>OU696698.1:107713965-110477810 GCA_916050605.2 Platycheirus albimanus | reverse complement strand
AACAACATAAGGAAAATCACCTTCAATCTTCCATTTGAGTTATTTCAATGTTTGCTCATCACTGTAGAGGTAAAATTTAATCAACTTTCGCCACAGCGTATAACTCCACCACATTTGTCCACCACTGTAAATTGTCCACAACTGTTAATTGCCCGCCACAGTGAATTGTGTACCACAGTGAATTGTGCACCGTAAATTGTCCCCACAATGAATTGTGATCAGTGAATTGCGCACGGTGAATTGTGCACAGTGAATTAGCCGGCTTCGGGAAAATATTTGTTCCTTCAATTTTATTGATGGAGTTCATGAGTTAAAGATGACATAGGTTTTTTTTCTCATTGTTCATCATTCCTCTATGAAGTTATAGATTATAATCCTAGGAATCCATTTCGAACTATATTTTTTATGTAGGCATCTATTTTACAGGGTGTCCCTCAATTCATCAATAATTTTCATGGGAAATAGGTACCTAGACCTACCCACCTATTCCAGATTTTCCGATTATCATAAAATTTATTATTTTTACGTTACCTACGCACTTTTTGGAGAAAATTGACGCAACAAATTAGCATGGGCAGGAAAAATGATATAATGTTTAAACTGAGGATAAATATCAATTTTTTTTCAAAAGCAATTACAAAGGGTGGTCTACCTACATATACCTATTTCTTCTAAAAATAAAGACCTTTAGCTGGGTCGAATAATACAAAAAAGGGCTATCTTGAAATTAAGGAAGATTTGATTTTTGACTAAAAATTCACTAAACAGAAGTTGTTTAAAATAGAATTCCCTACAACTTTGGTCATCATACTTTTTTGAGTAGGTGTACCTAGGTACGACTAATATTTTTCGACTTAATCCGGAGAATACAGTGGAAATTCCCTTAAAGGTGACACTTTTGATGGCGAAAATTTTGAAGATTATGTCAGTCTTGCATTGCCACATCGCAAAAAAAAAGAAGACTTAAAAAAAAAAAATTATTAAAATATGTAATGTGTAAATAAATAAAAAAACAAAAAGATAATAACAAATTTTAAAAACTTTGAAAATTTAGTAAAAAGTCGAAAATTAGCATGTTATTTAACAAAAAAAAAAAATATACATTTGGTAATGCATTATTAACTTATTTTCAGGATTAAGTCGAAAAAATATTAATCGTAGGGAAAATTTTGTAACACACAAAAATGTAGAAAATTAAATTCTGAACAATTTTTGTTATGTGCATTTTTAGTAAAAAAAAAATTTATAATATCTAAGCGAGTATTTAACAAAAACAAATTTTCCTTAAATTCAAGATGGCGGCCACACAAGGAGGCTCCTAATGAAACCCTCTAAGGCGTCAGTTATAGCAACCAGTAAAAGGCATCAGTAAAAATCGAAAACAAATGAATTTGGAGCTTTTTTACTGACGGTCGTTTATAGCGATCAGTAAAATTGAGTCGGTAAAAAAATGAAAATAGCAACGCATCCTGTCTTTTTTTTCTTCTTTCTGGTCGCAAATGTAGGTACCTTCCAGTAATTTATATCCGGATGAACGTATTTATTCGGGATGAACGAAACAGTAAGAAACTAGAATGAATATAATTGTTTCATTTTGAGTGACATGACAATCAGCTGATACGTAAAATGAGTTTTTGCCAGTAAAATCTAATTATTGGTTTTCCGTAAAAAATAAATTACCTCAATATATTTTTTTTAAATAAATTAATGTAGGTATGTTATTTGCCACCGATTGGTATACACTTTTTGTTTCAAAACGCATTCAAACATATTAAATACTACAAAAGAAAATGTTTACTGATGCGTTTTACTGGTCGCTATAACTGACGTCTAACGGCCAAAGGAAAAAAAAAACCAAATCGAATTTTTTCCATTTCAATTAACATTCCGGATAAACGAAAGATCTATTGTCTTGACTTACAGCACGATAACCGATAACATGGGTCAGGCAGGGTACACCAAAGTTATCTTTTTTTTTTTAAATCCCCGATAAAGATATCAATCAACATTGGAGATTTACCGTTGCTGTAGAACGATTTTTTGTTCAGAGTATGGCCTAAAATATCACTGAAGAATTATGTGACACCCTGTATTATGCCTAGGTACATCTCTATAAACCTTACATTTTGCAACTTCGTATAAGGAGTATGGAAGATAATCAGATCAAAGGAGGTACATGCAGAAAAGTACCAACTAAGTAGGGCTTTAAAAAAAATTCCATTCACCATTAAAAAAAATAATTAGAAAAATCCTCAAATTGTTCTTATTTTCTTGAGAGATGTTGAAAAAAAAACTAAATATGCAATACATACTTAATTTCCTAACGTCTACCTTGAAAGAAATAATTGGAAATCGTTAAAATCTGTTTTAATTTGGCAAACGTTTTGGAAAAAATACCTACACTTTCGATTTTTTTTGTAGTCAATTCAAAGGAATCTGTAGTTTTGAACTGAGCACAATTCCAATCCAAAATATTTCAGTGTGTAAAAAAATAAGAAAAGCAATTATTGAAATCCCTAAAAAAGTTTTTAAATGTTTTGACATCCACTATTAATGGGTTATAAAAGACTTTCTTAATCAAAATTTCGTTGAAATCCGCTGTATAGTTTACGAGAAAATCGAAATTGAAAAATTCGGTTCTATGAGAGGTTACATAATGTTATAAGTCGATTTCAAAAAAACCATTTCAACTAAAAAGTCTATTTTTCTAAAATCCTTTGAGCCGTTTTCGAGAAATTATAACTCAAGTCCCAATTTTGAAGAAAATTGGCCTTTCCGTTTAGGCTACATAGGTTCGAACGTTTGGAAACTATCAACGAAAAGCCAGATATTACTGAAGATTCTAAGTACCTGGCTAAAGATGAAGCTTTGCCCAAAAAGGAAGCCAGTAGTAATTTTAGTCGCCCTCAGTCAGGGCATCCAGCAACATAGCTATTCCAAGTTGGCATGAACTTGTGCATTGGCCTTGTAAGTTGTGCATCCGAATGTAGTCTCAATTTAGTTTTCCGCCTTTCAAATAAAAACAAAGTTTATCCGAATTTCGAAATGAAGGTCTCAAAACATATTCCACCGCGATATTTCCGAGACGCCTGCCAGTGCCAGTGTGTTTGTTATGTTGAAGTTAAATATTTAAACAAAAGCGAACATTTACATTGTTTCATTAGCATCCCACATGATGTATCTTGTATCTATCAATTCTTTCATCATTCAGACAGCAAGCTGCCAAAAAGAAAAATCAATCAAAGTTCAAGAAAATCCATTGAACTCTTTTCTTTTGGCTTTGGCGCACGTTGTTATGGGGCTGGGGCCATGCCGGCCGATGCCATCGATATGATGAGTGGGTTTTGTGGCCTGCCATCATAATAATAATTTTCTTTATTCAAACAACCCGCCAACCGCCACGTAATAAAATTCAAATCCAACATAAAAGAATGTTAATTATGAATCATAAATTGATCCACATAAATGTACCTACGTATGGAATGGATGTTGGATTCACAAAAGCCTAGCCAAGTGGTCCATAATAACCTCATCTTAATCATCTATCGGCGGGCCGACTGCTGCTTTCCAAAAGATTGAATGCCAATGCACTCTTCTCGGATTATTTGTAAGCAATCAAAGTTTCCAAAGATCGATGGCTGTTGTTGTTGTTTTTGTTTTTGTAATAATATAATAATCACTGGGCAGTCTTACGTCTTTGTAGAAAAAAAAAAGAAAATCAATTTAATGCGGCCGATGATGATGATTAAGATACACAGTTTGGCAGTTGTTGTATCGTGTGGGGGTTCGATCCTAGAGAGCTCTCTGTAACATCAGAAGCAGCTTTTTAAACTGAAAACCATTTTTCTTATCTGGATTTGGATTTGGGTCTGGATTTTCATCTCCCCCTGAGATCAAGACTCACTGACTATAAGTATCTTTAAATGTTAAATTTACTGGAAATTTTCACCATACAAATGTTGAGATTGTATCTTTGAGATTGTTTTGGCCTTCTTGTGAACTCTTTTCAACTGTAAGCTGTGAGGTCAAACATATTTAACGACTATTTTCTACCCTAATCTGGTTTTTATGAGTTCTTTTGGTGTTTAATTAGGAAAATTTGTTGAAAAACAAGAGGAAAAAGATTTTCTTTATTTTTTTTTGGGGGATTTTTCCTTTTCTCGGGTCGACTGAGACTAAGACTAAGAGCAGGTTAAGAGTACGAGAAGGCGGCGGGCGGCAGACATCTTAAAGTTCAGTTGAAGAATTACAACAATTTGGATTGAGCGCTGCAAATATGGCGCGGCCGGCGCGGCGCAGCCAGTACTCGTGAGATGGACGGATGGATACACGTGAAGGGACAAAGAGATCTTAATCGGTTTCCACGTCAAGCATTGTTGGATATGCCAAGACCAAGACGATAGTGGAATTATTTTCTTTCTGCCTTATTTTTTTTTTGTTAATGTTTATTGTTGTTGTTGCTGTTGATTCTCCTTCTTTGTTGTTTGTGTTATAATTTTTTTTTTTGAATTTTTTCAATTGCATAGTTGAAGTTTAAAAAAAAAAAAACAGTTTATGGTTCACAAAAGAAGAATCTTTTGGACGTTTGATGATAACATTGTTGCGCGAGCGTGATGTTTCTCCTTTGAAGGGACGACGACGACGACGAAAACGAACTACAACGGGAAAGACGATGAACGGATCGTGGGATGTTATGTGCAATGTGCTATGCTTGCTGCTTCTGCGTGGCTTGATTTCTGTGTTCTAAATTTTATGGTCAATAAAGTTAGTGACTTGGATAGCTAGGGTTCACAAAGTGTTTTTTTTTTTTGTGACGAATGCACTGTAATTTAATTTTCCAAAAACACTTGTGTGTGCATTTCAAAGAGGGGGATTTCGGGTCCGACATTGTGAATATGGTTCTGTTTTTGTATTTTTTTTGTGTGTGTTTGATTTTATGTGGTTTGATGTTGTTTTATGGTTCCAAAAAAAAAAAAATCTAGAATGACCTGCACACTTTGTTGACACGGTTTTGCTTGACTCGTCAACCGAAACGTGTGATTTACATAATTATAATTAAATAAGTATATTACAGCTTGGTCCCCTCACTGTATTTTTACAACGATTTTAACGGGACCTAGGTAGTAGGTAGGTATTTAAGTTAATAAAAAGAAAAGAAAATAGTACCTATCGAAGTTCCGCGCGGCTGAACCTTAATTAATTGATACAAGCTACAATTATTAGATATTGGTCCTTATTCGATTGCAAGGAGTAAGTTAGGTTTTTTTTTGAACATGTCAGGTATTTCAAAAAATGATGCACATAAATTATTTTGAAACGAAAAAGCTGTTTGTTATATGGGTGCTTCGAGTACTCACAATCAAACAATAGCAGCTTCGTGAGTATGTTTATACCCACGCGCCTGGCCAAGTTTCATAGAAATAAATCGGATTATGGCGCGTTATTTTATTGCGATGGATAAAACATGGGTTTGTCAGATTAAACCTCAGACCAAACTGCAGTCAAAAGCGAACTGAAAAACGGTCCTTTTTTATAGACTAAGTGAGTCAGCGTTTACCCCTTTCTATAGCTGACAGCAACTTCAACCTAACCTAACCATCCTTTCCTTATGATGGACCTAACCATCCTCTAAACTTAAAAAGCAAAGATGCTTAGTCTGAATTTGAAACTCATTTGAAGTATCGCTTCTTACTTAACAACAAAGCTTGAACAATTCTTGAGCCTTATTTTTATCAAGATGATTGTCAACTTTTCCAGCTTTGTGAAAAGCTAATGCCTTGCCCCAAAATTGCATCTCTAAATCACCTGAATATTGCCCAATCATCATTCTACCTTTACTGTCAAAAGTCTGCCCGGCTTTCGTCCATAGGCATAACTGCACAACTGATCTTAAAATACTGAATTACCTTCATCTGTTCTTGGAAGATGATAAACTTTAGTAAGTGTCGCCAATATGGCCCACGTTGGTAATATGGCCCACTGCAATATTTTATGAATAAAACATTCTAGGCACTGAACTAACAGTTCAAATCAAACATTCAAACCGGCATTGCTTCATTGTGTTTTGGAGACAGTACCTAGTTGATCAGTGGTGAGAGTGAGCGCACTTGCTTAATTTTATTCGTTTTCGTTATAATTTTTGGGTGAGTTCACTTGAGGATTTTCGCAATAAAATTTTTGGAAATCTAATCAGTATTTTTGTATACGATTTATGTCATCAAATGTGAAATTATAAAATTTGATTGCAATTAACTGAGTGTGTTAAAAATTAAAAAAAAAGTGAAATTGTCATTGTGTCGATAATATGGCCCATTCCGGGTGTTGGTATAAACCAGTGGGCCACGTTTGAACTGGATTTTTGTTTGTTTTTTTTGTTTTGTTTTAAGGAATCATGGCTGGCAATGAAAAGCAATATTTTATATGTGAATTCTGCATGTTTTACCATAACAAAATACAGTGCTGTCTGGGTAGCGTGAACACTGGGCTGCGTGAACACCTGGCTCGCATGAACACCAGTTGTTTTATACAGAGCACTCTATAGCGTGAACGACAAAAACCTCGATAGCATGAACCACAAATTTATGCTCCCATTTCGGAAATTCCCCTTTATTTTAGACATCATAGTTTTCCACACACGTACCTACACAAATTTTTGCATCGCATAACCCGTTTTTGTTCATATAGTTTGTAGTTACTGATCACAATCATACAAAAAAAAAAAACGATTCACGTTTGATCACGTGAAACTAACTCGGTTTTCGTCAACCAAAATTCTTATCGTTGAAAGAAAAAGGTAATATTATCGAGAAACTAGAAAGGGGTGTAGCCCCATCAATTTTATCCCGGGAATATAGTGTTGCTAAATCTACTGTTTCGGCCATAAGAAAAAATAAGGATAAGCTTTTTAAAGTGGTGGTCAGTTCGCCCAAAAGAAAAATCTTAAAACATTACTCAAACTGTTGTCGAAGTGTCTTTTTCTTGATGACTATTGGATAGTGTGAACAACCTGGATAGCATGGACAGCCTGTGCAATAATTAGTTCACGCTACCCAGACAGTACTGTATGTAGAAAACATTGTTTCAAATATGTACCGCACTGGTCCATATTTGAAATTGAGTGGGCCATATTACAAGGATTTTTTTAATGTAAAATACATTTTTTTTAATTTTTTGTTTTTAACTTTTTGTAATGTTTATTTTTTCAATTATAGTTTCTAAAGACTGAATTAAAAATAATTTGTAAGGCTGTTTACAAAAAAAATGATTTAGAGTTAAGTGTATAGCTTTATTTAAGAAAATGTTAAAGGTGGGCCATATTTGGCGCACTTACTATCATAATCTTTTGGGAACTCTTATTTTTCTTAGACTAAACAGCTAATTAAATTGACAACTTTTTGAAGTGGAAGAGGCCAAGCAATGGTTGTTGGTCTTAAAATGCCTTCTTTCGTTCCTGTAAAGTAGATATTGGTGTTCCGCAAGGATCAATACTGGGCTCTGATCTTTTTTGTGTACGTTAATCTACTCAATGCTTTTACCGTAGTAAGCTAGATTTATTCACCGAAGATGCCTAGCTTTCCTCCGGCAGAATGAATATCCTTTCTCTTCTCCAATACTAATCCAAGACAAACTTTCCTGATGGTTAACTATAAATATCCCAATTTAATCCGTTCAACATCTTAGACCTGTTCAACGGTCTTCATTTAATGTGAATGAGGTTTTCACAGCGTATAACGTTTCCTAAAATATGTACCTTGTAAAAATGTAAGAAGGAATATCTTTTCCTCCGCTTCTTAGGTCTATCACCTTTTTTGATCTTATGGAAAGCACAAAAAAAAAAAAAACAATTTGCAGGTGCTTCCACAACTCACAATGTTAGCTTCTTCAAAAGATAAATCTAAACAACACAGCTTTCGAGTCATTAATTCAATTTAAAGATTCTAAAGCAGTACAAAACCCTATACTTTATCAAAACAACTATAACTGCCACTGAACTTTCTCATTTCTTAAAAAATTACAGAACCGCCCAATAAAAAAGACAACCTTTACACATTCAACCAAGTTGCCGCTTCTCGGAAGTTTATTACATATTTGCCTTTTTCTTTTTGCCGGTGATAATTGAGTTATGTGTGACTTCGATCAAAGGAAAAGATCCATTAAACTTGTATTTCCTCCTTTTTTTTCTACACGACATCGAAATCTTCATCCAAACACAAAAAAATAAGCCCTTTGGGAAACAATATAAAAAAAGCGAATAATAACAAGAGATGATATAATAATGTAAAAACGAAGTCCGTATTTCCGCTCCACAATAACAAGCAAACGAAATAGAGAATCTATCAGATAGGTACCTCCCGGCAGCGATGAAAAAAAAAAAAAAAAAAAAACGGCAGCAGTAGCGCATGCACATCAATTTCTAATCTAATTCTCCAGCATCCGAAGAACAGCCGGCAGCCGCTAGTGAAGAAACATTTAATACCCCATTCGTATCGCACATCTGTGTATCTGTATCTAAAGAGTGTACTACTACCTTTTGAGAAGATATATATCGGACCCCTTTTTCGTGGGATTGTTGGACGTTTGCACGACTAAAAACAACAATAAAAATGACCAAGAGGAACTCTAGTGCTTTTGCTCCAACCAGCTCAGCGCAAGCTATTTAAGAAGCAATATCCGTAGGCTGTTTCGTATAACCGACTTGACCAGAGCAGACCAGACCACATCACCGCTGATTCTTCTTCTATCATTGGCGCTAGATACTTCAACAGCCAAAGACCGAGGAGCGAGGACGTCATGTGAATACGAAAAAGAATGGCCATAAGAACACAAAACGAAACGTTCGCACATCATCTTGATACCAAAATGGTCTCTGGTGGCGCGGAGGAGGGTTGACTTGGATTGGCGGCAAGCGGCAGTGTAATTATGATGGAAGAATAATAATGACTTTGTCATTATGTCATTCCTGAGTTGGACTTTGTGTCCGTGCGTCCATTCCCGTCACACCCGGGAATATGGGAGTGAATGACAAAAGTTGCGAGACGCTAGACGCATGTAAATTTCAGCTGCTGCTTCTCATTCTAGTTACACGGTGACCATTAAAACATAATTGTTGTACCTAAAGTCTTGTCGTTTTTTTTTTTTTTTTTTTTGCTTTGATTGTTGTCGTGTTTGCGTGAGATTTGATCTAGGCCCTGTGATTTCATGCTTCAGCTGTAGAGGGGCTATTAAAGGCACAGCACATACAAATAGTTAAAAGGGAAAAGATTTTTTCATTGGAACTAGATAATTGTTGCTGTTTCATTGTGCTATGTGTGTCGTTACTTTATGCACTTATTTTTTGAAGAATGTTTTCAAGGAATTCGTTGTATTGTTTCTTGAACTGAGGAAAGTCCTTTTAAGGTCCTTGGAAATGAAGCAATCATTCTCTTGTCAAAGTTAATTCCGTTTTCAAACTTTATTTAATAAGGTTTTAAGTCTTATTTGGTGAACAACTTACTGGCTGATATTTTCAAATCCGACGGCCTTTTTAAGAGTCTCTTGCCTCCCTTTAAATTGTTTTTCAGCATTTTTTCTGTTTGTCCTGTCCCCTGTAAATAAAAAGTTTTTTTCTTCTTCTATTCCTTTGCCAAGTTTAATTCAAAGATATTTGGTTCCATGAAAGTATTTTTAAAGAGTTCCTCAGGGATCCCTTCTAGGGCCTACACTGTTTACACATTTTATAAATGACTGATAAATGGCTACTCAAATGATGCTCTATTCCTATAGTTGCTCTGTTGTCATCATTGTATTAAATCCCAAGGATGAACGACATTTGTTCAGTCAACTGTCCGTTATTGATTGCATCCAAGAAGAAAAGAACTAAAATCACACTAAGATTGATAGCCCAATTTGTCTGTGTTATTGAAAATTAAACCTTTTCATCTTACTTTTTAATTTGAAACATAATCTCTTTCATGAATAAAAATCAAAGCAATTTCACCCTCAAGTGGGTATTTATTTTGATAAATAATTCAAATTAAGCCCACATTTTGCATCTGCGCAACCATCTTCTAGTTTCTTTTTTTCTTCATCTTTTATTTTTTCATCTTCCAACCTCTGTCTCTCTCTTCTATCGCTCTTTTTTTGCGTTGTGAAAGAAAATCCTTTAGCTGATGATGTGCAATATAAATGTCTTCCTTTTTGTGTGTGTCTTGCATCTATCTTTTTTGTTGTTGTTGTTTTTGTTACTTCAATTGCTCGCAGAAAAGTTATAAATAAAAGTTCATTATACGTTAAATGATTCCTCAAGCTAAAAAAAACACACAAAAAAACTTTTAGTAAACGATCTACGAACACATAGAGGGACCCCCTTAGGAAATAATGGGAGTTGCAGTTGAGTATGTGTTATCGTCGTAATGCTTAAAAACAGGGTGTTATTAGGATAAATAATTGTCAAATTTAATATTATAACTGAAGGCGATTGGGCAGTTGTTGTTAGCTTTAAGAAATATTCGGACGTTTTTTATTTTGCAAATTAAGTTAAAAGATCTTTCAAGTATCAAAAAATGATCAGGGCATGGTCTTTTTTTTGCTTTTGAGAACGGATTGAGATATTTATTGAATGATTAAATGGTTATCAATATCACCCTGTGGACGTTGCACACGCCAAATATATACTTGATTCTTCGTATAACAAGTGAACTGGCGCTATTGTATCATATATTCAGAATTAATTAAATTAAAAAAAAAAACATGCTTGGCAACGCTTATTAGCTTCGAGTTAACAAGAAATACATTTGCACCTAATTCAACATGGCTGCGCCGATTATTCTAATAGCGGGAATCATTCAAGTAGATTTTCTTATTATATCGGTTCCACTTTGCGAGATGCAAGATATTACGTTCACCAGGTTCAATGGCCGTGATGGATGTAACAAGTAGTCCAATAAAGAAAATGGCGAAGTTTTGTTTGCTTTCATTTCTTTCTTGGTTTGACTTCGAATTCCGAATGACTTAGATATGTTCGATTATAATGTCTCTTAAGATGTACGTTACGTGGGCTACGTTCACACTTCGTTTTCTAACGATCAAAATATTTTAGCAAATTTTGAAATTAACGAAACAGTTGATGATTGTCAAGTTTTTGATCAGGCAGTCCTCCAAAAAAAGAAAAAAGAACACTTTAATGACGAAAACCTGTATTGTTTAAAGCGTGTCGTACACACGATAATTTTTTTTTGTCAATGAATCTGAACCAAAGTTGATTTGGTTTCCTTCAATTTTGTTCATTTACAATGACAGCACACTCACGATCAATATTCATGCAAAAATGACTCATACAATAAATATTGATGAAACCAATTGATTGTGTGGTTTTTTTTTCCCGAAATAAAAAAAAATAAATAATCAAAGTTTGTTTTCATTTTCTCTCACTTTGATTTGTTGAACAGGTTTCCCATTCTTTTTTTTTAAACAATTGTGAATGAATTTTTTTAAAACAAATAAACAGTTCACAATCATCGATCGTTAAAACATTTCTGAGCAACTTAAGCTAATTTTGTTTTACATTTTTTTCACACCTCTTTTTAAACGGAGAATTATTAAACTTCAAATGAATAAGTAACGGAAAAGATTATTCCGAAACTCGCACACGTGTTTTTTTTTTGTCCAATTCTTGAAACGTTTCTAGTGGTGGGAAAATGTATTTTTTTTTAAAGTTCCATGTTTCAATTAAATGGAATTTATGTTTGTTTTTCATGAAGTTTGATGAAAATTACAATTTTGATGAGGAGCTACTGTCACATTTGTCAATGTCAGATGTAGTCATGACATGTCATAATCTGCAAACTAGGCTATATCGTAGGATTTGGTTCAAAAGGAGCAAATATCTGCCATCCAATAGTTGCATATTATTATAAAGGGGAACCAGATTAGAAGAGCGAGTATTTGATGTCGTGTCCAGAAAAAATAGAGGTTTTAATCAAATTTACCGTTTTTCGGTCTGTCTGTTCAGATTTGCTACCGTGAGCTACAGTAGTGTCAACCTTTTAAACGGGAACGAATTTATTTTAAATATAGCACTCTTTTGTGAGCCTTAAAAGAGATACTCGAAAATTTGTTTAAGATCCCTATTTTTCCTCGAAAGCGACTTGCACGATTTTAATAGACATTTGAGATATTGGAAGCGTTCTAAAACGAACCAATTTTTATGGTTTGGCTAGAAATCCACAGAACAAAAGCCAAGCATTTGAGGGTTTTCTAAATCTCAAATCATTTCCACCCTTAATCTTGTATAAGGCAACACAGTTGTGCCGTCGATTTTAAGCTCAATACCGTATGTATATCTAAAATTAGTCTTGTGAATATCACGCACCAAGGCATTTTTTTATTTACCGCACGTAAAATAGAAACAAAAACTTTGAATCCTTTTCGTGACAAAAGAAAAAACCCCAACCAATTTTCTATCTTGTCACTGCTCAGTTCGATGAACCTAATCTCAGCCAGAAAAAAGGCACAAAGCCAAGCTCCCCCGAGTTATGCCATTACAGTTCCAACAGTCATGATATCAAAAGTCAAGCATTTAAACGGTTCAAACAGACATTTCGTGCTACAATCAGGTGCACACCTTTGTGCCTGCTTGTGAGTTTCAAAGAGACATTTCCGTGATATCTTCTGTCATATCATACTACGCAACCATTAAACCGGAAGAAATGTAACATTCCTGCCGTCAAAGATATGACGGATTATAGTTGGAAATTTAAATTTTACTGGCACACCCTGTATTTTCTTGGAGGAAAAATCACAGTATAGGCTTGGCCCGTCGAGTGAACTGCTAGCTATGATGATGATGGAGTCCCTATGCTCTTCTCCCCCTCCCCTTCCCCCCCATAGTTGCACGCCACTCCTTATATTATATACAAAAATAGTTCTCTACATGCATCCATATAAATATATCAACTGTATACAATTTAGTGGACCTCAACAGGAACTGCAACAAAGAAAGTTGAGGGCCAGGTTTTCTTTTTGTTTTCTTTTCTTTGAAAATCCCAAGAACATGCCGGGTGCATCACACATAAACAACAACAACAACAACCAGATCTTCAGTGAACTGTGAATGCACAGTGAACTTGGTTTTTTCTGAGCTCGAGGAAATGGAGCGAGCAAAGGCTCTTGCGTTCCAACTCGATCCACATATATCGCGCCACGATGATCGCGACGATTGTTTATGTCTCTATGTGCAGGAATCTGCGAATATGGGGGAGTCCAAGTATGAGATTGGCCATAGATTCAGACTGAGGAGGAAGCAAAGAGTTGCAAATGAGGAGGCAACACAATGCCCTTAGCCATGACATTGTCACAGTTGTTACTCTCGTGCTGCTGGGGCGGCCGGCCGGCGGCGGCGTAGTAGCCGCTCGACTTGCTGGCGGCGGCGCAGCGCGGCAGCAGCAACTGGATGACGATGTAGGGATAGGGACTCTACTCTGGTTGCATTTATAATTTGATGGAAGTTTACTGCGACGATTTGATTTTATGGCATCATTATTTAAGCTACGATGCACTGGACAATGTCGCCATGTCGTCGTTGTCATTGTCGTTGTCGATGTCACTGTCACCATCATCACTGTAGTTGTGGTGGTTTTTGATATTGCGAACGTCACATACCAGGGTAATACAAAAACGGGACACGAAACACGAACGCAACCAACAGCAACAGGAAGTCTTAATGTTTGGTGGCAGTGGCAGTTGCGCGCTAAGCTATCATTTCACGCGACATCAAGTAATGGAGAACCAAGAACGTCGTCGCGTCGCTGGGGTCTGTCATTGTGTCGCCATCCATCCATCCATTGAGTTGCGTGCAAAATGCTCAACACAAACGTTTCGATGGTGCTTGGCTTCCTACTCAAACTAACTCAATGTCATGTCTTCCTTCGACGAAGAAGACTACCTCTCTGACTTCCATAAATCATTATAACACTCCCTTGTTGTTTAAACAAAAAAAAAACATCAAACGTTTGAAAAAGCCTTTAAAAATGGCCAACCTATGTTTACGATAGAAAAGTGAATTCGCAAAGGTCATGGCCGCCATAAGTTCACGTTGCTGGCACCAAGCTAATGACTGGCATCGTAAAAACGTTGTTCGCCTCCGTTCGTTCCAGAGAGTCATTATTTTTTTTTTGTTGCATTGGCTGGGATGCACCCAAGGAATCAGGGTATTCGTGCTGAAAATCACACACCATGCCACCCTATGTGGCGGGGTTTTTGTGGGTAAAAATAGACGCCTCTAAAAATCCTCCCTGAAAGACGATTTCTTTGCGTTGCGTTGTCCCAATTTCGCTAATTTTATGGTTTTTGTTTGAACTATTTCTGGCAATGTTGGGGCAGATTGTTGAGCTATAAATTCATCACATCGCAACACAGTTTCGATGATGATGATGATGACGATGAAGTTGAATAGAACTCCTCTCTGTGATGATGTACAAGAAAGGCGGACAAAGAATGTTGTTCTTCTTCGAAATGTGCCATGAGGGCAGATTTTGTTTAGTATTTTTTTTTGTTTCTGAAATAAGAAGGCCTTAAGTGGGGAAGGAAGACAATATTTTGTGGTGGTGACATAAATACTAGTTCTATGGATTTGGTTATCGCTTCAAATGAAAAGATTTATTACCAATTAAATGAGAGTCTTGTGCGCGTTTAACTGGTGCATTTCGGGGGTCGTTATAAAGAGCATCTAAACAACTTCGAAAATTGATGAGAGATTGAAACATTTTTTGTAAATTAAAAGCAGATAAGAAATGGGTATTGTAGACGGGGTAGAGTATATGGAAATTATTTCAAACACTATGAGGGAAGATCGATAAGCCCATAAGTTGTTAGTTGAACATTGTCAAGTGACCCGAAAATTATTTGTGTACTTATCGAAGAAAAGTTTTTGAGATAAGAGAACCTAAAGATTGTGTATTGAAAGTTTGTTCTAAATAAAATGCATTTAATTTTGAATAAGAATGTGTATAGTTGACGAATGAATGCGTTAAAAATTTTTAAGTGTGCTCTTTAAAACTAAGTGATCTTAACTTAAAAAAAAAATCGAGTTGTTTTCTTTCCCCTTAAGTGGAGCAGCTAACCTATCCGTTTCTTACGATATAATTTGTTGCAATCTTGGAGCTGTATTTCTCTTAAAATAGGGGTTTCCCATAAGAGGTGTTATTTGTGAATTTTAACAGTTTTTTCTAGTCAAATGTCAAAAGTGACAGCTACCCAAATAGCGGGCTATTCAAAAAAACACCTCTTATTAGAGAACCCTATATATCTATGTTTTAATGATATAATTAGTGCCATCAGTAAATTAAAATATGTAAATGATAAAAAGAAGTGGATCTTATTGGCTGCCTTGAGGTACACCATAAAAACTTCATTTAAACGAGATTCGAGACCTTTATACATCTGTCAATATCTATCTATCTATCAGCTGCTGCATGAGTTCTGTTTGATTTGATATTCACGATCGCATTGTATTAAGCTGGGTTCACACTAGCAGGAGTGTCATTTTTCTTAAATTAAGTTACAAAACTTGCAAAATCACGCCAAGTATAGAGTCCTCTGTTAACCATACGTCTGCATAAATAAATCAGAATTTAATCGACTGCGAGGCAAAACTCACGTATATATTAAGGTTTCTATACCTACACCTTTGAAAATGACAATTTAATAAGTCCTCTTCATCCACCCACAACCCAGGACAATCATAATGGCACCGTGTCTGTCGTCTACCAAGTGCATCCTTTTTCCATTTTTTTTTTTGTAAATCATTATGCAAGCGCAATGAACTTTTGACATAAACGACTACGACTATACGACAGCGCAGCGCAGCAAAGATGAGGCATCCGAAACCAAGAAGAACTGCTGCACCATAGCGTCAGGAATCGGGGGAATCGTAGGAGTGGATGGGTTTGTTCTGTTCGTGCCATCACTCCTTGCACATTTTCTCCTTATACGGACAAATAATGCTGAGGATATTATGTATAGCAACCAAAACAGGAAACTGGCAAGCAACACAACAAATAAACAAAAAACAACAAAATATTGTTGCCAAAAGACGAGAAAGGAAATGAGCATACAGGGTGTGCCTGATAAATCTACTTTTTCCACTTAAAAGACAGCAACTGGCAGTGGTAGTAGTAAGTGACTATATACCAGTACAGAAATAGAACCTTTGCGTTGTGCGTCTTTGACGTCTTCCATGAGTTGTTGTGTGTAAATCATTTTTGCGGGTGTGATAAGTATCTAAATGAACACCTACAATCACTTCGCGCTTCGCAGGTTCTATTAATTGGTTTTTTTTTTCTGTTCCTTCTTCTGTTAACATAAATCCCCAAGCAACAGAAAATAAACTCAGGATAAACAAAGCAACCATTGCATTGGCGTCGCGTCTCGTCATCATAGTCATCGTCATCATCATCGTCGTCTAACAAGCATTTTTGTAGCTGGAAGGAAAATTTAAAACCAGTCAACCGTAAAGGTGAGGTGTTCTCTTGTTTTGGCCATTATTTACCAGTTTGGGGTGCTTCCTGTAAATTAAATATCTGTCAGTTTGACGTTTTGTACGTTCTTTAACGTCTACAACGTCCTATAAGCTATAACGTCAGAAAGAGAAGAGAGGAGTTGTGTTTTGTTTACGAACGTCATAGAGGTGCTGGTGCTGGTGCTGGGTGATCCATAGAGCGCATCGCAATTGTTTACGACAATGACGCGACCAACGTGTAAAACAAAACAAAAAGAAACCACACAAAAGGAAATTTCAAACAAAACAGACAAGAATTGAATGTGCGTTTTATTTGTTTTATATCGCGCGTATTTCCCTTTGCGTTTTCGATGTGTTTCGGTCAGTTATTTTGTTCTGTTGTCTTTTTTTTTTCATACATTTTCTTTCTCACGCAGGTCTGTTTGTTTTTTTTTTTTTGTATTCTCAATCCCATCACTCACTTTGGCTAGCTCGTCTTTTCGGATGACAAGTTGATTTTCTTCTTCTTCTTTTTTTGAAATTATATACGTTTTTTTTCTTTAAAGCGCATGCGTAGCGTAATGCATCGCAACGCGATTGAACATCCATTACGTCTGTCTGAGAGTTGTGTCCATCTTCAATCACGTTCACGTATCGATCAATATGGGAAACATTGTTTTTGCCATAAAAGTTTTTATTATTAATTTTTTTTCCTGTTGATGCATACAACATACCTATAGATACTTGAAGAAGTGTCTGACGGGCCTACTCTTCTGGTTGGGATAAATGGGACATGTCCTTGTTTGGTAGATTGATGAACGTCGTCGTCGTATCTCGTCACTATACAAAATGTGGGGGTTGCGTTGTCTTTGGTTTCTATAGTAGAAAAATGTGCCTTTGTGAACATGGAAAAGGTATTTTGAATTTACTGATGATTGGTCAGCCTTTTAACGCTTGTTGATGTTGATGGTGAAAAACAGCAACAAAGTTGCTGTGTGGGTTGTGTTTGTTTTGCTTTGTAAACGTAACGTATCACTTATAATGAAGATGGACGTGCTGCGTTAGAAAAAGTGTTTTCCTGATGCCTTTTTGGATAGAACGATGCGATTTTTTCAAACAAAGATCTAAATGGAGGAATGCAACTAACAAAGAAAAAACTAAATTCCTCAGCTAGAGATATGTATATAAAGTGGACGGACGAGATGTTACTTAGGATTTTGTGCTTGAGGCATTTTATTGCTAGATTTTTTTTTTACGAAATGCCTTTGCCTTCAAGCAGTGAACAAATGATTTGAGACATGAAGTTATCCGATTTCTCCCGAAATGTCATGAGAAAATAAAAAAAGCTTGTCGTTCAAATGGAGAACGAATAAATACACTCCTCTGGTGTGTGATTTCAGTATTTAAGATTTAAATTTTACTTTTATCCAAAAAATTTAAAAATTTAGCTTAATCAGTAACGAAGTTAGAATAATATACACAAAGATGGCGCAGCAGTCGGTTTGTTCTTATATGAAATCGGAGTGAACCTAATCGTATGCAATTTCAAAGCTCTTATTCAATAATCGTTGAATCATTCTTAAAAAAAAAAACAACTATCAAGAAATATGTAAACCCACCATAAATTTCTACTTGCACATTGCAGGCGCTGAATTATGCCACGCAATAAATAACCTTCTAAACTCTGCCATCTGACTATCGCTGTTTGACAGGGGTAAAAGCATGACACAACACTAAACAAAATACAGCCTTTCAATTCTCGTTTTTATTTCGTTCTGCGCATCTACGTAATGGACACACATGAAATTTTCGCCTTCCCGTTTTATGTTTTTTTTTTCGTTGTGCGCTTACGTCATACGTACACACAATATAGTTTTTCGTTTTTCATTGTATGATGTGCAATGCCATACTTTTAGTCCTTTCATCATTGGTTAAAGGTGTGCTTTCACTGCTCTTTAAACATGTTCATTTTTTGACACTTACCGTGTCGCCGTTTTAACTCCCCATCTAAACGGCAACCTTGCTCTACAATTGTATGCGTTTTTCTCTTTACATCAGTCTTGGAAGGTTTAATGTGACCTCCTTTTCCGACCTTCCTTTCATTTCTAAAAAGGTTTTCAAAAACTCATGTCACGATAAAGACATGGAATTGAAAATCGAAACTAGGGCTGCAATAAAGACAAACAAAATATATTGAATTTGGTTTCTCCGATGAAAACGGCATTCTTGAAAGTTACTGAAGACAATAAATATTAAGCAAAATTTATTTTCAAATTTAAATTAAATTATATTTTTTGTGAAACCATTTTCACTTCGCCCCTATTTTTCAAGTCCGTTTATAATTCAATTTAACCCTTCCTTGCCGAAATAATTCTGCATAATTCAAAAATCAGTCATGCTACGACAAATCATAAATAATGTCTTTTTCTCTCTCGATTTCAGTGAATCCGCATAAAATATATTATTTCAAGCAGAACACAAATTCCCCCAAAGTTATGTGTGCTCTGGATATTTTTGTTTCCCTTATTTTTTTTTTTATTTTTTTACTGCAAAATCGATTTGATTTCCATGAGAGCAAAGCAAAAACATTCCCCCAATTTCAATTCCTTAACATCCAGCTACAAATGGTATCATTAACATTTCTTATTGCCAAGTAATTTATTTCATGTTTGTATCTATAAGATACCTTCTTATGTGGGGCCATGAACAAAATATATATCAAGTGGCTGACATCACTTTCCAAAACAAAAAATATCATATTATATCATTTTCCTTGAAAAAAATTCTATTTATAACGATTTTTCTTCTTTGTTTTCTTTTTAGGTAAGAAAATTGATCTTTTGACTTCGTAGATGGGTTTTAATTTCAAAGTGTAAGTACATTTTTAGAAAATTTAATTAAAATATAATGATAAATTTATACCCCCAATATCGTGAATCTTTCTGCAAGAAATTATAGATACTGTGTGCAGCACCAAATTTACTTGAAGGATGTGGAATCCATTAAACCCAACATTAAAACCTGTGTTTAATCTTATCCTAGGAGCAGTCAATAGAACCTGATTTTCTTCACACCCATTTTCTGGTGTAATAATCACGTCTCACTTAAAAAATTCGCAAGAAATAAAACAAACCTGGACTACCACAAGAAACTCATCATGGACCAGTTTTATTTCTCATTTCATTCGCATAACTTCTATACTATTAGACGAATGACTCCATTAATTTCATCTTTTTCTCTTTATCTATATTATTGCTATAAAGAACGAATCAAGAATCTCTAATTGAGATCATCATCGTGAGGATGAGGAAAAACAAGTTGTATATACAAAGGATCTCGATTCTCAAGACGGGTTAGGCAATTTTCCAATAAATTAGCAAACATCTTGATGAGCCAAGCTATTGGCCAATGTTTTTTTTTTTAACACTTCGTGCCATTCATTTGTAATTCAACATCTCTTTCATTATTATTTCTTTTTCTTTGAATGTGCTAGTGCAGTGGGTCTGTGCATTAATTGCCAGTCATCCATCCATACAATATGCAAGGACCACCCAGCATTGGCTCTAATAATCGATATTGTGTGAAGGGAAGTACAGTCATGACCAAAAGCGATTTATTCTTTCAAATAAAAATAATAATTATTACCATCTAATCACATTTTAATGTTCATCTCAACAAATGAAAATCACGACGTTGTCATCATCTTCATCGTGTCGATGTAGTCGATTCTGAGGGTTAGATTTTGTCTTCTTGTAAAAATTATTAGCTACAATCTCGACCACCATAATCATGATCATGGAGAGTCACCCTACTGATCAATAAACACTGATCCATCCATCCACCCTTCTCTCATGTCCCAAGTCCAATCAGTGAGTTTAATGTCCAACCCAGGAGCTACTGTTTTGGAGTTTAACGAAATAATTTATTGCCTCTCGTTAAATGTTCGTTAAAGAAAAGAAAACAAAAATACCAGTTGGAATTATTTGGTTGCACAATGTTATGGTGCTTTTGTTACACGCCCCTATACGAGTACATATTAAAAAAAAAAAAAAAAAGAGCGACGCAGCCATCAGATTGTGAAGTGTTTAAAAAAAAAAAAGAAAGAACTAAAACAAGATTAAAAAAAAAAATCAAAGATCTTGTCGTGGCCACTCAATTATGTCGTCCGTGTCGGAGGCCTTAATCGGTGTAATGTGTAGCCATGGCAATGGTTAACACAAGACACCATGAAGCAGCAAGACTCCTCCAGAGCTGCTGCTTGCATCTCATAAAATTTGCGGTTGAGCATCAACCGTCCGCATCCAACAGATGTGCGCGGATTTGATTTCAATAATAAATTTTCTGTGTTATTTGCGGTTTAAGTTGTTAATTAAGTGGCGAGGATAATTGGATTTGAATTGGATATGTGCGAAAATACAATGCAACGCGGGTCTTTTGGAAGTTGTTTAAAGTTTTTTTTATTCTGTTCGTCTTGTAGGGGAGAAAATGTGTCTGGTATGTGCGGTTTTAAGACAAGAAGGAGAAATTATGATGCTAAAAACTTGACTAAACAAACAATGCATAATTGAAAGAACTTTACATTTTTAAAATCCCGATCAAATAAAGTATGAAAGTTCACAACCATCACATCCATTATTGAGTGTTTTTCTTCAAACGACTTTTTACTGAATCTTTGTGTAGAAACTATAGACTGCGTAGGGGTCGCTACTATCGCCAACACAGATTTTACATACCTATTTGAAACAAAGCTTGGGAATGTAGGGGGCGCCATTGTCGACTGTCACTATGCTACCGCAATAACTATTTGACAACAACTTACATTTAGGTCCGTTCTCTTATTGCGAATTTTGACGAACTTTAACCCTGCTAAAAAAATCTATTAAAAGTAAAACCGCACTCGGCGACTTTGCAGCGGAAGTGCTCAACGATGTCGCGTAGTTTGCTTGATGGCTTGAGTAACGCTTCCAATGTCATTTAATAGCTTTGTTTCACGTGGGTATTAGACTTTAACACCGCACTTCTCTCTGATCATGTAACTAAACATACTCAATGGGGTTATACATATTTGGGTTACGTAACAACTTTCTTGTTGCCTAGTTTGGCACATAGATGGCTTGTGTATATCGATGATGTACGTGATCGAGGGTGCATCCAAATATGCTAGTGCTTCTTTGAGGACAAACGCATTACTATTTTAGAAGCTCCTCCTTGGTCAGTATGTGTTGATTTTCTTCTATTAAAAAGTTAAGGTCTCAAAAGACTTCCTTGTGGCACCCCTTAACCTTTTTTATTTATATATGTATGCATACTTTTATATGCATTTTTCCTTCTTAGGATTACATAAAAGTGCATTAAAATCATCCCTATGTGCTTAATAAATTATCTGAAACTCAATAGCAGCTTGTAAGTGTGTCTTATTTCGTCTAACATAAAACTATTGTCTGCCCATCTCCACGTTACCAAAAAAAAAAACCATTTCACCCGAAATGCATTAAAATACTCAAACCGCGGGTCGTTGTGGGAAACGACCTAATAGGAGAAATAATAATAATAATAACAACAACAACAACAACAACAACAACAACAACAACAACAACAACAACAACAACAACAACAACAACAACAATAAATATAACAATACTAATAATAATAATAATAATAATAATAATAATAATAATAATAACAATAATAATAATAATAATAATAATAATAATAATGAAAATGAAAATGATAATAACAATAATAATAATATTAATAATAATTATAATAATATTAAGAATGATAATATTAATAATAGCAAATGTTCTAATTGATACTAATCACTTGGGCCATACTGTAGCTAAACAAAACCTAAGAGTAATTTCTTTCCATCTCATTCCATTTACATTTACAACATACCATTTTTTTTGTTGGTCTTTGCAGCCAAACCTACAATAAAAAAAAATATAAAATCATTTCATTAAATGGATTGCCAACGGGAATCCTAATCTCTCTTCTTGTACCTCAACCTTGTAAAACTAATTATAAATATAGTATGTACCACGACCCACAACTGCGATCGAAACCGGTAAGCCTTCGTAGTATGCCGTTTCTGTATGTACATAAGTAGGTATTGAGGGTGGGCTGCACGGAAGCGGGAATTGCGTGAGAATCAATTACATACCTACATATCTACAAGCTGGACCGTAAGCTCTGAGTGGCGTGAGAGTCCAGCTAGGCAAGCTGTGAGTACAAACCTTTCTATGTATGTACAAGCTGGACCGCAAGCCCAGGCTGGCGTGATAGTGCCGCTTGCTAGATTCTAAGCATCTTGTACAAGGTTTTCTAGTCCCGAATTGCGATGAAAAAAAAAAAGAAAGAGTTGAGTTGGTTTTTGGAAGTTGAGTCGTGCGGTTCCTCCTTCTTGACGGAAAATTTAAATAAAGAAGCAATGTAATAAACAATCATTCATTGATAATAAACTGTGTAATAAGAAAGTTATATTGGATTGCCATTCTTCAAAACAAAACAAAAAAACAAAACCATCTAAAAATAGAAAAAAAAAAAAAAAAAAAAAAACCATTAATATAATTAAGTGCTAATATCAATAAAAAGAAGTGCTTGACTGTGTCGATCAAGATAATATAACTGATCAAACAACAACAAAAAGCCCCCTTATATCTAAACAGATAACATTAAGACCCTACCTACTCATACATCACAGGGCCTTGAATTAATTCTTCTTTTCTGCCTAAAAAGCACACATAAACAATTAAAACAAAAATTAGGTCACCTAATATATAACAAAAGTTTTATAAAAAAAAAAAAAAAGAGGAAAAAAAAGTGATAACCCAAATTCACTGTAAGACCAACATCTTGAACTTTTTTTTTCGACGTTGAGAAAATATCTGGTATAATCACTATATAAGTACCAGTACCTACCATTTACTACCTTATTTACCTCCATCTCGCTGGATAATCTTGACTCCGGGATATTTTGGATTCTGTGCCTGGGGAACAGTACTTACCTGAAAAAAAAGGAGAAAAAAAAAAAAACCGAAGATAATAACCTGAGATGACTCACCTGGATATCAATCTCAAACTTCAACAACCCCTTGTAAATTAATCCCATGTGCACCCCTACCTACTATCTGTTCCCCCCTACAAACCTCCTACTGTGTCAAGTGTTTTTGTTTGGTGTTTTTTTTTTTTTTTCTTTTCAAAACAAAATCATGTTTAGGAAATTTTATAAGAAATAAAAAAAAAAAAAAAATTTAAAAAAAAAAAAAAAACAAAAGAAAAATATGAAAATAGAATAGAATTGAAAAGAATTGTAAAAAGAAAAAAATAAAGAAAAAAAAAAATATATTAGTAAAGTTTAAATTTGAGTGTGCGAATACCCTGACTCGTCAAAAACAAAAATATTTAAATTTAATGGATAAATCATTCGCAGTTAATCTGAACGTATACCAAGGTGGTGCACTACGCTGGTCGACGGACATCTCAGAGTAAGTTTCTTATATTTAATTTTGTCCTATTATTTTTGGTTTTGACTTAGGGGTTGTCACCTAGAACTATTTTTTATGTATATTTTTTTTGTGACCCATTCAAAAATGAAATTCACCTTTTTTTATATTTGATAAATTAAAATAAATTATTTTATTAAGAATTGTTACCCTATTTTGGTTTTTTTTTTCTTGTATAATGGATTGACTTTTTTTTTTCTTTGCTATGGGAAGTTCTTTCTTTTTTATTTTTTTTTTATAGATTTGTTTTTCTTTTGCTATAGTATGGTGGCCTAAACCTACAAGGTCAGAGGTGGAAGTGATGCAGCTAAGATGAAAACTGGGTAACCGCGTAGTAGGTATTTAAATTCGGGGCTATTGCACAACGTGGAGGACGCAGTAGCCAAGGTGGTATCCAAGGATACATGGGTGGGTCATTCCTCCGGAGGGTCATCAACACCTAGTACCCTCCCCTCTCCCCAAATGGATCAACCCATCCTGGTTTGGACGAATAACAGCTTCACAACATATGTGAACCAAATTTTTTGATTGTATTTCTCCTTTTTATGGCATGATGCGTAACTTCGTTCAGGGCTAGGGTAGCAAGAACCCCCCTTCCGACGAGCTAGGATGAGCCGATGCTAGCATGCCACGTTGCCCAAGTCCTGGACACCCTCTCCATCCTGTTACACATACACCTACACATACTCATACACATACACATACACATACACATACACATACACATACACATACACATACACATACACATACACATACACATACACATACACATACACATACACATACACATACACATACACATACACATACACATACACATACACATACACATACACATACACATACACATACACATACACATACACATACACATACACATACTCATACACATACACATACACATACACATACACATACACATACACATACACAGACACATACACATACACATACACATACACATACACATACACATACACATACACATACACATACACATACACATACACATACACATACACATACACATACACATACACATACACATACACATACACATACACATACACATACACATACACATACACATACACATACACATACACATACACATACACATACACATACACATACACATACACATACACATACTCATACACATACACATACACATACACATACACATACACATACACATACACATACACAGACACATACACATACACATACACATACACATACACATACACATACACATACACATACACATACACATACACATACTCTTATACTGCCCGGACCAGTCTCATGTCCCTGTAGGCATGGGGTTGTAACGGTGGTAAGGGTTGGGGAGGGATTTTAACACCGGTTCGTTACATCGTATACACTATATTCAAATCGCACGAACCAAAGGATAATACTAAAGGCTTGACAGAGCGCCCACATTAAAATCCAATTTCAACGTTATAAAAGCCATTATATCGATGTGCAAACACAACCAATGCGTTGAATCTGGCTAAATACAATGTTGACTCAGTTATTTGCTAACATCAAACACGTGTGCATTTTTTGATTAACACGCCTGATGCTGCTGCTGTGCAATTTAAAGAAGGGATTTTCTATCTTTGCTAAACAAATAAAAAAAAAAAAAACCAAGCACAACTCCACAGAGATCGAAAATCCAATTCATCCAGGACCGAAGAAAAAAAAAACGAAAATCCCGCGTGCACCATCACATCCCATTCCCAACATTCCATCGACAGATGTTGAGAAAGTCCATCATCCGAGCAAAAGGCATTTAAAATTCGGATTCAGATTCGTATTTGGATAAATGTGTGCCAGCTCTCTTTGGTCCTGGGATTGGGACTGGGAAAGTGGGAATCATCAGTCACTCACCCAATTTATATACATTTTGGCGCAGTCGTTTTTTTTTTGGTTCTTCTCTTTTTCGCTGCTAGCTTAACTCCCAGGATATACCACATAATAATTTATGTGATCTGAGTAAGAGAAAGATGCTCGTTGGATTTTGTTGCAGTGCTTCTGATGCTTATAATGCTCATGCTTATGCTCAGCTCATGCATTCGCGCAATGGATAAAGACCAAGCACAGAAGAATATATGAAAGGAACAAAAATAATACAATGCCACTGTGAAAGGACGCGCATTTAGTACCCGATGATTGTGACAAGGACACGTTGGTTGGTAAGGGGGAAGAAGAGAAGTAATATTTCATTCCATTATTTTGGTTCATGTGTCGCCCCTTTTGTATTCCCTTATTCCCTTTGATTGTACGAGGAGAATATTGGGCAGGGATTTGAAGAAACATCTGCTTTTGGCTATGTAACAGCTACACACAGTGGTATAGATACAATTCAAATGAAACACTAAAATCAGGACACTGAAAGAAAAACCATTCGAAATTTGGATTGTTAAATCTTTCGGATTGTAAACTGAAATTTTTTAGCTATGAGCATCGGTCTACAGTCACTGTCCAGGAGATTAAGCTATAAACTATTTTATTCTTGAAAATCTAGTAATATAATTAATTTTCAAAGGAAGTAATGTCTGATTAAGGATCTTAATTATGATATGACAGCTATGTGACTTCTGCGATCTGATTTGAAGAAAAGTTGAAAATATTTTATTCACATTTACTGGTGCGTTTTATTTCGAAGTACATATGTACAAACATTTCTACATTGATCCAAATGCTTTTCCCAAAATGTACGTGATTTTATTCGTAAGCCGTTTCCTTGCAGAAGTGTCTAGTGAAATGTGTGTACTTGTAAATATTGGACCAAGCACTTCATTGCGGGTGGAAATGGTATCTACAGTGGATGTAGTGCTTGGTTGCTTAACCTGAGAGCTGTGAGTTCAAACCCAGTCTGGGCAGCAATTTTTATTTATTCCCCCAGTTTCAACTGGACACCACCCGTGGGATTTTCGTGAGATATTTATCACCTATAATCTCAATCCACTGTACCAACTTTCTTTCCTATCTATTCCTTCTCTCTCCTCGATCGCACATGTTAATTCATTATAAAGGTGCGAGTGCATTATAAAAAAAATAAGACACTCTTTTTTTTAAAAACTTAATATTTTATTTCAAATTGATTGTGTCCCTCAAGACACGTGGTGCGTTCTTTTGCTAACCATAGTCAACTATTGTTAACAATAGTCAACAAAAAGGCGTTCCTTTAATTTAAATTAGTTACGATTTGTAATTATATGACGTCATAACAGCGTTCCTAAACTAACGTTGAAGTGTCAAATAGCTACGATTTGTTACTATTTCCAACTCACCTCTATGATATGAGTTGAGATTGTTGATCTGTCAAATTGGACGTTTTGTACTTAAACAAATCAGTCTTTATTAAAATGTAACCAAAATATTATAAAAATTCTCGATTTGAGCAGCAAGAACGTCGTTTTTTTTTTTTTTTTGAGTGATAAAAAATAACAAAGAATAAAATGGATTTTTTGGCAGTTTCGAGTGATGGAGGAGAATATTTGTATTAATTCCTAAATATAATACAAACAAAATGTTTAAAGTGGTCGTACTTGAATATTTTGTAAAAAAAAACAACAAATCCTATCATTGACACTTCAACAACGATACTTCAACAAAAATTTTTTTACATAAAAACAATTGTTAGAAAAATAACGCACCAATGAACGGTGTTAGGGCCATTATTGATTTGTTTTTATTCTTGACTTTCTATTTTCATTTTGTTTTTATTTATGTATAACGAGTTTACTTAACAACAGATCAACCTATAGATATTTAAATAACAAAAATCTATTACATATTATGTTTTGAGAACTGTCAAGGGTATTTATGGTGTGCCGCAGGTAAATATCATCAGACCCTTATTGCATTGAAACAACGTGCCCAGTGTTCATTAAAAACATTTTTGATCTCTGCATGGGTTCAATATGAATATTCTTTAAAGCAAACTGTATACCAAAAGATAAAAATAGATATTAATTACAACTTTTAAAACACAGATCCTATTTAAAATAAACCGAAAACTTGTTCCATGACAGAACATTTGACAATGCCATCCTGACAACCTCATTTCCAAAACACATCTGCATGTGTCACATTTGATTAAAATTAAAACTATGTTCCCAATAATTAATTTACATTGTTCAACAACTTCCAAATGGAATCCTTAATTAAAAAACTAAACAAACTTAAAACACCTGCAGTGTTTCGGGGAAGCCTTTTCGAAAAAAGAAACCTTCCTCCCTACGTCTGCCTCATCGGAAACGCATTATTTCGCTCGAATTTCATTTTAAACTTACAGACAGAGTCACTCTTGGAAAATGACAAAAAGACAAAAACACAAATTTCACTTGACATTGAAATGACACAAGCTTCCGGTTTGCTTTCCCTCGCGACTAATGAATATTCATTTCATTAATTCACCTACAACCAAATGTTCTGCCATCAGATACTCCCAAGAAACAACACTCAAACAACAACAACAACTTTAGGACTTAAAAAGTCCTTTGGTGTTTAGTATGCAAACATCGAATGTGCTTTGGACACGTTTGCCATAAATGTCACAAGAATATCGTCGTCGTCGTCGTTGACGGAACCCTCAGTTTTTATTTTTTCGACATTTGATTCATTGTTCAGTGAGTAAGTTCGTCGTCATTGATCCAAGTGTCATCGCCGCTGCCATGCCGCGGCATGGCCGCCTCACCGAGCCGTGTGCATCGTTACCGCGCGCGGACTATGGACTTTGTCGCGTAATCGGATAGGAGGATGATCAATGCACCTCCCTCCTCGTTCTCGCCGTCTTTGGAACATGATTTGAATATAAAAATCGATTGTGCATCTGTTCTGTTGTCGATGATTCTATTTCATTCAATTTACTTGTGCGTGCGGGGTCGGCTGTTTTTGACTTTAGAAGGCTCTATCGAGGGCACACGCATGAGTCTTCTGTTCAATGCATTCCTGTATAGTTGCTCCACAGTCCGCACAACTCAATTCAATAGATGACTAATTCCTTTTAAATTGTGCAATGGGGGCCTTTAATTTCCTTTCATCAGCAGATTTTTCACACGTCGTCGCCGTTGTCAGTCTCGATGGCGGCGAGGCTGGGTTGGGAGCGGATGAATGGAATAAATGAACGGTGGGGCCTTTGTATACTTCAATTTGCACATCGAACAATGCACTAAAGATGTCGCCACATATGTACATTTACATTATATAGCAGCTTCTTTGGCCGGGGTGAAACATCTCTTCGTAATGGAAACGTGTGTGTGGAGGTCGAGAGTGCGAAACTTGCATGCATGTACAATATTCTTAGCGAGTCAATGGAAAGTGAAAATGTCTCATAATTTGATAACGTGCGAACAATGACACCCTTATAGAGACTTGAGGAGGATACCAGACATCTATGTATGTAGGAGAAAGATGAATTGCAGTAAGTCTAAGTGGTATGGAGGATACTCTTATATAGTTTCCCCTTCGTCACTTTTTGTAAAGTCTGTAAAGTTACTTTTGAAGTATTCAGACGTGTGTATTCTTTGGTGTGCCTTACAAGCTTTAGCTTTCAATATTAAATGAAAATTATTAAAAAAGTATAGGGTCATTCATTTTTCGGCTTCGAAAGTAAAACACACAGCAAGAAAAGTATGATTGGTCGTGTTGTGTGGTTTTTGGCACCGTCTTGTTGGAACGGGTCCAAGTCATGATCCTCAAAAAAAGATCGGTTAACATTTTTTTTTTTTTTTTTGCAAACAGTCAACTAATATTCAACAATTTCAGATGACAGCCGAGTTTGACAGGTATCAAATTCCAGCGCTTACAACCCTGTACATTTACATTTCTGTTCTGATTTGGGCATTTAATTTTCTAGTTTTAAAATAGAACTGCAAAAATTTTTAAGGGCGTGGGTAGAAATGTTTCAAAAATTTCGACCTACATAGTGTGCAAGTAAATCACTTTAAAACCTAAACATGCATTGGTTTGTCAAATTTATTGAACTTGGCGTGAATAGATCTCCAAGTTTTTTTTCACCGAAATAAAAGCAAAAATATTAAAAAGAAAACTTCTTTGACACCACGTTTTAATAGTTCGTGTTGAATGTGTGGAGACTTTCAAATATAGTCTTTTTAATAAAAATGTGACAGCTGAAGAATTAGCCGTTTTTGTAAAAAGCGTTGGTTTGTAGGTTCTCAAACAGCAAGTTAATATTTTCAAAACTTCTCTCCCGGGAGAAAGTCGTGATGGAAAAGATCGAATATCTTCTTAAGCAATGTGGGATTGTTTCAAAATTTTGCACATTTCTTCTGGCACCCATTTTTAAGCCTTCCTCAAAGTTTCCAATGCAACAGATGGCCTCAGGATGAGACATTTCTGAAGCTCGAAAGTCCTTCAACCTATTCAAATTGTAAGCCTATATAATTTCCATCAACAATTTCCACAAGTTTCAGTAAAGTAGGTATTTAAAAAAAAAAAAAAAATTGGACCAACAACTGCCTGACAAACACAACCATCCGAACCAAACGACTTAAGAAACAATTCAAGTGAGCGTACATTCTTCGAACTAAATGCAGTTCCAATTATCCATCGATACCTTCTTTCTCTAGTTCTTTGTGAAATACTTTAAACACACATTTCCGCTAATAAAATTGCTCCATTTTCTTCTTTTTTCCAACATTAAATGATTCTTACCGACGGCGACGACGACGAAGTGGTCTTTTGTCGTTATAAAGTTCTTTGTGCTGTCCCACATGCTGGTTACGGGATACACCATAAAACTATACGTCAACGTCATTAATTTAATTTTACTGACCAATTCATGCGTTGTGAAAGTGCATGTCCAAATTGCAACTAAAATTCCAATGTAACACACATTTACTACAAAGATGTAGTCACCTTATTGTAATTCCTGTCCAGGGCGCAGTATATAGTTCCTCCGATGACTTGGAAAACTTAACAATTCCAATAGAAAGAAAAAACTTTCGGAAAGAACTGCGACTGTCTGCCGTCGTCGCGTCGTCGTCGTCGCCGTCGTCAATGATGACAAAAAAACACAAAATAAAAATTTTAATCGGATCATGAAATGAAGTTTACTTTTGAGAGGTTTCCTACTGTGAAACTTATGTTCCGTTCTTTTTTTTTTTTAGGGATAGTATAGTGAAATCGATAACTTAACCACCAATCCAAGGAAGAAGAAGAACCCGCGACGAAGAAACAGGAGACATCGGCAAGAAAGTGAATAATAGAATGAGGGGTTAACGTTCATCGGGTCAGCACCAGATCCAGAATCTAACATCTATGCGCTAGTCAGCACCAGTGTTTGCTCGTTGTCTGAGTTTGTGTAGTCTAAAGGTGGAAGAGGCCACCTATTCTGCACTGTTTTTCTTCTGCTTCAACTCTTCCTATAAAATTAGAATGGTTATGGTTCCCCCATTTTAAATTGAAGAAGAAGCTCTTCTCCACTTCACTCCCTCTGTATACACTATATACAGCTGCAGTTCACTCCCGAATTGGATTATAAATTGCAGCCCCATCAATGGTCGAGAAGTAAGGCGGATGGTTGGAGTTGGAGTCGTTGCAAGATATAATACAGCTATGTGCTGTTATTGTTGGTGTACGCGAGTATGGTGAAGCTAGCTGGCTCACGACACAACGGACAGCCGATGGTATAATTGGAAGCAATAGATTGTGGGGCAGAAGGAGCACTAGAACTCTTTCCTTTCCCTTCTCAGCTAGCAACTAGGTGAAGAACGATAAATAGGGAACGAAGAACGTTGGTTGGTCTTTGTGTGTTCGTTCCTACAACTAACTACGACGACCGACCGACGACGCTGAGGATGAGGATCAGCAAACGTTGGAAATTATTATTTGAAATTATTATGGGGCAACCATGAGGTTGTGCATTCATTTGTGCTGCATATGGCACCTTCTTCTTCGTCTTCGTGCCTCCCGCCATCATCGTCGTCGTTAGATTAAGTGTTTTGATAGACCAGGCACAACCCAAAAAAAAAAATTATCCACCATAATGCAGAGCTGTGGAAACTCCCTGAACTCTTCAAGAGCCGGAAAGTGTGCCCAGGCATATGTTTGCAGGTGCTTCGGTATACATGTTATGTAGGATTGTATGTATGTGTATAGAAAGGAAGTGTAGACGTAGAGCCCCCCTCATTTTTGCACACTTAGGCAATCGAATTGAAAGCTGGCGCATTATAAAAGGCATTAGATATAGAGAAAGGGATACCGCACGTGATTTGCTATTATCACGATTTTTTTTGTGTGTGTGTGTATACTTTATTTTCCTCAGCGTCATCATTGTTTTTTTTTTTTTTTTTTTTTGTATAAATGTATATTTGCTTGCCGCCCTATTGTTAATGAAATGAGTCATTCACTTGGAAGGAAATAAAGGTTCATTGAAGTGAGACGAAAATTTTCACCATCATGAATCAAAAATAATTGGTGAAAGTTTTTCTTCTTGTTCAAATTGCACTTTTAAAAATAGAAGTTGACTTTTCCTGTACAACTATAGATTTTGGTCTGTAAATGCCTTTAAAGTGAGAGTAAAGTTGTTAAGGAAGAGTTTGATACAAATTTCAGAATTTAACCGTTTTTAGAATCGTTAATATGTCCTCATAAAAACTTAACCTGAGTTTAATTGGAATGTGATTAACATTAATTAAATCTGTTTCCAGCGCCGAAAAGAATAAAAGCCATATTATTTTTGACAGCTCGTGTCAAAATAGCAACACAGATACATATGTATGTAAGGTATGTTGGCTTTGTGTGTGAATTCACAATTTTCTGATTTTGTTCGAACGATTACAGTTCTTTTAATCGTTCAAAAATTAGTTTAAATCCTGAAATCTAAATCAGTCTTCACTTTAGAAACAAAAAAAGCAATATGAGATGGTTCTGACGTCACAAAATACCACGATGGCGTTTCTAATGTATCAACTCGGTATACCTTGTACTTCTATGTATCATGATCTAATGACATTGACGTTTGGAATACGTATCTTTCCAGATGAAATGCGTTCTTAAAGAGATTTTCCTAAATTTTATTTTATGTCTTGTAGTACAAATTTGAGAGGTAAGCAATAAATACGCCAGATTGTTTGTCTGTGAATTTTTGAATGTTTTTGAAAGCATGCATTGCCAACAGAAAAAGAGGGTTTTCATAATTATTTCGCTTTTCGTTTGTAGTTATCATCAGTTTTGTACTTTCTGTATAATAATTTTGGTACAAAGTAGAAAATAAAATGACTACGAAGAAGCTACGATGATTCTTGAACGCTACTTATATGTTATTCTGTCACAAGTGCCACTTTCCGCATGATGTTAAGTAGGCTCATAATGATGACGTCATTAGTGCAATTAAATTTTCATTTAGTGCGAATTCAATGAAATCTCCTTATAATGTTTGCAAATAGCTTCATAATAATTACGTTAGTAATGACAATTTAGTTTTTGTCTGATATCGACAAACCCAATAAACGAAGAAATACTATATTGACAGATTGTAATTATTCTGAACCAGAACTTCATGTGTCACTTCCTAATTTCGCCACGCTGTGTTAATAGTTTGTTTGATGTCATGTTAAAAGTTTTTTTTGGAACAGTTGTCTGATATTTTTGTTTGAATTTGATGCACCTGTCGCAAACCAGATGTGATTCCAAACCGTAAGGCTAAGATTACACATCTAAGTTTTATTTATGTACGTAAGTTACTCACGTAAGCAACTTCTAAAAAAATTACTCGTGTAAACGGCTCTGTAAGTTATTCAGAAGAAAACTTAGAAGTGCAAAAGTGTTTTTCGCCACTTACGGAAGTCTCACAGCTTACACACTTGTTAGTTATAAGTTTTCAACTTAGGGGAAGCATCTCTTACTGTAAGTTCATCATTAATGTAAACCTTCCTATAAGTTACTTCTGTAAGAATTACGTAAATAGTACCTAAGTCAAATTTTCGTGCCTAACATTTCACCGCAGGTATTTGTTTTCGCAACCTGTCTAACACATACTTTTGTAAATATGTATAATTCCTTCTCTCATGCCTACGCCTGCTCTCACAGAAACTTTTTGTCATGGAACAGTTTGCTCAAGTGACTACAATGTCCTCATATGAAATTGCGCTTAGTACAAATTATCGATTCTCATACAAATCACTTAAGCACCGTACTGTTCCGTGACAGAAAATATCGAGTGCACTCGCGGCCTTAAAAGTTTTAGTTTCAAAATTTTATTTTTGGACAACTCATGCAAGAACAAGAGAAAAGAAATTTTGTTCCCACCTTAAAGTTATAAGTGAAACTGTCAAAACGCTAATGTATAAAAACTAATTGCTGACGACATTAGAAATCATCAATCAAGGCTTAATTATTTCTTGTTTATAAAACAATAAATCAAGCCCTTGATTCTATCTATGAGTTGACACTTTTCGGAGAATTCTCTAATTTACCACTTCCTAAACCCATAACTTTTAAACATCATATTTACAAGTTTCAAAATGGCTCACGACTGACTGAGTCTCAAAAAAAAAAAAAAAAAAAAAAAAAAAAAAAAAAAAAAAAAAAACCAAACAACTTTTACTTCGTCAACATTTTTTGTTTGTTTTATGAGTCGGTCCCCTTTTTTTTACAAAAACTATAAAGTCCCATCAAATGAACACCTAATGACTCTCGAAAAATACCCCTCGAGTCAAATCCGATGACACTAATGTGACTATAAAGTGTTTGCATAGCGCGCATGAAGTTGTTCGACCAAATTGATATGCTGTCGTGCCGCTCAATTGATTACGGACATACACAAAAAAATCGGTCGTAATATTGCGTTGGCGTTGGCGGCAGCCCATTTTGTGGTTCTATGGCCGTGAATTTTTGAAACTTCCCTTGAATAAACATAATTACACATGATTTTTACTTTGAAACGAAAAATCATTAAAGATCCTCAAAAAAAAAAAAAAAAACTGTGAAGTGTAAACAAATCCTTATCGACAACATCGCGCACGTCAAACGTCAACTATAAAAGATGGATCCGATGACAAAATGGAACCCTCTAGCGGTACGTAACGTAGTATAAGGGGCTATGCTCATTACACCATTTGTGTTCTGTAAACACAATATCCCCTCCTCCAATGCACCAAGTCGTCCTTATGTCAACAACAAATACGATCTTTGTGATTCCCTTGAAGTGCCCTAAATAAATAGGGAAAGGGCATAATTTACTCAGCCAGCGCAGCGCGTAGAGTTTGTAGAAAAGCGGTGTCGAATTTCCCGAATGCTGCTTTGATATCAATCATTAATTTTTCTGTAGTTTATTTGGATACACTTTTCACCAAAGGAAGACGACGACGCACATATCCAAAAGATAAATTGAGATACATAACGGAGCATCAATGAAAGATAGAAATAGAAGAGATAAAGTACACACTTGACCTACAAAAATAGGTGCAGCTTGTTTACATCATCTTCTTCACAATGCATCCGTTGTTAGACATTTTATAAAATCTATTTTTATATTTTATCTATTAAATTGATAAACAATAAGTTTTATATTTTACGACTCATTTTAGGGGGCATTTAAAAACATCGTAGATACACTGTTTATTGTTTACAAGTTCTCGACAACGACATAAAACTTATTGCACAATCTACGAAATCGAAAAAGGGGTTGAGATTACCCTGTTAAGGGTTCGATGGGAGGGAATGTGTACAAAGAAAGGGTAAACAGATGGAAAGTTTCTCCAGTTTCTGCAGAACGTTTAAGCATTTTGTTTTCGAGGGTTAAAAGATAAACAAAGTAAAGTAATGAAAAGCGAAGTAATACGATGTTCGACAACAAAAATAAATTGTTAGTTTTTCGAGATGAAATGGGTGTTGTGTTTTTTTTTTTTTTTTTGTAAATTATAGTGTTTTTCTGGGATGAATATTTTGCTTCCTCTTGTGAGGCGTTTAAGTATAACACGTTTCATTGAATGGAAACACGAGAAATTATTTCAAGTAGGTTGGTATAGTGGCGCTGTAAAGGGGAACACTGGGACTCGCAGCTTTTGAAAAGAAAATAAATAATTAAAGGTTTTGAATTTTAATTTATCTGGAAAAGCTGTTCATGGAAATGATTTTAATTCGAGGGGTTAAGGAAACACCTTTTTCGTGTTTGTTAAAAAACAAAATAAACTGCATGGCTGGGTCGAATACATATACTTACTTGCTTTTGTGCCTATAATGACGGTGATAATTGGCTTTTTGTATTCGTTTTTCGTCGTTGCCAAGCAACGTTATTTGATATTTTTTTTGTTTAAAACAGTTCTTTGGATTGGTAATAATAACAATTATTGGGTCATTCCAAAAATGCTGGTATCGGCTGCATATAATTGTAAGATCCAGATACAGCGCCGAGAAAATGCTTTGAGGTACCAGTACGTACGTCGTTAATAATGAGTTTATTAAACGTTTCTTAATTTAAGGAGTTGTTTTTCAATGCTTTTCACTCCAAAATGTCGAAATATTGCATATGAAAAGGAACGAAGCAAATATACTTCCAAATACTTTTTGCTTTATGCATCAAATAACTTTTTTTGGGGTGGTATATCTCATCCCAAAAAAATTATAAAAACGTTCGGACAAAATAGTGTTCCAGCAAAATTCAAGATTCAACATTACAGCTGCATAAGTTCTCCCCAACTCCTAGTTCTTATCCTTCTCTTAAGTTGGTAGATGTAATTTAAATTTAATACCTGGCAAACTTGATAGAAATAAATAATCACACTTCATTTTAAGATCAAATACTATAAGTGTCGCAAATATGGCCCATGTTGGTTATATGGCCCACTGCAATATTTTTTGAATGAAACATACTAGGCACTGAACTAACCGTTCAAATCCAACACATTCAAACCGGCATTACATCATTGAGTTTTGGAGACATAAGTTGATCAGTGGTGGGAGTGAGCGCATTTGGTTAAATTTATTCGTTTTCGTTATAATTTTTGAGTGAGTTTACTAAAGGAGGAGTTTTTTCGTAATATATACAAAGTAGATATTATATCTATTTTATGTCATCAAATGTGAAATGAATAAAATGTGATTGCAATTAATTGAGTGTGTTGAAAATTAAAAAAGTGAAATTGTCAGTGTCGATAATATGGCCCATCCCGGGTGCTTTAAGATCGTTCTCGAAATGAAAAAAAAAAAAAATATATAAAAAAACATTTGTTTGATTATGCTTTCTTAAATATAGTGGCCCATAATTTCTTACCTATGACCAAAAGCATTTCTGATTAATGATTTGTTTATTTTCAATGCATCCAGGAAATCATCCCATTCCAAAACCAAACACATCAGCAACGACCCCCAAACACAAAAATTCCAAATCAATAAACATTTAAACTAATTTCCGTCTGAGCACGTTTTGAAAACAAGAAATCCGGCAATGCACTTAATTTTTTTTTTATTTTATTACTTTCAAAAACGCTATTTTGGTGTTGTAAACATTAAGTGCGTTATTACTCGGGAATTTGTTTTGGTTTTTTTTTCTTTCAAGCAGACATAAAAATATGTAAAAAAAAAACACGCAAAGCTATTAAGGCCGCACAAACCGCCCAAGGAAGCCCTTCAAATATTTAGATGGCTCCGATAACTTGACCAAACTTAAATATTATGTTGTGTTGCATATGAATAAATTACATTTTTTTGTCTAACCAAACGCACTATCGACCAAATTAATCTTACAAACAAAGGTGGAAAAAAAAACCGAGGGGTTCCTTTTCAATAAAAAAAATATAAATAATGTCCAGACAGTCCTGCAATGTCTGGTTCGTTTTTTTTTTTCAAGGACTTACCATATAACATTGCGTGCTTATCAAAATGATTTAAAGTAATCATTAAACAAAAGAAAAAAAAAACTACACCGAGAGTGTGTTGGATATGATTTTTTAAGTATTCCCTTAATGGACACATTCCCTTAAGTGTAACGATGCGGTGGGTTATTCTAATCTAACCCACGCAAATGACATTAAATTCTCCTTAATTGAGCTGCAAATGATAAACATCAACCAAAAACTGCATTTTAATGGTTGAAAACTCCCCCAACGAAACCACCGAGTATATGTAAAACACATTTTGTTCCATAAAACTAAAGCCACATGACAGGTAGATCTCCTGGATCAGGTTTCACATTTTCCACCTTCATTAATATACCTTTCCTTCTGCCAGAAAACGAACAGGTCAATGTTCTGAGAAAGTATATAGAAGCTTACTCTTCAGTTAGTGGTTTTCGGTTAAAATAGACTCTTATCCCTCAAAAATGAAGGGTTGTTGCTGTTGTTGTTTTGTGCCTTATGACTGACTTAAAGTCTCATCTAATCTTTGGACAAATTGCTTCTGCAAGTAGCAGTTGACAGTGACAGATCGATAACTAGAATGTAGAGTTTCAATCGAAAGAGAAGAGGAGGCGTTTCCGTGTCGGAAACGTAATTAGGCCTTTGCACCCTGTATTTCACTCTTCAAATTATACAATATGCGCTGCTGTTTATTGTTTGTGTGTTGTGTGTTGTAGTATACGATTCGAACATGCTTTTTTTTTGTTCTAATATAAAATGCATCTGTTTTTTTTTTAATTAATTGGTCGGGCTACCGACCGATAGTGACCCTTATTGCGGTCAGCTGCGTATTAAATCGAAATGGCTTGTGTTCTATGCGGTTCGGTTTGGTCTATAATATTAATTTGTTTCGCTGTTTCTAGTTATGGTTTTCTCATATTCCTGATGCTCTTTGTCGGTGCTATTTTTAGAAAAGTATATGTAGTTCCAAGTTATTAATTGGAATATCTGGAATAAATGGGTTAGGAATGGACCAATGTTTTCTGAAATTAAATTGTTTTTGAAATGTATTGAACAGGATGATTCTTTGACATGAGTTAGGTTCTATTGTTAATGGTAAAGTTTTAAATAGATGAGTTTGAAGATATACTTGGATTAGGTTCTACGCAAGAATTAGGTCAGAACAATTTGATAGCGCCAATGGTTGCCTAGGGGGGATTTTAAAAAGTTCTTCTTAATCTCGTAATTAAGACCAAATTGGTAGATTAAAGAGTCGAAAAGATTATGTTGGCCTTTAGGATACTTTGATAATACGGCTCTTTTTACCTTCTGATTCTATTTTCGTTCAAAGTTTGATTACCATTAATAAACTGAAACTAATAGGGCATAATTCCAACACTTTCACCATGCCTCCAGGCTCTTACTATTTTACCTTTATTTTTGTAGACAATATTGTTTACAATTCCCAGCTTTCAGTTAAATCAAATAAGCGTAGAGATCCATTCTTTAGTCGCACTCAACGAATGTACAATTCTTTACTCGACTTAACTGAACTGTGAAGCGATCAAGAATGAAGATTTTTCAGTTGTGTTCATAAAATTTTCCAAAAAGGTTTGATAAAAGGGTGAAGTATGAACAAGTTTTGCACACCCAGAAATGTTTCACCACGTAGTACGCCAAGCCCCCTCTTGCGGTTAAAAGACAAATTCTCCAAGAGTAAATTGTCATGGAAAAATTTATTTCTTCTAGCGGATCCAATCCGAAGTTAAATTCTAGATTCCTTCCATTCCCGCAGATCATCAATACACTCACAGGGGTGATATAAGTCACTAAGCCTTGGATCTCCGGGCCTGATTGCTAATTGCTATTTCTTGGGACTCAACTCACTCTGACCTCTGCGTCTGCATTCAGCAGATTTTGCCAATTCTGTGAAACACAATTGCATACAAGAGTCACACTCTTCATCATCATTACCAACCAACCATCGCATCGCATCGTGTCACTACACTTCCTTCCTTTTGTGCTTAATCATTGCAAAAAAAAAAAAAGAAGAAAAACTAAGTTCAAAAGGTGTGCAATAAACCTGCGTGTCATTGTTACATCCAATGGATACTTACAATGCACTTAATTGCACAGGAAATCTATTTTCAATGAGAACACAAATTCGCATTTGTACATTTATTTTTTTCTTTCCTCTGACTCGGCGCCAGTTGATATATCCCAAAGTACCTCTCGTCTATTGTCGATTGTTGCGTCGACAAAGTATCTTTATATTTAAACTGCAATTAGAGAGAGGGAGAGATAGGGAGATTACCTACGGCCTGCACTGGCGCGCAAGAAAAAAAGATTTATAACTACTTTTGTTGTTCAAAAACGCAATTACATTCTCGCACTCTGTCTCCAGTATTGTATGGATATTGTATCTATATTTTTTTTACCACAGCATTCATTCACATGGGTGGGTTACTAAAGTACTTTCAAAAACTGTCATTTGAAATTCATTTTACAGCTTAGCGGAGATAAAGTGCTGCTTAAGAGTTTATTGCACTTTTTAAATTGTTTGCATTAAAAAGAAGATGGAAAAAATGAAGGAACTTTCTTAAGGCAGGATTAACTGCGAGATTCTATGAAGGCATGGGTTGTGTTGTGATAATGGCGTTGCTGGAGATAAGATGGCCATACAAGCCGAGATAAATTTTGAAGTGGGATTTAATTGAAAATATGTATTTGGAACCGAATGATGAAAAGATACAAATTTCATTAAAAAAAAGAACAGAAATCTCCTAAACGTGTTGCCATAGTTTTAAATTGCAACAAGTGTCTTTTTATTTATAGACTTTTAGTGACAGTTTTGTTTTGACAGTCACATTATGTTATGTGGTCGCTGACAGATCTTAACCGCTGGAATTTGTGACAGTCAATCAGTAGGTTTGTTCGATGCCCAATCTGGTTCGCACTGCCCTTAACACACACCGAAGCGTTTTTCGTTGCACTTTTTTTCACCACATTGTTTTTTAACTGAGTTCAGTGCAGGCATTGGTTGCGCACAAACACATCTTATTTTTTGACTACAAAATCGTAGCTATGATTATTTTTAAAATATCTGTAACGTTGTTGGAATTTGTTAAACTGTCAAACGACCAATTTAAACATTTTTTTGGTACCTATATTGAGGAACTAGTTAAATTATTCTCCTTCATCGCTCAAAATATATTTTATTAAATAAAAACGATCTTGCTGCTCAAATCGATAATTTGTAATTTTTTGGTTTGATTTTAACTAAAGGCTGTGAATTGTTTAATAGAAAACGTTCAATTTGACAGATCAACAGTCTTAACTCATATAATGGAGGTGAGTTGGGAATAGCAACAAATCGTAACTATATGTGACAATTCAACGTTAGTTTAGGAACGCTGTTATGACGTCATATACTTACAAATCGTAACTTATTTGGATTAAATTAAAGGAACGCCAGTTTGTTGACTAATTGTTAACAATTTATTGTTGATGACTATGGTTAGAAAAAGAACGGCACCACTTGTGTGGATGTGTGGTAAAGATCAAATTTCATGTCGACAATCTAAAATTAGTTCAAGTCCTTAAAATGGACGCCAACAGATGAATCAGAACATTGTATTTAAAATCTATAATATTCCCAAGAAGCGGAACGTTTTGTGCGGCATCTATGGACGACGTTCACAAGCTTTGATTGTGGAGTAATTTTAGCGGTTTTTGTCTAAACTGCCATGGAAAGCAAAAACAACAATAGAAGACATTTGATGTAAAGTAGATAAGACAACTAGTGCCGCCATTGACGACGTTGAGAACTAAAATAAAATGTTCCATGAAATTACTATAAAATATAAATACAATGATCAGAAATCCGATGCACATGGGGTTTTATTCCGTTCTTCCTAAACAGCTTACCGATTTAAATGATAATGTATTTCGTTTTTGCACTAATGGAGTCTGGATTGTTCTTATACATGTAAGACCCCATAGGTGTCGCTGTTTTTGGTTTTGAATTTCTCACATACATTAAACTCATCGCGTCACTTACCGGAAAAGGGCAGTATAACATTTTTATAGAGACACATTATTTTTAAAAAGGAAATGGTTTTTGGAAAAAGCTTTATTCTTCTAAAACCTTAAATTTGGAATCAATACAAAATAAATCCTTTGTTTCTCTAAATTTTTGTGAATCACCCTTTAAAGTTCTTTCTTTAAGATTTTGTAACTCGAAAAATTCAAGATCCTTTACTTTGAAAGGCCAGATTAACATCACAAAATTATTAAATTAATTTAATTCTATCACAGCAATAAATAAAAAAAATCTTTGAATCATAAATAACCGGCGTTTTTTTTTAATTACACTTAGTTTACACTCCGCTTATAGCTTTAATCCATGATCTATAGCTGGAAACACGTGTAAAAGCCGTTGCAAAGCCTTTCGTGCAACCGGCCATAGCACCATATGACGTTATACCAATAAGGACTCCTGTTGACTCCGTGACAAGTGGTCCACCAGAATCTCCTCTACACGTTGACCTTCTAAATTGGCCTCGAGCACAGATATTGGTGTTTCTGAACATATTAGATCCATAAAGTCCCACACAAATGAAATTTGGAACAACTCTCATACGGGCATATTGTAGTTCACTTGCTGTAGTTTGATCATCTACACAAATGATAAATTATTTTCCAATCTTTTTTTGAGTTAAAAAAAAAAAGACTTACAGTCATTTTTGGAGCCCCAACCAGAAGCTATGACATTCTCATAGATATAGTTTTTTTCGTAACCATTGAGAGGAGGCAATGCTACTGGAACAATATTTGACCCCGAATTGAAGGCGGGAATTCGCAGCAGAGCAATGTCATTAGCGCGTTGGTCCCAGTTTTCATGAGTAAACGATTGGAGGACGAAAACCCGCGTGCCAAAATGGTAAGCAGTGTTTTCCATAAAGGCATACACTTGTGAAGCTCTATGCGAAAATAAATAATTACAAACGTCATAAGTCTGTTCAAAAAGAAGTTCTGAAAAGCGTTCTTACCCGTCGATGCAATGAGCCGCTGTTAAGATCCAAGTTGGGGCAATTAGAGCTCCTCCACATGAAGAAAATGTGTTATCAGCCTTTTCAATGCTCAGACCTACTTGATATCTGAATTGTCCTGTTTTGGCAGTCACGCCATTCGAAATACGATTACTTTGGAATGGCCTGGCTTTATAGATTATCTCACTGCCAACGACAACCTCTGTTACAAGCAAAATACAAATTATGAAAGCCCTCATATTGTAGCCAAAAATATTTTACAAATCAACTGTTTAGGCTCGATAGCTTTTCCAAATGCTTTATATACCCTAAATTCCGAATGTTAAAAACGTCACGGAGCATATTTTGTTTGATCAAGTCGAAAATATTTACTTACCCTATTGTGGAAATCTTTGGGGTATTTTTAACGTTTGTTGGGGGGGATTTTTCGTTCTACTAAATAAATACAAGCTTTGTCGCTAAAATTTTGATTAGCAGATGGTATTTTTCAAATGATTCACCCACCCATTCATTTGGTAATCTGAGAATGTTTTGGGTAAATTGTCTACGTTTCCTTGTAGCTTTCCATGCACCTGTTAATTATTTTCAAAAACAAAACATTCGTAACTGGTTCAACAAATCCCACATAGTCTCACATAGCAGCTTTCTGAAGACATGGAGTTCTCTTTGCAACTCTGTTTAATGAACGTTCGGGAGCATCTTCACTAGGTAACCAAATGTTGACCTCTTTTGCTATTTTCGAAGCATTTTTTTTCACCCTAAGTACTCCACTCAAAGGACAGCTTTGCTTGATTATCTTCTGCGGTGTCCTGATTTTATGGTTCTGCCAGCTTTACGTCCAGTTTTTTTTTTTTGGATTTAATCATTTTATCCCATCCTACAAAAATATAGAAATATTAAAAATATAATCGGCACCGAAACGATAACATTTAAAGAAGGGCGTGAGTTTTCATTTGAATTCGAAAATTCCCTCCCGAAAACGTGTGTTTTTTTCGTCAAAATTCCTATATGTACATATGGTGAACATGCTCCTTAATTCTTATCACATCGCCCACTGTCGTCCTTCTGACCTATTAAATACAATTTCCTAAGAAAAAATGTTTCCAACCAACAAAATTTTTATAACCCAAGTATGTCTTCCGTGTTTTACTTAAGAAAAGTAATCGTTTTGTTTGCACAAACCATCACATTCATCTTAAACTACCTGACTTCCACTTTTATTGCTTCTCACCCAGGTAAAAGTCTGTCCAAGACATAAGCGATTTATTGCTCTTGTTCGTCCTTACTTGTACAGAATAAGGAGTATAATTATACCTGCATGTCCTGATGGATGGTAAAGGCATTCTATAAATACATCTTGATTCTTTGGACAAACTACCAGAACAAGCTGATACTGTGCTAAAGATAGATCCTAGATCCTCACGTAGTTATTAAGGTTTCTTTTAAATAAATTGCAACCACTTTTGTAGCCAAACTAAACGACATTCTTTTTTTTTCATTTCCAGAAATTCTACAGAAATAAAAAAAAATATTACGATTAGATAAGCATTCAGGCGATGGGTGAACTGGAAGAAAAAGAGACACCCCCAACAGAACCACAAACACACGATCACAATCCCGAAGCCGAAGAACCAAAGGAAACAGACAAAATGCTCGAACAAAAAACCACAAGCTCAACAACAACAGCAACTGCAATAGATGATTCGACGACAAAACGAAGAAGTCCAACACCAGATAAAGAAAAGAAGACTCCCAATGGCGAAGAAATAATCAATATTCCCGAGGCATCAGCACCAGGAGGGGATGATAAAAAAAATAATTCTTCTTCCAATGACACGGAAAATAATAAACTGAATCCAGTCACAAAGGAAGGACGTGAAGTGAAGCCGAAAAAAATACCAATCGGTGGTATTAAAATGCCAGGATTTTTCATGAAAGCAAAGCCACGTGGTGATGGCGATGGTGCTGAGGGCGAGTTGTTGGAAAAGGAGCCCAAGGAGACATCGCCAACAATCGAAGAGAAACCCATCAAGAGCGATGAAAAACAAAGACCCGGTCTGGGCGACCGGATTAGAAGTTTCTTTGTGCGAAAACCCAAACCATCCGCCGATGACACAGCCAAAAGTGGTAAGTTTTATTTTATAATTATCCTCCACCGTTTTGTGTTTCTAAAGATAAATGCTGTTTGTTTTTCCAGATTTAACCGCTGAAGCAGCTGATGAAAATAATGGACCACCGCAAAAGCGCGGACTTTTGAATGCAATCAAACTCCCAATTGCCAATATGATTCCCAAAAAAAAGACTGACGACGATGTCGAACTTGGTAATGGTCCAGGAACCAAAGCTGGATTAGCTTCAATGGAAACATTAGATGATTCATTGAAAGATCAAGATACCGTCGATAAAGCACCAACTAAGAAGGATGATGATGTTGGTAAAGCGAAGGGAAGCCAAGAGATCAAAACTGAAGTAAGTTAGATAAATATTTTTTTAAATTCTAGATGCAGTTCTTATTATTTTTTTTTTTCTTTATTTAGAAGTCTGAAGAAGAAGAAGAAGTCATCCCATGCTTTGACCGTATTCGGTCATACCGTTGCTCAGTAGATGATGCTCTGATAACTCTAGGAATCCTTTTGATTGTGGTTATGCTTGCTGTCATTGGTTATGTTTTGTCCAGTGATTCACAAACATCGCCACCTCTAAGAGAAGGACGTTATATTGATGCTGTGACTGGATGTGGTATGGTTGAGGGCTTAAAGGAAGATGGAGCATTCGCTTTTCGAGGAATTCCCTACGCACTCCCACCGATTGGAGAGAATCGATTTAAACCCGCCCAACTTATTGAAAATATCGACGATTGCTGGAATGGAACTTTCAAAGCCCACAACGCAACAGAAGTGTGCTTCCAGATGTTGAGCAATTCAACAATGGTTGGTGTCGAAGACTGCTTGACATTGGACGTTATTACGCCTCATATCCGCTATGATAATCCTCTGCCAGTTGTTGTGCTCATTGGTGCTGATTCTTTCACAGGAGGTTCGCCAGGAATTTTGAGACCATCTGCACGATATGCTCGCTCACATGATGTCATCTTTGTCCGACCAAATTTCCGACTCGGAGTTTTTGGATTCTTAGCTCTAGATGTGCTTACCAAAGAAGCCAATCCCAGGACGTCAGGAAACTACGCACTCACCGATATTGTTGCAGCTTTGAACTGGATTAAATTGAATATTGCTCACTTTGGTGGTGATCCAAAGTCGGTGACACTATTCGGACATCGAGCTGGAGCAACCATGGTCTCTGCTTTGGTTACATCGCGAAAATTAAAGAATTTATACACTCGTGCTTGGGTAACATCTGGTTCAGCGGTCTTCCCTGGCCGTGGACTTATGGAATCCGAACGACGCAATCAGGACTTCTTGAATCTCTTACAATGCTCGGAATTAAAATGCCTTCAGGAGGCTACTACAAATGATATATGGAAAGCCACCCCCGACACATGGCTGCACTTCCCTGCTGACTTGCCTGGCAAAGAAGAAAATACTACTGCCCGACATGAATGGTTGGTTCTGGATGGAAACATCCTTCAACAGCATCCAGCTGATATTTGGAAAGAGGAAACCACCGGTAAACCAAAACTTGTCATGGGAACCACAGCACACGAGAGTCACACGGAAAAACTGCGCATGCGTCATACTAACTGGACGGAGGAGGAAGTGCGTGCTTACGTCGAAGACACTAAGATTGGTGCTCTGAATCTTACAGATGAAGCTATTCGACGATACAACGCCACTTATCAAGGTCTAGTTGCAATGATCTCTGACATCCGAACAATCTGCCCTCTGCTAGCGAATGCTCGCCTTCAACCAACAGTTCCATTCTATGTAGCAACGCAAGGAGAAGGCCCCGATGGACTCGCAAAGGTCGATGTTGATGTCCAAGCTATCTTGGGTCGGTATGAGCCACACACGGTCGAACAGAGGCGATATGTCTCGTCCATGCAACAACTGTTCTACTATTTCGTCTCACACGGTGAGATCCCGCAATACAATCAAGGAAAGCGAGTGCTCAATATGGGACAGGACCCTATATCACAGGAGGATTACCCAAACTGTAATTTCTGGATAAGCCATGATATAGTGCCGCGATACGCGCGAATCGATTAGAGATCTTCTTCTTCACAATCATTTCCTTCCTAAATTCTCTCGCTCTCTTTCTCTCTAGGCTCTTTTTTAAACAAAAAATAACAAAAACAATTTTTAAAGTTATTAAAATTTAAAAAAAAATATTAAAAATCCAAAAAAAATTCATACGGACAGAAAAAAAAAGAAAAAAATATTTTATACTAAATATTTAAGCATTTTGAAACTGTATTTAAACTTTAATGTATTTATATTTAATTAAGATTTTTTACTTTTATAGTTTTTTTTTTCTTAGTTTTTAATTTTTTTTTTATATATAATAAATGTACGTGGTATAGAAGTTTGTCGTTTAATTTAAAATAAAATTAAATAAATGGTTGACTCAAGTGTATAAAAAAAAACAGTGAAATGATATAAACAGAACAATATTATTAGTTAAAAATAACAAAAAAAAAATCTTAAAAAAAAAATCATAAAAATAAATAGATGTACAACGGAGGCAAAAAACTTTTATAATATTAATGAAATTTTGAGACTGGCTTCGTTAAAAAAAAAAATAATATAAATATTTAATATTTTAATAAGTTTTTTTTTGCTATAAAAAAATTATGCAAAATGTAATTGTTTTAATTTTAATATTAAAAGCATCCCAAAGGTTACATTTGGTTTTTTGTTTCCTTAAAAATCAATATCCTTTTTTTTACAGTAACAGTTTAAAAAAAAAAATAATAACCATGCTGCATTTTTGTATCCAATAAAATGAGACAGATATACAAACGAACAATTTACTACATGTATGACAACAATAAAAGTAATTTTTTTATGTAAAATATTATCTCTAATTAAAATAATATAAAATGAAAAATTCCAAGAAAATTTAAATATAAAATAAAATAAATGGTGGATAATATTATATTGAAATATTAAAAAAAAAATATTTAAAGATTTAATAAAAAAAAATATTAGAAAACAACAAATACATTGTTTGAAATTCAATAAGAAGGTGGCCATTTTCAAATTGACAGTCCGATCCAAGACTTCCTTGTATACATACTTATTTATAAAACCTCTATAGTATTACGAAGAAGCAGCTTGAGATTGCTGCCTACCCAGCAGTTTGGACTTTCTTTTTCAATTATTACCATACTTGGTCTATTCATTACACCCTTCTATCTGCCTCTCCGCATCATCATCCACATAATGTCGAAAGAGAGTTGTAGGGTTCTGACACACACCGTGGCGTGGCGCACCAACTTGCTCTAATGTGTGACAGTGGTCTAGGGGCTGAGATTTTGATAAAAATAAATTTTTCAAAATTCTGAAATAAGTACAGTGGTCCCTCGATAATGTGAACTAATTAAAACAAGGCGTTTTCGGATTTTAGAGGTGTTCACATTACTGGAACATTTTCTTCGGTTCTTATTAAGAGTTTGAAATAACTCGTATCCATTTATTACAAACAAAATTACGGGTAAAGCACAGTTTCAACATTTATCAGAAAAAAAAACACATTTACCTATGTAGGCTAAGACGAATATCAAAACTATCAAGAAAAAAAATATGTATGTGTAGGTAGGTATACAAAATTTCCAAAGGAATTCACATTTAAGAGTTCCAAAATTTCGGAAGTTCACATTATAAAGATGGCAATGTTAAGTTTTGGCGATTCACATTTTGGAGAAATTCGCATTATCGGTGATTCACATTATCGAGAGACTACTGTACATACTTAAACTAATTTGAACTGAAAAAAAGTACACCATTTTATTTCTTGGATAAGTTTGAATTTATGAGAATAAATTTATAAAAATCTGTGGAGCGGTTTTTTTTGAAAAAAAAAGTTTTTTGAAAAACTTTTTGAAAAAAAAAATTTCAAACAAAATTCAAAAACTCCAGTTCATAGGTATTCAGCGAAAACATTCATTTATAGTTTTTATAACAAAATTTAATAAGCAGTTTTCAAAATATAAATTTCTTAAATAAAAAAAAAAAACATAAGCGAGAGCTACAGTACGTTTGCAACGAACTGTTGGATACCCTATTCCCTATATTTTTGTAGGTGTATGCGTATGCCTCCCGTAGCCAGCTGATGTTTCAGTTTCAGAAACAAAATTCTTCTTTAGCAGACAGAAAAAAATTCAATAACATTAATTTTGTGTGGTGTGATGTTCAATTAGTGCTGGCAAAATAAAAAAGGCGTGAGCCACGCCCAAAGTTAAAACTTTTTATTGCCAAGGCAATTGGTATGAGCTCAGTGACATTCAATTTTATTCTTGCAGATCGATTTGATCAAAACAAGACAAAACTTAAATTTTTAAAAATTAGGTTTTGAATGGAAATAGCGATTATGGGTGTTTTTAACAATTCTTGGGCCACACTCTGCTACGTAACCAAGGAATATCAATCTAAGTGTTCATCTTTTTACTTCAAAACTGTGACCGATAGTTAAAAAACGTTAAAAAATTAATGCCTCATACAACTTTTGACGGAAACGCCCCTTAAAAGTGGGCATGTCTTAAAAATTTGAAGTACTAACTGAGCTTTGATCAGTATTTAGGCATATGTGTAAAACTACAGCTGAATCGAGTAGTTTTTAAACAATCTTACCTGAACAAAGGTATTTTATCAAAATCACGCCTTCAAAAGTGGGCGTATTGAAAAAATTTACACAAGAAAATGTAGAGATATATTTTTCATAAAACGAACGGAAGGGAAAAAGGTTTAAATTCAATATTGGTAGTATGTACCTTAAATTTTTAAAACTACGTTTTTCGTTCTTTCATGAAAAGTGGGCGAAAGCCACGCCCAAAATTCAAAAATTACTTTTCATACGCAAACAATTTAGTTTCTACTAAGAGACGCAAAATGTTGGCTTGCGGATTCATTATAAATACCGTTTATTTACAAAAACAATTTTTAATAGTTTCTATTGAAAAATGGGCGTCAGCCACGCCCAAAATAAAATTTATTGATTTCATACACAAGATGTTTATGTGCAAGTAATGCCCACAAAATTTAATGTTTTTCTCTTTAATATAACATTTGTTATTTTATAAAAACAATATTGATGGTTGTGTATGAAAAATGGGCATCAGCCACGCCCAAACTGAAATATTTTTATTTGATTGGAAGAAAGTTTACCTAAAGCTTGCGTGTGCAAAATTTTAGCGTTAGCTTTTTTCTTAACTGTACAAAAAACATAATTTAATTTTACCAAATTGAGGTTGTTCAACGAAAATGGCAATTGTGGGCGTGTTTGGGGGCGGATTTTGCTGGTTCAAGAACTTAGCCTTACTCTTGAACTAAAAATTATATATACCAAATTTCAGCTTTCTAGCTCAAAAATTGCGACCTCTAGAGAGTATACATACGGACGGACGGACGGACGGACATGGCTAAATCGACTAATCTTTTGATTCTGAGTCAGGATATTATATACTTTTCTATACCTAACGGTATTATTTCTCTATGTTACAAACTCCACACCAAATACAATATACCCATTCTATGGAATAGGGTATAAAAATGCTTTTAGAAATACAAAAAAATATTTTTTTAAAATATTGGTACGCAGTGTGTGAAATTTCGAAAGAATCGGCTGAGTCGTTTTCGAGATGGTCGAAAGCAAAAAAAAAAAAAAAAACGGTACTATGGAAAGTACCGTTCTGAGACATTTTTTAAAACTTTTTTTTTCAGCCATATGATTGGTCGTACCTAAAAAGCTACACTGATTTTTTTAAATCAAAATCGGTAGTCATTTTCGAGAAAAATAAGTTTTAACGTAACGGTTATATGGCAGGTACCGTTATTTTTTGAGGTAAAAAAAATTTCAACGCAAAAAACATGACTTAAATTTGAAAAAAGAAATTATTAAAAAATAATGGTAACTCATACAATGGCATGCTATACGTTTTCGTAAAGCCAAAAACCAATTCTTTTAATGTAATTTTAAATGAAGTTATTTTAGTGACCCGTTTTCAAAATATTAACCTTTAAACTCAAAATTTTGAAAAAAAAATTGAAAATAAAATATTTAAAACTAATTTTTTTCAAAATTTTACGTAAATAAGTATCATTTTTGTTCTCACGATTTAATGCTTCCTTTTTTTTAATTCAACACTGAAAACTGTATGGCTCTCTGACTTTTTGTTGCCAATCTTTTTAAAAATAACCGAACCTACTTCTTCACAAAAACACGAAAAATTGGCTAAATGATAACTTGTGCGTTGTGCCATCTTATATGGCCAGATTTTTTTGTTTTTGTGAAGAAGTAGGTTCGGTCGTTTTTGAATATATTGGCAACAAAAAGTCTTAGAGCCATACGGTTTTCAGTGTTGAATTTAAAATTAATGGGAGCATTGAATTTTGAGAACAAAAATGATACTTAAATACGTACATACGTGCTAGGTTGGGTGTATGATATAGAGGCGTGTCACCGTAATTTCGTGGAATATGTTTTTTTAGTTCTGAACTTCGTCTATGGCAGCGCTATATGTCTTATCTAGTTTACATAAAATGTCTTCTAATATTGTTGTTTTTGCTTCAGATGGCAATCTAGACAAAAACCACTCCTAACTCACCAATCAAGTGTTTGTAAACTTCGTCCATAGATGGCGCACCAAACGTTCCTCTTATTGGGAATACTATAGATTATAAATACAATGGCCTCCCACTCCTTCAGCCAGCCGCTGTTCCAGTTTCAGAAACAATTAAAATTGTGGAACGTAAAAAGAAATAGTTTTTGTTGCTTCTCATGGTAATCCAGAAAAAAACCTTTTAAATCAAGAGCTTAGTTTTCCGTCCATAGATGACGCACCTCACGTGATAGTACTATAGTTATATACAATGCAAAATGTCACACTTTTTCACTTTTCTTTAACTTTCCTTTATTTTTGTTGTGATAACTGTAAATATACATAATGCACCTATACGATAAAAGTGATAAAGTGCACAAACAAAATGGAAACAAGTCCCTAGATAAAAAAAAAACTCGTATTCTTCTTCTATCTTGTTGCTGCCAAATATTTTATGTAAGCTGCTGTCAAAAACTTGCAGTTTTGGTGCAAACTTTTGCCACCACGAGACTTGTCATATAAGTTTTCCCTCTTATCCCCATATTATCATACCAAATCCATAAAACCATTCTAAAAAATATTCAAAATAACATACATTCTAAATTGTGATTTGGTTATCATCGCTTGATGGTTTTCTGAGGCGACATACACAGCATTTTAGAGCGCTCCATAAAATTGATCGATTCTCTTTTCTCAAAACATAGATAAATGGATCAAATGTTAAATGCAAAGGTACTATATAATCCGAAATTAAAATGAACCAATTCTCTTTACGCGATATAATCGACTTCAATGATAGTGCCAAGGATATCTAAAAAAAATTAGAAAAAACCATACAAGTTAAAGATTAATTAAAAAAAAAATAACTTGTTAGTTATCTTACCACTTGTGGCATCCAACAGACAACGAAAGTTAGACTTAGAAAAGCCATGAGTTTTGAGAATTGGATCTCTATTGTAGGTGGCGTTATTGGAATTGAACCGGGCAAAGCGGAACTGTACTTCTTATAACTCTTGCTGGTTCCCGCCCAGCTATTGTTGAAAGTGATTCGTATGACAAAAATATTGCAAGTTATGATTACAATGCACATGAGTATTCCTAAAATTCAAGTGTTAAAATTCGTTCACTTTAAAAAGAAATCTCTCATACCATAAATTAACAGTAGAATTGTATATGCTTTGTTATTTAGCATTTCGGTATCTGTGTCATGAAATTTGCACTTTCCATTACGTTCATCAAAGTAAACTCCAAAACCAACTAATGGAAGGTAAGTTATAACCGCTGTGACCAAACCTAAACCTATAATAGCATTCCTATGACTAAGTCCTTTGAAATTCTGCAAAAACAAGGATTCAGTCAATACCAAAAGTAAATAGGAAAATAGTGTTATATTTACCGCATGGTAATGAAAGGGATAATTCAAAGCAATATAACGGTCAATGGACATTATCACAGCTATGCTTCCAGAATTAATATAAAAGAAGCGAAATAAAACCTCGAGCACACAATAACAACGGCAGTCGAAGTTATTGACTACGGCCAGCACTGGAAATGCCATAAGCCCCATCAAATCATTTGTTGTTAAAATTCTGGAAAGAAAAAAATACTGTTATAGGATAGCAAGCATGTGTAACAGTGGTTTGGTTATGTTGCAAACTAAAATATAATTTGCATAGAATACAAGATTGAAAATTAAAAATACACCATAAGTGCATTCGTAGGGCTTAAAAAATCTATTTCGCTTAGTGTGGATTGTATGTGGAAGGCGAATTATACTTGACAGTTCATTATTTTTAAACTCAATAACTAACAAAAAATGTCCTTCTCATTTTATAGGTATGTACCTACTTTATTTGTTGTTTATGGCATGTGCGAATACTACTGAAAACTGAATATCTATCACGTTTGTTATCTGCATATACATTTGTATGTTTGTAGGTATTTAAATGTTATTATATCATGGTGAATTATCGATGGTAGCGACCTCTGGCTGGTCAACATGCTTTAACTCATTTCTTGACTGAAAAATTCATCACAATCACAAGTACGTAATAAACACTTGGTGTTATGTTTAATCTTTAAAGTCTCGTGCACAACAGCTGTCAACGTAATATAAACACGTTCCACAACATATTCCCACTGTTGATCTCATAGGTACTCTTGCTTGTTAAAAAAAAAAACAAGTTAGAAGAGGTATCCGTATCAATGTGTAATGTGTCATTGTATTTATATTTTATAGTAATTTCATGGAACATTTTATTTTAGTTCTGAACGTCGTCAATGGCGGCACTAGTTGTCTTGTCTACTTTACATCGAATTTCTTCTATTGTTGTTTTTGCTTTCCATGGCAGTTTAGACAAAAACCACTAAAATTACTGCAAAATCAAAGCTTGTGAACGTCGTCCATAGATGCCGCACAAAACGTTCCGCTTCTTGGGAATACTATAAAATATAAATACAATGAATGTGTCATATAACTTGACTAACCGGATGTTGCGTATAGGGTTCCGCCGAACCGCCCGGCCGCGAATAATTGTTTTACACCATTACGAAAAACTTAAACTCTCAAAAAGGCGCGAATCAATGTCACCTAAAAAAACTAGTAAGATATATGTAAACATTCTAACTTTTTATAAGCCAACAAAAAAAACAATTTTTTAATTTTAACGCCTTGTCACCAAATTCTGCGTCAAAATTATACAATTTACATGTGATTCAGTGACACGAACAAGTTTGCAGGCAAGACGCTAAATGTGACGGAAAATCTCAAATGCTATGTGAGAAGTTTGATTGATTGAGACAAGCGATCAAAGCGCGTACTGTGGAAGAAACATAAAACATTGTATAGGAATATAAACTATAATACTACCACGTGAGGTGCGCCATCTATCGATGGTTTGTCTAGATTACCATGATGGGAGGCAACAACAACAATTTTTTTTACGTTCCACAATTTTAATTGTTATTGTTGCTTCCCATGTTAATCTAGATAAAAACCTCTTAAATCAATAGCTTAGTTTTTCGTCGATAGATGGTGCACCTCTTGTGATAGTACTATAGTTTAAATATACAATGCATAAAAGTCAGTTGGTCTCCAAAAACTTTGACCACGTTCGAAAAATGTGGCGGCGCTATTGTCGCGCACACTGCAATTATTTTTCTTTGATTGATGAAAACGCGTTTAAATCACTGAACTGAATAATTTTCATAAGATTCACGTAGATAAAATCTTATTGGCAACTGAAGTTAAGTAGGAAAATACATACATAAATCTACTAACCTTAACAACTGAATATATCTGCTATTGCCGGAAGTCCAATTTTTGTTTAATTTAATCAATGCAAGAATATTTCCTAAGATTCCAATGATGGCGACCAAAAATGACAGCATTTGGATTATAAGCTCAATCTGACTGCCTGTTTTCGAGGGTGAACAATTAAAATCATTAAACTCTTTGACATCCATATTTCGGAACTCTTTAACCACAACCGTATTGTTAAAAGTTTAAATATGTAGGTATGTGTTTAAACACCAGTTTTTGTCTTAAAATTCAAACTACTACTGAACAGTGATCACAAGTTTTTTATAATCTTTGGAGAAATTTGACACTTTTTCTAAAGGTCGGAATTGAACAGCATCAAACTCGCTAAAACTAAGCTTGCTTGCACTTACGCGTCTCAAACAACTTTATAAAGTTTTCAAAAACGTTGTGAACTTTATATAAATATTGAATTTGGCTGAGATTTCGGAAACAAGCATCTTATCAAAAGGCAATTATGTGTCATTTTAGTCAGTGACGCTGCTCTGTGTGCATTTGAAAAACTGAAATTTATAGACTTCTCGAATGGTAGTGAGGCTGTGGTGACTTAAAAAAATTCAGCTTAAATTAAAACAAGGCTTAGCGTTTCCTCGTTTTTGAGATTAGGAATTTAGTCTAATATGGCAGACTGAGTTTGTTTGATTTCCAATGGGATTTCGTTAAATGTTACAATCCACAAGTACGTCAATGGGTGACAGTTTCAATGAATTTGACACCCAAATCAAATCGATATGGCTATGCTATGCGTTCGATCATGCAGAATTACTGTACAGTGAATTGTGCATATTTCATTCTGGCGCACACAAAATACAACAATGAAAGTGTTCCAGCTTGAAGAAAATCATTCAAATATCATCAAGATATTTTCTCAAGATCCTTCACGCCATTTATGGTACCTGTGTACGTTTATTTATTACGTAAAAAATCGGATTAAAAAAACAATACCAACGTTAAACAAAAAAACGCTTAATCGTACGTTATTATTCAGAATTTCGAGCCCACTCACGTCTTTTTAGTAACTGTATCGTAATGTTATGTATTGTTGGTTGCTTTGACTTAACTTACATCATCAAGTTTATCGCAAGTAAGTAGATATTTAAATAAAATATACTTATAATTGGAAATTTCAAATTTGAACACTTCATAAACATAAGGTTTATATCATTTCTTCGTGAATAAGTGAAAAGTCATTGTGCGACAATTTATTGTATATACATCCTGTTTTTGATTGCAGTTAAATTGTGTTTTTTTTTTTTTTAAGAATTTCATTCATTGGCGGCCTTGAGTTTGATATACCATAGTGTCGGAATCTTACTATTGTTATTGTAATGTGATTATTTTAAAATAATTCATTATAATTTCAACTCAAAATGTTCGGATATTACCACGTCATTTGATTCGCTTCTCCTTCGTTCGTTTTTACAACTGTCACTTTCTTACTTCAAAAGCATTGTTTTAATGTACCTACCCACATTTATACATTAATGTCGGCACATAAACTTTGCATAAAATAATTATATGCGAAGTTATATACATGTAAATATTTGATAAATTTGTATTGTTAGTGAGTTGTCAATGTATTTTTAGAAGTGGCCCATTTTCATAATTTTTTTCACCTTGCCATCGTATCATTTATTCAAATGTGGGCCAAATGAGCAAGTTCCGCGCACAGGGAATCCTATATTTACACATATGTGTATTGTATACAATTAGGTGATACGTGTATTTTCACAACAGGGGTCGCTGCCACGTTTTCGATAAAAAATACCAATTATTGGTAATTGTTGTATGACGACGGTAACTGACAATTATTTTAATAAATATTGACAATTCAAAGTGTTAAGTAGGTTTTAAGTGTACCTATTGTATTTTTGGAGCCACCCAAATTAATATATTAATGTCCACAGTTGGTGCGTTGATCAATTGCGCCTCGAACGATCAAAATTTGAGTTTCATAATAAATATAAACATATTGTGATTGGCAATTTGTAATTATATATCCGCTTTAATTTATTAAGCTGTTCAATTAATGCTATTCTCATACAAAATTCGTTGAATACCTATCAATAGAAAAAAAGTATACACCTGTCAATACATAAATAATAGTAAAAGATTGATAGAATTTATTGCTCAGCTCAGCGAAGATCTTTGCGTCATGTCATGTGTCATGTGTCATCCCCAGCATTTAATGAACTTCAAAAAGAACGTTGACTTCATGTAAACAAACGGCTCCAACGAAAAATGCAAAAATGCGAGAATATCAGCGAATATAGGAAGCCATTGTTCTTTTAGACTTGATTCCAACAGCATTAGGTCTGAGATCTAGAAAAAAAAAAATGTGTTATAAGCATTTTGGATATGACACTTCTACCAATAATTACAATCTGTGGCATATAACAGATAACAAAATTTAAACTTAGAAAAGTTGGCGTTGTCCGATTCGATTGAGGTAAAGTGAAATTCCGTCCTTTAAAGAAGATTTCTCGCACAACTAATACATTGCAAGTGACGATAACAATGCAAATTAGTATCACTAAACAAAAATATTATTCTATTAACCATAATTTTTAATGTTTAATTTATTGACCCACCAAACACAGAAAAAAAGATCGCATATGCTTTGTCTCGTAGAATTTTTGCTTCGCAGTATCGACGGCATTTTCCAGATATGTCCATATAGAGTCCAATGCCAATAAAAGGTAGAAAAGTAATGGCTGCTGCAATAAAACTCAGACCAATCAGTGCATTCCGGTTGATATTGCTTGTGCTGTAGTGCTGCAACAATGAAAGTCAAACTTAGGAATACAAAATGTGTCGGAAGCTTTGATTACCACGTAGTAATAGAAGGGATAGTACACAGCAATATAACGGCCAATGGACATAACCACGGCTATACATCCAGAAATTATTCCAAAGAAGCGATAAATAACCCAGCCCGCACAAGTCCATTGACCATACACCTGTTGCAAATGTTCAGAAAGATAAAATCTTGTTGAAATCAGTACTGGAAAGCCTAGAAGTGCGATAATATTTTTGGTCATCAAACACCTGAAAAAGAAGTAAAAAACTTTGAAAAAATCCCTTCAAATTTTGAATCTTCACCTCAACATAAGTGTGTAACTGCCATTGTTTGAAGTCCGTTTCCTGGATATTTTCACTAGCGCAAAGATATTCCCTAAAATTCCAACAACCACCAAGAAAAGTACTAGAACTAATATTATTTGGCATTGTGTTATAGTTCCCGTTGCAGAAACACAAATAGTCTTATTCCTATCCAATGGCTTGATGCTTAAAATCACATCTCGATAGCCCAATCGATTTTTTAAAAACAAATCCTCAACCATATTCTTAAACAGAGAACACACGGCACACATTTACATTTTGAGCCACATCCGATTGCTGCAAGGAATTTTCTTTAATCTTAAGAGCACTAATATTTTTTTTTTTGTTGGCTGTTGGTGTAACTCATATCGGCTTATAAAGGATTCTTCTCTAAATTTTCTACAACGCACAACATTAAATCTCAAAAACTAATTTAGTTCAGAAATATGAAAAACAAATGGGATGATGTGGCGAACGATTTGGAAGCAAGTCAAGGTCAAGGATACAATGTTGACCAGATGACAAATTCAAGAGAATAGTTTAAGTTCATGAAATTAATTATTTGGTCAGACTTTTTGGTTTACACGGAAATTCACTTTTTTACGTAAAACTTGGGAGATCTCCTTTGCTGTTTGCTTTCTTTGATGAAAACAAAAAACGAGGAGAGAATGTCACATTCGATTCCGACAGAAAAATAAAATGCACGACTGGGTCGCACGAACTTGCTCTTATAATAAGCAACTGCTTCGTGGCTGCATATATGGATATTAAAAAAAATTTAAATAATTTCGAAAATTCTTTTGTTTTTTAAATTATAGTTTAAGAGTTTTCTCGAAAAAACTAAGTATGCAATAAAATTTCAAAGCTATATGTCAATCTACGAAAAAAAAAATATTGAAAATCGTTCGACCAGTTTTTTTTTTAAAAAGGTTATTTTTGAAAAACTTTTCCAAAAAATATTTTGAAATTTATTTGAGTATGCAAATATATGGCAATCTGTAGTTTACATTTGAAAAAATAATTTAAAAAAAAAATTAATATACCCGTTTCCAACATATTTCGAAAACCAAAAATTTTTTTGAAAAAATTATAAAAAATCAAAAAAAAAAGTTTTTGAAAAATTTTAAATGCCATATTAATAAAATTATAAATGACTTCCTGTGGCCAAAATTTTATTGAAATCGAATGTATAGTTTACGAGAAAATTTGATTTGAAAATACTGGTTCTATGAGAGGTACCGTTATAAGACAAATTTTGAAAAATATTTTCCAACCAAAAGATAGATTGTCTTACAAAAATAGCATTCTGAAAGTTTTATCAAAATCGTTAGAGCCGTTTTTGAGAAAATCAATTTTTTTCTTCACGATTGTATGGCAGGTGCCGTTATTTTTGGGCCTAGAGCAAAAATAATAAAATGCACGACTGGGTCGCACGAACTTGCTCTAATGAGTGACAGTGGTTTATGCGCTTGAGATTTTGATAAAAATAAAATTTTCAAAATTCTTAAATAAATACTTAAACTAATTTGAGCTGAAAAAAAAGTACGCCATTTTATTTCTTGGATAAATTTGAATTTATGAGAATAAATTTAGAAAAATCTGTGGAGCGGTTTTCGAGAAAAAAAGTTTTTTTTGAAAAACTTTTTGAAAAAAATTTTCAAAAAAAATTCAAAAACGCCAGTTCATAGGTATTCAGCAAATATATTTATTTAAAATTTTTAAAAAAAAAATTAATAAGCAGTTTTCAAAATATTAATTTTTTAAATTTTTTTTTTAAAAATGCTTTTAAAAATACAAAAAAATATTTTTCAAAAATATTGATATGCAATACAAATTGAGCTACCTACAGCTATATGTGTGTGAAATTTCGAAAGAATCGGTTGAGTCGTTTTCGAGATAGTCGAAAGCAAAAAAAAACGGTCCTATGGAAAGTACCGTTCTTAGCCATTTTTTAAAACTTTTTTTTCAGCCATATGATTGGTCGTACCTAAAAAGCAACACTGATTTTTTTAATTAAAAATCGTTAGAGCCGTTTTTGAGAAAAATAAGCTTTAACGTAACGGTTGTATGGCAGGTACCGTTATTTTTTGAGCTAAAAAAAAAATTTCAATTTACTTTCTGTACAATACCTAAAAAAGTCTATATACCAAGTTTGAAGCAATTCGGCCCACCCGTTTGGGCTGTAGGTCCAATACAGACAGACAGACAGACAGAAATACAGACGGACAGAATTTTTAGACCATCTTTTTTCGTCTTCGCTATCATCGTAATGTCATGTTTGATTGTTATCTCAAAACTTTTTTTTTCGACGAATGCATAACTTGCCTTATAGTACCTATAATCGCAAGTAAAAAATATGTTCCGAGGGACGGCCAAATAAATCTTAGATACCAAATTTGAAGCAAATCGGCCCATCCGTTCAGGCTCTAGAAGCGCGAACAGACAGACAGACAGACAGACAGACAGACAGACGGACGGAATTCCCAGACCCACTTTTTTCGACTTCTCCATCATCGTAATGTCATGTGTGATTGTTATCTCGAAATTTTTTTTCTGCACGAATCCATAACTTGCCTTATAGTACCTATAATCGCAAGTAAAAAAGAACCCACAAGAGGAACGAAAAACGATGACCAGGAACGAGCCCTCTTGCTCAACCCACACCCCACATCTCCTTAAACAGAATCAATTTCATCTTTTTTGTGAATATGACGTGCAAATGCAAGGCCACCATTCTTTGGCAAGTGTATTTTATTTTAGTCTATTTCCCCAAATACCTCACACACACACACACATCCTTAAAATAGACTGCACATCAACATCAGTTTGTTTTCGAAAACGACTTGAGGGACTTATTTGTATGTTAATTTTTTGTACTAGATGTTTAAGTTTTAATTTTTTAACACAAATTAACATTAACGAAAGATTAATTGATTTATTTACATTTTAATATAAGTATAATAGTGCAACTAATAGGCTTGAAATGTGTGCTTGTTTCTTTTAATATTGAACTACCAAGATATCCCCGATATATCTTTAATCCAACTCAAATAGTATGTAACTCTAGAAAAACCATCAGGTAAGCCAGCGGAACAGCCGGCAGATGCTACGAAAGTTGTCACACCAACCAACAATCGGGTATTTTCCAACACCAAAGGACCACCAGAGTCACCAGAGCATGTACCTCCAACTCCATTTGTGTTGGTGCATACTATTGCAGGGTCTTTTCCATTTGATCCATAAACATTGGCGCAATCGTCAGGCTTCATGACTGTCATGACGACATACTTAAGTCGATCACCACGTTCGCCATCTGTTGGGGTAAAATCGAATTTCAAAAAATACCAATAAAAACAATTTCAAATTAATATTTACGATCATTTGTGGCTCCCCATCCGGAAGCAACAACTCTATCATTGACATACTGAGAGTGTTGACCATTCAAAGGTGGCAAAGCCGCTGGTGCCATATTGACGTTATAATCAACCCATTGAATCTTAACCAAGGCAATATCACCGTTTTGTTTTCCATAGTCCGAGTGAATATGGTTCTGATAGCCCCAGGATATGCGCAAGGGCTTCTCACTGTCAATACTTCCCAAACGAACTTCAAAAGTTTGTCCTCTAGAAGAATAAATATTTTTTAAAACTACTTGTATCTTCCTGAATTTGAATTTATTACCCAGAAGTACAATGAGCAGCAGTCAATATCCATTCATTCCCAATAAGAGTGCCACCACACCAACCATACGAATTAGTTCCAAATCCAATGAGCACACCAACATGGTATGGAAACTGCTCTGGCGATGCGTATTGACCTGATACAATACGTCCTTCAATAGATCCAAGCTTACTACTTGGTATGACTTCGTTTCGGGTTCCTCTCTTTAAACCTGGATGTGGTTTGCCAATGGGAACAATTTTAACTTTCTTGTAACTGCCCAAAGCATTCGCGAGAGATAGTGTAGCGACAACTAAACCCAATATGATGATTTTATTCATTTCAAAGCATTCAACTAATGTTTTCACAAACAGTTAAAGGTATTTATAGAAATACAAAAATGATTGATTACAAAAGCAACAACAGTTTTAACGTAACACAAAACACCTAACTGTTTCTTTCGAAATTGTTTTTCAGAAGTCCTTCTTATCTCCCTCAATTTTTGTTCAACTTATCTTACTTTATTTCGCATTAGCTTCTCTACGTTGGCACTGATTTTAAAAGGTGATTTTCTTTTAGTCGTAATGAGATTTCTGAATAATTGCGAGCAGTTCTGAGAAATGAGGTGGAGAAATGCAAATCTAAACAAAGATTATTAAAACGATAAAGCAAAAGAAAGCCACCTCATGAAGCTCAGTGATTAGGTTCAGCATTTTATCGTTATCAAAGCAAATAACTATTAAAGGGCCCCAGCTGTCAATGTCTGATAAAAGTTTGATGTTTTTGATTGACTAGCTGTATAGTAAGCACCATCAAATTTCACCATACACGAACAACGAAGAATTCCAAATCACAGTGAACCGTCTTGAGTCCCCTGCTCTTTATTGTAGTTATTGACTACCTGGTTAAAGGTAATGTGTCGGACCCCAGATTGCATCAGATGCGCTGGTCCTTTATCCCTGCAACGAGCACTTCACGTATTTGTGGACGTTTTGGAGGGAAATAGGTATCGTATAAATCTAAAAAAGACTGAAAGGAACAGTGATTCATAAGTTTAAAAAAGCGAATAACTTTTGATGACGGCGCCGAGCCGGCGGGCGGGAAAACTCTGCTATTTTCTGTAACCAAAAAATGCTTCTTAAGGTGAAGACTACACCTCAGTTGTGTGCCTGGCACTCACATACGGCGCACAATGTATGAGGATGATTAACGGCAGCTGAAATGAAGATGCTTCGTATGACAGCAGGAGTAACAAAGCTTGATCATAGAAATTACTAAAATTTCCTTAATAAGTCATTATTATGCGCTGCCATTTTGATTGAACATTTTGATTACCATTCAGATCCCTTAGAAATTTTATTTAACGCAAGCGAAGCCGCGGGTAAAAGCTAGTCTTACATAAAATAGAGCACGATCGGGTCTACTCTTAATGGGCTTAGCATCATTGACAGTTTTAAATATATAAGCACTAAAGTTGAAATGTGTTGGCTGAAAGACTTTTGTAATGAGTAATGACTGTGATTCTTCCGGAAAACTGCAAGTAGAAACACAAAGTTTGTTTCCGTTTTTCACTTGATGGAGAAAACCGGAAAACTATTATAGGCAGAATTAACTGATAAAATGTTTGTGTTTTTATTTTTTGCCAATGCTTTTTTTAACAACTCACCCTGTAAACATTTTGAGTACTTATTTAAATTTTTATAAATTAATAAATTTTAATGAATGGAGATAGTGATTGTGATAGGATGGCGGATTGTTTTTAAAGTCTGAAGTATGTGGTGTCATCCTTTTATCAATCACCCATCAACAATATTGACCGCAATTTCACACTTAATCTAATCAAAACAAAAATAGCTTAAAAATTTAACCTCTAATTATTGCTAAAAGTCCATGTTCTCGTGATCATTTAACAGTATACAGTATTCGTTTTAAAATTAATTTTATTACCTATATTATTCGTTTTTGTCACGACTTTGATATGTGAAGGATCAGGAGTCAGGACACAAGCAAAGAACTCTGATTTGTCATAACTCCTTTTCATCATCTCGAGAGTTCTGAAGAATATGGTATACAACTTCTGTGGCTGACAGAAGAGATCACTATACATATTCCAAGGTCATGATATTATCTGGCCAGGCTTTGTAGTTTACATGGGAATTAACTTTTTGATGTGAAATTAGAACAATGACGGGAGATCTCATTTATTGTTTGATTTCTTTGATGAAAACAATAAACCACAATCCATTCTGACATAGAAGACATGAAGAACCACAAAAAAAAAAAACGACTACCAGGACCGAGTCCTCTCGCTCTACCCACACCTCCTTAAAGAGAATTAATTTTTTCTTCCTTTTTGTGAATATGACGTTCAAATGCAAGGCGACAATATTCTATGGTATTTGTATTTCATTTTGGACCATTTCCCAACTCCCCCACACATACTCAAAATTGAATGCATTTCAGCTCAATTTAGTAAAACTAACAGTAAGTATTTTATTTTAAATTTATTTTGTGTTTGTTTTAACAATGTTGATCTACCAAGATATCCCCGATATATCTTTTATCCAACAAAATTAGTAACCATGTTAAAACCATCACGATAGCCTTTAGTACACCCTTGAGCTGCTACAAAAGTTGACACACCAATCAACAATCGTGTGCATCAGCTATTCTTTGCTAACGATGCGATGGGGCCATCATAAGCGAGTATCTTTCAACCCTGAACCGAGCTGTTTACAGATGATTCCAAAAAAGACAGAATACATGTGCCGCCCAGTTTTCTGATCAACAACACTGCCTATTTCACACACTTATTTGAATGCAATAGTGATCCCCAATTCAAATATCTATGGGATTTATATGATTAATGGCGAAGCAACTACTTGTGATGACTACACTAATTGTCACTTAAGCGTGGGGTGGATTAAGCAGCGGAAAAACTCCGCTATCTTCTGTGGCCGAAAAATGCCCCCTTAGCCGAAGGGAATACATACTACACCTAAGTTGTGCGCCCGTCACTCACATACGGTTCAAAATGTTGGACAATGTAAATAAAAATTAACAGCAACTTAGGTGAAGATGCTTCGTACGACAGCAGAGGAGAAGGAAAGATTGATCATATAAAATGTTCGAAAATCCGAGGAAGGCCTCACATCAAAAATACGATATTACAAAAAATAGAGCACGACCGCCTCTGCTAGTATTGTCAAGTTCAAAGAAGAGACCCTCCCTGAGCTGAGAACCCTGACAAAAAAGGCAATTTCATACAACCTTCCAATACGATCACGAGGGTTCCAAGAGGGGGGTACAAAATCCTGCTAAGAAAAATGTAGTTAGTTGGCCTCAGAAATGGAACAATCCAAAACCGGGAGCCTTGCCGACGCTTTCCGAAATCCTACCTGGACCCGGCGGACCCCATGACGCACTCATAACTTGTGTCAACCAGGCAAGTAGGAGATCATAACGGCTTTTTTTATATGGAATGTAACAGCTTGTTCGTGCAACCTAGCGGAAATTAAAAATTAATATTTGGTGCTTCAGGAAAGAACCACTTAAATTGTATTTTGTTGGTAATGTAAAGTAACAGTACCCATTCTGAAATAAATTATTCTTATCATTGAAATGAGAAAAATGCATAGGTACAAGTTTATATGGAATATAAAGAAAACAAATAATTTAATTAGCTAGAAAAGAGAATCATCTTAAATTAATTATTTATATTTATCTTCACAGTTATGTATGTATGTACTTATGTATTTTGTTTTGGTTTTAATCTCTACAAGGCTTGAACTCACTGTGGTTGACGTGAATTCCATGAGAGTTGTTGCGTTTGCAATATGAAGTAGTGAAACTTGAAAAGAAGTAAAAGCTTAGTCCATACTGACACCAAATAAATCGTTGGTGATCAATATGTCCAACATCGTAGAAGATCCGAAAATCATTTTAGGAAGGATAATGAATGAAAGTTGATAACTGATAAAATGTTTATGTTTTTATTTCTCGCCACTGTTTTTTTTTGCAAATCACCCTGTAAGCATTTTCAATATTTTAATTTTTATAAATTAATACATTTTAATGAATAAAGATAGTGATTGTGATAGGATGGCGGATTGTCTTTAAGGTCTTAAATGCGTGGAATCTTCCTTTTATCAATCAAAACCATCAACAATATTGACAGCTACTTCACACTTAATCTAATCAAAATAAAAACAATGGAGTCCCAAATTGCTTTAAAAGACCAGAGTCTCCTGATCTTCCAACAGTATACTTTTATTTGATTAAAAATGAAGTTTATTATTTTATTGGTTTTCGTGACGACTTTGATATGTGTTGTATCAGGACACAAGCTTCCAAACATCCATCGATCTGAAGACACTATTGTTCGAAAACTTAAGCCGGGATCTAGACCATTGGCAACTGGAAGGCTCAGAAACTCTTCAACGCTCGCAAGCAATGGTATTAAACCCAGAATTACCGGTGGAGCATACGCTTGGGGCAATATGATTCCGTACCAGGCCTCACTGACAGTGGAGTTCACTGATGACATGATTGGCTTATGTGGAGGCACTTTGATCGGGAATGAATGGGTTCTTTCTGCTGCACACTGTTTTTCTAGGTAATATAGTAAAACACTTTTAAGTGATTTGCCCAAAATGATATACAATCTTCCTCTTAGGGACTTCAAATCTGTCCAGATTGGCTTGGGAGGAATCGATCGTAACAATCCGCTTTACACAACATGGGCTGATCAGATTATGATGCCAACTAAATGGGATCCAACTACACTAGATGGCGACGTTGCTTTGTTGAAGTTTCCATGGGTGAACTATAATGAATGGATATCACCAGCACATCTTCCTCCGAAAAATGCTCGCCATTTAACGTTTCTAGACAACAGAGTAACTGCTTCCGGATGGGGATATGTTAGTGACGGTATGCATTTTCCACTATTTATGTGCAGATTGTGACAGTTGATATTTCTTATATTTTTTTTTTTTCCAACAGAGGGCGAAGACGCGACTTCTTTAAAATATGCTACAATGACAGTTGTTAATAATGGAGTTTGTGCACGTGCTTTTGGTTTTGATGAGGCATCAATTTCGGTAATGTTGTGTGTTTCGACACTACAAGGACATTCAACTTGCTCTGGAGATTCTGGTGGTCCTTTGGTTGTTGAAAATTCACGCCTTCTCGTTGGCGTGATCTCGTTTGTCTCAGCAAAAGGTTGCACCAAGGGATTACCAATGGGATTCACTCGTGTTAGCAATTATTCAGATTGGATCGAAAGCAACACTGGACTATCTTGGTTTTAAAACTAATAAATGTAAAAGAATAAACAATTAAATAGGGCATTGTGTAATGCAACTTTATTCTACTCTATATGTGTTAAAACAAAACGAGCACTATGCGGAAGGATTTTCGCTGCATTCACAGAAAACATTAAAAGTATATTTTAAATCTTACTTCCTTTCCAGATAAGAGAATTGCCTTACTTTTAGTCAATTACGTCACCTTTAATTTTACATGCATGATGAGGTGTGAACCTGAAGATTAGCCGTTTTTTTAAGTACCTCTGAAAATCTGTTATCTTAATAAAAAAAGGCAAAACCCGCGTACCTATGCTGATAAGGTCCTATCATGAATAAGTTGATTATTATAATTTATTGCTTAGATGTACAAAATTTGATTGTTTTTTTTTTTGAGCATGGAATGACGAACAATTAATGGAAAAGTGCTGACCACTTACGAGTACGTTAGTCTTACAGAAGTAACTTACATAAGAAGCTTTCCCTAGTTGAAAACTTGGCACTGCCGAGTGTGTAGGCTGAAAGAATTCCGTAAGTGTGAAAAAATGCGTTTGCACTTGTAAGTTTACCTCAGCTCACATAGCTTAGGTAAATTCATAAAATTTACTGTAAGTCACTTACACATGCATGCTACTGGCAAGCTAGTTACTACAATGTATTAATTGTCCGATTCCTATTTGTGTTCCAGTTGGCTGGAAGTTTTTTGTTTGAGTGGAAAATGTGAGTGCAATGCAAGTGTCTTACTAGTAGCTGGACTGGAATGTGTGGCGGCCGGGTTACAGAGCCATTTACAAGAGTTTTTTTTTTCAGGAGTTTCTTACGTGAGTAACTAACGTAAGTAAAACTTACATGTGCAATCTTAACCTTAGCCTTATGTTATGGCGGGCTTACATATGCATGAAATCACTATCGCTGCCGTTCAGGTAAAGTTGGTACCAATCATAGAACACTTTTTTTTCAGTGTATTTATTTAAAATTGGGTTTTACGTAGAGGGAAATTAATTTAAAATTCGAATCAAGATCAAACGTACCTATCAGGTTGAATCCAACTTGGAAAGATATGGACGAACAATGATTGATACTGTCCAATCATTTTAAATAAAGTTCAGGTATTGTGTAGGAACACTTTTGGTATCCTGATAAGACCATTATCATTCATTTATTAGTCCATATCATCTCAAGTAGTATTTTAGCTGATAAAACTGATCTTAATGCAATGTTGTCATTGTTTTCGTGTGATTTTGGGGATATATAAGCCGAAATCGTGACAAAATAATTAATTAGTTTGGTTTAGGCAATCAGTTTGATTTGAACAATGAAAGGCTTGATTTTGGTTCTACTTTTGGCAGTTGCCTTAACCTCCGCTTTAAACTTGAGGGACGATGCTAATGCTCCTGGACCAAGTCCTCGCATTACCAATGGCCTGACTGCAAAAACTGGACAATTCAACTTCCAAGTTGGACTGAGCATGAGGCTTAGCCTTTTCACTGGTGCATGGTGTGGGGGATCCTTGATCTCTCCAGAATGGATTGTAACCGCTGCTCATTGTACTGACGGGTAAGATCAAAGATTTAATCCTTGTCAAAAAATAAAGAAGCTTAATAATATTTTGTATAGAATTCCAATTTCGAAAATTACGGCTTATTTGGGAAGCACAAGACAGCAAGCAGGTACAAAGGCTAAGATTCTCGAAAAAATCGTTCACAGTGAATGGAATCAAACAACAGTTATCAATGACATTTCACTTTTGCGCATTGCACCAGTCACTTTGGGACCGACAATGAACATCGTCAATTTGCCTCCTTTATCAGAAGTCTATTCAAAATACTTGAACAAAAAAGTCATTGCATCTGGTTGGGGCATGATAAACGACGGTGAGTTCTTCATTTAAAAAGAAAATTATGTTGTTTCTTATACCCAACTTCTTTTCCTGCTTCGTATTATAGAGGGTGATTCTCCAATTGAGCTTCAGTACGCCACTATGAAAATCGTACCAAACTCTGTGTGCTTCAGATCGTATGGATCAGCTGTTAAGTCATCTAACATCTGTGCTCAAGGACCAGTTGGAACATCATCATGCTCAGGAGATTCTGGTGGTCCACTTGTAACTGTGAATAGTAGAACACTTGTTGGTATTACTTCCTTCGGTGCTGAGATGGGTTGTACTTTGGGATTCCCAGAGGCTTTTACTCGTGTCACAAGTTACAGATCATGGATTTTGGAACAAACTGGAATCTAGACTTGACTCTCTTCGTCATGAATAAATCAAAAACTTTCAGTTACTTCATATAACTAAAAATATTAAAATATGTGAAAATTTTGAATAAAAAAAATAAAACCAAACCAACTAAGAATAATTAACTCTTTAAAATTTCTGGGAATTATAGTCAACTACTCGTGGTATTGAAATTGAACTTTTGGTGCTTAAATTCCATGAAATACTGATGGACAGCACGGAGTCTTCTCTACATTCTTTACTGTGTCTAGAAAGCAATGATTTATGCTTTTCATTGCTTTCTAAACTATAATATATAAGATTTGATTGTTCCGAATTCTAAATTTTGTTTTAACCAACAAATTTCTACCATCTTAACAAGTATATCTTTGGGTTTCGGAACAAAGAAAAAAGACATAAGCTGGCATCAGCCAAAGTCAGGATTGTAATCCTCATTCGAATGCGTTATATTTACACGATTGACAATATGCCAACATTCCTGAATTGTATGACGATTATTTAGAAAAGATTTTAGAGTTTATAAAATAAAAAAACATTGCCAGAAATTTGGCATTTTAGAGGTTGTGTTGTTGGAGAGTCTTGAAACAAAATAAATCTGAGCTAGAGGATCCTGAACTCTGAGTTTCACAAGTAAATTAAAATGTTTGAGAATTCGCAATTTTTTTTTTTTTTTTGAGAACCCTAAAACAACTTAACAGAACCCCGTATTTCTTTTGAACTCGATTCGTTTTTAACGTGATATTCGGGATATTTGAGCAACAATCATACTTTCAACTGAAGTTTTTTTTCGAAAGTACATCAAAGGAATCGTTTTCAAATCCAAAAACATTATATCCATATAAAAGAAACGGTCCATATTAACGTAAAATACCCTTCCCTAGGTTCTGAGTTTTGAATCGATTTCAGTGGGATCTCCATAATACAACGTTCCGCTTGTATCTCCAGGTTCAAGCAAAAAGTGTGAACTGTCCTACAAATAAGGGACAATGTGTGTTGAAGAACATTTAATTTCTGTTTAAAATTACAAGATTCTGATTGGATGCTACTATTTTGTGATTCAATAAATTAAAAATCTGTTTGATTCAACTCAATTAAATACTCCCCCCCCCACCATCAATTACAAATATGATGAAAAGTCCATCGAAACTGGTATACTGCTCACAACTATTATACATTTATTCAATATTATGCAATTAACATTACTTTTGATTTTTGAACTTTTGTATTTCTACTCAATATTATGAGATAAGGAAACCAATAATATGATAAGATCCACGACATATAACCTAAAAACAATTAATATTATGTTCAACTATAATTAAAGATTATTTCAAAATTATCGATGGGCTGATCGTACAATCAGCTATTCAACGGATTTCCACACGACAAAGGTTTCTAAGAGTTTTGCAAAATGATGTAGATTATAATTTTAGGGTATTCCAGGAAATTATTAAAGCTGTCTCTTCTATAAAGGGTGTTTGTTAGACGTAAATAACTATTAAATAAAATAAAACACAGACAAATTGTATTAATTACTATAGAATTTAAGTTATTTGACAAAATAATTCTTTGCCTTTTTTTTAATAATGATTTCTAGCATATAACCACTTCTCTAATGTAGTCTAATTATGGACCAAACATTGCAGCATTTAGGGTCGTATGTCGGTCATAACGCGGAGAATGCTGTTTTAGTCGGCAATCGTCTTTGGCTTGCTTGTAAAGAACAATGATTCCACCAGCCCCTATAGCACACCAAACTGTCAGTTTTTCTGGATGTAACGGCGGCGACGTTTCAACAATGGCTTAAGGATTATCTACAATCCAAATGCAGATGTTTTTTTTTAATGACGTAGCCATTTCACATTCAAAATAAAAAAATCGGGATCGATTTGCATGCGTTGTTCAGGCGTCAGTATATTCATGATAAAATTAAACTAAATATAAATCATAATATCAGATGACATAACGGCTGTCAATGAAAACAGTGTTGCCATCTTGAAGTTCTTTTCCTCTTAAAATAAAAACAGCTATTACTACATAGTACCCGTACTTCTTTGGTAAGGCCGTATAGCGATCTGCAACATGAAATAATTGTATTTAGATTCTTTGACAATATTGGTTTTTTATAGTACCTGCTTGCTTTCAAAACATGGTAAGAATATATTTTTTTTTTTTTACTTTTTCAAGAGCACTTCTGTAATGTTACCTACTTATCTTTACCTGTACATTTTTGTAACATTTCTTACTAATATTTTTCGAGTAGGTATACTTTATTGTAACATTAGATATATAGTTTTGATTGAAAAACAACGGAAACGGGAAACACGAAGAGGAAATTAAGCTTTCAAAGTATTGTTGGTTTAAGGGTTTTTGTTTTGTCATCCGGAATTGCTTATATTGAGTACTCTGAAGGGATCTTAAAACGTTCATTTAAAACTGAAAAAGTCAGAAGAAGTCAGATCAAAACCAAAAATAGTCACACTTGTGTTACCTCCTTTTTAAATATCGCAACGTTAAATGTCAGTTTTCGTTATTTCAAAAAATAAAAAAAGATTTGTATAAGTTCCTTGTGTATTAAGCTTTAAGTCAATACTTAAAATTGGTGTTCGATTTGTTCAAAGATTTCTTAATCCCAAAAATTAAACAGAGGAGTGATTCGGAGCAATTGAACAATATATAATTAAAAAAAAAACACAAGAAAATATACAAGAACAAATGAAAGACCTTTAAAGACAGAATGAATGGTTTTATCAAAAACAGATGGCAGCACTTGAATAACGTATTTCAAAGAATGAATTTGCAATCAAAAGAGGTTCGAAAAAATCCCCTTCACATTTTTCACAAGGGGTGCACAAATATTTTCCAATTGATAAACAAAATTTCCTCTAGCCTATTTATAGTTGACATATTGTTGGCCGATAGCATTTGGAAAGTAAAAAGAACCAAAGTAGTTGCTCTGAAGAACTTATTTTGCAACAATGAGAGTTTTTATAATTATGTTAATTTTGGCAGTTATTGCTGAAGCCAGTAAAACATTCCCCAAGGCAATGCCAAGTCCCCGTATAACTAATGGCATGACTGCCAAAACAGGACAATTTAAGTACCAAGTTGGGCTATATATCCAAAATGGATATAAAACAGCTACTTGTGGAGGAGCTTTGATTGGACCCACTTGGATCTTAACAGCTGCGCATTGTATTCAAGGGTTAATATGGTTTAAATGATTTTATTGTTGTTGTAATCTTTTTTTTTTAGAGCTGATTGGGTCGTGGCACTTTTAGGAAGCACTCTTAAGCAATCTGGCTTTTTTGTTTTTGTCAACCAATGGTTTTTTCATCGTGGATGGGACCAACGGACTGGTTCTAATGACATTTGTTTATTACGGATTCGCGCCTTCAATTTGGGGTCAAATATTGCTCCAGTAGCATTACCACCTCTAGATTTCCCCGACAAAAACTCCTTTAATGAGAATGTTATAGCATCTGGCTGGGGTCTAACAAGTGACGGTAAGTTTCAAGTTGATTCTTTCAACCATTTTTAAGAACAAAAAATTGAGTACAAATTTCGTATGTAGAAGACACAATTGGAGCAAGAGTATTACAGTATGCGCGCATGAAAGTCGTACCAAACTCAGTCTGTTTGAGATATTATGGACGTATCAATTTCAAGAATACCAATATTTGTGCACAAGGCCAAGGGGCAACGTCAACATGCAAAGGAGACTCGGGTGGACCGCTTGTCACTGAATCATCTGGAGTACTTGTTGGTATAACATCATATGGTGCTAAAGCTGGCTGCACAAAAGGCTTTCCAATGGCTTTTACGCGTGTTTCCAGTTACAGATCTTGGATTAAACGTGTGAGTGGATTGTAGGCTTCGTATATAATCGACGAACTACTACTGTATATTATTTTTTGAAATAAAATAAGAATTGAAGTAAAGAGTTATTTTAAATTCAACATTTGTAATGACAGATTAAGAACAATAATTATGTACAAAGCATTAATCCCCATAGTTATACAATATTGATTCAACTTTGGAACAAAATTTAAAAACGAGTTACGATTTGGTTCGTGTTTGCATAATCAAAGCTTAGACTGTGGTTTAAGAGTCAACCCATAGATATCAATACTGAACATCTATTGTACAGCGCTCGAACTGGAAAATAAATATAAAACGAAAGGAAAATAAAAATTAACTTTTTAAAATTTGATCCATGACTTAAAACTGATTGTTTTTGAGATTTGATAAGAGTTGAACTACTTCCAATATGGCGGTGAAAGAATAACTTTTAATTGTCAAGGCCATTCTGTTCACCTTTATAGGTAGATATTTGAAAAACACACCTTTTTGAGAGAGAAAGAATAAACTGGGTGTAATAATACAGTTTTTACATGTTTCGGAGGGTATAGAAAGAGTTTTATTTTCTTGAAAACGACTCCAACAATTTTAGTAAAACTTTATTGGTTCGACATCTAAAGTTATAAACTTCTTTATTAATATGATTTTGCTGTTTACAAGAAACTCAGACTTATTAGTTTTTGTGAAAGTTTGGGGTAAGAATAATTTCCAAGCTCAAATGTCTATAATATCATCCGATAAAAAATTAAGAAATTTGAGCTGAGTATTCCACAACTGAAAAAAAGTGACTCAACAAAAAGAAGAAAAAGGTAAGTTCTGTTCGATTCGTTATTAAAAATTAAAACAATATTAAAAACCTTTTAAAGTATACTCAAGAAGTAGGTATGTATTTGATATTTGATAACCCCTTCAAAAATAATGGGTTCTGTAGTGTCCCTTGTCAAAGCCTTTCATCTAAAAGCTAGCATAAAATAACTACTACGTTTTTAAGATAAAATGCATTTAAAGTACTCCCGATATCTATTTTTTTTTGTATTTTTGAAATAATAATAAAAAAATAAAGTTTTATTTCACAGGGTGCCATTTTTAATGAGATTTATTAATTTAACATTTTGATATTTTTGAAATGGTGTTGAATAAAATAAACAATGCCTTGGTTTAGCGGACAGCTGATATTGACCATTACCCGTCAGGTCACTGTTTTTAGTCCATGCAGAAAGTTTGACCAAGTTGTGTAACAGGAAGAGTGTTCCTTTAGAGATCTTTTCTTATCCCTTTATGCATTTTATTATTCAGTTTCCATCCAAAACCTTCTTTAAAGTTGGTAGAAAGAACTCCACTGAAAATGATGTAACCAAAGAATTTCAAAAAAGCCCCCTACACAATGTCTACAAGAGCTGTGCAAATACTTTCAACTTGCGCAAACAATATCTTTTTGACCATTATTAGTAAATGCGGTATACTTCAAGGTAGGTAGGTTCTAGGGTATATAAGCAATTGGAATTGTCAAAGAAGCTAATTAGTTGGTTTGAAGAATACTTTCGGTAACAATTATGAAGATCCTAATAGTTATTTTGCTTTTGGCAGTTGTCGTTGCCAGTCAAAGGCCCATGCCTCGCATGTCTAATGGTATCACTGCCAGTTCGGGGCAATTTAAGTATCAAGTCGGCCTGTACGTGAGAAAGGGAGGAAACAAGGCATCCTTGTGCACAGGAACTCTAATTGCACCAACTTGGATCTTAACAACTGCTGATTGCATCAACGGGTAAGCCTGTTTGAATTTTCTCGTCTAACAATGTAAAAATTTTATTTTTATTTTTAGAGCTAGTGCGGTCTATGCCGCTTTTGGAAGCATTGCTCATCTCTCTGGCAAAATTGTTCCAGCAGTCCAAGCGGTTCTTCACAGTCAATTTGACCCAAAGACTTTGGCCAATGATATTTGTCTGTTGAGGATTCCTGCCATCGATTTGGGATCGAATGTCGCTCCTGTTGCTTTACCACCTCTAAATTCCGACAATGGTTATGTCAATGAGAATGTTATCGCATCTGGCTGGGGCGTCACAAGTGACCGTAAATATTTTGATAAACTTAAATTAAAAAAAAAATAATTAGTTTTTATTTAAATAAGGGGATTCAAGTTCTGCAGAGAAGTTACAGTACGCACGTTTGCACATTGTGTCAAACGAAGTTTGTGTAAGAACCTACGGACCCAAAGGTTTTAGGAACACCAACATCTGTGCTCAGGGCCCGAGTGGAACTTCAACTTGCAAAGGGGATGGCGGTGCACCACTCGTAATTGAATCAACTGGGGTACTTGTTGGTATAAGTTCTTATACCGCGTCTGTTGGATGTACCAAAGGGTACCCACAAGGTTTTACACGTGTCTCCAGCTACAGGTCATGGATCAAATACGTGACTGGTTTATAAGCTTTGTCTAACTGACAAAATGATTCAATAAAATTATGCATTAAATTTAATACTTTTGTTTGATTTAACGGCTTAATAGCCAGTGGTACAAAATGTGCCATGAGAACGAATATAATATTTTCTGGGAAATGATTCAAACATTAATATTGGAGAGATGTTTTTTTTTTCTGGGTGTTTTTATGAGCATTTCCCGAATTCCATAAGCTTTAAAAACAGAAAGACTAAACTAGAATAGGTAGTCCATTTGTCTTAGGTATAAGTTATGTATAAAGTTTTAACGGCTTCATTCACGGCTCAGATCCTTTGTCGCATGCGACGAACAACCTTTTACGGTAGAAACTAGTTCTGGAGGAATTATCGTGCCAAAATAAGAGACCCTCATAGATATCCAAACATCTACACTTTGGTTAGAAGCTTTTCAAAATCTTCGAACATGATGTACAGTACATGGTACATCGCTGACTAGAACCCAGCTAATTACTCGAGAGTCGAGAAGGATACCCTAGCTGTTGAAATGTTGAATCTTGAATGTGATAGTCAGAGCTTTCATTGCCATTAGTTTCGGCAGTGCGTGCAAAATCGTTAAACTTAATCCGTTGTTGCAGCTCTTTCAACTTTACTTTCTTAAGAAGCTTTACTTTATTGTGTCAGGATTCACGTTTCTGCTCGATACAGCAGCACTAGGATATGGGTCTTGTACAGTGTGGTTCCTTTGAGAAAAAGGGTTCCGACCACAAAGAAACAGGCAAGAAGAATAATTGTCAGTGGACCTTTCATGCGCTTAGCTGATGTGACATCAAGTCAAGATTTTTGATGTTGTTAGAAATTCAACACCCCTAGAAGATCAACACCTGACTAAATCCGCCATTTTTCGCCAGAACCACCATTGAGCAGAGCATAAGACTATTTCATCCATCTGATTAATTGATCTTCAATTGTTATTTGCCAGATCGTCAGTCGTCCATTTCCAGATGCGTACCTATATAATAGGTAACTGGTGGTAATTTTTTCTCAATCTCTTGATACGTCTGTGGAAAACGTTGCAAGAAATTAAAATGCATTTAGGTCGAAAATTCCCCTTCAATTTAAGTATGTGATTGTGATCGCTAAAGTTCTTCAAAACTATTATCTATCAATTATCTCAAGTATACCTACTAAAGCTATAAAGGGCACCTTTAAGAACCCCTCAAAAGAACTTGCATAAGCACTTCGTATTTTGGATTCAAGCACATACTTCTTTCAAGTACTTTCTTTTTATAGAACATAATTAGATACTGTGTAATTTTAAAAATGGCCCATATAAAAGACTTTTTTAAAATTGCGACCGCAGCGTTACCTACAGGAGTAATTAAAATAGCCTTAGTTAGAAGTGTTTTCACAATTCCTCAGGAAATTACTGAATAATCAATCAAGCACTTAATTGAAGTATTTACTTGAATCTTCTCTTAAAGACAGCAATAACATTTATAACGAATCTTTTAAATAGAATTTCAACTCTTCATTAGGCCAACGCAAATACTTTCGAGTTGGTTATGTAATGAAGGACAGATGAGAATCTGAAGCCATCTATATAAAGGGAACGCAAAAGCTTAAGGAGTTGATTTGAAAAATATTTTCGGTAACAGAATGAAGAGGATTCTAATTATTTTACTTTTGGCAGTTGCCGTTGCCAGTCAGAAAGTCCAAAAGGCAAAGCCAAAACCAATTCTAAGTCCTCGTATTACAAATGGGATGACTGCCAAAATGGGACAGTTTAAGTATCAAGTAGGTTTGCGTGTTATAAAGGAAGACCGCAATAAAGCATATATATGTGCAGGAACTCTAATCTCACCTAGTTGGATCTTGACCTCTGCTGCTTGCGTCGACGGGTAAAGGCTTCTTAACTTTTTATGTTTAACAAAGTAACAAACTCCATGCTTCTTCGTAGAGCTTCAAGAGTCTATGCCTATTTGCAAAGCACGACTTTTAAATCTGGTAGACTTGTTCCAGTGTATCAGTGGATTATTCACGGTGAATGGGATGAACAAACTGGTTCCAATAATATTTGTCTATTGCGGATCCGTACCTTAAATTCGAAGATCAATATTGCTCCGGTATCTTTAGATAGTTCCGAAAGCAGCTATGTCAATGCGACTGTTATAGCATCTGGGTGGGGATATACAAGTGACGGCAAGTATTTAAAAATAAAGTTAAAAAAAAAGTTTTGTATCTAAACAAACATTTTCTTCGATTTTTTTTTTTTTAGATAAAGAACAATTTTCCAGTGAGTTACAGTATGCTCGCTTGAAAGTTGTTCCCAATACAGTTTGCTTGGAATATTATGGCCCAATTGTGTTTAAGGATACCAATATTTGCGTTGAAGGTCCAAGAGGAACATCCACATGCAAAGGAGATGGTGGTGCACCCCTCGTAAGTGAATTAACTGGAGTCCTTATTGGTATTGAATCATATGGATCAAAATCTGGCTGCAGTAAAGGCTTTCCAATAGCTTTCACACGTGTGTCCAGCTACAGATCATGGATTGAAGATGTAACTGCAATGTAGGTTTGGCCCAACCAATGAATAACTGCAGATAATTGAGTCAATAAAATATGTTGTATATTTGAATTATATTAAATATATCCTTCAAGATTGTTTTATAACAAACAATTCCGGTAAGGGGACTGATAAAGAAGAATCCCCTGATAGAAAACCTTACTAAAACCTAAAATTTAATCAGGTATACCTACTATATTCAAACTAGATCATTCGTATCTGTTTTATATCAACAATTGCCTCATACATTTTTGAAAAGGCACAATCGTCCGATCAGGAGAACAAATATAGCAACCATTTCAAAACTTACTACTTTTAAACAAACTATTAGATTAGAACACATTTTCAAAAATAATAATCAGCTGTAATTTCCCCCAAAACTAGGCAACAAACATGAGAACATTAAAAGTGTGGACGTGAGTATTAGTCATTGCATATGAAAAGGTGCGAGCTAACTACTGAACGCGATACGCGAAAAATGGCAAAAAAATCTACTACAATATTGTTTTCAATAATTAAATTTAAATAGAAAAGGGTCGTTAAACCGTCTTATGCTTTGTAATCATTGAAAATATATTTCGAAGTCGTTAACTTTCAAACGCAATGGTGACATTAAAAATTTGTTCATAGAGGCCCAGGTTGGATGACAGGAAAATTAATATTGTTATTTCTTTAGAAAGGACTTATTTTTGTAGCCGAGGACAGCTATGTACGCGTAGATAACAACAAATTCTTCTCGGTCTTTCTAATTTCACGATGTCGGAAAGTTAAGGGCGTTGATACCCTTCTTGTAAGACAAAATACATATTACATTCCCTTTGTAAGTCGACCATAGATTTAAATTAAGTATAGTCATTTTATATAGAACCTATAGTACTATCACTTTTGGGAGTTTTTTAAATTGTTTTGCTTTGCGCTAAGAGTGCTGAAGCTGAGGTGCTCCCTCCATTCTATCCTTTTTCACCCAAAATATGAGATTAGTTAATGCCTTGTTTTGCCGTCCGCGGCTAACCAGCAAAACTCCCAAGTAATAGTAGCCACTATAGGTTCTATATACAATGGTACAGTTCAATAGTTGTTGTCAATTGCGTTTGTAAACTAACAACTTTCGGCTAAAGCTACCATTAGACGGTCCTTGTAAATGGTCCTTGCAAGGACAGTCTGACGTCACAGAAAATGTGTCCTTGTGCTGTCAGTAAATGGACATTTTTCACCGTGTCTTTGCTAGTAAGAATGTCCATTACACGAATGAAACAAATTTGGCATTCTTGTCCCAAAGTACAATGTCCACCAAAGTGGACATTGTTACTTTTGCAATTCGGTGTCCTTGCAAGGACAAGCATAACAATGTCCATTACACGACATGACCATTTTGACAGTTGGTAGTGAATGAAACCACGCTGAAGAATGCAATTTTTTGCAATGTCCATTACACGACATTTATAAATTGGTCCTTGTTAAAAGTAAATTTGACGTTTCGGGGACATTTATAAATTGAGTGACTATCGTATTGTCTTTTTTTTTCTCTAGAAAATATTCACGAGAGGTATGTGTGTGAAGTTTTTCAATAAAATAATTTCAATTAAATATAATATAATAAAATTATAGTTATAACAGGAAGGTATGTCGTACTACAATCGAAAGTTGCAGATGGCGATTCTCGCAGCACATATATTGGAGAGCAGCGACGACGACGACGATGACAACAACCAAGGGCCAACACGAAGAGTTCGTTCTGTGTGGTCCAAAAGAAAGTTCAGAGTGGGAACAGAGCAAATGCACGCAAGGTTGTCAAAATCTGATGGCAGCTCATTGAAATTTAACAACAACAAATCCACCCTGAAAAGTGGACATTCCAAGCAACAATGTCCCGGCAGAAATTCGTGCTGTTGCATTGTTGGGACATGGTCTTTGCAAGGACCAGATGTCAAAAAAATGTGTCCTTGTGTCCCATCAACAATGGAAGGACCATTACACGGTCCTTGTAATTTGTCTTTGCAAGGACACATGACATTGTGACATTGTGTTGGACATTGTGGTTGTCCTTGCAAGGACAGCATTTTACAATGTCCATTACACGATATGTCGATTTTGGGACAGATAAATACGTCATAATGACGTCAGACTGTCCTTGCAAGGACCATTACAAGGACCGTCTAATGGTTGCTTAAGAGATAACAGATTTTCTGTTGGTACGATATGAAATGAACCAGTTCAGCTTTCAAATAAATATTTCACTAATGATTATTTTCACCACGTAAAAGTTAGAAATATATTTACTTCTTTTTTAAATGAAACTCTTAGATACTATGTGAACAAAGTAGCTCCAACATTAAGGCCCTAAAATTAAGTTGTAACATAATATTTGACAACTAATCCCTGATTTTGTTATGCTCAGATGCTCACTTAAGAGGATTTATGGAAGTTTATCAAGTCTATATCTGGATGACAAAGCTGTCAAACATATAAATGGGTTGAACGAATGATATAGTAAAAATACAATATAAATTCCTCCGCTCCAAGTAACTTAAATGAAACCCATAGTAATTGAACTTGACCAGAATTTTGTCCGGTTTTTGTATGTGTTTCTCAGGACAAATGTTTTAATTGGATTGACTGTAATAAGCATAACAAAACAGCTAAGTACCAGTTGTATATAATAGCGGTTCAGCACGGAAACTAATTTTAAAATTCTTGGTCCGTATCTCAACTTTATCTAACACTCGGAAATCGGTGTGTTAACTCTTAACATTACGTTTTTTCAATTATTTTTAGGAAGGAAATGTAAAAAGGATATATTTTACCACTACCTATTTCGGTTACTCCACGTTGACATTTTCAAAATCCGGGACACTTAAAAGACGCGTGGTTCTAACGTTCGTCATTTGATTAAATTTGAAGTGGCATAGACTTTGCCATATCAGACTGCCGGCGCATTGATAGCGCCGAAGAACTTAATTCTATTTCCCCGGGGTTTACTTTGATAAAACGAATGGAAATACCGTTTGCATTTGAAGCTTATGCACTTTTTATGACAGAGATTAGACTCAAGCAGTTGAACGAAAACCAGTGCAACTATAATATTATAAAGCCTCCAGCAATTTAAGGGAATTAGTCTTAAGCCTTTTTAAGTATTGATTGATTGAATAATGCGAACTTAAGATTACATGTTGCACGAGTGTCAAACAAATTTCTATAAAACTCGCTGATAGTTTGGCCAAAGACACACAAGTTAGAGTTTCGCAAACAAACAGTTTAGTTGTCATCACCATGAAAATCCTTTTCGTATCATTCTTGGCTATGGCCTTGTTGGTCTGTGCCTTTGGCCAGTCTTTCGTTGATATGGAACCAGCGATCCCCGAATTCAATCCTGAGGCACGAATCACCAATGGCAGACCCGTCAGTATTAACGACTACCCATATCAAGTAGGTCTTAATGTAAATGGAGGTTGGTGTGGTGGATCATTGATTTCGCCAACTTATGTCCTTACTGCTGCTCATTGCGTTGACGGGTAAGATAACGAAAAGTGTACGTATGATTGATTGAATTGACAGTATACTCTTCACGACATTTTCAGAGTTAGTGTTGGAAGCATAAGTGTTTTCATGGGAAGTGCTCAAAGGCAAGGAGGGACACGAAGGGCTGCCAAACGTACCATCGTTCATTCAGGATGGAATAAGTACACCGTGGCCAATGACATCGCATTGATTCAAATCGACGCTGTCAGCTATTCCAATACCATCAGACCCGTTGCTCTGCCAGCAATTTCCGGATCATACTCCACATACAATGGCAACTCTGTTATCGCAACTGGATGGGGAAAGACCAGTGATTGTAAGAATCATACTTTGTTCTGAAATTAAGATTTTTTTTTTCTAATTTTGCTCTAATTTCAATAATTCAGCAAGTGGAGTTGCAAGCACTCTTCAAGGTGCCACCATGACTGTTATCAATAATTCCGTCTGCTCCAATACATATGGATCAACAATTAAGGCATCAAATATCTGTGTTTCTACTCCTGGTGGAACATCAACTTGCAATGGTGACTCGGGTGGCCCACTTGTTCTTCAAAGCAACAAGGTTTTGGTTGGTCTTACATCATTCGGTTCATCGGCCGGTTGTACTAAGGGCTTGCCAGCTGCTTTCACACGTGTCACCAGCTACAGGCAATGGATCAAGGAAAAGGCTGGAGTTTAAAAAAAACTTTCTTGTATTACTTTTCCTTAGCGAAATATTTAAATAAATTTATCAATTGAAGCAAACAAATTGTTTTTATTGTTTTTATTGTTTTTTTGCTAAAAAAAAAAAGGGAACAAACTGCTCGTCCATTAGATATATCCTTGCTTACTTTTAGAATCAACAGACTAAGTACATTAGGAAAGATCTACCTATTTTGGAGGAGTCTTGACTCTTGGGTCGTTAGGATTCGACAACAAGCCCTCAAGGTTTGTCAACCTTATTTAAAATACAATAATAAAAAAAGCACAAGTTCAAGCCGATCACATATTTTATTTGTTAGACATTCAAGTTAAAATAATTTTGTAAGATTCTTAGTTCACGAGTCCAGTTTTGGAGTTAATCCAATCCAAGTAAGCAGTTATTCGAGTGAACACGCCTGGCCATCCAACTTCACAGCCCAAAGAGATACCGAATGAGGTGGCTCCAATCAGGACGTTCTTTCCATTCTCCTTGTGGACTAATGGACCACCAGAATCACCGTTGCATGTTGAGCGTCCATCTTTTCCAGATATGCAAATCATTTTGGGTGTGATCATGCCAAGGTAGTAACGATTGCAAACTTTCTGGCTAATAATAGTAGTGTCAATAAAATTCAAAACAGGAGAGACTGCTGTGGCAGCTGTAAAAACGGAGATGAGGGTTGAAAAGGGCATACAACATAAGTAACGCGATTTATATTAACTTACAATCACTGTCCTTGCCCCATCCTGACGCAATAACTGTGTCACCAACATAGTCTGAGTATGAAGCACTCTTTCTTGGCAAAGCAGCTGGTTGGATCAAATCTATATGGTCAAAACACAATGTTAGTCTTGGATCAGTTAAATCTGTTAAAATCGACTCTTACCATTAAATTCAATGGCAACTGGTAATTTGATCAAAGCAATATCATTAGTGATTGTTGTGCCATCGTATTCTTCATGAGTGATGATTCCTGATTTTGAAACATGAATTCGCTGTTGACCAGGCTCGTTGTCCTTTTTGATGTTGAAGGCACCCAAGTAGACTGTTACTCCATCGGCATCAGTTGTGCAATGAGCAGCAGTGACAATCCAACGATTAGACACCAAGGTACCACCACACCATGCTGATTGTGTTCCCATTTCCAAGGATAGGCCTACTTGGTATGGAAATTGTCCTGGCTTGGCAACTTCACCATTAGTGATGCGACCCCCAATTTCAGGAATGGTGCCAGCTGCTGTGCTAGCAACAAACAAAGCTAAGACGAATGCTAATTTCATTTTGTTAAAAGTTATACTGATGTCAATTGAAATTTGCTCCCGGCTTTTATAGTTGGTCGTGAAGTACAGAAAATAGAAATCAAATAATCAGGAATTAGAGCTTATCATTCAAATTGTTTCGTTTTTTAGTGAACTTTGAGATCCAAACCAAAACAAAGAGCCTACATTTTTGTGTATATTATCTTGATACTGCAAAACAAAGGCCATTCCATAAGTCTTATCATTTGGTGCCAAATGCAATTTATTGGCGATGATAACCCGTTCTTCAACCATGCATTGTCTTTAACAATTTTTTTTTTACCAACCCAATGTCTGGAGAGCTTCTATAAAAACCATCAGTTAAATATTTAACAGAATGAAATTTTTGGCATTCGCTTTGGCTTTCTTAGTTGCTAGCACAGCAGCTGGCAGCATCCCTAAAACTGGCGGCCGCATCACCAACGGTAAAGTTGCCAAGCCAGAACAATTCCCATACCAAGTAGGTCTACAAATTGGTATGAACAATCCACCGGCATCAGCATGGTGTGGTGGTACCTTGGTAAATAACCTTTGGATCGTCACTGTTGCTCATTGCACAATTAATGCCGAGTTAGTCATCGTTTACTTGGGTGCCTTCAACATCACGAAAGATGACGAGCCTGGGTCAGCAGCGAATACTTGTTTCAAAATCAGGAATCATCACTCATGAAGAATACGATGGCACAACAATCACTAATGATATTGCTTTGATCAAATTACCATATGCCATTGAACTGGCCTGCAGCAACAGCTACAACTTTGTGCCAAAGCACTGAACCTCGTTTTTAAATTCTTGATCCGTGGGTTAACTTTATTTTATCGGTGGAAATCGTTAGGTTAACTCTTAAACCACACACTCGCATTATGTAATTACAAAACAAGATAAATCGTTTCTCAAGACCAGAGGATGAACCACTATTGTACAACTGGCCCTTACTTTCTTAGTCCGAATAGACAGTTGATATATCCATTCCATATTTTTTTTTTACCGTTATCAATTGCTAAATTAAATTACCTAAACCTCGAACTTCAGAGTGCAAAATAGTCAATGTCATTTAAAATCAGGTTATAAAAACTTTGTTGAATCCTTTGTGAATCTAATCTATCAAGCCCACCTGTCAGTTAATGTCATATCACTTTTTAATACTTTAAATGTTTTCGAAAGGTTTGTCGTTTACTTCTATGATAAAGATCTTTTATAAATACATTGATATTAGAAGACTTACCGTTAGGTGGATGTACAATTTTGACAGCTCATAAGTGACAAGAAACTGCGGAAAACACAGAATTGATATGAAAGGATACAGCTATGGCTATTGTCGGAATGGTTTCCTATGATCTCATGATTGCAACGAGAACAATGATGACTTTGCTTAAATTCTTTATCAGATAATATAAAAATTGTTATACAAAATCTCTTCACTCTTGTCAGTTTCTTTCACACGTCAAATAAATTTATCAGTATAAAATAATTATCTTAGATTTGTAGGAAAGTCTATTATAAAACGATTTTTTCATAAACCAGTCGCTTCCATTCAGTTATCATAAAAAATTGATTGATTTATCAATAAGCTTAAATCAATAAACCAATTATTAATCAGCCATAAGATTTGATTTAGAGAAAAATTGTAATTTGATAAGATTGGAATTGCAATTTTTCACAATCACTTCGATCAAAGTTTAATCAAAGGACTATGTAGCATATGCAGGTCAGAATTCTTTAGTTAGACAGAAAGTTTAAGTGTTTACTACTTTTATAGCGCTATGTCTATATGCGATTCGGATTGCGCATCTTCACTGTGATACAATCATTTCAAATATTTGACTGAAACAACTTATGTATGTCGTTGGCGTTGTTTCGCAGGCAGAAGCATTGCTCAAAGCTGCACATATTTGTATTATTTTAATTTTTTCGTCTTAAGGGAGCCATAGTATAATAATGTTTTGAAGCTGTCATCTGTCAACGTCATATAATAAGAGCATAACTGACAGCAGTCTCAATATGTTTTCCATTGCATGTCATTTAAAAACTGTAAATGAACAGAATGAGACGGCTCATTAGATTATTCACGTTAGAGAATTGTTAAAAGTAGCATATTCGTGCCAGCATTGGAAAGGTCATAATCTTTTGTCAGCAAACTGTTGATGGTGTTAACAGTTTCTTGAACAAATAGCTTCAATATATGTTTTTAATCAGTTGTTTTGACTGCGCTGCAAAAAAAAACAGTTTCCTGTTAAAATAGATTACTCGAATGATTGTTATAACTTATTTTAACAAAAACAATATAGGTATACCTATACATTTTGTTGGAGTGGCTTATATTTCCTGTTGCCTTAAGGTGGTGTCCATCAGATTAGGTACAGTAATAGATTTAATGCCTTGCCTCAGAATATATTAGATTTTAAAATATACAATATGCGTGACAAACAGTCTTTTTGTAACAATGACTTTTTGACATTTAGAAGACAAAATATTGTAAAGAAAAAATGATATACATTTCATATTGCAACATGGTGTCCAAAATATGTGTAGAAGTGTCACACATGCATTTTATGTATTTTCAGAAGCAAAATAGTCTTCGATCAAGCCTCAAATAAATGATTTCAATATTTTGCAATTGCTTTTTGACAATATAAGAAAGAAAGTATATGATGTTAACACCTTTGCAAATTAGTTGTAGGTATATACAATTTTTGACTGTGTTGCCCTCTGCCACCTTAAGCTTTTCTAATAACTTTGTATCCCATATACACTATGAAGATAGCAGCGCTTGTAACAGTTATTGCTTTAATGCCCTCTTGATAATACTATAGTTTTTAAAGCAGAGCCGGCTATATTGCAATATTTGCCAAAAATTGTTTTTGTTTTGTGTATCTGTTTTGTTTTAACTGCACCCTCAACTTAGCTTTAACCATTGTATTTACATTTTTATAGTAATTTCATGCAACATGTTTTTTAGTTCTGAACTTTGTCAATGTCGGCGCTAGTTGTCTTGTCTAATTTACATCAAATGTCTTCTATTGTTGTTTTAGCTTCTCATGGCAATCTAAAAAAAAATCACTCCTAACTCACCAATCAAGTGTTTGTGAACTTCGTCGTTTGATGGCGCACCAAACGATCCTCTTATAGATTATAAATAAAATGGCTTTAACTCAATATTTGCTAACTCCTGTTATGACCAATTTTGTGATATATTCCCAACAATTTAAATAATGCACAAAACAAAAGATTAAAGTTCAAGAATTTAGATTGTTATAAGTTTCTTTTAGACATATTTGAAAACTTTTTAAAATATAATGCGATTTTATCATATTGTAGTTATGTATAAAAAATGTATAAGTATGCCTTAAATATCTAAGACCCACTTCTAATATGTCAATACCAGTAATTTGAAAATATTCGAGAACATTCAAGAAATGTGATTGACACGATAAAAACGTCTGAAAAAAATTAAAACTTTAATGCCAATCTCTTATCAAACATACAACGATCTTAATGCTGTCCATCATCAGCTCTTATCCAATTTATTGCTATGGGTGCTAACTTCAAATTCGACTATAAAAGCCTGAGACGGATTCGAATCGACATCAGTTAAATTTTTAACATAATGAAATTGGCATTCGCTTTGACTTTGTTGGTTGCTTGTGCAGCAGCTGGCACCATCCCTGAAATGGGCGGTCGCATCACCAATGGTGAAGTTGCCAAGCCAGGACAATTCCCATACCAAGTAGGTCTATCCTTGGAAATGGGAACACAATCAGCATGGTGTGGTGGTACCTTGGTGTCTAATCGTTGGATCGTCACTGCTGCTCATTGCACAACTGATGCCGATGGAGTCACAGTCTACTTGGGCGCCTTCAACATCAAGAAAGACAACGAGCCTGGTCAACAGCGAATTCATGTTTCAAAATCAGGAATCTTCACACACGAAGAATACAATCCTTTGACAATCTCCAACGATATTGCTTTAATCAAATTGCCTGTTGCCATTGAATTTAACGGTAAGATAGTGGCTCTTCGGTTAATAATAAGATTTTTTTATAGATATTTATTTCTTTTGATTTTAGATCGCATCCAACCAGCTGCTTTGCCGAAAAAGAGCTCAGCATACTCAGACTATGTCGGTGACACAGTTATCGCTTCAGGATGGGGCAAGGACAGTGACTGTAAGTTTGGAAAAGCAAACGTGATCTCAAGAGCTTCCACTTAAAAGATATTTTTCCCCACAGCTGCTACTGCCGTCTCACCGGTCTTGAACTTCATTGACTCAACAGTCTTGAGCCAGAAGGTCTGCAACCGATACTACCTCGGTATGATCACACCCAACATGATCTGCATTTCTGGAAAGAACGGTCGTTCAACATGCAACGGTGACTCTGGTGGTCCATTGGTGTACCAAGATAACGGCAAGAACGTCTTGATCGGAGCCACCTCATTCGGTATCTCTTTGGGATGTGAAGTCGGCTGGCCAGGTGTATTCACCCGTATTACCGCCTACTTGGACTGGATCGATGCCAAGACAGGTCTTGTTAACTAAGCAGTCAACTACAATCAAGGCTATTGGCTAGTTCCAACAATATTTGAATGTTTTGTTAGAAAAAAAATTAATAAAAACTTCTTAATTTAAAGCAAATAATGTTTTTTGAGCCTGTAGCAGCGGCCTCTAGTAGCCATTGTTTGGAACATTAATTACTTCATAGTATTTTTCTTTATATAGCAAAGGCTAAAGCAGTGTATATAAAATCTATACTATTCTGAAGAATGCATTTGACTGTGTTGCCATCTAGTGTCTCAAAAAATTGTTAAAAATAGGTTTATACATCAATTTCACGTTATTTCCAAATTAGCGTCTTACTTCAACGGCGGTCAAATATGGAAACAAAAGGTTTCTCAAATGTTCTGCTTGTTCTTTGGTTGTCTAGTATGGACATATTAACTTGGTTGGTGGTCAAAATATTTATAATATTTTTGACAAACAATAAGTGAATTCAAACAAACTCAATTCGCGCGTTTTTAAATAAAAAAACACAAGAACCATTTTCCTAATATGTTATTAGTTCCATGTGTATTATTATCAAATAGAAAAAAAGGTTTCTATCAAACATTGTAAATACATTTCTTGTAGGGAAATAATTCACAACCTGTAACGCAAGGCGCGTTAGCGTATTTTTGCGACACAGTTTTCTCAGATATCGTATCCCTGAAAACCAAACCGCAGTAGTTTTCTAGAAAACACTACTACAACTAAAAATATATCCCCTGCAAACAAGAAAGTACGGTAACAATCGACGAAATATGTACATCAAAGGAAGTAGTTTGGTTGCTCCTGAAAAAACAATTAACGATTCCATTTTGAACTGTGCGAAGGAGAAATCCAGGATGTAATGCAAAATGTTGTCTCTTTTGTTTTCTTGTTGTCTTTTGTCTTTTTGTCAGAGTGATCTTCGATTCAAAACACAATCATCAACAGTTTTTAAGTTGAGTTGCGTTTGTTGTGTATAATTTGAGAATATGGCGAATCCTTTTTTTTATGTAAGTTATTTTATTTTTTTGTGATATTTTTGTTTGTTTTTAATAATAAATATATTTTTAATAATACAAATGTAAATAATAATATAATATATTTAATAAAAAAAATTATTATCATAAAAATGCATTTTTCCTAATTTTTTTTTTGACTTCATGTCTATTTCGGTTCGTAGTTCTACATTCACAGCGCGTGCATCTTTGGAAGTACGAATATAACTGGTGGAATATCCGCTTCAAAAAAGTACTTCAGATGTACATCCATTGAAGTAGGTGCATCCCCAGAAGTACTTTGGATGTGCTTTGGAATACTTTTATTGGCGGGGAAGTGCAGTACTTTTTTGATATTTTGCTTTTTTAGAAAGAGATAGTGCCTTTTTATATTCTTATATACAGTAGGTATATAACTGAATTTTTTCCCGATCGCCTATCCTTTTTCAGTGGAAAGGAAGTACTTCTTTTACGTACATATTCCACTGGTTATTTCTGTACTTCTACGTTTGCAGGGATGGAAACGAAAATATCAACTAGCAGTTCATAATAATTAGGTCTATGACTACACCAATTAACAATTTTTTTCCAACACACCCTTATGAAGTAAATTCATACACATCACCCTGTAAATCATTTAAAATCGAAATGTCATTTTCTTGATTTCGAATTCGCCCCACCAGGAAGATGAGTGAACGAAAACGAACGAGTCGTGTACTTTGTTGATTGTGCTCCTGCTCAGCATAGCATTTGAATTCGATATTTGAAGATTGAAGAAGGCTGCTGGTTGTTGCTGCAAAAGTGAAAAATAATAGATAATTTGTTTTTAAAACTTGTTAGAATATAAAAATGTATTCAATTAATTAATAAATCGAATAATCTTCGATTTTAAAATCCATCGTCGAAAGTCGAATCAATCAGAATAATCTGAATTCGCCTAATGCCGTCGCCATTTTCTATCATAAATACATAAAGTTCTGCCGTGTCAAATCCAAATGCAGTAACGCATTCACAAAATGGAGTTCTTGTTCTTGTTTGCCTCGCCATAGGGCAGCCATGGTTTGGAAAGATCTAGAATCGTGAGCTTAATTTTAATTAAATAAATTTAAAATTCTCATAAATGTGATTAAAATAAAAACAACAATCGAAAACCTAGTTTGAAATGGCAACCAGTGAAGAAAATATAATTGTGATAGCCGACGAAAGTGACGATGAAATTTTGGCTGTCGCTGGAAACGGCCATGGCGGCCCATGTCCGTCCAGCTCGATTTCATCAGAACCAAATGTTTTGCAAAAACATTCAGAAAGTGGTAAGTTCCTGTTTTATTTTAAATTATTTGAAGTAAAATTTAGATTTCTACATTGATGGTCTTCATTCCCCGTCTAGATGTATTCCCAGAAGTTGTAATTGAGTGCCCGATTTGCCTACAAACATGCATACATCCGGCGCGACTGCCGTGTGGTCACATTTTTTGTTTTCTTTGTGTCAAAGTAAGTAGGATCAAATTTTGCAAAAATAAAATTTATTTAATTCTTTTTTTATAATGTTAAGATGTTGAGAATAATGCAAAGTAGACAGATGATAGGGAAGACCTCGAATCCAAAAATTACCATCCTCCATCGGTTTGTGACGCATTTTTTTTTTTTTCAATGAACACAATCACACCCATGAAAACACGGAAACAAAGCCTTAAAAAATGTAAGAAGTGACTTGTTTGGTCAGCCTTGAGATGGTAGTTCTTGAATTTTTAAATATTTTCGTCTTCGACTTATTTCGGGTTGGTTTCGATCGAAATTTGTGTTTAATTTCTTGTTCCTTTTGAATTAAAAAAAGAAGAAAAAATTATGTTGGGCATTTTGTTTTGGAATCTTGGATCGGGTTTTTTGAGAAGCGCCACGGCCGGCGTTTGGAGGGATTCTAAATAAAAGGTCTGCCCGTTTACTTTTTGGACAACTTACGACAACTATTATTTTACTCGGAGTATACGTGAGAATCCACATTTTCTTTTATAAATCAAAATTATGGGTTATTGAAGACTGCGAGCTCGTGCGTATTCGTCCGTACGCTCCATATGCCCAGCCATCTAAGCCGCTGTTGAGCGGGTCATTTTTGTTGTAGGTTCGCCATTGAATATTCTCCTTTCCGGGTGCTATTATTGGGTCCTGTATCCCAATAATAGCACTCGGAAAATTTTTCTCTCAAAGTACCCCATAGCCTGTTCCATACAGCAGGACTGGGATGATTATGGTCTTGTTTAGTGTCCCCTTGGTCCTTTGAGACAGGGCTTTGCTTCTAAGATGCCTTCTTTGCCCGAAGAAACAGCGATTGGCAAGAGTGATTGATTCTTCGACTGATCTCTTCACTCATATTTGTTTTGAGAAGTTTATAGTGGAACCCGAATAGACAAAGTGCTTGACTACTTTAAAGTTGTTGAGGTTCCATTTGCCAGGCATACGTTTATCGGAACAGATTGTACAGATAAGCTAGTAAGTGTATGTTCCTCACAAAGTAATTTCCCGTTGCTTTGTAGAGTCGGTCGGTCGGAAGGCTATCTGCTCCAGGAGCCTTTAGTTTCGGATGTTTTGTTTATCATCGTCATCTTCTATGACATACCCTCGTTTCGAAAGAAATCCTAAATGCACCCCTAAATTGATTGATCGCTCGCCTTTCAAGTTCTCTCTTTTTCTTTCTGAAAAGCCGATGTTCCTCTTGCTGGCAGAAACCCAATAATTTTTTTTAAGTCTGATGGCATTCCGATAAAAGAAAAATTGGTTTCTCCTGTCCAAAAACATCATCCGTCCACACAGTGCAGTGTCATAATAAACAAAAGGCTGCAAATTGTGTCGTGAAAAGGTTTTCATTTAAATAGCCTCAGCTTTGCTTAACATGAGGTCCAGCTGTCCTCAAGTAGAATTTGTGTTTATATGAGCAGGTAAACTACCATTTCATTCCCTCAGTAGAAAAGCAAGGGTGGGACATTTTGGTTTCTATTGTTGTTGGCACTACTAGCATGAAACTGAAAGGTTGTTCGCTTTAGAACGAACAAAGTTTTGTTGCTAGGTATTTTTCATGTATTTTTGTTTGCCCTTTGCTTCACCTTCAACATTTTTAGCTCTTCAAAAGAAAACTTTTCAAATTATAATTTGTTTTTGTTTGTTTTATAGGGTGTTGCCTACAAAAATCGGCGCTGTGCCATGTGCAGGCGTGAAATTCCACCAGAATTCCTAGACCATCCACAACTAGTGAACGGAATACAAGATATTTGTAAAACAAAAACTACCGAAGACGGATATCAGTGGTTCTACGAAGGCCGAAATGGTAAGTACCTACCTTCACTCAAAAAAAAAAAAAAAAACCTTTCTAAATTATAAAAACAAAAATATCCATATACACCCACACAGGGGGATGGTGGGCTTATGATTCTCGTTCCACTCTTGAAATTGAAGAGGCATTCCAAGCCTCTCCAACTGCCAAGTATGATATTCTTCTTTGTGGTTCGTTGTATACAATTGATTTCGTAGAAATGAAACAATTTGCAAGAGATTCACCACATCGTCGGCGAAAGATTCAACGTGGAAAAAATTGTCCATCTAAAGGCGTTGCAGGAATTTCAACGCCTTTTTCCAATCGTTTATTGTGATTAACTACCTAATTCATTTTCAATTGATTAAAGGTAAAACTAAAATAATTTAAATTTTTTGGCAGACACAAGTATATTTGAAAACGTTTGCCAACCCATGTTCGCTACTACCTAACTGTTGATTAATAATTAAAACTCTTAAAACTTATGTTTGTTACATGTTATTATATTATTTATAATTTGGATTTAATTAATTAAAAATATTTAATTTCATGATGTGATTGGAAATGTTTTATTTTTTGATGGAACCAAATAAAAACAAATTTACCTGCGTGACTGGGTGCTTTGCAATGATCACTGCTTTGGAAAGTTGAGCCTTGAAAGTCTTATTTCCATACAATTTTGATTTCAATGGTCATCGGATCGTGTTATTTTTTGGTGCTCCTAGCCGTCTATAATTTCACAATGAAAGTAGTCAAAGTTGAGGTCTACTTGGGCTTCTGACTCGCCCGAGTCTGGCGTTTTAGGTTTCACAAGCTGGAGCTTTGATGTCCATTTGCTCTACATGATCCAGCCATCTTAATAGTTGAATGCGAATTCTTCTGGATAGGTTTATGCCACTACAACTTATTTAGTTTGTCTCTGAAAAGCGGAACCTTTCTCTTGAATACCCCAAGTAACTTTTCATCCGATTGGGAAAGGCTCAATGCTTCTGCATCATGTAGCATGACCGGGGCCGATGAGTGCTGTGTAGGTATAGCGTCTCTTTGGTTTCTCTTCCTTGGTTCATAGAATAAAGAAACAGCGATTAGCAAGAGTTAGTTAACGTTTGATTTCCGCGTTGATTTTGTTGCTTGTGCTTACAAATGTGCCCAGGTAGACGAGTTCACTGGCTACGTTGATGTTATACCTATCAATTGTCACGTTCTGACCAAGTCGGTGGTTTGATTGGATTTTTTTTTTGATGAAAGCATGTACTTCGTCTTGTCCTCCTTCTACTTGCCGCTGACTCCAGGCTAGTAAAGGCACCGGTTTCTTCTCGGTTTGCTCTTCCCATCACATCGATGCCGTCCTCAAACCCAAGTTATTGTGTCGATATATTAAATTTCGCATTGCATTTTGAAGCACAACATTGTAACAGCTGCATGACAGTGCGTCACCTTGTCTTAGCCCTCTGGTGGTCTCGAGAGTTTCAGTAAAGTCCCTACCAACTTTGACAGAACAGCGAGCATTTTCCAACGTCATACTGACAAGGCGCATTAGTTTATTCGAGATTCTAAAGTTGGACATGGCACGACACGAAGATCTGACGTAATATCAATATTTGGTTGGTCTGTTTTATTATTAGCCAACGGCTTAATACGATCACATAAAACGCTGGACAGGATCTTATATGCGATGCTAAGAAGGCTTATACCTTGGCGCAGGATATGCGGTCTCCTTTTTTGTGGACGGAAATAGTCATTCCTTCGTTGGATACAAAATAATATATTTCCAAACAAAAGGGGCACTACAAAAACCTGTGGTTGAATACAATGGCTCCTCCAGTCAGTCGAGGACGATTTTTTTTTTAAATTCTCGAATGTTTTCTGGGATTTGATGCATTTTTCATTTTCTTTTTATTCCAGGTTGGTGGCAATACGATGATCGTACAAGTCAAGAAATCGAAGAAGCATACAAAAAAGCTGAAAAATCCTGTACAATACTTGTTGCCGGCTATGTTTATATTGTTGATCTTGAGGGTATGCTCCAACAACGCCTTAACGAACCAACACGAAGACGACACGTCAAGCGCGATCTCGCATCCATACCAAAAAAAGGTGTTGCTGGCCTACGCATTGAAGGCAACACAGTAGCTACAGATACAAATTTTGCTTCTCAAGTCTATCATAGCCGTCAGATGGGATTCAATTCCATTGATGATGCCAATCGAGCAATGGCCGCAGTACCAAGTGGTGGTGGTGGTGATTTTGATGATGATCATTTGCAATCTCATCGACAACTGAGTCAATTGCCAACAATAAATAGTGGCAGTGGAACGAGCAGCAGTGCGAGTGATTTTATATCAACAATAGCAGCAACCGATGCAGCAATTCGAATAGCAAGCGATATAATTGGATCAACACTAGCTCATGCTGATGAAATATCCCGTCTGGATGCCAGTAGACAACTTAATAACAGTATTAACCAAAACAACAACAGCAGTAGCAGCAGTACTGGCGGAAGTAGACAAAACAATTCAACTGGCGAAAGCTCATCTCCCTCGTCTTCAGCACAACAACATGCACAAGGTAATCGTGAACTTTTAAATGTTGCCGAAGAGCTATTGGATGTTAGTTCCAATACGCTCTCAAATGCAGATCAACAAACAATTGATCTATTTGAACAGACTTTGAATGATTTTCATTTGTTGACACTGCGGAATATCGTTGATTCCAGTGAAAGTGATGATGATGATGATAACAACGAACAGCTTATACTGTAGATAGGAATATAAAGTAATTGGTCTGATCTAGATATTAAATTTTAATATTTATTTATTTATTTATTTACGTTTACATATTGTTGTTGTACGTTTATTGAAATCATTAGGATTTCGATTGTATAGACATATTTCTTTTTTGTTATATTTACCTTGTGTGTTCCATTTAACAAAAAAAAAAAATGTATCTAATGTCTGTAGGAAAGCTTCATTGAATTACTTGTCGATAGCTAAATTAATGCTGAGGTGAAAATCTTAGGTGAGTGGTGAAATTTGTTTAAAGAACAAAAAGTATACTAAAAAACCAATATTTTGATTGATCAGTTTTGCAGTTTTGAATTTTATTTCGAGACAGCTATAGTATCCACACACGTGCCACCGTGATAAAGTTTTTGAAACGAATCGTTAAAAGAGTCGTCACAGATCTGATGCGAGCTGGATTGGATTACTATCATTCCTTAACTCTCCCCACCTTATCAATAAATGTTTCAGTTTGGACTTCTTCATCAAATTATTAAGAAAAAAAACATAGCTTAAAAGAAAAAAAAACACGTTCGATTCATTTTAACGCACTTATTTTGTACTTAATTTTGAAAAGACTTAAAATCATTTTCGAGTCTGGGGGGAAGGATAAATGCACAGAGATTTTTCTAAATCTAAAGCCATTTCAATGGTCGTATAACTACTCCTACATACAAGGAAGATAGTCCAGTAGTGGAGTTGAAAGGCGACCTCTTTATCTAATGTTAGATTGTGTCGTGTAGTTGTTTTTGGGACCGTTGTCCAATGATTCGCTGATGCATTGACGTCAGCATCAACATCCGATGCCAACTGCTTCATGATCCAGCTATGCTGGTACTGTTGCGTTTGCGGTATTTATCGCAGTAATTTATCAAAAAAAAAAAAAAATCTTGTTGAAAGCACATGAATAATCGAATTTACTCAAACTGGAGTTAGAGCTTCTATATAAGACATACCCCCTCTAAGAGTAATTAATTGAGTAAACGCGGAAAAATATACTTTACTATCAAAACAACTGGGTGGTTGATATAAACCTATCCAACTTAAATTATTCACTCTCGAGTAATGCTTTGCTCTTAAAAAAATCGTAATAATAAACAAATGGTATAGTGTTAGGTCATGATCCGGTTCCAAGTTGCATTTTAAAAGCTTTAGCCAACGGAACAAACGTGTTCTGTTCTGTTTATGTATTCCCATGTATATCATAATATATTAGTGTTGTTTATACCACAACAGTTTATGTATTTAGAAAATAAACTATGCTCTTAGTTTTTCTGTAGAATCAAAGGAGGATTTTGTTGCTAAATATCCCAGGAGCCTTTGACGATCTAAAGGAATCAACTAATGTAGTTGAACCGGTTAATAATAGTGGACTATAAAAATAATTAGTTGCGTTAATATTCGATCCAGAAGCAACTCCCATATACTGTTCATTAATTAACATTTCAAAAAATTCGAAGATTTCCGCTCCAATGGCGCGGTGCGGCGGTCCCAAAACAGGAGATTTCCATTCTCAAAACTTTCTCAACCCACTTTTCCTCCAATTGTCTCCTTCGGTCCAAAAAATGGGATAATGAGTGTTAGATGTTTCGTTGGAACCCTACCTGCCTATCGCGCGGAATTCCAGATCTAGGCCCTGGCAGCCAATTATTTCCTCATTCTTAACCTACTTAATTATCTGACACCGTTGCATTCCGTTGTCAGGTTGTTATTGTCGCTTGTCGTTGCCTCGCTTCCGGATTTGTTTTTGGGTATCTTCATTCACCTTTACCGGTATACTTTTGTATATTGCTGTAATAATGATGACACTTTTGTTTAAGTTTTGATGGCGTCAATGAATACCACGTGCTTTTGTTACTATTTACTAGAAGCAATTGTGATTGTTTGATCATTGTCATCTAGGGTTATTGGCTTCGTCAACAACGTGCTGGACGGTATTCGGAGGTATGTTTTGTCAACACAACTGGCCGTGTTGTGTGGCGCCGGTTATCTGACAATCGTCACATTCCGCTCCGTAAACATCGTCTAGTATTCGCTATCAAATAATATTTGTTTAATCTTTACACAGAAATTTTAAATCATTGGCCTTATTGACTTCAGGATTTGGAATGTAAAACTCGATCAAATTGCTAGCCTTATAGGTATACGGTGTTGGTCGTGGTCTGGATTTGTCAGATTATGATGGTTATGTTGCGACAGAAACAGCATCCATGGTATTCGCACGTTTGCATGTTTCTGATCAATATTATCAATGACCTTTTATTGAGAAAGACTTAACTCCGCCCACATAACAGTTTCATGCTATAACCGAAGTTGTCTTTTAAGGACCATAGACTAACTGACGACTTAACATTTCGATCGCGATAAAGATGATTGTATCCGTTACTCTTATTCCTTGGCCAGCTTATAGGCTATTGCATTTAATATACAAATTGGGTTTATTTTGTTAAATACTATAAATTTAACAATAATTGAAGTTTCACCTTTTCCTTAGGCTTAACTCCGCCCACATAACAGTTTCATGCTATAACCGAAGTTGTCTTTTAAGGACCATAGACTAACTGACGACTTAACATTTCGATCGCGATAAAGATGATTGTATCCGTTACTCTTATTCCTTGGCCAGCTTATAGGCTATTGCATTTAATATACAAATTGGGTTTATTTTGTTAAATACTATAAATTTAACAATAATTGAAGTTTCTCCTTTTCTTTAGGCTTAACTCCGCCCACATAACAGTTTCATGCTATAACCGAAGTTGTCTTTTAAGGACCATAGACTAACTGACGACTTAACATTTCGATCGCGATAAAGATGATTGTATCCGTTACTCGTATTCCTTGGCCAGGTTATAGGCTATTGCATTTAATATAAAAATTGGGTTTATTTTGTTAAATACTATAAATTTAACAATAATTGAAGTTTCTCCTTTTCTTTAGGCTTAACTCCGCCCACATAACAGTTTCATGCTATAACCGAAGTTGTCTTTTAAGGACCAACTAAACTATTCGTCCTTAGGGGTGGAAGTATACATCTCGGTGTTATTTTTGTTTACCGTTCAGTGTGAGGAACTTAATCTTTAATAGTTAACTTATTGCATACGATGGGGAACTTAAACAGTTTATAGGGTCCTTTAAGCAGAATGGTCTCACCTCAACTTTCTTAGTTCCGGCTTTATTTGATTTCTTAAGCTCCTTGGTACTGTGAGGTGTGGGCATCCCCAATAGTTTGCAGTGTCTGTAGCCCTTGCACAGAGCACATTCACTTAAGCTGGGTCCTATCTTCGACCCCATTTTCACCGAGTTTACACTATCTTTTATTTTATCTGAATATCTGTCTTCATTATTTTATAACTTTTTCGTGTGACAGCTTCAGGAATTCTTTTTTTTTTTTCGGATAGAAGGTATCTAGAGTCATTCTTCTGCGTTTTTAACTTTCGGAAATTTTCTTTATTTCCTCAGTTTGGAAACGATCAAGTAGAATCAATGATGTAAAAACTAGATATTCGCCTATCTCGTCAGTGTCAACATCTAGTTGGTTTCGGTTAAATTGCATAAATTCATTAGAATTACGCATGATTTGCTGTGCCAGTTGAATATAATAAGGCGAAGAGAAAGAAAGAAGAGACGAACACCATCAGGTGTTTCAGTTCTTCGGCATCAATTTAGTTGCGATATACTTTTGAATTGATATTCAAGCTCTGGTGAAATCACCAGCTACATATGTATATCACGGCGTTGGAAGAGAAGAATCTGAACTGAAAAACCGGAGCATTTCACTGGCCATATTTTTTTTGGGCTACTTTGTCTGAAGGATTGTTCTTTCGACTTCCTATCTGTAATCTATACCGAACACTTTTCCCTGCACATTTAAATAACAACAATTTTGTTTTAATTGAAACGGGAGAAATAGTTTATGTACCATAAGGAGGTCAATATTCTACGACCCCTAATATAAGTAAACGTGCAGCGACATGGAGTTTGAATAATTGAAATGTTTTACAAGTATTTTATTCGACTTCAAGAGTTTCTACGATTTTACTTAGTCGTGAAGTAATATTTTTTTTTTGTTTCTATGCAATAAATGATTTTGATTTTGCATGTAATGATTTTTGACATCTGTCAACCATCTGTCATCGTTCTGCCATCTATCATCAATCAATTACTAAAAACTGCATTGCCGACTACACTAGTTTTTGCTAAGTTGAAACCTAGAAGTCCTGGTACATTAAGAATCAACTTTTTTGGCAAGTTAACATCTTTATTTCTTCAAATTTTTTAATCTTTTGGTGGTTTGATGGTAAACTTTTCATGAGTTCTTGCAATGCAATTTGAAAATCCAAACAAATGATCCATAGCTGTGAAAATGCCTTTGGTTTCTTCTTCTCTTATAAAAGTATTCTATTTTTGGAAATCGATGTTGGTCACTATATTGATTGACTTTTTGTTGAATGAGGATGCCACTTTCCTCATATCTTTTGTTTTGTCATAAAACTTTTTTTAATCGAGTTGGAGAATCATCCATCATTGTTATCTGAGGAAAATGAAGAATAATATATTCTGCAATCATTGCTTCTGTCAGAACTTTATACATTTATCTTTTTTATATAATGTAATAACCCGAGTTCAACCGTGCTTTCCTTTGTCGTAAAGGAGAAGAGTTGTACGGGGAGAATTTTGTCATAAATAAAAGAATTTATTTAGTGTATTGTATGTTTCTTTTTTCACTCTAGGGCCCGCTGTCTCAGTGCGTTGGCTGCGACCTTTCGAGTTTGAAGATTGACTTAATTCTGAATATTCCTCATCATCCTTTGCCTATTTATACAAATCATTTGCATGTCCATTTCCATCCCCACCACAAACCATATTTTAACACTTGTCCTATGAAAATGCATTATCATGCATTTTCATAAGAAATGCGTTCTCATCGTAAAACATCAATTTTTATTGCCAATTGATATCGATACCCAAAATGCATACATATCCAAACGTAGCTAAAAGGACTCCGGTCATTTACACCATTAAATAATAACTCATGCACTTCACACTGGCTCTATTTGTTGTGTATCTCTTATCGGTATCTATAGCCATAGCTATATCGAGTCCGGATACACAACGAGCGACAATAGCGATTGACAATTGCAGTGTAAAGTATCAATGAATTTTGGGTGGTGACATATTAATGAAGCTCGTGCTTTGCCTTTGCATTTGCCATGCACTGTCCCATATAGTTGTGTATCTGGCGCAGTGGTTTCAGATGACAACAGGCGACAATTAATTAATTGCAGTGTTTAGGCGGCGCTATAGGTTTCTGGATAATGATGATCATGAGGATCGTTTGCGCAACAAAAACAATATCTTCAACATGGAATTCTATGCGGTGGCTTGGGAGTGAAAATGGATATACTAATGGTAAGGGATGAGTCGCATGTAGTGGATCACTACATCCGTCTTCGCGTCGAAAAGGACTTTAAATGTCCAGTCACAGCATGAAGACGTTCGATTTCCTTATAACGTCGTAATACAAGAGCAACTTCCTTTATGAAAGCGCCTTGCATTCTAAGTCTTTGGAGGTCGTCCCTTCTCGGAACGAACTCCTCTACATCTAAACCTCGACCCAAAACCAGAAAAAACTCGCTTTTGACCGTAACAGTAACGGCTCTGTAAAGTAAGTAGTCACCATAAAACTTTGATGTGTTAACCGAAGTCATGCGGAATATATTATACCACATTATGCGGTTATACTCGTTCATTCTGATAAAATAGGTTAAAATACGTCTTGCAAACTCGGTATATAAAGATTTATACTGAGCCATTTGATGATTAGTGCCTAAAAAGGCCAATCCACCCTTATAAACCTTCCAATTATTTAACTCTATGTATATCCGCATCACGAATATCGAATACTATTGTTTCTGCGTAACGTAGTTTTTTCGTACACAGATATTAGGATAAAAGTTCGCAACGGGATCATTGCCCACAGTATACGCATTTCCATTGGCTTCCAAGCTCCTGCCTCACCATTATTTACTTTTAGATATTTAAAATCTGATTTATTCCCTTTACCCTTAAGTACATATCTATCCAAAACGAATGTACTAAGAACAGCGTTCGGATCTAGCTATATTAAATCTCGAGATTGTCCCCAAGCGGCTAGCGCTCTATCAATATCTTCTTGAGTCTGCTTTGTAGAATTAGTGAGATTACTCTTCTCACTATACATGAGCATAAGTCTCATGATTAATGCGGTAAACCCTCTGACGTCTACCTCCTTAATGTCTCTCAGCTCCATAGCGAATAAAACTTCGCCGGGATATAAATAGGAAAGCGTGTACGCGTGAAGGGGGTTAGCGTACTCCGCTCTCCACTCTCTGTTGATAACATCGGAAACATGTCCCGCTCTTGTAAGACTCAAATTCGAAGTCTTGCTCAACGCGCCGCTAGGTAGTGGGTCATACCTAAGCTCAGGCATTGTTATCTCTTCGGTAGAATCCCTCTCGTTGTCTAGGGTTTTGCTACACAAAAATGATGACACAAGCCACTTTTCGTGTATAAAACTATTTATCAATTATAACAGATTTATATTCCTTAACTAGATAATACACTTTCATAAATAGGTTGTACCGATCTTCTTATAATCTTTTGCCGATTCCCGATTTGACCGTTCAGTTTCAGTATTTGACGATGACTGTCTGCTGATTCAAAACTGAACTACAAGAAAGGGTTTAACGAATGGACATGGAAGGGGCGCATATTCTGTTTTGCTATGTAGTTTATGTCTCGTATGTGTGTCTTGGTATGTCTGTGCAGTTTTGGGTTGTAAGGTGATGCTTACAAGTTTGGTATCCCACATGTATTTAAATTTGATTTTGAGTATAATGCCTTTCAATATCGTTGATCGCGATGAAGATAGATGTCGCTCTTTGAATGCGAGGTGTATCGGGTTTAATGGGATGTTTTTGGACAAAGGGAGGGTTATCTGGGTTACCCAGACTGTCTGAGGATAAATGAAAAAAATGGACAATAAGTATTTACTACGATTATTAAATTGATCAGTGACGAAGGTGTTCCACTGTGCTGAAACGCTTTCTGTTAAGGCTCGATTTCTCATTAAATACTAAATTAGAAACACAAGAAATTTTTTTTTTTTTAATTAAAATAGGGTTAGCAAGATCAATTAACATGCTTTTAAAGCTTTGTTAATAGTCACATTGCTTTCTAAATTTGGGCTTCTATAAATAAAGCAGTAGTGAATACAACATGAAAATTGCAAATGTTCATGCAATCATTTTAAATCTGCTCTACAAAATTGCTATGTAGGCGTACGTAGGGCATTGTCCTCGCTGCTGTGAAACAAATAATTACTTTTTTATATAACGCGTATTATCACTCGTTAAGTAATTATCACTACCACTTCATCTTGTCGAACATTTTGGCATACCTTATTTATTAAAAAATTGAGAGAAAAATCGTCTTCACTTCTTGTTTATCTCGAAAGTTGAGGCTCTGTTGTAGTAACCATTGAATTGCAGTGTTGTAAAGTTGATTTGAACTTCACTTGTGCATAAACTATGATTAAATTGTGATTATATCTTCTTGAAATCAAACATTATCAAAATTATTTTCAAAATATTTGATTATATATCTTTTATATAACTTAACACACTTGGGCGTACCAATTTTCAAGTTTCCCCAAAAGCTGTAAGGGTGAGAAATCCATACACTAATTTGATCCTACGTTATAATATTTTTTCTAAGAGATTTATCACCAAATCTCAGACACCGAATTAATCGCGAATTTAAATCGCGTTTCTCTCACAGTTGTAGAATTTTGATTTCTTCCGTTGTTGGATGAATTTTCAAACAGAACGTTATAATACAGGGTGGCTGATGAATATTGCTACATTAATTAATTTTTCTTTTATTCATGTTAAAGCTCATTTAATTTTATAAAATATAGCTTAATTAGATTTAAAAATAATGGACTTTAAATGCCCAATCTGCTCTTTGATGCATGTGCGGCAGCTTACCAAAAAGTTGGTCATTATTGCTTGGAGAGTGTAGCGTCCCTTTTGATGTGTTGGTTTTGGTCTGCTGCTTGAAGTATATCCGACTTCTCAACGGCCAAACCGCTAGTTGACGGTTTATTGGAGTTTCTTTCAAGCATAATGACATCGGATTTCTCACCTCTCCCTTTTAATGTTTTAAAACTTATCTGGCAAAAAGTATACGCAATGCATGGAGAACTCAAACGAATACAATTGTTTGATAGTGAATGTTAAACCTTAAGTGGCATTAAAATTACTATGGAGAATAGTAAGATGTTTTCGTTGACTGTAAGCACTCTATCCGGGTCACATGACTCACCACACTCATACAACTAAGTCTTTCGTGTTGCATTGTTTGAAACTGTAATCGGTAGCTTTTTTACTAAGCCATCTTTGCGCTATTTTTTAACTGTTAAGTTGTATATTCTCTGCCATACACAATAACAATAACAATAACAATTACATAACAATACAAAAATTGTTTCCCTTTATTGAAGCGGGAGAAATACTTTTTGTACCATAAGGAGGTCTTCTTCCTCGTTGACCCACTGACCATCATAAATCGGTCTCAACAGATTCCCGATCAATTTCTTCTTCTGTTTTCTTTCTTCTGAGAATATAGTGGGCGAAGGTGTTTCCTCGGTTCCAATGTTACTCACTGGCCATAAGTTGTTGGGCTGTGTGGAGCCGCTCTAGTTCTGATCTTTCGACTTCCTATCTTTAATCAATACCGAACACGGTCGGTTAACAATAACAATAACAATAATAATTTTGTTTCCCTTAATTGAAGCGGGAAAATACTTAGTGTCCCATAAGGAGCTTTTCTTCGGCGTTGACCCACTTACCATCTTAAAGTGGGCTCAACAGATTCCCGATCAATTTCTTCTTCTGTTTTCTTTCTTCTGAGAATATATTGGGCTGTATTTGTTGGGCTGTCTGGAGCCGCTCTAGTTCTGATCTTTCGACTTCCTATCTGTAATCTATACCGAACACTTTCGGTTAACAATAACAATAACAATAATAATTTTGTTTCCCTTAATTGAAGCGGGAAAAATACTTAGTGTCCCATAAGGAGCTTTTCTTCGGCGTTGACCCACTTACCATCTTAAAGTGGGCTCAACAGATTCCCGATCAATTTCTTCTTCTGTTTTCTTTCTTCTGAGAATATAGTGGGCTGTATTTGTTGGGCTGTCTGGAGCCGCTCTAGTTCTGATCTTTCGACTTCCTATCTGTAATCTATACCGAACACTTTCGGTTAACAATAACAATAACAATAATAATTTTGTTTCCCTTAATTGAAGCGGGAAAAATACTTAGTGTCCCATAAGGAGCTTTTCTTCGGCGTTGACCCACTTACCATCTTAAAGTGGGCTCAACAGATTCCCGATCAATTTCTTCTTCTGTTTTCTTTCTTCTGAGAATATAGTGGGCTGTATTTGTTGGGCTGTCTGGAGCCGCTCTAGTTCTGATCTTTCGACTTCCTATCTGTAATCTATACCGAACACTTTCGGTTAACAATAACAATAACAATAATAATTTTGTTTCCCTTACTTGAAGCGGGAAAAATACTTAGTGTACCATAAGGAGATTTTCTTCGGCGTTGACCCATTGACCATCATAAATCGGGCTCAACAGATTCCCGATCAATTTCTTCTTCTGTTTTCTTTCTTCTGAGAATATAGTGGGCTGTATTTGTTGGGCTGTCTGGAGCCGCTCTAGTTCTGATCTTTCGACTTCCTATCTGTAATCTATACCGAACACTTTCGGTTAACAATAACAATAACAATAATAATTTTGTCTCCCTTAATTGAAGCGGGAAAAATACTTAGTGTGCCATAAGGTTTTCTTCGGCGTTGACCCACTGACCATCATAAAGCGGGCTCAACAGATTCCCGATCAATTTTTTCTTCTGTTTTCTTTCTTCTGAGAATATATTGGGCTGTATTTGTTGGGCTGTCTGGAGCCGCTCTAGTTCTGATCTTTCGACTTCCTATCTGTAATCTATACCGAACACTTTCGGTTAACAATAACAATAACAATAATAATTTTGTCTCCCTTAATTGAAGCGGGAAAAATACTTAGTGTGCCATAAGGTTTTCTTCGGCGTTGACCCACTGACCATCATAAAGCGGGCTCAACAGATTCCCGATCAATTTCTTCTTCTGTTTTCTTTCTTCTGAGAATATAGTGGGCGAAGGTGTTTCCTCGGTTCCAATGTTACTAGCCATAATTTGTTGGGCTGTCTGGAGCCGCTCTAGTTCTGCTCTTTCGACTTCCTTTCTGTAATCTATACCGAACACTTTCCTGCAAATTTAAATATCAATAAGTTTCCTTTTTTCGAATTTAAGACAATGGTGTATACCAGTGCTGGTATAATTATAATTATTCACTTTTCTATTACCCGAGTTAAGAATAAAGCTGCATCGACATGGAGTCTCAATAATTTCAGTTTCTCCTTTTCCTTAGGCTTAACTCCACCCACATAACAGTTTCATGCTATAACCGAAGTTGTCTTTTAAGGACCAACTAAACTATTCGTCCTTAGGGGTGGAAGTATAGATCTCGGTGTTATTTTTGTTTACCGTTCAGTGTGGGGAACTTAATATTTAATAGTTAACTTATTGCATACGATGGGGAACTTAAACAGTTTATAGGGTCCTTTAAGCAGAATGGTCTCACCTCAACTTTCTTAGTTCCGGCTTTATTTGATATCTTAAGCTCGTTGGCTGTTGTCCAAGCAAACACAAAAAAACTACTATAATGAAATTTCTCACCAACTTCATATTTTTTTTAGGGGCTGAAGTCTTATATTGAATTTAAAGCATTACTCTCTTTCTTTTGTATTACTTGCTGACATTTTAAACTTGCATTGCAAATGAAGACCTAGAATCTTGAATAGTAAATTTTCTCAATTTTCCCTTAAATCTTTTGGATGATGGGGGCAACACTCCAAGCAGAAGAGTTGTATAATGCAATGTTTAAGTTATCATTGTCGATTTTTGTAATGGTCGCCATCAATTCGCTGAGATGCAATATGTCAATGGCATTAAAATGGATTGTAGATAGTGACCAAGCTTGATCCAGGTTTGATACGGCTAACCCATCTGTGGCTACTCACCAGCAGTGGTATTTCCAGGCACGCTCCGCATGGCTGAGATGAACCATTCGAAGGCTCCGATGATGGGGTTTCGTCTTGGTGTGATGAAGTCGTCGACTCGATTCTTAATTGAGTCAAAAATGGTGTTGGGCGGTTTAACGACCTCGTAAGCATCCGTATACCATGATCCATGAGTGTCTGGGCCTAAGAGTTTTCGATTTGTCTTTGTCCGCGCAATTTCTGAAGTAACTCACACATGAGTGTAGGATTCGCTAGATGTTGCTTAGCAACAGCTGCCTAAAGGAATGAAGCCAGGTTTTGCACTTTAGTTGCAAATGGTATATTCTGATCTAAGTTATTTTCAGGAATAGGAGCGAAACATCTTTTTTTTTTAAATAAATAAATAAAATAATAAATAATAAATAATAAATAATAAATATTAAATATTAAATATTAAATATTAAATATTAAATATTAAATATTAAATATTAAATATTAAATATTATATATTAAATATTAAATATTAAATATTAAATATTAAATATTAAATATTAAATATTAAATATTAAATATTAAATATTAAATATTAAATATTAAATATTAAATATTAAATATTAAATATTAAATATTAAATATTAAATATTAAATATTAAATATTAAATATTAAATATTAAATATTAAATATTAAATATTAAATATTAAATATTAAATATTAAATATTAAATATTAAATATTAAATATTAAATATTAAATATTAAATATTAAATATTAAATATTAAATATTAAATATTAAATATTAAATATTAAATATTAAATATTAAATATTAAATATTAAATATTAAATATTAAATATTAAATATTAAATATTAAATATTAAATATTAAATATTAAATATTAAATATTAAATATTAAATATTAAATATTAAATATTAAATATTAAATATTAAATATTAAATATTAAATATTAAATATTAAATATTAAATATTAAATATTAAATATTAAATATTAAATATTAAATATTAAATATTAAATATTAAATATTAAATATTAAATATTAAATATTAAATATTAAATATTAAATATTAAATATTAAATATTAAATATTAAATATTAAATATTAAATATTAAATAAAACATCTTACCTGAGCTATCTGACTAAGGGGATCGTCGCCTGTGCTATCGTCACCCGAACCATCTTGTACCGCAGCCGCTTTACCTTTCGTCTTCGGTGGCATGATTAAAAAACCTTACAGACGTGTTTATTTAGCCTAGCAATTAATGTTCCTACCCACCAGACCCACATCCACAAAAATACCACAGGACCAAAATAAACCCAAATCAAAATCTTTTAGGTACTTACTTACTTTGTGGCGCATCGCTGGCAGTTTTGCACTATTAACACATAAAATGTGTGCAAATTCTGGTGTTCTTCACTAATCCTCTTGGCACTAGCTGCTGGATTCTTCTGGATCGTTTTTTCCAGACCACGTGCCAAAAATTTAAATAAAAATTTGTTGTGAATTCTTAAATCCTTGTGGTAAATCCAGAAGTTTGTGCTCAAAGCTAAATCTCCTATTAGTCCGTTTTTAAAAAGTAAAGCAATGTGATGTTTTGCTTTATTATTTTTTTAGTATGTCCATAGTAATTTTTTGTTCTAAAATACAGCCAATGAAAAAGGTAAAGCAAAGGAAAAAATCAGTTATTGATGCAAATATACTTGAGTTGCATAGGAAACAGATTTTAACAAACACCAAACTTACCCCGAAAACGGCTGGCAAGGTGTCCTTAATTTCAATCCTGAAGTAGATCATTTACTTCATTATTTTGCCGTATTGTTGTCAATATTTCCTGCTCTAGTTGATCAGATTCCTCAGGCAGCAGCAGTCGGGGTGACTGATACCCTCGTATCGTACATTTGGTAGCCCGAAAGCAGATTCAGGTTAATTAGTTGATTGTCTGTCACCATACCTTCACCGCATTGTTAGGTATTGTTTCCTTCCATTTGCATTTTGCTGAATAAAATTATATTTTATAATGATTATAAAGTTAAAAATAATCAAAATAATAATAACTCAAGCTGTAGAGAAAGTGTTGTTGAAACAAATATGTTTTGTAAATTATTTAATTTTAGTCCTATTGATACATTCTTACATTTTTATTGAGCCGGACTTTGTCTTCTCAACGCACCACTCGCCGCTCCGCTACTTGTCGTAGCTCTGTTTTCCTTCACCGCCGTCCTGGCCATCGCTCTCAATTCCTCCTCATCATCGCTCCGCAAATCGCCCTTTCGCTCTCAGATATATTTCCTCCACTTGGGCAAAAAAGGAACCCTCAAGCTGGAAGGTTGCTTTATCGAACACCATAGCAACCACCTTCTGGTGTTCCTCCATGAATCGCCCAAAAGCCGTTTCCAAATATTCCTGCCTTTGTTGTAGGGCCGGGCGCGTCGCTCGCTTAAATTCCAATCCATTCGTGAAACGCTCCACACGATGTACTGTGTTCACGAACGTACGGAGCTCATTCGTATTCATCTCTATTCTTCACTTTTTCTACTCGCTCACTAAATCTTTGAATAAAATATAAATCGCTCTCGCTCAGTTAAATGCTTCAATCCGGTTCGCATGGACCACAAATGTAGTAAAGGGTTTTAAAATAAAACACGGTCTTTTTTTGTCACGCTCAAAATAGAAGTGAGTTAATAATTTTATTCTTCTTGTAACACAACATAAACATATTTCTTAAACTGCCATCTGGCATAAGGGAGGGTCGGCTTCCTTCATTCTATCACATTCGCATTGTTCATGAAAGGGGCCGTGTCCTTCATTCCATTACATTCGCACAGACAAAGTAGCAGTCGCGCAGACGTTGTTGCTGTTGCTCTAATATATTTGTAGCCCGCTGTGGCTGTTTTGTTTCCTTCGCAATGTGGTTATATTGCTAGTGTATGTATAAGAAATTATTCGTCGATTGTGCTGCCAAACCGCTGTGGTTGTTCTGGTTTCTTCGCTCTGTATTGCATTTGTATAGGCTCTTGCTTTCGCACGTTATTGAATTGAATTGTTGTGTTTACCCAGTTGTAAACTATCAAGCATATCATTCTTCGAGTCGCTCTTTTGTACACATATTCGCTCAGTGGACTGTTATCCTAAAAGTATGTGAGCCTTCCGGCTCTTAACCCCTGAACACATTTTCCGTCGCTTGACTTCTATCTTTTATGTAGTGTAGTATGAATTCTAACAATAGGTATTATTAAAGTAAATTGCTTTTTTTGTGTGCTGTTCTTGAATAAAGAACCACAACCTTTTGGATATTCCAGTGATAAATCATATATCAATTTAAAACAAACATCAAGGCTAGTTAAAAAATTGTCAAATAAACGTATAACTCTTTTTATTAATATAGAATCAAACCAACAACAATTAAAAATAGTTGGATAGTCAAACCTTGGTTGAAGTATTTATTTCTCAGCTGATTGATGGTTCTCTCATAATCGTTGATTGTTGTTAGATGAACGATAAAACTCTCATTGGCATCGGGAACGCTGATTTGTTTTGTTAGTTTGTTTGCCTTGTCAGTAAAGCGAGCAGTTGGTAAGATGACGGAGTTAAGGAGACATTTGTGGTTAGACTTTGTATTAAGTTGAAATATTAGAAAAGCTTACCTACTGCTTACTTTAGACAGCTGTGAGCTTCCGACTTTTGGAATCGATGTAGGCGTTGACGTTGTAGAAACTACTGGATTGGCTGTGGGGTGTGGGTGTGGGCATCCCCAATAGTTTGCAGTGTCCGTAGCCCTTGCACAGAGCACATTCATTTCAGCTGGGTCCTATCTTCGACCCCATTTTCACCGAGTTTACACTATCTTTTATTTTATCTGAATATCGCCTTTTCCACATGGGTAAGTGGAAGAGAAGAATCTTAACTGATAAACCGAAGCATTTCAATTCTTCGGATACTCAGTATTATTTGATTTTGCAAAAATATAAATAAATATAAATACATGAAATACATGTTCGGAAAGATTATACATTTTTGATATTGTATTTTTTAATTATTTAACTGTTCGGAAAGAGTGTACATTTTTGATAATGAAGTTTTTTTATTTTCATGTCGTAAAAATGGTTTGCAATAAATGTCCAAATTTGACAGCAGACAATGGGATATTCCAAATTGAAAAGGTGATATGTTTTTAAACATATATCAACAGCTCTTAAAAAGCTGTTGAAAAAAAACTTTACTCCGTCGACATATACATAAAAATTCATTAAATTATTTAAATTGCTTATGTCACCTATAGCAATTATAAATGGTTGGATGTTTTCCCCTTTGTTTTTCAGGAATGATATGTAGTCTTCTAGAGCTTGTGTGGATTTAGCGATATATAAGAATGCCTGTTGTGAACTTTTAACCGTAAATTTCACAACACTCTTTTTCCTAGAATTGTCCTTTTGTATTGCTTTTTGTGTCGGGAACAGATAGAAATGAAGGCACCACATTAGTTGCACTGCTGCGGCGTCACTGTTAATATTTGCTGGCTCCAATTTGTTAAGAATTTCTTTCAATGTTTTATCCCTGGAGTGTGCTTCTTTCATAAGAAAATTTTTCAATTTAGCAGCTTGTTCCGGCCCATCTAGCAAGTATTCCTGGGCAATTTGGGTACATTATTCCAAAATCTTTGTCAATTGAATTGTGAATTTAAAGGGCTTGGTGGTTCAACATCAGGGCTGTCAGACGCATCCACATCCGAAGCTGGTACCCGTTTAAGAAGTGATCTACAACTTCTTTTGTCGTTACAAGCTTTGACATATAGTTTGCCCCGATTACCCACACGGTAATATACCAATTGTTCTCCAGGAAAACGATTTAGAATTTGTTTTTCTAAACTATAACTGGTAGCCAGTGACATGTGGTGATTATTTTCTTGAAAGTAACTGCATATTATGTTAATCAACATAGTTCTGTGTTCATCGAGTAACTTGGAATGCTGCTCAAAGTATTTTGTCACAATTTTTGATTTTTGGCAATCGTTAATAATGTCCGATAATTTTACAGATATTTCATTGGGTTCCGGTGACGTAGTTCTTCTTGAGCTGCATGGTGAAACGAAGGTTGACGGTGCTTTTTCTTCGTTCACAAACAGTGACAAACCACTCCGCCGCCATTCTGCTAAACTTTCCTCAAACAGCACAAGAGCACCAATTTTTTGGTCTTCAAAAAGCATATTAATGTGATGTCGTTTAATAATTTCAAAATGTTGATATTTATTTTTTCAGGTAATAAAAATTCGGTTAGATGTTCTAAATTCCATGACTTGAGAAGTTGTTTGAATGATTCATGAGAATGATCTAATTGGCGATTAGGAGAAGTTTCATTAATATATTCTGTTTGCTCCAGAGAATCTTGATAAGGACTTGTTGGATGTTGATCGTTGTATTGGATAGGTGAAGTGTTCTCTATATTTTCAGGAGATATGTTTTCAGCAGACTGTGCTATTGGTCTTCCATACATGGGTTGAAATTCTATATATGAATAGGTTAAAGATTCAGTTGGGCTTCTTGGGCATTCTTTGGGGTCATCCATTACTTATCTTAATGTCGTTCTCAAATGAATCCTTTTCAAAAATATTAATTTGATAATACAAATTTTTAAAATAACTTTACTTTTTTCACAATAAAAAATATTCAACTAAAACTCAGAGACGCGACGCGACACGACTAAGACAATGAACGAACAACGAAGACGGTTAGAAGGTTCGGATAATTCCGAACAAAGATTATTGCATAACTGGAGCGCTTTAATTTTGCTGATATTTTTCTTGAATTGAAAAATCGGAACAATATAATTTTTCGGATAATCCCGATCTTCTGTATCATCAACTTGAATTGAAAAACCGGAGCACTTCAATATTTCGTATTGTTCCGAACAAAAGAACATCATGTGTCACCTTGTATTGAAAAAAAGAAATCTGTCGTAAAGGGGGTTTTCTAATAATTTTTAATCAAGGCTAGTTGAAAAATTGTCAAATTTTAAGAGATTTTTGTCAAAATAAACGTATAACTCTTTTTATTATTATAGAATCAAACCAACAACAATTAAAAATAGTTGGATGGTCAAACATTGGTTGAAGTATTTATTTCTCAGCTGATTGATGGTTCTCTCATAATCGTTGATTGTTGTTAGATGAACAATGAAACTCTCATTGGTATCGGGAACGCTGATTTTTGTTGTTAGTTTGTGGTTAGACTTTGTATTAAGTTGAAATATTAGAAAAGCTTACCTACTTGCTTACTTTAGACGGCTGTGAGCTCCCGACTTTTTCAATCGATGTTAGCGTTGACGTTGTAGCAACTACTGGATTGGCTGTGGAGTGTGGGTGTGGGCATCTCCAATAGTTTGCAGTGTCTGTAGCCCTTGCACAGAGCACATTCATTTAAGCTGGGTCCTATCTTCGACCCCATTTTCACCGAGTTTACACTATCTTTTATTTTATCTGAATATCGCCTTTTCCACATGGGTAAGTGGAAGAGAAGAATCTGAACTGATAAACCGAAGCATTTCAATTCTTCGGATAATTCCGAACAAAGAATAAAATTATTGCATAACTGGAGCACTTTAATTTTGCTGATAATTTTCTTGAATTGAAAAATCGGAACAATATAATTTTTTGGATAATCCCGATCTTCTGTATCATCAACTTGAATTGAAAAACCGGAGCACTTCAATATTTCGTATTGTTCCGAACAAAAGAACATCATATTGAAAAAAAGAAATCTGTCGTAAAGGGGGTTTTCTAATAATTTTTAATCAAGGCTAGTTGAAAAATTGTCAAATTTTAAGAGATTTTTGTCAAAATAAACGTATAACTCTTTTTATTATTATAGAATCAAACCAACAACAATTAAAAATAGTTGGATGGTCAAACCTTGGTTGAAGTATTTATTTCTCAGCTGATTGATGGTTCTCTCATAATCGTTGATTGTTGTTAGATGAACAATGAAACTCTCATTGGTATCGGGAACGCTGATTTTTGTTGTTAGTTTGTTTGCCTTGTCAGTAAAGCGAGCGGTTGGTAAGATGACGGAGTTAAGGAGACATTTGTGGTTAGACTTTGTATTAAGTTGAAATATTAGAAAAGCTTACCTACTGCTTACTTTAGACAGCTGTGAGCTCCCGACTTTTGGAATCGATGTAGGCGTTGACGTTGTAGCAACTACTGGATTGGCTGTGGGGTGTGGGTGTGGGCATCCCCAATAGTTTGCAGTATCTGTAGCCCTTGCACAGAGCACATTCATTTAAGCTGGGTCCTATCTTCGACCCCATTTTCACCGAGTTTACACTATCTTTTATTTTATCTGAATATCGCCTTTTCCACATGGGTAAGTGGAAGAGAAGAATCTGAACTGATAAACCGAAGCATTTCAATTCTTCGGATAATTCCGAACAAAGAATAAAATTATTGCATAACTGGAGCACTTTAATTTTGCTGATAATTTTCTTGAATTGAAAAATCGGAACAATATAATTTTTTGGATAATCCCGATCTTCTGTATCATCAACTTGAATTGAAAAACCGGAGCACTTCAATATTTCGTATTTTTCCGAACAAAAGAACATCATGTGTCACCTTGTATTGAAAAAAAGAAATCTGTCGTAAAGGGGGTTTTCTAATAATTTTTGACAGTAGAATCGCTCTGAGTAAGACTGGGTTTTTTGTCGTGTTTTTACAATACCAGTCGTGCAACATGAAATAGGTAAAAAAGGTTCTTTTGGGTATCGTATGTATGAATGTATCTTGCAACGTTGTCACTTAAGCAAACGAAATCTTTCCCTATACAAATGTATTTATTCTTATCACTACTTTTTTTTTATTATACGGTTCTTACGTGATTTTGCGTTAGATGTCAAATGTTAATTTTAAACTTTTAAATTATAGGAATCTGTAAAAAACATTATTCGTTTATGTTGGTTCCCAACATATATTACAAATCAACCACTTAGTCTCTTAATATTAAAAATTTATTTATTTATAGTTATATTATATTTATTATTGTTATATTTTAATTAATTTTAGCTTGAATTTTAATTTTAATGAATGCACATTTGACAGATAGAAAGAAAACTAAAACTTAAAAGATGAACTGTCAAGTGTGCAGAAATTTAATTAAATCTGCAAACCAAATCTTTTTGTCTCTTTTTAACCTTTGCCTTTTGTAACTTAAGCTGCAACTATTTCAATATTTAATAATAATATTCAGAGTTGAACAATAATAAAGAGTTGAACAATATAGATACATATATTGTCTGTTGCACCTTGCAGAACATCGAATCTAATACATGAAAATATTATACCTAGTCTAGCCATAAATACTGAAACAACTTAAAATTGTAATAAAATTAAAATAGATTAATATTTTTCAAATTTTTTTTTTATTAAATTTTTTCTAATATATAAGAAACAAAACGTGTAACTTTTCATTCGAAATGATCGCCTTTGGAATTAACACAAGCCCTTAATCGGTCTGGCCAACGGTCAATGGCAGCACGAACCCTTTCCATGGGAAAATTTTGCACTGCTTTCAAAAGGGACTCCCCGTCATAGGAGACACCCCACCAAACCATTACGTACGCCGGATGGTGACCTCTCTGCACTCTGGAACCCATTTGCGAAGCTTCTTTAGAGTTACGCGCATAAACTTTGTCATTCTGCTTATTAAATTTTTCTTCAACCGTAAAAATTTTCTCATCGGTAAACAGAATATTTCGATATTTTTTTCCCGCGTACCGTGATAGCAGTTTTTTTGACTTCCGTTCTCTATTTTTTTTTAATGCCACTGTAAGCAGATGTCCTGTTGATCTCCGGTACGCTCCCAGTCCAAGGTCATCTTTAATGATCCTTGAGATCGTTCTGGGAGCAATGTTCATCTCACGCGACAACACTTTCTGCTTCCGAAGTGGATTCCGGCGAATTCGAGCACTCACCGCCTTAACGGCATTTTTTGTCCGAACTGAACGCGGACGCCCCGATCTTTGACGATCATTAATACTATCGGTTTCTGCGAATCTTTTGATAGTTCGATAAACAAACACACGACTTATTTGTAGCGGCAGCAAGGTTTTTAAAATTGACTTGGCATCTAGCCCACATTTGTGCAACGCAATTACTGCAATTCTATTTTCTTTATCGCCCCACTCCATGTTAACACTTTGAAATTCTAGCTTCAACTGTTAAATTTTTACAAGTAGAAGTGTTACATCACAAATTGCAATAGAAAACATAACGGTACTTGCTCTCGCCAATAGATAATACAGGGTGTTTCAGTATTTATGGCTAGACTAGGTACTTAAGTATTTGTAAATGTTAAGAATAGCCTTCCAGGCTGCAAATTTAACAAAGGTTAACAACCTTTAAGGTATATAACTTCACACAGCTGATATATACATATTCCAATAATACCGAGGTGTAAAGTTTTCAGACACTTAAAAACTTTTTTTTTTCTATTGAATCTGTAATAAAGTGGTTGATTAATTTTTATAACGTTTTTAAAGGAAGCATTTTTTATTTTTGAATTCGAGTTTGGTACTACGCCTTAAGGTACAATAATACAAGGTATCAATTCTAAGGATACCTCGGTCAACTTGAATAACTTAATTGTTTAACTTATTAATTTTTTCGCGGCAACAACTTGGCCCGGAATATTATTCTACATTCGTCTGGTTGCTTTTAAATGAGTCTCTCAGGATCAGCATTCTTCTTAGCTAGTAGTGCATGACATCTGTTTACTTCCAAGGTGAAAATGGATTTGTTTGCAGCTGATTGTAGCAGATTCATGTTTTGGATGTCAGAGGTTGTACTAGTAGCGCTTATAAAGGCTGCACACTTGATTATTAAGTATTTAGTCTTGGCGGTCTCAAATCTAGAGAAGTGGGCCGTATTGTACCGTCTGGACCACCTCCAGGAGGATTGATGAGCTAATTTTACGGTGACTGTCTTCATTTGTACTTCACCTGGAGATAATTTTCCCATCCGATACATTGCCACTATGTTGTCTAGGGCGTCGACGCGACGGTTCTATTGGAGGTAATCATGTCTCCAAAATCTCGATATGACATCCCCATGGCTAAGGCTGCCTGCTGAAAATGTTTTATGGCAGCAAATCCATTTAAAGAAGTATGCATTAGACAGGATCCTAATAAAACTCCTTTCACCTTGTCCTTGGGCTTATCCTGTGCCTTTTCAATCATCAGGCGGCCTATCAAGATAGATAACAGATCCAGAACTTCTTCATTTGAGGTAGTAATTACACTTTCCATCGCCTTAATAGTTTTTACATGAGGAGGGACGATCCTTTTTTCATCCAACATTCCAGGATAAATGGCTTTGAAGTGCTTGGCGAACCTGTTATGAAGGGATATATTCACTGATTCTGGTTTTCTGGTGAGTAGCTTGATGGTGTGAAGTCCCATTAACCCTAATAAATTCAGAACGGCATGGTAGTCTTTTGAATTTTGTCCTTGGTCTGACACTTTGTCCAGAACTCCTGTTATAAATGACCACATGTCTGTGATGTCAGAGCTGTGGTGACAGCATTTTCCTTGTTAGCTGTAACCTCATCAGCTAATAAAACTGCTGAGCCCTTGATTTCGGTGGCTAAATCGGCATACTTCTCTGGGTCAACTTCAATTTTTGGAGAGTTGGTTACTCGAACTCCCAAAGGAAGTTGAGTTTCTGACTTAGAATCAAAGACATATTCAAACAGTTTGGATTCAGGACAGAGTGGATGACTCATAGCCAGAATGACATGAACCATATCTTTCACCATTCCGTCATAAATTCCGACACCTGCCACCAGATTTCCAAATCTAATAGCACATGCTTTTAAAATGGTGTCAGATGAAAATTGATAGGTTGTTGTTTAGGAATTTTTTGCATTGGCGTGTGCTATGAGGCATTTTGCAAATGCGACAAAGAAAGTTTGTTTTTGAATTTTCTGGCTGCGTGTGGTGGGATAATTGATATTTTGATAGGAGCCGATGTTTACTCAGAAATCATCTTGGAAGGCGTTATAAAAGGGAATAAAGGAACCCCTGTAGCCCAATATACTGAATTAGGTTGGATTCTGACCGGAAATGTGCATTCAACACGTACTGCAGTTACCATACAGAGCCACCACACTTGCAACGTTGTCACTTAAGCAAACGAAATCTTTCCCTATACAAATGTATTTAATTTATTCTTATCACTATTTTTTTTTTATTATATGGTGCTTGCGTTAGATGTCAAATCTTAATCTTAAACTTTTAAATTATAGGAATCTGTAAAAAACATTATTCGTTTATAACATTATTAATTAGGATATGTGCTAGTAATATTAATTGTGAAACGGGGGTTGATGTTTCCCAGGCGCTATCGAGGTCTTCGAACGCACTTATAAATTAAGCATGTACGGACTGGTTCAAAATCCGGTTCGGAGAGGATCATATTGTATCTAGGGTTTTCACGTTCCCGGCTCTTTTTGATTCCCGGGAATCGGGAACTAATATTTTTGATTCCCGAGAATTCCCGGGTACCCGGGTATTAGTTATTTAGAAATAAAACTAGTTTTTCAGTATTTTCTTTTTATTATAAAAATTAATGAGTCTGTTTGCCGGAGAAATAAGACTAAGAATACCAAAGCATCCAAAGACCTATCAGACAGCCTGTTTCTCGCTTTGGTCACAAAGCTTCTCTTTTTAGTTTAATGGATCTTGTATCGGAAGATGCTGGGACAAGTCTGACGGTGTTGTTGATAGCTTCATTCAACTGCATTTCGAAAGGTGTAGATGTAGGATTATCAGAGGATTCTTGCAACGTGAGAGTATCTTCTTCACTTGATTCAATTTTGTTAGAAAACAGGCTAAAACTTTTAGCACACTTTGACTTAAACGAACATGAAAAACAAACGCACTGGGGACGAAACTTTGTAGGGCATTTAACGCCTTGGGTACTAAGATTTTTGATTTATTTCTAACATTTCACTCGCTACTAAATTTAAGTGTTATTTAAAATGAAAAATGCATTACTCTCTTTCTTTTGTATAACTTGCTGACATTTTGAACAAATGAAGACCTAGAATCTTGAATTGTTTTTTTTTTTCAATTTTCCGTTAAATCTTTTGGATGATGGCGGCAACACTCCAAGCAGAAGAGTTGTATAATGCAATGTTTAAGTTGTCATTGTCGATTTTTGTAATGGTCGCCATCAATTCGCTGAGATGCAATATGTCAATGGCATTTAAAGCAAGCTTGATCCAGGCTTGATACGGCTAACCCACATCCGTGGCTACTCACCAGCAGCGTGGCTACTCACCGCATGCCTGAGATGAACCATTCGAAGGCTCCGATGATGGGGTTCAGTCTTGGTGTGATGAAGTCATCGACTCGATTCTTAATTGATTCAAAAATGGTGATGGGCGGTTTACTATCTCGTAAGCATCCGTATACCCCGACTGTCCGGGCCTAAGCTCGCACACAGTACTACAAATCTGGGATTCTGTACAATATGAAATAATGCCATTTCTGTATACCGAGTTCTTCGCACGCACTTATAAAATAAGCATGTACCTACTTACTGGTTCAAAATCCGGCTCGGAGAGGACCATTTTGTATCTGATCAAAAAAAAAAACATTATTTCCTTAAGGGAAGCTAGAGAAATACCTTATGTACCATCATCCCCGTGTGTCGGACTCGTTCACAACATAAAACATCGTCGTCGTTATTGTTTCCAGCTCTGTCAGTCGTAGCGTCAGCTACTTTGGTGAAAAGGAATGTTTTGACTGTTGGATGTTTGTCCTAATTTTGATGAAAAAGGAATGGTTGTGGTTTCATTGTTTTCCCCGTTTATATATATAATATTGCTAGCCAGCAATATTCTCAAATGAGCATGCTGGATTTGATAGCATATGAAATGGTTTTGGCGGCGATTGAGAAGGTAAATCGAAATCATAGTGGAGGTGTGTGGTCACGGTGGTGGTGTGTCTGGCTGGCGCGGACAGTGGCGTCGGTCGGTGGCAGGCGTAGCAATTAGTTTGTTCGTTTTTCTTTTGTTTGGCTGGGCATTGGGATGGTCGGTCGGTAGTAGGTGGTAAGCGCAGTGGCGTCGGTCGGTGGTAGGCATGGTTATTAGTTTTGTGTTTTCGGTCGGTAGGGCGAAAATTCGGATTAGGGATTTCGTGAGTTTGTGACGGGAGCACAATTGCCATACGTTACAGTTATCTTCGGCTGATAGATTATGTTATTCTCTTTGTTTTTGAAAGGTATTCATTAAGTGGGAAATATTTCCCCCTGGATGATTATATGTAAATGTGTTCCTTCCTTTATCATATAAGCATTGTATAATAATTATATCTGTATATTTTCAATTTATTTAAATATTATTTTTGTTTATTTTTATTTCCAACAATCACCGGATCTTTTTAAATCCCATTTGCTGTTGTGAAATTTAAGAAATTTACAGAAGATTTCTCCTTCTGTGTGATTATCTTAACGTCGAAGTCCTGTCACCGATATGTCAAAGTTTTCTCCCACAAACAAAATACTTACGTCTTTGGTGAATATAAATGAATTACTTCTCAAAAACTGTCAAAACAAAAGAATAGACAACTAAAGGTAAATCCAAATCCTCTCCTTTAAAGAAATCTGGCATGAATGGAATAGTAAGTTCCAACATTTTTCGATACACATGGTTGGTTGCACGTATACATTCTTCCACAAAATAAAATTCATCAAAAATATAGCTGACTTGACTTCTCTATAACATTTGCTTTGTCCCAGAATCGTCATTTTTAAGGATGGGTTATGTTCTTTAGAAAAAAAAAACAGGAATATATGCTTTTAACATTTCCACCTCCACCAATGATTTTCCAACAATTCAAAAAAATAATCATTAAAAAAACTTCAATTCACAAAGCACCACCATTAGATACATATTATTTTTAATCTGCAATACTTTAAAACAACCAACCAAGCAAAACACACATCCTTTTAAACAATTAAAAAAATTTTAAATATAGCGGTTATAGTTTACATTTTTCTGCTCAAAACTTTCGCTTTGTGTCCTTTATTACATTATATTTTTCCTCCCATAATAAATTATAGCAATAGTTTGATTAATAGGGATTATGGCTGTGTATGAAAATTGACATTTATTAATCTTAAACTTATATGCAATAATTGAGAAATGAAAATATCAATGCAAGAAATAATTTAAATGCTTAAAATATGTATATGTCCTTTCAATGATAATAATAAATTAGAATATAAAATAAAAAATATGTATGTTATAACTTCCTATATAAAGTCTGCCAACTTATCAAAAAAGCAAAATTTACCATTTTATAAAATTAAGAATTAAAACGTCGAATTTATTTAAGTTTAATTTAACTTTCTTTAATCTGTTCTTGCAACCAACACACAACAAACTGTAAATCTCTTACTTAATCTCCAAAAACTATAAAATAAGTTGTGTAAATTTAAATATGTAATTAATTTATATATGTTCATTATCTATTTGAAAGTTACAAATTATTTAAGTAACTTATTTCTGTTCAGATATAAAAAAAAAACTAATGCAAACAATATTTATTGTATTATATAATCTTATTATAATTTATGTTATTGTTATTACATTATAATTATTTGGTTTTAATAAAACGTGAATCAATATTAAAATTATTTGTTTTGTATGTATTTCAATTGACAAAAAATTGTGTTAAGGCCCGAGTACAATTATTAACGTGACCAAAATATGCTTCTGTCAAACCTAACGATCTGCTTCGTCAAGTTTTTAAAAATTAAATATACTCCCATCCATACTCATCATATCCTTGAACATGGCTATCTGTGAGAAGTAGATTTTTTAAATTTTATTTTATTCAAACCAAAGGTTTAGTCCAAAACCACTAAACAGGATTCTTGATTTCCAGCCATTTTAATTTTGTTTTAGTTTCATACGGTCGATTGATACAGCTGTCAAATTTTCACATGCTATTTTGACAGCAGTGTATGTTTGGTCATGCCCACCCATTTTAGTGGAACGTTTGGAAGCTAGGAAGATTCAAAGGTTTGTATGTATTTATTAAAAAAGGAGTGCACAGTTAGTTATAAATTTATTTCATAGTATTATACTAAAGGTTCCGGGTTCAATCCCAGATTTCTCACCTTTATATTATCTAGAGAATTGCCTCTTGCGAGGACATAATAAATCCTCCATGAGTAAAACTTGTAGAGAATAGTGCATCAGCAAAAATTTCGGATTCGGGTGAAAATTATGTGTCCCCTGCAATCCTTCAGAGTATTAATGCACACACAGGAAAGGTTGAGTTTGTAAGCAACTCGGGTAAGTACATCATTAAATTGGAATTTAATTACAATGGCGGATAGAAAATATTTCGTAGTTTCCCGTTCCAATGTTTAATTTTGGCGCTTTGAAAGAAGTACACTGCAAGCCAAAAGTTTGAGTCTATCCATCTACAATATTATTACGGACAACCAAATTCCTACCAGGAAACGAAGAAGGATTAATAAAAATCAAGATGTACTTGTGTTCTCAGCTTACAGACATTGATTCCTCCAAGTGAGAAAATAGGAAGCCATATTTATATAGTATTCTAGCTAATTTTTGGATTACTTCCAATAGTATATCGTTTAAGCATTCTTTCAGTATATTCTTCAGGGATGATCCTGATGACTCCTAAAGATGCTCTTCTAACAAACGAAAAAATAAGGTTTTCCCCTTATAAAATATAAACAACCTCTTAAATCCAGTAATGATTATGGTTTAGTATTTAGTTCGAAAATTGAGGTAGATGCATTTAATTAATGTAGTCAGTTTTCTGGTCTGAGATAATTTTTTTTTGACATGTGTATTCCTATATCAGCCTAAAGGTATGCAACAAATCGTTTACTAATGTTGGTTCGCGTCCACACTTCAACCTAAGCCTATGGTGTAGTGTACTAAAATACACTGATGCAAAAAATTAAAGCGACCTTTTGTTTTTTTTCTTCAAAAGTAAAATTGGAACTAGGAAATATCATGTTCTTTACAACTTAATTGACGAACTGAAATCCAATTGCGGTAATTGGATTTTTGGTAAATTTATGCAAATATGAGATATGAATGTTTATTGGAATCCCTTATGATTTATTTTGTTAAATTGTTTCAAATGAAAACAACACACTTGACGTCAGAGGCTATTGCCTAAGTTTATAGCAAAGAAGCCGTAAACGAGAAAAAGTCATAGGCAGCCACTGAATTGTTTTGCTGACAAAACTCCCTTAGCCATTGTTTATATAATCTGTATAAGTACTTTTAAAAAGCGGAACGTTAGGTACGTTATCTGTAGACGACGAACAAAAGCACCAGATTGGATAAATTTTTGTCTAGATTGCCATGGGAAGCAAAAACAACAATAGAAAACATTTGATGTAAATTAGATAAGACAACTAGCGCCACCATTGACGAAACACAAACAGAAAACAATGTTCCATGAAATTAGTATACAAATATAGGTGGTTTTTTTTAGACGTGTGGTTTTCAAGAAGAAACAGAATGCATATAATTTAATGTTATAGCCAAGAGTTTAGCTTTATTATAAAGATTATGCCATTATATTTTGAAAATTATTTCTAAATTCTAAATTCCTGGGCGATTATATCGACCGAATATTAGACGCAGCGCGCGATGCGTCGATCGAACCGAACCAATATGTTGGTAATGGACCCTATCATGGTAACCGATCGGAGAATCCCCCGACCGGGGAAATGATCGATAGAAATACAAATATAAAAAAGCCATGCATCGCATGAATTCGCTGTGCGTCACTGTCATTTTGACATTTTCAACGCATGCTTTATTATTTTTCGGATGTGTGTCCGATTTATCAATCGGAGAGGTACCGTGATACAAAATTCGAACATTTCGTCCGAATTGGAGACAATTTTTCTCCGATCGGTAACCATGATAGGGCCCAATAAATTTGCACGATTTGCAAACGTTGTTCAGGAGTAAGTCTATTCATTATGAAATGGCAAACCAAACTGAACATAAATCAGGTGACAGCTTCTCAAATTCGTTTCCAGATTCAAAACTCTGTTCTTTGGATGTGAAATTGCAACAGAAGCGTATGACACGCTCATTGAAGTCAACCTTTGACATAACTGTCTATTTCTATAAAGAACGTTCCAGTGAAATAGCAAGATGTATTCCTCCCCTTTAATGATTTCGTAAACCACGAATAGGAACTCCCACCAATATAATCCCGATTTTATTTCCACATGTACTCTATCTTGAGCCGCACTACACGAATGTAGAATGCCTAAACTGTTTTGATGGTTTCCTCACAACATGACTTAGAGACATTCAAAACCAAAATGCATCGGTACCGCCACCCAACTTTCCTAAGCGCTGGTACATGATAAGGGTATTAAATATTTATAACCACTTGAGTGCGCGCCAATTTAAAAAAAAAAAAGCTTATATTTAATGACATTGCAATTTTTTTTTCACAAAATATAATGTTATCAATAAGTGACATTAAGATTCTAAAGATATCAAAACTATTGTATTCAATTACAATCATTTCCCGCTCTTATCAAATTGTTTGTCCCATTTCTTAAATATTTATATGATGACACATCAAAACATTCTATCATGACTGGAAGTTGTGTGTATCGGCACTTATCGTTCTTAACACTTTATTTTGGATCCAGATTGTGGTAATATCCAAGAAATACAAAAAAATAGAAAAAAAAAACTATGACAACAAACACGACTGCGGCGGCGGCATGCAAGCCCCATGAGTCATACATTCTTCAAGTAGTGATCTTGCTTGGGGCTCTACCTGTTGTCTTTTCCTTACCTTAGAACCTTACCACTTTCATGTGTGTGTTTGTTACCTTTATAATTCATATTACTATCTGAACAACAACTACTGAAACCTGCGCCGATTGGCTTAAAGACTACTTGTATTTCGTTTTCACTTAACCCTTTGATGCGAGTAAGATCTGTGCACCAACGAGGCACGTGGTTTGAAAATCATATTAAAAACGTCGTAGACTTCACAGGTTGTAGGAACATGGTAGGAAACAAGGCATATTAAAAAAAAAGCTTTTATTTCACCCTCATACTTTTTTTTCGAAAAATTAAAAATATGAGCTTTGAAAAAATTGATTATAAAATGTTGAACCAAAAACTAATTTAGGTTTCTTTTGTACTGAACTGTCATCTATTTAATTACTACACATCAGAGTATATCTACTAATGAGTAGGGACACAAGCTACTTTTTTACATTTGCGACAGTTAAAACTGTCGCCAGTAAATACATGAAGGCGTGTTTTGCAGTTACCTATGTTTTATTATTATTTTGTGGTTATATTTCATCCTTTAAAATACTTTTGCATGTCTAAAATGTGGAACTGTAACAGAGTAATAAACAACAGATCTAACAGTTGTCGCAAAAACAACATGGCCGCCTCAGGCAGCCAAAATATACTCGCCCCAACTGAAAATCCCTTATAAATAAAAAACTGATTAGAAAAAAGAAAATGCACAACTGGGTCACACGAACTTCCTCTTATGCTAAACAATTGCTTTTTGGCTACATTGTGTATACTGATTCAAAATAGCTTTTTATGGCCTTTAGTCCAAGAAAAAGTAGTACCCCGTGGCGTAGTGGTTAGTGTGTCGGACTGCTACGCCGAAGGTTCAGGGTTCGATCCCTGAGGTTGCCACCTAAAAGTTTTTTCCGGGGTACTGCCTCTTGCGAGGAAGTGACAAATCCTTCAAGAGTAATTAATGTCATGGAAAGTGCTTCTCTGTTAGCCGTTCGGATTCGGCGGTAAATTGTAGGTCCCTTCCATTCCTGCAGAATATCAACGCACACACAGGAATGGTTGAGAGTGTAAGTCACAGGCCCCGGCCCCGCTTGGAGCTGTTGTGCCAACAATTTATTTATTTATTTTTAGTCCAAGAAAAAATTGGCGTTTCATCCAGGAATCTCACTATTAGTGATGAGTCTTCTACTTGGTTGATTTTATTTTATTTTATTTATCAATGCAGTATATAGAGTTTGTATTAAGAAAAATTTAAAAACTACATTGGGCCCTATCGGCGGTCTCCCAAGAAATTTTGTTTCCCAAGAAATATTTTGTTCCCAAGGAACATTCCCCGCGATCGTGAATCTCCCAGGGAATGAATTTCCAACGGAATTTCGAAGATAGTTTTCGAATTTGTTTTGTAGTGCTCTAATAAGCATTATAAGTACAAATTTCCCTGGATTATAAAAAAAATCCCATTTTCATAAATATGTTAGAACAAAATATCCCACACAAATTCAGAACTTGCAAATCGAAATAATTGATTAAAAGTTCATACTTAAGGCAAGACCACATTAGGCGCAACTGCTCTTCAGCGAAACGACACATCAGAGTTGGGTATACGACCATTTCTACCTTTAAGTTTCGCTGGCTCGCAGTTTCGCTGCCGCTTAGTGCGGTTTAACTCTTACAATTCCAGACGAAGATTCAGTTGCAGTGAAGTTCCTCTGCAGTGCAATCTTTGCTTTACAGCACAAAATATTAATAAAGTATAAAAAAAGCGTATACAAGTAATTAAAAATAATTTCAAAAATTCTCTAATTTTTTTCAATATGTTTAAGAGTTTTCTTGGAAAAACTAAGTACGTAATAAAATTTCACAACTAAAAATGTCTATTTAGGAACAAAATTGAAAACGACTATTTTTTTTTTAAATGTTATTTTTGAAACAAATTTCGGAAAAGTTTTTTGAAATTTGTTTGAGTATGTAAATATATGGCGATCCTGAAAAAAATTATGTTAAAAAAATTCGGTAAAAATTCACATATTTCGAAACCCAAATTTATTTTGAAAAAATTAATAAAAATCAACAAAAATAAGTTTTTGAGACTTTTGAAATGCCATTTTAATACAGTTAGAAATGACTTATTGTATTCAAAATTTAATCTAAATCGGATGTAAATATAGTTTACGAGAAAACTTGATTTGAAAATACTGGTTCATGAAAGGTACCGTTACAAAACAAATTTTGAAAAATCTTTACTAACCAAAAAACCAAAAGATAGACTGTCTTTTCGAGAAAATCATTTTTTTCTTCACGATTGTATGGCAAGTACCGTTAGTTTTGGGCATAAAGCAAAAATTATAAAATACTTTCCAAGGGACATCCAAATAAATACATAGGTACTGCATACTAAATTTGAAGCAAATAGGCCCATCCGTTCAGGCTCTAGAGGTGCGAACAGACAGACAGCCGTGTGGAACTCCCAGACCCACTTTTTTTGACTTCCCCATCATCGTTATGTCATGTCCGTAATTGATATCCCAAATTTTTTTTTATACGAATCCATACTCTTGCCTTAACCTATAATCGCAAGTAAAAAATTGTATAAAAATCCTTTTCTCAGCAAATGCCGGTTGTATAGGAGGAATGATTGCTTTTCAATCTTAGAGTTAAGCTTGAAGGATATAATTTTTTCTTCGTCGAATTTCCAATAAACTGGACATCGACCAGATTATCAAAGGGCAAATTTTGGTATTGCAACATATATACCTATTCAACTTTTCAAACAGAATTTGGCAATAAAATCTGTTTGGCGCGCCGCGCCGGTCACATTGGTTCTTAGTATTTTCAATGTTTTCCAATTAGAGCGTCCAAACATAAGAGAAGCACAAATCAAAGATCCCCACTATGCCTATTTATTCGTTTAAAAATTATTTTCGAGATGACTCATCCCATACTTTCTTGAATACACAATTAAGTTAGAAACAAACCGGGAAACCATAATAAATGTACGAGTATAATTGGTCCGATCCAACAGGTAGAAAACATTCTCGGATTCTCGCTCCCCGTCCATCGTCCATATACTGATATAAGATTCCCGAAGTATGGATCTTGATCAACAACATCATTATATAACACATTATTATCTGTGAAATATACAATAAACACGAGCTTAGAAGAACCAGCAGCCCCATGGTTGTTGTGTGTCTGCGTCATCGGACTTCATGTTTGCATGAATCTCGATGAAGGGCTTGACGTACCATAATACCTACATGGAGACCTGTTTTACTTTTTGGGATATGAAAATATCATATCACCTCTATCTATGGTAGCCCGAACGATTTATGGTCAGACGTTGAATAAAATGCATATAAAAATACATAATCCCATTTAATTGACGAGGGTTCATATTATTCGGTGTTGTCTGCTTGATTATGTTGGGATTGGGAATAGGGACTCTTTGTTATAATGTTGTGTGTTTCTTTTGATTTTTTTCCCGCACCTTTTTTTTGTTTTGTCTTTTATGTTTAGATTTTGTGTCGATGGTAAATTGGAGATGGAAGTCAATACTAGGTTTGTTTCAACCTGTTTTATTTCGGGGAATACTTCCCACGTTTTTGTTTTTCATTTCTGTAGGGAAATATTTTTGTACATATGTATGTATTATGTACAAAATCATGGACATATAAGGAAAGACGAACAGTTTGAAAGTTGGAAGAGAAAAACAGAGTAGTATTTACTTTGAAGAACCTAGGTACCTCGGTTCTAGAAATGGAGTTTTTTTGTTTTTAATTTTAGAGAATCATAATCTAGTTGATCCCAAGTCAGCTCACCCAACTATTAGAGTTAAGTCTGGTATAATTATATGTATGTAATCTCACACTGCAATAAATAAAATTATTTCTTATTTCCTCCTAGATTTTTATGAAATAACGCCCCCAACTTTGTACCAAGTTTTTGAGAACGAAATTCTGATTCTACTATTTCTACTATTTTCATACAATTGCATCTTGTTCAGAAAATGTTTCGCAACCAAACAGTTCGCCAAAAGTATTAAGTGGGTGCCATGCCTAAGAGCTCGCTTAATTATCGTAGTTCAGGCGAGAAACTACAAGCTTATTTCTTTGGACAGCTGGTTTTTGAATTTGGCTGAATTTGCGCAGTTAAAATTTTACCGAATACAGAAAATGTTGCCTTGGTTCCTAACTGAAATTCTCCAACCAAAAGTTTTGTCCGCCTTACTTGCAGACCATACCTACTAAATGCCTTTTTTTAAGCCATTTTCCAGTTTACACTAGTTGGATGCGTTTCTTTGAGTGCAAATTAGAATGTTTCATTATCTGGACTTAAGCATGACCAAAAGTGAAAACCAATTTTGAAACAAAAAATTACTAGGTTTTAAACATATTAAATAAGAAAATAAATTCCTTTGCCCTTAAAAATGTTTCTTGATAAATTCGAAACTGTAGGTTTAAAAGACAAACTTTCTTTTCTTTAAGTTCGTACATTTCATAAACACCTACACTCTGACCATTCTGCAGTTTCATATAAAGAAAAGGAACTACGCGTCTAGATATAAAAACCAACATCGACCCCCAAATTCCAACCCCACGTTTTAACCTTCTCCATCGTCAACCCACTAGCTAATACAAAATATCGACTCGAATTCCGAGAAATTTTATCCGCAAAATTTCTTCACACACACAAAAAAAAATTACAACAATATAATATCTCTTTTGAAACTTGCACTCAGATACATTGAATTGAAAAAATGATAACAAAAAAAACTATCAAAATAATACAATTTGGGGGTTGTAGTATCTAGATTCAAAATGTATCTGAATGAAATAATAGTTTTGCTGTAATATGGAACGTCATTAGAGGGAACAAGTGCGCCTGAGCAGTGGGAGACGGTGCGGTGGCGGTCTGTTTGTAACCATATCCATCGTGGTGAGTTTTTGATATTGCACCCTTATCTTCCGAGTATTTCTGCAAAATAAGTGGCATCCCCGTAGCTGGTTGATTTTTGCAATACTTTATTCCTTCAAATGAGGGTTGTTGTGATAGTTATGATTTGAAGGGGAACATGCATTTCAAAAAAGCAAAACTTCTCTCAGATATAAACGAGTTAAAATATATAGGAAGGTAGTACCTAGGTAGTACAGAAACAGACTCCTTGAGGATGCAGATAAGTCCTTGATTCAGATGTGCCTTAAGGAGTTGCTTTGTTGTAGATTTACCTACATATTCGTAATTTAACAACAAGTACCTATACCTCAGTGATAAATCGGAAGGATATTTTTTTACTCGTTACGATGGCTTTGTGTCTGATATCCTTTGTGAAGGACTTAAGAGGGATTAATGAACCCTTAAAACTACTGTTGGTGACTATTTCTTTGATTGATCTTTGGAAATCTTGTGGATGGTGGTTTTGGTCAAACGTAAAAATACCTATACAAAACTTTAATTGTATTTAAATTGGTAGGTATTTGGTATATCCTGTAAGCACAAAAAAGGCTCCCATAAATGAAGTTATAGGAGATTTCGCCAAAAACTATGGTTAATAGACAAACTTTTTGGTCTAGTTTCCAAATTAAGATCTAAAAATTTTTTTTTGTAAATAAGAAAAAAAAACCTTGTTCAAAAAAGGTATAGGGACATTTATGACCCTAATCAGCTCACATTTCACTTCCCAATTGGATAATAACAGAAATAAATCCTTAATCCATTTTCTTACATATCAGACTGACAGGCAAAGTTTTGACGCCAGCAAGCGGATGGACAGTCTCTCTCAGCTCCTCGACCACTTGTTCAATCACACTCACACTGCTGTCATCAGCATGGCCATTTATAGGTAGTGCAATTTTATTATTTCAGATGCCATTTTTTCAGATATAAATCCAGCACTTCACACTGTCTTTAAAATACTAAATTTTTTTACGCTTGTACAAGATTTGCGCCAGAACCATACATCACAATTTTATAAGCATGCAATAAAGGAAACCGAACCCTATTTTTGATTAAAAATTTCCACATTTAAATCAAATGAGGTTCAAGACTTAAGCAAGGTAAAAGTTGTAGCTCTTCACATCGCATACGATTTAATCTATGGCTAAGCCCTTTTAATTTGATTGAAAACTTTAATTCAAAATCTTCATCTTAAGTACTTATAATACGACCAAGAACCGACCACTTAAACCAAACTTTAAAAACATGTGCTTTTCAAATACATCACTATTTTGCCAAAAAAAGAAAGAAAGAAATTCTTTTCACATGTTTTGCTAACACCCTGTGGCATTTTTAAATAAATATTTTCCTTGGCAACACTATGCTAAAAACACCACACACCTTAACAACAGATTCACTCACCTACACCGTATACCGTCAACAATACATCTCCTACTTCACCTTGCATAGTTACCTGTTCACAATAATTTCCCCTGCGAAAACAAACAAGCACCAGCAGCAGCATAAATGTATTTTTCTTTTTATTCTTCTTTACCCTCGTCTTTCGAGCTCAAAAACAACAAAATCATTGCTCTCACCAATACACCTTTCAAGCAAGTGTTTAATAAACGTGTTTTCTTCCCCTCTCTTTCTACACAACCTACTTGAATAAGTCTTTACTGCTCTAACTCTCAGAAGTCTCTCACTTGCTCACGTAAACAACAAAAAAAAAACCAGTTAAAGTCGAGCTCTGAAAACCTTTTGTATGACACCGAAACCCACGAACCACCCGATAACATAACACAAACAGCAAATTATTTGTGTTTAGTGTGGTGAATTTCTTTTGACAAGACAAGAGTGTGGTGAACATAGAAAATATTCCTTTTGCACAACCACACCACTACTGTCATTTCATATGTCATTCATTACTATCCGTGGCTTTAAGGTGCGACTTGCGCTGCGCCAGGAAAAAAAAAAAACCAAAAAGAAGAACACCAACAAATCGAATCCGAATCCGAACCTAACCGAACCGAACGAATCCAAACGAACGAACTTCTTCTCCGTCCGTATCGTGCGCCATCTTGTTCTTTACTCTCGAACATCATAGTTAGTTGGTATCTCAACACACTGCGACGGTCGTTAGTTTTTCCCATCTACACTTTTGCTCCTCGGTTTAGATATTTCTTTTCCATCAAAGTGACGGTACTTTGTATCTATCACTATTTGCGAATCTCAAAAGTCGTTTTATGTTGTTGAAAAATTGCTTTTTTCATATCCTGAATCTCATAACTACTTTCGTTTAACGTTAAAATACCGTTCGTTGAGGTATTATGGTGGTGCGTTAACGGCAATGAAGGTCTTTGTTATTACCTAAGCCTATACCAAGTTAAGGATAAATATCTGCGTTTTCTTGGAAAAAAGGTGTGAAAAGTTATGCAAATTAATTGAAAAAAAATGTGAATAATAATCCTTGAAGAAGCAAGGAATTTGAAGTTTTAGTTAGAATTTAAAGTGAAATTGTGTGGAAATCAATAAAATATTAGTATACATGTGTAAAGTTATATATGTACCTATATTAAAGCGTCGTCCTGTAGTTATGTGTATGGGAAAGAAAAAGTTCAGTGGTAGTGTTTCATAATATCCCCCCACAGAAACCCGAAAATCATTATAATTTTCCCCCGAAAAAATAAATTAAATATATACTCCCAAGTCCCAAGGATTTAAAGAAGGAACAAAAACAAAAAAAACGAGAGAGAAATAGGCACAGATTCAAGAATAGCAAAAGTTTTCAAAGCGACGACGACGACGAAGTTCTGCGTTTTTTTTTCTTTCAAGGAAACAAAAAGAAAAATCGATAAGCTACACTGAAACTGAACTCGCTCTCTCTTTTTCTCTGGTTCTACTACATCATAGCACTCATGGATTATAACTTGGCTTAAAGTAAATTTTGCGTCAGGATAAGGATACCTACTTACAACCAGCAGTAGCAGATATTTTTCTTGAGGTAATAAAAAAAAAAAAAATAAATACATGGTAGCTATTGTATATTTAGTTACAACAACAAATAAAATTGCGTGCATGCAAAGTTGAATTGCAAGTTGCAACATCCAAACACACCTTGCCCTCTGCCCCAACTCCCCACACATTGTGCACCTTCCTATATTATACTCGTACGCAATCAGAAGCAAGAGATTGCACGGTATATGGTGCAGCACAGTGCACCGTCCCTGGTATAGATAATTTTTGTATTTTATTTTTTGTTCACATGTGCAAAAACTACACCAAAAACCAGTCTGCTGCAAACCAGCAGGCACAAGGGGGTAAGGGGTACCCCTCCTACTCTACCACACTATACTCGATTTAAGCCAAGAACATTCAATTTTTTTTTTTTTGTAAATACATAAATATTCAGGAAACGTAGGTATAGATACTTTGGTTAGTTGGTTGGTTGGCTTTAAATTTAGCTTGAGATACACATGAAAATAAATATTTTACGACTGTGCTTAAAGTGTGACGACACGACGCGACACAGCCAGCGGTGCGGCGGCGGCGGCGATGTGTTTTCCCATTTCCATCTTTGGAATAGTATAGGCATAATGAGTTAAACAATACATTTATAGGTATATAAGTTTAGGCACCTACTTTAGATGTTTCGTTTTCGCACCCAAGGTTAAGGCCGGCTTTTTCATTTTTTAGTGTTGAAAGCTATTTAAGGAGACTTCGTAGTAGTTGCTTTTAATAGTTCCCTTTTATTTGTTCTTGTCCTATTCTATTTTTTAGTGAGTGTGTCAATTTTCTTGAAAATTCAAAACTTGTGCTTTCAATCTTTTTGTCAAGCCTACATTTATTCGAGTGCCATGATTTCTAGAGTTTTTAGGTTTGAAGCTTTGTCCTCTGACAGTATGCCAAAAGCTTTTAGGAAATGATTTTAGTGTAGTGTAGTAGGTAGCTATATCCATGTATTTATGCATAACTCTTGCAGAATTATTCGCATATGATCCTTAATGACTTTATCTTAAAAGTCTTAAAAAAACATACTGTTTCTAACTAAAAATTGCCAAATTTATGAACGAAAAAGTCGCCATTGTATCAAAAGACCAGGACACGAAAGGGCCTCAATAATTTCCCGTATCCCTGAATAGAACGCTTTCAACTCTAACTTCCAAAATGTTTCCAAACAGAGGTACAACAATCCGATCCAGAAACTCTTTTTTTCAGTTCTTTTTTAAACAAAGTGAAGAGTTGCAGTTTGCAGAGTAATTGTGTCCAGAGCCGAAAGTACTAGAATATCTCTTTCTTGTGCTAGATCAGCTGAATTTCATGCGACCATATTTTTCTAATCAAACAGAACTTTTGTGAAAACGGCATTCACGCAACGTCGCGTCGTTCAACTATGGTAAACGTCGTAGACGAACTGTCAATACTTGTATGGCAAATCTTAGACGACTCGTCGTAAGCTCTTCTAGTCGAATTTGTGTCGTAAACGGTTCTGGCAACAGTAAAATTAGTGCGCTTCCACAAATGACAAGGACAGATATCAAAAATTGATTTATGGTTCCTTTTTTGTCCTGTTGTCAGTGGCCTACGATAATTTTTGAAGGTTCTTACGTCACGTCCTTTACAAAATTGCATGAATACCCGGAGGTAATGTAACATCGATATGGGAATATATTCTCTAGAGTCTCATTGAAATGACATGGTGTTTTGAGTGTTGTAGAAATTCAAGTTAACATTATAATAAAAGTAAGGCTACGTCGTTGCACTCAATGTATCAAATCATTAAAGAAAAATACAAAATTAGCTTGTTGTAAAATGGTGTTTCATTCATCTACACGATTTCGGCTATTTAGGAAAAATTCTCCCAAACTTTTTTTCTGACTGACAAAGTTCACTTAGTAGCCTTCACAAGGTTCTGTTCTTCCATCACAAGAGAACAGTGATAAGACAAATTTATAGTACTTTTAATTTGAAGTCAAAATCTATTCCACTGAAGAAGAACTAATAACTAAATAAATGTTTCAAAATTCAGTCTTTGAATAATGTTTGTTTATTCGCACTCAGCAGTGTCACCATTTTCAGACGTGTCGAAATTGATATAATCTATTTTTAAATCGAGAAATTGCTATAATAGATGTCTTTTTTACAATTAGTCGTAGTTTATAGCCTATTCACAATGGCCAAAATGGCCATTCGCTTAAAATTGAAATTCGAAATTTCAAATAATTGTCCTGTTCAAAAACAAAGGTCTGAACACATTCTCCTGTCATCTCAACAGCGTCAAAATGAAATCTTAGTACATTTCACCTGAAAATTTTTAAAATAGACAATTTTGAAGGAGTTAAAATCCGTTTGTCCCGCGAGACGAAGGCAAGTAAGTGTGACACTGGTGAAACTGTTGCATGCAAATAGACACTTCGTCAAGATTGAGCAGAAACATCAAATTTTGATGCAAGGAACTGAGTAAGAAGAAAAAGTTAAAATTATCATTTATTACCCAAGACTAGGGCCAGATTGACACACATGTGTGACATTGGCAAAACTGGTGGAACTGTTGTATGCATATAGACACTTCAAAATTAAACAAACGCAATATCTATTATAATTTTTCTATTTTCATATGATTATCTTTTAATTAATAAAAATAAAAACTTTGCATTAATTGATGGCAACCCTCTTTAACTAAACCGCTTACATGTTACAGTTTTGTTTTTGTATTGCTTTATTATTTTTCAATATATTTCCTGGTTCAGCGCACATGTTCCCTCTTAATCTGTTTGAGTGTATATTTGCTGCAAGTCTTTTATTTAAGTTTTTAACACCAACTCAAATCTATAATAATTCAAAACCTCGAGATACAAAAAATACTACCTAACGCTACCTATACAATACCTCCAAGCAGCTGAATACACTGCACACATATATATATAGTTAATGGTTACTCTCCAAATAAGCCAAAGGTAGTTGGAAGACTTAACATCTACTACTGATACTGACCCCACAATAGATACCGCAATGTGTGGGGGCTTTTTTGTTGTTGTTGTTGTTGCCAAAGTGCCAATTTATCGTGCCGTGCTACCGTGCGGTAATATTTGTGTCTCTTGTATCTATGTGGGGAAATTTATGGTTATTTTTCATATATGTGTTGTAGGTACCTATATTTTAATAAGTAGTTATCTTTTGTTTGTCTAGATAAAAAAATAAAAATAAAAACAAAGACCAAAAAAAAAAAAAACAAGTATAACATGATTCTTATCGCATCGTCAAAACATCTCTGAGAGCAAAGTAAAAAAAATTCTTCTTTCCCCCGGAGACAGCTCAAATTACTTACGGATTCGTTCCGTATCCGTTTCTTTATACTTTGCCCTTTCGACAAGGCTATAGCTGCGATTTGGAGTCTCTAGCACTTTGTGTTTTTTTTTTTCTTCTTCTTGAGTCTTTAGACACACAGGTACCTTTAAGTAGGCACAATCAGACAAAAGGAGCAATGGGGGAATGATGTTGAGCTTGAGGCTGTAGATACGAAGGCAGCACCGTTGTTATGAGAATAGTATATCTAAGAACAAGCTAAGTACAATAATTAATTTGCTCAGACCTCCGATTTCAAGTTAATAATGTTGTTGGTTGGTGTTGCTGAGGTTTTTATTCCATAGATAATAGTGAACCAGGTTGCACTGAAAGGTGCATTCTGTCTTAAAATAGAATTTTGACAACAGATGCAATTTGTTTGCTTCACGATGAAACTCTTACCGTCTTTTTTTTAAATTAAAATATACCTAGTATTTCAATATTTCGAATCGTGAAAAAGAAGTACCTATTTTGTTTAAGCGATCGATTGTGAAATTCGCAACAAAACCTTATGGTGTTTGAACACCCAAATCTTCTCCACAAAGATTAGGTATTCATGATAAAAGACATTTCTTGGTCTGAACGATGCCATTTGGAGATGAAGGTAGTATTAAGAGGCACAATTCCAAGGAGAATTGAAACCCGCTTAAATTTCCGCCATATTAGATTTCCTAAATAAACAACATTAGTTGTCAAAGTGTTGGTATGTTTAAAGACGATATGCAATGTCGGAATTCCTGTTATACGTCTATATCTTCGGGAAATTTCTGACGTCGTAAACAAACAACAAACCTGTCAAAATTCTTAAGGAAAATCTTTTACAACAAATCGTAGGCTTTTTTCCATAGACATCTATTGTGAAATTTAAGTGCGGTTCACACAAACATTTTCTGCTGTCCTTAGTGTTAATCATTATTTTATTATATTTCCGAAGATAGCTGTATTACAATAAGTCCATCCGGCACTAACCCACACAGCCTGACAGACAGTGTGAATGCCACTAAATATGAAAAAAGGTGTTGAATTTGACGACTGTAAAAGTCAAAGTGCGACACCTGGTGACAAGCAAAGTTTTATCTTCAGGTATCTGTTTATCTTATAAAGTTTGAAAGCTAGTAAACAGTTTTGTTGCTATTCTTTTTAGTTTTCTTTTTCTAAAAGGTAAAGCACACAGAGTGACAATGCTAGAATTAAGAGCTTGCGATACCTGGTGGCAAGGTACAACAACTCTCTTAGCTATACTTAAAAAGGCACTAACAGGCAGATCTTAGAGTAATTTCACAATAAAAAAAATTGTTTCTTTCCAAACAAAAACCAATTTGGCACAGTTCAAAAAATTTAGGGATGGTTAAATTAAAAAAAAAATTAATTTTATCAAACGAACTTCATTCCTATTTCCAGTTCTGCCAAAATTAGTTTATGAAGATGCTTTTTTATATTTTTGCTGATATTAGAGATTTCAAATGATTTCGGGAACAGGTTGTACCAGGTTGACCTCTTAACAAAACAACCAGAACTAGGCTACCTGACAAGGCACTTATTTCAGCAAAGTATTTTTCCATTATACCTACTAACCTGTCTACTTTCCAAAATATTTCTTCATTGAGAGAAAAAAAATATTCCTTAGTGTTAAACGAACATAATAACCAATGCTGCACCTTTTACCACAACCTGTCTATGTATTTCTTTATATGGCAATAATATCCCTTCCACAAATAAATCTTATTTATTCAAAACACAGAACCTTTCCACCTACTCAATCTCAAATCATGTCGGTTCGGTATACCTACGTATGCATCAAGCCCTATAAATACTCCAGCTCCATCAGCAGGTAGATCAACTATTTAAATACCCGTAAAGAAGAGCTACGCAAACAGTATGTTTATTCTTGGTTACCTTAAACACCAAGTCCAAACCTGCGTCAGATCAAGATGGTTTCCAAAGTACGCAAGTGATGAATGTCTATGTTTCTTCCAAATGCCAGAAGAATCGTCCACAAAAACAAAGAATACATAAATCATTAAAAAGCCATAGTGACATAAAATCGAATGCAGTCAGTCAGTGGTTAATGCAAACAGTCGAACTCGGCTGTAATCGCAATATACGGCTTCCCAAGATATTATAGATTCGTTCTACTTGCGTATTTTTGCGGCTCAGATGGGTCACCCACACAAAATCTATAAATGGACATCAGCAATTCAGCAATTAGGTGTCTTTGTTTGAAAAAAAAAAAAAAATAAGAATAATAATAGATTCCGGCAGGTAGAAGCTATAGTAGGGTGCTTCAATATTCTTATGCCACACCTGAATATACACTCAAACTATTATATATTTTTTCCTTAGTGTATCTGTGTCTTTTGTAACTTTTTTCCTTGCGCTTTGATACTTAAAGGGCAAGTAACAGATTCGTAAAAAAAAACATTCATGACAAAGTACGTGTTTAATCGCTCTTCGATTTCCATTAAGAGTTGTTGAGAAATCAGGCTAATGTAGGGGCTTATAAGTAACTTAAACGTGACGCAAAAGTGTTCATCATAAATGGCGGCAAATGTCAAATAGAAGCAGTTATTCCGCATTTCTTAGAAGTAAAGCTATCCATTGCTGTTGACATGTATATTTTGGATCTGTAAAATTTTCCAAAAAAATTTAAAGCCATTATAACTTGTTCACCATCTTGTATACAAACGATTTCTAATTATGAACGCTCCCATCAAAATGAACGCATCCAGGGATCGCTTTTGTTTTAATTTGAACCTAGCATTCTTGTTTGCAAAATAATAAATAATAATCCAAACGATTATTGAATGCGTTACTTTGAAACAAATTCTTTTGGAAAAAGCATCGTCTAAAATTGTGTCTATAGAGTTCTAGTAAAAAATTAGTTTTTTTTTTAAATGAAACAAATGGTTATAATTTTTTCTGAGTTGCAGTTCTGAAACTAACATTTTCAACCCTAATCTATGGAAGCCAGTTCGTACAACCTGATTGTGCATTTGGTGTGGTTCAGTTGAAGCCTAACCTTATCTTCTTTTTTTTATCGAATTGATGAAGATTCTTTTTTGTAATTAAGTCGTTTTGCATTTTTCCCCTTCAGAACATCAGAACATCACTGTCAACTCGAACCCTTAGGGCAAAGGTAAACAGTTGACAGAATGGCAGAACAAAGAACATTTTTCAACCACCACAGGTGGACTTGAATAGGGGTTGGTTTTTATAAATTCAATTGTTTATTATTTCTCATTCATTTTGCACATTTTTGCTTCATTTTTAAAAACAATTTTTATAAATTCAGTAGAGAGAAGGGAAGGAAGGAAAGGAGATTTTTTTTCTGTACAAAACAATTGCGGCTCTTTGGACGAAATGAAAACCTATTTTTCTTTTACTTTATATTTTTTTTTTATTTTTCAACTCAATACAATGAATACTTAGCTGTATTGTATCCCTTTTATGATGAGAGTATGGAAAACCTTGAATTATGGTCTATTGTTAGTGAATTGCGACAAGTTGAGAGAACTTAAATAGAATCAGGTGACAGTGACAGTTTGTTGTCAGTGATGTAACGGATACCTAGCTACCTCTTATTTTAAGAAAGGCTTATAATAAATAAAATGCACGACTGGGTCGCACGTACTTGCTCTGTGGGTGTAATACTACGACGAAAACAAACTTTTCGATCAATAAGAACAACTCATTTTTGAAAAATTTGGTAAAAACTAAAAAAAATTTGGCTAAAACTGGAAGAATCGATATACGGGAGCTAACGTTAAGTAACCTTTAGTATATCAAATTTAGATGTCGTCTTTTGGGTGATATAAATATGTAACATATAAAGTTTCATAAAAATCGGGGGAGCCTTTTTTGAGTAAATTAGAAAAAACGAAAAAATTGGCCAAAATCTAATGGCTCTTTGTATAGGAGCCACCATTTAAAAAAAAGAACATGAAAAAAAATCAATGCCATCTGAAAGGAAGCGGAAAGAAACTATACCAAACAAAGTTTGAGTGAATTCGATTCAACCGTTGACGACTTATGGCCATTTGAAAAAAAGCCGTTAAGAGCAGATCTCCGTTATTTGCATTTTTAGCCAAAAACTGAAAACGCAGTTCTCTTAAAAACACTAAAAGAATAAAACACACAAAGTTTAATCAAAATCGTTAGAGCCGTTTTCGAGCAAATTAGAAAAAACCAAAAAATGTTGGCTTAAACTTATCGGCTCGTTGTATGGAAGCCACCGTTTAGAAAAGCTTCAGTGAAAAATTTACAAAGTCATCCTATAGAAAACTATAAAAAACTATGTCAAACGAAATTTGAGTCGATTCAATCAAGCCGTTGTGAACTTATGGCTATTTGAAAAAAAGCCGTTAAAACCTGATTTTCGTTAGGACTATTTGAGCCAAAAACGAAAAACGCAGTTTTGTTAGAAATGCTTAAAGTAAGCTAAATTTTGAGTTTAATCAAAATCGTTAGAGCCGTTTTCGAGAAAATTCAAATTGAAAAAAACCGTTACTTGAAAGGTACCAGTTTGAGCCGGGCTAAAACGAAATAAAAAAAACCTCGACAACCGTTTTTCTTCAAACTACTATATATCAAGTTTGAAGAAAATCCGTCAAGCGGCTTAGGCTGTAGCATGACGTGAAAAAGCGCACATCCGCACAGACGCACAGACGCACAGACGCACAGACGCACAGACGCACAGACGCACAGACAGACCGACGGACGGTATGGCGAAAACCACTTTTTTGGGATTCTCTATCATCGTAATGTCATGTTTGATTAAAACCTCGATTTTTTTTTTCTGCACGAAACCAATACTTGCCCTATTGAGCAAGTAAAAAAGGTTGTCTACTCGTATGTACCTCCTCAATAGCTTTTTGTTCCTTTCAAATACCTATTCCTGATAGTCCTTCAATATGCTGAAATATTTTAAACTTCTAAAAAAGATGAACCTTAGAACATAGAGGCGATTCAAATAATTATTCAACAATTTTTACTTTTTTCTTTTGTAATCGAAGTTTAAAATCGTGCGCCTAGCGGCAGAACTTTGAATTAGCGATGGTAGAAAATTATTTTGGAAACTGTTGTTACCAATATTTCACGTCATTGATAAATTTCATACATTGTTATGAATTATGTGATGTCAATCTGTTAGCTGAATGCTGAAAACCACTATTGTAAGCGAATCCCAACGGAAACTATCGTCGAAATAAAACGAAGAGTTCCACTCTGTTCTGTCAAATAAATAATTATTCCCCAATGAAAGGGAGTGAACAAAATTATCTGTCAAAACGAAACATCTGTTTTACGCATTTATAGTCAGCTGTCAAATTCGTGTTCTTAAAATGATGAAAGCGGACGAAAGCGCAAAGCTAAACATACCGAAACTTGACGAAAAAGACCAATCCGCTATTATAGACGGTTGGCCTGCTCCGTTTCGTCCATTTTAGTAAATGTTAATCCCAAAGATATTGTTACGGTTCTTTAAATGCAACATGTCCTTAATTTAACGAAAACAATTACTGAAATATTAGACAGACAAAAGTCAGCATCCTGATATTTTTCTTATGTAAGATCAAGTTCTTACGTTAAGTCTTTTGTTTAGGTTTGAGTTTTGATAATTTTTTTAAAATTCATATTCATTTTCATTTTCAGAATCTCAAAAACTCATGCCAAGAGCAACAATGAAATCTCAACTCACGCATATTAATCTCTCAAAGCAGATATGAACACTCTGGTTTACTGAAATTCGAAGGATTTTCAAGCTAGACTCATACCAACTAACCTATTTATCATGCATCCATTATCCGAGACTATGAGTAAAAGCCGTGAAGATTTGGCTGCTAGTCTGAAAATTGATGATCATCATGCCAGCAATGTTAGTCTTAACAAGGATCAAACGGATAACATTCGAAGGAGGTAAGTCTTATCTTAAATAATCTTTTCTCCAACCTATAAAGAATAGAAGAGGAAATACATTTTTTTATTCTGAACCTGTTTTGTCTGAAAATTGATTTGCGTTACTAAACAAGTCATACAAACAAGCCAATGTGATTGTACGTTTTTGGATCTTTTATTTTCTTGCTTTTTATAATATTTTTTAATTTTTCTGAATTATTTTGTTAACGCTATAGATACTGTTTAATGCCATATTATATTATTTATTTTCTCTTTGCGTTTTTCTAACTATGTATATGCCTTAGCTCAAAAATTTCAAATTACGCAAGCTATAACTTCCATAGTATTTGCATAAGACTTCTAAACGGACGTTAGTTATTTAAAAACACACGTTTTCAGTAACAGCTTTGATTAGCCATTACTGAACGAAATTGTACTAGCTGTACAGAAATGTGAGAAATACTTTTTTTTTTTTAGATATGGCTGATTTACGGACTTCCGAAGCTCGTCCTTAAAAGTCTGAAATTTCATAGCTCCTATAAAGCTGGCTTGTTATTTGAAACCAAATTCTTTTACCAAGCTTTCTTTATATAAAAAACATTTACTGTTTTGTGGAAATTCTGGGCTGATATCATTTATGAAAATCGTTTAACAGTCACTTGTATTCCTCCATGTTGTCCTTTGAATAGTGAAAACCATCCCAACAGACCTCTAAAGCTCTGAAGTAAACATATGGAACTATAAATAGATTCTGAGAAAGTCGTGATTTTATTAAAATTAAAAATACATTTATTTATTTCTAAAAACTCCCCTTGGCATTTAGAGGTTAATCAGCGAGGCTTAAGCTTATTTAAGAATATCTTTCAAAATGCCATTAAAAGAAAAGCTATTTTTAAAATCAATTAAACAACAACTAAAACCTGCTTAGAATTTACACAATTATGTTAACCTCACAATTTATTTCAATGCTAACTTTATCTTAATTGAGAAGACTTTTAAATGCGCTTTAGCGCTCCTAGAACTTTGCCACATGCGGGCTATTGTGATGGTGTCGCGTCGTTTGAATTGAATTAGCGAAAAAAAGATTATAAATCTTTGGAATGAGAATCAAGTTCTAGATTTAGCAAGTTGACAAAAAAAAGTTGTTATAGGAAAATTGAGAGCTGTGACTGCCCTGTTCTAGATGGCAGACGTCTAGACGCTGCCGAGCGATATTATAAAGAGAAGCTATATGGAATTGCCTTCAACATTTTTTTTTTTCACACGAAATTTTATAATAATGCCTTGCTGATCAAGTATGCATATAACTAGCTGAATAGATATGTATGGGTGGGTTAGGGTATCTGATAGGTGCAGCAGTCAATAACTTGGTTTAATTATTCTAAATTAAATAAATAGAGATATCTCTGGTGTCTCCGACGTTTTTTTTTATTTTTGTTCTAAGGTGCTTTGGATAGTAACAATCTTATAAAGGCTTCACTTTGACGCAGGTTAGTTGTTGTTGTTGTTGTTGTTGTTCAATTAAATAAGATGTTATGTATAGTGTAAAAAAAATATCAAATGCGATTGTAAAATTAAGTTTTTCATCTAATTTATTTTTGTTAGAGGGTTGGAAACGTGGTCTTACTCTTAATAATGAAAATTGTCCGATGCAACTTTGGATAATAATTTAATATTAGTTCATTGTTATGTTTCAAAATAATGCTTTCGTTTCTTCTGAAAGCATAAAGAAGTAATTTATTGTCCTCACGAATGAGTAGCGTAGATAAAAGTTCAAATCGACTCGGCTTTTGATGATTTAATCAACATTTGGGTGTCCTTAATTATAGTTTTAAGCCAATGTTAATTAGCGATAGTTCTGAGGTTCTTCAACTTGCTTAACATGACAATAATTGATTGTTTTAATCAAACCCCCATAAATAACGATTATAGAAAACTTCAAAAAAGTTGTTTTTATTTTTTTTGCTTTGATTTAAAACTTATTCGGCTTCTTATAAAAAATAGACCTAATTTAATATAACCCAACGGATTTCATTCACTTTTAAATGCGAAGACAATGCTTTTATCTAAGCCTTCAAAAACGGTTCCAACGAAACAGCATATTATGTAAAGTGTTTGGCTAAGAATACAAATTTCATAAATAAGGTAGGTTATAACGGTTCTATTGAAATATTTAAAACTATAGTTTAATGATTTTTTTCATAACATCCTATGATGATAAATATAAAAATTTAATTTCTTTTGTAAAGACCATCCGCCAAATTTCGCGTACGATATGTTGAAAGTATTTTCAAAAACACTATGAAATCACATCAAAGCTCTGGATTGTTTTTGAAAACCAATTGATAACCATTGTGAATAACAGTCACGATTTCAATCAAATTTTATTTGATATTGTTATGTTTTTAGTCTTGGGTTCGAAAATAAAACTTATTTTCTTTTACTTTTAATTTACCACTACTATCTCTATAAATGAAACTCACTTTTATCTAAGTTCAAACTCTTTATTTATTTCTTTATCTTAGCACCACTAATTATTCACCATTTATTCGCTACCACGGTTAAAATGAAACTGTGTCCATTTCCGAATAAAATGTCCTATTTATACTGGGATCAAAGTTTCCCGAACAGTCTAAGTCTCGAACCATTCGGAATTGTCAAGATGCTTTGAAAGCTTTCAGAGCTTTCAAATTCCCCATTGTTATTTCAGCAGAATTATTCAGCATTTTACTGTAGTAGAGACAAAAACCATTCATAAAACTGTAGTTGAGACAAACTATTCATGTAACAATATAAAGTTGTTAAAATTTTTTAAAACAAGAAAAAATTGTTAGTCTAATTTTTTTCTAACTTGCTTGAAACAATATTATGACTATGTTTGTTTTTCGAATTTCATTTCAATGTTTCTTACTTCTGCAGGCAAGTTCTGACCCCTGAGACATTTTTATGGCAACATTAAATTAATGTGGTTCAAAATTAGAAAATCAAATGGTTGGTATCAGAATTGACATCTGAGTGACTATAACTACTCGTATATGACTGTCTTGATTCATAAAATAACTATTGTGTTATTCACGGTACATACATATACTTATCCTATTCAAGAATTTGTTCCAATCTACCTACCACACAAAACGAGTGTGGAATGCTTTATCCAGCTCTGTTTGTTACTCTGATTGTGATATGTATTTAAAAATGCTACCACTATGTTCATTAAACATATCAAAAGGTGACGAAGTGCGCGTAAATTATGTGGACAAAATCAATACCTTAAAATATCACAATGGGTTTTATAAAGGGTATTTTTTTTAGACGTGTGGTTTTCAATCTGGCAATACTTTTTTCGGAGTTGGTCTTTTTGACAGCTGTCACTTGATTTATGCTCAGTTTGGTTTGCCATTTATAATGAATAGACTTACTCCTGAACAACGTTTGCAAATCGTGCAAATTTATTACCCAAATAATGGTTCGGTTCGGTTTTTTATTCGGTCGACATAATGGCCCAGGAATTTATTCGAGCCAGCCGCAACGGCCACTTGTCCGAAATCGTTTTTAAAACATAATGGCAAACCTTTATCTTTATAATAAAGCTAAATTCTTGGCCATAACACTAAATTCATCCTTGAAACCCACAAGTCTAAAAAACACCCTTTACTTAACCAATAATACATAATATTTCGTCAAACCACAGCCCACTAGGATAATGATAATTAAAGTAAATTGGTAATAGTTTTTGAGCCTTTCATATCTCTTTTTTGCATAACTTATTCTCAAAAATATTACTTACCTTAAACATTAAATAACAAATAGTAAATTGACTTTATGTAAACACACTATGTGAATTATCTTTTTAGTATATTGATTGGCCAGGCTATTTACACAACATTATCATTCTTATCTGGAATAAATTATGTCGCAGTGGCACTGCAATATTTTTCCCATGGCATTTCAGGTTCCCTTGTATAAACAAGTTTCACTTGAATTTATAAATAATAACATTGTAATGAGAATTAGAAATACGAATGTCAGGTACCTTTATAGATAGAGATAAGGTCATTGTAAAAAAAAAATAATTTAGATTTAATCAATCAAATATTTGTTCCTGGAATCGCTACTAAAGTGCTGATATGATTTTTTTGGGGAAATTGATTATTATATTGTTATGATAACCTTGATTGAAATATCAAGTTCAGTGAAAATACATACATGTGTTTGTTAACTTGAATTGAAAAAAATAAAAACGCAATTAGACACACAACCATTTTTTTAAAAGAATACAAGAACCTAGTTAAGAACGCAATAGAATAGTCACACAAAAAGTGGTGTACATGGTCAATTTATAAAACATTTAGTTGAGGTCTGTAACATGGGTTCCTTATTAGCCTTAAATATATTATTTTCTTCTGTGAATTGCATTTGTATTTTCAACCTTCAACTGTAAGTATAGGGACACATTTTTGAGGCACACTACAAGAATGTGTGATGCACTATCTGGCCAGATTTTTCCTTCCCATTTTCATCGGCATCTCCATTTATCTCATATTCAACTTTCCCTAAACGCTCGTACTGTGTAAATTCATGATAAAAGTATTGATAACCCCTTTAAAACGCACTCATTACAAGAAAAAATCAATCTAAATGCGTCAAAAAGTAACCAACTTGGTGAATTTTCTAGGGAAAATGTTAAAGAATTTATTATTGATTTAAAAAACTTGTAAGCCTAAAAGCAGATACAACGATGTATTAACTTTCTTATAAACATTTCATTAACTATTTTCCTAAGAAAAATCGAAATCTTTACATGATTCTAAAAATAACTGAAAGAAACTTCTGTTGCCAAGGCCATCCCAAATTCCCACAAGAAGTTGTTGACCCATGATTTCGTTTATGTACCTATCCGAACGATAGATTAATAATTTATTATTGTCTCCATTTATTTAAAGCCTCCAAGAGGTGCTTAATGTGATAATATTATTAGTCAAGATCATTAACCTTTTCTTCCTCATTATCACAACACAAAGTAATCAGTATTCCAAAATTATTCACAAAAAGAGCACACCAAAATTTATATATAGCTACATTTTTTTTAATAATCTATTTGGCAACTCTATTTTTTCTACAAAATCAATTCGAAAAAAAAGAACATGAGCGAATCTTATCTCTCGATTTGCAAAAATAAGTAAAAAAAAAAATGTACAACACTTGAATAAACCTCACACACGTTTGCATTATTATTATCTTCCACCTTGTTTGTGCAAGTGTGTGGCTTTATCATAAATTCACTTAATAATCTTAAAAAAAAACACACACACACAAACTGACGACTTCGTACATCCAAACTTAAAATAAACTCGTAACCAAATCTACGGATTACAATTCACAAAGCAGCTCAGAAGACATTGGGAGCACTAAGCCTCTATGCTGTAGTCTGTACTGTGCTTCTCGCTCTGTGATGCCTGAGAGATTTTTTGAGCCCAGTTTAACTTTCCGTCTGTACGAAACACTGGTGTGGACTTAGACAGATACGGGCCCCGAAGCAAACGTTTATTTTATTTATTTTATCTACAAGGTGATGCAAAATTTGTAACCCAGTGTTTTTTTTTTTTGAAGTGATAATTTCTTATGGGAGGGTAAACTGCTTTGTTACGTAACGCGTTACGGCGCCACTCTGTCTATATTAATATACATACAGTTCAAATAATAACCTAAACTTTTCTCAAGTTAAACAATTTCAATATTTAATAGTTCAACTTAGATTAGTTCCTAAGTTATCACTTCTGTCGAGCGTCCCGAGACGCACACATTTATTTATGCATTTCTTTAATTTTGACGGTCCATAACTAACAGCTGACCTTTCTGCTATCTATATGTTGAAAACATGGTTTTTCTAAAAAATCCTAAGGAACTTATGTTAACTCTTCATAATACAATTTTAGAATCTACCTGATTTTTAGAATTTCCAACACCAACCAAGTCGAAAAAACCATGTTTTTTTTAGTTTATTTAGCATCAAAATTTTTCTTACTTATATCAAACAATCAAATAATTGGAATTAATTTTTCGCGCCCCTAGGTACTTTACTGTCAGCTTATGACAACTACCTCCCTGCACAAACTGATTATGGTCGTGGTGTTTGCGTTGTGAACTTGATTGTACTAGTGCTTGTCGCACACACCATCCAAACTTAAACAGCTGAATGTGAATCGTCAAGATCTCTTGCTATCAGTTTTCATTATGGTAGTACGTGAACACCAATCGAGCCGTGAAGAGATTGTACAGACTCTTAGCTCTTAGTTCGGAACTGGGCTAAACCGATACTCGCTCTCTCTCTTGACCGTTTTTTTTTTCTTGTTGTATCGCTTCAACTTCGGCTTACGTGTGAACGAAAAATAAAAAATTGATACTTTAAGCCCAAATTGTGGAAATTGTCTCAAAATTGGCCAAAAGTGTCTCAAAATTGGCCAAAAGTGATTTCTTCTTTCCATTGACGTCATCGATCTTTCTATAAACCATTTCGAGCGTTAAGGCCAATAACATACGGGAACCCATAAATACCAACAAAAACCCCCAACTACCACATCCATTTTTCTGATTTTCTTTATACCTACCATGTTGTGCGACGAAATTACCCACCAAAAGAAAATTTGCAATAAAATAATAATAATAAATTTATTAAGTCGGCCATAATTGTTTTTTTTTTTCTTTCCTTCTTCTTCTCGTGTTACCAATCAAAAGTTACCAGCAAGTTAAAGTTTTTAAATCGAATCGAAATGAAATGAAAACATAAAATTTAATGTGAAATCAAAAATTGTGTGAATTATTTCCCTAAAAGTCGATAAAAAGATAAAAAGTGTCAAGAAGTTTTTTTTTTTAAAAGCCACTTGTTCAACTACGGAGGCTTAAAAATAGAAAAAAAAATACATCCAATAACAACCTACATGCGTGTGTTGTTGTTGTTTGAAGTGAGTTTGAAAGAGAAACAAAATTAGGCTAAATAAAGTTAAATAGCGGATACGTGCGCTAAAACATAAAAAAAAGTTAAAATAATTATTTAACAACATTGATTGGTTTTTATTACAACAACAACAAAAGCAGCAACAACAACAATATATCAGTCAACAAGTCAAAAAGCTGAGGAAAAATGGTGTTTTATATATCGTTCTTGGGCAGGCATGTCGAACCACCTGATAAAATGAATACCGATAAAAGGTGAGGAGAAGGAGTGAAGGGGAATAAGAAGTGGGATATTTTTAATGAAAAATATGTTTCCGGAGGGTGATTCCTCAAAAAAAAAAAAATTTTTGGCTTACATACTTTGGCACGTGCAAGCATAATAATCAACTTTTTTTTTCAAATTCAAAATCAAGCTGTGGCTTGAAAACCAAGATTAAGAATTGTTTATAAATATTTCTTTTCCAGGAAATTTTGTTTCCGACACAAAAATTTAAGTCTTATCATGAGGAGTAAGGCATTTTAAGTTGACTGTAAGCAGTGATAACTTTTATGTTTAAAAAAATTCCCCGACTGTGTGTTGCACTAACTTGACTTTATGTCTGACAGTAGTGTTTCTGAATTCTGGTCAAAATTGTTGAAAGGAAAAAAAGGAAAAAAAGGAAAAATCTTATGAAATTTCTTTAATTGCTATGAAATCAATATTCGAAACGTATTTTGGAAAATACCAAGTGCTTTCATACCATGACTATGTTCAAGATTTTGTCAAAATCGGACGAGTGTTTAGCGAGGAAGTGTAATAGAAAACACAAATACTATGAGAGTTACCGTTATAATACTGACGTCTTTACAACTTAAGGGTATACAGAAAGCAAAACCAAGGTAAATATGGCACACATTAGGGTAGGCTTAGCAATTCTTCATCTAAAATTCGTCAAAAAAACTGTCTTCCTTTGGATGCGGGCTCATTTTCACGTTAATTCTACTAGACCACGTACTTTCTTTTAATGAGAACGAACATTTCACTAATTTATGATCACGTGTTCCAAATACACACTTGAATTCTTCAGCAGATACAGAAAGTCGTATTCATTTACAGAAACATTTTCCGTCTGAAGTTTTATCAAAATCGTTTTATTTTATTCTTAAAACACTCCTTAAAACAAGTTTGAAGCAAATCGAAATACCTGTTCCAGCTGTAGGTGCCAAACACAGTCATATTTTAGATAGAGACCGCCAACTCAGGGTATTGTATCTCTTTTTTCCTACAAGCTGAAAATCAGCTGATGTGCCATTTATTCTAAAAGTGTTACGCTCTCCCGTGCTTTTTAAATGGGAGCAGTAAACACAAGATAAAAATAAATGGCACACGCAATGATGGCTGCCATCACACAATGCCTAGACAGAGATGTACGTACACGTAAGACACGAACAAATATTTTAAGGGCATTTCAAGCAAGAGGGGTACGAGTTGGCGGTCTGTATCTATATGTCTGTGGTGCCAAACCATACAGTCAGAGTGACAGCATTGCCAGACTAAGTTCTTTCGTCTTCCCATCCTTATGTCATTTTTGACTGTTATCTTAATTTTTTCAAAAGCGTAATATATGAGTTTTAGCACTTACATATAACTGCAAGTAATAATGTTTTGTAGATAAGGTTCTTGTTGTAAGGTCCACGGCGATATAGTTTTTGTTTATTCTTATGATTACAATAGCATTTCAAATATAAAATGTAGATATGAATATGAAGATATGGATATGAAGAAAATCATTAAGAAGATCACGATAAGTTGAACCTGAACATTATTTACGTTGCTAAGAATGTAAATGCTCGCTGTCCTTAGGTAATTTAATTTCAACTTCTGGAATGCCTCATGGGAGTCATCCCGAACCGTTACTTTTTATTTCATTCATGCATTCACAAGTGATAGCTAGATTATATCCCCCATGCATAGGAATCTATGTATGTTTCATTACGAAAGTAGCTTGTTCAATGGAAATTTGCATGGAATATAATTAACAAATTGGACTGTTTTGTAGCTTAAGTATAATAGTACTCAGCTCTAGCTTAAATGTAGCTCCCACACAAAATGCTCTCCAAAATTTAGCCAAGCTAAAATTTAGCAAATCATTTAAGCTGTCAAAATTTAGCGGACTGATAAATTGTTCGGCACATTTATCCCAAGCTAAATTTTGACAGATTTTTTCAGAGCGTAACTAAAAAAAAAACTTACATATGTATGTCATCTAATAAATAAAATCGAATAATTTAGTGTTTGGTTTTGGAAGAATTCTTGTTTGATGAGGCTTTTGGATCTTGGTTTGTCGACACAGTCAAACGCCATCTCCAAAGTAATGCAATTATCGCCTTGGGCTGATCATCCCTTCTGCGCAAGAGCACTTTTTAATATTCACTTCAAAATCTTTGACCTCAATTTTTAGAGAACAGCTGTTTGTAATGGCACATGTAGACACAACGCTCTTCTGTCAAAATTTAGCTAGAGTTTTAGCTTATGTTTGGAGAGAAAAATGTAGAATCGATTCTTCTTGTTTTCCGGGAGCTACTCTTGGCAGCAACTCTTCCTGGAGTATAGGGTATCAACCGAATCCTTCAATTTCTCTCTGGCGGTCCTAGTACAATAACTCAACGACTGCAAGTCCTGGGATTGAGCTTCCTCAAGAAATAATGGAGAGTAAGATTATAGGGCATGTCTATGTAACTGTTTTCATAATTATAAATTATATCCTTGCATCTGAATTCAAGGACGGATTTTAAGAAAACCAATCACCTGAATTTTTGAAATAAAGGTGAAGATCCTGATGATTATGGAAAATTCATCTTAGAAATAGCTTCGCATATCGAAGACCTGAATACCTTAGGGCAACATTATAATATCCCCACAGGATTCTATTTGATACCAATTTTTCAAATACCCACACTCACTATCAAGTTACATAATATATAAGGAATGGCTTATTTTATATTCATAAATTGACATTTCATAAATAACGACGCAACAATAAGAGTTTTGAAGGTTAACATTTTTGCACTGATAACATTCATGCATAAAAAATTTATTATTTATATTTTTTCATGACGTAAACCTTATCCCTTCCTCACTTAGAAATCTGTTTCATAAGATAAACCTATATTTTTGAGAGTAGATATATTTTAATCTTAAAAAAAAGCTAGTGGGTTCTCATATTAAAAAATATTATATAATTAGTATTTGAAGGCCATTGCAGTTAAAAAAAAAATATGTGATAAGGTTACTGTGACGTAAATAGAAGGGCTGGGTAGTTTTCATAAAATGTTAAAAAGTTCGCAGTTTTTTTTTAATTGAGAAAAGTCTTATCTTGTTTGAGTTAGGGTAAGTTCTCGGTAACAAGGTTACATACATACCTACAACTGATTGCAAATAATTTCGCAACGTTTTTTTTAATGAAACTGAAGGTTTTTTTTTTTTTTTAACAAATTAACAGTCTGAAATTAGGCCCAAAAGTACCGCCCTCTATTTACACATATTCAAACCTCAGTATGTAACTGGATATTAAACTTTACGGTTCTGTTATATAAAAAATTATTTTATTCAAACATTTTAAGAATGTTAGTGAAAAACTTCGTTTGTGTAGCTTTCTACAATTTCATCAAAATTGCAGTATATCGGTTATTGGCAAATATAGATTTTAAATTCAGACTTTCATTTCGTGCGTTGTCAGTAGGTTGAAAAAGCGGCAGCCAGCTGAATGCCACAAAAAACTTTGACCAACCAATTGGTGGTCCAAAGTGATAGGTAAATATTTTCAAAGCTTTTCGAAAGAAAATGAAAAAAATATAATAATTGCTCAAATATTTTTAAACAATAATATTTGTGAGAAAAAAAAAATATGAAACTGCCAGGTTATAACAGAAATAGAAAACTTAGCGTATTGTTATAAGATCGTATTTTCTTAAGAAAGCTTCCAGGAAAGCTCCAAATATTCATCAAAATTTCAAAAAAGAATTTTATAAAAAAAAAAGAAATTTTATTTAAAGAAAGTGATAAGAGATTACATCATTATATTAACATTGTTCGGTATCATTTTTACGACCTTTAACGGAAGATACAACATACAAATGTGAATATAACATCGTTAGAAAGGTATTGTACGGAAGAATAGCAGACAATTATTTTGATGGTTACATAAATGTCAACATTTCAGGCTTTTAGGATTCGGTATTTAAGCACTCATGTCCTCTCCAAACCAACCACAGGGGTATTAGGTATTAACCGTGGGGAATTTAATACTTCAAAAACTCAATGCTTTTTGCAATATTTTCCCCCATCTGATCTGGCCCGAAGCTTCAGTACTATTCTCTTATCTGGGCCATTATAATTGAAAGGTGGAAATTTTTATTTTTAATTTTTCTCTAATAAATTTCCCGTAACACTTGCATCTCTAGGAATGCCCATCAGTTTACCCTTGAGCCTATAAATTCGGTCGTGTGGTTAAGTAAAGAGATTCATTTTTAAGTTACACACTGTAAGAATGAGGAATTCTTTATCCGGCTCGATTTTTCCCTCCCATTGTGATTCACATTCTTTTAAAACCAGTGTTCATCGGAATTTCCTTTTACATCCTCTTCAACTTTCCCAAACTCTCGTTCTGTGTTAATTCATATTAAGGGAATCAATATCATTTGGGCTGTGGTCAAATTATAAAAAAAAAGAAAACGGCCAATCTTCAGGGAGTAGTACTTTTTTCCCCAATCTCAAGACAACACAATACAGTAACACTACAGCGAGAGGGAGAGAAAGACAGAATAGAAGAAAGAAGAGCAGGCAGTACATGTCAACAGCGAGTGGTCCTAAATCCGACTGCTAACAACGTAATCAAAACTGTTTTATCTTTTTGAAATGTCGGTTAAAATTGGTTTTATTTTATTTGAAAATCCTTAATTCAAATTTTAAATATAACAATTTCTGCGAAGCAGTCGAATTGGGAGTTTTCTAGCAGTATTTTACCTTTCAATACCGTTTTGGTATAATTCGCAAAAACAAGGAATAACCCTGTCTTCAAATTATTTAAACTTTGGTCATTGCACTTTGATTTTTACCGCAAAAAATACTACGTCACAATTTCAATTTATACTCTTATCACTTCACACACCCACTCAGATACAAATTATTGAAAGTAATAATATTAAAATTGAATGTTTTGTATGTATATATTCTCTCTAAAGCAACTGACAATTTTTTTCAGTGAATAAACTCTATGCCCTTGACCCATGACTTTAGTTTATTAAATTAAAAAAAAGAAAACGCACATGACAAAACAATCAATTCAGGTTGAACGAGAACAAAAATAAACACAAGCTCACAAAGTATCTCAGAGCTCATTATCTATCTTTGTTGTTAAAAAATGCGACAGCAAAATATTTTTTTTTATTATTTTTTTGTTAATTTTCTTATCAGAAAAAGCACTAGAGATACGACTTTAAATAAAAGGGTGTTCTTCTTGTCTGCTTGCAAGTGTTTTTTTTTTAACAACATTCTTCAAAACAAGGATGATCTAATCAACCAAAAATTTTATCTGCACTTAAATTCAAATTTTGAATTTATAGATAAATTTATCAATAAAGTTTTGATAGATTCTTATTCCAGAATTGTTAGCCTTCTTTTAATCTTGAAATTGAGTTTTGAAATCTAGAAATAATAATTCGTGCCTTGAAGTTCATTTAACAATCATTGCTTCGACGGCACAGGTGTGGTTGGATAAAACTCATAAATAGTTAATGTTCACACGTGCCTGTTTTAAACCGCAGAGCTTATCCTACCTTGAATTTTGATTAATCGCATGGAAGATAAAGCCACATTAAGCACAACCTTTGAGTACGTTTTTGCACGTTCTGAGAGCATAATTTAAGCTTCATGGGAGGCCTGGTAAATTAAATAAAATCGGCATTTTTTTTTCACTCAATTTAATTACAAGATCTACGTGATGATCCGTGCATTTTGATGTGTGATTTATTAATGTTTTTTTTTTCATGAAGGAACGCATATGTGGAATTTCAGTGAACTAAATCATATTTAAATCAATTTTATTAAAAAGGCTCATCATTCCAGGAATATGGCTAGTAATTGTATCCTTTAATGAGTTTTCTAAAATCCTTTCTCTCCTTGTTGAACAAGTCACGTCACCTTTGCGGGAGATATCTTTACCCTCAAATAGTTCGTGCAGAATTCGAATCGTTCCGTCCTTCGGCTGAGTATGAGTAGCACGTAGCACCCTCCTGCTGAGACCACATGACGTCTAGGTCCATATAGTTTAATTTGGGCCATACAAAATTAGTTATCATATCATTCTGTAGTTCTTGTCATTCTTGATGATGACCATCTCAACAACACCATTTTCGAAAAAGTACGGATGCAGCCGCACCGGGCCAAAACCCACATCAAACGGTGACTTTTTGGGGATTGTCACTTAGTGAAAGTCGTGTGGGTTTTCGTCGTCTCAAATTCAGCAGTTTTGCCTGTTAACACACCCTGCTCGTCGCCAATGGGGTCCTCTTCCAAACTAATTTTGATAATAAAGTTTTATCGATTGAGTGTTTTGTTCAATCGAATAACATGCACTTGCAATTTGGCATCTAAATAATTTGGTAACTGAATAATTTACAGCACATTTGACAGTTGTCACCAAAACAACATGGCCGACACAGGCATCCAAAATCTACACGCGCCAGTCAATTTTTAAAACCAATTTTCATATAAGGTCCTTACTATCGGAAAAAGAGGGTTGACATTTTTTGAACTGTCTCAATTATTTTTTAATAACTTGCTTTATTTTTTACCAAATTGAATAAAATGTTCAAAATGGTGGATCCAGAAGAATAGATGATGAAAGAATGAATTGTTTTTGAGGTATTTAGGATGTTTCCCAGAAAGACAAAATTTGGCAAAATACTGTTTAATACAACAATCAATTAAATTTTGGAACAAAATCTTTAAAAAATATAAACAAAAATTAAAAAAAAGATTTTTAAAATATAGGGTCTTAAAAATAGCAAAAAAACCATTTTTTTGTCCAAATGACAGTTTCTGAAGTACAAAAAATGTGATTTAATATGGCATTCTCCACTTTCAATTACTCGGTTTTGAAAAGGTTCTAAAAGTGCTAGAGACTTGATATAAAAAATGTGCATGCGATCCTTTTAGAATGATAAATAAATGAGAATGTAAAAGTTTTCTAACCGATTAGTCCTCGTAAAAGTAATGACTCCCTTTTTGATGACCAAAAAGGGTTTGATATGGGATGCTTCTTAAGATACATAGCACATTTTTTCAGTCACAATGATAGATAGGTCTGTTCAACACAACATTCTTTAAATGCACCACGTGTGCAAAATGACTTGTGATTACAGAGCAACATCACATTCGAGTTCCTGCTCTAAATAAAAAAATGTGTGTGCACCATGATCTAGATCAAACTTCGGTGCACCCAAGTTAAAATGTGGCCATGGTAAAAGTTTGCATAGACTATTTTGTGACTGATTTTTTACGCATCGTCCTTGGGACAATATGTGTAGTGGCCAGGGCACTCTTCTTTTTTGGGTAATTCAATTTTTTTTGAGGTAATACTTTTAATCACTTTTTATCAAATCGATCATAGCAGAAACCTTTCAGTTCTCAAAGATGAAAACATTGGAAACACAATCTCCTGTTGCAATACTTGAAAGAGTGCACGAGCACTTAATTCTTTTCAATTTTCCAGTTTTGTTCAAAACTCTATAATATTAGGTCTCGTACGTAAAGTAAAGAGAAACAAACTACTCTACCTATCGATATAAATTACACTTTTATATTTAAAGATTTTACTACACTCTTGAAAACTAGTAGGTAAAAATTAATTTATTTCATAACCCTTTCTCGAAGTTTTTTTTTTTGTTTTTAAAGAAAACGAAACGTAAATTTTGTTTTCAGAAACATAGTTAAGAAATGCCTTAAATTCTTGACGTCAACAACATCAGACAACAATTTTAAACTTTTTGCGACTTTCTGCCCGATTGATGACGTATTTTCAAACAGGATTTTGTTTACAATCCATAAATTCAATTTTATCATGATGGAATTTTTAAGTCCAAAAACTTTCCTCTCGTCAACAATCCAATGTCTACCAAAATGTTGACACAGCTGAGTTGTGTTTTTGTTTTTCATTTAAAAATTAGAACAATAACACTTTTAAATTATTTCTTAAACATCATTATTACATCAGCAACCTTCAACTTGTTATTGAAACCTACCTCAACAGTTGAATGACATTTTTAATTGCAATTGAAAATTATAATAAAGATACATTTAAAACTCTTGCTACGTTCTTAATTCAAGTCCAAAAAGATGTGTTTAACATTTTCTGTTCCATTAACTCTCTCTAACTATACCTTATCAAAAATTCTAATAAACAAAACTGCACGCCTCTAAATGCGCACTTTTTCCCATAAAAATAAGTTAAAATTTTCGTTGATAAGGCACAAAAACGTGAGTTTGACATTTAATATTATTTATAGTTGACACAATTCCTAGAAAACAACGTCAACCAGTGTGTCTTAGTTCAAATTATCAATTTAAAAAGCAAAAACGAAAATATACATAGATGCATTTTTTGTAAAAAAGAAAAAGAAATCGCTTGTTATCGAAATTTGGATAAATAAATATTTATATTGTCCAACATCAACACCCAGACCTAGGTGACTTTGAAGTTCGACACACCTGCGCAGTAGACTTATCTTATCTTGAAATAAAGATCCCGCCGATGCGATCGTTGCGGCAAGAGTAAAGCTTCGCTAAAATGTCATCAGAATGTTTGGTGGCACGTTGCGGTGGCTGGTGGCGGCGGTAATAGTTTCGCTTTGTTGTTTTATTCGTTGTCTTTTTTGTCTATCACGCTGCTATTTATGGGATTCTTATGTTGCGAAATGCGATAGGTATCTACTACTTTGTAATTGTTGTTGTTGTTGATTTCTGATGTATTTGCAATTTGCGACTTGAACATTCCACTGACGACAACGTCTTAAAAACAAAACAAAAAACAAAACAAAATAATAAACGATAACCTAAATTTAATTATATTTTTCTTTTCCAGAGTTGCCACACTCTGTATTTTTTTTAAATTTTAACAATATTTTTTTTTCTTTTTTTTTTCATTTCAGTATGGTATGCATACAAGAAGAACTAGGACACATGGGTCTAGTTGGTCCGACAGAACTGCCATATAAGCCAAACGATGATCATCACCTGCACCATCATCCGCATCATAATCATCAGACTGAAGCGACTGACAGTAGTGCGGAGAATACCTGTCAAACGCATTGGCCTCCAAATGCCGGAGGCTTTGGACACCCCGACAAACCAATTGGCTGGATGTACGGCCTATTGGGTTGCATGAAGCCAGTTTTGTCATTTATTGGCAAGGCAGGAGTTATTGAAATAAAAAATAATAAATCAGAAGACTGGGAAATTCCATTCGAGGCGATAACAGATCTGGAATGGTTGGGTAGCGGAGCGCAGGGTGCGGTTTTTAGTGGAAAACTGAAGAATGAGATTGTTGCTGTGAAGAAAGTACGTGATGTCAAGGAGACAGATATAAAACATCTGAGGAAATTGGATCACGAAAATATTATTAAGTTCAAGTAAGTTGAATCAAAATTTGTGATTTATAATTGTGTGTAAAAAAAAAAGTACGTATACGCCACAGGAACTCAAATTTAAATAAAATGGAGGGATTTTATTTAGAAAAAGGCAAAACCAATTATTTTCTATAAATGAAAATTATTCATACTTTTAGAATATTTGACTGATGTTTATCATCGTACGATATTTTATCAGATATTTTAAAAATGACTTGACGATGGTTGTTTACATTTCATCGCGATATTATTTTTGTTTTTGAAATTTGGAAATGTTCACTGCACTTAAATGAATTCGGTTATTTTAAAAGAACTGTTAACTGAAAGTTTTATTATAAAGGGTGTCCCAAAATTAACGCAAGATTTGAATTGAATAGAAAACACAGTTTTAATTTGTTTGATTGTAATTCTTTTTTTTATTGAATCATAAAGTAAATAGGATAGGGTTATTTATGGAATAACACATCGGACCAATGCCCTCCACGGCTTTGCATACACATACGCACTCGTTTCTTGAAATTTTCCGTGACCATTCTGCATAAATATGGCTGAATTTCGTTAATGCAACGTTGAATCTCCTCCTTTAATGCACGCGAAAAGAAATTTAATGGTGTTAAATCACACGATCTAGGGGGCCAATTCTGATCACCGAAACGAGAGAGTACATGACCTGGAAATGTCTCATGTAGTAATTGAAGTGTTTCACGGGCATGTGGCACCGTCTTGTTGAAACCACATACTGGCCATTTTTACTAACCCTAAACTGTCAGCTGTCGTTTGTTTTTAGGGTTTTCAGCACTTTACTGCATAAATGGCGGCAAATTTAAATCTTTGGGACACCATTTATTTGCACTGTGTTATCTATGAGCTATTATCAACATTCGCGTGAATTAAGAGAGAATGAGATGTGCAAAAAAAAACTTCTCGTCAAAATGGTGCAAGCACTGTTAATGTAAACATTTTTCTGAGGCCTGCAAATTAAGGATTAAGTTCGAACAGATTATCAAGAATAAAAAGAGCAAAAGAGTTTCGTCTTTTCACTATGGTGTACACCAACTTTTGTTATGACTTTTGACCGGCAGCAACCATTTTCTACAAGTGAATGGTCATTCACAGCTAAGTTCGTAGAACTGCTCGTTTTCTTCAAGTCAGTAAATTATGCTTTGAAGAAAAATAGTGTCTACATTCAACTCTGAAAACTATTGTTTGCTCAATAGTCTGGCTACTGAAATAAGCCGTTTTCGGGTAGGAGTTTTTTTTCAACTACTTCCTACGAAAAAAACCAAGGAGACCATGTACAAAACCCTCATCATTCTGGTCCTGTCATATGCAACATAAGCCTAAGTAAAAAAAAACTGTATGTCTAAGTTAAGATGGCTTGGTTAATTGGTCATGTAAGATAAACATCAACACTCCAGGCTTACATGATATGTATTTATTAGAGCTACAAGACTGAGGGAGATCTTCTATTTCTTGGTGTGATAGGGACCGAACTTGGTGAAGCAGTCCTCTTTCGCTTTCAAGTTACAAATATTACAAAATTGGTTGAAGCTTCCATTGTATGGTGAACCATTTAAACCAAGTAACTCACACCTTGCTTTAAAAATAAGAGATATTTCACTGTAGCTGAATGCGTCATTAAAATAGTTCCTATCCTTCAGGTTGTAGTTCAAGTGAGAATATAATATTCTGCTTTCTGATTTACGAGCTTGTTCAATAAACGCCTCACGAATAGAATCTTCATTTTTTTGGATTGTTGTATAAAGTTGGTTCCTCAAGTTGTCCAGGTTGTTAAGATCAAATAAAATCGTTTCTCCACATGAGCTTCCAATATTTAACCATTTTGTCATCCACCAATCCTGGTTTCTCAATTCATACGAGAGCATTTTTTTGGTTAATCGAGAGTCTGGATATGAACTTATTTTAATAATGTAATCCGCTTGTGATTTGAGAGTGCTTGTTAATTAGTAAAAAGCATTGGAAGACCTGTCTCCAAATAGATTGTGTAGTTTGGGGATTTTATTGGTAAGTTAAAAAGTTTTTTTAAGAAATTCCTATGAAATTTCTCGATAACTTCATACTCGTCTGATTCCCAAACTTGAGAAGCGTAACAAAGAGTAGATTTAACAACAGAGTCAAATATTGCTTCAATATTATATTTTTATGGTCCAATAGTTTGCTTTTGTAAATTTGATTGAATGAGCTCTCTATAAGGATTACGGACGAATTATTTGCCTTCGCTGTCTTAAAAAAAATCTATTAATAGATGACGGTGTTTTTCGGTAGGCAATACTTTACAATCTTAGCATACCAAATGGTAAGATCACTTCAACTTATTCTTTGCTTCAAAATGGCCAAGATGTTTCAAAAACAATGTCCGTAAACATGATACCAGCTCCAAAGTCCTGAATAGAATAGCGAGTGAATGAGCAATGAGCGATGATTATATATTTCGATTCTTGGCCACCAAAGTTGTTCCATTGCCTTGTTTTCATCGTTTCTTCAATTACGCAGCTTCTACTGTTCAAAAATTCTCGTGACCTTAGAATTTTGCATTGTTGTTGTATTTTTACACCAATATCTTGCAGAATCTTTGTTTTCCCTCGGTTCTGGGTCATTGCCATGCGAAACAATGGCGTTTGCGTGAAAAAAGTAATTTCATTTTGCTTGAAGTCATTCGGAATTCGCGCGAAATGTCTTCGACCACGTGTATTTTCTGCTTCTTATGTGGAATCTCTTGTAACCAATATTCCACACACTATATTACCGGACATTTATGAAATGCTATATTGTAGCTAGGCTTGCCTTTTTTGTTTTTGTCTGTATGAAGCATCATCTTTAACTCCAATATACAACAAGCGAAAAAGGGGCGTTGATGTTAGCGTATTCTAACCTGCCTTACAGAATATACAAAGACTATCAACGTTACGTAATCTTTCGAATTTAATTTTAATTAGTGTCTTTGTAAACAACTAATGTATTATTCCATCATAAATTTTAATGGCTAATAATACATCCCTGTTAATTAGTAAAAATACTAATTTATAAAAATTTATATTATTACAAACCGCATTTAAAAATATAAATCAGCTCATAAACATGCCCGCAATTAATGTAATTACTTGCAATAGGTTATTTTAGGTCAAATATGGCGCCATTAAACCTAACAACAGTGTGCTAGTAAGGAATCAAAAAATTAATTAAAAATACACCTATTTTCTAATTCTATTTCTTTTATTACTCACGCCGAACTTGTCTTTTCCAACATCTGCTGACCTCTATCAGGAGTTGTTAGTATATTAAACTATTATCGACCAGGACATAGAAATTCTCATTTTTTTTCCTTGTGTAAAAAAAAGGACAAAGTCCAACTAATAATAGTTTTAACATTTCATATGAGAAATAGAATTAAAAAAGCTTTATTTTTATATTTACCACATAATACCACACAAACATACGAATACAGTCTTAAAATAAATTTTCTTTTCTGTTCACAGAGGAGTTTGCACACATTCACCAGTATTCTGCATAATAATGGAATTCTGCCCGTATGGCCCACTGCAAAATATCCTGAAGGAAGAGGACGTTATGCTGCCGTCGCGTCTAGTCTCATGGGCGAGGCAAATAGCTCTTGGCATGCAATATCTTCATTCACATAAAATCATTCATCGTGACTTAAAGAGCCCAAAGTAAGTATATTTTTTTTTTCTATAATTTATTTATAACCGTTCTTATTTTTATGTCAAAGGGGACTGCTTTTTGATATATCCTTTTTAAGTTATGTGTCCATTTTGCAGCTGACAAGTATTTTTTTTTTCTTCTACTTTTTTTTTTCAAAGACGAACATCTATATTGATCCTTGAATTTCAGAATGTCACGCTGTCGTTTGGTGTTGCGGGGCAAATTGAATCGATAGTTGAGCTTTTGAAAAATGATGAAGATAGAAAATATTGATGTTTGAGTTTGACTGATGTCTAAAAATATATCTACATCTAGTTTTTTACTGTTATTTTTGCAGTTATATTAGGGGGGTTGAAATATAGATAACGATGAACGGCAAATAGTGAAACCTGGGCTAGGAATATGACATGATGATTATAAACACCAGCAATTAGACAGCAGGTGTCAACTCGCGGCTATAAATCAATGCAATCACAGATAAGATATATTTTTAATTACTTTCGCATGTTTTGGATATTCAATTTGAGCGGCAATGCATCGCGAGCATTGCGTTCAGGGGTTTATCGATTCAATCAAAGATATTTAAAGATTTTGGTATATCTGTTTTAAGGGATTTTAACTTGAATTGAGACAAATTACAAAAGTTTTAATAATAAAATTTACATATTTTTACTAAAGACCAAAGTTGGGGTAGGTGGCGCTGTGTACTCAGACGGACTTAGATTTTAGTCTTTCATTCCTTTTTTCTAGCCATTGTAGCGTGTTCAGTTGGAAATTTTGAGATAAAAGATATTCTATCGCTTGGATCAAGCCAGCCAAGTATAGTACGTAAATTACTAGATGCAGTTTCCATAAATTTAGCAACTGCCCACTACTTTTGCTCATCTCTTATAGAGATGCAAACAAAGTTTAACATTCACATTTTTTGGGTGGTGGGATGGACAATCCGGGAAAATTGCAAATTCGAAGATCTCACCATAAATGGAACTACAACACCATCCGGCAAGATGAATATCCAGCTAATACTAAAGCAAGAGCAAAACAAATTTAAGATGGACAAACTTAACTACTTGTTAATGGGCTAAAAAGATTTAGCCAGAATAGGTTTAGACATGCTACTAGACTGGGTGGTGTTTTTTAAAACGACTTCTGCAAAAGTCGCATGTACGAGGAGGAAAAAAGGCTATCCCACACCTTCTCTGTTCATGTCCTGCCCTTTCCCAGATATACAAATTACGTTTAGTAGGATTCGTCTTCAACATTACCAGCGATCTAATACACACAGACATTTGCGCTTTAATGAAAGTTCCATTGGTTAAATCTGTGAGTTAGTTCCCCACTTTTTCTTGAGCTATCACAATGAATCTATAGTGTTGGTATTAGTTTTTTAAATGTTTCTTGACATTCACCTTAACATAACCTAACCTAACCTTATTATGACCGGAGTTATTGAAACAGCTTTTCTATGTAAATTTTTCAAAAGCTTCAAAATGTTGGCAGACATCTACTTTCAGACAGTTCAATTTGACATTTCCAAAAAAAGCTTTTGCTGATATCCAAACCACTATAGGCACTAATTTGACATCTTAGCAACATCGTTTGACATATTTTTAGACCTTTAGAAAAAAAAAACAGAAGCCATTTTATAAGATTGACTCAATACTTTTTCTGCATTCCTACTCAAGTAAATTTTAAGTGTTAAAAGTGGTTTAAAATTGCTCCTGAAATTTTCCTCTAAGATAATTGGAATACTGAGAGAAGAATAAAGGTCTGTTGAAGTCTAGACGTCAAAAATAAAGTCTTGAAAATAATACACGGCCATTGGTTTAGATAATAATGTCATCTTTGAGGTAAAAAAAATCTCTTCGAAAAGCAGTCATTTCAAACAATATTTCAACACAATCATAAAAAAGGAGATATAATTTCTTCCTTAAAGTTCCTGCGATTCACTTATTTAAATGTCAAAGAAGCTTTGGGTCACAACTCCTTCGCTCAATTTACTAAATAAAAAACCTTTTGAACCCTGAAAACTCTTTGATTTTTAAACCAGCCTATTATGTAAGTACCAACTCAACAATTGGAACTCAGGAATCTTTCCCGGTTTAAAAAGGGTGTTTGTTGATTGACAGCAACAAGAAAATCACTCACGCCTAAGATAATTATGTATAATCCTTTAACGTCCTCGAGCAAACATAACTAATAGATATATCCCTCACACTTTTAACATCATTATTAATCTTAATCCCAGAGGTCGACGCACTGTCATCTGCACAGTTTCCTGATGAAAAAAAAAAACAGCAATAAACTGAAAACTGCTCCTTGTCTTCTCAAAAACACCACAAACTCGGCAACATCGCACATTTGAAGTGCACTTTGGTGTTCCACAGTTCTACTGTTCAAACAACTCCACTTAACCCTAACACAAGCGGAGACGAGTGAATTTTCCTCACATAAACCAAAAAAAAAAAAAAAAGAAGTGAAAATAACGATGTTATAACTCGAGTCCTTGCCGGGGTGAAACAATAATTTCCATCCTTCTTTCTTTCATTTCTTTCAACTGCGTCACGAAAACGAGAACGAATTTCATATTTGAACTTCCAAGTCGTCGCAACTTTCAACTGAACCACCACCATTCTCCATCAGACCCTCCTAGCCGTGCCTCTCTGGCACATCACAATCCATGCAGAAGGACAAATGAAGTCAGTTATTGAATTAACGTGGTTTCAAACAAAAGGAGATAAGGATATAATACGGGCATGCGCTAAATTGGCGGCGCCTTTCATATGCTCGCCGAAGGGCAAGCGGAATGTTATGCCCAAAAAAAAAATATGGATTTTGCCGAAAAAAATTCAATTGTGAAGCGATGTGTATGTTTTGTTTCAATACACGGTCCTTTTGCATGTCCTTACTTCTTCTCCTCCTTCTCCGCCCGGATACAGAGAACAGAAACATTTCATGTCCTAAGGCTCTGACATATATTATATTTATGTGTGATGTATAGATAGAGGTACTATAGGACTGAGCTTTTCGAGAAAGTTGATAGTTTTGCGTCCAACGCGATTTCCAGGAAATTGAAATGAATTAATCCTGAAGGAGTATGGATTTCGGGGGTTGAAATAATTTAAAGGGATGATGGAGTGCAAAATGCTGTCTGTGGCAGTTTATCAGCAAAAGAATGGCGGAAACAATAACAAAAAGACAGACTTAAGATTTATTGTTGTTGTGTTCAAAATAAAGTTTTTGAAAAGACAAATTATGTATTCGGATAGTTTGGTAGTTCTTAGAAACGTTGGCATGGAAGGAAAGTATCTAAATACATAATTAACACTCCGCGGACTTTAGTTTGATACATGTTAAAATGTTGATTTTTTTTTTATTTTGCGATTAGTTTCTCTTTCTCTAAGTCAAGTCGATATGTCGTTCTGGTTTTTATATATAAGCCCCGGTTAATTGAATTTCAAGTTTCTCTGATAAGTCAACTTTAACAGCGAGTTCACTATTTTTATTTGCGATTATACAAATACATAGGTACTTTAAGGCAGATTTTCTCGTAAACCACTTGATAGATTTTGATGAAATTTTTATAGACGAAAGAATATAAATTCTTAAATTTTCCCAGAAAAGTTGTTTTTGAGTTTTTCGAATAAAAATTTTTATATTAATTTTTGTTTTTTTTTTCAAAAACGGTGTAATAATTTTTTTTAAAGTTTATGTTTCTCATAAAAATTACAGGGTGCTAGAAGTTGGCATACTCAAAAAAAAAAAAAATTGAGAAATCGAAAAGTTGTTTAAAAAAACCGTTTTTTGAAAAAAGTGGTGGAACGATTTTGAAATTTTTTTCTGAAAATTCATAATAGTGAAAAAATCAGATATTTCCAAAAAAAACTATTTAACTTGTGATTTTTAAGCGTTTAATAATATTTCATATGATTTTTTGCCTAAATCTTTTTTAAATCTAAAGCCCACAGACCACTTTCACACATAAGCGCAAGTTTGTGCGACCCAGTCGTGCACTTTATTTTTATAAGTTTTTAATACCAAAATAAAAACACAGCACAAAAAGCCAAAACTCCAAAACTTTGCCTTTAATAACAGAACAAATATTAAAAATCCCTGAACTATATTTTAAGTCGCTGACTGTATTTTGTGTGCATTGACTGCAAAAATATTAGGAGCAACAAAAAAAAAATTGGAATATAAATACATTTTGAGTGCTTTCCGATTGGAATCTATAGTCCAAGGGATATCCTTCCCCATACTTCCTATTTGAGTGATCGAATTCCACAGGAATCCATTCATTAGTTAATGGAACATTTAAGGGTATGAAGGTATACTGGTTTTCAAAGACCGTCGACCTCTTCCTCCTTCAAAAATCGGTCGGTCATGCCGCCATTATGTCCTCAATGGCAAATGAACTTTATGCGGCGACCCATCAATTGAGAACAGCATGTCGTCGGGCAATTATATTGAAACCCGATACCACCAAACGGGGGCACTGAAGGTACCTATGTACATTATACCGATTTCATTCCTCGAAAATGGGCAAAAGGTGTACTGTTTTTTTTTTTTTAATTTTTATTTATGCGACATAAGATCCAACTAGACGCTGATGGTGGCGGCGTTGAATGAGTTGTGGGAAAAACAGCTGCAGACCTTGCGATTGCAATTTTTTTATCTTTTTGTTTTGTATCATGAACAACTTAGAAAATTGCATGCAAAGAGTGCGAGCGCTAGGGCCGGGCGCCACGACATCGACCGACAACGACGGACGTCAGGCGCCAATTGATTATAATATAAAGGAAATGAACTCAAGGGAAATATGTACTATGAATTTGTTTCCTTTTTAGGGGCTGTGGATGTAGGGTGCATGAAGTGAAAGTTGGATTTAATATGCAAGGTAAAATTTTAAAGGAAGAATAGTATCGTTTGGATATATATTATCACGCTAGAAAAATTAGAAAAGGGTAAAAATGTAGTTTATTGGATTGCCAAATTGCTTTCTGAGGATGGGAACACTTTTGTAATTTTAAAGTTTTAAGCGTTGTTGTTAAAAAAGTAATTGGAGGGAGGGATAAATCCGGATCACTTTTCTTTCAGGAATTTTTATTTCTGTCATTAATCAAGATCTAACAATACTCCCCTTTCTATGCATGGAACTTGCAAGCAGGAAATCGAGCTTTTCGTTCTTGGCTTCTTACAAACTATCTTCTGTAGAATGAGCAAATACTTGACGTCCAAAGCCTGATTAAGAAATTTGCTTCGCTCGAACACCATGGAAATGTTTTCTGTCTTTCGATATTTCGTCGCCATTTTGATTAAAAACGCTCCAAAATAAATAACCTGTTTCATTTCTTCAGTGAAACAATTTACCCTTCAAACTCGTACCGCTGCAGCTGGGAAATTGCACCAGTTTAACCTTGATACTAGTTTCAGACGTTCATTCAAGTGCATGAACTAGTTGTGTAGCCACACTTCACGAATGTGGAATGCTTCACACGTCAGATTTTTCCAAAATTGTGCATCGGAATTTTCTTTTTAACTCCTAACCAAATTTTCTAAAGGGTATTAATGCCCCCTTGACTGGACGCTGATTACATAAATTTAATTTTTTCAAAATGTTCTCACATTTGAACTTTTTTTATTTCCAGCATATTGATCGGAACGAATGCTGTAGTGAAGATCAGTGATTTCGGAACAAGTCGTGAATGGAATGAAATAAGTACAAAAATGAGCTTTGCCGGAACTGTGGCTTGGATGGCACCCGAAGTCATCCGCAATGAGCCATGTTCTGAAAAAGTAGATATCTGGTCATTTGGTGTTGTCCTATGGGAGATGCTTACCTGCGAAATACCCTACAAAGACGTTGATTCCTCTGCCATAATCTGGGGTGTTGGCAATAATTCGCTAAGGCTACCGATTCCTTCTAGTTGCCCAGATGGCTTTAAGCTATTGGTCGAATTGTGTTGGAGTGCCAAACCAAGAAACCGTCCATCATTTCGGCAAATTCTAGCACATTTAGAAATTGCCGGACCTGAACTACTAAGGCAAAATGAAAAGCAATACTTCGAGACTCAACGATCATGGAAGGAAGAGATTAGATCACATTTGAAAGAGATCACACAAAATGGCACCAGCATACATAAGTATGAGCAGGATTTGATTAAAAGGAGAACTGCTGAGTGGCGACATGCTCAAGACATTCGAATGGTTTATGAGGATAAGTTGGAGAAAACGAATCGATTGTATTTGGAGTTGAGCGAATGCATGACACAATTGCAAGAAAAGGAGAAAGAAATTGCTGAGTAAGTAGAGAAAAGGGTTTTGCCAAATGAGTAAAAAATCTAAATTTTTTGGGATTTGCTTTTAGGAGGGAAAAGAAGTTGCCAGGCTTCAAGCCAACTAGACGATTGGGAAATACTCTACGGAAGATGCAATACTACCGAAGAAGACTCAACAATCATCCACCAATGATCTGTGATACTCAATCAACCACACCAGACCCGGAAACGACACCAGAAGTAAGTTAACACCTATAAAATAAAGTCAATTTATGCAAACTAACAAATTCCTTACAGAGTCCCGTAAAGTGTACCCTTTACGCGCAACTAGATGGTTCGCAACCAAAATCATTTTGTGTGAGCACGCAGAAGCCCAAGAAAGCCCGTCACAGACGCGTTGGCTCTGGCACCTTTGCCGCAGCCCCCAAAGTCAGTCCACTGCGTGAAAGGAGGTATCAAAGTGAGCCGGAGAACCGTAAAGTCAAACTTGTCGATACAGAGACCCAAACCGATGCCATGGATATAAGTGAAACAGATGCCAGTCCAAGTGCGTTCTACGCCTCCAGGGAAATTTCAGCCAGTTTGATTAGTGGTTGCACAGTTGATGGAACTGCTCGTCTAGTCACATGTCAAATGGCTGAACCACAGACACCTGTTGCCGATTATCAAGTTACCATTGGTGCTGCTGACAACAGTCAGCACTTGTACCAGCAACAACCTCCACTCCTACACCAGAATGTCGTTCAAATATCGAGTCCGATAAGTCCCAATGGCAACACGAGTTCGATGACAACCAGCGAACTGACATTCCAGAATACATGCTCTAGTCCCGATCAATTGGCTTATGACGATGCCATGAATAGCAACGAAAGGCTGGACATTACGGGCTGTTGCAGTGATGACGAGAATCTAGAGACTTTGAATAGAAAAGTTATCGAATTCATTCACGAGAATCGATTGCAAACGACAACGAGCTCATCGTGCAACACTCAAACGCTTACTACGACAACGACTTCAACTGGTCCTGGAAGTGGTGGAGGATCGACGCAACACTCGGAAAATGGGAACTCTTTTGATCGAGATTCACTGATTTATGCGTCGGCATGCAAGAAGAAGCAACAACGAAGCAGCTATACATCATGTGCCAATGAGTTAAATGGTTATGATACGAATAATCATCAACATCACAGTCCGAATACTATGCCACGATGTGGTGGACAGCTGAGGCACATGAGGCAACAGCAGGTGGAGATGAATAATGCAAATGGCGAATCTCAAGAGGATTTGTGTGATGATAGTTGGTCAGATGAGGAAGGTGAAGATACCGATTACAAATATTCATTGAGGAGAAGAAGGTAAGACGCTTTGACGTGTGACTATGGAGTTAACTCCGAATCTCAATTTCATAGATTTCGGTAAAAAAAAACTACGCTCTTTTAAACTTAATTTTAAAACATAAGCAAGAGCTACAGTACGTTTGCAACGAACTGTTGGATACCCTATTCCCCATATTTTTGTATGTGCATGCGTCTGCCTCCCGCAAACAGCCGATGTTTCAGTTTCAGAAACAAAATTCTTCTTTAGCAGACAGAAAAAAATTCAATAACATTAATTTTGTGTGGTGTGATGTTCAATTAGTGCTGGCAAAATAAAAAAGGCGTGCGCCACGCCCAAAGTTAAAACTTTTTACTGCCAAGGCAATTGGTATGAGCTCAGTGACATTCAATTTTATTCTTGCAGATCGATTTGAACAAAACAAGACAAAACTTAAATTTTTAAAAATTAGATTTGGAATGGAAATATCGATTATGTGTGTTTTTTTAACAATTCTTGGACCCCACTCTGCTACGTAACCATGGAATATAAATCCAAGTGTTCATCTGTTTACTTCAAAACTGCGACCTATAGTTAAAAAACGTTAAAAAAATTAATGCATTATACGACTTTTGACGGAAACGCCGCGCCCCTTAAAAGTGGACATGTCTTAAAAATTTTAAGCACTAACTGCGCTTTGATCAGTATTTAGGCATATGTGTAAGACTAGAGCTGAATCGAGTAGTTTTTAAACAATCTTACCTGAACAAAGGTATTTTACCAAAATCACGCCTTTAAAAGTGGGCGCATTGAAAAAATTTACAAAAGAAAATGTAGAGATATATTTTTCAAATAACGAACGGAAGGAAAAAGGTTTAAATTAAACATTGGAAATGCCTTAAATTCTTAAGGCTGCGTTTTTCGTTCTTTCATGAAAAGTAGGCGTAAGCCACGCCCAAAATTCAAAAATTTCTTTTCATACACAAACCTTTTAGTTTCTATTAAGAGACGCAAAATTTTGGCTTGCGGATTCATTATAAATACCGTTTATTTACAAAAACAATTTTTGTATAGTTTCTAATGAAAAGTGGGCGTCAGCCACGCCCAAAATCAATTTTTTTGATTTCATACACAAGATGTTTATGTGCCAGTAAGACCCACAAAATTTAATGTTTTTCGCTTTAATATAACAATTGTTATTTTATAAAAACAATATTGATGTTTTTGTATGAAAAATAGGCGTAAGCCACGCCCAAACTGAAATATTTTTGTTTGATTGGAAGAAAGTTTACCTAAAGCTTACGTGTGCAAAATTTTAGCGTTATGCTTTTATCGTAACTGTACAAAAAACATAATTTAATTTTATTAAATTGAGGTTGTTCAACAAAAATGGCGGTTGTGGGCGTGTTTGTGGGCGGATTTTACCGGTTCAAGAACTTAGCCTTACTCTTGAACCAAAGATTATATATACCAAATTTCAGCTTTCTAGCTCAAAAATTGCGACCTTTAAAGAGTATACATACGGACGGACGGACGGACGGACGGACGGACGGACGGACGGACGGACGGACGGACGGACATGGCTAAATCGACTAAGCTTTTGATTCTGAGTCAGAATATATATACTTTTCTATACCTAACGGTATTATTTCTCTATTTACAAACTCCACACCAAATACAATATACCCATTCTATGGAATAGGGTATAAAAATAATTTTTTGTCTTAAATGACACCTCCAAAATTATTTTTGCCTGGAGGGCGTAAACAAGATTTTGGTAACACGGCAGATCACCTTTTATAGGTACACCCTGTCAATAAACCTGCATAAGCCCAAAACTTCCTACATAACGTCATGGTTGAAACTTCCTACATAACGTCATGGTTGATACGGAGTAGTACACTCGGTCAAACACAAATAGAATCTTTGGAAAGTAAATTCCACTTCGACAATCTAACGAAGAGGTGCAGCCTTTTGCTCTGGACAGCGGCCTCACTTTAGAAATGAATAGAGTACATTTTTATGAAAGCATACGAAATAGCGCCCAAGGAAATATCGCCCAAACTGATTTGGAAATAACGCCCAAAAAATGTTTTAACGCCCAAAATAAAAAAAAAAAAGGAAATATGACCCAAAAGTTTTGGCCTAACACCTGAAATTCCATATCGCCCAAATCAATAAATGGCAATATCGCCCAAAAATTTTATATGGAAATTATTTTTTGGGCGTAATTTCCAATCACTACTTTTAGTAAAAATGTTTGGTTCTCATCTCCCAAAAACAATTTTGAAACATGTAATATTTACTAAATCTCTGGTAAAGTGTATGGATATGGAACAATATCCTTAAGACGTGGAAATTAACTTCGGTTCGTGGGGGGGGGGGGCGACGCGGGGGGCACGCGGCTTTGCGACCGCAGTGACCAGGCGGGAGCGTGCCGGCACGCCTGGTCACTGCGGTCGCAAAGCCCCCCCCCCCCCCGCCGCACCGAAGTTAATTTCCACATCTTAAGGATATTGTTCAATACAAGAAAACTGTTTGTGTCCGTTATGCAGGCAAATAGTGGTAGGCAGTACACAAGTATTTGTTTGAAAAATAAAATTTTGGGCGATATTTCCCCTATTTGGGTGCTTTTTCTTTTTGTACTTGCACTTTTGGGCGGTTATTCCTACTTTTGGGCTTTAATTCCTTTTACACCATTTCAGCTTCATATTTTGGGCAGTATTGCCTTTTATAAAAACAAACTAAAACAAGGAAATAGCACCCAAAATGGAAAAATAAATACAACAACAATTTGTTCGACAATTTTTTGGGCGTTATTTCCAAATCAGTTTGGGTGATATTTCCTTGGGCGCTATTTCCTAACGCCGTTTGGTTTCGCATTAATTTTAATGGGTATCAGTGATTGTTAGTGACCATAGTTATAACGTGAACGATATGTCCCTGTGAAAGTTTTGATTTCTTATGAAGATTCTTATTGTAATGTTTCTAGTCTAGTCTAGGCCCAATGGGCCGTATTCATAGATGATGTTTAAGTTGTTGCTAAGCTAAACTGGAGTTTACCTGATGAAGTTTCCATAAGCTAAACTCCAGTTTAGCTAGCAACAACTTAAACATCATCTATGAATACGGCCCATTTTCTTTTACTTTTAATTTACCACTACTATCTCTATAAATGAAACTCACTTTTATCTAAGTTCAAACTCTTTATTTATTACTTTATCTTAGCACCACTAATTATTCGCCATTTATTCGCTACCACGGTTAAAATGAAACTGTGTCCATTTCCGAATAAAATGTCCTATTTATACTGGGATCAAAGTTTCCCGAACAGTCTAAGTCTCGAGCCATTCGGAATTGTCAAGATGCTTTGAAAGCTTTCAGAGCTTTCAAATTTCCCATTGTTATTTCAGCAGAATCATTCAGCAGAATTATTCAGCATTTTTACTTAGTAGAGACCAAAACCATATAGTAATATTTCTGTAGTAGAAACAAAAACCATTCATAAAACTGTAGTTGAGACAAACACTATTCATGTACCATTATTTTTAAAATTATTATAAGATTTTACTAACCGATTATTTTCCAAATTTCAGTATTGGTCGACAGCCAATTGGCCGTGGTATGAGAGCCCGCCGTTGCTACAAAACACAAACATCAGCACCAATTCCAACTCACAAGCGAAATGTTGCAATAGTATCAGACGAAGAGAATACCTCAGAATACAGTCATTCCCCATCCAGCCAACATTCAACTCTCGAAAGCAACACCGACCTTCCAGGTGCTTTGAAACAGATGAAAATCAATACCAAATCCACAGCAACAAATACAACAGAAGCAATGACAACAACCGCTTCCACTACAACCCTCTCCGACAGTGAGGATTCAAGTGATTCTGATTCGGATGATGGTCCAACCGTATCGTCACAACTCAATCAATATAAATGCCAAAATGCTGCTCTCAAAAGTAGCGATGTCATTTCAATAGCAACACCAGCATCAGCTGGAGCAGTAAATATGGTTTAAAATCAAAATATTCCTTCCTCTAAATATAAACAAAAATATATTATATATTTAAATATCTTACTTAATTATTAATTATGTATGTACATATAGGTACCTTTTAGAAAAAAGAAAAGAAAACACTTACAAAGCGAACAACTCACACATTAGAGTGTTCTACGACAAAAGAAAAAAACAAGACTCATAAACTTACACATAATAATAATTATTATTATATTATTAAAAACAAAATTTAAAACTTAAAACTAAAAATATAATATAGACATAATTTGATTAAATATTTATGTTGTTATAATTTTTAGATTTTAAGTCTTAATTTACATTCATTGTGAACGCATTTACTTTAATTACAAAAAAATTAAAAATAATTAAATTAATACTTAATTACATAATAAATTGTATTACGATTAAATACATTGCAAAACAACAAAAATAATATTGTATTTTAAACTATTAAATATTTACTATTTATGTTAGTTATAATATTTAATAGTACTTAGTATAGAAATTCTGCCTTGACGACTTATTATTTTTTAAACAAACCCTCTTAGCCCTCAAACCCTCCCACTTAAACTATAAGCAAACTTGTTGTAAGCATAATTATTATATAATTAAGTTTAATTTTTTCCCCCCAAGATGGTTTACTCTGTCGTAATATTTATAATTACCTTATATGTAAACATTTAATAATAATAATTATATATTATAATTATATCAAAGCAAGTTATATAGCTACAAAATTTCAAAAAACAACAAAAAAAATTAATTAATTCTTAATTAAATTACTTAAATTAAATTACCTGTTGTACATAATTTGTTTATGTATAGATAAGATGTAAGATACAAACAAAAATAATCATGATGTAATGCATGTTGAAATATTTATGTATAAAATTTAGACTGTAAAAATAAAATATATAATAAAACAAAAAAACTGAAATTAAAACAAACAAAACCTACTATCCGAGATCTGAAGTTAATTATTATTGAGAAATCGGTAGAAAAAAAAAAACAATAAATAATTATACCATCTAAAATAAATCAATGTCCAATAATTTAAGTATGGCAACACAGTTCGAATAATGGCAAATAATGGAGAATTTGTCCAGCATATTAGATGTGTTTTTCAATGGAAAAGGATTTTCAATGGAAAAGAATGGAAAAGGAGTGTGCTAAGAAACAATGAATTAATGAATAAAATTGCAACCTTAAAACTAACTAACTAATGGAAATCAAAAATATGCAATTGACAGGATCAATACAATTGTCATTAGATTTATTCTTTTGAATTTGCGCTTTATATGATGCTAGTTTGCATCACATTTTCTGTGATATTGGTTTCTTGCAAGTTTGAGGATAATGAAGCCTTTTTGAGAGTTACTTATGCAGATATTAGAGAAAGATGCATTGCATGGGCAAGGAAAGAGAACTATTTGGCTTATATAGTCTTTGGATTAGATCCTTATCTTATTGAGATAAGATGCTAATTTCAAAGTAGAAATTTTTGACAATGAAATTGAATCAAATTGTATTTTTCAAAAAGATATGTGCTCAAACCTTGTTAAAGGCATTACGATGTTCCTCAGTGATAATTTTGCAAATAATCAATTTAAACGACAGGCGAAGGTAAAGTAACGAAAATTTTAACGTTTAGCTATTTAAGCCCATATTTAATGACTTAATCAATTGGCAACACACATATTTTTTAGACCTTCCTAAATATTTCACTCATCAGATTATTCAGAGTTCAAAAGAAGCTGGACGGTGGCAGTCGAAAAAGGACAAGCTTAGCTAAGAGATCTTTACGCCTTGAAAGACTTATTACAAGGTGTTTCACTTGGCAGCGATTTTGTGCAGAGACGAAATGATATATTTTTGATAACCTCAAAACCGTAAACCGGTTTCGTAGCTCAAAATACGGGAAATACTTCTTACGGAAATCTATATTTCTGCTGCGCAAAAGCCGAGAAGCTGAAATCGTATTTACAAGTTGCGATGAGGATCTAGTAAATCTTTTTCAATAAAAAGATCGTGCTGGCAAAATCAATTCATCACGTTACAGTTGCTTCAAACAACAACAGAATTGTAAAACTATAAGGGCTAGTGATTTCCCTGCTAACAAACAAATTGTAGATCTGGCACAAAAACAAAATGGCTGAAAAGTTTGAATTTTCATGCATAATTCGTTTGTTCACTGAACTTTACTTTTGGTGGTAGTTGAAAAGATCTTTTTGACAATCGACATTTTTTTTCATTTGGAATGTCAATTTTGTCACTGGTTTTTGTGTCTTTTGTGAGCTTTAAAAATGTTGAGTCATTAAAGCTATTTTGAGACTAGATTAAAAAGAAATTAAATGTCAGTTTGACAATTCCATTTAAACAATTTGTCATTCCAATTATTTTTAAAACCGCTTATTCCAAAAACTGAACGTATGAACTTTTCCACTCTAAAAAAAAGTGTTAGAAGTTTTTTTTTTTGATAAAACCAATGGATTTTTCTACTTGATTGGTCTGCTTGTGATTTAAATTTTGCCTAGAAACAAAGCTGTCAATAAAATGGATACATATATAAAGCATTTACAATGTCATAACATTATGACAGCTATTCAAATCGTTTGGCTTAGACACGAAATAAAACATCAAGCGTTCTTTACTTATAGCCATTAATTTATTAATACTCAATATTGCACGGCAACCGTGTAAATGTTTTATTGTCCATAATTCCAGTTTGTGCAAGATTTAATGAAATGTTGAAAAACTTGCCTTTTTTGGAAACTTCTTCAGGAAATTGTACATTTCGTTTAAAAGCATACAAAATAAACATTTGATCAATATTTTATCCAATAATATTGCGTGGTTTGGTCCTTATTACAGATTGCTTATTAACTGCTATAAATGTTGTCATGTGAACAACGCCTAAAGCAAGTTTGTTTTAAAGTTGACATTCAAAAACAGAATTTTAATTCATTGTCCTTCCACACACCTTTTCTCCCAGTCTATCATTTTATATACCATACCCTTAAAATATCTAATAAATGCCTAATATACATTTTAATTCATAAAATCAAATACTTTGGTGTTGAAATTAAAATACAAAAATAGATTCCATACAAAAATGATTATGCTTGGCTTGCTGTAGATAAATTTTATCGGTGATATTCTTAAGTCACGCTACTTTATTCTTCAAGTTGTTTTATATGAATTAATTGATATCTACCCTACCATCCCTTAACTCTTAAACAAAAATAAAACACTTTTCATAAGCCTTTTTGTTGAAACCAATCCTTTTTTAATTTTTGTGATTTTTATCGAGCTTTATTTATTTAAACTTAAATTTTGTTATAAGGAAAATTCACTCTTATTATATACATGTTTTGCTTTTAAAGTGCCTTAAAAAAATACACAAGAAACAAAAATTTTTTGATCATTATAATAAATAAAAAGAAAATAAATAGCAAACAGAAAAATGAGATTTAATAATAAAATTTAGCTTTTTTGACAAAAACATATATTGTTTTTTTTTTTACAATAAAAATATTTTGCTACCAACATTTTTTATTTTTCTAATTTTTCATTCAAATAAATATTATGCAAATATAAATGTAGATTGAAGATTTTTACACACACAAAATAAAATAAAAATGATTAAAATAAGCAAATCATTATAAAAACCTAACCACGCTTGCCTCTATATAATAAATGTGTATAAGTACAAAAAATAATTAAAATTATTTTGGTCGTCGTTGGTTATTAAAGTTAAAAAAGAGAAACAAATATCAAGACAATCTTTTTATTTCCAAAGTGTAATTATTTCTTTGCGAACATTTTGCGAATGTCAGAATGACTTTTTATTTTACCGTGTTATGTTTGGTTTCCGCGAAATTGTTTAAAATTTTATTTGTTTGTCAATTAAAAAAAAAATTAAATGAAAAAAAAAAGATATTGTTTGACAAAATTATGTCAGTTACTATATAAATTTGTATTTTAAATTAATTATAAATTATAAATATTAAATATAGTTTTTAATACATAAGAAAATTAATCATTAAGTTAATTATGGTTCATTAAGTAGAAGAGCCGTTAAGTTGAAAAAAAAAACATAGGATTGAAGTAAAATAATAAAACAAAATGATGTATGAAAGTATGAACGTAAGAAAAACTGTGTTTTAATTTTTTGACGAAATCATGGGCTTTCAAAACAGGAAGCAAGTTTATAATGTAAATCTAGTTATCAGAATCTTATGTAATGACAAAGCGCTTCTTACCAAAATTCTGTGTTTCTGGTTTTGGCTATTAGTTTCCCCTTCCGAACATCAGCAGGCTATGACTACCTTTTTAAATGTTTAAAAACACAGAACGACCGTTTGAAAAATTAAGAGGGATGATGGAAGAGGGTTAGCCAAAACACTTTGTCTTTGAACTTTTAATAAAGGAACAAAAATGCCAGTGCAAAGCGTACTACATTCGAGTTGTGCGTTTAAAGAACGAATTTCAATTACAGAAAGAATTCAAACAATGTTTTAGAGATGTCAAGTATCTGATCGTTCATACGATGGCAAAAGGGGTAAGTTTTGTTTCAGCGACAAGAGGTAGCATCTGATGATTATCGAAGAATTGAGTTCTACGCGGTTTCTAATACATTCGGACTGAGTGGCTTTTCGAAATCTGTCGTCCCAACAATTGACACAAAGTAACACTGAAACTATTCCTTCTCAATCGAAGAAAATTTATTAGAGACTTCTATAGAAATCGGTGGTAATACTCGTATCAGAGGGTGAAGTACAGTGCTTTCTAATATTAGTTGTTATGCATTAAAAAAGAAAATTAAATACATAAGTTTTTATAAATTAAAACATCGAGGTATTGTTACGGTAAAAATAATAGGAACAAATTATAAATCCTTTATTTGAAAAAGGCAGAATGATGTCAGAATTTCATTGTTCTTTATTTTCGATGCAGGGCACAAGTTTTGATATGAATGATTTTAAACTAAACGAAAGAACTGGCGTACGAACTCTTTTTCTTATTTCTTTCGTTATGCATTTGTGCTTAGACTTTTCTTTTTTGAGGTTTTGAATTGAAGGTCAATTCCAAAGGATGTTTTTAAGAACGCAGAGTTTCGCTTTTGGGCTTTTCTGACATACTATAAGAACTGATGAAGTCGTAAACTAACAAAACGTCCTTACTTTTTTTTAGACAAAAATCAAAACAATTTAAAGTAAAAAGGTTGTTTTTTAATTCACTATGACCGGTCTTCTAAAATATAAACAAAAAGTGAATATTATTATTCATATTAAATGTTAATATTACATTCCCAATAAAAACAACTTTTTTGTTTATATAACCAATATATTTATTTGGTTGCCTCCATTATATTTAATACATTGAAATCAAATTCGTTTTGGATCACCGAGAATACCATTTGATGCCGGCTGTTCTCCGTCATGGTGTTTTCTTATTAAAAAAAAAACAAACAAATTCCACCAAATCCGTTTAGTAGAGTCTTCCGCAATTTTGTATCGCCTTTATTATAAGCTTACTGGAAGGTGTCTTAATCTTTAGAAATAAAAAAAAATCTTTGAGTTCCGATGATAAAATATGTGGGATTCTCCGAAATAAGCTCGCATATACTTCCTCATGTAAAATGTATTATACCCAAATATGTCAAAATAAATTTAAAATTGAAACCAATTTAATTTGAGTTTTATTCAAATATATTGGCTAGACGACATGACAATGCGGCAGATGAAGTGTTGCTAAGTTAATGATGATTATTGTTCAATGCATTGGCATAAACACCACTTCCGGATAACCCGTTTTGAATGGAATTCGAGAAGATCTATTCAAAGATATATGCCAAAAGAGGTTAAATTTTTGAATTTTAATAAGCTTGTTATGTTGTGGTTTGCGCCATCATCACCGGCTGAGAGGCATTTAATGATTAATGAAATCGTTCTGAAAATATTCTTTAGAAATTAAAACCAAATAATAAAGTATGCACATTTTTAACACTTTTAGCACACTTTTTCAGAATGCTTATGGAAGTTTAGAATTAGAATAATGAATTAGCCCAATTTGTAATTTTTGCATAAAAAGTTGATTTTTGTAGATTTGGAATTAATTTATTAATATTTTGCATAAGTGATGATATTTAAACATCATATTTTAGACTTGGCGCACGCTGAGCTTAAATTTGTCATAGCTGTGCGTGGATCGGGAGTGTTACTCCAAAAAAGTATTTTAATATTGATGCATTGGTGTACACTATATTTGATTGTGAGAATGTCCTGCTGATTCTTTCTGAGTGTCTTGTTTGTCTCTGTACTGTCTGAAGAATACAGAAAGCTAAAAGCAAACTATTCCTGAAACACCAATTTTCCGCCAAATCGAAAGGAGTTTACTCGTAGTGTAAATAGAAATTGTTTCTGAAAAAATAATTCGCTTTGATTTGTTTTTTTTTTTTTTTAATAATAATCTTATATTTTCTAAAACTAGTATCTATTATTTTGTTAGTTTATTATTATGTACCTCTTTTCCTTCTACTATAATTTCCGTAGACATAAACTTAAAGAAATAGATTTAAATTCACGTAAACCTACATAAGTTCATTAAACTGCTGTAAGTTTTGGTATTTGTAAACCTTAATATGAATTAATAAACTAAGTTATTAACATATTTTGACAAATTTATTATGTTGGTTAATAAGCTCTCAAGATCTATACCATATATTACATGACTTTATCACTGTTTATATTTTTTTACAATATTAACTGGATTTTTGTTTCACAAAAAATAAATATTTGAAATAATCATATAATTTTCATCACATCGTACAAAACAAATAAATTTAAAAAAATTGACAATAATTAATGAAGGTTACTCTATCACTTAAATGCGTGGGTAAATCTGAAATTCATTTAAAAATCAAAGAAAAATTTCAAGAAACTAGTTTTTTTGTTTATTTTAAATTCCTATCCGACAAATTCCACGCCAAGATTTGAAGAAAATTTATAAATGAACGCGAAATATCTATGCCCATTTTCACTAAGGTCCACTTATAGGAAACCATAAACTTTGATCTTTTTGGGACCAAGAATATAAAATAAAATGCAAATGAAATAAAATTATTTGTGCTTGTATTTTTTCGAATCCTTACTTTAATTTTTTTGTTTTGGAAAGTTTAATCAAAGAAATGGATGTTTTCATTGACTTTTTATTTTTAGTTTGCTTCTCAATGTTAACTTTTATATTGGGTATTCTATCAGAAGAATATATTATATTAGAAGACAAAATTATTGTTGAAGAAAAACTTCTTCATTTAGGTTGAACTATGGTATTAAAATGTCACACCAATTGAAGAAAATTGCACCTACCTAGTTTTAAGATTTAGGTTTATAATACAAAACATGGGAATGTCTTCTTTTCAACGGAATGCATATTAATATATAAATACTAAACCCTAACTGGAGCTCATGAGTTGGCTCTTGCCATGGTAATCTTTTAGGAATTTAAAGATTTAAAGCATACAATTAAGGAAAATATATTTCTTGAATCCTCCTTGAAGAAAAAAAAGGCTTCATAAGAAACTAATGACTCGCAATGGTGATATTTTTCTTTTTATGATACATTAAACAAAAGAGTTGATGTTAAAACCTCAGAGTACAAGTCAAAATAACTCTTTCAATTGGACATAGAGAATGTTTGCGGTTCAAATTATTCACACCTTATTGCACGTTTTGTCATATTAGCTTGATAACCTGTAATCCATAACCTTGACTATATGGGAAGACTACCGATCGAAATATCCGAGAAGATTAAATCATATCACAACACATATACTTGAGTGACTATATGTCCCCTTCGTAATTATCGCACAAATTTGTTCACTCAATGTAGTAGCTTCAAGTTTTGCAAACATAAAGAAGCAAGCAAACAGTGATTTTAATGAAAATAAATAGACATCAGAATAACCAAGGCCTTGTTCGTATTTTTAAATTGACCCACAGAGCGAAATAGCCTACAACAAAAATCCTTCAAATAAATTAACTGACACCTCAATATCGAACCTCTAACTGTTGTTAATTTTCACTAGAAAAATTAAGCAAAGAATAATATACTTTGAATTATACAGAACCAATTATAGTTTTGATTGATTTAAAAAAAAAATCAGACTCGGGTAGTTGAATTTTGCCATTGTCATTCAAGCGCAGAGAATAAATTATCGCATCTTCCTTTGATGCTGTTCTTCACTCTGGGTGTAGTTTAAACAATGCCAGACAATCTGCATGAAAAAATTCAAATCTAAGAAATAAACTTGAAAACTTGTGGGTGATATTAAAGTTTGATTTTATTAATATAAATAGATACCTAGAAAAGACTGTAAAACAACAGATACTTATTGCATTTTAACCAAAATAGTTCTACAAAATATAATTATTACAAACTCAAAATGAAGTTCCTTTTAGTTGTAAGTTTATTTTAAAAAAAATTCCTTTTTTTTAATACTTATAGCTTTTATTTGAAAAAATTGAATAACTTATAATTTTCTCAATTACTTAGGCACTTATGATTTGCTTTGCCGCCTTTGCTGTTATCTCGGCTGCTCCACTGGAAGAGGGAATTTTCGGAGATTTGATCGAAAGTGACGCAACCAATCCACAGGAACAGAATTCAATTCACAAATTGATACTGCTGAAGAAACTTAAACGCAAGCTGTTGGGTTAAATGAAACATCGACTTTAATTTATGCTTACACAAACTAAGACAAACTGATAGATAAATAAGAAAAAATGAAATATTTTTAAGATACTATTAAAATTAAAATCATAAACAAAATACCATACTAGATATGTCTGCTTTTATTATTAACAATTATTCAAAAAATCTTACTTATTTATGTGTTTACAACAAAGTCGAGAAAAGAAGCCTATAAAGTGAATCTCCATTTAAGATTTTTTTAAGCTTGGAAGGACTTCCGAATGAACTTACCAATCATTGAAATGGTGTCTGACTTGAAGCTTGTACATTGACATATACAGGGTTTTCATACAAGAGGTATTATTTTGATATTCAAAGAAAAATGGCAATTTTTGAGATAAATGATCGGATGTTTATACAAGTGTCAAGATAAAAGTATGCCATTAGTAATGAAAAACAAAATCAGCCAAATGGCCACCACGGCTACACTGACACAACAATATCCTTTTCATAAAATTTTCCATCACCAAATAGCAAATTGGCTGCTGTATGCCCTCAATAGCTTCACGAATTCCATCTTTGAGGTCTTGCATCGACGCTGAGCTGTTAGCGTAGACCTTACTTTTCACGTGGCTCCAAAGGAAGAAGTCGCAAAGGTGTTAAATCACAATATATCGGTGGAATTGTGATCACCTCTTTGAGAGATAACACGGTCCGGAAACTTTTCCCGTAAAAGATCGATGGTTTCGTTGCTTGTGTGGTATGTAGAGCCGTCTTGTTGAAAGTAAATGTTGTCCATATCAATACCATATTCCGGTCATACAAAATTATTAATCATCTCGCGATAGAGCAATCCATTCACCGTAGCTGTTGCTCCTCATTTTCGAAAAGTAAGGTCCAATGACCCCACCGGACCATAAACCGCACCAAACAGTTGAGGATGGGGAGGCTTTTCAACAATAAATCTTATGTTTTCCGACCCCCAGATGTGGCAATTTTGCTCGTTGACGTAGCCATTGAGGTGGAAATTGGCTTCATCAGTCAAGATGATTTTTCGATGAAATTCATGCATTTCAAGGGCCCAATTAGCAAAGACACGACGTTGTTGATGAACGAACGGCTTGAGTAATTGTGTTAACTGAACTTTATAAGCCTTAAGACCTAAGTCTTTATGCAAAATACGGTGTAATGACGTTTGTGGATAGCCGAATTCCACTTTGGGCTACAGTGACAATATTCTCAGTTCTTCTTGAGTGACGTACACATTGCTTACTTGTCCTAACAGCTCAAATTTGTCCTCCAATATCTGAATTACGGTCCGACAAGGTGCTTCACGACGACCAAAAAATGTTTTAGTTTTACGAACCGTCCCTGAGACATTTTCACCATTTTTATAGTGAATTTTAATTATTTCAATGCGTTGTTGAAACATGTATCTTTCCATTTAAATTAATAAGGTAGTTTCTACTTGTCAAATGTCAAAAAGTTACAGCTTCAAAAGTGACAACTATCAAAATAGCGGGCTATTCAAAATAACACCTCTTATTGGAAAGCCCTATATATTTTCGTGTATGGTCGAAACTTTAAGAACCTCTGTTGAAATCAAGATGGTAAGGATAATCATCACCATTTGTGTGCGTCTGGTTGATCCACTATGCCTGGATTTATTGAAATCACAATGCATTAAACGGAAGCCACAAACAAATAAAATCCAACAAAATATTTTTCTTTTTTTTTCTTAAATATATTTTATTTCCTAAATAATTTCAATTGTAACAATAACTTAAACAAATAGTTCATTTTGGTGTTCTTTAGACTCGCTATACAATACTGTTTCTATTAAATTCTTAACTGCTTAACCCTTCAAGAGTTTAAGCTTCAACTTCTTCAACAGCAAAAGTTTCACTGATGAGCTTGGTGCCTGGGGATTAGTGATGTCATCATCGGGAATATCTCCAAAGATTCCTTCTTCCAATGGAGCAGCTGATACTACTGCCAGAACGACGAAGCAAACCAAAAGTGTCTGTAAAAGGAAAATGAGGACATTTAACTAACCATTATATTAACATATATACAAATTTCATGAAACCTACAATTAAAAAGAATTTCATTTTGAAGCTAAAACAATGATTGAAGTGAACTTGTTGAGAGCAAGTAAGTTTCTGATGAGTCAAATGTCACTTTGATGACTATTTATACCAAACTTATTATAATGGTCTCTAATGCATCGAATTGGCAGATGTTTTTGAACTCTTGTCTTTGAACATAATATTTGCTGAATTTATAATTTGTTTGAATAAAATTAAAGCACCATGGCATGATTTTGAACAAAGATAATTATGTTAATGTGTTTTCTTTGACCGGCTAGCAAAATGATGATCAATTTATTACTCGTGAAGGAGAAGAATGTGTTTAGCATTCATGGAAATTATGTTGATGTTCATTTGTTAACCTCTTCAATTTTGTAAAGTCTTCCAAATACTCAAATGTAATATATTTTTAATTTCAATCCTTGTCTATCTTTAGAATGCAATTGAAAGAAAATTGTCTATCAGTAGTTCTTGTTGCTAATGCCGCATTCCAGAGGCCGCTGCTGGCCTTAGATTGCAATGCACATTAGCTACGAGACGTGAAAAATGGTGCACCAGAGGGCACCATAGTTAAAACCCACTCTAATAGCAAAAGGTTCTTCTCTGTGTAAAATGCTATCAATCTACACGCAGCATATTTAGTGAAAGCGTGAATTTTTTTCAAATTTGGACTTCCATATCGGGCTTTTTTTTTTTGTAAAACTTTGTAAAAGTAAAGTTGTCATAATATTTTCTCGAAAACATTGCTGTTTTCATAAATTGTCTCTTTTGGATCCGTCAATACGGGTGCCAAATTATGGTGTACAGTGGATTTAATGCTTGGTTGCTTAACTGGAGTAGTGAATTCTAGCCACAGCCTGGACAGACATTTTTATACCCTATTCCATAGAATGGGTATATTGTATTTGGTGTGGAGTTTGTAACATAGAGAAATAATACCGTTAGGTATGGAAAAGTATATATATTCTGACTCAGAATCAAAAGCCTAGTCGATTTAGCCATGTCCGTCCGTCCGTCCGTCCGTCCGTCCGTCCGTCCGTCCGTCCGTCCGTCCGTCCGTCCGTCCGTCCGTATGTATACTCTCTAGAGGTCGCAATTTTTGAGCTAGAAAGCTGAAATTTGGTATATATAATCTTTGGTTCAAGAGTAAGGCTAAGTTCTTGAACCAGTTAATTTCGACCACAAACACGCCCACAATCGCCATTTTTGTTGAACAACCTCAATTTGGTAAAATTAAATTATGTTTTTTGTACAGTTACGATAAAACCATAACGCTTAAATTTTGCACACGCAAGCTTTAGGTAAACCTTCCTCCAATTAAATAAAAATATTTCAGTTTGGGCGTGGCTTACGCCCATTTTTCATACAAAACCATCAATATTGTTTTTATAAAATAACAAATGTTATATTAAAGAGAAAAACATAACATTTTGTGGATATTACTTGCACATAAACATCTTGTGTATGAAATCAATAAATTTGATTTTGGGCGTGGCTGACGCCCACTTTTCAATAGAAACTATTAAAAAATTGTTTTTGTAAATAAACGGTATTTATAATGAATCCGCAAGCCAAAATTTGGCGTCTCTTAGTAGAAATTAAATCGTTTGTGTATGAAAAGAAATTTTTGAATTTTGGGCGTGGCTTTCGCCCACTTTTCATGAAAGAACGAAAAACGTAGTTTTAAAAATTTAAGGTACTACCAATATTCAATTTAAACCTTTTTCCCTTCCGTTCGTTTTATGAAAAATATATTTCTACATTTTCTTGTGTAAATTTTTTGAATACGCCCACTTTTGAAGGCGTGATTTTGATAAAATACCTTTGTTCAGGTAAGATTGTTTAAAAACTACTCGATTCAGCTGTAGTTTTACACATATGCCTAAATACTGATCAAAGCTCAGTTAGTGCTTCAAATTTTTAAGACACGCCCACTTTTTAGGGGCGTTTCCGTCAAAAGTTGTATAAGGCATTAATTTTTTAACGTTTTTTAACTATCGGTCGCAGTTTTGAAGTAAAAAGATGAACACTTAGATTTATATTCCTTGGTTACGTAGCAGAGTGTGGTCCAAGAATTGTTAAAAACACCCATAATCGCTATTTCCATTCAAAATCTAATTTTTAAAATTTAAGTTTTGTCTTGTTTTGTTCAAATCGATCTGCAAGAATAAAATTAAATGTCACTGAGCTCATACCACATACCAATTGCCTTGGCAATAAAAAGTTTTAACTTTGGGCGTGGCGCACACCTTTTTTTATTCTGCCAGCACTAATTGAACTTCACACCACACAAAATTAATGTTATTGAATTTTTTTCTGTCTGCTAAAGAAGAATTTTGTTTCTGAAACTGAAACATCGGCTGGCTACGGGAGGCAGACGCATACACACACAAAAATATAGGGAATAGGGTATCCAACAGTTCGTTGCAAACGTACTGTAGCTCTCGCTTATGTTTATATATTCCTTCAATTTCAACTGGATGTCACCTGTACCAACTAAAATTCTTTTTTATACCCTATTCCATAGAATGGGTATATTGTATTTGGTGTGGAGTTTGTAACATAGAGAAATAATACCGTTAGGTATAGAAAAGTATATATATTCTAACTCAGAATCAAAAGCCTAGTCGATTTAGCCATGTCCGTCCATCCGTCCGTCCGTATGTATACTCTCTAGAGCTCGCAATTTTTGAGCTAGAAAGCTGAAATTTGGTAAATATAATCTTTGGTTCAAGAGTAAGGCTAAGTTCTTGAACCGGTGAAATCCGCCCACAAACACGCCCACAATCGCCATTTTTGTTGAACAACCTCAATTTGGTAAAATTAAATTATGTTTTTTGTACAGTTACGATAAAAGCATAAAGCTAAAATTTTGCACGCGAAAGCTTCAGGTAAACTTTCTTCCAATTCAATAAAAAAAGTTTCAGTTTGGGCGTGGCTGACGCCCATTTTTCATACAAAAGCATCAATATTGTTTTTGTAAAAAAATAATTGTTATATTAATGCGAAAAACATTAAATTTTGTGGATATTGCTTGCACATAAACATCTTGTGTATGAAATCAAAAAATTTGATTTTGGGCGCGTCTGACGCCCACTTTTCACTAAAAACATAAAAAATTGTTTTTGCAAATAAACGGTATTTATACTGAATCCGCAAGCCAAAATCATGCGTCTCTAGTAGAAACTAAAAATTTTGTGTATGAAAAGAAAATTTTGAATGTCGGGCGTGGCTTACGCCCACTTTTCATAAAAGAACGAAAAACGTAGTTTTAAAAATTTAAGGTGCTACCAATATTCAATTTAAACCTTTTTCCCTTCCGTTCGTTATATGAAAAATATATCTACATTATCTTGTGTAAATTTTTTCAATACGCCTACTTTTAAAGGCGGGATTTTGATAAAATACCTTTGTTCAGGTAAGATCGTTTAAAAACTACTCGATTCCACTGTAGTTTTACACATATGCCTAAATACTAACTAATGATCAAAGCTTAGTTAGTGCTTTAAAATTTTTTTAAAATTTTTTAGGGCACGCCCACTTTTAAGGGGCGTTTCCATCAAAAGTCGTAATATGCATTAATTTTTTAATGTTTTTTAACTATCAGTCGCAGTTTTGAAGTAAGAAGATGAACACTTCGGTTTGTATACCTTGGTTACGTAGCAGAGTGTAGTTCAAGAATTGTTAAAAACACCCATAAGCGCTATTTCCAATCAATATCTAATTTCTAAAAATTTTAGTTTTGTTTTGTTTTGTTCAAATCGATCCTGCTAAAGAAGAATTTTGTTTCCGATACTGGAACAGCGGCTGGCTGCGAAGGAGGCGAACGCATATGCATATACATATACAAGAATGTGGGGAATAGGGTATCCAACAGTTCGTTGCAAACGTATTGTAGCTCTCGCTTATGTTTATCTTTCTATTACTTTTAACTAGTGCCTTGCGAAAAAAGATACCCAAACAATATTTCGAAATCATCAAGTCAGCTTTTGAACAAATGTTTTCAGTAATTCTGCCATATTTAAATTTGCAGAAAAACAAGCTCTATACTGATTTAATGTGTAGTTTGAAGAAAGATCTCCATATACTACGTAATTGGACTGAATATCTAATAGTAGTAGCAAAAAAGAAGATCCTGTCAAATTGGTTAAGTTTTCCAAGCACCGAGCCACAAGCCCAGAATCAGTAGTTACCAGCAGTTGGTAAAAGCTTTTTGTCCAAGTGTGTGTGTCAAAAAAAACCCATAACTTTTTCAACAAAAAAAGTCTTTCACAAAATTCAAGATCATAAAACTTATGCAAATTTTTATTAATTCATGCAGAGTTAGCTTTGGGAGACATAATTTCTGCGCTGGGTCAATCGAGACTCAATTTCCACCAACTTGTCTAAGAAATAGCATCAACCATGAGCACCATCATAAGACAGCTTGGTGGAATGAATTTTCTCTGATTCATCGAAAGATAATGGGCGGGTTATACTTTCTGGAATGTCACTTCCATTTTCGAAACCAAATACTGACCTGCTCACGCTCTTCGATTTCGAAACAAAAATAAATAAAATACGTAAAATCTTAGTTGACGACACACCACAGGCTGAGAAAATATCATTTGGAATCATAAAAGCCTGATTATTGCGAAGCGTTGATGGTTGCAACAACCTAATAGCTAAAACTTCAAAACCATTGAATCCCACAAAAAATGTGGGTCAGGTTTACTCTATGGTCTTCCATTTTGTTAAGCTAAACAAGAACTTAATTTATTGAAAAATAAATTTAACTGGCACAAGACGTTTCTATGAAATTGTGCAAATTTAATTCTGTTTGGTTGGAATACAATGTATGCTTATCGATTTCAAATTTACTTCCTAGTGATGGTTGCTGCCAATCAGCTGTTCAGTCGGAAGTAGATGTCTAGACGGAAGTATCTTAATTTATTCGTTAAAACGAAAAAGATATTGCATTCAATAAAAGAGAATCATTGGTGTTGCTAGGCTAAATCTCTTGGCAGATGATGATTTATGTCATTGGACTGGCATAATCTCGAAGATACCAGGCAATTATTATCTGTCAAAATAATACCTAATCTTGACACTTAACTGAAAAAGACACAACATAGCGAATCAAGCCAAGCATAAAAGATATGCTAATTGAAGAAATAGATACTTGTTTGGAGAAATAAAATAATTTTAATGAATTCTAGAAACAAGTAATAAAGTGTGTTTTCACACGAAATAATTTAATACAAAAATGTAGGCGGGAAATGTGGTTTGGGTTCGGATTGTAAAGAATTTGTGCAGTTATGCGGGTTATCAAGAAAATCTGATTTGAATTAATTTGAATTTGGGTCAACAATTTTGTTTTTTTTTGCAGAAAATATATTGGATATAGTACAGTTGATTGAGATTCAGGTGATACTTATGTCTCGAAAATCCCTCTGGTGGCATCCGTAGAAAAGGAGAAATTTAGAAAAATTGCACAAAACTACTATTTCCGCTGCACCATTACCATCCAGCTAAATTAACTTTAGACCAGTCGATTATGTGGTAAAAAAGACAAATATTATTAATGTTATCTTGAATTATTTGGCATTTAATAACACTTCTTACTATTCCAAAGAGATAATTTGCTTCTTGATATTATATTAAATCATACAACTAAAATGTCTTCCGCAAAATATTTTTGGGGCGTGTCTATTTCCATGGTATTGTCGCCAGTTTCGTTACCCGACACCGAAATGTGACATTTTTTAAATCCAAAACTTATAATTAAGGGTGTTTTTAAAGCTGCATTAGAAGTTTCGATGGTTTTTGTCTATAGTTGACAGTTGAGAATACCAAACTTTGTTGCATTTTTGTTAAGTAAGGTTTGGCAATTCATTTAACGACGGAAAAGCGCTTCCAAATTGTGGAAATTTATTTGGAAAAAATAACACTGGTTGAATGGCTCGTCAATAAACAAAATTAGCGTATATGGAGCGAAGACAATCGTCAAGCCATTAAGAAATCTGTATTAGATCCATTAAAACTGACTGAAAAAAAAATCTCAAGCTCTTAAAAAACACCTGTTATAAGCCCGAAGCCAAGCACTAACGTAGAGTATGTGATTTCATTTCTAAGATAGAGTACCTGTAACGGTTAAAGAATTTATATATCCACACTCACAAAACGGTGCCCGTGAGAAACACCTTAGTATGCCCCACGTTGGGCGCCATCTGTAACGTCGAAATTAAAATTATACGCATACAAGGCATATAAAAACATTTTTATCTATATATATTCTATTAATATAGGTGAGAAAAAGATGTCTTCTCAATGTTTGTTGATTAAATAGTTTCAACGGTTTGATTTAAGCTAGGTATATTTTTCGAATGAGTGATTTAGGTCTATAAATAAGGACACCATCAACTTCATTGTAGGAAAACAGCTTATTGCTCTCGAAAAAATGTATAACAATTTTGGTAAAATTTGTTATATGTAAAATTTTGCACGACATTCCCAGACAGGAGAACTTTTTCATTAGCTTGAACTTCAGATTTCAAAATCCTTGTCGCGTAGCACATTTCTTTGCCTTAAATAAAATCCAATAACAAATCTTCAAACTGAATTAAGACCACTCATTAAATGATTAAGTTTTTAAAAATAGTCCGAAATATTTTATTCTAAGTAAGAAACACCCAGTTCAGTAATTAATTAAAAAATCTGCAGTGCAGCAATTAATTTGTTCAACACATTTTTAATGTTCAATTTAATGTAGGTCAAGTTGTTCGTACACATCGCACGTTATGGACTTTAGGACAAGTAAAACGGGAACTATGTTGGCATCTGTTCGATGATCAAATTGGTAAATTTATGAAATGTGAAACGTCGTTAAACTTCATCGACACAAGCTCTTTAATAATTTTAAGTAAAAAAAAAAACACGAATAAATTATCATATCTTTCTGCAAGAGCCCAACGCCAGCTGCATAATTTTCATTCATGAGAAAAAAATTAAATTCAATAAATATATGCAATTTGATTAATTTGAGGGTTAATGAGCTTTTTGGTCACTGATGGTATAAATAGTCTCTCAGTTGACATTTCACTCAACAGATACTCATTGTCTTCTTCTCAGCTCACTTCAATCAAAGACTTATCTTTTCCATCAACATGAAGCTCTTTTTAATTGTAAGTTTAAAAAAAATGTGATTTTTTTTTAAATATTAATTTTAATGTTTTCATCCTTTCAGACACTTTTGGTTTGTTTCGTGCTGTTGGCGGCGGTATCAGCTGCTCCATCAGAGGAAGGAATTTTCGGTGACTTACCTGATGATGAAATTACCAACCCTCAGGAGCCAAGCTCATCACTGAAGTTATTGCTGTTGAAGAAGCTCAAGCTTAAGTTGTTGTTGAAGGGTTAAGTCTGAGTTAGTATTAAGATCACCAAAATTAACTATTTTTAAGCTGTTGTTAAGATTAAAGTTATGATTAAAGTTATTTAAGAAAAAAACACATATTTACATTTAATTCGACGGACACTCTATGAAGTGAAATGCAATCATCAAATCCTTTATTCCTTTAAAAAATGAAAGCTTCAGAAAGATATTACAGATAAAATATCTTATTCAGCTGCCTTCCAAATAAAATATGAAGAAGGTGATAGCAGTCTTCTAAAATTGGTCAAGGCCAGTTTCTTTTGTAAGCTGATAACATTTTTCACTGATGACGACAGATGTTAGGCAACCAGATTTCATGATTATATTTTATCACCTGTGTCTGAAAAAGAGTCCGATATTTCAGTTCGTGAGGTGGTGAAAAAGGGGCCAAGTAAAAAAAAGATTTTGATGTTTTCAAAGTTTGATAAAAAAAGTCAGTGGGATAGTTTTGCTGCGTCCATATTAGGTTTATGAAACTCGAGTAGGATCCTTTTCCGGATAGTAGTAGTAGTTGTTAGTGTTTCACCCCACATTAGGTCATGCGTTTGCAGAGTGCGTTTCCATATTCTTTCGATGTATGGTATGTCGACAAATGCGATTTGGCTAGAGTTATAGAAACGCGTAATTTTAACTGCTTTATGTGGACTGGGTCTCAACCTTACTTACGCTTATTTAATTATTGATTTAGCTATAATAGGATGTGGCGTAGTTCATCAGATTTAATTTGATGAGAAAGTTACCGTAAGGAATAAATGTAGGAACCTCCCTAGTAATTTTGGTTGTATCTTATAGTTCAATATATTCAATAAATCACTGTTTCATTTTGCTGGACCCCTCATTCAGTTCATTGCAGTTTAACAATTTGTAAGTTCACTTTCGTATAAACACAGATGTGCAGAAGGTGTTGCATACATATTTATGTTTATATTATTTAACTTGGTAATACAAAATATGACATGACTGTTATGTGTTTATATTTCCTCCAACATTATGCACTCTTTCTATGAGAACTGGATGCACAACTTTCTAGAAGAATTTATCTCAAAACATATGATGTACTTTCGAAAACAAATGATAGCTGTGTTTAAACATCTTAATCATCACGGTTAGAAATTTTGGGTGAGATTTTAATATTTTGAGGGTTACATATATGACAGCACCAGAAAAATATTAAAATCTAATAAACTGCAAATATTAAAAGAAGATAAGTAATAAAGCAAATATTAAAAAATAATACTGATGAGATATTAAAAATTAATACTTTTTGTATTAAAAAGTAATATGCCTTTTATTAAATTTTAAATAAAGGTTGTATTAGATATTAATAAGAGTTTATTAGAATTGTTAATATTAAATTATTAAAAGGTAATCAAAAGCGGTATTTAATATTAATACAATTTTTTACTAAAAATTAATAAAATTTTATATTTAAAATTAATAAAGTATTGTATTGAAAAGTAATAAAATGTTGTATTGAAAATTAATAAAAATTTATATTTAAAATTAATATAACTTTGTATTAAAAATTAATACAATTTTATATTTAAAATTGATACAATTTTATATTAAAAATTAATAAAATTTTGTTTAAAAAATTAATAGAATTATATATTTAAAATTAATAAATCTTTGTATTAAGAAAAAAATAAAATTTAATTCAATTTTATGAATTTGTATTAACATTTGAAAAAACATGGAAATTCAGATGAATTTGAAAAATATCGAAAAGAAATACTTTCTGTATTACTTTTTGACTTGGAATACAAAATGTAAGATAATTAAAAATCAATCAAATTAAAAACTATACAAACCATTTTCATCGACCCACCAATAGATTAGGAAATCAAATTTTATTAAATTTTAATACGAGGGTATTAAAATGTAATAAAAGAGGGTTTGCTTTTAATAAAATTGTATTGCTTTTTAATACATGGGTATTCGAATGTAATTAAAACGAATATTACATCTTAATACAGTTAAAATGTAATACAAACGGGTATTACATTTAAATGCAAGTATATTAAAATGTAATACAGGCGGGTATTATAATTTAATACAAGGGTATTAAAATGTAATACAGGAGGGTTTGTTTTTAATAAAATTGTATTGCTTTTTAATACATGGGTATTCGAATGTAATTAAAACGAGTATTACATCTTAATACAGTTAAAATGTAATACAAACGGGTATTACATTTTAATGCAAGGGTATTAAAATGTAATACATGAGGGTTCGTTTTTAATAAAATTGTATTATTTTTTTCAAAATAAGTGTATTAAAATGTAGGAAAACCGGTATTAAATTTTGGTTTTAATTCCAAATGTATTAAATTCTAATCTTTTTGTATTACAAATAGTAACTTTAAGACAAAAATATTAAAATTTAATCCAAAATAAATGAAAAATGAAAAAATGAATCCAAAAATATTAAAATTTAATACAAAATATATTAAAATTGTAATAATTTGAAAATATTAAAAAGTAATATATTGTGTATTGCATACAGTTGTAATACGGGAGCTGTATTACAAAATATTCCAAAATTTTTAACCGTGACCTTTCAACTTGATTAAAAATGTTTAGTATTTTCAACATCAAAATTTGGCCTGAAATATTGATGGATGATCATAAATATTACTTTTTAAAATCTTAAATATAAATTATGTAGAGAATGTCCGGAAAAGAACATTTTTTACATTTTGTATTCACGAAAAAGTTATGAAATAAAGTCATCAAGTGCTATTTCTTCAAGATGAAGAACTTATAATACTTTTTGAAGATACACTTCTTTTTTGATTTGGGAATGAACATTTATCTTTCAGCTAATCACGCTATCTGTCACTTTAACTGGACTCGATAATTATTTTCACATTAACTAGACACCATATCATATCAACATGACCGCATAGTTTAAAGATTTTATCGCACGAGAGGGAATATAAGAGGTGAATATACCAATTCCAATTCGTGTACATTTTTGTGTACCCGTAATAAAACGATACTGGGAATAGAATATACTATATTCCTCAATCGGAAAAGTTTGAAATATATCAGTTTAATTAAACTTTATCTGTACATATTCTGTATTTCAAATATTTTGAGACTTATTTGGAGACCAGAATCATGAACATTGTAATCCTGATGTTTCCAATCACTTTTAAAAATTATTTCAGAAACAAAATAGAGGATGTAGTAAAATAACTGACTCATCGATGCAATCCACTTTGTGTTTTTGAAAAACCAGTAGAAATCTGATATTTTCCATGGTTTCTTGGAAAATCATTGTTTGAGGCTGATTTTCTTATCCGTTTATAAAAAAAAATGGTTTCCTTCAAACGTGTAGTATATTTTAAGAACCGCATGTAAGAGATTTATTAACAGCCCTAAATTTTCCTACTAATACCATTGTCAAACATTGAATTGAATTTTATAATTACCACCCAAAACTGCGTTAACTCGTTTTAATTAAAGAACAAACAATTCGCTACCAAAAAACATAATTTTCAGTTCCTTGAATAGTTTTACCATAAACTCGATTTATCTTACAGAACCATAATAGAAACAAACACAATTCTAAATCAATCAGTCTATAAGAGTACATGGTAATTTTGTATTCACACTATTTTATGAACCAATATAGCACAGTTTCGTTTTCTATTTCTGCATAATTTTATTCAAAAAGGAAGCAAAAATCAAAATTTATGCAAACCCAAGAATTCAAAGCATTTTATGCTTAATTTTTGGTGTTCTTGAGACATGAATAAATTTTTTTGAAAGTATAAATAGCTACAAAATCCAATGTAAACACAACAGATACTCTTTTGATTTCAATCCAATCAGTCTTATTCCAATAATCAATATCAAAATGAAGTTCTTCTTATTTGTAAGTATTTATTTTATTGAAAAAATATAAAACAATTTTGAGTATTTAATAAACAATTTTTTTTTTAAATTTTGCAGGCATTTTTTGTTTGCTTCGTCGTATTGGCAGTAGTGACAGCATCAGAGGAAGGAATCTTCGGGGATTTACCTGATGACGAAATTACCAATCCACAGGAACCAAGCGCAACCCTGAAATTGTTGCTGCTGAAGAAACTCAAGCTTAAGCTGTTGAGAGGTTGATTGAAAAAGTCAAATGGAAAATATTGTGTGTACAAAAAAATCCCTAATTTTAAGTTAAAATTAAAATAAAAACTATTTAAGAAGAAAATATATTTTGTTTTTGTTTTTCTGGTTTTAATACAAGGTCAAACGCATTCATAAATTCTTAGTTCATGTTGCCCTTGGAGAGTTCTAGAAAGTTTTTGATATTATAAGGTACAAGCTAATTTATATTCCAGTTCTAAAATTTATAAAAATTTAAAACACAAAAATAAGGAGAACAGTCCATAATATTGATTTATTGTTAAGGTCAAAAAACTCGTTTGACTTATTGAAAACGGAGAACGAAACCAACTTGGATTTGGTCTTATGTCAAACTATGTTTTTTTTTGAATTAATGGGAACACAAAATGTTTGAAATGTGGGTTTTCAAAATGCTAATATTAATACTTATAAGCGAGAGAGATCTTTGGTGCAATCAGATACTTAACCTTTCCTTAATTTAATCAAATACAGAATTGAGGTACGGTTTGAAAAGAATTCGCTTTTCTTAGTTTTCAGTAAAAACTATTATCATATACCTATCCCAATAAATTGAAATGAAAATAGCTTACAAAACATTTGATTCCCGTCAACTGGTTCAATTAGTAACCTTTTCATTTGTTCATTGTACATTTTTATTTAAGGATTATTCGAGAAAGAATCGATCAATGCGCCAGCAGATTACGAAGTATACGATTCGTTCGGCGCAGGCTCTTAAAAATTTGATGACCCTCTCTGAACAAAATTGAAAAAATTGAGATTTACATAAATATAAATATGTATACATTAACCATCGTCTGAGTTGTATATTAGTTTTTGTTTTTTTGAAATCGAAGAGATGGCAGTTCCTACTTAGTAACTTAAAAAAGCCAATTAATCCATGCCAACAGGGAGGTGTGGAATCTTGTTAGAATTTTATGAAACTTTTACCACACCATATGTATAATCAATTTCTTGAATTTTTCACTTGCCCTACAATTACGGGAGGATTCTTTGGCTTGATGAACATTGTCCTTTAAGTTTGTTTCCCACATCCTGATATGTCCCTGATTTACTTCCAAGCTCGACACCTATATCAGCATACAAATTAACATAGTAACATACAATATAATTTCATTTCATTTGCCTTTATTCATTTTTATTTACGGATTCAGAAATAATTTTTCCAGCAAAACAAATATAAATTGCAAGAAAGAAAAAATTGTTCTGGGTTCGAGTTATTTATTTTATGTAGGAGTATCTTAGTCAAAATAGCTTACACTTCTGATTTTTGCTAGGTTTTACCTTTTAGGTAGATTACTAACTTTGTATGTGTCATAAGTTGATTTGTTCTGTAATTCTTTTAATTATTACCAAGGAAACATTGAAATAAAAAAAACTTTGTAAAACTTTGAAAAAACTTTATCCTAGAATCTAATAGATTGTTAATTTCGACAAACAAAAATGACAGACTAATTCCTTCAACGTTAAGAGGATGATAGCTCTAGAGTTTCATTCTAAAAATATTTTATTTCTGCTACATACCTATTATGAATGTGAATTTCTTTCTTTGATAGCACCTTTTTATGAAATTTAAATTCGGAGGAGTCGAATTCCTTAAAGTTTTACTTTAAACTTAATTTTTTGTGGTTTTGTTTTCAAAAGCTTATTATAAAGTGTATTGTCTTTTGAACACTGCTAAATCTTATAAGTTTTCTTAGCTCAGTAGAATGTTAACTGTACATGGTATCTGCTCTAAAAGATAAAAAGTTACAGAGAACCAAATGTATTTTATTTAAACGTCTTTCCAAGTATATGCTATGAATTATGCACGTTAGAAAAATATATTCTAGTCATTGAATTGACCATCCGGAAAGATTTTAATTGAAATCATCTTTAAATTATAAAAAAAAGATTTTCGTAGCAACAGATATAATTGATGCAAACTAAATTCATTTTCTAGACTAACAAAAATTGACTTAAAACTCTATTTATTTCACATAAGACTAAAATATTTACTTTATACTATACGTAGTTAAAACATAGATTAATAAATGTGAATCATTCAGTCGATTGGGTTTAATAATTAAATTCATAAAACCGAATCTGAATAACACTTTTTAGAGAGAAGATGCAAATTAGACAAATGTACATATGTATGCAAACCAAAGAATCCAAAAGTGTTATTGGCATTTGCTGAATTTTTGGTGTTCTTGAAAAATGAGTATGAAAAGGTATTGTAAGGTATAAATAGCTATTAAATGAAAAGATATATCAACAGACAATCATTTGATTTCAATCAACTCAGTCGTAGTCCAATATTCACTATAAAAATGAAATTCTTCTTAATTGTAAGTATTTCTTCAAACTTTTTTTTTTATAATAAACATTGTCTAGAATCTTTTGTGTATATTTAACAAACTTCCATTTTTCATTACAGGCTCTTTTAGTTTGCTTCGTCGCATTGGCGGTAGTATCAGCAGCTCCATCTGAGGAAGGAATTTTCGGTGACTTACCTGATGATGAAATTACCAACCCACAGGAACCAAGCTCTTCCCTGAAACTATTGCTGCTCAAGAAACTCAAGCTTAAGTTGTTGAGAGGTTGATTGAAAAATCTAGAGCAAAATGTTGTTCCTTATAGTTTATTGCCTACTTTTAAGTTACTGTTAAAATAAAAAAAAATATTTTAGAAAACAAAATTTACTGTTTATTATTACTGTTATACATAAGTACTTAAAAAAAAACAGATTTTTTTGGCAGACAGTATGCCAAAGAATATTTCGTTGTTTTAATTGAAAATCCTATCAGCTCCAAGTGCGAAATACATCATATTGATCCGAAATAAGTCCAATCAAAACTGAGTGAAAAAAGACCCAACAAATTTTACACCAAGGGCATGAAGAATAATCTTTAACATAATGTGATTGTGTTAAAGAAGTCAAAGAAGATAGTAGCTGATGGAATAGTTTAAGGTTTAAATAACCAAGTTGTGGATGAAAGGGATTGTTATGGTTTAAAATTTGTGTTCGTTTCCATGTAGAGGAACAGTAGAGGTACAAAATGCTTAAAACATGAATTTTTGGGAGAATCTGATACGATAAAACTTTCGATCCATTACTTTTAATATAAACATTTCGCTATCCTTTTTCCTACTTCATTAAGCCTAGTTGCAATTACAATTATGATTTCCCTGATTATTTACGTTTTACATTGAAAATTGTTTTTAGTTTATGTGTCAGGAGAATTGAATACCTTATCTCTTAGGCCTGGTTATACAATAGTGATTTATAAAAATTTTAGAAACGATTAGCCTCGATTCATTTTTGCATAACCAAAGCTAAGAAGGTGGTTTAATAGTGGTTTTAGAATTAACCCACCGATTTCCACGGAATAAATAAAGTCGATCCATAGACCAAGAATGTAAAAAGAAGGTCTAGTGCTGTACCATTATTGTAAAACCCCTTAATGTTGAAATATATTGAATATGTTGTAAGATTTTTTAAGTTTTTTTTGAAACATTCTAATATTGTTGTATTGGTCGCGCTAACCATAGAAAGAAACCACATACCATGTAAGCATTGTATTCATAGAACTCTCAGTAAAAAATTCAAAAATATTACAAAATCACAAGTGTATGGGATGAAACCATCCGAAATAAGGAGGCTTGTCGACGCGTTTTCTTAGGTTAAACAATTCGAATAATTTGATTAAAGTAGGTAGAGTTTTTAAATGTTCCATAGAAAATTTTCTTAATTCAAGATGCAATTTTTAAATATTGTTATTGGATTTTCAATGATTGTTCAATAAATCTGCACCAGAACATTTGTATCATTGCGTAGATTAATAGGAAAAGCCGCATTGATCTTTTTCAAATAAATTAAAAAAAAAAAAAAAACAAATTAATAAACACAATAAACCTGTTGCGTTTTATGGCGAAATTGCGTCAAAAAAAGTTTTGGTTCAATAAATTAGTATAAAAGACTTTTATACAGTCCTCCAAGAAACTAAATTATAATAGTTGTTGCTAAACGACTTTCATTAAACAAATGTTTATTTTGTGTGAATTCAGAGAATAAACAGGTAACTTATTTTATTACTTTAATAGATTTCAAACCTATTTTATATCACAGAAACATTTGTATCATAATAAAAACAATTCATCATAATAACTGTGAATCATTCATTCGATCCAAAATAAAATTTAATGAAATTCAGCAAGTTCAAATTCTGAAATCATTAATTTTATTCACAGAGAGGAAGTAAATTGTAGCCAAATTTATGCAAAAAAAGACTTAAAGATATTGGCATTTGCTGAAAATTTGGTGTTCTTGGGACAAAAGTATTATGAAGTATAAATAGGTACGAAATAGAAATCTAAACCAACAGATAATCATTTGAAATTTTTATTCGTTGTAAGTATTTTTTGAAATTGCAGAATACATTTCCGTAACATCAATTTTTATCCTTGTGCTTTTTATTAACTACATTTTATCTTTGCAGACACTTTTGATTTGCTTCGTTGCATTGGCGATAGTATCAGCAGCTCCATCAGAGGAAGGCATTTTCGGTGACTTACCTGATGATGAAATTACCAACCCACAGGAACCAAGCTCTTCCCTGAAACTGTTGCTGCTTAAGAAACTCAAGCTTAAGTTGTTGAGGGGTTGATCAAAACAATCAACAGAGGAATGTTGTACCTTATGTTTAAATGCCTATACTTTTAAGATACTGTTAAAATAAAACAAAATATTTAAGAACAAAATGAATTGACGTTAATAATTTATGTTATTTTCAATACGACTTGAGGTATTCAATTCACTTCTCTAAATTGTATAGAAACGATATAGAAACTGAAAATTGAGATCGATTGGAAATGAAACAAAAATTGTTTACAATAAAAATTGACAAAAAAATACACTAGCTTCAATCAATATAACACCAACAAATCATGAGGCCTAAATGGTGGCATAAATAAGTCTGAGATCAGATATCTTTCAGTCAACATAGAGTCCAAAGCCAGATTAAATTTTTAAGAAGTTTTTTTCCGTGAAAATGGATACGAAAAGATATTATGTACACATAAGACATAAAAGATTAGACCAGGTGGTTTTATACAATCAACATGATTCAAAAACCATGGTTAAATTGCTTAGAATTTATTTTAGTATACCAAAACGCAGTAAGAAAATACCATGGTGATCTTTTTCAATTGGTTCTCAAATAATTTTGGTCTAAACTCAGACATTTTTATCCATCTGAGATCATTTTTAGGGTATCACTCTCTACATATGTATAGGTTTCTAAGTTGGTTTATACATCTGTTGATCATAACTGAATGTTTTGTGACTTCCTAAGGTTTTAGTTTTAATTTTTGAGTCCGATAACTATGATTTTCTTAAATTGATCAAAGTGTTCATAACTGTTTTTAGATTATTCTTTAAACTCAGAAGTGGTGGATAACTGTTCGAAGAAAACCCATATATATCAATACTGCAACATTTTGAACAGCTTTTTTCAAATGTGTCATTTGCTAAGGTACAAAATGAACCGTTTTCTCCACACAAATCTTAAAAAACGTAACCCAAGTAAAGATACAAATTTGATTTGAACGTTGTTTAGTCTCATTATTAGCCGGGGGATGGGAAATTAAACGTTTCCAACAGTGAGAAGCATTTTTGATTTTATTTTGACAAAATTTAATTGATTGGAATTAAACTTTGAACTATCCTTGGCCTGACAAATGGGAAAATCTGAAATCAAGAGCCCCTTGATGAAGTTGTGGAAAGTTTCTAAGAAGTTTGTGAATTAACTTTCAGAAGACACGCTTACCCTCGTACGTTTTATATTTATTTCTCATTACTTTTCAAATGTTTGTTATGTTTTTAATTATTATTTTTTTAAATAGAGCGAATTGATTAGCCTACAGCATCAACTTACAATCTGTCGGTCTCTAATTGTTTTCATTTTGATTTGCATTGAAAATCAAATAATTTTTTCTCTAAGCACATTAGTACAGTCTTTCATAATTGAACCCGGCATTACTCGTCTTCAAATTCTTGATTCCCCGATTATCTTTGTGGGTTAACTCTTAAACCAACCTTGAACAACGACAACAAATATTGTATAGTACATTTATAAAACGAGGCAAGCCGTGTGTGATCCGTAGATCAAATTGATCTGTTAATATTATTTATTATTTAAATCAATTTTAGTTTGTTTTGAGAAAAGATCCCCAGGATGGTTAAAACTCACAATAGTTCAATGAATGGTTCACAAACTTAAATATTTTAAGAACCATCCATATCCAAAAAAAAACTGGAAGAAAATATTGTCCACCAAAAACGATTTCAATCGGATTAATTTTTATTTTTTAAATATTATTAAATATTTAAAGATGCGAAACTATGACATTTCCAGAATTAAAATAATTTGATTTCAATCAGATACTCAATCCAAATCACCGATTTATTTCTTTAACAATAAAATCAAACAAAACTTTCGTAATTGTGAATCATTCAATCGATTTCGGTATGAATGGAAATATTTAATGGCATTCAACAAATTCAAATTCTGAAACCACTAATTTTATTCACAGAGAGGAAGTAAATCGTAGCCAAATTTATGCAAAAAAGACTTATAACTTATAAGCTTATGGCATTTGCGGAAAATTTGGAGTTCTGGGGTCACGAGAATCATGAAGTATAAATAGGTATCAAATCTAAATCTTAACCAACAGATACTCCTTTGACTTCTATCAGATCAGTCATATTCAAATAATCAATACAAAAATGAAATTCTTATTCGTTGTAAGTATTTTTTGAATTTTCATTCTTAGAATACATTTCTGTTACATCAATTATTATCCTTGTGCGTTTTATTAACTACATTTTATCTTTGCAGACCCTTTTGATTTGCTTCGTTGCATTGGCGATAGTATCAGCAGCTCCATCAGAGGAAGGAATTTTCGGTGACTTACCTGATGATGAAATCACCAACCCACAAGAACCAAGCTCTTCCCTGAAACTGTTGCTGCTCAAGAAACTCAAGCTTAAGCTATTGAGAGGTTGATTTCAATAATCGATAGAAAAATGTTGTAAATTATGTTAAAACTCGTACTTATAAGTTATTGTTAAATAAAAATGCCTAAGAAAAAAAAAACTGTTTATTTAAATTATTATTTGTTTTCATAACATCTATCGAAGCTCTGATGATTGAATTAATGCTCGATTAATAGAGATAGATCAATCCATTCTTTCAATACGAGCTAAAAATCAAACACAACTTTTAGAAAAAAGTTAGAAATAATGAGTTGCAATATTAATTGTATGATTCACATAAAAACAGAGATCTAATCAATATTTTGGGTCTTTGAGTTGAAAACATGAGTTTCATTTCATGTAGTTTATTTAGTATCCAATCTTTAAAAGCGAACGATTTAATATTCAAGCAGTTTTATAATTTGCTGAGCGCTCTTTAGCGCATATACATTTTTGAAAAGAACAAAACGATTGCATCAATTTTCATAGCAAAATAATCGGCAACTTTGGACGGCATTTCGATTAAGACGATGAGTTTCCCGATTGGATACGTTTTTAATTATAGTGTAATTAAAACCTAAATGCATGAAATTTCGTTGTCAAAAAATACTATTTTTTAGTTTTAGTTTAGATGGGGACTACGAATACATTATGAAGTTTTATGAGTGATACAGTCATATAGTGAAACCATACTGGATAAAAAATAGATATAGCCTTGCAATATAAATCAGCAAGATGTGAAATACAGAATTGGTGCATTGATATTTGTATACTGAAACTAAGAGGATATTTAAGTTTGTATTCAATTCACTATCAGATTTAAAAAGTTAGAAACTCACAGCAAGCGTTAGCTTACGATCAGAGATTCAGCAAACACATATAATGTGGTCATTGGCTCATCTTTTAATACAGGTGTTAATTAAAAGTAAGGTTAGTATTATAACACAATCACAAAAAATACATAAATTAATAAATACATACAAACATAAAGAACATGTATTGACAAAAACTATGAGCAAGGTTCACTGGTTTTAAATGTTTTTCATTTTTTTTACAGACAATTTTCACTAATTTTAAAAGCTGTTTCTGAAAATTTCAACAACTATTTTTTTTTTCCAAAAGTACAGCATATTAGTAGGTACTTATTTTTATTGATAACAAATGTTGCAGGTTGTATAAAGCACTGTTTTTTGCATATAAATAAATTCAAGTACCCTAACTCAAATCTAATAATGATTTAAACTAATGGCTTGTTATATTAATAACAATTTTCTTAATCATAATGACAAAATACTCACAATAAGGTTTTAATAAATACAAAATTTGTATCTACATGAATAATATTATAAACTGTATATTAAGAGAATTAGATACTAAGTAGAGTTCTCAAATTCACATCATTTAATTATTTTAAAGAAGAAAAACTTCATTTGAAAGGAAAATTTGGTGAAAGCGATCTTTCTTACTTTAACATATTTGATCTAAGTTGGGAGGGATTTATAGTTTACATGTGACTTCTTTCAACTATGTACATATAAATTTAAGTAACTATGTACATATAAAATAAATTAAATTTAATTTTTCTTCAGAAAGTATTTAAACTGCAAAAATTTGAATGTCTGACCACGAAGGCAAACAAATGCAAAATTATTTTTTTATAAATTGAAATCATTCCATAGAAAATAACTATTCAAATCGAAAAGAGCTGTTTCTATTATAATATGCACACACAAATTTTATTGTAAATTAATCAGTCGCTTGGGGTATTAATGGAATTCATTATAAGTTGTCAAATTTGTTCAAATCAAAGTCATAATTTCATATTCATCGGAAGGAAGTAAATTAGCAAATATATGCAAAAAGAAACCGTTTGATACCGATATGGCATTTTCTGAATTTTTGGCGTTCTTGAGATTCTTAAGCATTGTAAAGTATAAATAGTTACTTATCCAAAAGTTAAGTCAACAGATGCTCATTTGATTTCAGTGCAAACAGTCATAATCCAATATCCAACAGCAAAATGAAATTCCTTTTGATTGTGAGTAGTTATTCTAAAGTACTATTTTAATAACAATTATAATTTATTTATATGAATATTTTATAAACCACTTTTTTATTACAGACACTTTTGGTTTGCTTCATCGCGTTGGCGGTAGTATACGCAGCTCCATCCGAGGAAGGAATTTTCGGTGACTTACCTGATGATGAAATTACCAACCCACAGGAACCAAGCTCTTCCCTGAAACTGTTGCTGCTCAAGAAACTTAAGCTTAAGTTGTTGAGGGGTTGATTGAAAAAATCATGAGATACACTTTGTGAATTATATTTAAATGCCTTCTTTTAAGTTACTGTTAAAATAAAAATATTTAAGAACAAAAAATTTTGGTGTCTTATTGAAAAAATGATTGAGTTGCTTTTTAAAAGCAGTTTGGTTTTATGGTCCAATAGATATCAACACGTGTTGAAATATAAATAGAAATTGGACAAAAAAAGAAATCTAAATATGAATGAAATAGTCTTTTCATGATTTATATGTACATACTTTTATCTTTATAAGACAATCTATTTTAATATTTATTGTAGTTTATTTGAATTATATAACTAGTCAACGTTTATAGGCAAACACATTTGATGTGATATTTTAATGAAATGCTTGCTTTGGAATGGTTGTACTTTAATACCAGAAAAAAAACTATAAATTTAAAAATATTTTGTGTACAAAAATTGTTTGTCTATTTCCTGAATGTATAACTCCCTTTTTGTTTAATTTTTGGTCGTTTTCAGTCTCTTTTCTATTACGTATGTTTGTTTTCCAGCCGGTATTTAACTGGTTTTATTTTAAACAATTAGAATTTGAGTTTTCCTTCTAGTAGGTTTAAAAAATGAGAACCGCCTATATTCTTAAAAAGATTATATCAACTCATGGTTGATAATTGGTTTCGAATTTTCTATTTTAAGGCAATCATTATTATTATAGTCAGAATAGAATTATTATACATTTTTTCATATCATTTTGCTTTGAGCTTAAAAGCTAGAAATCATATTTCGGTCTCAGAGACCAACTGCCAAAACACGAAGGTGTCTCTGCGTTCAGTCTCTGATTCCATCTAAGTTATTTTCTTCCGAGGGAGTGAATATTCTCCATGGACATATGTATCTTTCTATGAAAATGTGCATCTTGTCGTTCAAATTCGACATTAAATTGGAGTCGTCTTTTATTCTTCGGATGAAAGCGTAAGTTCATAGGCTCCCCAAAAATATGCTGGTGTGTAACAATCCTTGAAATACAATTTTGATATTTTGAGCTGGCACAATTGATCAATGAATATTTCTAAGTAATTGGTTTTTGGATACACCAACAAAATGAACTACACCAGAGTCACCAATTTATTATCAATACCAGAACTGAACTATATATGAAGTATATCGACCCACATTATTTGTATTGTAAACAAGTAAATCTAATTTAATAACGTGTCTAGTTAAGCACAACCATTAATTATTAGATGCAGTTGGCCCCACAATACATATCATTCAATCGCAATTCACTATTGTCTAAATTGATCCTCCAAACAAACAGTACCTAAGTCTCATGTTGAAGTACAATGAAGACTATGTTCCCAACAATATCTGGTTTAAATTCCTGTATTTTGCAATCAGCTAGTATTTTTGTTTGAACACTAAAGACACATTATTATTAGTTTTATTGTTTGGGTAATAAAGACGTTTAAATGTAATAACTTCCATTGTTATAATCTTTAGAAAAGAGAACATTTCTAACCGGTTTAAGATAGGTTCAAGCTGCACATGTAAAGTTTTTCGACAAAACTAGGAAAATATATTTGTTCATCAAAAATTATTAAGACTGGAAATGTTAAATTATCAATGTGCTCAAAAAGCCGAATTTATGCGAAGTGAACTCTTTTCTCGATTCAAATCTTTCGATCAAAAATAATTCATTAAATTCACACACCACCGCCGGCCGCCGCGCCGTAATAATTATAATTAAAACAAGCAAAGTGAATTTTAAATTATTCAGTCGCTTGGGGTATTAATGAAATTCATTATAATCTTTCAAATTAAACCCGTAATGATATTCATCGGAAGGAAGTAAATAAAAAAATGTATGCAAAAAAAAAAATTGTAGAAAGGAATTTGGCATTTTCTGAATTTTTGTCGTTCTTGAAATTCAGACAGAAACATTTTGTCAAGTATAAATAGCTTCTTAGCCAGAAGTTAACTCAACAGATACTAATTTGATTTCATTCCAATCAGTCATAATTCCACTATCCGATACAAAAATGAAATTCTTCTTAATTGTAAGTATTTCTTTTACGTTGCTTTATTAAATTACTGATTATAATATTTTTTGAATATACGAGTATTTTATAACCCATTATTTTTCATTACAGGCACTTTTGATTTGCTTCGTCGCATTGGCGGTAGTATCAGCTGCTCCATCAGAGGAAGGCATTTTCGGTGACTTACCTGATGATGAAATTACCAACCCACAGGAACCAAGCTCTTCCCTGAAACTATTGCTGCTCAAGAAACTCAAGCTTAAGTTGTTGAGGGGTTGATTGAAAAATCAAGAGAAAAATGTTGTTTATTATGTCTGATTGCCTACTTTTAAGTTATTGTTAAAATAAAAAATATTTAAGAAAAAAAAATATATTGTCTATTATTCTTGTCATTAGTTATTGTTGATTTATTCTTGGCTGTTGTTTAAAAAAAAATTCTGAAAATAGAATTAGATTCAAAATTGAAAACTGAAGAAAATAAGGAATGCAATGCTATAAAAATGTATTTTTATGAGAATCTAATACGATTGTTCGTTCCATGAAAAATTAAGCTTAAGGATGTTTTTATCTGTTATCGACTTTCAGCATTCTTACTGACTTTTGTCTGATTGCTGAAATAATGATTATAATATTAAAACAAAAATACAAATTAAAAGACCTTTCCCCTGTTTTAAACTCAATATTTGATGCCACTAATCGGAAGGAAGGATAAAGCAGAATTTTTGTTGGAACAGCAAATTTAGATTAAGATTCCAGTTATAGCGATCAGGAAAATTCATTGGGATAAGTTGAAAAAGATGAAAACTGGGATTTTTCCTTCTGATTAGCAACCACGAATAACATTTCTGTTTTACAGTGTTATCAGAATTAACATTGAAAAATTCAGAAACTGTCAGCGCAGAAGCAAACTAGTCGACCGATAAAGTGGATCAACGAAATTCTATGAATGGGTATGCACACATAAAAGAAGCTTAAGTTAATTTATTTCGCAAATCAATCCACACAAACGGAACGGTGGTTTCAATTTGCTACACAAAATTCTCTAAATTGATTCTCATCATTCAGGATAACATTTATGTTTTAAATCGAATAATCATTTTCCTCTTCCAAGGAATTCATTTGAAATTTTGCTTGATTGGTGTCCCCGATCACTATATCCGATTTATGATGTGGTATTTACCTCACCGAAATCCCGAAAAATCCTACATACACATTAATGGCTGAATCACAAACACGCTTTGGCCCCGGCTTCGCCTGACGTTTACGAGTTCAGACAGAGGAATTCAATGTGCTATCACAAAGAACCTTCGACCTCACGTTTCGTTTGGCAACTGTTAAGAGAAAAACGTAATGTGACTCCAAACGGAAGCTCTAGTTCAAATGTACTATACATTTTTGCTTTGTCTGACAGTTCAACAGCTGTAAAAAAAAATTCAACAATCAAAATAATTTTTTTGTGAAAGTCATTCTAGTGAGAAATTCTAGCCAAGAAATTATTGTAAGGTAGGTTATTGAAATATAGAATAATTACCTGAATTTTTCTTGAAAATATAAATATTGAAACTTAAAAAGGATTTCACTTATTTCTGAGCACAAATTGCATTCGCAAAAATCACAATGCGACGATAATGCATACTGCCATTGATGAACGGTCATTTTAGAAATGTCATAAATGAGAAATGTCATACAAAGCAAATTCAAAGCCAGTGCATCGTAACGCAGACGAAGCCGAAGCCAAAGCTTGTTTGTGATTCAGCCATAATGTATTCATAGATTTCCCATTCCCTTGACTTTCAATTCAAAATCATTTAAAAATACCATATAGTTCAGAAAACTTTTCGCTTCAATATTCAGTTAGCCTTAAAGTTGAAATTTAAAAAAATTCTACAAATACTAATTTGAATGAATAAATTTTTTATACCAAATTTTTTCATAAACGGCTTTGATTTTGGTAAGCATATTTCAAAACAAATAAATGAATATTTTAACCGATTGCATTCTATGGTGTCATAAAGATTTGAGTTCAAAAAACTAGCTGTAAAACATTTCCAAAAGCATATTTGAGATTTCTGGAAACATCAACAATATTTGCCCATTTAAAATGAGTTAAGTTGAACAAATGTTTATGTAATGATTTCAAACAATTTATTTTCTGGAATTAAATAGATTTCAAACTAACTCAATATCATAGAATAATTTGCATCATAATAAAAACAAACCAACAAATTAATTGTGAATCATTCATTCGATTGTGATATTAATATCATCTTTTTATGAAATTCTGTTAATTCAAATTTTCAAGCCACTAATTTTATTCATAAGTAAGAAGTAAAATATACCATCTTCGCAAAATTAAAATTTATTAAAGCTATTGGCATTTGCTGAAAATTTGGTGTTCTTGGGACAAAATGATAATGATGTATAAATAGGTACGAAATCAAAATCTAAACCAACAGATACTCATTTGACTTCTATCCGATCAGTCTTATTCCTAAAACCAATACAAAAATGAAATTCTTGTTACTTGTAAGTATTTTTTGAATTTTCCTTGTTAGGATACGTTTTTGTAGCATCAATTATTATCCTTGTGCATTTTATTAACCACAATTTATCTTTACAGACACTTTTGGTTTGCTTCGTCGCATTGGCGGTAGTATACGCAGCTCCATCCGAGGAAGGAATTTTCGGTGACTTACCTGATGATGAAATTACCAACCCACAGGAACCAAGCTCTTCCCTGAAACTATTGCTTTTGAAAAAACTCAAGCTGAAGCTGTTGAGGGGTTGATTGAAAAATCAAGACAAAAATGTTGTATATTATGTTTGATTGCCTACTTTTAAGTTACTGTTAAAATAAAAAAAATATTTAAGAAAAAAAGATACATACATTGTTTATTGTTCCTGTCATTATAGCCGGACAGTTAGCTACGTAAAATATTATACAATTTATAGAGCGACGAAACCCCTCTTGTTAGTCTGCCATACTATCATTATTCATTGATCCGGCCACCTGGCACCTGTCCAGCGGTGGGTGTAAGAGTGGTTTGCCAACAAAAGTCAAAAAATGCGGTTTTTGCTTATATTGACTTATATTGCAAAAACAGTGAGCTTCAGACAAAAAACAAGTTCTACATACTTATAGCTTAGTAAATTTCAAATAAAATTTCACCTGAAAGTTTTCGCATACCATTTACCATTTAGAAGTTACACATAATATCACTTCAAATTTGTATGTGGTTCCCAAAAGTATGCAATGTTTTTTTGCTTACGTGCTTTACTGTCAAAATTATTTGTCAAACGACTTATAGATTATCTAGATTTGGTGCCGTATTATAGCTTGTGATGTATTTAATTCAAATATAACATTGCCAAGTGTTTTGGTTGGGGGAAAAGTAATACCAGGTGTAGATTGTGGTCTTCCGTTCCTTGGATCTTGTGCATATGAATGTTCTTATCTGTTTTCGACTTTTCACCATTTTTGTTAACTTTTGACTGATTGCAGAAGTAATGATTATAGTTACAAACAATTAACAAATTAATAGACCTTACCCCTTTTAAATTCAACTTGCACGGCACTAGTCTAGAAGGAAGGATAAAGCAATATTTTTGGTTGTTGCAGTGGATTTAAATCAAAATGACAGTTATAGCGAACAAATTCATTAGGAAAAGTTATAACAGATGAAAACTAATAACTGCTTTATGTCGCACATACAAACCTCATCATTCAGTGCAACATTTATGTTTTAAATCGAATTATTCCATAGCAATAAGTATCTATTTGAAAATTTTCGTGATTGGTGTTCCAGATCACTATAATATAGTCTGGATATAGTGATCTGGAACACCAATCAGGTGGTATATACCCCACTAAAATCAAACAGGTCACATCTAGTTCAAATTAGGGATTATAGAAAAATGTTATATATAAACAGTTAGGCTCCAGACCACACCTGCTCTAGGTAAGCAATAAAGTATCAAGCACAATATGCACTACGCACTGCACCATTGTCAAGTTTTGAAATCATTAACCGTTGTCTTTGTACAAAACTACAGGACAATGGTAGGAAATGAAATGATCGAATATTTAAAAAGTTGTTAGTTATGTAGAAATTTGTAACTTTTAAATTTATTGTTTGTAAGAAATGTATGTATGAAAAATGATTTGGTGTGACCTTTGAACCCACATTTAATACATAGTCGCAGTGTGATTGATAATTGCTTTTTGAGGTCTAGTTAGTGAGCATTAATGTATTTATGGATTTTCCAATCTCTTGTATTGACTTTAGTATAGTATAGAAAGTTTGCCCACTTAAATTTTCAGTAAGCCTCAAAGTTGAAATTGAAAACAAAATTCTACAAATAAAACTTTGAATGAACAATTTGTTGTATCAAATTATTAGACCACTTTGCAAAGCATATTACCTATTAAACAAATAAATGAATATTTCAACCGGTTGTGCACTATGGCGTCGCAAAAATTTGAGTTCAAAAAACTATAGCTATGTATGGGTAAATCATTTTGAGAAATATATTCAGGTCTTCTGGAAACATTAATATTAGAAGCCCATTTAAAACGATTGAACAAATGTTTAATGATTTCAAACAACTTATTTTCTAGAACTGAATAGATTTCAAACTAATTCAATACAACAAAATCATTTGTATCATAATAAAAACAAATAAACATATTAATTATTGTGAATCATTCATTCGATTTCGGTATGAATGGATTTGAATGGCATTCAACAAATTCAAATTCTGAAACCACTAATTTTATTCACAGAGAGGAAGTAAATCGTAGCCAAATTTATGCAAAAAAGACTTATAACTTATAAGCTTACGGCATTTGCGGAAAATTTGGAGTTCTGGGGTCACGAGAATCATGAAGTATATATAGGTATCAAATCTAAATCTTAAACAACAGATACTCCTTTGACTTCTATCAGATCAGTCATATTCAAATAATCAATACAAAAATGAAATTCTTATTCGTTGTAAGTATTTTTTGAATTTTCATTGTTAGAATACATTTCTGTAACATCAATAATTATTATCTTTGTGAATTGTATTAACCACATTTTTCTTTTACAGACACTTTTGGTTTGCTTCGTTGCATTGGCGATAGTATCAGCAGCTCCGTCAGAGGAAGGCATTTTCGGTGATTTACCTGATGATGAAATCACCAACCCACAGGAACCAAGCTCTTCCCTGAAACTATTGCTGCTGAAAAAACTCAAGCTTAAGCTGTTGAGGGGTTGATTGAAAAATCAAGACAAAAATGTTGTATATTATGTTTGATTGCCTACTTTTAAGTTACTGTTAAAATAAAAAATATTTAAGAAAAGAATTATATTGTTTATTATTCCTGTCATAATTGTTGATTTACTGGTTGAGAATAATGGTGTAGCTGCAGCAGTAGTACGTATAGCACAGTCAAAGTACGTACATAAATCGTATTGCACGGCCACAATGTGATGTAGCAGCTGCAACACAAAGAGTATCTAGCTGAAGTAAATGTCGACTCGACTCCAATTTTACGAGTGTGTTGCGCTAGAAAATAACAACTATCACAAGAGCAGACATGATTTTTGTTCGAGTTCAGTGCTAATCATTGTATTCGTGTAAACTGATTAGTGTGTTATTTTTTTTACATTCACTTCGACATTGCAATGTACTATGTACTTCTGCAGCTTCGCCATTGTGCTCAGCCAGTTATTTCTTACAGTCTTTTAATTCAAAATCTGTCCAGCTCCCAATTGAAAAAAAAAAAAATAAAACGGAAGTAGATTTATAATTAAAAACCGAACAGAATATGATTAATACATTGCTATAAAGCATATACCATCATTTTTAGGTGAATCTGATACGATTGTGGGTTCCATTAAAATTTCGCTTGCTTTTGACTGATTGCAGAAGTAATTATTATAATTAATAGATCTTATATATAAACCAGAACATTTCTTGGTCAATGGATTCTTATAGTATGAAGATGCCAGTTATAGCAATAAGAAAAATCAATAAGGAAAAGTTGAAAGTTGTCGCAAAAAAATCCAGTTTTCATGGATTTTTTTCCGATTAGCGTTTATAGCAACCAGGAATATTGTCTGTTTGACGTTTTAAAAAACAAGTACCAAGCAGCAGTGTTATGAATCTTGACATTGTCAAATTATGAAACTTTCAACGTAGATGCCAATGCCAACCTGTCGACCGATAAAGTGGATCAACGAACTTGAATCAGTTAGTTTGCACAGAGAAGGAGTATAAGTCATTTTTTACCGCAAACGATACAACGCAACGGAACGGTGGATTGTGTTTGCTAAATAAAATCCTCTTAATTTACACTCATTATTTCATGCAACATTTATGTTTTAAATCGAATAATTCCATAGCTAAGTATCCTTTTAATATTTTTACGGATTGGTGTTCCAGATATAGTGATCTGGAACACCAATCCAGACTATATAATTTACTGAAATTCCATAGATCGTATCTAGTTCAAGTTAGGTAATATAGAAAAATGCTACATACGCATTGTACCATTGTCAAGCTTTACATTTAAAATTACTAACCGTTGTCTTTATGGATTCTCAGGCAAAACTGCAAGACATGTGTAGGAAATGAAAAAATCTAATTAAGATAACAAACACTTGAATATATGTTAGTATGAAGATATCTTTACCTTAAATCTATCGTTTCCAAGAAATGTATGTTTGAAATTTAATTTGGTTTGACCTTTGAACCCACATTTAATGCATATATTATGTATATATATATAATGATAAGGTCCTACAAGTTCATACCAAAATTAAGTGAACGTTAATGTATTCACAGATATCCCATTCTCTTGACTTTCATTTCTCAATTAACAATACGATACCATATAGTATAGCAAATTTGCGCATTTATTTAAATTATTTCATAAGCCGCTTTGGAAGCATATTTCAAAACAAATAAATTAATATTTCAACCGGTTGCGCTTTTTGGCGTCATAAAGATTTGAGTTCAAAAAACTAGAGCTATATAACATTTTTAGAATCATATTCGAGTCTTCTGGAAACATTAATATTAGCCCATTTAAAACGATTGAACAAATATTTATTTATTGATTGCAAACAACTTATTTTCTAGAATGAAATAGATTTCAAACTTGTTCAATACGAGTATAACAGAATTATTTGTATCATAATAAAAACAAACAAACATTTTAATTGTGAATCATCCATTCGATTGCGGCATTAATATAAACATTTAATCAAATTCAAATTTCCAAACCACTAATTTTATTCATAGGAAGTTATTTTACTTCAGCTTTGCAAAAAAGAATGTCTGAAAGTTATTATGGCATTTGCGAAAAATTTGGAGTTCTGGGGTCACGAGAATCATGAAGTATAAATAGTTATCAAATCTAAATCTAAACCAACAGATACTCATTTGACTTCTATCAGATCGGTCTTATTCCTATAATCAATACAAAAATGAAATTCTTATTCGTTGTAAGTATTTTTTTAATTTTCATTGTGAGAATATATTTCTGTAACATCAATTATTATTATCCTTGTGCATTTTATTAACCACATTTTATCCTTTTAGACACTTTTGGTTTGCTTCGTTGCATTGGCGGTAGTATACGCAGCTCCATCAGAGGAAGGAATTTTTGGTGACTTACCTGATGATGAAATCACCAACCCACAGGAACCAAGCTCTTCCCTTAAACTGTTGCTGCTCAAGAAACTCAAGCTTAAGCTGTTGAGAGGTTGATTTTAAAAATCAATCGAAGAGATTTTGTACATATAAAAATGCATATGCTTAAGTTATACTATTAAAATAAAAAAAATATGTTTAAGAAAAAAAAAATTCCTTGTATAAATTTTTTTTCTTATTGCTAAGATTGTGATTTTGATTTGCCATATAAATAGATTGTTGGCATTATTCGCCTTGAATTGAAGGTTCAAACTATATTTAAAATTTTCAAGATCACTTCTTTTTAATACTTTGTGTTTCATGCGATCGTCTATTAATGAAATGGACGTAGGCTATGCGGATGAGGAATTCAATTTTTATAAACGAAAGAGTTGATAAGCAAGCGTGTTTATTCGTTAACATGTCTTATATACTACGTCTAGGATAAATGTTTGTTTAGTTAACCGCAAAAGGTATGTTTAGAGGGTTTTTTTTCGTTAACATGCATTTGGCTTAGAGAAAGAACGTCAGTTATAACGTAACTTTTTTGGATGTTTATATAGTGCCAAGGAAAGATAAATTAGTCGATGTACTTTCGAAAATTGATGGATTTTCGGAATTATTTATTTAACTTTGGCACCAGTTCAGTACAGAATTTTGCAAGGACATAAATGCTTAGGCTTTGCCCAAAAAGATAGCGTCAAAATTGAACATAACATTGGCAACTAACTTACACGTAATGTTTTTTACAATTGACAAACCAAACCATCTAATGTACATTTCAAATCATGGCAATGGTTCTGACGAAAAGTTTTCTCTCCGAAATCTGCTCTCAAAACAAATATTATTTCGCAAGGGCTTACAACACGGTTATAATATAAGATCTGGTTTCAGATGATTAAACAATGATTTATTGATGTCTTTCAATATAAAAAAAATGTAATCAGTGAACACAGCTGCTTTAATTTATGTAGAATGTGACCCTCAAAAAAGTTCCGATATGGTGTGGAAGAGGCATGAAGTAGTTGAACCTGGCTCCCATAGTAATTTTTATAAAACACAAAATTGAATATTTTCAGATATTTTTTTACTATTGATCCTTAAAGACTACTTATAAGCTTAAAACAAAATTTGGCTTGGGAATTCATATTTTTTAACAATTGGTCTTTTCATATACTCGTATCATGCAGCAGATTCGACTTTAGCCCTTCAACAACTTCAATTTAAGTTTCTTCAACAACAACAATTTAATAAGTGAGTTAGGTTCCTCAGGGTTAGTGACATCGCTTCCAGGTAAATCACCCAGGATTCCTTCTTCCGACGGAGCAGCATATACAATAACCATCATGACGACGAACATCAAAAGTTTCTAAAATATTAAATATATTATTTATTAAATTTAAGAAAATGTATAGGTACATATAAATCTCAAACGAAAAAAAAACTCACCATCAAAAGGAATTTCATTTTGTTTAATTTAAACTGTCTTCTACTGAACTGATGCGATGTTGATAGAACCAAATTTTAATCTGTGCTTCGATTATCATCTCGATGGCTATTTATATAAAATAAGCTAAGTAGTTACTCGATAACCCTCAAGCTGGGCCTAGACCTAGACTATGTATGGTCTACATAAAGGTATTTTTGTGTGTTACTTCCGTTTGTTGTTGTTGTTCTGATCAATTTTGTGAGGGCTAGCGGCTTGGGCTTGGGTGAACCTCGCCGCTAGTTCAAAATCGGTTCTGAAGAAAAACCAAAATTAGGTAAAAAATGTATGCAAATTAAATTTATGTATTTAAATTTAAAATGACGTTCAAATAAACAACTTCAAATATGGTTTTATGGTTCTAAGCAAATGGGTATTTACAAAAATGTTGTTTTGTTAACATTGCCCTTCGAAGTTACTTTGGAAAAATAAATAAAACATTTAAGAGACATTTCTATAAGGTTTCCGATAGTTCTTTTGCGGGAGGGAGGAGCGATGTGTACTGGGTAGGCTAAAAATTACAGTAGTGGAATTGTCAATAAATCAATGAATTAGGCGATTTTGGACACATTTTTCAACAAAATCTAGGAAACATAGGGAAAAGGTTCCAATTACAGTTTGGTTTGGAAACGGTTTGTGTGTATTTTTATTTGTGTATTTGAAGAATAAACTAGCATCTGTCAGTCGTCATCAAAATGCAGGAGTCTATACGACTTAATTGATATGGTTATTTGAGGAAACGAAACTTAACCAGGTATCTTCACAGTTTATGATAAATTAGTGTCGGAAATGGGTAACTTTCAACTCATGTAATGTCTAACGAAGTTTGGAAGTATTGTTTTGGAATTAACGAATTTATTAAAAGTCAGGATAAGTAATAAATTATAGGAGCCTGATCTGAAGAATCGTCGAGGATCATATTAAATGAGCTGAACGAAAGTGCAGAAAAATATAACACATTTACATTTTTCCCGGGGATATTATGTAAAATCTGCATCCATTAAACAAAATAAAACAATACCATGTTATATCTAAAATTAATTTTATTTTGTACTTTTGGATCCTAATTAAGGTTTTTTTTTTTGGAAGCTTAAACTATATACAATATTTTGGCAAATGTAGTTTGAAAAAGAGTTTCAACCAAGGTGTCTAAGTTTCTTGAGTAGACGCAATTTCAAGTGAATGATCGACGAAGGATCTTGTGGGTTAATAGCATCGCTTCCTTCCGAATCTCCCAAAATTCCCTCTTCTAATGGAGCAGCATATGCAACCATCAGCATTGCAGAGAAAACCAAAAGTGCCTACAAGAAGAAGAAAACCAAATGTGAGTGATATTGAATATTAATCGAAAAACTAAATACTTCAATATATTACAATCAAAAGGATACATACCAGCAAGAAGGACTTCATTTTGTTAGAAGAAATATTTGTTTTCTGTATTGAACTGTAATAGAAGAACTTAAGTGATTGACTGTGACAGTTTGTCAAAGCTTGATCATTTTATACTCGATGTTCTAGTCTCAAAAATTCATTCAATAACGAAAAATTTAATTCAATTCATATTTTTTACATAAATCGATTTTTAAGTATCAATAAAAATTTGATTCCAATGTTACGATTATTTTTTTTTTTTTGCTGTGCTCTGTTCTGTTAAAAGAAGCTCGCAAAACAAAAATTTAAAATTGTAACTTATACATTCCGAATCCAAAACATTCAATGATACTTTCCACATGAATATGCATTAGAAATTATAATATATACCACGCTCTTGTGAGTTTTGTAGATTAGTGTGATTCTTTAATTCGATCGGAATTCCGAAAAGTTTTATGGTTATGGAGGTCAGTTAAAGATAACTTCGGTTGTGGTAATGTACTTCCGGTTGGTTTTATTTTAGCAATTTTGAATCATCCTCAAATAACTTAGCTATTTGTATTAACGACATTTATTAAGGAACTAAAACTTATTATCTACGCATTAATGGTGGACAGTCATATTAAAATTCTATATTCAAATTTTGTTTACAAACAAGACTGTAAAAAAAAATGTCAATGCCCTATGAGAAGAAGGCTGTCTAAGACTAAAACACAATCTAAATTAAAGTGTTTTAAGACTGTCAGGGTTTTCCACAAAAACATGAAATTTTAAAACGCTTTGCTTTAAAGGATGTTAAGATTTTGGCGTATTGAATTGCATACAAAAATATGTTTCTTTTTTATTAAAATCAAAGAAGTGATTTTGCAGAAAAAAAAGTGTTTCTTTGACGTTGCCCTTGTTAACGTTAACCTTTTCTTGTTTTGTCAGAACTAAATTATGTTGATCCCTATTTATTATGACTTAAATCCTTAAAGGTGTATTAACAGCAACACCTTAACCCAAAAAGAACGGTGTGTGCAATTGGAGGTCACTGGCTAGGACCGGCCTAACTGGCGAGGATTGTTGGCTGAGGCCGTGATCCACAATTATGGACTGTGCGCGCCACCGTTAGTAAGTAAGTAAGTGCAGGGAATATGTATGTACATAAGAGATGCTCAAATGTCTGCTGTTCTTCCTCGTCCATACAGTTTTCGCATTCAAGCCTTAGAGAGTTCTGGTTGCAGCTTTGGCCAACAATTGCTTTGTCGCTTGACATAGGTGTTGACTGGTGGTAACTATCTTTAGCGAAATTTACATGAAACAATCGGAAATCCAAGGGGTAACTGTGCCTAGTTAAAATGGAATACCTCTTTGTCCGGGCACCCAACACCAACCGTGGTGAATTTTTTTGTATTTATATAGCACACGCGCTCAAGGGTTTCTGATAGCCCTTTTAATGTTTAGTCACAGTGCGAGCGATTGGAAATTAGGGAGGAAGGAAAAGGAAGTGTCGATGAAAATTGGCCTTGAATGTTTGAATATCAAAATGGTAAAGGGACATTTGTACCAGACAATACATTCCACATTCTTGTTGTACGGCTAAAGAAAGAATCCCTATATTTCACGGTGCGTCCGAAATTGGGCTCAAGTGTAAACTGATGAGCGTTCCTAGAAAGACGAGTATTACGGGGGAAATGTTTAACGGGTGGAACGCAGCTGGCTACCTCGAGTGAGCATTTTTTGTAGAAAAACCGGTAAAATAAGGAAGGACATGAAACATTTCGACGATGTTCAAGTGATATAAATGTTTCTATAATCTTTCACTCTCCTATCAATTTCAACGCTTTTTTCTGAACTCTGTCGAGCAGATGTAGAAAGTTTGAGACACACCTGTTAAACAGTTCCTCCACCTCTCTGAGAGATGGTCGACAGTCGAAAGGTGTTTTGGAGTTAATGGAGATAGAATCCAGGGAGCCTGGCTATCCGAAAAAATGATAATGTCCTGGGACGATATCACGTTTTCTTTAAGCCAGTATAAAACCTCCTTCATCGCCATTTATTCCGCCTGGAACAAAATAAAATCATTTGGAATATGGAAGTAAGGCTGATATGTAGTCTGTTGGAGTCTATAGCCCTCTGGCTATAGAAGAGGTCGTTAAATATTAACTGTATCATATATATTTCTGAAACATGGATAAACGGACATGACTACAACATAGAGGGAAATAATCCTTCGAAACGAGTTCTCGGAGAAAATGATAATTTGAAGAACAAAAACAACTTTTAGGTAATCTGTTTTAAAAGAAGCTCGGTCTCATTGTATTCAATCGTGGCGACAGATAAAGATAGTTGTGGTGAATAAGAATAGGTAGAACGATCTTGCTTCTGCCCTTTGCTACAGTGGTAAAATTAAAACGTTGCTGCAACTGCAGCCAGATAAACTAATATTTTTAAGACAAGGCTTTTTAAATTTAAATATTAACTGTATCATATATATTTCTGAAACATGGATAAACGGACATGACTAAAACATAGAGGGACAAAATCCTTCGAAACGAGTTCTCGGAGAAAATGATACTTTAAAGAACAAAAACAACTTTAAGGTAATCTGTTATAAAAGAAGATCGGTCCCATTGTATTCAATCGTGGCGACAGATAAAGATAGTTGTGGTGAATAAGAATAGGTAGAACGATCTTGCTTCTGCCCTTTGCTACAGTGGTAAAATTAAAACGTTGCTGCAACTGCAGCCAGATAAACTAATATTTTTAAGACAAGGCTTTTTAAATTTAAAAAATTGTTCTGAAATTTGGTGTTTAATTGTTATAGAAGACGCTGGTTTTAATTCTAGAAATTTCCAGTAAATTTCATTAGTTTTTTGGGAGTTGAATAGAGTGAGTTTAGTCATAAATATGGCGTTGGTATTTCTTTTCAAACGTAGGGGTTGATAACTATGACACATTTTATATAATTTTAACAAGATATATCATTTTAACAAGACTGACTTTGAACCCGGTTAATTAGCTACCAGGATCTAGTCTAGACGAAATAATAAAAAATTGGAATGTATTTTATATAATTTTTTTATTTTTCTCTTAAATATACATGTTGTTTTTCTTAATTTATAAGTCTTGCTTTGGTAGATTTTATGATTGAAATTGAAACTTTTGGCTGAATAATGTGCACCAAATAAGTTTCCTTAACCATGGTGGTGGTGGTGGTGGAGTTTCTTGAGTAGACGCAATTTCAAGTGAATAATTGAAGAAGGATCTTGTGGATTAGTAATATCACTTCCTTCGAATTCACCCAAACCTTCTTCCAATGGAGCAGCAAATACAACCATCAACATGGCGGCAAAAACCAGGAATGTCTGCAAAAAAAAAATGTATTAATATTTAATACAATAATGAGAAGAATGTTAGACGTACCAGAAAAAAGGACTTCATATTGTTAATGTGAGAATATCTTCTGATTTGATCTGAATTTGTTAAAATCAAATGTTTGACTGTGATATTTCTCATCAAACGGTAAGTATTAAATACCAATCCAAACTTCGGCTAAGATTCACCTAATAGACTGAAATATAATAAGCAAAATAATCTTGAACACCAGAAAATATGTTAATTTTGGTGAGATGGAGTCAAAACGGTCAGAAATTCCATTCATTCATTCATATCCAATTAATTCGCATCGCCTTTGAAGCAACTTCATTGATTTATTTTCAAGTTTAAAAAGAATTAAGACAAAATTATGCACTGTGTGTGGTTGGAAACATGCGAACAATCTCCACGATTAATTAAATATGTACACAAAAATGTATGACGGAGCTAAGAGGAAGTAGAATCGAAGAATTTCGGTTGTGACCAAGAATGTGTGTATATTAATCTTATGCTTCCTTCCGGTGCCGGCATGCGTCCGAGTCGCAAAAATTAAGGAAGTCATGCATCTTTCTAAGAAATTATCAGACATCTTTGGGCTATCGTATTTCATGGTATAATATATAGGTGAAGTGCATGATTATGATGGTTCGGAAACATATTTTACCATGACACAGTGACTAATTGTAGAGTCAATTTTCAAAGTTGTAGAATACAATCTAGAGGAAGGACGAATCAGTTAGGAGGACATAATTTTCTTGAGAAACTAAAGAATATTACAGTTTTTAAACATTAAACGATTTTGGTTTGGGAAAGTAATAAAAATACCAAATTTACATTTTTCACTCTCGATTTCATTTCAATGTAATATGAAGTTAATGAACTCTTTTGGCCTTTGGCTTTACATTTTTGTTTGTGTCAATATTAAGTTAATATGCAAATGAGCCAACATAGGAAGAGGTTATGATAATGTGTTTTATCATGGGTCATTGGGTTTTACGTCTCAACAAGAAACGACGTATGTCTTTTTGTAATAAATACTTATCTGTTTGATGACATCACTAGAAATGAATCACCTTTTTCACAATCATCAAGCAGTAGAAAATGCTTTGAAGATAAGAATATAGTTAAATGAAATAAACCTAAAATATCATATACATATATGAACTGTACATAATGTTAGAAATTTATATTAAACAATTTATCTGTAAGATTTTTCACAGAACTACGAAGTACGTTTAGTTTTAGAAATAAAGTTATTGGTTAATTTGAATTCTTATAGATAGATTAAATCGTCCAACGGAGGATTATTATGTTTGTTTCTTCAATTCTCTATTTCAATATGTTCAAAAATGTTCATTGATCAATCTGCCAGCCACTCCCACTGACAATCGATGTGATCACACTCCAGACCTTATGCTACCTAGGCAGGTTGCTGGTTGTTTAGGGTTAGTTCTGATTCTGTAGAGGGTACGTTTAGTTAATGGTACGGTGTGAGATTCCTCCAAGAATCAACTAGAAGAGGTTCATGATTCCTCGACTATATTTCAATTCCAATGGATTGAATACTTAAATTACGAGTTTGATCTCATTTACTAAGATATTAAAATGTTAAAAAGATGATGAGACGATGACAGCATAAAAGATGGTAAAAGATTGAATTGCTTCTCAGACCTTGTAGTCGCTTTGTTATTGAAAGTTGTATCGGTTTTTGTTGCCCCAGACTCTTCCTTTTTTTTACACAAATTTGAGAAAAAATTGATAAAATGTGAATATTGCTATTTTTCAAAATCTACAGAATTTTTGTCTGCCATGCATTTGTTTGAACAACTGGATTTACTTCTACGCCAGCATTAGTAAACAAAGATATCTCGGATTGATCTTGTTTAAGGACACCTGGCAACTCTTTGGCTACTTATTTTCGAATGAGCCTTTTTCATAATGAATTCCAAAAATATTCCCAGAATATTGTGATTTAAAATGTTGCTTATTTTATTTTAAAGAAAAACCTGTGATATATTTTAATAAGGTATCGTCTAGAATGATGCTCATACTGACCCACCAAATTTTAAGGAAAGATACGAAACTGATGTTTTTCGTAGTGCTTCAGGAATTGTTGCCACTTCTGTGGAAAAGAATTTTAAACATAAAAATGTATATTTAGCTCCTTTCTAGCCTCTTAAGAGCAACAATGAAGCTTTGCCAGACTGATTAGGTTAATTTGTATCTTTTTAAAATCCAGGAAATTGTATATTGTATAATCCTGAGGACCTGCAATTATGGCAGGCCAAGTATTGTTACTGTCCCCTAAAGAAAACCTTTAAAAATGGAAACGTGACTCAATTGCAGTGCTACACCGTTTAAGATTTCATAATCTAGCCTTTACAAAAATGCTTATATAGGGTTCTTCAATAAGAGGTGTTATTTTGAATAGTCCGCAATTTCGATAATTGTCACTTTTGAAGCTTTAATTTTCTTATATTTGACAAGTTGAAACTACACCATTGATAAAAATGGAACGATAAACGTTTTAACAACGCATTGAAATTATTAAAATTCACAAATAACACCTCTTATTGGAAAACCCTATATTTGTACCTCTATAGTCTAGTAGTCTACGATGGCACGTTTCCACTGAGCACCAAAGTAAGATTAAAAACAATCATATAATTATTTGTCCAATCCAAGAGATGAGCCGTAAATTGTATCTTTCTGCGAAAGCCGTTTTTTGTATGTATTTTTCAACATCCTTGTAAACGACACTATTGATTTTAATCAAATATAATTTTTGTACCTATATAAAATACGTAAATATTTAATTTTTAATTGATGATCATGTTTAAGTAAAGATAATTGTTGTTTTTTTTTTGTAAAAGTTTTATTTTGTTTTTTTCTTAAAAGTAAAGTTTTCTAAATTAATAAGTCTTTTTTGGTAGATTTTTGTCAGTTTTGGCTGAGTTTTGTTGCCAAAATTAAAGTGGTTAACCATGATGGTGTCTGAGTTTCTTGAGTAGACGTAATTTCAAGTGAATAATTGAAGAAGGATCTTGTGGATTAGTAATATCACTTCCTTGCAAATCTCCCAGAATACCTTCTTCCAATGGAGCAGCAAATACAACCATCAACATGGCGGCGATAACCAAAAATGTCTGTAATTTACAAATTATTTTTATTATTATTAATGTTAAGTTATTTCAATGGAGGTAAGGAGATGGAAATAGTTGGTGTTTTATTTCGATTTACGTACCAGGATAAAGGACTTCATTTTGTTAAAATTGGAATAGATTCAAATTTGATCTGAGCTAGTTTGTATCAAAAGTTTGACTGTAATTTTTCTTGGCTAACCGTTAGTATTTTATATTAATCGAACATTTGGATATTCACTCTTGCTTTCAAGAACAGTTTTATGTGAATATTTAATTTTTCTTTTTTTTTTCATTCAGAGGCAGACAGAATATATTATGCAAAATTATGAAGCCATATAATCTTGAACAGACGAAGTCATGAATATATGTTAATTTTTATATTTTTGGTGAAAAATGAAAAAACAATATTATCAAATGATGGAAGCAAAAAATCAGAAGTAATTGATACGTACCATTATTATTGAAGACTGTTTCATTGATGTTCCAAAGTTTATACAGAATTCAGGCTAAACTATGGTTAGAAAAGTATTACCAATCAGCAATCAAAATTAATTTGTTTGATAAAACTATGCCATAAGCAAAATATTTCGGAAGTGTGCAAATACTAGGTTCCGGTATGTCAAAAAATCGGAAGTGGTGCCATTTTAAGCAGTTTATAAAATTAAGATGCAATAATCATTAGTTAAAAGATACATTAATGCGGGTTAATTCGTTATTTCTTGGGAGGTATTGTATGTTGATATTAACCATGATATGGCATGCGATTTAATTTATTTGATGGTGAGACGTGTGTACTAAATTTGCACATTCCTCTTAGTCAATCTTAAGAATGATAAATAGTTCTATAGTGTATGTCTATTTTAAGTATCTTTTAAAAATTCATTAAAGAATACGTTATGCATGATAAGCTATTTAGAATTGGTGTTGCCTTTACTGTCAAGAATAAAATATTAATGATATTCTTGCTTTTTTTAATGGTATTGGCAGTAAGAATTGTTAAATAATATTTTGTGGCACACTTCTAAGATTAATTTATTTGTTCTATAAAAATATTATAATTTTATGTGCATTTTGGTTTGTTCGTTTTCAAAACAACTATTAATGAAGGAATTCAAGAATGCACGACAAATCGATTCTCATACAATTATGTAATATTTGCTGATTTCTTTTGTTATACAGCAGCTTTTGGGGCTAGATTTATTATTAAAATATTATTTTATTAATATTATATAATATTATTATATATTTAGAAATAGTAGTGCACACGCCTTTAAAGAATCTTGAAATACTGGCATCAATCCCTTTTCCAATCTACACAATCAAACGACTGGAAGATTGCTATAGTCGTTTGATTGTGTAGATCGAAAAAGGGAGTTCTGGTAAAATGTGATTTTTTGGGATTGACTATTCCACTGAAAAGTGATGAAGTTTTTGACATTTGTATTGGAGACTAGCTGACCCGCAAACTTCGTTAAGCCAAAATTCAGGAATGCATTGAAAATAATAATTCTTTCATATGTATTTAGTAAATAGCAGATATTTTATACAAACAGACACTTCATTTTTATTTATGTGTGTAGATACTGTGAGATTTTAAGTCAATTCGGCTTATCAGCTATGTGCCTGTGAAAGTCCTGTTAAAAACGGTGCATAAATACTAATTTTTGATTAATCAAAATAATCTAAGTTTCTCTTTACAACGTCAGCCATCCGCCCATAAATAAAAATTTTTGAAAATTGCAACCGCAGCGCCACAGGGGTAATACAAATAGCCTAAGTTACTCCTTACAACATCAGCTATCCGCCAGTGAACAGTCAAAATCGGTCTAGCCGTTTCCGAGACTAGCCGGAACAAACAGACAGACAGACAAAAATTTAAAAAAATGTGTTTTTGTTATAAGTACCGTAGAGAAGACTTTCATACGCATTTAGTAAAAAGCTGATATTTTGACATTACAAACAGGCACTTCATTTTTGTTCATGTGTATAGATTTTTTTTTTTAATAATCTTTCTAAGCTTAGTCCCAAAAGCTTCTGAACAATGCTGTAAACCTAATGAAATCAGCAAATTTTGCATAGTATTATGAGAATCGATTTGTCGTGCATTCTTGAATTCCTTCATTAATAGTTGTTTTGAAAACGAACAAACCAAAATGTACATCAAATTATAATATTTTGATAGAACAAATAAATTAATCTTAGAAGTGTGCCACAAAATGTTATTTAACAATTCTAACTGCTTTTAACAGCCAATATCATTTAAAAAAAGCAAGAATATCATTAATATTTTATTCTTGACAGTAAAGGCATAAGTAGCCATCGATATAGCATACCACAGCACCAATTCTAAATAGCTTATCATGCATAACGTATTCTTTAATGAATTTTTAAAAGATACTTAAAATAGACATACACTATAGAACTATTTATCATTCTTAAGATTGACTAAGAGGAATGTGCAAATTTAGTACACACGTCTCACTATCAAATAAATTAAATCACATGCCATATCATGGTTAATATCAATATACAAAACCTCCCAAGAAATATAACGAATTAAACCGCATTAATGTTTCTTTTAACTAATGATTATTGCATCTTAATTTTATAAACTGCTTAAAATGGCACCACTTCCGATTTTTTGACATACCGGAACCTAGTATTTGCACACTTCCGAAATATTTTGCTTATGGCATAGTTTTATCAAACAAATTAATTTTGATTGCTGATTGGTAATACTTTTCTAACCATAGTTTAGCCTGAATTCTGTATAAACTTTGGAACATCAATGAAACAGTCTTCAATAATAATGGTACGTATCAATTACTTCTGATTTTTTGCTTCCATCATTTGATAATATTGTTTTTTCATTTTTCACCAAAAATATAAAAATTAACATATATTCATGACTTCGTCTGTTCAAGATTATATGGCTTCATAATTTTGCATAATATATTCTGTCTGCCTCTGAATGAAAAAAAAAAGAAAAATTAAATATTCACATAAAACTGTTCTTGAAAGCAAGAGTGAATATCCAAATGTTCGATTAATATAAAATACTAACGGTTAGCCAAGAAAAATTACAGTCAAACTTTTGATACAAACTAGCTCAGATCAAATTTGAATCTATTCCAATTTTAACAAAATGAAGTCCTATTTTCTGGTACGTAAATCGAAATAAAACACCAACTATTTCCATCTCCTTACCTCCATTGAAATAACTTAACATTAATAATAATAAAAATAATTTGTAAATTACAGACATTTTTGGTTATCGCCGCCATGTTGATGGTTGTATTTGCTGCTCCATTGGAAGAAGGCATTCTGGGAGATTTGCAAGGAAGTGATATTACTAATCCACAAGATCCTTCTTCAATTATTCACTTGAAATTACGTCTACTCAAGAAACTCAGACACCATCATGGTTAACCACTTTAATTTTGGCAACAACACTCAGCCAAAACTGACAAAAATCTACCAAAAAAGACTTATTAATTTAGAAAACTTTACTTTTAAGAAAAAAACAAAATAAAACTTTTACAAAAAAAAAACAACAATTATCTTTACTTAAACATGATCATCAATTAAAAATTAAATATTTACGTATTTTATATAGGTACAAAAATTATATTTGATTAAAATCAATAGTGTCGTTTACAAGGATGTTGAAAAATACATACAAAAAACGGCTTTCGCAGAAAGATACAATTTACGGCTCATCTCTTGGATTGGACAAATAATTATATGATTGTTTTTAATCTTACTTTGGTGCTCAGTGGAAACGTGCCATCGTAGACTACTAGACTATAGAGGTACAAATATAGGGTTTTCCAATAAGAGGTGTTATTTGTGAATTTTAATAATTTCAAATGCGTTCCATTTTTATCAATGGTGTAGTTTCTACTTGTTAAATATAAAAAAAACTGCAGCTTCAAAAGTTACAATTATCGAAATAGCGGACTATTCAAAATAACACCTCTTATTAGAGAACCCTATATAAGCATTTTTGTAAAGGCTCGATTATGAAATCTTAAATGGAGTAGCACTGCTATTGAGTCACGTTTCCATTTTTAAAAATTTTCTCAAAGGGACGGTAACAAAACTTGGGCTGCCATAATATCAGGTCCTCAGAATTTTACTACAATTTCGTGGATTTAAAAAAGATGCAAATTAACCCAATCAGTCTGGCAAAGCTTAAAGGTTAGCCAGGCCTTGTTAATGTTGTGGTTTTTAAGAGACTAAAAACCAGCTAAGTATACATTTTTATATATAAAATTTATTTCCACAGAATTTGCAACAATTCCTGAAGCACTACGTAAACACTTTTTATTATCTTTCCGTGAAATTTGGTGAGTGAGTCTGTCTGTGCTTTATTAAACTGTATAACAGCTTTTTATTAAAAGTAAAATTAGCAAAATTTTAAATCACAATATTTTTGGAATTCAAACAAATGCATGGCAGACGAGAATTGTGTAGACTTTGAAAATTCACTTTTTATAAATTTTTTAAAATTTGTATAAGAAAAGGAAGAGTCTGGGGCAACAGAAACGAATACAGCTTTCATCAAACAAGCGACTACAAGGTCTGAGAAGCAATTCAATCTTTTACCATCTTTTATGCTGTCATCGTCTCATCATCATTTTAACATTTTAATATCTAAGTAAATGGGATCAAACTCGTAATTTAACTAATCAATCCATAAAAATTGATTTTTTTAAGCTTGCGTAAAATGAAAGCACCATATTGCTCACTTTTCAGCGTTTTTAATTATACGAAACATATGAATGGCAAAAAATAATCGAAAAAATTATTCAAAATCAATTTGATTAGTGTTTTATTATTCCAGACTGTCCACTCTTTGCCAACACGTGCTTCATAGAGTTGTCTCATGGTTATAAACCTTCGAAAGGTGTTACGTATAATGAGTAGTTTTTTTTTTTGACAGGGTAAAGTTTTGTCGATTACAATCAAAATCACGTAAAGGTAAAAATTTACCTAAATGAGAGGAAAATTAACATAAGGTTTTTGATAAACCAAAGTAAAAAGAGAGAGGCTATGAGCTGAATCAGTAATTTTATGTCAAGTGGGATAAAGTATAAAAAGTCATCTGTCCAATTTAGACATCATATAGTCAAGCATCTTACTTTATCCCGTTCGGGTCCATCCTCACAGAAACACATCAATTTTTTGACAAAATGAAGTTCCTTTTATTGGTAAGTGGTTTTGAACTTGAAATTATATTCAAAAACTTCATTATTTGAAATATTTTCTTTTGTAGACCCTCCTGGCTTGTATTGTATTTCTGGCACTAGTTTCAGCGGCTCCTATGCAAGAAGGTATATTGGGTGAAATAGCCGGCGAAAGTGATACGTACAATTCACAAGAACGTAGTTCATTCTTTAAACTATGGCTGCTGAAGAAAAAATTGTTCCTGCTGGGTTAGGAACTTACATTATGATGTCGTTATTACCCAACATATTTCAAAAGACTCTAACAATTAGTTTAGAAACATTACAAAGAAAAGCCCACAACTAACAACATTTCATACTAAATATTTTAAAGCATATATTATGCGAAACTGACTGACATTCAAATAAAGTAGTTAAAAGAGAGAAAGAATGTGTTTTTAATCTCTTCAACAGGCTGTAAGCTCTGCCCAAATTTTGAATATCAGTGATCTAGATAATGACGCACTACAGCTTTGTTCGCGTTGAACACCGAAGTCGCCCTGAAACTGCCACGAACCATTTTTATTTTTAAAAAACCTCATCTCAGACTGAAAAATAAATCCTTTTTTTCTTAGGGATCTTCCTGAAGTAGATGTGATCGCCCTTAAGTAGATCCAGGTATTTTCAAGCTAATCTGGGTCGACCCTTGAAAAAAAGTTCAAGTTCGATTCCTTTGGATGTTCGAAATGACAGTATTTTTGACAATTTTCAGTGTTATCAAGAAAACCTATGTAAATTTTAATGAACAAAGCTTTTTACTCTCTCACTCACTGATTATCTGTGCAATGGTAATTTTACAGAAATGGAAGGAACCAAAACATTCCACAGCGCCGATTCGGAACTTCATCATTTTAATATGCAAGAATTTAAATAAAAATCTCTGGCATGGTTTATGGAAGAGTTCAACATGCTATTTTCATCAGAAAGCGGCATATCTTATGAAATCAAGGTTTATTTTTAATTGACGAAGAATATGCAGGTAGGCGTTCGTTATTGTTGAAAGGATATTCAAAAAGAGGTCCTTTGTCTTCAAACGAGGTTCTCAAACACAACTTTACAGAAACCAGATAAAGTAAAGCAACAATTTTTGGAAAAAACACAATAATTTTGAACTCAAGTCTTCTAAGTAAAATCAGACAAGTTTTTTTTTTTAATTCTGAACGTTTGTTTTTTTCGATTTGAAATTTTTGTGGATCTTGTGATCTAATTTTTGGAAAGAAGCTGTTAAATATTTTTAACTGCATTTACCAAAATTCTAAAACAAAATGGAAAAACATAAAGAATTCGATTTTATCCAAAGAAAGGAAGCAAGTGCTCCAAATTTGACGCCAGTCCAATACTTCGAAGGACCAGATTTTATTTGTTGTTCTGAAGTTTTCAAACAACCAGAACCCAAGATTTGTGAAGGCTCTCCAAAGTTGTAGCTTCCAGCTCTATTCCTTCGAAATAGATTCATGGTTTTTTTTTTTATAGTCCACCTCCAAGGCCCAGGGTTCGATGTATAGCCAAGACAATGCAATCGTGGAGACCGTGTAAATGGCAACGAGAATCTAATGAACGTGACATACTTTTTCGACCCATTAAATGGCGTGAGTATTACAAAGCCTTAGAATTCTGGCAAAAACTTAATTATCGAAATATCCAGGCTGCAATAATCCCAAGAAACATCAAAAAAGGGAATCCAAACCATCTCTGGGTTCCCCTATCGGCTTGTCAAAATCCTCCTTTGGTATGAATTCGCTTGAAGGAAAGTCTTCTGACCATCATGGGCTTCAAGGCTTCGCCACGACACTTGTGGCATTTGGTGAATATTTCATTACGCCTGAGATTGAGTGGGATGAGAAAGTCCTTAATCGTATCTTGTTGGACGGACAAACTCTGTATGCAGATTCCAAAGCCAAGCTACAAGAAGGAGAGAAACTAAAAGAATCACTAGTCAAAAGGACCTTTATGCTGTGTGGAAACGCTTTTAATTTATTGGTAAATGATCCATTCATAATGGGCCAAGTAGTTGGGCAGGAAGCTGCAGTGCCCAACCTCCACTGGGGTCTTTTGAAATTTTTCCAAAAATATCAATTCGGCCTGCTACAGATTGAAAACTGGTACACAATGCTATGGCAGAACGCTGGTGTTTTCTTCTTCTTTGATTGCTTCGGCCGGAGAAGCGTGGATCTTCAAAGTGATCGGAAGCATGGGGTAGCCATTTTGGTATGCCTACGTCATATCGAAAATGTCAGTCACTTGATTCTGAATTTAAGTGGAGTAAGCTCCGAAGATTTTTTCTCTATCAGAAACTTACAGGTAAAATCATTGGTCCCTTGCGGTGGAGTGCCTTCTCCTGACATTGTAGATAGATGTGTTGAGTTTGAGGTCGTAAGCCCAGACTACGCTTTGCTAAGAGCCACAATACATTTGGGGTCTTCTTGCTTCAAGGAAATCAGGCTTCGGCATTCTCTTCCAGTAGCACTCTGTGCCTTGATCAATGCCAAAGTCGACGGACCTGCCACTTGGAACAAGGCGGTTTTGGATAAAATTATTAAACTTGGTGCCCATTTCTACAAACAATGGACCCAGTGTGATATCAGCTTTAATCTGGGCATCCAAGATGTTCCCAATCAGTTTGTTTTTGGGCAATTTTTGGTTCAAATTGCCGTTCATACCGTTGCTGAATGCGGCATCTGGAAATGTACCCCCAATTACCGAAGAAGTGATCTCAGTCAATCTCTGAAGAAAGCTTTTGACAAAAGTTCAAACCTTCTTGTTCAGATTCAAGGTAGAACTTATGCTATCTGGAAGAAGGAATCTTTTTATTACATTTTGGATCCATATTCACATCAATGTTCCCTGGACAAGAAGAGGGTAATTACTGCTTGTATGCATATGTGTGGAACTTTTGAGAAAATGAGCTGCATCTTCACTCAAGCACTTTTGGAGTTGTTTGAAGAATTCAATTTTATCATTCATCTTGTGAAGATTCTGAAGCTGGAAGAGTTAGACAAATTAAAAGAGAATCATATCCGTGCTAACATTCCTTGCATGTGCACTGAGACACCAGAAGCAAATGCCGCTCAAGAGGTGATCTCACTGAACGAATCAGTGATTGGTGTAGATGGTTATGACTGTCAAGCCGAGGAGACTATAGTAGAATCAGATTCGGCTGATCTTGATTCTCCCGGATTGTCACAGACACGCTTGGAAGATTACACAGACATGAGAAGAGACTTTATTGAAGAATCTGACGAAGAAACTGAAGACGATGAAGATGATGACATTGATCTGGATTCAGGAAGTGATATAGTTCCATTTGAAGAAACTGATGAAAGCGACGATGAAGGATCTTCGAGGCAACTACAGAAAGAAAAGAAGCCAAAGAAGAAGGCAAGGAAACCATTAAGTGGGAGTTCTGAAAAGAAGAGCAGAAAAGAAAAAGCTGGGAGTGATTTATCTGATGCAGTAGAAAGTAGGAAGAAAAGTAAAAAGAAGAAAGACGGTAAAAAGGAGAAATCAGAAAAGATAGATAAGCTTAAGGAAAAGAAAGAGAAGAAATCCTTGTTGAAAGCTAAAGAAAATGAAGAAAAACAGAAGGAAAGGGAAAAGAAAAAGTTAAAAAAGAAAGAAAATAAATCGGACCAAGAAGAGAAGTTAGTAAGCAATGAAAAAGGAAAAAAGAAACAGCGTGAAGAACCAGATAAAGAACCACCTGCTAGTGAGGGCAGAGAAGAAGAAGATTTAAATGCCAAAGCGAACGAAAAACCTTCAAAAGAAAACCCCAAAAACGATGAACCCATAACCAAGCTAATCCCGGCTGAGCCCCCAGTTGAAGATATAACCGAAGCAAACGAAAATACAAATAATACCGAAGTTATGGAAGAAGACAGAAACGATAATCCAGAACCAGAGCCGGTCGATCAGGACAGCCCTTCAGATCAAAGAAGATCAAAGGGTGAAACTCCGATTGACCGAGGTTCAACAGAAGTGCCAAAGACAAGCACGGCACAGACAAGGCGTCAAAGACACCAACGACGTAAGCAACAAGATGGCGACGAATCATCTTCATCAGATGAAATTCCACGTGGTGGCATACCAGTTGGATGTAAACCCAATACTTATCCAGGTTTCACAGAAGACCCACACAATCTGGCCGTTATTGGCTCAGAAAGTGGCAGCTATGAGAGCTTATGCAATCTACTCAAGTCCGCATTCCGTTGTGCAGATCGTATTTTGACGATGACACCGTGGGGTAACTTTGTGGCGTTCCGTTCAAATGGAGCGTATTTTGTGTTTGATGGATGCACTTGTAATTTGCGGTCTATTCGTCACATGGACCTTAATGTTGGGACGGCTGGACTGCTTTGTTTTCCCGATATGCATTCGTTGATCAAATATATTGAGAGTGGCAAGGACGTGAGGAAGCCAACGACTTTTTCAAAGAGAGACATTGTCGATCAAATCTGTAGCAAATATTGTAGTCGTTGAAATGGGTACTTGTTTGACTTTCATACAAAATTTTCAAAGGTTTTAGAAGAATTACAAGAGTAGCTTGAAAATACTTAATAAAATTGACCGATTATGTTTCTGTTTTATCATTTTAAAAAGTTTCTTATTTCATATTTAAATACAAAATTCTAACATCATTTTATTTTATGACAGCCATGAAACTCTTTAATGCAGCTCCCTCTAGTGTGGGTCCTGTCAAATGAGAAGTCCGTTGGATTTAAGCCTGTGGCACATATGGAAGTAACTGTTGTTGTTACCTACACATACACATAATCGGCTCCCCTATAATATAATCCTTGAAAACTGAAAAACTTATTTTTTTTTTTAACTTTTGGGGTTGTTAAGGTTGTTGACGTATGACGTCACCCGCAAAGGCAGCTCAGCTTTCCTTTGACCATGGAACAATCTGTCAATTGACCATAGAGAAGTATCCCAATATACGTCAAGAGTTTTTAAGCAAACGGCTTTAAACTTTCTGTCTCTCTCACTCCAATTTTTTAGTCAATAGAGTTCTTAACCCTCCAGTAGGCGCGTGGTATTTTGTAACACGAGAAGGGGCGTGGTCTACGATGGTAGACCATTTTCGCACGTTAATAAAATATGAGTTTTTGGCCGTTTGAGTACTTGCAGTTTTTTTTTATAATAAAATGTCTTATAACCTACTGTATTTAATTATTATAAGCTAAAATAAGAACTAAAATGAAGAAAATAAATTAATAAACTAAAAGGACTCGATTTGTTATGTTCTTTTACTTAAACTGATTTTTAATAATAAAAAAATACTTTTATTTATCTTTAAGGAAAAAATATATTTGTTTATTGTAAGCAACAGGTTGAATTTGAAACTTAATTTTAAAATGTTAAAATTCGTCAAAAAATGTAAAAGTTATTCAACTTTAAAAAAAAAACCATTTTTTTAATATTTTTGTATGCAAATTTTATATTCAATTCAATTTTTGGTGAAGAAAAATTCATTTCAAACGGAAACAAATTAATAAGGGTGAGGAATACAATAAATCACGACAAAAATCAGAAAAAAATAGTGACAAACATAGTTAAAAAAATTAATTTTTGTCAAATAACTTAATCACACATATTATTCCAGTCATTTACTATGTCGAATTTTGTTTGGTTGCTGCTGCACGTCTTTTAGCAATATCTGTATTTCAACAGCGCATTTTCAAAACAAATACAGTTAAAATTGTTAACTTTTTCCTACATTTATGTATTTTATAAAAAAAAAAAAAAACTATTTATGTACCTTGTTAAAAAAAAGTGACGTAAGTGGGCGCGTGGTCTACAATCGTAGACCAGCTGAGTTTGAGCACTCGCTACGCCATTGTCTTTGATCACAGATTGCAGTTTGATCACAGATCAGTTAGAAGAGTTAATTTTGGGAAGCTATTGAAAAGTACGGCCCAAAAAAAAAAAGTATGTCTAGGTAGTAAGAACATTTTAAAAAAAGGTGGTCTACGATCGTAGACCACGCGCCTACTGGAGGGTTAAGCAAACGCAGCGGCGCATATGAACCGCTGCTATCTTAAATTTGTGTTGTATAGAGCTAATACGAATAGAATTTTTAAGGAACAAGAGGGCGGCACAGTCAAATAAGTCCTTCTCCAAAGTACCTACGATAGATTTTATATAAAATGGTATCAGGAAGATAAATGCAGAAAAGTGAATCAAAAGCTTTCCATTGAGGGATAATGCATTGCATATATAAACTATAGTATTCCCACTTGAGGTGCGAAAAACTAAGCTCCAGAATACCATGGGAGGCAACAACAACAATTTCCACCATTTTAATTGTTGTTGTTGCTTCCTATGGTATTCTAGAGCTTAGTTTTTCGTCGATAGATGGCGCACCTCAAGTGGTAGTACTATAGTTTTTATATAGGTACAATGGATAATGTTTCGGACACCTGGTGCTCCTTCAACCAGCTACCTAGAAAGAAAAAATATGTTTTGAATAAAATGGTTAGGTACCTACCAAAATAAAATGTCCTCGATGCTCGATACCTACCTACTTACCGACCAATAATTCCTTGTTTGGCGGGCCGCCAAAGTTATTTTTTCTTTCAGGGGTGTGTGGCTCGAATACTTTGGTGAAAATGGTATGTTCTGAAACTAATCATCCTCCATCTTGGGGGAATCCAAAAAATGGCAAAGAAGTCCTATGGCATGGTGGGACATAGACTCACTGCAACAACATCCGTAGTGCTTTTGGAGTTATAAGCAGTAAGTTTGTCAGTCCGCTGTCGATATATTTTTTTGAACTTCTGCTTCTCTTTAGTTTGATTTGTGTTTTGTTTAAAGGCGAGAATAAGTTTCGTTAGCAAGTTCCCGAGCACCGCTTAGCATTTTAATTAGCTTCCTTTTATCAATTTTCCAAGTATCCAACCTAATCATATTTCCTTCACCTCCGCTTTACCGACGCTCCTCTTGCACAGCAACAATAAATCTTTCTATTCATATTTCGGACTAGAGGGAGAAGGGAGATGTCAATATCCGTTGGATGATAAGGTGATGAGATCATCATCTCGACATGATTGTACTTGTCGATCTGGTCCTTAGGTGATCTTACTGTTATGTGCCGGTTTGATTGCGTGTCGTTAATTTCCATGTGTGTAAACCCATCACATTCGTCACTTATTTTAAACAGAAATTCTTGAATTCCATTGAATGGGTTTAAGGAAATCAAGTCCACGAACTGAGTCATCCTAACCTATTTCAAAACTTGCTGAAATTCTGTGCGCATCTTATCACTAGACACGCCAACACCTCGAATCAAACTTCAAAACATTTAACAAAACAAGTTTAGTTTATTAAATTACATTTGATTACAAACTAAAGGACAAAATTAATAGCTAAATGTTTGGAAATAGAGCTCAGAACGATTGGCTACTTTTTAGCCATAAAGTCGAGAGCCTAGTTCCATATCGAGTCGGTTAAGAAAAAAAAAAAAAGAAACAGCAAAGTTGCCAAAGAACGCTACTTTCGTGAAAAAGAAAGTGTTGGTTCTTCTCGAACTTGATCAAAAGATAAATCTATACAGAGAGGGATGTGATGGACTATAGTTCCATGAAATAACTTAGCTGTAGGTACAAAAGTGAGTTTTTTGGGCTCAGTACTAGCATTCCATCGCCAGGGAATTTGAGTTTTCATTCAGTCCTACGCCGCCGTTGTTGTCCATCGGCATTGCCATACTATTCTCGTCAGTCGTTGAGATGCAACCATTTTCCACCATTCCTGTGCCAGAACACCCTGCTCCGTTGGAGTTCTGGAAGAACTGTACATCCTCGCCATCCATACCATTTGTTCCGTTTGTGACTCCATTCTGTGGTGTGTCGTCCCAGTTTATTTTGAATCGAGTAACTCTAGGCTTCGAGGCCAAAATGTTTCTCGTAAGCTGATCGAAAAGAGGCTTTGGTGGTGGATTCTCTCGCATTTCTTGGTCGGCATAGTCATTATTCACAAAGTATCCAACGCGAACAAACTCCTGGCCACGATACGAACACGTTAGGAGAACTATTGTGACGCCGACAGCATCTTGTTCGGGAATTTTTGTAACATCTGGGGGATCAGCTTGAAAGACGAATATGTGACGTCCTTCGGGCACTGGTCCAACGTAAATAGTGTCTAAAACTTGATCGTGTTCCTCAGATTCGGCAGAGCCAACATAAATCATCTTCCATTCGAGGTCTTCTTTCAATTCTTCTATGCACTCGAAGGTGAGTTCAAATTGGAAGGGATTAAAGAAGCTGCTTGGATTGTCGAGAACTACCACGTTGGTGATGTGAACTTTCGCCATTGTTGAATAAAATTTGCGAAAAATTAGCAACAAAAGGAACAAAAAGAAATAAAAGGCCGACGACAGACAGTCTGAGGAAAAAGATAGTTTTGGATTATTTCAAATTGATTTTGATTTAATATTTTTAGTTACATCGAAGGAGTATTGTTATGGATTGATAATGGCCTTGTATTATTTAATATTTAATTGTAATGTTGTTAATTATTTATGTTTTATTGTCAGATTTTAACCGCACTTTGAAGAAAAAATTTGCAATAATTTCAATCTGATGTTTGACAGGTCATTTTGAGTACTAAAAAATGCAGCCTTTCCCGCCAAACAAATAAGCTTTCCAATGCCGCATGAGTGTGATCAGTGGTGGAGGGTGATGAACGCGTCCAGACACTCGAAGTGGTTTTTGTGTGCTTTTAATGTTCACATATAACGTCATAAAATGGATAGATGACGTAAGACGTGTAGTACAACGATACAACTACTAGAGATAATGCCTTCCAATTTTAATTTTTCATTAGTTCTGCGCATATACGTCATAAGAACACCTGAAGTTTGTGCCTTCTCGTCTTCGTCTTCCCTTCCTTGAAATAATTTTGTTTTCTAACTCACGTCGAAAATGTTTTAAAAATTATATATCTTTGCATAACACTTTGATCCTGATAGCTCTAATACCAAACTAAACTGCTAAAAGTAGATCTAGGAATTGTTCAAGGGTGGGATCATGGACCTAATAAGTATGGACTGCTAGGAGCCAACTTCACGTTGGTTCCAAATTAGCGCCTAATTTTCAAGGTGGTCAAATATGGAAACAAAATGATATTGACAGATGATAAACAGCTGACTACGGAATTGCGATTTTTTGTTTTCATTAAAAAAATCTAATTTTGAAAAGAATCAAACAATTTTAAATAATTAAACACTATAATTGCTTGTGGAAGCATTTGTTTCCATTAAATTTCTAGAAACATTAAATATTTCGGTCAGGTTGGTTCGCAGCAAATGAAAGTAAACTGGAAACGGTATTCGTCATTTGAGGTTTTGACAAACCGTATAGAATTCAAAGAGACCCTTGTGAAAGGTGACTTCGGTGCTGTCCGAGGATTTCTGTTTGTTTTTCTCCAAATCATCATCGACGTTGGATTCGGTGACGTGATTGGTTTCTTCAGAGAATCGCCTTTTCTTCGGCGATGCAAAGAATTGTGACGAAGATCCTTTCTCGTCGAAGGTTGGGGTCTTTTTTATTGCTGGCTTTGTTGTATGTCGATCCCCACCACTTTGGATATAGAACTGCATTTCCAGGATTGTCTTTCTCAGATGCTTTCGATTCAGCAGGTACAAACTAACAAGATCATTAAGTTCAACGGGGCAGTTTTCGATCAGTGATAAGGAACTTTGATATATTCAGGACATTCGCAGGAGCAAAGGAAATGGTGTTCTGATTTATCAGTCGTTTTAGGTGCTGGTAGTTTGGATTTGTGGCAACAATAATTACCGGACGTTTCGACCAGAATCAAAGATTTTCTTGTACTCTTATCACAGTCACTTTCGACCATGTGCTGCTCCTCGCCAGATTTTCGTTTTTTTTTTGCTGCCATTCAAGGTGCTTTTTAGAAGAGTCTTGCTTTTTACTTTTGAATCTTTGCGAATCTGATGAGATTGAGTGGCTTCCTGGAGCTCCTGCAGGAGTTTCTTTCCTGTACGCTGCATGCCAGCGTTCACTTCAAGAACGGCAAAATTCATCTCATTGGCTAAGGCAAACACTGCGTTGGTTTTCCCACTAGAAGTTGGTCCTAGCAGAACAACCGAATTACAAGAGGCACTATTGCTATTGCTTGAATCATTCAGGTCGGAGAAGAAAGAAATTCTTTTAATTGATTAACTGGGGCGACATTGGCCAACACTTGATCAGAGGACATCGCTTTGCATTTTTCGGTGAACAGGAGTTCTCAATTCGGTGCTAACGGAGGTGGCTTTTCCTACTCGGCATCTGGATCGAATTTTGCTTTCGAAAGCGAACGTCGACTCCTGCTGCAGGTCACGGCAAAAGAATCAGTCACTTTAATATTTATAATATAATATTTTATTTAAAATAACTTTAAAAAAACAATTAATTAATTAACAAACTTAGTTCGCGCGTTTTTAAAGAAAAAAAAAACCATTAAAACCATGGGCAATATATTATGTTGTTAGTTCCACGCGTATTATTATCAAACTAAAAAAAAGTTTCTGTCAAAAATTGCAATACGTTTCTTGTAGGGAAATATTTCACAACTTGTAAAGTAAGGCGCTATTTTGGCGACACAGATTTCTCAGATATTGTATGGAAACGAAAATCAACTAGCAGTCCATACTTATTAGGTCCATGGGTGGGATATAAAAGTGGAATTTGGCACCCCCTACCACTCATTAAGGGCCAGTTGGACAATCGTGGTTCATCCTCGGATACAAATTTTAAAACGATTTACCTCGGTTCTTGTGTATATAATTAAAGTTTAGTCAGTATTTGAAGAGTTAACCTACTGATTTTGGATCAAGAATTTAAAAACGAGGTTTACTGCTGAACCGTTATTGTGCAACTGGTACTAAGTGCAGCACTGAACCTTGTTATTAAATTCTTGATCGTGGGTCAACTTTATTAATTTTCTGAAATCGTAAGCTAACTCTTGAACCAATCTTGAAACACCGTCTTTATATTATTTATGCAAACACGAACCGAGGTTAATCGTTTTTAAATTTTGATCCGAGGATGAACCACGATTGTACAACTACAACAGGTTGAAAGGAAAATTGCTCAGCCTTGACTCACGTTTATCAGATCCCTCAATTCTCTACTTCAAAATTCACGGCCTAACACTTTTGTAGTCTTCTCCTTTGACTCAATTGAACAATAGTATTTAATTCTCGGATCAAATTCAAAAACTTTTCATCTTGGTTCGTTTTTCCATAATCAAAGTTAAGCGAGGGTGCTTCAAGAGTGAATTAAGCGTTAGCCCACAGGTTAACTCAAGAACTGAAAATCGAGGTTCAGTGTTGAACAACTATTGTTTAACTTGCCCATGCGTTGGTATACAAAGTTTAATGTCAGTGTAGCTTAAAAAGTAGCTGTCGGTCGAAAAATATTTTTTGTAAAACAAAGGAAAAATGAATAGCAAGGCATTAATCTTGAATTTCTCGCCATCGGCCTAAGATTGAAAAATCTTTTAAAATAGCTTATGTTTTTGGTGTTATAAATGATTTGAACAGAAATCCCAAATTAATATTTTATTTCAAAATGATTTTAAATAAACCTCGCCTACATCCCTGATTAAAGCCATTTTAAAAAGCTCTCGGGGTGTTGAATCATTTTAGTACACTCCTTTTCACAGCTGTCAATATCAGCTGTTGTATTTGACGTGTGAAAATTTTTGTTTAGGAAGCGGATTTTTCTTTCCTGAAAATATCCCCGAATAAAATTAATAATAAAACAATATTTGTGTTTTAGTCTCGGTTAAAATGATTCACTTAACTGGACAAAGCTACAATGCTCGCGAAATCGTTCAAAATATATTCTCCCCTCTGGTCGGAATAGTGACGAGTCCTTTGGCCGATGAAATCTGCCACAAGAACAATCTATCTTTTGTCGAGATGTTACAGCCCTTTGCTAAGCTTCCAAATGATGGTAAGTCACTCCACAAATGTTTCCATAAAACAATTCCCTTAATCTTGGTGTTCAGCCCATTTTCGTGATAGCTCCGGCAATAGTGTGTCAATCAAGGGACTACGCCTCAATATCTGTGACATCAACTGGAGACCTCCACAAACAGTTCTGGCTCGCAAGATGATGAACGAAGCTGTAACCAATGGAGTTAGTGATAAAATGAAATTCGTAACCATTGGTAAGTTCAAGGGAGGGAAATCTGAAGCTCTTACCTTTCTTTTGATTTTGTTTGTTTAGGAGGCAACTTAGAATTAGAGGTTCCAACTGCAGAACCATGGTTCGACAACTGGCGTGAGACATTTCTCACGGTGCAATTTCCTGCTGACCATGAGTTCACTCGCCATTTCTTGAGTTGTCTCATTGTTTTGTCCAGTGGTGATCCAAATGTTGTCGAAACAGCTCAGAAACTAACGCACTGTGTCCAAATAATGCAGAACGTCACTCCACAGAAGCTTCCCAAATGGTTTCAGCCAAACGATGTTCTTAATAGTTACGTAGTGCTGCATGAGGGTTCATCTGGGGATCTTTCCAAGTGAGTTCTATCTTTGATTTGAAAGAGTTTTGCTTCAGTTCTTCTCTGCTTTTTTGTAGAGCTCAACAGAGCTACGAATTGCTTAAAGCAACGTTTGGAGACAACCGATGTTTCCTCATTCAAGTGAATTCCCTGAGTGGAGGAGCTTCAAGTGAAATTCCTGATTACTGGGCATCGTACATCCGTCGACCACCAAAATCGGTGATTTTAAACATTTCAGTCCGTTAAAGTTCATGTTTTTTAAATATTCAAATGCTTGTCTATTCCAGGACCTCCAATCGGATCAAGGAAGCGCCCCAAAGACCCCTCAAGACTCAGTGTCTGTGATCTCAATGCCTTCGATGCAAATGTCGAACGTAGACGGCAGCGACAATGAATCATTTCTTCATCCATTGAGTCCGATTCAGGAGCAGGCAACTGAAGCTATCGTAGGAAATCTTAAATCTAACCAAATTCTCTGATCGCACTTATGCTTTTAACTCCTTTAGCACTCGAAGTTTTCTGTGAGCAGCGAGAGCATCGTATCTCAGACTATCAATCCAAATGTCTGGGCCGGGGAGGCTGATTCGGATGCTTCGCATGGATCGTACTTCAATGCCATGGATGTTGAGAATCTTCGACATTTTGTTCAAGACTACACAGTGCGGGCGCTGATTCCCTACGTCGAGCGTTTGGTTGTGGTTCTAAACGAGGCGGTAAGACAACTACAAGCGAACTCAAGAACATTGATACGAAATCACTCTTCCCTTTCCTTAGGTGACAACGAAGAAGGGGGTCAGTAAATCGCTCTTGAGCGCCACAAAACGTTGGTTTGTAACTAGTAAGCCAGGAGCTGGAGCTAGCAATCAAAATGCTGTGATGTAAGTTGATTGGAGTCCACGATCCTTGGAAAAGGAATTTAATAAGATGCTCCTTTTCAGATATACAAGTGAGTCGGTGGAACTGCAGACGAGGAAACTTGGAGACTTGTACTTTATGTTCGGACATTACAATTTGGCCTTCCAGGTAAAGTAAAAATGGTCTTCCTATGCTTGGGTGTCCATTAACAAAGATTTTGCTCTCCAACAGGCCTACCATCAAGCTAAACGTGATTTCAATGCTGATTCGGCATGGCAATACTACGCTGGAGCTCTCGAGATGGCAGCTGTTTCTGCATTCATGTTGGGCACAGCAAACCGGAAAACTTACGACTACATGGAGGACGCAATAGTTTGCTATCTGACTGTTTGCAAGTAAGAAAAATAAGACTTCTTTTAATAAGGGCTGTCAAAAACTTACACCTTCTCTCCCAAGACTCCAGCAGTTCGCTACCCGAGCAACCCTTTTGAGCATTGAATGTCTAAAAACAGCTCGACTCTATGGAGAGGCTGCAAAACAGCTTATCCGCATGACAAGTGAAGAATCTGACCTCAGATCGGCTCTTCTCCTTGAACAAGCTGCCTACTGTTTCTTAGCCTCCCAACCGGCACTGCATCGCAAATACGCTTTCCACATTGTTCTCTCCGGGAATCGGTATTCTCGAGCTGGACAGAAAAAACATGCATTCCGATGCTATAAACAAGCTTATCAAGTGTTCCAAGAGCGCGGATGGAGTCTGGCCGAGGACCACATTCAATATACGATCGGAAAGCAAGCGTACACTTTGAAGAAGCTGGACGAAGCCAGCAAGTCCTTTGCCCACCTTTTGAGGCCAACTAGTTTGCAAAATACTCAGCAGCAGGCGAGTTTTTTGAAGGAGTACATTCAGACCCAGAAGGTTGGTAGTATAGTTGAGTGGTTGCAAGGTCACAGTGGTTTTATGTGTTTATTGTTCTAGGAACTCCTCAAGAAGAGCCCAGAGTTAGGACTTTTGGAAATTGCTCTTCCCAAAGTCGAGCAATCTTCGATAAGAGTTCTAGTCACTGCCCATCCACCGGTGGCCAATCCACTGTATGTAGCAGCAACAAATATATCCATTCAGGTGAGTGATGTGAAGAACAAGTGGGGTCATCTAAAAATCATTTTGTGTCCTCAGTCCAATCTCAGTGATGAGTCCACGTGGCAAAAAATCGAAGAGATGATCGCCACCACCGCTTCTAACAAACCTATGGTATTCAAACCAACAAAGACCCTTTTCACACATGAGAATGCGTCGGTGGACTATCCTCTGGCTGTTCATGGAGGTAAGGGGAACTTCATATTGAAGTGGCCATGTCTACAGTTTCTCTTCCACAGAACCGATCGAAGTTGCAGTGACCATTTCAAATGCCATCAAAACGAGTGTTACTCTTGCTGATATCGATATCTTGTGGAAGCTGAAGCTAGAGAATGAGGAGACACTTTCAAATCTCAGTCTCTATGCTGAAGGCGGTGATAATGGTAAGCGTTTTCAAACTGTTGTCCATTGGATCTTCAAGACCTGCTTCGTCTTCTTCTTTTTCATAGATAAAACAGCAATAAATGCTGCCATCATCACAGCTTGCAGTCAACAGATAGTCCTCGAGGAACAAGAACAAAAAGTACTCTATTTCAAGCTGACACCCAAACTCACTGGACAGTTGAACATCATTGGAATTGTGGGACGTGTGTCAGCCACAGTTGAGCCAAATAGCTTACTTGGATGCCTTCATTTCCAGACGCAGCAAATCAAAACGAGCGGAAAGCAATCCAATGCGACGCTCTTCGACAACAAACTCGCTGTAAAGATCCTTCCACCAGCACCATCGTTAAGTGTGAGCTTCTCCACAACCCCAAGCGATATAATTGTTGGTGAAATAATTCCGGTGATGATTTCCTTGAGAAATACCGGAATCATGCCGATCGATGATGTTTTTGTTGGCTGCGAGTGTCCCAGGTGGATAACGTTGCTGGACAAAGAGGCCGATGTTCCTTTGTCTATTCTAAGAGGTTTGTTTGAATAGTTTTATTATTAAGTCCTCTTTAAACCCTGTTCTCGAATTAGATTTTAAGGACCTGACCAATGAGACGCTCAGCAAGGATAAAGAAATTCGCAAACAACACGTCTTCCGTGTTCTCAAACGCAGTAATGGACACTCACTGAAGGCTCAAGAAGCCACCACAATCCCCATGTGGATTCAAGCTCCCTACCAGAAAGGAGAGTTTATTCTGAGATTAATTTTCTACTACACCATGCCACCAAACTATCCCGGAATCAAGTATCGTCTCGTGCGACATGAATGGAAGTTCAATGTTCACGAATGTCTGCAAACCGAAGTCAATTGTGTGGTTAGTAATTTGATAACCAGTGATTTGGGTCTTGATGTGGAGTTTAAAAACCTTAACCAAGTCCATCATCCTCTGATGACGGAGTTGTACATAAATTCAGTCGACATGTACTGTCCGCAGTACAAGCTGAACGGAAAAAATTTGTATTGTGAGTTTGAATCGAGATTTTTGAGCCTGAAATTGTTAACCCTTTTCTTTTTACAGTTATGAATCAGATGGAGATTACACCAGGGCAATTGGGAGGTGAGTTTTAATAGGGTTCGGTGGTTCCTTATTGTCTTCATAGACTAGTTCTACTAGACTCACATATTTTTGACTTGATTCATTTTCAGACAAATGCCTGAAAGCAGCCAAATCAGCCAGCATCCAATGCCGCCTGGCTCTTTCCGAAGCTGTGCCCGCTGCAACAACTACCACAGACTTCATCACCCAACGCCTGTCAACGGTTCCCATAATGCAAACCTCCGCCAAAGACAATCACACTCCAGCATTCGACAAACTCTACAGCTTCTTGATGAAGCACGAAACTAAATTCCTCAATCCATTCAATTCCAGCATCAATACCGAAGAATTCAATACGATTCTCTCGACCAGCGATCCTCACATGACCGTATCCATCACCTGGAGTGCAGTTGTAGTCGATTGTAACTCCACACAACGCATTGCCCATGGGCAACACTTTGTTCAGTTGAGAAATCTCTACGAACAAGTATCGTGTCCTGAGACCGCTGATTATCGCATGAAGACTTATCTCGGAGACACGTCAGCTTATAGGAAGATCCATGAATTCGAGGGGATATCTTTCGACAATGCCAACAACGACGATGAGGATCAATGGGAGTTTAATAATAATTTCGTTGGAAAGCGATGCTTGCTCCAGGACGAGACATACATTCCATCGACAGCTTTAAAGGCATAGTTCAAGGATTACTCAAAGAATGGACCGCTTCCTTGCAGTCAAAATGATTGGAACACACAATGTTATTAAATATTAAGAAGGATAAAATATGCAATATATCATAAATTTACAGTTACTTTAGAAAATTTTAAATATCTTCTTTTAAAGCGGGGTTCTTGAAGTTGTAAAAAAATGAGGGTAAATAATATAAACGACTCTTTTTGTGTTAAGAAAGTGGGGGCCGCGAGAGTGGGTCTGACTGTTAATGAGGGTAAGAAAAAAGGGTATGATGTCTTCAGCTGCACAACTCTGAAGTAGTCAAGGACATTGATTATTTGGATTCCACTTTAGCCTCCCAAAATAATATCAGTGCAGAGATCAATTGAAGAAATACACCGCAGAATTAGAAGACCCATCTAAGGTGGCGCGATCAAGTGGAGGACGACCATAACCAACTTGGTGTGCGTAACTGCAAGCAAAATGGGTAGAAATTGGATTGGCTGGTGGGGTTTGTTGGTTAAGGCCCTGATCCACAATAGATTGTGAGCGAGACTTTAAGTAAGAAACCAAATAAAAATGTGCAAGATAGGTAGTGTCGACGCAAGTTATCAAGCAACTTTGGTAACAAAAACGGTGTCCTTCATATGTGGAGCCATTTCAGACCATTTATTTATTTAAGAAGCGTTCCAATTAATTTGGACACTTGAAATACCGCAGCGAATAGCTAGAGTTGGGATCCCAGTCAACTTAGTTACATGGTCAAAGATCTGCTTTACTCAAAAAGCAAGTCTGTCGTACTCCAATTCCTTCTGAAATCAGTATTTGAATGATGCGTCCCATCTTCAAACATTAATTTCTTGTGTCTTGTATCTATTTTTGTCCTCAAAACCCCGGGAGATCAGATCACTTCTGGTTCGGTGTTGATATTAGAGTACCAGAAACTAGGCAGGAACCTGTCATAGTGTCTTAGTTTTGCTTTTTTAAAGATGAATTTTTTGCGGTGAGTTCGAGGCGAGGAGTGACCCACAGCGAGGACACAATAAGAGAAACTCGTATCCACGATTGACACACACAATTTTTTTATTGGTTAAAGATGAATGAAATTTACAATATCATAATAATAAAGTTTAGAAAAAGAAATGCTTAACTTTTATTGTTTTCTGCTTTTTTTTTTTGTTGGTTGAACACGATGTCTTCGTTTATTTTTTTTTCTGTTTTTGTTGGTTTTGACTAGAAAATTGTCATAATCATAAAAGGAGAAGATTTACGATCGCTTTTTGCTCATGTACACCTTGGCAGTGGAGTATAGAACCTTGGAACATGCATAGATGTTGCCCAATCCACAACCGAGTAACGCCCCAACAACATTCGGGATTGGATACACTTGCCAATCGCGATCCCAGTCGAGCGGAGCCACCACTGAGCCAGCCCAAGCTCCAAAAATCGCTCCCACCGCATTATACTTGAACAGGTCCAATGAGATTTCTTCGCTTTTGGTGAGAAATTCAACTTTTTCACAGAAGCACACCTGCAGAGAGCCACCACCGCCCAGGAGGAAGACAGTCGGCGATACTGTCATCAGAGTGAGCACCATGGCCAGCACAAAGGTCTGTTCGTAGTTTTGGAGGACGGGTGCTCCTAGGATGATGCATATGAAAGCATACAGCATGGTACATAAGAACTGCATCAACAATCCTCCGATAATTTCACGGGCCGAAAAGTAGGCAGCTTTTTTTTGGCGTTGTTTTGCTGTGAGATTGCTTGTTTCCCAACGACCGCAGTATCTTGCTAGAATGACCTTTAACAATTCTCCTGTGAAAACAATTGGGATGATGAAGGATTCCCAAAATTTGCCAACATGTGCCCAATTTCGGCGGAATTGCATGTAAGTCATGCAAACGAGCACGGTGGCGAGGCTGATGGACAGATGAAAAAGTTGCTGCTTGGTCTTTTGTTGGTCGAATTTTATTGCCATTTTTGTTTTATTTTCGTTTAGGTTTGTATATTTTATTTAAAGTAAAATATTATCTAATATTTGTGTGTTTAATTTTGTTCTTTTTTTTATAAATTGTAAATTAGTTTAATGCACTTGTGCATTTCTTTCGCGTTCGCCCTTTTTTCGTATTTTTTATTTTAACTTTTTTTTGTTTGTTGACATAACGATGGCAGCTGGATGACAGTTGACAGCCGCACTGGAAATTGGAAACGTAATGAACGTGTTCATAGTTATATTGGGCATTCTCGTGAAAGTTTGAGGGGCTTAGTTGATTATTTTGTAATTTGAAGCATTTTGTATTGTGATGGTCGTACTTTAGGGATTAAAATATGTTGCAGCTAGAGATAAATAAACAAAACTAGAAGCTTCCATTGCTCGCCAAGCATACAAATTTAAAGTTAATAGACTTAGCAAGTTTTAAAGTTAATAGGATCACTCTTTATTTATGTCTTCTTATTCGTTCGTAGTAGTTTTAGTTTAGTACTTCTTGCGTAGGTACATAACTATTAATTCTACTCCTAAACAAGAACAAAATACCTAAGAAACTTGTGATAAAAAAATCTAAGGTATTCGTAATACTTCCATCGAATGACCATCCAGCGAAGGTTTGCACTTTTTCATACGACATAACAAATCCCGCAAGATTCGCGTAGTAGCATCTGACATCATATATTCGTGTTTATGTTTAGTACATTTATTATTTTGTATAGAGGTACATTGTATCGCGAACTAATTCTTCCATTTCTCAAGAACAGTATTTTTCTCGTTCCAAATGGTAATCTTCTGTACCGCTGGCAATGTGTGTACGAAGTCGCATGATGACATTGTATATAAAATCTATAGTACTCTAGAAATGACGTTTGTTTATGACGCCATCTAGCGCCTGAAAACATTGTTTCGAATAACTTTGTACAATACAATCACGAGATAGCATCGCCGCTTAGTACCCACTGATAACAACAATAAATACTGCCTATTCATAGTACTATATTTTATTGTATAGCAAGGATGATGATCAGTTGAGTAGTTAAGTCGTGAAAGTTTAACAAACAAGCTCACTAGCATAGCTATCTTTAAGTAGGAATTTTTCTAACACAGACTTTTGTTCTAAGATACTCCAAACATTGTTTTTCTAGAAGCTTTTGAAGCCAGATTTTGTAAACCGATGGAAATGTCCAACATAGGATATCCAGGAACCATAGTGTGAGATGCTTAAGAAAGTCAAGACCATTATTAAATAGAGGTAAATCTTTTGAAGCACGATAAGACAGAAGCTCTAGCCATTCTAGACATCTTTTCTAATAAAACGAGTTTGCCATCTACTACTACACTTTGATTAAGTGCGGAAAATAACCCATGTTTCCTCATTGAAACAGCTATCAACAAGTTAGTAATGATTCACATGATTTAAGTGAGAAGAAATCAATCCATAAATAAAAAAGACTAAACATTTACTTATTTCAATGTTTAATGCTTGCTCGTGGCTCCTAAACGAGACTATGAGTTTCGGCAAGAGCAACACCTCTTTATAATTGTATTTGTTTAAATTAACATATTTTAAATTCTAGACTGCTCTCGTTTCTATTTTCTACCCTACTTCCTGACAGCTCAAAATAAACACATTTGTAAATTTATGGCGATACATTTATGTTAAAACTAAGACCACAATATATAATGAGTTAAAGTATAAATAAAAATTCTTCAAAAGCTTCTAACAAAACCGGTTATTATAATAAAAGGTCTAGACTTTAGATGGACAAATAAAATATGTAAATTTGTTATTAATTTAATAAAGTTATGGGTTTACTGAACTCTCCTTCTGGTTTATAAATGTGAGCTTAGTAAATAATTGATTGATAAATCAATATTCATTTCATATCATATTTTTCTTAAATGAAAGTGTTAACTTTAAGCTATATAAACATACGGCACCTGAAACAGAAATCAATTGAAGTAGAATTAATTATCATTTTTAAGAAATTATTAAACTTATTTATTAAAATAGGACCCTTTTTTGCTTGGTAACCTATTCCGCATTCTTTCGGTGCTGACTTAAATACATTCGATCTTTGGCTTCACTTTTCAATTTCATAGCTGGTTACCTAAACATTCATTGTTTGCTTACTGGTGAGCTTGGCTAGCTGTTAAAGCGTTTGCGTACGCCAGTGCGATGTCCTTTTTCTCAGAGCATAATTTATTTGTAGTTTCCTTCATGTAGGTACAGCTATTAAAGCCCACTTTAAACAGTATCCTAGTTGTGAGACATACAAAAATTGCTAGATCCAAAGCAAGATCAATCAACAAAATTAAACATCATCGACGAATACTGGTGACCGTATCTTACAACAATTTATTGTACGTATGGGGAGTTCCCTAGAAAATTTTTCATATATCTACTCGTATGTTTTCTGCCAGGGAATTCCCATACATCATAAGCTGTTCCACTGAAGCTCAAGGGTCTCTCAAGATTAATACATGAATAAACATCGCTAATAAAACATTTGAAACGTTAATTAACATTTATTAATAGAAATACCAGTTAAAGTGGTTTTTGTTTGACATAGTAATATTCAAATTGTTAAAAAAATTTCAATGAACCAATAACCCAAAATCTTAGGTAGCATTTTCCCCAAGGTGGTACCTAAAAGATTTTTGAAATTGAACTCCATTAATCGATTTTTTTAGGTCTTCAAATGAAACAGTCTCATTAACAAACAATTTGCCAAACAAATTAAAGATATCTTCCTTAAATCATGGTAAAACATAAAGAATCCCAGATTCTTGTTAAAATGTCGACGAGTTTCAATGAATTTCTCGATGAACAAATTTAATCATAGCTTTCTACGTAAAGTATCAAAAAACTCACAAATCCATTTAAACTTTTTTTTCCTTATTTACTTTTTGTATCAGAGTTAATTAGCATTAATATGAACAAATTAAAAATAATGACTTAACCGATTGATTAATAAAGTGGAATATACAACACGTTTGTTCATATATTTTTTATTGTACATTTTAGTACACCAAAATGTTGACCTTAATGCTTTAAAATATATTTTACATCTGCAATATGCACTTATTCATTATAATGTACAGTAATTGCACTAGCTATGTCACTAGTTAAAACAATTATAATGTTTGAACAAGTTTACTAAGTCCACAATGAGAATTGTAATAAATATAACGTTAGTAGAATATATCTAGTTTTTTTTAAATAATATTGTACTTATTGTAAAAACTCATAAATAGCACTCCACCGTGTATTTCATAAAAATCAAGTTCGTACGTCAGCTCTTTCGTTTATATAGCAATTGTTTGTTAGAAATTTTATTTTACGTCTGATCATTTCCTTGCAATGTTTTATGAAACTAGTCAAACACAATATTTTAATACATGTACAACTTAACCAGGTCTCTGCCATGCTTGCTGCAAACTGAAAAGAAGTAATACATTTTGCAGTAAATGTAGTGCAATGGCATACCCCAAAAGACTTCCGCATTCACAGGACCTTTTTTTTTATCTGCAATTCAATTCAATTTTGCAAAGCACCCCATCCTTAGTCATACACAATAAATTAATATTTGTCCAAAAAGAAGTTCTATATTAGTTCTTTTGATCTTTGCAGACTTTGGTCCATTAATACGACAGCATAACAAATTAGCATACCTAACATGTTCAAGACCTTTTTGTCGCTCAAAAAGAAGATGAGTGAATTCATATTCCGCGTGGTTATGTGAATTCTAAAAAAAAAAAATAACAAAAATAAACAATCGCAAACCGAAAAAAAGTGAATTCTTAGAGTTGAACCACACTTGGTATTACCAATTTCAGTAATTTCAGTTGAGGGTTAATGCGAGCAACTTAATTTAGTATAAATAGTCACCGAGTTGGGATTCAAGATCACAGTTAAGCATTCGATCCCAGACAGTTCGGTTTTGACACAAAATACAAAAATCTCTTTCGAAAAAACATGAAGTTCTTATTGTTGGTACGTGTGTTAAGTTAATTTAATTGTTTACCCTTTCGGGTGTGGCAAAGTGTTATGTTTACTCAAATAAAATATAAAAGTTTTTTTTTGTGAACTGTCATGCTAATTATTGCATCATGTTGATTATGATCTAAAAGTGTTAACAAATTTTAATTTTTTTTCTTTTATTGTAGACACTTTTGGTTTGCTTCGTCGCTTTGGCGCTAGTGTCTGCCGCTCCATTGGAAGAAGGTGTTTTGGCTGATATTCCCGGAAGTGATGTTACCAACCCACAAGACCCCAATTCAATCCTGAAGTTGTTGCTGTTGAAGAAGAAACTGTTGTTGTTGGGTTAAAAAGTAATGCCATGATGCTATTGGGAATACCTAAAATTTACATTTATACTTAAAGCCAAAATCAAGAAAATGTAGAGTCTAAGCTAAGAGCACACTATGAATTATTTATAAGATACGGAAATTAGATTAAATAAAAAACAACTAAAAATCCATTTTATTGCGTTTGTGTTAGTATTCAAGAAATTGGTCAAAGTTTGTAGAATCAAGAAAGGATATGAATCAAATAATGCTTTTAGCAACTCCTGTTGCACATGCTCTATGTTTATATTATTAAAGTTAGATTTTGGATGATGTTCCATGTAAGGAAATAAGGACTCGTAAGGATAGCCTATTTGCTAGAAAAATTATGTAGTTCATAGAAAAAATGCATTAAGTAAAATTTTCAAAATTGAAAGTTTACCTATACAACAGTAAGATTTCTAATCAACTTAACACAATACATTGTGACATGTATTGCATAATGATCACGAATTCAGTGTCTCAAAATGTACTTAAAACCATTTACAGATAATGGCAACAGAATAACGTTCAAATTTCAAGGGCAGGAGTACAGATTTGACGTGAGTTTTTCGATACAATATGATTTCACGCCGATGTTATAACTCCCCATTGTACAATTTTATCATCATCAGAAAAATAATTGAATTTATTAGAAGTTTAAGAGTAAAGAAATTGTAGGTGGATAAGGGATGAAAAGAGTCTAGTACACAAAATAGAGCCTTGAGGCACTCCAGCTATATCTAATGAATGGTGATTATGCTTCCATGTGACTGATCTGCCTTTATTTGATTGGTAGGTTAAAAGATCAAAATTGTCACCATTTAAAAAAGATAAGGATTTTTGGAAAAAAAATTCAGACATTTATATTGACAAAGATTGTACGCAGCGGTTTGCTAACGAAGTAAAAAGTTCATAACTTTGTAGTAGAATGAAATAAAGAATGGTTGTTGCCAATTGCCACCCGTTAAATTTTCGTGAGTTAAATATCACCTTAAATCTCAATTCACTGTACCACAAAAAAGTCTTTCCCTTCTCCTAAATGCTCTGTGTTAATTCATGATAAGCGGTATTAATTATCCTCTGGGTTGCCCTCGTTTGTTTCAAATTTCCACTCCGTTTCCACCATTTCTAAACTAACTTTGGTCTGGAAACCAAGAATTATTTAGTTTTCTATACATCTCTTTTTATATGACAGCAAATCTAAAAAAGAAGCACGTTTCATGCTATATTCAGCCATCAAATGTGATAATCACACAGACCGAATTTGTTAAATGTGTCTGTCATCCATCGTAAATCACCTCAGACGATTAAAGCTCTTTTTTTCACTGCAATCAACCGATAGAGTTTATTTCTTTTTTTTAGCACGAGATAATTTTTGTGATAGATCAGTTTCACCTGTGATTGCTCATATAAGCACATGGAAGTATAGTAAGTGCTTAGCTTTAGAAATAATTTTCCCACCAACTAAAGTTCCAAACACGAAATATTGGATAAATATTTTAAATTGCTTTAAAAATATCTTTCCTAGTTAACTGTTTGAAAGCAACTTTTTCGCTTCGCTATTCAATTAAACTGCGGTTCTATTTCTCAGATTTTCTCAAATATCTCCGAGGAATTCTGGGAATTAATTTTCGTTTACACTCAAAGTGACCATCCTCAGCTCAATGGATTATTATTTAATAGGTTGATTATCACATTCGATGTATCCCATTGTCCAAGGGCAAAAGACAGTAACATATCTTGTAACATGTTGTGAAGAATTATTCATTATTAATGACCAAACTGAATTCAATGTCACTTGCCGTGTGTCGTCTGTCACTCATCAAAAACCATGTCAAACCCTCCTGGGAGTCTGTGTCAAATTAGTATTCACCTTCACAACTCTTGGTTTCAGAGATGACGGGAAGGCTCATGATGCTTGATGCTTCTACCAAGATTTATTTATGTTTACTCCCACATCCGCACTTCTCATTTGTTTGTTCTTATTCAACAAAAAGTGGTCAGCACACATACACATACTTATACATTTTTTTTAACAAATTTAACATAATTTTCTTTATTTTTGTTTCATATGCACTGAAGAAATATTTTTATTTACACTGGCTATACTTAAAACTAAAATTAACAAAAAAAGCGATGTCTTCAATATTGAGTGTTAGTTAGATACACAAAAAAAAGTTGGGATTTTGAGATTGTCTTATTTTCAAGGCGTGATCAGCTAATTTGTGTGAATAACTCTTTGGGCTATAAAAAATGAAAAAAAAAAAAAAAAAATGGATACATGAAGAGACGGATGGTGTTTAGTTTAACCGAAGAGCAGTTTCTTGATTTTCTTCAACTTGAAGATAGAGTTTGGATCCTGTGGACCAGCATGTTCACTGCCATACAAGTCACCGGCAATGGTTTCATCAATTGGCACGGCTGCTACCAAAACGAAGGCCAACATGCAAACCAAAAGCTTCTGCAATTCAAACAAAAACAAAATTCACATTTTAAGACAAAAAAGTCCTTTGTTTGGTTTAAACTTAACGTACCATTAAAAAAAACTTCATCATCTTTAAGGTTAAGCGTTTACCGGGTGTAGAGGGATAGAACTTGTTTGTTGATTAAAGTTCGACTGTTGCTGATGGAAGCAAGTCTCTGCCTTTTTATACCCAAAACACAAAAATGCAGCCTTTGGCTTGACTTATTGTATGCAAAGGGAGGAACACGCATCGTGGTCATTGTAGTCAAAGATATTACCATGTACAAGACATATCAGACAGCTGGTTATGATGTTTTTTTTTTGGCATAAGTTTTGACCAAGAAAGAGGTGTAGTTACTTGTGGAGAAGATACATATATATATGTATGTTGAATCGCCGTATTGTCGTACCGCCAAGTTTTTTTTGTAACTATAAAAGTATCTTTAGATCGATCGGAGGCGAAGGCGGCTTATTATTTGGTTTAGTTCAAGTTGGTTTGGCTTTGGCTCGGGGACAAGTACGTGATGCGTTTACGATGTCTTGTTTTAGGTCAAGAGATGGGAACAATAAATTCCAATACAAGAGAAAGAAAAACTGGTAGTAAGGTATCAATAAGTAAGTGTAATTTTAGGGTAAAGGGGCTAAAATGGACTGTCAGACCGCTCCGATTGACCATGATCGAAAGTAAATAAATAAAACTTGGGAAAGTGATAAATATATAAATGTTCATAAAGTATATTCAAGTCATAACGGGATTTCAATATTATTGCAAATTTATGTTGGTAAGGTGTGTATTGATTAAACAAAAAATAAACAATATTTAAAACTAAAGGATGACATCGAATGTAAATTGAAATATCACGAACACAATATTTATTTGAGTTGCTTCATAATTGGAAATATGAGAAGATGTGGGAAAAATAATATATTTATATTTCTAGACCTACATAGTAAGTTTTGAAACAATATTTGTGTTTGATCTAGCAATTAACAAGGGGAACTTAAAGACCATTTTAACAGTACGCAAGTGATGTATTATTAAGTTAATTAAGATTTTTTTGTTCAAACCGGCAGGAATAAGAAGAGTGAATGGAAGTTACTTTGCGGACCTCCAGCTTAATTATAAGTGAATTTCATTTATTCAACCGATAATTGGAAATAGCCCAAAGGCAATTAAGAAATTCTCTTTTTGGCTCTTCCATGAAGGACAAGCTGCTTCAAGACTTGATTGAAGAAGATGCATTGATGAGAACTACATTGTACTCTGTTTTACATATCCACTCTTTTTCAAGAATGAATAATCAGTCTGGGTTTTTTCCCTCTAAAACTTTCTTAGCGGCCTGATCAATACAGATATTTGTAGCTGCACCTAACTCATAAGGGATTTATTAGCAGCAAGAGCTTACCATCTTTTATTTGAGAAAAGACGCTGTCCAATTAAAAAGGCGGCACCTTTCTGATCACCTAGACGAGTGATCTCTTAAGCTTTGTAAGGAGCTGAATATCATTCACAAATCTGGAGGTATTATCTTAGGTAAGGTTTTCCATAGTGTAAGATTCATATTCAAAACTATACAAATTAAATAATTCAACTCTGTTTTAGTTATACAAAAGTCATTACTCCATATTTGTGTCTAAGAAAAGTATTTCTGATTCAAAAACACTACCAAAGTTTTGAATTCTAAAAACTCATAATACAATTTTTCCAATTTTGTTTTTATTCTGATCAACAAACAATCCATCAAAATATTAAAAACGATAATAAATTACAAAAGGTGAAGCTATCTCTGTTCGCACCTTTTCTGCACGTGTCTATTCAAATCCAATGACATTGAAAATACCAAAGTTCCAGCTAAATAAAAAAGATAAACTAACATGAGATATTTGCAGAGCCATTATAAGATTTTGTCAATTCATCTTTTATTTTTGGGTATCATCATGCTCAACTCTGAGCTCAATTTATTTACATTTTCTTTGTTTTATTTTTAATTAAGAAAGATGTAGATTTACGGGTTGAATATGGAATTTGCAAATATTAAAAAAGAAATGTTATGTTAAGTCATTTCAAAGAACTTTTAGAAAGTGCATTAACAATAAAATGCATTCATGTCAAATTCAAGGCTGAGCATTCAAATTTTTTAAAAAAAAAAAATATGTTGTAAGTTTCATTTAGATAAAGAAAATGTTTGGATTTGAATACAAATTGTTTCTGATCAAACACAAATACGTCAAAAATCATGGAAAAATACTTCCGAACTCGTCTCGAGCCAGCCATTGTAGGCAAAATAGTGATTCATTTCAGTTTGGGTTGATTAAACTTGAAAAGTGAAAATCCCATCCGGTCATCTTGGCAGACAATGTGGTGCGATGATGTTTAGATTGAATATTAACGAGCAAGTTGCCAGAAGGCCTTCGAATAAACTGTTGATAGCTAACGTTGATAAAGATGCAAAATTAAACTTTTTAAATAAGATTTATCATGCTCATAGTAAAAATAAAAAACCAGCATAATTTAAAATTGGGATGAATTGCTTGCTTTTCAATGTCAGAACAATGTTTGTTGAAAAATATTTAAACTATAATCTTTACTTGTGGATATTTAATAAAATTCAAATTTTATAATGGCATACATATGTGCTTAGCGGACACTAGTTTATTAAACCTCTCTATTTTACTATAGGCTTTTCAAAACTAAATAAGCTTTTCAATGTATATGCTAATATTGTGATTGCAATTGCAATACAAAATTAAACTGTGATACTGACGCTAGTTTAAAAAACATCATTTAATAAATTGAATCAAAAGCAAACAACAACAACAAAAACCAAACCACTTAACACATTCTGCACAAAATGCGTCTTCGTAACCTTGAAACTTCGGTATTTCAACCGGTCTTTTACAACTTATGTAAGATAAATATTGATCTTAAAGCCGGCATTTTTATAACACTTGGAAAGTTTTTTTTTTTTTTTAAGTGGGTTGACCTTTCATCGGTCAATGTGAAAAACACGAAATGTTGAAAAGTAACATGATACAAGAGTTTCAATAAAAGACCATAATAAAAAAAAAACATGAGAAAGGCAACCACGAAACAAAATTTTATAATGATTTGATTAACTCAACGAAAAATAAAAATCAGATGAAATTTCTTATTTTTTTTTTCGACCTTGGGTAGGTTTAAAAAGACAAACAAACGTAGCATTAAATTTTTCTTACAAGTAGTGTCATTGTGCCACTCTGATTCCAAACTTTGTTTAGGCCTTCTACTTGACCTACCCAACAATTCTGTAGCATCAGATTTAAATCATTCAAGTATTCATGACACGCACACATTCGTTTATGGGTTCCTTGAAAATCTTTTCCATCTTCCGTGGAATTTAATTTTTTTTTTATTTTTGGGGTTTGTAAGGCACGTTCCAAAAGTTTAATCTACTTTCAACATACAGACCCAAAATAAAGTCAAGAATTGAAACAAAAACAAAGAGATGGCGGCGCGCGGTGGACTCTTGCCAACTCGAAAACACATCCAAAGTATTCAAATTTGTTAATTTCAATATTTTGTGTATTGTTTTTGTTAAATGAATTGTTATAATATTATTTTATGACCATTTATCTTGTGTGTCCAAGCCAACGCCATCTGCAATGACAAATTGTTTGACTCTTTTTATTTCACTTTGGCCTATAAATCTAGTCATTTGTATGCTAAGCAAGTGAGAGAAGTATGTACTTCAGGACGCGCCGCCGCCAAAATTTGTGTTGTTGAATAATGTGAATCACGCATTTGTACGACTTTTTTATGAGCTCTGTCTCTGTTTTTAGATTACAAATTTTAAAATGTAAATAAACAAAGACTAAAAAGTTGTTTTGCAATGCAAATGATATTTTGTTTTGACGGCACAAGGAAGTAAGGAAAGTCCAATTTTTTTAGTAAGTTTCAAAATATTTTAATAGTTTTAGGGAAATAGTTACAAAATAAATTAGTAATGAGCCTTATTTATCATCAATATGCAATGCGAGTAAAGAATAAAGGTAAGGTTTATAAATTCTTTCTATCTCCGTTCTATGAAAATTGTTTAATGGTGCAAATATGTAGAGGCTGGTGTTTTATTGTATTAAGATCTTTATATTTTATATTGTGTCTATCTTTGACTAAGTCGCTATAAATCAACTATTTATATACAATACCCATATAATTTTGGTGGCCATGTTATTTTGGTGACATCTGTCAATTTTTTTGTTTATTTTTCAGTTACTGTTGCCATGTCAAGTTACAAGTTTAAACAGCACGTTTAAATGATAAACTGACATGCGTTTGGAAAATTATTTGACTCTTTTTTTGGGATTCCCAAACATTGACAGGTGATTGCGTCCATATTTTTGAAGCTACATCTTTCAGATTGGATGTCTTGCTTAACATAAGTACGTATTTTAATTGACACAGGAGCTTGAGTTAATGACCATATAGACAACGGAGTGTGCTCTCTAACTGAGCTTTCAAGCAGTTGGAAGTCGATCCCAATTTCAATTTCATTCGAAAAATGGATGAATTAGTTCATCCACAAGCAAAATGATCGAATTTGGGATGACCAACGTTCTTACGAAATCCACTAAATTGCAATGCATACAGAAAAAGTCACTGTCTCACTGTTTGGTGTAGATTTTGGGCTGGCGGCTGGCGGCTGGCGGCTGGCACCATCGGCCTATACTTCTTTGAGAACGATGTTAACCACAACAATGACGAGTGGTTATGATAACCGATTTATTTTGTCTACAAAATGTCAAATGATATGGACAATGACAAACAATTGTTTTCAAATTGGAAAATTTGATGTTTTGGATAAGCGCCACCCAGCGAATCCGTGGGCCCAATCCTATTCAGTTGTATCATTACTTTTAGATCATACTGAATGATGTGTTGAAAGCTTTCCTTAAAAATGAAATTACAGGTTTGAAGAAAATACATCGTTTATGGAAGTATCAAAGTATAAATCAAAATCAACAACATTTTGTTTAATATTATAGCCCAACAAATTCAATCACCTTTATACCAATCGAGACCTAATGTCTCTAAAATTTTTTTATTAAGAAGCGAAACCATCATAAAACACCAATCAAAATTCATACAGCAAAAGTTAACAAGAATAACGACCTCAGTGAAGGACTTTCCGATGAAACATGATATTTTATGCACCTAAACCGGATCGAATACATAGCATCCAATGAAACAATAAGCTTCCAAAGCCTTCCACTAACTTAAACATTTATTTAGGCCCCCAACTATGTATGTATAAAACTTGTCAAGCACTCCTGTCATCATTCGTAGAACCACTAAAACAACAAACGATAACAACAAACCTTAAATAAATGACAAATTGGACGACTAACGAACAATAGGTAAACCAAAATTTAATTTATTGATTTAACGAATTATTCAACGAATTGAATTTCGAGCAACCTAATACAGAACCTCCACGTCCTAGTATGAGTCCTCCCAAGTACACGTAATATTCATAAATTCATTCATAGAAAATGATGTACAAAACAACAGGTGAGTATAATTATAAACTAAAGCAAGGACAACGTCTGAGAAAAAAAAAATGATATATAGGCAAGGTTATAGTAAATATTAAAAGGTTCTATAGGGATGACTCGTCATTAAACTATGCCTTTTCCAGTTCAAACTCCCTTGGGTGCCGAAGTGTTTACGCTATCGACTGAATATTTTAGTAAGTAACCTCAAATAAGGATTTTCTTAAATATTATAAGTATAACCATAGTGGGGTTCTTATGGTTGGTAGTATAGACCGTGTCCTGGTGTAGGTCGAAGTGGAAATGGGTGCAGCTGGATTTTTTTTTGTGTCTTGATGTCCTTTCAAGAAAAGCCAATGGGTGCGGGACAATAATGTGGACAGTAGTCTATCCGGGTATTCAGTAGATGTCGGTCGGTTGTGCGAGTAGAAAGCATAAAAAAGATTACGATAACGGTATTATTCGGTTACTTGACTCAGTTCAAGGGACGAAGTGTAATTAGCAAATTACAAAAGTGCTAGAGGTTTACTTAAGGAGTAATGCCGACAAATGTGGGTTTGTTTGTTTGGATTGAAAATTAATTCTTGTCATTTTTTTCTTTTAATGAAAAAAAAAAAGAATAGAAAATAGATACACATTACTTTATAAATCGGTGATTACTATCATACGAACTAAGGACAATTAAAGAGTTTCTTGAATAAATAAGTAATTGTATGGAATACATATATCAATGATTTTGGAATTGGATTTGTTTAAGGAATTCGGGGAATAAAGTGATCAAAACAGTTATCACCGAAATATGTTAAACATTTTTGTAGGAGATTTATTAAGGAATATTTTTCATTTGAAAACAATCATTCAGACCTGGGAACAACTTACTTAGAGAAGAAAGTAAATACAAATGGTTCAAAAAACTGGAGCATATTATTTTCTGTTTTATACTTTCGATTTCAAACAAGAATTTTTTTTGAAAAAGGCCAAAACTAGATGTACTGCTGAATAGTGATTTTTGACAATGGGAATCCGGTCTACACTTGATAAGCCACCATACCTCTGGATGATATTTCAATTTGGCTAATCGAGGTTGATCTAGTTAATTTGAAATTTTGCTCTTCATCGGATGTTTTGGTCTACGGGATGTCACTTTTCCTTCAAAGGATTAGGTCAAAATCCGTTTGAGAAATCACGTTTTGCTTCTAGAAACATTAATTTACAAAATTAGTAGTTTTAAAATTATAAAGTGAGAAGATAGAAGTTCAAATGTATTAAGTGGATAAATAGACTTAAAATAATTATTCAGTTGATTAAGTACAAGTAACAAGTTGTACAACATTGGTTCAGCACGAACTCTTGTTTTCAAATTTTCGATCTGACGATTAAAATTGTTACGTGGAAATCGGTGGGTTTACTCTTAATCATTCTTGAACCACACCGAAGGAATAGAAAAATTGGAAAGAATTATTGTTCGGTGGGTCTTAAGTGGCATTTTTAGAATGAATAAATTCATCTGGGGAAAATATAGAAAAAATGTTACCCGTGGGCTAAGAGCCGAACTAACATCTCTAAAAATACTTCGTTCACTATATCATCTCCAGCCACGGGAGAACACCGCAAAAAATACAAACAGAAAAAAGTTCATGGTTTATGTCGAGACTTTGAATAAAAAATCTCTCGTTCATCTTTCTCTTTTGACACTACTTCAACAACTTTTTTAACCTTTTTAACCCAACCATGGTGAATCTCAAGGTTATAGTTTTGAAGTGCTTTGTCAGACAAAATTTTGGCTGGTAACTAAAATTCCACAGGGACCCTTCAAGCTGTCAAGTTATCCACTCGTAAGAAATCAGAACCTTACGTAAATGGTTGGATTGATTTTCATCAAACTTTGTATACAATGTTGTTAGCCTCCATCAACAACCAAATTTTTTTTAGGTTAAAAGTATTTACCAATAAAATCTCTCATAGAACTGTCTTTCCACTTTTTCCATGTGTAAATGGACATTTTTCAAGGAAATCAGATGTCAAACTTTGTTTGTTAAAGTGTAAATTCTTTGTATGAAATAGATTTTAATAGTAAATAATTTTGCTACGCTTTCACGTTTTTACTACTCAAAACCGATCATCATTTTATTTTGTACACACACTGTGAAGGCTACAGAAAAGGACATGGGCGTTAGTCCCTGTTGGATTTTTTTAAATTTTAATCCTTAGAGTCATAAATGTCTTTAAAAAACTCACCCAAAAGAGCTTTACTTGAATAGCCAGATGAAAACTTGTACTTAATGGACGTGACACAATTATTTTGACTTAATAAGATCTTGCAAAGTGAACATTCAGAAACGACACACTTATGCATCTTAAATTAAATGTAAAAGTAAGTTGAAAAATTGCTTCAAAAAAAATTTGCTATCACAGACTTCAAAAGGCAACAAATTCCTTTCTCTTGTACAGTCTGTAAAATTTGAGCAAAATATGGTATTTTATTACGAATGCAGTTTTTGTATATACAAAGAAATATGCCTTCTACACTCCTGCAATCCATTTGCATTTATACCTATTTCTTTTAATTGAATTAATGATGCAGCTTCTAAGATGGATGCCATCACAAAAATATGAAATAGTTTTCCTTTTCACGTTTTGTGCACCCAACTTGTTCATCACTTTTAGAGTGCTCTGTACACTTTATCTGAAAGATGAAAAGAAACATTTAAATCTTCTTTTTGCAATTTTCACAATGCTTCTTATCCAAGACACTCAACAAACGCTTTTCCCCGAAAACAAAGCCATCTTGTTTCCATCAACTATCAATCAAAAGTCTCAACAGCTAAACTCAACTCTACCGTCAAATTAAAAAGAAAACAAAAATGGCCACCCAAATATCACTTCATTTGCTCCTGCTCCTACCACTCATATTCACCCAGCATTCAAGATAACCAAACAACAATCGGAAACTGTTATAGAAAAGTCCTGTGTTTCTGTGAATCGCTTTGAAAAGATTGCCCCAGAACTGCGCGCGGTCGTTTGATAGATTCGAATCGTTTGGTTACCTTTTGCATATCATACTCGTATCGTATAGCATTGCTTCCATGAACCGTGTTGTGATAGAAATACAAGTAGTATGGATGCATTATGAGCAATAGGAGCGGATTTGTTCCATTACGCTTGCTAGCACATTGTACTATCCGTATATTGTACAATGTTGAATGATGTTGGGATGTAACATATGCAAGAAGAATTAACGCAAGGACCTTTCTAGGAAACCAGAGCTCTCGTTTTGAGAGCAATCATCGTAACAGCACCAGAATCATATAGAGCCCAACAGAAGGAGTAAGGTACTCAGTATAATATGCAGATGATGATGGAAAGCAGTGAATTTGATGTGATGGGAATGGGCAATGGAGATATGTTGCAGGATGTTGTTGGGGTAAAATGAGGACGCGCTCAATTTTTTTTAGGACTTTATAATGTTCTTGCTAGTTTGTTGTTAATATTTTTTTTTTATACTTTTTTCGTCCTTTTTCCTTATTTTTTTTTTTTTTAGAGCAGCACTCATGCCGCAGCGCATACTCTAGTTGTTGCACTTATCACCATTATATGAGAATATTTTTCTTGTAGGAATTCTGTTTGTTTTTAGAATCGTCTGCGATTCTGGTTATTTGTGTTCTTCAGTGTTGGAATTAAGCTTTACGCTTTCGGTTTGGTGCAAGAGAAAGTGATTTTTTGTGGAAACTGTGTTTTTTGTGTTCTTATTTAATTTGCAACAAGTGTGTTTGGAGGAAAAAACTACTCCTTTTTTGTTTGATTTGTGTGTGTGTGTGTTAAAATAGTTTTATTTGTTGTGTAAAGAAAATTATGGTAGAAGAATTCTTGGAAAAACTACCCGAAATTGACACAAGATATGAGGTAAAGGACGAATTGTTTTAAGACTGAAATTTTAAACATACTAATATAAAATAAATAAGCTTGTCATTTCTTTTGTTGTGGTTTTTCAAGTGACTTTTACAGTTTTTCAATTGAGTTAGTGGAAACTTTTTAACTCAGACTGTTTACTGTTGAATTAGGTGTCCTCATGGTTATTTGGCAATTAAACCTTAAATATGTTTATATTAAAATACATGTGACTTTAATATTGCTTAAATATAAAATGTTATTACAAGAAAAAATTAATTGAAAAAAAAGAACCAACGACGAACATTAACTCAAGTATAAAAACACTTAGTAAATTTCCGTTTTGTTTGCTTTTTAGATCGTTAACTGTTTTCATTTTCAGAAAAAACCTTGCTGAAACTAAGTCCCAAGAGTCAAGTCCACTACGTAATGTTCTACTTTAAAGCTCCTTTAAAATTCAGTATTATGTTCATTAAATTAAATTGCTACTGCCCAAGATTAATTGATCTACTTGACCTGATTCTGAGGCATGTTATGATGAAAGAAATAGTAACAGACCCTTCTTTCATCCATACATAGCTTTTAAGGACATGTCGACTATAATATAAAAGGATTCTTTAAGCTACAGGAACTAACATTTTATTTAATGAAAGAATATATTCCACACAATATGGAATTCCATTTTTGTAAAAAAAAAACATATTTGTGATTTTTTGTTGGAATATCACAAAACTCAGGGACTTTCAAGTGTCCTTGTTTTGACGTCGAAATAAAAAAGCATACCATACTCTTATACAATAATATTTGCCATGGTGTCAGCTCTGCCAGTTCTTGTACAAACGTTGTGTGGTTAAGTGACTCTTCATCTATTGATGGAGTGATATTGTTTTGTACAGTAGACATTAATTTTTATTGAGGAATAAGTACATACGAGTATATACTAAAAAGTGTCTGAACTGATAAAGATAAAATACATTTAATCAACAAATCTATTTCTATTTTCTCCGCAGTTTTTAATTTAAGATTAGGAAACAAACTTTTGGTGATTGGGGCTAGATTTGTTGAGTTAGTTTAAATCGTCATTCGTGGATTTTTCAAATGGTAACTGCTAAGATGTGAGACAACACGAAGCATTGTCTTGGTGAAACAGATATCAAGTGCGGCCGTTTCCGACTACAGCTTGTTATTTATGATGTGTTGTATGCTTCTGTAATGGGTTTTCCTTTTTTGGAGATAATTAATCAATATAACTCCATAGCTATCCTAAAAAACAAACACCATCATTTTCAAAGCCGAAAAATCAATTTTGAGCCTATTCTATTTATGTAGTCTGTTATTTTTATTGGTGTTTCCAAGTTTCTTCTACAAAAATTAAACAAAAGATCGTTGGGAATGTCCCAACACGGATCTACGGTAGTAGATTAGATATTGCTTACTTAAACAATATCTAATGAAAGCTTGATAAAAAAACTGCCCGTCCGAACAGCTGCACTTTTGTTAAGTACTAAAAGATCCACTTAATTCCCTTTTTTTTTAATTGACTAGTGATGCCTTCTTTATAATTAGGTCGGAAACATCTCAATCTACATTACTACACAAAATTTTAGTCAAATAAAATAATTGTTTTGATTTCATGAGTGCATGAGACACATAACATTACACATTTAATACATTATTTTTAGGATTAATTCATCAAAGTGAAGACACCAACATATTTTAACATAAAATAAATAAATACACAATTGAAATTAAAAAAAAAAATAAATAAAATCCAAAAACATGTCCCTTACTGAAAGTGATACTGAGTATGATTCAACAAAGCACAATAGACCATGTGTTAGTAACCAACAATGGGAAAAACAAAGAAGGCACGATTCCCGATATTTTTCTTCAGACAATAAAGCAAGAAATGACAATTCAAAGTCAATTGTAAGTTGTTTTTTGTCTCAAGATACGTTAAAAAAAATTAATGAAAACCTAGTTAAACTCCTTTGTTTAATAAATAATTAAATAATTTAGTACTGTTAGTATCAGAACTAGAACTTCACTCATTTGGACACAAGGATTATTATACATAGCTCTGTGTAGTATATAGTATTATTCTAGTAGTGTTAAATAAATATACTTTAATTATACTGTAAGTATATGTAAATACTTTAAAAAATTACAATAAATATTTAAATAACACTTAATATTATAGTAAACATCAACTTTGTTTGGGTTTTTTTTTGTAGACCAAAATTACAGAATATAGTTATAATTAACATTATCGCTTATCTAAGAAACCCATAAATGTATATTGCTTATCTTAGTTATAAAAACAATAGTGCTTATAACCAAATTCATTGCCTTCGTATTGAGATTCGATAAAAAAAAATCCATATAATTTTTGAAAAAAAGTAGCCAGATCACATTTTGCTGAAACATTTCATTCATTGATCATGTATAATTGGCAGTTCAATAATTAATTGTTGAATAATTAAGTTACGAATACATTCTATGCAATTTTTTTCAAATATGTATAATTTTCTTTAGGATATTGTGCCAATGGAACAAATCAGTTCAATGGTATCAAATGGTGGAGGAAGTGTGACACTACCCAAAGATGATGACTATCGAATTCGTATATTAAAAAGTATGCAACACAAAATCCATATTTTGCATTACAAACTCAAATCTAAAAAATTATTTAATTTATTTTTTCTTACTTACAAAAATGTTTCAATACAAATTTTGGATACAGTCAAGCAAATTGGTGAGTAAAAATATAATTTCCAATATAATAATACAAAAAGCATGGGAATGTTTACTTGGTTTCAAGTTACATCAAATTAAACATTAGTAGTGTATGGCGTATGCGTATTTTTTTTTAGAGAGAATTTGAGTAAAACCATTTTTAGCATTCAAATCTAAAAGTGAAGATTTTGAGTTTTTAGTTTAAATAAGTAGATAAATTAATACGGTAGAAATAAAAAGTAAAAAAATAACAAAATTAACAGGATATAATTCTGAAATAACAGTAAATTTAACGAAACATGAAATTACAATTGCTTAACAGTTTATTCAGCCGTCAAAAATGTATTGAGAACTGTTTTTCCGGCATCTTATGATATTTTTGCCGGAAGTTTCCAGGATAACTTATATTTTTTGTAGAGCTTGGTGCGACTTGCGAATTGCTGCTATTTAAATATTCCCCTTAAATTTTAATTTTTAATGTTTGATTCTATTTTCAATATTGTCAAAAGTAGGAATAAAAAGTAGAGAGTCTGTGTGGCTGCCCTGTCGGTCCCCTATGCGAAATTCAGTCAAAAACTTAGATTAAGCCAGCAGAGATAAAATCGACTTCCTTTGGGTTTTCTAGTGCGGAGAGGGTATGTGATCCAATTCAATTAGGTTTGTGTTGTTATAATCATCTACCTACATCTTAGAATTCAATAAAATGGGACTTTCAATGGAACCTTAATTGACCCTATCGAGGTATCCGTCGGAGCGGTAAGTCTTACGCAACTTTTTGGAAGGTTTTAATTGCGTTCGTGGTATCTATAATCGTAATTTCTTATTTCTTACATTTTTCAACACTTTCCTTAAATTCGTAAAAAAATTTCGCCAAGAATTTGTACCAAAGGAAACAAGATTGTACCTATAGCTGTAAAAAATTAAACCAAAAATTGTACTTGAACTTGAACCTCTTGCAATACAATTTCCTGCTGTGCGTTGATTTTTTTTTTCGAAAAAATACCTCGAAGAAAAAATCTTCTGATTCGTATAAAATCGGAAAAAATTCCGTTCCGACGGATAGTGCCGAATATTTTGTACAAATTTTTTTCAAATATCTTAGATCAATGAGAGAGTTGGGCAATGGGGCGATAGTTTTTAACGTATAGCTATGAAATTTCAGAATGTTTTCTTAAATTTTGAAAAGTAGCAAGAAAGTGTTTAAGAGTATTTTTTAAATTCCTTATTCATTAACTGTGAACCATAATGTGGGAAGTTGTGCCATTTTGGGTCATTTTTCTACCACAGAAGATAGCAGATTTTTCTCATATCCTTATCCATTTCTATGAATAATTAATATCGCCGTCTGAATTCACTTTGCTTTTAACCGTATATATAGATATTTTAACTTTCTCCTCAAAGACTAAAATATCCTTTGTTTATCCTAGAACGGAAAGATTTTTTTAAATACCAATAAAATTATTTCCTTTCACAACATCGTGAAGTTATCGTTGCGTCATAAAAACAGTTTCCAGAGCCTTGATGTCTACCATGTCATCCTCAAAAAATTATGTATAGAAAGTGTGTTTCTGTAGTGGCCACTTATATTTATTGCTATGCTATTTCTTCGGATGTTACTTTGTATTTGTTTTTTCGTTCGTCTTGCATACCCTTAATAATTTTCACAAAGTTAGTCGGAATTATGCACTATCTATAAGGACCACTCATATTAGATGTTAAGGTTGTCTATCGATTTCTTTTCAAAATCAAAAACAAATCCTTACCATTTATATTGAGTATAATATTATTATCAGATAGAAGTATGATATATTTCAAAAACCCTCTCAAGAGTCCTATGCATATAAGCTTGATTGATAAATGATTACGACTACTTCACTTATCACCCATCTTTAAGCCTATCGTTTGGCAAATTCAGAGAAAAATATTGTGTTCCTTGTCCCTTCCGATTTCCATAATTTCATGAAGTATTAGATCAATCGCTTAAAAAGGACCAAAGTGTCACTGCTCATAATGTGTCTGCGCTCTCTTTATATAATGTTAAATTGAAAGATTTTTTTTTTGACTACAAATAATGTGAGCAAAAACTTAAAAGACCTTTCATTTCTGTCTTTTTAAGAATTCTGCACAAGAGAAGTTGACAACAATGTCTAATATGGCTCTGCATTATAGAAGCCTGATATTGATGAAAGTTCATGGTTGAATTGCAATCTACGTCCACTTGCAAGTTAGTCAATAAAACATCCTTGATGACATTCAAACGAAATAAAATAATAGTACACAGTAAAAATACTCATTAAAACAAATACTGTCGAAATAAATTTAAATCATTTTGTTGGCATCCAACTTAAATCTGTTTCCGTTCAACCAGAGCACATAATCCAGCATGTTGCAGTTCCTAATCAAAGAACACAAAAAAAAAAAAAACTACACAACAGATATCTCCTTTTTCATCTACAAAAAAATATATTTTGGCATAAGTTCAGTTCGATGAACCCAATCCTCGTCCATTCTTCTCATCTCTCTGCTATGTTCGTTTTTTTTTTTGTGATGCTGCTGAAATCGTTTATTTTTAGCTTAAGGATCTGCCTACCCAACCACTTTAAGGAACTAGAACATCCCTCAAATGGTAACAAAGCAGACAAACATCTCCACACATCTTTCCAGCTATTATATGTCTCACAATAGGACACAAGGGCTTTTCATAGGACAAAATTGCGTTCCACATGGGAGCAGGACAACAAAAACAAAAAAAAAGCATAAGTGTACAAAGATGAAGCCACAATGTTTGTGCGACTCTAAATTCTCTAAATATCCTTATGGGAGATTTTCTTCCTTAAGGAAAAAATTATATTAACTACATATAATATGCAATGTATAGTGATTGTCTTGCTCCTTGGTTCATTTCATAGGTGAGTAAATTTCTTTGCATTAAGGTTTCTAGTGTATGCATTGACATAATTGAGATAAGTCCTTCAAGCCCAAATCAATGTGACTTCCTTGGCTGAAGAGGTAATTTTCTCTGCCAACGTGTCCTTCCTCCTTCGATGTGTACAAAAATGTTTCTAGTAAGCACATCCATAGCCGAACTTATCGCACAATCATCACATTTCCATACACGAAGAAGGTCCTTGCTCATATTGTTTGATATCGCTATAGTCAGTCAGAGTCAGCCAGCCATTCATGAGGAGCACTGCTGGTTCTGTTGTCCTAAGGAAAAGGGGTATAGCAAGTGCACAAATTAAGAATTGTATGCCACAGAAAAAATAAAAGGACACTAGGAAGACATGCGCTTTTACTAGTCTTTTTTTGTTGGTGTTGTTGTTGTTTTGCATTTTCCTTCCTACAATTTCCAGGACAACAATATAAATTTCATTATTCGTTAAACCGCTGCGGTAACGTTTGAGTTCTAACGGTTGGTGAAAAACTGTGTTTTTTTTTGGTTCGAATGTCCTGTAAACGGTTTTTTTGGTGTCCGTCTTGAAACAAGTGTGTGTTGTAATACTAATGGTTTCAATCCTTAATGGAGAAATATTATGGTATCATTGAACCATCACCTTGTCGCGGTTGTCAAGAGCTATTTCAAGGCTCTTAGGGCAGATTTGATTGATTAACTAAGTTTTCTTTTGATTAAATCGTTCGATCAATCTGTAGCGTCCGTTGTTTTGACAAACTGATTACGGTTACTTCAGTTTGTCAATTTCTGTGTGGTTTATCTGGTGGTGGTTGTGTTAAGGTTAATTTTAAAGTTTTAATTGTGTTGGACTTTCGGGAATGACACCGACAATGCAATCACATTCACAGCCAATTAAACTTGCCACATTAACTGGGGGAGGTGGCGTTGGAGGTGGCGGTGGCGGTGGGAGCAGCTCCAGGGGTAGTTTTACCCGACGACCGGATACAGCTTCTGGGTCATCGATGTATAGCAAAGGTGAGTTTGGTCTTATTATTTTCAAAAATATCAAAACCAAACAGTTTTCAGAAGTTTTCATAGTTGTTTTCTTTCTGACAAAAAAAAGCAATTAAATTAAATTAAATTTTTAAGTCAGCTTAAAAAAAACTTAGTTGCACAGTTGCATGTGAAATTGCATTAGAAAATTTGTTTGGTTAGGAAAATGCGTTCTAAGAATAGCTTTCCCGATAGTTGCATGTTATAAAATTGTCACTAGACTATTGGCCAACTCATAGTGCTGATAAGAATCATATGTATACAAACATACGCTAGCAAGGATAATTACATAGTAAGGACCTGTGCTGTCTCCTGTCTAATGTGTTTTTATTATGGACATTTCCAACGCGTATGCTGTCTAGGCTATTATTTCCAAATAGTATATAATGGCCGGCTCATCATTTATGACTGACTGAATGTCCTTTGAATTGAATATTGCGCGCGCGGGTTCTAAGACAAAAGTTTGTGTGAATTAATTGTTGATAGGAATAAAAAGGACAATAAACTATATTTGATAGCCACAATAAAGTACATATTTATTGGCCTCAGCTTTATTGGTTATATTCTTTGTTCGTTGGACTGGATTCGAGTTGAATTCATGAGTTTTGAAATATAATGAGATTCGGAAACAGTCTTGCCAGTCAATGATGAGGGCCCAGTTGATCCGATATTCCGAGCAAAGGAGTAAGTGTTAATTTTGTTTAATGTCGCGCTTTTTTTTTTTGGAGACATGAATCTTTGTGAGAAATTATCAATAAATATTAGAACTTGGAGCAAACACACTTTGGAGCTATTTATTCTGCCTACAGCTAAATTTAAGTAACAGAATATTATCTCATTGGAAAGGATTTGCTCAGGAAAAGTACACAATTCAACGTTTATGGAAATATTTTTTTTTCATCCAACGGCTACCAAGTACCAATTGACTAAATATTGTAGCAAGTGTAATTATTAATACTTTTGTTTTCAAAAAGAAGTAAATATTTTGCAAAATAAAACAAAAAATCAGCCCCTCTCACATCGATGTTATTTGTTTAAAGTGATTCTTAACTAATGTCCAATTTATTGTGACTTGAGTAAGGTGAAATATGCATTTAAGTTTCGAGTAGTTACTGCTTTCAAAGGAATTTTCGGTCTAGCCACTGTTAAATCATTGTCATTTTCAAAATTGTCTAACACCTGTGATTTGAAAGTATTTTCAAAGTAAAGTATTTTTCAAAAATTAAAATACGTGGATATTGGAGTAGTATTTGCTTAAGTTGGAACTAACCAAACATTTTATTTATCGATAAGGGAATGTTATAAAACTTCTTCTCTTAATATACCGAGGAAACCGACCAGGATATTTATGTTGAAGCTTTCTTAGATATACTATAGACAAGACAAAACGTCGTATGGTATAGTCCGAACGATAGGGATAGTCTATGATGATCTGTGGTGCAATTCTTTTTTCCGATTTTTCTTTAACTTCATAAATACCTTGAAAACCCTTGTGTAATCGAGGTAAGATACTTTTCTGTATCATTAAACTGAAGTAAAATTAAACTTTGAAATATAGCCATGTAACCAAACCACCAGAAACTTAGTTTAATTAATCCACGTTTATCAAATCATATTTTATTCAGTTCAAGTCCGTATCGATTTTCAGGCCAAAACAAGTAAACCAAACGACCGACCCCTCTTCAAAATTTCTCAAAAACTCTCGAGCGTCTATTTTTAAAGTCATTAAAAAGAGAAGAACCAACAACAAGTGGTTGATTGTGCTTCGTCAGACAATAATAATTCTGATATTGATTTCCCATTAAGCGAAATGTATTACTTTCAACCTCATAATGTCCCACTTCATTCTTAATGTGCATATTTTCTTTTATAGCTTCCCAGTGCGAATCAAATGGATTCTACATTAAATGTGAAATCATTTGTCAGATAACAAAAAATAAATGAAACACAAACAAAAAAACTTGATGATTGTGTCTAATGTCAACAAAAATCATAAAAGCTGTTATAAACCTTTTTGAAAGCAAACAGTACCCTATTATTGTGACTTGAAGCCTGTTACTTTTGAATGTGCTTTAAAAAAAAAAGTTATGATATAGGGTGGCTTATATATTTGAGGAAGTGATTTTAAACTTTGAAATCAAAGAAGAATGATTAGACTTAAAAATACCAACAATGAAGAGTTATTCAAAGTATCCAGCCGTCAAAATCATTCAAAAAATTGGATTAAATACCTTAAAAAACATCCAAAGTCAAGTGACTTACACTACCAACCATTGTCAAAATACAAACATGTTTGCGAAAACATTTATTTATTTATTTCAATCCAACCCATTTTATGTTGATTTACCATTTATAGCAAGAGTAAATGTATCTTTAAGGTCATTATAAAAATCCAGCTTCGGAATAAATCCAAAAACTTTTTTTTTTGCACTTTATATTCAATTACAAAACGACTTGGTCAAAACTGATATCCAACATTTTCCAACTTTAAAAACAATAGCACACCCCACTTGAATAGAGATCCAATATAGCAAAACTGACAGAGTACCAAAGCTGGTGATGACGCTATTGTTTCCCAGACTCTCATCTACAAAACATCTATACCTACAACTACTCTACCTTTAAAAGTGAAAAGTTCAAAAAAATAATAATAGAAAAATCAATTGTCACGCAGATCCAATGAATTTCATATTCATGGTTCGATTGTCTTATTCAAGTAGACGAGTTTTTTGTTTCCAATAATTCAGGACATAGAACCTTTTGGAGAGTAAAAGAGGATAGACATTCAAGTGGAAATAATAATGACGTTTTGTATATAGTAATGGAATGAACAATGACGTCAACAAAGTAGAAGATACAAAATAAGAAGAAGTGTTATAGTAACAGCATCCATGTTATAAATAGAAATTCAATAATACACTCTGGGTCAATGGAAAAGGTCAATTAATAAGACAATAAAAACTTGCTCTTTTCAGCAAAGAAAGTTCTTGAATTTGATTTGAAATCAAAACACAAACTGTTGATGCAAGTAAGCCCAACGAAAAATGCATACTCATTTGTATTCAAATTTTTTAAACTTCGATGATTAAATGACGTTAATTTCAAGGAGACAATTTTTTCTAGTTTGACTAGATTTAAGCTATTCTAGCTATGTTAAATTTATATTTAAGCATTTTAATAATGCACCTAAATAAGAGAATGTCAAAAACAATTTCTCCACAAATAACTCGTTAATGTAAATTTGGTGTTTCTTTCTCTTAATTTTGTGTATAATTATTTTCGCAATCCGAAAACTCAATAAAATAAAACTTAATATGATACGTAATTGCGCAACAACATTGAAAAAAACTATTAAAATGGACACTCCTTTTTTTAAAAAAGATTTATCAAAATGGCCATAACAGGACCCCAAAATCTATCCGCGCCAAGTGAAAATTCTATAGAAATCTTTAATACGCTTTTAAGCAAAGTGAACCTAATCTATTGACTAGCAGTGTGTGTCTAAGTAAAACGTGAAAGGTTTAAAAAAAAACTTCAGCAAAAGTTCTAGGCATTAAAAAGTCTTGCCATTGACTGTTCACGCTATTGACGCGTCAGTAGAAAAGACGATAATATAAATGAGGCTTGAATTTTGTAATGTCGATGTCGACAAAAGGGTGCTTAGGACAGGAGACAATAACGGTGTCTTAAGCAGGAATCATTCACATAAAATGAAAAGAATTTAATAATTTTTTATTCGGAAGAATTTTTTGCATATACAGAACTGGAACTAGAAAATGTTACAATTTGAATAATTCAGTCCTTAAATTTCTCCAGAAACGTTGCTTTCAGTTCCTTTAAACCAAGAAAGGAGTAGAAAAATGATTTCCTGAAAATATCGTTTTCCATTCTAAAAGTTATCTATTTCATCAATAAAAACATTCTAATGTCCTTTTTTCATAGATCACCTTGAAATAAATATTTATTTCCATAAAAAAAATAAATAAAAGGATAATGTATTCATAAATTCACCTTAAAACACTTTAAATTGCTTATCCTAACGATTTTTTAATCAACGTGTTGACCTTTATGACGGAGTAAACTCTATAAAACGCAGTCACGTTGTTTTTTTGTTTTAAGTAAAAATATCATATTCTTCGAAGGAGGTGGGACTTTGATATTCAAAAAATGCTTAACTTAACTTTGTTTTCGAAACACGTTTGATAAAATCTTAAATGTATCGATTGCAGTTGCTTCAAAGATGGTTTGCATTCAAAAAATATACACTCTGCTAGAACGTGCATAAAATAATGCTGATCATTGGGAAACGTGACTTATTTTGGAGACAAATAATATGAAAAAAAAATATTGCACAAAGCGTGAAAGTATGCAAGTGAAAGTCATTCAAGGAAACAAATATTTCAAAGTAATGTATGAGTTGACAAAAACTTGGTGCAATGTTTTGCTTACTGAATTGAAAATTGAAAAACATTGAGACACCAAAAAGTTGCTAAAAATCATGCTGTTGGACGATTTATAAAAAAAATGTTTTAATAGCATTGCATGGATTAAGTACTTTGTTATAAAGTGATTCTTTGGTTAGATGGCTTTACAAGCTTTACATACATTTGATGAATTTTGTCAGAATTGCCCCTTTAAAATTTATGAATTCCATTTCCTCTCATAAGGAAACTCGAAAATCTGCAATTTTCTTTTGACTTCCTGAATTTCCATGTACATTGAACACAGTGAGGACATTTAATTAAATAAAATGGAAAATCAATTTTATATACATACATACACACAAACACAAAAATTATTTCGATTGAAAATAAAATTCTCCCACAAATCCGATTTAACATCCAACTGACCAAGGAGTATACCTTCCATAGTTTTTGGTGCCATTTGTGTCAGCATCAGCATTGTCCAAGCGATGTCGCCATTTCGGTTTACATGCACTTTTTCCAATCGTCCCAATATCAATGCTGTCGAGTATTGTGCACAACGCAATACAGCAGGATATCCGTTACATTGGGTTTTTCAATTTGTTTTAGGGATTTTTACTTGCTGGCTGATTAAAAGATCAAAATGTCAGAACTGGCAATAAATTACATCGAAACAAAGTCCTTTTTCGTTTTGGCATTGAACCAAATCGAATGGAATTTTATGGGTGGTTTTCTAATCATATTTTGAAATAATAATATAGAACACTACATTGGGATTTGTAACTTATGGATTGTTATAATACTGTTGAACAGTTTCCATACTATTTATATATTTACAAATATTGATACAAATTGAAACTTGACCTAAATAGGACTTAAGCAGGATATTTTTCGGACCATGGCCACAAACAGTAAGCAGATATCCGATGTAATTTGCGTCAAATTTTAATGAATCAATAAAAGATGAAGCTAACTGGGATATTGAGATGGCAGACATAGTCAACATTATAAATAGAATTAATTAGGAACAAAAAAAAGCAAATATTGAATCCTCATTAAGAGACTCACTAAGTGATAGTCCTTTATATCGAAGGAATTTTACTGTCATTAAAGTATTGATTGATGTACGTCAAAATATATATTTTTCTGTATCGTGTCTTGTTTCTTAGAAACTTATTTGCGAAATTCATCATAAGTAGATTGTGTTTTATTCTTCTTGGAAAAACTTCAACTGGTGATTGATTGACAGCTTTGTTTAAATTTGTTTCATCATCATCAAATCAAAAATAAAAATCTATGTGTGTTTGAAATTTTTTAATTTCTATAATAATACGTGGTAGATGAATGGATTTAAAAATCAATGAAATGCAAGGAGTTTAAAAATGACCAATTTGTTTTAGAAACTTGAAGTTTACGTGTACGGACATAAAGCACTGTGACATGAATTTGGAGGTTTTTGGTTTGAATGATGTATTTCCGGGCTGGGATGATTATTGTTAACAAGCAATCTCAAATTGATTTGGCAAGAATTCTCAAGATTTGGTATACCTGTTACAAATTTTTCAATAGTTTATAATACTACAAAGACCATAGAAAACTTGTCCAACAATCACACCAGAGGTCTTCAATCAAATTCCGATTCCAAAAAAAACATCTTCAACGTCTTTAGAGATGCGAAAAAGATTTAATAAGACCTTTCACGAGGAATAATCATCTTTTGTACGCTACCAAACAAAAACTGTTTTTGAGATATTAAAAAAAAAAAAAAACAATTCCAAAATAGCACTTCCCCATTTATGACGTCATTAATGTATTTATTCGGAGAAAGACCTTGCAAACACAATAGTCAAATCATAAAGTATGTCCTCGCCATGCAGTTTTGGTTTTTAAAATAAATGCCTATTTGAACCCTCTCAAGCAAATTGGTAAATACTAAACGTAGTGGGAACATTCCTTCGACTGGTGAAATAATGGAGCACCACCAACTAGGCCTCCGTATTGAATTTCAACTGAACTGTGTGAACATGTGTAGACTACATACAGTTCATAAGTCAATAGCCTTTTCAAATGATGGATTACCTCCACGTAGGTGTATGTTTATCTGCCAACCCATGTAAAGCCACATCCATTCTCTCCTTATAGTTGGGTTTACGTGTCGCCTTAATTGGTTTAATCAACATTAAAAGGATAATAACAATGTCCTTATCTATCGTTAATCAAAATATGTCAATTATTTTACTCAACAACCAAATCAACACAATACAACCCAAAGCAGCGTCATTGCTGAAACCACATCCTTAATAAGAACGAACGTACTATAACAGTACGTGAATAATGACATCATTCCCAACTAGAAGAAAGAAAAAACTTCTATACAATGCACACAACACAGCACAACAGCAAGCAGCGTCATAAACAGTTTTGCACTCTTATCGTATATTATCCAGAAATCAGTCGACAAAGTCCTGAAATTGTGTCCTACATTCTGAGTGTTTTTAACAAATACACTCACACACAAAAACACACCCTCACACTATGTATCTCGACTTTGTATGTTTGGTTTAATGGCAAAGTCCTTAAATTGTGAATTTCCCGCGTCACAAACTCCATACAAGGAGCTTTCTTATCAAAACGGATACTTACTTTACAGTAAGCTTTTTTGTATTTTAATGCGTACCAAATGCGCAAAATCAGGACACGGATGTTTTATCCTGAAACGATTGGTACTTTTATGTTTGTATTTCTTAAACTAACCAACTTTGTTATCCTGCGATGTGCTGTGCTGTGCAGTCTTGTGAAATAAAAATATTCAGTTCTTTTAGGACAAGTGCCTATAGTAGACGTTTAGAGAATATTTTTAAAGCTTAAAGTAATAATTGAAAAAGGGTATTATCCTTTATTTGCGTCGGTAGTTAGTCCGAAAAAAAATATATCATTCAATTATTTCACAACGAATGTTTATGTTTTTTTTTTCTTAGTGTTTAAAATATCCTTATCCTTTTTCAAAATAGCGTGTGTTATCAATTTTTTTAAATCGCATATTCGAGTTCCAATCGTAAATAAATAATCAAGAAAGGCAAAGGCGAAGTCGACCTTCCTAGGGAAAGCTTATTCAGATATTATAATGCTTCCTTAGAGTCGTAGAAGGATTAAATATTTATTTCTCAAGTGCTTCTTGACTGGCTGCAAGTGACAATCGGAAGGAGAAAGAAAAATTACCAACTTAAAAACCATACCAAATCGACTGACAAAACAAAGAAAAGAACAAAATAGGAAGGAAGTACGAGAGGGAAGGAAGGTCATCCTTAACCACGTAGGATTTATACATAAATTCACAAAAGGAAATTTTGTTTCTGTTTTATCCGTGTCCAAGCGCCCACAAACAACCTGACCAAAAATGCCCGACGAAAGAAGTGTGATTGTGGACACTTCGAAAGGTATGTTATTTTTATACACGTATATGTCATGTTTTTGGGATGTGTTTAAGGATATCTAAGAAATCGAATCAAAAGCCAAAGGATCAATAGAAATGTTTACACAACTTGTTGCATACAATATATACAAGAAAAAAACAACAACAAAAAAACTCACCCATCAAAAACCAAGCAGAGAGGATGATGGTTGACTTTGCATGTACTCGTATAAGGATACCCCCTTACGAAGGCATTTAAAAATGTTTAGTCCTACAACTTTCGATTGGAATCTTTTCTACTACGTGCATGTGGTGCATGTGGGATGGTATCATGAGAGTGCCTTTTTGTATGTGGGACACCTTTTTTTTTTTGATTATTTTGTTTTTATTTGCTCTCTTGGTTGTTGGCTAAGATTTAAAATGTCGAATTCAACCTTCACCTGATGCTAATGGTGATGGCAATAATGTGAGTGGTGTGGCAAGGAATTAAAATCAGAGCCTTAAAGATGTACTTTGTGGCCGGATTGCTTGGGGTGGCTTTGGAGTGGCCAAGTTGTTCAGTTAAATGTTTTGTGTTTAATTATTTTGAAGAATTTCTTTGACTTTGGTAATTCAAATTGAAATTTTTGGTGTTAATTTGTTTATTTTTGCGGTGAGATGTATTTAGTTTGCCTCAGATTTTGCTCTTGCTTTGTAGATTGATATTAGTTTTTGATTTTGTTCATTTTCATTTGAAAAATTAAGAAAAGTAGTCAAAATAATGTTTTGAATGTTTATTGTAGCATTATACTTTGAATGGTGAATCTTTAAAAGAAATTAAATTAGTAAAAGGGTGAAATCGAAATTTTAATAATAACGACGATAATATACTGCATACAAATATTCTTTGATTCTTAAAATCTAATGCCAAATAAAAAAAAAAAAAAAAACACTTTATTTTCGGAACTCCAAAGCACTGATTTGTAATTCATTCAAAAAATTATGACTTGCAGAATTTAGTTAGACTTCAAGTGTTTTATATGAAACATAATCAAAACATCTATTTAAAACTAAATTCAACATTTTTAAAATGAAACGGGTGAGTTTCGAGTTTTCACGGGTTAGTAGTGGGATCATCAGTATTCCGTAAGAGCACATTTTTGGTCGATGGATATCGACTCAATATTTTCTTTGACCTTTTGTCAGCCTTCAGAAAAAATTTGACCAATCATGTTACCATTTCATTTTCTATTGAAAACCAGTTGAACTTTAACTTAATTAGAAATTCGAGCTATGACTTCAAAGGCTAAGTAAATGTGCATCGCCACTTCTGAAGCTCTAAAAGACAACGCTCCAAGGCGTAAAGTTCGTACAAAATGACAACCAGATATACCTATATGTACATAAAAATTCCGATTATTTTCTTTATACATAAGATTAAGACTTTTTTAATGAATCGTCAACCGACAAAACTGTTAAGTTTACCAACAATGACTTTCGATTGAAAACAGGAGGATGAATAAAATCAACCAAACTAATAATAGTTTGTATGTCTAAAATTAATTTTCTTGCCATACTAAATACGCTCTAAAGCCGTCTCGATCTGAAGCCTATACCATCTCCGTTCTCACTTTATAAGCAGTAGGATACTTCCCTCTACCTCATCGTTCCAATAAAAGTATTATATTATTATTTTCTTAAAATACGCAAATAGGACCATAAATAGATCTTAAGACTTTTTCCACAAAATCAGCAAGGGAGCTTTCATCCAACAAGTCGAGGACCCATTATTCTGAATCTATGTCTAAGAATCCATAAATAGCTATAAATCGATCCATATTATTGACACCATAGTGTAGCTTGTTCATTTCAATTATAATCTTTTAGTATTTTAAGTATTTGTATGCAGTTCTCAAAAATACTACCGTTTGTTATCATGCTTAATTCTTTTATGAGCATTGATGTATAAAAAAAAACAGACCTTAAGATTACGAATAAAATTTGTTTTCTATTTTGTAAATAGAAGATATCTATTTCTATTTTCAAGTTGTAGGGGACACTATAAATACGTTCTTGTATATATTTCTACTTCATAGTATAACAGTTTTGTGACCTCCAAGAAGCTATTTTTAATTTAGTCAGAGACTTATTTAGCCAAATACGATTGAATGTTATATTTCGCTGCAGGATATTAATGCTTCATAAGTTGATTCAATAATTCAATGACATCCAAACTATGAACACTCCTACTCTACTGAACAAAGACAGTGATTAGAAGTTGAAACTTTAGCTTTTCCTATTAATATTTATGGAAATGAAGTAAAAACTTTGTTCGAATAGTGTTTATGATAGAAGCATTAAATCATTGAAATGTTTTGTGCTTTAAGATAAAACTAAAACATGCAACCTCTACTGTGAGGTATTTTTGATATCGAAATATGTAGTAATATATTAAAATACTTATACTAATTCCAACCCTTATGTGATTCCTGGAATCGAGAATCCATTAAAAATGTCTTAAAATTCTGCGAATGCAAAAAAAATAAAATAAAAAATGTTTATGTTCTTTAAAATGTCCATGAAATGGAAACCAAATATTCCATCCGATACAACACTTTCGTTCCCCCTTTCTATGCATAAATCGAATGCAATCAACACCAATAAAAATATCATTTTATATCTGTCACGTTTGAAAAGATATCAAATTTCAAATTGATGATATGATACATCATTTAAAAGCATTCCAATATCAGAAAATTTCAAAAAAAAAAAAAGATATGCAATGAAGTTGAACGAATAGGAATAAAAAAGAAACTTTATTTCCACAAGAATTTATTTCAACTTCAGCTTTAGTTGTTGGGAGAACAATAAAAAGGGAAATGCTCTTACATTCCTAATAAATTCCTGCATTTCCCAGGTCATGAATGGCAAAATAGGAAAGAAGACATTCAAACACATTAAAGGCGAAAAATGGATTGAAAATTCCTCCAGAGGGATTTAAAACTTCTTAGATGTAGTGTAATGCGTTCAGAAGTCGGTCTCTGGATTATGTCGCACACAATAAAACCTTTAGAAACTATAATGTCCCAACGACTAATGGGAAATTTAATTAATAAATCATCAACAAAACTTTATCTAATGCAAATTTTATATTCTTGAGGGAGGCGGAGGAGGTGTTGGGAGGACTCGATGACCTAAATAATCCCAAATATCACTAAAAAAGTTCAGAACTTTTGGCAGTAGGTAATTACATTGTCGCTCATCAATTATTGTTATGAAATTAGTGCATAAATACATATTTTTTGTGTGTTTCTATAAAAAACACTTTTTACACTTTATTATCCGTATTATTTATTAAAAAAAAAACACCACAATAATGAGATGAAAAATTTTTGGCAATGCTATATGGAGCAACAACTAGCGTGCTGACTGTCATTAGCAGGAAGGCCTGTAGGGACAATTATTTGTTCAGAACGTCAATTATCGTGTATGTACTAGAATAGACAAAACATTTACAAACAACAAATTTGTTTTATAAATTTTTTTTTGTGAGATACCAACTTATTTTTCGGGTTTTCGGTTATTTTCGTAAATACAGGGCGTTATGAAAATTTGTCTTTCGGTCCTGGCGGTAATTTGTATCATTTTATTTTATAAAAATTAATGGCGTATTCTCGAGATCAGCTTTTTCAATTTGGATGAATCTTTTTTGTTAGTCTAAGGATTGAAGGATCCAATGTTGTCTGGAGGTAATAAATAAAATTTTTTAGAAGTCGATCAAGGATAGGCAACACACGATCTCAGTTTTGTTCCAGTCACTGCCTTCCCAAAAGTTTTTGCGTTTCCAGAAACATTTTAGACCGTTTAGCTCCGAATACATAAGGAAGTTTCTTCTTGGCATTAAATGATCAGATTTTAATAGTGTTGTTTTACTAAGAAACTAGACAATGGAAACTTTAATTGAATAAACGCTTAAAGCAGAATAGAAAACAACTTTCATTGGTACCTTTTCTTCAGCATTGAAATAGTATCAAAACTCTTCAGGCACTAGGTTAAAAACTATTTAAATCTATTAAAAAAAGTCTATGTCTCCAGTTTTGTCCAGACGATTTTGGCAAACTTTTCAAAACATACAACGCTACGGATAGACTAAGTGATGCAGCACAATTCATTTAGCCCTCAGAAAATTTAAGGAAAAAATTCCAACTCGTAACACCCTGTTTTGAATGATTACATATATTTTTTCCACCACTTATCTCATTTGGAAAACAATGGTTGATTAATTTATTTGAATTCACATAGGTACTCAAAATTTACACTCATATGCTTTCACACATAAAATGTACATATTTATGTGACTCAAAGTGACATGCAATGTAGCACTTAAAATCATTTTCGATATATAAAATTATATGTTGTTGTTGACGGAAAAGAATAGAATGTTTACCATTCTTGGAAATAAAAGCCGCTTTATTTTTAGATAAATTGGCGGTTAGGTGCGAAGCAATGAATACATAATAGAACATAGCCATTTCTTTTGAATTTTTTAATCTGCTAACCACAATTTTTTAGAAAAAAAAAAAATAGTATAAAAAGAGTCCTTGTGCTGAGTCCTTCCAATATCTTTAAAATAAACAAAATTTGAAATTTCATTGCGTGAAACTTTTCCTTTAAAGTACAAGAACTTTTGATGCCAGAAGTGCAGTTCATTGAAAACAAATAAGTAGATGCTGTAAAGTTTGAAAATTGTAAATATACAAAAGATATATGTACATATTGTAAACATCAAAGTTTCTCACAAGCTTCTTACTATCCTCTCTTAAATATTTCTACAAATATTTTCAATGGCTCGTTTCGTGAATTACGAATAACTTCTGCAACTTTCAGAGATGCTTTTAAATTTCAACATCCTCTTAGGGCTGATACTGTTTATGCATTTCCTGTGAATGCACAAAAATTTCGTCGAAAATTTGCAGTAAGATGGGCATGCACACACTTTCTTTTTAAATTTATGTTTAAAGTTAAACAAAATCGATATGTTAATTTTAAGTCAGCAATGCAAAGTTTGCAAGAAGTCAAGATGAGTAGATGAGCTCCTTGCTCCTACAAATAACTCATGAATATAATGTGGCATTAATTGTTTAAAGTAAACATAATACGATGCGGATGGCTGAATTTTCAACGCGTAATTAGTAGCAACTGAACATTTAAATCTCTTAAATTAACCTAAATAATGATTGGGAATTAAGTGAATGTTAAACTTCCATGCGTTAAAAGAACTTCTGAAAGCAATTCACAAGAAATTTAGTACCGAATTTATTTTCGTACGTGAAATTGAAAGAAAACGCAGATGGGGTGTAGTGGCACGACTTGAATGCTACTTTTCACATGACTCGGGTCACAATTATGTACACATCACGTATTTTTAATCATTACAAAGTTTTTTGAACATCATGAAATTAATGTGTAAAGCTTTCCCTTTCAAGTATTTGAACAATTAAGAAATCGATATGAGATCAGAATCTTATAAAATGGAAAGAGATTCAATAAACCGAGGTAGTATTTCAACCGACAAATTGACACATTCTTGACAGCTCTTCTCACAATAGCAACACAAAAATGATACACAAAAAAGTAAGGTCTTTTTTTGAGTATGAAAGAAATAATTGAAACAATTCCCCAGAGAATATAATTTTATTTGTTGACAGTGAGCGTAAAATTTAAATAAACATGGTTTTTACTTTTGAAACAAAATAATAACGGAAGATGATTTTTACGTCACAAAATGATATCAAGATGTCATTTTAAAATTATGAGCATACCTTGTACTTTTGTGTTTTAACAACAAATGATGTTATTGAAGATGTTTGTAAAAATCATGTCCTCAAAAAATTCGAAAATTAAATTTATCATTTGATATAAACCCTATATATAAAAAATATCACATTTTAATCCATACCTAGATGCATGACAATAATCCCAGCTCTTAAGTAAATGTATGATAAAATGAGTAATGTTACAGGGTTTTTTTTTATCATATCCGAAAAATCGTTTCCGGACAGAAGTGCCTAATGGATTTCGATTAAAACAAAAACAAAAAAATTAAAAGGATTCGGATGCAAAAAACCTTGACACTACACATACACACACACGAACCACTTTAAATAATTATTATAATAGCAACAGGCTAAGGCACTATCCACTGTTGTCATTCCCAGAAGCATACTTCACGTTAACGGTAATTGAATTATGACATACAACGTACCTCTACCTACCAACAAGTGACTATATTGACATTTCCATCCTGAGTCCTAACCACTTTTCTCTGTTCACACAAAATGTTATCCTGATAGCAATTTAAAAATTTAATGAAAAAACCTCACCTGAGAAATGTTCTAATTTTATTTAAATACTTTTTCTAACCGACATTTTAAATGAAGAAGTTTTGAGAATGCTAAAACAAAACCCAAAGATTTATTTGTAAATAAATCTATTTGTGTTTAGAATTAAATTTGTCTCTTGGGCAAGTGCCTGTGGGGGAATGTTAGATAGGTTTCTGAGGTGATGCAATCTATCAACATCACCACAAGGATTGGAGTCTCTTTTCTAATTTAGGTCAAAACAAGAATCTTGTACGCAATGCTTCTCAATAAAATTGAAACAACCTGTGCAAATGACACAATAATTTAATAACAATTTCAAAGAAACTTTTTTTTTTAGAGCTTACAACGTTGATAGTAGTTGTTTCTAAGGAAACTTCAATGATGCTATAAAACTGGGCCACAACCCACCTACAATGACTACAAGGATGTATAGGGATACACGAGGGTAGATTTTTACGTAGAAAAAACTCTACTTTCATATAGGATAATCCACTTTGTGGCAAGAGTGTTTTAGAGTAGCAATAATGGTGGTAATCCTTAATCTCTTACAACCACATCAGTATTGATTCGTTAGCATTAAAATTTTGCAAAATAAAAAGAGAAAACAATAGCTAAAAAGGACATTCGTTTGTTTTGGAGCATGAGTATTAGAGTTTCAATAAATCATAAAATATAATGCATGAATATAAATTTTTTAACATTGAAATTCATATTTTTAAGAAATATTTCATAGAAGCATGCTTTTGTTATATATGTATATGGTAAAAGATATTTAATGGAATTATGAATATTGAATGAATAAAACCATACTCATGAATCAATGTATTTTAATATTGCAGGCAAACAAGAACGGGCACTCAGCTACTGTAAGTTTAACCTTTGTAAGTTGTTTTTGTTAATCCTGTTGTTATATTTTAATACCTACATCAAATTCTATAGTATCCTTGCATGTTTGAGTTGGATATTTATATTTAATATAAAATGAACAAATGAATATTTCAATACAAAAACGCATTAAAATTATTGAAATCTCAAAACTTGTAAATTCAAATCTCGTTTTCTAAATGACTTATTACGAATATTCTATTAAGAGGATTTTGTGTTTGCATAAAACCATTCCCATGAAAGTTGTTTTATCAAAATCGTTTTTTAGTTTTGGGTTGAACTTTAGACTGGCCAAATATTAAGAATGCTGAAAGTCTTTCAGTAGTTTGATTTACTTAAACAGTCAAATTTTGTAAGCAACAAAATTAAAATAGATAATGCTTCGTTAAAATTAAGACTCTCCGCATAGAGTAGTGGTCATATTGTTAAGGACATCAGTTTTTAGTGTGATACTTTTTCAGCTAAAAATATTTGTTCCAAATGTGATTATTCTTCATAAATCATGGAGAATTTGTTGAAGTAGACATTTTAACAAATCTTACAATGAAAATCTAAAAGTCAAGACAGCTTCTGAGAAAGAGTAATTTGTAGCATTGTCATTCAAAATTTGTCAGAAGCTTGTTGAGTGTATACCTCTCAAAATGGTTGTCATGAAATTAAGTGCTTAGCACATATAGTGAGTTATATAAAACAATTAAGGATAATATTTATTTCGTTAATTTTCCAGCCAACTAAAATATTGGCCCTATAAATATATATATAGAATAAAAAGTTATTGCTGAATTCTTAAAATAATAATGAATTATTAAGAATGTTGTATTAATTCATGAAGTTTTGAAATAATTCATTTTATGAAGTGCGATTTCAATTAAAAGTCCTTAAGAATATGATCACCACTATGTACAGCACTTTTTAAAAAGTTATATCAATTACGGGTGGCTAATGCAATATGCATGAATTCATTATTTAACTGAAAGTAGATAATAAAGAAAAAATCTGCAGGCTTGTGTTTGATAGATTTGAATTTTAAATTGGATAAACATACGCGTAGAACAAATGTATTCAGAAAACCCAGAAGTAAGATGTGATTTATTGTTTTGTCTTTACTAGTCAATGAAGAAATGAACTCTTAAATGAATGCATTCTTTCATAGTGGTGGAGGTTAGTCTTTTTGAAATTTCCAAGAAATAATTCTGAGTACTTGATTATCTAAGAAATTTATATGACTTATTATTTTGAACTGAATTTAATTTTAGAATAAAACAGATCTTTTACCAAAACCAGTAGACTGTGTTTTAAATTAAACAACAAGAATATGCTTGAAAAAGATTAAGTACTGTTAACATTATATATTTGAAATAATTTTTAATGGCTTATAATCCAACAACAACGTTGGCGTTTCTTCCAGAATTTCAACTTGGAATGATTATATAGTTTACATTAATTAAGAAGCCCGTAGTCAGTTTTAGGGTGAAAAAACACCTTTTTTTATATCAATTCGTTTACAACTAGTGCTAAGTCTTCTACTTTCATTAATATCAATGCTGGTGCATATTCTTTTTATAAAAAAAGGATTTGAATATTTCCATTACACTATTTTTATTCGATGCAAAATGTGCAAAAAACTGCTGATAAACATAATTCGTTTGTACAGAAAACGCATTTTAATTGGAAATAATGAAATCACTCCAAAAATTTCACATATTTCTTAATAGATCCATTTAACATATTAAATTCTAAAGCCAATGATAATCAGACTCGAAGACTGCAAATAAAACTCAAATCTTTGCGCTAATATTTATAGAAACTATAGAAAGGAATTCTTATTTCTGAGTACATAATTATTTCTTTAAATGTAACCATGTTTTACGGAACTATATAAAAGACTAAGTTTTACTTGAAATAAATTTGAATTGAAATAAATGGAGTATTACTATGAATACTAAAATTAACTGAGTTCTAATGGCAATGAAAAATCAAATTTTTAAAAATGCGAACAATTTCAAGACTATTATAATGGTTATGCTATCTGTCAATTGAAGTTAGTAAAATAAAAAAAAATACATTAACATTAAATGCCATTGACGCATTACTTGAATGATTTCCGAACAAAATTTGTGTGAAGGACTTATTTTGTCATTTTGATGGACATTTTTAAGAATCCTCAAATCTCCTGAAAAGGGTATAGATTGGATTATATGTATTATTTATAAATTTTCGATTTATATTTCAAAATGTAATATTTTAATAAATCACACATTAAAGCATGCTTTAAATAATAAAACAGTGCCACAACCACAAGCACCTATTGTCTCTTCATAAAGGATATTATTTCTTCTTTTCATTCTACTCCAGTGGAAATCAATCAATATGAAATTACACACATATGTATGTTCATGCTCAGGTGTGCCAGTTCCCATGAAAAAATAGTCCTAGCAATCACTCAAGCAATCAAACTATACTCCGTACAGTTGAAAATTAAATGCGGGAGCCTTAAGCCCAGTGTGGTGGAAGTAAACAGTTGAATTGGCAAACGTAAGGTTCGCTCGATAACCCTGTTGCTGAACATAATACCTTCTCTTTGGATTGCTCAGAAGAAAAAAAAAACACAAATGTATACAATATACTTTCGATTGCTGTTTTATTGGAGAAAATGATACAAATTATTCAAGTTTTGTGTATGGCCGATTGAAAGGCGTTTTACTCCACCCTTTTACTGCCATCATCATCCAAATGAAAAGGATTTACTTAAAATGCAGAGGGATAATATAGTTCCGTCTGAAAATAGGTCACAGACTCGATTTGAATGGTTTTTTGTTGTTGTATTTTTATCGTCAATTCAAAGTTGGTTTGTAGTACTCGTAAGTACTAAAATAGCAAAGCGAAACGTATAGTTGGGAAAATGTTATGCTTTTCAATCTACAACGTAAGATTTGAATAGAAAATCAAAATGAATTATAGATGTTGGAAGCTTGGTCACAATTTAAATTAATGATATAAATTCAGAAGGAGAAACCTTGTAATCGAAGCGATTGTACAAAAGCGAGAATTGTTATCTGGGTCACAGAAAATAGAAACACAATTATTTGATTGTTTGGTTTTCGGAAACACCTATTGGACGGAAAGTAGTTTTTTTTTTGGTTCAAGTAATGCTCGCTATTCAAGAATTACGTTTTCTAATGAAGAAATACTTCAATGTCCCAAAGATAGTAAACGTTTGAAGCCATTCGAAAAATACATACAGAACTCCTTTGTATCCCCGGTTTCGACGCTGGTTTACAATGAAACTCCCGTGATCAGCTATCTACGGTTTTCGTAGAAATAGATCCACTGCTAATATGATGGTATGACTCCACCAGCTGTGTAACAAAAAAATATTTAACATTACTAAAATCAGTTTTACTCGACCTTCGTCAAAAAGTTTTGCGTCTCTCCTCATTCTATAAATCATTGACAATAAAAACTGTTCAAGAAAAATGAACAGATGCATTTCTCCCCAAGACAATTTGTCCGTAATACTCTAATCACAAGAAACGATTCCAATTTACCGTACCGTCTGATATTTGACGTTCTTTTAAATAAAGAGATTCATGTATCAGCCGCACTTTAAGAATGTGGAATGCTTAATATAGCACAAACTCTCTCTATCTCCCTATTCAGTGATCTTAAAACTCGATCATACAATGCAGCACATATAAATTTACAGTTAGTTACTCAATGTCTGAAGGGTTTCCATACGGAAAGATAAAATAAAAGCAACAACGAAAAACAATTGAACATGGGCCTGATTGTTTCACATTTTACCTGAAGCGTTTACTTGAGTCTGCTTTTTTGAAATATGTAGTGGATTTAGAAGTAAGAGTATGGTCACCATTAATTTTTCTTACACTTTTACCTCAGTTTTTATCAGGAAACTATATGTACATACAATACTATGATTTATATTTGCTAATAAAATATTAACTTCAAGGATCAGAAGCGCCAAATATTCAAATATTTATTCTATTCATAAAGTTTCTATATTCGTTTTGAAACTAAAATGAATTAACATTAAGGTTTCAAAACTTTAACTGACATTTTCATCTGATGAGGCACTTAACCTGTGCACTTCTATATTATTTTCATGTGCACAACATATAAGCATTACAGTTCAGTGTTTGAATTTTTTAGTTGAACAAAATCAATATTTCAAATTTGCGTCAGCATCAACCAGCATCCATGCATGAACTACATTTATGCAAGAAAAGAGAATTCCTTCCTTCGCTTTGGAAGTTCATGAATAGAATGTGGTGTTTAGTACTTGAACTTTCACACCTTTGATGTGCTCTTATACATACGTTACCTAGTTGGCAGCCATTTTTGTTTTCTTTTGAAGAATTCTTTTTTGTTTGCGGATCTGTGGCTTAGTTTGTAAGTTCATAAGAACCTCTATAATGGTATGTGGTAAATTAAAGTCCTTAGAGAGGATACAAGTTTGAAAACAAACAAAAAACTCAAACGAAAAACATATTAAAAAAGAAATAACGAGGTAGCAGCGATGAACTAAACACTTAATCATTTCGTTTGTCTATTTCTTGAATTTGGACTTCCCACCTAAAAGCACGCCCGAAACAAGGTTCAATAACAAAATTATGGGTATTCCTAGTGGAGTTAGTGTTTTGAGGGGATGCATGTTATATCGCCGGGGCGTTGTTTATAAAAATAACGATGAAATAAAAAGCAGGAGGCATTAAAATGGTGTTCAAGCGAAACAAACATTTCTGTTCTAATTCTTCCACTTCCACAAGGAGATGCAAAACAGGAGCACCTTCTAAGATATGAGAATTATACTTTAGCTATTGGCGAATATATTGATTGTAGAAAGATCAAAAAGGGGCAACTATTGCTTGCATCGTCCAAGGAAAATGTTGGTTGCATAGCGCATATTTTAATTTCGCTTGATAAAATACATATATTGAAATTGCTTTTTAGTTTTTGAAAAAATCTTTTTAAATATTTTCAAGGACGACACACATTATTTTTTGAATACAAAAATATTAACGCATTTCATTCTCATACCAACGGTTTCTAATTAAGATTCCCAGTCAACACTGTCTTTTATTAATTTGATGACATCGAATATGAAATGTTTTTCATAAAGTTAATTTGGATAATAAATAAAAAAGGATACTACTCCATTTGTGTATTCCATTGAACTGAGTACGATATCCTTAATTCACTATGCACCGTTTGATGCAAAGTCAATTAGCTTAAAATAAGAGTATCTACACAAAAACAAAGAAAAAAAAAAAAACATTTCCAACCTGTCACAAAAAACCTTTCGCAATTTTCCCATTCCGATACCCTGTCCTTCGGAATGAAACGGAACCCGTTGAGTAAGAACACAGTTAAATAAAATAAAATACTATCTCAGCTTTTCTCGTTTTCGAAACAAAATTTTTATAAATGCCATCCTCAGAAAATGTAACATTTTCCTTTTTTCGCCATTGTTGTTTTTGGTTTTCCTTATTTTTATTTTTATGAATTTTCTTTGCAAAGCAGATTGAAATGGAGTTCGCATCTGAATATTTCAATAACCGTGTAACGAATATGTCCTTTAAACTTTATCCTTGCAAGTTGGGTTATCTTTGCCCTTATATTCCAAATACAAACGTATTTGTCTTGTTGTCGTATTTTTCTTTGTCCGTATATAACTTTATGTCAACCTTACTCAGTTGGTGAATTTCTTTTTTTGCTGTTGTATCTTGTATCCTGCAGCGGTTTTTGTTTGCAAAATGTAACGATTTTATCGTATAGTGAACTTGTTATAGTATGGATTTCTTTTGGGTATGCCAACAGGTTATGATGGGACACGGGTAACCTAACCATCAATTTTATATTGAGTAGGAGTACAGAATAAAGTATACTCTTTGGGAAATTTATTATGTTCTGTTTTTTTTTTTTTTTTTTTTTTTTAAGATAACAAAAGGAATGTATCGAAAGCGGAAGGTGATTTAATTTCACTTAACGATTAGGGCATCCGGTATCCCTTACAGAACGGATGTCAATGGAAAGAGGCAAATACAAAGGATGTGTTATGAATTTGATTAATTTTGTATCCTTTTTATGAAATCCAAAGGCGTATGATATGAATTTGGATGCGCCATTGATATCTTTATTTGGAAAAACTGACATAAGCATTATAAAGGTAATGACGTAGGAAGCATCAGAAGTGGTATGGATGTTGCTTTATTTAAACGCATAAAAAGAATATAATTAGGATTCAAATTACGGTTCTAGGGAAGGATATCAATGCAAAACTACAAGAGAGAAAGAATATTTACACAAATCCACTCAAAAGAAATTTAATTTCATTTCTTTGTGTTCCCAGTCCTAAGCCAGTCTGTTTGGTTTAGGGCCTGGAAACCCCGTCCGTCTGTCTCTTTGTCTGTCTGTTCCAGAGCCTGAACGGATGGGCAGATTTGCTTCCAATTTGGTATTTAGTATGAATTTGGACGTCCCTAGAAACATATTTCTAATTTTTGTTGTAGGTTCTAAATAACAATACCTGCCATGCAATCGTGAAGAAGCAAATTGATTTTCTCGAAAATGGCTCTAACTCTTTTGATAACACTTTTAGAATGTTATTTTTCTAAGACAGTATATCTTCTGGTTAGAAAAGACTTTTCGGAATTGGTCTTATAACGGTACCTTTCATAATACCGGTATTTTCAAATCAAGTTTTCTCGTAAGCTATATTTCGGATTTCAATAAAATTTTGAACGCATGAACTTATTTTTATTTCTGTTGATATGGCGTTTCAGAATTCTCAAAAATCTTTTTTTTTATTTTTCATAATATTTAAAAAAATAAATTTGGCTTTCAAAATATGTTGGAAACGAATATTAGGTATTGTTTTAACAATACTTTTTCCAGATACAGACTACCATATGTATTTACTCGAACAAATTTCAAAATATTTTTCGAAAAGTTTTCCAAAGATAACCTTTGTGAAAAAAAAACTGGTAGAACGATTTTCAATAATTTGTTTTTCCTAGATATTTATATAAAGGGTGTTTTGTTTAGAAGTGTGGTTTACAATCTGGCAATACTTTTTTGGAAGTTGGTCCTTTTTATTAGCTGTCACTTGATTTATGCTAAGTTTTTTTTTGCCATTTCATAATGAATAGACTTTCCCCTGAACAACGTTTGCAAATTGTGCAAATTTATTTTGAAAAACATGGTTATTCACAAGAAAATTTTGTTCAGCGATTAAGCTCAGTTTTGGCTGAATACGTCAATAAGCAAAACTGCCGCATTTGGAGTGCTGATAATACTCAATTGTATGTTAAGACACCGTTATATCCACAAACATTGAGTGTTTGGTGTGCTTTATGGGTTGGTGGAATCATTGGTCCATATTTCTTCAAAAATAAAGCCGGACATAATGTAACAGTTAGTAGGAAACGTTATAGAGCCATTATTAATGACTTTTTCGTGCTTGAATTGGAGGATGTTGATGTGGACGACCTTTGGTTCCAACAAGACGGCGCGGCGATACATGCCATACAGCCAACGAAACAATCAATTTATTGAAGGAAACTTTTGGTGAGCGTATTATCTCGTGGGCGTGGCATCCAAGGTCGTGCGACTTAACACCGCTAGACTATTTTTTGTGGGGTTATGTGAAGTCTTTTGTCTAAACAGATAAGCCCAAGACGATTGACGCCTTGTAAGAGAATATTCGGCGCGATATTGCTGACATACGGCCACAATTGCTGCAAAAATTGTTCGAAAATTGGGCCTCTCGGCTGGAATTTATTCGAGCCACCTTATTTGTACAATAAAGCTAAATTCTTGGCCATAACATTAAATTACATAAATGTGAGTTTTATTTCTTCTTGAAAATCACACATCTAAGAAAAACACCCTATATACAAAAATGAAATATAATTGCGTACTTCGTTTTTCTAAGAAAACTCTTAAGCTCTTAAAAAAATTAAGGATTTTTCATATAATGTATTTCTTTTTTCCAAAATACATATTCCGATTATCTAGCTGTGCGACCCCCAGTCGTGCATTTTATTTCTATTTTTATTGCATTGCTGGTATCAAGGTCTTGTCAACCACCCAATGAATGAAGAAGCTTCCCAACTAGATAAATTAAATAACTTCCTATACTGTGTCATGTCCCGTAATAACCTTCTGTTGTTACTTCCGACTAGTGTGCACTATTTGTGTCTTTTCATTAAACCAGATTCCAAACTTCGTTAAAGCTAGTGACACATTTTGTTAAGGACTTCATAAGTTTTCCCTAAACTACGTCATTAGCATTGTCCAAATGACTTCACTCGTAAAATAGATTCCATTGGATACCAAGATCCTCATGTTCATCCATAGTGGTAGTCGTATAGTATGTATCATCACCACTTCCATGACTCTCTTATAATAGCTCTAAAAGTATGTTGAAATAAGTAATCCCCAAAAAACATCACGATTAACTAGTGTTAATTCTAAATAAGGGTATTTAGTACCCCTTGAGCGCGACAACATTATCAAAAAAAAAAAAACCGTAGTATTGCCTCACGTAATTTGACACGAGATTTTAAAGGTTCCATTTTAATATAAGTTCCTTAAACGTAAGGAACATGTTTTCTAAGAAATAACTAAGTTTATGCGTATAATTATAAGTTCGTTTGAATGATTAAATGCTTTTTATTAATTTAATGTCCTCCGGTGAAATAATCTGATTTCAATTCCATAAGTTAATAATTTAATCTCAGATTCATTTAAATCAAAACGAAATTAAAACAATTTGAATCGGTTAGAGCATTTCAAATGGCTTAAGGAACTCTTAAAATAATATCTTCTTAAATAAAACTTCAAAAGCATTAGTGTATCGGTAAAAGATACATTTTCTGTATCTTTAGTATTCTCTACCGTCATTCCCTTTCGGCAGTTTAATCCAATACCAAGGCCATAAGGGATTACTCTACTTCGATATTCCAAAAGTAAATAAATTTAAATAAACGGCACCCAATTTGTATGTTTCTTTGTTATCGTGTCGCCTATGTTTCCTTTGTTTCCCATTTTACTATCCTCTTTGGTAATATAAAACAGAAATAGCTTTTATTCCTTAGAGTTCCTTGATATTTTATCTTGAAGATTTTTTTTTAGTTCGTTTTTTGGGTTTGCAAAAGAAATTGTGTGTGTTTAAAATATTAGATGCTTTAGGATCCTTGAAAAGTAAAAGCCAGACATAATTTTGTTTTACCAATCTTTAGAATAGACTTAATACTTTTGTTTTTGGTCTTGACATATTTATTAGCCTTGAACTGGATTTATAAGTGAGAATACTCTTATAACTTTTTGCCCCAAACTCTTTCTTATAGATTTTTCTTTAAATTTCAGCTGACGATGAAATCAGTGGCCATTCATCGACATGTGGAAAAATTCTAATATTCCTGTCATGCGTCCTTGTTGCACTCACGTTACCATTCAGCTTGTTTGTGTGTTTCAAGGTTGGTCCTAGCAGATCCCAGGGGATTTCATCAATAATTCCATCAATTTAAAACACTTTAACATTATTATCTTTTGTTCTTTGGTAACAGGTTGTGCAGGAGTATGAACGTGCGGTTATATTTCGTTTAGGTAGACTGATGCAAGGTGGTGCCAAAGGACCTGGTAATAATGATTGATGAAAAATCACTTTTATTCCCTTCTGGTGATGTTCGTTTTTTTTTTTCATTTTGCTTTCTTCACATCGATTTGCCATTTTATTTCGTATCCTCTTTTGTTTCATTTTATTACTAATTGGAGTTTTATGTTGCAGGGATTTTTTTCATTTTACCATGTATTGATGCCTACGCTCGTGTGGATTTACGAACAAGGACATACGATGTACCACCGCAAGAGGTAAGAATTAATTAAAAATCTGCTTTATCGTTTGAGATGGGAAATAGTGTAATAAATCCAGGATAATAGAGTGAGTGTGTATGGGAATTACAAGAATTAAATTGTCCTAGATAAGTTAATGAAAAAAAAGGTGTATTGTGAAATTTTTAATTAGCCGTTTTTTTTTTTGTATAAAGCTTTACGCGAGGCAAAAGTTTCTTTTTAAAAATGAAGTGGATTCATTCATTTCAGTTTATATTTTGTTCATGATATAAGAATATATAAATTCTAAAACACAAAATGCATCCTCATGATCCTTGAAGAAAAAGTCTTTTAGAAAATATTTTCCTCAAGGAGGCATTTGAGTATTTTTCTTTTCTTCGGAAACTTTGAAACTTTTCGTTTGTGAAAAATCACGGAAGTTTCTTTGTTTCACGATTAAGATATCATTATTTTTCCATTAGACAAACTGTTTTATTTCAACATTAACGAAGAGGATAGAAAAGGATTTGAAGTTGCTTAGTCAAAAGTTTCAACTTTGAATAACATTTTTAAACTTATGCAAAGGGGTTTCGAGCTTAAGGAAACCTAATAGTTTAAGTATTGTTTAAATATTTAACGGGATTAAAGAAAGGATTTCAATCCGAAAGAAATTTAAATCTCAAATGCCTTAAATTTCAAGGATAGTCTTGGAGGAAGATGCAAGAAGCGGTTCCATATCCTTATGTTAAACATGTTGTTGGGTTATAACGGGTGGTTTTTTAAGAGCTTGAGAACTTTAAAAAAAAAAAACGCATAAAATTTGCAAAATCTCATCGGTTCTTTATTTGAAACGTTAGATTGGTCCATGACATTTACTTTTTGAAGATAATTTCATTTAAATGTTGACCGCGGCTGCGTCTTAGGTGGTCCATTCGGAAAGTCCAATTTTGGGCAACTTTTTCGAGCATTTCGGCCGGAATAGCCCGAATTTCTTCGGAAATGTTGTCTTCCAAAGCTGGAATAGTTGCTGGCTTATTTCTGTAGACTTTAGACTTGACGTAGCCCCACAAAAAGTAGTCTAAAGGCGTCAAATCGCATGATCTTGGTGGCCAACTTACCGGTCCATTTCTTGAGATGAATTGTTCTCCGAAGTTTTCCCTCAAAATGGCCATAGAATCGCGAGCTGTGTGGCATGTAGCGCCATCTTGTTGAAACCACATGTCAACCAAGTTCAGTTCTTCCATTTTTGGCAACAAAAAGTTTGTTAGCATCGAACGATAGCGATCGCCATTCACCGTAACGTTGCGTCCAACAGCATCTTTGAAAAAATACGGTCCAATGATTCCACCAGCGTACAAACCACACCAAACAGTGCATTTTTCGGGATGCATGGGCAGTTCTTGAACGGCTTCTGGTTGCTCTTCACTCCAAATGCGGCAATTTTGCTTATTTACGTACCCATTCAACCAAAAATGAGCCTCATCGCTGAACACAATTTGAACAATTTGATCATTTCGAACCGAACACTGATTTTGGTAATAAAATTCAATGATTTGCAAGCGTTGCTCGTTAGTAAGTCTATTCATGATGAAATGTCAAAGCATACTGAGCATCTTTCTCTTTGACACCATGTCTGAAATCCCGCGTGATCTGTCAAATACTAATGCATGAAAATCCTAACCTCAAAAAAATCACCCGTTATGTTTGGATTCAATTGCAAAAGATTCATTGTCCGTTTTTCTAGTTGAGGATTTAACGAAAAAAAAAACTTATTTCCGAGGCCCTTCGCTTTGCATTCGTTTTATTTAAGAAGTTTAATGGATGCTTCTATATGAAATATGACATTTCATTGGATCTGCTATCTGCTTATCTGCGGTTGTAGGAAGTGGGGTCTCTGAAGTTTCTGAATTTTCACAAGTCGATTTAAGAGTAGACATTGCCGAGGTCAAGTCTTTCGTATTATTTTCATTTCAAGCAAATCAATCAACTAAAATACGATATAATATAAATAAATACTGTGGCCCAGATTGCTCAAGGAAAAACCAAGATCTATTGACTTAAACTCTACATATAAAATATCTGTGTTTTGCTGAAAAATAGAAGGGATCCACAGTTTACATAATTGCACTTTTAAAAGCTCCACGACAATCACAAATCTGTTTTTGGAGAGGTTTTCGGTTCCCAAATGCCGAATCAACGGATTTCGGATGTTCCTCAGAATAAATGTACAAGTGTCATCATGCCTAAAACATCATAATACAAACTTAAAACTAAAACAGAGAAAACTTAACTTTAGGAAAAAAAGAACTTCAACAAAGCTTAGGAACTAGTATACCTATTTTCCATACTCCTCAAAATCCGTATTTCCTCTACTAACAACGTCTTTCCTTTTATGTGCAAAAACTAAATTTCATATTTTTTTTCCAACTTCAACTTTATTCATTGTTTTCTCAAACACATAGGTCCTTACAAAGGATAGCGTCACGGTGTCGGTAGATGCTGTAGTTTATTACCGTGTGTCAAATGCCACAGTTTCTATAGCCAATGTGGAAAATGCACACCACTCGACGCGCCTCTTGGCACAGACCACGCTCCGCAACACAATGGGAACGCGGCATTTACACGAGATTCTTAGTGAGAGGATGACAATTTCTGGAACCATGCAAGTGAGTTTTTATGGTTTTTTTTTTTGTCCTTTTAATACATTGGAATGTGCGGTGGTATGGTTGAACGCGTTTAAAGTTAAAGTATAGCAGTGTGGCCATAGCTGAGTTTCTATAATCCAAATTTTATTTTTAAATTAATTTCAATGCACAAGAAGGCAATACAGAATTTTATTCAAGAAAAAAAATTTGAGTTCTTAGTTTAAATTTAAGTCTTAAATAATTTTTTATAATAAAATAATTTATTACATATAAGTTCATTTTCCAGATTGTTTACATTACATTACATTACATATTAATATGCTCCGTCGATGAATAGACGAAGTAGACACACTTACAAGCACTGGCAACTGAGGCCATCGGCTCAAGACAACACAAGACAGTAATACGAAAGAGAGAGACAGACAGAACAGAGGATGGAAGAACACATAAACATATGACAATTTTGTATTATTGTGTGATTTTGAAAAATATTAAATCGCATCAACGAGTTTTTTAACAAGGATATTTCTGGAATTCTCCATCAACAAAATTTGTTTCTATTTTTTTTTTTTTAAATAATTTCCTACATGCTGGTCACCCTGCTTTTAATACCACTGCTTAAATTCTTGTCCTTGAGTGGTACATCACTAAATTGTTGTGTTTTTTGTTTGTTTTCATAACAGGTTCAACTGGACGAGGCAACTGATGCTTGGGGCATCAAAGTTGAACGTGTGGAAATGTAAGTACAAGTACAAAGTTCATTCAAAAGGTATACATCCTTATTTTGCGGTTGCAAACCAAATGTATATGTGTGTGAGAAAAGTAATTGGCTTTTGGCTGTAATGTAGTTCTTCGTTTTATTATTGAATGTGTTTTGATTGTGTTGTTGGCTTTTCCTTACTAAGAAAACAAATCCTGAATTGTACAAACATAGAATGAAGGCAATAAATGCGAGAATAGTACGTATACGCCACAGTAGCCTCAGCCAATTGTTTGTACATTTGTTTATTTTTTGGTTAACCAATTTTATTCTAGCATTTGGTGCTTCCATTATGAACGTTCAAATCAAATATATGTTCAGCACTTAAATGTGCAGTTCTTTTTAAGAAATAAAATGCCATATAATTGAGTTTTAAGAAAATATTGATTTTAGTATCATTAAAGGTACACTTTGTTGTGTAATTTTACCAAATTTTTGTTTATGAAAGATAAAATTACTTGAAGTTAAGAACACAATATTTACTTTTCTTGAATAAGCATGGAGATTAATGTTTTTCAAAGCAAGCAGAATTTGCATAATAACAACGAGGTTTATGAGGAAGCACACATAAGTAAGAAAATTGACAAAAAAGTCTCCAATGTTTATTATATAAATTCTCTGAAGGATTTCGGGAGACTTGAACGATAATTTTATGCTGAAATAAAATTTGCATAAGCACAACCAGTGTGATTGAATTGAATTCTTAATTTAAATAATGCCATATATTCTCATTAGATTGATGTTTTTGATCTTAGGAAGAACAAAAAGGATGAATCATGTCCACAAATGTGTGCAAATTACAGAAGCAATTGAAATATGTTTGGCAATATGCTACATTTAATTTTGTATTGTGAAAAAATTGAAATTTTTAAAATTTGAAGATAAAGTTATATAAATTAAATGATATTTTTCTCTGTGAATGTTTAAAATGAAAAATAATGCTTAGTAGGACGAAATTTATAGGAATTTGCAAGGAATTTTGTTAATCAAGCCTGATTTTTTAAAATTAGTCACTTTTGGCAGAAATTCTGGTGAAAGGCCCTCACATTCTTGACGGATATTCATTTTGAGTCTGAAACTTGTTGACATAGATTTGTGCCTTCAAAAATCGTCTCATTAAGAAGTCTGGAATAGTTCATTTTGGTTATGTTACCGACCAGCCAGTGCAAATTGCCAAAGAAGGTGAACCGGAAATGTTGCCCTTATAGTTTCTGTTTTGGCACTTGCTTTTGAAACTGCATGTTAGCCACACATGCCATCCACAATAGTTGTTTGGCCAGCGGCTTTTTCCAAAAAATAAGACCAGACGACCGACGGACACCTTTAGACTAAGTAGGACACCATGCAATAGCTTTGAGTGGGTGTATTGGCTCTTCGTGTCCCGATAGTAATATCGACAAGTTTTCTGATTCACTTATCCACAGAGATATATGTACATGGGCCTTGTTGCTCATGATGATCTTTCTATGGAAACTTGTCTAACTCATGTTTAAGATTCTGAGTTTGATAGAGAGTAAGTAAAATGTGATTGGTGGTGAGCAGCTAATCTTAACCATAGCCAAGACCTGACAGATTCATGACTTCTTGTTAACGTTTATTTTGCATCTATTTACTTACAAATGTCAAAGAAGAACTGAAATTTGCCACCATATGCAAAAAATAAAATAAAAGCATATTCCGATAGGGTGATGAGACAAGATAAAAATAGCGTGGTAGGATTCTACGCCAAATTCTACAAACTATACATGAGTGGAACTATCTCATCTGAGTAAGTGACAGCTTATCCAAAAGTTAAATACAATTTGATGTAAGACGTTTGTACTTGGCGTATCAAAACGTTCATGTACATACATTCACAACGCACTGACAAGAGTATAGCGAAAATTTTCAATGAAAGTCACTAGGCTTTCAACATTGAATTGCCTCAAATGTAAAAAGCCAATATTTTTGTTGAAACTTCCATCCATCTAATTAATTTTAAAGAATTTACATGCAAATAAAAAGCAGTAATAAAACATTCAAAATTTAAAATCCAAAATAAAAGTGAAATTTCTCCTGTATTATCAATTCTATTTCCATGACCTTCACAGCAAGGATGTCCGGCTACCAGTTCAATTGCAACGTGCAATGGCCGCTGAAGCTGAAGCAGCACGAGAAGCACGTGCCAAAGTTATTGCAGCCGAAGGTGAACAAAAGGCATCACGTGCTCTTCGTGAAGCATCCGAGGTTATTGGAGATTCTCCAGCTGCCTTACAGCTACGTTATCTACAGGTAATGTTTGAATTTCTTATTTAATTTTTTTTTTACTTTATTCAAATAAATACAAACTTGAAATTTTAAAATAATTTAAATAATTTTTCTTCTTTCTTCTTCTTTATTCTTTTTTTTTTATAAATTTTAACAGACATTGAATACGATTTCGGCCGAAAAGAATTCCACCATCGTATTTCCATTGCCAATTGATTTGATAACCTACTTTATGAAATCAATGGACGCATCTAAAAATAATAATCAACAACAACAATAAATCGTCAGTTAAATTTTTTGTATTAAACGAAATCTTAGACATTGTCTGGGAATGATGAATTCGTTTTTTTTGTGGATACAAATCAATTAAAAAAAATTGATAATTTGGTTTCCAATGCTTTCAATGAATCAAAGTATTACAAGAATTACTTGAAAAATAACTGGTTTCAACAAATGGACATCTTGATGTTTTTAATAATGCAAAAAAAAAAAAAAAATACGAACAATCCTCTTATACTTTAGGTTAGTCATTTTGAAGATTTTTTATGAACACTAGTAGTTTTAAGGGGAAAGTAATGTAATGTTGCAGTTTTAAGATGCAATCTTTTTATTGACATATAGCTTGTTAAAACAACGAAAATTCCTTGTATAGGTTTAATTCAATTGAATGAATCCAAGATGTTTTTTAGAGATTCAACAAAAGACAAAAAAGTTATAAGCTTTAGAGGCAACAGTCGTATTCTTCAACGTAAGCCTTAATAGACACATTCAAAGAAAATCAAAGATTTTTGTCAATCAAACCAAAATCCTTTCATCTCCTATCCAACCTTCTAAACGCTTCTTCCTTGTCCATTAAAGACAAGATATAAGAAACTATATTATTGAATAGGGAAACTAATAAAATAGTTAATTTTAATCCTACACACTTTTGTAGATTTTCAATATTTCAAAAATATACACCTAAGAGATTTTATAGGGATTAAGAAATATAAGGCTCAAGAGAATCAAAATAATAAAGCTTTTAGGATTCTTAATTCCGGAATCCCAAGTAATATAAATCAGATTAACAATTTTTTAAATCTCTCTTTAAATAATAAAGTCTGAACAAATTCTCTAACGGCCAATTAAAATAATCGTTTCTTCTTAACTCTTTAGTAACATTTTATTCTTTGAATACAAATTTTGTCATTATTTGAAGAAATCATGAGAATCAACAAGAACAAATAATTATACTACTTTCTAGTCTTATGAAAGACGCAATCCCTTAGGGGAATGCCTTGAGAAGAAAAATTAATAGAAAGTACCTAAATACTTTAGGTTCTCTTTTTTTCTGGATCAATTTACAACGATTATTAGTGGATTCAAAAATGGGGAATTTCAAATTCCGAATCGAATCATTGGAATACTTTGGGTCCCACATTTAAAAATTTTGCATTCATTTTTGTCCTCTCTTTGCGTTATTTTTTATTGATCTATTTATCACATTTAAAATTTGAATGCCAGATTATTTTATCACGAAATTCATCTTTGCACGTGTTAAATATATTTTACAATCAATATTCCATAATCGTTTTTCAACTAATCTTTCTTATCCTTTAATCGAAGCTCTAAAAATTTTCTGGGATTTTATAAAAATCATAGACAAAAAAAAATTGTTGAGAGCATAGTATCAATGCTTCAATACTTAAATTTTGATTATTAATACCTTCTTATCCCAGTTTTTAGGTCATAATGATATTGCCATTAAATGGTTTAGTATAATTTAGAATCTGTTTCAGTAAAATGTATTATACCGCACCCTCAATTTAAAGTCTACAGACTTTTTGGTAATTTGTTTTTAAATTCATTTTATTAGATTTAATCAATAACTTTTTAAAATTTTAGATAAGACTAGTTTAATATTGTTCACCAGAAGTTTAAAACAATCATCAAAATAATAGACTAGATTTATTTTACAAAGATCATCTTAAATTCAGTTTAAATAACTATTAAGAAATGTCTCTTTCAAAAAATGTTTCTCTGGAATTTCCTGAGAACATTTTTTGAAACGTCATATTTCAAAATAAATTTTTATAACATAAGGTATCAGAAAAACGCATCTATTTTTTTCGTTAAGTATGGTCCTCAAATCCAGGCGAATTGTTTTCGGGCGAAATCTATAAGCAAGCTGATAATCCAGATAACATGCATTTAATAATTGGCAATAACCTAATCTTAATTCAAAGGATCAATACACAAAAAAACTAGAATGTAATTATTGTCAAGCAATTTTGGAGACAAAGTGAGAGTTATATACATTTAAAAAAAAAAGTTGTATATATTTTCATTTAAACGCAAGTATAAAAATAGATTGGTAAATAATTTTATTATTTTAGAGAAATTCCAATTAATTTTGAAATAATTTTCTTTGATTTCGTAGTTTTTGATTGGTTTACATTTTCGAAATTATTTTTAAAAAAAGTTATTTTTATCAGTTTTTCTTCATAAGGAAATAGTTGCTGTGGTATTTTTTCATGTGTTATCCTTTGTAAATTTGTTTGCCTTAATAAGTAAGATTTTAATAATTAAAAACGATACTAAATCATAAATAAATATGAAAGTTTTGTTGAAAATAAAATCCGACACCTAAAATTACTTTTTTAAATCCTTGTATATTGTACTATAGAGATTGTTTCAAATTTACAAGAACAAGCAAGCATGGATCTAATAATATTATTATTAATTAAAAAAATATGTTATAGAGTTGTTCTATGTTCTATGAGCATGCAGTTTCTAATATTTAAATAACTATTATTTCTCGTTAATTTTAGAGCCTCAGTGTGTCAGGAAAACAGTTTATGAAAAAGTTAAAGGAATCAGGATATAATTAAAGGCAGTGTCTCTTAAAAACGTAACAAAATTAGCTATTCCAAAAGTTTGAAATTAAGTTATAAATCTTCTTTAAATAATTTAATAGGATCTGCCCAAATCGATCAGCGTATCGCTTGAAAAGTAAAATTAATTGATTATTTTTTTAAGCATTTTGTGAAATAAAATTTCATTTAAACTAAATAAAACATTTCGCTAAAATACGATTATTTCCTAGAACGTCGTACTTAAATATTGTGTTCAACGTTGGCGTTAAATTAAATTAAATTAAATTAAATTAAACGTTAAATTCCTTATTAAACAAACTATTTTTTCTAATAATTTAAAGACCTTAAAAACAACGATGGCAACCCTAGTTTGCAAATCGTAGTGTCAATAAGACATTAAAATGACCATTTTGGGAAAAATAATGTTACTTTGATCCCATAAAGATAGAAGAAGATAAATTTTAATTTGTTTGATTTAATCGAATAAAAATATTTAAAACAAAAGTAGGGAACTATAGCTAGTCAAAAAGTTTTGATTTACGGCACTAATTTTATAATTCATCTAAAAAAATATACATATATATTTATTTGTGGTTGATTTTGCTTAAAGAATTTTATCATACACCGGAACAAATATATAATAATTAAAGTTTACTTTATCCACAGAATAAGGCACAAACAACATCAGCAATAACAAAAAGAAAATCCACCAATGGTTTTAAATTCATCTTGATGAACATCATGATATCTATACGACGAATTTTGTGCTAAAAACTCTTCTTTTTTTTTTTTTAGAAAAATCAAACAATTTATTGATGTAAAAGTTTATAGAAATTGCACTTTATGATATCATTCTAAATTAATTATAGTAACGTTAGCAAAAAAAAGAGATCATTTTGTATTACAAAAAAATTCATAAAAACTGTCTGCGTGTGTTTAAATAAAAAGTATTTTTTTAAATTAAATTTATCATAATGCATATTTGTATAATATAATATGTTTGTACGATTTATGTATTTGTTTTTATTTTTTTTTTCCTTAATATAAGCAAATAAAAAATTGTTAAAAAAATTAAATTTTAAATGTTGACGAATTTGACAAAAAAAAATTGAAAATTAAAAAAAAAAACAATTCTTTTAAACTAATAAATGTATCTATTCATAATAAAATAACTACAAATAAAATGACATTATCATCAAACAGTTATTTGTAATTTTATTTTCCTAAGCTATAATATTCACTGTAATTAAAATTTAAATATAATATGAATGGAAATGGAATCTTGTTGTAAGAACAGATTTTAAAGAAAAATTCAATCAATAATGAATCGAAACCAGTAGAATTTGTTTTCAATTTTCGTATCACTAGAGTCTAGTATTTTAGTGTGAGATTAAAATTAAACTTGAGATAATTCACTGAGTGGGTTAACTGATTTTTTTCGTGAGTTAAATGAAAAATATTTACTAACTTTTGTGTAAACTTTTGAAATACCTACGCTCACGCTTATTTGTATTAAAAACTTTTATTCAATTAAAATAGTTATAAAACGATTTGATTCAGCTGTAATGATATTGTTACGTCATGTCTGTGGCAACGTATTCATCGGGTCACCCAACTCCTTAGCGTCCGGCAACGTCAACGGATCCGTTAGCGCAAAGGAATCAACGGATTCTATTTATATGGGTCGGGGCCTTGTATGCCCTCGCGTTCATTTTGAATGGAGACTAATCATACGAGTAAAATAAAATACACACGCATCTCTACATGTACCGTGGTAAATAAAATATTTTTAGTGTGCTTAAACAAGATCCCAAAAAATTATTACGCCAAAAATATGAAACGGAAACCAGTAGCATAACTTCTGTAAGTCTGTATAACCAAAAGCTCAAAGAAATTTTAACAGATTTTGACAACATTGTATAATGTCGAAATTGGTCTTATGCATAATTGGTGAAAATTTGGTAAAAAAAAACTTACTAGAAAAAAGTTATTGACATTTTCTAAAACGGCGAAACGTTCTATCAGCGAAATAATAAAACGGCGAAACGATAAATCAGGGGTGGAATCGGCTAAGGTGATTTGTGATAAGTGATAGTCACAATCAACAAATTTCATCTGGCTAAATAGGTGTCACAAGAAAAAGTCACAAAAATGTGATTGTCACATGTATCACATATAGGCTATTTAGGTGTCACAAGAAAAAGTCACACAAATGTGATTGTCACATGTGACAATCACCTAGCCAGACGAAATTTGTTGATTGTGACTGTCACTTATCACAAATCACCTTAGCCGATTCCACCCCAGCAAAACAATAAAACGGCGTATCGCTATTTTGCGTAATAACTAAACGGCGAAACATTATTTGCCGAAGAAAAACTTTGCCAAATATAAAAAAATCTAATGAAAAAATGCAAAACAACAAATTGCCAAATTAATTTTGCCAAATGGTCGAAAAGGATTTTGAAAAAAAGCGAGACATAAAACCGCAGAATGTCAATTGCGAAACGATTGAAAAACATAATGAATAAAAAACAAAACGTAAATTGCCAATATAAGGATTGCGAATTAAACAAAATATTTAACGACTACGGCGAAACAAAGAAATGCCAAACGAATTTTGCCAAACAATGGTGACCCCATATACATACATATGTTTATATTGAAAATTCATTCTACATTATTATTTATGAAAACAGATAAAACTTTAATATCAAAATTAGTGTTTTTTCAATACCTAACCTATTAATTCATAGCAAAAATTACCGACCGACGCCCCAGTGAAAATCAGTGCGCATGCACATCGTCGGTAAGTATGCGTACCGACAACTTACCGACGCACTGATTTCCACCGGATGCGTCGGTAATTGTTGCATTGGGTTATTCAATATAATCTGGGTTATTCAATATAATCAGCCTCAAACAAATTTTGAAAAAAATCAAAAGTAAGAAGCCCTATCTTTTGAACAAAGTTTTAACCAACACTTTTTATGGGCTCACTGGTTCATCATTCAGTGCAGGTGTAAGTTTATAGTAAACAAAATAGCATGACACTCAGGTTCAAACTGGGCGGTATATTGGGCATATTCAAAACATTACCAATCTCAGAAGCCATTAGGTGTACTTGAGAGTATCAAAAATTATAACCGTTCCTTTTCGGCCCAAGCAAATAGTACCTATCAGTATTACCAACATTTTGCCTGGAATCCGAATTGGCTAGGAAAATTGATTTGAGTTCCGTGACCAACGTTTTCGCCTCTGACAAAGCGATTGCAATGAGTTTTGTACTGATTTAAAATAAAATATTTTATATAATATACTTTGCATGCCTGCTTCACAACGACGCTTTGAGCTTCGCTTTGACAGAACGCAAAAGTTCAGACATAGGAAATAGTGTATAATGCTCACAATGAGGCGTTGAGCTTTAACGTTACGTTTTGGCATCAAAAAGTAAGTACACAAACCACGTAGCATGAAGCGAAGCTGAAGCAAAAGTCGAAATATTTGAACATTTGCGCGCGTTTGACGTTTCAAATAACTGTTATGGCTGAATCACAACGACGCGTTCACCTCAGCCTCGCGTACGTTACGTCGAACAAGCTTTACGGACGCGTCGAGATGAAAGCTGACATGTTTGACTTTTGAGTAATCAACTAATCAAAAATAATAATTCTGAGGAAATAAATATTTTATTTGCCTTGCAATGGAAACAGAAAATCTAATTTCAATTATAGAAGTTTTTGGAAAAGTGGCTTATGCTGCTTTTTTAGCATGCGAGGAGTTTGACAGAGGATTCAAATCGGCGTTGGTGGGTCCAGGAGTTAAATCTAAGAAGGGATGAAGAAGGATTCTTCGCTCTGAACTTCGAAGCAATGAAAGAAAAAGATCCGGAACAATTTTTTAAAATAACGAGGATGTCTCCACAATCTTTTGAATTGCTCCGGGCACTCGTTGAACCTCACCTAGAAAAAAAATCTATGAGAACACCCATTGAGCCAAGTGCGAGGCTATCCCTTGCCTAATGTATGTATATTACCTCCTTTCTCTGTTCAATAAAAGCGGAACATTGTTTTCAAAATTAGTTACCTTTCAAATGGAGTACCTAAGCAAGTACTAGCATGGATGTTCCGCATGGGACTTTCCACAGTTGGAATTACTAAATTTTCTTTGAAAGACATCTGAAGAGCAACATTTTATTTAAGATTTAAATAATATAAACAAATTTAATATCATTATCTCGAATTTTCCTTGCAAAAAACACAGAAAACAATTAAAATTAATATGTTCAATAAGCCGAAACAGTAATTTAAAACGTCAAACGCGCGCAAATGTTCAAATATTTCAACTTTTGCTTCAGCTTCGCTTCATGCTACGTGGTTTGTGTACTTACTTTTTTATATCTAAACGTAACGTTAAAGCTCAACGCCTCATTGTGAGCATTTAAACATGAATTCCTATGTTTGAACTTTTGCGTTCTGTCAAAGCGAAGCTAAAAGCGTCGTTGTGAAGCAGGCATTATGGATGAATCAAAATATAAATTTGAATTGTGTGCTGTTTGTTGCAAGAAAAAATCGAGGTCATGATATTAAATTTCTTTTTATTAGTTAAGACTCAAATAAAATTTTGCTTTCCAGATATATTTTGAAGAAAATTTAAGAAGAATGTGATGAAAAGAGCCAGCACTTGGGAGACAATTGCTAAGCAGTCAAGTTACACAAACCTGGTTATTTAGGAAATATTATTTTTGTGAAACGAAACACTATTATTTGTTTCATAATATTTCTTAGCCGATAAATGTAAACAACGATAGAAGAGCTTACGTGACCGTTTTGTTAGGGAAAAAAGAAAAATGGAACTACTATCTGGAAGCGGTGCAAGTCTAATTGAAAAATGGGATTTTTATGGAGCTTATGGAGAATCATTATTTTCGATTAGTAAATTTATTCAAATGTCATCTTTCATCTCGACGCGTCCATAAAGGGGTTGACTTCTTCTAAATTTGCAAAGCTTCCTGGATCAAGATTCAATGATTTTTCAATTTCCTACACATAATGCTATGCTGCGTATTTTAATTTCCGTGCAAACACGAACCTAGTTGAATCGTTTTTAAATTTCGATCCGAGGATGAACCATTTTTGTACAACTGACCCTTGACCCTAAACACATTTTGATCAGAAACCGAAAGATTTTTAATGTAAAAAAAACCAAGACTTATTCCGTTTGTTACGTAGAGATTTAAGCTCTTTCGTGTTACAGGGATGGCTATTTTTAGATAGCTCTAGGCAGGGGAATAGAATAAATCAGGAGCTATTGAAGATTTCAACAAAGTGGGTAACTGCGTCGTCAATTAGAGCAGTCATGTATATTTTAAATATTAAAAGAACTTACATGAAGAAATTGAAAGCTAGTTTTTTTGGAAACCAATTGAGTAAGAACATTCGAGATTACCAAGATAGTTTAAACTGATGATCGCGTTGGTTCCCGTGAAATACCTATAACTCCAGCCTATGAGCTTGGTGGAAGCACACACAAGTTGTTGTTTCATTCAAAAAAAAGTAAGAGACATATGAATCTTATAGAAAGAACGCCTGCAGATGTAAAAATATTTAGTAGAAACATTTTGATTTAAAAGAATTCCTTTTTTTAGGAATCGAATCATTTCCCTAATTCTTCAGTTTTTTTGTTCTTGTATCGCTTTAAAAGGTGGGCTGTTGTTGTAACATATATCACTTTTAAAAGAGTTTGATTTCGTAATAAGCCTTGGGGTAAAAGTAAAACCGTCCGAGATCAAATAAAAATCATTAAAATTAATAAGAAAACAAAGAAAACCACACCACGAAGTTAGCCTCCCATCAATTATGCACTTAACATCTAAAGCTGTTCAATTTAACGCAAATGTACAGTTCAGTTTGACTTTGATCTTTTTTTTAACGACCAAAGCTCAACCTTTAAATCTTTAATATCGATTTTATAAAAATGAAAAAAGTTTTTGACAAGTATAATTATGGATAAAATGTTACTCTTTATTGAACTGTATCATCGTGATTCTCCACATTTTTTTCATCATTTTATAATTTTTTTTTATTTTTCTTGTATAGCAAGAATTTTAATTTTATGTTTTTTTTTTATTTATAATTATTTATTATCAATATACGTTTAGAGTTAATTTTTTGGTTTTATTTTGTTTTTAGTTTCTTTTCATTTTTTTTTATTTAATTTTATGTATACATATTTTTTTTATTATTATTATATACTCAAATGATTGTATTGTATATGGATTTCTTAAACATAAGTTTATTTATTTTTAATTTTTATACAAAAAAAAATAAAATTAAATAGTAAAAAGTAGGTAAATATTTTTTCTCGTTAAAGTGTTTTTCTTTTTTTCTTATTTTTTGTCTTCATTTTCTCATTTAACTTTATACTTAAGATTACAGCTATTTATGTTTTTTTTTTTACTTTTCTTAGTGATTAGTTACGATTATCAAATTAAACATAACCTCACGAATTATTATAATTTTTATTAAATGAATTATAAAGTAATTTAAAATTATTCTTTTATTTCGTTTATAGTTTTATTATTTTTTTTTTGTTTAGCTGTTATCATTGAAAAATATTCATAAGTAGAAAAGAATTATAAACAAAAAAAGTATATAAATATTTTTTGGAAAGTATTTTTTAAGGATTCACAGGATACAGATCGATAGACATGAATGGCTGACAGTGCAGATGTTGCTGCAATGGGATGGGGCACATTGTAAATATATAAAAAGCTATGCATTTTGTCGCTATAAATGACATGATGTTTTTTTTTTTTAAGAGTTTAAATTCTCTCTAGATTTTGGAATTTTTCATTAATTATTATGTGACTGCACTGCGCGCCATAGAATCAATCGTTCTTCAGTGAATCCTTCGGCATGGTACATTTTTGTTTTGTTTTTTAGTTTTGTTTGTAAAAATGGAAAGAAAAAATAAGTCTTGTAAAGAATTTGTTGGTTTTGGTTCTAATACTTAAAAAGGATTTCATACGTATATATACTTAGTTAAGGTAAAAAATACATTCTTGTGTTGTGTATACAAACTTCAGTTTAAAAATAAAATAGAAAGTGATGCTTTGTCACTGTTCTTAAATTTAAAAAAAAAAAATAAATATTCTTTCAAAGTAAAATAGAGAAAGAAAGAAAATTCAAAATTTGGTTTTAAAACTAAATTGGTATAAATTGTGGTCTAAAATGTAATTATTTATATATATACTATATATATTTATATACTCAAAAATGCTATGTATAAGAAGTGACTGAGTACATGAGCGGGGGGAGATAAAGATAAACATTTGTGGCTATAATGATAGTTTTAATAATAACTAAAAACAAAACATTTGTTTCTTTTAAATAGCACAAAACAAAAAATTAATTTAAAATATTAGTTTTATTTTTTTAAACCAATGTTTAGTCTTAATCCTGTACTTCTCGATAAGGTACTTCTGACGTCACCGAAAATGATTCAAAATAATGATTGAGAAATTCGAATGTGGGTCGTTTTTCTGGCACGGCATCCCAACACTGCAGCAGCAGATGATAGATATTATCGGGGAAGTAGTGATTAGTTGGTTTAGGCATTCGGAATCCACGTTCGATGTTTTCGATAACTTCTCGACTATGCATACCGGGATATGGTACTTGACCGTAGGTGAAGAGTTCCATCAACAGAATACCATACGACCAGACATCAGATTTGATGGAGAATTTACCGTAGATAATAGCTTCGGGCGCTGTCCATTTGACGGGGAAACGTGAACCTTGTTTCGGACAATATTCATCATCGGCTATTACACGGGCCAGACCAAAGTCACAGATCTTCGCTACATTATTCTCTCCGATGAGAACATTTCGAGCGGCAAGATCACGATGTATGAGCTGCTTCGATTCGAGATATTCCATACCTGAGGCTACTTGGGTGGCAATGTAGATTAGGTCTTCAAAATGTAAGTAACGACCGTCGCCTTCGCGTAGAAAATCTAATAAACTACCCTTAGACATGTACTCCTGGACGATGTAAATTGGTTCTTCCTGTGAATGAGAATTTGGTTAGTGACAAAATTGACTTGGAAACATTTTATTTTTAAGTAAAAAAAACCTGAGAGCAAACAGCATAAAGTGCTACTAATCTATTGTGACGGAATTTCTTCATTATGGCAGCCTCTTGCAGGAATGCCTGCGTTGACATAGTACCCTCGCGCAATGTCTTCACAGCCACATCAATACTATTCCTCCATTTGCCATAGAACACTTCACCAAAATTACCACGACCCAATTTTCGAATAAGTTGGATTTCAGATCGTGGAATTTCATATTTATCACGTAGTTCCGGTCCGAGATCCCACATTTGTGGCTGTGGCTTTGGACATGGTCTTGACAATATATGACACAGACCAAGAGCGTTTTCTACAATAGGAGCAGAAAAAAAAGAAACAATTATCCAGTTCTTGATGTGGTAAAAAATACAAAATTAAATAACATACTACTATACGCCATCACTAGAGCTTGCAACGAGGGAAAAGTCTGATTAGTGGCAATGTAGTATCCACCATTGTCGAGCGGTTTAATTCGATAGTGCTTCACATGGTATCCACGGCCATCTTCCCAGTCTTTTACAGACAACGAATAGCCATTTGGATTGTGTTCGGATGGTCTAACTAAAAAGGTTCCACGTGGATTCTCTTCGGCTAGTAGAAGTTTGTCTGCTTCTTTTCGCAGGACATTTTCAAAGAACCAACTGAAATAGAAATCATACAAAGTTACCAAAGGTTTCGATTTATTATATTTTTGAAATCTTACTCTTCACTGTTAACACTTCGTTCTTCGGCAACAAAATTCAAGGGTATTAATCCTTCCTGACGTGTAGTTAGATTGACCACACGCCACCAGTCTGATTCGGTATCGTCAATAACTTCCATTCGATCGCCCTTCATAAAGCTTAGATCGGATTCATCGCGGGATTTGTAGTCGTAGAGGGCAACAACAACTCGACGTTTTGCCACACCGCCTGGAACAGTTGCTATGGAGACAAAATAGATGGTCAAGATGGAGAAAAACCATTGAAATCTAATTATTTTTTTGAATTGATAGCCTAATTCGATGACTGGAATTTTGTGATTTTATTTTATGGTTTGACGAGCAAGGATCTAACTTTTTATTAAGCCGACACTTTTCAGATTTTTAACCCATTGTGAACCACATAATTGGGGGACTACCATTCAAGTCGAAAAGAGAACAGTTTTTTTTACTTGTGGTCGGAAATGGGAGGTAAATCCAATTCGCCATTTCTACGAGTTCTTGCAATGGTATTTCAAAACTTGGCAGCCTGGATGGAAAGTAAGGAGGCGTCAAAATAGGGTTGAGAAAGTCAAATGCGCTTTCCCACGTCCAGTACTGCCTTACTTTGCCGTGTTTTCAGATGATGAACTATTCGTTTTCACACCAAGATGCGACATATAAGAGGGTTCAACTTGAAAGAAATTAGGGGTGCGGGATTTTCCAAGTCAATTGGTATTTCCGTTGACAAGAAAGTCGGTCGAGAATCAAACCAGAACTAAATAACACTTAATAAAACTGCGTGATGTGTTCCTGGACTAAGAGGGTGCATCCGATTTTTTAGTAGTAAAAAAACACTTCGAAAAAATAAGTGTTTTCATCACATAAATGAATTAAAAAATAGAAGAGGCATATTCCCCCTATTGGACTAGAACCCTACTCTGGTTTTGGAGAAAAAACACATTCAGAGCAAACGAGGACAATTAAAGATCCAATTAAAGATCCACTGACTTGAAATAACTCTCCAAGCTAAGATAGTCAAAATGTTTACTAGGAAACTACAACCATGGACTAATTAAAGTATGACACCAAAACGTTCAAGGGTTGAAAAGCAGTGCAACATGCAGATTCTGTAAAGATGTCGAGGAACAAACACTTTGGAAATTAAGATTTTTTCATACGGTATAAAAAAAGAATCAAAAATCATTGGAGTTCTATGAAAATAAGATGCCCCAGGACCCTGAACCTTAGCTTTATTTTTCTGCAACCCCGTAGCCCAAAAAATAATTTCCAATTCTATTTGTTCTGCCGAATTCAATATGAATTCAAGAGCGATGTTAACATTAACAACATGTTTTCTTTTTTCTTCATTTCCAAGATTCTTCGTACATGGTAGTCACCATTATATTGTATAGTTTGCCTCTTTGTCATGAGAGCCAGCAGTATAATACAAGTTTAAAACCAGGCCAATGTCAGCCCAGAAAGTCACAACTAAGCTGGATTTGCTGCATCGCTGCAGCAGCGGCAGCAATAGCACTTATGTTTTTTGCTACATCCACACAAGGCAAATCCAATAGATTCGCTGAATTTATTGCACCCAACTGTGTTTGTTCTTAAGTTGGTTTATAAGTACCTACTTTTTTCGTTCACATGGGCTGACTGTGCGTCTATGGTGGGGCTGGGGGTGGCACTACGTCTTCGTCCCTAATCGGCTAAAATAACAAATTATAACACAAAAATGATAAAACATAAGAAAGTAAAAGTGGCACACGTGTTTTCCGCCGCCTCTGCCGCTGGTCGGTCATGTGCGGGAGTAGTTGAAGAGGTTCGTTATAAGTCTTTGTTAAAGTAGATTTATTACCAAAAGGAGGACTTTCTCATGGAAGCTGGTTTTAAGAGGGGGATGGTTTTGGGAGGCAGTCTTTTGATGGTCTCTTTTATGTCGGGTAATGCAGTTTACTTGGCGTGATGGACAATGTCGTTACACGATATAATTAACAAGAGTGTCACTTTCGGACGTGGCTTGGGGACAAATTGTATATCTAAAATGACCTAAATTCAAGTCTACACTGAAACTTCGTGAAATTGATTTCACTAATTAGAACGGATGGATTTTATGGGTAAATTAGATATTTGTTTGTTTGACATCTCTGGGCGAAAAGGTTAGTGAAATCTCAGATACCGTTTAGGTTTTTGTTCCGCGGTACTGCCTCTTACGAGAAAGTGACAAATTCTCAAAAAGTAAAATCTTTTTATGAAAAAGTAAGTTTCTTTTCTTTCGGATTTCTTCCGAGTCTCAAAGAACACACATGAATGGTATTGGTAGTGTAATTCACAAGACTTGGGTTCTTCGATAAAGCCACAATATTCATTTATATTTCGAAACAAGATTCTTAAATGTTGGTGCCTTAAATTTGAATAATATGAATGGTTTTATCTTTGTTCACAACTCGCCTAAAATCACACTACAGTAACTATGCTGTAATAATTCTGTTGAGATAGCAGTGCCGCCCAAACTGTACTTCAGTTTTGGGGAAATTTGAAAGGTCAAAGCTCAGAAATAACTTGAAAGTTCTAAGGGGTTCGAGAATTAGATCGTTCGAGACTCTGTATGAGTAAGTATCTATAAAAAGGGCATCTCGAACGGAAATGGAAACAGTTTGATTTTAACCGTAGTGACAATTAAATGCTGTATAATTAGTGGTGCTAAGATAAATAAAGAAGTAAAGAATTTGAATGTAAATTAAAGTGAGTTTGATTTATAGAGACAGAAGTTGTGATATAAAAATAAAGGAAATATAAGTTTTATTTTTCGAACCTAAGACTAAAAATATTACACTGGGAAGTCTTCGCAATGATTTAATAAATATAGTTCTTCTTGATTGCTAACCTAGAGTGTTACGAAACCTAGGGTAGCAGCAACTTCTTCTATATTTCCCCAGATTCAACTGATTACTTGGGATTTTTTGGGATTAATATCGCCATAATCTGAATTCACTGAACCGGCAAAAATTATTTCCTTAACTCCTATTGAATTTTATTAAAATAAATCCATGACAAATTTTCTGCAATTTCCAAAAAAAAAACTTCAGCATAGTTCATATCGCAATCATACTCACTTGGTGTAGTCCTTGGTCGAATGATATCCACACCTCCTTTGCTGGCGATCTTTATCTGCCCACGATTCGGATCTGGTGTGTATCGCGAGTCCAGCGAACCGCCATTGTTGTGTTTCTGCCCACTTGTGATATTCGTATTACCAAAGGCGTACTCACTCTTCTTGTACCCTGTGGGGTATGCCAGAGCCAATTCTTGGTCCTGTCGCTTGCTACAGCATTTGTTGCCCATGTTTTTTTTTGTTGTTGTTGTTGGTTTTACTATTTTGTTTGTTTTTGTTGTTGTTTTTGTTTTAAGCTATTTGCCAATAACAACTGGCTAGCTATCTTTGTTGTCAATCACTTTGACAATTATTCTCTTGTGACGTATAAAATGCTAAGTTTTATTTTTATATTGTATTGTTTAGTTTTATAAATTTGTTTATAAATGCAATATCCTTGACTATGTTTGTTTAGTTATTATAATAAAATAATTTATTATTGTATAATAATATGAATAAATTCCTATGTGAGCAGCTTAGCAAATTGATCCTATTTGTTTGCTTTTTTTTTGTTAATTTTAAGTTAAAAAATTCGAAATCAATTTATTTGGCATAATTCATCAGAGTAAGAAAGTAATAGCAAGATAGGGAGTAAGTGTGTATAAATGATTGAGAAGGAGGAGATCATTTGTTTCCATTAAATTTTTTTAGTATGTTTTTTGTTTGTTTTTGTTTTCTTTTCTTTACACAACTATCAGTCAGTAATAATTCATTTAATAAAATGCACTAGATGGCGTTGTTTTTCTTCTTTTCTTCTCATAAACTTGTGACAAGTGTTTAGTTTTTGTAGCGACGACGACTTTGTAAGCTGATTTATCATAAGAATCTTATCGTTGAAAATATTATATAAATATTCATCTTTTGGGAGTAATTATGGGTTTTTATGGGGTAAAAGATATTTTAACGCCTTTGAACTGGATGGGAATGTATTGTGTGGTTATTTGCGATTATATTTTTTTTTTGTCTTTCTGCGCTTTTATTTATATTAATTTTTTTTGTATACTTTGTTTTATTTGGCGTCTGCTTTAAGTAACGTGTTATGAACGATGACTTATTGAATAGCGTTTAAGATGCTGTGTTAAATTTTTCGCAATCATTTTTGAAAATGTTTCTTCGAGGCTTTTTTATTAACTATTTCTTTAACAGCTTTGGGTTATCTGGAACAAAGAGAAAAAATATTTATAATTATTTAAGATTTATAAAATGTATTATAAGATTTAATCAGGCGAAAAGGCCTTTCAAATTCTAAACAGAAATATTGTACGAAATTGATTGTTTTGCTTTACTTCAGAAGTGGGATTTACTTATATTCGGCTTGCTGGTTCAAGCGTAAAAGTGGTTTGCAGTTTTTCAACTCTCAGAATAATCATAATTCAATAAAATTTGTGATGAGTAAATGAAATCGAGACGTTGTCAAAAATGAAAACGAAATTAAACCAACTTCAACTTCAGGAATTGCTTATTAGGGTCCAATATTTGCACCTACACTGAAGACAATATTTCATGCAATATTGATTTTTTTTTTAAATCAACCATAAGAAATTGATGTCTGTTTATTAAATTTTTAACCAGTCCAAAAGTCATTCTTTCATATTGATTTACATTCTTTTTTACAAAACAGCTTTGTCAACTAAACGAAATAATGCCTTTTGGTTTAAAAAAAGTCTTTCTTGTTGAATAAAAAGTATCACTCTTCACAAAATGTGTGTCGAGATTAGAAAATTATTTGTAGATGGATAAAATTTTCTGTATCTGTTGACAAACTTACTCGTATTTGTGCACTCGGACTTCGTGAGCCCATGCCATGGAGTAAAACAAGAATAGCGCAGTCGCTTTTCAATCGAAAGCTCAAAGGTTCGTTTTCAAAAAAAGGAAGAAAAAATTTAATTTAAAAATTTGTGAAATGGAAACGAAGAAGAATCTTCAACAGAGATCATTATTAGTTTCCAATATCTGCACAAAACTTTTGTGAAGAGACCGCACAAGTCTAAACAAGGAAAAGGCTGTTATGCTAGAGAAGGTTCATTTTAGCAGCTTAGTTAGGAACAAATTGGAAGACATCTTTTCGATGTAAAAACAGGCTTACTCTAGACATTGAAATGCAACAGTTGCTATTACTCGCTATAAGCTCAAAAACCTGGAATTAATGGCGATAGCTTTAACACCCTTCATGCAAATAAAAATCAAAAAGGTGAGTCTTTTCAACTTTTGTATAGGATCACACCGGAAAAACTTACAGAAAACAAAGTGGTCTTACATCATAACATGGTTGAAAAATAAAAACCCCAACAAGTTTTTCAAAGGACATCATTTTCGATCTCTCAACCTTAACAGACCTAGTCTCATTTAAACTACAAAAACTGCAAGTAGTGTCCCATTACTAAAATTCAAGGCTATAGTTCCTTTGTTTTATTCATTAACATTATCTTCACGTTTTTTAATAACACACCAACCTCTTCCATAATATTTAATTTCACAAAACTCTTATAAACAATATTAATTTGGAGAGCAATAAAAAAGTACTTTAACTCAATTCAAAGGAAAAACTTTTATTTTTCCTGTTTTATTGAAGATAATAAGTAGCTCTTGATTCCTATTTAAGTACCTGATGGACAGCCATACGAGTACATGCACTTGCCCTCGCCACTCACAGAAACACACGCAGATGCTGTTCTGTTCTTCAAATTAATTTAAACTCACAATCCAAAATGCTTGATACCACCCAACAATACATCATAGCCTCGTCTTTGCCCGCATTTGAGTATAATGCACGCACGCAGCGGTAGCATCATACGACTCCATTATATACAATCCCAATTGAAAAGGACTTGCAATAGGCTTTGGCATCCGTTCGTTAATGTCATGGAATAAAACTAATTAAAATTAAAATTAAGAAGCTGCACATTATACGAAAAAAAAAATATTTCTTAAAGTTAACTCTAGGCAAGGGCCTGGCCTCAATGCTTTGTCTGTTTGCCATATTCACATTTAAAATTTACAAAGGCAAAGAAAGAAAAGATTCTAAAGCGACAGCTCTGTCTTCAAAGTAGGACGCCATGATGCAGTAGGGACAGCAACCGTCATTTCATTTGAATAAACTAATAGAGTTACCGTGTTGCCATGTTCAAAGTATATTTAAATGAGGTTGGTGTGAGAAATCCTTAGCCTTGTCCTAGGCTGTATTATCTCATAGATGCCTTTTGAAAATTTCACCCTTTCAAAAGCATTTTTACACACAAAGGACTCGTTAAATCGATTTTCGCTTAAAATTGACATTTCGGGGGTTGGGACGCCTCGCCACAGCCCACCTTACGTCATTCAATGCAGTCGATGTAGAGGTCAGTTTGCGGCTGCTGTGGCATTGACCCGACGGATATATTTCTGCTGTTTTCGTTATGAACATAATTTTTTTTTTTATTCAATTTTAACTTTAAATTCAATTTATTATTTCCGCATCACGATTATGCGGTTAACGAGTTACAATAATTTGTACAGATACCTATCGATTGTCTGGTGGACACAGGATCCATTCATTGACCATTAACAACAGCAACTGTGTGTTCAGTCAAATGAGATAATAAAGTTGTTGTAAATTCTGTTCATATGGGCCGGTAGTGTTGCAGACAGACACAAAACCAGACAGTGACGGTTTTACGAATTTTCAATTATTTATTGAATCGAATTGGGCAGAATAATTTATAAAAGATCAAAATGTGTAATTGTATCGCGTTGAAATACAATATATTCACTCATTAGAATTGTTGTCTTTTGAATTTAATCAAAAAAACATGAGTTTTTTTACAATACCCATTGATTGCCTGCTTAGAAAAATGTGAAGGACCTCAAATTACACCCATCTTGGCCATCTTTAGATCTTTTTTACATTTTTCCGTGCATATTATTCATACTGATGACCAATGTTGTATATGACATACTTGTTTAGTTTGTTTCAAGTGTAACTTTACACCATTTTGTGTAAAATACGTCATTATTTTTAGAGACGAAAATGGCAATAGTATTGAATTGAAATGTACGGTGGACCACACAAATAACTACACTTTGAATACAGTTTAACCATAACGAGGACCTCAAGATTAAAGGTTATAAACACAAACAAACAAAAATGTGTTTAAAAACTAACACAATCCAACAATTTATTAAAGTTTTTAATATAGATACATTTTTATATAATTTAAAAAAGAAGTCTATCGAAAAACTTCATCTACAAAATTCATAGTGCTAATAAGTATCCCAACAAACCAACCCACAAACACATACTGGAAATATTCCAATCCCAACGGTTGAACAAATACAGCCTTGTCCACTAGGACCTTGGAGTGTTTCATAGCGACAGCTAACCGAAATGCTTCTTCCTCCCAATATTGATCCAAGCCAGCTGATGTCACCCTCAAAAAGAATTCAAACAAATATGGCTGCAAATACGAATTCTGTTGAAGTGGGAACACTAGATAATGCGGTCCAAAACAAATATTGGTCAAACGGAACACTGGATGTTTGAGTCCACGTTGCTGCTTGTCAAGATAAAACCATCGGTCATGCTGAATACTGTAAGCGTAGTTGCTGTCAAAATTGTCCCTTCTCTTAATTGCCTCGAAATAAGGCACTGGATAGAGAAGTTGGAGGAATTTCTCACCAAAAGTTGCATATTGCTTAGTTGTCATTGACTCGTAATCAATTAACATTATTCGAAGGTGTTCTCGTGCAATATCTTCAACTGTTTCAATTGGCCGTTTGAATACCTTTTCAGTGCAGAAACTAGTCAAATAGGTCGAATAGAAGCACGAAAGTATGAAAGCTAGTAAGAACACTTGGGCGAAGAATAAAAATTGACGGATGTTTGGCGAAGGCATACGCTCTGACATGTTTGGACTGTAAATGATCATAGCCAGACTTCGAAAAAAGTACCAAGTTCTTGCACTTTCTTCCATTTTGTGTTTCCTTGGATCGATGAATAGCATCACCATAGCAACAACGATGACACTAAAACCAGTCGCAAGCCAGGTTCCATAATCAAAAGCTATAAAGACGTACTCATTTTTCGGAACACCTCTATGGGGTACCATAATACAGAAGTAAACCATGTCAAGTGGATAGCTCCACTCAAAGCCATCCAAATAAAACATGGGATATGAATGAAGACTGAGTTCGGAGTTTTTGTTCGGAAGTTGTTTAAGAACCATTTTAAGGTCCAAATCGGGCTGATATTTACAAACCAGCTTAATGTTCATGTGTGCTGCGAATAACATGATGATGTTTGCATTCCTCCCTACGATGTGTCGCTTGCCGTTCAGTGTGTAGACAAAAGCTCTTGGGACGTCTTCGGTAAAAGGCGTTTCTATGCGGTACTGCTTCAAGTCCTTCGTTTTCTCCAGGAAAAGTTTTCCAGTATCTGTAAGCTCAGTTCGATTCAGCCATTGAATTCTCGGAAATGGATCGACTGTGAAGATGCGATTCTGATTTGTGACACGGTCCTTAAAGATGACCAAAACTTCGAAGAGATTCTCTCCCCATAGCCAGTTCAGAAGGTATTTCAAATCATTCAAGACCACCGGATCTCTAAGGATAATCAATATTTTAGAAGCATGCATCCGGTTAAGACTCTTCGCTGCAGATTTCAAAACTTCTAATGAACCTTTGCGAGCTAAAACAATCGATAGCGTGAAATCTCTGTTTACAATGAACCGTATTTCTTCAGTTGAAAACTTGATAAAATGCATCTGAGCTAGTGATGTCTCTTTTTGAAGTTTTGAAAACAAGTCTGTGAAACTGGGAAAATCATCTTCAAAGAAATTGTTTCGAAATATTGGCAAAGTTTCAATTTGATAAAAGCTTTTGAGCTTTCGAATAATATCACAAACGAAACTACTGTTCAGATCATTGCCAGAAGAAAATTGACCGAAGACCGTATAAATTGCCAAGAACGCTACAAGTATCGGCTTCATGACGTGCGATGGCTAACTGTGTTTTTGAAAATAGAAGAAGAGTTTCTACTGGAATGTCTTTCATGTCAACAGCACTGTTGATTTATGATTAGACTTTATTGATAGAGCCCATGATTTATGACGGAAAATTAATTTTAATCACTAAAAACACTTCCGCAACTAATGCGTTCCAATAACTTTAATGGAAAGAACGGACAGCTTACACATTTTTCTTTGACTTGACTCATAGCACACACACACACAATTAATTTTAATTGCTTCATATGCATAAATGACTTCCGATAAGGATCTCAACAAATAAAGCTTTATGCGGAAGTGATGTTGACAAATTTCATTGAGCGGAAATTTGATTGGAGTTTTTGAATGAATAGTTCGAACGTCTTCCTTCTAACATAACTAAAATTCAGCAAGTGCCAGGAAAAGGAAATGCATTCCTTGATTCCCGCAGCTCTACTTTATGATAACATTATAAGTTCTGAAATTAAAGTGAACGTAATACTCCGAAAAAAAAAACACATGAACTTTTTATATCAATTTAATATTTTAATTGAAATTCAATTTTTTCAAGACGGATTTTTGTATTTCTTTCGAGAAACTTCACCTGCAAAGCTCATAGCGCTGACAACCATTGCAACACACCATCCGACAAACACATACTGGAAATATTCCATACCCAGTGGTTGTACAAATTCTGTTCGATCCACCAGCAACGTGGAGTGTTTCATTGCGACAGCTAATCGAAATGCTTCTTCCTCCCAAAATTGATCCAAGCCAGCTGATGTCACCCTCAAAAAGAATTCAAAGAAAGGCTGCTGCAGATAGGAGTTTTGGTGCATTGGGAACATGAGGAAATGTGGTCCAAAACAAATGCTCGCTAAACGAAACACTGGATGATTAAGACCACGCATCTGTTTTTCCAGATAAAAATATCGATCATGCTGGATGCAGTAGGAATAGTTACTATCAAAGTTATTTCTCCTTTTGATTGCTTCGAAATACGGTACTGGATAGAGGAGTTTGAGGAACAATTCTCCAAAGTGTGAATGTTTCTGAGCTATTTCCAATTCGTAATCAATAACCATTATTTGGAGATTTTCCGCGGCAAGATCTTCAACTGTTTGAATTGACGGTAAGAAAACCTTTTCTGTGCAAAAAGTTGTTAAATAAGTCGAATAGAAACAGGAAAGTATGAAAGCCAGGATAAATACTAGCGAAAAGAATACAAACTGCCGAATGCTTGGTGAGTTCATACGTTTCGCCATGTTCGGACTATATATAATAAGCGCCAAACTTCGGAAAAAGTACCAAGCTTTGGAATTCTTTTCTTGTTTATTTGGATAAATATATCGCATCACTGCAGAAACGAAAATGACACTTAACCCAGTCGCTATCCAAGTTCCATAATCAAAAGCTATAACGAAGTACTCACTCTTGGGGACACCTCTATGGAACGGCACCATGATACAAAAATTTAGCATGTCAAGCGGATAGCTCCATTCATACTTTTCCAAATAGAATTTCGAATACGAGTGTAGACTTAGTTCGGAATTTTTGGTCGGGAGATGCTTGAGTACGGTTTGGAGATCCCATTCGGGCTGGTATTGACAAACAAGGTCTATGTTCATCTGCTCTGCAAATAGTGTGATGATATTTGCATTTCTTCCAACAATCCGACGAACACCATTTTGTGTGTAGAAAAAAGCCCTTGGAACATCTTCTGTAAAGGGTGTTTCGATATGGTACTTCTTAAAGTCTTTAATTGTTTCTAAGAAAAGTTTTCCAATATCCACCACATCCGTTCGATTTAGCCACTTAATACTTGGATAAGGATCAATGGTGAAGATACAATTCTGATTTGTCATCCGGTCTTCGAAAATAGCCAAAACTTTAAAGAAATTCTCCTTCCACAACCAATTCAGGAGATACTTCAATTCTTCCAAAACTACCGCCTCTACGAAGACGATAACCAGTTTGGAAGTATGCATCGTATTCAGTCTTACCGCTGCAGTTTTCAAAATGTCCAATGATCCCAGACGACTAAGGACAATTGAAATTGTGGATTCTTTGTTCGTTATGAATCGTAATTCTTCAGTTGAAAAATGGATCAAATGTATTTGGGGAAGGGAGATTTGGTCTTCAAGTTTTTGAAATAGATCCGTAAAACTCGATAAATCATCTTTGTACGAACTGTTCCGAAATATTGCCAAGGTGTCGATGTGATAAAAATAACATAGTTTCCGAATAATTTCAACAACGTAACTACTATTCAAGTTGGTGGCAAATGTTAGATTTGAAATAACCGTGAAAAGCACACAAGATACTATGAGAATCGACTTCATTGCACCACACTCGCTAACTGTTTTTTGAAAGAAGTCCACAAATAAGCACTGGTTTGGTTTGTTCGGGGTTAATCAATCAATAAATTTTATTATTCGAAAAAAAACCTTATTTTTCTAGATAAATTGTGGGTTGTTTAAATTATATACACACACCACAGTTAGTTACTGTTCCTTTAATCGAAAAATAAAACGCTACCTATTTGAGATAGGTACTTCTCACCGAAATATCAAGTTCGGTGAAAAATACCTCATTATTAGGTGTAATTAAGATATTATTTATTTATTAGTTGTCACCGATTTGCGAACCTTTGGACAGAAATGTTAAGGGTTTTGTGGTGTTTTACTTGCATGCGCTGCACTTAATCACAACTTGTTTCAAATAACATATATTTACCTTTTTAACTGAATTTGAAGCCATCTTTGTTGTTTTTTTTGTGTACGGTAGGTACCTAGTTACTAATGAACAAATTGGAATTTTATAAAGTGGACTGAAAGAAAAACTACAATAAATTGAAATAGATAATTAAAAGTAATTGCGTGGAATGGAATACATTTTGTTTGTGCAGTTACATTTATTCATTCATTTCTACAGATTGAGGGTTACAATTCATCGGACGACAGACGGAACAATCATGACAAGAAAACATTTTCTGTTACTGTTTGAGCGGGAATCGTATCGTTATTGAAAGTGGAAATTGAGCCGCATGAGGCAGCACATTCGTGTAGTGCGGCTTTAATATGCATATTTTTATTCCTCTTTTAATAACAGAAATTTAGAAAATCTTAGTGACATAAAATGTAGTAGCCTATAAATTAATTTTTAAATATATTTTGTATAGAAAATTTCAATATTATGTATAAGAAGAGTGTTTAATTAAATTTAACACAAAGCCAAACACAATGGCCTAGGTACTAACTTTCTTTATAGTTCATAGTTCAATGCAGAAACCAAAATAGGGGCTTTAATCAAACCTGTAATAAAGGTGGTTTTGCATGCAAGGTACAGCCTATACGTCTTGATGAATTTTCTTCAAACTTGATATTTAGCTGTTTGAAGGAAAACAGTTTTCGCAGTTTTTTTTTATTTCGTTTAAACCCGGTTTAAGCTGTTATCTTTCAAGTTACGGTATTTTCGTTTTGGATTTGCTCGAGTCTAGAGTATTTTTGGCAAAACTGTTTTTTTGTTTGAATTGTGACCACGAAAAAGAGGTTTAAATAGATTTTTACTTCCTCTATAGGACATGTACCTACATAATTGGTTACAGAAAAATAAACCTGTGCGCTTTCGCAGTTTAAAGAAAAACGGTAGTTTAGTATTTTTACTTGGGATTATAGGTACTATAAGGCAAAGGCATTCGTCGAAAAAAAAAATGTGTGTGCGTAATTCACACTCGGTTGAAGTGAAACTTCAAAGAAGATAGTATACCTAATTAACGAGAGAATGAGATGAAATACTCAGCCACCCAGCACCAGTTTTCGGATTACTTTCAAACCTTATGTTATGTATGACTAAATGCTTTCAACACGTATCTGTACAAATACAACAGTTTCAACACATATTCAAGCATACAGACGTACCGACATAATTTGCGTCGTTTTTACTCCCTTTTAAAGTATGAACTCCAGGACGCCACTATTTAAAACAAGTCAAAAAAATATTCGAAAACTGACATTTTCAAAAATTCAGGATACTTTTTTAAAATTTAAATAATTTTTCAAATGCCAATTTTCTATAAATACTTTTGGTATGTATTTGTTTGAATTTTAAATTCTTCTTGAATTAAGTTTATTGAAACCTTTTGTAAAGCTTTTCTTGTTAGACAGCATTCAAATCACGTACCTATATTAACTAACATACTAACTTAATCGTACCAACGCGCTTGCTATTTTGTTTAACATAATGCTTAGTAGACCTGAGTGAGAGGCAAAACGTATGATAGGAGAAAATGAGAGCTAGAATATAAAATACTGTGTCATAATTTTTTTTTCATTCGTTCTCTTTCACAATAGATCTTTAAGGTCGCAGTGCGCTTTTCCCCAATTTAATTCATTCATGCAACTTAAAATAAAATGCATACGATGAAACATAACACAGTTTCCGAGCAAAGAAGTTCAAACTCTTGTGTTTATGTTCCGCATTTTTATTTATTAAATTCAGTCGTTTATAAACAGAGATGTCGGTTATTTGTATTTTTAGCCAAAACAATATTTAAAAAAAAACATACTGTTTTCTTCATGTCTATTCTTTTTTAACGAATTTTGAATGCTTTCGTAATATGTATGAATAATCATGAGAAAACTGACGATATATCGATACATTGATTTTTTTCACCCGATAATTATCGATACTGTTAAAGAATATCGATACGATAAATATCGATATATTTTTTACTTGCCCATCCCTACATTGATCAAAACAAACAAATGCCATGGAGCACGTGCATGAGTAAGATTATAGTATTTATATTCTCACTCGTTCGTGCACACGGTGAGCTAATGCGAGTCATCGGTGCCGCCATATTGGAATACTGAGCGTTACTTCCGTCAGAAAAATAGTATGTATATTTCTGTCTCATTCTTTCCTGGCTTCATCCTACACATTTTTGTATTTGTGTCTCTTACATGTCGTTTTTTCGTTGCATCCGGTTTGAAATCACAATGATTCTAAAGAAGTTTCACTTCAAAAAGTTTTTAGATAACAATCAAACATGACATTACGATGATAGCGAAGACGAAAAATGATGGTCTAAAAATTCTGTCCGTCTGTATGTCTATCTGTCTGTGTGTTTGTGTAGATACCTACAGCCCAAAGGGGTGGGCCGGATTACAATATAGAGTTTTTTAGGTATTGTACAGAGGGGAAATTGATGTATTTTTTTAGCACAAAAATAATAATACCTGCCATATTACCGTTACGTTAAAGTTATTTTTCTCGAAAACGGCTCTCACGATTTTAATTTACAAAAATCAGTGAAGCTTTTTAGGAACGACCAATCTGTGGCTGACATTTTTTTTTAATGTTTTAAAACTGTACTTTCTATAGGACTTTCAAAATTTCACACATATATAGGTGTAGGTTACTAAATTTGTGCTACCAGTATTTTAAAAATTGTTTTTTTGCATTTTTAAAAGGATTTTAAGAAAAAAAAATTTAAAAATTAATATTTTGAAAACTGCTGATTAAATTTTTTTCAAAAATTAAAAATAAATGTAACGGGTGATTTTTTAAGAGGCTTAGAACTTTAAAAAAAAAAAAACACAAAAAATTCGAAAAAATGAATGAAATATTTATTTGAATCGATAGTTTGAACCTTGCAATTTAATGTTTAAAGATAATTTCATGCAAATGTTGACCGCGGCTGAGTCTCAGGTAGCCCATCCGCTGAGTCCAATTTTGGCATACTCTTTCACACATATCGGCCGGTATCTCACGAATGAATGCATGGATGTTGGCTTCCAGTGCGTCAATCGAAGCGGGCTTGTCCCTATAGACATTAGCCTTGACATACCCCCACAAAAAATAGTCTACTGGTGTCAAATCGCACGATCTAGGCGGCCAATTGACCGGCCCGAAACGTGAAATTAACTGTTCACCAAACTCGCCTCGCAATTGCGCCATTTATTCGCGTGCTGTGTGGCATGTGGCACCGTCTTGTTGAAACCACATATCATGCAAGTCAAGAACTTCCATTTCGGGCAAAAAAAAGTTTGTTATCATCGCTCGGTAGCGTTCACCATTGACAGTAACGCTGCGATTCGCATCATCTTTGAAGAAATATGGCCCAATAATGCCGCCGGCCCATAAACCGCACCAAACAGTGGCTTTTTCGGGATGCATTGGTAGCTGTTGCAATGCTTCTGGCTGATCTTCACTCCAAATGCGGCAATTTTGCTTATTTACGTACCCATTCAACCAAAAATGAGCCTCATCGCTGAACACAATTTTTCGATAAAAAAATGGAAGCAGCGCGCGATGAACATTTCGAACCGAGCACGAATTTTGATAGTAAAATTCAATAATTTGCAAGCGTTGTTCATTTGTAAGACCATCCATGGTTAAATTGCAAACCAAACTGAAGCTGTTTGACAGTGACACAAGGTACTAAACACACGTCAGCTGTCAAAACCAGTGTTGCCAAAACCAAACCAGCTAAAAAATCACCCTTTATTTGTTGAATACCTACGAGGGGCGTTCAATATATTCTCGGTATCGACATGAAGGAAAATGCGAATTCAATTTAAATTGTTTTTATTTTTCAATATAATCTCCCCTAACATCAATGCATTTGTTACATCTTGAGATAAGCTTTTTTAAACCCTCAAAAAAATAAAATTCCTCTTTCCCTGCAAAATACCCATTTATTGCCGACTTGAGTTCTTCATCATCCGAAAATCTTTTTCCACGAAGACATTTTTTCAAATCCGGAAACAGGAAATAATCACTAGGGGCAAGGTTGGACTAAAGGGTGGATGTTGGATTTCTTCGAAACCACAATCTCGCGCAGCAGCCTTGGAAACTCGCGCCGTGTGAACAGGAGCGTTGTCATGAAGAAGCAACACACCCGCTGCGAGTTTACCCCGTCTTTTCTTTTTAATTTCCTCCCGCAAATTATGCAAAGTGGAAGCGTAGGATGTGGCGTTGATGGTTTCACCTTTTTTTTGTACTCAATGAGCAAGATTCCCTTTGAGTCCCAAAAAACTGTGGCCATGAGCTTCCCGGCAGACGGAGTGACTTTGAACTTCTTCGGGGGTCTGTTCCTTTTTTATGCCACTGCATGGACTCTTGTTTGCTTTCAGGGTCTTAGTGGTGAACCCATGTTTCGTCCCCAGTAACAATTCGATTCATAACACCGTCCGCGTTCTCACTACACATCTCCAAAAGCTCTCTACAGCATGCGATTCTCACTTTTTTCTGAGGCGCTGTGAGCATTCGTGGCACCCACCTTGCACTGACCTTTGAAAGGTAAAGATGGCCATAATGAATGGTGTGAATGGTACCAGTTGAAAGCTTGGTGATCTCTGCCATCATTTTCACCTTTATTCGGGCATCCTCAAGAACAAGTTTTTCGACTTCTTTGATGCTTTCTCCCGTACCAGCAGTAGCCGGGGCGCCGGAGCGGGGGTCGTCTTCAATGCTCTCTCTGCCTCTCTTGAACTCACTTGACCACTTTTGCACAGTTGATAATGAAGGTGCGGAACCCTGGTAAACAGCCACCATCTCTTCATGAATAGTTTTTTGACTATGAATTGGCGTTTTTGATTTTTTTTCAAAAATGTTTCCAAAAAGTTTTTCAAAAAAAACTTTTTTTCTCAAAAACTGTTTCGCAGATTTTTATAAATGTATTCTCATAAATTCCAATTTATCGAAGAAATAAAATGGTGTGCCTTTTTTTCAGCTCAAATTAGATTAAGAATTTATATAAAATTTTCGAAAAATTTATTTTTATCAAAATCTCAAGCCTCAAGACCATTAGAGTAAGTTCGTGGGACCCAGTCCTGCATTTTTTAAACGGTTTTTTTTTCAAATTGCTATAAGTTCGCAACGGCTTGATTTAATTGCCAACTTTTTTTGGTTTTTTCTAATTTGCTAAAAAAATGCTCTAACAATTTTGGTTAAACTTTGTATGTACCTAATGTACATAAACGGCATTTTTAGTTTTTGGCTACAAATGAGATTATAAGTGGACAACGACATTAACAAAATGGTTCAGACTTGCTAAGGTATGTATATGTATTTCATAGCATCCAAAATATGGCATCTACATTTTAAATATTAATGCATTCTTAACGGTAGCTTCCGTTTAGCGGGTTTTTCAGTTTTAGCCAAATTTTTTTAATTTTTACCAAATTTCTCAACAATTTTGATTAACTTTGTGAGTATTTTTTTCTAAGCTTTCATAACTGCGTTCTTAGGTTTTGGCTAAAAATACAAATAATTATTTTTAAGGGTTAAAATAAACAGGGTATGAGTTGAAAAATGAATAATTTGGATTAAATATTTTGGATTAAAATATTACAAGAATTTCGAACAAGATGGCATTGTAGATGTAGAATGCAAAATTTTCGTAACAACTTCCCATATAACACTCGACTCAGTTTTAGTCAAAATATTTAAGTTTTTGTTTCGATTTTGATCAAACTTCGTGTTTCCTCTAAGAAAATTGCAATTTTCATTTTTATCAAAGAAAACACGTTATAAAGCACTCGTTTGGCATGTCTTATTGAATTGAATTATGTCACATGTTCTTGAACTTAGAGCTTAGAGACTGTTTTACACGATTTGAAAAGGTATACACCAATTGAAGGGAGCAGCAGTAGGAAACAACATCTATCCGAAAAGAACTTTAACTTTTAATTTTATAAGACGGTAATTAGGTACTTCAAAATGAAATATGAAAAAATAGAGCAAGTACGTGCGACCCAGTCTAGCATTTTATCTTTTTTTTGATTATTTTAGATAAGTTTATTTTAACCAGAACAGAACAGAATACTGCCTTACCTGCCTGCAATCACAGCTAGCTGCTCCTGCAGCTCCACAAAGTTGGTAAAATAAATTTCCCCATTTATCAGATTGGATAGAATAATTTTATTTCCTTGATTTTGTTCCTTAAATTTTTATGCCGGTAAGGTTTCATCTTCCATTTCCTTGCTTTTCCTGTTTCGCAGCTCCGACCTGATTTCAGTCACCTGATGATGTGGTTTCTTACAGGAATGGTGAATGATTTAGAATATTTTTCTTCCATGATTTCACTCAGATAAACGAACGAAAAAGTGGCAATACTAATAAACGGTTGGATGGCAACAACTGTTGACGCAAAGGTGTTCCTGGTATTGTTAAAGGTGATGTTATTCCTTTGAAAAAAATTCTTGAAATATGGGTGGGGCGGGTTTTTCAAAAAAGTTTTTTTTTTCTTTTTTTTCATTAATTTTTCAATCTGGAGGATGTTCTTAATTAAAAAATGTATACATTCTTGTGTACTGGTAACCCACCCAAGCTCTTGATAATTCTGGTTTTTGGTGGTTTCAAAATAATATAAATCATTTTACAACCGCTCCTACTATACCTAGCGGCTTATGCAAGTAAAACAAAATCCTAAGTTTGTACAAATTTTACAAAATTCCTCAGGGAAAAACTGATTTTACAAAGCTCATTATAGAGGGTACACTGCTTAAGGTGTGATAAAAAAAAAGTTAGAGCGTGTAGAATGGGTCAAAAAAGACAAAAATAATTATAAGGGAGCGGGGTCTTTTTCCCCGTTTAGCTGGGAGTCGAAAAGTTCAAAAAGGGATATTGAAAAAAAACCAACAAAATTTACAGTCCCATTCTGTAAGTTTTTTTTAAGAAAGAAATTCCTATTTTGATTTTATTTTGAAAATTGTTTTCTGAAGGTTGTGGGTAAGGTCCCTAACTTCACCATAGTTTTTCGTGTGACAAATAATTCCAAGAGTAAATATCGCCATTAAAGAGGCGTTCAGGGATCCTGCAGATATAGGTTCGATCCGCTTGGAGCAATTTTTTTGTGTTTCACTCAACAGTTTTTGAAATATTAATTTTCTAACTGAATTTGGTAAATATGTTGAAAAAAATGTTTCTCAAAAATCCAATTCATTCCGAAGGAGGACACTTTAATATCCTCGAATTTTGAAACCTTACCGCATATTGGAAAAAAGGATCGTTCTACGGTAGAGTAAGCATAAACGAGTTCTTGGAAGATGTATTCTTTCGAAAGCGTAAACGCATTATCTTACCTGTCTTTAATATTACTTTTTTAAATCTATTTACTTTAAAGAAAATTCTTTCAGAATCGTCGAAAAGAACATTTTCGTGTCACGAGTGCCAGTGTGAAAATTCACATGTGAATTTAAAAAACATTACTACATACACAGAAATAGTTACTCCCTAACATACAAAAAAAAAAAAAAAAAATACATCAGTATACACAACTCTTGTCCTTTATCACGTTGAAGATGAAAAGGCTGTTACTTGTCTCAGAAAAAAAAACCTTCCAGGTTCAACAGCATGCGAATGATATTTAAAAAAAAAATCTAGCGTGTTCCTGAAACACAGAAATAGTTTTCATACACGAATGAGGCTATAAGAAGACTTTAACAGCAAAACGATGCAGGAAGAAGAGGTCCTTGTTTGTTGGAAAAGTGCAGTTTAAATGTGCGCAACGGCCCAATAAGGATGTGTACTTGCGAAGCGAACATAATTGTGGATGCGTTGCCTTGCAACAAAGCATTGCAGATTCGGAAAATTGTTTACCTCAAATGATGTGATTTTCCTTCTAGGTTCCTTTTTTTTTTGTATACCCAAGTGGCAAACGAAAGTAGTGCGAAATCTACGTTTGTAAAGGAAAAATAAGAATTCAAGGAGGAAAATCCTCACGAAGACGTTTGCATCTTCATCTTTAGTAAAAAAGAAAAAAATAAGGAAACGGTGGAATATTTTCATGGAAGAAGAGGAAATTCTTTATGTACTTTTTTTTTCAAAAACAAAAGAAAAACTTCAGAGTCGTGTTGCAATCGCTGGAGTTTTACATTTAAAATTTTCCTTCCATCCTAAATAACGTTACTAATTTAAGTGGATATGACGTTATAGAAACTCTTGTATACAATAAAATACCAAGGCAAATGAGTGCGTAGTCGTTTCCACACTCACAGTTTCACAGCTTAATTAGTTGTGAATTATAATTATTCAGGATTTACGAGTAATGCAGTTTCGCTCGTTAACTGGGAATTTATTTGAAAGGTAAGCTTTCATTAAAGTATGCTGGAACTAATGACTTATTCCTGTTAACGAAGAAGTAGGATTTCTTATTCAGAATCCAGGGCAATTGTCTATAGCGTATTGAAATTATTCAAAAGTGAGGTATTGAGAGATATCTGACTTGAGGGTTTTAATTGCCAGTAGTGACAAGTTTCAAATGCAAAAATAGATCAGAGTTTTGGATTAACGCATGTTAAGACTTTTGGTTGGATACAGTAGGATTTTTTGAGTGTTTTGACATAATCTTGAAGCAAAGTAAAAACGAATTATGTTCAGCTATAGAATATAAGAGCATTTGGCGAAGAAGATTAAAAGATAACCGAAAAAAAACACATCTTTTAACACAAAAATTCTTCAAAGAAATGCTGAAAACAATATCGTTGCATAGATACATAACTTTGCTTATGACATAATTAAAAGTAATTTAAAAAAAAAAAATTCTGAACAAAGTTTAACCAAAAATGCTTCAGCATAAAAATGGATATCGTATTCGTATTTCACGCATTATTCCGCCTGCCAATTTTGTAACGGTAAAATAAATTCAAAAATTAAGAACACGAAATCCTGGATGTGCTTTTAAGAGAACACCCAAATAAATGTCCTTCTAAAATTTTTCAAACGTCTATTTTCTGTAGAAACGTCGATGTATTTGCTTGTCCGCATCATCAAATATTCGCTCCACAAGAAGGAGTTCACAATGTCGTCTTGCCGTGATATAGAAGAAGGTATAAACAACGTCAACAAATCTGCAATCACTCTCAGATCTGAGAGTAAATGACTCTCTTGGCTAGTTGAGCGACCAAATGCTGACTAGAAGTTAGTAGAGATATGCCACAAGGTGGTGTTCTATCTCCTCTTCTTCTTTTTGCTAACTTCTTGCTAATATTGAAAGAAGAAGGGTTCAGGTTGATTGCTTATGCGTATGACGATGGTATTGCCGTTTCAGGAGGACTCTTTGTGATTTCATTCAATTTGCACTCAACAAGCTAGTCAACTACGAAAGCTGAGCTTTCCCATTCTTTACAAGAAAAACGAAACTCTACAAGTTAAGTCTCCCTCTATTAATAGTGTAAGTTTTCTTTTGGAGAAATAAAATACTTGTGTATTATTTTGGACAGGATATTAAGTTGTGGTTACGCCCCGTGGCGTAGTGGTAAGTGTGTCGGACTGCCACGCCGAAAGTTCTGGGTTCGATCCCTTACTCGACCTAAGTTCTTTTCTGGTGTACTGCCTCTTGCGAGGAAGTGACAAATCCTCCAAGAGTAAATCATGTCTTGGAAAGTTTTTCTCTGTTAGCTGTTAGGATTCGGCGGTAAAGTGTAGGTCCCTTCCATTCATGCCAGAATGTATATCCACCCACTCACAGGAATGGTTGAGAGGGTAAGTTACAGGCCCCGGCCCCGCTTGCAGCTGTTGTGCCTTTATTAAATCTAATATATCAAGATGAAGAAGTAAAGAAAGCAACGGGCGTTCTCTTTTTTTCTCCTGAGAGCCCCGCATCGTATACTGGCTTTTCAAATTGATTATAAGACCGATTCTCGAGTACGGGATGGATGTTTTCTGGGCTTCCTTAGACACAGTCATTAACAGTGATAAGCTCAGAAAAGGCGAAAACATTGCCTATACAATATGCATAAGTGGTGCCGTACTTCTCCATTTACATAGCTTAACTACTTGCAAACCTGATACCCCTTGACATTTTCAGCAAGCAATCCGAAGTTTGCTCAGTAATTAACCTGAAAACGATCGCACATTAGAAAGTAAAATAGACTACTCCACACCGCAACACATTTTGATAAAAACTTCTAAGTAAGTACAAACTTTAAATCACTCTGAAAGAACAGTTCAATATTGATCTCTGTTGGATATCAATCAAAGATGATATTCCAGAAAACTGCAAAAACCGACGAACCAGTCAAACAAAGAACGACATTATCCATGTTAACTAAACACTGTTAACTGGATATTGTCATCGCTCCGTGCAAAACTTTGCAGTCAAGATGCTACTGAGAGGACAAATCAAAAAGGTAACACATACACAGATTTTGCCAAAGCTGAATCTGACACGGTCTAAAACTTAGTTTTTTCTGAGCGGACCGCAAAGAAGCTCCAATATAGGTATCATAACAGGTCAATAGATCAAAATTAAACACACCTCTTCACTTGACGTGGTCTCAACAGAATTTTCTGAAGGAGTATAGACCAGGCACAGGTTTAATGGACAACAAATCTTTTTTAGGAGATTTATTCTTCGATCATACTGCACCGATGGATTTTGAAATTGGTTCACTTTGCCGCATCGTAAGCAGCTCTATTTTCTTTTGCAAAACCGAGCTCAAGGCTAAAACATAAGCACGAAATATTTTTCACAAAACCAACCTGACAAAATTGGGCATTATACGTTTGTTTGGGTCCATTAGAAGTAAATGTCTTGTTTAGCTTCTTTAAAAACCTATCCATATCGGATGGCATGTTTCAAGACCGTTTTTATTATTAAAAGTGTGTGGCTTTTCAAAATGTTCAAATTCACCAAACAAAAAGCAAAGTGACTCAATATATAAATTTTTTTTTAATTAACTACAAATAACTTGGAAAGTTTTTTTTTTCATTTTTCTTTTTTAATAAATTCTTCACACGCACGTCAACAATGTATCTTCCTATGCCATAGATAATGGTGAAACATAATAATAACCATTTCTCTCTTTGTTGTATCTATATACTCGTATCCAGCGACAGCACCGACAAAGTTTCACCGCATTCATGATTATTCATATTGAATTTTTCATCTTCCTATAGGTTCTTTGAGTCATTTTTTACCTTTTGTATGACAAAAATCATGAATAAGCAATTAAGCACTTTGAACTGATTAAGCTGGGCATTTACAAGCTCAGAACTATAATGTGTCACTAAAGAATACAAATTTTGATTAAAATTTAAAATGAATCTTTTCATTGGGTTTTTGTTTAGGTATCTATGAGATAGATGTAAGGTTCATCAATAAATTATTTGCTCTATCAGACCTTTGAATTGGACAAAACAAAAGATAGAATCCAAAAACTATGTCGTTTCCCCTTCTCTTCCTCTCATTGTTGGCATCTGTTTGTGTGTCAAATGAAAGTCTATATCCCATTTTAAATTTTCATGCAACCGAATGAAATTGCAACCACAACAGCAGCAGCAGCAGCAGCAGAAGCAACAACAACAACCAAAAACAACAATCATCATAACTATAATCATCAAATTACATGATTGTGTCTGAACTGAATCATTTACAGACCCCTCTCGCACCCCTCCTTCTACGGGCCCTCATCAAAAAAAAAAAAAAAAAAAACATTTCTTCCATCTCACCGACAACGACATGCTATATCATTGTGCGGTCGGTATCGTGCTTGCCGCTCTTCACTTAATAGCATTTCTATACCTCATAGATATTGTATCTATATATTGTAGCTAAGCTATAGAGATCCAAAAACACGTCGTAGTTGTCGGTTGGTTGGCTGGTCGGGCTAAAGCAACTGAATACGATGGTGGGAGCTCCCTATAGTTAATGCCATTAAATGGAACTGCATGAATCTATCCCAAGAGTGAAATTGCTATATCGACCCGTGTCATATCATGTTAATGGGTTGGGGTGACGCTTCAATTTTTTACCACGACCGACGACGGCTACGGTGTGGGGTTGGTGTAACATTTTCTGCTTCCTATCCTAGATTTTTTTTTCTTATTTTTTGTTGCATTTTCACTATTTTCCTTGTGTGCAATAAATATTTGATTAGAAGAAAAGTATAATTTCATAAATACAAACTGGGTCAACCTCACAAGAGTTGGTGCTTCTGCTGTTGCAAAGTGGTGCTAGGGATGATGCAACCAACACACAGGCCAACTGGGATTTACTGTAAAGAGCCTTTCAACAGGTTATATTATTTTTTTTTTTTTTAGTTTGAAACAGCGACAGGGGATCGAGATACGTTTGCATATCTCGACCGAGAAAATATAAATATCGTAAAAAGCAGACCATGGTCCATACACATCAAACACATAGCACCCTATTTTTATTGCAAAACAAAAATTAAGTTTCGTAAAAATTAATTTTATAATTTTTAACTACACTCGTTACCATTTTACAAGGGAGTGTTCCGCTTTTAGTCTTAGAGCAGAGCTAGCTACGTAAAATAGTGCACAATTTATAGAGCCAGAAAATCCCTCTAGTTAGTCTGCCATGCTATCATTATTCATTGATCCGGTCACCTGGCACCTGTCCAGCGGTGGGTGTGAGAGTGAAGGCCAACAAAGGTCAACAAATAGGGGTTTTTGATTATATTGACTTATATTTCAAAAACAGTGAGCTTTAGACAAATCTAGAAAATTTCAAATAGTATTGCCGTCGAAAGTTTTCTCACACCATTTACCGTTTAGAAGTTATAGGTGTTACTTCAAAATTGTATGTGGTTCCCAAAAGTATGCAATTGTACCACTTTTTTCCAACCAAAACTCCTGGACTTTGAATTAAATAAATATGTTTATAACAATTTATAAAACTACTCTAAATCTAGATCTTTATAAATTGTTTTACAAATAAGTAATTTTAGCAGTAAAGCACATACCAGAAAAACACTGCATACTTTTGGGAACCACATACAATTTTGAAGTAATACTTACCTATAACTTCTTAATGGTAAATGGTATGTTTAAAGCTGTCCCATCTCCCATTGTCCATGTACGACTTAAAACGCCATCATATTGTGCATCTTAAGTATCCAATGCAAACTTCTCCAGAGTACAAGGTGTTAAACCTGCCCAGAATACAAAGTTTCCGGCGCTTTTCCGATGCGAGTCCAAATTGTTAAGCCGTATTGTTGTTTCGTTGTGTACTCGCAGTGTCCAACGCCATTTCGTTGTGAATCCAATGTTTTCAACGCTTTTATTCAGCATACTTAATGTACAAAGGTTCCTGTTGTGGAACCCAATTAGTCCAAAGCCATATCGTTGTGTATCCGTCATCCGAAGTGCCCAACGCTAACCTTATGTGAAATCAAGGTTTTTAACGGTTTTTCGTTGTGAATCTAGTGTCCAGAGTTATCTAGTTATTAATCTAGATTTTCGAAAGCTATTTTGCTCACGATCAATCAGGTTAGTACGACTTTCGTCAATGTTTTAATGTTGAAGATTTCTAGCCCAGAATACTTTTCTCAAAATTTGAGGAAGCTCTTGCTGGTTGGAAATTTTTTCTTGTTGTCTGGACCCTGATTGGCCTCACCACATCTTCTTTTCGTTTTTGAAGGTTTTTAGGTTATAGTTACCCGTTTTAGTCTTTCCAGGCTAATTGGTGAAGATTCTTTCAATATTTCTAGTTCTTGGTCAGTTAACGGCGAGAGAGTTTTGTAAAATATCGGGAGTTGTTCCATGTTTTTTAATTTAAACGTAATAATATCCGAAGCAGTAGAATTTGTCGGAAACTATCATTCTTAAGATTATTAAAACTAGAATCGCCCAGTGGCCAAAATTCGGCCATTAAAATGCCCAAAACTGTGGGAAACAAGTTTCACAGCGAATTTATACGAAAAAAATGGTAAAAAACACACCAAGACATTTTCACCTGTATTTTCCAAAAAAAAAAAAAAAACAAAATATTCCCAGCACACCTACTCAGTAATACATTTCCAACGATATATATGTCATCTCAATCGGTTGGGTAACCACCTCGCAATTGGTACCACAAACAAACTGCTTGCCTATTTATATATGTATATAATATGTAGATAAAGAAATTTAAATTTAAAAGCGAAAATTTTTTTGTGGCAAAAAATTAAATCAGCAGTTTACAATCTAACATCGACAACTATAACAGTTCTATATTTCGGGAGAATAAAAATCAACAAATCAAATTTACCCTATTGAGGGAAACATAATAATAATATAAAATAAAGCTCTTGAGATGGCCTCACGAGGGCGCACTCATATTTTAAGCACAAAACTCACCTACATTAAAGAATGCTGCTGTGTTCAACATCCGTTGTAAATTTGTCAATTACCCTAGATACATTTAAACGTATATACAAACACCAAACAAGCTTGAAATAACTTTCAAAACGTACACGCATTTATGTAGCTATGTATATATACGAATAGTATAGTGAATTTTCTCAAGCCCATTTAAGCAATATGGTGCTCTTGCGACGACCACAATCCATCCAACATCCAACATGAAGATCAAAGTGGTGGAGGAGGCTATGCGATGATGTCTTGGAATGGAAACACATGTGCTTTGCTATGCGCTGGCAATTAGCACTTCTGCATAGTAAACTGGATAAACTGTAGGTTTGTAGATACACAAACAAAAATACATATATATATTATTGACATTCTTGTCGAATTAGATTAACGTGAAGGAATTCAAATCTTCTTGTCGTCGATTTCAGTATTAATTTATGACTATTCATATATATGTGTGTCGCCATCTTTAGTTAAGTGTAACCTAATATATTCGACAAATATGGAAGGACCAGAAGGTACCTTTTGCCTAGTTTTTGGGGACATATTCCAGGATATTCATTGCCAATGTCATTAGAATCGATAGACTAATCTTGTTTTATGGACGAAATTATCTGCAAACAAGTAAAATGAAATTTCATCTGGACAACAACTAGGGGAAAGTGAAAGTATCTTAAGGGTACTATATATACACATAAATGAATAGAGCAATAAAAGATAACACATATAAACAAGTTTGTTGGGAACGATAGGGAATATTCACTATAAGCAGCTTTATGGACGAAGGAAAGAAATTTGACGTCAAATTTATAGCAATAGAACGTAATTGAATCAATTGTTGAATTTATTTAGTATCTGATGTTATCCCTAAATAAGATGTAAACAAATATTTTGCGAGTAAAATAGCTTTTTGAAAGGAAGTAGTTCATCTTTTCTTTTATTGTAGCAAAATTAAATTGAAGAGTTTATTTGATAGAAATTCGAAATCAGCATATCAAGGCAGTCAAAATATTATTTCGAAAAAAATATTTGATAAATTTTCAAGTTAGATTGAAGCAAAAAAAGCATTGAACATTTTCAAAGCGCAATTTGGAGCTAGCATCTAAGAGTACACTGAAATCTTAAAATAAACAAGAGGAAAAGTTAACAGTGGAGGCAGCACTTAGACTATTTAACTGGAGTACCACAAGGCTGCATATTAGGTCCACTTATATTCGCATTGTTTATTGATGACCTGATCAATCATTTTTCTTGAGAAGTCTAGTTAACAGGAATTCTTGTAAGAGTTCTTTTAAACACAAATGACTTGGTGATTTCTCTATCTCGATTTGGATCATACGGAACACCCATGCCAGCACATAGAGCACCATCTTTAAATCGACACAATTACTAGGGTTTGCGGACGACATTGATGTGACAAGGTCCAATAAAACCACTGACTTGGTCAGAACGTTACCACTGATATGTATAATTTCGAGGTAGTCAATATGGCTACGTGGGTACTGCTGGTAAACACAGCCAACAACATAATCACTGAAATCAATCGCAGGCTAACTCTTGCTAATTGCTGTTTCTTTGGGTTGAATAAGCTATTGAGGAATAAAGCCGCATCGAGAAGAACTAAGGAGACACTGTACGGAACACTCATCATCCCGTTCCTGCTATATGGTGCAGAAGCATGGACTCTTTCCCAATCGGATGAAAAGTCACTTGGAGTCTTCGAGAGAAAAGTTCTGCGTACGCTTTATGGTCCTGTCTGCGAAAACAATATTTGGCGAAGAAGATACAACGACTATAAGTGCTGTACAGCGACATAAGTCTAGACGGAAAAATTCGAATTCAGCGACTAAGATGGCTGGGCCATGTAGAGCGAATGGACATCGACGCTCCAGCTCGCAGTCTTCAACGCCAAACAGAGGAAGGCAGAAGCCAAGGTAGACCTCATCTTCTATGGAGCGACCAGGTAGAGGGAGACCTCCGACAACTTGGAGTGCAAAATTGGAGACGGCAGGCTAGAGTTCGAGCCGGCTGGAGGGGCATACTAAGCAAGGCTCTTCTTACTTTCAAATTTTTCGCACTAGACGTCAGTACAACGATAGAAAAGTTGAGGAATTATCTTGTTTTCATTACCGTTTGATGCATTCTTAGACTGTCTTTCCAGGTTAATAGGTACTTTATTCCGTTTTCTATAACATGCCTACAAAAAAAAGTAGTCTTCTGAAAACAGTTTTGAGAATCTTGATAAAGCCCTTCCGGCTCCAGGTCGGAGAGAATTATAAATAAGCGGGGAAAAAACTACAAACTGTTTCTTGCAGAACAGAGTTTTGACAATGCAACCAAGCACCTCTTCCGCAGTCTAAAGAATCAATTTGTAATTCTTTCGTCATCGTTTCAAGCTCACGCGCCGGCCGTTTGAACTTCTAAAATTGTAAATCCGACTTTTAAGTTTTGTCCAATATCTTGCATTTCTGCTTGATCGAATATCGACCCGAATCAAAACGGTGTTAGTCCCTAGCAGAGAAATACCATTTCAAGCGATTTCTTATTTACAAAAAACTCTCCGAAATTTCTTCAAATTATTTCGCTATATTACTAGTTTTTTTTGTGTGGCTTTTCAAGAACTTGGGTGCATAAAAAATAGCAAAATTAATTGTTAAGCCAGTGATAGTTTCTCAACAAGCTGAAATTTTCATAATTAAAACCTAATTAACCATACGAAATAGAACAAGCTATTTCCCTAAAACAAACAAAAGTGCATGAACAAGTATTGCTAAATAAAGAACATGCAGTCCCAGCAAGTGGATGATGATGCTAACAACTGTTTCCAAGAACCACAAAGTCTTATTTAATTTAAACCTAAAATTATAAATCCATTAGCATGACCCTCCAAGCAATATAAGCATAAAGCATGTCGTTGTTCCCCTATATTGACGGAACTTCTTCATCAAATTGAGGTCACACAGAAGTTTATCTAAGAAAATTATGAAATAAAGCAATTGAATGTAATCGACAACACTAATTTACTTCCGCAATTTCAAAATAAAACAAGATAAAGGGAAGAGACACTTAGAAGGGTACCATTATCACTGAATCATCATCTTTAAGAAGAACAAAATAAAAAGGGCCATCAGCCCCCATAAAACATAGAAAAAAAACACACACACACACACATAAAATTCCATCTATAGATTCAGTGTTTTAAAGTGGAATTTTATTCGTTCTTTGAAGTTTTTTTTTATTATGATAGAGTACATCACCGAAAACGAACTTCAGCCATTATCTTTTATTAAAAGCATGAAAGACTACATTTTATACTCAGCAGACAGACTTACACGAAATTCGATTAGTGCTTGAATTTGATGGAGTATGTGAGAAAAATACACTTAAGATGATCATAAGAACACACATAGAAACTGTAACACCATAAAGTGGGCATTTTGAATGACCAGAACTTTTTTTTTTAAAGACGTTGACAATGGCAATTACATCAAAGAGCAATTTAGTTTGGACAATAAAAATATTGTGAAGGTATCTACGAAATGACTCAGTTGACAACCTTCTTTTTTTTGTAGAATTATTCCATCTTTCGGAGGAAGGGACAAACGATGATATGACAAAAATACACACGACACAGGAAAAGGATTTATGTGTCGTGAGACAAATAGAACACATAAATGATGCAGCATTTGATGAGCGCATTTCGAAAAAGAATCGCATTGTTCTATGCCGTTTTAAAGTGAACATCAAACAGTGGAAGAAGTGAGTTATTTAGGTCAAGAATTTTATTTTTCACACAAGGAAATTGAAAAGGTTGACACAAAGAGAAATTGAGGTGGTTTTTTTTTTTAAAGGTAGTAACACTTCTGGGGCGATTTGATTGTCATAAAAGTATCTAGTTTTTATGATCTCTTGGAATAGTATCTTTTGTTTCAATTCAAAAGCCAATGAAAAAAAGCAAATGGGAACATTGGCTCACCGAAACAAGTCAAGTACATTAAATATCTTGCAAAGATTGTTGCTTTTTTTCTGATTTCGGGTCATAAAAGTTGTCCATTCACCTTTCAATCTGCAGACGAGTAATTTGCGTTTGCCGGATTTAAGTTTTACAGTTTTGTTTTAGAAACATGGAGGCGGAGGATCCCTTATTTCGAACCTGAAATGGATTGAGGGTCTATTATTTCGAACTTGAAGTTTATTTTTTGACTTCATATTATAAATTTTGAATATCAACAGGGAAACAGTTTTGACAACCCAAAATATTATATGTGTTTCCAAGAAAATAAAATCAACCTTATTACACAGTAGTAGGTACACAACTTAAAATTAATTTTCGTTCCAACTGGCCCCCATCTGAGGGGTTGACTGTAACATTGGTTGAGGTATGTTGTAAAAAAAAAACTATATTAAGAGCTGGTTTTTCATTTTCAACTAAACCCCTTTTTCTTTGAGGTTTCTGACTTCAAGTTATTTCTTAAATAGTAGGCAACAGAAGGGTTTTGCAAAAATGCATTATATTGATCCAGGCGAGCAGTGATTTCAAGATAGAAAAATTTGAAAAAGCAACAGCTTAATGTGCCAATTATTCACATTTGTTATCAAACTTATTTCCGTATGAATTATTTTGAATTACGAAGTACCTCAAGGTAGTCACTATGGTCCATTACTTTTTAGAATTTCCTTAGTCAGGTACAATCCATGAAAATTGCATTTATTAATACCAAAATGGGACTAATTATAAATGAGAATAAAACGAACAATAAGTAGGTATCCTTTTAGCAACAAAAGTCGAATCAAAATACAGACTTGACCTGAAAGTGATATGGAAATCAAGCGTAGTCTTACTCTTGCTAACTGCTGTTTCCTAGGTCTTAGTAAGCAGTTTATGAATTAAGTCATATCTATAAGAACCAGGGAGACGCTGTTTGGTCCTGCTATAAGGCGCAGATGCAAGGACCCTCTCCTAGTCGGATAAGAAGTCATTGCAATATTTGAGAGAAAAGTTTTAGAGCGAATGCAGTTTGTATAGTCCCCAACTTCTTGAAGTTTGAAATTAAACACGGTAGGCTTTAGATCGAGCAAGCTGGAGGTGCGAACTAGTGAGGCTAAGCAGAACCACAATTTTGAATGGTACTATGATTGAAGTTTTAACAAAAACGGTTAAGTCGTTCAATACGAAGGCCCAAGCTATTCGGGTTTGGTTATCTCAGTTCCGATTTTTTGCTCAGCAAGTAACAATACCAACGGATCTTTTATAGTACAGGGACTTCCATAATTGCGATCTTCGATTAAATGTAACCCCACGTTAAGGCCATTAACGACAAAAAGGTGTCCCCAATACCACACAGCTTTTTCCCCCAACATTAAGAGCTGCAAATCTAAAAATAACAATTTTTTCGTGATGAATAAATTAACGAATGGATACGTTGCTTTCGGGAAGGTGGCAACACCTCCTCGAATACAAAAAAATATAAATCTAATAAAATCCTTAATCTGAAAATTGGTTTTCACCCCGTCAACATTTTGTAGAAAATTGTGTTTTATTTTTTACCCCTCATCTACATCATCATCGCCACAAGTTAACGCCTTTAAACAGGATATGATTTCCCAAGAAGTAATTTTAACGCGACAACGGATAAATAGCGGTGTAAAAAGTTCCGTCACAACATAAACCTCTTCCGGATTACAACAACAAAAATCTTCCTTGCTCACGACTAATGGATAAAAATGATGGAATTGTATTAAATTAGATGAAAAAAAAATCATCATTATTATGATGTACTTTCTAAATGATCCGAGATGTCAAAACAGTCAACTGAAACCATATATATAGATGTATAGGATGTAGGTACATAATAAAGGAGGTACAAATACAAAAACATAGCTATACAACATATAAATGATGAATGTCACCCCTCAGGTTTTCGTTCATAAAGGAACCCTCCATTCATGACTCGTTACGCCAAAAAGTACTCAGCTCAAATTGTCAACGTCAAAATTCATGAAATTTCATTGAGTGTTAGTCCTGAAAATGAAAACCAGAATGAAAGCAATCCTAAAGTAGACACAAACGCTAGGATTTTGGGGGTGTTATTTTGTGCTGCTTCCAAAAACATTGCGTGCCTACATAGAACGTATGTATGTGGTGCTCAACGTATGGAAGGATAACAAATTATGATGCAAGCAAACCAAAGCACCCCGGAGGGAATCTAATAACGCGTCGCGTCGACGATGAACAAAAATCATCGCCTAGAGCATTGGCATCTCCATTCGTCATAATTCAAACCTCCCATAACCCTCCATCATCACCTCGCTCAGACTCATTTCACTTAACCAAAATACAAATATTTGCACAAACAAGCACCTCCGTGAAATTAGCTGAGCGATATGAAGAAGGAATGTAATCCTCTTTCAGGAATAAACATTCCTTGCAGTAATTAAAAAGGGTGAGATGGGGATTTGGTATGAACCACAAGACCATGGTTGCCAAATTGCTGTATTTTTGCTAATTCTCAGATTTTAAGGCATAAAAAGCAAATGCGTAGAATTGTCAAAATATTGTAAGTTGCACTATAAATTCTAAAATTTTATCTTTTTTAAGAAAATTTGTACACAACATTTTAACACACACAAATATGTAATTTCATTCAAATCGAATCAGAAATCACGTGTTTTTATTTTTTCAGGATTTCAGCAAACAAAGTTACATTTTCAAATTCAAAAATACAGTCAATTTATTTGTTTAAAATCGTTTCTTTGTGAAAAAATGGTGGCATATTTTTTTTTGTTGACAACCTGGCAACCATGACAAAACGAGGACGATGACGAAAAAGCTATTTTATAATTTACTAGCTACGCTCGCACAAGATGACAAAGCCTTCCTCTCTCTGTGGTGACCCGAAATGACGAGTATCTGTCTTCTCCACCCTCCAGCCTCAGATATACAGCTCGAGTCTATAAATAAATCATTTGCCCCATATTTTATTTGCGGTAAAGTGCACTGGAACCCGGTTTAATGATAATGCCGAAGGTTGTGGCAGCAGGCGCGGTAGCGTCATCTCCTCGGCGACCGGCGACCGGCTGAGCTTGCCGGCTTGGGATGAAAAAAAATGGGTTTTGCTGATTATATTGACTTTAATGAGCACCGTCGTCATCGTCGTCGTCTGAGGGATAGGAATAAGTTGACGTGTAAAGCGAAACGCGCGATTCAGCATCATCATATGCCCCAATTATTTCCAACCCTATGCCTATACATTTTATTTTAATATTCTATCCCTGATGGTCTATTGGGGTTTTTATTTTGTAGATGTGTGTGTGTGTGTGTGATTAAAAATGGGGGATGGACTGATTATTTTTGCACCTTTACGCCCCTCTAAAGAGGAAAGAAAGGAGGGTGCTGGATGATATAAAAATTAATTCATCATTATGAATAAATGGTTGTTTACCTTTATACTGGAGGCGCCGTCTATGTAATTTCATTAATGTAATTATCCTAGCCATGCTGGTGAGTAAGGGGTGGGGTGCATGTCTATACTTGGATATTTAAAAATTTGGGATAGGTTCGACTCGACGGTAGCATGTGTTTTATTTTTGGGAATTTTTCTGTTAGATCTGATGGGTTGGTCTAGTGCGTTGAGGTTGAGTGCCAAATTGGATTGATAAATTTTGATGAAAAATTTATAAATCAATCTTTTGCCCAGGACTAGAAAAAAAAAATTTGACTTGATTGAGGCAATATTTTGCGAGGGGTTCAAGGTCAATTTGATAAATGGAATTTACATTAGTAAAATTGCTAATGCAACCTAATAGCTTAAACTCAAAGAGACCAACAATATCTAAAATTATACACGGTGTTCAATTCTCAGCTCACTCATTTTTCAGAATTTGATATCCAAAAGTGCTATGCTTGCTATGGTGGAAAGCAGCAGAGAAAATCAGCAATCTAAAAGAACTGACAAAAACTCAGGGAATTGGATGCATTGAGACCAACATCAACAGGACCCTAAGGTTCTTTCCTTTTCCTCGCAAGAAATTGTTACACTATTCTGGATCCCCGGTCACAGTGGAATTGAAAAAGCAGAAGAATTAGCAAATTAGAAAATTAGAACAACGCTTTAGCGGCTTTAATTTAAGAAAACTTTTTGAACAAACTATTGTATGGGCTAATCATGGGGAGCACCAGGGCTAAGTCCGTCTCTGTTCGCTCGTGACATAGCAACTTGTATAGGGTATGTGTTATCAGTGATCAAAAGCCACCGAGGATCATTGTGCAGATTAAGAAATTCAATCCGTTTGTCCGCATATCATACACCTTAATCTGCTGATCCGATCTAGTTCAAACTTGATACTTCAACTGTTTAAAATGTTTTACTTTAATTCTTTAAAAATTGTATTTTTGATTAAAAATCAAATCTTGAATTTTTTTTTGCACTTTCAACCAAATCACCCTGTATTGAAATGCAAATTTTAATTTTAATAGTGTTATAGATTCTGCAGTTTTCCAGTTATGTTGTTGGATGCTCTTATAGGGACAAATGGTCACCTAGCATTTGAAGGTAATGCTGAGGGTCGACTTTACAATCAAGGTAATGCCTGTTCTTCACTAAGCCATTTTCATTACTTTCAATTCCATTATATTCGTATTTCAATTATTTTTACGAAATTGAAAAATAATGTTATTATCTCACACAAAATCTTAAATAAGTCACATAATAAAAGTTTTAATATTATTGTTTCTTACCGATTTGGGTTAGCAAGATACATTTGCAAAGAAAAGTCTGAAACAAAAAAAAAAAAAAAAGATATAAGTTTAGTATCGATTCAAACTGGATATCATTATTTGTGGGAAAATTTAAATGTAAAAAGTTATTCGGAAAGTTCTTTTTTTTCCTGTAAATAACTCAACCCCTAGAAAAGAAAAAAAAACCAAACGATCCTAAAATACCGATAAGAAAAGCTGGAGAAAAATAAACCGGAAGGAATGAAAAGGACTGCATGCCAAGCAGACTGTGGCAAAATTATTGCCCGTGATTTTAATGTTTATTTCTTCTTTTCTTTTTTTTTTCTTACTTATACATCGATGTCGATTTTATTTATGAGCATATTGAAGTTCAGTAGACTTCAGACAAAGAGTAGGAGAAAAATAGAAGAAAGGAGCCAAAAAAAAAAAATGTATCAGACAGGAAAAACTTTTTCTTTTCCAATATCAAAGGACATGAAAGTGAATGACAGAGAAATGGGCACTTGGTAACTTCAAAAATGGTATTGAAAACTTCAATAGAAAATCGATTTCCACTCGGAGGATATATATACCAATGTTTATATGTGAACATCAAACGGAAAGCAAACGACACGCGAAATGGAGACATTTTCATGGAAAAGTCTCTGGAATCTTGACAAGCCTTCCTAAGGAATGCTGATTCCTGAATTCTTAATGCCTGATGCCTGATGCCGGATGCCATGCCGCCCCGCGACAAATAATAATGGAAAAGGAATGTTTTTGTGTGAGAAAAGTTTTGCCGCACTTAATTTTAAATGCATAAATGACGAGCAATGAATAAATTTGAATGTTTCGAAATGATAATCAGAAGGACTACCTATGTATGTAGTATGTTTAAATGTTGGTTGGAATGAGATTTTAAATCAAAAATCGTATAAATTAGGAAAAAAAAGGACAAACATTCTGAATAATTTTGATTTTTTTTTTTATAAAGTTGGGTAAAAATTAGGATCAGAAATAGAAACGGATTCGTTTTGTTTGCCTTAAAGATTATGATGTTAAATTTAAATACGGAGCAAAGTTGTTATTTTAATTTATAAAATCTTTCATAGCGTTTACTTAAATATTCAGTTAGCTGATGTACTTCTGAACATGACGAGGATTGAAAGCTTCGTATGGAAGTAAGTTAAGTTTGAATCACAAGAGTGAGTTTTTGAGTTTTTGATGCTTCAATTCCACTCGAGGGTCAAAAAAAGATTACAAAAAAGAGATTTGGAGACAATCGATAGAACCTTGCCGTACCCTATATTTGATTCGAATAAATATTATCCTTTCAGTCATGGAAACGAAATTCAAACGGCCTAAAGCAAGATTTTGACTCAAGGAAGAAAAGTACATATACACAGCTGGTCAAAAAAATAGGTGCAATTATTTTTTTTTTATATAAACTTAATTTTTTAATATGTTTTGTTTATTTAAATATTATTTTAACATTAGTTTTCATTGGACTATTAATACTTAATGAAATATTAATATTTAAGGCAATTATAAATTTAATTATAATTAAAATTTTAATTAATTAAATTATTATTTAATTATAAATTTTATACAATAAAACCGACGGTGTAGACATTTGCGCTTGGACAACTTTTGGCATCTTTCTTGGGGTATAGAATACCATTCACTCTGAACAGCACCCCACAATCGGTTCCAGTTTGGAAAATATTGGCATCCTAGTTTCTGCATAAGCTCATTCCTCAAGTTCTCAATCGGGTTGAGATCTGGGATTGACTTGGCCATGAAACAATTGAAACTTCTTTCTCTCGATACCACTCTTTCACAAGATTTGCCATATGTTTCTGATCGTTATATCCTGCTGAAAAATCCATCGGAGAGTCATGCTTCGGCAAATGGAAGCATGATATCTTCCAAAATATCCCTATAACCTTATTTGGTCAAGATGTAACTAATACGGAATATAGGAATTAGGGCCCACACCATACTAGAAAAAACGGAACCAGACCATAATATTTCCTCCTCCGTGTTTAATCGTCTTTTGAGTATAGCGAAGGAGATAGTCCTTTCTTTTTGGTCGCCTGAAATACGCCCAGAATCTGATGAGAAGAAATAAATTTTTGTTTCGTTACTCCAGAGGATATTGCGTCATTTTTGGGTCCTTCAGGTCCGCTCCAACTTCTATGGCTAAGATATAAAATTTAATCACACCTATTTTTTGACCAGCTGTGTATCTCTTTAATGTCAAACTGTTTCTTAAAATATTAAGGGCGATCATCCTTAAGCCTTCAAAACCACAATACAATAGTTCTATTTCTCAGCTATGTAATATTTTCCGGACAAATACTGTTTTGATAAGATTCGGATATAAAGTTTCCAAAAAATTGAAGACAAAAAACATCAGTTTTGCTTTGTAGAAAGAAAAATTCGGGCCAGCTGTACAATTAGTGGTTCATCCTGGGATCAAAATTTTAAAAGAATAACATTTGCTTGTGTTTGCTTTTTAAAAAATTTATGTTTCAAGGGTAATCTAGATGTTTACTTACTGATTTCTACGCATCAAAAAATATTAAACCGACAATTATTAAAAATTAAGAAACGAGTTAAACCGGGTTAAGTGCTGGGCATACAACTGATCCTAAAAGAACTGAAAATTCATCATCTTGTGATTAAAACTTGAATTAAAACAATGCTATAAGTAGCTCGCAGTTAAACTTCAAGTCTTGTCTGCCCTTAATGAACACCCCGATAAATAGGTACCCACTTGCTTTGTTATTCACAAATAAATGCGTATCCAATTAATTAGGAAGACAACTATCCCATATCTTCCACGATAACAAACAAGACTGTTGTCTTCACATTCCCGAGAAGGTCATTAGAATCGTCATCGTCGACTATCCCTTCTGCAACAAATAGAAATAGAACTATTTGTTCAAGTACGCTGGGCAATTATGTTCACACAAATATATATAGCTATGTATTCAGTCTCCTATTCTTATTATCAGCCATCTTATACAAAACCCTCATCCTTTTGTTTCTTAATTGTAATTCGTTTGCACACCCTCTCTTTGTTAAACTACACACAAATTTCTTATTCACTTTCTTTACTAAGTTGCTTGCTGTTGCCACCCCTTCCTGAATGATAGGAATTTCCTTTTGTATAAATATCTTCAACCTCACGTCCGTCCGCATGTACTTTTATCTACTTACCTTGGATTACTTAGATGAAAGCGAAAAAATACCTTTTTCTTTTTTTTTTTTGCAATAGCTACCACCATGACTTTCGCTTTTCGTTCCATTATTGAAAGGGAGTGAGTTTAAGTGGTGATAGTTGTGGAGACCCATTGTTCAACACCTTCCCAAAATAACAACAACAAAAATAAAAAAATTACCTTTCAGTATCTACATAAATAAACAAACCTAGAATTATACAATGACATTTAGTAAAACAACATTCGAGTTCGAATTCGAATAGAAATTGTTGTATACACTTGTGAATGAAACAGTCACAAAATTACTTTGACATATGTCAACCTTTGTCAAAGATTAAGCCTTACCAAAAAGGATATCTTTATTTGTAGTGGAAGGTTTCTTTTCCTTTTTTTTTTTAAGAAAAAAAAATAAAAATATTTTCTAACTCAACAAACCAGGAAATTGGACTTTATTATCGTTGTTTCCTAAAAATAAATTTAATTGAGTGACGAGGCATAAGAGAAACTCTTAATGTCACTCGAAAAATACGAGTTATAAACTTTTTGATTAAGTGAATGAGTCTACCAAAGTTGTTTTACTTTTTTCTTCTTCTTTTGTTTCAAAAAAAAAAAAACTCCCTTCCATTTCACACACAATTTGATATGAATTATTTTATTTCGTTAATTACACACGTGTTTTGAATGACGTTTTTGTTTGAGTTACGTGTTAATTATGTTGGGACACTTGACACAAAGTGCTAATACTGCCAAACAAGGGGAACAAAAGAGGGTTGATTTTTTTTCTAACTTTCTTGAAATTTATTTTAAATACATAAACGTAATTTGAATAAAGAGCTTTAAGAAATGTAGTGAAATACTGGTTTTTGGTATTGAAGCACACAATTGATCGGACAAAATTGGAGACAAATATTGAATATGTCAATTTTGAGTTCTAAGTCCGAACCAAAACACAAATGTATACTAATAAGTTTATTAGGAAAAGAGCATAAGTGTAGACAATGGAACCGGTTTTTTCTCAGACTTTCTTGTGAAGCTTAGAAAAATTTGATGAAACTACAAAACGAGTTTTCAGTAAATTGATTTCAATTGTTTTCACTTTTTTAAATATTTGAAAAATTGGAGACAGACTTTTAGTGAGATAAAAACTGATTTAAAAAATAAAATGGCATGATTCAACAATTATTTATTTTTTTTAAGCATAGTACGCAGCTCCAGCAAAAATTTAGCTCCCATACAAAATTCTCTCCAAAATTAAGCCAAGCTAAGATTAAGCAAACCATTTTTAGCAGAGTGTTACACAGCTCCAGCTAGAATTTAAAATTTTTGTTTCGCAGTGTACATTTTTCAGCTGTCAAGATTTAGCGGACTGATAAATTGCTCGGTACATTTATTCTAAAATTTTGACAGATTATTTCAGACCGTAGCTAAAAGGGGAAATGGTAGGGGTTGAGTCTCCTCCCAAAATTTGTTTAAGGGATAAAAAAGTTAATTCGAGTAGAGAAGAGAGTAGAAAAGAAATTCAAATACAAACCTACCTATTTTAAAATAGTGTTTGTTTTTTACAAAAATAGTCACAGAACGACGATATTTTAATGAATTTCTTTAATTTTTCTGTGGGTACGTTCATGAAGTAACCGAATAAATAAAATCGAATAAGAAATTAAATGGCTTTTATTTGAGTACGGTGCAATCAGCAACAGGCTGTAGAGCTTTTGAAGAAGCTTTTAGGTAAGGCCTGTACTGCAAATATAAGTTGGACAAAGTATGGTTGTTCATTTAACTAATTTATTTCTTTATTTTACACACCGACTGACTTGGGATTGGGACACTATGGCGTATGAGTGATTTTGTTCATGATGTTTACTTGCGATTTGTACTAAAGGGTGTTTTTTTTACACATATAATTAAGTGTTATGGCCAAGAATTTAGCTTTATTATAAAGATAAGGCTTTGTCATTATGTTTTAAAACCTTCCGATTGGCACGGATAAATTCATGGGTGATTCTGATTATGTCTACCAAATATGGGACGCAGCGCACGATGCATCGCACGAACCGAACCATTACTTTGGTAATAAATTTGCACAATTTGCAAACGTTGTTCAGGAGTAAGTCTATTCATTATGAAATGGCAAACCAAACTGAGCATAAATCAAGTGACAGCTGTCGAAAAGACCAACTCCGAAAAAAGTATTGCCAGATTGAAAACCTCGAAAACGTCTTTAACGCTTTTGATAAAACTTTCAGTATACCTAGGTACTATTTGTTTAAGGACAGTCTATCTTTAAGTAAAAATAGATTTTTCGGAATTTGTCTTATAACGGTAGTAGGTACCTGTCATAGAACCCGTTTTTTTTTCAAATTAGGTTTTCTCGTAAACTATTCTTCCGATTTCAATAAAAATTACACAGGAAGTCATTTATAATCAAATTTATACTGCACTTCAAAATTTTCAAAAACTTGTTTTTTTGATTTTTAATAATTTTTTAAAAAAATTTAAAAACGTGTGGATTTTTTTTTTTGACTTGCTCTAAAGGGAGAGTATTGGTTTCGTGCAGAAAAAAAAATCGAGGTTTTAATCAAACATGACATTACGATGATAGAGAAGCTCAAAAAAGTGGTTTTCGCCATACCGTCCGTCGGTCTGTCTGTGCGGATGTGCGTCTGTGCGCTTTTTCACGTCATGCTACAGTCTAAACCGCTTGACGGATTTTCTTCAAACTTGATATATAGTAGTTTGAAGAAAAACGGTTGTCGAGGTTAAACTCAAAATTTAGCTAACTTTAAGCATTTCTAACAAAACTGCGTTTTTCATTTTTGGTTCAAATGCTCGTAACGAAAATCAGGTTAAAACGGCTTTTTTTTTAAATGGCCATAAGCTCGCAACGGCTTAATTGAATTGACTCAAACTTCGTTTGGCATCGATTTTTATAGCGTTCTATAGGATGGCTTTGCAATTTTTTCAGTAAAGCCTTTCTAAATGGTGGCTCCCATACAACAAGCCGTTCAGTTTTAGCCAACTTTTTTTGGTTTTTTCTAATTTGCTCAAAAATGGCTCTAACGATTTTGTTTAAACTTTGTGTGTAATATTCTTTTAGTGTTCTTAAGAGAACTGCGTTTTTAGTTTTTGGCTGAAAATGCAAATAACGGAAATCTGGTCTTGACGTCTTTTTTTCAAATTGTCATAAGTTGTCAACGGTTGTATCGAATTCAAACAAACTTTGTTTGGTTTAGTTCCTTACAACTCTCTATCAGATGGCATTGCATTTTTTTCCAGTTTTTCTTATTTAAATGGTGGCTCCCATACAAAGAGCCACTAGGTTTTGGCCAATTTTTTTTAGTATTTTCTAATTTACTCAAAAAAGGCTCTACCGATTTTTATTAAACTTTGTATTGAATATACATAGAATGTTTTGAAGAAAACTGCATTTAAGTTTTTGGCTACAAATGATAATAACGGAAATTTGTTTTAACAATTTTATTAATTTGGCCATAAGCGGACATTTATATCCAGTTTTCCAGTTTTAACCAAAATTTTGTAGTTTTCCCCAAATTTTTCAAACAGGAGTTCTTCATATTGCTCGAAAACTTTGTTTTCATCGTACTATTGCACCCACAGAGCAAGTACGTGCGACCCAGTCGTGCATTTTATTTAATTTTTTCTTAGATGAAAACTACAATAATTTTCCTTTATAATAACATACTCAAAAAAATTTCGAAAAGTTTTAAATTTTTTTTTTTTTTTAACTGGTCGAACGATTTTCAGTATTTTTTTTACTGGATAGGTATTTAGCGAAGAAATAAAATATTGCATATCTAGTTTTCCCAAGAAAACTCTCAAACTCAAAAAAAAAAATTAAGATTTTTCTAAATATTTTTTTTTTAATATACCTAATCTAAATTGCTCCTAAGAAAATATCTACCTACCATAAGAGCAAGTTCGTCCGAACCAATTCTGCATTTTATTTTCATTTAATTGCTTAAATTATGTTTTTTAAATTTTTGCATTCAAAATTTTGTTGATATTATATCCTTGAAATGTTTTACTTTGCCATGATAAAATTAATCCTTATTACTTGCAGTTACATCGAGAAAAGTTCTGCTGACCATTTTTCCAACACGCAATTGTTGGAATGTATTTTGTTAGATGTAATGTTCATGTGCCGAAATTCTAAAGGAAAAATAGGTTTCTTTGTTAAAATTGACTTCATTCAAATACGCTCCTAATGAAATCTCGGTGCGAAGTCTTCATTTCTAATTTAAGTGTTATCGTTTCTACGTGATTACAAAAAATGTACAAGATTTTCTCCCTTGAGAGGCAATTGTTGTCCTTAAAAATAACATTAAATTTGAATCCAGCACCGGCTTTAATTAAATTTTGACATCCAGCGTGTTGCTCCTCAAAACACTTCGCCACGGGATACTGCAAGTAGTTATTTCCAAATCAAAATAACGAACTTTTAAATAAGACCATTAACATTTCCATTTGAATAACTACATCCAAAACATTACAATGCAAGTGTCATACATTCAATTACCTTTCTAATGGTTATGACTATGACACAGGGGTTAAGAAAGATCGGATAAAAAAAAAAACTCCAAGGCACACTACACAATGATTTCAAGCACGAAATCTAACCAAATATGCATGTTCTTAACCAATTGTATACAAAAAAAAATATATATATATAATTACAGTCACAATAAATAGGAACGCTTTATGTTTTCTCGGTATATAAACAAAAATCCACCGACGACGACGACGACGCACGGAGTGAAGAATAAATATTAATAACCAACAATCAGTGACATCCGGTAGGTAGTAGACCTTATAGTTTGGCGAATAATATAATCATTTGTCACATCGATAAATTCACACGCAAACGTGCAGTAAAACAAATCACCGAGGTCAATTAAAATAATTCACAACAAAAATAGGTAGTAATTAGTCTCAGAAAATAATTATACTCAAGTTTTTTTTTTTTTTTTTTTTACCTATCTTTTGTATAATAAATAGGTACCTAACCCACAAAATGTACCCAAGTACCCTCTATACTTGATGCATTTTTAGAATGTCAATTAAAATTCCATTATGCGAGTTAATATTGTTACCAACAAAAATTATACGAATATGGCTCCCCTTATGAAGTAGCAATCATAAAAATAACTTTAAGCACACCCTTTAAAAATAATAGATACAAAAAAAAAAAATTCATACAAAGACCATTCCCCTTTCCTTCCATTATCCTAAAAGAAAGTGAAAAGAAAAAAGAAACGAGACATCCTGATGTAAGGGTGAACCGTATTATGTGTTCTTCTACGTGTACGTACAATATTTCCGGCAGTAAATTCGCAAGTAAAAGTTATGTTATCGCAGCCCCTAGACGACGACTACAACATTGACGATGAGGACGACGACTGCCAAAATACAAAAACAAAAAATTCCCGCTGAATATGTATGAAAGCGGGGATCCATCCAGAAGTATATGTGTAAAACAGAGACAAACGCTTTATTCTTTTTCGACCCCTATTTTCAGGGCAAATGGCTATGGGTAGGTATTTTATTTTTGTGCTCTCGTTTAGAAACAAAAAACTAAAAGCCATTCAGTGCAGTCGTCGCGTAGTCGTCGAAAATGGAAAACGGGGTCGACGAACATGGTTTCTCCATACTGTGCCGCAGGAAGGCAAGTATACAGTTACATATGTAACTTCCTCTGATATACCGTCCGTCTTTTGTCCGTATCCCGTATGCTAAAGTTAAAAACCTCCCTCGATTGTTGTAGCAAAAAAAAAAAAAAAACAAGGAGGAAAGGATTTTCGCAGGCAATAATCGATAGCACGTGACTTAAGGTGGTTGCTACTTCCGAATGCTTGTCCTGTATCTGTTTTTGGATGAAACAAAGAGCCAAAACCAAGAAAGTGAAGATGGCTTTCATTGATGAGAAGTGGCATATGGAATGTTAAGAGTTGCGTTCAAGTTGTGTGTTTGTTTGTTGAAGATTGGGGATTCCATTTCATTTCAATTTTTTTTTTTCCAAGATATAAAATAGAAACCCCCACCCTTAAAGGGAATTATGTATTTAGATTTGATTCACCCCTTGTGTTTAAGCTTCGAGCGATGACCTGAAGAAGATTTATTATCTCTATCTCTAGGTATGTTATTGTGTAACCAACCCTCTTTGGAGAATCAAAACACATTAGGAAGTGGAAATATGACTTCGTTTTTGCCCCCAACGGATTTGGATTTGTTAAATTTTACATTAAACTTATTGCGCTGAGGGATTGCAGGGTGTGCAATCATTTTGGGATTTGTTAACTATCCGAGGTGGCATTCATGCCGAAATTCCATCAGCTATGATATGATTTTTCCTTTGTATATGTTTCTCTATGCGATAAGCAACAAACAAGCTTTGATTATTTTGTGAAATGGATGGAGTGATACTTGCTTTTTTGTGGTGTTACGAAACGTGGTCTTGTCAGGCTGAAATAACACAACATTCTCGTTCAGGGGTTCCAACAGTCTGGGTACTGCTTGGTGCTAAGATAGCAAAAATAAGATGATCTCTTCTTCCTCCAAGCATGTTATACATATAAGTCGATTGAAATTTTTTCAGGACTTGATTAAGAAAGGAAGTTCGCTAATAAGACTTCAAAAGCATTTTAGATCAAGCTTCGCCGACATTTGTGTCAGGTATTATTTAGCAAGTGAAAAAGTTGGGGTTGTAAAGTGTATCAGTTCTGAAGATTTAGTTTTGAATGAATGCTTGGTAAAATCAGCCGTCCCAAGGCTTGGTGTTGAAGGTTAGAAGTAAAATTCTCTTTCACTTCAAGTGACAAATCTTCAGAGTGATTTCGAAAGTTTTATCTTGCCTGATGTCTTCCATGCTGACCTGAGTAAAGCTATTGACAGGGTATGTAACTTTATAATTCTTCTTAAGCTCTAGACTCTAGAGACATGGGTTTCTAAAATGTGAATTCTATCCTGCATTAAAGTGTTTTCGAAATAAAAAAAATTAGCCGGGACGCCCGGCAGATGTGAAACATTCAAGTTTACATTAAAATTCATAATTTTTAAAAACCATAAACATATATGGAGTGAAATAATTTTTAATAATTTAGTGTTTCGTTAATTAAATCAATATACCTACCACCAGTAACCACCCAATCCACCTGTAACCACCACCTTCCATTTTTGTCGATTCCCTCCCCAGAGCAAGTGCCTCTACCACCACCATTCACCCAGCCCATTTACAACCACCAACCAAGCATCCGCCATTTTTGACAATTTTGTCTTCACCCCCCACACCAAATCCCCAAGCAGCAACCACCCACTCCACCTACAACCAACCACCTACCATTTTTGTCAATATTTCACCCCTACCAACCCCCAACCCCAAACGCCATCTACCCACCATGTTTGTAAATTTTGTCTCACCAACCCCCCCAACATCCTCCTCAAAATCTACTCCACCACCAAAACAACCTTCAACCACCAACCAACCACATGCCATTTTTAACAATTTTTTTCAGATTGGTGAAAAGAATAAAAAACGTAATTCCTCCAAACCCCCTCCCCAACAACTCTCAGTTCCCACCGACCCCACCTAGAACCAACAGCCAACCACCCACCGTTTTTGTCAATCCCTCCCGAACCCAAGCAAAACTTGCTTTAAAAGGTCTCTCCTGGGCAGATCCATACAACCTCCCACCTTACGAACACCGGATTCAACTTCTACAGATTCAAACTTTGTCACAAAGGCGTATTAACAATGATGTTATTTTTATTCACCAACTTTTAACGGGATCTTTGGACTCACCCGATCTTCTATCGTGTGTAGGTTTTAACTATCGCGGAGGGGCTCATCATCTTCGTAGATTAGAGCTATTGCATTGTCCCCAACACCGTACTAATTATGGCATGAATGAACCTCTTACCCGCATGTGCAAACTTTTCAACTCAAATAAAAGTATTGTTGATTTTAATATTAGTAAATCCTCTCTAAAAAAAACATTTAAAACCAGTGCACCACGCTCATAGTTTATGTTTTGTATGTTCTCAATGTTTTTGTATCTATTTTGTATAAATGTATGTGTTTATTAATTTTTTATTTTTTGTGCTTGTGTTATGCTATTTGTATATTTTGCTTACTAACAACTAACACCTGCACTAAATGATGTAGCCAGTGAGCACATAATATGTGTTGGCTAATCTCTGATTGTAAGTTAATGCTTGATATAAGCTTCTTACTCTCGAGAACTGATAGTGTAAAAAAAAAAAACCCCCCACCAGTAACCACCCATCCCACCTACAACCACCCACCCACCATTTTCGTCATTTTTTTCTTCACCAATCCCCCCCCCCCCCCTCCAGTACCACCCACCCCACCTGCCACCAACCAACATACCATTTTAGTCAATTTTTCCCTCCAACCAACTACCTACCATTTTTGACAATTTTTTCCACAAGCCTCCCCCTCACCAATCATACAGCCCAGCTGCAAACACCAATCAACCATCTTTTCACCCCCCCCCCCTTCCCCTCACATAACCACTACTCCACTACCACCCCAGCATCACCAACGACCACCCAACCTACAACCACAAACCACCCAAAACTTTCCACTTTGAAAATTTTTATCAAGCGTCATGCTATTTTTCGTTACAATTACGATCGATCAGCCATATGATTGGTCGTACCTAAAAAGCGTCACTGGTTTTTAAATCTAAATCGTTAGAGCCATTTTCCAGAAAAATAAGCTTCAACGTAACGGTTATATGGGAGGTAGATACCGTTATCATTTGAGCTAAAAAAAAATTCAATTTCTCCTCTGTACAATACCTAAAAATCTCTATATACCAAGTTTGAAGAAATTCGGCCCACCCGTTAGGGCTGTAGGTGTCTATACATACAGGTCGACAGAATTTTCAGACCATCTTTTTTCGTCTTCGATATCCTCGTTATATCATGTTTCATTGTTATCTCAAAACTTTTTCGTCGACGAATGCATAACTTGTATCTATAATAATTGCATGTAAAAATGTGCACAGTTTGTCATTTTCAGCATTGCATCGCTAATTAAATCAATACTTCGCCCGGAGTTCCTCAAGGGTGCCACAACGGACCACTCTTATTTATTTTATAATTTTGCAAACCACTCCAACGCGCGGATGGCCGCAGATACTGTTCATTGCGCATTTGCCCGCTCTATTTTTGAATATTGCAGTTGTATATGATTTCCTACCTATGATGTAGTCATAAATATAATTTCAAAGTTATCCAAAACAACATCGTCCACCATATTGAATTTAACTTATCAAAAAACTAAAGATTGTCTTGTCGCATCTCTGCTAATCATTCGGGATCCGCGACAATGTGTTACCTCACCACGAACTATTAAAAGGTCGGAGACAAAATGGGGCACAGAATCAGCAAATAAAACTACTTTTAGATATGCACGGGTGAACAACAAAAACTACTCTAGCAGAATGTGTATCTTATTGTATTCAATGTCAGAGACAAGATTTTACATTGTAACCGAAGAACCATTATTGAATCGTATTTCAACCAAAACTGTAACAAAAATCAAATGCAAAACGATGTAACTAAAGACGTTGGAAAATAAATACTTTTATGAAACCTGATACAACTTATCCTACCTAACTTACTAATTCGTCAGAAACAGGTTTCAGTTCTTAGCTTCAAAATGTAAACCAAAAACTAAAGTGTTGCTTTTCTTTCGCAACATACTTTCCTCTACCAAAATCATAATCATCTGCAGCTGCTAGGTCAAAGCTAAAAATCCATAGAGTGACTGTAAGTACGTAATGCTCATTCCGCCGCATGCAGAGACATTAATTCGCAAATGCTACTTTTCCAATTAAAACCAATTTCCATATTCGTGCTTTTTCCCCGGCAAAAGGAAATGTAATCTAAGCCAACGTCTGCATCGCTGACATAGTGGTCGGTCTTTCTCTCGAACAACAATAATCACAACAAAGTCATAACGCACAAAGGACGAAAACGAGGACTTACTGCCAGCAAAACTATTTTACAAAATTTTCTCACACACAAGTATAGTGCTCCTCAGCACACAATTTCTGATCGCTCAGTTCTTCATCTCTACTCGTAAGTCGTAACCATTCATTCATTACTTTGGCAGAGAAAGGCGATGAATTTTGCACCACGACGACGACGATGATGGCGGCGGTGGCGACGACGACTCCATCATGTGGGCATGTGGGGGTTGCCGAAAGGCGAAAGGGAAAATGGGAGTTAAATTTTAGCATGTACTGACTGTACCTACATCATGTAGGATTCGACCCGACGACAACGGCGGCGCCAGTGTTCTTTGAGAGTTAAGGGTTGTCGGTTTAGCTTAATGAATCCCGTTGTTTTTTTTTTCTTTTTTTTTTTTTGCATACATATTGAGCGAGAGATTCATTGGCATGAGAATGAGACCCTGAACTAAACTCTGATGATGGAGGAGATTGTCAGCCAAAGCCCGACTGAGTGGGGGATGGAAGCAAATGGATTTACGTGCCTCGAGAGCACACGCACGGAATGTATATACTCACTATCACTACCCACCATATTAACCGACAAGCGGCGAGCCACACCGGGCGACAGGACTCAGTTTTATGAGCTTGTCCTGTAATTAGATTTCTGGGTTAATCTTGATATCGGAATGACAAGTACTCCACGACGAACGACCATCCATTTGTCGGAATGAAGGAGAAATTCCAATCTTGACAAAGACTATACTTGCTCATTTTGTGGCTGACCAGACCACCATATCGGTGCTTTAATGATAACGACCGCCAACCCGCACAATATTCAGGACAAATTGTCTCGCACATTGTTTGTGGTGTGATTGGTTGGTTGGTCGATGCCTTTTTTTTTTTTTGATTCTGTGGTTCCTTGGCTTTTCTGTCTCGGCTTTCGGAATTCCAATCACGACACACACTCAATGTTCAAATGATTAACAAAACTCGCAGGAAGGCTCATTTGTTTTAGACTGGTGTTGTTAATGGCCTATTGACGAGAAGCCATTTGCATATTATAAATCTGACAGCATTCCGACAGAAAGAGACGGAGAACCGTTCGTTTTTAGGAGGTTATCGTGTGCTTATGAGGATCAATAAATCAAAAAAAAAAAAACAAAGAAGAAGTTGAATAATGTGTCACTCTTTGGAAAATTGTAAACGGAAACACGAAACACATGTTCTCGAGTTGGGGGCGGCCATATTTGAACACGTATCCGTTTGTGGTTTGAATTGAAAGTGAGCATAACGAGCCCCGAAGGTTTGATGTTGGGTTTGTGTTTGGAATTTTTGAATGTCTTTAAACATCAGGTGGATAATGATGGAAGAACTTCTGGAAGCATAAATCGCTTCTTTGCTTTTTTTCTGAGAATTCATAAAAAAGTTTATAATGGATGGATTGGATAAATGTTTTAAGGATATTGACTTTATTGAATTTTTAAAAGCAGGCTGTTAGTGGAGAACGTATAGGTTTCTACATACGTTTTTTCAAAGAGGACACGGCTATTGTGATTGTGCCAATTTCTGCACCTAATAGCCAATTTTAACATTTGATCAAAGATTTGGAGCAAAAGCAGGAATGGAACAGATTTAGTCTGATTCCTAGTAGGTATCACGAAAGTTCTGCTTGAAGGAATAAATCTGTGTACTTTAACTGCTGATGAAAACTTCAAGATCCATAAGTTCCAAGGACGTAACCAGCAGAAACCAAGATTCTTAACCGAACAGTATTGTGAATTGGTGGATCAGCGAATACACAATAAATTTAGAGGCTTCTGAAAACATGCCATGTCGTTTAGACTTCAGGCAGAATACAGAGGATAAAGAGAATAGAGAGAATAGAGGGAATGGAGATAATTATTCGAACTATATTTTGCAATCCAACTATTGCTACGTTGCACGGTCTATAAATGCGACCGATATGTGCTTACCTGTGATTGAACGGCACTGGTACCCTTAACCAAGAATGAAACTCGGAAAGCGGAGGGACTTACGCCTTAAAAGACGAAAATGGTGCACACCAGCCGGAACCAACAATAGCAGGTTACTGTGAGACAGGAGAAACTATATGGGAAGTTATTTGTCACAGATCTAGACTTCAACAATGGAATAAAACACCTAATGCATTCGGAATCCTTTCCCAGTAGGTGTTTCGATTAGAGAAGGGCAAAAATTAACGACCTGTGATATATTATCTGTGAATAAAAATACACAATCACAACCTGTGAACGAATTGCAAGTTAACCTTCGTATTCCTAAACCGTGATTTAGATTTGTTGGCTGACTCTTCTTAATTTTTTTTTTCACGACACAACCTTCATTAAAATGTTATAACAGTGAATGATGTGTGGCGTGTTTCTGTGCAATTGTTTTTTTGCACCAATTCTGTGAAAAATCACAATTCACTATCACAGTTAAAAATCACAGCGAATTGGAAATAACAGTCACAATAATTATACCTGTGAATCAAAAATCACGACTAAGCTCATCTTTCCTTTCGATGATACCATTAAATGATCGATCTAACTGGCCCCTCATGCAACTGACAGAAAAATGCCCCATTTACACTACTGTTATGTTGCATGTCCGCCATTTTTTTACTTTTTTCGAAATCATCGTGTTTATAAGTTCTAATTTCTACCAGAGTCTTAGCCAAGAAGAGAAAATGTGATGGGAAAAATGCAATTTAATGATATCTTGAAAATTGTGTGCTTTTCAGTGATGTCATTTGTCTGCACATCTTTTCAAATTCTGACAAACCTACAATGGTGGCTGTCAGTGAAATGGAAAGAAGAGGAGCAGCGCCATTGTTCTGTGATTTTTCGTATATACGTACGTAGGATATTTAAATAATTTTTTAAAATAACAAATAAACACTCAACTAGATTAAATTTTGGTATTATTTCTTGCATGACATATTGTAACCATCAAATTATGCGCCCTTTGGCACTAGAATTTGTTTTCAGCGAAAACTCAGGCGACCATAAATAAGCAAAAAACCAAAAAAAAAAAATGGAACTTTAAACTTCTTTATGTTCTTTAATATATTCTTTTCTTTACAAAATTCAAAGTCTTTCCGCTTCTTGGTTTTGTCCTTATGCCAAAGCTTTTTTTTTTTGCCATGATGGATCTCATTGGGACAGACGAACAATTTTTTAAGTATTTTTTTTTTTTTTTGCAATAAGAGGAAGCAGAAAAAACTGTCAACCAAACAACAACTTCAAATTAGTCATTTGAGTTTTGAGTTATTCAACCCACTCTCGCCCCTTCTTCTTCTTCTTCTGTCATACAGCCTGTCCCTCTTTATGCCATGCTTAAGTAGTCACGTTCCTGTGACCAACATGCGCCCGGCCTCAAATGCGTTTCCTTCTGGCACAATAATCACATGCAAACTACGAGCAGGATGTATCTGAAAAATCTGTATCCACAGTGGAAGAGTTCCCGTCTTTTAAGGCATAACATATCTGTGCGTAAATAATATGCCTTGAACTATCGAAACAGAATGCTGGCATACGAGGAACGTGACCGTAATAACTTCGACGGACATAAAGAACGGTTGTTCTTCGTTGACAACGATGTTGTCAACGTAGTTCGAATGCGTGCATAATTTTTTTCAAGGAAATTCAAAATGGCAATTTTGAAAAAAAGGGGTTGGCCGCCCAGAACGACGCGACCTTTCGCCGTGTCCTGAAAATGAGGGAACAACCTTTGTCAGAGCCACACGTGTAAGAAATAACAAAACAACACATCCAATTTTAATCACAGAAAAAAGATACTCTTTATTGGCGAACTTTATTGTTAAATCATTGAGAACCCATTCCACGGTGAATTGGTTTTTAGTTCAGAAATATCGGAAGGATGTGTATCCTTAGAAAATGGAGCCATCTTCTTATTTATTATATCGATGAAAGATGACAAAACAAATGCGAGAAAAGTCGAGTAAAATGGAAAATTGATTGAACTACGACGCCGACGGATGGGAAAGACAGTAACGACCAAGAAAATGCTCTTCTATGTACTTAAGTGGGCGCCTGGGAAATCTCTGCAACTAATCTTTGTTTTTCGCTCGTAACTTGAAACAAGGATGCGGCAAAAAAAAAAAAAAACTGTGTTAGAAACCACAACACAAAAAATAAAAACAGCTAATCGATTGGGGATGATTGCGAGAGTGGCGATAGAAGTGGATGCAGCTTTTTGTCGCCTTTGTGGTCCTTGAACTTTCTACATCGAATAGCATCTAAAAGAGCTCTATCATGGTGTGTTTGTATGTGTGTGTGTCTGCACGAATAGTATAATAGACTGTCAGTTGTTGTGTGTTGTCTCATTGTCACACATCAAATTCGAACAAATGGAACATCTATTTTGCAATAATAATGTTCTCGATGTCATATAAATTTTATTGGTCGAAGCTAAATTTCCGTGACATCATTATTTGTGCCTTTTTATTAGCCAGCCTTGCTCTGACAAAAAAGGTCAAGGGTGTTGTAATAAAAAAAATTATATTTAAAAAAAAGAGGACAAATAAGGCAAACCATCTACTGATTCGAATTGGCCAGCAGTTAATCATCTACCAGATGAATAAGACATGACTGAGGGTGTCGTCTGTATAGGTTATGTTTGCACAAGAGTAGGAATAGGTGCACTACCGACTGGGAAGCAGTGCGTGGAGTGTGATTGTTTATGTTGAATCCGCAGTCATGAATTTTTTTTTTTTTTTTTTTTTTTTTTGTATCTCAAATTCTTAAGAGAAAAGAAATATGATGGGTGTGATGCGATTGTTTACACTTCTTGTGTAATTGAATTGAGAGGTCAAGCTGACACAGCATAACTGTAGTGCAGAGCGATCGATTGGATTCGATCGTTGTTTTTTTTTTTTCATTTAAGTCGAGAACTCCAGAAAAAAAAAATGATGATAATTGATTCTTATATTTATTCTTCAAACGCTACAACGGACGTTGGATTTTGATTAAGATGAAACAATCTCAGTATTTAAGATATGGGGGAGGCAAAAAGTTAATTAAGGAAATCGATATGAAGTTAAGTTAGTATGGAATTGGTATGAATATGGGGATTATTAAGAAAAGTAGGTATAAAATGTATGTCTTGGAATTTTTCAGTGGTTGAATCCGCAGACATGAATTTTTTTTTTTTTTTTTTTTGTATCTCAAATTTTCAAGACAAAAGAAAGATGATGAGTGTTGTTGTTTACACTTCTTGTGTAATTGCATAACTGGATTCGGGTGCTTGAAGTGTGTCTTGTCGGCGAAAGTCTTTGACATATGGTTCGGCATGGAGTACCTACTGACACACTTTTAACGACCATCACTGTCGCTGTATATATTTAGAATACATTTTGAGTGGACGATGCAGAGTCTGTCAAATAATTTTTATTTTTAAAATTGTGAAGCAAAGAGATATTTTATAGGCTTTCAAACTGAAGTAAATGTTAAATCAAATATATATATATACATATATGTATATATATTTTTTTTATTTTTTTTTTTATTTTCTTATTTTCGAATAGGTATCCAGGAGTTGTGATCGGAAGAAAATCCCAACCATTTTACAAACATTTTATTTTTTTTCTTAAGAAGTATTTTTTCAATTAGATATGTATCAGGGAATTTGGTTTTTTGTAGTTCTAATTCATAGAACCCACCTCTGATAGGGTTGCCTTGATAGTCTTCTAACAAGTATGTAATTGGATTAGTTCGCTGAATCTTTGTTATTTTAAATATTTCTGTTGTCCAATTTGGTGTGTATCCTTTTTCAAATACATGTTTGTATTTACTTATTCTAACTGAGTCTCCTACCTTGAATCTAGGAGTAATATGAATTTTCACGTAACTATAAATTGTAGAGAGTAAATGCTTTTCGTTTGCAGCATTGACTTCAGATGGTTTGATTTTGATAGTACGATGTTTTGAATTATTATAAGTTTCAGTTAGTGTTGGTAATATATCAATCCATTTGTACGAACCATTAGTACTGAATTCTTTCCACATAAGGTTTTTTAATGTTCGATTAAATCGTTCCACAATGGAAGCTTTGAGTTGAGTAAACGTCGAATAATGATTAATTTGATATTTTTGCATTAAGTTTTGAAAAGATTTATTGAAAAATTCTTTTCCATCATCTGTGTGTAGATTTTTTGGACTGCGACCATTATTGAATATGTTCTCCATAGCTGTTGTGACTTCTATAGCGGTTTTGTTTTTTATAGGAACAGTCCATGCAAATTTTGAAAATGTATCAATCACAGTGAGTAAATATCGATAGTTTTTGTTCTCGTTTGAATACGGAAGCATTTCTACAAGGTCAGCTTGCCATAAATCATCAAGACCCTTGATAACTACTCGCCTTTTAGGATAATTCCTACGTGAGGGCTTATGTAGCTCTTCAACAACTTCTCTTTTACTCATTTTTAAATTAAATAATAGAAGCAACAGAGTGTAATGAGTTTTTATACAAATAAAGTATGTTTTTATTGTTTAATTAAATAATAATAAAAATATATATACATATATATATATATATATATATATATATAAATAAATACAAATGTTTCGTAAATTATTTAAGTCTTTCATATAATAACATTAATTTCTTTACTCTCATTATTCTATTATCAAGCATGTAACATGCACAGGTATCAGGTCCAATTCGGCATTCATTTGACGACCAGCAACAGTTTGTAAAATGACAACCATTCTTAGAGCTCTCCCAGTTGACATTTTCAAAATTTTTAAGAAAACTTATAAGATTTAAAAACTCCTCATAGTGTTCATCAAGGATAATTTCTTTATTTTCTTTAATAAGTTTTGAGATATCTTGCACAATTAATTTATAATTTACGTTAGAAATATTGAACACTGTCACGTGTAAGGTACACATTTGACTGAATCGAATTTAAAACTTGACATGAATATATAAATAAATATATATCTATTTTAGTTTTTTCTTAAACATTTTTTTCTTTAGTTAACAATTTAATTTTATCGATTTCATCTTTCAAATATTCTTTTATTTGTTTAATTTGTTCATCGACATAATTTTTGGTAGTAGCATCGTTTAGGTCCTGAGGTTCCTTAATGTTTTTTAATTGTTTCCAATTAATATTGTAGTCACTGTTTTCAGTTTTAAGAAAACCCTCACCAGGTGGTCCAGATACCCCACGCTCTCCACGAGGTCCCCTGGGTGGGGCTCTATGTGAAAAACGACCGAATTTATCAACTGGCATTTCTAATTTTTGTTTAATTGATAATATTAGCCTCTTTAAGTTCCTCAATAATAGAAATAATTTCATTTGAGTGATTGTTATGTCCAGCTTGATGTGAGCCAACTAGAAGTCTCAATCGATCTACAAGCTCATTTGGGTCATCCCAAAATATATATTCTTTTTTATTTTTTGAAAATTGCATCAATCCTCTACCTGTTGGTGTTGTAGTTGAAATAGGTGATTGTAATGAATCATCAAAACTTGATGAAGTCTTTCCTAAAAATGAGCGTATAATTTTTTTATATTTATAACCCCCATTGCCTTTTACTTGTTTCTGTGAATCAAATGCTTTCCTATACGCATTTGTATCGTTTAATATGGTATCGTAATTTTTCAAGTCTTCCTTAGTGTAAATAGTTTTATCCGGAATTTTCTTAAATATTAACTCATAAAGACCTTTTGTCCCTGGAAAGGTTTTATTTTTTATTCTTATATTTTCTCCAATTATACTGAACTCCCCATTGCCAATAAACAATTTCCCATCTTTGGAATGTATACCGTATGTCTTATCAATACTTTTCGAATTATTTATGAACAAATCAAAATATTTTTTTGGGATTTCATCGAATTGTTCATTTGGTAATTGTTCTGCAAAAAGACGTCGTTTAATTCTATCGGTTTCTCTTCCTGCTATTGGTCTTTCTTGGGTACTATACAATACATTAGTGTCGTTAAAAGTTTTGGGAGTGGTGAATTCATCTTTAGAATCGTTTTGTATTTTTGTTTTCTTTATAGGCGTTTGGTAATTGTTACTTTCTTCTTCTTCTTTATCTTGATTGATATTGATTGTTGATTTTTTGATCAATGCATTTAGAGGCTTAGTAATAGGTTTGAAAGTTTCCTCGAATTGAGATTCGTAAACTGTCTTATTGTTTTTTAGAGCTTTGAATTTTCTTCGAAGGTCATCGGTCGTTTTAATAAGCTCTTTTGTTAATTTAACATCTACATTCGTCATATTGTTAGAATATTAGTTTTTTTTACATAGACAAATGGAGAAAAAGTTATGAATCAACTCGAATATTTGTTCAATAAGGTTCAATCTAATTTTAATGTTAAGGTTACTGGTCTTAACCGTTGAAAAGTGGGAGTCTAACTGGAATGAACTGCTTTTTACTGGTAAAACCTCTTTACTGAACTGCAGGTAACTGGTCTTGACCTTTGAAAACTGGGACTCCAACTGGATTGAACTGCTATTTACTGATAGGGCTTTTTCACTAAACTGCTCTGTACTGTTTTCATCAATCATTACAATGTTAATGGTCTAAAAACTGAAATGTTGCTGGTTTTTATAACTTGAGAAAACAGTCAAAACCCTTTCTATATCGACCGTCATTCAAAGGGCTCTCTTTGTCAACTACCAAAAAACCGTACTTTGTGTTCCAACATTCTGCACATGCATTTTGGAATGTATTAAATTTCATATCCGAATTAACGTGATCATTGTAAATGTGTCTTAAATTCATTTCGTCTTGTTTAAAGATGATTAGAAAATTTGCATTGTCTCGAATTAAATGTTTTGGTATTCGTGTATAGGTTTGACACAAGTAAAAACTATCTAATTGATGATGTCGTCCCATACTAAAGTAGATTCGTATTGTGTCCTGCTTTTCACAAGCAATGTCATCAAAAATAAACACAGAATCTCGCTTAGCCTTTTCTGGTAAAATAACATCGCAGTTGTTTGAAAATGTAAAAAAACCCAATTTCTTTATAGGTTTTATTACTTGTCTTAGGAACTCATATTTTGGTTGATGTAGAGATTTTGAGTATATATATATATTTTTAAATCTTAATCCGTTTGGATGTAATAGCAAACTCAACATAGTATTTGTTTTTCCACAGTTCGATGGACCGGTAATTAGGCATCTTATACTATTGGGGAAAAGCTTTCCATGTTTTTTATTTATTTTAAGATTTGATGTAACTTCTAAGTTTCGCACAGGTAATTTATATTGTTGTGTAATGAAGCGCATAGTGGCAAATACTAAAATAGAATCCTATATATGTAGAGTATTTATTTAAAAAAATACCATTTAGTTTCTAATCTTTCTATAGCAAGGATGATCAAATAAAAATGATTGACTATTCGAAAAATTTCATCAGTAAACAAAAGTTAGCGAAAGGTGAAGGTTTATTGAACACAGTTATAAACAAACTACCCTTTGAATTACATTTGCCTGGTTATCAGTTTTGTGGACCTGGAACAAAACTCCAAGAACGGTTAGCTCGAGGAGATTCAGGAATAAATATATTAGATCAAGCGTGCAAAGAGCATGATATATCATATTCCAAAAACAAAAATACACCTGATCGTCACAAAGCCGATAGAATTTTAACTGAAAAAGCTTGGCAACGTGTAAAATCTAAAGACGCTAGCTTATCTGAACGAACAAATGCACTTCTGGTAACTAATCTTATGAAAACAAAAGTAAAACTTGGAATGGGTTGTTCTAACTTAACCAGACAAAAGCGGAAGGGGAAAACTGACACTGGCACTGGTACAACTAAAAAAAACAAAATTAAACAGTTTACCTTCAATAATTTGAGACAACTGATTGGAACACAACTCAAACGAAAGAAACCTTTCAATTTAGAAAATGCTAGCAAAATAGCCTTAACATCTGCAATGAAAACCGTAGAAAAGAAAAGAGGGAAGATTAAAACCCCTAGAGTTATTTCAGTACCAAAAATTGGAGAGGCAATTCCATTCCTTGTACCTCTATTTGCTGGCCTTTCGGCTCTTGGAGCTCTGACGGGAGGTACTGCCGGTGTAATCAAAGCTGTCAACGATGTAAACAATGCTAAAAAGGATCTTTTAGAGAAAAAACGGCATAATTTAAAAATGGAATCTATTGCAGTTGGTAATGGTTTACACCTTAAACCTTACAGAAAAGGATTTGGCTTATATTTAAATCCTCAGCCAAAAAACTTATAAAGTCGCTACCCAATCGTGCATTAAATGAAATAGATATACAAAATTTTGCAAACAAATACATCCCTCATTTTCGAGGAGTCTTTATGCGAGATAGTCTACCGAAGACTAAGCCTTTTAAAAATGAGTGTGGAATTGTTAATCTAGATTCATCAATTGGCCTCGGAACACATTGGGTAGCGTATTATAAAAAAGACAAACATATTGAATATTTTGATAGTTTTGGTAATTTGCAACCTCCTATCGAAATAATTAATTATTTGGGGGACAAAATTGGTTATAATTATACCAAACATCAAAATTATGATTCGTTTAACTGTGGTCATTTATGTTTAATATTCCTATACGATTGTTATTTTCAAAGCAATAAATAATTAAATAAATAAATAAATAAATAAATAAGTTAATCATTTAGTCTGTTTCTTGTCGTCATGGCAATGACACTTACTTTAAGCGGGAGAACTTCCCAACTATCAGCAGAATATTTTCCACCTTTGGACCTTGATAAGGTCTATGTTTGTGGAATGATTGATTTTCAAACTTATAACTCCATACCAAATGTTGACGAACGTAACAATGTATTCCATATAGGGGAGCATGCAATTGAAATTCCTGAAGGATCGTACGAAATTGAAAATATTGCTGACTATATTACCGACAAATTATTATCATTAAACTCAACTATTAGTTGTACTATAGAAGCAAATTTCAATACAATGCTGACTACAATCAAATCTTCAGAACAAATATTTTTCAATAAAGAGAGAACCATTGGAAAACTACTCGGATTCAGCAACACTGTTCTTTCTGCCAGTGAAATGCACACGTCGGATTTACCTGTAGACATAAATAAGGTAAATGTCATCAGGATTGAGTGTAATATAATAACTGGGTCTTATTTGAATAATACTCCTGTACATACTATACATGAATTTTCACCGGAGACAGGATCAGGGTATAAGATAATAGAAGTTCCAACAAATGTTATCTATTTACCTGTGAATGTCAAACGAATCAGTTCTCTGACGCTGAAACTCGTAGACCAAGACGGAGACTTAATAAATTTTAGAGGAGAACGTATAACAGTGCGCTTGCATTTAATTCCAAAATCTGAATTATGTTAATCTATAATAATAATAATAATAATTATAAAACAAATACCAGAAGCTATCACTTGATTAGTTCTCCTCCGACAGTAAAACCCTTAAGACCAACATTAACAACTGAAAATAAAGCTTTTCTTCAAGGCTTAGGCTTTGAGTTAAGATAATACAAACAAAAACAATATGAACGATATATTAAATATATCTGATGGACCTGTCCATGATAATAGTATAACAAAGTTCGAGTATCACAGTTATTCACCCTTTGTTCAGTCATTTAATACAAGCGATGAAATACGTATTGCAATACAGAATCAAGACTTGTGTATTTTACCTAGTGAAAGCTATATCTATATTGAAGGAAGTCTTACAAAACCTGATAACACATTTTCCACTACAACAGGATTAACAAATAATGCCATGGCATATTTATTTGAAGAAATACATTATGAGCTCAATGGAATAGAAATTGAAAACAATAAAAACGTTGGCGTTACAACGTCATTGAAAAATTATATATCTTCGACTAGTAACGAAAGTAAGCGGTTAGAAAATGGATCATGGACTGGAAATGCTACAATTCCAGCAAAAGATGTTTTCAATTTTTGTATGCCTCTAAAATCTCTGATGGGGTTTGCAGAAGACTATAAAAAAATTATAACAAACGCAAAGCATGAATTAATTCTAGTTCGATCTCGAACCAATGAGAATATTTATTTATCTAATTCAGATGAAAATGAAAATTTAAAGTTATCGATTTCTAAAGTACACTGGAGAGTTCCACACATAACATTGTCCGATTCAAATAAACTTACCCTATTGAAACAAATTCAATCAAAACCTATTCAAATACACTTTAGAAATTGGGAGCTCTATGAATATCCGACACTGCCAGCCACTACTGATCTTGTATGGACAGTAAAAACTTCAACTCAACTTGAAAAACCAAGATATGTAATTCTCGCTCTACAAACTAATAGAAAAAATCAACGTTCTAAAGATGCAAGTAAATTTGATCATTGTGACGTATCCAATGTAAAGGTGCATTTAAACTCCGAATCGTATCCTCGTGAAGATTTAAATCTTAAATATACAGAAGATCGGTATGCTGTTCTCTATGAAATGTATTGTAAATTTCAAGAATCATACTATAATAAACAATCACAACCGCTCTTATCACGGAAAGATTTTAAAGATATTGCTCCTATTATAGTTATTGATTGCTCACGTCAAAATGAAGTTATTAAAACAGGCCCTGTAGATGTAAAAATTGAACTAAAAACATCGGTTACAATTCCAGCTTTCACATCTCTATTTTGTCTGATACTTCATGATCGTTTAATTGAATATAACCCTATTACTGGTGAAGTTCACAAACTGACTTAAATTGAATGTCATAATTTAAAACTTTGTCAGAACGTAGTGTGAATTTATCGCGAACACACACACATTATCTTAATTATGAATACCTATATTGTAGATTTCCAAGGCATTGGAGGATTGAATAAAGAGTTCATTTTGAAAGAACTAGCTATATTGTATGAAGGAGATCATCATCATCATCATTTTATTGTTACACCCCCGTGCAATTTGAGTCTATTATCTACATCACTCAGAAGACAAGCCCACTGGTTATATAACAATTATCATGGATTATGTTGGAATGGAGGGTATATCAGTTTTGCAAAAGTAAAAATATTCCTACGAAGAAAAATTCAAAATGGTACTGTCTACGTTAAAGGCATCGACAAAGCAAAATGGCTTAGAAACTTACTTGCTAATGAAAATGTAGAAGTCAAAAACGTAGAAGATTTTTTTAGCTGCCCAAATTTAAAAAAACTCAGAAGTATTTATCCCAATCAAATACAATGTGAAAACCATGTAAAATGTTGTGCACTTCAAAATGTTTTTCTTTTAAGTATGTTCTTGAATGAGTGTAATGCGAAGTAAATAAAATACATTTTTTTTATTTTTGTAAACTTAAATTTTCTTTTATTTCACAAGTTTTTAGAAACATTATTTTCATATAAGGATTGCCTTTTATAACCGTAAGGTAAGGAACTATGGTCTTCCAAAAAACGACGTTTTTCTGCTTTTGCCCTATACGTTTTTATTTCTGGTATGGTGATAACTTCATGCTCTTGAGTTCTCCGAATATTATTTGATGTTATTATTATACTGTTTTCATTATCTGATGAAGAAGAATTCAGTACAGCATTCTTAATTGAATCAAAGTTAATTTTTTGTGATGATTCATAATTCAGGAAAATGCCTTTTACCTTGCAGACAACGTGTTCAGTATTATCTCTTGTACTAAATACTTTAAAAGAATAATTTTTAGGGCCTCCACTTACAAACTCCGTTATATAACTTCCAACGCCGTAACTTTCTAGTTCATCTGTCATATCACCGATAAATTTCCCAGTAGGTGGAAGGAAATCCCCTGGCCGACTTACATATATAACTGAATCTGTGTCATAGTAGAGAACTCTTTCCTCTAAACTCTCTAGATAGCTGTAGAGTTTAAGACGAGCTAAGGTAGTTGTATAAGCAGCAATACAAACATTAACTGTCGATAGGGAGTCGGCTGCTTCTTCTTTCATTTCAAAGTTAACAACAATGTTTTCTTCATTTACGGGGAGAATATGCGACACCTCAACTGATGGATGTGTAAGTAGATGAAATAATGTTGAAGGGGTGTTCAAAACGATTGTTTGAATTTGATTTTCATGCTGTCCAAATTTCCCCCAAAATGAATTCAATATCAGCTTAGCCAGCGATCTCTTCCCCGAATTTTTGCAAATTTCTGAATATTCCAGCTTAATATTTTCCTTTGCAAGAAAATCATCTATGTATTTAACCTTTTCTTCATGAGATGAACATTCACTTGGCCATCCTGATGCTTCTTGTTTAATCTTTAGAAATTTGTTCATCATGGAAGTAAAAAGACCATCAGAATTCGTTTCTAAGTTATATTCCGCAACATCATATTCCCATATTTCGAAAATAGTAATTATAATATATCCTTTTTGAACTGCTTTCAAGACTTCGTCAATTACCCAGGTTCCAATTAATGCTCTTTGCTCGTTGGAATGAGTACACATCTGGTCTAGATTTTTTTCATCACTACAGCTTTTGCACAATGAAAACATGAGTTTTTTATTTTGCTTAATTGGTAATACCGGGTGAAGTAGGTGTTCTGGGGGTAGAATTTTGCATTTGACAATACCATTTACGTGTTCTAGTTTTGTTGGTGAACAATTATTAGCACTTCCGTATACATGGATTTTAGGATGACCAATAGGAAATTTTCCGGTTTTACAGACCCATGGGTAAAGAGAACAAATATCTATATAATGAATCTTTTCACCTGACTTACATTTAAAATAATTAAATGAATTCCCGGTTCGTCCACCATAAAAAGCATCACGAGGATTCAGAGGAGAATTTTGAATTAATTTATGAGTTTCAATGAAATTTAATTCTTCTTTATTAAACTTCTTAATAAGATGGTGAAATTCACAAGACCACATTTCAATGACTTCGTAATTAAACTTTCTTAATCGCTCAGTTTTAGCTATTGTTCTTTCATACCGTTGATTTAGTGTATCTGTTTCATTTTCATGCAAAGGTTCATCGCGTTTATGTTTCAAACATAGAGGATGTCCATGAATGTAGCAGCCGTGGAATTCAAAAATTTGCTTTGTTTCTTTACAAAAACCATCAACCTTTACTCCGTTTATAAGTTCTTCTCTACCATTATATGCGTGCTTTATGTTAATGTTTCTTTTTTTTTCTTCCCAAATCATCCACTGTATTGCTTGAACAGATTGGTTATCAATACATCTGTATCCATTCTTAGGTATTAATCCTATAGTGTCAGGTTTCAGAAAGTTTCGTCTGAATAGAAGATTACACGCTGATGCAATAGTTATCGCTTCCAAAAATGGTTCAACATTGCTTTGTTTAAGAAATAATTTTCTAAATTTTAAGCAAGCTCCTGTTAATATTTTTACGTCACTCTTGCAGTATTCTACAATTTCATGATGCATGTCAAAACAATCATTTCTATGCTCCGAATACCATTTTAAAAAGTTATCACGATCTTCAGTTTTCATCGCATCAGGATTATAAAACTCTACTGCTGGTAGTTTACCATTATAGTGTTCATTTTCCTTTGTATTAAATAAATACGGAAAGTAACCCTTTTTGAGAACCGGAGCCAAATCAAAGGCTTTCGGGAGTTTCGACAAAGCCATAGGAAAGTAATTTATTGAGTCGATGAATTTGACGTTTCCAAGCTGCATGTTTAATATTTTTGTACCTCGCATAATAAGTTCAGGGCTTAATTGTGTTTTTCTTAAAACGTAATTTAGGATAAACTGATGGTCATACGCCTGACCATTATGAGCTATCACAATTACTTTTTTAAATTGTTTTCTTATTTCAAGCACATGCTGAAGAAATGTTGATGTGACCATGTCTCCTTTTAAAACATTGATTGATAACTTACAACGTTGACAAAAATATAAATCTTCATGATCTATGCAATGATCACACTTGTGTTGAAATACACACAAATTTGGTTCATGTTGTTTTGTAACAATGTTTGTTTCCTCTTCATCTTTTTTTCCAATAATCTTTTCTTGCCGACACTCAAAATCATAAAATATATATAATAAATCTTTGAGATTAGGTGTCTTCGTGTCAGGACGAATGTAACAAAAATGGTCTTTTGGCACATGTACTTTGCAATATTTGCAAAAGAATTCTCCACAAATGTGATCTCGACCTCCTCCATAGGATTTCAGGCAAAGAAGACATCTTTTTATTTGATCACAAATAGACAGTTTTCCTGATGAACTAGACATTTTGTGGTTGTCATAGCAGTTAGCCCCCTTAAAACTACGATTACAATCTGAACGTACGATTTGTAGTTTTGTCTCTGAACATATTGGTGACCGCTGACATTGAGAACACTGTTTGATGCATCCATGATGATTATTTTTTGTGTTGTATGGTATATGGCAAATTTCACAATAGAACGAGCAGCAAAATGCGGCGGTTAGGGAAGTAATCACATTAAAATGGTTGTTGAAGTATAGTAAATTTATTTTTTTTTCATTTGAATTAGAAAACCCTTCAAACATAATTTTCCTACCTTTACTCCCGTATTCATACACAGTTATTTTGTAGTCTTTTAAATGATTTTGAAAAGCTTTCAATTCTTCTATTCCAGAACCATGTGCTGGTACAATTATTTCTGAATCACTTAAAAGTTGTATTGTTCTCTTTGTTTGAACTTTTAAAATGTCTCTCCTTATTTTGTCAACATCTACTTCTTTGTCTACATATGCCATTGCTACAACCAAAGCACGTGGAAGGCATAAATTATCTGTATTTTTTATGTACACAATTCCTTTTCGTTTGATGCATTCTTCGTCGAAAGTGTTGTACATCTTTGATGGATTTCTTCCCTCCCCAACTGGCATCTGCACCGAAGTAACCGACAAGCAAAAGTTATCTGTGCTTATTCCTTCGGAGTTGCTCTGGAAAATTTTTGATATCATGTCCCATATATCAGAAAAACTCAATTCTGAGCAATTCTTATAATTAATCCACCCACTACCGCGGTTGCTTACGAAGCTTTTACCAGTAAAAGTCACACCCACCTTATCGTTGGGACTAAGATCTTTGATGGCTAAGCATAAAATATCTTCAACAGCGTTCTTAATCCATGAAGTAGGTTCTTCTTGGTCTGGAACAGGATTTAATGCGAATTCTATTTTGCGCCCTTTCACATTAAATCTTTTGATATTAGTTACAATATCGCTCATTATTTCAAAACGCTGAAAGTCCAAGAAAAAAAAAAAAAAAAGAGACGTTAAATTTTTTTCAATGCCCTTTATTTATTTAAAAGCATATTTTTGGGAATTGAGCAAATTATGCTCGTCATCAAAATACAGTGTTGGTAATATGTTTACCTCATGATGCTTTTGTCTCCTATTTTTTTGTGGTTGTTGAGACTGTTGTTTCTGCTGCTTCTGCTGTTGTTGCTGCTGTTGTTGCTGCAGTTCCTGCTGTTGCTGCTGTTGCTGCTGCAGTTGCTGCTGTTGTTGCTGTTGTTGCTGTTGTTGCTGCTGTTGCTGCTGTTGTTGCTGCAGTTCCTGCTGTTGCTGCTGTTCTTGCTGCAGTTCCTGCTGTTGCTGATGTGGCTGCTGTTCATGCTGTTGCTGCTGTTGCTGCTGTTGTTGCTGCAGTTCCTGCTGTTGCTGATGTGGCTGCTGTTCCTGCTGCTGCAGTTGCTGATTGTTTATATCCTTTAGATGGAAATCAATATGAAACGATAAGTCTCCATACGGTTCTACTACTTCGAATGCGCACTTCTTCATGTTAGCAATATCCTCATTGTCCAACTGAGCGTTGCATCGTTTCGGCAGGAAAACTGAACAATTTTCCAATTCGAGCATGATCTGCTCGCCATATTTTCCGTTTACCCTCTTGCACTCGATTATAGGGTAGCGTTTCTTCTGAATGAGTTTTGACAAACTCAGTATGGGTTTTTGGTTTTTAGCCATATTTACTTTGGACTTCAATTTTGAAAGGAACGACATTTTGTGTTCTTCTATCGGATGATCTATATAGAATGTCCAGATCTTCTCCTTGCATGTTACTCGTCAACTCGGTTTTGAGATTCACTTGTGCATAATTCTTATTTTTTTTTTTTTTTTTTTTTTTTTTTCTTATCCTACTTATCATACTCGTACCTTCTTTTCATAATGATTGCCATATTTATCCCAATTCCATACTTACTTCATATCTTCATATATCTTAAATACTGAGATTGTGTCATCAAAATCACCCTTTGTAGCGTTAAAGAACAATTATCATTGACCATCACATTTTTCTTACGCATATTACTTTTCTTAATTAAAGTTATGTTATTTCAAGGAAAGGAAAACTCACAAGAGTTCTCGACTTAAATGAAAAACAAAAACAACGATCGAATCCAATCGATCGCTCTGCACAGTTCTGCTGTGTCAGCTTAATCTCTCAACTCAATTACACAAGAAGTGTAAACAACCCCCATCACACTCATCATCTTTCTTTTGTCTTGAGAATTTGAGATACAAAAAAAAAAAAAAAAAAAATTCATGTCTGCGGATTCAACCACTGAAAAATTCCAAGACATACATTTTATACCTACTTTTCTTAATAATCCCCATATTCATACCAATTCCATACTAACTTAACTTCATATCGATTTCCTTAATTAACTTTTTGCCTCCCCCATATCTTAAATACTGAGATTGTTTCATCTTAATCAAAATCCAACGTCCGTTGTAGCGTTTGAAGAATAAATATAAGAATCAATTATCATCATTTTTTTTTTCTGGAGTTCTCGACTTAAATGAAAAAAAAAAAAACAACGATCGAATCCAATCGATCGCTCTGCACTACAGTTATGCTGTGTCAGCTTGACCTCTCAATTCAATTACACAAGAAGTGTAAACAATCGCATCACACCCATCATATTTCTTTTCTCTTAAGAATTTGAGATACAAAAAAAAAAAAAAAAAAAAAAAAAAAAAAAAATTCATGACTGCGGATTCAACATAAACAATCACACTCCACGCACTGCTTCCCAGTCGGTAGTGCACCTATTCCTACTCACAAGTTGAGTATTTTTTAAGTGGATTAACACACGCAATCGAATTTGGACATAACAGTTGTTGTATGTTTGAAATTGGTAACTTGTTGGTAGTAATTTTGTTTTGCTAGACAACCTTAGCCAGAAGGCAAGGTTGAGACCTTAGACAAGTGTCCCAAGACAAAGCCAATTTCGTTTTTACTGCTTGTAAGGCATGTCAGAAACTCTTTTTTGCACCTATACTTACAAATTTTAACAAAATGATGTAAAGCTTAACAAAGGGGTTCAAAAATTCTCAAAAAAGTTGTGAGATGATTCAAGCAAGTAACCTTGGAAAACGCTGTCACGATCATAAAAATTCTCGTTGTTTAACATGGATCACATCCATTCTTCGGTGAGCCATTTAAACTGCAAAGTGGGAAAAAACAAAACTACCCTTTTTGTAGCGACTCTAGAAGAACACATCCAAAAATGCACTTTATTTTAAGGAAGAGCCTCTGGAATATGTCGAGGACTTCATAAACTTGGAGGAACTAGTATCATCCAATGTTCAAAAGGATAGATAAGAACGAAATCTATCGAAGAATAACGAATTGTTAGACAGCTTTGGAACATTTCAACTTCGCTGGACCTGGAGATTTTGGAAAAAAGCAGGGAAAAAATCGGGTTGTATTCAAAATCCCGAAAACCCAGATTCCGAAAAAAAATCCAAAATCCCGAAAACCTTAAATCTCGGAAAAATAATCCTAAGTGTAAAATTAAGAAGTAAAGGCGTAAAAAACAATATTACTGTTAAGTTCAGTTAATATCTCTTTGAACATATTTTCAAGTTTTTATTGTGCGTTGCGTTGTGATTGAATAATTAAGTGGGAAGAAATCGTTGAATTAAAATCAATAAAATTGTGAGTTTTAATATTTAAGTTATAATTTTATGTTTGAAGTGTTATTTAAATGGTGTTTTATTTTATGTTTCATAGAATATTTTCAGTGAACAGACATTTTTGATTTTTTTTACTTTTTCTGATTTATTTTCGGGATTTTGGCCTTTGGGGTTTTCGGGAATTGGGATTTTCGGGATTTTGGGTTTTCGGGATTCAGAATTTCCAAATTGTGTCCGTCTCCCGAAAAAATCATATGAAAATTTTTTAATCACTTTAAAATCACTAGTTTAAACAATTTTTGAAAAAAAAAGAAGTAAACCATCTTTTAGTTATCTAACTGTTTTGAATTTAAAAAAAAAAATTCCAAAATCTTTGAACCATTTTTTTTTTCGAAATCCAACATTTTTTGAGTATGCCAACATATAGCACTTTCCACTTTGTAGTTCTTATCAGAAAACAAACATTGAAATCATTTTGAAAAAAACCGTTTTTGAAAAAATAAAATACCTAACTTTTTTTGAAAACCCAAAAAAAAACTTTTTTTGAAAAATGAAAGAATTAATATTATTTATATAAGGGCTTTTAAAAAACCGGTCTTATCGAAGGTATCGTTAAAAGACAAAAAAAAAAAAAACATCCTTCGGAAAGAATCGTAGGAGGTTTTTGAGAAAAATGAGTTTTCATTAAAAATCATATGGCAGTAATTTTTTGAGCTAAAAAAATTTCAATTCCCCTCTGTACAATACTTAGAAATCTCTACATACCAAGTTTGAAGCAAATCGGTCCAGCCGTTAAGGTTGTAGGTCCCGATACAGACAGGCAGAATTGTCAGACCCATGTACATAAAAATTGATTTAAATTTGAAATATTATATGAAGGCAGAGTTAAGCTAATAAATAACAAAAATTCTGTGACGTAATCATCTCTCAGAACCAATATACCTTGCTCCGGCCTAATGAACGTGGGTTAATAATATATCATTCAGAATGTATTTTGGAGTAGAAATGCACAATAAAGTTTTCTTTTATATTTATAACATTCCAAAAAGGTTAAACTCAGGTAGGGTGACACAAAAGTTCAATACGACGACTATGGAAGTAATCTTTTTTTTTTTGCAATCAACGATAGGTATACGTATCTACCAATCAATCTATCGGACCTTGATGTCAAAACTCATAGGACTTATTTTGTTTAAAAGCAATTTATTAATTTACCTTCTATATTATTTAAAACACATCTAAATTAATGAACTTTTTCTTGTCCAATATACTTCGGCTACAAGCTACTCGTACCGACCCTTATCATAGATGTGTATTATAAAATCATCTCATGGCCATATTATCATCATGCTGTCTCATAACGATTATTGGCCTTAACTCCCTCTAAACGTTTTATGTGCGATATAAATCTACCAAACATCATATATAAATAAGCTTCTCAGAGCTTTTAAATCAAATCAACACTCACCGTTTTATTATCATGGATGCTAAATGGTAATTTATTTTATCCACATATTATAAGTAGTCCATAAAATAAATGATTCATAAATCAGCACCATCAACCAACCCATCTACTACTTCTACCTTCCTTTATATATCCCAGTGTGGCTGCTCCACTTCCTTTTACCCGGTAATTGATTTATTTCTCTGATATACGACTATGATAGTAAAAAAAATAAATAAAAAAGGTAAACACCATGGCAACTGTCCAAACCATTTAATATGTTAATTCCAATTTCCACCACCCCACCTAGAGCAGCGCACTGACAGATACCCTAAAAAAAAAAAAAAAAAAAACATGGTACGACAGTGTTCCCTTTTGCAATACAAATTTGTCGTGTCTGTTTGTCTTCATTATATGCACATATACAGTTATGTACCCGCATATCATATTATTATGTCACCCTCGATCAATCAAATATTAAATCACAAGTTTTTGCACTTTTCGAAACACCACCACCACACCACCATCATCCACATCAACCGTATAACGGTACCGGTCATGCAATGACCAAGCTAGCACCAAATGTCCACCATTATTTTGTTTGTCGTCTGCTCTGAACGCGACCAACTCCAGGCACTTCCTTATCGACATACTATTCGTAGTCGCACTGCTCGAATTCCAGTATACGATTTATGCAGGTACGAAGTGGACAAAAGTGTGCAAAGATACATTTTTAATGACACGAAAGCATGCATGGCGACGACCGGTCTAACACACTTAACACCCCGCCACATATACGTATGTACCTATGTACTATAGTTGTTGGCTGGCTGAGCTGAGCCCTTTTAACAGGACCGGGGAAATGATGCAACACTACCAAGACCACCCTACGTCCTATGACTATATGAAAGGAACTCTGTGAGGAACTCTATTTGCTGTTTGAGATGTCAATACACGGCGGAGGGTCGTGTATTTCTTTACGACAGGTTAATAGCTTGTACGGTATCTTAAAAAGAGTCTTGATATGTGACTGCATGCACGTGTTTATTCGCCAGCAAAAAAAAAAAAGTTTTTCGTTAAAGGGACTCCACGACAACGGGGGAGGCATAAATAAGGGTGTTGTGGCGACAGACGATAAAAAATGGCGAACAAAAAAATCTGGTTGGAAAAAAAAATACCTCGGCTAAGGGTTGGATATGGATATAGCCATGGCTTTGCCTCCGGCTTTATGGGGTTCGTATAGTGTGGTGTAGTGTTTCGCACCACGCAGATTTAAAAATTAAGCCTCGAGGTAGGGAAGCAAGCAATTACAAAGTTGTTCATTAGGCGAAGGTGGTTGAGAAAAAAAAATGAATATCATTGTTTTTGGGGGGTTGAAGTGAGGCTTATCTTCACTTATTAATACACGAACCAATTTAGAAGACCGTGAGCTGGAGGGTGTTGAGTAGGCAAAATGAAATGAATGTTCCGAAGTAGATTCAGATGTAGGTACCTTCAACATGCATTTTGAGCCAAAGCTATTAATTTTAAAAAGGCACTCGCCAATGAAAGCAGATGTTCTAGTTGCTTCACACAAATGGCCAAAGTGTCACTTTCTGAATAGAAAAACATTGACAGATGATGGGGTCAGGCAGGGTTTGACTTCTGTCAACTGTTCAATTTTCACTGATGACAGCTCATCGCTCATGTAATTTTCAGCTGTATGAAGAAGAATGCAAGGAATTTTATCAATACAACAAAAACAAGCATGCTTGGAAGAATTTTTCAAACTGTGATGAGCGCAACCAGGTATTAACATCTGAATCAGTAAACCAACGTTTTCATGTATGTATGTAAAGGGTGTTTTTTTAGACGTGTGATTTTCAAACAAATTGTTAAACTTTATGATGAAAAAAAAAATAATGAATCTATCTATCTACATAATTTAATGTTATGGCCAAGAATTTAGCTTTATTAGAGGGTTGTTTTAAAAATGATTTCGGGCAAGTGGCCGCCGCGGCTGGCTCGAACAAATTCGTGGGCGATTATGTCGAACGAATATTGAACGCAGCGTGCGATGCGTCATGCGATCCGAACCATTATTTTGGTAATAAATTTGCACGGTTTGCAAACGCTGTTCAGGAGTAAGTTCTGATGTGTTTTTTTTCCAGCCGGGGTTTCGCTCGCCGGTTTGTCCAGGTTCGTTATCAAAGAAAAACAAGGAAAACTTTGATTGAGATTCTTCAATAAATTCACAATTATTTTTATTTAAATCCTTAAATGTCAAAATTATAATAGTTACTGTATTGTTTATAATTGTACATTCATTATTCTAATCTTTAAACGTTTAATCACTTAATTCGTTATTCCGCTCAGAGGCTATATCTTCCCAGGTTGCACCGGTGAAATCCTTCTTCGGTTGTTATTCCTTCGGTCCGCACTGATTCTAGGCTTGCCGCTGAATATTTGTTTTCTGGGAACAAAGAATGGTTATTATAATAAAGTGGAACTTAATACTAAAACGCAAAACATAGAGGTTGCAAACAGCAGGCTTTCGCTCTGGTCGATCAGCAGGTATAAGGCCCCTGGTGGCAACTAATACTTAATTTTAATAATAAGACAACTATTGAAGTTGCAAACGGCAGGCTTACGCTCTGGTAAATAAACTTCATTTCAATAAACTATGTAACCATAGAAGTTACAAACGGCAGGCTTACGCTCTGGTCGATCAGCAGGTATTAATGCCCCTGGTTGCAACTAATACTTAAATTCAATAACAGCTAAAGCATGCCTAAAAACCACTAAGACCCCTTACCACTGGTGGGGGGAAGTCAGAGAGGTTAAATAACTAAGATAACATAAATGCCTAAAATAAAATGATGAATTGCTCCATGCTTCTCTGTGTTCTTCTTATGTTATATGGCGGCAGCAACATCGTGTGAGTTGTAAAAGCAAAGATAATTTTCCATGCTCTTTAAACACACGCTTCGTCGTTGTTGCTGTTTGTGGTGTAAGCATTGGAATGGATCATGTGACGATGACGTATCGTAGAAAAGTAGAATGTATGATGTACTTATATTGAAAATAGGTTAGAGATGTGACGCTTCGTTACAAAGTCTATTCATTATGAAAGGGCAAACTAAACTAAGCATAAATCATGTTACAGCTGTCAAAAAGACCAACTCCGAAAAAAAGTACTGCCAGACTGAAAACCACATACGTTTTAAAAAAAAAAACACACACACATACCGCGAAGTACGTGCACGAATGATTGAGAATACAAATGCTACACGGTCAGCTGATGCGAGCCATTGGCGCCGCCATATTGCGACATGCGACAGATGAACAAAAACATTTGAGGCAATGGAAAAAAAAGTTTCACTTTAAAATCACCCTTTATATATAGAAGCTTGACTTAAACCTCTGACTTCTTATTTTTGAGCTTAAAATCTGTGCTGTTGTATGGAAAAGGCAAATGGACCGAACTAATAATTGAAAGCTGAACGAGAAAAATGTGGGTACGTCCGAGATACTGTCTAAAATACGGAAGCTTAAAACCAAGCCAAGCGAAGTAATGTCAAGTTTTCTTTTACTGATGGGCTTCGAACTGGGAGCAAAAAATTCCAAGCTTATATACTGCCTTTGAAGTGTCTATTGAATTTCATATCGGAAAACTGCTTGGACAAAATATAATAATCCATCTCTCAAAAACTGTTTCGGAACTCAAAAATCGAAACAAAGAAAGCTTCAACCTTCACAATCGAAAAAGTTAATTTACGTCTTAGAATAGCCAAACACACACCACTTAGCCAAATGTTTATCCCAATAATGTCACACACTGTTTACTGTTTACCCATCAGCTAATACCAAAACTTGTGTAAACAAAGTATTATTACCTTTATTTCACAACACACACATTCATACAACCTAACTAACACAAAAGTAAATGTAAATTTTATTGAAAATTCCATTAGAACCGTTGCGCGCTGATTTAATTTGCTTTCAAGTTCAAACGTTCTCTTCCTGTAAGTAACTTATATACTAGTCCCGTATCTATAGAAAGTATCGACGAATCCGTCAGATAAACATTGATGTTAACTATGCTTTCTGCTGCTGCTGCTGCATCAGCTGATATCTTTGTTATTGTTGTTGTTGCAAAAACAAAACAAAAAATGCAAATATGCATCACACTCAGATAGAATATGTATCTGTGTATATCTATCTATCTATCTACGCATGCTACTGCTTTTGCTGGTTCTGCTCTTCTCTAGATTATATAGCTGTTGGTTGGCCTGGCCTCGACTCTCAAAGTCGTGTATCTAGATAGGTTTCCAGTTCAAGAGATCTAGTGCAGATAGCAGCAATAGCAGCAGTACAGCAAGAGGAGGCTGTATGACGTGCAGCTGTATAGCGTACTTGAAAATCATCAATTTCGTTTCGACCGGTTCTCGCAGTGAGTTCGGCTGGGGTTTATGCATAAAAAGATACATAGATTCATCTGAGTTTTAGTAGCATCATCAAAAATTTACAGATTTTTTTTTTATATATAAATGTGATTGAACTTGTAGTTGTGCGATGATGATGATGATGCTTGGATTGTTCATCTCTCATTCTAGTTTAGCGAAACGAGTTGATTGAACTGTAAACAACGTGTTTAAATTTAAGAACGGCATCCGTTGGATATTTATATGTTTAGCTACGAAAAGACACACAAAAAAAGTACCTCTTCGGAAGACGCTGGCTAGCTGGTGGTGGCGCGAACGATGACGACGACGACGATGATGATGATGATGAGATAATATTGGGATTGAATTCGAGCAAAGGGGAGGGAGGGTGTGTGGGGTAGGACGGGACTTTGGCAAGCTAAACGGTATAATAAATTATTTTAATTATGAAATATTGTGCACAGAATGATAGGAATTAATGTCAGTGGAATACATTATTCCATACACACAAGCGCGGGCTGGATTGGATATAGTGGAGTGCATCTGTTTGGAAGTTTTATTCATGGTCGGCTGTATAATATGGCGGTTTACAGAGTTTTTTTTTAAAGTGGGATGATTGGGATTGGTGCCGCAATATATATACAATATACAGGGTGCGGTGTGGATTATGCGTTGGAATTATTATTATTGTGTTTTTATAAGCTGGGAATGTTATCTTTTAGACGAGGTTTGATTGATGTTGGCCTTTGTCAAGTAGATCAATCAAATTATGAAAAGATGCTAGGGAACTTAGTGTAAGATAGCTTTGGAATTCCGTAGGTCAAAAAAGTTAATGAAATTAGCTAGGCAACATAAAAGAAAACTGGAATGTTTATATTTTGCTGAACAAAGGGTTATCAAGCAAAAGACACATTGCAGACTAGGGAAGGACCGATACTTAATACTCAGGGGGACTTGGTCTACGCAAATCGTGGTTTTTAACTAGTTTTTTGCCCCTTCTAATCTGGCCACAATTTACAAAGCGTTTATAGGCCCAAAACTTGAGTGTAACACCCATCTTTCGGCAGGTGCTTCTCAAACTTTTTTACACCTGCTCGACAGTTCAAATAAAAGCGTTAAAATTGATAGGAGAGAGAAAGATCGTGGAAACATTTCCGTCCCATGATCATCGTCGAAATATTTCATGTCTTTCCTTATTTTACAGGTTCTTCTACAAAAAAATGTTCGAGGTAGCCAGCTGCGTTCCACCTTTTAAACATTTCCCCCGTAAAACTCGTCTTGCTAGGAACGCTCATCAGTTTACACTTGAGCCCAATTTCGAACTTACCGTGAAGAAGGTATTCCTTCTTCAGCCGTACAACACGAATGTGGAATAAATTGCCTGGTACAATTTTCCCCTGCCATTTTGATCTTTATGCATTCAAGACCAATGTTTATCGACATCTCCTTCCCCTTCCTCCCTAATTTCCTTTCGCTCGCGATGTGACTAATCTTTAAAAGGGCTATTCAAAATCCTTGAGCTTGAAACGTGTGCAAAAAAGTTTATTTTCCTAGTAAGTGTAAAATTAATCCTGATTCCTGAGTTATCTCCCTAAGTACCAGTTGTACAGTTGTGGTTCACCACTGAACCTCGTTTTTAGATTCTTGATCCGTGGGTCAAATTTATTTAATCCTCGGAAATCGGTGGGTTAACTCTTGGACCACTGTCCTTACATTAATTCTGCAAACACGAACTGAGTTAAATCATTTTTAAATTTTGATCCGAGGATGAACCTCGACTGTACAACTGGCCCTAAGTACCAGTTGTTCAATAGTGGTTCAGCACTGAACTTCGTTTTTAAACTCTTGATCCGAAGGTCAACTTTTTAATCCAACAAAATAGGTGTGTTAACTCTTGGACCACGATTGTACAACTGGGCCTTAATTAAGTGAATTAACTCTGGATTAGCTGAACTAATACATTCGACATATTTTTAGGCACTAATACATGCATGTTCCATTAGAAGTCTGCGTCTTGGGTCAATTTAATACAGAATTAGCTAACTCAGGTTTAACTAACAACTAAAAACCCGACTTTTGATATCTCTGAAAAGTTAAGTGTTCTTCTATATTTTTGGTTTAATTTGAATAATGAACTGTTCATACCATTTTGTATTGCCAAACATTGTTGAATCCAATCAAATTGGATGAATGCACTTCCAAATGACATCAAACCGCACTATCATAGCCATAACAACTCTTCCTTAATAACAGGCTCACTTTTGACATACAAAATTTAGATTGACATTCTATTTGATTGAAATTATCCAGTTTCATTATTCATTTGCAATAAATGTAACCCAACCATAGAACACATTAATCAAGTATTTCCAACTATCATTCACTATGAGATATACCAAAGCATACCTCAATTCATTCATCTTCATTCTAGAGAGTAGAATAAAAGTTCAATAAATAATCAATTGAATTATAGTTTCAAGATGAAGGATATTCTATATGATTGTATCCTAAAGCAAACTCATGCATGAGTTTAATTCAATTATTTCTAGGATAGGTGTCAGAATAGCCACACACACAGAGGGGCACATGCAAATAGTTTACACAGAAAAAGGATACGATACTGATGCTGTACCCTTTTAAGTCTTCTTATCACAAATTCAAGCTGTTCCCATTTCATTTGTAGCTCATTCTTGTGTGAAATCCTGCAATTGCATCAACTGAACTGCAACTAGACAAAGTTTAAACATAAAATCAAATATTTACCTTAATTTAAACTGCAGCCACCTTCATACTTGCACCTGTATTACCAGAATAAATAAACTCCGGCACACACACACACACACACACCCACAGTTGCACTTCAGTAAAGAAATGAATGGAGCAATGGAGGGACTAAAAATTTTACGAAAATGCCTCTGAGTATTCAAAATAAAAAAAAAAAATCTTGATGATGCAACATAAAAGTTAAAACTGGAAAGTAGAAAAACATATAAATATACAGTGGTGTGTAAAAAAAGGACACAATCAACAATTTTTTAAATTTTAGATTAAGCAAATTTCCACAAATAAAGTCAAAATTAAATTACTTATGAAGTTTGCAGCGGTATTTTCAATAATTTCACTCAAGATTTGACAAGTCTGAAGGACGCCCAACCACACCTTCATAATTGCCAATGCAGTTGCAAAAATGAGCACCTGGTTGAACTGCTGAGTCCCAATAGACAGCTGATTTCAAAATTGTTTGGAAGATCCCGCTCGTAATTTAAGAGGGGTAGTGACCACTCATAAGTTTTACGAAGACTCGTATATTTTTATAAATATTGCTTGATTGAAGAATACCGCCCTAAATTATACAACTTCCGATCAAATATTTGTCCATTTTGTATTCGTTCATTTTTCTTCGTGTATTAATTTTTCCCTAATTAATGTTCTCATTTTCTGCACACCACTGTATACAATGGATATAGCATATCGTAACACTCCACAGACACTTCTGGATTCATTTTGAAACACAATCAGTGTTTCCTTTGGAAATTCATTTCGAAAGCACAGTAGAGGTCCTGTCTGTTGATTATACTGTAGATGATGTTCCTGCTGTTGATGGCTGAATTGACGTGCCAAAGGAGTCATCTTCACAACAGTCCCATGGAGATTTTTTTTTTTATTTTCTTTTTCTTTTTTTATCTTATTTACCTTTGGTACTTCATACTCACGCCGCGCCGGACTTTATCTCTATAAAACAATGTATCCTTATAAAAGAAGCTTTACAAATAAAAATATATACATAAATACCCAGATAACAGACAAACAATGAAACTATGTAAACAATGGTGGTTGTAGAGTTACCGAGCGGATATAATGTTAAAAAGAAAAAAAAAACAGAGAAAAAGAAATATCTATATGTATGTGCTCGGGCGTCATTAATGAGTCTAATGATGTGCACAGCACAGTTGGCCAGACAGCTTTCAAGATTCAAGAAAAGAAAAGTGAAATAAATTGTGACAGTTACGCCAAACAAGATAGATTTTCAAGGGATCCATTACCACTGTCTGTATGCACAAAGAAAAAAAAAAAAAAACATTTCCATTTCTTTCATCTTGACTTCGATTACAAAAGACTTCAAGGTAAAAACAAATATAAATTGTCATTATCGCATCGAACTTATTGATTTAAGAATAAATTAAAGTACTTTTTTCTTCCCGCTTTTGATTTGAGCCAAGTTTTGTGTAAGGTTTTCGTTTTTCCTTTGAACTGTATTCAAGACGCAGGAGCCTTCTTTTTAAATTTAGATAGTAATATGACTTCCTTGACATCAAAAACATAAGAAATCAAATATCAAGTTATCAGAAATTACTGAGATTTAAGAAAAAATATTTTTTTATTTTGTTCAGTGTGCTTCAAATATATTTTTTGTGAGCCGCCCTACTTTATTATTTCGTCCACAGTTGGCGCATCGATCGAATGTATATGGAATTATAAAACTTCGCATGAATTGAAGAAAGCAGGAAAAGTGTTGATAAATCAGTGCGTTATTTGAAACAAAAATCCGCCATTTTGTTGGTAATGTAGTGAGTAATTTGTATAAAGACAAGCATACATATGCAACATTAAATGTAAAAATGTTGCGGATACAAAGTATATTTAAATACTGACAGTTGCAGAGACACTACATTATCAAGCATTTTTTTAAATATTAATGACGTTTACCTGTCAACGAATCTGTCATTAGTGACAAGAGAACCGAAATTCAAGTTGATTTTCCAACGGGTTGGGTACGATTTGCCGATTTTTAAAATGTCGATTTAAAAAAATCGATCATCATAATGTCGACTTTCGAAAAGTCGATTGGTAAAAATACCGACTGCTCAAAATGACGACTCTTATAAAGTCGATTTTGTAAATATTGACTAGTAAAAGGTCGAGTGCCGCGCCGCATGCAAGTGAACATCATTTACTTTGCCACTGTCGATCAGTGTTGCGCCCCTCAGATACTATTATTTTTTTTAAATAATTTAAAAAATTAAACTGTCGATGAAATCAAAAAAACATTTCTTTATCAGTATAAAAGCCGACATTTTTAATGACACTTTTCAATCGACATTTTCATAGTCTGGTTTTTACTGCTGGAACACAATGGAGCCGGAGTCGGATCCGCAATCGCATGTCAAAATATTGAATACACACGAATTCAATGTTGTGAACACAACAAGACGGATCCGCAAACTCAGACGCAAACGGCGACGGACGAGTTGGCCAACTTTAAATAAATACGTGCGTATTTTTGACATTCCATACAAAAAAAAGAGCAACGTGCTAATAAAATCCTTTTAGAAATTAGATCAAGGTAAGTACAAATTTATAGAAAAGACTATACATGATGCGATATATGTTTTATCATCTATTATATGCATATATATGTATATTTTTCAGTGGAAAATGTAAAAAAAAACGTGGAGTACGTACGACTCCATTGTGGGCACTTCTAATAAGGTACGTACGGCATGCGATACGGTTGCGGCTGCGGTTCCGGCTGCGTTTTTCTATTGTGTTCCAGCAGTTAATCTGTCAACTTTTTTTTTGTCGACCAAACATTAGTCGACATTTTGACAGTCGATGAATTTGTATTTATACAGTTGACTTTTTTTTGTCGACCATTCGTACGCTTTCCTTTTCCACCACTTTCTGACCTAGGCCAGTGGGGCTTGTTATTTGCTCAAAGAGAAAAGTCGTCTAGAGCGATTACACATACATTAACATTTGAAGTTGACACAATAACAAGCACTGACAACTGAGGCCATCGGCCCATAACAAGACAGAATGACAGTCAACATAGAAGAGAGATGAACAGAGTACACATGTCAACAGCACGCGTTTGGTGTCGTACGGTTCTCCATCTGATTATACTAAATTGGAAGCGATGCTTTATCAGATCATTTAGAGAAATCATTTTCTTATTAGACAAACGAATGTTTTTTTATTTTGCTTTTGCGGAAATTAAAGTTTCAATAGACCTAAGAGCAAATCTGGCATTTTTGAAATATCGTGTGCAAAGTGTCAAACAATCTCAACAAATTCTGAATAATGTTATGTTGTCAAAAGAAGTTAAGCACTTTAAACAATAAATGTCCCTTCGATTTTGTTTTTTCATAACGTAAATTACATTGCCGACCAAGAAAACTCGCATGTCACTAATCGGAATTTGAAACTCCAGTTATTTGAAAACGTTAATTTTGAAAAAAGTACTTATTTTACACCTGATTTAAACTTTTTTTTTTAATGAAACCAACAAAATCTTTTTGTACAATAGAATTGGCGTTTAAATTCTGGATTATTTTAAACTGTGCTATTTTATGAATTTTTCATACATCGCATTTCGGTTTCATTGTTTGGAATTGCCATTGTTTATAGTAGACTTATATTTGAACAGTTTTTTGGAATAACCTGTGACGTTGAAAAAAAATATCTTCTTTTAGAATTAGCACTCTCATTCAGAAGAAAACATTATTTATTTAAATGCTTGATTTAAACATTTTTTTATTGATATACATAGTCAGCATAATTTTGACAATGTTTTACAAATAAGGAATCTTAAAACGTGCCACCTGTCAAAACTAAATAAATGCCGTTTTTTTTCAAACTAATTGCGTGTTTAAAGTGGGTGGTCTTGTTGGAACTTTTTTATTGGCACATTTATAAAAAAAAGTGCTAGGAAAAATTAAAATTCCAGAAAAAATCATTTTTTATTTCATTTAAACTCATTATTCCTGTTATTGCCAGTAATAAATCTTTTTTTTTTTTTGCATTTTATAACCTTCTCACCTGTTAAGTAATATGTAAATATCCAACAAGAGATTCCACCAACATAATCAATCAGTGCTTATCCGCTCCTTGTTGCTCTTCATTGCCATTTATATTCCTGGAAAGAAAAAAAATCCTTGAGATATTTGGATAAAGCCATTTATTAAAATAAATTAATATGCCATGTAGTTGAAGCGTCAACAGTTTGTTAAGATATTACAATGTCGCATCCTTTGTTGGACAAAACAAATAGTAATATTAATTATGTCGTTGTAAAAGAAGAGAGCTGTAGAGAAGATAAGGCTCAAAACATTTATCATTGTTGAATAAATTTAAATTACTAGGCTTTGTGTTTTTGTTTTTGGTGTAAGTGTGGGTGTGGGATGGGTATATTAGCTTTCCTAAATGTATGTTGGCTATCGATAAAACTAATCACTATTTTTATCGAACAGTTTTATCAACGACAATAAATAAGTGATGAAAGCGGATGTCATCAATTTAATGAAATTGTATCGATTGAAGGGCAGAAAGAAAGAGTGTATGATAATGGAGGTGGTCGGTCCTTTGACAAATGATATGCTTCCCAGAGTTTATTGAATTTAACTGTAACTGTCAATTATCATAAAAATAGGGATTTAAATTTCGGTTCGTGGGAAAATTTAAACATTAAATCTATTTTAGAGGTAAAAGTTTTGAATGTGGTAGCATATACATACAGGCTTAAGTTGTTAAGTTAAAAAAGCAAAAAATGTTTAATTTTTATTTTCTTTTGTTATTCTACAGGGTTTTCCAATAAGAGGTGTTATTTTGATATTCAAAGAAAAATGGCATTTTTAGAGATAAATGATCGGATTTTTATTTCAATGTAAAGAGTAAAGTATGCCATAAGTAATGGAAAACAATATCAGCCAAATGGCCGCCACGGCTACGCTTACACAACAATATCCTTCAAACGAAATTTTCAATCATAAAATCGCAAAGTGGCTGCAATATTCTCAGTTGTTCTTGAGCGACGTGCACGTGTTTTATTCTTCACATCGGTAACTTTTCCCAACAGCTCTAAATTTTTGAACCAACTTCTGAATTGCAGTCCGACAAGGTGCTTCATGACGCCCAAATAATGTTTTAGTTTTACGAACCGTCTCTGACATATTTTCTCCAGATTTATAGTGAATTTTAATAATTTCAATGCGTTGTTGAAGCGTGTATCGTTCCATTTGTTTTAATGGCGTAGTTTCTTCTTGTTTTTCTTGTGACAAAAAATTACAGCTTCAAAAGTGACAACTGACGAAATAGCGGGCTATTCAAAATAACACCTCTTATTGGAAAACCCTTTATTTTAAATGAAAAAGAAGAAACACACTGATTAAAGAATATATGCGTACCATTTAAGCTACTTAAAGCTCTTTAAATGCACGAAAAGGAAAAGTCTTAAATGGAACTTTGTTTAGGGCTTCATTTTTAGAAAAGAAATTAGCCTTTGTAACTCTTGTTTTTTTTAGTTTCAAAGTCTGTTCCATTTTTCTTGACCATGTTAATTTTTTTACTTGGAAAAAAACCTTATATTATTAATGATTTAAAAGATATTCCTAGAACTGCTTTTTTAAAATTCTGAAATCAATTAATTTTTTTATTTAATAGAACAGGACATCCTTTTAATAAAATTTGAAAAATAAAATTAGCTTTAAAATCTATTACCCACGGTGGAAAATGCTACCGCTTTAATATTGCCAACCATAAAATAAACCTCCACTCTCAAAACTGCCGCAACCAATTAACTTTGATATCCTTAAAAATGTGCCAGCATTCTTAATATATCTCGAAGGCAAAAGTAATTTCTTGGTCATCTCATAATATTTAAATATCATTTCCTAGCCAAATCCATTCTTCTTTTAGAAAATAGGTTTCACTTTGCTTGGAGCGTCTTTGTTTTGATGACCGCAGTAACAGTTACCAAGAAGGTCAATCAAATAAAGTAGAAGTTTAGTATCCTTTTTATATTAGGTGGCCTGTGTCGCCAAGAAAAATAAATATCCTTTTAGAAAAAATATGCTTCTTTAGCGATATGAACGTTGAGATTCGTGCAAGTATTCATTTTTTGGGAAGTAGGTACCTACATTTGGGTATGTAGTTGTTAAATTTCATAAAATTTTCAATGCAACTTATTAGTACCTAATAAAACAATAAATGCAAATTCGATCGAAAACCTTTTGGTATTTTTTTTTATTACATTTATTAACAACGACAAGAGCAACTATGATTGGCACTTCAATTTCCCAGCCAATATTTGAACAAATTTATAGCACCGCGGGAGCAATAAAACGATCAAATGGTAAACAAAAGATCAATTTTCGCACCGTTGGCGTTGGATATCTATCTTCAATCGAGCATAGAGTATATCACTCAAATTCACACTCACTCACTCAAGCTTATCGAAAGAAAAAGAATGAACAACAACAACAATAACAACACCCTATACGACAATATAGGCAACAATTCCATTTTTCGTCTCGATTTCACCACCACGCAGCCACCGCCCACGCTCACCACCGACCCGAGCCGAGCCGCCTTTTGGACGTCTGGTGTTGCATGAAAATTTATAGCTCATAAAGACCGTACAAACGATGTCAATTAAAATTACAACCAACAACGACCAACGACGACGTAGACGACGACGCGCCGATGCTGTGCTGCCAGCATTGACACCGCTGCCGCCATCAGGCTTTGTCGCCAATACGTCGAATTCCATTCGCACATATCGATTTCACCTACGCCCATTTATGGGGCGATAGTGATGTGGTTTCATTTCATTTCAGTTGAATGTTGTAATCAGTGGAAGAATGGTGGACCATTTCCTCTTCTGCATCCATTTTTCTTCTGTCAACTAAACTGCCATCGCACTCTTGGATTGAAATGTGCTAACCCATACTACCCACAAATCCCATCGAATTTACTGCATTTATCAGTGCAGTGCATCAGAGTGTGTTATCGATAACCTTTTGAGTGTTTGTCGTAATTGAATACGCAGTCTGGAACGACTAACTACATATATTGTATATGATTCTGGGAACTGCTCATGCTGCTTCAGCTCCATCAGCTTATCTGCTAATCAATATTAGCTGGGGTAAAAGTTCATGGACAGTGACACTTTTCGCAGTCGCAGTCGCACTTGATTGAAATACTAAAGAGCTACTTTAAAATAAAAAAGGGGGAATGACATTTGAGAGTTATTTATCATCCATGATGATGGCCTTCCTCACATCATCATCATCATAGTCGTCGCATCGATCCAAAGATGGTGGATCCTATATGGATTGTTGGCTGTGTGTGACGAAGGCTTTATTCCGAACACGTAATTAGGTTGGCAAGGAAGAAACAAAGTGGCAGCGCACACATAATAGGGGGTTAATGAGCGATTTAAAATGTCACACTTTGACATTTATAGCAATTTATCGAGTGGAATGAACAGTGGATTTTAGCGGAAATGAAAATTTCAAAAAGGAGGACGTAATCATCGAAAGCCTTTAACAACAGACGACGACGGTTGATTTTTTTGGTTCTTATTTGACCCAACTAATTTGAGGATTTGAAGTATTAACGCTTTGAGTATATGTTTTTTTTTAAGTTTTCGACAGCTTTTAAGGGCCAAATAATTTAATAAATTTTGACTCGTGATACAAAGTTTTTGTACAGTAAATGTATTTTTGTGCCAATTTGATTCAAGATTGATTTTTGTAATTTACAGTTTGAGAAAAATAAAATTTATTTTCAGTTCAATTTGTCTAAATACAGTCAAAGCTAGACTAAGTGGACATATTAAAACCAGAATAATTTAATATACGAGGGTTTTGGTTAATTTGGAACAAGTTGTATCTAAATGTTGAACTTTTTAGATTAAAAGTATACATATAATTTGTGATGATTTTTTGTTTCGGAGCTGAGGTTAGCTCGTAGATATTAAAAAAAACCGAAAGCTCAGGATTTAAGAAGTTGGGAACTTAAATTTATTTTTTCTTTTTTCCAAATGAAACTTAACAAATTATTTCATATAATATTTCAATTTAATCTTTAACTTAAAGCTAGGTCTGTGGGGTTCCTAAGAAACAGTCCACTACATAAACGGGTGGCCTATTGCCGGTCTAGAGATCCTCTTCGACGAACAGCGAAACAGCGAAAATCCGACATCCAGTTGAGCTGGGCTCGGCCTGTAGTTCCTCCTTACTTAAATGAAGGGATCACGGCTCGGCGTGTAGTTCCTCCTTACTTAAATGAAGGGATTACGGCATAAAACGGATCTACAGTATTGTTAAAAGAACAATATCTGCGACATAAACTCTTAAAACCAAACGATCCACGACATAAACGAGTGGCCTCTGGCCTATTTGCCGGTCTAGCATCTTCTTCGACTAACAGCGAAGTGAAAAGCCGACAAATGGTGAGCAGGGCTTTTTAAAACTAATTGAAGCTTCTGACTGGTATGCCCATACAGCGAGCATTCGGATGAGAAACGAATTCCTTGGTGCGTTTAATTAGAACTGAAACAACTGGTGGAGATTTCGACTTTCGAATATGATTTTTAGTGCATTTTCCACTCAACCTTATGCAATTTTCCTGCAAAGACATAATGTGAATTATAAAGATAAAATACAATTTTACCCAGGAATATTTTATTCTTGTGCTTCTTGTTGCTTAGCTGGATTATGCCTATTGCAAGTGGTTGGAGGTCCATATCGATGGCCAAGAGGGCAGGTATGGCGGGTGTTGTCGGTGGTTGTTTTTGTAGTGTGTGGTGGAATGCAAAATGGCTTCGTTGATGGTGCTTGATGATGTCGCTGTTTGAAGAACTGTGATTTTTTACAACTTTGTAGGTACTAGGCACACAATAAAATTAACAAATTCAATCAGAATGTTTTGAAATATTCAAAATCAAAATTTTTATCATAATTTTGGTATCTACTGTATGTCAGATACTGTCAACTTAAGACCTAGAATGACAATTCCAAAAAAAAACCCGGGCAGGAAAGATACTATCAAAGTATTATTTTACGGCTTTATGCTGTAGGAATCGATACAAGCAGAAAATATTTTCCGACCCACTTTCTTCGACGTCCAAATCATCGTTAAGTCATGTTTTATTGCTTGCTACAATTTTTGTTTTTACGAATGAATAATTTTCTTTTAATGAGATCCCATATTGAAACTTTTGTTTTGGTCGCTATAAAATATTGCAAGCTCACTCTATTGTTTTGTTCACTTTATAGCACATTGATCGTACTACTTTTCAATTTTACTACTTTTTAATCTACTTCCAATTTTATTCTATTCCCCAAATTGGCTTTTGTTCTGGTGTCATGAAGTCACAACAGAGTTCTTCTAAACGTGTTACGAAAGAAAGAAAAACTGTTTTTATGAAGAATGAAATGTTTATGTTGACCAAAATTTACTCAGCAAATCCAGTTTGGTACCATTTTACCTGTCAAAAATATAATGTACACACCCTTATGATAAATCGTTGAAAAGATAACACTCATAAGAAGTGCACAATATGATTTTTAGGAAATTACATTTAATTTAAGCAGACATAAATGACACACTAATTCCATAAAACACTATGAAAAGCTAAATTTCCCTTCAGCTCCGTTTGTATGTGTTTATCTCTCCTTTGATGGACTCGGCCATTCAACAAACATTTTTATCTAGATCTTGAGGTTATGCATTAAGATTGTTCAAAAGTTTAGCTCTTTAAATTTACTATTCCGATAAAAACCTTGCCTTTCATGACATCCTTGTTCTTAAGTTTAAGATCCTTTTTATAGAAAACCAAATACTTTTTTTTTTCTAAAACCTTTCTGCATTGAAAACTTTAATCTAAAGTTCCATTCACAGAAACGGATGATAAAAATTTATTTTTCCTTCAGTATACCGTCATTCCTACTTTATCGTATACGAATGCAAGGTGGTCCTTTGGATTGACTTAGAGATTGATTGTAAGTACACATCGGTTCTTGTTTCAAACACACAAGACGCATATAAATTGAAAACGGAATAAGAAACTGCTTCCTCTTCCGAAAAAATTGTATTAAATTCCACTTACAAAAAAAAAAAAAAAAATAATGGAAAACTCTTGCAATTCAAACGCTCCTTATTTTCCTCCTTAGTTCATTTTGTTTTACTTTTATACTTCTTCTTCGCTATACCTTCCCACATGATATAAGTTTAAAAAAAAAAAACAATTCAGATGAATTGATTGAACACGAAACTCTCAATATCCTAGAAAAATAGGTCGCAGTTGAGTGTACTTTGATGTTAAATCGAACTCATGTGCATTTCCTGACTAGATTTCCGCTGCACTATACTGTTCTCTTCCCGAAGTGTTTGTGTTGAAATGGAGTATATTGCGCCGGCAATTAGGGAAGTCAACGAATCCCAAAGAGATTTATTTACACATGATTGGATGCTTGTGTTTTGTGGGAACACATAAGAGTTACCTGCAGCGGCGCATCGCACCACCCTGGGAAGAAAATCTAAAAAAAAAGGAATGAACCGCCCTTTCCAAACCAATAAATATTGATTTCCCTTCACGTTCCGGGAATAGAGAACAAAAAAACACCAACGCACACAAAAATGTTGCACAAAAAAAAAATGAATCTAAGTCAATGTGTGATGGCTATTGTTGTTGTTGCATTCCGCTCCACAGGAGGTCCTTTTTTGAACATAGTTCTTTGGTGTAAATGTAAAAATGCTGCACTTTTTCTAACAATTGCACGAGGAATTGACAAAAGTTTCTGTGTTACGAATTTTGTTTTTTGTTCTCTAAAAAACTTTTACAAAAACCGTGACAGTGGGGGCGAGAAAAGTTTACTATTACGTGCCTAGCCGTTCTCTACACGGGGAAAAAATGGATATGCATATGCATGTCCTGTTTTTCGTTTTGAAATATTTAATCACAAGTTGCTGTATTAAATTGCAAATTAAAACTTTCAAAATTTGCACTTGACTATGTCGGTCGGTTTGGAAGACAAAGAATTGTTAGAAAAAGTTACATAAAAAGGGTAAGCAGGACCCAACAAACACAATAAAAGGAACAAGGAACTCGGCACCAGGAAGACAAAAAATCGTTTCATGCTAAACGCGAGAACATGTTCCGCTTCTATTTGCTGCTGCTTCTGTTCGCTTGGAAGTGTTTCAAAAGTCCTTGTTTTCGTTTTTTTCTCTCTTCTTCTTCTCTGTTTTGCTTTAAAAATATTACGGTCCCAGACCTCGATTATGTTTTGTTATATATAGTTTACACTATATAAAGCTATATAAATATACTCATACGGCGGTAAAGTAGATAAATATGTACCTAAGTTGAAGCCTTTGTCCCGGCAACACACAAAAGATATATTTATGAAGATATATTGCACACTTGGAGTAATGTACCTACACGGTACTCGGAGAGAGGACGTGTATAACAATGTGATATCAAAGTACACGTTTTATCTATTCTGTCGACTTCAAACAGGGAAGCGAGGGAGCACATTTTGTGTTGCGAAAAGTGAGCGAAACTTTTTTCCACAACAAAAGTTACACTTCGACGAATGGCCCAAGCGGCGGAAAGTATAAATATATATTGTAAAGGGTGAGTTTTTCATTTTCCATTAAGTTGGTTTTTAAAGAAGGAAATTGAGCGACCGACCGTTTACTGACTTCCAGGAAACAGTTTTTGAATAAGACGTACGTTTCGCATTTTAAAAGTGGTTTTTAACTGGCTTAGTATTTATGGTTTGGCGAAAGTCCTTTGCGAAATTCTTCCTAGGTATAATGTTTTTCTTCTGCTTTTAATCATAATCATGTCGGTACATGTCCATCATACAGGAAGTTATTATTTTTTCCGATTGCGAGAGAGCACAAACTTTTTGATGGTTTAACTACTTAATTGATTTTAATAAAACCTGGTTCCAATTATTTCCAAGTTGTCCATCGAAATGTGCATGAAGATTTTTGTAGCCTATAAAATGAAATGTTAATGAATAGGGGAGAGTGGGGCTTAAAGTAACAGGGGTAAGAAGTAACAGCCGGGTTCTCCTTACAATTTAGAATTGCGTGAAGGAGAAAAATGTGCATCTTTTCCATATCTACCAGCATACCTAGGTACCTACTTTAGGTGTCAATTAGACGTCAACGAGAAAACTGTTGTGGTGGTTCCAAAAAATAGCACTTTTCTAACTTTTTTTTTTGTCCTCTTCCTCACACGGAAGAGATAGGGCAGTCATTGTATTTATATTTTATAGTATTCCCAAGAAGCGGAACGTTTTGTGCGGCATCTATGGACGACGTTCACAAGCTTTGATTGTGCAGTAATTTTAGTGGTTTTTGTCTAAACTGCCATGGGAAGCAAAAACAACAATAGAAAAAATTTGATGTAAAGTAGACAAGACAACTAGTGCCGCCATTGACGACGTTCAGAACTAAAATAAAATGTTCCATGAAATTACTATAAAATATAAATACAATGGGGCAGTGGTTGTTTTTTATAACCATTCAATTGAGTTTTGGTTATTTTTGTGTGTATATCTCATATATGTCTGACACCCGGTTTCTTGTAAATTGATTCTTTCATGTGAAATTTCATGGTGGTGCGAGTTGTAACACTTTTGCAGGGTAAATAGTAACATGTTAAAACTTTCTCCTTAATTTTTTTACTGATCGCTGTGAACAACGAGGATCGAGAAATGTTTTCTTCTTTCGTTTTTTAAATTTTTATTTTGTGTGATAGATAATTAGAAAACGGTTCATATTTTAGGAAGTCCTCAACAACAGTGATTTTCGAGGAAAGAAACAGTCTTCGCCAGAAATGAAGCCAAAAAAGGAACCAAGAACGGAACCAAAAAGGGGCCCAAAGCCAAGCAAAAACAAGAGGTGAAGATATCAGCCTCTTCATCAGGAGTTGATGATCAACAAAGTATATGTCCCGTTTGTGGTGGGGCATTTTCTGAAAGCTTGCCAGGAGAAAATTGGGCTCAGTGCATAATATGCAAGAAATGGGCTTACACCAAGTGCGTTAAAGGATCTCTTCGTGTATTCGTATGCTTGAACTATGACACGGATGAAGATTCTTCCTTTTAGTCCTATACACATACTTTTTTTTAATGATTGAATTGTGGTTTTTATTTTTTTTGTTTTGAAGTTTTTTTTTATTAACAACTCTATTTTGTACATAATATATTATTTAATGTCATAAGTTTTATTTAATAGAATTAAGAGTTATGTTTTATTCTTATCAGCTTTTCAGAAAATAATAATTGTCTGAAAATAATATTTCATTGTTTTTTTAATTTAATTCTTGTTACAACTTACCCTGCCTATGTTACAACTAGCCTCATTGTAGGGGTAAGATGTAACAACACATATTTTTTTCTCAATGCAATATCTCGACACCTTCTGAGCAGACTTTGTTTAACTTTTTTGGTGGATCTTGTAGCTGCAACATGTTTCTTAAATTTTAAAAATGTTTGGCTGACTTACTTTCAAAATCTTAGGAGGGTTTTCGTAAAAAAGTGTTAGGTACTTTTAACCCCACTCTCCCCTACCCGGATTCAATTCTTAAAAATGTGACATTATTTTCAAAGTTTATAAGTAAATTATGGCGTCTCTCAGGGGAGCCATATGGGTCCTTTATTTTTCGTTCATTTTATAAACGAAAAGTTTAAATTATACCTCTTGCTGCAATAACACTTTGGAACCTACATTAGCCGCATGTTGTCAAGGTTTTGCTTGTTTTAGAAGAATGTTTTTAAATATTTTATAAACAATACAATCTTAAATTAATATAGCATTAATTGTAATATTAAATATTTGATTTACATAGACATCAATGCGAAAATACAAGAAACATAACTAACTTAATGAAGTGTTGCCCCAACCTTAAAGGTGTTCATCCGTTCTGCCACATGGATGCATTTTCTTTATTTTGTTTCCCAAATTCACTTAGTATCCCATTCCCAGCTTTATAATCCTTCGTTTTAAAAAAAATTGCCTCTAATTAAACTTTTTGCTACCGACATTCATGCAAGATTTAAGATTGCATCGATGTTGCCAACTATTTGCAACTTTATACAAAATTTCAATTCAATCTTCTTTTTTTTTACAAAACTTTGCCATTCTTTGATTTCAATTTTGGTGCGATTAAAATAAATCAATATAATTCCACCATCCACAACGCTTAAGAGATTCCTAATTAAAAGTTCTTTCCGCCAAAACTTATACCTATCCAAAGACCAAAGTTGCTGGGGATTCTATTTCTATGAAATAATTTTCTCCTCATAATCTCTCACCTTTTTTGTTGTTCTTATTGTTTTGGTTGCAATACCTACAAACTTTTAAGTTTTGATAACTTAAAAGTGTAGAATGAGGAAAGTTTTTAATTTAATAAATCGAACCTTAAAAACACCAGGGTTGCACTCAGACACGATAAAATAATTGCACAAAAAAAAAAAAATAGTCTATGGTTTCTTTAGATTGTTTTTGTTTTTTAGTGTACTTTTACAATCATGACCGTAATTTATGTGACACAATTAATTTGTTCTGGTTTCATAGCATACAAGCACGAGCACGTGATAGGATTTTTTCATACAAACAAAGGATTAGATTAGCAATAGATGATAATAGGGGATCAGGTCAATCGTTTTGGCACAAAAAGGGAGCATGTTAACTTGTACACTTGTTACTTGAGTACTTTCATATAGTGTTGTTTTATGGGCTCAAATTGCTCTTTGATGGATCTCAATTGCATGAATAAGGCATTGCCATTTATTGTTAAAGAGTTTACTGGTGAAAAGAAGGACCTTTGCATTCAATTACAACACTTTTATTCAACCATTTAAATTATTCATTCAGGTAGGTTCCATTGAAATGATCATTAAAACCACATGTCCTGGATTTTGTGTTGCTCTTGAGTTTATAAAACACATCTTCTTTATTTCACTTTTTTTATTTTTTTTTTTTCAAAAACAGGTCAAAAGCTCTTAAACAAAGAAAAAACAAAACTATCTACTTTGTGAAGTTCAGACAAAGGAAGGTAGGTAGGTACAGAATTCTAAAACAAAAACAACAAAAATCCGATTGCAGAAGCATCCGGGAAACAATATTAAGTAGGTGTAGGAGGATACTGCATTTATTCAGAGCTCGACCTACTTTATTTCTGCATCCTAATCAACTAGAACAAAAAATTTATATATAATACCTATGCTATGAGTATAAATAGATATAGCTACACAAATTCATGGAAATGAGGAGACTCATTTTGGTTTCGAATTCGGGCGCGAAAAGTTTTTCTGAAGAAAAAAAAATCTGGGCCATGGTTCTTCTGGCACATAAAATAAAAATAAAACTAAAACAAAACTATCTACCTACCTTATTCTAAAAAATAAAGCACTATGCAGAGTATTTTTTTTTTGTATATAAAAAAAAAACTACAGGTACCTACCCTTTACTATGTTTAACTTTTGAGATGGAAAGTGACTTAATACAGCGCACCCATCGGATTACTTCATGTAACCTTTGAAAGTGACACCGAAGCAGAATTAGAATTTTAAGTGAAAGAAAATTGTATGAACTTTGTGCCGGGTGACACAGTTTGTAAGATTAAGTTCTGACAAATTCTGAAAGAAATTTTAAAGTGAAATTGCAGTTTTTTTTTTTTTTAATTTACATTAAAGTTGATGTTATCCACACCTGCTTTAACTGTCTTTTTAGTTTGAATAATGAGGATTTCATGGGTGATCTATATTTTACGTCGGATTCTATGAAGCTATATACAGGGTGGGCCAAAAGAAATCACCCTAATGGAAGATGCTCTCATTTTTTGCAAATGGCCGCCAATGTCAAATCTATTTTGACATTTGTGGACTAGACAGATGCAGAATACAAGTGAACAAGCCATGTAGCGATACATGAACCGACATGAACCGATATTCTGAAGACGGCGCGTATGTCTTAAATAATTTTTAAAGGTCTTTCGATAGCTTAACTTTCAACAGATTCTTCATGTGATTCTTGGTTTTGGAATATTTTTTTTTTTTCAATTTTTATTCTGGCCTATCTAATATTAGAATATTAAAAGAAAATTCTTTACGTTTTATTAAAATCGATGAAAGCAGAGCTTTCCCGGTCGGTAATGTAGGTTACATTATGGATACCATCACTGATAGACATTGACTTTATTGCAATACTTTGAAATGAAAACTCCTATTTTTCTCAAATAGGTACCTACTTTACTAGCTAGGTAGTGTGATGCTTTTTTATACTTAGGCTGAGGTAGGCTCGTCGCAGTCCAGGGTTGTTCCCAAAGAAAGCGAAAACTCAGGGTTGAAGTGTTGAACTCCGAAACAACAATGTTTTTTATTTGCCAAAATATTCTTAACAGGTTACTTCATATACGGACTTAACAATAAAAATTAAGATAATAATTCGACGTATAATATAGTATTAAACAATGATAGCTTAAATAGTTTGGTCTGTAGGGTTTACCCCACGACAAGAAACGATTCCAACTATATTTGGTCTGTAGAGTTGCCTCTACGACAATAATCGGTTTTAAGTCTGTAGAGATTCTTGAAAAGAAGCGCTCCACGACAAGAAACGAATGCTACTAAATTTATTCTGTGGTGAAGCTTACCAATGCATCAACCCCACGACAAGAAGCGAATTAACAATTTGGCCTGTAGAGTCTCCTCCACGACAATAAGCGATCCCTACTAAATTTGGCCTGTGATTAAGCTTACAACTGCAGCTACCCCACGACAAGAAACGGATGGCCTAATGCCTTTACTTCAAAATTTAATAAGGTTTCTGCTGGTATTCCCCGCAGCGTACCTTCGAGATCTCTTATTCCCGGTATTCTATTGAATAGAATCGTATATCAATGGCTGGGAGTTCGAGTCTGATTTTCCATACGAATTCTGCTTATACTTATGAAATATTTCAGTACTAAGGAAGTGTGAATTATAACATTAAAGACTAAAAATACTTGTACGAAAATAATTCCTTCTGTTTGTTGGATGTTTCTGCTGGTTACTATCATATAAGTGTTCCGAGTTGGTTGGTAGTCCAAATCAGCGGTACGGGTTGGTTTTGCTCCCATAGAGGACAATGGTTGAGTTGCGTCACTGGCTGGTGTCTGGTATGCACAAAATCGTCGTGGTGATTGGGACTACGGTCGGTTATGATGGTCACTGGCTGATGCACTCATCATGGTGATTGGGAGGCGGCGGTCGGTGATGATGGTTATTGGCTGGTAATGTGCATCCCTCTTGGTGATTGGAAGCGGTGGTCGTCTTTTGATGGTTTTTATTACAAAATAATCGTGGCGATTGGGGGCGGCGGTCGGTGGCAGTGAAGGAAATGTGTAACTTCGTTACAGTAGTTGTTCGTTTTTTTTTTTTTTTTGTAACATAAGTAGTATGTGAGAATGGAGTTTAAGAGTATCACATTTTACTAAAACTAATGTGCCTCCTAAGAATTGAAAAAAAACTAAGCCAAGTCCTTTTTAAATGCAAAAGCCAGAAAACGTAAAGATATATTGCATTCAAAACAAAGTATTGTTTCAACTTACTCCGCTTATGGGGTAAATTGAAACATAGGCCGGGGTAACTTGTGACAACTATTGAGTTAAGTAGAGACAGATTCGCTGCTTGTTAAAGTGCTGCAGTATTTGCAGCCGGGCAACATACATATGCAAATTTATGATGTAAAAGATAACTCTTAGACCATCAAAAAAAAAACTGTTTTAAACATAAAATCAATTGGTTTTATGGTAGAGGGAGTTTTTTTAGAGGTATAGAACTTTAAGTTGTAGTACCCCGTTTGGTAGTGGTAAGTGTGTCGGACTGCTGCGCCAAAGGTTCTGAATCCGATCCCTGAATCCACATAATTTCTTTTCCCGGGGTACTCCCTCTTGCGAGGAAATGACAAATCCTCCAATTAGTAGTAATTAATGTCATGGAAAGTGGTTTTCTGTAAACCATTCGGATTCGGCGGTAAATTATTAGGTCTCTTCCATTCCTGCAGAATATCAACGCACACACAGCAGTGGTTGAGAGTGTAACTCACAGCCCCCGGCCCCGCTTGGAGCTGTTGTGCCAACAATAATTTATTTATTTTTTATTTAGAACTTTAAGTTGGCAGCATTGTTTTCATTGACAGCCATTTTGTCACCTGCCGCATGTAATTTATCTTTAGTTTGGATTGCCATTTCATCATGAATCGACTTAACATTCGGTGTTCATTTTGTGAATGGGCTCGAAACGAGATTGCTGTTGATCCCGATTTTCACAAGAATATTTCGTTCAGCGATGAAGCTAGACGCTAGAATATTTTCTGTGGGGGTAAGTGAAGTGGCTAGTTTACACCGATAAGCCAGAGACGCTTGAAGATTTGGAAAACAACAATCGCCGTGGTATTGTCGATATACGACCCAAATGCTGCAGAGTGATGGAAAATTCAAGGTTGGATTACGTCCTTGCCACCGGCGATGGCCACATGCCAGAAACCATATTCAAATAAAAATGGAAAAAAAAATAATCTTTAAGAGAAAACAGCGAATAAATGGACAAAATGTAATCAAAACACATTTGATAAGAAAAAAGTGAAGAGACTTCAATAAAGATTATGAAGAGTAGTCTAGTCTAGATCCATTTTACAGCATAAACAAACGTAACCTACAAACGGATCCTTTCGTAAACTTGTTGTTGGCTCACTTCTTGCATGCCCTTAACATTGATGCTGTCAATAAATATCATTTCGTTTGATATAATTCTTTATTGGCTTGCCAATTCAGTTTTTTATCGCCTACTTGTTACTTCTCATAGGTCAACAAAAAAGAAGTCTTATCTGTCATAATGCGCACAAAGGTGGTGCTTGCACCAAATCTTAATGACTTGTCAAGGACTCTCACTTTGAAGACGACAAAACTCACCCATCACAACACAATAAAAGCCTTGACACAATGTCTGAGCATGACACTCGCCACATTTCTTTCCATAAAAAAAAAACACAACATTCCCTTTCATCTGAAGTTCACATTGGAACCATAATAAGCTGCGGAAGGTTAACAAAAAAAAAGTCCATTATGAACAGAAGCAAAACCATCTTCTCATTCCCCAAGTCGACAACGATGAAGACGACTACGGACGATAAAAAAAAAACTGTGCCCAGAAGCAATGTTGAGGTAGGATGGAGAATCCTGATGAGCAGAAGCCGGCCCATTGTAAATGACCTCTTCGTTCTCGGATAAACGTTTTTTGATAAATCGCGTGCAACACCATATGTCAGCGCCACAAGGGTTTTTTTTTTGTTTTCAATATCATTGCCAACGTAGTGAAGGATAAGAAAAAAAAAAAAAAAAAAACAGAATCCCACAGCGGTTTGCTCCACAAGGGGAGCATGAATACTGAACTCAAGTCTTTTTTCTTTGGTCCTCTTCTGAAGGTTTGTGCATTCAAGTTTGAATGGATTTTTCTCTGCAGACTTCTTTGCCATTATTTGTCGTCGTCCCCATCTCAGAGGTTTTCTTTTTTGATATCAGCCAGGTACACTTTTTTTTAACAGAGGCCTGGGCCCCATTCAAATGCAAATCATGGGGAAGTTGATTTCTAAAGAGGTCTTCAAGACGTACAAATTTAACAAACGCACAACAAAAAGAAAGAAAAAAGAAGCGAGATGTGATGGCTGATGGCCTTCATGTTTTCTTGTATCGATTTATAATTTTTTTTTTTTTTTTTTACTTTTTTAATTTTATTTTTATTTCCGACATTATTGCATGACGCCCCTTTTATAGTTTGTTTGATGACAGGTTTCGGATCGGAGCATGGTGAAGATATTTTAGGGCGTATTCCCGACCCGACGACACTTCTTCATGACGTAATTTTTTTGCTTCGAGTTTCAACAAAACGATTAACAAGTTTTCTCTGTTTTCATATTATTTTATGGCAATGGGATATCTTAATTTGTGTGTGTGTGTAGGTACTTAACACATGTTGTTAAGAGATATACATTAAAATATAAAATACACACTTAACATGTCCTTGTAGGTAGTTTGAAAATAGTTTCGCGATGGAAAGTGGAAATCTCGGGGGAAATTTGTGCGGTTTTCAGAATGGCAGATGGGCGACGACTTTTTGTCGTCGTTTCTCGTTCTATATTTATAAATACACACATAAAGTGAAGGTTGAAGCATTTTATCTTTTAATGTCCTTCAGCAACTTTGTGTGAATAAATTATGAGGGGGTTAATGGAGAAACGACGACGACGACGACAACGATGGCGATGGACAGAAAGGAAACAGGTCCTTATTGTTGTATTTCGTGTGATTTCAAATGACACTGAGGTAAATACTGAGATGCAGAAAATAAAAGAAAACAAACTAGCTTATGAATATTTCAGAACTACATAACGAATTGTTTCGTTAAATTTTTAAAATTAATATGATTGTTTGTAAATGTGTTTCAATGGTTTGTCTTTGTAGAATCCTTCATAAAATCCCGCTGTGGATAAAGTTTGATTAACCTACATTGCCCAGAAAATAATGTTTAAATATTATTATGAGTAGGGGAGAGTGGAGCTAGAATTAACAGGGGTAAGAAGAAAAAGCTTTAAGATAGGGTTCTCCTGAAAATTAAGAATCGGGCGAGGGAAAAAAATGTTCGTTTTAACGAATAAAGTGTAGGGTGGCAATAATAACAAGGTTTGCCAATTTGTTTTGTGTTGAATTTTTGGTCTTCCGCTTAACGCAAAACAGTAGATACCATGTTCAGTGTTAGATGTTTTTTACTGACATTTATTTCTGTTTTGGCAAAATGTATTTATTTATCTATGGATTCTTTTTTTTTTAAAAAGTTATTTGTTAAATTAAATTTCATGGTGGGGTTAGTTGGAACATTTTTTCGGGGTAAATTGTCAGACATACTCTGATTTCCGCTAAGAACTTGGTTCATGATTGGACACTCCATTTTTAACTTCTGGAACAACTCACTGCTCACTAGATACAAATACAGACAAAGTGCCCATGTTTTAATTTGGAATGTGAAATTTGAAAATCGATATTGCTTTACTGAGCTTAAATATTTTAGTTTGGGAATTCGGCATTTCTGCGTGCAGTTTTGTTTTTAATCTCTTTCCTTCTTGGTTTCCTGAAACTGCTTTTGACAGCATCACTTAACTCCAACTGTAGCATTAGGCGGCAATCAGATCCTTTCAGCTCTCTGTTCACAGCACGATACTTAAACTGTGCCAACGACTCCAAATTCTTGAACTCAGCTTACTTAAATACATTTGGCTTCCACGTTTTCTTTGGTCTTCCAATGCGCTTTTCACCTTGAGGATTCCACTTCGCTTGGCTATTGTCTCATTGGTCTTTTTCAGTGTATGGCCGATTCAGCGCATCTTTTTCTGGTTGGTGTCAACATCATCTTTTATTTGTTCTGTCCTAAGCCACTGTTTGTTGTTGAATATGGTTTGTGGTCACCGGATCTTTAAGAAGTAACGAAAAAAGGTTCACAAAAGCCTATAACTTACTCGAAATGTTGGCAAAGCATTTCCACGTTTCAAAGACACATCGCAGCACAGATTTCACGTTGGATTCAAACAGTTTTAATTTTGTTCTAAGTGAAACTTTTCTAGAGTTCCACATTGAAGAAAAGATTCAGAACCCACTACTAGCTTTACTTATTCCTTTGTTGAGGTCCAGGTCTGTTCCACCATCGAGTGACAAATAACAAGCTAGAGTTGAAATGAGTGACCTCCACAATAGTCTCCTCTTGTTTTTTCCGTCTTGTGTGCATTATCGTTTAAAATAGCCATCAAAATCTATGATTTTTTTTCTAGTAGAAATATTAAAGCTAAATTTATATCCTATTTCGAAAAGATTTTAGAAAAAAATATCCTTATCCATTAAAAGGATTTTTCTTCCTTCGTGAATAATACTGAGGCTTAAACTCCAACTTCAAAGGTCATTGCTTCTTTTTAGTTTGGTAAAGCTTTGGTAAGAACAAAATTCTATGACATCCACATTGTCTATGTCCATGTCCTTGTCCATTTTATTCGGTTAACTTCTTTTTCAAACTCTTTCAGACTAAATATAAATAAAAACGGAAAACTGAACATTTGGATTTTATCTGACAGCCACATTGGACTGCAATAACTTTTAATTGCTTCAACTTCGTTCGCGTTTTCTCCTTTTTCTATTTTTTTTTTTTTTTTTTGTCAAATCACTGTGAATTAAATTCACATACTGCGAGTAGGTACCTATCTACAATTTGGCATCAAAACTTCTAATTTACATAAGCCACAGATAAGAGCAATGGCGTCGGTCGAGGCGGGCACTGTTGTGTATATGTGTGTGTGTGTGTGTCCATGTCCAAGTCCATAATCCCACTGTTCTTAAATCCCAAAACTCATATATATTGCAATGACCTTTGCGGCGGGAATATAAAGCATTGAACCCCCAAAGTTGGGGATTAAAGTTTGCAGCGCATAATATAATGTGTTTCCAACTGAAACCATCTTCACTTTCAACATTGTTCCAGTTGTCTCTCTCTTCCTCTTTTCAGGACAAGAGTGTCCTTTGTGGAACCACAAGTATCTGGTTTGGTTCTCTTCTTTAACCATCCTTGTGCTCACATGACTGCAATAATTTGATGTCCTTTCTGCATTGGTTGTGGAGTGGACGGTGTCTTTCGAAAAGCTATTAAGGATGGTGATGTTTAGAAGTGGGAGGGAAGTGATGTGAACAATGAACCCATCCATTCCCAATCCTTCTCTGTAGTTTCGGTCACTGTCGCTTTCTCATTAATTGGTGGACGGACATCGTCGCTGATTCCGTTTTTTTTTTTTTTGTAAATTTTCTTGCTTATTCACAATTTTCTTGTGGAATTATGATCTGTATCTTTGTGAACTGATAGAAAGGATATCGGTATACATAAGGTTTGTTGCCACATGCATCAGCAAGATAAGTGTGTTCTGCTTGTGTGAAATAATCCTTTGCTCTGCTATCGGAAAATTGTTTGATGATAAATATTAAGATACAAGCACAACTGTCTGCTTCTGCTGGCAACAACAGTGACGAATACAAGTTTCTTTTCTTTGTTTAAAAGGTTAAAATTGGAAATGAATGTTTGTTTAAAACATTAAAACTTAGTCTATGGGTGGCATACTGTGGAGGGAAAAATTAATGCCACAGAAAAAGCAAGTTCACTGAGAAGGTGTTTTTTTTTAAATCAGTCGAGAACGTTCTGGTTGGAAATATTTTTTGTCCCAACGTACCCAACAACCTGGCATAACTAACACCACTAACGGGGTAAGTTGAGTCATTAGCACTTGGTGGTGTTTGAAACATATTTTAAAGAAAAAATTCCGTTGATTTCAGTGAAATATTTATTAAACTGGTATGTATCAAGAATTGTGGCCCAACTTACCCCACTCTTCTTGACTTAACTAACACCACTAATGGGGTAAGTTGACTCACTAGGGCTTGGTGGTATTTGAAACATATTTTCAAAAAAAAAACTCCGTTGATATCAACGTTGACAACACCACTAACGGGGTAAGTTGAGTCACTAGCACTTGGTGGTTTTTAAAACATATTAAAAAAAACTCCGTTGATTTAAGTGAAATTTTGATTAAAATGGTATGTATCAAGAATTTTGACCAAACTTACCCCACTTTTTACCACCAGGCTTTTGCAAAAATGATTTAATTAAATTTCATTGAAAGACATGACACACAAATCTAGAAAACAAATTCCAAAATTTTTTCAATCGCTTCATAACCAAGTTAAGTTTTTCTTTAAGTCCCTCTAAATCAGACATAAACGTATCTTTCACTGGCTTAGCTCTAAATTCGTCTTATTCAGACTTAAACATTTCATATTCCTTGCGTTGAGTTCAGTTCGTGTGAAAAGCTTATATTTCACCTTTAATCCTCGAATATAGTTTCACATTATTCCCTCTACCCGTTATATCTTCATAGATACTTTTTGCTCCCACTGTTGTTTATTTCGCAACAACATGTTGGTTCTGTAGACACATTAGTGCACACATGGATGAACAATTTAATTTCACAGAGTTAGGTAGCATTAAAAAAAAACTATCCAGAAGCAAATTCTGGCTGAACTAAACAAAAGGCAAACAACGCACCACAGAACTTTAAAGACTATTTAAAGAGCTTTTCCTGGCTGCTGCTTGCTTCCCAATTGCTCTCTTCCTCCTTCCTCTGGTATATGGCTCTGTATATGGTCTTTGGTTTTGTTTGTGTCTGCATAATTCTGATGTTGTATGAAGAAGACTAGAAATTTAAAAAAAAAAAAGCAGAAAATCCAATGACGAGGCTTCAAACATATGAGTATAGGTTTATCTGGAACCATATAAGAACCATCGAGCGAGTGTAGATTTACCATAAAAATCACTTGACACAAAAATGATTATGCAAATTAATTCTGCGGATCATTTTGCATGTTGTTCCTTTGCTTCTTCCTCGTATCTCATCGATTTATGTCGTCTTCGTTGTTATTGTCTTTGTTGCCGGTTGGCATATTATTCCTCTCATATCCAGTGTCTTATTAATTTTGTCCTGCCTTTTGTTTTTATTTAAGATTTAAATAATTTTTTCTCTACCTACCTATGCTATAGCTTGAGAAAAGATTAATGCTGCTTCCCTGCTGTGTCTGGGGAGGATATCAATCGATAAGAGATATTGAGGTGTGTTTCCGTTTTTTATCTGTTTTATTTCTTTCCAATTTGAATATACATAACTCGAGTCCACACGAACCTGAAATAGGGTTGCCAACCATATCTAAAATATATGAGTTGTTTCAATTCTTAAACCTTAAAAAAATTATTTGTTGCTGTTCGAATTCCAATTTTGAGATGAATATTTTTTTGTTTTTTAATCTTTAAAGCTTCCAAAATACTAAAATAAATTGTGAATTTGGTTTCCTTTCAGGTGGGAAATTTTTACAAAAAAAAAACCTAGGTTTGAATACTAACATTTCGTCTCTGTTTTTAAGGCTAACATCTCTGAAGTGAAGCTTACTTCATGGTGTCAATTTTTTCAATGAAACTTCTGAGGTGGCGATTCGATCATCGATAAATTGGACGAGAATTAAGAGTGAAATTCAAAGGACTCGTCTTTTTTAGGGACATTTCGTTACATGAGAAAGAAGAAAAATTTATTACGTAGAGAGAGGAAGAAAGAGTGCTAAATATTTTGAAGTCAGGTGTCAAGCAGTGGAGCTAAGGAATTTTACGAGTATTGTAGTCTTGTTTTTTTCAGATTCTCTCTCTCTCTATCTATCTCTCTCTCTCTCTCTTACACACTTTATTTATTTTAGCTGTTCTCTTATCATTTGACGTTTGGAAAAAGATAATAGCTCTGTTCGGGTTCTTTTTGTGCGAAAAAATGAAAACTGTCACATTTTCTCAAATGAGAGACAAATCTCTCTCATTTACTGAAAGTAAGCAAACACTTTTTGTGTAAATTCTTGAGAAACGTCAAATTCGAATTTTCTGATTGGTTAGCTCTTCGCGGTAAGAGTTATCTGCAACAACAAATATTTACGTCATTCGCTTTTGACAGAGTTCAAGTTTTTACCAGATGAAATTTCACAGGGTCAAAACTTGAAAATAAATGAACGAAAGATTAGAACAGCTGTTATTTTCTTTCGTTCATCTCTCAGTACACGAACGCTTTTTGTGTTAATGTAAACGAATGAAATCGAATGCAAACTTTTTGATTTTGGTACGCGAACAAAGCTAATATTGAACCCGAATCCGACCTGAAAAGAGTTACGAAATCAAAAAAAAAAAATAAAAATCTAAAATATTAGAGACGAGACAAAATCTACAAAAGTGGTAACCATGGCCGAACACCAGGGCTGATTGGAATAAAGTGAAATAAATTACATTTGCTTCTAGTTATGTCTTTATTTTTGTTTTAACTTTTTCTTTTTTTTTTTTTTTTCTTGCGCTTCCTTTTGTAGACTTGAAATAAACTTTTCGGACTGAAATGGAGAAAAGAACCGGTATGTATATAGTATATGAGTTGAGGAGTATGTTTTCTTTGGAAGGAAAACGATATCACTGTCATAATGAAGAATGAGATTGAAAGGATGAACATATTGAATCGTGTTTAGATTGCCCAGAAAAGGATGATGTAGCTACGTGATGCTCATAATAAAAATTCAACACAAAAATGAAGAAAAGAGGCAGGAAGAAAAAAAAAATCGATTCAGAAAAATGAGAAGTGCCTGACGGCGCGTGAAATACAGCTGAAGTTGAGGTACCATAGTTCTTTTGTATATGTTAAGGGGTTAGAGCGGGGAATGAATGGAAACAGGGATTTCAAGGAGGAGTTTTCTTTTGGTTAAAATTTGCCACAAATAGGCCAAGTGTCTTATTATTCAACAGAGATACTGAAATAACAGCAATGGCTGCGGTCAAAAGTTTAAGGTTCAAAAACTTTTTTATTTTAATTTTACATTTTTTTGTTGAAATACAAAAAAAAAGTTTGAGTTTCTTTTGAAGGGTGCATGATTCTGGTATTTACTAAATCTGGCCACATTGGTAGAAGTTTTTTGCCCTTGGCAGTTGAAAGCTTTTTACGTCCTTGAAATTGGCGCCTAATAGGTAAAAGTAGATATAGCTAAATGAAGAATCATAACTGCCAGTAGAATTTTTTTTTTTTGAAAAAAACATCTCATTTGGCGGTGTTCATACACATAGGAAGGTACATATGTATATCCAGGACAAAAGATTAAGTAAAGTTCCGGTAGTGGACGCTGGCTTGAACTCAATAAATTTTGAACAACATTTTTACCTGAAAATATAGAAAACACAAATTGTTTAAAGTTTGGTATTATTCGGTTGTTTAAAAAATATTTCAACCGGTTTTTTTTTCATAATTTATTTTAGAATGAGCTCTGTGAACAAATCTTAAAATAATAACGAAGCCACTTTGAAGAAGATCTATTAAGTGGTTAACTTTAACCTCAAAGAGGAAAGGAGTTAATGAAGGAAGAATTGCCAGACTAGCATTTTTGGCCTAACATTAAAAAAATTTCCAGGCCCAACTATGCAATTCCTTTTTTTAGGTTATTGCCTTCCATTTTGTTATAATTTCCTTCCCAGCTCATAAAAAAATACTAAACATAAAAGTGAAGTAGGAATTCATAGACACAGCGTCGATGCCTGATCGGCTTCGTCCGATGACCTATCCAATATTCCATAATCTTCGTTTCAATAATTTATGGTCTATTTTTTTTTTTTTGAGTTACCTTCTGTCGTTTTGTTAATTAACGCAAATTGCAAAACCTTACTCCACATCCAATCGACAGAGACAAAATCAACCCAGGAGTATTAACCAGTCCACATGAGTACCTACTTTTTTGACATTATTTCTCGGAATTGGCTATCTTTGATTTATGAAAATCAATCCTCGACCCAGAGGGACTCAGGAGCAATGATGTAAACAAAAACAACAAGAACAAAATTCACAAAATCCAAATTCGATAAATCAGTGGAAACTCGTGTGCTGCAAAGGTAGATAGTGTATAGAGGTACCTTCCATTTTTCAGTTCACATATCCACATATCCATTCATCATCATATCCGTAGAGTAGTGCAACGGCAGTCGAGGTACTCTCTTATAGAGTTCAATGCATTGAGTGGGACGGCCATAGACACGAAAACATGAAAGTATGAAACCCCCATCCCATCATGGCCATTATATATACCCAAGGATTACTGCAAACATTTTAAAAAGTGGGCGGAATGGCGTGGCAGCGAAATAGAGAACGGATATTTGCTCTTGTTGTTGTTGTTGTTTAAACTTCAAATTTGAACTTTTCCCGGATAAACTCAGTTACCATGTGTGTACAGTACATGGACAAGTACATTGTACACCATCATCAATTAAAAAAAAAAAAAAAAAATAGAAGGACCTAACAAAAGAGGACGAACTGCGATGGCAATCCTTTTAAATTCACAATTCAATTGCAATGTTGCAATGTGGGCCAAATAAAAACATAAAATCAAGGGATACAACACAAAATAAAAATACAAAACAAATTTTTGCCTATAACGTAGCCCTCACCCCCTCACACTTTCAGCAAAACAACAACTACTCGACTTCATTTTGGAAAAGAAGGGATGAACTTTGGTTTACTTCCTTCCGTCTCGTAAACTGCTGTAAACACAACAAAGGATATTATCCAAAGAGAATGAAGCCCTGCGTGTGAGGGTGGAACATGGAAGTGGAAGGACTCTTTACTATGCATAGTGTGATATATGCAATTTCAACAGCATTTATTAATAAGAAAAAGGGGTTTCATTTGTGAGTTTAAGGGTTGAACATTTTCAAACCGAAGTTTCCTCTGGCTTGTTGTTGTTCGTGCCAAAAGGGACGACTCGTACCTTTACTGTGCCTCTTAAGTTGTAGAGTATGGAAGAGCTGGAAAATCCAAATTAGAGGAATTACTTGCGTTTTCCAACCATAATTTATGCACGACATTGACTCACGCATAACTAATTACCACGTGAATCACGATCATGAATATCATAAAAGCTTATACTCGCATACATAGCTGAGCTTAGGGTTGCGGGGGATTTATGGGTCTTAACTCTTAAGGAAGTGTGGCATGTTCTTTTGGTTTGTTTTGATTCAATTACGGAACAAATGATATATAAGTCGGGTCAACAGTTGGAACGGTTGGAATTTGTGTGCAAACTCAATACTCAACTGTCAAGGGTTTACAGGAAACGCCACTTGTCGTTTCCTGTTTAATTTGTTTGTCCGACGAGATTGAAATAAACTTGGTTAAAAAAAAAAACCCCCAAACTGCCAACCTTCATCTTAACACACAATCTCTGAAACTTCAGAACTTCCATGTTAAACTTTATCGCATTATTCATCTTTTTCACAATAAATGCGGAAAAGTCAAAACTCAGATTTGACAGCAAGAAATGTGTGGAGGATGTAAACTTTGACACATAAACTTATATTGAGTGAAAGGAAAAGCTTATAAGAAACAAGTAATATGAGTGTGGTGGTGGGGGTGCATACTTCAATAATTTTTGTTTGCTCTGAGTATAGTTCGATGAAACTTTCGCTTTCATTTCAAGTTGGAAAACTACTGTTGTTGTCTGGGAAAAGGGGAAGTATAGGTATAGGTTTCGGATAAAAAAACTAAGTTTTTATAGAGTCTTAAATAAGAATGTTGTAGAAAGACGTCTAACATTTACTCGTTTTTGTGTAATTTCGATTTATAGGTCTGTTTAACAACGATAGTCTCAAATATTCCACTAGTCATTTCAACTGGGGCTAAAAGGATTTTCATTAGGGCCGAAATTAGCTCATTTCGAAATTAAAAGCGAAAGTGTTTTCATTTCAGATTGCTAATTTCGTTTGACACCACGCTAACTTCCATTTTTTTCTTTCTTTCTTCCTTTTCATTTCTTCCTCTTGTTTTGCCTACTACCGTTGCCTTGGATTTTGTTTCTAAATTGACACTTTATAAAATATCTGTTCAATTGTTTTCAATTTAGGTGCGCTTGATTTGATTTTACAAAATTTGCAACCTAATTTCGTACAAATAAAAAATTTGATTTTGTATGGGATATGAGATATTTGGAAATAGAATTTGAAAATTTGCTACGAAATTATGTCATTTGCCCTAATGAAAATGTAGTATTAAATTTCTAGGTTTGTTTGAAACATTTGAAGCATCCAGAAAATTGTTATCTAATATTTTTGACAGCAAGTTTGAGAATTTTCATACAAAAATTGTGTTGACAGGTTGGTGGTCTTAGGTTTCTGAACTAATGTACTTTCATTGGTCACCTCATGAATGAAAGAAAATTAGATTGCTTGTGGCGTCATCAAAGAAAAGACCACATAATTTGAGCTTATATGGCTATTTATATACAATTTTTTGTTGTTGTTTTTTTTAAATACCCCGCACGCCCGCACCTCATATTAAATAACTTATAATAAAACAGTCTCTATTGAAAAACATCTAAATTTAAACGGAATCTAATATTGTTAGTCACCGCTGACGTCATTGAAAAAGGCGTAATCTTCTTTTCTTTTGTTCATGGCGTCAGATGTTCGTTTTTTTTTGGAGTGTCATCTCGCAAGAATCATTTGTCGAAAGATTCGTGATTTTATTTTTTCAAAAATAAGCCGAGTTCTTTTGGTATGCGCTTTAAGGAAAACATTTGAAATCTCTTTTATGATTCGGCGTGTAAACGGAATTTCTTCAAACATCGTTTTACAGTGTTCACTTTTTAGGCGAATTTCTAATGTGTAAGCGTGGCTAGAACGGGTACCTGTCATTTTAAGAAGCAATCATAATTGAAGAATGGTACGTACGTTGACTTACGAAACAGTATAGAAATACATGTGATTTGTATACCCAACCCGAAATGACTTTTTGTTAAGTTTCGGCAAGTTTTGTTCACTTGCCTCTTCGTACATAATGTACACTTTGAGTCGTACATTACGTACGAAAATCTGACATTCTTTTTTTCTAAAGGGTATTCTTTTTCTCTCTTTCTTCTTATTTTTAAAGGCTATTATGGGCAACTGGTGTACTTAACAAATCGGAAGGAAACTTTTCGTTCGGTTTTGACACTTGCTTACTTTTTCTTTCGCGTATTATGGTTGGGCCTTAAGTTTCGGCAAGCTTCGTTAACTTTTTGGTTCGGTACGTAATGTAATGTAGTACGCTTTCAGTCGTACATTTCGCAATCTGACATTTCTTTTTTTTAAGAGAAAGAAAGAGACAAATGCTTCTTATTTCTAAAGGCTATTATGGCCAACTGATTTGATTTGAAAGATCGGAAAGAAACTTTTCATTTGGTGTTGACACTTGCTTCGTTTTTCTTTTGAGTACTATGGTTGGGCCTTTAGGATTTTAGTTTTTACTAATTTTAATGAATTTTAGGTAATTGAAACCATTTCTAGGAAAACAGAATTTTTAAATTTTTGCAGGTTTTATTGAATTGGCCGACAGTCAAATTAAGGTATTTGGTCGAACTTCTTTTTGTGGTTTAAAGTATTTTGATCCTAAGCTCCGATAATAACAGCTCCGGAAAAGATCCAATTCTGGTAACTTAATTTCGTGGACGGAGTTGTTATATTAAAATTAATTGATTCTTGAAATTGCATCTTTTTGACGGTGGCAGCGTATAACAGTGGATCGTCGTTGATCCACTTTATGGATCAACCATACCAACTATCTTAACCTTACCCAATCTGTAGAAGTGGGTAGTTTCATGGCACCATAAAATTGACTTCTGATTTTTCCCGTTTGAATAGTATTCTCCTTTTCCACAACGAATTTCTTTAAATAGAACAAATTATTTTTATAAATAGGTAAAGACCTACACATGTTGTCCAACAAAATTATGGATACAAATCTCTTCATGCACATGCACGCTTTCTATTTTAACAAACTCAAAATATGTTGAAATCGCGTTCTAAATATTCAAAGCTTTATATTTCTTCTAGTTTCCGAAAATCACAAACGATTCCATTTTCTATTTCGAACACATTGTTTGGCTTCCATTGATCCAATCTATGTATATATATTTATAAATCCTGCAACCGAATGCAATAACGTTTATGGAAAATAATCACATTTCTTGGGAAGCTAATCTAATCATGCTCCAAATACCATATTCCCTCTCATGCCGGAGCCGATTCTGATGGTGCCCCACACTCATAATGCTATTCCAAAAGCAATTTCACAGCTCTTTTTCGATAACGCTCCCCCAATTCCCATCCCTATCTATCTCCTCCAATTCGGATCCACATCAATGGCTTTTGAAGCATGAACCCAAAGCAATCGATAGTCATTCCAAACTCTCAGTATACTTGTATATTGGCTGTTCTGATAGAAAGAATCTTATCAGCAGAATGGGGCAAGATTACAAACCTATCATCGTGCGTCGTCGCGTCGGTCGGTGCTCCAACGTTCATGATGGATGCTAATCTCTTCCAAAGAATGCAGTTCATATTCCAAATCAACTTTTTTTTTGTCTATGCTCTGTCGTTAGTTTATGGTTCACTATAAATCATAATTAGTGTGGAATATGCTTTGTATTCTTCTACATAGTTGTGAGGGCAGGGCATTAACGCTAGAAAAGTGTTTTTTGATAGTTGCCCCCGAGTAACTTTAGATTAGTTCATGTGAGCGTGTGTGGTGCACCACACTGCACAAGCACAACATACAACATGAGAGAATATATTGTTGAACCCAAGCTGGGCAGCTAAAAATAAATTTAATACAATGAATGTTGAAAAAGGTCATCCATCCGACTTTACGTTGCTTTCACAAAATAATTAAGCGTACGACTTTGTCTCGTGTACATGCTCTAAGCCGTTGAAAAACGTCTAGAAAACAGACAGTCCGGAGTAGCTCTGGCTCAATAGTGCAAGGATGTGACAAATGGTCTAACACTTGATTTTTCGGAAGCGATGGTAAATTGTAGAACCCTTCCATTTCTGCAGGGTATCAATGCGCGCGCAGGAATGGTTGAAAGTGTTACTCAGCAGGCCTTGGCTTAGTCTGGAGCCAAAATTTGTATCCTCTAGACTTTAGAGTCCAAAAATAGACCAGACAGACTTCAGTCGAAAGATACATTGACAGAGAGGATCCCGGAACCTTTTTAGTTCGAATAAAAACCATTTTTTGATACCTACCATAACTTGCCCTTAGAGCTCGTATCGGTACCTACCTACTATCTCAAGTTGGAAAAAACCTAAACGCACTTCAAAAATAGAACAGAGAATCCGAGTGTTCCCGCATAGTTTTGTTGTTTTCTTCTGGTTTCAGTGATGTATGGTGTTTGGTTCATTGTGCCAATCGAAGGCACTTGGTATTTTTTTTTTTTTTTTCGTTTTTGTTTCTTTGGTTCTGGTGCAGTGTGTGAGGATAACAAAGCGCCACCGGGATGAAGATAACACTCTGAGAGTCTCTGAGGCTTCAAAAGGATTCAGAAGCCGTTTTATTTTTGTTCGTGCTTGTTCACACACATGCACAACTAACCAAAACACAATTCCAATTGGAAACAAAAGCCAGCTGAGCGAGCGAGCTGAGAGTGTTTTGTCGTTCTTTTCGGGATAAGATGACGTCTTCTTGGGGATATTTGTTTTTTTGTCTCCTTTTTTACTGCATCGACACATGGCACTGGCACTGGCTCCTCTTGTGCCTTCTTGTCATATTTCTTCTTTTCAACCATAAAAATGTCACGGAAAATTCTGCTGGTTGCCTTGCGTTTTTTTTTGTCTTCCTTTGGTGGAACAACTACCACCACCATGACGTCAACTGACACAGACAGCATAGCACTCAAAGGGAAGAATAGGAAAAGAAAACAGGAATTATGGGGATTAGACGTGGAGTGCTGCCAGGTAGCATTTACTTAAATCAATAATTAAGTTTTTTTTTTTTTGTATTCTTGTTTGAGTCACGTAGGTAGTGTACCTACCTACCTTTGGAAAGATTTTTTAGTCTGGGACACTAAACTTTGGAGGAGTTAAAGGTTAAATTGTTCCAGACAAGCTGTAGGTATATGTATTCAATGGATAAATCTTATCTTTTATTTATTTTCCTGTATGCTTAAGCAGTTGGGCTTACGGTTATCATCTAGACTTTTCGTGCAGGTGCTATTTTCGTCTGCGATGCATTATTTAAGAGCAGAACTTTTGCCTTGGTGTAAAAATGTGGAGTGATTTTAAAGCGCGCAAAATATCATAAAGTAGACATCTACCTATGAAGTGCAGTAGTAAAGTTTTTAGGACCAAAAACCCTTTGCTTATGCATCTAAAAGCCCAACTGTTCCAGTGGTGCGTTCTTTTTCTAACCATAGTCAACAATTGGTGTTATGTCAAACAAAATTTGTTGAAGTGTCATTGTTAGGTTTTTTTGAGCTTTTTTTTTACAAACTATTTGGAACGATACGTTGCGTAGGAACTTGTTATCTGTCAAGACCACTTTTTGATTACTCAAAGAAAATAAAGACTTTCTTGCTGCTCAAATCGAGAATTTGTAACTTTTTGATTTGATTTTAAAGATTTTGAATTGTTTAATACAGAACGTCCAATTTGACAGATCAACAACCCTCAACTCATATCATGGAGGTGAGTTTGAAATAGCAACAAACCGTAACTATTTGACACTTGAACGTAAGGAAAGCTGTTATGATGTCATATACAGAGTTACAAATCGTAACTAATTGGGAACGCCTTTTTGTTGACAACAACAAGTACCTATGCGCTTCTGCCAAAACTTAACGAACTGTTTCGTCAGGTTTCAAAAAGCACAGTGCGATAACCACAATAAATATGGCCATCTGTCAGAATTATTTTTTTTAATTTTTATATTTTATCATTCAAGTACAAAATTTACTCCCATATTTAATTATCTTTGAGTCGGGTTTATCTAAGTTTTTTTTTAGGCTGTCAACTGCAAAATCTTTCAAATTTGCATGTGACAAAGCGATTCAAAATGAAATAGCTCATGTTTAACGAGACTCAACAAAAAATGCATGTGTTTATTGTCAATGATATATCAGTGTGTGAATTCAATCATTTACTCGTTCAATTTTGACACCAGTCGTGCATGCTAGGTCATGTACATTATAGTAAATCATTCAGTAAGCTTTTTTGAATCATACAATAGCTTTGTTTGGGTTCTTTTTTGCCAAAAAAATGAAAACTGTCAAAATTTCTCAAATGAGAGACAAATCTCTCTCATTTACCGAAAAGTAAGCGAACACTTTTTGTGTAAATTCTTGAGAAACGTCAAATTCGAATTTTCTGATTGGTTAGCTCTTCGCGGTAAGGGTAATCTGCAACAACAAATGTTTACGTCATTCGCTTTTGACAGAGTTCAAGTTTTTACCAGATGAAATTTCACAGGGTCAAAACTTGAAAATAAATGAACGAAAGATTAGAACAGCTGTTATTTTCTTTCGTTCATCTCTCAGTACACGAACGCTTTTTGTGTTAATGTAAACGTATGAAATCGAATGCAAACTGTTTGATTTTGGTACGCGAACAAAGCTAATGTTGAGTTAGTGATGTTATAGGTATTGCTTCATTGAAAATATCTCACAAATTGAACAAACAAACTTCTTACTAACTTGTCTTTTCTGTAGATAAGAGCGATTGCAACATAGGTACCTACTTAAGATTTCTAGAACTAATTTTGATACCAATCAAAAGAAACCGACAAATTCTTGAGAGTACTTGACCAACTTCTGTAGTTGGCACGGCAATGTAATTAAAGTTACCAGCAAAGTAAATTAAAGATATAACAAGTTAAATAAATTAACTACAGTTTCGGCCAAATCTAGCTTGCGTTTTGCATCTAGCCCAAGGATCTGGAAATTAACCCAAGGAAGGCATTTAAGGGGGGCATTTGCGTGTATCAAAGACAACAAAAATCAGCGTTTGAAGGCAAAGGCCTAGTGACTTACGCTCATAACTATTCCTGTAGGAATGAAAGGGAGCTTTAATTTACCGCCGGATACAAAAGCTAAAAAAAAGTATTTTGGTGCGTTTCTTGACAAAACTAAAGCGGCAGCATTTAGTAATTTTTTTGTTTAATACCTATTTTAAAGCTTTTTCTACAAAAATCAAATCTTAATAAAACTAAAAAAGCATTATTTAAGATAAATCAGTTAGGGCAACAGTCTAAAAAGGTTCATTTGGCCTCTCTGTAACTACTTACTTATTGGTGTATCCTTGTGGTCAACTTTAATTTGGCGCAGGATAATTTTAACTGGCTCCCAGGTTCTACTTACCTTTTTCCACTCGCTCGATTGACGTTTTTTTAATTGATTTTACGTCTTTCCATCGACAAAAACAAAAACCTCTTCTTTTCGTAGGAATTTAATATTTACATAGTATCAACTTAATAATATGCATGATTCATGGCGGGAGTCAGAGGCAATTCAAAATCTGTAATTCTAGCAACAAAAGCATCATAAGGCTCAAACTTTCTGATTTTGTTCTAAACTATCCTTTGCTTTTCTTATTGCTGCCATGAATAACATCAATGGAGACAACTTGTTTTTGAGCAACAAATACGAGGAAACGCCATGCCATGCTGTGGCGAGATTTTTCAATAACTAATACCGAAACGTCAAATTATAGAAATCTGACAGAACACGTTTCCGGAATTCAGCAGATCTCAGTTTTGCGATGTCTTAAATACCTACTTATAATACCTACTGATTCAACTTAGCTTTTTATGGCCTTTAGTCCAACAAAAATGTTGGCGTTTCATCCAGGAATCTCACTTTGGAAACATCAGTTGACATACTATGCAAGAATCCTTGTTGTTTACATGGAATATTTGATAAATTTCTATTGTGAATTATATCCAACAAGATAAAGATTTTAATCATTAAGAATAATACCTACCGTTAATTTTAAAGCTGCGCTGGTAAATCACAGCCACATAGCTACATACCTACCACTTTATGATTTTGGATACTAGTCTCTGGAAAAGATTTTAACGTTCAACCCGGCATTAACATGTAAGAATGTTAGACTTCCTAGGATATAATTTTTTGGGATTTTTGACATCCTAACAAAAGTGTACGCATGCAAAGAAATTTATTTTAGTTTTTGATTTTAAAAAGAAAGTTTTCCCCCATGTGAAAAAATTCCAGAACTTAAAAAAAAAGAACATCAAATTATTGCTGGCTGGCAATACTGCAGCAATTGCGATAAAAAGGAGGAATAACGAATTTTATGGATGGCAATGGCGATGGGACATGGAAACACATTTTAGTGGACAAAAAGGGGAGACATCGAACGAGACACCAAAGGGGAGGGTAGGTATACCTACGTACTACGTACCGACAGTAGATACCATTCCAAAATAGACGACAAGAGTAGGTAGTGGAAGAGACAGCCAGAGCCAGCCAGCCAGCCAGCCAACAGAGACTTGAATGGATATGGAAGAAGAACATTTGGGTATTTCCTGTTGTTAGAGACACAAGGGGGTGGTAGAGAAAATCCACCTTCCACCACACTACTACTTAAAAAATTATCTATGAGCGAGCAGAGCAGGAGCACAACAACACACAAACACAGACAGAATATAACTAAAACACAACAAAATATCTACCTTTTTCCTTTTTTCACTGTTTTCTGCTGCCGATTGTATCCTTTTTTTCTTTTTTGTTAATTTTTCTGCTTTCTGTTATTATTGTTGCTAGTTTCCATGGAAAAATTCCCAAAATGAAATCATGAATCCATGAACTTCTCCTGATTCACTTAATCCCAGAGACAGCGAGCGGAAGGATAATTATTTAATTTTTGTGGAAAATTAAGCACCAGCGTTGCACTTTGCGTAAAATAAAATTAAGAAGAAAATGGGAATTTTTAGAATAAAATGAGGGGGCGGGCGAAACGGACCACGCACGGACCCACCGCAAAGATTTGTATATCAAAACAAAGGGGCCGACGAGGAGGTAATGGAAATTAAAAGAAAAAAAAACACCGACAGACGACGTCGATGAGGATCTTCGCTAGGACGACGAACACGGGTGGCGGCGGCAAAGTCGGTAGTCGAGTCGGCGGCAGCTGAGCGGACGCAAAAGATTTACAAAAAAAAAACCGAAAACCGAACTTAGAGGGGGCGGCTGAATGGAAAGTAACAGCACCGTTAACACTTTTTCTTGTATACAATTTTTTTTCCAATTGTGATTGGGTGGATATTTTTCTATTGCCGAGTAGCACTCAACTGTAAAGAAGGATTTCACTGTTCACTCTGCTTAACTTCCTGAGAACTTTACGCACTTTATTGGATTATCTGATTTGTATTTACAAAACTCAAATTCTCTGGAAGGAATTTTATTTTAATTTATTTATAAATTTCTTTATTTTTTTGGCTTTTCTCTTGTACTGTGGTGCTAGAGAGCTGCCAGACGAGATGTCAAAAACTAAGCGAAGGCGAAGAACCGCAACCGCACCGAAAAAGAAAAACTTCCACTCTCGGCCATTTTGTGTTTTGATTTTTGTGAGAAACAATGAAAAAAAAAAATAATAGAGCGAAAACGGCAGGCAGACGGTTTTTCGCTCTTTGCTTTAACCGTTTGTTCTTTCGGCAATTTTGTTTGTTTTTTGGATGAGTTGCAGAGTGTTGGCTCGCTCACACTCTCCGCAACATTGGTGGATTGTGCTGGACGGAAAGAGCCAGAAGGCTTTGTTGTTGATTGGCAATTCGCCGGAGAATGATCTGGGTGAAGTTGGAAGTGGTTTGGTGGCAATGCCAGGTGTGTTGAATTTCAATTAATAAACAAAATTATGGTGCAACCACATTTTGCGCACACAAAAACTTTAGCAACAGCACTTGCAACTATTTCGTATAATTTTCACACCAAACTTAAAATCAATGTTTTTCGATAAATGCATACGTTATCATTCGTTTTCATTGTTCCTGTTTATGACAAATAGAGGTTTCAATACAATAAATCTCATCTCAAAGGGGACTGAAATCTCAGTGCAATTTATCTGAAAACATCTTAAATAACTTCTCGTTGAGTCAAGTGACTCATGTTAACAAATCTTATGTTAAGCGTATCCAGAGAATTATACCCTTAATATTTTAGCAAGGAACTCGTTTTTGGTGCCAAGATTCTGACCACACTTCTATTGACTGCAACCCGGCACCTAATTGTTTTTGTTTAGCCAAAAGGTTCGTATCGCAGAACACTTTTCCTTTTATAAAACGAATTCTTTACCAAAAAAAAGTATTTTAGAAAAGTTTGCTTCCTGCAAAGTTCTTGTTTTTACTAACACAGTTTATATCTCGTTTATCACAGTACACTTATTGAAGGTAATATATTGCGCAGGTTGTCAAAACTTGATCTGTCACTTTGGCAGCTCAAATTAAAAAAAATGGCTGAACAGGGAGACATAATGGTGGTAAAAATCAACAAAAATTTATATTTTTTATTAAATATATGCTTATTTATATAAATTTAATCATCTCAGACAATCACTTTTAAAAAAACCACGAGATTTCTTTACTATTATTACATGCAAAAAAGTTAAAGTGTCTCCAGAGCCAGCCATTTTTCTTCATTTTGACAGATGCGCAGAAGTATGCAAAAATGAAAACGCTAAAGATATTACCTTTAATATGTGTACTGTGCTCGTTTATGGCTTGGTGTTAAAAGGCTATAAGAAAACTTAAATTAACTCAGCCATGAGAACATATTTAAACCTTATTATGGTCGCAAGACGCTGTGGTAGCTAAGCAATTATTGTTATATGCTTTATCGAGCAACAACTTGCACTCTATACCCTGACGCCACACATGCCATCTACTGGCAAGCAAGTTACTACATGTATTAATTGTCAGATACCTATCTGTGTTCCAGTTACCTGGAATTGTGTCTGTGTGAGTGGAAAATGCGAGTGTATTGCAACTATCTTGCCAGAAGCTGGCATGTGTGGCGTTCCGGTTAGGTTTGGCTTATTTAAAAAAATTAGTTACACGCTGACAGAAGAGTTTGATTTTTTTTTCAAAATCAATTGTTAGACAGATTGTATTTCTTCTTCATACTACGTTTTCATTAGGGCAAAAGATGTCATTTCATAACAAATTTATAAATTCGAATGCATTTCCCATACAAAATCCAATTTTGAAAGTTTTTTATTTGGACGAATTAAGGTTGCAAATTATGTGAAAACAATTAAACGCAACAAAATTGACAAATAATGTTTTCTAAATTCTCAATTTGGAAACAAAATCCAAGGCAACTGCAAGTAAACCAAACAAAATGTCAGGAGTAAACAAAATAACAATTTTGAAATAAAATCCAAAGCAACAAACGAAACAAAATGCAAGAGGTAACGTCAGGAGTAAACAAAATAACAATTTTGAAATAAAATCCAGGGCAACAGCAGTAGCAAACAAAACAAAACAGGAAGAAAGGATAAAAAGTTTGTAAAAAAGAAAAAGAAGGATGATAGCTTGGTGTCAAACCAAATGCGCAAACCCAGATGAAATTTTGTTTTCAAATTTGCAAATTACCTCATGTCGGCCTTAATGAAAACGTATAGTATCAGCATTGTATATGAAATCTATAGTCATATGGATAGCAGGATCGACTGTGGCGACACCGCGAGTCTCCATTTCTTTTTTCCAAAAATGTCTCGTTTTGGAGAGAAATTGTCGGTGGAAAGGTTTAAATATGTGATAATTATCAGCGACATCTATGTGTCTCCAAACCCCGTTATATCTTACTCGTTCTCCAGACTAATAGATTTCATATACAATGTTGATACTCACCCTAGAAACATCAAGTTTTTTTTTGAAAGTTTTCTGTTCAATGGAGACACCTTGTTTTATATCAGTCTAGAAAATATTTATCAGACTTTAAAGGTGGCTTTACATGGAGCTGCAACAAATTAAAGTGCAGATGAAAACGCTACAACCACAACCACGGACCAATAAGATGCAGACCGCCAACTCACTGTATATTCTCTCTTTTTGCCTACAAGCTGAAAATCAGCTGATATGCAATTTATATTGAGAGTATGACGCTCTCCCTTGCTATTTTAATGGGAGCAATAAACACATCAAAAAAATAAATGGCATACGTAGGGATGGTTGCCATCACAAACACGAACAAATATTTCGAGGGTGTTTCAGGCAAGAGGAGTTCGAGTTGGCGGTCTGTATTGGTCTGTGGTACAGACGATGAAAATGAACATGTTCACCTTCACTATAATTTTCAAGCTGCATCCATAATTTTCCTATAATCTGCATCCATGAAGACTTCTGCATTTTGGCCTTCCCTCTCTACCGCACAAATATGATTTATATATTCTGCATCCTTTTTTTCAGATCATGGCTTGCAGCGTAAGGCCACCTTAGACCGCACTAGACGGAACTGCAATGGTCAGGTAGATAACCGACTACACCGTTTTCTGTAGCTGAATGCGTGAATTTCCGCTTGGTGAGGGCTTGCCTAAAGAGCGATAATTTTATTTAAATGCTTTTCTGGAAGTCTACATTTACGAATCCATGCTTAATCCACTCTTTTTCTGCAATTTATCTTTTTTGCTAAATTTTTTTCAAGATATGGAAAAAACAAGTGTAAGCAGGACCCTTATAATAAAAACAAACCGATTCCAAATCAAAACTCACCCCATATCTAATACACAAACCTTATATACTGTACTTTCAAAACAACTGCTACAAACTTCATACATATTTTTTGTAATTCACCACTGTCACTGCCATTTTTATTTTTATTTTCGCTTTCTTGACTTTCTGTGGTAGACGCTTTTATCTCAAAATAATTCGGCGTGTCTCCACAATTTGTTTTGAAGTTTTATAAATAAAATAAAAATAATTAACTCATGTTTACAGTTCAAACATCCTTAATAAAATAATATCGACATAATTTATTACACATTGTGCCAAAGTGATTAATTAAAACCACACAATGCAAGCACACAGCAAGAAAAGAGTTTGCTATTACTACGATAGTAAGTCTTTGTTTTTAATTTAATTTGTAACAAATTCCTTGGTTTTTTTTTTATAGAAACAAGTGCAACGTAATCTTAAGTATATTTTTCATCGATATTTTACTTCAAATTGCTATAAAATGAGACGTAGAGCCGTCACTAAATCAAATTATCCAAATTCAGTGTTTTAAGTCGACTGTCCGTACCCTGGCTACACTTTCCAGACCGCCATTGTTAATTTTTGACGTAGTTTTTCGCGCATTTTCAGTTTTCCTACCGTCGCATGGTGAATTTGTATGCGAAACCGCACGTGCACTGAGCTGGACAGTCGACTTAAAATTTGAAAAAAAGATAAATTGGAAAAATTATGTTTTCTTATATTTTGAATTTTGGTTTTGTTTTCAGGTGATATTGGGAATTATTACTACGGACAGGGACATCCCATGAAGCCACACCGCATACGTATGACTCATAATCTTCTCTTGAACTATGGACTCTACCGAAAGATGGAAATTTACGTAAGTAACTGAACTTAACCATTTCTATTATTTAACACCTTCGCATGTGCTTAGAGAGCTATATCTACACATGCGGCCGATGCCTCCATCTTTTAGACTTTCTTGGACTGAGAGGTGGGGTATCTTCTTTGGTCAGGAATCTGTCTAGGTTTTCGAAAGCTGCTGTCGGCAGATCCTTCCATATCTCCCTTTTCGCAGAACAATATCTCGGCTGTGCCCACTCCTACAAATTCTGGGACTTGGCTTCCTTCAAAACAGCCATTGCATTTAAAAGACTGTGTTGTTTCAAGGAAAGTGTTTCGATTTTAATTCAATAATTGTGTTTTATTAAAAAAATCCTAAAGAAAGGAGTTATAATTTCAAAAAACAATATCTTCTAATTCAATATATTTTACTTTCGTAATCCTTGGTCTGGTTTATGCCGCTAGCTGCAAATCCAATTTCAAAGTGATCGTCCTCGTGGAAATCAGAATTGGTTGTCAAATTTTTATTGACAGTTGGATTAGGGTGGGTTAAGAAATTAAGCTAAGGTACTGCCAGATCTGCCGCAACAGACTGCTTTGCTAAATTGTCATTGGGTTTCCTCAGTGAATGGCCAATCCAGTGACACTTTCTCTGTGATGCCTACGGAAAAAATCCAGTAATTCTTTCCATCATTTACTTGAAGAACTCCTACTTCTAACTTTGCTTTGCTTGCCTCCAGGCTACGTCCAGTTCTGACCTAAAGAAGTGCTGGCATCTGGCTGGGTTAAAGCCTTTTTTTTTAGCTCTTCACCATGGATTTGTGTCCATTGTTTAAAATTTTGTCGCATTCATTTTGCAGAGACCTCACAAAGCCACCGCTGACGAGATGACTAAATTCCACTCGGACGAATATGTACGTTTCCTGCGGTCGATCCGCCCAGACAACATGACCGAGTACAACAAACAGATGCAGCGGTTCAATGTCGGTGAAGATTGTCCCGTCTTCGATGGCCTTTACGAATTCTGTCAGCTTTCTGCTGGCGGTTCCGTAGCAGCTGCCGTCAAGCTCAACAAGCAAGCATCCGAAATCTGCATTAACTGGGGTGGTGGCTTGCATCACGCCAAGAAGTCCGAAGCCTCTGGTTTTTGTTATGTAAACGACATCGTCCTGGGTATTCTGGAGCTGCTGAAGTATCATCAGCGAGTGTTGTACATCGATATTGATGTCCATCACGGAGATGGAGTCGAGGAAGCATTTTACACCACCGACCGTGTGATGACTGTGAGTTTCCACAAATACGGAGAATATTTCCCCGGCACAGGAGACTTGCGGGACATCGGAGCTGGAAAGGGCAAGTACTATGCTGTGAATATTCCCCTGCGCGATGGCATGGATGACGAGGCATATGACTCGATATTCGTTCCAATCATATCAAAGGTTATGGAGACTTTCCAGCCAGCAGCCGTGGTGTTACAATGTGGAGCTGATTCCCTGACTGGAGATCGTTTGGGATGCTTCAATCTCACCGTCAAGGGCCACGGAAAGTGCGTGGAATTCGTAAAGAAATACAACCTGCCGTTCCTTATGGTTGGAGGTGGTGGCTACACGATTCGTAACGTCTCCCGTTGTTGGACGTACGAGACTTCAGTGGCGCTGGGAGTGGAGATCGCCAATGAACTGCCGTACAACGATTACTTTGAGTATTTCGGTCCTGACTTCAAGTTGCACATCAGTCCCAGCAACATGACAAATCAGAATACCAATGAATACCTCGAAAAGATCAAGAATAGGTAAGCTTTGTGTGTGTCTATTCATCACGCTCATTGTGTACTAATAATTTGTGTTTAGGTTATTTGAGAACTTGAGAATGCTGCCGCATGCCCCCGGAGTTCAAATCCAGGCGATCCCCGAAGACGCCATCAATGAGGAGTCCGAAGACGAAGACAAAGTCGACAAGGACGACAGAATGCCGCAAAGCGACAAAGACAAGCGAATCGTTCCTGACAATGAGTTTTCAGATTCGGAGGATGAAGGCGAAGGTGGCCGGCGTGACCAGCGCTCGTTCAAGGGTCAAAGAAAACGACCGCGATTGGACAAGGAACAGAAGACAGACAATGCGGAGCTTAAAGAAGAGAAGGATAGTAAAAGTGAGTTTGAGTTTTTTTTTTTTTTATTTCGTCTCGATGGCTTATTGTTTTTTTGTTTCTATAACTTTCAGTGGACACGGCAGAAAGTGAGGAACCTATTAAAGCAGAGGAAACAAAGAAGGACTCTAATATATAGAGAGACTGCCTAAAAGTTGTTTTTTTTTTTTATTTTATAAGAAGTCTTCTGCATGTTTTATATTTGAAAAACAGGATCCTTGCTTAGCAGGGACACTATCATTGAACCTTATTCTGTGTAATTTTTAGTAAAAAAAAAAACAAGAACAAATATTTAAATGAAATCGAAATACAAAACTACAACGTGTACATCATTAGATAAAATGGTTTGTGTTTTCTGTGGACTCTGGGTTCTATTGTTAGATTTGCTTGAACTTTATCCAGGCTCCACGTCCAGGTTGTCAGTTTAACAACTGATTGGTTTCCCTAAATTGTCCAACCAAAATATGAAAAGACGACTACAGTTTCTGCTTTCTTTGAGTTTTTCTGGGAATGTTACATTCCAGAAACAGAAAAGCCGTCAGGTTATTGCTTGGGATCAGTAATATTTTAAGATACCTACTATAAGGAAACATGAATCATCTATTCACAATCCAAACGTCTGGAATACCTACTTCTGAATGTGGGGTCTCAAAATCAACAGTAATGAAACATTTCTTCTTGACACCTGGAAGAGGTTTGCAACAAGACACCAAAACATCTGCATTCACTTGCAGGACAATTCTGTTGTGGAATTTGAAAAACCCCAACAAAATACCTTGAAGTGAGTTTTCCAACAAATAAAATTTCAACTCTGCGTTTCACCTGGACCCCTGTTCTGTAATTTTCGCATCGAAGGAAACAATCGAAGAACGCTGTGAATTGAAACAAAACTCATTTTACCGCATCATCCTGTTTCTGTAAGTTTGACAATCGAAAATTTTTCGATTGAAACGAATTGGAATTGCAAACTGGAAGTATGCGGAAAAGTGGTGTTCTGTACAATTGAAAATCGAAATTTTTTGTATTTTAAACGTCAAATTTTATCATTTGCTTCTGACCTGGCGCTATATACAATACAATGGACCAAACTAATAAGGTAATTAAAATTAAATTGGTTTTTAAGTTATCTTTTGTTATATTAACGTTAAAATTAAACTCAATTTTTCAGAGAGCTTCAAAAATCTCCAAAAGGCAGAAAGATATGCTCGTGGATTTCATGTTACTTAACATTGAATTTGCAAGGGGGCAATTTACAGGTGTGAATGCCCACCAGAGGCAGGCTGAGCAGTGGGAAGTACTTAGTTCCCAGCTGAACTCCATTGGATCAGTACTGAAATCAGTGGATCTGTGGAAAAGGTAAACTTAACCATATTTAATTCACCAACATTTTTGTTAATATTGTAAAATGTTCTTAGTGTTGGATTGATATAAAATTTGCTGTCCGTAAGCTGGCAAACGAGCAAAGAGCTTTTAGGAACAGAACTGAGGGTGGAGGTTTATCCGATTCACCTCGAGTGTTTACGGAGTTCGAGGAGAAAGTACTGAGGATAACCTCGAGGGATGCGGTCGATGGAGACGCCTCCACCCCTGAGCTGGGAGCAGCTTTAACCAATGTAAGTTTAAGTCTTCATCTTCCTTCCTTTTTTTAATTTGTTTTTATTTGCAGCCAACAACATCCGTTCAAATGGAATTAGGGAGGCTGAGTAATAGCGACTCCGATTCAGAGTTGCCTCCCACAAAAAAAAGACAGGTCAATATGGCCTACACAATTGCCTTAGAAGAGGCAAAAGAAATGCATGATGCAATAGATGCAAAATTAAATAAAGTGCTGGAGCAAAATCAGCAAATTATTGATCAAAACAAGCAAATTACTGACCAAAACAAGCAAATCCTTGATCAAAACAAGGAAATGCTTGATATGTGTACCTGGTGTACCCATAGACGATGAAGCCAAATGGCCTGAGGACCAAAACCAAATTTTGTCTCATCCGCCCAGTTCTGAAAAAAGCTTGTCCATTCTGGTTTACCTTTTCACCATCATCAATGAAAAATATAAAACAAATTGAGAGGGCAATTTTGCACAACCAGAAAGTATAAGCTTTAGATGACCTAGATCCTATACCCTACGACTTCCAGAAGCGATAAGAGGGGAATGAATTGTTTCAATTTTTAACGATGTGAAAAGTTATCGCTTAAGTTTCAGAACATGGGTACAGAAGTAATACGAATTGAAAACCATATAATCCAGTTATCCAGCCGAATTTTAAGGAAAGTAGAAAGATATCCAAATCCTGAAGTACAGTAGCTTCAACAAGGACTTATTATGCCACATGACAGATACCTTAATTTTCGAGCTTTTACTGACAAATTTTGTAAAAAAAAAAATCATTGGGAATTCCACACCAGTGTTTACCTAATTTGAAGTCCTACTCTCGGGAAAAAGACGCTGAAGTTTTGAATCCAATGTTTAAAAATTTACATATCTGCAATAATAAAATATTATAAAACAAAAAAGAGTTCATTTAAGATACGAATTTATTCCCAAATTTAAAAAAAGAGCAATAAATAGGTTTGTTTGATTTCTTCTGTCCTAGAACAGTAATGGTTTATTTTTTTTCGAATTTATTAATTTATTACCATTTAAATTAGGTATCCTCACCTAAAACGATAATCTAATTTAAAAGTGTTGGCAGACATTTTTTTAAATAATAGCTTTGTTCGTTGAGCCCTGAACTCGCCCTGGGATTGCCACAAATCGTTTTTTGATAAACCTCAACCCTTGTGAGGAAATTCTCTGATTTTTTAAAATCCATGCTCGCCCTGAAGTCACCTTTAAATCTATCTAGGTATTTTTCTTATCCAAACATTTGTTATATTATATGGATCCTATAGTAGTCTCATGATGGCGGTTGATTGTGGTGCCCTCTGGAGCTTCAAACACCGTTTCTTGTAGCCTAAATATGAAATGCGCTGTAAAGAAAGCAGCAGCTCCTAGCATGCAGCGTTTGCGGTAATTAACAGTCCGTTGATAATATACTATAGTTTCTATAAGAAAGCCAATAAAATAAACGGTTGAACTGATATGATGTTTTTTAAAAAAAAGTGTTCCCATTTACGTTAAAGCTTGAATTCTTTGATAGCACTTTGTGACGGGTGCAATCCTATTGGATGTAAACGCTGGATAAACCTTTTAAAATAAGCAGTCTTATAATACACAGCTAAGAGTTCTTGTCGAAAGTTCACAAGAGAAGGCCGAAAGCTCTAAAAATAAGACCCTTAAATAGTTATCCGATCACAAATACCAGTTGTACAATAGTTGCTCAGCACTGAAACTCGCTTTTAAATTCTAGATCCGTGGATCAACTTTATTTAATCCGTAGAAATCGGTGGGTTAACTTTTAAACCACTCTTGAACTACCGTCTAAGCTTTAACGTTTTTAAAATTTGATCCGAAGATGAACCGCTATTGTTCAACTGGCAATAAGATCTACATATAGCTTCTTTTTGTCAACGCGCATACTTAACCAAAACTTGGAAGCTGGCAATATTCCATCTACTTCGTGCTAATTGCTTTTTCTTTCCGTTTTTTCAATAGGAAATTGTAGTAGATCCCATTACGGAGTTGAACGGTTTCATTTAAGTAGCAACCAAATTGGTTCGAAAGTGTTGCCATTCGACGAGTATTTGCCTTAAATGTGTCTTCCTATTAAAAATATTTTGTTAGTTAATTTGTTAGAAATAAAGGCTCTCGTATTATTTCTGTTGTTGCCCTCAACTCTTTGCATCTCAGGATAATCTTTTTACCTTGAGTCTTTGTTGTTGTACAATGACGATGAGTTTCTAGACAAACATTCAGTCTTTCAAAAGTATCAGGGTGCATCAAACCCCATTCACTCCTCCCTAACTACGGCCTCGCTCATACTTACTTTCATGGCATATCAGCTCCTTGATTGCGCAACCTCCCCTATAGTACAACTTCTATTGATTGGAAAGGAAATCTTAAACGTTAAGAATTGAGAAGCATCGTCCTGCCCTCCTTTTCCCTTTTAATGCACTTCCGTACCGTTTCCCGTTTGCTTATTTTGTGTTGGCTAACTGACTGGCTTAAAGCTAGTGGTGTCTGTGTGTCTAGTCTATGCTGCTCTTGCTCGTATACACCACTGTGCGGAGTTCTGATGATAATGAACAATCAATTTCGAAACCAACTCCGAAGGGATGATGTTAATTGGAAAATTTTATTGAAAGATATTGTTTGAAGAAGGTGGGCGAAGGGGTTTTGTAGCATCCCTGCAAACATCCTTTGCTGTTATCATCATGCTGCATTGTTAAAGATCAACAGAATCCCTAAAGTTCTGTTCTTCTTTGGAATTTGGAATGCAGATATGCTGCTTGGTTGGCGAAGGACGATAGCGACACAACACAAACCGATGACACGGTGCTAATTAAAAATTGATTTATTTTTTCCACGCAATCGCTTATAATTATTACCTCATGGGAAGAGGGGGCGAGTAATTTCCTGTAAAAGACTAATAAAAACGACTATTTACTGCAAAAATATTTATGAACTCCTTCTGTGAATGTTGTTGCAGAGCTAAACGCCGCTTGATATTCTTCCCAGGTTTTCGAGTTATAGGAGAGTAGCACAAAGTTGATGATTTCTGTCACTCCTTGTGAGTTTTGTGTGAAGGAACCATCATACAACGTGGCAATGAGTAAAGTCAAAGGAATGTCGAGGGAGTATCTTATAAGAGTATCTTATAGTCACGTTATGGTGCTCTGAAGACCATGCAGATACCTACGTTTGACAGCGGAAAACCCAGTGCACGGAACGTTGATTATATAGGATTCCTCCAAAAAAAAAAACCTCACATCCCTCTTCTACCCCATGAACTTTTGCAAAGAATGCATCACCTGAACAAGATACAAAGGTGGAAAAGATGCAGTGAGCGTGATGTAGAATAAGCGAATAAAGATTTTTATCGGCGACAGTTTAACGTTGGGTCTCTGAGTTTAACAACGTTCCCGAAAGCTTATATGCGCTCGTATTCTCGAGATCTAATTATGTTGCTTTATAGGTGAGTGAGTTTTATGGTCCTGCAGGAGAAATGGAGAAATGGTGGGAATTCATATTCCCACCCAGCAAAATAAATACCCTTTTGAGCTGAGAGCTATTGCCGGGAACTAATATTTTTGATGGGGCTATTAAAAATATTAGATTTGTTTAGGTTTATTGTGTTTTTAAAAATTAATAGTTTCAGGCATCGTTAGGTCCTTAGGGAGAAATATAGTGGCTTAGAAGTTTTGAGTGGAATTTTATTTAGGAATTGTGTGTGTTTAAAATGGCTGCTGGCCATTAAACTTATAATATTATTAAGTCCAACTTTTAGAGCAATGGATGTTGTGGCGGTAGGCTTGGTGGGAATGGCTGTGATGGTGGAGGTCATGAGGTTGTAGTTTTTTTTTTTTAGGGATGCTGAACTTAAGATACCTTTCAGTGTTCTGTTGAAGGCAGAATGGCATTACTTACATTCCTTAAGCCGCTTTGATGACAAATTCAAGATAAATGAAAATAAAGAAACGTTAATTTTAATTCTTTATGTTTTATAATTTAATATTTTTAAAAGGAATTCATAGGCTTATCTATACAATAATAACAATTGGGAACTAAATACAAAAATCTACAAATATAGTTAACAAGAAGTGGCTTCAGCTCGAGACGGACGGAGAGATGCCCATGTTCAATCATCATCATTCCATCATTTTCTAATCTAAAGATAGAATCGATTCTATGCTAGTTCGATTCCTGGGCGCCAGTCGTGGTCCACCTATGTAGCTTATTGGATTGGAAAATTGACGATGGGATTCATCGATAAAAACTGGAGCTGCATTCGCTTTGGGATTTGGCTTTGCGACAAAAGGAGCTATATCTACATTGGATATCTCAACAGCTGCTGCAACTACTGGCTCATCTGGTATTTTGATACGAACTTCGCTTAATGGACTCATAGAGCCATCCAGTGTCGAAAGATCTTCTGATGATGCTGTACACAATGGAGCCTTTCTTTCCACTGTCGTCGTCGATGGCATCGTAGAACGGTTGACTGGGGATTCTCCATGAAGAAGTTGGGTATCCTGTGAGATATCATCCTGAGATAGCACAGTTTTAGCGGTTATCAGAAGGATAAGTTTGCTATGATTTATTTTTCTTAACAAATTTTAGTTTTTATGATTGCTATTCAAAATAATGATTGAAGGACAAAACGGCGCATATACAAATAATGTGACCCAATTAAAAGAAAAAGAAGAAGAAAAAAAGAACATAATAATGAGCATTTAATTTAACTGATATAGCACATTAATGTAACGAGTAATTAGAAAATTGCATAGTTGAACACAACACACGGGATCGGGAGATACATTATACACCTGCAATGATGTCGTTGGTAAAAAACTAATTCTCTTAAAATACAAAAAGCACACCAAAATGACAAGTCTTATTCTAACAAACGACATTTTTACAGTTTTTACAAAATTTGTTACATTATTTAGTTTTTGCTTATCCGTTTTTGGCTAGTTTGAACCTCCAGTCACTGATCCTAGTTGTCAATGTTCTTTCATCTTTCGACCTACATATATATCAACAAAACGATTTTTTTCTTTCGAAATTTCATTTATTTCCTCAAATCTCTTCAGGAAACTCCTAAGGCGTTTTCAGTCCCACCCCATGTCGGTATTGTACCTACTGTTTTATGTTGGATCGGACTTAACTCATGGCATAAAGAAAAAAATAAGAAAGTATTCGATTTATGAAGCTTTCATTGCTTTAACATCTATATCAAACTTTTTGGTTTCGTCTGATTGCAACCATGATCTACGACACATAAAGTCAGCGCAAATGATTCAAATTCAAACCGAAATTCAAAATTCAAATTTAAACCTAACTTTCGCTGGATGCATTCAATTTTGTCCATGTCAAACACAGAAAGCTTTAAACCCACTACACTTTCTACACATACACAGTTGCAATAATGTTCAACAAGTAGTAGAAGTGTGCTTGCTCTGCGATCGCATTGTGATTGTGATTGTGAGAAATAATTTATTTTATTCACAGAGTGCGGTCCAGGAAAGTCGAAATTATTGTGTATAAAGTGATGAAGTTCATTTATAAAAATATTTGATCGATTCCAATGACTGAGAAAGTTTTTTTTATCAAATGAATTTGGTTAAAATTAAATTGAAATTAATTTTTGTTTGTTATGGTGTTATGGCGTCATTTCCAATCGGTAGAGTAGTGCGTATTTGAATTTGATTTCAATGTTGTGTGTTGTGTCATGGCGTGCGTCGTTTCGATCGGTAGAGCAGTGATTTTAGGTAGATTAGTGGTTTGAATATTGAATATTTTTAGTGAAATAGATAAAACTCACCAATTTATGTAAAACAAAAATGAATAATTTAGAAACAAAAAGCCCTACAACTTTCTATTTACCAGTTTTTCGATCCTTAATTGGAAAGAGCATTACAAAATATATTTGTATTTATACACAATTTTCATTTTTACTCGAACTGTGTTCTAAGTTTACCACAAGGATTTGGTAGCTCACTCATTGAAGAAAGCAATACACTAAGCAATTTCAAAGCTTCATAGGTATTGATAAGGGTTAATCATCGCTTCGGAAATCGTCATCCAAGACTAAAAAAGTATGCATCCAGATAATTAATGACAAACATATTTGGCAGGGATAAAATTCAAATTCCACTTTGATTTACTATAACTTAGGCTTAAGCAGGTTGGTACATTACAAATTAAAGACTTTGTGAATTTAAAATTAATCTTTTATTCTAAGGACTATAAAATATCTGTTGTATTCCAGATAAATAATGATTTTTGCAACTCAATGTTGATTACATATAAAAGATTCTGGCAATAGTGGTCTCAATAAATTCAACCTAAGCCCAATTAAGCCTAACATTAAGCAAACATTTCTTGGTACTCACAATGATAAACATCTTTTAATATGCACATTAGAATTGGAAATTGAAAAAGCCCCCTATCGTTCATTCAAACGTGCTAGAAATCAAAATCACCTCATTTCTGATTATAATTACAAATCTTTTGTTTCTACCCAATTTATTTTAAGATAAAATCAATATAATCCACACTTCCAATTCCACATAAATTAGAGTACTTATAACTCAACACAAATAGGTATGAATCCAGTTTCCCAGGAAAACGAAAACGAAGGCATAAATCGTATCAAATCTCCTACGCTTTGATTTAGTGAAAGATTGCTTTTAATTCCTCAATATCTTAGCCTGGAATTCTACAGATTTTTTACGTCTCGTAATAATTCCCACGTGCTGTTATGGTATGTAGAACGTAGAGGTTAGGTTATGTATAGGTATTCTTTTTATTTACATTCATAAATTTGATTTGGTTTTTACTATACCCTTGTGCCGTGATGTCGGTATAATTCTGGTATGTTTCCAATTAAGACTGTGGAAAGCCCATACAGCATACACAGGTTTGCGTACTGACTAGGTATATGTATGTGGGAACGAAGGAAATGTTTGTTTGCATTTGGTGGCTTTGAGCTTTTACCAAACAAAACGAATCAAAAGAAAATGTATCTACACTTCGTATACAGTTATACACTACTCTACACTATGCTATATAACGATACGACGACCGACGTAAGGACGTAACCAGCCAAGTTATAGAAAGGCACATAAGTCCCTTGGATAACCACATTTCATACTAACGTGTAAATTTATCGTGATTGTACCTTAAGTTGTTTTTATTGCGCTTCTAACATTTAAGGGGTATATCATGGTTCATATGGCAAACGAAAATCCTTTCAGCCAAGTGGGTAGCGCATTACATTACGTTGTCGTTACATAAGCTCCATGTTGAGGTTTTATTGTTCATTTATGTACAAAAACAAAACAAAACAAAACAAACAAACAAACATACATAAACGGTTACGATATAGAGGTGCCTATATACTGGCACACATTCCTATCTACATAACATATATGTATCTGGATCTGGTAGGTATTTTGCTTTAATGGAGTGTTTCCGGAGCACGTCATGTAATATTAAATAAGTAGAACAATACATTTTGTCGTCCTTTGTAAGCTTTTGTTTTTGGTTCTGGAGGAAAAAAATCCGCCATTTTGAATGTCCAACTTTAATTCAAAAGTCTTCAAAATATCTCATACCGACCGACCGACCTACTGATCTATATAAACCTTATGCCGAGAGGATAAAACATTCACTTGAATACTTTATAAATATTTAAACTCATGTTACACTTGACAGGAAATGCAAAATACACAAAAAAAACCTATTTGTCCATGACGACCATTAAAAAGCACACACACAACCATATCCACTATGCCATCTACGCACAAAGGACCAACGGAAATAACGGAAAAAATTAAAAAAGAAAAAAAAAAAAAGAAACCAAAAACTGTGTTCACAACTTAAAAGCCATTAACTTTTGTGTAAATATGAGTCCTTCAAGTGCCAATCTGTTGAGTGTTGTAACATTAAAATGCTCTGCCTGTTGCCGCTTGCTTTGAGTGACTATAACTGTATTGTGGGACTATATGCTCTAGGCACTAGGGGGTAGCTAGCTAAATAGGGTAGGACTAGGCCTCTCTCTAACTCGATGTTTGAAAATTGAAACTTTTCTTCCCTAGTGCTCCTCTAAACTGAAGCCTAGGCTTTTTTGTTTCCTGTGTTTGCTGTTTGCAATTGACGTTTCGCGCGCTTTCACTATTCTGTTAAATGTGTCATTGTATAGGTCGAGGGGCTATGATTTTTATTATAAAATTCTAAAAAATGGGGACAGGAAATGTCAAACTTGAACTTTAAAGAGACACTCTATAATATGTGCTTAGAAGAAAAGAGCATTCTTTTCAAATATTCGCATAATGTAGGGCGAAGAGGGGACAAAAAAAAAATGGCATGCCCTAGCAGTGCCAACCACCCCATACGACCCAAACTCATGGCAGTTAGAGATTTGAATGGTTTTGCCATTCAGGCAGGATGATGCTGATGCTGAATAGGTCTGTTAATGGTTGTTGAATGATTCACGTTAATATGCTTTTGCGTATCTAGGTTAACTTCTGGTATACCTATGGGTAGGATGCGGATGAAATGGCATTCAAGGACATCATCATCATCATCATCATCATCAACGACTTTAATATGAATAGACTCGATGAATTTGTTCAGTTGATCTATTTTTGAGTTTGATTTGATGTTTGTATGCCAATTGAGTTGATAAAATACTGACGTGAATATGATTAAAGCATTTTGAACATAAATAACGTACAATTCACGATTTAACCATGCGAAGACTTTAAAAATATTAAACTGAATTTAGTAAAATTGAGGGAAGCAGTGAAACGTAGTCTTCCATTCTCTTCCTTCATGTGATGATTCTCTGCGAGAGTAATGAAATAACTACAACGTGTCATGTTTTAAATTTAAATTTGCGGTTTGAGATTGCAGAAACAAAATGGAGATTTGACAGTAAAGTAAGTTGACATTTTGTTTTATAAGCAGGGACTGACTGCAGAGACATTTTTTTTTATGTTTTAATTCATTTAGAATGCACTTCATAAAATGGATCCCAAATTACACAGCAGTAAGTATTCCAATGAGGACCCAGACTTATTCATAAGAAAGAGAACCAAGAGTAAAATGATCCGAAAGGCTCTTTCGAATTGTGATTTTTAAATCCTTAAATAGAGTAAGATTTGACAACCTCAAAGTCTAAATGCAGTTTAGAATCGAAGATGGTGCAGTTCATCAGTTAGATAAACACTGGAGGTCACTTAAGAGTGAAAGGCAATTATAAAAATATTTTACACAACGGAAAAGGTCAGGGGTATCATTGATCAACAGCAAAAACAGAATTGGTCCCAAGTTTCTTCCTTGAGGTACTCCTGAGGTGACTTCGATAAAATCAGATAAAAATCGTTTATACGCACAACTCAGGTGCGATCCAAATCGCTTTAAAATAAAAGAGTGGAAGCCAATGGATTCTATTTTTTTTTTCCCAAGTAGTTTCATTCTGCAAGATAGAAAGTCAAAGGGCAAACGAGTAAAGCAGCTTTACAACGAAGTTCTCAAGGTACACGGTATATTGAAAGATCAAAAACAACATTTTTCAGAACAGTCTTACACGAAACAGGTTCCAGAAAACATCCTCGACACAGTTAATTTGGATCGCTTGATGCGAAAGATGGAGGAAAAGGATACGAACTCTGTGATTCAATGCCAACTTTAAGTCCCAAAACAGCCTTCAATTTTTCTTTTGCTCCTTGCAGATCTAGCTTTTTGTTTTTATTTCGCTTACAGTTTTGAAGCAGTTGATTTTACTGGACGCAGTACGTATATGTCAAAAACACTTGATTTCAGAAGAAGTAGAAATGTTCTTCTCTTGAAGTAACTGGGATTTTTCAAACCCATCATCAAGGACACACTTTTAAGATTTTACTTTATAAAAGCAATGGAATTTTTAAAATAAATATTTCCAAGAGTTCTGCGTGTCCTTGATTTTTGAAATCATCTTATTTCACCTGGAAAAGAACAAACATTTGTATGTGCTGTTGAAATATAGTTCGTTAATGCTTCTCAAGGACTTTGGTAAAATGTTGACAAAATTCCTTTTACATCAGCATTTAAGTTCGGTATAGTTTACTTATTTCATACATTACAATTGACGACGAACTGCAATATAAAAAGTTATACATTTTTGTTTCATTTTATCCTGAAGTTAAAGTAGGCATCTCACTTCGTAAACAGTAAATGCATGCATTAACTTTTATAAAAGCTCCCATAACATAACGAGTGCACTTCACCACGCCAACAAGGCAACAATGATGGGTGTTGTTGAATATATGTCCTTGGAGGTACACGTTGTTATTTTCACCTTCAACTGTTTCTGATGCATGAAACTATTTTTGTTGCATTCAGCAATGCTGTATGCTGTGTGCCTGTGCAGTTGTTGGTTGTTGCAGTTATGCACTAATGGAAGTGCATAGCTCTTGCATCAAGCAAGAGAATGCAATATAGTTTTCGTTTGAAATTTTAAAGGTTATGTTCACAAAGGATATTGTCGGATTGTATTTCTAGGACTAGGTCCTTTCTCATAACAGCAATTTTTTAAAGCATTATTTCTCTTATTTTCCCTCTCGTTAACCTAACATGCATTTATAAAGCAGGCTAAGTATATATTTTTTGGAGAGGTTTTATTTGTTGCTGTTGTTGTTGTTGTTTTTGAAATGTAGGCTATGCCAGGAAATATTAAAGGATATTGTTGTGTGTTGATGCTGAAGAGGCAGAAGGAGCAGAAGGAGGAAGAGCCCAACCGTTTACTAGTTCACGTGTGAGCACTTGACATGGATTTTAATTTGTTGCATATAATTTAGTTTCCTCTCAGACTGTTGTTGGGTGGTACGTGGAAGTCATATGGTATGGTATATGGCTGCACTTTCAGGATGTGAAAAGTCAAATGTCTTTCTAAAACAGTTTTCACACTTTAAACAAAATGTGAATTTAATTTAAAAATGTTTTGCCTTTTCGTTGGCTTAATTTAATTAATATGGAAGAGCAGAGAGGATTTGAAGGATGACGATGACGTCTGTGTGGAACATGAGTGTCAACACACATGTGACAGTCATTGCATTCGAGGGACACACCTGCTGGGTGCAAAATGTGAACTACTATAACTGATTTAAAAATCAAAACAAAATTTAAATTGGTTCCTGATGTTTCGTTATTATTTTCATAAGAAATTTTAAAATTTATTTTTATTTAAAGCAATATTATTAATACAATTTATTTATATCACAAAAGTATATACACACGCACGATTTGAAAATTAAAAAAAAAAAAAAAAATATTCGAATTTACAAAATGCTATGAGGTTCGCCTAACTAATGTCGGACTGCAATGGCCATTAGTTGTGGTTAGGGCATTTTGTGAACGTCTTTCATTTGAGTCAGCTGTACCAACTTCATTTGCATCTGACTTTTGGTCATCTTCGGTGTCAGCATCATCGGCACTTTCGTCAATTTTAAATGGCAATTGATTGACATTATCCTGGGCAACAGGAGGTGGTCCCCAGGATACTTGCCGGCTTCTCTGCCGTGCTGGTTGGTTGTCAAACTTTACATGGGTTTTTTGCTGAATTGAAATGAGGTTTCAGACATCAGATAATGTTTTTTTTTCAACGCTATCATGCTACTTTTTGTAATGCAGTTTTAATAACCATGCTTCTTATTTTGCTGGAGCGCGGAAAGATATATCATGCATTTGCAAAACACTACAAAATATTTTATTTATTAAAAATAACATGCTTTATTATCATTCAAAGTTTTCAATGATTTTTGTCCTAAGATTATTGTTGCGCAATTTCGGAGCGTAGAACTTTGAACACTACCAACATCCACATTTTCAGTTTCTTTAAATGCCTCACATTTTTTTTTACTAACTGTGACTTGAAGGTGCTAAGTGGTGAGCAATAAAAAATTAATATTTCTCGCCGTTTCTGTCAAATTTTCAGTGTTTTTGAAGTGACATTTGCTAGAAACTCCTATATTAGTTTTGAGAGCATATCTGTTGCTCCAGAAGAATAGGTAGACTTTCGGTAGGTGCATAGATTTAAGATGAAGGTGTAGACGTTCTACTGAACCCTTCACAAATTGCTTGGAGCAGGTTTGACAGGTGAGTTATTTGCCATGTTTCGTTTGTCTCTATGAGTTGAATTCTCTCCGTAAGAAGGTTAAGAACCAATAACGAGTCACCTTCTTTTACCAGTGTCAGTCCTTGCGTTTCGACTACCCTTCATGTGCCAGGATAAAGTAGAGAATTATAAAGTTGTTACTTATTCAGAGATGACTGACAGTCTCCCGAAAAAATTTGGATCTTATGACAGGTAAAACTAAAGCTTGAAAGGAAGCGTGTCAGCCTAAGAAGATGAAGACTGTTTTATTAATGGTACTCGGTGTGAAGATTGAAGTTTTCGGAGTCTTCCCTTGGGGAAATATATAACTGAAGTTCTGTTGCTTCTGGTACAAAACTTAAACACCCTAGTCATTTAATTTAATGCCCCAGCTCATTTTTCTAACAAAATTTCCTTTCAGTCCTTCGGTTTTCTAAAATTTCCATCACAATTTAGGCACTTCAAAACCAAATCACTTCACAGTTCGTGAATAAATTTACTTATAATTAGCATTCCAACCGAAACAAAACGCACATTCTCACACACTTCATTAGCCCTATTTGGCCGCAACAAATTAATAAACTTTCTCCTAGTAACTTTCCTCCCTAGATGATTATGGTATACCCTCCAAAAATGGCAAAAAAAAGACCACCATCACCCTCACTGAAATGAGGCAGGTATTCCTTTTTTAAACCACATTACCACACTCGTATTGCCTCACTTTTGCCTCATTAGATTGTGCGGTAAACTGTGGATATATCAAGTGAAGGATTTTTTTTTGCACATTCTCCTATTTCATACTTTAAACTTAAAATGTGCTTATGTGAGGGAAAAGGATTTTCTCATTTTTTAAATCCTTAAGCATGTACCAACATCAAGTTTGAAAAAAAAACTGATTTTAACTCGAGATCTCATCTCATTAAGGCGGCAAATTTCAAAAGAAAAAAAAAAAAAGAAAATTTAAAACTTTTCATGTGTACGCTCATACAAGCCAGAAGAGAAGAGAATTTATAAGAACTTAACTTTCTACTGCTTCTGCTGGAAATGCCAGCCAACAAAATCCGAAAGATGGGAAGATACTTATGCACAGAAATGGCTTTTTTTACGATGAGAACAAAGACAACAAAAAAAAAAAAATGAGATCCTATTAATGTGATATTGCATGTCTGATGTTTGCGCGACACGATGACGTAAAATGTTTTCAAACTTTTTGATTTAAAAAAAGTGCAATGAAAGTGTAAGGAAAATGTGGCTTAAGTGACAAAGTAGGAGATACATTTGAAAAAGGAAAAAAAAAAATATAGAAGATAGATAGCCTTGTTTGAGAAATCTCTAATTTTCGTCTTTGAACTTGTCATCAAAGAAAGATTGAAAATTTTGTTTTAAGTTAAAAAAAAAAAAACGCTTTCATGGATTTCTTCAGAACTTGCTAGTTTTACATTTGCCAATGGCAGACAATTCAGGAGATAGAAAATGAAAAGCAGACTGTAATCAGACAAAGTTAAGTAGTCATCAGACTTGGCAAAGAAGTTTTACTTTTAATTAAAATTTTTGTAAGCATTTCCACTCTCTATGGTAAAAATGAAGTTGACACATCTTGTGTTACTTTTGATAAACAAAACAGATTTTTAATTAATGAGTATGTGGAAGAGTGATTTGCATTCCTGAGTTTAAAACTACAATGCCAGCAACAAAATGTGAAAGTTTTTATGCTCTCAAAACGGTCTAAGGATACGAATCGAGAAGAATTGTTATGTCGGTTGACTTTCTAGACACCTTTTTCTTTTTCTGCTTCGAAGATGGGATTCTCTTGCTGTGATATCCTAGAACTCCGCTGAAATTTAAAAACTACTGAAAACTTCTTAAACCGATACTTGTTTTGATAAGCTGCTGGATATGGTCTTCAAAAGTTGAAACGGCAATGATAAGATTTTTAAAGTTAAGCCAAAATAGTCCTCTAACGGATTTCTTAGCCAACATTTTAAAGGAATACTATTTAAAATGATCAAACCTAAATTTTTTGTACGTACAATTTTCTCTGCAAACAAGAATCGTTAATGTTTCAAACAAAACACATTGGAAAACACATTCCATTTATTAATAAAAACTAAAAATAATTTATTACATTCAAAAGCAAATATTTAACAAAAATAAAAGTATAAAACATAACAGAAATAATTAAGTACAACTAAACTGAGAGGTAGATAAAGGCAAACAGAGAATTAACAGTCCAGTTCAAAACATCTTTTCTCTATATAAAACTTTTTTTTTTTTATAAACACCGAATTCGAAACAAGTTGAAATCTTTTTTGTCCGTTAACTCCTTCTTAACCACGCAACGGATTTTGAAACGGTTTTCGCCATCATGTAGATATTTTTTTACAGAAGGTTTATATATATCTGTATAGTACTTTCTAGTGCAAAATAAATACTGAAAGTCGTTCCGACAGACTATATAAGCATACGAACGTTGATTTAAACTCCTGCATGTATGCAACAGTTAATTTTGTTCACTGTTTTATGACAAATTGGTAAACACCTTTTTATAACAAAATCTAGGTATTTTGAAATGGACTGCAATTCATGGGCGTGCAAAATTTTGTTTTGTTAATGAAAAAAAAAAAAAAAAAAAACAGTATTGATATGTTAAAACTAAAAGTTGATACAGATTCACATCAATTTACATCGAAAACAAACGAACAAATTGACAAAAATTTGTTAGTTCCGTTAATGGCAATCATAGTCATGTATAGCTAGATTTAGTCAAAGTTTAGCATAAGAAGGTTTACTTCACTAATCGAGCATTTTGGGGCTAAGCTTTCAAGATTCGAGATGCTTACCGGATTCTGTGTTGAAGTTTTCGCTACGGGTGATTCTTCCGAATCAGAGTCCGAGTCACCAGCTATGGAATTACTATCCAAGAGTGGCTCTTCATTGGAATTGTCAGGCAATGGATCCCATTTTAATTCTGCATCCATCAGCTGGCTTTCTGAAAAAAACGAAACAAGCAAGCGTTGTAAATAATCATGAAACAAGTGCTTGGTATTTTAAGGATTTTTAAAACGTACCCCTTACCCCTGGTATCAGTGGACCACTAGACTTATCATCTTTTTTCTCCTCTTCGGGGTTATTGTTTTTCTCACCCTCTGAATCTTTGGTTTCTTCATTCGTTTTTGGGTTTGGATCACTTCCCTCTGGATTTTTTGATTCCTTCTCTCCATCTTCATCAACTTCTTCGATTTTATCTGGTTTGGCTACGACAGGAGTTGTTTCTTGCTCACGCGGTACTGTTCCATTGGTATTTTCTGTTTGTTTTGGCTGCCCTCCAGTGCTTCCATTTTTCAATATCCCAACAAGAGGAGCACCGGTTGAAGCCTTCCGTTCCGTTTGTGGAATCTTTAATATAAAATCAAAAGTAATTGTTTTTATTAATTCATAAATGGAGGAAAGACTACTCTCCACCACCTACCGGTTTATAATTAAAAGTTTTTGTTTGATTGCCCGGGGATTGTTGCATTTTTGTTGCTTGTTCCTTCGACCAAATAATGTCCTCGTCAGTTTCGCGTTCGATACGCTTTTTATATTCAAGGTGACTCCGATAAACTTCCAGCAGGCAGCAGATTACAATAATGAAGAAGAGGGAAATCAGGGTGATAAAGACAACTTGAGTTTGTTCTTCTTTGGTGGAGACATCAATGTGCTTGGCAATGTATGGCACCCGAACGGGTGGTTCTTCTGCCCAATTTTGATCAGAGCCCTTGAAAAAAAAAAAACATGGTAATAAGAATAAGTGCAGTTGTTTTGCTTTTAAAAAGTACCGTTGTGAAATTAAGAATAGGCTCTTGTGTCCTTGGTTCTTGAATATCTTCAAACTGAGCAGCACATTGGGCACTGCGAACACCTTGAAAGTTGATCACTGTAATGTTATCTGCTCCCGATTTTGTGAACAACATGTATTCCTCAAGAGGCTTCATGATGTAATTGTTTACTTGGATGTAGATGTCTATAAAGAAAAGATTTCAAAAATTAATGCTTAGAAGCTTCAAATTGATGCAAATGAAAGCAAACAAATGTGATCAATGTTTGAAAATAATTGTCACAAAATTTAAAATAATTGTCACAATTATTTCTTGGTGCATTTAAAATTTTACCTTAGATTCGTATGAATCTTAATATTTAGTTATAAATCACCCAGATTCTTTTTTTTAAATTATTGTATTCACTTTTAAAATATAATTTTTTTTTATAAACTGTTTGAAACTTCCATTTTACAACACTTTTTAAGACTTCTTTTTAAGCTCAGTCGCTGGCGGACTCTACCTCTTCTTCCTTACAATTTTTATTGTCTGTAAACTTTCCAGAAATCACCTTTGTCAATAAGATTGTGTATTTATCGATTTTTCATTAAACCCACGACAAGAATTATTAAAAAGTCCTTTGTCCTTAAAAAGTAATTTATTCGCTCTCGAAGTCGTTTCTCAGCTCTGTAGCTTTATCTTTTGAGTTGAGTTTGAATTCTTAATTACCTCATGCTACGCACTCATTAATATCGTCACCGTTGGTCGTCGTCTTTGTCGTCGTTGTCGTTGTCGTAGTCTCTATCCAATATCTCGTCTTCCTTCCAAAAAGGAAAAGTTTGTCGACGACAACCCTCTTTTTATTTATGTTCACGTATAAGAAATGTGTTTCGGTGTTTTCCCGATAATATTTTGTCATCCTTACTTTATGAACCTGATCATATGACTGCATGACGGAAGAAAAAAATAAAACTTCAATAACTCACCGTTTGCCGGCTCAAAGGACCATAAAAAGATTGACTATGAAGCAATAAAGCTATAACACCACACAATTAACCTCTACGCTAAGACAATAGAGTACGAGTTCCAGGTGGAAAGGATAACAACAGAGCTATGGTTGGTACTACAACAGGTGACCTCGGTATTAACTGTACATATATCTTAGGCAGGACCATCTTTGGGCTTTATCGCATAAATAACAACACAACGACCAGGCACCAGCCAGCACCAGGACCCACGCTGCTCATCTTGTTCAACTCATTTTGGCAATAAATAATTTCATCCAATAGCTTTAGCAGTCAAGCGTGTACCTTTTTACTCGCCTGAACGAATAGATATTAAGAGCTCCTTAAAAGGATACTAATAAATATTACAATCCAGAATCTACTGAAACTGAAACCCAAAAGCTAAAGACAAAATGTGAAACGGTGACGATGGAAAACGAATGTACTCGCCGACGAAAAATGAGAAAGTCTCTGTGAATCCTTTTTGGTACTGGTACTTTCATATATAAAAAGGAAAAGGCATAAAGCCAATATCCTTTCTTCCTTGACTTTCGATGGGTTCTTTTAAAATTCAGATAATATTTATTTTTTTTTGTTGGATCGATTTCACGGGTATGGAACAAATTTTGTTCGAACCCTTGTCAGAAGCTCTATGAACCGTTAAGGATTAATAGCACCGATGGTGGAAATTTATGCGAATGAAAAGAAAACTCCTAGCATTCCATTACCACCATCGAACCGAACCGCACTGCCAAGGGCAAGGCAAGAAAAACCCAAGACAAAGGCTCCTTGTATAGGTACGCCGAATGCAAAAATAATAGTAGAATTGGAAAATTAATCCGCAATCTAACTTACTTGACAAACAGCCACTGTAGCTCTTGAAGACAGCGAATCTGGAATCCGTCGTGTTGATTCCGCCAATTTGCACCCGATTAGCACCCGAATCAATGACGTTTTGCATCAGGGGTCGAATGGTAATTGGTGCCAGTGGCACCTGTTCGCGATCGATTAGAAGTGATGCCTCAGTACCATTGCGCAAATAATAAATTGAATGACGGGCTCCTTTGAGGAATGTCCGTTCAATGTGTGCCCCAACTGCTGAGCCATCTTCACGGTCCTCTTCAAAAAGTAGATATCCTTCGGTGTCGATAGCCACCATCAGGTAGTAGCTGCGTTCGTTGTTTGTCTGGAGTAGCAGCATTACTCGATTGGCACGTTTCAAGTCGGCACTCGAAAAGGCCAGCTGGAGTTTGACGTAGTTGACTTTGCCAGTTAATTCAAATTTGCGTTGCAACGTGGATTCTCCACTGAAATCAGCACCCTTCTCTTCCATACAAAATTCTCCCAGGAAGCTTGTGTGTTCACAGTCACATGTGGATTCTTGTTTTGCAAAGTTTTCCTTGCACAAACCACCATTCTTGCAGGGTTCTGCATCGCATTTAATCTGACATGTTGGAAGGACACCTTCAAGTGCTAAAACAAGAATTGATTGATTGGTTAAAAAAAAAATTTGAATAAGTTTAAAAAGTTGTGTAAATATTAAAGTTTCGTTGCAATTAAACTTTAAGTTGTACAAAAAACTTATGAACACAAAACTTAAGGACCAAGAATTAAATTAGAAATAAAAAAAAAAATCACCATGTGCTATATTTCCTTCGTTCAGCTCAGCCAAGTCGATTAGATTTTCTCCAATTTTCAGTCCTCTCACACATCCAATGTATCCTTGCAACTCTGGGAATTCAGTGTTTGTTCTAAGCAAATTTGCCGGATCATAACCACCAATGTTGAACTGGAAATAGTCCGTTGGGGGTGCTGGTGGACGATGTGGCGAAAGGACTTCTACAAAATATCATGCAAAGGACAAACAAAAAATTTAAATGAACAAATTTCTCTCTCTAAAAAAAAAGACCATCCCAACACATACCCTTTTCTGGATTTATCCATGGCTTATTGGCATATTCATCAAGGAGCAGTGTTCCCTTCTGCACCGTCACACTTTGCTCATTGACATGCATCACAGTCTGAAGTGGACTTCTAATTATTGCCACCTGGATGCTCTCTAGACTGCTGACTCTATTATCGACGACTGTAAGGTTCACTATCTCGTCGCCGTAATTATAAAGGAACACTATCTCCTTGCCTTGGCTGATAAACAAGTGCACAAAGTTGTTGAAATGATCGTTGGCATAAAGCACCAGTGAATGTTTGTCGTAAGTACGTAAATTAATGAGAATATTCTGGTTAAGGATATTCTTGAGAATGACTCGTTTATCTTCGACTGATGCATTTGCACTAAGAAAGTTGCGTTTGAGAAACGACTCTCGGGTGATGAATGTCAATGCCTTTTCGTTAATGTCTGCAAGAGAAATGCCACAAACACACACACACACACACAAACAGTCATGATGGAAGAGCATTTCAATTTAATTGCTGTCAAAAGGATGAATTTACTTACTTGTTTCACAGAATTCACCCAGGTGAGCCCATGGATTACTGCAGACACACTGGAAGGTACTCCAGAGTTCCTTGCATTCGGCACTATTCTTGCATGGTGAAGGAACGCATGATGGCTTACAGTCTTTTATTATCTCTGACAGATGCACTGACATATAGCTGTAGATGTCAAGTATTTCACCGTTAACTACCAAACCGCGGAAGCATCCGATGAGTCCTTGTTTTACTATCAATTTCTTTAGCAGATCCCTGTATGTTGTGTGTGCATCGTTGTAGTTGTCGTTGTCATTGCGGTTTAAGGCGAATAACCCAGCATGAAGTTGAAGTTGAAGTTGAAGTTGGATATGAAAATAAAAATACATTAAACAAAAAAAAAAATTAAAATTGGAATGAACGTTAACATTGAAGTCGTTATAATGTAACATTGAGGTTTATTTTTATTATTTTTTTTTTTGCTTGTTTGTTGAAAAGAAGAAGACTGAAATTTGTTTCAAAAAATTCACATCAAGTGTCATGTCGTTGTTACATCCTTGCATATTTATGACATGAGGAGTTGTTGGAAATTTTTGTGAAGCTTACTCACACATGGATATATATTTAAATGAATATAAAGTAGTTACCTGCAGAGCAGTGTTACATTTAGTTTTACAATTTAATTTATTTTTGTAAGGAAAGTTATGTTTTTTAAGGACTTACATTAGTGAATTTGAATTGAAACGACGCGACGTGATAGACGAATTTGCACACATTTTGAAGAGCAAGCGTTTTTGCATCTTTTCATCATTCTGAACAAAGGATTTGCATGTTTGCTTGTATTGGATTAGGCATTACAAAGAAATAGTTAAGAACCTCAGTATGAGCAGAACATGCTCTAGACAGAATTAAAAACTACGAAAATTGTATCAGGACAGATGTTAGCAAAAAATGTAGAGGGCGATACTTTCAAAAATTCTTTCCAATTTTGAAAAGCTAGCAGTCAGCAAATCCTCAATCTTTGGCCAATGAAACACACCATATCCTGAAACGTGTTTTGTTTCGTCGAAATTTAATTTCTGATGATATTCCTGGGAATTTCAACGGATATTATAATAGCGTTAGAATTGCAATGCACATGAATGGTTCTTAAAATTTGCATAATCGTATTTGTTACTTTGAAGTATTCATCAATTCCTTTTTTTCTGAGAAACATGAAAACAGTATCAAATACCTGCAAACGTAGCCAACAAATTTCTATTTAAAAGTCGGTGTGCACCAAGGAAGCGTCATCAGACCTATACTTTTTATTACCATTTGTCGATGTCTATTGAAGGAGAGTGACGCTTTCTTTAGCCTTTATTCCAAAGCACTGAGAGTTTATATGAATATGAATAAAGGAGTGCTTTTCAAGAGTGGAGATTTAATATTCCTGAGATGAAGTTTCAATAGGAAAGCAACCTGTGATTCTCTTATTACACAATGGTCTAGATCTAGATGAATTCACAATGGAAATTACATTAATAAAATATTATTTGAAGTCATACCCACAAACATTGAGATATTGAATTTATTGAATTACAACATCTGTTGGTTCCAAAAAGTTAATAAAATAAGGATTTTTATTTCGCTTCAAACTCGATAGATAAAATTTACATAGACGTGATTAAACATAAATCTTCTTTACACAATAAAGCGAAAAGTGTAAAAATGATACTCAAAAAGTCTTTCATTCAAAAACCTTTATCTTAAAAGTCCTCTCTGCAAATTTGCTTTCAGGTTTTGTAATAAATCTTCACAAATACATGTGTCCTGTAATGGGGGTCTCAAATTCTACACGCTTATCCCTAATTTAATATCATCACAAGAAAATTATAACGATGTCTTCCATAAGTCTCGCAGTAGTATCTCCAAGGATAATTTTAAGAAGACAACAAACGAAACACATTCCAGCGATTGCCCATTCTAGAGGATACAAGTCCTGCTGGAAAATGTTCGCCTTATCCACCGAAGGTCACACCGCGCCGCGCCGATCCAAAATACCGCACGAGCCTCTTACACTTACAAACATACATACATACATACATATATTGTGTGTTAATATAGATGGATAAAAAGAGATAGAAAAAGAGAGCAGAAAGACCCTTGTGATTCGAAACAATATTTATCATTTTGTATCATCATAAGGAATTCCTTTGAACAAGCGGATAAGGGCCATCCAGGGAAAGGACACCTAATGTATTTCCCATTGCCAAAGTGATTAATGATACATTTCTATCGCTTGCCTTTTGATTTATTGTTTGCTTTGGCAAATTGTTTACACAACAATGACATTGAAATTGTTTTGATAATTTTTTTTTTACTTTCTTTCTACGTTCAGTTCAGTTCAGTTTTGTTTTTTAGCTTGTTCGTCCATTTTGTGGCCATGTTTTTATTTGTATTCAGGACATCAGGATAAATGTGTATTATTTCTAATGACTAGGAGTGACTTTTGGTGTGTGAGTGTTTTGGTCTGGCTTATCACTGTTTTTTTTTTTTGTTTATTTTTTTTTTGCAGTGGACACTAAAGTGTGCCATCTCTGAAGGGACCAATTACTAGCTTAGAAGCGTTTTATTTTTTTTTATTTTTTTTAAGAAAAGAAAAGAACGAGATGTTATAAAATCAATAAAGTAACAAAAGAAAATATATGTTTTTTAAAGTAAGGAGTTTTGTCTGTTAAAGTCATTTTTTTTGGTAACAGGATTTTCGTTGATTAATGGTGTTTTTTACTGTTCTACATATAAAAGTTGGCTTAGCGAAATTTTGTGGTACCATTTTCTCAGAAAGATTTCTACCGATTTTTGAAAATTGTGTACAGTTAGAAAGCCATAGTTGAAGAGATGAGCAGAATATATCTTAGAGATAGGCAATCACACCCACTTACACATGCATCACATATAAGTAAGATTTTCTCAAAAAGCTTTCAATAGATTTCGAATAATTTGGCACCATTTTTGATGGAAAAACTGATTACATTTTCCTAATTCGAATCTTTTTGTAATGGAAACAATGATGTCGTTGTTCACGCATTGCACCATTTTGAATATTTCATTGGATTTCGGTTGGATTTAATCGTTATCGGACTTCAGAGCAGTATATTGAAAGCAAATGCATTGTAAGCAGAAGAAGTATGTTAAGCTGAACTGCAACTTCATTTGAGCTGAAACATTCGTGTTTCATAGTACCCAAAGTTTTTAAACTAAAAAACTTCTTTTTGTACTACACTGAACAAAAAACGGTTGTCATATTTATGAATTTGTTCATAATGTTGATGAAAAAAGTTGTAATTATTCAGCCAACAACCGCGATCATCAATATAAAAATTTGGAAAACGGCTGTCCTCATATTGACTACTGCGATTGTAATCATACTGATCACAGCGGCCATTATATTGATTACCGAGATTGTCAATACGAATATCGCAGTTGTCAATACGATGATTATCGTTGTCAATGCGATAGTCGTCTTTATGACGATAGCAGTTGTCAATACGATAATTGTGGTTGTCAATAGGAGGATTGTAGTTGTCAATACGACGACGATTGTAGTTCTCAATTTAACGATTGCGGTTATCAATACGATGGTCGTGGTTGTCGATACGATCATCTTGGTTCTCACTTGTCACATTGGCAGCATTAAAAAGAATTTCTAGCTGAAAAACCAAATAAATTTCATTTCGAGCATTAATTTATTTGAAACAAAAAATAAAAAAAGTAGTTCCTTGACCTTGTGTGCATTTCGCTCGAGCATGAACAGTGGGTTCATCAGTAAGATGGCGTTCATACTCTTTTAAGACGAACAAATGTTCCATAAAATCAATACTTATGTATAATTTTCAGTGCAAGATTACGCTGTAAATTACGAAAACGAGATCATCATAATAACAACCTCAATTGTCAATATGACAACCGCAAATCAACGATAATCATATTTACAATCGTGACTATCATATTGAAAATAACGATCCTTATATTGACAATTGCAATTTGATAACCCAAATTTATCGATGATCATGATCATCAAATGTGAAAAACATTATCATCATATTGACTACCTTTTTCATCAATATGAAAATTTGCAGTTAACAACCACCGGTTGTCAATATGACAATCAATATTTTTTTTCAGTGTAGCTTTAAGTTTTTTAGTTTTTGTTGAATATTAATGCTTGCCAATTTAACAATTTGGATATTTTCTAATATTCCCAAACCTAATATAACCAATAAGAAACAAAAATTAACGGAAAAGCAAAAACCATTAAAAAAATAAAAGCTTTAAAAGTGTTTTTCTACAAATTTAAATGCTCCAATTTAAATCTCTGGTGTTTTCCGCCTTTTCAATTTCCAAAAACATAAAACTTAAATATTGAATTATATCCAAACCTGAGCACACTTTTCAGCCACTTGCAAATTTAATTTGTTTTTATCCATAAAATACCCAAAAGATACACGCTTCTGCACTAAAAACTTCAAATACATTTTCCTAATTCCACAAGCAACAAATGGTAACCCTGAACGAAGCGGAAAGCAGAAAGCAATCCATCAAATCACCTGATTATCCTTCACAGTGCCATAAAAGATTCCAACAAAACACCTTTCTAATCCTCTTTTACTGAATAAAATAAACTTAAACTGCATGTATTTAAAATTCAAACGGTGGTAGGCTATAAAAAAAGAAACAGGGACGTGAAGGGTGAACTCTTAACAATTTAATGCCAATTTGCAAGTAAACTAACCGAAGCAAAAAAATAAAATAGAATTAAGTTATATAAATGCACAAGGCACTCGTCAGTCGTCAAGGAACGATAGTGTGTGGGGCAAAAAAGTTCCCTCTCTAACCCGCAACCAAAAACCCTTACACCTCCCCCCCCTGAAAACCCAACGCACGTGTGCACTATAAAATCACCAGTTTAATGCTATTTATTTTCTGAGTATCTACTGATTCAGGGTCCTTACTAGTAGATCCGTCGAGAAACGTTATAAAATCCGTGCAATTTATCCCAAACTGCCAACGGAAAAAAAAAAACTCTACCGGACCATAAATAGTGTTGGGGTATAAATGTATATGTGCAAGTGGTGTATTGTTAAACAGCTTGACACAGAACCAACAACAACAATAGCACACCATCACCACCAATTGTCCTTTCAACTTTTTAAACGAAAAAAAAAAAAACACTCTTAGGTATAGCGTGATGCAATGGAAGTTGGACATACGAACGGGCTAGGGCCAGCAGCGGTAGGTTGTAGGGTTGAGCAGGATATATAACATTTGCCCACCTCCAATTTTATAGCAGTTGACAGAACACAGACACACATACGGCATATGTGATGTCCTTGCAGCACAATGCACCCACCGAACATGGTTCGCTTATAGTACAAAATCCTATTAGGGATGTAAACATGAAAAGTGCGAAGCTATTAAAAATTTATTTAATGCCCTCACAAGCAATTAAGCGCTCATTCAGTTTTCAGTTTGCAGAACGGTGTTTTCGCGTGTAAGCCCAAACCTCAAATGCATTCAGCGATGTAATTATTATTGAAAGTCCTTTTTAAGGATAAAATAATGTAATTACGATCAGCGTGGTTGAGTGAATGTGTGTATATGTGTGATGCTGATGCTGCTGCTGCTTCTATATATGTACTGCTTTTGCTGATGCCAAGCTATGCATGCAGTCTGTGACGTGTACTCGTACAATGCCATCGCCGCCGCCACGCCACGCCGCACCACCGTGCGTCGTTTTGCTTCGCCATCACCACCACAACGCCACATATGGTGGCTAGCTGAGATTTATTCTTCATAGCGGTGAATATGGCGAGCATATGATTTTTATATTTTCGCTCAGTCATTTTGGGTTACGTATACGCCACAGTGTACCAAATAAGGACAATTCAATTCGGAACATGATGTGAGGTCACTATACATGAGATATTAGTCTGGAAATTGAGGGAATGAACAGTGTTAACATTTTGATGGATTTAGATGTTTTTTGTGTGTGTGTGTCTGTGTGTGCTGTGCGAGTTTTGTCTGTGTAAAAACATACATAAATTTGATTGACTAAATAAATGAAATATACGAATATGAGATTAAAAATAAATTCATACAACAAAAAAATTCTAGAACAAAATTTATAGTCCAGTTGACTCGACACTAACATAAATAGAATTTGGGATGTTTGATTAAAATTGAGTTAAGAAAATAATCATATTTCACACGATATTTGTAACTGACTATAAATTTAAGCCAGATATTTTGTTTTAGGCCAGAGGTATGATGTTTTTTAAATATAATAGATCAATGAATTCACACAGTTCGGTGGATGTGTAATTTGGTTCATTAAATGCACGAAGTGGGATCAATGACCACTTATCGAAAAGCATCCTTTTTCTCTTCCTTATTCCTCTCCAAGTATCTAAATAGTGTTTTTTTAAACATGTGGTTTTCAATCTGCCAATACTTTTTTCGGAGTTGGTCTTTTTGACAGCTGTCACTTGATTTATGCTCAGTTTGGTTTTGCCATTTGATAATGAAAAGACTTACTCCTGAACAACATTTGCAAATCGTACAAATTTATTACCAAAATAATGGTTCGGTTCGCGCGCTGCGTCTAATATTCGGTCGACAAGGGATTTATTCGAGCCAGCCGCGGTGGCCACTTGCCCGAAATCATTTTTAAAACATAATGGCAAACTCTTACCTTTATAATAAAGTTAAATTCTTAGCCATAAAATTAAATTATATGCGTTTTATTTCTTCTTGAAAACCACAAGTAAAAAACCACCCTTTAGCGAATGTTAATAAAAGGAGAGAAATAAACAATTTAGAGAACAATACATTTTTTTAAATTTTGGGGATGGGCTACTTCAATGTATAATAGCCTTCGGCCTTTGTAAAGTATTATTCAATTGTTACGGATAGATTTTGGCGGCCATGTTGTTTTGATAACATATATGTCAAGTCTGTTATTTCTTATTCAGTTTCAGATGTCAAATCACCACGGCAAGTAACACAATAAAACAGCACGTTCAATTGATAGAACTTTATTTTGAGAGTGAGTGCTCATTTCAACATCTTCCCACCCTTATTGAATAGCCCTGTCTTTATTCGCCTACTACTGAAATGCAACCCTAAGTCTGCTTTTAAGATTTAATGTTAGATCTTGTGTAAAACCAGGTTTTTGTCAGTTTTTAAACAGAGAATGTCATTTTAATGGGTTATGGTGAACATTAACGGACTCAAAACACACCCTTGTGGTACACATGTTTCTGATCTAAATGAATCGGTGCCTAGTGCGCAACTGCAGACTTAATAAGTAAGAGGTATACCGCAACAAATTAAGAGTTAAAGACCCACTCAATAAATGAGATTTTGTATCAGGGAGCTTCTATTTGTTCTACCTATTTAAAAATTATAATGAAAACACAAAATGGCCAAAAACCTAATCTTTCAAAAAATGTCTTCATATGAAGATTGCAGATCAGTAAAAGAGGCATTTAAGATACCCCCAATTATCAAAGACACGTTACTTAGCTGATTGAAACGAACTAAAAATATGTTTTTTTTCTGAAAATTGAAGTACCTTCGTTCGTTAATCGTCCTTTACGAACTTTTAATTAATCACCTTGAAAGTGTAACGTTTAAGTCTTCTTTGATTTTCACGCTCCATTTCATTGAATCAATATCTTCCCCATAAACTTTGACTGCTTCTAATTTACAATTCATTTATAATAAATGTGCAAATTTTCTCCAGCTTATCAGCATTCCCAAAAAAAGGACTCGCCTTTATTCCCTAAGGTCAAAGAGATATCTTCCCTCAAAATTAAATATTCAAATTTTAGAAAACCAATAAAGTCACTCCATACAATCATTTTATTTTACTATTCCCACCCAATTTTCATTTTAAATGTAAAAGCAGATATTAAAGATGAAATCACTACTGAAATGAAGAAATTGCTTATCCGAGAACTTCTCTTTAAGACCCAACCAGAAACCCATTTGTTTTCAAATCTTCATTTTGAATTTTCACTTTGAATTGGAATAAAACAAATCTTTCCACATTTTTTTTATTCCAAAGTTTATAGTAAATTATGATCCGAGAGACATGGCGCATGGTTTATCTCAAAGTTCTCAACTTGAATCACTTATCCATCTTTCTATATAGTCCAAACAAATGGTCTTTTGGTCATGATAATTAGAGACACAGCCGCTGGCATTAATGACAAATAGAGTAACCCTACTAAGATGGATGTCCTTATCAGAGTTGAACCACCAAACCAACTGCGTCAGTGGACAACACTACAGCAGTGTGGTGGCATCACCAACGGCCTGGCCTCTGCTGCAAAAACCAATCAAACCATCAATCACATCCGCAAATGGTTTCCTTCAGATACCACCAACATCCCACTATCTTTCCTGCGCCGCACTGAGTAGCCATCAGCATTTGTTCAAACGACAGTCAGTATAGTTTTGCCAGGAAGAATAAACATTTCCCACTGCAAACAGAATGGACAAACTTTTGTGGAGAGTGTTTACTACTATGCTGGATACCGCATTTAGGGGATTGTGGAGTCTGTTTTAAATTGTTCAAGTGTTTTCATAAGCAGAGAACTTTTTTCAAGAAACTTTTTTCAGTACCTTTTGCTGTAATTCCATTGGATGAGTCGATGACCCACAAGTCTATTACAAAACATGTTTAAAAACAGATAGTTGTAACCAAATCCAACATACATTTTATAGAATTTATATAATGCAATGCTTTTTTTTTTTTGCATCACATCCTATTGTGCCCCATACTCCCCTACCATGCATTCAAAAAAATGATTTTTACTTACCCAGTGGCTCCTCCAATAAACATACTGCCCTCGAACGGACCAAACTCCTGCTCCGGCAACAAATCGACCATCTTGTAATCAGTATTAATCATGAACCGAACATGATACTCATTATAGTCGATCCATATTTTGTGCCATTCGCCGCCATTGAATTTCCGCACCGAGTCTATGACCAGCGTTCGCGACTCGCCCGTGCTCAGAGTAAAGTTAAACGTAAGCTGATAGTCACCGGTCAAGGCGACCACAAATGACGGATAGGATGGACGTATCGGTGGTTGGAATAACAGTATTGCCTTCTCACCTGTAGTGCGGAATGAGAAGGCGATGTCACCCTTCCTCCAGCCAGGCACTTCAATGTACGACTGCGATGTGGTAAAGGTGACTACATACTTTTGGGTATCTGGAAGTAAAAGAAGATAGAAAAAGAATGATAAGGCTTTAGATGCGAAGGGAAAAAGGATTCATGGAAGATGAGTTGGTTTTTTAAGGCTGGATGGATGGATGGGTGGTATTGTTTGAGTAAACTTGTGACAGGTAATTAAAAAGTAGTTTGCTTTGTTAATTGAATGCAATTTACTAAGAGAATGGCACGTAAAGTCGGTGCAGAGAGCCTTATGGTTATTTTTTTTTTATCTTAAAACAATTCAGTTGGAAGCCAAAGCAAAGAAAAATGGCGGTTGGGGGTTCAGTGAGACATGAGCATGAGCATTGTTTTTTTATACTTTAATGATTAGGCTTCTAAGAATCGATGATTTGAAATGAATATCAGTGTGGAAAAGTGTCTTTAGAGTTTGTAAATTTTTGAGCAAATTTTTAAATTGGAATAAGCCCAAAGGGAATCATTTAAGATTGAACGGTAATAGGAGAAGGAAGGATAAACTGATAAGACATGAGGAATTATTGTTAGTTTTTCCTCAACAAATGGACATTTTTGCACTAAAAGCCCTAGGAAAAGACAAGGCAATTTAAAGAAGGTTAGATAGCACAGATACATTCCCATTCCATACGACATTTTTACTTCAACTCATTCTTAAATAAGATTCAAGCTGTTTGTCACTTTTTATTTAGAACAACCGGTATGCCATTAAATTATGCAAACAATTAGATTCTTTTAAAATTCAGTATCTTTAGGTTTTACTTAACCGTAGAATTAGGGTAAAAACAAAATCTGCTTTGTTTTCTTAGAAAATATTTAATTTCTTAAACTTTTCAAAATTCAAAACATTTCTTCCAAGCAAATTGAGATTTAACAAGCATCATTTTGTTATTCTGTGAACTCTCTCGGTTAGTTCTGATGAACTAAAACGTGCTCTCTGTGTCCCATTTACAAAATTGTCTTTGGTTTTTTTTCTCCTTGAAAATTTCTTATGCTCAGAAGATAAAACAAACTTAGGTAAACGCATCCGAACAAAGTTTCTTAACAAATATAAAAGTTTCTATTCCTAATGCTTACATATAAATGCATTAACATACATGAATAGAAAGAAAGAAAAAAATACCACACTTACTTGTTTCAACACATTCTAATGGACCCAATGTGATTCGTCCTTGTGCCTCTTCATCTAAATCCTTCTGCTGTCGGAAGAACATATTTGTTATTCCTAAACTGTGCGGTTCGTTGTAGTATCCTTCGTCTGAATACCATTTGTTTTCTTTCACATCACAATTGCATGATTGATTTGGATCCACACATGTTTTGTTGTCAGAACAAGGACATGATCCTCTGAAAAATAAAATCCAGAATGAAAAAAAAAAAACAAAAAACATACAACTGGGAATAAGAGACAAATGAAATAAATTTGAACATTTAGAATAGAGCCTAAGGTAATGGAATGGTTTTTTTTTTACTCAAAACATACATTTGGTGTTCCTGAAAAAGGATTATTTAAAATTTAAGATGGACGGAAATTCATGGAGGGAATTTTTTGCAGTAAAAAATTAATATTTCATGTGTCCAAGAAAAAATAATAAAGTCTTATGTAATTTTTGTTATAACAAACCCCAACGAATGTTACAATCATCCCTACAGTTGGGGTTCGTTGTAACAACATTAACATTTTTATTCAACTTTCTGGGAGTTTTCTTAAAGGGTTTTGGCAAATATCTCTAAGTTCCACCAACTGATATGAAACAGCTTGAAATAAATCACACGTTTCAAGGATTTTTTCGTTTTTTTTTCTCTCTCTCATAATTAATTCATTTATATTAAATTAATTGGAACTTAAGTTTTCTCTTCCGTATGTGTTTTCATTCGTATCTACGCCTCCATCGCCATGTCGTGTTCCCAAAATTAATGTCACACGCATGAATCGTTACAAATCGACGGTTAGGCAACAGCGTGTTCTACTAATGTCGCATTTCGCCTCATTCAACAAGGATTAGGTCAACTGGCCGATTTGGCATGTTTTTGTATAGATTGTAAGGTGGGCGGCACGGCACGGCGCGGCGTTTGCAAATCTCTCTTTCCGTGTTTGTTGTTTCCATGTTTCTTTGATGATGATGTTGTTATTTTGGAAATGAACACAAGAGCCACTAAAATACCAGGACAAAGTCGCAGAGTCTCTATAATTGTATGCGAGCAACGCCCAATTCTAAGAATCAATCAAATTGTCAACATAATTGATGGCACCTTGCTTGAGTGTCTCTAATAAAGCCACCCCCCTAAAAGAGCGGGGGGGTGGGGGTGAGCGATATGTGCCGCTCCTTTGTTGTGATCTTGTCCGAGATTTATCATGACACTTTGTGTAATTAATCTCAGCTCAGAGAAATGAAATTGATAGGCATTTCCTATTAAGTTTGCACACAATGTACCCCCCCCCCCTCTCAGTATACCAACGTATACCACCTATACCTAAAACAGCCACCATTCCCCACAGAATTAGGAGTGCGTCGTCGTCGGTCGTAGTCATTCATGTGGTACACTTGGTCGAATTCATGAGTATGTTCTGCGGCCGGGGTGACAAGTGAATCTGTTATTGCTACAGTTTTGGTTGTACCAACTAAATGATGTACACCACAATAACTCGGCATGGAATTAGGTCCTTAAATATTTACGATTTAATCTGCAAAATTAATTATAATTGCATATGTAATTGGACCAACCTACCCACCACCAAACAGTATCATACAAAACCCCACTTTATTCTTTGATATACATACAAGTATGCGTGCGTGCCCGTGTGTGTGTGTGTGTACTACTCAAAACTATAAAGTAAGGGTGTTATGGCGGATATGGCCATCAGGCCATTTGTGTAGCCGAAACTGATTTCAAAAAGTTCCCACAAAACTTTCAAAAGTTTCGTTTTTAATTAAACAGAAATATTTGCATTGAATCAAGGGAAAGTCCATTTTCTCTGAGGGGCGGCACGGCGGGCGCGCAGCTGGGCCCCACGTCGTTGGTCAGCCAGCGTAGCAAAATATGGTTTTTCATAAAATTTATACGAACGATCAGTGTGCGGTACATTTGTTTTAATTTCAAACAATTGCCTCGAACTATATAAAGGAAAGTTATGCTGCAATTGAATGTAATAAATGATTTCAAAAACATAACTGTTGGCTTAATATTTACTTAACTTTGAGTTGAATAGATAGTTAACGAAATTGTATGTTTCTAAAATATTTAGGATTTTGTATTAAACTTCATGGAAATGTGTGTTCCCATGAAACTACGATATACCAATTTACTTATGAAATCAAGCAATGTGCAATGGACACTCGAATAATGTTTTGAAACGTGGAGTGGAAATTTTTTTGTTGAAGTTATATTATATTAAACGTTTTGCTAATATAAGATTGGGTCCCAAAATATCAGCGGCTAGTCTTGAGACTCCATTATTATTAATTACAGATATACCAGTTTGTATTTTGATTTGTTCTGTCAATTTCGGGGCAATAGTAATTCATTATTTCATTTGATTCAAATTTTACATTTTTTTTCTTGCGATTGATGATATAAAACTACGGTAACGTGAAATAGGGCCAACATTTTTAAATCGCGCGATTTTTAAATTGATTAAAATTATTATAATTGCCACAATTATCAATTTAAAAATCGCGCAATTTAGTGGCGATGTAAAAATCGCGCGATTTTCAAATTGACTAACGTGGCGATCATAAAGGTAATCAGTTTAAAAATCGTGCTGTTAGTTATGTAATCAGTTTAAAAATCGCGCGATTTTTAATCGATTAACATTAATAATCACCACAATAATCAGTTAAATAAACTCGCAGTTTTTTAACTGATAACATTTATAATCGCTACAATTATCAATTCAAAAATCATGCAATTTTTGTGGCGATTTTTAATGTCAATCGATACAAATCGCGCAATTTTGAAATTGATTAACGTGCTGATTATTAAGGCAATCAGTTTAAAAAATCGTGAATGTAGTGGCTGTAAGTGATGTAGTCAGTTTAAAAATCGTGCGATTTTTAATCGATTGAAATTAAAAATCGTCACAATAATCAGTTAAAGAATAACCGGTTTTTTTTAAATTGATTATTTATTAAAAAATCGCGCGATTTTTACATTGTAACAGACAGCTGTTTTTCCGTTGACCGCGAATTATTTCGTAACGAAAACACTCTATATATTATTTTGTTCAAAATCGTTATCCTTTTTATTTTTGACCTTAATTCTTTTCAGAAAACGTAAATGAGTGTGAAAAGAAGTTTGAAACACAGAAAAAAATAAAATGCACGACTGGGTCGCACGAACTTGCTCTAATGAGTGACAGTGATGCGCTTGAGATTTTGATAAAAATAAAATTTTCAAAATTCTTAAATAAATACTTAAACTAATTTGAGCTGAAAAAAAGTACGCCATTTTATTTCTTGGATAAATTTGAATTTATGAGAATAAATTTAGAAAAATCTGTGGAGCGGTTTTCGAGAAAAAAAGTTTTTTTTTGAAAAACTTTTTGTAAAAAATTTTCAAAAAAAAATTCAAAAACGCCAGTTCATAGGTATTCAGCAAATACATTTATTTAAAAATTTTAAAAAAAAAATTAATAAGCAGTTTTCAAAATATTAATTTTTTAATTTTTTTTTTAAAAAATGCTTTTAAAAATACAAAAAAATATTTTTCAAAAATATTGGTATGCAATACAAATTGAGCTACCTACAGCTATATGTGTGTGAAATTTCGAAAGAATCGGTTGAGTCGTTTTCGAGATAGTCGAAAGCAAAAAAAACGGTCCTATGGAAAGTACCGTTCTTAGCCATTTTTTAAAACTTTTTTTTCAGCCATATGATTGGTCGTACCTAAAAAGCAACACTGATTTTTTTAATTAAAAATCGTTAGAGCCGTTTTTGAGAAAAATAAGCTTTAACGTAACGGTTGTATGGCAGGTACCGTTATTTTTTGAGCTAAAAAAAAAATTTCAATTTCTTTTCTGTACAATACCTAAAAAAGTCTATATGCCAAGTTTGAAGCAATTCGGCCCACCCGTTTGGGCTGTAGGTCCAATACAGACAGACAGACAGACAGACAGACATACAGACGGACAGAATTTTTAGATCATCTTTTTTCGTCTTCGCTATCATCGTAATGTCATGTTTGATTGTTATCTCAAAACTTTTTTTTTCGACGAATGCATAACTTGCCTTATAGTACCTATAATCGCAAGTAAAAACATGGAAAACATAATTATCTGTTATGAAAGAAGCTGATTCTCAGAATTGTGCATCGTATTCACAGCTGCGATAGCGTGCTGCGAAAAGAGAGAAATGGACGGATCTAGTTGCCGTCCTTTGCTCCATGAGAAATTAAAGTGTTGATGCCAATAGCAGCTCCCGGAAAAACAAAAGAGGATTCCGTGAATCAAGAATTCGAAAACTAGTTATAAAGTGAAGTTCAGTGCTCAGTCACTTATGTTAAATTTGTAGTTATTTATCAACGAACACACTTCCGCGTTGAAATAATTACTTTCCCGAAAACTAAACAACGCAGGTCCCTGAATTGGGCAAGCTACGGAGAAAAACTTACAAACTCTTCATCCTATAAGGTGAAATGTGAATACTGTTGATACAATCAACGTTCACACAACTCGATACCCAGAATTCTCTGAGAGGGACTGAGTACCAAGTTTTTCGGTGCTTAGATCTTTTGAGTTTAGTTCGGATGCTGCTTGCTGCGATGAACTGACAACAATGCTGTCTATTTTTCAGAAACCATCCTAAAAACTCTGTTTTTTAGGAACCACCCACCCCTTTGTATACAGAAATTGTCAGAGGCACCCAGAACTAATCCATTAAAATGTTTTCGCTTTAAATGGACTCTGAAAAGAGTGACAACTTCGACTTAGTTTTTTTAACAACAAAAATTCCTAGATTTTCAATTGAAATGTCTGTTTCAGTTAGTGCAAAAGATAGCTAACATTTTAAATATTTTCAGGCAAAGTAGAGAACAAAAACATAGTTCAAAAAACCTTACTCACCTCTTGACATTTCCTAAAAAGTCCACAGTGTTGCTATTGCTGGAAGACGTAAACCATGTAGCTGAGTGCAGTTCCAACGGTGCCCTAAAGCAATCATATTTTATATACTGCGTACAATACAACGAGTGCGATATCAATTCCTGCAGCATTTCCGGTGAAAACTCCCTATAGCGTATATTGTAACTAAAATCAATATCATTGGCTGACCTAACATCAATCTGACTCGGAAGATTGTGTTCGACAATTGTCTTGGTGGCATTTTCAAGGCTTTGAAAATCACACTTCACATGTGCCGGCGGAAAGACCCCATTGCCATCGATATCGATAAGATAAACGTCTGACTTGGTATAACTAAGCAACGCCAACTCCTCACACGTCTTCCGATACTTGGTGAAGTGACAGTTCTTGCCAATATAGCCCGTATCCTTGCAATCACACGTCACCTGATTGTCCCTAACAAAGCACTTGCCCCCGTGCTCGCACGTATTTGGCCTTTTGCAAGGATCAATGTAATTGCAGTTATCGACCGCCACCTCACCTACGACGCGTTCTGTCTTTATAACGTCACGCGGCTCAATCAGATGTCCGTTGATTTCGATGTCCCGGATGCAACCAACCAGGCCGGATGCAGCCGACTTCAGACTGCTGCCAATTATTACCTTGTCCCCGATTATAAATGTCATGCCGAACATCTGTGTAAGGGTGTGTCTATAGTCTACCGTGAATTTAATCTCGCCAGCTCTGTAGTCTAGTTCGACGGAGTGCCATGAGGTGGGCCGATTGATTTTAATTACCGTTGACTGGGTGGTATCACTCGTGACATCTGGCACTAAATCAAAACTCAATTTATCCGTGGTGAGCCGTATCTATGTAGATGTAGTGTAGATGTGAATGTTCAAATTTATATAAAACGGTATAGTGGGGTTTGAGTATGAGCAGGCGTGAATTGGATTGGATTGGATTGGATATAGTGTCATTATCGAAGTGGAAACGATTTGTTGTTTTTGTTGTTGTTGTTGGTGTTATTGGGGTTTTGATATTTTTGTTTGAAACGCGCGTTAAACATCCGGTTGAGGTAATAAAGATTCGAATTGATTGTGGATTTTCGGTTTTGAAAATCAATGGCGCCAATATCGGTATAGTGCGTCGAAATCAGTGGTGAATATGGTGTGTGTGATGTGTGGTGGTTTGTTGGTGGTAACCACGTTCGTTCATTCCAATACCATCAGTCCATCCGTCCAAAAGATAGATTGTGATTTTGCAATTTTAGAAAATTGTGATTTTCGTTGTGTAAAAGGTTCAGGTCCACACATATAAATCATATAGAATAGCGCCAAACAGCATGAAATGAAAAATATAGACAAAAATGATTAAATGTAGATTTTAGATTGCAGAATATATATTATATACAAAATGTATCTATATGGATATTGCAATTGCAGGATGAGATACTATTTTAATCATGATATCAATATAATGCGGTGAATAGTTTTTTAAAATGTCAATGGAGTTTTACGTTGAACGAAAAAGAGAATTTACATTCTCATTTATTTTGAAATGATTGGTTTCGGAGGTGAGGTTGGTTTTTAGAACGTGAAGGACGTGCGTCGGTTGGTGGCCAGCATGTGCAAATAATAATATGTATTTGTAATAGGTTTTTCGATTTGCGAATTGGTGGAACAGATTTACAGGCTTAGACGAGATTGCAGTTTTCAAAGGTAAGTATATAGGAGGATTATAGGTCTATAAACATTGAATTGAAAATGAATTTTAAATTTTGTATAAACCTCATAGATATAGAGATATGAGTATATACATATAAACGAAATACATAAAAATAAACATTGGCCTTACTTTATTGGATTGAACTTATTTATATTGTATCCATTATAAATATGTATACTTTATTATGAATCCAATAAAGTAAGTAAAAGAACGCCCCATATTATGCAATTTTATAGACCGATTGATATAAGTGAAAGGGGCTTAATGGACACTGGGTCATGACAAAAAGGCAACGTTTGTTTTTTGGCCTTTGATAATATTTATTCGAAAAGTTACAGAAAATTTTAGATGCATCAAATGGAATCCTAGCTCTGGGCAAAATACACGGCCATTCATTTCTCGGTTTCAGACTGGAAAAGCTGGCAACATTGTTTATAGAACCTATAGTAATGTCACTTCTGAGTTTTTAGTATTGTCTTGCTTTGCCGCTAAGAGTGCTGCTGATACGGGAAAAGTGTAAAAACAAAATTTATTTTGAAATCGTATAATGTAGAGTTCTCTGTTCATTATTATTTTCAATTAGATATTACAATTCACAGCATGTTCTTTACTCCCCTCTATTTCTTCCTTCTTCACCTATAATCTGAAATGAGTTAATGCTTTTTTTTGCCGTCCGCAGCGAAACTCCCAAGTGATAGTACTATAGGATCTATATACAATTCTGGCATTTGACACCTGCCAAACTCAGCTGTCATCTGAAGTGTCATAACATTAGTTGATTGTTTGTCATTTACGATAATGGATTGCTTAACAGTCGAACAATGCGTTAACATTTTTAAAACGGGCTACAAAAGTGGGTGTTGGAACAACAGAAAATAAACAGCATTTTCTCCAAGATTGAGGCACATTTCTCACTCGGTGGGTATGCAAACAAACAAAATTGCATCATACAAAGTGGCTGTTTGGTGTATAGATCACAGAAGCGCGATTTAATCGCATGATTCACTACTTGAACATATTTGTTTTGGTGATATTGGGTTTAATTCATATTGTAGGAAATGTAATCCAAAGAGTAAATATAAAATCCTTTTTAATGTTTATAATGTTTATTAAATTAAAAATATATTTTCAAAATTAGTAAGTTAATAAATATTCATAAGGTCTTCAATGAACCGGAAAGAAATAATTCTAAAAAAAAGTTTCTTTTAATTCTTAATGTTTTTATAATTTTATGAGATTTCTCTGAAAACTAAATGCACATAATTTAGATGTACACGGAGGATTTGGGGATTTCATGGGGATTTTGGCAAAAAATATTGTTTAGGTGTGGATTTCATCCATGTGCATTATGTCTGTGGGAATATTAGCTGTTGGATTATAACTTTTGGGGATTTTAATCGATGGAGTTTTTTTTTGGAGATTTTATAGGACAATGCTGTCCAGATCAAAAATTACTTTATCATACGGAAAGAGAGAAGGGGACTAAACAGAGCCTTCGGGCACACGAGCATTTATTTTGTGAATATTAGAATCAAAACTATCTAATAGAACACTAATGGAATGATCTGAAAAAGCGTTTTTTCGATACCATAAGCATGCATAGCTTCCGAGATATCAAGTGCAATAATCTAAGTGATATGAATATTACTTCCACTGTGTAGAATTCACTTATATGACCTTTAGATGTTTCTGTAAACCTGACGCAAAATTTGTCATTATAAAGAAAATAAACAAAAATTCCCTTGAATCACTTTTTTATTAATTACCACTACCTACACCAACTATATACGCCATCAAAACACTATTATAATGTGACCAAAACTATTAACCAAATTCATCTAACCTCATTTCCCTCTAAGCTCCAACACTTTCCAACAATCTCAAAACAAATCCTTTTTCTTTATCCATACCTATCCATCCATCTCTGAATTGGCAGCTGAGAAAAGATTTGACTCAGCTCCAAACTTAACTCGATAATAATTAGCTAAACGACTTTGGCTCCGGACTTGCTATCTTTATTCCATCCTTCCACTCGCATAACCCCCGTCGCTTCGCGTCGCGCTCGGATTCCGTTCTATGGAGTCTCTTTTAAAATACTTCAAGGAACGTGGGTTCTTTTGTATAAGGATGCGAATTTGCGAAGCAGGACACACCTCTCTATATAACAATAGAGGGACAACGATAAAGAAGAAGAAGATGATGATGATGATGCAATCGCAAAAGGAATGAAGACAACCTCGCTTGCTCGGTCGCTCGTTCTTTCGCACCGTCTGCCATGTCAGTCGCGTGAACGATAAATGGCAGCCAATTTGTTTTTACAAAGCTGTGACTTCTATATCCTCGAACCAACACCATTTCCCAGCTCCCAGCTCCCACCCGTCACCTGTCCACCTTCCTTTTGATATAAATTATCAGCGTGTATCTAATTAAAAGACAAAAAATCTTATCTCAAGCAATTTGTAAGTTAGCGAAACATAGAGATAGCGTGCCAGGCGGGGTTGATGGCAAAGATAAGAGGGCTGGGCAGAGGATATTGTCCGCCAGGTAAAAGAGTATATTGGGCTCAAATAATTCTTCGATTCGAAGAGCATTAATGTTGCCTTAAGGGTATGCTATAGTGTAGAAGGAAATTGTCTCAAGACCACCAACAACAACAACGCAACGACGACGAAGAAGAAGAAGGAACCTTCAAAACAAAGTTAAGTGCGGATTATTGGCTAAGGGGTTCGGTCTCCTAAATAGATACAACAGGCAGTTAAATTAATTGTCTGCAAAACGTATTTGTAGCATTTGTGGAGCGAGCGAACGAGCGTGTGTTGCTGAAGGGCTTGACACAAGGATATAATTGTAATACAGTCCCAAGTGACCTTTCGAGCAACTGTCTCTCTAGGCCCCGTTTGGGTCGGGTCTGTTAATTTAATTTGACATGATTTTTCACTCACAACAACAACATTCAGGACAATGACGAAGGACGAACGAAGACGAAGGTAACAGTAAGAAAGAGAGAGGGATTGTGTGTGAGTTAATATAAGGACGACTACTGTCAAATTGAAAGATATGTTATTTGGTGTCCTTCTGGGGGGCCAGATGTGCATGTGATTTGCTACATCTTAAGTTGTAATTCAATGACAACTGATTGATTAGATTTGTATTTATATACGGTCGACTTGGTTTTACTTGATACCCTTAAGAGCTTTTCAAATAATGTTGAAGGGAGAACCTGGGGTTGAGAACATAATTCCAGGAACTATACCTAACGTATAAAATGGATTAACATACAAAATTAGCAACGTTTGCATAGCTATGGGTGCTTTTGCTTTTATCTTGGGACGACGGGGGCAAGGAAGAATTAAATGAAAAATTCGAACTAATTCTGACCTTTGTCGGTGATGTTTATTTATTACATTTTGGGCTAAGACCTTTAGCAAGTCACTAATATAAAGTGACTGATGAGCCTGATTAGATGACACGATGGAACGAAACTCATTTAGGGAGCACGAACTTGGTGTCAAGGTCCTATGGGAATTTTATTCAAGGGATAGGTTTGTTTTTTTTTTTTTTTTTTTTTTTTTTTAATGTGATTCCAATTCTGTGAGCTAATCTTTTGACCTTGTTAAAAGTGACTTAAAAGAAACGTTATCATCAGGAGAAGGGTATGAGTATAGCCTTGGTTAAGTATTGAATTAAACGCCATTAGAGATGTCAAAACAATAGGGAAATTATGGGTTGAATGTGCGAGTTAGAAGTTGAAGAGTTGGAAGCTTTTCAACATGATTTAGTTTGAATTCTTTGAAATTTGTTTCAGAAGATCGGTTTGTTAAGATCCAACTGAAGAAGAGTTAAATGCAATTGAGATTCTTTGGGTCAATTCTCTTCTTAATCAAGTTTCCGTGCGATCTTTTTATCACAAATAAATGAAAAAAAGAGTCAGTTGCTACAACCACCTTAATTTTCTAACGTAAGATGCTCTGATTTCCCGACTTGTAATTTTCCAGGGTTTTGAGCGATAGAGATTTGAAGTGGTGATATTTGAAAGCAGACCCACTCTTCCTTTTTGACGTCTGATTTTGAAAGAATAAGGTGATGTTGAAACAACGGCTGTAGCTTTTCGGATTCCATTAAGGATTTTATAAGCTTTAAATCGGGACCGTTTTATTGAGAGTCAACATATAGAACGCACTGCCTTTAAGGAAGTTTTTTCCTCTGAACAACACTCTCTTTTTAAATATTCCTGGTTGTGTCTTGTCTTGTTGTTTTTTATAGAAAATAAAGGTAATCTTTTAATCCTAAGCAAATCTTATTGCCAAAACTTTTGATATGTCCCAAACCAAGTTCCAAACTTCCCTAAAAGTTTTTCATTTAACAAACAAAAATGTGACCACTTCATAAAAGAAAGAAGAACAAAAAAAAAAAAAACACCCTTTAAATAAAAGTTACAAGGAGACTTAATTGAGCAAACTAAATGCAGTTATCTTGAGCCTTTTTAATTAAAATTTAACTGTCCATACTCCCTCAGAGGAAGTTGCCTTCAAGATTTCTGCATAATGAATGCAAATGCTAAGCAATTTGCCTTCGTTAAATGGGTACCTTCTTTTGCTTGGATCAACAAGTGAATTCACCCGTGCCTCGTTTTATTCGTAGGTCATCTACAGGTCTGCCTCGCACCCCATCCTCCTAGCCCACAGACAAAAGAAACTATTCCATTCTTTCATTCTCCAAGAAAAAAAAGAAACATTTTTTTTTTAAATCCCTCTAACAACAGAAGCTTACACATTGCCATAGACCGACCACGTTAACGCAGACACTGACGCCGACGCCCATTTATAATGAATAAAACTTTTCACTATGAAAATGAAACCTCTTTGATTCGAAAACAATCTCCCCAACAACGCCAACACCAGCATCCGCTTCAACCTAACCTCTCTTGTACAACCTACAACCAACAACCGACAACCGGCTCCAGGGTCCTCCCGCCCACATCCGTGTCTTGGGCTTAGAATTAATTTTTCCCTTTTATTCATTTTGAGTCCTTAAAGGGAAATAATTTCCATCCCTACGTTACTAATAATGCAGTCTGGCTGTATATATGCGCCCCCTGTGTTTCATCTTGTTCCCAGCAATCCCCATCAGGTCCCCTTTTCCAAGTTCGCATAAATACTGGCTCTGTTCACACTTTAAAGGAGGGGGGCGAGCACAAGGAGACGTGACCGAAGATATAACGGTTGCAAAAAGCTACCACTCGACGATTTGCAAAGTGAACCACTTATTTGTGTCTTACCAGATGCCGCCACTGATGTGGCGCGTTCCTTACGCGCCCCATTGCTTTGCCAAATGAGAAGGTAGGTACGTATATCTTCTAAGTTTCTGTTTTCGAAAACTCTTATCTTAGGATTTACTTTCGTGGTTCTTGGTATGCTGCTCTAGAGCAGCTACCGGTCGCCGAGCGCGCCGGAGCCGGAGGGAGCGTGTGAACTTTTGAAATACAAAGGATCCCGGTCTATTATAATGTATATGAGGAGAAGAGAAGGCGTAAATTTGTTTTTAAAATTAGAGAAAGATGAAGTGAATCCTGGAAATGTGATATAAGTTAAGAGTGAGCTTGTGATGGTATAAGGGTTTTGATTTTGAATACACCTACAGTTAATTAGGCACTTAAAGGGTGTTTTCACCTTTCAACTTGAGATAGAGCCAAGTTGCATGGTTAAGTGGGATGTGGGGATGATGTCTTTCGAAAAAGAAGACATTGCTCTGTGGAGGATCTATGTACCTTACACATGGTTAGTTGTCAGTAAAATAATGTTGAATGAAATAAAATGGATTTTATGAATTGAAGCTAGTTTAACAAAAACACTGGTTGGAAGAACTTTTAATATGCTCCGAGTTTTTTGAAACAAGTTCTGATTCGGAGAATCGAAATCCCTAATATCACAATTTAATTGGCAAATGAATAGAAAACCAATAAGATTAAGGAGTCTGGTTGGAGCTTACCACGTTAAAAATAAACAAGGGGAGAGGCTTTTATAAAGGGGATCTACATAAGTATCTGCTTCTATTGAAAGGTGGAAAAACGCATTTCTTCACAAAATGCAGCTCAGAATAGCTTTGAGGAGTTACCACATTGGTTTAAATACAGCTCCAACACTGAAGTCTTCACTTACAAACATAAACAACCATTAAGTTATCAGCTTGTGTACTCGCCCTCAAAGGGTTGTTAGTACCCTTTAAATGTTTTAGCATAGTGCGATCAATTTAGGAAAAGAGAAGATATAAAAAGAGATGCTGATGCGTTTTATTTAAAATATCTTAACTTTACAAGGACAGAACAATTAAGCTGAGTAAAGCACTCCACATTCGTGTAGTACGGCTTTAGAAAGAGTCTCTTTACATAAAAATGCTTGCGAAATTAGCCGCAAAGGTAAATTATTGATGAGCGAGTATTTGGATTTGGCATAATCGTTTCAAGAGACATATGCAACTGGGATATTTTAATTGGCCAATATTCAATAAACAAAGAAACTAGGTACTAGTCCTGATAGAAAGAAAAATTTCTTTTATAAGTTCTTGCCAACTTTGCATCCCTTAGCAACGTACGTCAAAGTAGCGATTAAGTAATGGCTGAATTACAACGACACGTAACGCGTTCACCTCAGCTTCGCGTACGTTACGTCAAACAAGCTTTACGAACGCGTCGAGATGAAAGATGACATTTGAGTAAATCAACTAATCGAAAATAATAGTTCTAGGGAAACAAATATTTTTTTGAAATTCTTGAAATTCAGAATGGATACAGAAAATCTTATTTCAATTACAGAAGTTTTTGGGAAAGTAGCCTATGCTGCCACGAGATCCTCAGTCAACGAGGAGTTCCAGAAACCTATATATGCAGGGCATGTACGAGGGAGAATTGACAAAAGTAATATTTCCAGCTGGAGTCACCGTAGCATTCAAAAGCACAGTAGATGTAAATCAAAGAAGCTTCTTGAATCTACTCGCGGAAAACTCCGCTATCTTCTGTAATCGAATATAGCACCAAGCCTCAATTGTGTCTGGCACATACACACGGTTCACAATCTTGGACATGACAATGTACAAAACGTATGAGAGTAAACGTTAAATGCATCTTATATTATTGACAGTCCTTATAAATTTGAGTGCATTCCACTTCCGCAGCCAATTAAAAAGGAACTTCAAATCCAAAAATGTATTTTCCTTTCGCATGACTGTTCCCAAAGTTACATATATTCTAACAAAAATAAGATGTGCACTCCCAAAGAACCTTGTTTGCATTTAAATCTTTCACCGACTGCACTTAAAGAGGCGCAGACACAGCCAATTCTATAAATTCATACCCTTTTAAGACTTATTTTTTTATTATTTGTTCCAAATCCTCTGATTAAATTCTTAAAACTTTGAAATCAATGCACAAACATAGAGGAAGAAAATATAACATGGCAATGATCCATTCAACGAGGGATATCAACCACAGAGGACCTAAAGGAGAGTGAAATCTTTCGTACGTATCACCCTCCGACACCCATTTCCGGTTTTTTTTTTTTATTATTTGAAATCGTGTCTGTGAATAAATGCAAGAACAACAACACAAAATCATATCATACCAACTGTGCTTGTATGCGAGTTTCTTTACACACATTCGCAGATTTATCTGTCAAATCAGTTTGTAGGCAAAATCCCATTTCCGGCCTACATTAAACTCTCTTTAATATATCCTCTCTGATATCAACCCATTTTTGAAATTGAAACAAAAATCAAAAAGAAACACACAGAAACAGTAACAGTAGTTTGAACCGTCAAAAGCTATCAAATGTTCAAATATTTCGACTTCTGCTTCACCTTGGCTTCATGCTACGTGGTTTGTGTACTTACTTTTTGATGCCAAAACGTAACTTTAAAGCTAAACGCCTCATTGTGAGCGATTACATGTATTCTTATGCCTGAACTTTTTCCTTCTGTCAAAGCGAATCTCAGAACGGAATTGTGAAGCAGGCATTACGGTCAAAAATGGCAGACATTTTGGAAAATTGTGACTTTTGAAACATTAAAGTTGGAAACGCATATTCCCACTTCAAAAACTTGCTGTGTGCGCACTTCAGATTTCTTTCATTTCGACCATGGTTGGGCCCCATTTAAATTTTAATTTGTCATTGCTTTTGAATAAAGTTATGGTTTGTATGAGCAGCTGAAACTGATATTGCTTGATGTTTCTTAGTCTTGCTATATTTCAAATTATTGTAAACATATATCCTTGTAGGGTTCTGCAAATTTTGAATTTGGAAGATCATTTTCTTAAACGAGTCATAAAAATGTATATCTAACTTAAACCCTCAAGTTTCGCTGAATCATTTGAACTAAGAAGGCTTTATTTCAGCGAATTGACCTTAAAAAAGGTGATCAAGTAAAATCCTACAGGCAAACGCTTAGATTTTGGATTATTTGACTTAAATTTATATGTTTTTAGATTCACATTAACTCCGCAATACATTTCTCAGAACTGATCACCCCAAAGCCAGTATTAGAAGGCATTGTGTCTGTTGTCGGTAGCGATTAATTATTCACTTTATATTGCAAGTACATACATGGCAGACTGTAATAGTTGCATTCTCCAAAATCATCGTTCTTAAAATCAAATGGAGGAAAGGATAGATATGTTCCCCCTTCATTGCCATTCTTAAATGGTCAAATCCATTAACCTGCTTTTCCATTGACAACTTGACTTTTATTGAATCAAGTTCCAAGAACACAGTTGCCAATACAAATTACAGTGTACTCTGACCAGAGAAGCAATTTATTGGATTGGATTGGGTTAATTTGCCTCCTGAACTCTGCATTCCTATAATTTCCCGCTAAACTGTAGGACATTTCTATATATATATACAGAATGCTGTAAGCCGTTTCAGTTAAACCAAAACCACAGACAATTCTACCATTATTCGCAAATTAATTGATTTCCCAACTGCAACAATAAATTGGTAACCTTTCCAAGTAAGAAATAAAACCCGTTCACACTGTTTGTTGCCGAACATAATTACCAAATTCTACTCTATTAGATTGGCCAAATAGAACGAGCAGTCATAAGCTACCATTCAAAGCTTCAAACCTAGCTATATATAGCTAAATAAGCTTTTATTGGTTGACAGCTGTTAAAGGCTAATGAAATGTCAAAAGGACATTACTAGGTCAAACTTCAGCCAGGATTGTGTGAAATCCTGGAAATAGAAAACGAACCGAAAGGCAATTTTCCATATTTGTTTCATTTTCTGACCACAATCGCCTACACTTTTGTAACTACAAAAGGCCAATAAACTTTTGGCCAATTTCACATCCATAGACTCGTATACCTTATACCATCAGGTGTTCAAGCCTTGTGTGTCGTTGTATGTCGTTGTGAAGTAATTATTTATTGTTGGTCAATAACTTTGCAATGAGACATTTCCCTTTTAATTGGTTGCCTCTGGCAATGTGTTGATGCTGTTTTTGTTATTTATGAAAGTTATAAAAGAACTGCGAATATTCGAAAACACAAACACTCTCACACACTCACAGGCCAATGTGTGAACAAAATTGTCAAATTCGATACACCATATATATCCTTCCCCGTTTCCATAATAATTTCAACATTATTTTCATTTTATGATGAAAATCGAACGCTCGCTAAAATTTTAATTAATTTTCAATGTATGCTTCGAAAGAGAAATGTGATGAAATTGTCTCTCTCTTTGGTTTGTTCGAAAACAGGAGGGCAGGAGCAGGATAGTTTAGGGGGTTGCCCGTTATCCATCACTTTGCTGAATTTTAACGATGACGAAGAGGATATTCTATAAAATCTCAATTTATCGTAGGTATTTTTAGTGTGCATTCCTTAGGTATTTAAATGTTATGACATGCTAGCCATATGAGGCATGATGGGTTAGTATTACCTGCCTGAGGAATAAATTTTGTGTTTTGGGATATTTGCATTGATACACGACAACGACATACTCAAACGATACAACAGACAGACGATTTGGTATGTTAAACGACAGCAAGGACCCATAATATTATGTGCACAAATATTTTAATTGAGGATAAAGTTATGTGTGCATACGGATGAAGCAGCTTTGATGTTGGTATGAAGCAAATAATTTGGGTTTAAGTTGGAGCTTTGAAAATATTTTATTAATTTTATGCATAATGACACTTTGAATAAATAATAATAATAGTAATAATCTGAGGGGCTTAGGAAGGATTTTGGAACTAAATGCTGGGAGCTTATGCCACTTTATCCCTTTTTATTGAAGCAGACATTTTTCAGGTAAATTTGATGATTTTTCTTCAAGCATTTCTATTTAATATTTCGATGTTGTTGTTTGTACAGAAAATTCGAATTTGGAATCTGTGAATTTCAAAAAGGGCCCGAGAGATTTTGATAAGATTTTGTTTGGAGTTGGCTGTCAGCTAGAAAGCTGACAAACACTTTCCAAATGAAAACCATTGTTATACAATAAAGTTTTGTGTGTTATGCCCTAAAAGGCTATAAACTTAGAAACAATTAGATTTTTACGAAGCGTACATTAGTATAGTTAAGAAAGATTCTCCTAAAAAAGGAGTTCACTTCTATTAGCCAGTGCAGCGAATGTACATATGAGTACATTCAAAGTGTCTGTATCACGGACCAATGAGATACAGACCGCCAACTCACTGTATGGTCTCTCTTTTTGCCTACAAGCTGAAAATCTGCTGATATGCCATTTATTTTGTGAGTGTGACGCTCTCCCTTGCTTTTTAAACCCATTTAGCAAACAGACCAACAAAATAAATGGCACACGCAGGGATGGTTGCCATCACAAAATGCACAGACAGAGATGTACACGTATTCACAGACACGAAAAAATATTTCTAGGGTGTTTCAGGCAAGAGGAGTACGAGTTGGCAGTCTGTATTGGTCTGTGGTCTGTATCATATGCAGATCATACGAGTGTATAGATAACGTATATTGTCTCATTCTGCATATATAACCTTTTCTATTAATATTGTAAGCTTATGTGAGATCATCCCAAATTTAAAAAAAATCGAATTTTTGAATTTGTATTATGCCAATTGTTTGTGATTCGTTTGTGACTGTTTGTGACAACAATAAAATGTTTTGTGACTCGCTAGTTACTAAGTTATTAACAAATTTAAAAAATTTACCTACCACTACCAGTTAGCCATTTTTTTTTTGAAAACTGTAGTAGTATAAACTTTTTTATACTCAATCGATCAGAAATCGTTCGTGACTTCTGAGTATATCAATCAAATCGTTTGTGACAACGTAGTTTTCGATAAAAATTAGAAAAACTGATCTAATTTCACCACACTTTCATTTTGTTTATTGTTATGGGCTATGCAAAGGTTAGTGCTAATGTACATATATGTACCGTGTACCTGATACATGATGCTGAGGTGAGTTTGTATGCTTTGAGGTGAGCAACATGCTGCAATGTGGTGAAATTAAATCAGTTTTTCTAATTTTTATCGAAAACTACGTTGTCACAAACGATTTTATTGATATATTCAGAAGTCACAAACGATTTCTGATCGATTGAGTATAAAAAAGTTTATACTACTACAGTTTTCAAAAAAAAAAAAAAATGGCGAACTGGTAGAAGTACATTTTTTACATTGTACATTTTTTTTATTTGTTAATAACTTAATAACTAGCGAGTCACAAAACTTTTTATTGCTGTCACAAACAGTCACAAACGAATCACAAACGATTGGTATACACAAAATTCGAAAATTTGATTTTTAAAATTTGGAATGGCTATCTGGGATGATCTGCTTATGTGCTTCTTAATAAAATGTAGTATAGTTGTTTGCACGTCATGCTATGAGAAACATCGTGTGAACCTGCGAGAGCTAATGTGAAAATAAAGTTTATGTTTTTTTCAATAATATTTTTCCCAACGTTAAAAAAGGTTAGTGTTTTATTTCGATCGGAAATTTTTTCTAGTTCCAGTCCATACAGTGTCTTGAATGACACCTATATAATGGAGCAAATGTGCCGGCGCTCGACATATGCTACCACCTATCCACCTAAGATTTGTCGTTTCAGTAGCATCTTGCCTTTGCACAAATTTACATGTAGCGATGGGAATATCTATAGATAGATATGCTTAGTTCAAATAGAAATATGGTTCCTCGTTTGAGAAGTTGGTCGTCTTTGGAATTTCCTACTGTAATACCTCTATGCCTTCGCACCCAATAAAGAGACAATCGGACTTCAGCGCAGCCTGGTTTTCTGAGAAAATGATGATACCTACTATTGTAGGATTTCACGTTTTCCTTAAGCCATTCTTTCCAAAGACTGAAGATAACCGTTATATTCAAATCGAATCAAAAATATACAACCGGAGTCACCGTAAAGTTTCTATTTAAAGTTGGTATACGCATCAAAGGAAGTGTCCTTACCCCTTTACTTTTTGTCACAATACCCGGCTTTAACAAAAAAATGATGCTTTCATAGAAAAGTCCCATGATATTCCTGGCGCAATTAATTTATAAATCAATATTTCTCAAAACTTAAGTATTGAACTTGAACTTTAAATTTAAAGAACAATTTTGCACTACACCATCTTTATACTTTCTAACATAAACCGTTACTCCATAAAATTCAATTTCAAAGATAACATCATTCATTTTTTTTTGTCAAAGTGAAACCCCTCGAGTTATACAAGCACCCCTACACGGCTACACGTATAAATTGTAATTGATTTTCGCAAATCCGACCCGGGAGCAGCATAAAAAACCCTTTTCCTTTTTTTAACGCACTCAACCCAATATCCCGTTGAGTTCTTCTTTTCCATAATGCAATATGGTTCAATTCAAAGAGCGATTTAGTAATTTAATTCCTTCGGCAAACCCACATATCCACATTCCCTATACCATTTCCAACCTATACCGTCCGCCCATCGGCTCCTTGGCCCACCATGCATCCATGTAATCGTTGCAAATAGGTTGACTCAAAAGCAAGGGATTAATATTTACAACATTCGCATGTACATTATAGACATATAAAATCCTATATCTTCTCTTCCTTTTGGATTCAAAGGCTGGGGTTGGTTTAGAAGCAAAGGCGAATAGGCGACCTTTTCGAGTGTGTATCTGCGGGGCTTCAAAAAGGAAACCCCTAAATTTTGAACTTTCAACCATTTCGTTTGGTTTGTTGGATTGGCGGCAAGAGGTATAGGGTACTGTGGCAATGGTTCATCTTCATATACATCCATTCCATTCCATATATACACAGTTATAAACTCACACAGGATATTGAAGGAAACTAGTCCCATAAAATTATGGGTACCGACCGAAAAACATTCGGCAAGGCTTAAGGAGTTATCTGCGAAAATTCCTCTTGGAAGTCTTCTAAATCCTGACATGCAGCAGCAAAATAGGAAAAAAGGACCTCACTCTTCTACATGCGAACAAACGACGACTTCTACTACTGTTATATAGAAAACTGAAATAAATATACTTAGGACGGTCGTCGGTGGTGTCGTCCTCGCCGTCGTCGTCGTCGATTTCAAGGCTCAACCAACCTCTTTCCACATCGTTTAAAAGAATATACTTACGATACGAGTTACGACGAAGAACATCGCAACCCAGTTCTAGGGTAACACACAGATATACAAATGGATTTAGATATAACATTTTTTTTTTTGTATGACTATGTGTGTGTATGTGTGTAATGTGTATAATATATAACTTACCTCCCAAAATCCATTTCCGGCTGAAGTTGTAACATCACTATATGCAAGGACAGCAGCCGTCCTGCTGCTTCGGAAATCGAATTTAATATTAAATTCTTCGGCTTGATTTATAGGCCACCAAATGTGAGATGTCGCAAAAGGATATGTTATTGGGATGACATGTACTTCATTCTCCTGGAATTCAGCTTCCAGGACACCTAGTCGATATGTTGTAATATGTTTAGTATAATAGAGTACATAATGTGAATCAATAGTAGTAATAGTCTTTAAAGGATATCCACTATATGGTACAGGTACCTACAAAATATATTGAGGATACGTCTTTTGATAATGCCATCTAAGGGATATTATATATAACAGAGGAATATCCGTTTATCCGAGTATTTTCCAGAATGCATAACGATAATAAGCAAGGAGCATGTTTGAAATGTGATACACGAACTAAGAAGAAATCGATATACCATCAGAAGTCCTGCTTCGTAGTAATTCGTTGATACTTAAATTATTGACTTATTGAATGACTGATTAAACTATTTAATAGTGTGTAATTTGTTCCAGATATTGTAATAAAATAATTCTGAATATACATGTAGCTCTTTGAAATGTTTTCAAAACATTTGAAGAAAAAAAAACTGGCGACGATATACATAGCTAACATTGAAGGCAGTTATGGATGAAAATAAAGAAATAATTGGGCACTTCTAGTAGTAAAAGGAGTACCTTCTAACTTATAAACAGCTTGACCGATTTCGATCAAGTAGTGTAATGTGAGGAACTTTTGCAAATCAATTTACATCACATATGAAAACTTCAAAACAACAAGGTTCTTGTTATGTTGATACGTTGACAGCTCTGTCCTGTCAACTCAAACATATTTGTCTAAAAAGAAACAAACAAACCAACCACAACAAATGATTTCAGAAGGGTCGCTGTCAAAGCAACAAATAACTTCAGTTCTAAAAACAATCACTTAAGAAGAATGGCGCTGCTGTCTTTCAAAAGATTCGTATAGTACAATGAAACCCAAGTATCAATACCATGCTAATACCATGTTGCTCACTTGGTATTACCATGGTTATCCCTGACACACAGGTGGTATTATACTCGAATACCATGGTTTCGATACCAGAAGTGTGTCACAGGTATTAGAAAGAAATTTTGTCAAACAGAACTTCTCGAACTCGTTAGTGTTAACTGTTAACTTAATTTTTTCTATTAAAATCAATTTTCCAAAAACTTTTAATTGACTACTAAATGCCAAACTATCAATATTTCATAAAAGAAATGTTTCCTATTTAATCTTTTTCAAACAATCCCTAAAATTAATTGAACCTCCATTTTATTTTACAAAAAAAACATACACATTCTCGTATATAGATAGGTACAAGGTACAAGTAGATACATACCATGATAATGAACCTTCGGATTTCCCTTTTTCAATTCGTACAAAATCGACACATCATTGTAGTAGACATATTTCAAAATTCCAACAAAATTATTATGCGATGCCAGTCCTTTCTTCTTGTGCAAGTCCGGTCCGCCACCAAAATATATTTCCGGATCGAAAAGCAAATTCGCACTGGCACTGGCCGGTATCTCAACTGTTTTTATCTGCTGGTCCAAGATTATTTTCACAGTTCGTTGCTCGTGGTATATTGTCAAATTATGCCAATAGCTTCGTGTCAACTCGTCTCGCAATACAATTGACATCAAATTATCACCAAAATCCATTTCGACGTGTATCGATTTATTTTTGAGGGAAGCAGCTATATATTGATGCTTGAGGGCTTCGCCGCTGGCATAAAATAGGGCTGAGTCATCATGACGCGTCCGAAACATCATACTGATTCTGGTTGTGGAAGAGTGGACTCGGTCCTTCCAATCGTAGATGCGGTACGATACGTAACTGGCACCACGTAAAGTCATTATTGTTGCGGCTGTTAGGAGACAAAAATGGTTTTATTTTAAATTTTTGATAAAATGTGTTTTTGTAACAGTGTGTTTGGAAAAAAATGTAATTCTGTAATTAGAAACATTTTTTTTTTAAGAAAAAAAAAGGAGAAGGTTTGCATTTTAATCTGAAAATTAGTCCTTATGTAAAAAAAATAATCTTAAATGTTTGATTGAAAGAATTTCTATAGCAGCTATATTGAATTTTTATTTTTTTGTGAATTCAGTACAAGGACGAGTTGGAATCATTCCGCAGTACTTTTTCTATCCGTATCTTGAAGACTACAGGAGAAAACGACATCTTGGAAAATAGGTAGCGACAACAAGCTTTTCTTGTATAAAAACACAATTCCTTTTTGGAAAAAAATAAGCTCAGGGCGTCTTTAAAAAAGAGGACATCAAAATAGAAGCTTTAGGAAAATGCACAGCCCCACAAAACAACTGAACAAAACAAAAGACATTTAAAGACATCGAGTTCAAGTAGTATGATTGGTCGAAACTGTTAATTTGAAGAGTTGGTAAGAAGAAGGTAAGGAGACATCGTGAGTTTTCAGGAAAAAATACTTGGGACGTGGCAGTGGTAAAAATGATACCAATTTGCATGAAGCTTCGAATTAAAGATTCGGAAGTGATATTAAACCATTAACGCATTATCTATTGTTGATTGAATTTGTTATTCAGAAAAGTATTTCAACAAAATCTATTTCGACGGCATGCAAAGCTAAGAAATTCAGAGAGTAGTGTGCATGACTTTTGGGATTTCCTACGGTGAAATTGCTCAGACTATTCTACACACGTCTCTTAAGAGTGTTTTGAAAACTCCAAACGGACTTTGAAAACAATTGGGGCCTAGAAAAAAAAAACTCAAAGTATGCTTGGAATTCTCGCTATTAATATGGAAGAAAAGAAAAAAATTGTCTAGTTGCAAGCAAACACAATGGAAAGCAATATTTCAAAGCAGGAAAACTTCGAAGAATGTAAATGAAGCATTAAAAAAAAAAAACAGGCCGGGGCCTGTGACTTACACTCTCAACCATTCCTGTGTGTTCGTTGATATTCAGCAGGAATGGAAGGGACCTACAATTAACCGCCAAATCCGTCCATCTAACAGAGAAGCACTTTCCATGACATTAATTACTCTTTGAGGATTTGTCACTTCTTCGCAAGAGGCAGTACCCCGGAAAAGAACTTAGGCGGAGTCGTCAGGGATCGAGCCCAGAACCTTCGACCGTGGCAGTCCGACACACTTACCACTACGCTACGGGGTACTACAGGGTGCGCCAGAGAAACTTACTTATTTGAAAAAATTCGCGTGCGGTGAGTTGGGTGGGTAGAGGGGCAAGAGGGGGCGCATCTGGAGGGGGAAGTTCCCAAGTTTGTTTCTCCCTCCAGTCAGTTGCCATCATGTTCTGGTGTAGAGAGCAGCGGGCCTTCGCAGTTGAGAGCTTCTTTTCTAACGGTCGCTCACTTGTTGCTACGCAACGTGCCTTCCGCGCTCGCTTTGAAATTCCTCCTCACAGACTCGTTCCTGGCCGTAATTCGATTCTGTCGTGGGTTAACTCATTTCGGGAGTGTGGAAGTGTCGCTAAACCCAGAAATGGACTTCAACGGACCATCAGAACTCCGGAAAATATCGAAAGAGTTACCGTGAATGGAGCTCGTTACAGGAACATGATCGAGGAATTTTTTCTTCCAAGACTCGAAGAAATGAACGTTAGGAACGTGTGGTTTCAGCAAGATGGAGCCACAGCACACACAGCACGAGACTCAATGAATTTGTTGCGACAACATTTCCCCGACCGCCTCATCTCTCTCAGAGGCGATCTCCAATGGCCGGCACGCTCTCCAGATTTGACTCCATGCGATTTCTTTTTATGGGGTTATTTGAAATCCTTGGTTTATGTCGATCGACCACGGACCATAGAACACCTCAAGAACAACATTCGCGACGCCATTGCCAACATACCGATTGATATGCTGCGAAGAGTGGATACGAATTTCAAAAATCGACTTCATCAGTGTATGCGCAATGGGGGTCGCCACTTATCCGATGTCATTTTTAAGACTGCATAAAAAAAAAATTGGGATATTGTATTCTCAAATAAAAAAAAAATTTAAAACAATAACTGAAGTACTTTTTTTTTATTGACCTTTCAAATAAGTAAGTTTCTCTGGCGCACCCTGTACAAATGAAGCATTTAGTTTCATTAAAAAAAGTTAAGGGAAGCCCCAGTTTCTTTTGAATAAGCATTTAACATGGCTATACTTTTCAATATGTTTTTTTTATAAAACTGGCTTTAACATAATTTTATTCAAAGTGAAACTTTCTTGCTTTCGACACTGTCAATGATGCGTAAGGAGCAGTAGACATGAGTTCAAACTAGCGAACCAACACATGCTCCGTACGCACTTCGCAGTTTTTAAACGAAATACACTCATAGAATCATTCATTAAATTATTCAGATTTCTTCTCCTCGCTTGTTTCGAACCAATACTGCCCACAAGCCATATGGACATGGCCATCACCATCATGGACAAAAGGACAGGGATGGGTAATTACCTATGGACACGAGGTTTTCACATTGTTAAGTGCACAGGTGCGTTTTACGCATTTTGAATATATACATAAATGTTGTATATATTGTGTGAACCACCGACGCGTCACGAAGAGTGTCAAAATCAACTGACATATTGAAAATAAATTTTCCGCAATCCATTACCGGTCATTTTATTTAACTTGCTCTCAAAAATCTCCTGCACGCTAACAGATATCCTTCGGCCAGGGATGTTGGTGCAGGAAATGCAGTAATGTATGTTTTTTGTATTACCAGATTGGCACCGATGGCTATATGTATTTTTTTTTGTGTGTGGTTTAATGGAATGGAATTGGGCACATTGAGTGAAGTCAGGTGACAGACAACGGAAATACGGTAACAAGCAGGACATGAACACACGAGACAGATATCCTTTTAGTGATGGCTTCGCACTGCAATGTGAAAATATTATTACCCCTAGGGGGTTTATCCGTTATAATTGAGTAATTCTCTATTTTGTAGATATAGATGCGATGCATACCTGTGAACCTGTGATGTGTGATTGAGAGTGATAATGCTGCAGGAAGAATCAGGACACAATTAAACCAAAAATGTTTTTCCGAGTGAACCCACAGCTGTTGTTTGTCACATATAGACAAAATTGTATTCAATTTTAGTCATTAATATGTAAATCAATTTGTCGACTGTGCATTAAGCATCCTCCGAAAATGAAGGCCTTAAACAGCTTAATGAGGTGTTTTTTTTTTTAAAACTACAACAAAAAACATTTGGTTTATTTCTTGGCCTTTGAGATTATTATTAAGTTCTTCCCTTGCTTTAGATTTTAAACCATCGTTTGCAAGAAATAATTAAAAAATCTTATTCCTTTACGTGAAACTGCTAACTGCAAAAACTACAGCCCTGAGGTAAAATGCTTTCACAAAGGATTTTAAGCTTTGAAAAATTCCAAGAACTGACACGTTTTGAACAAAGCTTTCTTGATACGATTCTTAATCTCTGATCTCAAATTAATTAAGAAATTATTATTTAAGCAATCTGGTGTGGCACACAGATCTCTAAAATTAATTAAATCCTTGCGTATAGACTAGGTATACAGCACTCTGAAATACTTCTTCAATAAGGGAAGTGCAAAGAATAAATCCATTTCATTAATCACCAAATACCACACCCACATATATATATTTCTGTCTCTAAATCTCCCACCCACAAATACAATCTCGCAAGCGAAAAAAAAAATAAAATAAAAAAGTGCATCCGAAAATCGTATTTTCGAATTTTCTAACCTAAAATAATACCTAAGCACTAGAGCATCCTCTCATCGTCTCGTATTTAATGGTTGTGTGATTTTTTGTTGTTGTTGTTGGTATAAATTCAAGTCCTTTACTATTTTATAAACGAATATACAGTTGTTATATAGAGGTAAAGATATAGTCATAAATATACAGTTAGAAGTAGTATTATACTTACTATAGATATCACAGTGTTCACCCTCGTAGTGTGTTCCGAAACAGTCGCACGAAATTCCATAGAAGTGATTAATACATCTGGATCCCACGAAGCACAAATTCTGTCTCGAATGGCATTTATTGGAGCATCCCTCGTTCACGTTTTCATGCTTTGTGGCTACCAAAGGGGTGATTGGTAGGAGATCGGAGGCAGCTTTTCCTGAGCTTAGGACAACATTTCGAATGCAACCAACAAATGATTCGATAATATACTTGACACCATGCAGCTTCTCTTCCGAGGATAATCCTTTTGGATGACGGTGATGGTGATAATGATGATGATGATGATGATGGTACCAAACCAGTAACGTCGACAATGATGATCACATTGATGGTAGATGGTATTGGTGGTCGTGATGGTAACACACACCCACATATTATATTTATATGTATAGGAAGAGCATATTTCCAAAAATGGTGTTGATAGCAGTATTTTGTAGAATCACGAGTGTACGTTTGAGTTGTTTGTCCGTTTTTGGATGAATTTCCAGTCCAGATTGCCGCCGGCATATATGTTCGGTTCGGTTTGCAAAAGAGTATAAGAAGAAAACACACCGTTATATAATTGGAGAATTTTTGGACAAAGCATGAAAAATTGAAAAGGATACACATGAAGGATATGTACATTGTACACACACTGCATCACTCTGTATGATGGGAAAGGATCCATCAGAAAAGGAAGAGATATCTTGGTAAGTTCTGTTGGGGACATGATTAATTAGTGTGATTTGATAGAATTTCCCAGATAAAGCTTTAGGTTGTTGGATATATTGGTTCTATATATTCTGGAACTAACTAGGTACATTATATGTGTTTCTTAAGTGGATTGATTGAAAAATAGCCTGGGAAAGGAATTTAATTTGAAGGGGTTATCAAAAATGTAAGCTTAAATCAGAAACATGATGACAGTCTAGGTAATTTTTAGTTTTAAATGCAATTTAGTGCGGTACTTTTGAAATAAGAATTCACATAAAATGTGTATCTCACAAGATTTAAGCAATTATTGTAATAGATTTAGAAAAGAAAAAGATACAATATTTGCAAAGCTGGGATATCGAATCGATTTGATACGAAACTCTAACGTCGCTTCACAATGTTGCTATCGCTACGCAAAGTTAGTGTAGCTAAGTAACGTTACTGTTGTAATGCAACATTACTGTTGTGTTGTTACGTAACTTTACTGTATTAACGCAACATTATCTACTGTTGTTAAATAACGTTACTGTTTTTAGGCAAGTTATTATCGGAAGGCAACGTTATTGTCGCTGTAGTGCCCTGCAATTCGAACACTTGACATATACGTTAGTTTCTAGCTAACGTAACCACACATAAGCTTATTCCGCAATGATGTTTCACCATTGACAAGAGCTTTGTGTACTATTTGGTCAGCCGTAAAGTCTTTTTTATATTAATCTTTTTTAACATCGCTAACGTAACGTAGCTACAGTGTCACTACTACTCGCTTTTGTCGTAAAGTAAGGTTGCTGTCGTCTTTCAACGTTTCTGTTCTTCGGCAACGTTAATGTCAAAATATGCAACGTAACTGACGCTATCCAACGTAACCGCCACTCCGCATAGAAAATGTCATAGCATCTAACTTAACTATCAACGAATTATATTGTAAGTATTTTTAACAAAAAAAAAAAAAAAAAAAAACGATTAATATTCCCTTATCGGGGGTTTTTTTTTGTAAAAATTGGTGCACATTACACCTACACATATATTTATTTTTGACTGCGTGAGCAATCACTTTAAGCTAACTTAAGTAAGATTTATTTACAAAATATCAAAGCTGATAAATGTTTAATCTTATAATTGTTCGATCTTATAATAAACTTCAGACTTTGTATCTATAAAATACCATGACCTTCCATTGTGAATAATTTTGAAAATGAATAAGAGGATAATACTTCGGGAAATTAGGGATGGTTTTGAGGGTATGATGGATATAATTTAGATTTCAAATATTTAAAGGCACAAATAACAACATCAAAATAATATAAATATCTTTGTCAAATTTTATAAATGGCTTTATTAGAAAATGAAAAACAAACTCTGAGGTCATAACGACAAGGTTAGGTCAATGAAGTGGAAAATTAGGTTAAATAAAATATTTCAAACATTTTTCCCTAAAGCTTCGATAACGCAGAAGCCTAAAAATATACGATTCAATCCTTAATTAAGTGTCACAGTGATAAATACCAAATCATTACGCCAGTGTTGACAAGCATTAATGCGATAAATGGGCGCAGAAGATAAAACACAGTGAAAATATTTTGAAAAGAAAAATATAAAGTATCCAATATACCAAAATACACACACTCACACAAAAAAAAAAACACAAAACAAGACACAGAGAGATAGATGGAACTTACCGCCAACAAGAACAACCGATGGCAGATTCGTTGAAACGCCATAGTTGGTGTCGTGATTCAGTCCTTTCAAATAGACTTCCTCTTGGCTATTGTCAACGCGAGCTATTAATCTTGCACCATGCACATCGATACGGACCTGCAAACAACAAGAATAGAAAATAAAATTGATTTAGTTCGATCGAAGGATAATGACTTCGACAAGGACGAAAAGTCGATGAGTTACGAAAAAAAAGAAGATGCGAATCGCTCCCTATTTATTGTCTCGAGACGCTTCTCTTTCGACGCAAAAAAAAAAAAAAAATAGAAAAATCCCGAAACAATCGGAAACTTCTTGCAATTTTTCTTTTCATTGTTAAGCTACAAAAGCAATTTTTATTTCGCGCAATACTTTGTGCAGTGAGCGCAACGCAACGTTGCAAAATGCAATGCAATTTAATACAATATACTTACCATGACACTATGCCATTCATTGCGATTCAGCCCCTCGCCGACGGTGACACTTGTCGCATGTTTTCCAAAGACATGCACCACTTTAAGTTGTCCTTTTTCAACAATAACATATAAAGCGTAAGGATCCAAATCAATTCCGTCAGGATTTTTCACATTGTGATAAACTAATAGCCCGTGCGGCAGACGGGTACGGAACTGAAATGAGATTTCCCTGCACAATCTGAAAGGTGAAAGATATTTTATTAAAGTTCAAGATATATTAATGGGAAGTGCAGAAATATCTTCTAGCTTTCTATCTATGTCTTTTTGGATTTTCAAGCAAATTAAAAAAAAAACCGCTGTCAAAAGCAAAATGCTGCACTTTTCTGTAAGGTTTTTAATTTAGTATTTGCTAACTAGAGCGAATTTTCAGTGTAGTTTACTTAAGATACAATTCCTTGATCAAGCAAGTTCTTCAGTATGAACCTTTTCCATGATTTGATGGAGAAGGCTTCGTAACGTTTTTTGAAGGGGTTGAACCATTCAACGCGTGCGAAAGCTTTATTCTGAAATTAGTGTGCCATTAGGCAAGTTGAATGTAGAGGCAGTAATTTCAGACGGAGTTACTATTCAAGAATCTGTGACTTACAAACAAAAGGGGTCTCTCAGCCCCTTCAGAAGTATTTATATGCATATTCCAATGTGTTAAAAATTTAAAAATAAAACAAGACTCAACATTTTTGAAGCCGGCTGATGTTCATATTTCGTCCACATTCCACAATGAGCGCCTTCATCGATGGTATTTTAAAAAAATTTCAACAACCATGATAATTTGAATTTATAGCAGATGCAGAAAAAGAGAAACATTTTAGGACATCTTGTCCTCTCCTAATAATTGAATATGAGCAAGGAATATCGAATGAGGTTTATTATACAAAAAATACATGAATTTCTGTTATAATAGCTTCGGGTGCTTAGGAGCATTCTTTTCATTAAAAATCCAATTAAAAAACTGTATCTTTAAATAACCCATCTAATATTATTCCAACCATTAAATTTGAATTCTATTTCCATTCCAAGGGTTCAATTTTAAGTCTAGACATTTGCTTAATTAATTATTTTCACTTTAATAAGTCTTTCATTAAATCAAAAAAAAAAAAATACCCCAAAAGTCCACCGATACCTAAAGAAATCGGTCGATATTTAGCCTTAAGACTACATAAGTCAAATCAGACATAACAATCCTGTATAGATAGCTTCACAGGGTACACACAAGGACTTTGTGATTTATTTCATTTTTCTCTTCCATCACTCATTATTCTTCTCACAATTGCCGCATGTCTTTCTGTAATTCGGTATTCCACAAAACGAAGTAATCTTATTGCCTTCTCAATTCAATTCAGTGAGGGGGGAAGGAGACAGATACAGGGTGAAAGAGAAAGAGATAGAAAAAATATAAGCATTGCTCAGGTTGGTCACGTTGAGTGTCCTTGTTGAAAGAAGGAAAGGAGCAACCATTCCAATATAACCTTCCTATGTCAACGGTATTATTTCTAGGTGATACATGTCCTGTCATCCGTTGGCAGCGTCCTTGCTTCCAATCAAAATCGCCAAGCAAGAAGCTTTTGTTTAATTTTGTCCCTTAAACCTGCACCTATATACCTACATAATATAATATGGTCCCCAATCTCACACCCATAGATCCAAACCGAACGCAACGTTCATCGTTGTGATAACCCTTCAGAGTTCAAATGGAACCCACGCCACCACGCTACGTTTTCACTACTGCACGCGTGCACAGCCTTCGCTTCGTTCGTACCTACCTTAATTGAAAAGTCTGAATGATGTCTCCGTCCATCTGGATGAACGTATTGTTCTTGGCGAAAAAGAACGTCTTCTCGTGTCCCGTCTCGGCAAAAGTCAACTCCGGACCACGTAATTCGAACGGCACTGGCACATGCGACGGATCATCGTAGTGCCTCGGTGGTGGAGTATTCGATTTTCCTCCGGCAACGGCAACTTCCGTTGTTGATGGCTCTTTTGTCGTGGTTTGCAGTAAATATGGTGGCAACGTATCTGCAAGAAGAACGTTAAATTGGGAAAATGCCCTCTACCCTCGTATCCGACGGACCGGATACCGGCACCACAGTCAAAGTTGAAACTATGACAAATTGCAAAAACTTACGTGGTGCCCCAATGCAACGGTATAAGCATTCAGCTTCCGTATTAAAGCGATTCTGGCTATTTCCCTCGCAACCGCCCCAGATGAAGGTGGTGCACTCGTTTGTTGTGGGCTCAAATCGCCATTTGTAGAGGTAGTGTTTACACGGACCCGGATCACCGGGGCCCGTGCACTTTTCATAGGTCTTTTCCTTGACTAATGGGCTAGTGGCAGTGTTGGTGGTATTGTTGCTGCTGCTGATGTTGGTGCTTGGATTCAGGTTGTTGCTACTGGTGTTATTGCTATTGTTGCTGTTACTGTTTGGGCCAGTAATGCTATTCACATTGGCATTAAGATTGACGCTAGCTATGGAATTTGTATTTGCGGCAGGTACTGAGGACACGAGTAATATATTAACTAAAACTAGAAAGTTACAAAGCGTCCAGGCTACATGACGACGCTTCATTTTAATCGTACAGGAGGTTTAGGTCCTTTTGTTGGGGTTGTTGGATCTGGAATTGAAAAGCAAAAAAAAAAAAAAAAAAAAAATAACACAAATAATAATGATTAATATTAAATATTTAAGGTTCAAGATGTCCTTAAGACTAATGCTTCTAGACAAACGGATTCTCATGATATACACACTCTTCTTGAACAAAAGGACACTCTGGAAAATTAATTTGGTCCTTAAAGATTTATGGTTTATGTTGGTTTATTTGTATTTTGCCGAATGACACTGAATAACCAAAAGGCTTAAGGATCAACAAGTTGCCACTTGTGGTCCTTTTTGGATTTGATTAATGTGGAAAGCAATTTATATGCTTGAAGATGTATTTTGTAGATGACATCGACCAACAGCGCACGTCTTTGTTTTACCCAATAATTCTATTATTTTGTGATGGTGAAATTCATGTTTTGGGGGGTGTCATGATGGGGTGTGCCCTTTGGAGAATTATGCCTTAATCAAAAGGACCTTGAATAGATGGCAATTTAATAATTTTGTCTATTTAAAATATTTATAAAGGTTAAGAAAGGAGTTATTGATGGGTAATTCTGTTAAGCTTAATCCATGGAGACTTTGGAGTTCTTAGGCAAATACTTTAGGATGTGTTGTTCGAGATGATGCTTAGGTGATATGAGCTCTTTTTGAAGATTTAAGCAGTTAGGATAATAATTGAGTTATGCTTTCAGGGGAAATAATTTAATTATCGTACTTTTGTTTTAAAAAAAAGTAGGTATTTCAAAAACACAGCTCAAGAAGAAGCAAATGGATGTCCTTTGATACAATTTTGATTCTGAAGGAATGGGCGCAAAAAGGAAGCATTTCCAAATTCAACTGTTTGATCTTATTTTTACTCGCAATTATAGGCAACTTATGCATTCGTAAAAAAAGATTCTAACAATCAAACATGACATTACGATGAAAAAAGTGGGTCCGCAAATTCTGTCTGTCTGTCTGTCGTCTGTCCGTCTGTCTGTATCGGCACATATATACTAAACGGCGGGACCGATTTGCTTTAAACTTGTTAGATAGTATTGTTATGACGTCCTACAGAGAGGTTTTTTGGAATTTGCATTCTAGCTTTATTTTTTAGTGAAAAATTAATTTTTCTCAAAAACGGCTCCTACGATTTTGATAGAACTTTCGGAATAGTGTTTTCTGTGCAAACGTTATGTTTTGATAGGAAACGATTTTTTAGGAAAAGTCTAATAACGGTATACCTCCCATAGGACCGGTTTTTCCATATCAGATTTTCTCGTAAAGCACTTAACGGATTTGATGAAATTTTTAATGTGAAAGTTTTTTTTTTATAAATAATATTAATTCTAAAATTTAAAAAAAAAGTTTTTTTTTGAGTTTTAAAAACGGTTTTTTTTGTTTGAGTTTAAAAAAAAAGGTTTTTTTTTAGTTTGAAAAAAAAGTTAAAAGTTAAAGTTAACTACACACTGCTAGATGTTGGCATACTCAAAGAAAATTTGGAATATGTTTTCGAAAAGTTTAAAAAAAAACCATTTTCTGAAAAAAACTTCTCGAACGATTTTGAAAAAAATGTCCTTAATATTCAAAACAGTAAACGAACTCATATCAAAATTTTTTGTGAGTTTAAAGTGATTAATAAAATGTCATATGATTTTTTCAATGCTTTTTTTTCAAAATCTTAAGCAATATGTCTACTGTCATACATTAGAGCAAGTTCGTACGACCCAGTCGTGTGCTTTACTTTTTAATACAAACCGTCTTAATTAATGAAATCAAGGTTTTTTTTTACGAAAAACAAAAAAACAAAATAAAGCTCTGGTTCTAAGATCAGAAGATTAAGCCTTCAGCAATTATGTGAATATCCTTGAAATTCGAATTCTACATAGTTTGAGTGTATATTTTATTGCATTGTGTAGGATGTAGGTGTAGGTGTACACCGGCTAACCGCCTTGAGTCATCTGCTCTTTATTTAAGTTCTGGACGACTTGGTTAAAGGTAAGTGAAGGACCCAAAACGTCAAGAGTTATTATCTGATGTCTGATATAGAGCCATTATAAGCGAGAAACCTGGCTGGACGTTTTGGAGGCAAACAGGTACATCATTAGACCAAAAAAGACTGAATATTTGAATGAAACAGTAATTCCTTAGAGTGAAATATTTAAATATATGGGATCTATGATTAATGGCGAAGCAACTTGTAATCATGACATCAATCATCGCGTAAGCATGGGGTGGACGAAGTGACGGTAAAATTCCGCTATTTTCTGTGACTGATTATGCCCCCTAATTGAATTCAATGTTGCACAATTTACAGTACGAAAATCCGAGGAAACCTTCAAGTGAAAGGTGAAACATATCAACTTGCTTGCAAAAAATAACAATCGGCTCAAAAGGTATTGTCACGTTCTGAGAACCCCGCCAAAAAGGCAGTATCATGCAACCTTCCACTAAAATCGCGGGGGAGAAAAAGGAAATGAAGGCCTAAAAATTCCTGGTACAAGCAAATGCAGCAACACCAGTCCTTAGTTGGCTTCCGAAATGGAACAATCTAAAACTGGAAGGCTTACCGATGCTTTGTGAGGTCAACCCCGGGAGAGTTGTGATTTACCTGAGATCCTAGTGGCGAAAAAAGAAGGTTTAACCTCTTGAATGTGTGTTCATAAAATTCAGAATTGATATCCAATTGCAATGTTCCCAGGGTTACCACCATTAAATAACAATATTTCTTGTTGAAATAGAAATTTCTTAAGAAAAATTAACAAGAATATCAAGTATCAGGCTTTGAAAACGATTCGTTAATTCAAAAAAATCACTTTTATTTAGGTGTTTATCCCTTTTCATTCAACACTGAGCTTTGAACAGAGTTCTAGTATATCGAGCTCGCTCTGAACGTCCTCTGAACCTATTGTGTTCGGAGGGGTCTGAACTATTAATGCAACGTTTATATTTTTGTTCAGCTTTAAGCTCAATCCGGCTCATCTATTTTTTTCGGAGCTTGTAGAGCGCACTCTGAACACACTCTGAAGTAAAAAAGAAACACTTATTTTTTTTGAAAACTCAGGCTTTGCTGTGAACTAAAAAAAACGACTTTTTTTGAATAAAGATCAACCCATCATCCAAATGGTCTAATCCCAAGTTTCTGGGTCATTTTATTTATTTTACTTACTCCCTCATAAGATTTTGATCTAGAAGTTGCACTTTTTTCAAACTCTGATTCCATAAATGCAATCTTAGCTCTGTAATAAAGATAAGTTTCCTGCTGGAAAAGGGTAATTAGGTACAGTTGTTGTTCTTAGAACAATCATTTAAAAATTTCCATGAAAGATGGATTTATTTTTTCTAAAAAATGTAATGCTCATTCCGAATTTAAGCTTTTTAAAATCATTGTAAAAAGTTAAAGCGTTTCATTCTTAAAACGAAAGTGAACCCATTAACCGGTTGTAGACCCATTTCCTTTGATGTAAAAGCACATTTCCGTTCCATTAAGCTCTCCTATTCGCTTCAACAATTAAATGCTTGAAATGCACATAAATAATAATGAATTCCACACACGAGAAAAAAAAAACACATTTTTTTATGAGAGTGCAATATTGCGTATGGGTTTAGATTGAAAACATTAACATTTAATTCCGCCTCAACCTAGCTACTAATTCAATTCAGCTTTATGGATGCGATTTCTGCATTTCTGCAGTCACTATGATAAGGCAAATAAACAAGCTTTGATGGCCTACCTAGTGTTGCATGCGTTTAATATGAATAAATCCTGCCTTGCTTCGTATCCGATCGGCCGGCGCTCGTCCTGTTCTCGGAAAATTTCCAATTTCAAAGCAAGGATTAGTTTCGTTTTGAATAAAAGCAAAAGCAACGGCTCGACGGTGCGGTGATGACCAGTGAACGTTAGTGAAGTAAGTGACCATATAGTGCAAGCATATATACGTTACGTAGGTATGTATGTATACCTATGTGCGCTCTCCTGATTCAATACAATACTCGTTTATACTACTCTTGCAACAAGCTAGAAATAAACAAACGCCGCCCGTCCTTGCATCTATAGGATTGCATATTTATGTAAAATCGTTCCAAAAATTTGATAGATATTTACGAGTATTTATGGGAACACAGCGCCACCATGCGTCCGTCGCAACGTCTGTCTGCCTGCCTGTTGTCCTGGTCCGAATACCGTATACGTAGATTGTATGTCGGCTGTTCAGGGAGTGTGTGTACACGATTTATGTTAACTAAGCAATTATTTGTCCAAATAGCAAGAAATTGGAGCATGTTGTTATTGTAAGAGAGGACGCATTCAGGCTTCGAGTACGATTTTGACATCCATAATGGATACAAAGGACCCCATGAACGAACTAAACACGGTCGGGTTTTAGAGGCTCCCTTCATTTTATACATTATGGGGAAGTTGATGCGCCTGGATGAGAGTGTGCATGTGCAGTGCAGTTGTGTGTAGTGTACCTCTATTTCATCCGGTTATTTATAAACGCAATCGAAGCGGCAAATTATTCGTCTAGTAATTTATATTTCAGCTTAGATTTCAAATAATAATTCAGCTTTTACGACAGATTGAGTTTTAGAATCGGGAATCAGGATGATAGCAAGAACGAGGGGGAAGACACCACAAGGCAGTAGATTAGGTGGTCCATATTGTCTGCTTCAACATAATATTAAACTTCTATACTCAATGCAAATATGAAACTTCAAATATTGTTATGGGGTCAACACATAATATATATGAAAGTGCACTTACAACAAACAAGATGTCCAATATCCATTTTATTTTGGATTATTGATCCTGACAACAGGACTAATGAGAATGCTGATGTGAAAATTGTAATAGTTGATCAAAACAAAATGGAAGAAATATGTCTTTAATATACATATTTGCTTATTTGATATTGAAATGTTCTGCCAACATATTGGGTAGACTGTAGGCGTTAAGCGTTGTCTGCGGCGTATTCTGTAAATATGCACACTATATATATCAAACGTTGAACTATGGAACAGGATTAGACAGACAGAATTGGATGTGAAATGCAACATCAACCAGAAATGGCATTGAATTGACCAAGACCATGCCCTGAGGAATCTTTACGATAATGGAGTCCGCAGGGTAATAAACGTCAACAGTTTTAAAGGAAACTCGTTCTTAGGATATTCAATCGTGGCCATAGTCAATTCCAGTTGCGGCGAATTGGGATAGATGGAATGATCTTCTTGCTCCTCTATCCTATCTTTTCTTTTGTATCTCTTGCTATCATGGATATCAAGAAAAAGAACAACTGTTTAGTATATTAATGTAGTTACTATATTTGCACATCTCCATTTCTTTTAACACACTGGCCAACTGACCTATGACATCACTGACATATTCTTAGACCAGAAAGCTATTCAGTTTCTTCGGAATTCTTTTCGATGAAGACTCTGACAATTGCTGATTCAAATTTGAAAAGATAGGTTGTGAGCGAAATGGTTGATCAAGAAAGAAAACGAAACGCGTAGTTAAAAGGCATACATACATAACATTAAAAAAGTGGAAAAGTATTGGAGATAAAATGGTGCCTTGAGGAACATCATTTTTACTTGCGATTACAGGTACTATAAAGCATGTTATGGATTCGTGCAAAAAAATACAGTGTGACAGTGGTCTTGGGGCTTTAGATTTTCTGAAAAAATCATATGACATTTTATTAAACACCTAAAAATCACTAGTTTAAACGTGTTTGAAAAAAAAATTAATAAAATTAACTGATTTATTTTAACGTTTAACCAGTTTTTTCAAAAAACTTTTATTTTTAAACTTTTCGAAAATATATCCAAATTTTTTTTGGGTATTCCAACTTTTAATACTTTGTAGTTTTTTTCAGAAAAATAAGATTTAAACAAAATAGATCTCACCGTTTTTGGAAAAAAACAAAAATCAAAATCAAAAATAAAATTTAAATTGTTTTTTAAAACTCAAAAAAACTTTTTTTGAAAAATTTATATTATTTCGTCTGTAAAAGGGCATTTACATTATAAATTTCATCGAAATCTGTCAAGTGGCTAACGAGAAAATCTGATTTAAGAAAACGGGTTATATATAGGAGGTATACCCTTATAAGAGTTTTCCTGAAAAAATTAATTCAAGCCAAAACATAAAGTTTATACAAAAACATTATTCAGAAAGTTTTATCAAAATCGTAAGAACCATTTTTGAGAAAAATTAATTTTTCATTAAAAATCGTAAGGCAGGTAGGTAACGTTAGTTTTAGAGCCAGAACGCTAATTCCAAAAACCCTTCTGTACGATCATATTAATGCTATTTACCAAGTAAGAAGCAAATCGGTTCAGCCGTTTAGACTGTAGGTGCCAATACAGACATACAGAATTGTCTGCATTTCTTACGAATGCATATCTTGCCTTAAAGTACCTACAATCGCAAGCAAAAATTTGAGATAGCAATCACACATTGCAATTATTATTACATTACGATGACGGAGAAGTCGAAAAAGGTCTGGGAATTCCGTCCGTCTGTTCGCACATCTAGAACCTGAACGGTTGAGCCGTTTAGACTCAAATTTGGTGTTTTGTATTTATTTGACCGTCCGTCGCTCGGAAAGTAATTTTAATTTTTGCTCCAAAAATAACGGTACCTGCCATACAATTGTAAAGAAGAAAATAGGTTTTCTCGCAAACGGCTCCAACGATTTTGATAAAACTTTCAGAATGCAATTTTCTTAGGACAATGGCTGAAGATTTTTTTCGGAATTTATCTTATAACGGTACCACTCATAGAACTGTAATTTTCAAATCAAGTTTTCTCGTTAATTATACATTTCGGACCTAGAAATTTTTTAAAACTTTTTTTGGGATTTTAAATAATTTTTTTTTAATTTGGTTTTCGAAAAATGTTGGAAGTTAGAATAATGTTTAAAAAATTAAATATACCTACCCGTATATTTAATTTTTTAAACATTATTTTTCCAGATGCTAACTACACATTGCCATATATTTACAAACACGAACAGATTTCAAAATATTTTTTTGAAAAGTTTTTCAAAAATAAGTAGGTAACCATTTTGAAAACAAGAACTGGTCCAGCGATTGTCAATATTTTTTTTTTCTAGATAAATATTAAGCAATGAAATATTATTGCATTTCTAATTTTTCCAAGAAAAGTCTTAAACTCTAAAAAAAATTAAAGATTTTTCATATATTTTTTTTTTCAAAATGTAAGTATACCGATTATCTTAGCATAAGAGCAAGTTCGTGAAGTTGAATAGGCTGAAAGCTTGTGTATAAGCCAATGGTAAAAGACAGCGAAAACCTAAATGCGTCCATTTCCAATTCTACTAAACTTCTATAAATGTTTGCTTATTAATCATTTTCGAGAGAAATTAACAACAATTGGTTCAGACTTTTTAAGTTTTATCAAATCGCAAATACCTATATGTTCTTCAAGCAACACTTCTTGACTGCTGGTCATAAGCAAATCCTCGTTCCTTGAAGATATTTTTTAATAGTTTAAAGAAAAAACACCTTTACAAACAATTTGGAAATTTCCTTGAAACATTATAGAGCAATTTTAAATCACTCCAATATTCAAGATCAAAGAGAAATTTCTTTTTACTTCAAATGCATGAAATATTTATTTTGTATCTTCAACTTGTTCTCAAATAATTTTTTTATTCGTTAATAAGATGTCTTGATAATAAGACTCTAATTGAAGTGTACACATTGTCAGCACATAACACCACCTGTTTGTCACAAGTGATATGACGAAGTCGATCTAAAGCCTAATATTGAATGAGGCCCTCCAACTTTTCGATTAGTATTCATCAGACAGTCTTGATAGTAAAAAAGTCTTGAATGCATAAACAGAATTTTTTTTATTTTTTTTTAAATGACACAGAACGCAGCTATCAAAATTGCATGTTAAATGTGACATAATGCGCACTTAACTTAATACTTCAAAACGCAAGGCATTGTATCCAAAAAATGTTTACAAAATGCTAATGTGAAACGAACTTGCAAATTTTAAAGTTAAAACGTCCATGTTCATATTAAAATAGCTTGTAAGCTGAGGTAGTTTGCGGGAACAATACCTTATATGAGTCACAAAATTACAGATAAAAGCCCTGTGTTTTCGAATAAAATAATGATAATTTGAAATGTGTTTCAGCAAAAAAAAAATATTAAAAAATGGAAGAAAAAAAGGTGTGATTAGGCCCCCTTGTTATTTTGATATTTATGAGTAAAACTCCCTTTCTTACAATAATAGCCAACAGATTTCAAATCCTTAGGTCCATAAATGAAGTACATTTATTTTGAGCATCAGAATAAAATCAGGTTTCAAAATGGTTTCTGTTAAATAAATAAGCAAACTTTTCATCTATTGTGAATCGAAAATTCTCTCCAACAGAACATTCAGACGAAGGAAAATCGTTCACACCAAACGTTGACTTCAGATTAAGGCTCTACGAAATTTCAAGAATATTTGCCGTATTGAGTAGAACTTGTCAAAGTTCTAAGCAAGTAAGTCTAAAATCTACTTTGAGCTCATCCTTGGTAAGGACCATTCATAGCAGTAAAAGAAAACCATTCTCAAAATAGAAAGATTTCCAAATCATCATCTTCTTAAAAGTTCCAACAAATGGAGCATAATAAATTAAACGCACCTCTGTGTTGCCAGAGCTTTGGACAGTTTCAGGGCTTGTCAAGTAATCATTCTGAACTATTTTCTATTCATCAACATCTCCATCTCCACACTCTACAGGGACACAAAAAGAACGTTTTCTCAAATAAACACCCTAACGCAACCGAAACAAAACAACTACAAAATGAATTTCCATTTTAATGGCATACTATAAGGTCCTTTCATCTAATGGGTTTTCTACTTCACACATCATATTTAGACAAGACCAAGTATAGAGGAGAGAGTGGTTCCTTTTTGGACACATCATCCACTATTAAAAACAACATCAGGACTGCGACTGGGACTTAGGAGTGTGCGGAGTGTTTTCTAGCTATAGCTCTGGGTTCAAAACAACTTTAGCCATGTTTCAAAACAGAATTATTAATTCTTCCCAGTTTTCCCCTGTCATTATGATCATCGTTGTCTTTTTAAATAATTCAATTGTCCTTAAGCTTAATCCCTGTTTACTGTGTCGGTGTCCCTCCACCACCGCAAAGCAGCACGTCTCAAAAACAAAACCAACGGTATATTGTACCTACATACCTTTCGGTTGGTTCGGTTGGTGTATATCTGCGTCTGGGTTCTGGGTCCTGAGTCCTGGGTATTGGATTAAAACTGTCCTATGCGAATAATGATCTTCTGGATTATATTGTACGTACGCCTACACCTGACGGCCTTGTTTAACGAGCAATTTTCTATCGTTTAAGTTCTAAAACAATGGACAGGCTTCATTTTATGAGAAGGAGCTCTAAAAGGATGTATGTAGTATGAAGCTATAGGTTAGGAGTATGGTATAGTTTCGATAGACGACTACGACAACGACGGACACACAGGCTGTGGTGGAACAATGTGAATTATAAGGATTTAAGTTGCAGTGTATTACTTCCACGTCAGCCACTGGCTATTTGTGGATATTTGGAATCGATTTATGAGGTGACATTTTCAACCTCAGTCAATGCATGTACTGTACACAGATTATGAGTTTTAGATTATTTGGAAGTAGTAGTAGTTGTTGTTGTTGTAGTGTTTTTTTTTTTTTTTAGTTTGCTGTCGTTTTGTAGTGGTATATTGGGCTTTTGAAGAAGATGAAAGTTGGTCCTTTGATAAAATTGATTGGTTTTCAAACTTTAATGGATTTGCTTCTGGCTGGGAAAGTTAATTGATTGTAAAATTTTGGTTGTGTTATTTATTGGATGCAGGTTGGACACACATATGTGGCAAGTAATTATTAAGGAACGTTTTGAGTTTGATGGTGATTGAAGGCATTAATAATTCATATTGGAAATTGATGTAGATCTGAAATTGACAATGCAAGAAATAAAATATAAAAATAATACATTGTAGTTTGAGGTTCTACAATTTCGAAATCTACTAAGAACTCAGTGTTTTTCTTTAATCGAACTATTGGAACGGCTCAGTTAAGTGACAGTTTGAGTGGTTTAACATCCAGTATTGAGAAGAAAGTGAAAAAAGTTCTCATAAATCCTGGAAATTCTGACTTTAGTTGAGTATCAAAAGGTTTTGCATTAACAAGATGACCGGGGATATTAGGTTGTTTAATGTATCCATTTTGTATTTGTTTCATTTTTCATAATCCTATACTAGTATACAGTTCAAGCGGAAGCATTCGAGACCAGCGTGAATTTTACACCAAATATTATGGTCGCATCGCATTGTGATTGTGAGGTAATTAAGAATATGGCGATGAAAGATTGTGGAACGTATTTGTTTTTCATTTCATTTGAGGTCAATGAGGACATTGTCATAGGATACAAGGATACAAGTAAACTAGAGTCATAATAAAAAAAGGGTCGTTTTATATTTTTCTTTGCAATAGTTGAGTATTAGTATACTAGGCTACATAATGATAAAGATCTTAAATTCGCAAAAGAGAAGGTTGAGGAAAGTATTCTGCTAATATTTCATAGCAAACGTTCATTTGGTTTGAAGCAAAAGTTAGTGGAACGTAATTACTTTTTATTTCGCACAAGGTTGAAAAACCAAAACCAAAATCAAACCGTGAAATTGATTGTAGATCGTTTGATTTTGATATTACCGAAAGTTAGTACTAAGGATTTAATTGTGCTTTCGAATTAAAAATAAAATAAAACTTACAAAGTGAGAAACAAGAACTACCAACATCAAGCTCAAGTAAAAGTAGAATCGACGTTTCTTTAAAACCCTTAAAAACTGCATCACAGTATAAAATTTAAAGTGGCTGACAGTATTTTAGATCTTTGGAATTATCAGAAAAGCATTTAAAAACAGTTAATCGAAACCCAAACTGCAAGGTACTCATTTCACTTAAAATAAAACTAAAATAATACTTTCCTCCATTCCTAAATTTAAATTAAACAATAAAATGAAGCAATTGTGATATGTCAACAACAAACATACATTATAATACTTTCTATCGGTGGATTTAACGTTTGTGAAATTCTACGGAAGTTTCAATTTCACTTGAACTGTGCTCTAAGCGGAGCTCAATAAAAAGGGAATTAATTTCCTCTCATTTATGAAAAACAAATATTAAATTACTACCAGATTCAACTTTGATGATTGATGAACAACCAAACACCTTTCCTGTAAAATGTAGATACATATGCTCTCATAGCATATTTTCTCAGAATTGAAATGTAAAAAATCGATCAAATTGGATTGATGATTACCCTTCAATTAAACAATTTGCTTTCGTTTATCAACACTCTCCTGTATACAGTGAATTTTCAAACAACTAATGTATGCTTTATTTATTTGCCAATGGATGTTTCTATTTGGTTCATAATGGATTGAAATGGATTTTAATAAACAAGAAGTAGAGATACAATGCATTCCCTAATTTAAGAATCGGCAAGCATGCTAGCTTCCACATTGGAGTCTCTATAATTGTTGTAGCCATCCCCTAAGTTGCAGGTAATTGTTATTGGGGTTAATTACACAACAGTACACTATACTTTCAATAATTATTCCAATTGAAGTTCTTATATACGAGTATCTGAGTATCTGAATGTTTACCTTCCTAATAATGGCGCTGGCTGATGCATTGTTTAAGTGAAATGTGAAGCGCATTGCTATATATTTAGGCACTCTAGAACTCACTTCAAAGTTACAGAACAATAATTTCAATCCCAATTAGAATGGGAAATACTTATTTTAATTTGTTTGAATGATGTGTATGGTTAGTGTTAGAGTTTGAAGCAGAAATCCAGTTGAAACTATAAGTAAATAAGCAATTTTGAGTAAATATCTCATGTTATAGAAAGTTTGAAACTCCTTTTAAATTATAATTCAGAAACCGTATTAATACGGAAATATTTTGTAATGCATACTTGTTTTAAAAACTATTTTATTATCGGATCTGTGAAAGTTTCACAACATTTCAATTCCGGAGAGATGTTAGATACAAAAAGTTTTCAACAAATTTTATATTTATTTTGAGTAAGAACAAAAAAAAACCTAGGGTTTATAAAAAATAAATAAATAAAGGTATCCAAATTACAAAATTCTTGGGAGCTCATGACTGGTGTATAAGGTAAAATTTCCTGATAGACAGTGCAGGTCTGTTGGGTATCGTATGTTAATCAACAAAAATTCCAGCTACATAATTAGGATCATTCTAAAGAAGACTCCTCACGAAATTTCCAATTACAAATAGCTTACACCAAAAAGTGGTCGCCCAATATATTGGAGGAGGTATTGGTGCTGCACCAGTTAATTTGCTGACAAGTAGCTATATAGATTAATCCAAATATCGGTTATTGATCTCTAGGAAAATGAAAACCTTAAGAAACCACAAAAAATATTATCTAAATTATTTTAGTTTAGTGAAGAAAGAGATTAAGATACACATAATAATAATTTGAAATAAAACTCACATTATTAACAATCACTTTCAATATATCCCATTAATTGACAAATTTAATCCAAAGAACAGCTTAATTTACTTAAATATCTTTTTATCAAACATCACGTTTCCAATTTGCATTCAGTGCCAAGTTTCATTGCACTAAGATGACAAAACCAACTTAAACCGGAAATTTTATTTAAAAAAAGATCTTTTTCTCCTTTGCCTTTTGTTTATTATTTTATCCACTTTATAATGAGAAAATCAAATCAGACGACGACAGACGACGCGCTCAATCACCCGGCCGGTTTCAATAACATTTGCAATTCCAGCATGTAAATCATCCCCACTAACACTAACACAATACACTTTTATTTCATAGATTCATTCAAATAAACCGCTGTACAGAATAATTTTAAACTTTAATTTTAATAGGGGTGAGTACGCTTTGAGTTTTTTTTTTTTTAATATTTATAGTGATAGGCACGATTCACTGCTACTACTGTAGATGCAAGGGGATCCTTTTATCGGAGAAAGAAACATCCTTTTAACACTCCTTTATCGATTTAAATAACTCACAGTTACGTTTTCACTGAAACTTGTTGATCACTTTTCAGAAAAATACCATGACAAACTAGCTCTTGAATATGATACCTCATCTTAAAAACATTTTTCACACCAAAAAGTAATTGAGTATATTGTGGGGAATGGAGGCGAGGGCTCACAATTCAGATACAAAATTTAATACGACCATGAGAATACCGTCTCAAATAAGGGGTGGGTGGGTGATTCAATTAATAGACGACGAGCCGACTAGAAACCGGCTAGCGCGACTTGAAGCACTAATAGATACGAATTAAAGCGAAAAGATACTTTCAATCTAATTGTGACACTTTATTCATTGTTGAACTTCATATCTCAGGGGTTGTTCTCGTATTCTTTTACTTTTTCCAACACTTTTTGATTAATATAGAATACAGTTAACAGAAAACCGGTTTTCACACAGTTCTACACGAGAAGATGCCCATTAAAGGGAACAGATAATTTTCTTTTCTTTAATTTTAGCACTTTTCGGAAGATATCGACTTTTCCCGGGCGCCATTCGTGTTATAATATTTCTGTTTACACAAAATCTTTATGTTGGAATGAGGAATACGTTGTTGGGGTGTTTTTATTTTAGTAACGGTATCGCGTAACGAATGCGGAAAGTACTGACAGGAAAAAAATCGCAACACATTTCGTGACTGGGTTGAATGAGCACCATTCAAGGTCAATATTTATAGTAGTTGGTGCGGCGGCGGCATAAGTTAAAAAAAAAAGAGAGCAAGGCCTAGTTATATATGTAAGCTAACCAACAGAACTAAATGATGGTGCACGCAAAATATAAATATAAACAACCGTATGGATACGAATAGCGTGCGGTAAAAGTCTTACACTATTTAACGTGAGCTCCTGTCATCCTTAAGAAGGATGAGTCAATATAAAATGGAATTTTTTTGTTGTTGTTGCTTTGCACACAAAATAATAATATTTCCGTTCAAGTGAAGTGAAAAATTTAATAGTATAAGCAGGGAACGCGTGTAAAGTATCTGAATTCCGCGGTTTGACTGAGCATTCTACAGGAGCGGTGAAACCATTTATTAGTTTACCGAGAGTATATAGTCAACTATACTATAAAGAGCCATATTAACTAAATTATAGCATGGTTTAGGTATGTAAGACTATGAAGACGACGACAACGACGACAAGCTACTATGCTGGGGACGTATAGACTGTGATGGAGAAAATATATTAGTTCTTGTAAATGGGGTGACGACAGGGAATTGTTTTTAATGATATATTTTGTTTTATATTCTTTTTTTTTATATATATGTATATAGGAGGGGGAGAATTGAATAAACGTTTTATAAGGAAAATTATCTTAATGGGTGATAAATTGGAAAATGTTGACTGAAATGACGTTGCAATGATGATAATGTTGATAAAAGAATGCATTTATGTGTAGTTTTTTTGAAATGTTTTCTGACCGTTACAATCCTTCTGAAGGAAATTATTATGGTTTTCAAAATATTTTTAATTTAATTTATAAACCCAAAGTTTTTGCCTAAGCAACAGAAATTTTGTGCCAAATTTCCAAATATTCCAAAGTATAAGGATCATGATCAAAACAGACTGTTGTGTTTATATTTTTGAAAGAAAACAGAGACCAACTGAGTTGTCTTATACCACCTTCTTGAATTTTGAGCCTTTTTGGACGAGACTCGAGCTATCTCACTGATATCACAGGTTTTGACAGTGTTCTATTGGATATTTCTCTTATAAGCGGTATAGTCTTCTGTACTTGGAGATAGTTCAGTTCAGAACCCAAAACGAAAGAAAGAAATTTTGACCTGAAACTAAATTGGGAAAAGTCCGAGACGTAAAAGACTATGCCATGTCTCAGACTGATGAATTAGAGTGGTACATTGCAGAACGATGTTTTGAATCATACTTTACTAGCGATCACGGCGAAACTTCATTCGAGCCTTGGCCAGAAAAAGAAGCACTGTTGTATTCCAATACATAATTCTGTGTATCAGAAATCGGTAACGAAACCTAGTTTCATCTTAATACTATTCCATCGCTATCTTTTGTTTGAAACTCGACTCCCCTCCCCCATGGCATCAGCATCATATCTTTCCATATATTCAATAGGTATTGGATCTGCTGTTATATATATTGGGCCATCTTAATCCCGGATCGGATCCTTTATTTACTATCGTGATTGTGTCGTCATCAAAATAAGTGTTTATTACAAAATTTTGCCGGGAAACTGTTGATTCCAAAATTGCTCAAAATACTGCTGTAAAGTATCTGACAAAAATATTTGCGCTGAAGATTTCTTAATTAATTTCGTAATAAAATATCCCGATCATGTACATTTTTTGGAGCTGTAGTTTTTATGATATCTGCACCTTTATTCAAACCTGAATTGCATATCAAAGCTAACATGGCAATGTATTGAAATATTTTCAAATGTTTCAACACCACACTCCAAATATTTGAGTCATACATTTAAAGAAATATTTTACAGAAGAAAAAAAAGAAGAACCAAGCTTTAAATTTCCTTGGAATTATCTTATTGACTTAAATCGCCTCAATCACAGACAAGTGGCTGAGTCCACATGATTTCACTTATGGCCCCCCGTACTACTTGACTGACCTTTAACAAGTCTACGGCTTGCTCTCTACATTGCTTAAGTAAATAGCCTCTACTGAGTTTGAAATAATGTGGCAACCCTAACGAATGGTATACATCACTTTTGCCTTGCCGACATCACAAAGCAGCATCATCAGCAGCATTGTTTTATTGAATCAATGAACTCTCTAAATTGAAAAATTTGTTTGAATATTCAGCCAGCACATTGCTTTTGCTGGTTGGATTGTTTGTTTGTATTTGTATCTGTAACTTTAAAATGCAAAGAAAGATACATAATCTTTAATGACAAAGATTGTATTTTTCGATAAGAATGCATCACTACAAGCTGTTGAAATACTAGTGGCAAGTGGGAAAGTATAAGAAAGAATAAAACGAAAAAATGGACATAAACCCTGTTCGGGCAATACACTCGCTCGGAAGAGCTTCAAAAGGATTTGCAAAAAAGGATTCCCAGAGAATATATATATGAAGGTATCTACTAAGTTTCGAGTGGACACAAGTTTGCACTTAAAGGATTCATTGATAAATCATGGAATGAGTGAGAGTGTCAAGCTATCCATTTGCCATTTCCTATAACTTTATTTGAAGCAACTCAAGCATCCAATGTTGAATATTTATCTTTTTTTTTTTTAGCTTAGTTACTATTATAACGTTTGTATCTTTTGTGACATTTTATTCGAATTCAAATCAAGTGAAGAGCATTATTTGCTGCACGAGTATATTTGGCACTGTGGATGAGTAGGTTCGTTTTTAATTGAAAGCTTTTAGACCTTTGAACCAGCGACATTTTGCCTCTGACTTTTTTGGGTTAATACATTAATTGATGATAATAGTTATTATTATTGTGTCTGTCTGTCATGTGTGTGAAGATTTTTTTTGAATTCAAAGGCGGAACATTTGCAAAAAAAAAAAAAAATTCGCAAACATTTGGCGGTGACCTTCAATATTAATCTTTGTATGATTAATTTTGAAAATTTTTAAATCTTACTTTTAGTTGTGCACATGTCGTTGTATCTTTTTCAGTTTTTCTGAGTCAGAGTATAGTTCAACGAAATATTTAAGCTTTAGAATATGGAATTTCTGGAAGTTGGGGAATGGTCTTATTTCGGGTAAAATTAACAAAATCCAACAAAGATAGTTGCTACACATAAATTCCAACCTAACCTCCCATTTTAGAAAAAGATAATTAATTTATAATTTTTTACTTGCGATTATAGGCAGAATAAGGCAAGTTATGCATTCGTAAAACCAAATTCAACAATCAAACAAAAAAGTCGAAAAAAGTGGGTCCGAAAATTCTGTCTGTCTGTATCGGCACCTACAGACTAAGGGCTGGACGATGGACCGATTTGCTTCAAACTTGGTAGATAAAATTATTATGACGTCCCAAAGAGGGATTTTCAGAATTAGCATTCTAGCTCTAAGACTAACGGTACCTGCCATATGGTTTTTAGTGAAAAATTAATTTTTCTCAAAAACGGCTCTTACGATTTTGATAAAACTTTCTGAATAGTGTTTTCTGTGCAAAGTTTATGTTTTGTTGTTTTTTTTAAGAAAAGTCTGGGAAGTACCTTTTCCCATAGGACCTGTTTTTTGAAATCAGATTTTCTCGTAAGTCACTTGACGAATTTCTATGAAATTTTTAATATAGAAGCGAAATAATATAAATTCTTAAGTTTTTCAAAAAAAATTTTGGGTAAGAAAAATTAAAAAAATTTGTTTTTTCCGAAAACGGTGAAATCTTTTTGTATAAACTTTATTTTTCTGATAAAAACTACAAAGTTCTAGAAGGTGGCATTCTCAAAAATAATTTGAAATATATTTTCGAAAAGTTTAAAAAAAAAAAAAACAGTTTTTTGAAAAAAAAACTGCTGAAATGATTTTGAAAAATAAAAATTCCCAAAATTCTTGACAGTAGACGAAATCAGGTGGCTTACTTAATTTTTTTATAAAAAACGTTTAAACTTGTTATTTTTAATTGATCAATAAAATTTCATATACCATTTTTTCCCTGCTTTTTCCAAAATATCAAACCATAAGACCTTTGTCACACATTAGAGCAAGCTCGTGCGACCCAGTCGTGCACTTTATTAATATCAGCAGATGGTAACCATTATGGATTTGCGGAGATTTTAACGGCAAACAATGCAATATTTTTACTTGAAACGGATGTATGCAAGTCTAAGCAACTAACCTCAGAGGCGAACAGATATATTCAATTTTAAATTTTAATAGTCAAACGTCCTATATTCCCTGTATTGACAGTTTTTGTTGAACAGAATATTGTTTTAAAAACTTCATAAATCATGAGGTTTTGCTTTCGAACTACCCTCAGCCTGGGCTAAAAATAGCATGACAATGTCACTAAATATTTTTGCAAGGAATTTTTGTAAGACGAAAAATAAAATTGTGATGCCTTAACCACATTTTTCGTTAATAAATTCAATTTACTTGCGGATTTACGATAGTATCAATAATAACTAATTTGTTTACGTCTGACGTATTTTTATCAAAAATTATAAACATTTTAATATTGGCAAGCCATTACTGCATGTTTGCCACATTAAGCACATGTTACAATTTTTTTTTAAATCTCCCCCAACCTCGTTCCAAACATTAATTTAAATATTTGCAAAATTTCTTATCATCAAATTTATAATTCAATTTAAATCGGTTCGGTTCATCAAACTATAGATTGTAGGCACACATAAGTATTTGTAAACAAATTTTATTAACTTTTTTGCCTACGAGAGAAATATAAACGCAATTATGATTATGACATAAACGACAAACGTCAAAAAATCACGATATTTCTATTTTATATACACCAAGCCAAGGGCAACAATATTCACCGTAACATAATAATTAAGTCAAAGATTCTCACATCATCACATCACACATCATCGCAAAAAAAAAAAATTATTGCATAACAATTTGTTTGCTAAAAACATTGCAGGGTGAATTTATATATTCATTCGAGCATGAGGTGAGAATTGAAGTATATCTGTCAGTTTATTGACACTTAAATTCAACACACACGGTGGTGGTGTGTTGTAGATCATGTGTAGTAAATTAGCCAAATGGTAAGTAATTGAATATATTTCAACATGTATGTGGGATGTGGGGGAGTTGAAATACTTTTAGATAGTTGGTGTTAACTCAAATTTACATCTTACTTTTATGATGGCCGAAGGGAAATAACACCCTTGTTTTGGTAGAGATAGATTACATAATGGGGGTTTGTGCCAGATACTCGTACTAGGTAGGGGTAGGTTCAAAAACAAATTTAATTTAATAGGCAAAGTTTTAGCTGCCGACAGAGTTTTGAGATGATTCCGCTACCTTTTAATTATTTTTATTTTTTTATTAAGGTAGGGCAATCAACCTGTGGAGTGGATGAAAGATTATAATAACTTAATTTTTTTTTAAATAATTACATTAAGCAATTAGTCATGAAACACAATCTTACAATCTCATACTTTGGGGGCTTTCCATTGTAAGATTTGAATTTACGAGCAAATTAATTTGCATTAAGAAAACATTAAAATGCACGACTTGACCGTTTATTAAAGAATTATTTTAATTGCTTGTGTTATTTTTAGAATTAGAAATCTTTGTAATAAATTGTTTTTGCTTTTTAATCGAATCAAAAAATAAGTTTATGATGGTAATTCAATTTGTAATTAAGTGCACCACAGGGTGGCACTTACTTTCGTGTTTTTTTTAAATGGATTTTTTTTTAATTGATTGATTATTTTCATTCACCTTATTTGTTATTTTAATATAGAATGAAATAATTTCTTGTGGTTAAAATTCAATCCATGAGCAACTTCCTTGTGTTGTCAGACCGAATCCAAAGAAATGTTTCCCAGTATATTTCCAGGCATGAAATCGTTATTAGAGGCGATTTTAATGCCTAAAACTCTACGGTGCTTCACTATTCTTGCAGATAAATACCCGAAGGAAGGTATGTCGATAATTTTGCCGAGTTAATCAACTTAGTTCAGCCTTTTAGTGAACCAACACGAGTTCCTGATAAATACACTTGAAAAAATTCATCCGTAATATAGAGCCTTATTTCCGACGTGCTGTTATGAAAGGAATCGTCCTTTAGCCGCACGGTACGAATGTGAAAAACCTTGCCAGGCTCAGTTTTTTTCTCCCATTTCAATTAACATGATGGCGAATGACCATATGAATAAGCCTTTGAATGCATGTTAATTTATAAAAAAAGGTTGGAAATTCATGTTTACAGACGGATCCAAAACGCACAACAATACATCGTTTGCCGTTACATTAGAGGATGGTTATATTCTAAGCATCGGTACCCTCCCGGGATTCACATCAATTTCCTCGACAGAAGCCTTTGCAATCCTTCAAGCTACTAAAGCAACTATGGAACACGGTGGCAAATTTGTTATATGCTCCGATAGTATATCGGTTTTAAAGGCAATAAACAACCCAAACAACAATACGGACCTAGTCTCTGCAATAAGAAACAAGATTTCCATGATGCCAAATAAAATAAAACTAATGTGGACCCCTGGACACGTAAATATTCGTGGTAATGAGGAAGCTGATAAAGCCGCTAATTCTGCTAAAGACGCACCAGTATATCAATTCAATATATTTAGCAAACAAGACCTTCTAACCTGTATCCAAAAAAAACTAAGAAACAATCTAAAAACTGAATGGAGCCTATATCACCATCATTATAAAAAAGTAAATGAAGAAAAAAGTCGACCAAAATACCCTACAAACCAATCTAAACACAAAATCTCAAATTTCGTTCGCCTAAGACTCGGTCACACCTTAACAACTCACCAACACCTCCTAACCAAAAGCAACCCGCTGATGTGTACCTCCTGTAACACAACATTAAGTATCCCACATCTCCTAGAAAATTGTCACATTTCAAAAGCTGTACTAGAATCCATTTTTCAAAACATACCTATTTATGATGTACTAAAAATACCAAACTCTACAAATATTGAAAATGTTAATAAATTTATCGAAATACTTAAATTAACTCTGTAAAAATTTTATTAAATAAGAGCCAATAGTCTCCGCAGCTAGGCTCTATAATATTTTGTATTAACCTGTAATTTAAATTACATGCTAATAAATAATAATAATAATAATAATAATAAAAAAATGTATCTTCGAAAAGATCATGAATATCCAATATCATCTCAATCTTACCAACACGTCTTGAAATCCCCATATTTTGTGTAGTACACCGATTCGGAGCCAATAGCAATTTAAATTTGGTAAACCATCAATGCCATTTTTTATTTGTAAGGAAATAGGTCAGGACGTATTAAAATCCTAACCTACATCCACTTAAATATTATACCTCTGTGACTCTAAAATTTGTATTTTCAGTCTTTAAGGATTTGAATCTAATCTCTTTGATATAAAATTTTAAAGCACACCCACCACTTGTTGCTTCGTGTACGTACGTGGCATTTAAAATTATGAAACTCACTGTCGTCGTAGTTGTCGTCGCCGTCATGGGGAACCCATTCACTGAATTTCATTCAGTTTATTGTATTATGTGACTAAGTCTAATCCTAACGGATAAAGAAAATTTAATGTCAGATATAAACTAAACACCTTTTAAGCAATGGAAATTTACCGCCTACTGTAATTTCAATCATAAAAGACACAGACTCAGTGTACCTACTTGACGCAGACATACAGACATATCAAAAGCAAATAAAATTTTGCACATAGTGCAATGAATCGTAGCCAGTCCCTCCGTCTTCTGTGTATCGTTTAAGATGAAAATATATTAAGAAGAAGATCATGAGCATTACTCGTTTAATTTTTTTTTTTTTTTTCAAAAAGTTATGTAATTATGGACGTACCTACCTACCTACTGGCGACTTTAATATAAATATCACTTACATTCAATTGCAAATAATTCTGACATAATAATTTAGTTCTAATTCAGGTATAAAACCTTATCACGAGGTAGTACCCGGATAATATAGTTTTATTGCAAAAGTAAAGCTTCAATCAAGGAAGGATGAAAATTTTTTTTGCGATTCGATGTAACTTTTTGAAATGATTATAGTTTTGAATAAAGCCAGTTCTCATACAGAGGTAGGTGCGTTTCCTGCCCAAAAACAAAACCTTACGGATTAAGTAGGAATTTTCGGTTATTGAAGTATGGGGGAATCTCAATGTCTTATACAAAAAAAAAAAAAAAATTAGGCGTTTCAGTGTTACCATACCACATACCCCAACCGGTTTTTGTTTTCAAATTAATAAAATTAAATAATATAAATATAACGAAATTGCACCATTATTTGAACATTTTTCATCAAAAGAACATCCAAGCCTTGAAATGAAAAAATTAGGGTATGCAAGTTATCTGCTATATGATTAGGTTTTCTCGAAAATATATAAGCTTAACGATAATTTTGTTCAATTATTCGAAAGACCTTCTACATAATTGAGTGGTATTTTTGTATCAATTGATGTTGGATAGATGACGCCTGATTAACTTTGTCATTCTGTCAAATAATTTTTGATGAGAAATGCTCGATAGAGAGCCTGAGTTGTGAAAAAATAAGCGTTTCTTTTTTGCTTCAGACACTTCAGAGCGTAAAATTCGTAGGTATTTATTTTCTTCTTCAGAGTGTGTTCAGAGTGTGCTCTAAGAGCTCCAAATAAATAGATGGGGCAGACTGAGCTAAAAGCTGAAAGCGTATTTTAAATGTTAAAAAAAACTTTTTTTCACCATTTTCAAATAGCATGAGAAAAGGAAATTAATGGGATATTAAATTCGTTTCATTAATAGTTTGATAATTATCATATTAATTTAGATTATAATCTATAAGTCCCAGAATTTAATTTATACACGATAGCCAACTTTCAAACAAAAAATTTCAAAAAATATTCATTTCTTGGCATAAGGAAAGTGATCCTCCAATTAAAAAAAAATATTAGGTTTTATTTCTAAACTATCGTTCAAACGATATCTTTCATTAAAGCAAAGTTCAAGTCAAAAATCCCTGACTTAGACTTATGGTCTTTCGAAATCAATCCTATTTCTAATTTGAGTTAAGGATAACCCACGCAAATATTCAAGAGTCTTTCTTTTCTAGGAATATAAAATGAAGATTATTTTATTCGTCTTGTTTATTACTTTTGTTTTGCATTCATTGAGTTTTTTGTCTCAATTTTCCTCAATATGATCTCCTCTTTCATTTCAATCTATTTTAATATACAACTTTTTTGCCGCCGCTTCAAACAAATTTGTAAAACAAAAAAAGATACTTACTTTAGACAACTAGGTGAACAATTAAGAAATGTCAGAAACACTAAAGATTGGTGGGAAGTGACAAATGAACTAAGAACAAAGATCTTTACCAAAGGCTCCAATATTAAATGTAATGAGTTTCGGGACTACTTCAAGCATCTTTTAAATCCACCTCTTCGAGCAACGAGAATTGAGGAAGAACTGCAATTATCCGTGCCTATCACAAACGAACATCTTGATTGCGAAATAACAAGCATAGAAATACGAGAGGTCCTTAACAAAGCAAAGGCAAATAAGGCACCTGGCTTTGATCGTGTACCCTATGAGTTCTTCATCAATGCGCCTCAAGTTTTTATCGAACGGCTAGTCATGGTGTTCAATAGGAATTTAAACTCAGGAACTGTCGAGACATCCTTTAAGAAAGCTATTATATTCCCAATACATAAGAAAGGAGACCCCAACTGTCCAGAAAATTATAGAGGAATATCGTTCATTGACGCCATAGCCAAAATTTTCACTGGAATACTTCTTAAAAGATTGCAGAAATGGGAGTGTAATAACCACATTTTAAATGAATACCAAGCTGGTTTTAGACAAGGATACAGCACTGTGGACAATATATTTAACCTCTTCAATATTTTGAAATTAAGAATGAACGAAAATAAAAAAACATACTGCTTTTTCATCGACTTTAAAGCAGCATTTGATACTATAAGCCGCGAATCTCTATTTTTTAAACTAAAAAATATGGGAGTATCGACTAAATTTTTAAACGTTTTGAAGGACCTTTACAGAAACACTATCAGTGCGGTTTGGGATGGCTCAAAACTGTCCGACTGGTTTTCAAATGAAATGGGCGTTAAACAGGGATGCCTTTTAAGTCCTTTGCTATTTGCGCTCTTTGTAAATGATTTTCACGAGTTTATTGGAGGGGGAATTTCTCTAGAAGGAAACCTAATCCGCCTTCTCCTCTATGCAGATGATATCGTCATTTTTGCAGATACGCCGCAGGAACTGCAAGGAATGATAAATAGAATCGAGGAATACTGTAAAAAGTGGAATCTAACAATCAACCTGGAGAAGTCAAAAATTGTTACCTTTCGTAAAAATGGAGGAAGGAGAAGCGGTTCAGAAAATTGGAAGCTAGGAAATAATACAATAGAAATCGTCAACAGGTATAAATACTTGGGTGTCTGGGTGACCCCCAGACTAAGCTTGGCGGAACATTTCAAAGAAAGAGCCCAGATGGCAAAAAACAGTTTGAACCTCACATGGCATACTTTTATAATGAAAAATGAGATTGACCTCTCAACTAAAGTGGAACTCTTTAATGCTGTGGGAAGGTCGATATTGTGCTACGCGGCTCAAGTCTGGGGCTTTGATCAATTTGATGACCTGGAAAAATCACAGCGCTTCTTTTATAAAAAAGTATTAGGTCTTCCACCGTCGACCCCAAATTACATGCTCTCTTTGGAATGCAAAATGGATCCGATGTTTATATACACCATGAAGTGCCATATGCAGTATATACAACACGTACTCACTGGCTATGAAGAAAACCGCCTTCCCAACATACTGGCCAAGTTAGTGATGCGAAAAAATATATATTGGAAAGAGGCATGGATGCGATATGAGTGTATGACAGGGAGACAAATAGAAGATGTTATTGGTGATCGCTTCAGAGATGTAAATCATGACATAAGCGCAGAGATTGCGAACGAAGCCTTAACAACAGCTCATCAAAGAGCAACGCTCTCAACGTCACATGGCTTATACAATCTGCTGGATTATGAAATTGGAACCAGATACATGCTTGCAGTTCAAAAAATCTCCGACATAAGGTGGATATTTAAGGCCAGAGGGGGTCTCATTTTTTTGAATGGAACGTTTAATCTACACGGAAGAAATAACAACTGCACGATGTGTAACCTAAGAGAGGAAGAAACTTTTGAGCATTTTCTTGGAACCTGCCCTATTTTAAACGAATTTCGGCTTAGATCATTTGGAGTGCGATCACTGAACTCAGCAGACATAGTGTCAGTCTTGAATGGTGGAGGATGGACTCAGCTCTTGAATTATTTACCCTTGGCATTTAAATACCGAGAAGAACTTCTAAGGGAATTCAACGGCTAAATTAAAAAATAATACACAGAAACTAAAAATATATAACTTTTAAAGAAAAGATATGAATGAATAAAAATAAATACATAATAGGTATCACCAAAACTTGAGGAAATATAATTTTTTTTTTTTTTTTTTATTCAAATATGTACTTGCCTTGTATATTAAAATACATTATTAATATGATCGCAACAGACGACAAAAGTCATAGCTGCTATTAATTGTTAAAGTATTTTGAGATTTTGTCATTATTATTATTGTTATATATATAACATAGTTTGTATTCGAAAATTGTGTAAATGAAAAAGAAATGAAATTTAAATAAACAACAATACTACTACTACTACAACTTTTTTGCTAACGAACTCCTCGATACCAGAAACTGAATTTCAAATTCCAATTTTTTTCTTTTAGAGCCTTAAACACCAATATGAATTTTTTTTAAATATTTCATCTATTATTAAAGTGAGTTTTCGGTGCAAGCGAATGATTAATAAATGAAATATCTGGTCTCATAGATATTGTTCTATCCTTTCATTAATTAAAAAATATTGGGAGGTACTGTGAAGCTGAAATGAAAAACAAACAATCAAAAATTTTGCAAGAGTTAAAAATATCTGGATCTTTGACTACAGTCCAACTACTTAGAACCATCCAGATAACCCCATAATTAAATATCAAAAAGAATAACGCTGGAATTTTATATATGCATTCATTATGTAAATATGTAGTAACAATTTGAATTCCAATTGTATTGACAATTGACATACCAAAACTGCCACTCCAATGACAGGAAGCTGATAAAATTTCAAAGCAAATTATATCCTCCTACAAAATCCACTCATGTGCACGATGCGCTGCTATTTGTCAAATTTCCGTTTATTATTTTTAAATGAATCTATTAAATATTATTTATTTAGCAAAACAAACAACAAGTTTCTCGACATCAAACATCAAAGTACATCACATTCACTGCGAAATCTTAAACACGACAGATATACTGAAGGAAAACTCAAGTGAAACTGCGCGAAACAATGACCAAAAAAAATAATAACTCAAATCACGATTAATTAACACTTCCTCCCTCGCTCCGGCGCAGCAGCGGCGACAGTAACAGTGACAGTGACAGCAACGACAAAACGATCTTCCAATTAAATTCAAATTCACTATGAAATGATGTGACAAGAACGATTTGAGCACTTTTCTATAAAATAACTCGAAAAATTTGACACACCGATGCAGATGCCGATGACTGTGTGCAAGTTAATTAAACTTTTTTTTTCAAATCAAATCATCATCATAATCATATCGGTCGAATTAGATTTTTATTGAAGGCACCTTAGCTCAGACCGCGCGTCAAGGAAGTTCAATTATTGAAACAGACTGAAAACCGCAGAGATCAGATTCTACCTTGACGGATCGACTCAATTGATCAGACTGATCCCAGATTCTGACTGAGATGATCACCACACGACGACGACGACGAATCAACTGATAAGATTGAAAAATTCATTTAAAACAGTATGAGATACGAGAGTATCTGAAGCTTGAATGGAATCTGGAAAGCGAGCGAAATGTATCTCTGTTTTGATCTCTCTTTGAAAGATACAAAATACAATTGCGGCGAAATTGTTATCATCATTCATAAGAGCGCAAGTAACTAAGTGTAAACACTAAACTAAACATGAATGAAAGTAGCTGAGCTTAGTCTTCATTATCAAAACCTCGAGAGAGCACTTTTTTTTATGTTAGATACAATAATGGCCGTCCCACATAACAAGCTGGCAAGTCGTACACATAAACATAGTTTGATTTGATGATTAGGGGAGCTACTTACCTCCCAGGTTGCATTGTACTTTTGAAACCGATTAAAAAAAGATGGATTTTAAATAGGTTAGGGTTGCCAGAGCTATGTATTTCGGAACCTTATTTAAAAATAATAACAAGAAAGAAAGTTATTTTTCTGTAAGCATTTCCGAAAAACATCACGACGAAATTTTCTTTTCCTGTGTCAGAACTCTACTTTGCAGAAGCTCTGTATATCTTAAAAATAAATAACTCCTTCAGTGCACTGGGCAGATGGTCAACTATGGGTGTATGTACAGTTCTAGCATTTTAAGATGGTATCTTTTCAAAATAGGTACGTATTGGACTTTCTGACATAAGCAAACAAACATGAAGCAGTATGAGGAAAACTGTGAATCAAAATCTTTAATAGAAATTGATGACATAAGACGGTGGATGAAGGGACGGAGAGATGGCTAACATACAACATACAAAATTCAGTGCCGATCGATAGGTATTGTAAAGCTGTGCTGAGGCTTGCTAGGAGAATTTTATAAGTCTGAAGTCTGAACTTTGAAAGGCTGCATCTTCAAAAACATTCGGCTTTAAACAAGTCGGAGTTTTAATGCCTGAAACACAAACACGAGTTTATACACAGGAATTGAATGCATTCTATCACAATGAAAGTTCGACCTCACGTTTCGTTTGGCAGTCGTAAAGAAAAGAACGTAATGTTACGTAATGTGACTGCAAACGGAAGCTTTAGTTCAAATATGCCCAACATTTGCTTTGTCTGACAACTCAACAGCTGTAAAAATAGTCAAAAAACAAAATTCATTTATTTTTGGAGAGATTCGCAGTGAAGTAAATAGAAATAATCCAAAGGTAAGTTTGAAATTGAGAATAATTATTTGAATTTTTCTTGAAAACGTTTTATTTTTGTTGCACAGAAAATGTGTTTCGAAAAGCATTGATTGACTTGTTGAGAGAGCGGAAATTCCTTTCTTCTTCTCTTGCTTGATGAGCTGAACATACCCACGATAGGGGGTTTTCGATTTCTCAATTCATACTTATTGCAAAAAAAATAAAAACGAAAGCACACTGTTCTGCCAATGGCAGAATTGTCGTTTCAGAAATGTCATATTAGAAATGTCATTCAAAGCAAACTCGAAGCGGGTGCATCGTAACGTAGACGAAGACGAAGCTAAGGCGTGTTTGTGTTTCGGCCATAAAGAGCATCAAATTTTTAATAACATTACAATCACGTAACAGCTAATCAAACGTAACGTAAAAGGCTTTTCTGTAACTGTTAGGTAGCAGTTACGGAATAGAATTTTAAGTAACAGCTCCACATCAGTACCAGAACAGAAACACAAATGTAACCTAACAGTAACATGCGTAACAGTAAGGTATCAAATACATACATTTTACATAACTGTTTGTTTTTTTTGTTTTTCCTTTACTTTTGAAATCAAATATCCTTTTTATATTTTGCTTTTTTCAAAAAAAAACTTTATGAGCCACAATCTTTCCATAAACGTTTTGTATGCAAAAACAATAGTTTTCAAAATATTGGCACCACATAAGAGTTCTTTGCCTAAGCCGCCACACAAATATTAAACCCGTAGAAGGAAACTTGGGACATGCTGTGCAAGTCTCCACAAAAAATCAGTTTGTTCTTGAAATCTTTTTCTTGCTTCATTCACTAAGTTTTTGGCTGCAAAACAAAATTGTATATTTCTGCTTCCCTAAAGCCAATTCCCAGCCAACATTTCGGTCCTGCTCAGTATTTATAACTAACCATTTATTCTGCTCTATCTTGATCCTTAAATAGAATAATAATAATAATAACTGTAAGGCTGCAAAGAAAAACAATGCATCAATACCAACAATGCTTCCTTCTATTTCCAACATAATTTTCATCTAAAATCCGACTTAACGCCCTTTAACGCTACTCAGACTCACAAAAAAAGTTTACTTACTGTTTTTATTGTGAGTTGTGACAATGATTAATGTATCCAAGTTGTTGTTGTTTTTGTTGTTGTTGTTTTTGTTAAATATGTCGGCTCCCGGGGTGATTAAAATGTTGACTGCTGTATTTATGTTTATCGATTTATAAAAAATAAAATGCACGACTGGGTCGCACGAACTTGCTCTAATGAGTGACAGTGGTTTAGGGGCTTGAGATTTTGATAAAAATAAAAATTTCAAAATTCTTAAATAAATACTTAAACTAATTTGAGCTGAAAAAAAAGTACGCCATTTTATTTCTTGGAAAACTATGAATTTATGAGAAAAAATTTATAAAAATCTGTGGAGCGGTTTTTGAGGAAAAAAGTTTTTTTTGAAAAACTTTTTGAAAAAAAATTTCAAAAAAAATTTAAAAACGCCAGTTCATAGGTATTCAGCAAATACATTTATTTAAAATTTTTAGAAAAAAATTTAATGAGCCGTTTTCAAAATATTAATTTTTTAAATTTTTTTTAAAAAAATGCTTTTAAAAATACAAAAAAATATTTTTCAAAAATATTGGTATGCAATACAAATACTACAAATACCTACAGCTATATGTGTGTGAAATTTCGAAAGAATCGGTTGAGTCGTTTTCGAGATAGTCGAAAGCAAAAAAAACGGTCCTATGGAAAGTACCGTTCTTAGCCATTTTTTAAAACTTTTTTTTCAGTCATATTATTGGTCGTACCTAAAAAGCAACACTGATTTTTTTAAATTGAAATCGTTAGAGCCGTTTTTGAGAAAAATAAGCTTTAACGTAACGGTTGTATGGCAGGTACCGTTATTTTTTGAGCTAAAAAAAAAATTTCAATTTCCCCTCTGTACAATACCTAAAAAAGTCTATATACCAAGTTTGAAGCAATTCGGCCCACCCGTTTGGGCTGTAGGTGTCTATACATACAGACAGACAGACAGACAGACAGACAGACAGACAGACAGACAGACAGACATACAGACGGACAGAATTTTTAGACCATCTTTTTTCGTCTTCGCTATCATCGTAATGTCATGTTTGATTGTTATCTCAAAACTTTTTTTTTCGACGAATGCATAACTTGCCTTATAGTACCTATAATCGCAAGTAAAAAGAGGTGTAAAGCTACCTTAAACAAGTTTGTATAGTGTTGGAAGTGGATACCCCATGAGACACCTATACTTTTCACGGTTTGCTGGGTTTGTGTTCCACATGACTTCTCCATGCTTCTAATGACCGATTGATACAAAAGTGTGGATAATTTATTAGCTGTTAGAAATAGAACTTTATTATTCCGTTTTGTTTGCAAATTTTTGTTTTATTTATTGTTTTGTTTTTACAACATTTACTTGATTTTAATCTGAGAATCGATAAATTAAATAGTTTAGGCCTGTATTTTCCAAGTTTTGTGAGGGCTTTTTAGGAAACTCATTACTGGCTGGAAAATAGATGAGACACCTCATTTTCACGACACTTTTACGTTCTTCAAAAAAAAAAAAATAACTAGTAAATTGATTAAAAAATTTAAAACATATCAGACTGTTCGTTTTTGTAGCCGACCGATCTTCTTATTTTGCCCACGGAGAGCGCGTCGATCGAAAAATGAAATTTTACATACATTGCATTCAGACAAATTAATAAATTCATTGACGTACCAGTTATTTTGTACAGCTAGATCAAGTAAAATAGATGAAAATGCTTGTTTGCAACAAGGTCTTAGTAAAGGTTTGTAGATCGGGAGAATATTTAAAATAAAAATTGAAAAATTATTTTAGAGGCCCTCGAAATGCCTTCAAGAATTCAGATTTTAAGTGCATTGATTCCCGGATATACTGTTCAATCTATTTTCAAAACATTTCTTATCATAAGGTTTTAAGTAGACTAATGGAAATGTTTAATAAAAGTTTGTTAACATAATGTTTAAATAAATTCAATGACGTACAAATGTCTAAGAATAGATTTTGAATACGAATCGGAAATATTTTTTGAGTTGGTGTTTTGATAAACAAAACTGTCGTAGTAAAGTGATAAAGTCGTAACATATATCACAATCGCAGCATGCTAGTGGCCGCTGCTATCTTCAGTGTATTTTACATAAGCTATTAGATACCGATACCACATTCAAATACCACTATGAGTTTTCTATGGATTCTATAAGCAAGGGCATTAATTCTTAATTTATGTTTCCCGAAATCACAATCGGACTAAAAACTCAATTTATTGTTTAAAATGTTCCGATCGCTGATTCTAGGTAAAAAAATTGCAATTATTTAAGCTAAAACCATTGACATCTCTGTAAGAAATGTCATCAAAATTGTAATAATAAAAAAAACATTAAAGTTTTTAATTAAAATCTTAACCTATAAATCCCAGTAAAAAGTTTTTATTTAAACAAAAATTTGTTTGTGTTCCTAGAATCCACGAAAGAATCTCATTAAAATTTTTATTAAATTAAAAACATTTATAATTTCCCAGAAATAAAAATTGTAATTACTGCTCCATACTGTCATATCTAGCATGAATGCATGCAGTAGAAGGTAGTATTTTTTTTATTAATTTAAATTTTCTCATGTTGTTCATTACAATGTACCTTCATACGTGTTGAACAAAAAAAAAAACTTCCAAAAGGACACAATCCTTCATTAAAAATGTACCACGTTATGTTTTGTGGTGCATGATGAGATGAATAAAATGTGCAGACAAAAGGCATAATGCATGTTTTAATTCGAATATAATTGGCCGCCAATTTGTTGATATTGATGCTCTCAAATATTCAAGTCCACCATTTATATTGGTTCTTCCTAGCATCGGAAGAAGGAGGAGGGAGTTATAGTTTAAATTTTTGAAAGGATTTTAATTGAATTGCATGTGTGTGAATGATTTTAATTTTATTAATTAAGAGACCAAGAGAAAAATTAAACCTATATTTATATAAAAAAAAAAAAATACATTTATAAAAAATACATTCATTTAAAATAAAAGGACTAAACGGTTGGTTGGTTGCACAGAATAACATGGCTAATCGGAATATGGACTCTGTTATGATGGTTAGAATATTTATTTAGGCCTATTATCCTGTTGCAATATAGAACCACACTTTTGAAATAGATTTAGATGAAAATACTATTGCTCTTTGTATATTGTAATCAGATTTATTTTTAATAAATCCATAAAATTAGCTAATTTATTTTTAAAATCCTTAACAAAATAAAATATCAAAAACATTTTATGCAGATGGGTGGGATAATTGGCATATATGGGAGTATCAAAATCAGTAATTATGTTTTGATTAATCTTCATTATTGGATGAATATGTATAATAGAGGCAGAGCATTATACCTATACCTACGGTGTTGTTATAGGCATTTAGGATAGGATTTTAGAATTCAAAATGTGTGTTCTGAAATTCAATGTCACATTAATTATCATAATCAGCACGCGCACCCGAGTATATTGTGGGGTGACGCGAGTAAAGTTGAATTTGGATTATTTTGATAGGTTTTTCATTAAATTTCGATTCTAATCTAATTAATGTGAAAGATAATTTTAACTTTGCCTGCAGTGACTTTGGTCTATGAATCATTAAAAATTCATAACAATTGATGCTCTGCAAATTATATTGTCCTTCTACAACTTTGAAATAGTCTAAGGAATACGAATGAATGTCTTATGGTTGCTAATAAATCTATTGCGGAATATAAATTGATTAATGTATTCCTACTGGACTCATTCACCTACGAAAATCAGGAGTTATCAGGTTTGCAACACAATTAGCAAAATCTAATAAAAACAACTTCAATTGAATGGTTTGATAAGGAGAGCCAGATCTTATTAAAGAATTAGTAAGTTGATTTAAATCTGTCCCCGATCCAGAAACATATTACAAGACAAGATTTTTAAAGAAACGTACTAGAGCTCGGAGGATGCTTTCGTAATAAATCTTACTTCTAACTAATAAATTATGATATTCTTCCAAGCTTAAAAAATAAAATCCGTTTCAGTAAATTTCAAACTGATTTTCTATTAAATTTCTTAGCGTGCACCACATTTACCACAGATTTACTGATGCTTCATGGACTTTAAGAGGTTCGGAACAGGTTGACAAATCAACAGGAGTTCCTCAGGGCTGCATTCTCAGCCCAATTTAGTTTGCCGTATATTGATTCTGAAGTTCTACTTTACGCTTGTGATTTGTTATTATTGGCAAATAGCAACTTTACACTGCAGTTACAAATCAACAGATTCCAGGAATAATTTGAAACGTTACTACACGTAAAAGGCTGGTTGAAGAATGTTGGAGAATTGAAAGGGAAACTATTGATGATGTCATAGAACTTTATATCATTAAAGTATTGACAGTTTATTTTTTGTTAGCATGTGAGGAGCATAATATGGCATATAATTTTCAAAACAAAAATATGTGCCTTTGGTCGAATTGAAATATGTAATTGTATTCTTTTTTAATAAAAGCATGTGAAATGTAACAAAATTCAGGTCTTAATTCTTAAATTTAGAACAAAAATTCAACGCACATCACATAATATTCAAAAACTTCATTTGTCTATCAGTCTACTCCATATACCAAATGCAGAACGACTTCGAGGAACAATTGCAAGTAACTACTAGCAAGCTACAAATTACAATTAAAATCTAAAAATATGATATCACTAGACACTAGTAATCTCAAGTTAAATACTTGTCGCTGTAACTAGTTCTAGAAACAGACATTTTCATGTATCCACCTTGAACAATTTTGGAGCATTGGATATACCAATCGATGATGCTCTTTCAAAGTTACATTTAGTTTAACCTAACTCCGCCTTTCCAATGTTACAACAAAGTTTTTACATAAAATGTAATGTATTTACAACTTCATGTGAGTTCACTCAAACATAAAATCGGTTGACCCTTGGGACAACTGCATCCATCAACCTCCGAACAACCAACAGAGAGTTTTGCCAAATCCCAACATAGCAAGGCAATGCCAAAGACAACCATACTGCCACATATTGTATAGTGTACATATCAAACGAAACGAATCATTAAGATTACAGCCCTAATTTACTGAAATGAGGGCATCAAGCGTGAATATCAAATTAGTTAATTAAAGCACGAATGCGAAATGTATCTGCGATGTTAATTACTCGATGACTACATAACGTAAAGATATACACAGAACCCAGAACACAACTAACCAATGGCAACGATAAGATACGTTTCACATAGCAGTTGCATGATGGTGTATACGGTGTACCGCGCGCGAAATCTTTTTGTTTCTGTTATTCACTTTACCATAGTGCCATAGTGCCCATCATGGTCTTGCAATCCCGAAATTTCACAACCCTCCAGCTCCAGCCGCTCCATACCCCTATGCAACTTGGATAATTAATGAATATCGATTAATTGCTACGAAAACCAGGTGCTGACAGATGAAAGGATCTTATGAGCGCCATGGAATTTGCTTACAGGATGTTAACTGACATCCGAGAGTTTGATGTGACATGCATTCAAAAATTTTGGAAACACTGTTTGTTTCGGAAATCAGGACTCAAAGGCAAGTAAATGCCTTTATGGGATTATAAAAGACATCTCCGGTGGCCTGGCCCAACATGAAATTCCTAGAATCCCTTCCCTGCGTTGCGTATACCTTCATCACATTCCTTATGAACAAGATTATACATATTATGTATGAAAATATCCTTGAATAGCATTAAGCTAGAACAGAATGGAGAAAGGAGAAGGAACAGGAATTTTCGAAATTCGAAGGAAACTGCAAGTGAAAGTTCAAAGATTAAAACGGAAGTTTAGATTTTACAATATATTTCTCCCTCCAAATATTGCAGATATTTCCTTGATGTTTTCAGCGTGTGTACCTTATTTCCCTTGCTAAAGCAAAGTGTCAGGTTTATTTATGAATTTGAATGGGCTTGGATTTGCATAAATTGCTTTATGGTTTGTTTCGTGACTTAATTGCAGCAATGTGGAGATGTAATTTGAAGCTTTTGATACTCCTCTATACCGCAGAGCCGATTGGAGTGCTAGAAGCTAGACGGGACATGGACTTAATGCCATTTTGGTAATGATGAAATAGGAATTTGAAGATAATGAAAGGGATTGTTTAAATTTGATAGACTATTTTATAAGGAAAACGTTTTAAAGGAATATAAGAAGCATAAATTCTGTGTATGGATCAACAATATCAGAAGGGAAACATTCCAAGTGGGATAAAAATGAATGCTTATTTTTATGTTAAGAGCTTACTTGACTAGGTAACAACTAAAAGTACTTACAAAATATACAAATATTCAGGAATAGACACAGATTTATTTTCAATTTTTGTGGGAGAGTTTTAAAAATGTGAAATGAGAACAAATTTGCATGGATTGAAAAGGGTATTAGAAAGAAAACAAATGGTTACGTGAAATTCTCTTTGTCTTTTTAATTCTGCCTCAATTCTACGCCTTTCCGCCCGAATTTTCAGCCACAGTTCCTGCACATCATGGTTGTTCAATTGATGAACGAAAACGTCAGTAATCATGGCTCTATAGCTGTCAACATTGACTGTAACGTTCTGACAAGCATCGTTTTTAAAGAAGTACGGACCAATTATTCCATCAACTCATAAAGCACACCAAACAGTCAGTTTTTGTGGATGTAACGGTGTCTCAGCATACAATTGAGGATTATTATCACTCCCAATACTGCAGTTTTGTTAATTGACGTATCCATTCAATCAAAAGTGATCTTCATCGCTAAACAAAATTCGCTTATGAAAATTGGGATACGTATTTCGAATAGAACCATAATTTTCAAAATAAATTTGCACAATTTGGAAGCGTTGTTCAGAAGTCAATCTATATTCATGTTGAAATGCCAAACCAAACTAAAAATAAGTCACTTGACAGCTGACAAAATGGCAACCAGTTAAAATAATATTGTCAACTTAAAGTTCACACCCGTTATAAGATATGAGTTGAGATCACATTTGACAACACCATTTATATAAATGCTAGAGAGAGTTGGCCCAAGAGCTTTCCCTTGTGGAACTCCAGCAATTTTTGAAACATGACTCAAACTAGCGACTCAAATTCTTCCTAGTTCTATTAAAATGTTCTTGACCATTCCAAAAGCCTTCGATAAGTTAATACATTTATGATGCTACTAATCGCCTTTCACATTATGTATCTAGGTTCATATGAAAATGTCACATCATATTAATTGAACCTGTATTTGCAACTGATTTCTTCCGAAAATCAAATTGATAAGGATTGGAAACAATGTTTTGATCATTGTGCTAGCGAAACTACTGATTAACAATCGTTTCAATTAGTTTGGAAATGGTAGGTCAGAAGTATGTTGGTCGACAATTGTACCAAACAATGTTGGCTATCTTCATTCTTCTGGGAACATATCCTTGCGACAACCAATTATTGATGCACATAGATTATTTTCGTCCTTTTTTAAGTTTCATAGAAACTAGCTTTTTGGAATACAATCCAAAAACATTTAATTGGACAAAAAGTAAAATTGAACAGGAAGAGCGAATTAATTTAAATAAAATGTGTAACTTTCCAATTAAACTCAATATTTTTTGGTCAGTAATCATTAACAATTACTTTCCAAAAATATTTTTGTGCTCAAATGTTTTTTTAAACGCATTATTCTATTTTTATCAAAATCGAACCGTGATATTTCTTTATTGAAAATATCATACCTTCAATCTTTATTAACTCCTCGCATCTTTCCCCTAAAATTTTTTCCACAACTACACTAAAAAAACTCTAAAAATGTCCCATTTATATGTTAAGTGGGTGGACACAGGATGACATCCAGGATGCACTTTAAATGTGTAAAATTCACGCCATCACATCAGCAGTTTTATTGTTCTTGGTGTTAGTGAATGCGAAAGGCATCAAGGCATCAGGAAACACACAAAAATGTTGTCAACTTGCCAAGTAAACAAAATCGAAATCCGGAAATGCCATTTTAGTGATATCCTAAGCCCTGGCATTTGAAAATTAGATTGTACGACAGGAATATTATTGCTCCTGTCCTGTCTGTCAACAACAAACTCTGGCCGGCCATATAGAATACAAATAGTTTTTTGTTGTTGTTGTTGTGCCGGTTGAACAAATACAACACTAAATCCAGGCCGGGACTTAAGCCCGACATAAGGTGGTGGCCATCAGAGTCAGTTAGAATACATGCAATACAGAGTTGGGTTTGAGGGCATTGAATAAATTGGAGCATACAGGCACAACACAGCCGCATCACTGAACACTTTACTATATGTGCAATATTTGTGCGATGGTACCAAGTGCGTGTAAAATGCATTTTCAACATTCCAATTATAAGCTGAAAAACATAGTGTTTTTGGAATTTTAGCAACGCTCTTTACAAAGCATCTCCATGAAATTAGTGCGATAAAGGCGATGAGGAACACATGTTAAAGGGTCGATCGACGGAGTGAGATCGAGGTATTTTTACCTCCATTTTCTCTGCAAACAATGATGATTCCAATTAAGGTTTTCAGGCATTGCATGTGTAAGGATTTTAATTAATGTTAAAAAATACGCTTCCTAATGGAGAACAAAATAAATGAAAAACATTGAATAAAGTAGTCTCATAGATTTTGTAAGACCACATCTTCTATGTGTCCATAATCCACTCAAGCAAGAAGTCAAGTTTTAAAGCCTTACTACATTAATAAAATATTTCAGAAGTTGATAGTTAAGACCTTCTTTAGAAGCCAGAGTGACGGCGGCGACGCGACGGTAATTTCAAATGAAAAGTCTACAGCATTGTCTTCTCAATGTGAAATATTAAGTTGCATACTTGTAGGCGGTTATTTGGTTTCAAAAACAGTTTGAGGGACTCTGAATGTAATATGAAAGATTATTCCATCCAAACACTTTGAACTGGGAATTCGAGATAAATTTTTGTGAGATGCAAGAATATGATATACATTACTAAAATCGACGCAGGAAAGTCGAATTTTTGATTTTGAATCAATCTCAGAAAACTAATCATTTCCACTAAGATAATGCAAGCTCTGACGCACATGGGCTGGAACAAGTGCATTTTAAAGCATTCAAAGCATCGAATTGATGGGCCATCCGCTGTCCTAATTTGGCTTCCAATAGTTCCTTCTTAAACATAAAATATGGCAGTTCAGTTTTTTTCCATGCCTAAAGTAGCGATGAGGGTGCTTCAATCGGAGCTAAAAATGTGAACAGTTGGCCATGTAACACGCGTTGACCATACAAATATTATTTGAAATTTCGAGTTTAAAAAAATTGAGAGATTAATATATGACCCAGAATATTTAAATCTATCAAATGTTTGTAAACTCAAAATTTATCATTTATCGTTGTTGTCTTATCACTTTTCTATTAATTTAATAATTTATTTTAATGCACACCTTCCCACATCTCGCACCCATTCAAATATTTTTCACGTCAATCCAACAGCGTCAAGCCCACAAAATCACGTGCAAACTATCAATTAAACCAACTTATCGGTCCTATAATGCTTAAATTATAGGTCTACAACCAAACGATCCATTGATCTTCCCATCCAATAAAAATGTCAACAAAAACAAAGCAAACAATTTAGCACAAATTTATTCTTCGAATCGGCCATATTTTCAGCTGTCTTTATGTCTTCTTCCCTTCAATTTTAATTCTCAATCAAAATAATTCATCGAACATTTTATCAAAAATCTGAAAAAATTTAAAAAAAAAAAACCAGCTCCAACTAAAGCTACCAAAATAAACCGAGATCCAACAACCAAAGTCCATTAACCTCTTTCAGACGTTTGCAAACAAAAAAGTAAAATGATAACAAAAAGAATTACACCCCAGCCCCACCAAACCACTATCCATCGAATCCACTATCCCAATAAGCTTACAATACTCCGCATGATCTTGTCATTCATTTTCATTTCCAGGTCTTAGCCCAAGCCTATCAGCATGGCTTCGATATACTGTGCGTAGCGTCGCGTCGTCGTTGTCGTTGTCGTGGTTGGAGAAAGCCCTAAAATGAAAAACAAATAGAACCCACCATGAAACGCGAAAAAGAAACTAAAAGATACAAAAAATAAGTCGACGAAAATGTGGGTTCCCCCATTTAATTTTTTTTTTCCTATCACTTTTCGTTGGTTCCGCTTCAATCTACAAATTACTCACTTTGATAGAGTAAAGGAAACTTCTTGAGAGAGTGGAGACTTCGTCCAAGATCTGCAAAAAATTTCGAGTGCAGTTACAAAAATGGCCAAAATGAATATCCTCTCTGTCTCTCTTTCTTAATATCGATCTAACCGGCTAGCGCAGTCTCAGAGTCTCTCAAAAATAGTTACGAATTTTTTGGTAGGAGCAAGTTTCGTTAAGTTCATCTTTTGCATTGAGTCAACATTGAGGGCGAGTGGTGGAGAAACGAAGACCCTCCGGTGAATGCAAAAACTTTGACAAAAATAACGAAGAAAGAGAGAACAGAAGAACAACCCGTTTTCTTGCTACAGTCTCTACTATAGTAGGAACTACGGTTTAAGCCTTCTTTGGAGCTTCGTTGAGTGTATCTATGGTGACCTCTTACCATTCGATAGTTGTCCGTTGCAACGTTGGTATCGCTGTCGCTTTATTCTTGTAGATATTCTCCAAGTGGATATTCGGCTTTCTTCCTTGGCTCACGGTGAAATAGCCAGTTTTTTTTTTAATTGATTGAACTTTTCGTTAAGCCTGTTTTATTTTTCGGGACCTGGTTATCGTTTTTCTTCCTTCTTCGGATTGGGAAAAAGAAGACTTTTTTTTTGAAATTTTTTTCCTCGTTTAATGACTTTGTCCATCATTTTTCCAGACTGTATTCCTCCTCAATAATTCGGTCATTCGGTTTACTGTTAAATTAATCTTTTAATAATATTCATATTTCGGTTTTGTGATCATATTATTTTTTGTCACTGTGTTTGTGAGCGCCCGTGCGCCTATTTCACGAGTTCGAGTTTTTGTTTTCATTTTATTTTTTGTTGCAGTGTGGATATGTGAAACAAAAAGTGGTTGTGGAGTTTCCCCGATATTTGGGTTAATATTCAAAGAAAAATATTAAATTAATGATCTTTTGTTGAGATCGGATAAAGAAAAAAAGGTTCCAACCGTTAATCTTTATTAATTGTTAACTGCAACATAGTTTTTTTTTTTTAACTTTCGTGTTTGAATAGGTATATATACTTCCTTAGTATGCATTTTGAATTTGTCTAAAAGATTAATTATAAAAATAAAAGTCAAGAAGTGAAAATATAAAATATTCAAGTGAAATCTTTGGAAAAAATTACATCAAAACTTTGATACTTTTTTCGTGATATTTAAGTGAAATTATAGAAAACAAAGACCGAAGAAAGGATATTACAGTTTGATACAGTGGCTACACTGTTTGGATTACTGGGATAAATTCAACCTACAACTATTGTCGATCTTCCTGCTGGTTTTTGTTTAAACTTCAATTTTAAGGTACGTTAAGCAATGAAGAAAAAAGTCATGAAATGACTGAACATAAGGAAATTCAGGAAATTTACAAGTTGAAAAAGCGAATGAGTTCCAATCAACTCGGATTTGATGCCCAAACTTTTCGTTAAAGCTCCAAAAATAAGCTGTTTGATTCTAATTTTGGTGTACTATAGGGTTGTCATGTAGGTCCAATAATATTCACTTTGTATTTTGTTCTTGTCCGAGTTAGAGTGGAGATCTCTTGTTAAGGGGCCAGTTATAGCGATACGGAAAACCAAACCGAAAAAATTTTCAGATGGAAAATTTTGTATGTTCTGATTCGTTTCTTAAGACAAATGTTACACTGATCGATGGCAATCAATTCAGAGAATGTTTTTTGTTCATAATAGTTTTAATTGAGCAAAAACTTTTTGTTAAAAATGTATTTATTTATTTTTCTGTTATACGTGTAAAAGAAAAATAACAAATTTCGTTTTTAACAAAAAGTACAAGTTCAATTCAAATTTTTGTTTCCAAAATAAACTCTCTGAGTTGGTTGCCATCGATCAGTGTAGCATTTATGTTTTAAATCGAACCATAACATACTAAATTTTCCATTTGAAAATGTTTTCGGTTTTGTTTTCCGTATCGCTATAACTGGCCCCTAAGATATCTTTTGTTCCTGGAATTGAGGATTGCATTTCTCAAGTATAATTTTCAAATATATTCAAATATAAGATATTTTTTCAAAATACATTTTGCTTTTTGCTGGGGCGGGATATAAAAAAAATTAATTGCTGAATTTTCTTATCAAAATTATAAATCTACGAGTATCGTCAAAAAGTCTGTTTCATTTCACTGAAGGTCGTATAAGTAGGTACTACTATAGGTTCCACAATTTTGTTGACGTCATTTATTTTTAAATACTAATTATCTGGTGTTGAAAACAAATTTAATGACACTTTTCAAATAATTTGATTCATTTCAAAACATGGCGTAATGTTGTGAAATCTACCTACAACATGTATCCCAACTAACAATTAATCTTGTATAAGGTCCAAGATTTCAAATTCCGTAAGGTGTTACTTCCATAACATTTTTATAAGACTTATTTACGGATGTTGGTCATTTTTAAACAGTAAAAGTAATTCAAAATAGAGTCTTACAAGCTGTACAGGAATTTAACAAATTCTTAAATAATTTCGCTGATGTAAAGATTTCTGAAACTTTTTCTGTGTTGAATTTGCATTTGATTTCATTGGATCAAGGACCAAGAACAGACTAATACAATGACTATTGAAAAGTTTCAAAGTTTTCATCTACTATCTTCTTGCTTTCGGGAGGCGCTTGTTGATAGAAAGACAATAACTCATATTGGAGAATAGGGCGTCAACCATATACTTGCAGTCTGTCTCCAAATTCTGGGATTCAGCTTCTTTTTTGCGATAATTGACCACCGCATGTTCCCCTAGGTTTTCTAATCTGCCTTTGCAAAAGAATCTTTTGTAATTGTGTCATTGGGCTTCCTCAGTATATGGGAACTTCAGCACATTTTTATCTGTGAGATATCGGTATCCACTTGCCACCACAGAGTGACAGATGATTAACTGGAAATTGAGTGACCTCTTTTTTTATAATCTACTTTTATCGTAATGCACTTCATTTGGATGCGAACACGTTAAAGATACGAAATTTTGGTTTGTATCTGACATGTGATTGCTTAAATTCTTGATGGATTTCAATGATCTGTGAACAACAATCTACGAGGATTTTTTTTTATTAAAGAACAAGAACCGTGTCTTTCTAAAAAATGAAAAACCAAATTGGCTGGTTATATAAAATTTCAGAATTAGGGACATACGTTTAGAAATGTTTCCATGATCATAAATGCACCCTTTATTTGTTGATTATACATAAGCATAAGAAGATCCATGTTAAATTTCACTACAATCAGTTGAGTAGTTCAGCCATAAAGACGTTGCAAACAAGACACAATTTATAAACAATAGTTTGACCTTGTCATGTTCGTGTGGGTGTGACAACGTTTGTTAACTAAGCACGTGTCAATATTTTCGGTTAAAAATGATACAGCGTGGGTGTCTGTTGAAATACCTAATCTAACATGACTGGCATGAAAATATTTTATTTGATTATAAATATTCCAAAAAAGGCAATAATTCTACGTAACACTTTTGTATGAACTTATCTCATATTTTTATGAAAAAAAAAACCCTGATATCTCAACTTTCTATAAAACCAAACATCACAAAAGATGATTATTTTAAAATGATCGTGATGATGTCTAAAACTCCAGCCATCACAGTCACTCGCTCGCAGAAAGTGCTGCAATGGCATATCAACTTCAACTCGGGCTAGAAGCTCTTAACGTTTCGGTAGCTTAAAACAATGAAAAATTAAAGTGAATGTTATTCCGCGTATTGGTTTACCAGCCAGGGCCGGAGGCAATGCCGACGACCGACGCGACGGCGACGACTGACGAAGCAGGCGAAGCGACGATGACGACGCGACCTAACGACGGACGCAATAACAACCATCAAGAAGAAGTAGATACAACTCTTCTTTATTTTAACATGGTTCGGTTTTAAACCCATTCCCTTGGAAATTTTATTAACCAGAAAAAGAAACACACAAAAAAAATGGTAAGAAAATGAGGTAGAAACTGAAATGAAAACCGTTTTTACATTGTTTTTCAAACAAAAATATTTACTTGGTTCGCTCTTATTTTTGTGCGGTGAAGTTATGAACGTGTGGGGCGTGAAAAGCAAATCTACTCGTACATACGGTTAACGTTAAAAATGTATCTTTACTTACAAAAAAAAATATCTTTCAAATTGAAATCGAGAAAGAGATTAAAAAAAAAAAGAATTGCAATTAATTAAAATTATGAATAAAACTTTTTTCTAATGGGAAATTTTGCTGTTTGCCATTTTTATACACACATTCCGTTCTAATTACTGTTGTACTTTTGTTAACGAAAGTATTTTACATACAAACAAAAATGCAAACAATTGTTGCTGTTTTTTTTTACATTTTTTGTTCTTGAAGTCGGAAGGTGTTCCTGGGGAAAACGAGCGAGGTATTTTTTATATTAAAAAATAAATTGGCGTAATTTTTTTTTCGGTTTTGCGTGTATGTAAAAAGAAAGATGAAAGTTTTCAACTTCCGCATGAAGAGGAGTCAGGAACGTGTATACCTACCTACCTTTAATGAATGTGCATGTGAATTCTGATTTCAACAAAAAGTGTCTGGGGGTCAATCATGTATCATGTTAGGTATGTATACTCCCAGAGGGATCTTGGCTAACTTGAAAACAAGAAACAATGGAATACATAAGCAGAAAAGTTTGCAAAAATATTAAAATTAATGATAAAGAGAACCTGAGGTTTCGGTAAGGATTCGACAAGATAAAATATTTTAAGCTATAACAAAAACCATTTTAACTGCTTTTTTCATTTCCGACACAGAATCAGATTCAGGTTAATAAACACTAAGCTCGAGAGGTGGATTAAATTCTATGTTCGTATATCGTATATGGCTCTAGTACTTCACTTGATGGGTGTGTCTCAATTGGCCAATAAAAAATCATACCTACTTTCTATTTTTCACTTGCTGGCATTTTTGATAACAATCACAGGTCTTTACTTAAAAATCAAGCAGTCTAAAAAAAAAAACAAAATGATTGTTAATAAGTTCATGCTCTACCGCGCCAGGTTAGGCCAAATAGGTTAGGTTAAGACAAATAAAACAATGACTGATTGCTTTTTGATAAGTTTTGGAATACCCCTTTAGGTTGGGTTAGGTTGAGGCGGCATAATCAGCTAGAAATTGGTATACGCTGACACATTTAGTTCAAAAACACAGAACCAACATGATTGTGTTTCTCCCTGTTAACCTTCGATTTTTCATTTCAGTACTATCTTATTTAGAGGGCATTAACCAAAAGCTGTGCTTAGTTCAAATGGATAATGTTGTTTAGATAAAAAAAATCACTAAATTTTGTCATGAAAATATACATCTCTGCTCTGAAAATTTCTAAGTCACAAAATCTTGTGGCTGTTTAACTAGTTCGTACTTTTATCGTCGCTTTATAGTTTTTTATCGTAAGCTTTCGTTGGTACATTACCTAAATAAAGTAGGTTTCTCAAAATTTCGAATAACTCCATTTTCAAAATTGAAACACGGACAATTTTTCAGTTTATCATTGTCCTTTTTAAATTGAAAGACGATTAAGGGTTCGATGAAATGTGCTTCCCTAATCCTCACCCAGAAGCATGTCGAGGAACTGAAATTAATTTCAGTTATTTTTCTTTTAAGTTTACTGTTGCATCATTAAATATTTCCTCAAGATATCGCTTCATCTTGTTTTTTTTGAACACACGTTAAGGGATATCATAAGATTGCTCTATTCTTTAAAAGAAAGTTTTTAAATAACGCCAAACTTCATAGAAATGCGATTGAGACAGAAAACATAACAGAGCGTTCCTGTTAAGAAAACATCATGAAAGGATAAATAGAAATTCTAAAGTAAATACTTTATTCATTTTTTTTAGTTTATGTGAATTATTAAAATATATAAACGTCTTTTACAAATAAAATTTTACGATCCTCCAAAGTCATGCCAAATTCTATTGATTTCTAATTGAAGAGTCATGTTTTTGGCCAAATAATTTCTAAGCAAATATACGTGCTTTTGAGTCACCTTTAGATCAGTATATACCTTTCAAAAGCATAGCCAATTTTTATTCACCGTGACTTCACGAAAAATGCTAAATCCACACCATTTTGCGAAAAAAAAACACAAATTAGCACCAAAATTCGCGAAAAAAAACCAACAACAACAACAAATAATGCAGATTGGTTATCGTATTGCAAGAAATATTGTATCACAGATACTTTTTTGTTTATAGCTTACTCTTGTCTAACAGGGGCAACATTAAATTAGCATTTCGCCTTAAAGATTTCTAATTAATTAAACAATTCCTGTCTTTTTTTTTTATTTGTTGATGTTGCTTTTTGTTGTTTGATTGGGTTAACATAAGTATTTGAGTGTGTGAACCAATGATATACAAACTGTCATTTGTCGGTTCAACTTGTGCGACAAGTATTGACATAAAAAAAAAAAACTCTCAATTCCACTTATAAAAAGTTGAAAAAAAGTCGTTTATTTGTTTATAGCCATGGGAGAAATTTAATGCATGCATTTATACTCTCGTACACAGTAGCGCAAGTAAATATTTAAAACATCCTCTGGGCGGGGCTGCGGCTTTCTTTCATATTTGTATCCATCACTAGGCAGTATATTGTTGTTGAAGTTGATTGCTGAATTAAAAATGTTAAATGTTGCCTTTTCGGTGTTTTGAAAATTTAATTGAATTTATAATTTTTTATTCCTTATGAATATTTATATCAATGCTGACGAAAGGATACAAAAATGTTTAAATTCGTAATTTGTTTGATGTCATGGATATTTCCTAAGATAGTCGATTTTTTTTATTTAAGCAATTTTTGAAATATGTAATTGATTTCAATTTTAGTATGAATCAGACTTTTAATGTTTATTGGAAATGCATTTGGGACAATTTCATATCCACAAAACGCAGAGGCTTTTTAGTTACATCTGTTGTCCCTCAATAGTAACGAAGTGGTCCAAAACTAAAAATCCTAAATTATGTCATCATAATGTATCAAATTTAATCTAGTTCCAGAATCAGCTTTCATAACGATTTCTCAAAAACAGAATTTTTGCAGTTTTTTTTACTGTCATCAAATACGATAATGGCAAATAATGGCTAGATAATGACAGGAATGTCAGACTCGCATTTCAATTCAAAAATCTTAGTAATTTTGTATGGAATAGATGTAAATAATTAATTTTTAACAGAATAATAACTAATATTTATATAACACGAAGGAAATTCGGCTGAATCACATAATTTCTTTAATATCACTTTTAAAAAGGACTCGCTAATGCCCAGTATTATTAGTCAAAAATTGTCATTACACTTTGCAAGAACATATTTGTCATTATTTTCAAAGCTTTGTTAACACAGTTGTTCGAAAATGTCAATTATATGTATTATAAGACATAATTATTGACCTGTGGTAGGACATGGAAACAGTGGTCAGCTGATAGAAAATAATTATAACCAGGATAACGTCATAAAATATGAATTCCGTATGTTGGTGAGACTCATTTGATTCTGCAACTGGACATCACATAAGTGACTTTTGATTTCATATTTATGTCTCATAAACCCGTCTAATGTCAAATTTTCCGCCATTTTCAAGCCAAAATTTGTCATTATCGTAGCTGATGACAGTATCGCAGAAGTCTTGGCTATTTGTCAGTTGTGTAAATGGACTATTTTTAAATGTCAAAAGAAGAAAAGTTCCACTTCAAAGAATTTCTTGTTGATCAAATCATTTAAAAAATCATTCTTACACTTTTTCTATTGTGTTATTGTACACAGTTGAATTTTATAGCTAAAAGGTGATGGTGCACCCTAATTGAATAACTAATTTTTGTTTACACCAGTCAAAAGTAGGTACGAACTTTAATGGAACAAGTATCCAAAATCCAGATACGTGCCAAAAGTTTTATGCACTCCTTGCTAATTAAATTCCAAGGTTCTTATCTTTTTAAACAAGTTCAATGAATCAATTCACAGTTCGATCAATGTGTATATATATCTACTTAAATCAATATCGTATCAAATTGATTCACATTCAATTTTAATGTTATAAAAGAAAACCTGCAATATTCAACAAACAAAACAAGAAATCCTTCACATCTATCCAGTTTATTGATATCGCCATCATCGACAGTCGACACAATATTAAAACCGCAACTTGATGTCATTTGCATTCACCAAATACGGATAGGTGGTCATAGTCATCATCGCAACATAACCTACAAGAATACCGCAACAAATTTTCTCCGTACCTATATCTTTATTGAATGTGTATCTTTAGTTCACACAAAATTTGCATTATTTTCTCATTTTTCATTCTAAAAACAAAACCATCATGTGCCAATAAACTACCTAACTTTGTGGATTCGTAAAGATCCGTTGGCACTAAATTTGTTTAATTTATCACCATCAGTCGATAACCGATTATTTTTGTTGTAAAAAAAAAAAACAATCCAATTTAGCAAAGACAATAAAAAAAAAGACTTAATTATTTATTGACAGCGAAATTAACTTCTTTTGTATTTAAAAAAAAATGTGTATCTCAATAATTATAAAAGATACAAACAGAGATCATACTCTGCCACTCTGGATTGTCATTACAAATGGTACATTTTAACACCTCATTAGTTTTTTTCCCCGGTACAATTATTTTCATAGCTTTTGTATCTTTTTTTTTGCTTTGCTTCAAATGTATCTCAATCACATTTGAAACTCTGGAACTCAACTAAAAGCATTAACTTGTTTGGAAATTTGAATGACAAGTTAACACGCCGCGGCTATCAATAGTTGAAGCTGGTTATAGCTCTGAATCCGCAGCTAAGTGCTGCTGGTTGGTTCTTGGTTTTTATTTTTTTTCTGGTATCGCCTTTGCAGAACGTTTAAAAAAAAAAAAAAAAAAAAAAAATACCTGCACTGCAAGCAACTATAATTTTAATTAATTCTGTTTTTGTTTAGCCTTTAAGGCGTGTATAGACCAGCTTGAGATTCAGCTTCAGGGAATTCATGTCTAAATATGTAGAATTCTTGCTTCTAACGGTGTTTTATAAATAATTTCAAAAGATTTAATATTTCTCATTCAACTTCCCCAAATGGGATTAAAAATTTCATAGCTTGAAGGTTATTTTTATTTTCTTCTTCGAATTAATAACGGACTATTTATGTTCGACTTTGGTCGATGAAATTTCTAAGATACATATACCTACATATTTTTTTGTTTGTGTATTTTTTTTCGCTGATGGGATTAGCTCATATACTATAATGGCCTTGAAAAATTTCGTAAAATTGTATAATTTTGTTGCAAATATCATATAAAACTTGATTTTTTATTAGCTTTGAAGAAGTTTTAATTTTAAACTGCCTTAAAAAATGGCAATGGTCAAAGTTTTGATAGGTTTTGCCAATTAATTAATTATGGTTGTTAAATTTTGCACACACAAAAAAAAGTGAAAGATTTATGACAATTTCGTTAATTGAAGCGATTTTTTTTTTTTGAAATAAAAATGATTTTATAATTCCAATTAAGAAATTCCTCTTTTGTTTTAATTTTTTGTTCTCTTTTTTTTAAGATTAAATACGTAAAGCATTTAGTACGCAGCTCGAAAATTTAGCTCCCATACGAAATTCTCTCCAAAATTAAGCCAAGCTATAATTTAGCAATCTATTTTAGCCGAATATCAAATTTTTGTTTTGCAGTGTACCTACATTTTTCAGCTGTCAAACTTTAGTGGACTGGTAAATTGGTCTTCACATTTATTCCGAGCTAAATTTTGACAGATCTTTTCAGAGCGTAGCTAAGAAATGGAATGGCATGGGTTGAATCTTCTCCAAAAATTTGTTTAAGGGATAAAAAAGTTATTTTGAGGAGAGAAACAAGTAAACATAATAATTGTTTTGTTAAAAGAAATTCAAATTCATATTTAAATAGTGTTTTTTTTTTTTTAGAAAAATAGTCCCAAAACGACGATATTTGAATGCCCTTCTTTAGCTTTTCTGTGGGTATGTTCATGAAATAGAGAACAGCTGGTTTTTTCATTTCCATTTCTTTAAAGCTTCTGTCATCGAATAAATAAAATCGAATAATTTTGTGTTTGGTTTTGCAACAAAAATGGATATTGAAGAATTTTTGTTTTGGCTTTTTGTTGGCGACACAGTCAAACGCCATTTTCAAAGAAATGCAGCTATCGCCTTGGCCCTTGGGCTGATCATCCTGTTTGCGGCAAAAGCACTTTTTAAAATTCACTCCAAACTCTTTGAAAAAATCTCTGACATCAATTTTTAGAGAACAGCTTTTTATAGTGGCACTTTCTACACGACGATCTTCTGTCAAAATTTAGCTGAAGTTTTAGCTAATGTTTGGAGAGAAAAATTTGAACTTAAATTTAGCTCCAGCTGCGTACTAGCCTTCAGACCAAAAAATGACATACCTATGCATCGACAAATATTGTTTCGTAACAAAAAGAAAAAAAATGTCAAGAATTTTAAATTTCAAATCAGACAGAACTAAGCCAAGCTACATCTTCAAATTTAGTCATATTGAAAAAGCTTCGAAGTTTAAAAACTTGCATCATAAACAGAAGAGTTTTCAGTTTAAATTTAAAAACCGTTTTATTGAGATTTTTCGTGTATTTTATAATTAAATCTGACAGGTACCAGGAACTGTTACAAGACTGATTCGGCAAAATCTATTTCAACAGATGTGGATTATTTTGACATAACAGCTTTTAGAGTGTTTTATTAAAATCTTTAAAGCCGTTATTGAGACAGTAAAGCTTATTAATAACCCCATCGGTTAGGCTTCAGAGGTGGGAACGGGCAGACCGGCGCGCGTACGGACAGGATTTTCAGACCAACTTTTTTCGAATCCCTGTCATCTACGTAATTTTTCTTTAAAAAAATAAATGAATAAACAACAGCTCCAAGCGGTATTTGTAAGATTTAATCAAAACCGTAGAAGTAATTTTCGAGCAAACCTGGTAGAAACAAAACCTTTGGAGATAGTACTGATTGTTGGGCTTACTTCGCAATTACAACTATTCAAATATGATGTTAATCAACAAATATAACTTTATATTTAACTTTAAATTTATTGGCTTAGGAGATAAATTGTGCAACTATGAAATTCTACAACATCTTTTTTCAACACAAACAAACCACAAAACAAGCTTACACAATAATTTATAAATTGTCTTTCGAAGTTCTGATTTGATACATAGCTGTGCGGAAATATAATTAATTAATACAAAATCTTACATAAGAATCAAATGTCATTTATTCCCTTTTAAATTACATTAATTATAAACCTCTGAACAAACTTGGGTACGTATGCATATTACATTGCTAGAAGAACTCATAATTTAATTTTCATTTATTAAATTTAAAGTAAATAAAAACAATCATTGTTTACAAGGTCCCATTTTGTTTTCTCATAACCCTTCGTAACGTACCGTTCTACGGACTGTATCTGAAGAGTCAATGTATATTTTTGCATCCGCAAGAAACAAAATAAAATAAAAAAAAATAATTTAAATTGCAAAATATACAAAAAAAAAAATTATTACACGGAATGGCGTTAATTAACAACTTATGCTTCATTAATTTATCGACTCTACACAGTAGTTTTCACTGTGTGAGAAAGAACCATTTAATTATCGCAGAAAAACTTCTGTGATTCAATCACATCGAATCAAAATGTGTACGTACACATATCCTTAAAATAAAAATTTAAAAAAAATGGGATATTATTTGTCAATGAGCTACGAACATGGTCTTTTGGTAGCGTATACTACGTATACGTTCTTATTTGTCTGTATGGTCAGTTTTGTTCATTATTATGCTTTTAATTAATTGCTATGTCAGGTCCATGTGGGATGTTGGTTGAGATACTGTGAATTCTTTTTTTTAAGCAAAAATACAAATTGGATTCATTTTCTCCAATTGATGAGGGAAATTGGGTGAATTTTTATTTCACTTTAATAAATTCAATGCAAAAATTCAAGTTTTTAAATGAAAAGTCTAGTTTTTAAAAATAAAACAAAAATGCCACTTACCTTACAGAAAATTATATTTTCAACATCAACACCTATATTTATATGTTTTTCATAAAAAGGCCTAAAAATAGAAATAAAATATTAATGAAACAATTAATTAATTGCTTTTTCTCTTACCTTTTGATATCACGCACTGCAGAGTTGTCCGTCAATCCACCACCAACAACAACAACAACACAAAAAATGTATATTTATATATTTTTGTTTGATAAATTGCCAAAATAAAAACAACAAATCAAAGAGAGGTAAAATATAAAAATGTTCAATGAAATTCACTTGTATCCATCCATCCCTTCATGGGATTTTAATGCACTGAATTTGTTGAAGAAATCAACAATTTTTTGCCATTTACATGCAATAATTGTGTATACATATATCCAAAATATTGTGTATGTAGCATCACATCACCATTTTGGCAGCTAATTTTTTTTTGTATCTTTTTTGTCCTTATAACTCATAGCAGAGCACAATCATATTAAGTGGAATAGTGTCAGTTGCATGGCAAATTTATTATATTCACAAAGAGAGAGAATAAAATATTTATAAAATGTGACAAGCTATTGCGAAATGAAATGAAAATATTTTTTATTATGTATTTTAAAATGAAAAAAAAAATGATAAATTTCATAAAAACGAGCTAGTAATTTTTTTTTTATCAGGTAGATACAGTAGGTATGTTTGTATGTATGTATCTATGAGTAAGTTTGTATTTTGTTTGTATACAGTGTGTTAGCTTAAGTTTTTGTTTCAAAGTGAAAAATTTTATTAACATTTTTATTCACATTTACGAATGTCCATAAACAGGTTATTTTCACTTTTTAGTTGAAAACAACATGTTCAAGCTATTAGAATTTAAAAATATAATATAAAGCTGATTTCTAATTGCCTAGATATGTATGTTTAAAAAACATTTTTTAAATCATTTCTCTTTATAAACAATGTGAATGGAGTTGAAATTCTAGTAGATACCGTATTATTTCATTGAACATTCTACTGATTCAAATTTTGGATTTCGTAAGTTTTGAATTTTGAATTGCTTTTATGTAAAAATACTCTGATATGATATACATCAGAGTATTTTTCGAGTAAGTTCTGAAAAATGGCAGATAACGCAGAATTCATAGGAATTTATAAAGTAATCGAAAATGTCTGCCCATCATAAGTACTGCTGTTCCGACATATTACCAAAGAAATATCTGGATACTACGCCACCACACAATGTTTTATTAAGAAAATGTTGTCAATTAAATACCTTCTGGAGTATTAGAGTATTTTATTTTTCATTTTAAAAGTCAAAAAGTTGTGTTTCCCCAAAATGTTTCAGATGTGGGTGATTTAGCAAAATTAACAAGGATTCAGCGAATCACATTTCCATAAAAATTATTAAAAATATTCTAAGAAAATGTTTAATAAAATTTCTTAAGGAAACATTTTGATAAAGTTTTATTATCTGATGGACTCAATTAAAGAACAAAAGTTCAGAGAATCAATATTCAATTCTACAGATTGAAATTTTGGATGATAGAGGCTTTAATTAAATTAATTAGAATTAAAACAGTTTTTTAAGTATTCATTGAGTTGTGGATAGAATTTTTTAATTTTTCCTAGAGTAAATTCAAATTTTAAAATAAATCAAACTTTTTTGATACAACAATAAAGATATCAACCATACAGTTTTTAGTAATATTTTAACAATTAAGATAATCAATTAGAACAAATTCAAGTTGCCTATCCCCTTCAATTCAATCAACAAACAATTCCACCTATAGACAGTGTAAAAGAAAAACCGTAATTTTGAAACAGTTTCCTTAAATTTTCTGTAATAAGGAACCTGTATCATTGCGACAAGAAAAAAAAATAAGAAATTCAACAAATACTGATGCGTTCCGGATGACATAAAATTCGTCATAATGACGATACATTATTCTTATGATCAAACATAAGGATGCCATATTGGAACCAAACCTTTATTACAGAAAATAGCATTCATTATCATACAGAAATACAGAAAACAGAAGAGGACCCATAATAGAACCTTGCGGAACTTCAGTTTTAGTTGGGAGGGAGTAAAATAGTTCCGAGATCGCAGATACAGCTTCAGTTCTTCCAGTGAGGTCCTTTTAAATAAGTCTTTAAAAATAATAGCAGCATTTGAAACTAAAGCACAGTACACAGCTCGAGCTAAATTTTAAAACAGCATTCATTATCATACAGAAATACAGAAAACAGAAGAGGACCCATACTAGAACCTTGCGGAACTTCGGTTTTAGTTGGGAGGGAGTAAAATAGTTCGGAGATCGCAGACATAGCTTGAGTTCTTCCAGTGAGATCCTTTTAAATAAGTCTTTCAAAATAATAGCAGCATTTGAAACTAAAGCACAGAACGCAGCTCGAGCTAAATTTTAGTTCACATTTTTATCTCCAAACATTAGCTAAAACTTCAGTTAAATTTTAGCAGAAGAGCGTTGTTTAGAATGTGCAACTACAAACAGCTCAAAATTGATGTACAAGATTTTGAAGTGAATTTTATAAAGTGCTCTTGCCGCAAACAGGATGATCAGCCCAAGGTGATAGCTGCATTACTTTGGAGATGGCGTTTGACTGTGTTGCCAAACCAAAACCCAAAACACTCATCAAACAAAAATTCATCAATACCCATTTTTGTTGCAAAACCAAACACAAAATTATTCGATTTTATTTATTCGATGACAGAAGCTTTAAAGACAACGTACCCACAGAAAAGTTTAAGAATGGCATTAAAATATCGTCGTTCTGGGACTTTTTTTTGAATAAAAAAAAAAACACTATTTAAAATATGTTATTGAATTTCTTTTAACCAAACAATTATTGTTTGTACTTGCTACTCGACTATTTTTCGGAGGAGATTTAACCCCTTCAATTCCACCTTTTAGCAACGCTCTGAAAAAATCTGTCAAAATTTAGCTCGGAATAAATGTCAGTCCGCTAATTTTTGACAGCTGAAAAATGTACACTGCGAAACAAAAATTTGATATTTTAGCTGGAGCTGCGCATTATACTCATTGAAATGGTTTGCTAAATTTTGGAGACAATAAATTTTGTATGGGAGCTAAATTTAAGCTCGAGCTGCGTACTATGCTTAAGGGTAGAATGGAAAAAGGACAGTATTCTTGTGGCTGTAGCATTTCTGTGTGGTGGTAATTTTCTGTTAACGTACAAGTAAAAAGTTCCAAAATCCAAAATTTTCATATTGTTATTGTTATTGTTGTTGACATCGAGGTGTCCATACTCAATACTCATAGTGGCTTTTAAGAGAAGCTTCCCAACCAATTACAAAGTGAGTCATAAACTTGCTTGTATCCTTATCTTAAATTCAAGAAACTAATAATATTCCACCAAAATAAATTAAACTGACCACTACACATGTTTCATTAATGCGTAACAATTTGCAATGACTTGTAACGACTGATGTACCCTAAAGGGTCGGTCTTGAGGAAAAAATTAAGTTCCGCTTCTAACATTTCTTTGGCTCAACACTTTCAGTCCAGCACTAGAGGCGAACTATATCTTGATCGCTTTAATGTCATTCAATTAGTATAAAAGTAGCTATAGCTAGTTCTTCGGCCATGTTTGATTACATAAAAGAACCGCAACAAAGACATTATTTCCATGTGAGTATCTGTTACAAGCAAATCACGTAAGAAACATCATGTCCGGCGTCAATTGTTGGGAATAGATACTATTCCGACCATTTTACTTTAAAAAAAAAAGTATTTTTCAACAAAATGAAAAAGTGCGTTAGATTACCTAAAAAACTTAGGTAAACACGATCAAACTACCAATTAGTTGAGAAACATGTGATTACGGATTACGCCGGATAAATTTCACAGCTTAAGTTTTTTTTTTTTTATTTCGGCAATTATAAGAGCCAAATTGTGGCCCAATTTTAGTTTCCCTTTTTGGAGTGCGTCATCGTCATCGTTAGTTGAAAGATTTTTGACAATTATTGCGTGGTAAGATATAATTGAGTCAACAGTTTGACTCTCAAAGTGTGTGGGCAGTTTCTCGCCACACTGTTGCGAACGCAAGCTTTATTGATGGCCATTTGAAAAGTGACGAAATAGGACTGATAGATACATTAATTTTCTTATGTAATAGTTTTGGTCTCAAGACGTCCGTCCATCGTAGCACAGTGCCGCCATGATGACTAAAATGGTTGATTGTTGTCCGTTAAAAAAGCGGTACATGGGAATTTTTCTTTGTTTTTTCAACTAACTGTTACATTCATTAGACATTCACTTGAGTATCTTATAGCTTGGATGGTGATGGTATTTCGTTTGACATATCAATATGTACTGTTAAAGGCTAATCATTTCAATCGCAAAGAGCATGGAACTCTTGTATCCATCAAAATCAAAGACAAAGAAAGCCATCATCAGGAATAATATAAGACGAAAGTATCTATGGTATCCATCATGCATGGCAATCTCACGAAGATACCTTAACACCTGCATTCTAATGATGATGTACTCTATAGATACGAGTGATAGCGATATAGGTAGCTATAGGTACTTGAAGTAAAGTTCTGATGCTCGATGAAGAGTGTAAGGTATTCAGTCAAGCCTAACGGAAAAAGTTGTCATGTTGCGAATAGTTTCTGAAAGCCATCTGTTGTTCGGTTGTGTCTTGTCTTGTGTGTCGTTTGTCTTCCTGTTTTGCTAAGTTGTGTTGTTGTAGATTCTTCCTGTTTATGATGATGATGACGATGACGAAGTTGGTGATGTGAGACATCAGTTTATGAAAGAAGAAGATCCAATGATGATTAGCCAAGCGCAGGTTGAGTATCTTTTTTTTGTTGTATCCATGCGCTAGCTGGTGCAGGGGCAGCCTGCATAATTGAGATTATATTTTTCCTCGTATTTCGTAGATAAAACAGACATTTCTGTGCATTCGAGTGGAAATGATAAAACCGATGAGACATAAGAACTTTATAGATGAGTGAGCATAAAAAATGCATTTATATTTCAATCAGGGAGGGGTTTTATCAAATTTAAGTTTTCTTAAGTTTAAGGGTATAATTTTCAACAGCAAAAATGTCACGCCTGTGATTTACTGCAAGATGGTTCCTATTCAAAATTCAAACCGTTTTCACTGATCACACTTTTTCCGCTGATTAACTATGGGTTTATTCGAAAAATTAGTCAATATTTCCATCTGCCGTCAAAACTCCAATTCATATAAAATGAAATATTCAAAATCAATTTCAAGGAATGCATCTTTCAGAGTTAATGAAACAAGGATTATTGGGATGGAAAACACTTGGAACTTTAAAATTAAACCTCTAAACTATTACATTTCTTAGAAATCATCAATTTCTAAAAATTCCTTTAAACTTCATATACCTATCTTCGAGTAGCCAACTTTTTCAAATGAGTCCTTTCACTCTGTTCTATAAATTCAGTTTTCAAAATTTGACTCCAGACAGTTTGTAAACTTTAAGATTCTATTTCTTTTCTTTCTCTCGTCTTAAAAGTTCGATTTTATGTTTTGGTTTGTGTTTTGTTGTTGTTGTTGTTTTTTAAAGTTCATTGTGTGGGTTCATGCTGTGTTTTGTGGTGCGGTGCACGATTCACTCCGCCGGCCGTCTAGCATGACATTAGGTTGCAACATGGTATACGCAACTGCACCGCACATACATATGTATAAATGTTGAACATTGTGTACAAAAGTGATGTACCTACCAACTACTCTAACCAAACCACCAACCAACCAACCATCCGACCGGCCGACCTAGCTTCGTACTTGACCAGCCAGGCGAAACAGTTCGTTTTTGCTTGGCAGTTTGGGCTTCTAGAGCAAAAATTTATTTGCTTGTCTGTTCATTCAAAAAGATACGAGTAGATACACAAAATCCAAGTTCCTTCAGCCATGCATAGATACGTTCAAAAAACAAAACAAACAAAAAAAAAAATATTGCAAATAGACAGCCACTATAAGTTTAAAATTCTAAAACGTTCGTTTGGTCAGAGGATTCTAATAATAAAATAAAAACAAGCTGCCACCAATCCATCCGATGCACACATATCGTCCATGTGAACAAGTTTATCTCTCATATTGTTCGCGCTTTTTTTTTTGCACCAATCTCTCATAGATACTGCATCAGTTATGCATCTTCAAGAGACACGAAATCACGATCCATGGTTTAGTGGAAATGCTAGAGCTACCACGATGTCAGATTACAACCGCATTCTTAACGAACGCGGGGTATCAAATTTTGTTGTATTCGCGTATCTAAGGCTTTATAGATTTGTAAAAAAAAATCTCTTAAAGTATCTATAGACACGATGAGGTGGGCATTGGGTAACTTAAACTATTGTTTGTTGTTGTTTCTACTGTTGCTTCTACTATACCATAACTGACTTATAAGTGTGTGAAGCAGAGTGATTGTAGTGTAATTATATGCCAAAGTACTACTTATGTTACAATTACTATGGTTTCTTAAAGAATGTTGCGGCTTCACATTCAGCTTTTTTTTTCATTATTATTTTGTATTCATCTTTTGCTTTGATAATATTTTTTTTTTTTTTTTGAAGATACAATATGGATGGATATAACATCGACAGAGAAGAGTGGCATTTTAAGCCAAGGACGTGCGGATAAATTGTTGTTTTATTCGAATAAAGACACTTTGGAATAAATACAATTTGTATGGGTTGCGGTGGTACTTCTTGAGGGTAATGTGAGATCAGAAAGTTTGCCGTGGTTAAATGGTTAAATTGAGGGATATAGCTCTTAATTACACTAATATCTATCTTCAGACAAAGAAAGAGTTTGGGGATTAACTATTCGTTAAAGATACCATAAGGCATTCAACCTTTTGTTTTCCTTGGGTGTATGATTGTCTTTTTCACAATGTTTAAAGAAATATAAAGAAAAGAAAACTTATATATGAGCAATTTAAGGCCAATACTATAATTTGATCCACACTCAACATTTATTTAAGCGTGTTGTATAGCAATTAAACGTTGCATCATAAATGTCCATCGCGCCTTCTCTGGGTGGCGCGCATCCGAAATGACCAATTTTCCATGACTCTGGTACATAAATCGGGGTGAGTTTGACTGATGGCATGGGTTATTTTGGCATCTGTGGTTTTTGGTTTATTTTTGTAGACCTGCGACTTCAGAAAACCCCGCACAAGAAAAAAACTAACGGGGTCAAATCTCACGATCTCAGTCGCCACTTTACATTACCTCCACATAAGATGACCAATAACTATGCCTTCGAAACATTCCGAATTTTTAATATGGCGTGAGCTGTGTCGAACGTGGTTCCATCTTGTTGAAACCACATGGCGTTGGACAAGTTGTAAATAATCGACCCGTAGTGCTTGCCGTTGACGGTGATGCTCTTGCCAACGTGCCGCCAGCTCAAAATTCACATCAAAGAGTGACTTTTTCGGGATGAATTGGACGCCCTACTTCATCGCTGACGTTTCGACCGATGATTTTTTGATGTAAATTAGGGTCAGCTCCAAATGCTCCGAGCCGAAACCCGTTGTTGTCTTTGTTCGTTTAAATTTTGCTCCTGAGTCAGTTGAATTTTGTTACGGATGTAGAAAAGTTACGGATGCGAAATTCAAAATGCAAAATTATGCTCTGCGAAAAGCCAAATTTTTTAAAGTGACGCGAAATCGACTGCCCCATATTCTTTTGCACACTCTCACGAACAGCGATGACTTTTTGCGTTTCGTCGTTGTTGGCTGATCGCTTACTTAGCCAGTGGACACAAATTATACAGGGCTTTCCAATAAGAGGTGTTATTTTGATATTCAAAGAGAAATGGCCTTTCTTGAGATAAATGATCGGATGTCTATATCAGTGTAAAGAAAAAAATATGCCATTGATAATGATAAATGTCAGTCAAATGACCGCCACGACTACGCTTACAAAACAATATCCTTTTGATGAAATGTTCCATCATCAAATCGCAAAGTGGCTGCTGTATGCCTTCAATAGCTTCACGAATTCCATCTTTGAGATCTTCAATCGACGCTAGGCTGTTGACGTAGACCTTATCTTTCACGTGGTTCTAAAGGAAGAAGTTGCAAGGTGTTAAATTATAAGATCTCGGTGGCCAATTGTGATCACCTCTTCGAGAGATAACTCGGTCCTGAAACTTTTACCGTAAAAGATCGATGGTTTCGTTGGTAAGTAAGGTTCAATGACCCCGCCGGACCATAAACCGCACCAAACAGTTACTCGTTAAGGATGGAGAAGCTTTTCAACAATAAATCTGGGATTTTCCGAACCCCAGATGCAACAATTTTGTGCTTGTTGACATAGCCACCGAGTTGGAAATGGGCCTCATCAGTCAATATGATTTTTCGATGAAATTCCGGATCATTTTCATGCATTTCTAGGACCCAATTAGCAATAACACGATGTTATTGATGATGATTGTTAATGCGTGTATCGTTCCATTTTTATCAATGGCGTAGTTTCTACTTGTCAAATGTCAAAAAAGTACACCTTCAAAAGTGACCAATTTGTCAGATTTAGCTTCAACAATATGGCCGCTATCAACGGTCAAACTTCGTCTCTATATTGGAAGACCCGTTTATAGGCCGACCTTACTATGGTATTAATTGTCTATGAAGAAAAAAGTCAATACTTTCCACAATATCTTCCACGGCACATACAAAATACCTATTTCATTTTTCCATAAAAAGAGAAACTAAACGTTTGACATTAAACGAGAATAAAAACCATAAAATGTGAATCGTGTGATTCCCACGCAGCCGTAGAACCATTCCATAATTCTTAAATGACCTTTTATTTTCCTTGAAATTATTTCTAAACTCATTATTCTTGGTCTGTGATAAAAATAAACACTGTCCTTCTACTCCAACTAACAGTTCTTGGTCAGCATCAACATTTTCCGCCACTTCTTCTTTCCCTCCAAACAACAATAATTACCATTTTTGTTCCATGATGATGTTTCTTCAAGTTGGATTGAGATACATATCTAATGACCACCTAATATGTAGGTACTTCTACCCACAAATCACATCAACTCTGCAACTCTGCAACTCTCGAACTCTGCAACTGCAACTAACACTTACAGTTGTATTTATTTATATCTACATACTTTTACCACACCCTTCTGGGAATAGCTTTGAATTGCAAATTACCAACAATTAATACACACAAATTCTCTCAAACTATCCTACCTACCAATCACAAAGTGTGAGATGACCAGACCTAACCATACTAGGTGTATACTAAAAAGAGTTAATTCCTTATGAACGACTGGGAACTGGGACCGAGCAACTAGGGGCACTAGGAGAGGGTATTCTATGCTAAATAAATCGATCTAGAAGATAAATGTATCTTTCCCCCAACTGCCACTTTTCTCACACAATCTACACCCGTTTTTCTGCATCATCTAGCATCACATAGCTTATGTAGCTAACCTTTTCCAAGTTAAAACTTAAAAAAATAAAAAAAAATATAGAAAACATGGAAAACTAACTTGGCTATATTCCTCGTTTGCATAAAACCAACGACGAGTTCAATGCGGTACAAAAGAAGCCTCCTCCGGCTATGAAAAAAAAAGAAAAAAAAATTCAAATGATAGAGAGAAGGGAAGAAAAACAAAGTCAGTTCGTTGGTCGGTCGAGTCGAGAGTTGTTGGCCAGAATCGATTCTTTGTGTTAAACCGAACCGCATCTACACATCGTATCGTATCGGCCATGCTATTAAGTTTATTTATGTGCGAAATTCTAAGCCGCATACACCGGTTTTTGTATCTTAGATAGAGCCACTGTTGAAAGATACTTTTGTTTTCTCGTTTACCTCCGTTTGGCATAATTTAACATTCACCTATTCATTGGGAGTTAATCAAGAGTAACGGGCTGTAGCTATACTTTAAGCGAAGGGAGGCAAAAAAATTGTAATCTGGTGAAAAAATTTTATTTTTTAACTCTAACTTAGTCGAAACGCTCGGCTTTTAAAAAACAATCTAAATAGTAATTTTGTATATCTTTTCTTTCCAATTTTGGTAACAACTCGATCTGCTGCGTATACCTCTCTTTTTTTTTATTTTTTAGCAATGCATTTTGAACTAAATAAATCCTTTGTGATGTCATGTTTTACACAAAATCTATCTATGGACTCTTTTTCCATTGAATATGTAACTATCTGCAACAAATGCATTATGTGGTGAATGTAATTTTGTATCTGCATCTCTTAGCCTGGAGTTTTTTTCAAACTCAATTTAAACACACAAGGGATCGACTACCTTATACTGAGCACTGAGTGAGATAAACTTTCACTACAACTCTATAATACACCATGGTTGTTCCTATGAAAACCGAATATAATGAAGGTACATTTTTAAGTGAAAAAAATAGGAAAAAGAAATATATATTTAAATAGCATAATGAAAACTGTAACTGAACCGAACCGAACCAAACCGCCACCGACGCCGCCGAACATCCCGCCGCCATGCGCCACCGTGAATTTATCTGCGAATCGAATTCCATTTATAGTGACTTTGTGAAAAGCGCGAAATGTAAAAAAAAAGATGCGAAGATACTATGTTTGTTTGCTTGCTGTTCGCTAAAGTATCTCAACTCTGACTTCAAAGTAATAGTAGTTTGCATCTTTTTGTTGTCTGTCGATTGTGTGAGTTGTTTTTTTTTTGTGTAGAGATACTATTTTGTCGTTAAAAAAGTATCTTTCACAAAAACATGTAATTTGCAAACGAGTACTTTGGTGATAACAATCAATTTTTTAACTGACAGCAAGTTTGTGGAGGAAAAACCATTTTGTTGTTGTTGAATTGCGTTTATCTAACAGATCCGGAGAATTTGAAAGTTTTTTTTTGCCATCTATTTTCAAATGATAATAATAATAAAAAAAAAAACTAAAGTAGCAAATGAGATCTTTGGTAAATTAACAAGTTGAAGTGTAGTGTAACGTAATAAGAAAAAAAAAAAAATACGTAGTTATGTATAACTACCTACTTTCTTTTGTGTTTAATTAAATTGTTGATTGTCACATTAAACACGAAAATTACACGGTTGAAGTAATGGATCAAATTGTGGGGTCTGTACTCAACGAGCTGCCGATTGTTAAGTTATATATAGGAAGGTAGTCTTGGGGAAAATGTTCCTAAGACAATTGTTGTACTATTATTGTTCAGTTTCCCTTTTGATGATTATGTATCTAGATGCAATTTTCGTACATTTAGAATTTATAAATGATTTAGAAAACCAATGACAATTACTTTCGGCCTTCGAGCACATCAAATCATAAAAATAACTCCAAAACCTAGTTCTAGCCTAAGTTAACTAAGTTAACTCAACTCATAGTTCAATAAAGAATAGTTAACCCTCCCTCACAGGAAAAGTCTGTACAACTTGGCATGGTGTCCATTTGGACCACACAATGTTTACTACGAAATTTGTCTGATATCTTATGATACCTAAATCATTCAATTATGTATAATTTTGTAAAGTTGAAATTTAACAAGAAAAATAATATATCAAGGCACCGAAATTTTTTTTTGGCTACAAATTCTAAGAAAATTGTCACTAGTCTCTAAGGGATTTCCATTTAACCCTTTTTAGCTGTCAAAAACTGAATGAAAAACCGTTTCAAACTAGGCCTGCGACCACAAAACATGCGTTTGAAATATATGGTCGTCAAAAAATGATAAAAATTGCAACACGCGTTCGCAGATCTGTTTTATTTCGCGTACAAGGTGCTTATGTTTTAAGACCTCGAGGAACTGTTAGACTTGTTGCTAATTTGAAGCATGCATCTCTCGTCAAAATTTTCAACCGGTTTGACATTTGACAACAACCACGTCAAAAATGAGATCATCAAATGGTCAATTGAAAAGGCAAATGATGTCTACAAAAAGGTAAATGCGAATCGTCAAATGCAACGTGTTTGGAATCCTTTGACGAGGAATGAATTGCGAGCTTTTTATACATTGGAGACTTGAAAGATGTTTTGATGATTCTGTCGGTCGTCGTGGACAAGCTTCTGGATGAGTTGAACCAGACCAGATTCTCAATGTACAAAGGAAGGTTATTTATAAAAAAAAAACGAGAAACTGTAGGACCTACATGACTACCCTGAGGAACTCTTGATCGATTGTAAATAATTAAAGCCATGGAAGATTCAATAACTCGAAGAGAGCATCACTGCTTAAATGAGTAAAAATTCATAAGAACCTACTTTTTAATTAAGTAGGTACTTCATGTTGAGACCTGTGAAATGACTTGGTAAAATCTGTCACAACAACAGCATTTTCTACTTTGGATGAAAGAATATTTGAAAATAAATTAAAAAAGGGTTTTTTTAATAATTTCATGGAACATATTTTTCTGTTTGTATGTTTCTATAGAAAAAAAAAACCACTCCTAATTATCCAATCAAGTGCTTGTGAACTTCGTCCATAGATGACACGCCTAACGTTCCACTTATTAAGAGTACTATTATGGCAATTCTATTTTCACAACAGATTTAAAGAGTTTAAAAATCAAGCACCATTTAGAAATGGGGCGAGAATTATCCTATGTGTAATGTGTTTGGTATTGAGTCCGATTTGAACATTTGAGTTATAAGAAATTCCTTCAGAAAATAAAAAAATTCTTTATAAAATTAAAGGGTTTTGTCAGAGAGTCGGATAATAATTTTAGAAAAAAGGCAAAATATTTTCCTAACCACCATGGTACTGTTGAGTCCAGACTTAATAATTCAGCCCATTATTTCATATATCGTTAAGATCAAACAACCTCTATATTCTGTAAATTCTTTCAAAAGTGATCTTCCTATATTTGAAAGAATGCGATTGAAGAAGACATATACATGATTTGGCATAGCTCAAAATAATAAAAAGTCAAAAAAAAACCTCTCTAAAAATGTATTATATGTAAAAGTAGTCTCTTTTATTGTAATGCTTCAAAAATATGAATCATTAAAATTTATCATCAAGAACCGCCTTTGGCTCACCAAATCTTACACAGTGAAACATCACAAATCTCCACTAAATTTCATTAATCTGCATAAAACATAATTACTTGGCTAATATTCCATAATTCTATTTTTCTTTCTTTCATTAAATATTTACAATTCCAACCATTGAAATAAAAAAGATATCGAAATTAAATAATCCTCCCATCTCCCAACAACACCTTCATCAAAGAAAATGTTATGAACTCTTTCATTTTCGCTGCTACTGCTACTGCTGTGGTTTAACCTTTTAATTTTCCCAAGACTCAGAGATCATTTCAAAGGTATATTCATCTTTAGAGTCAATTATAATTGAGCTCTATGCCCCCTGCAGCAGAGCAGCAGAGTCATCATACAAAAAGAAGAAAAGAAAATTTCAATCTTTTCATCAAACAAAAATGCGTGCACGGATATTGTTAGAAGCAATTTCCGTTTGGAAAACATATTAAATTTATTTTTCAACAACAATAGATGCAAATTCCAATGGTTGGAAGTTGGCATCATGGAATGGAAGCAATACAAAAACACACACCCCTTGACATTTCACTTTGCCCACCTTATCTAAGACGCGCAGTGAAAACTTTTACTTTTTTTTTTTTTTATTCACCTTTTCAGTGCGGGAAGTCTTTCCCAATAGACGCGTCGGGCGTCGCGTTATACAGCTTCACTCACTCAAACACTCAAAAAATAAAACGCACAAATTTTAACAAGCCACATCTCAGGTGTATGCGTATTGAAACGATAGAAATCAACTTGATACCGTTGGGGATAGTATAAATAAACTATTTCACATTTTTATTATTTAAGTAGATACAAATATTTCATGGTGTCCAGTAGCGGACTGGAAAATAATCAATTTGAATGCATGCTTAGGGTGGTCAGGTGTAGGGGGCCCTAGTTTTGCAAAGTTTAGAAATGTTCTTGTTTTCAATACCTATATTTCTAATTAAATATTAAAATGAGAATTTGAGAAAAAATGTGAAACACATGACGATAAAAATCAAACGATTTATGATTTAGATTTCTTTTAGAAAATCCGAAAATTGCCAAATTTTACAACTAAAAAAAATTAGTAACACTCAAGAAACTCCACTTAAAATTAAGTGTTTTTTCCATCGCTGTTATTATAGAGCAACTGAAAATTTAATTTAGTTCTATCAAAGTACGAACTGAAAGTTCAAGAATTCCCTCATTCTATAAAAATGTCAAACTGGAAAATATTCACTTATGGGGCCCTTTAAACGCCCAAGTCCGCCACTGACAATCGCGTGCAATGGATAACGATGCGATGGCGTTAGGCAACCTTTGCATGAAACCCCACAAAATGTAGGCTGTGTGAATGATTGTTTTATCTATTCCCTGGGTTCGCATTGAAATTCCATGCGGGTTTTATAGTTGCATGAAGTCTTTTAGTCTTTTAACCGTGTGACAATAGTTTTGTGGGTATATTTTTTTGTTTAGTGTTTCACTATGAAATAATTGAAATAAAAATGCATTCAGATAAACATGCAACAGACAATTAAATTTGGCAATCATTTATTTAAATAAAGTTTTTTTTTTTCTTTACTCAACAAATTACAGACAAAAAAAAGTGAAGAATAAACATAAAATGAAAAAGAGCAAAACAAAAATTACAAAATAGATTTGTGGTAATATCCTGTGGCGTAGACATTTAAAAGCCCATTAAATTGCAAAAATAAATATTAACATTTTTTTGTTGTTGTTGTTGTAAATCTACCTTTCAAATTAAATTGAATAAAGTTGTATCCAGTGTATCCCGTATACCGTATCCAGCACAGAGGGATGTATCTATGTAGCTATTTGATTGGTAATACAGCAACTCATAGCTGAGGATAGTAAAACACAAAACTTAATACTCCATGGAAAATAATTATTATATTTGTATTTAAATTTTTCGGTTAAACATAAGTATACATGATGTTGGTTAATTTAATCCGATTATATAAGCTGCTCATGACTTTTATGGATTCGCATTGAATTGTGGTTCTGTGGATGATGATGAAAAGTTACAAGCTTAAAAAAAAAATTAAAAATATATATGTTAACCATTATGGGTTAATATTTTGGTGCGATATGTAGGTAAATAAAAATATCACAAGTGAAAAAAAAAATTTAAAAAACCATAATGTGTAACCACTTATCACTTACAGTGCCAATTCATTGGCCGGGTGTTGATGTTGACATGGCTAGGCCAGGTCATTGCTCATAATACCGAATAAACACGGATGATTTTTTTTTTTTTTTTTTTGAAAATTAAAATTAAGTTGCAGCAAAGGACATAAGGAAGGATATGATACTCGTTTTAAGGGATTATGCGGTTGTTTTGTTTGTGGACTTAAAAATAAGCTGAAAGATTTCAACGATTCTGGGGATAGAAGTCAAAAGGAATATCCAATTCAGACGAAAGGCTTGCGAAATTTAAATTTATTTTATTGAATACATTTAAAAAATTCATAGAAGTTGCTTAAGTGTTTTATTTGGTTGTTATAGTCTTAACTCAAATATTGCAGTCTTAAATCAAATATATTCATTCATTCAATGAATCCTTGTTATATGATTTTTCTTTCTAGCAAAACATTCTTTTAAAAAATGTATTTCAAATATTGTCAAATGATACATGAGGGGATGATTTGAGTACATTTCAAGAAGTTGAAACAAATTTTAGCCAAGACCGGAGAGGAAACGATAAAAAAAAATCTCCTTAGAGCAACGCGCCCAGTCTCAAAACTTTGAATGACCCCAGTAAGGTTGCATAGTTATGAATGACGTACTGCTCTCTATAAATATGCGAGTACAGATTGCAGTCGCTCAAAGTTCCTGCTCCTATAAAATTGGAACTACTAGGACTTAGGAATCTATCAACAATGTTAAAAAATTTTAGATGCATAGACGCAGAATCAATTAAAATGCTACTACATGATATTAAATCGGCGTGCGATTTTATTGCTTGAATCACTACTTACATATCTTTTTTAATTGGAGTTTCCCTGTGATATTTTACTTAAAAACTATCTATTAAGAATTTTTCCATTGATTTTTTTTTTTAATATGTACCTACCTAATATTTTGAGAAATGATTTAGAATCATGTTTGAAGATAAAAAATATTCTTTCTCCAATTTCGACATCTCTTTTATCGAAGTTTTTAGAAAAGGCTTACTTTGGTGTACCCTGACCCAGGTAATATGCTGCGAGTACCTACTAATGATGGAAGTGTTGAAACTTTTGTTTCTAGAAAAATTACCAGCTTTTGTGATTGCGTTTAAATAAATTTGATATCTTGTCTCAGTCTTATGATATCTAGTTTCTAGCCTGTTCCCTTTTTCCTCCTGATGATAATTTTTTGAATTTTTTTTCAGAAAATACGGATTAAACATAACTTTTACTTTTATTTTTTGAATGAACTGAAAAATAAACATCAACAATAATCTTTTAGAAACAGAAAACCTCTTGATACTTTTGTGATACTCGGCAGAAGAAAAAAAAAGTTGGAGATATGGAAAAAACCGAAAAAAAATTGCAAATACATATATTCCAAAAAAAATTTTTAGAACAAAAAAAAACTATTTTGGGAATTATTTTTATAATTTTTATTTTACATTTGACAATTGGAATTAAAAATACCTATGTAAAATCTTGTATAACTTAATATTACTATGGATATTATTGAACAGAAATAAAAAGCATGTTTAAACTTATTCCAAATTCCCAAAACGATGCCTACCTTCGAAAAATGTTTAGGTTTTCCAAAATCATTACCAAATACTTATCCGAAAAATGTTATAAGTAGCTTATTATGTATATCGTGAGTAAAATATATAAAAAATTAAAGTTTTAACTTTGAATTTGAATTTTATTTTAATTGTTTTCAATAGTTTTGAGATTGGAGCAGTGGTTATCTGTACTTTAAACCTTTTTTATTTTTCTTATATATCCTAGCAGAGGTATTTTGACCAATCAAACAGCTTTAAATATGTCACTGGGGTATTATGTGAGTCAGATGGTTGATTTAATGGAGTGCAGAGTTCTTAAAAACGCACATACGACTTTCTATATAATTTTGCATTGATATCATTAAATAGCTATTCACATAATCAATATTTGGAAATAAACATAATGTTCCATGTCAAAATTGTTCAAAGATAATTCGAGACAACTTAATTTCAAACAAAAATACTTTGTTTTGCTTCAAAATGATGTTGGCGGGAATCAACTTTTAGGTAAAAACCAACTATAAATAATATGGAGAGAACTTTTAATGAATGTAAAAAATCATAAAAAGCTAAACCTCTTTTTTATGTGCCGAAATCGATTTTACGAAAATTTATAACATCATTAACCCTATAGGACTGTCATTATCATTAGCAATAATGAGAGGAATTCCGGGCCCGGGACGGACAAATCCCGGGCCCCTCATATATATTCTTTTTTTACTACATGCCAACTCCTGCTACGGCCAAATACCTATTGCTAATAGCATGGCACTAGTTGCAATGAGAAGAAACGATGAAATATTTTTTGTTACCACAGTGGACCGAATAAAGTGTCCCTTATCTGATCATTCCCATGGGTTTCGTCCAGTTGAAACGGGGGATGTAAAGAAAATAATTCGGCATACAAGTAGATCGGTTCGAATCCACATCTAGAAGTTATCAATCAAGCTCTGCATTCAGTGTATTATTGCTAACCGCATGCTTGTTAGTGAAGGAAAAACACGTTCGTTTAGTTATTAAAAAATTACTTTGACAATAAAACAGTTTTATTAGTAATATTTAAAATTTTTCTTTATTTTAAAAGCTATGTATTGTAAAACGTTTTCATTTCAACTTTTGCATTCTTTTCTTTACATTCAAAATATTATCATTATATTGCCTTTAGAGTTGGTTTGTATTCGACGAAATATTGCCTTATTGAATACGATACGAGCTTTCCTAGATTTCTGAGGAGCAAAACTACTTATAATTACATCGAAATTCAATTTCTTTGCCAAAGGTGCTTCGATGCATAGTGTAGCAAGTCCCGAAACACGATCTTGCGATGAGCACGAGCGATGAAAATTTTTTACTCTGGCAAGGACGCTAAAGGAACGTTCGGCACTAGCTACGGTGACAGGCATGGTGCAAAACACACGCAGAGCAACACAAACGTTTGGGAAAATCGTCTCCAAGTTCTGGGAAAAAATTGCATTCAGCAAACTCAATGGTGGAAGTTCTGCTTCAAAATTGGCTTCATAAATGTGTTTCAGATGAATTAATTCTTCCTCCAATTCTTGAGATACATGCGATTTGTACTTTTGAATAAAGTTTGTAGCAGAAATTCGAATATCAGTTTCGTCCATTGTTGAAAACTGCCATAAAAGTGAAAAGGTTGAATTCAAATTTCTCATGGCATCGAACCGACCAGAAATTCCAGATATAATAGAATCAACTATGACGTAAAAGGTGTTTCTTTTGAAGTTTGTTTCTTCGCCTGTATCACTTTGTTCTTCACCTTTTGTTTTCTCCGAAATGTCTTTTTCGGGTCGATGTGAACGATTCTGTAATATCTCCCAATCCAGCCGCAACTTCTTTGCAAAGCTGCAAATCGGAGATCAAACTATCGAGGTTTCGAATTTCAACGTCAATAGTGATACGGTGGCTTGAATAATGATGCTTCTTTCATTTATAGCGCTCAGAACCTTGCACCAGATTGAAGACATCAGGACACATTCAAATTTGTGCATATATTTTAATACGCCATGTACATCTCTTCTAGCTTCAGCAGTTAAAGTGAGATCACTTAATCCTTCTAGTAATTTTCTTAGTTTATTGAGATGATTTGCAAATGGTTTCACTGGTTCAATTCTAGCTGACCATCTTGTGTCGGACAGTTTGTGAAGGAATCCCGGCACATTTTCCTTAAGAATTTTCCAACGTTGTGCACTGCTGCTTAACAAGTTGAAACACTTTTGAACAACTCCGAAAAATGTGATTGACGCAGTACAACATTCCGCGGAATCTACACGTTTATAACTCACTTCATCAACACTTTATTTTATATTTAAACACCTATAGTTAGGTTTTCTACACAAGAATATTCAATATTAACTTCGAAGTCTTAAAGTCAAATCAGCGATATTTTATAGAGATTTGCAAATAACGGGATCCTCACGAAAACCCTTTCTCGGTAAGAACAAATATTTCTAAGTAACAAACAGAAATTAAATAGATATGAAGAAAAATCCGAATAAAAAAAAATATATTTTGTGTTTTTCGAAATTCCGGGCCCCTTATTAAGACTGAGGCTGATACAAAATTTCAAAATTTACTTTAAATTACAAAATTGTCTGTGCTCACTAATATAAAAGCTAAGCGATTTTCTATCATTTTCTTTAAATCGCCGGAGTCGGTCGATTGGTCTCTAGATAACTAAAAAAAAAAAAACGTCAACATTAGTCAGGGGCCCAAATCCGCAAGCGTTAGTTTTTCTTTAAAGACAACGTTCACATAGGGCCACGATTTTGAAAGCGTGATCAATTTTTCAAGTTTCCGAGCCGCTAGAAAATCACGGCCCCAAGATGCATGAAAAATCTATATCTCAAATAAAAAAAAAATAAAAACAAAAATTACAATTCAACTTTTTGTTTCAAAATTCGGGCCCCTAGAAAATCACGGGAATATGTTAGTGGTTGATGAGGAACTGGGCCCCAGTTGGTATGAAAAATCTATATGAAAGAATTGCGATTACACGTACACGGTTAGAAATTTTGGGTTAGATTTTAATATTTTGAGGGTTACATATATGACAACACCAGAAAAATATTAAAATCTAATAAACTGCAAATATTAAAAGAAGATAAGTAATAAAGCAAATATTAAAAAATAATACTGATGAGATATTAAAAATTAATACTTTTTGTATTAAAAATTAATACAATTTTATATTAAAAATTAATAAAATCTTGTATTTTAAACTAATATAACTTCGTATTAAAACTTAATACAATTTCGTATTAAAAATTAATACAATTTATATTAAAAATTAATAAAATTTTATATTAAAAGTTAATAAAGTATTGTATTGAAAAGTAATAAAATAATGTATTGAAAATTAATAAAACTTTATATTTAAAATTAATATAACTTTGCATTAAAAATTAATACAATTTTATATTTAAAATTGATACAATTTCATATTAAATATTAATAAAATGTTGTATTTAAAATATATGAATTTTTTTATTAAAAAATAATAAAATTTGGTTTAAAAAATTAATAGAATTATATATTTAAAATTAATAAATCTTTATATTAAGAAAAAAATAAAATTTAATACAATTTTATGGATTTGTATTAACATTTGAAAAAATATGGAAATTCAGATGAATTCGAAAAATATCGAAAAGAAATACTTTCTGTATAACTTTTTGACTTGGAATACAAAATATAAGATAATAATGAATAAATCAAATTAAAAACTATACAAACCATTTTCATCGACCCACCAATAGATTAGGAAATAAAATTTTATTAAATTTTAATACGAGGGTATTAAAATGTAATACAGGCGGGTATTATGTTTTAATACAAGGGTATTAAAATGTAATACAGGAGGGTTTGTTTTTAATAAAATTGTATTACTTTTTAATACATGGGTATTCGAATGTAAATTAAACGAGTATTACATCTTAATACAGTTAAAATGTAATACAAACGGGTATTACATTTAATTCCAAGTATATTAAAATGTAATACAGGCGGGTATTATATTTTAATACAAGGGTATTAAAATGTAATACAGGAGGGTTTGTTTTTAATAAAATTGTATTACTTTTTAATACATGGGTATTCGAATGTAAATTAAACGAGTATTACATCTTAATACAGTTAAAATCTAATACAAACGGGTATTACATTTAATTGCAAGTATATTAAAATGTAATACAGGCGGGTATTATATTTTAATACAAGGGTATTAAAATGTAATACAAGAGGGTTTGTTTTTAATAAAATTGTAATACATGGGTATTAGAATGCAATACAAACAGTATTACATCTTAATACAGTTACAATGTAATACAAACGGGTATTACATTTTAATGCAAGGGTATTCAAATGTAATACATGAGGGTTCGTTTTTAATAAAATTGTATTATTTTTTTCAAAATAAGGGTATTAAAATGTAGGAAAGCTAGTATTAAATTTTGGTTTTAATTCCAAATGTATTAAATTCTAATCTTTTTGTATTACATATAGTAACTTTAAGACAAAAATATTAAAATTTAATCCAAAATAAATAAAAAATGAAAAAATTTATCCAAAAACATTAAGATTTAATACAAAATATATTAAAATTAAATGTAATAATTTGAAAATATTAAAAAGTAATATTTTGTGTATTGCATACAGTTGTAATACAGGAGCTGTATTAAAAAATATCCCAAAATTTTTAACCGTGTATGGCTTCAAATTTCCGGGCCCCTTAAAAATCCCGGGGGATTCCCCCCCTTACCACCCCCTCTCGACGGCCCTGGCAATAATACATCAATATTTATAAAAATTAATGGACCCAATAAAATTCCTTAAGTTCTAAAGTATTTTCAGTTCCCAAAATCATGCCAACGTGTCTAAAAACCTATGAGCTATGATATTCCGTTTTGATGCGCACACTATGTTTAGCAATAAAAGAACATTTAACAATTTAATGTTTTTGTTTTGTGTAAAAACCCATTTAAATAATCTTAATTTGTATCTATTTATATCTCTACACCAACCAACCCACATGATCTAAGTATCAGCACCGCTTAGACCTTCACAAAAAAAAAAATACTGACACTACATTTTAAGTTAATTTTTACTAAGCCATTGCCAATAAAATAATATAACATCATTTTTCCATTTGGGTTTTTTTTCTAATAAGCTTTTTACTGCCAGCGTCAGCTTGGTATTGAAATTGAGTGCCATCACCTTCACTATTGTCTCTAAATTTAACCTTGGCCAGCATGACATCTTTATCTATATCAGATTATTTTTTTTTTTTTTGCTAAATTTATTTGAATTAAAAAAAAAAAAGCGAAATTAATTATGACACAAGCATTTAGACACTTTAAATAACTGTCATCAGCATTTAGTCTGCATATTTTTATACTTAATTATCTCAAAGATATTTTAACAAGACAAAAAAAAAAAAAAGGTTCGACTCAATAGCATTTTCCACAATAAGAGAAGATTGTTATTTCAAGCTAAGCACACATGGAAAAAAAATATACTTAGATACAAATATAACAACAAAAGGTACACAAAAAAAAAACCTCATCAACATTGTGTTTGACTTTCTTTTCATTTAATAATATCAACTCTCCCATTGCATTGGAGTGGAACCGAGGAGAAAAAAAGTTAAGAATTCCACGAGTTTCTGACTTCTTGTTTACTTGGAAAAGGTGGGCCTTACATCTCCTCTCTATACCACACGTTTCGTTGTCCAACTTTGTTACATTAGTTTTTTTTTTTTGTAACTCTGTTTTGATTACCTTTCGAGTGATGAAGATTCATTCTCAGAAAACTGACATTCTATGACTACATTGCATACAATGTTTATAGCCAAAGAATGATTAGATACTCGCGTATCTATCTTTAGAAAGCAATGCCAGCAGCATTATGAACAGGAGCGGATTTCATTAAAATTTGTCAAGGGCCCATGGTGGAAGAATAGTTCGGAGGTTCTTTACACTAAAATAAACATCCGATCATTTATCTCAAAAACTGCTATTTTTCTTTGTATATCAAAATAACACCTCTTATTGGAAAACCCTGTACAATGAAAAACGTCAAACTCCATTGGGTGCCCGTGACGTAGAGCACACAAAGAACATTTAGAACCATTGACATACTATATGTCAATGTGTAGAACGTATAAAAACTAGAACGAAACAAAAATTAAAACGGGAATTTTTAAATAGACTCCAACAGACAGGAGCCTGGCTCTGTATCGTCCCAATAAATCCTCCACTGCCCACAAACCCGGTCGGTAGCTAAAAAATAAAATAAAAAAAAAACACCATTAGGAGAAATATGACTTTGATATGACATTAGATACGAAAGTATATAATATGTACAAGTACATGCAATGTTGATTGAAGGTAGATACATTTTCCATATCAGCTGAACCACATTGTTGTATCTTCTTCTACCGCATCACAAAGATGCACACATAAATAGATGATGGCGGCCGGCATGACAGCGATATACGATGCCAATGGATGGTGATGGTGGTATCTAAACAGTAAACAGTGGAAATGTAAATATTTGCAATATTCTCCGCATACATCATTTCATCGGTGGTGTTTGTTGGCCAAATGTCCAAATATAGAGAGCAGACAGCTTCGAAGAAATTGCTGAACAAATAAAGGAGAAAAGATACAAACAGTCGCAGTCGTGGGATGGGTATGGGTATTGGGTAGTAGATGGAGAAGGCAGATGAAAAATTGTATCTGAAATTGACATGATTAACACCTGTTAAGGTGACTTCTTCGATACGGTACATTTTCATTTAAGCAAACCTACTTCCACCATGTTTGGTAAATAACTGTTAAAATATAAGGCAAAGCATTTAAGGTGTGAGTTTTCTGTTTGTATCTTTCTCTCTGCTATTCCCGCTAAATGCAAAAGCACGTCAAAGTGTATCTTTTGGATTTTTTTTTCTTTTATAATTTTCTTTAAGCACCTACCTCAAGCTCAACCTTACTGCTGTCGCGGTTGTTGTTGCTGTAACTTTTGTAAAATTGGACTTTAAAACTAAAGATACTTGAATACATTTCCTTAATGAAGCCCCAGTTGCATTTCGACCTAATTTTATGAGTTTTTGTTGTTGTTGTTGTTGTTAAATTATATATATTTTTGTTATTATGAATGGATGATGATAAAGATGGAATGGAATGGTATGGAATGGAAAATGGGCAATGGGAAGCAACAACAACAACTATAACTACGCTAAAATTGGAATCGAGGTCAGTCTGGTGGTCTCTGTGCGGTGCCCGGTGCGGTGTGTGTTTAATTTTATGAAGAAAAAAAAGATAGATGACTATGACTTTCATTTGAGTAGGTATAGCAGCGCGCTTTTTAAGTTGTTTATCTATATAAAAAAAATTTTGTTTTTGTAGGTAACTACATTTTTATATTTTCATTGCTATTCATCTTTTGCTTTACTTCAATATTGAAGTTAATAAATCAACTTTATAAAGTAAAGGTTATGCTTTGTACGAAATACGAAAATAAAAATAATCTTGAAATTTTTTTGTATCTTTTTTCTTTTCAGGTAAACAAACATTTTGAAGTATTTTATTTTTATGGAGAAATCATGCACTATATAATGGATTTAAAGTGAGTAGGATTATAATCTTTAAGATATTTTTAGCAGAATGATGGAGTGAATGACAACAATTAACACAGAATTGTTGAAGAGCATTTTGTTGTGACCTTTGAATGAGTTTCATTATCAAAGGTATTATTATTTAAGGCTGAAAATATTGTTATTGACCTAAGCTGGTTTTGTTTTTGTTAAAACGAAAATAAAATCCAGGGCGTAAAATCTGTATTTTTAGAGCGAGGGGGTTTAAAAAAACAATATACTTTTGCCGGTCATAATTCGCTTGAAGAGTAAGAAAAGGAAAGAGCTCAGCCTTCGATATTTTGTCACCCTGTTGAAAGTCAACAATAGTTAAATTCATTCAGAAATCAAGTAAAATTCTTGGTTTCATGAGACTCCGAAGTTAAGAAAGTCTTGGATGACATCTTAAGGCAATTTAAGGACCTTAAAAGTCGTTGACCTGCACTAAATCCATCCAGTTGCTTTTTCCGTTTTGGAAAAGCATCAATTATCAATTGGGCAAGTTAATATAGATTAGGTGTAAGCTCCTTTAAATCTCAACCAATATTCTTTAAATTGAAGTTGTACTTTCTTCTTCCTAAATTTTCTGAAAATGCAAAAGCTTAAACAGCCCTCAAAAAATAAGGTACGAGGTAATCGTTACTGCTTTAGACACAACGATGTGTAGTGAAACGTTCAGTTAAGTCCAACGCACAGCTTGTAGGTATGTGTATTAGTAGAGCATTGCTACTTCTCCTTCTGCATCGCTTGAAATACGATTTCACCTGACACTTCCCTAGATATATTTGTATCAAAAAAATGGTTGTCTGTAAAGCCGGTTTACGGACGATAATTTTACGTGATAACCAGTTAACAAGTCAGTTCATGCGTAGGTTGTATCTCTCCAACCACCAACTACCCACCCACTTACAACCACCCACCATTTTTGAATTTTTTTTCCTCACCCTTTCCCCCCAAACATCAACCTCTCACCGCAACATATCTACAACCACCAACCAACAGCGCACCGTTTTTGACAAATTTTTTCCTCCCCCCCCACAATAAATACCCCCTTCCTTACCAACACTAACCAACCACACCACCTACAACTCTACCAACAACCACCACCAACCACCCAACACCGCCAACCACCCATCACACCTACAGCCACCAACCAACCACCAACCATTTTGGACAATTTTTGCCTCACCCTCTCCCAACACCAAATCCCCCAAATCCGACCACCTACCCCACCTGCCACCTATTCCACTCACCCACCATGACAACTTTTTTATCGCACCCCATTAAATCAACCATTCCCCACCACCAAAACTGCCAAATAATCAACCCACATACAACCGCCAAATAACCACCCACCATATTTTACAATTCACCCCCCTCCCCCAATCATACCAAATTCCCTCCAACACCAAACACCCATCCCACCTACAGCCACCAAGGAACCACCCATTAGTTTTGACAATTTTTGTCTCACCGCCCAAACCAGCTACAACCACCCACCATTTTTGACAATTTTTCCTCTTCCCGACACTTCCCCCCCCCCTCCCGCCAGCCCCAGCACACTCCCACCACAACCAACCAACCACCCAACACCCTGCCCTCCCGCTTTATCGACTTTCTAGGCTATCAAAGAAGCTAGGTAACGTCAGTGTGACTGTGACTGTGACATTTTTTCGTGCGTGCTGCCCAAATATTCCAAACCGATTTATTGGACGTTATCACGTCAAAAAAAAAAAATTCATTAGGGCTACTCAAATTTACTTAACACCTTCAACATCCCTCAAAGTATAACATTGACTATTTCACATCCACACTCCAATCGAATTCTAATATATTTCCCCAAAACCTGCCTGCAACCCCTTAATTCTATCATCTCCTGAAACTCAACTTGACTTTCTATATGACATATTCCCATCGCTAATTCAAGTGTTTGCTAGGGCAAGGATCAGCAGCTGCTGCTGAGAGGAAATCTTAGGTGAACATTTGGTGACACATGACTAGCGACAAAACAGAATTGGCATAGTTGGATCAAAAACGATCTTAGACCTTGACCTCGAAGCAGATACCAATTTAGCTCCATTGTCTAATTATTCTGCTCTCAAAATATGGCTCTTGCAGAAGCTGTATGGACAAAAATGAGTGAACATCTGAACCCATCTGAAATGAATGAATAAATTTTAGATTATGTTAAGTTACTTTAAAAAATTTCAATGTGCCCAAATTTCCAGTAAGAAATTTCTCTAAATAGGTTGGATTATTGAGATTCTTAAAAAGATTCCGAAGCCTTAAGTGAAGATACAAATGAGGGGGTTTGATAAGGTAATTCGATGTGCAAACTAAGCCTTTGCAAGACAATAAAAAAGTGTATTGCAGAGACTATTGCATATCCTTTTTCACAAACTGATGAGAACTTTAATCGAGTCATATCATTTTTTTGATTATTTAGTTTCTTTATCCTTCGTCTCTCTATTAAATCCAAACTTTAACTGGAATCCCTCTTTGTTCTCCAATTAGTCTCAAATATTGATTTTCTCTCATGTTTTTCTTAGAAAAGAAAACCAAAAACTAATTATCAAAGAGATCGCAATGTATAAAAATTCAAGGACATAGTAGTAAATAAAACACACTCAGTTTTGAAATTATGAATTCATAGAATTACAATTAACAAGAAAATTTATCTCATTGACTTGTTCAAAGAATCTATAACCGCAACTTAAAAGGAATTTTATCAAAAACAACACACGTAGCTACTCAAACCCAAGCCAAACAAGACATAAATTGCAATTAAAAAAATGTCAACTAAATAAGATGTCTCTCCCAGTATGGCACTTGCATGCGTGTCACAACTGCGACATTAACACCAAAAGATACAAATCCAAATTATTCACATAAAAAAAAAAACCGAATCAAGACTAAAAAACAAAAGAGTTGACATTAAAAATGGTGAACCACAAGTAAATTACTTTCGTTTCCAGCTCATTGCCATGGCACTTTGCCACCAAATCGTACGTTGGATGTATGCAAAATCCAACCAAGGTTAAAAGGCCTTTAATAAAACGTTCCGAGAGAGGTTCAGACACAACATCATGCCACAATATACAATAAACGGATACGGATATCGCGCAACAACCAAAAACCAAAAAAAAAAAACAAAAACAAAACAAAATTGTTAACAAAAGGTTTTAAGAAACAAAAACAAAAAAAGTAAAAACTTTTAAATGAACTCTCGACAAACAAATGTGTAAATGTGCACTTGGGACAAAAGATTATCTAAATCTCTGACAATATCCCTGTTGACATTGAAAATTACAAAACGTGCCGTGCTGCCAAAAATACAAATCATCAGATTAATGGATTTTAACAAAAAGATAGCGCGCGGTGTTTTTGTTGTTAGTGTTGCTGTTATCGTTGTTGTATCTATCAGATACTTCTTTGGTGTTGTGTCTTTGGTCTTTTGGTCTTTTGCAATTGATGGGGTATTATTTATTTATATTTTTGTATTTAATTTCTATCAAGTTCGAATATTGTCCTTTGAGGTTTGAGGAGTCATTTTTCAAATTAAATATAATTTTTTTTTTAAATCAAATTCGTTAAATATCAATTTTTGTTCATTTATCAGTTCGTTGGAGATTGGTTACTGGTTAGGTATTTTAAAAATTTCATTAATTTTGAAACTAGCTTACTTTAATGAAGTATACCAGCGTGGAGCGCGTCCATTTTAAATATGAGTAATTAAAATAATTTTCAATAAATATTCAGGCTTTTTCATCAAATTAACCGCCCACAAGTCAATCAAATTTCCAATAATGATTAATACTGTTACGTGGATGGATTCATTGAGGCCTCGCAGCTGAACGCAACGCTTTGGGTTAAGCCGTGAAATGATTTCATGGAGAATAGCGGAACAGAAGAAGAAAGAGAAAAAAGGAGACAAGAAAAAGAAGAAAAAGGAGGTTTGACAGAAGAAGAAACGTGTCGAGTAGTTTTTGAGAGGTTAAGCAATATTGAAGAGAAATAAAGAAGTTTTAGCTTAAAACGACCTTTCTATTTTTGATTTTTTTATAAATTCTTAACATTGGTGTCAGATGAAAACAAAAATTAACTATCACTTTTAATTTTTCTATAATGCAGACCGATCGCTTGGATAAATTGGAAAAAATGATGGAAGACTTGTCCGATGGGCTCAATTCTTTGCGAACCTCTTTACTCGCAAACTGCACTACGCCTGAAGTACGTCCTACTCCAGCAAGAAGATTTTCCATTCAACGTCCACAGCCAACTTTTAATCAACAGCAACAACAAATTCATCAAACAACGAGACAACCAACAGTGGATCAGCTTCTGGACCTCGAAGAAGAGGAAAGCGTTTTCTCATTTCATGCCACTTCACCACAATTACCGCCACCACCATTAGGGCTAGCACCCACTCTTATTCCGGCGGCTGTTCCATTGACAAGCACAATGACACCCTGGAATACATATTCTTCAACAAGTCCACTGCCAGCACGACTTGCATTGACTCCAAAAGAGTTCGATGGCCGTTCCTCGTGGACCCAATACCGAATTCATTTCGATTCCATTTGTGCAGCTAATGGGTGGTACAATGAACTGAAATCAGTCTACCTCCCTGCTTTTCTACGCGGCACAGCTTTGGATTTTTTCGAAATGCTTAACAAATCTATTCAGGCAGATTATAGGCTCGTAAGCACAGAGATGGAAAAACGTTTCAGCGCAGGTCATGAAAAGCATTTAGCACATTTGCAATTGAGATGTCGTGTGCAGAAGAATGACGAGCGGCTAGCGGATTTCGCAACTGATCTACAGCGTTTAACAAATATTGCTTTTGGTGACTGCCCGGAAAGTGCGAAGAATCGAATCGCACTAGCACAATTTGTGGATGGTCTATGTGATGTGGAAATACAAAATCGAGTGCGGGAGGCTACCTGTGTCACAATTGAACACGCACTTCAACACGCTTTGAAGATTGAATCTAGTTTTATTGCAACACGCATGGCTAGACGGGCTGTCAGATCTGCCGTTGCACAGATTGTTGACGGCCAACAATCAGATTTCAGTCATCTTTCGGGAAACGATGTAAAGCTGAACTAAAGGAGCATAGTTCAGCTGAGTCCGTTAACAAAGCTCCAGATGTTAACAATCTGTCACAGGTTTTCGAAGGTGTAGTTAAATTTATTCATGCCAAGCGCGGATTTGGCTTTGTTTCAATGAAAGGGAATCAAGGGGATATTTATTTTCACCGCAAATTAATCTCGAAAGAGATAGGCCATCAGCTTCACACAGGCATGGAGGTAAAATTTTATCTACAAGGTACGGAGAGAGGGGATCAAGCAGTTATTGTGGAGATTGTGTCCGAGAACCCTGAAAGAATTATCAATGATAAATCGTTAAACAACATGCCGTTAGCTTCCAAGAGCCGATGTTAACGGCTGAAAAGCAGGCTCTTATCATTCGTTTAGGGGGAGCATCTGCTCAGGCTCACGTGTCAGTCTCTGGAAAAATCGAAGGCAGACATTGCAAGTTTATTGTTGATACTGGTGCCACCCATACTATCGTTCACCCTAGAATAATTAACAAAAAGTTTTGTACAATCCTGGCAGGCGTCACAATAACTAGCGTTACGGGAGAAAAATCACCTGTTCTTGATTGTATTACAGTAAGTCTTTGTTTTGGAACTCTAGTAATTCAACATGCTGCCTATGTTGCTAGAATATTCGATGACTGTATTTTGGGGATGGACTTTTTAGCCAAATTTAGCTGTACCATCGACTTCAGCAGGAATTGCTTACACATAAAAGATGAAATTGTTCCTCTGGATAATCTTCGAATGCAGTGCTATTTATTGAAGTTGAATGAAGATTTTTTTTTAAATGAACGAACAGGAGGAAAACTTCAACTTGAGTGCCCTACAATGCCAGATGTCGATGTATTGCTTGAACCGATAGACCAACAAGGGGGTAATTCACGTTGCTCAGTTATATGTAACTCAAAAGATCAAAAAATTGTGGTAAAAGCCGCTGATGTATTTGCCGATTGGGTTTCTCTTGAGATAGACAAAATAGTAGCCGTGGCTGATCCAACATTTTCCATTTTGAGGGTAAGAACTTCCCGGTTAGAAGAAACCGACTTGCATCCTTTGGTAGAGGCCCTTTTCGAAAGATGTAGCTCAGAACTAAACACACAGCAGAAAATTATATTCAAAGGTTTCCTCACACGATTTCAGAATGTGTTTTCAAAAGGCCCCGAGGACAGGGGCAGGACAAGTGTACTCAAACACAAGATTGAGACGGGGGACGCACGCCCAATAAAGCAGCCACCAAGGCGATTGCCATTTGCAAAACGAGAAGAAGCGAGGAAACTAGTAGCAGATATGGAGACGAACGGAGTGATACAACCATCAAGCAGTCCTTGGTGCTCTCCTGTGGTGCTGGTTCGAAAAAAAGACGGAACCATTCGTTTTTGTATTGACTACCGTCGTTTGAATGAAGTAAGCAAGAAAGATTCGTACCCGTTGCCTCTCGCAATCTTGATCTTTGATGCAGTTGTTGGTTCAAAGTGGTTTGCCACATTAGACGCTGCGAACGGTTACTGGCAAGTTGAAATGGATGAAGCTGATAAAGAAAAGACGGCATTTTCAATCGGCGACGGACTTTGGGAATTTAACGTCATGGCATACGGGCTAGCGAACGGAGCAGCTACCTTCCAGCGGTTAATAGAACTGATACTTAAAGGGTTGACCCCGGGAATTTGTCTGCCATATATAGATGACATAGTCGTTCACGCACAGTCTTTTGAGGAAGCATTAAATAATCTAGAAGCAGTTTTTTCCAGATTAATGGTAGCAGGATTAAAACTTTCTCCCAAAAAATGCCAACTTTTCCAAAAGAGTGTGAAATACTTGGGACACTTGTTGAGTGAAGCTGGCTTGCAGGCTGATCCGGACAAAATTTCCGCCGTAAAGAATTGGCCTCAGCCAAAAAATCTCACGGAAGCACAATCATTTCTGGGTTTGTGTGCGTACTATAAGAGGTTTATAAAAAACTTTTCACTTGTAGCTAAACCACTCAATATGCTGTCTAAAAAAAATCACAAATTTGCCTGGACTCAGCAATGTGAGAAAGCTTTCGGGCAATTGAAGTGCTGTCTGACCTCCTCACCAATCTTGGCTCATCCTTCCGCCAATGACAGGTTCATTTTGGACACCGACGCTAGTGATTATGCTTGGGGTGCCGTTTTATCGCAGATACAGAAAGACGAGGAATTAGTAATAGAATACTACAGTAAGACACTATCCAAACCAGAGCGAAATTACTGTACGACCAGAAAAGAACTCTTAGCAATGGTCAAAGCTATTAATCACTTTAAACACTATCTGGTCGGTCGCTGTTTCACAATTCGGACTGATCATGCCTCCCTTCGATGGCTACTCAGCTTTAAAGAACCGGAAGGTCAAATAGCTCGTTGGTTGGAAAGGTTGCAAGAATTTAACTTTGAAATCGAACATCGACCGGGCAAGCAGCATTCCAACGCTGACGCTCTTTCTCGTCGTCCATGTGCAGATGCATGCAAAAAATGTGAGAAACTGGAGAAGAGGGAACAGATTTTCGTTAGCCTTACTACCATCAGCAATGATTTACAAGAAGAACAATCGAAAGACGAAGTGTTAGGTGCAATGATAAAATGGTTTAATTCAGACACACGGCCCACGGGTGATGAAATACAAATGTTACATCCGCATTTAAAAGCATACGTGGCTATGTGGCCATCCTTAGCTTTACAAAACGGCACTTTGGTTCGAAAATTTGAGGATAACTTTAAAACATATATGCAAGTTCTAGTTCCATCCTCACTCAAAAAACGTGTGCTGGAAGAAATGCACGACAGCCCGACGGGCGGTCATTTTTCTGCAGAAAAAACACTAAATAAAATCAGAAATAAGTATTACTGGATCGAATGTTCCACTGACGTTCGACAATGGTGTCAAAGTTGTTATATATGCCAATCCCGGAAAGGCCCACTTCCAAGACATAAGGCCCCCCTGCAAACGTGCAATGTTGGTGCTCCTTTCGAGCGAGTTGCCGTAGACATCTTGGGGCCACTTCCACTTACAACAAGAGGCAACAGATACATTTTGGTTTTAGGTGACTATTTTACAAAGTGGCCGGAGGCGGTGGCCTTACCCAATCAAACCGCAGAAGTCGTGGCTGAAGCTCTGGTTGAACAAGTTTTCTCGCGATTTGGAGCCCCACTCGTACTGCATTCCGACCAAGGGCGAAATTTTGAATCCACTATATTTGCTGAAGTGATGAAACGTTTCGGTATCGAAAAAACACGAACTACAGCTCTCCATCCCCAATCTGACGGAATGGTAGAAAGGTTCAACCGAACAATTTTGGATTATTTAGCAAAGTATGTGAATCAAAACCAACGAGACTGGGATGAGCATCTCCCTCTCCTTCTTCTTGCTTACCGAACAGTCATACATAGCAGTACAAAAGAAACACCAGCCATGCTCACCTTTGGCAGGGAACTTCGTTTACCTATAGAGTTGAGTGTTGGCGCTTTTCCGGAGGACCCCGTTACAACGCATTCCTATATACAGGGCTTACGAAGTCGTTTAGAGAACATTTACAAGTTCAACAGAAGCCAGCTAGAATGTGTCAGTAGGAGAATGAAAGACCGTTACGACCTATCATCTCGGGGACCTCATTTCGTCCAAGGGGATAAAGTTTGGTTGTTCAATCCAAAGCGGACGAAAGGAAAAAGTCCAAAATTGCAACGAGACTGGGAAGGGCCCTTTAAGGTGGTTGATGTCTTAAGCGAGGTGGTATACCGTATACAGAGGGAGAAATCCAAAAAAATGTCAACTGTTCATCGAGATAGGCTGGCTCCTGTAATAGAGCGAAAAACTCCTTCAATAGACGCCTCTTTTTAAAGAACGGAGCAGTGTTACGTGGATGGATTCATTGAGGCCTCGCAGCTGAACGCAACGCTTTGGGTTAAGCCGTGAAATGATTTCATGGAGAATAGCGGAACAGAAGAAGAAAGAGAAAAAAGGAGACAAGAAAAAGAAGAAAAAGGAGGTTTGACAGAAGAAGAAACGTGTCGAGTAGTTTTTGAGAGGTTAAGCAATATTGAAGAGAAATAAAGAAGTTTTAGCTTAAAACGACCTTTCTATTTTTGATTTTTTTATAAATTCTTAACAATACATTCATACATATTATATGTATCTTTATATCTAGAAAGGGAGAAAGTGAAATTGTTACGTGCAAGGTGCGTGCTATTGGTGAGCCTGTATCCATCTACGAGTACATCCACTTTTCATTAATTAGCTTAATAATTACATTAACACTTCCATGTCACTTACATACATAATTGACCCATCAAAATGAGCCCGTATATATAGATCCCTAGATATCAATTCACACATTTTGTTCTATATAAATGCATAGACATAAATATATTTATATTGGCTCCATCGTCGCTTAATTAAAAAATTAAATTCAAAATAATTGAAAATTAAATTGGTAAACTATTTACCCGACAAGCTATGACATTAATTACAACCATTTTTATTCATTTTATAAGCAAAAACAAAAATGAGTTTCGATAATAATAAAGTTTGGTTCTGTATCTGATGGATACGTGTGAGGGTATATTGAGTATATTTTTTACTTGAATGCATTGTATTGTGCATGAAATGAATTTAATTATTTATTTATTGTAACAATTCTTATTTGAGTATAGGCCACTATGTGGTATATAGAGAGAAAACAGTTATAGCTACTTATTTTAAATCAATATTGGCTTAACATCTATTTGAATATCTGATATTTTTTTATTTATTTTTATTTATTGTAATATACAATAAACTTAAAATTTTGAATTTGAATCTAAGTATATATAATTTTGTCACTAACTGGGGATATTTTTAAATAAATTAATTTACCTAGGATTGAAAGTTATAATTACTTGTTTCCCTCGTCTTTAACAAAAGCCATGACGGAAGAATCAGAAAACCCTGAGCATATAATCACAAATTATGCAAATTTTTGAAAAATTATAAAAAGATTGAAACACCTAATACAAATCAAGACATTTTGACATTCTATTTATGTTCGAGAAGATTGATCTTAATGCTTCGAAGTGACAGCTAAAACGTCAAAATATTGTCTGTTCTCTATCTATCTGCCAAGCAATATGTGTCAGTTTCCACTTTATGATACGTACGATATTAAATGATATTGTGATGCTTTTTTATACTCAGGCTGAGGTTAGCTCATGGATGTCCAGGGTTGTTCCCAAAAGAAAGCAAAAACCCAGGGTTGAAGAGTGTCGAACTCCGAAACAACAATATCTTTATTAATCTTGATTTTCTTAAAAGTTTATTTCATATTCTTATTGATAATCTTAAAATAAAAGATTACAATTCATTTCTTATGATACCTTAGATACTAGGTCTGTGGAGATTCCTCTCGAAAGGAAGAGCTCCACGACAATAAACGAGTGGCCTAATGCGCGCCGGTCAACGATCCACCACGTCCAACAGCGAAGTGGAAAGCTGGCAAAAAACGGTTGAGCAAGGCTCGGTCTATGGTACCCCTAAGAAAAAGAGTAGCCACGACAAAAAACTGGTAGTTCCCAAACTAGGTCTATGGAGAAGCTTACGAAAGCAGCAACGCCACGACAATAAACGGAGGTCAGTAGAGATTCCTCTAGAAAGGAAGAGCTCCACGACAATAATCGAGTGGCCCAAACGCCAGTCAACGATCCACCAAGACCAACAGCGGAGTGGAAAGCTGACAAAAAATTTTGCTTCAAAATTTGGTGAGGTTTCGGCTGGTATTCCCCGCAGCGTACCTTCGAGTGAGAACTCTTATCCCGGTTTTCTATTTGAAATAGAATTTCTTCCAATGGCTGGGAGATCGAGTCTGATTTTCCCTGCAAATTTCACATCTACTTATGGAAATTCACTGAAAGGAGAGAATGTGAATTATAAAGTTAAATGTTAAAAATACTTGCAAATGAGTAATTCGTTTTGAGTGATGCATTTATTTGGCTGCTCTTCTGGTTAAGGTCCTAGGAAGTGGTTGGCAGTCCAAATCAGCGGTGCGGGGTGGAGGGCAGGCGGAATTTATTTAATAGTCTGCAGTGTTGGTGTTACGTCACGTGATGGTGATTCGATTATTCATTATATGAATAAAAAATGGAATCTTCTTGGCGTTCGGTGGTGGTGGTGGTATTAGAGTGTCGGTCGGTGGCGGCGGTTGCTTGGGAGGCTGTTTTGTTGTTACGTCACGTAATGATGGTTCTATTATTCATCGTAGATGAATAATTATATGGAATCATCGTGACGATCGGTGGCGGCGTTGGAACTATTGTGGTGGTTGGTGGCGGCTGTTAGTTGGTTATTGCGGTCGGATGCGGAGGGGGCGGTAGGAAAGGTGTAACTTCGTTACAATATAAAACATTATGTAAAAATGATACATTTAAATTTTTTGTTCAACTGTAAAAGAGATTCGAAATAGTTTCAGTTGATAAAGATGAAGGAATAGGATAACTGATGAAGGAATTTGAAATTTTAAGATATTGGGATGAAGTGAAAAACCGTATATGGCGAGTAAAGGGGCTATCCAGACGAGAAGGGTTTTGAAAGGAGGGTAGATTCTACTCCTTTTTAGTTACGAAAGATCCTCTACGGAGGTAGTTTCTAGTAAAGTTGATGTAGTATTTGATTTTAAACCAAGTGTCATGAGTTCAAGCCTTAACCTAGTCATACATTTTTTCTAAATTCTAGAGGTAGGGTTTTTGTCAGATCCATCAATCCAATCCACTGCACCAACAAAAATTCTGTCCGTTCTATTTATTACTTTGAAAGGATATTCAATCGTCCTTAATATGTGATCGAACCAAAACTTGTTGGAAACAATCTCTTTGTAAAAAAAGGTAATGATGTACCCTTCAAAAGATCAATAAACGCCAAACGTCTTCTGCAACTATCTGAAGTCTACTTAACTTTGGATTCAATGAGCGTCTCAAGTCTCAACCAAGTTCAGATAAAGCTCTTATCTACTTCTTTGCAATATTTCACTAAAACAGATCTGCTTTTCCTTTGCACAATAATGTCAATCGTAAAAGAACCCTCAATGTGAAATTATTCGGTCGTACTCTTTTCAAACATGGCAGAGGGCTACTGTACGTTTTAGTCCTGCTAAAAAAACAATCCCAAACCCAACTTTGTGTTAGTCGGTTTCGGTTAGGGTGAAAGATCTTTTCAGAACAATTTCGAAGGATATCGGGCTCTTAACTTGGGCTACATGTGTACCGAAAAATTCATAGACATGCTAATATAGGAGTTTTCAATAATAGCGGGTAGATGTTGAATTGTGCACTCTTTTTGATAATAAAGTTTTATCATTTGGAAGTGCTGTTGAATTACTTGCCATATTGATTTTAAATCAGTAATTGAATAATACATAACAGATTTGACAGATGTCACTTAAACAAAATGGCCACCACAGACCGTCAAAATCTGCCCACGCCAAAGGAAACACTAAACTTACTAGATTTTTGATAACGCTTTCAGTAAGGCATACGATAAAGTTACATAAGTTCTTATCTCTTTGATTTTTGTTCATCCCCGCTGTTAATGGAGAATTTTCTATCCTTGGTCACATGCAGAGCCGTTATAGCGGTCAATTTACTATAATTATCACAAATAGCTCAAATGAAAACTTAATAAGGCTTGCACGATATTGGCTTATTTAAAAAAAAAAATCAATTTAAGATATAAAAAATATTCGTAATGGCCGAAATCAAAATCATACTTCCTAACAACTTGGTAAGGCAAACCTTCTTTTTGGCAGCCATTAAAATTATATGCCTTGCATGAAATAGACCAAGGAATTCGCAGAGTTTGGGATTCGATTTCTCTACCATCTCCAGCTACAGCCGACACATAGTACATCCCGTTAATAGCAATAACAACCACAGTCATAATTTTTAAGCTCATAAAGAGCGAGTTAAAGTTTTTTAGTGGTTTGCTTTAGTGTTTTTTTTTTTTTTTCATAGTATGTGTGTTTTTATGTCAAAATGTGTGCCTCTGCCTACCCGATGACTATGACAGACCACGGTACTCCCAAGGCTGCCATAAAATTAAAAGTAAATCACCCTTTCCACTCTTGTCCAGCGATTTGTGCTGTTTAAGTCTCGATCGATCGGTACGAAAATGCACGTGAATTTATATCTTCGTTCCCGTTACTTAACTTATCACACCTACACATTAGCGCACGAGTAGGTACGTATATGCTTAATCAATTGCCAATTAAGTCATCGCTTTGGCCATAGCGTCCGCTGGAACCATTGCGCTTGCTGGCTGGCTACTAATACCGCTTTAAGTGGATATTGTGAAATAAACCGGAGTTAATTCGTATTAAAAGCGCTTAACAAAGGGTTGTAGCTGGAGGGTGGGCCTGTTCACTTTAGCCATCAGAAATAAGGGCTGCTCTCTAGTAAATATATGCCTGGATCTCCATAATACGTTGGGCTTCGTTTTGGACTTTGTTCTTTGGGGCTTTATAGTCTGCGGTGTGGTGGTGCTGTTGGAAGTGTGGTCTCGGAGCAGATTTCATTAGCGTCGTCGTCGTCGTCGTAGTCGGTGGCAGCCGGCGCGGCGTTGCTGCAATGCAACATTAAAAGGTCATTCAAGCGGTTGATGGAGGAAAAAAAAATAAAGTTTATAGTTTTTTTTTTTAATACTTTTTTTGTAGAATTTATATGAGCCATCGATATCGAGTGGGACACAGACTGTTTTGCGAGTTGTTGTTGTTGCCGCCGCGCTTAGTATGCTCTAGCTGTGGTGAAGCTGGAGAGCCAGAGTCTGTGTGTTCGAATATGGCAATAAGCTCTATGAAATTTATTGCGGTCGAGGACTGAACAACCGCACCACCAGTCCACCACACCACCATCCATTGTGCCAGCTGGTAGCCAAGGGAATAGAAAGGCAAAGAGATGTCGACGGTCGATGTGGATTGGAGTGAGTCTGAGTAGGTTCACGTAAATTTGCATATCGGGCTGAAAATCCGAGCATATTAAAATAATTTTTTTTTCTATCGTTCGTTTTTGCATCTCATTGAAAAAGTTGAGCTTTAAATGTTAAATTCCAAAAGTGATTCAACGATCTTTTGAATAGTGCTCCAGAGTTCAATGATGTGGGTGTGCTGTGGGTAAAAAAAAAAAAATAATAAAACAATTGAAAAAGCGAAAGTGCTCGTTGTTGGAATTATAATTTTTTAATAGACAGGTAATTAAAGGTATTTAACGGTTGAGATGGGTGTTACGATATCTGTTTTTGATGTAAGTAGTTGATGTTTGTTGAAGGTAATGAGGGATGTGACTGACAATAGTGAAAAGGTTGAAAGATTGAGTAGTGTGCGATAATATCAAGTTAAGACAGAAGTAACGATATTCAAAATAGACCCGTTATTTTTCTGATAGGTGTAGGGGAGAGTGGGGCTTAAAGTAACAGGGGTAAGAAGTAACAGTTAAAAAAACCGGGGTAAGTTGTAACAACACGTGTTTTTTTCTCAATGCAATGTCTTGACATCTTCTAAGAAGACTTTTTTTAAACTTTTTTGGTGGATCTTGTAGCTGAAAAATGGTTCTTAAATTCAAAAAATGTTTGGCTGACTTATTTTCCAAATTTTAGGGTTTACATCGGTTTCCGTAAAAAGTGTTACTTTTAACCCCACTCTCCCCTACTGATCTTGGTCTTGTCCTGGATAGAAGCATCGCATTAAAAGGACTAAGAACTCAGCTGTTTGGAAGTTTGGCATATTTATTTTTTTATTTCCATTTAAGCCTCAGTTAACGTTTTTCTTAAAGCATACATTGATAAGAATATTTCTATGTGTCGTGCAAAAAAAATTAGAGAGAGCTGTGTTTGGAACCCAGAATGGAATCATTTGTCTAAAAATGGTTAAGATGAAAGACACGGCTGAGTTTCCTTAAGTGGATTAATACTCATATGTCGCCAGCATAGACGAAATATTATTAAACCATGTTTTTGACTTCACTAACATAGGTAACGTGAAAAATGTCAATTGTTTTTACGCATGAAATTTTGGACTTCATAGTATGGAATTTGAATTTCCACTTGATAAAAGCGTGAGCTTGGTTCTTAAAATTTAAGATAATACGCATTATTAAGCCTATTACACAAAATTTCAAGTTCCAACAAAACTCCCATTGAAACTTTACATTCTACAACTTATTATTTTGCAGCAAAACTGTTATTTTGATGAATGTCAGAAATATTCTGGCGTGGATTTTACACCTTAAATTTTTTAAACAAAAAATATTGTTTAACAAATGAAACAATTTTTAATGCTCCTTAATAAAACTTTAACGTTTCCCCGTGTTTTCTCAGATTGTAAAAAATATTTCATTTCACAGGAGGTGAAAAGCATGTTTGAGCTGTGAAATTTTTCCTGCAATTTACATTGAAACAAAAATGTCACTGTCCAGTGTCGAACTCGGAATCACGCTTCGTTTTATGTAACACTTTTTTTTTGCTGCCATTGTTTTCCTTTAGAATTAGATGACGTCACGTGAGAACATCACGAACTGAACTTGAATTTTAATTCACTTCACTTCTTACGGTATGGGTGAAACATTTTTGTCAAATTTTTGAAATAAAATAAGAAAAATAAATAAAACACGGTCTTAAAGAATTTTTATTTTCCATATGAAAATCCTCAGAAATGATTTTCATGCGGTTTCCCAAAAACCATTCAAATTTTATCATAAAAAAAAATAAAAAAAAAAACATCGATTCATTTTGTTCAACCACCCACATCTAAACATTTCAAAGTAAGTGTCTCCTCAACTTCCTCCAGAGTGTGCAATAGATTTGGATAAAAAAAAGATAAATAATGGCACTCTCATGTGAGTGTGTGAGGACTCTGAGGTGGATCATTAAACCTCTTCACATCCAGTTAGGAGCGTTTATACGATTTTATGCAACTTTCCACATCACAAATAGTGAGGAGGGACTTCAAGTAGTTATCCGCCGAAAAACATTTGGTGGCTCAAATTCAAAGTCAAACATCAACTTCAACTTCAACTGCAACATCAACATCATCAACCATATATATGTGTATGATGTTTTCGCATATCTCCACTTAAGCTAATGGAAACATTGAAAAGTTTCACTTCACTGCAAGCGGTTTTTCGAACGAACGAATAATTGTGATGAGCACATAGTCAGTCCGGTTTGTTTGGCTAGTTTAATAAATTATGATTTTAATTCGAAAAGAACTGCAATTATTGTTGTGTTTGAGGTGGACAAGTTTTTGTGGAATTTCTGGGAAATTAATTAAAAGAGTCGGAGATAATCTCTTGAGGCTTTTAATTGAATCCTGAAGTTAGATGGAGGGGCTGTGAAAAGTCATTATGCAATAACTGTTCTGTTTGTTTCAGTCCGCACAAACTTTACAAACTGTTATTCTTCCTCAACAGCCATGTTGGTTTTATTTTAACACATCCTCTGATTGAAAATAAAAATAGTTATTATGTTCCGGCAGGTACTGGAAATGGAAACTCACCTCAACGGTTCGTGTGTATGTGACGACACTCTGTAAGTAATGGAAGGGATTTCAAACAGGGAATTAATTATTTTAGAATATTCCTACTATTGAGCAGTACGCCAGAAAAAATGTTTAGTGGAATTAGGGATTGAAGATACTTCTTTAGCGTGTTAGACGTTAGTCCAACACGCTAAACACTTTAATATATCTCCACAAAAAAAAAAAAAAAAAAAAAAAAATACCATGATACATCCACGGCAATTAAAGTTTCCTGGACAACCGGAGTGGCAGATTCTTTCTTGTAAATTTCTTGACATAGTTCGGATGCTCATGACGGCCCAGATACGAGAGTTCCAATTTTCAATGACTTTGCTACATAGAGGTAGATAGCCTGAGTTATATTGACTTTGAATGCACCAGATGTTTGCAGCTTATTGGGAAAAATCTGCGACGTAAGAAAACTCTACAATTAAAAGACTTTCACGGTCAACTAAAAGAACTTTATTGACCAGTTTTCGTTACCTCTGTATGTCCCCAAATCACTGGATGCCAGAAGGTCTATTTGTTTCATCAACTGTATGGATTGCATAGTTCAGTGCATCGCTAGAATCAATTGCCATTCAAGGTCAAATCGGTCATCATTGATTATATGGCTTTGCCAACGTCGTTTTCGAAGGATCACGGATCAATGAATATCTGCATCAAACAGTTAGCCTCGTTAGGGTTAAGGTTGTCCTGTTTAACGATGTTTTTAAGCCATTCATCCAAATGCACTTGATGGTCACTTAAGAAAGATGACTTTTCGGACAACCTCAGGGTTTTCTTTCTTTTCTTTTCTTTTCATTTTCTTTCAAGTATATTCGAAAGTCTAGTCAGCGACAAGTAAACGCTGATGTCTTTGGTTATTAATTTTGAGCTGATTTGGCGTATACTATTTATTAATGTGCTGGCTGATTAAAGCTTTATGAAACCGTCGTTTTGTATTTGGCCACCAAGTGTTGAAGAGTTGACATTGATGGGCCAGCAAAATAGGCACAATGAACACTGATTCTAAAATGAGAGTTTTTCCATTTGAATGTGGTGTTTAATAATGAATCTTGGAATTTTAATTTGGCATTATCGTGACTGAATAATAAAATAATAAATAACGGGTTTGACAATCATTCATCTCCAAAGCAACATTTCCCCCTCAGACTGCCAAAACAATGGTCCGTTCTTATTGAAAATGTTATACTTAATGTTAGAAATACCGTTCTAGAATCAAAACAAATCGCAGTTGCTTAGAAAAGGTCCTGTCATCAAGATGAATTTCGCGTTTTAGTGATGGAATCTTTTTATCAACGTCTATTTATTTCACCTTCACAAATCTGTATTCAAAAAAAAAAAAACCTTTCTTCACAAATTATTAATTTAAACATAATTTCCTTCATACAAAATCATCAAGACAACATAACATTAAATCCTCAACATTTCACCCAAGTCATGGCAGCACACAGCTCCAGCTTCAGCTTCCGTATCCGTAAATATAAGCTCTATCTCCCTCTCAAAGCAAGCTCTTTTATTTATTCCCATAATCATTGAAACAATATGAGCTCATTTTAGAAAATGACTTCCATTCAAAAAAACAAATCTTTTCACATTTCATTCAAAACAGCAGCAAACACATAGCAACACCGCCTTAATTGAATCATTAATCTACTTAAATTTTCGTATAGCGTTTGGGATAAAAGCCCCCTGATTTTCTGCCTCATTAAAGCCTCTTTTATTCATATACAGAAAAAAAATAAACTCTTATAGTGAAAGAAAAAGAAACTACCACAGGGAAATTACAACAAAAACAGAAGAAAAAAAAAAAAACAAAACCTTTAAATGAAGAAAAATGTAGGTTGCTCAAAAATTTACTCAACCAAATCCAAATCACTTTTACCCACATTCAAGAAAAAAAAAAAATAAAACTAAAAGATACAAAATTTATAAACGAACAATTTTTCCCCAATCGATTGAGGTGGATTTTGTTCGTTCTAGAATAAAGCAACAACAACAACAACAAAAAAGAAGCGTTTGTACCTATTTTATAATTTTCCAGTTTATGATGACCGGAATACGTAATTGCACGCAAGGCTTCATTCAACTCTCCGTGTTCTTGTTTTAATTTTTTTTTTTTTTTTTTTTTTTTTTTGAAAATAACGTCTTAGTGTTCCTAACTACCCTGTGACCAGAAAAAAAATATTTATGAATCTAGAAGATACTTTTCATAATATAATCGCAATTCAGTTTAAGGACATCTTTCTTGATACAGAGTGGCGTCCAAGTCCATCCATGGGCCAAACCGCACCGCGCCCGCCACACCACGCTGACGCTGTGTCTCTTTATGGAGTGCACTCTCGAATGATCACTGTTCCGAAGAATGAGTTGCCAAGCATTGCATAAAGAATGCATAATGGCTATCTAAATGCTGAAGAAGACCGACCGTAAATGGAAATGAAAAAAAAGCTTTAGGGTTCGCCAAAGGTCTGATGCAAGGTCTGATGGTAAGTATTGTATAATAATCAATCCCTTGCATTCCTGCTTCCCTCCAGAGAGTGAATGGAATGATGATGATGATGATGATGCGCAGGGATTAAGATAGCTAGCTGATGATGAGATTGCTCTGTGAGTACCCACCTGTCGGGCTAATTACAGATTATACGTGTGATATGCGTGATGCGAAGCGCGCTCAAGTCCAATGCATGCTCTTGCTGTCTGCCGCCTCGAAGTCGAACCGGACGCCTCGCGCTCCGCGCCGCCGGATGATACTACAAAAAAGAGGATGTAAAGCGTATCGTTTTCCTGTTGTTTTTTGAATTATTACTTTTTTTATCATTTCAATTGAATATCTGCGTACCTACTGCGTTTGCTTACATTTCCATAAAATTAAATTTTGAATGAAGAAGCTCGAGGAAACATTATGGTATTTTATAATTTACCGTAATTTTAAGAATTGCATTTTCGAACTTCCGGGAAGGATATTGCTGTTGTCTGGAAAATTTAAAATACGCTGTAGTTGAGTGAGGTTTGGTGAGAAAAATCTGAATTTCTGCATTTCTTGAAATGATTAAGGTTAAGTGTGCGGAGGTAAATTGGAACTTTAAGGAAATTCAAGGGCTAACGGATTGAACGCATTCGTTTAAATTGCAAGAAAAGACGACTTGAAACGATATAGTTTTTTTAAATACAATTGTTCGAAACATTGACGATGTTTGATGAAATATTCAAATAAAAATTATTTTCGAGGTATTTTTGAAGCCGTCTAAGTTTCTTATTTTGTCCGCAGTGAGCGCTTCTATCATTTACACCAGTTTTTGTTCTATCAAAGCTATCAATAGTTTAAGCATGCTTATAGCAAAACTAACATTTTTTCCCAAAAAACTTGGTTGCCTTTAAAGTTGGTTGACGGACGATAGTCTTACGTGATAACTAGTTCACAAAACAATTCACGTGTAGGTTGTATCTCCTCCATCCCCAACCACCCACCCCACCTACAACCACCAACCCCACTCGCCATTTTTGTGCAGCCGGTATTCATCGATTTATAGACGTTATATCTATACGGAACGTGACATTGTGACATTTTTTCGTGCATGCTGCAGATTATCACGTCAAAAAATTAATTTGTAATTGCCAATTGCGTAGTAGTTAGTGTGTTGCACTGCTATATGGCTATACCGCAGGCTCTGGGTTCAATCCCTAATCCAATTTTGTTTTTTTTTTTCTTGCGGAATAGAAAATGTTCTGTTTTGAAGTCTCAAGGCAGAAAGTTCTTGAACTTTGTCTTTTTTCTCGGAGTTATAATGGCTTTTCTTCTTTCCTCTTAGCAATTAATTAGGGACTGGTAATAGAATATGCTTTAACCTATATTCGTAACTTCTTTAAGTGTGATGTAAAAGATTGCAGTATTTTCTTGATAGATTTTAGCCAATGCAAGTCAATCCATTGATTTCTTGGAATACTGGAATTCGTCAGATCAAAAGTTTTGGGACTAAATACAAAGCTCAACTGAACTTATATGCAATTTTTCAAACCTTGATTTTACTTTTCTAAGTGGGTTTTTACATAGTAAATCTCACAGAAACAAACATAAACAAAAGAGCTGATGTACGAACCTAAATAAAGGATCGCATTTGAAGCAACCAATCTTCTCTAATTTTGCCCAACTAAATCAAACAATGCTTTGATGGCAATAAATATACTCTTTTTCTTAAACAACTTAATTAAATGCTATATGCCAGAGCTTATAAAATAATCAAACCAGTTGCTGCCAAAAGATTTATCTCCTTCCTTTATATAGCTTGCCTAAAAAAAAAAAAAAAACAAATATCAGGACCGCACAAGTATATTATACAAACGCCACACATCTCCATACTTTATTGCACACTATCCGTCCATTTGTCTAGCTTTCATCCTGTCTCGGACCATCCTCTTCTCATTCACAGTCCGGAAAACTAGATAAAGTGTAATTTATCCGCAAGACTATACTACGACTACTACGACGATGACGACGACTACGACGGCGATGAGGGAAACAGTTCAGCAAATTAGGGTAATGAGAATATTTTTCATTTCACTCCTTTTTTTTTGGTTCCCAGAAAATGATTCATGATCTGGATTTTGAATTTTATTATCTTCTCCACAAATGGAGGCTACCCAAAAAAAAAAAAAGATTCTTCTCGCCAAATCCTCATTAAGCACAAAAAAAAAACACACAAAATAATAATGAGACAAAATAAATGCCAAAAAAAAGATACAAACTTTGGTTTCGTATCTCGAAAGGTCATCCAAACCTGTCGGAGTGTCTGTCGATGTCGTGCTGCGATACAATATGAATGCAGTATGGGCCACACCGCTTGGTAGTAGTTTTTGGGGGAGAGCCTTAAACATTCGTGACATTCTTCGATGTTCCACAGAATAATGAATGTCATATACCAACTGATCGCTCCAAAGCACCTAGATACCTACTCAATTCCAATTCCTATGGCTTGAAATCCAAATCGAATATTCAGCGTGAGTATTCAACTTGCATTGCCGAGCCGCCGCGTCGGCCGATTGCGTGTCATTCTAATAAAAAAAAAAACTTTCGAACGCATCAGTGGCACCATTCTGATGATGATGATGATGAGATACAAATGTTAATTATGTTCAGTGTGTCGCATTTTTCTTTCACCACACAAAAGTACGCCACATGCTCACCTCAACGAAGAAGAAAGAATCTAATGTTCAGCAATATACGGACGGACGATACGATTTATTAGAGTTAAATCCGTTTATCCATTTTGTACGAGAGTACGAGTTGTATAGAGCAGCAAATTGGAACGCCATATCGCATGCATTTGAAAAGAATATGCATCGTCATCGTCCATCGTTGGCCATTAACAGAAGCAACAACAAATAAATCGGGAAATGTCTCAATGACGTTATATTTATAGTTGGGCCGCACCACACTGTGTGGCGCGGCACTCGCACATCCCGATGACTCCAACGACTCCGACTCCGACTCTAACGGACGCACTATAGTATTCAGAAATTCGATACGAATTTCATTTCCATAAATATTCATGAGGCTATTGTTTTATTGGAAAAGCGATGATGTTATTGACTTTTGGAGTTCTGTTTCGTTTTGGTTCGGAACAGCGCGGCTGATGGGCTCGACTCGGAACGGCGGTATTTTCATTTTGCGATTGCTTTTTCTTTTGTGTGTTTGGAGTATAGGAATGTGATCGATATATGGCATCCATCAGATACGAATTACGAATACGAATACACAAAAGAGTATAACGTATTAGATTTGATTGTTTATGATGGCAAGTTGTTTTACTTTATTATCGGTCCAGGTGTGTATTCTTCAGTGTGTTATTTGGTAACTTGATGGGCAAGGATGACTCAACCTGATGATGTGAACTGCTGGCACTACTGCTAAGGGGTATTGATTGTGCTTACCATCAAAATGGTTCTCAAGAGGCCCCAAAATTTTAGTAATTTGATTTGAAAGTTGACTCAATATGTACGAGCTTTGGCTTGGTCAAGAATATTATCCTTTTTTTCAATAGTTTTAATTGTTTTAAGTGGCACCAATTATCTGTAATTATTGTAAATTTGGCAACCATTGTTTTAGCAATAATTTGTAATCCTTTTTGGGCTAAATATTAGGACAGATTAGTCAGTGGCTCACTACAAATTTCAAAAACCTAAATCCTTATCTTGTCAAAAGGAAGGTTGACACACATTTTCATCAAAACAAAACGACCGCCTAATCTGATTTTCACAAAGATTTCAAAGTGCTGATATGTATTTGTAAGAGCTGTTAGATAAATTGGAAGAAGAAATAAGTGATAACTTAGACAGGAGGTTATATAAAGGTGGAACACGTCTAAGCATTTGCTGCGTCTACATTAAAATTCACATCCACATTCAAATAATGTTCATTATTCAAATAAAACAGGTCACAAAAACAAAAACAATTGTCATTATTCAGTTGGCAAACTTTTGTTCGTACTAGTTCTAGTATCACCACAAACCTCTACAAAATCCCATTGACCATATTTAATAGCTGTTTTGACAGTCATAGTATAGGGAAGTCAGAAAAACGTGGGTCCAACTATTCTGTCTGTCTATCTTATCTCAGAAACGGCTCCTACGATTTTAATAAAACTTTTTGAATGTTATTTTTTGAGTAAACTTTAGATATTGTTTGGAATAGATTTTTCAGGAAAAGTCTTATAACGGTACCTACCTCCCATAGGACTGGTTTTTTCGTATCAGATTTACTCGTAAGATACTCGACGGATTTCGATGAAATTTTCAATGTGAAAGCTCTTTTATTAACGATATAATATTAATTCTTTTTTTTTGTTTTAATGATTTTTCAATGCGTTTTTTTCCAAAATCTCAAGCCTCAAAACATTAGAGCAAGTTCATGCGACCCAGTCTGCATTTTATTTGATCGGATGTTTGAGTTTTTAACATAATTTTAAATATAAAGTTGGTACTAAATTCGAAGTTCATTTTACATAAGAACACAAATATGTGATTTTGAGTCAGATACCAAATTATTGGATCATTTTGTGGCCAGAGCAAAATTTGATACTTACGGTTCTTATCAGGCCAACCGGTCGAAAAATGGTACTAGAAGAAATGTAAATATTCTTAGCCAAAAATAAAAAAATGTGTAATTTTACTAAAAGTCTTCTGAATGCGTTATTATGTTTGATCGAAATCATTGAATACGTTTTTGAGCAACTAAGCAAACTATGCAAAATAGCCTTAATAGCCGGGATAAAACTAAAATGCTATCCTTGCCTCTAGAAAACCACACAAATTACTACATGAGAGGTTTGAAAAATATCCATGATGCCCTAAAATGTAAAAATTCACAGTTCACGCTGTAATTTTAATAAGAGTCGGTAATCATTGACCAACGTTTTGCGTCTTAGAAGGGTACAACATCATCAAACTGATATGCACAACTTATGTACCTGGGCGAAACGCATTTGGACTAAAGGTCACTAAACACTTTCATTTGAATTTACTTCAATACAGTCTACTAAAAATAAACAAAAATTATGAAAATTACTCATTTTTTCATTTTGTACGGTTTTCTTCATCGTTAGCTTTTTAAACAACTTTCAATATCAAAAACCCGCTAAAGGCAAAAGCTTGTTTCTACTCAAAAATCAAAAACGGTTTCGAAGAAAAACGTTCAATGCCTAATTAAAAATTTAGATTCTCGTTCAATAAAAAAAAATATAAGATATGTATTTGTTTTTAAATTATCGCCAAATTTTGTTAACGATATCCTTTCGTGTGACTTATTCCTATACAGCCCACCATTTTTAAATGATTTAATTTCATCAAGAAAGGAACTTATAAAATCTCAATTAACCCTCATTACACCTACAATTTCTATTTTAGTTTGTTTCTTGGGAAATTCGTGAATAATAATTAATATTTAAAACAAAAAACTTTATAGACTTGGAGTGTTGAAATTTGATTTTCAATCTATAAAATATAAATCATGCTGCCCGACGGCTCTGACGGTGTTGATGGATGATTTTCAAAGGTTAAACTTTTCGTTGACAAATTTTGATTGAGTAATTAAAAATTAAATTTAGACACGGTTCTAACTTCAATTATGTAATGTCAAACAACCATACAGAGGTTAAAAAGCTGACAAACCTTAAAGTTCATGTAAATTTGGAAGCCAACTGTTACATTGCATAACTGTTTCATGCCCCAGTAATCCACTTTCCATCTCAAAGCAAATTAAATAAGTATATTAATGTTAAAATAAATTTAATATATTTTATGATATATGCAAAGAAAAAATATACACCATGAAGTTAGCTTCGCTTCAGTTACGTTCGCCTCGTGTTTTATCAGGGATGCCATCCATAACATAATTCATCATATTTTTTCACTTTAAAAAACCAGAAAACTTTGTGATCTCAAAAACTAATATGATTTTGTTGAGTTAATTTCGCATAATTTCTACTTCCTAACTCATAAGTGTGTGTTTGTTTGTTAGGCTTTCACGCCTTAACTACTCAACCGATTATCATGAAATAGTGTATACAAAGGGATACGGGCCCGAGGGATAGAAAAGTTGGAACATAAAACTGCTACGTTCTTCTACCAACCTGTGCTTAACAATGAGTGTCTCAAAAACAGTGTAATCGATTCTGCTAAAATTTTTCATTTTCCTTAACGTTTTCCGGATATTAAATATTTTCCCTAAAACTTTATTCAAATCAATATTCAATCATGTGCCTTTAAGTACACCAACTATACGCTGTTGCATGCTTTAATAGCATTATAAGTTTCACCAAATCGGTCCTTTGGCTGGCCGATTTAACTACACCCTCTTATAGCCCATTAACAGTTTCAGTGGAGTATCACACAAAAGCAGCATAATTTATGTCCAATAAATGATTAATGTCGCGCGATTTGCCTGTGATGTCTGATAGTTGGCTGGTAATGCGGTGCGTTGTGTGTGCTTGGGTCTTATAATTATGCGACAAGGCAGTCTGTTGGACTGATGCCCTGGGATCTGGGAAAGACTTTCACGTACGCACAGTGCACACACATTACCACCAATCGTGAGTGTGTAAGTGTATATGGGTGTATTTGTTATGTAGGCACGTTCCGCGACAATGGCCCAGTGAAATTTCCATCTGCAAAGTAGCCATTTTTGTTGTTGTATCTTGCATGTGCGCTGATTATGGTAGATACAACTCGGGGTAGGTATAACACATGGGAAACTAATGTCCAGAGTGCGTTCGTCCAAAACGAGCATTAAAGTTTCTTTGGGTATAAGTTTTTTTTGGCCATCAACAACAAAAACGCAACCGAATACACACAACCATCACCGACCGATATTTATGGAAATTTTATATTTCACTTAGCACTCGACGCACTACACCAGACGTGTGATTTATGTTAATTTCTGATGAGTTTCTATATGTGATTTTGATGTTGCACCTCCTTTTTGTTGGTTGTTTGAATGTTTGGATGTTTTGATGTTTCGATGTGTTTTTGGCATCAATTAGGAATGCGCCTAACATAATGCTGCTTGTGGGTATCGTTGTTGGATTTGAAAATGACCCACCAACCCAAATGCTAATGTGGAATTTTTTTTTTCTTCTTTGATTTGATTATTATGATTTTGATTGAAAGTTTGTTGTGATTTTTATTTCTGGGATTGTTGCCTTTAGGTGTGGTCTTGGACTCAATGTTTGGGTTGAGTGTGTTGTCGTTCAGTCCAAGGAAAAGTGCCATACTTCTTGTAAAAAGAAATTAAAAGTTTGTGATATAAAGCATTAGCCTGGGTTGAATGTACTTCATTGTGTGATTGAAAGATACCTGGGGCAAAGGATTTTTAGAAATTTATTTCAATATGCGATAAGATACGCGGGGAAAATATACAAGTACTCTTCTTATTAGCGAATAAAATACTAGTTGATACAAGTAGTAAATATGAAACTTTCTTGCTCCAATTCTGACAGATAAATGTAAAACATTTACACTAGATCAGCTACTTTTAATTCGCTGAACAGCTGAATAAAGACTGTATAACACTTATGCTCTCGATAGCTTTGGAACAGTTTCCATTTCAATTATGATGTTTCTTTTTCACCAAGTCTGGTTGCTGGACTTTACATGTCTCTTTTCTAGGAATCCCACCAGTAAAAAATGTATCGTTAAGCTATTCCTCAAATTAAAAGACAATACCAATGGATAACCCGATTTTGTGTATAACAGTTTAGCACGACGGAGGCTAGTAGGTAAATATCTCACCTAAGACAGATATCCTCATGTTCTAGTAGAAGAAGTTAGTTAAAGAGTATTTAAGACCCTCCAGCAACATGGGAATCGTGAGTAAATAATTTACTACCGCACCGTTGCTGTCAATGTTGAGATCACCCAACTTTACTTTAATGCAAATTAAACCCATACAAACATTAATACCAAACCAAGTCGATATTCTATAGTCCCCGTCCCCGTTTGAAAAGTCGCGAGTAAGGAAAAAAATAAACAATCTTCGGTACGACTTTTAATGTAGAGTGTTACAAGCCACGAATTACAAGTCACCTTAAGACTTTTTTTTTTGTGTCTTTGAAGCAAAAGTCGTGATTATCGGTTGGTGAATGTTGGAATTTTGCTGACTTAATTACATAAAATCAATACCTTTAGTGGATTTAAGTTTCTTTTTTTGTTTTTATTTCAAAATGAATAATTTAGCCTAGTATTATGTAAAAGAGGTCTTTGACAGCCAACGGCTATCTTCGTCAATCAAAAACGAACGATAGCCCAATTTTCGATTGAATCAGAGTGAAACAAGATGTATATCTATAGCGTTTATCGTTCTCATCATTGAATTATAAATTTGTTCAAGGTTTTTTGAATGGATCGATAAGAAAAAACAAAGCGATATTAAATACACGAAAAGGTCTTCGTTGATAAAAATAGATTCCAGTTTCATATCGAATCAGGCATCATTATTAAATCTGTGTTTTAAAGTGCGAATTTTTTGATTAATGGTGTTGCAATTATTTGTGTGCTACATAAAAACAGATTCGTAGTAGATTAACCAACACTCTCTACTACTTTTTCGGAAATAATCTTGAACATTCGGATAGATCTATTTGAAATTAAAGTGCGTTTTTTATTTCCTTGGCAATTCAAATGTGAACATTGTAGCCTTTAGTAATACAAAGCGTTAAAATTCAACAATTTTGACATTCTGGCTAATTTATCTTTGATTAAAAGTTAGTGAAAATTCACTAACAACAACTGTCAATACATATTATCTCCCTTATTTAGAAAGAAGGGGTCACTTTTCCTTAATAATAAAGCCATAATACAAAAGAAATCAACCATTCCAAAAAATAACGGGGATGGTATACCGTCTTCTCTTACTAAACACTGTTTTAAAAAATGGTATAACACATTTACTGGCGCATGTTTAAAATTACTTTTGCTTTTTGATGAAGGAGATCTCCAAGCTGTAAAAAGTGACAAATGAGCTTCCTGAAAACATGACGGATATTTTTTAATCTTTTAGCTTATATTTTCTGTTCCAAGATGTTCTGCTGAACTGGAAGTGGCCACCAATTACGCGCCAGAAGTAAACTTTCTCGCCAAAAGTGCGCCTGTGAAAAAGACAGGTGGATTCAAGGATTGAACACAGACTAACGATGTGGAATCCGGACACACTATTCATTTATAGCAGGTTGATTTAAAGCATATCTTCAATATTTTCGTAGAGGGACAGGACATGGAACTAAATCTAGTACCATCTATTTAAAAATCTTAGTAGTTTGTAGTAATCCTCATTCTTTAATGAAAAGGGGCAGAAAATAACTAGCTCAACTTGATTGGAAGGATCATTTTCAGAGCTTCTTATTAAGAATCCATTGAAAAGACTTCGAACCCGCGATGATACTGCTGTCAGTCTATTCAAAATGGAGGTTCTATACACAATTCCAAATTGCTTACTGATGTCAAAAACAAACAAAACGCCACCGATTCAAAACGTTTTCCTCTAAATCCACTTTTGTACACCGACTGACGAATACAGTTCGGATTACAGAAAAGCATAGAACGACTATACAAATACATTGTAGAATCGAGCAGATTGTAGACGTTGAGTCTATGGTTTTGGAATTTATTGCTCATTTTCCTAACAAACTCCTACTGTCAGGATTACTGACACTGTATCATGACCTAGGCAGTTATTGTCTTTCTACAGCTATGTGAAATTGTGGATGTGTGTGGATGCAACTGTGTTTTTGAATGCCTTCTATGTGTCATCCAACTAACACGCATATCATCCGATATCTCTATCACTTCGAACGCCTTTTAAAGTGAGAAATTCCACCTCATACACAATGCGGGGGTAGACAATCTACAATATGTATGTTCATTTCACAAAGGGCACATACCTTCCTTCGGAGATATGTATATGAAGTTATCATTTGGATGAATCTTATGCACGTGGCACGTGGGCTACAATGAACATTAATCCATCCATCCGCCTGCATGCTGCATGTATGTATATATCTCACTCTATACGGTCTGCTCTATGTTCTAACATAAGTATCTGCATCTGCATATATACTTCTTCCATATGCGCTTCTTGGTATAATATACCGAAAAACACAGAATCTAGACACACAGTGACGTGACCCGATTATACCCTAGTACAATAAATGTGCATTTGTGATTGCTAAAGGAATAGAAGAGAATAGAATTCCAGCTAGACAGGCACCTCAACTGCAACGGCCAGCCATGGTGTTCCAATCAAAGTTTAAAAAAAACGTCGAAAACAACAGCAATGTGCAGGGATGTTATACGGTTTGAAAACATTTGAGGACCGAACGATTCCAACCGCGTGCTGTTGACATATTTTTGTTTTATGTTTATCTTTCTTCTCTTTTGTCTGTCTCTATGTTGTCCTTGAATTTTTGTGTTGAGGCGATTGGCTCAGTTGCCAGTGTTGGTATCAACTTCATAGATTTATAACGGAGTAGATTAAATTGGAGTTCTACAAAGTTTGTATTGTTCATTTTAAATTTAATTTAGAATATTTTACAATTAAAAGTTCAATTGGCAATGTTCTTTTTTTTTTAAATTGAAAAAAAAGAGAAAAAAAACGTATAACATCCCTGTTCACAGCTAAATATTAATGACTTGGTATGTGCGTTTATCGTGCCTTTGGGCTCTAAAAGGCTTTGCTTATCATCAAAACGCTGTCGGCGTCATCGTCGTGGTAGTAGTAGTCGTCGTCGTCGTTGTCTTTGTCGTTGTCGTCATCAATAGAAACGGTTGTGTCGTGGTAGTTCCATTTGTTCGTGTCATGGTTGTCATAGTCATCCTCGGCCTGCATTCATCGTTTTGTTCTCGTTTTCCCAAAAACGTGTTCAAATTTCTCTGCCAGAGTTGTTTGGGTTCTTTTTACTTTGTTCTTCGTATTCACACTTATCCCAGGTTTAAGATATATATGAAAGAGCTGGAGTTTTGGACTTATATGAGAGTACCAGTACAGTGTTAGCCCCTTCTCCTCCACATATTCCTTTTGCCCGCCCGCCGATATGTGCGATGTGTGAAAACCTGATTTTCATTCAATTATGACCGGCGTTGGCGTGTTCGGCCAAAATGGTACTTAGCTATATGCTTCTATAGCAAGCTCAATGGCTGACTGCCTGGTGCTGGTTGTTGCTGGATGGCATGGCATGGCGTAGCGATATGGTGCCACTACTGCCACTGCCACAGTGCCACCAACGAACGAGGTTAGAATGCAATTAGAAGTTTTAACGTGTGCGATAAACTTTTCTCGACGCATCATATAAACCGGTAGAGATGTGATACAAAGTCGTATATAGAATGGAGCTGCATCACACACGGAGTCTCTTGGTCTCTTCGCTATATAAATGTCCCTAGATGCAGTTGCAGTTAGAGTCCGCTTGGGAAGTTTTATGGGTCCTTTTTAGAAAATTGAAAGAATATACACATATATGCATTTATTCACAGCACATTCACAATATACGCAGAAATGGAAGAGAGACATGAGTTCCTCTTCCTCTCCTCCTCCATGGCATCATGGCATCATGGCAATAGCAATGCGGCGACACAACGAAGGTGGATTATTTGATATGCCATAATGGTGATTCAAATTTGTGAAACTTTAGATAGAGCTACGTTTTTGGAGAAAACTTTTCAATTTTCCTGAAAAACAATTTGGGCTAAAATCCTTTATGAAATTTAAAGCTTTCAACCATATAGTAGAGTTTGCTAATTTGGTTTTATCGTATTTAAAGATATGAATGATGGAGAAGCCCATCAGGAGTTTCTTGTTTTTAAGGAAATTTAATGAAGAGACAAAAAATCAGTATTTTTGCTGGTGTCCTAAAACTTAGTTTGAGATTTATGCTTCCGGTTTCATCCATCACAGTCTGCAGTTTCTTATTTTGTCTGCATTTCCCCCAAAAGCGTCAGTTTCTGCTTGTTCTATGATCCTTCCCGCTGGTGCAACCTTCCTCTGGCACAGAAAAAAACACGGATTTGATTTTTAGAATCCAGACTTAGTATAACGGAAGAGGTCGCAGACTGGGAACTGGTTACCAAATTTATTGTTTGACTTATAGTTATACTTTGCAGGGGCCATTTCTTCATCTAGACAAGGTCTCCGACAGCAATTGCTTACTTAATGTGTTGCAGTGACTGAAACTTGGAGTAAAAGATTTCTCACACCACACATCAAAACACCATAAATGGGTACACCCTTCAATATCATGGGAAATATTCCTTTTGATCAACAAATTGCGTCTTTGGATAATTTTAGGAGACTATCTTGTTGAGTACATCAAGTGTTCTTATTCAACAAGATGACAGAAAGGTGCAGACTTTTGATCTGGACAGCGGCCTTTAGTAAGAAAATAAATAATATATCTACTAAATAAAGAACGATGAAAGAATAAAATAAGGAAAAAGAGAAACTACTAAGTTTTTGTAGTCTAAGCCGTAAAGAAAAAACATAAATGAAATAAAATAAAATATTGTAATTTTTTTTCGCGAAGAGCTAAAGGTTCCTGGCCACAGTCATATGTTGCCCAACAAAAGAGTCGATAAGCCGGCAAGAAAATAATCATCTCTGCAGCTCATTCAAATTGACACAACGGCAAAGATTCCAACCACTGACGAACTGATCAAACAACTGGCTGCAACAATCTAGAGATGGAACTTGCCCGACTCCTGTGTCACTACTACCAAAATGAGAAAATTCTTTTACCAACAAAAGCGAGTAGATAGATATACTAACTGTTCATAACATGATGGGGGAAAAAAAAACCAAGCACAATCGACTTCTGCCACGTGGCCACGAGGATGAGGACACTTCACACCACGGCCCAATAAGATACAGACCACCAACTCACTGCATGGTCTCTCTTTTTGCCCACAAGCTGAAAATCAGCTGATATGCCATTTATTTTGAGAGAGTGACGCTCTAACTTGATTTTTAAATGATAGCAGTAAACACATGCAGGGATGGTTGCCATCATTAAATGCACAGACAGCGATGTACACGTATTCACAGACACGAAAGAATATTTCGATGTCGCACGGCATTCTGATTAGTGTCTTTAATAGCCTTCTGCTTACTAAAGGATCATCACATTCCTCCTATTCGCGTAACGGCCCTGCGCTCTTACTAAAAGTGTGCTGTCCGCAACCAGTACATAATGGGCTTTCGTCCTACAAGTTATTTGGATGTTTGGTAGAGAGATACCGTGTTCTTCCTTCTCCTCTTTCTTGTACATATTGATTTCTGTAAATTTTTCAATTTGATCCCAGACGCACTTCTAGTATATCTAGGATCACTTTTCCGGCACACTTCCAGACACAGTTTAAATAAATGTGAAGCGTTTTGTCCCTAAAATTTTCATAGAAATCATTCTTTGACCGACCACTTCTAAGAATAGACCTGGAATTTGCAAAATTCGACATCGTGCATGGGGCACTTTAAAAAATGTTGGCCAACATGACTGAATTCCCTGGGTTCTCGATTCGCACATAAATTCCTTAAGTTTATGTATTTATTCGATTTTGTTAATCTATTTCATTAATAACAAAAACACTTGTTTTCGAATAATTTGTTAACCAATTATTTCTTGCGCAATAAAAGTTATTGCAATCCATACTTCACACCGCACTTAATCAAGAAAAATACGCATCCACTTCTCGGATAGGTAGGTATACAAACAAAAACAAACAAAATTCACCTTAGCAGTCGGCACACACAGCAAAAGCGATTCCATTTGAATCAAATTGATTTAGTGGCAACATTAATATAATTCATGAACAATATTCTTGGGCAACCTTCTTCTTACATCATCGGAGTAAAAAAAAAAAAAAAACAACAACAAACAATCCAATAGCACAAGATTGAACAACATAATGTATACCCATAATGTTATTCCTCCTGCCGCGGTATGGTTATAAAATTAATCGCATCTCTTGGAACGCACGACATACCGTTCATTTTTGTTGACTACCAAGGTATAACGCCACCAGACAAAATTTGCATTCATAAAAGGGGACGACGACGTAAAGTTAGTTAAGTTGCAAATATAACCACGACTCACGATACAAAAAAAAAAAAAATAATACGCTACCTACTAAATCAATATCTTTTTCAAGAATTTTGTTGAATTACAAATTTAAAAAGCCAAGAAGCCAAATAACACCTTAGTCATCTTTGAAACCGGTCCAAGAAATAGTTCATTGCCTTTTTTTCTTTTTTTGAAAAAATATCGGCAGAAAAAGATTAAAACAAATTCGCACAATTATGCGAAACCGATACACGATTCGATTTTTTTGTTCGGTGTCGGTAGAGTAGTGTGGACTAAAAAACTAAAAACAAATCAGGTACCGAAAAACAAAAATAATTAAATAAACATGACGCAAGTCCTACTTAGAGGTATCCGTTTCATTACGCCATCTACCGTTGGAAACAAGTTTTATCTACCGGTTGCCATTTTGTTTATCTTGTTCGGAAACGTTTTTCAAAAAATAATAAATATTATTATCGCGACAAGAAAAACGATCTAAGACCAAGTCCCACCATCATCGCATCACTTACAACAACAACTATCCGAACGACCCATAACCGAATTTTTTTTTATATGAGATACAATAATTTATCTGACAGCTAAAGTGAAAGATGGAAAGATGAAAAAACTGGGGGAAAAAAAGAAGGAACACGGAAAGTGCAACGAAAACCTACTGATCTCCAATTACGGAGATGTTATACGATCTGATCCCGTGTGTCCATGTCCATGTCCACATCATCGCCATCGGTAGGTTACTCGAATCCTATCTCTCGCTCCCTCTCTTGATGATGGTTCTTAAACAAACGGTTATCTTAAAGTGCTCGTCTGTCTGACCAAGACGACCAAGTTAGCGCATGCAGCACTCCTTGTCCTTTTTTCTTTTTCTTCTTGGATCACAACACTGATCGAGACGATCTTGTTGGAAATTTGGGTAAAGCGGAGGAATCATGATTTAGAGGGCTTTGTACAGAGCTCCAAACCAAAACCAACATTGAATCACGTTTTCAGAATGACTGGGCTGGACAAGAGCTCAATGGACGTGGGCTTGGCAGTTGGTGTATAGTAAATATAGGTATACGTATCTTCTTCATCTGCTGGCGATCATCATATCAATGATGAAGTGACGACTACGACTTTTGTACGACCGACGATGGCACGACGCGACGCGACGGGAGGAGTATATCTGATGTCTTGAATAGGTGGGTCATTTTAGTCATATACGGCTTTTTGACCTACATTTTGGATTCCGTGAAACTAAAAATACCGTCGAAGAAATGAAGATGAAAAAGAAGAACTCAGCATAAACTTGTTTGGTATATTGAGATTTGTTATGTGGGCAGGATGAGACTATGCTTCCTCATTTGTATGGTTTGTTTACATTTTTCAAAGCGGAATGAGGTTGCCGTCGTCTTCGTCGTGATGAACTTGTGAATTTTGGAGGGAAAACAAATTTTTTTTTTTGTAATATCTAGTATTTTCAAGCTATCAATTAAATATTGGCACTTCGTGTTTAGGATTGAAAAAATGTTAAACTAAATATTTTGATTCGTGGTTTTTTTTCTTAAGAAATATGAATGGCTACAGTAGGCTCGCGATAATGTGAACTGCTCAAGCAGACATGTCCTGAAATCCATTAACCTGTCTTAATTTCAATAAATGCAAAAACGAAACTCTGGAAAAACTGTTTAATATAAGGTGTCTGGGTTAAATTTTGAGTTCCTTATTTTTTGAAGAAATTTTATTAAATCCAAGCTTTGCTAAAGCAAAAAGCTTTCTTTACTTTCATCATAGTAGGTACATCATGCGAATTTCAAAAAAGAGAAAACTGCATGAAATGGGCGTGTTTATAGGTGGATTTAAAATAATATTTTGTTATTTTGATATTTTGACAGTTCAATTCGAAATACTGTCACTTGATGCCCCTGTTTTGACATTTTAACAATATTTTTATTTTGCTTGGTATTTTCTATTTTACCAAAAATCGTTCTTAAATTTAAAAAAAAATGCTTGAAGGATTCTTATAATTTGTGTCTCTATTTTATTCTTATTTTAGAATATCCAGTCAAAATAACTAACTTCGATTGTATAACAAAACCATCAACTTTTGCATCATGGACTGACGAATAGCCATTAAAAATAAGGTCAGTTAATGTTTTCGTTATTTTTTTTTTAATAATAATTACCATTAAAAATCTGATCATTAGTGAGTTTTAAAAGTCCATAAAAGATATATTAATTTCACTATACAAAAAAAAACCAATCAAAATAAATTATGTCTTAAACAAAACAAAATCACGTGTCATAAAGTTAATTATTATAATGCTTCTCATAATCCGTCATATTTTTATTATAGTATTCTTTTTTTTTGCTGTAAATTTAAAATTTGCCTTTTGAATTTTATTTATACCAAAAAAAATAGTTGCAAAGTCACCCCATGTTGTGCGTACATAAATAATGCAATAAATTTAGTTGGCAAAAATTAATCAAGTGCTTGCAAATTAATAGGTGTTGGTGTTTATGGAAAAAGGTTTTTAAATAATAATTTATTTATTTAAGGTGTTCTATTTTTTTAAATAAAACCTTTTTTTAATATGTTCACGTCAATTTATGAATGTTCACAAAAATATCATTATTTTTAGCCTTTTGAAATCGTATTCACTCTGTGTTTTTATTGGAAGTTTTTAATTTATTTAACCTAAAAGTGTGTCCCGAGAAAAAACATCTGGTATTTCAGCTTTTAAACATTTCAATAAATAAAACAAATATTATTTATGTATGTGTATAATTATGTTTCTCCTGATGCTTTTCGGGAACTGTTGTTGATATCATTTTGATTGATCCTCTTTGATTTAAAAGCAATTTTGCCTACTACACTAACTAATACCTGCACTTAAAGATTAGGTAGTGAGCAAATAACACTTGTTCGCTAAATATTGGTCGTAATACAATTCTTGCTTCAAGCTCCTTTCTTTCAAAATCTGACAGTGCAAAAAAAAATGGATGGTTGCACCTTTTAAAGTCCTCCATTTTTACACCACTCTTGCGTTTTGCAGCATTCTTTCTGCCAATTGGCTCAGTCTGGTTCTCTTGTAAAATTTCATACATATTTGTTTCCTTATTCCAATTTGTTCTAGCTCTCCAATACCAATCCTTGCAAATATCCCCGAGCATTCCATTAACTATCTTACAAACAGAAGTTTTGGATTTGGAAATAAAAAAAATACCTTGGCCACACAGGGATTTTTACAGCCTACAAATTGCTATATTAACTTTTATTCCAAATCAATATTAAACCAATATTAATATAATATACTCGTAAGAGTTTGCAATTGATCGACTAAAGCTTCTAATCCCTGCCATTCAAATCTTTTAAAAGTATTTCTTCCACCATTTCAAAACAACAAAGTCTCATCCATAATTCCTTGGAATCACCAAATTTCTTTCTTCCTCGAAAAACAATCAATTTTCAAAACTATTTCCATTTTGTTTTGCAAATAATCACTTACCTATATTGCCATACCAAATTATCAACGACCCATCTATAAATCACATTGGCAACAGCTTGAGCAAAGTCCCCAGACACAAAAGACATAACAATTAAAGATAATCTTTTACAACCAAAAGGCGTTAACGTAGCTACTAAATTTATTTGAATGACTTTCCTTCGTAACCATATTTTTTTTGCTTGCCTAACTGTTTTTTTTTTCGAGGTCACAGACGTTTAATGGCGGTTGTGAAAAGTGATTTCATTTCTTTTCATTTTCAATTTGGTAAAAAAATTTTATCTCATGGCTACCGCCATAGTTAAAATTTTTAACTTTTTTCAAAACTAAATTTTAAGCATTTTAATTGCTTATTCAAATAACTCCGATAAATTAAGGAAATAATTATAAAATAAATTGATCAAAATGTTATTTCGCATCATAATTATAGAGATCAGGTAGGTAGTCACCGATTAAAAAACCTTGTTTTCACTATTCCAACAAGGTGGACATTGTCTGGATGAAAAAAAAACCTTTGTCCGCATCGCCAATCTTCTTTCGATTTATTTTTCCATATTAATGACTGGCAACACCTACTGCCTAGCCTATCTGACATTTTTTTTCTTAAATCAAAACGCATCACCCACGCTAAACTCTAGCAAATGCAAATTTAATTAATAAAATGTCTGCCTTAACACATTTCCGCTTTTGATCGCCATGTCTGCTTCACGTTAACAGTTAACCAGGATTCAAACTAGTTAACTTGTTTATCTAGCCCAAGACCAACATCAAAAACCGCTCTGTGTTTGAGTGCGATTTTATGCAGAAATCAGTTCAGGAAGTGAACAGTGAGCAGTGAACAAAAAATGCAACTGTATAGCTATAGGAGAGGGAGAGAGAAAAAAAAACATGGCCGGCGCATGCTAAGCTCATTTAATATCGATTTAAGTGAAAGGAAGCTGACCTCGCGATCTCATTTCAATATCCCAACACAAAATGGTGTTGCGTTTGCGTGGAAAGCTGAATGCATAACCAAGCAAGCGCACTGAATCGCTTCGGTCGTTAAAGTGGTTTGTGTTTTCATGCTTCCATGACGTAACGCAAACATCAGCAAATCGTCTTAATGCGACATGGTCTAGTAGTCTTAAGTGCCCTAAAAAGCCACTAAATCATTTAAAGTGGCCAAAATCATTCTTGACCTCAAATTTTTCGATTCAAAACTTTAACAAAAAAAAAAAAGCATTTAAATGACCTTCGCACTAAGTTTTGAATTCGTTTTAACGGAAACTCATTTAAAATTGTATCTGTCTAAATGAAAAATAAAAAATAAGATACAAACAAAAAAGTTGAATTATTTTTGTATTTACGTAGCAATAGCAACTTTATGTCATCGCGGCGTAACGAAGTGGTTTTTTCGAGACAATTTTGTTTCCCCTTTCGACCGCTACAACACTTGGGGGAGTCAAGAGACTTGAAAGCATATTGTGGTGATCGGTGATTGCGCCTCGATCGCCAAAATCGAAATCCAAAAGATACTAGTTTTCACGTTTCATTTGCATTATGGAGTTTTATTTTTCAAGCTTTTTTCTTGAAATTCTGTTTTTAAGGAGAAGAGCGAGGAAAATTTCGAATCAATTTCAATAAATTTGAAGCTTATCCGATCGATAGTGGTTTCGATTCGCGAGTAGCAGTAACCGATCGATCGAAATGTGAGATCATGCACAGCAGCAAGTTTCGTAAAGCCTGTTGAAGTATAAAGGTGTTGGTGGCGGGACATATGACTGCCCCAGACTCAGAAAAGACAAGCGGTGTGGTGGCTGGTCTGGTGGCGTGTATGTCACGCGGATTTGTGCTTACCTCGAGTTACCGCAAACAAGAGTGTGACGAATATTCTGGCTGACCTCATATTCGTTGAAATAAAATAAAAAAATAAAATTACTGGCAAAAAGAAGAGGATAAGGGGGTGCTATAAGCAATCCTAATTAAACCCCAAACACAGTTGATGCTGGGGGGCTTACGCGGTTTTTTATTTTGTTAAATTTAATCAATTGATTTTTTTTTGAACCCCTGATTAAAACGAGTTTTTTTTCAGTTTGAAAGCCAGTTGAAGGTGTCATTTGATTTTGCAAGTGATAAAGGGATATACAAATTGGCGAGAGAAATTGAAAACCAGATTGGTTGGGTGAGAAGCTGAAGTGAACGAATCTCAAGGTTTTTGTATTTGAATTTATTGAGGTCGTGAGTGAGTAATACATATTTTGTTAATGTAAAATTAAAAGTTCATTTCTTAGTTCTAAAAATAAGTCCTTCACCTCCAAATGAACTTCTTAGATCAGAGTAGAAATAATTTGAACAAGTTTTAATAGAAAACGTGCATACTTATGTGACGAGGTCGATAGCCACTGCGTTTAAATAAAATCTTTTATATCCAACGCGGTTGTCAAAAAAGTTGAACGGATCAAAATTCAAGTAATTTTTTTTCAATAGTTGATAATCATAAGATACATTATTTAGACTTAGCAACTCCAATCTCGTATGCGAATTATGATACAAATTACAAAAATCAAATCAGTTTCGTTTCCGAACAGATCTTGCCAAACCAACCAACAAAATGGAAATAAGATTAAAAATAAAGAAATACTTGGCTTTTTTTGTATTCGTGAAAGAAATGCCTTTCAGGTAACAATCAAACATGATAGAACGATGACAGCAATGTTAAACAAATGAATCTGAAAATTCTGTTCATCCGCCTGTCTTGCTTATTTAAGTATCTCCCCTCCCATCAGAAAGTATTGTTATATAAATGGTTTTTGTCTTTGGTTACAATTCGCCCAAAATTATACTACAGTAATTATGCTGCAATAAATCTGACCAATACTGTACTTGAGCATTATGACATTTGAAAGCTCTGAAAGCTTTAACAGCGTCTTGAATGTTCTGAATGGTTCGAGTATTAGATTTTTCGAGAACCTTTATACCAGTAAAAATATAGGACATCTCATACTGAAACGGGACAGTTTGATTTTAACCGTGGTGACGATTAAATGGTGAATAATAAGTGGTGCTTAGATAAATAAATAAAGAGTTTGGATTTATAGAGATAGAAGTGGTGATATTAAAGCAAAAGAAAATAAGTTTTATTTTCGAACCTAAGACTAAAAATATTACATTATTTTTCATTTTAATTTTACTTTAGGTCCTAAAATAACGTAACTAGCTCCAGCCACAGTTGTTAACGAGAAGCTTAATTTCCTCGCAAACGACTCCAATGATTTTGATACAATTTTCTGGGTGCAGCTTCGGGTTCGAGTCCGTTTGATTTTTATGGAAACTTGAAACTTCAGTGGTACAACTTTTGGAAACAATTTTTTTCACTACTGACTTATTTTATCCGACGAAGTATCAACTCAAACAATAATTATTTTAACATTGGTATTGTTCTTCAAAAAGAACGTTGTTCTAAAAAGAAAAGTTTCATAAAAGCTGCTTTTCATAAATCACCCGTGGCTTCGCTAGCGAATTAATTTCTCCAACTGCCGGAAACAGTATTTTTTCTTTATATAAAAAAGAAAAAAGGTCCTATCATGTACCCATTAAAATGTGTGTCAAAAATTGCATAATTATTGGGTGATAAGTTAAGGCATGAAAGCGTGACAAACAAGTAAACTCACATAAAAATTGTAATCACAATCGTTAGAGTCGTTTAAAAATCAAAGTTCGTTAAATGGGTATCATGGAAAACTTTGAATATACACAGTTTAAGAACCCCTCTCCATATGACCTTGATAACTACATTAACAGACTATTTCACCGAATTTTAAGAAAATCTGAAAATAAGTTTAGGCTGTACAAGAAACAATAGCTCCACACATGGTTGTCTATACCATATTAAAAGTTATTGCTTGGTTGCCATCTCTTTACTTTTACTTTTCTGCAAACCCATTACCTTGTTGCCCTTATGTTGTCCCTATATAAACATCACAACTTTAAAATATTCGTTAAATTTATTACAAAAGAACAACCACTTTCACTGAAAATAAATGTTCCAATTATAATTCGTTCTTCAGAAGTGGTATCACATAACATTGGATGAAACATCATAACCATATTAACTGGTTACCTTTCGCTACTTCGCTTCGTTTTGATTCCAAATTCGCTTGGTTAAACATTTATCACACATATTTTTTTGTTAGATTAATTTATTAAAATATACATTTCGTCGTCATTTTGATATAAAAATGTTAAACTATTAAAATGCCAAACAAATCAAAAGATTGCTATCTATCGCCAGTATAGGTGATGATGACTATGTTATATGCATCATCCTGTATAAACAAAATGAGATGAGATACAAAGCAAAATTAATATCCCTTTTACACACAGTTATACTGCGTTTTATATTTTTATTTATTTTTATGTTAAAACTGAAAGCATAGCTACAAAAAAAAACTTCAAACAATGCATACTCAGAGTGAACTCAATCGTAAAAAACAAAATGAAAAAAAAAACAATACAAGAAGAATTTTAAATATTCCAACATCTCGATACTGCAACTGCAACTCAAAGTCAATATTTTGCAATTACAACACACACACACATAAAGCATTATATATATCACAGAGCAATCCTCCAATCCCAGTTTCCACCACTTCCGTTCCGGCCATGTTTTTCGTATCCGTATGTGCATGTGCAATTTTAAATAATTTAACTGAGCAAATGAGATAAACAGGGTGAAATAAAAAATATCCAAAAATATCTTCATGAATATAAAATATAATAATATTCGGTAAATGGAATATTAATGGTTAACTGAAAATACATATAAATTTTTAAATACAGTAGATATATATGTATGTAGTGTCCAAGGACTTGCTGAGAAAACATTCTTTTTCCGCTGCACAGCTATACTTGCCTTGGATTCATTAATTTGTCTATATAAGCTTGCTTTTCATGCATGAAATTCCTGGAAATAGCTCGGCAATAAGGAAGGATTTATTTTGTTTTTTACTTAAAAGGCACCGTGCTAAGGAAGCGTGAACATCGTACGAGTACCTGTCATTGTTTATACTTCTTAAAACCCTGCATGTATTATGTATACTTCTGTTATTTCATACTTAAAATACTGTTGACTTTCGAGTTCATTACAGACTTTGCTTAAGGATATTGTCTGAATTGAATCCTTTGAGTGATTTGCAATTTACTGGAGTTGATGATCAAAAATATTTTGCATACAAATCGGGAGGTTTTCTTTCAAGTGCAACTGACACACAGACTCGGAGAAATCCGCTGTACAGGAACGAGCCTAAGAAAATTTCGGATCGATCTGTGCATAAAAGAAAACTGGACATGATTCTGGATCAACAATTCAAATTATTTTTCGGTCTCAACAGATGGATCCAGTAGTACTCCGTGTGGCGTACTGGTTAGTGTTTCGGACTGCCACACCGAAGGTTCTGGGTTCGATGCCTGACTCCACCGAAGTTCTTTTCCGGTGTAAATTATGTCATGGAAAGTGCTTCTATGTTAGCCGTTCGGATTCGGCGGTAAATTGTAGGTCTCCTTCCATTCGTGCAGAATATCAACGCACACACAGGAATGGTTGAGAGTGTACAAGACACCACAGGCCCCGGCAGCCGCACTTATGGAGCTATTGTGCCAAGTATCTTTTTTTTTTTACAACAAACGATGGGGGGGGGGGTAGTGTCGGTCTTCTTTTGGGCTTTCTTAGCGTCTTCAAGGTCGACTTTATTAAAATATTAATATCTTCATCGACAAGCATGCGGCCATAAAAGTAAGGTTATTGTCGCAACGAGTTGAAACTACTCAGCGCAACAAATCTATTCAAACTCCGATGTGTTTCCGAACATAATGATTCGAGACACACACGGTAACAAAATGGCTGACCAGTTGGTGAATAAAGGTTTTCATCTTTCGAAAAGAGCCAAATGGCATAGGTACATTCGGAAATGGGAAATAACAGTTTTACCTTCCTAAAGTTTTCAGCGAATCCCTTCACTAAAGAAGGTCATCAAGCGACATTTGTTGGGTTTCGAGGAATGTAAGTTCAAAGACTTCAAAGAAAAGAAACCCTTTCTTAAGCTAAATAGACTCCGAATCCAAATAGGTCATAGCGCGATGGAAACCCACATGATAATTTTTAGGCGTTAGCGCAATTTTGTAGAGTATGTTCATTTTTGCATTCAACCCTCGAAATGAGCAGATCAATGGATCTAACAAGATTGCAGTGACTTTTTTGTTTAAGCTTCTAGCATATTTTTCATCTGAACTCTGAAACGTAAGTCTTATAAAAATTCAACTTCTAAAGGCTGTTTTTTTAGACGTGTGGTTTTCGAGAATAAATAAAACGCATATTATAACTCAATGTTATGGCCAAGAGTTAAGCTTTATTATAAAGATAAGGAAAAGTGATGAAAGATTTTGGAGAAGTGGCCCCCACTGCTGGCTCGAATAAATTCCTGGGCCGAATATTGCGCGATGCGTAGCACAAACCAAACCATTATTTTGGCAATACATTTGCACGATTTGCAAACGTTGTTCAGAAGTAAGTCTATTCATTATGAAATGGCAAACCAAACTGAGCATCAATCAAGTGACAGCTGTCAAAAAGACCAACGCCGAAAAAAGTTTTGTCATATTAAACCACACTAAAAAAAACACTTTAACTTTTAAAATACATTAGTCCAGTCCATTGGTTGTTACATTTCTGGCATCCATATTTCTCCTAGTAAAATAAAATAGAGAAGTGATACTGTAAGACAAGGTATTGTGGATTGTTATCGAGATGTTGCCACTGTCAGTGATACTGTGTCAAAACGTAAAACAAAAACGCCATATTTGAATCATTGAATCATTTGAAAATTCATTAAAAAACTTTTCACAAACCCCGTGTTTTAGAACCGAAAGACTGGACTTAAGTAAAATTCGGATAAGCGCGATTTTTTTGGTTAGCCTCAAAAGTAGTTTTTGAAACGAAATATTAAAAAAATTGAGGAAGGTTCTTTTTTAAATTGACATCTTTGAACTAATGAATCTCAATCAATGACGTTTGCGCCGGACAACCGCCATTATCCCTCAAAACTGCTTAGCCACTAAATAACCTTGAGCCAGTATATACCTGCGACTAAATCGTGCAACTATATCATATCAAATACATCAAACTAATAGCGTTGTATAAATCTAAGTTGTAACTGCTTATGACCTAATTTGCACCTTAAAATGAATAACGAACTAACCCAATGACCCTCGTTTCTCATCCCAACATATACAAGTCAGTCCAACTCTGAAAAAAAAAAATAAAAAAAATGATCATTCGACATTTAAAGTGGAGCTCGTGATGACCTCGATACCACCGCGCCGCCACCACCACCACAAGTTTTTATTTTTTAGTCTTTTTATCTCACAATTTGTATCTTTTTATAGAAAAAAAAAAACATAGTTTTAAACCATCATCTATTACCATTATAACAACCAAATGGGTAATGTAGTTTATGATTTATAAATCCTCGAAGCTGCATAAACTATATACCGACGCGACGCAACCGAACCAACCGCCCGAACGGCAACGGAGCTAGAAAAAAAAAATATAGATACTTAAAATATTCTCCAGCTCTATGGACCGTTTTACATTCTCCACGTCCACATCATCCTCGGCTCGGTGCGGACGCGCGGAGTAGGTTTAAATGTAGTGCCATTTGTCTGTCCGTCTGTCTTTTTAAATGAACCAGCCATATAACTTGGCGGAGAGCAATGATGGAGGTTTAATTGTGTAAAGGCGCGCAACAAACCGAAACTGCAATTTAATATTTCATCCAGCGAGCGCGCACAGCACAAAAGTAAAAGATACAAAAAAAATATTGCAACATGAGATCACTCCCATCGCCTTAGCCATATTGCCATCATGGAACATGGAGTGCAGTGATGGAATGGGGGAGGTACAGCGAGCGTACAGAGCAGGCATAGTATAAATGTTCCGTGGCAGAACTTATGACTTGGTTAAGTTTGTGCAGCAGCGTCTCACAAGATCTCGAGTGACATTTTTATTTCACGGTACTGCTCAGCTGTGAGCTGCGACTGCGACCCAATCCGGGGGCATAACTCAGTATGAATTGTGGCGTAGTTTTCATCTTCGTATCGCTTATTTACTTCGTCTTCACCTTGGGTAGCTGGTATCGGTTACTCGCTGTTGTAGGTAAGATACCCATACTCTCAAGCCAGCCATTGTGGTCACAAACAACCAACATATACTTTGCTTTGAACTGAGCTGTCAGGAATCCGATTACTAAGCGAGTTTAGCCCTCAGATACGGAGGAGATGATGTGTAGTTGCTGCTTCGCTGATGCTTAAAAAATGCTACCAAAATAGTTTAGTCTTTGGCATATCATGCTGATCGGTTCGTGTATGTCCTTTTTGTTTTTAGGGAGAGGACGACACAGGATTCCAACACAATCAAACAATTCTTCATCCACACAAGATAGATGCAGATGCAAATGTCAGCGGGGTGGGTTGAATTTACATCTCTGACTGCATGATAGCTGATTTCTTCATCCGCCTGCATGGTCAGTAGAAATGTCACCGGGTGTAGTGAGGTCGAAGTTGGAGCTGTCGCTGTGAATATATATATTTTTTTCCAAACCAGATATATAAGATAGAAGCTTGTTTCGTTGTTGCTTTTTTAAGCTGTAGCAACCAGTTCCAAAGCGTTTTCCTTTTTTGTTGCAAGCAGCATGTTATTTGCTATAAGCATGGAACTTTTTTTTATGTATTTTGTATATATATAAATGTACGGGAGTATTTATGTATTTAATGGACTTTTCGCCATGCAGCCAGCCACTGTTTGTTGGCTTTTGGTAGTTTGTGGGTTACCAATGGAAGTGAGTCATTGGTTCGGACGTTTAAGAGAGTGGACTTTTCATCGATTAATCTTGGTATGCGCCATGTGTTGTTCTTTACAAAAAAAAAACTAGAGTTGTCCTTTTGGTTGGAAATTGTGAATTCTGTTGAGAGTAACTTTTTTTGTTTTAAATATTTTTTAAGCTTTTGTTGCTTGAAAAATTATTTATAATTTTTTTTTCTTAAGGCACATAATTTCAATATTTTCATTTAAAGTTTTTATAAGAAAATTGTTTTGTTTAAATTCAGTTACATACTAGGCTGGTGCTTCAAACGCTGAGTTTTCGAACTTGATCAAGCTTTACGGACGCGTCAAGTTGAAAGATGACATTTGAGTAAATCAACTAATCGAAAATGGAAACAAATAATTTTTTGAATTATCTCATTATTATTTGTCTTAAAATTCAAAATGGATACAGAAAATCTAATTTCAATTCCACGAGATCCTCAGTCAACGAGGAGTTCCAGAAACCTATGTGCTGATGCTCATGGACATGTACGAGGGAGCTGTGACAAAAGAAGGATTTCCAGCTGGAGTCACCGAAGCGTTCCAAATCACAGTAGAAGAGTCTTGAGTTAATGACCCATTCACCTAGAGATATCGTATGAACCCATTTTTTAATTTGAAAAAACTCAAAAGGAAACACACAGAAACAGTAACAGTAGTTTGAAACGTTAAACGCACGCAAATGTTCAAAAATTTCGACTTTTGCTTCAACTTAGCTTCATGCTACGTGGTTTGTGTACTTACTTTCTGATGCCAAAACGTAACGTAAAAGCTCAACGCCTCATTGTGTGCATACGCGATTTCTTGTGTCTGAACTTTTGCGTTCTGTCAATACGAAGCTGAAAGCGGCATTGTGAAGCAGACATAAAACTTCAATTTGACTACGGTTTGATTAAAATCTAGATCATAATATTTCTCTTCGTACATGAAGTTGATAGATTTAACTTTCAAAATTGTAACATTTGAATAAGAAACTCGTTTAATTTATTTGGAAAATATCACAAGGTATCTATACTCTGTCCAACATAAATCGTCAGTACAGGGAAGATAGGAATGTTTGTATCTCATTCGCACTATTTTGTCTTCCTTAGAAGGTCTATTCATACAGGATTTCCCTAGTAAGCATTTCAAATAGAAATATTTTTTTAGGGTTACCGAATTTTTTTTTTTTGGTTGAAATTTTCACATTGTTTTATTTATACAAAATAAAACAAATTAATCTTTTTCCACACCACCAAGGTGGCTTACCTATTTTAAATAAAAAACGCATCAAAACAAAAATTGTATTCTTTAAGATTATTATAGCTTAAAATTAAATAAACAAATATAATAAAAATTAATATGAATTCATCTTTTAAATATTAAATAAGTAGGTAAATATAAATAAATTATTTAGCACAAAATGCATAACTAAATAAACACTACACAACTTAAACAAAACACAGTTCTTTAAGGAAAAAATCTAAAAAAACCCAAACGTAGTTGTTGGATATCTTGGGACAGTATTGAAAAAATGGCAACGATGAAATACTCTTTTCCTTTAGAATTTCATCCATCAACGATGGATTCAATATTAAAAAGGGACAGACCTTAAAAAAAAAGTTATTGCCAGTTCAATTCCAGTGGCACATTTTGCTATAAAATTGTTGTGAATATAAAATAATTTTGTAGCGCATTTTGATTTCCTGTACTGTACTGTGTAAATTGTTTTAAGCAAAATAAGAATCCACTTTGAAATGAAAAAAAAAAGATTCAAACCTTAACTATCACTACGTTCCTTCTTACAATTTTTAACACCAAACGAATATGTCACAAAATGTTTTTATGGTTTTGCTTTTACTTGCTAGTTTCACTTTTATAGTTGTTCCATGAATTAAGTATAGATAAAAATGAAACACTTGAAAGACATGTTTTATGTCGAGTCTTTAAAAAACTTTTTCTGAGTGTAATTTTTTATCGACATTAAAATTAAAAGATATAGCATTAAATTTTATGATATCTTATAACATTTGAACTAAAAGAAAACATACATAGTATCAGTGAGAAACAACAGAAGTTGTTTTATTTTGTTTAAAAATTGAAGGACACCTAAGAGCCATATATCTTAACCTTAGAGAGTTTAATACTTATCTTGTCAAACTTTATATGTACATTATACCAGTTCGTCCATATCTACTTATTCCGCAAATGTCATTTGTGAAGTAAACAGATAAAAAATGTAAACGTCAGCAAGATGCATAAATCGCTATACTATGCTAAATAAAGCAAATGTCAAAATAGAATAACTGGCATTGGCATTTGCCGCCATTTTCAAAAACTATAGTTTCTTCCGATAGGGTAACAACTCTAGCCAATTTCAAACTCTTATTTTATTGTTACACAACAACATCAAAAATAAAAGATAAACAAAAATTCTCACACCTCATTACAGTCTGATGATGATGATGAAAAGTGTCATGCAATCCACAATATTTTATGTAAAAAAAAAAAAAAAAAAAAATTATGACATAAAACAATGACAATGCTAGAGAGGACAAAAGCGCGCTGCGTTCACAACAATAACGGTAATGAATGCACAATGAAACTATGCCCTCAATAACCCGAGCTATATAAGTGTTGAATACTTTCGCTTTCGCACTTGGATGGATGAAATGATTCTTTTCAGGTTGGTGTTTTTATTTTGTTCGTTTATTATTGTCTTGTTACTTGTTTCTGGCAATGATGGCAATAATTTGAGTGACATCCATTTTGTTTTTGTTCGAGGTCAATTACACATGTAGCAACTGAGAATTGACACTGAAAGTGAATATGCGGGAACAATTTTTTAATTGGGGTTTATTCTAGTGGAAAATAATTTCAAGAACATTATGAGGATATGAGCAGGCTTGTCAGATGTGGCGATTTATCGCCAAACGGGCGATTTTAAATTTATTTTGGCGACACAAAAATCGGTTTGGCGATGTACCCTAAAAAGGGCGATATTTTTCGTTTTTGGCGACTTTAATTTTTTGAATCGAATTCCTAACACTTTATTTCATTTTTCTAATGAGCACTTAAACCTTAAATTTTTTCCATTCCTGGATGCTGAATGGAGTCATCGAAATAGTAATTTTGAACGCAGGCACTTCAGATCGATTTCTTTCTCATCCATAAAATAAATCACGTACGTCAAACCGAATTCATGCGTTCGATTTCCAACCATAGTCAACAATTGCTAACAATAGTCAACAACAAGGCGTTCCTTTATTTACGATTTGTGAATGTATGACGTCATAACAGCGTTCCTTAACTCACGTTAAAGTGTCAAATAGTTAATATTTGTTACTATTTCCAACTCACCTCCATGACAAGAGTTAATATTGTTGGTCTGTCAAATTGGACGTATTGTTCTAAATAATTAAAAGTCTTCATTAAAAAGCAAACCAAAACATTAAAATTTTTTGATTTGGGCATCAAGAACGTCTTTATTTTCCTTGAGTGAATCAACAACAAAGAATAAAATTGATTATTTGCCAATATTGAGCGATGTAGAAAAATAATTTATTTAGTTCCTCAATATAGTCACAACAAAAATTTAAATGTGGTAGTTTGACAGTTTAACAAATTCTAAGAACGTACTGTTCCTAAGTGGTTGGTAAAAAACCCAACAAATCCTAACAAAATGAAGCTTCAACAAATTTCTGTGACGTAACAACAATTTATTGTTGACTATGGTTAGAAAAAGAACGAACTTTAGAATTTAAGTGTTTATATTCATTCCACAAACTGTTCTGTGAAAATAAGGTTTTTGAGTTTTGTGATAAAATGCAGTGGAAAATTTGGAAATTTGGCGATTTTTTAGCGATTTTAATTTTAAGTTTGGCGACTTCGCTTTTTTAACCTGACAACCCTGGATATGAGGTGTAATTTTTAAGCAGTTAATGATGTCAAGTTACAAGATTGAACGTCCAAATGGCAAAACTTTAGTATCGAATTGATTTTGAAGAGGACCTCAATTTTGGTATAAGAAAAATCTTAACCGACAAGGCCCATTTTAAGACGAATGACTGCGTTACCAAGAAAAATGTCCGTGAATGCGCATATTATTTCATGTTATGGCCAAGAATTTAGCTTTAATATAAAGAAAAGGGTTTGCCAAGTTTTAAAAATGATTTCGGCAAGTGGCCGCCGCGGCGAGCTTGATTAAATTCCTGGGCGATTATGTCGACCGAATATTGGACGCAGCACGCAATGTGTCTTGAAACCGATCTATTATTTCGGTAATAACGATTTGTAAACTTTGTTCAGGAGTAAGTCTATTCATTATGAAATGGCATACCAAACTGAGGATAAATCAAGTGACAGCTGTCAAAAAGACCAACTCCTAAAAAAGTATTGCCAGATTGAAAATCACACGTCTAAAAAAACACCCTTTATTTCGATATCTCCTTTTTTGATTGAAACCCCCATTTATTATTTTTTTCTTAAAAACTACTTTAAGGATTTCGATATAAAATATTTACTCTGTAGGTATGTGTTACAGATAACCTACAAAAGGCACAATTCACCATTTTTTTATAAACCAATCGAAGAATTTTGTATTTTTCAACAGTTCTTTCGACGATGCGATATTTTGAAAATATGTAGTTTGAAATTTTTCTTTAAGCACCTTTTTTAGTGTTTTGAATTTGAATGATACAAAAATGCGTGCTCAAGCTTTATTTTTCTATTTAAGGTAATCGAAATAACTTTTTGCAGTCAAGCTATCCATAAAATTCTGCTATTGAATACATCCCATTACTCTCCTTTGAATGTTGTGTAATACAAAACAATTTTAATTCACAAAATCTCACTGTCAAATCTAAAAGTATTATTTATTGTGTTGTAAAACACAATTCCAAAGCAAAAAAAATCCTAGATTCCTAAAATAATTGCAACTGCTTCAATTAAGTTTTATATCATTTTCCAGAGTTGAAATAAAAAAAAATCGAAAACACACACAAAAAGCCAACACAAAAATACCATCGCAGATACTTGAACACGCCAACAAAAGGTTAATGTCCTTTTTGTTTTGCATTTTATGTTCAGCAATTGAACACACACATTTAATAATAAAATGCAATTTTGGTCAAATCGTTAAATTTAATTTAAAAACAAATCCCATTGAACTGCAGGGAAGCTAAAGGATTGCTGCTGCAGCATCAAAACCAGCAGCAAGCAGTATGCAACTATTATTCCCATCTCCCTCCCAACCTCATAAAGCCAATTCTCTCAATCAAAACTATAATGCTTTTGTAGCGGTTTTAAATGTTAAACTTGTGTGTATGTGTGTGTGTGTAGAAAAGAAAGAATAACTAAACAAATCCTCAAACAATTGGCAATTGCAACAAAAAAGGTTTAAGCAAAAAAAAAGTACAGAAAAAATCCACAACAAAACCGTGGATATAGGATAAAGGTGGCGATTTTGCCAAATCAACAATTCCAATGCATGAGCCAAGCCATTCATTCGATATGATCGTGTCCTGGATGGCTAAAGTTAAATAGTCTTTTATGATCCCTTAACTCGTCCTGATTTTATTTCAAAAGTTAAACAAAACAACAACAACAAAAAAAAGTCAAATTAAAATTAAAAAAAAAAAACAGACAATCGGTATCGAAATTAAAATATATTTCCATACACACTCTCATCGATGTATAGGTTTGTGTTTAATATTTCCTTATTGTTGTGTGCAAACGAGTATAACGGCTTCTATTTGAATCCTGAAACATTTGACTGTGGGATAACAATCAAAGCGATGTGGCATCATCGATTTGGTCAGCGTTATTGGCTTCTCTGACAATGATTGGGACGCTATCGCAGCATACCTTACTAAATATGTATGTACGATGGACGAGTACGTATGTATAACAGGTTACGGGTGGTTAATGAATGGGGTTGAAATATGGAGCTTTAAGGGATTTATCGCTTATTGACAGTCAAAATCGTTGTTTTAATCCACATGTTAGCCTCTAATTGGACTAATGGGACAAAGCACACAGCATACGAGTAGCTATGTCTATAGTGTTAAAGGGTTTCCTTTTCTATTTTATAAATGTGAAAATAGTTGTTATATGTGCACGATGGTATTATTGCATGTCCATGGACTTTGAAAGGATTTATTGGATTAGTTTAGTATTTAAGTTGTGAGATTTGAGTTAACATTTTTAGTTGGTAGTCGATTAAAAAAATACATTTTGATCCAGTTCGTAGCTTATCGTTTGAATAATTTTAATTAATAAAATCTGGTACAAAGGTACGTATTTTTTTATAGAATTTTTCGAATGAGATTTTCGTTTTCAATAAGCTAGTCAACTATAAATAGGCCAATATATTGCAAAATTATTGAAAGTTGGAGAGAAAGATTTAAGCTTACAAGATCCTTCCTCGTTCCCATTAATTTTTGTATTTTGAATTTCTTTCAAAACCATCCTTTGAATACATTTTCAAAAATATACATTATAAAGGATAACGTAGAAGCATTTCACGTTTCAACATTAAAACAAATACCAGCGAAATTAAAAAAGACAAAAAAATTAAACTGGGTTATATCACCATCTGCTGTGTAGTACTCCCCAGCGAAGCCGCACAATCACTTTAATTTTCCAGAGAAGGAAATAACCCCATGAAATCGTGACTTAATTTTTTTTTTACTTCTCTGTCCAGTCATCCAACAGTTCGAGATACAAAATGTGACTTTGCGCAGAGATTCAGTCTTGATCAGATAATTGGCTCAAGCTGTTGGTTACCCGTATATTTACAATGAAATGTCGAAAGTTCACTTTGGTCGGTGAGACACACTTTCTTAACAAATAATGGTTACCTTTGGTAACATGTAAAAATGTGGTTCTGGTTTTCTTGGGGGCAGTGTAAGTGCATCATGGATAACGGTGGATGCAAATTCAAAGTGTACAGTTATGCTACACCTACGCCGTTTAAGCTTTTGCTACACGATAATCTTAATGCACTTAGTGAGTGGGATTTTTAACGTTAAGAGTGATAATTTGTTTATTTTTCTATTTCAATTTGGTACAGATAAACCGTTATAATTTGCCAACATTGCCGTATAATTGATGATGATGTTTTGTTTGGAGATACCAGAGTATGCGGCTATGGTATATGGCCATAAGAACGTTTCTCCCTGTTCAGCAAGGTACTTGACATCTGAGACAGAATAAATATCGCACATTAGGGTCAATTTTTCAACAGCGTCTCGTCGTCGCGTCTGGTAATCAGCCTTACCTATCTGGTGACAGCCTGAAAAGTGAGGAATTTAATTGAAATACTACCTGAAAGATAATCCATTTCAATTCGTTATCTTTTCTGAGTAGACAATCCGCATACTACATTGATAATGAATAGATTTGCAGGATCTTATTTTGCAGACTTTTTTGGACTTTTAAGAAATTGACATTTTTATAATTTTTATAAATTATTGTTATCCAATTGGAAAATAATCAGTTCCGCAGTTGATGCATGTTGCAATTAAGATTTAAGGTTGGGATTCATGCTATCTTCTTTTGAGCATGTATTCTGGAATCAAAAAATTCAAGTTTTAGGAAGTCAATTAAAATGAGAAATTCTGTATTTGCCAAATTCAAAATCGCATTTTTAAAATGGTTTCTTTTTGGAATAAAAAAATCCTTATAACTTTGACACTTTCAAAATACTTTGTAAGAGAGATTTGGTAAGATATTAAAGGCTTCCTAAAACTGTGTACGCCCAACAAAATAAAATGAACAGTTTTTTTCAGTATACCTACATTTTGAAAAGTTTAGATTTTTCCTTAAATATTTGTAGTTTTCGGTTCAATTCTTATCGTGCCATATTGAAACACATCATCAGCTATTCGTTCACATTTAAAAATATATTTGGCAGATATCTCGCTTAAAAAATATATACATATTTATGTGAGATGTTTTTTATCATAGGCTGAGTAGTGTCCAGGATTTACTAAAAAAGCACGAAACTTTAGTTTATAAAGGTTTTTTTTTTAATCACAGATTCTCAATATTATTCCCTATACAATTCTTCATATGAATCAATTAATATAATTTAAAAATGTTGGTTCAATATATAATCTTAATCTACTTTGGCCCTGAGATAGCAGGGGCTACTAAAATTCTTGACTGAGATAGCAGCGGACACTAAAACTCTCGACTGAGATAGCAGCCGACACTAATTATTAAACCTGGAACCTGGAAGCCCACGTCTCATCAACTCTGAGATCTAAGCTTGTTAAAATAATGGAGTTCGGCCCTGTACACCAGATTGGTACACGGTCACTGGTGTCATAGGACTCTACTTGCACTTTTTAAGATTATTTATAACAGTATAATATTTACAATTGATTCTTATTCCATTTTGCTTATGATACCTAAAAATAATTGTTTGCACATTAGGGGCCTTAATTATAAACATTGATGTTTTATAATACATTTAAAAAAAATAATCATTATTGGTACTTATATTATTAGTCAAGTGGGGGTGTTCATCTCGGGTTGTTCAAATCCGGTTGTCCTAATTCGATTTTCACTGAATCAAACTGGCTGTCTTATGCATATTTTGGGATGCAAGATAGTGGTAATTATAAAACAAACAACAAAAATGTAAAGAGAATTCCATCCATGCAATCGCAAGTAATTGTTGACTATGGTATAAAACTGGTTTGACTGGTATGGGCATAATAATGCTATACGGTCGGTGAGGAAATGCTCTGTGGTGATGATTGCTTGTGTGCAATGGAATTGTGCAACGGTGAGAATTGCTATATACCAATACATACGGTCTGGAGGAGTAAAATCCCCAATTAATGTGCGGTGGCCGGACGGAATTGGTTATCTTTCAATTCCATATGTACATATCATATATAATGCAGCGGTAGTGGCGTTTTATTACAACTATAAAGCCCTAAAAGAGAGTCTAGTGGGACTTCCATCAGCAAGTTATAAATCTAGTAAATGACTTGCCCCCACTTCATTCATTAATTTCGAGTAGAAAAATATATTGTCTTATGAGACTTCTCTTTCTTGACGTCCAAGCTATACTATTTCGAAGGCATTGGAAAATCTGGCAAATGCTGTTCAAGTCATATTGTGTTGGAATATGATCAGGTCATGGGTCCCATTGTCATTTAGCAGTTATTGCGAACCTATCAAAATCAATATAATTAAAGATCCAAGATGCTAGATTGTTACAATTACAATGTGATATCCAGTAGTTAGAATTACTGACTAAACATTAGTAGTTATTAATTAAAAAAAAAAATATTTGAAAAAGAGTTAAAAATAGAAGAGTTTCATTTAATACTTCTTTCATCACCATCTTTTCCTCTTATTTTTTGTTTTCCTTAATTTTAATGTATGGCAATACCTGTTCTTCATTACAATACTAAATCTCCCCTACAAAATTGACATTTTGTACTTTTTTTTAAAAGTTCAGTGCCATTTTTATTCACCAATAAAACTCACCTTTAATAAGATATTCAATTTCAATTGGCACAAGTGACCATCAAAACAGCATTTGCAAGATATTTTCGGTTCGACGGACGTCGATTGCCTTGAAGAGGATGATATTACCAACCAAAAGCAACAACAACAACATCCAAGAGTTAAATTAATATTTAAGTATAAATTTAATTGGCATCAGTGATGATGTCACTCCTTACAGTTTACAGATTACTCACATCACATCTCAAAGTCAACCTGTTTTGTTCCATACGCATACCTATCATCCATATAGAAGAGATAATACTGATATCTTCCTGAATATATATAGGGTTGGACACATTGTGTGTGTCTGTCTAGATATAGACTCGTACAATCCTGGAATGGCATCATGCTACTCCTCATCCGCACAGTGTGTTCGACTTCCAGGTGAGTTGACATAAATCACCTTAAAACTGCTGCTCCCACATCCAGTTTGTCCTTGATTGGATTGTGTGTAACGTGTAAGGTATGTGGGATTGGTCTCGGTATCGGGATGTATAGTGGGTGGTTAGTACTTACTCGTTTCACATTTCCGTTACACAACCACATAAGGAAGTCGGCTCAGAGACCAACTAAATTAAAGGTGATTCGAGTGCAATGCTGACGTGAACTGTAAGTGATGGGACGGGACACGGGAGTACGAGTATCTTAAATGACTGAACAAACTTGCTCAGGATAAAAGATTAAAAAAAAAAAAATAGCAGGAAGGTATTGCACTAAACGAGGCATAAAATGATCTTGAAGGGTAATGAAAGGAATACAAAGAGAAAGAAAAATGCCACCATATGCGGTGATGGAGTGCGGTCTGGAATGGCATTTAACTCCATTTTGAATGGCATGCCACTTGGATTGCTTTGGATAAAAGAATAAAAGTGGATGGCCATGATGATGATGTGCGGGGATATAATATGTCTGTAGAGGTTTGCCGTGAACAAACAATTTACAGATACTCAAGTGTGGTATGCCTACATGAATGCCGTGTTGACATTTAACGTTTTTATTCTTCCTTTTTTTGCTTTATAACCTATTATATCAAGCCCTTAAGATGTGGTTGTGTGTGTGTAGTTTATTATTTTGAATAATGTGTTTTTTTTTCTGGACTTTTAATGTGCGTTCGCCACGCACTAACTTTAAGGGTCTAACGAAGCTTACTTCCTCTGTAGACTTGAGTTTCCTGTTAAGCTTTATTAATATCCTTATAATGTGTATTAACACATTGCACATTCGTATAGTGCGGCTAAAGAAATTTTTTTTTTACTTAACAGGACGTCCACGACTGGGCCCATGGCTTGATTGATAAGCATTCCTAGCGTTGCATTGTTACTAGGAAAGTTTTTAAGGAGGGAAATGCTTTTGGCTATTTTACTTGAATTTTTTTATAGAAGTATAGCGATGGAATAAAGAAAGACATGAATCATTTTGAGAATGTTTAAAAAACACAAATGTTTCTATCCCCTACCCAAGATCGAGATGCAAGGGAGTAACAGAAGCACCTACCAAAGTATGAAAATTATTTTCAAGCCTTTCGGGCCTCATAAATTAAAGCCAAAGTCGAACGGGGAAGAATATCTCTTGCATTATCTTGAGGCATTTTAAGCGATGTTGCATTTTGTTGAGTTGCAAGAGCCACTGATGAAAATAGTTTGAGGGTTTTAATTTAACAACAGTAGATATCATTGAAGAATTAAATTCCTCTCAACAAAATGCTGTCAGATTTTTCATACCCATTAAGTTCGGAGTAAATTGTGAATCTATGTGAAGCTAAAGGTATTGTCGTCAGCAATCCATTTAGTAGATAAGTCTGAAGAAAAGGTCATTGATAAGGTCGAGGAAGAAAATTGGAGACAAAACGGAACCTTGTGACACACCACCATTTATTTTATGAATATTAAACTGAAAACCTTTCAAAACACATCGAATGGAACTGCCCAAAATGTGAATTCTAATCCATTGAAGAATAAAGTCGCCGGTACCAAATGCATTGTAATGTTTTTAGTCTTAGGTTCGAAAATATAACTTATTTTCTTTTACTTTTAAATCACCACTTCTATCTCTATAAATCAAAACTCACTTTCAAGCTCTTTATTTATTTATTTATTTATTTTCACCCCATTAATTATTCACCATTTAATCGTCACCACGGTTAAAATCAAACTGTCCCGTTTCAGTTTGAGATGTCCTATTTATACTGATATAAAGGTCCTCGAAGTATCTAATACTCGAACCATTCAGAACATTTTAGATGCTTTTAAAGCTTTCAGAGCTTTCAAATTTCATAAGCTTGAGTACAGTATTGGCCGAAGAGAATTATTACAGAATAATTAGTGTAGTATAATTTTAGGCGAATTGTGACCAAAGACAAAAACCATTCATATAACATCATTTTAAGCAACCTATTTCAAATTCTTCTGAAATATCAAGCGCAATAATCTAACTTTCTTCAACAAGGATGTAAAGATTGACTCCCCTGTTTGGTATGATAAGACCAGGGTCCTAATCGATACGACAACCAATTAATTGATAGGTTTTTCCGAAACACATTGACTAAGCAAAATATTTTAGTTTAAAATTCGTGATATTATTTACATATGTACCTACATATGTATATCCCTTGAAAAATATTTGAGTAGTATTATTGTAATCCTTGTTTTATGAAAAAAAAATCGTTGTGTAAATTCTTGGATCTGTTTTCAAATGCGAAATTAAAACCTAATGAATTTTAATTCAATTTTTCACGAGGCACAAGGAGGCACCGGCGACGTACGTTCCTTTTTAGAATTAATTTTCCAATTTTTTTCTTCAAACATGAAAAACAAATTAACATGATTAATTCAAAAATCCAACATTTGTAGTTTGAAATAATAATTTTTTTTTCTTCAATTCCATTGCTCCTTTTTTTTTTTGTGAGAAGGAATAATATGTGACATTCCTTGTTCGAAACAACGACACAAAGAAGTCGTCGGCGATGAGGACGCCGACGCCGACGTTGACTTTCATCGCAGGTTCTGTTTCTTCGATACGTTTTAAGTTGCATATTTAAGCATTTCATACACAATTCCACACAGAACTCTGTTTACGAATGTAATTTCCATAATTACATGATAAAAAGATAAAAAAATACGTCCCGGATATGCATGAATAAAACATAACCGAAGATTTGTTTTGATATTAGATGCAGAGCGATATCCATGCACGAGAACAAAGAACGGAGCACCTCAACCTATATGAAATGATATAGGAGACACACACATACATAAAAAAAAAAAAAAACAATGCTCATTTCAAGAAAAAGAAAATGAGAAAAAGGACATTATATTTTATCAACCTCCAACCCGACCTATACGCGACCCTTTGTATAGAAACAGGATACGGAAATAGTTTTTGTGTTTTGGGCTCCCTAGAGTGGGTCGATATTTTTATTTTCCAGCAATGCCTATACAAAACACCTTCTGCTATTTTTGGACAAGAATACAAAAAAAAGGAAGAGACAAATATGTTCCAGATAAAGCCTTCTATTTCGAAACACGGGATGTAACAAATTGATTCTGTGTTTTTACTACACGAACACGCGGAGACACGCACCTTTTGTCCCGAAAACCCATATAAAAAGGAACAGCAACAAAAAAAAAAAAAAAAAAACATTCCCGAAACTTGATACTCAAAAGTCAATGGTCAGGAGGTATCCTGTATCCCATTTCTGTTGTAGCTATACGAGTATTTTGTGTTTGGTGATATGTTTTGGGCCAACAGGTGTTTCAGGGTGCAAACTTTTTTTTTTGCTGGATGAGAGTTGGATTGTTTCACGCACCATTTAACCTCTCGGTTAGCTTAAAGTAGTGCTTGGGAATGGATATTGAGGAATTCATGAGGGAATGATTTTATTTTTTTGGTAGCATATGTGAGAGAGGTTTTGGATTTTTTTTTTTTTGTTTTTGTTTATTTTTTGAGTTTCTATGTTTTCCAAGTTTGAAGTTCTTTTGTATTTTTTTTTTGCATTTGTGAGGATACAATATTATTTGAGTGTCCCGCAAAAAAAAAAAAAACAGAGGGCTTCAAAATGTCCTTAACTTTGGGGACATGTGTAAAAATGGTCATGTCTGTGGCTCATGGGAATCAGATTGAAAAGGCTGCAAATGACTTTTAAAATGTGGGAATCTATTCAGTCAGACAACCAATTTAAAGTTGAAAGGAAGAGAATTCATACCTTTTGTTTTCAAAAACAGAAATCAATGTTTTTGTAATTTAGAAAACTACGTGTTAACATTGATTTTATTAAGGTGTGAAATGGAACTTATTTGCATAAGGGTTAAGGATATACTTGGTAATATGGGACTTTGAAAAATTCTCACATAGCTGAAGGCAGTCACAATATTTTAATCGGTCAGAATGAAGGAAACCTATAGTGAACAAATTAGGAATAAATCCTGCAACTACCTTGAGAAAAATTCAGCTATTGGCAGACGTATAGATTTCGTTTAGAAGGTAGCGGACTTGTTGGGCACATACCTTTTTTTCTTATTAGCGATCGACAATACCTCCACTTTGTGTGGTGAGCGATGCCTTTTCTTAGTAATGAAAGTTGGTTAGATCTTGCGTTTTTAGGTTCATGCAAAATCTAAAATATATGGATCAAGACGTCTTGAAAAAATGCTGCAGTTCAGTCCTTCCCTATTCGTAGTTTAATTCTGACAGCATTGGTATGTAGAAATGGTAGTTTTGAATGCCATTTTGTTAGTTGGGTTGTTAAATATTTTTCATTTGATTTGATTTTGAAGAGGAGTCACCCGGTATTTGAATCGGTTGACGCTCCTTTGGATAGTCTGCCAGCTCAGGGAAATTAAAAGTACCCAGAGAGTTTTTGCTTGGATTCATTTTTGATAGCATTGCGATTGCCATTGTTATATGAAAGATAATTTCATTTCATTTCATTTTATTTTATTTTATTTTATTTTATTTTATTTTATTTTATTTTATTTTATTTTATTTTATTTTATTTTATTTTATTTTATTTTATTTTATTTCATTTCATTTCATTTCATTTCATTTCATTTCATTTCATTTCATTTCATTTCATTTCATTTCATTTCATTTCATTTTATTTCATTTCATTTCATTTCATTTCATTTCATTTCATTTCATTTCATTTCATTTCATTTCATTTCATTTCATTTCATTTCATTTCATTTCATTTCATTTCATTTCATTTCATTTCATTTCATTTCATTTCATTTCATTTCATTTCATTTCATTTCATTTCATTTCATTTCATTTCATTTCATTTCATTTCATTTCATTTCATTTCATTTCATTTCATTTCATTTCATTTCATTTCATTTCATTTCGTTTCATTTCATTTCATTTCATTTCATTTCATTTCATTTCATTTCATTTCATTTCATTTCATTTCATTTTATTTCATTTCATTTCATTTCATTTCATTTCATTTCATTAGGCTAGTCTTAAATATCTAGGTTAATTGAGGTAATCAAATCTTTTAAAATTGATCAGTTTCCCAATAATTTTATTTTTTCCTCTTAATTTAATTTTACTCCATTCAAATATTCAACTGAAGCTCTTCACAAATTGTCTTACGGAAATCTCGAATCAGCATCAAGTACCAAATGAATTGAATCTTTCATCTAAGATACAGATTTTCTTATCGTCCTAAATATTTTTATTATCAATACGTTTATGATTTCAATAGCTCCATTCAATCCACACAAAAGCCTATGCAGTCAATGAAATGAAATTTATTGAAAGAAAATCAAAAAATTCATAATATTTTGCCAAATGCTCTTGATTTGCATTCAAAAATGTCTATAGTTTTCAAATTTATACTCTAAAACCTTTCCAATACAACACTCACATGAATGTAAACTTTCAATCAAAATTCAGAAGTTGGATTGTATTGAAAACTATTTTGATGAAAGGTAACTTATCGAAAAAGTGCTCCTTTCACGTTTGAATAAGTTTCCTTATATAATACTCGTGTACTTATAAGAACTAAAACTGACTATATTCCATATGAGTAAGTGAAAAAAAAACATGATCTAATATCCGGGATAAAATGAATTTATAAATCAAAATGCACTCGTTTGAAGGGGGTTATAGTTATACATTTCAGAAGTAAGAAACCCTCACATCAGCACCACACCAACACCACCACCACCACCACCACCACCAATGCATGTTCCAGTTGTTTTATAAAATTTTCCAGGAATTTATTTATGTTTGAGAGGATAATGCAGATGCATGACCCAAATTTGGGGATAATCTGTGGAAGAAAAGTTCTTCAAATATTAATAGGATTGGTCCTGATCCTGATGGTTGTATATATGAAAAGGACGAGAGAACTTATTTACTCAAACACACATGGTTGTGATGGTTTGTGTTTTTTTTTTTTTTTCTATTTCAAATTCAAGGAGGACACTAAACAATGTTTTGGATTTTAAGGACGAAAGAGATGAACAGTTTTTAGAGGAATTATTATACCTAGTTCTCCTTAATTTTTGATGAGGTGCAGAATAATTATTTGAAAAATACGTCACGTTTGTGGATGTTTTTCAAATATCCTTAGTTTAATCGATATGTTATCCTTAACAGCTGGAGTTGAATGCATTATTAGCAATGGGTTAGAATGGGTCGGTGTTTTTGTTTTATGGATGATACTTTGAAACAGAGATTTCTTTCGTTATGCAATTCAACCGTTTGGTAACATTGGAAGCAGGTTCGAAATAATGATTTGTTTAATCTGAAGACAAGACCAACAGTTTATCAATATGTTTTATGTGGGTAAGTTTGTAAGGTTGAGATATTTTTCACCAAAAGTCGTCGTTTCCGAATATTTGGGTTCCATTTTGGGTGCAACATTCAAACAGTGCTATTTGGACATTCAATATTTATGTTCTTCTTTCAAAATATTTCTAAAAAAGACAACACGATATATTTTTTTTTTTTGTTAAAGCAAATCTCTTATATGTTCAAAATGTAAGATTTTAAACATAACTTTATTATAAAGCATATCAAAGTCTGAATTCCAAAGCCAAACAATCAATTAATCATCCATTCCAACCACCCCTTCTAATATTCACTCGGGGGGTTTCCTGGTAACAAAGCAATGCTCATAAAGGATACTGGGAGTTGCTATTCGATTTGCGGTTTTCCATGAAGGTTCGCTAATTTAGTATTGTATCAGTAAAGCATTGTCTTCTAACTTCCAACTTACTATTGTATTGTGTTCCATTGATGCAAATCCGTTTCTAGATAACTATATGATTTCAATACAATGGTGATGTGAGATATTAAAACCTTCGAACTGTATGAGGTTGGCAAATTCCTAAATCAATGTCCTTCTCTTGCATCATCTATAGACAATAATGAACTACTTACATACTTACCTACAGTCCATTGTCGACCAGTCTAAGCAAACACACCCCGCTGCCAGCCAGTCCGGTCGCTAGACTTTTATTTCCAGTTACGATTAGTTGAATCTTCTCAATCATACTCCATTGACGGAATATCACCCGAAAAATCTTTCGCTCAAAGTGCTCCAGGAGCTTTTCATCCCATTGTGTCAGGGTCCACGCTTTTGCTCCATGTAATAGGAAAGGATAATAAGCTTCTTGAATAGTCTCCTCGGTCCAATTTTTTTTATTTCAACCAGCACTGTGGTTGATGATACTGACCCGTTGAAAATTGAATCCGTCTTGAATTTTCTGCTTCTTCCGAAGTCGTATGCATTTTATAATCAGCGCTCAAGGGGTTACTAATAACCTTATCATAAATTTAAGAGAATTTGGATAGGGAATAAAAGGAGATGTTCCGAATGTCTGTAAACAGTAATGGAAGGGACAATTTGAACCGGGTTATTCATTCCACGTTCGTGTAGTACGGCTAAGGAAATAGTCGCGATACTTAACAGTAAGTCTAAAATCAAGCTCGCAGGTATTTTGATGGATATTAAGGTAGTTCCACACTATCCCACAGTGTAATACGACATGTCAAAAATGTGTGATGAAACAGGTGTATAATAGTGTGGAAACAGAATATGACAGCGCAGATCTCATACGATTTGACATGTGCTTAAATCTGAAATATTTTTTTAGGATTGAATGTAAAACCATCACACATTCCTTCCCATTTTTTTAACATGTCGTACTACACTGTGGGATAGTGTGGAACTACCTTTAGTAGCATTCTTGGTATTACGGGGAAAGGAATGCATCAAGTTATTTTTCTGCAGCTTTTCAGCTTCGCGGATTCAAGTACCACTCATGAAAAATGGAATTTGGATAGATAATGCTTCAACGACAGAAGACCAGCATTGAGTTTTTGATTCCACGCTGCTTTATTATGATTGGAATGAAATGAATCATATTTTCGATGATCTTTAAAAGTATTTTGTTGTTGTTGTAAAAGTGTAATAACCCTGGTGTTTTGCCTTAAAAAAGAGGAGTTTTTAAAGTTTGCTACTTTTGTAAGACCTTCGCTGATTCTCGTCTTTTTTTTGATATCATTTTTGATTGATTAAAATCTAGCCTCAAGAACGTTCTGACCCAGTTAGCACTCTGTGCAGTTAGATACTCACCAATATCACATAGCTGAATCTGAATGCCTTCAAGGCTCCTCAATCATAGTTCCATCTTGATCTTGACAAGAAGAGAAACTCCTTCCTCCTAATACTACAGTGCAAAGATATCAATTATACCAATAAGCGGGTTCCATTGTTTCACTTCACTTCAACTTCAATTGCTGGTTGTTGGATGGATGATGCTGATGCTTTATGGTTTATCACATTCTGGCCAGGTAAACATTCATCTAGAACCTTTTGGCAGTTGGCTGACGGTGCTGGTGCTGATGCTTTCGCGGTTCTAATAACAACTCAGCATCAGAGCATCACATCCTCGACCTCATATAGCCCCGCAAAGATAAATTATTTGTAATTTCACATTTAAGCAAATAGCCATCATCATTTATCATGTTATTCTTGGTCCCATACCCATAGTATCTTTTGTTGAGCTTGAGCCATTGTGAGGTTTAAAAACGAAAAAAAGAAAAAAAAAAAACAGATACGTGTAATAAAAACTGTTTCCCGTTAATTTATTGCTGTATTTAACATTAATTTTTCTTCTTCTCATTTCATTTGCAGGTAAGACACACACACATGTGATGATAACGAGGTTCTCTGGCTAATTACAATCGTCTGCCGTTTTGATAGAACCCACTTCTCCCCAACCTCGGCTGCGCCACGCCGCGCCGCATTAAAACAAAACGAAGTGGTGGCGTGCGGCTGTTTAGCTGGGGAAGGATTTCTATCTAAACTTAGAATTACCTAGCTACTCGTAGAAGTGTTGGCTCTTTCATCTTTGAGATACTTTTTATGCTGATAAATAGATATAAAAGTGGGAAACATTCTACAGCTTCTGCTGGTGAGTCTTGTTATTCACCATTTATGTTGATGTTTGTGGATGGAGGATGGGTTGTTAAAGATATATTTTAATGAACTGTAAAATTGCAAAGAATTGGAACACTGTAATTAAGGGTGGAGGAGGTGGCCGTGGCATGGCGTGTATGTTGGTATAGTACCTACTAATCTGCGAGTTGCAAAATAAAGCTTATGATGGTGATGATGTGCCCATGAGCTGTTAATTTGTTAGAAGTTGATTTTCTTTTTTCAACCTTTACACACACAGACCAAAAAAAAAAAACCAACATCTGCCTCAAATGGGTAAAGAAGCTCCATAGGGAGGTGCTAGGAACACGAACATTTATCCTAAAAAACAAAACAAAGAAAAGAACTGCGTTTAAAGTAAATTAAATGAAATACTGAAGAATGTCTTAAAGGGGGAGAGGGAGAGCCCACTTAAAGCAAAGTGATGTTACACTTTTGTTAGCAAAAATTGCCGCATGAAATATTTCAGACTTCGGATATTACGTTTAACTTGGCTAATATGGGAATCGAGGGAAGCAAAGCGAAGGTATACACTTTACGATAGATACACTGTAGGAAAGTATTCCGGCAATGTTAAAATAAAAGATATTTTCCATGCATGATGTGAGCTTTGGTTTTGAGATCATATGGTAGGTACCATGATTGAGGGTAAATATACAGAGAAGTGGGATGGTTAGGAATTTAGATCACTTCATGGAATGGATGATGGGTTTAAAATTGGAATTTACTTTCATTGTATCTCTAGTCGTTTGATATAGAAAATAATGTGAAACTATTTTGATTAATTGTGTTAAAAGTCTCGAAAGTTTTGATGAAATTCTTTTTCGATGGTAACGACTTCCTATTTGTTTTTCGATAGATTGTTGCTTATTACTTTCTATTCAAGTATGTTGTGTTATGCATTTACGTTTCAGTGATTTCTAAACGATGTGTTTGTGTATAGAATTCAATAACGTAAGAGCTTAGAGTTCAAAATGTAAGAAATTAAAGCCATAACGAACTTAGCTCTGTCCAAAGATGTACCTATCCATTGTGTTGTACAAATAAATACCTATTCACAATCAAAAATTGGTAACACATGGATTTGGAAGCTTTAGTACTGATAAAAGGTAGGAAGGGTAGAAGGATGTGCACTTGCCAGGATTTAGGAGAATTAACCTTACAAACAGCTTTTCCGTGATTTATATTTTCTTGATATCTAATATATAACTTTTTTTTTACACTATTAGCCATTTTGTAACGTGCTGTTCTTCTGCGGTTGGACCGTTGCTGGCATGCCGGTATCCACTATAGCTCGTCGGTGGGGTGGTTCTTTGGTCCAATAACTCGTCACAAAAGAAAACCATGCCAGTCTTGTTCATCTCGAGCTGTTATGAGATGTGCGAGAATGTTGCCTCTACCCTCCCTTCCATGGTCGCTTGTCTAGCCGAAGCAACCCCTTGACATGGCATCTTCTTCTTCCTCAGTTCATCACTCTTTCTTACCTCTCCTCTTCCTTGACCTTGACGTCGTTTTCTTCACTTTAAAGTATATTTCATCTTAATATCTTAATTATTTCTATTTTTAATGATTTAATAAAAAAGAAGATGCCTCCCCGGGAGGATGGTTTTGAAATGGTGGTGGGGGGGTGGGGGGGGTGTTTACCATGTACCTCAATATCAAATTTAAAACAAATAAAAACATTTCTCATTAAGAAAACTTATGTTACTAATAAAAAGAAATACAAATATAAATACAAAATACTTATTTATATCTTAAATTTACATTGCACTATAAAAACAAAAAATTAACAAACAATGATTACCTTTTTTTTTGGTTCAAGCAGACAAAAAAAAAATAAGTAAAACACAAGCGTCCAGCTTAGTTGGTGTCTATCTGAGAACTGTCAAACTTGAAAGTTTGCAATTAGAGATGTGAAACAAAAATCGATTTTTCGATATTCTACACTTTGTTGTTTGACCGAAAAACTGTTGGCAGATGTACCCTATTGTCAAATGCCCCTTCCTATCCCACACTTAAATAGCTGGCTATTAATTTCTGCACCAAAGTCCTGACTAGGATAAGGCCAGATTATGAAAGCAACATTGACTTATTTAAAACATTTTTATGCTTGACTGCTTGAAGCAAGTCCTTAATACAAATTTCAGGTAAGTTTTCAAAAAACGACCACCGACGCAGTGAGGTAAAATACAATCATGATTGTTGTCGTTTTTTTCTGATGACCGCTACCAGAGTGGGTACAAATAATGAAGACACGGAATCAAATGAAACCCGTTCCACAAACAATCCCCGTAGTGTAGAGCATTTGCAATCATTTTTAAAGTTTGGAATTTCAGCAAAATACCGTCACGCACCAAGTGGAAGTTCTTCGAACTATGCATCTCAAGCAGGTTGTATTGGGTACATTCTGTAGTTCCCTGTCGGACGATGCACAGAGTTCATAGAATAGGACCACATAGAAACAAATTTAATGTGGAAATCATGCAACAGAAGTGGCATTGGATAAGACAAACACTAAGCAAACCTTACCTTTGTTCAGGGTTAGAATCCTGAGGTCAATAAAGGCATTGGAAGTTGCAAGATCAAACAAAATTTGGAGGTCACCTGTTTTCACAGAAGATTAGTCTAAAGTTGTTCAATCGTTGATGTGAATCTAGAAATGTAGAAGAATCTTGTTACTGCCCTCTGCTCCAGGTAGAGTTAAAGCGCTGCTATGTCTACATCGTATGTTTTTATCATCGAAACAAACGTGTTTGACAGCCTCAAATTTCGTAAATATTTTCAAACTCCATTAATCCATCGATGAAACACCGAAAGCCGACCAGTGCCATTGCAATGACTGACTTAAAACCTGTTGGCCAAAGTTCTGAACTAAAACCCGCGCAAAGACTTTGGACCCATAAATTTTGTTTAAAGTAAGAAGCATATCGTGAATAAATGTGTCTTTTTTATATAATTGCATGATCAGCTATTTGAAATATAGGCCTGAGTCTTAAGTAGGGGCCCGAATCTGGGTCGACTTTTACCTCCAATGTCAAAATCACTTATATTTTGGAAGCAAAGTCAAAGCTTTTTCAAATTATTGTATCTTTACAAAAAGTATTGAAATGCACTATATTTTAAACAAGGACCACTTATCTTTTACTTTCGATATCATTCCTGGAACCTTTTTAAAAAAAAGTTAAAATGCCTTTGCCCAAAAGTAATATTCAGCTTTTAATAAATAAAAATTCATCCGGCAGTCCTCTGGACACCGGCACTATTACGGAAAGTTTAACAGCCGGAACAATTTCATTCCAACTCATCCATTTACTCTGCGGGAATATTCGATATCACAACAGGAAGAAGGAAATGGTAACTGCCTGATCACGTAGGCGGAATATTATTGTGCCCGAATAAAAAATATTCAATGAATGGCAAAAGCCAGCACAGTAAATTTATACTTCATCGTTCACTTCGATATTTTGTTTTCCAAATACCACGACTACGACAGACACGTGCGAAATTTTTATTTATTCCCGATTAATGCATTCGTCACGAAGAACATCTGTGCGAATTAATCGAAAAAGAAAAGTGCAGTATTTTGTATCTTCTTGCAATAAAAGGATAACGAAAGGAAAAGATAGAATGAAAAAGTGAAATTTGATTGCTTTTTTTCTCCCGCTGTTGAATGGAAATCCGAAATCCACACGTGTTTCGTTGGTGTAGACAGAATAGTGCCCCTGCCTCCACGATTCACAAACGATAAGATGTTTTTCAACTTTCGATAACACTTTTTCTTTTATTTTTTTTCGGTCGCCTTCGATAATCACACTCGATTATTGTTATTTTCTTTGGATAATTTATTTGGTTTTTTTGTAGTTTGTCTCCCACTGTAATGACACACAGAGTAGGTATGTATCTATGAGATACATAATTCCACAAGAGACAAGACCTTGGACTAGTTTTCGAAGTTAACCATTTTTTGTGTCCCTTAATCTCGTTCTTGAGTGTGTTGTTGATTAATGATCGAATCGCTATCGTGACAGTTTCAACGATGTTTTTTTTTGTTTGTGCTTCTGGAAGGTGGGCGCTTGTGTCTCTCATAGTCTCCATAATGACCAGTTTATTTTTTTTGTTTTGGTTTTTGCCATTTCAATCGATGGATTCATCTCGTTTACCCAGTACCCGAGATCAAGTTGAACCAGCATCCATAAAGCCAGCAACTAGCAGCAGCCATATTCGCCGCTGAAGTCATTAAAGGAGAAAGGCACAGTTTCGATTAAAAAAAAGTAAAAAATAAAAACTGTCTAAAAATACCTACACTGGCATTTTTTTTTCTGTCCCATTCGATCTTGACCACGTGTGTAGGTTGATAAAATTCAAATGAGGCAATGTTCACTTTTACTTTTTCAAGTCGTCGATGTTATGTTGAATATGCGACAAGCCACCACTATGGGTTGTCGGAGTCAGCTACAATACCACACCACAGCCTCAAGGGAATTTTCCTCGCAGACAAAATTTTGGTTTGACATTTAATTAATCGAACCATTTCTAGACGAAACTGCTGCGCACATATGTGCATTAAGCATGTGCATGGCGAAGGGGATGACGATGGAGCAGCCGCAATCAAATTGGAGTTATGATTTATTTCGTAAAAAAAACCTGGTGATACAGACCAGCACAACTGTCCTTGTTCGGTGTTGTATTTATGAGCCCATAAATTGCAGAGTTTTACCGGTCCGATTTCGATCCCCGCCCGCCCGGTCTGATCACTGGTTCGAAAAAAAACTTTTCCTTTCTCTCAGATTTCCAAAAATGCAGCGGCACGCGGCAGTCGATATTCCACTACGTCATTAATTGACTGCGCCTAGCTGATCGAAGAAATCCACTGTCATCATATAAAAAAAAAAAAACAGTCAACCCAATCACTGGTCAAACTGGTCCGAAAATTGATTTTGACCAGTTCTTGTTGTTTTTGTATCTCAATCCGTGAATCCGTCCCATTAGCGAAATGATACCTTTTAAAGTCGATAACTGTCATTTGGAAGTCATAATTTTTCGATAACATTACTTATTCTATTGTGAATCGCCACAAATTGTGTGTAGTGTGTACTTTCATTTCGATTGTCTTAATTTGACAATCAATGCAATCACCGTTTGTTTGTTTTTATTTAAAAGATTTTTTTATGAGAAAAAGTAATCAAAACAAGCTGTTTACACGGAGGATGATTGGTGTATCGAGATGTAGATGTCGCTTTGGCATGTGCAAGTGCAACTTATCCGGTGAAATCGAACATAATGATCATGTTTTTTATGTTGCTGCTGCACCTAGATGATCGATCAATTACAGTTAACGATTTAAAGGTCCGTATCCAGTATCCACCGTCTACCACCATCATCTTGTGAATGTTGTGTGGATTTGAAAAGTCTCACAACAGTATGTGACATTTCCTATCATCACTGACATCGCAATTGCAACAACCAACACCTGATATGGAATCTAGATAATTGGATAATATAAAAGTGCTGATGGTTTGGGAAGTAATTTTTATTATTTCTTGAGTGATATCACTTTCGATAAATCATTTTGGATTGTGTTTGGGGCTTTAAGTGGTGAGTAAAGAAGTAGTTTTTTGGTAGGTAGACGATGGATGAGGTGAAGTTTCAATGGAGTATGGCGGTTGTTTGAAGTTTTATACGGAGAAAACTTTCGATTTCTTTTAAGGATCAATCCTTTTGGGAGTTATTTTAATTGACTGGAAGTTTTGATGCTTATTGTATCTCTAAAATAGTATGTAGTGACTTGTGTCATTAATTAATTTCAGTTTGAAGGTTCAAAGGAGATTGGCCGAATTTTTTTTATTTATAGAAGTGAATGAAAATTCAAGGAAAATCACAGAGATTTGATATTTGAGAAAGTTTAGTTAAGGTAATATTTCGGATTCAACTTAATGTTTGTCGAATAAGATGAAAGGTGTGGGTGTAATGATGAATCAAATTTTATTGGAATATATTATAAAAAATACACAATTTATCAAGAAACATAAATAAAGTCACAAACCTACTTGTTTTTGGGACCGCCTGGCTAATTCATAAGGAGCTATGGAGCTATTTCTTCTTACTAATGTTACTTCTAACCCCACCCTCCCGTATCAGTATGATATACGAAGCTTATAATTAGCATTCTTTTATTCTGGGGGCTTGTATGTTTTCGCAGTAACTAATGGACTTTATTTTATTTCAAACTTGGTTCACTATTGTACCCTTTTCTTTTTTAATCAGTCCATTCTAACTTTGCATCAAACTAATTTCGTTCCCCTGGCCTCGTTATTATTTTGTCACTTGCGAAGTGGTAGCCATGACATCTTTGTTTCGCATTGTAAACTTAAAAAAAACAGTGTCGGTCCTACGAGGCTTCCTTGTGGAACACCGTATTTAAAAGAGTTACTCGGAAATATGTTTATAATTGCAGTGTTTCGTCAGTCATAGTTTTATTGTGGTTCAATAAATAAATTTTGTGTTGGCGATTTGGCTTCGTTTTCAGAGGACTCTTTTTTTATGCATTGAATCAAAAATAGTCCGAACTGTATTTTTTTTCCATTTATGAATCATAAAATGCCTTCAATCTTGTCAATGTCATAGTACATTTGTACACCATCAAAGGAAACATTGTGTTCAAAAAAATAATATTACTTTCAAAAAAGACCCTCTTCCTTCCAAGAAATCCTCCATAAATGCCCTTCATCCTTCCAAATCGTAAGTCAGCAAACCAATAAATAATTCAAACACCTTCTTCACGTAAAGTGTTGTCACTCTTCTATGATTGACATACAATACATCATCCAAAATCAATGTCAACTCAAAAAAAAAAAAAAAAAAAAAACGCTTTGCAAAGGAAGCTCTAAATAATCCTAGCAACCATTATCATCAAAATGAAAAACAGATGATTAAACGCAATTCCTTTGAATTTGTCATTCAAACATCAATTTGAATCTTAAAATCGATTATATCGAAGCATACCTTTAAAAATAAAAAAAAAAAACCTTCTCAACATACTACTTAAGTGGGCGTAAGAAGAGAAGCCGCCCCATCAGCATCAAACAGTAACTACACAAAATCATTCAACAATTTAAATCGGAGATTTCCAACGAAACATTTTGCCTTATGTTGAGGACAACAATACTCCATTCTCAATATTTTGTATTTGACGACGACGAAAAAGACAGTAGCGACATTATCTTTTCTTTGAAATTTAGATCCGGTTACCCAACTCCAATCCAGCACCATCATCCACCATCAGATCAGCCATTTCTCTAGTCAACTAGCGATATTTCGAACAAAGCATAGCTAAAGATTTATGCCAAGATATCGTTAAAACTTCAAAGTTTGAACAAAAAAAGAACTCAATACTTGAAGATAGAAGCTATGCTTCTATACCCTGCCTCTAATCCAACAGATACTTTTTCGTTTTATTTTCTTCTTCGGCTTCACCATCAATCTCGGAAAACGGAAGGAGTCTCTTCCATTCCTTTCTTTTTACTTTTTTTTATAGATTTTTATGTTATTTTTGATAATAAGTGGGTCATCGCACATGTAAGAGTCTGTAAGACCCCTGAAGACCCATATTGAGTTACTTATATGCTTCTTTTTTTCGTATATATGCATGGACGTTTCTATCTTGGTTTTTTTATATTCTTTTTTTGAAAAAGCAAAGAAAACAAATGTCGTTACCTTGGTTCTTTTTTTTTGGGATTTTTTTTTTACTGTTGCTTGTCTCTGTGCTTTATGCTCATTCCTGACTGCATTTCATTCGCGCTTCAAGTATCTTGGGAAATGATAATATTTTTCCATCACTCCATGATGGTGCACGTTCAAAGGGGGCTCATATATCCAGCAGCTGCTGGAAGGCATAACACTATCTTAGATAGTATTATCCTTTTTCATGTCGGGTTTTTTTTTTTTTACTTTTTATATTTTGAAAAGAAGAGAGGTCATGTGAATGTCTCCATTCTTCCACAAATGACGGAGGAGTTTCAAGAAACTTTATGACTGTGTGTCCCAGATTAGCTTTTTGTGTATATTATTTGTCCTTGGATTACCATAAGATTTATATTTCAAGTCGAAAGGAAGGTGTCACAAACTATAAAAATGAGGTTTCCTAATTTTTTTTTTTTGACAGAATAAAAGAATTCTAAAAACAAAAACCCAATTAAATAGATGGGGTCTTAAGACCAGCAGGGGAATTACCATTTGTATCTTACATTTTAAAGATATATACATATATGTTTAATATATTTTGTTGACCTAATACGTTTGTATGGTTTTACATGGCTGGAGCTATCCATAGACAAACCAATCAGCTATAAAGGCCCGTCATATTAAGGTTTCGTTTGCATTATAATGGTGAACGTGTTTTTTTTTAACTTTTTTTTGAGATTTTAATAAACCTTCTTTCATTTTTGACATGTTCTGAATTTTTATTTATTGGGTATGATATTGAAAGGGAGACATATTGCTCAAAGCATCAGGTCACCTACATCCGTCAATGGTATGATGGCCTCTATGTGTTCCTATAACGAGATTTAGTTATTAGATTTCCTCAAATCGAAATAATTGCTTCCGTCAAAGAGACGAAAATAGAATCCTTAAATATAGAAAAATATGTTTTCCGCAAAAATATAACATGAGAGTATTTTTCTTCAAAGTGTTGATTTTGATGATTGGATGTTCATTTGAGAACGAAAGATATAGATGTATTTTTATTTTAGGTCACCATTTGGGGTGGTTCATTTGGGGAACTCATTGCGGATGTCACTTAAATTAGTGGTAAAATAATTTGAAAAAAAAGAAGGCCAGAAGTCCTTTTGAGTGCACATGTGAAGAATATATGCTTTGGACTTTGAGTCGAAAAACCTTGCGTTATATCTCCCAGCCAGATGTATGTGCTAAGGTAAAAAAAACCCCCAAAAGCATAAAGGATGTGAGGTATTGATTTCAAAAGCACAACTGGAATAAATTATTAAAACGAAATACTCAGGAACAGTCTCAGAAGTTTTGAGATCAATTGTGTTAAAATTAATGAAATTAAAATGTCCTTAATCACCCAAAATTGTAGATAGCAGTGATGAGGCTTTGAGAAATGTTCTGAAGAAAATTTTGAACTTTTCAGTTTGATTAATGTGCAAGATCCCCTAGAAAAAATATATAAGATCCTACTCAATTTTTCAGGTGCTCGGATCACTTTTTTGTCTACAGACACTTGAACTCCTGTGGAGAAACAGGCTAAAGAGTTACTTGCGAAATGGAATCTCTTTGTTTCTTGTGTTTGTTTTACTGATTTGCTGTAATTTAAAATGTCCTTCGAGATGTATACAGAAATTTGTATCTCAAATCAAGTTCTGTAATATAGCCCCCATAAAGTTGTTAGAAAATGTCCTAGCAATAGTAACAAAAGATGAACTAAAAAATTTCCGACGAAAATCCTCCCCTCTCTGTAACTGCCCGAATTTAAATAAATCTAACATTTGTATTTAAAACCTTATTAAGCCTTAGTGTTTTGATGTATTTGTGTCAAAAACGGGTCTGGAAAGAAGCTGATTTATCAACAATTTTTTTTAAAGCTGTTTCTGATACATACATATGTATGTGAAAAATACTTTCAATTTTAGTACTTTTGATGTTAAGGTTCTACTTTGTTAAACAGTTTCTAACGTCAGTTTACCACTCCAACTTTCAGTTTAGAGAAACTCAATCTTTCACGAGATCTTAGGTACCTACCATACTGATTTTTTGATACAATTGATTTCCAGTGTAGAATTATGGGACGGTATTGGTGGTTCCTGAATCTTCTTCTTGTCTATAATTGGTATAGCTTCAGCATTTGTGTTTATATCCTTTTTGATTTTATATAATTTTAGGATTTTTACGAAATCCTTTTGAAGTAGTTTTTGTTCTTAAACCAAATATTGAAATGTACATACATGGGAAATGTATGCTATATGTTATGTATCTCAAAAAATTTTAAGCAAATACAACAAAAAACAAAAATTCATGTTTGTTAAATTTTCCTGTTCCTTAACTAACCCCATTTGATATAATAAATCGTATCCACACGATGAAACAACTCTCAAAAAAGATACAAAAAAAAGTGTTGAGTATTCCAGTTGTAACAGTTGTTGGCATAGTTAAAGCGGTTAAATCTGTTCTGACCGCCCTTAAGGCAGGACAAAAAGAAAACAAAAATGTTGAAAAAAAAAATCTCTCCATATTCTACATTACCTATGTTATAAAAGAGATAATGTCCTTATTCCTCACAAAGAGCCTATAGACACACACACATACATACACCTTTTGGGTCACTACCTAACCAGGTGAATGCTTAACCATTCATTCTATACTATTTTTTCCATGGCAACACACACACACATACAAACACACATGCGAGTAAGGAATTTCAGCAAACTCCTGCAAAATATTTCCTGGCTAGATTATGTCAAATTAACTGAGATACACCTACATGAGTCATATCCGAAAGTTCACAGTGCAAAACCACACTCCTCATATGGGAAAACTTTTTCATGGAAAATAAAAAAAAAAAAAAAAAAAAATGTTAGCAAAAAATAAGACTGGACCATGAATGAAGAGCGTTTCATAAATATAATCCTTGTGTAAAAGGTACAAGGCTTTAGAAAAAAAATACCCACATATACCTAACCTAACCTAACTATAAAGATACTTTTGTATATAGATACATTATAGCGTGCAATAAAAATGCTATGTTTTTGCTTTCCTTTCCAAAAGGATGACCAACTCCGACCATCACCAACCAAACCACCGACAATGAGGACGACGTGGGAAATTCACTGATAAGGATGTGCTGTGCATTATACTTAATCCATTTTTTTTCTGGTTCATATCAAAAGTTGTTGGAAGCACAAAAATGTATTTAACACATTCAAGGAGAGATTTTTATCACCAACAATGGCCGCTGAGGATGCTCGATCCTGCAGATATGTGTTATTATGTCCAAGCGCGATTTTTTACTTAAGTTTTGAACAATACCTTAATGAAGGAGACAGGTTGTCAGGCATAAAGCACGTTATGGTGTGAGTATGTATTATGCAAGATAGTATCTACAAACTCGACATCCACATCACACATGCTACTATCTATCGGACAAGGGACAAGTTTTTAGATGAAAATATAATAAACTTGTTTCATCTATTACCTCGTTTGGTAATAAATTTGTATTTAACATCATCAACCACATGATAAAATTAATCATACAATGTTGCAAAATATGTTAAAAAAAAAATAAGCAAATTGTTTAAATGTTAAGTTTTACCGTTTTGAATTATTGTGAATATTTTAATTGTAAATATCTGACACGACCCCAAGGAAAATGTAATTATTTTTAGATTATCTGCTAGATACTTGTATGGGTTTTGTATGAGGAAATAATTGCGATTCGCAAATGATGGGTTTAATTTTTTTTTAAATAATAAAATAAGGTTTAAAAAAATGTACTTCTAAAAATAACTCTTGCAATTAATTATTTTCGATTAATGAAAGATTCTTTATCAACAGTAAATGTCAAGGTTAAAGTTGGCAAGTATTCTTCATTTTATTGCTTGTCATTCCAAAGAGAAATTTTTTGGTGAGTTCTATAAAAATATCGAATTAGTTATGTGTACTCAAGTTCCCAATCCCTAAAATTAAGTGGTTAAATGTAGCTATCCACAATTTTTTCGATGGAAGTCACTACCTATGCAACAATAGCTTTAAAACACGGTAGCATTTGAAGAAGTCATGTTTAAAAGAAACCAATATGGAAAATCTCACTTAGGTATAATTCGACTAAAAGTCATAAAACAAAATGGTTAATTTTACGTTGAATACATTTATTTCTACAAAAAAAGCTTCAAATATCCATACTTACGATTTTTTTTTTGACTTAAAACATTTTCTAGTTGTGTTTCTTAAAGACTGGGCAGAGTCTTAGAGACGATTTTTTGATTTTCAAAAACTGTTGCAAAATAATGGGCCTCAATCTTAAAGTATTGGTAACACTCAGCGTGCATTCCTAAGCAAATTAGTCTGTTGAAATAAACGCTGTTTTTTTAGGGGTATAGAACTTTGAAATGGAATAAAACAAAGATGATATTTTTAAATTGACATGAAATTTACTTTATTTGAAAGATAATCTGGTATCATAATTTAAATATTCTAATTTGGAGGTCCAATTTTCGATGACTTTTTCCAACATTTGTGGCCGTATATAATGTGGTCAATAGTTTCGGGCTTATCGGCGTAGACAAGCGACTTCACATCTCCCCACAGAAAACAGTCAAGCGGCGTTAAATCGTAAGATCTTGGAGGCCAATTCATAGGTCCAAAATGCGAAATTATGCGCTCACCGAACGTTTTCTTCAACAAATCAATTATGGCACGACCTGTGTGACATGTTGCGCTGTCTTGTTGAGAGCACAGCTCCTGCACATGGCACATCATGGCTGTTCAATTGATAAACGAAGAAGTCAGTAATCATGGCTCTGTAGCGGTCACCATTGACTGTTACGTTCTTTCCAGCATCGTTTTTAAAGAAGTACGGACCAAATATTCTACCAGCCCATAAAGCACCCCAAACAGTAATTTTTTTTGGATATAATGGTGTCTCAACATACACTTGAGGATTATCATCACTCCAAATACGGCAGTTTTGTTTATTGACGTATCCATTTAACCTAAATTCAGCTTCATCGCTCAAAAAAATTTTCTTGTGAAAATCGAAAATCGTTTCACGAGTACTGTAACCATGTTTTTTTAAATAAATTTGCACAATTTGGAAGCGTAGTTGAAACGACAGTCTATTCATTTGGAAATGCCAAAAGCCAAACCAAAAAATGGCCGCCAGTTAAAATAGTGTTGCCAACATAAAGTTTTCTAAGTCTAAAAAAATCCCATTATAACCACCCATGAGTTGTCTCAATTTGATTTTTTTTATAAGCAAAGAGAAAATAAGAATTCCTCTGAGAAAAAGTTTATAAGGCTTAATGCATCTCTGTAAGCCGTTAAGATTAGAGTCCTTTCCAATTCTCCAGACTTGCAACTCCGTCATACGTACACAAATCTTTAATGCGAAAGAACTAAATCTACAAAAAAATTCCATGCAAGATGGGTATGGTAGATTTGAAGGTTTAATCTTTTGCAAAAGCAGACTCAAAATATACTTAAATTTAAATGTCCTTTTAAGTTGCACTCCTGGACTCAGGCTTTCCTTATATAATATTTTGAAGAGCATTGTGTGGTTCAAGGTACAAAATTCGAGTTAAAGAGAATTATATGAGTGGAAAATAAACCTGAATTTTACAATACTAAGAACACAAAAATCAAGATGACAACTTGCACTTATTTGGCACGAAGTAAAAATTATGATGAATGTTCACGTGTTGGGATAGCATCAAATATTTTTTGTGTGGTCTTCGGAAGCGATTAAACTTTACGATAAACATGAGCTTTTATAACATTGAAAAGCATTTAAAAGTTCTCTCCTAAAAATTGTTAATAAGTTGTATATGACATTATTACTACACTTACTATCACTTCTTCGATCTCTACATGTAATAACGAAGTTCAACTTTTTGCGCCACCTACCGGAAAAAACAGAACAACGGATGTCAGGGCAGCTAGTTTTTTAAAAAAACTTACGAATTTTCCTCTAACTTTTACTAATTACAATGATTATGAAGACCAAATGATTTACTTTAGATTCTTAATCTCAATTCTCAACAGAAAGCTGGATGCATTTATTTGTGTGTCTTTAATGTTCAATTTTGTCTTGAAATTTAAATTTGCAGTTTAAAAAATTCATTAACCATATATTGCCGAAGGTATAATGCAGCCATATTTTTGAGTCATTCATCCCGCACATCAATATCATCAGTAGCCAGATGGTGAAGTGAAATGATGCGGAAAAGTGAAATCTTTACAACTTTTTGCTTTTTCCCATGACATCGACATGATGAATTTTTTTTTTTTTGCCATGTACTTTATAATTCGTATTTTATTGGGAAACATTATACAATAAAGTACTTTGTAACCATTTTTGTGGTCATAATTTGCGGGAAAAGCGTAAAAAATAAAAACAGTCCATCAACAAAAAAAAAAGCAGCTATCTTTTTACATAAATGAAGCGAGCATCCGAGAAGTTTTATACGATATAAGATACACAACATTACATTACTATTTTACTATAGATACAACATATCCATAAATAATAACTTCAATTGAAGATACCTACATCATTTTTGTTTCTTGTTGGAATCCAATGGGTTGGAAACAGCTCATCATGCATATGCAATTAGCGAGTCGAGCTCAAGCTCGAGAATGGATCTCCATCTCCATATCCGATATGGCACATGGTACTTTACAATTAAGGAATTGCTTTTGGTAATTGCCATTGCTGGAGTTATGGTCGCATAGTATTCGTATCTTCTTCGTTCTTTTGTGAAGATAATGATGATGACGACGATGATGATGATGATGATGATGATAACCATATCGCTTCTGTATACATATGGTTGGCCACTGGTCTGGTCAGTGTCCGCTTCCATTACGCTTGTATGAACCGAATCACCGTCGAACGAAGTAATTGCGGGAATAAATTTCCTCGTTGGGAAATCGACCATCATCGTCATCATGGTTTGGACCGTCCCAGACTCCAATTCCAACTCCAGCTGCAACTCCAGTTCCACTCTTCTTGCATATACAACAACTCTATTCAGACAGAGTTCTCGGAAAAGAAAAGTCTCTCTCGCCCCATTGCCATAGCATTGTATCTGTGTCACGTGTACAATTTATTTTCTACGCCGGAGATATAATTTATTGATGACATGAAGTTGTTTCGATGAGCAAAGGCAATAAAAAACGTGAGTTTACATTCCATGTAAGTTGTATTGTATACGCTCGTCCGTCGCGTCGTATGTACAAACCTATTCCAATTTGAATAGACTCGCAGCTACTGCTATCTCTGTATCTGTATCCAATGGATGGATGATATGGAATCCAAGTTACTTTAAATGATATCTACTAGAAACAGCAACAACAAAAAATTGCCCATTAAGGTGGATCCGCAAAAAAACAAAAACTCATAAAAAATGACTAGGTTTGACTATAAAAGTATGGGTTTAATAAATGGAGTAGTAAATTGAAACCACAGTATAGTCCACGCGTTATTCATAGCTCGGGTTCGGGTATCATACATAAAAAAAGATACAAAATCAAACCATGTTTTTTGTCCAGCTTTAGCTTCTCTTTACTTTTTTCCTTTGGTTCCTAATTGCATGTATATTTCATAAAAGTCTGATACAGCCAGTGGGCTATAATTTACCGTCATCATCGTTTTAGGGCAGATACAATTTTTTTAACCTCTTCGATTATGAAATTCATACGTTGGGCTGGTGAATATAGTAATCGACGACGGACGCCTGGTAGGTTTCCAGCGGTAATGCTTTTGGGTGTGTTGACATTAAAGCCAGGATATGCCAAGTTTAATGTTTAATTTCTTTAGGAAAGCTTAATTTTAAGTTGAAATTTCAATTTGTTTATCAAATAGGGTTTGGCATTATTGAGCTGCATCAGTTAATGATACAGTCCAGGTTGCCAATCCAAATTACTTAAATACTGTACCGGAATCGACGATTCACGACAGTCACTTATTCGAAATGTGTAAGGTGATTACCACATGTGATTCTAGCTAACAGCTACCACTTTAAGAACTAACACTCATCTTCATATTGAGTTTGCTTCTATTTTGATGATCACATAAAAGAAATTACTGCGTAAACACCTTGGAGCACATTACACAAGCTATTTTGTCAACAAGTGCTATAGCCAATAGCCTTTTCATGAATAATTATAACGAAGTCTTACAAATGCATTATCTTGAAATGCGAAGCTATTAGCTTGGCCAAGCAACTCTAAACTACCAAATAAATTATAACTATAGTGGCTTGTATAAATTTCATCTCTTAGCCTTTTGTATAAGACTTGCGTAACTCATTTTCAAAAGCTTCATATATCAATTGAAAACTGCTTGACTTACGTAAGTTTTCCTTATACAAGTTCTATACAAGCAAATACTTGCCAAATTCAAAAGGTACCATATAGAAGTTAAATTAATATATGGGATTTCAGACATTTTTTTATCATCAACAGCAAATGTCAACAGAATCAAATCTGAAATATACCCGCTTTGAATGTTGAAACTTTAAATTGTAAACAACTTAATAAAATAATTAACTTTGCACATACTCTAGAAGCATGACAAAAAAACATTTATCAAACCACGTATTCTTGAATGAGTTTTAGCATTTTTAATAAGAAATTCGGTTAGCCCTTTTAAAATCATCTTACATTCCGAAGCTGTCTGGGAATATAAAATATCATAGCTTCCATATGACTTCCGAGGACAAGCTCTTAGAAACATCATCACCTACAGCTTAAGGACAAATTGGATTAGGATGAAAATCAGATAAAATTCCCTTCTTGTCTACTCAGTTTTTCTAACCTGTTAAAGTTGCCATAACCTTAGGCACATATCAGACTCGTCTCGAGACTTTTAAATTAAAGACTTTCTTTCGGACAAAAAATTAAAGGGCTATTTAATGTCGGCTTGTCAGAAGGTGAAATTATATAAATGTACGTGTCATCAAAAGTCTTTGAATTTGAATCCCAGGTACAGCAGATGTAGTGTTTGGTTGCTAACCTAGAGTGGTGCGGGTTCGAGCTCCAACTTGGTTTGCCAGTTTTCCATATTCCCCCAGCTTCAACTGGACGCCACCTGTAACTTTTTCGTGAGAAAAAAATTTAATAAATTCTCAATCCATTTCCAAAAACAGCCCTTATTAAAGAAGGGATGTTAATTTATATTAAAAGATTAAAATTCACCATAAAACTATCTTCACTTCATGCTATGAATTTAGTTCAAGGAAAGTGAATCAATAAAAAAAATAGATTTTTCATTGAACTTTGACCGCCTTGAATTCCCAAATTCGGACTATCCGATCAAGCTTATACAGTACAACATATAAAGACATAAAAACCCAGCAAATCTTCTTCTCACTACTTTCACAATAAAATGTTTGATCTCAAATGTAAGCCATTTTCTTTAATTCATTTTCCAAGTACATACTTAAATGGTCTTTAAAACTCCCTAAATAAACCCTCATAATGGGTGTCATTAAAGTTGTGTTTATAATTCCATCCGATCCGACATTGTGTCCCTGTGTTGTGAGAACATATAAACTAACCCGTTCATTTCACACACATAAAAAAAAACTTGCACAGAGAGAGAGTGCATACAACAATCTCTGCAATTAAACATAAAAGATGGAAAAATGTATGTTTATCGCTCGTTAACTTTTGCGTATAACGTATATGTTTTATTTAACCGCACCGGAGACAACGGATTATAAATTTTAAACTTATTTTCCGGACTCTAAAGCTTAACCCCCCAAACTATATCAACACAACAAGGACCAAGAGCAGGAACAGGAAGGAGCATCAAGAACGTTATTTCCTCCCCCGCACAACATTTTATAATATGTTGTTTCAAGTGTACTACGCAAAACTCTTTGAGGTAGGGTACGAGTGTGGTAGATGGTTGTAGTGTATATGTGTATTTTCGTAGTTGGGTAATAAGAATCCTTTGGGAACACAGAAAAGCCATTCACCACCAAAAATGCCACAGCTAAAATGATATTAATGAAACTGTGACACGTTCCGCCGGGCCATAGGGTACGGGTTTAAAATCAAGATGTGAATCTTTTTGAAATGGCAAATTTTATGAGGGCACAGGGATGCCCTTGTTTTTAATGCCGGGGACATATAATATACCAACCTATCGCTCAAATCTTGGAGGGTTTAAGCTGGATGATCAAATAGGGTCAATTCAGGATAAAGGTAGAAAACAATTAAAATATCGAAAGATTGAATCCTGACAAGAGAAACACAAGGACACGTGGTTCACCATTGTGTGTGGGGTTTATTGAATTAAATTTGATATTGAATCGCGATTGGAAGAAGTTTATCATAAGAACTATTTAGTTTACCTTAGTTTCTCAACTGCAATTTTGGAAAAGGACATCCCTTAGGTTTAAATCATTCCCTTAGTCTATTTTGGCTTTTATTGACAAAAGCTAATCAGAGTACATAATTGCTTTCTTGATCAACTAATTAGATAGCTAGATATATGTTTAGGAAAGGACTTATTTCAAAAATTAATCCTTTGAGAATATCTCTTCATAGAGATAGGTATCTTGTCATTTGGCTAAAAGATACAACAATATTTCTGTGAAAATCCGATTTGATACTTAACTTGGAAAACAACTTTTCAATCGTTCGAGTACCGCAATAAAATCACTTCGTTCCAATTTTCAAAGTGCTCTCTAGGGATAGTTCTTGTGATGATTTTTTTTTCTTCACTTTTTTTCCCTCTCTTTCACTGCGATTTTGAAGTACCTTGTTGATGTGAAGCAAAAAAAAAAAAAAGGAGTGGCTCTGGCTATGCAGGAAAAATTCCCCAAACGGGAGCAAACGAAAGAGCATACTCTAAAAAAAATATAGTAAAAAAAAAACATAATAAACCATGAATGCAACCCCTTGAAAAAGTTTCGTTCAATTATGCTCATTTAAAGTTTAAGGATGCTTGTGAAAGTGTAATATTAGATAAAAGTTTTGTGACTGCATTGCTAATTTTATGCACATTACTGCTTTGAAAAGTTTTTTTTTTGAAGTTAGCTTCATAGTTTTCTTACTTTTGGATCGGCAATAAATGTAATGTATTATTAATAAATTCTTTAGAGACAAATATGGTTGATCAAAAGTTTACCCAATTATTGGAAATCAAAGAATATCCGAGGGAAATGTCACCGTCCCCTGTTGCTTATTCTATGGAAACCAGTTTTATAAAAATGAAAGGGATGCTCCCGAAAGAAGAGGTTACCGTTGAACTTGGTTTTGATAAAACCTTTGATTTGGAACTCGGACACAAATTATCAGTCTACTTTGTTGCCTTGGGTGGACTGTTGTCCAACTTCTGGGAAGAATTCTGATAGAATGGTGGGAAGAAAATACCATTGATTTTATCTTCACAAAAAATTCTTAGTATACATTTTTTGTATTTTTTGATTTTGAAGAGGATTAAAAATGTTCAGAGTTCTCAAATGCAACTGGTGAATATTTGACAAATCTCTTCCCTATTCATACAGCTGAAATCATTTGTCAAGCAGTCACCATTGTTTCTGAATAAAATGTCCGAAATAACATCTGGTGACTGCTGTACATGTGCACAACTGACGATTTATTAAACCTATTTTTTTGAGACAAAGTTGACAAGAAAAACGGATGTTAAATCAAGACTTTAGCGAATTGTTCAGCGATGATTCACTTTTGCTGCAAGTAATTTAAATTTTTTTCAGTGCATTTGTCATTTTGTGTCAGAATATTTTGACATTAAGTAGTTCCCTAGCAACGATTTAATTTTTAAAGAGGGTCAAGCGAAGTTATTTTCTTATTTCTATTGTAACTGTTACAGGTCTTATAGAAACTTATTTCGCACGCTTTAGACAAGTTATTTTAGTTTACTTAAGTCTTTTCTTTGCAGGATATTTGAAAACAATAACCGCTCATAAGCAATATTACTAAGTTCTTTGAACAACTCTACAAAGAAAAAAGTACCCTACTAAGAAAGGATATACGCTTCGTCAAAACAGCTATCGAAGCAATAGCTTCTCATGGACTATATGAATAATTCTCTACAACGCTTGCTTAAGGAAACCATATCTTATTCAAAAGCTTCACTTACGAAGTTCACAATGATTATCTGAAAAAATCTATAGCTTAGTTAACAGAGTAATAATTTCTTTGAAGAAAAGTTTCGGTAAGGTTTTAAAAAGGGAATTGTGGAGACCTTAACGAAATGAAAACATCATAATAGAACAAAAAACGATTTGTCTGATATTATGTATTAAAAAAAATGTTGAAAAGTTGTTTTAATGAAGATATCCTATTCTTCAGGACTCTCTTTTTAAATAGATGGAAACAGCATCTGTCGAGCCAGTCCCTAAAAAAACAAATCTGCATTACCCACTAACTTCGGACTTCTATATTTTCCAAGGTTATAGAAATCCTCATATACATCTTCAACGTTAACAATATCTCCAAGATAGAAAGCTCTTTATGACCGACAATACGGTTGTTCGAAGAATCTACATATGTTGATTTGATTATATTTCCTCAACGAAAAGTAGAATCAGTATTTTCATTGTTTTGAACTTGATGTTTCAAAGGCATTTCTAAGAGTCTAGCATCAGGCTCTTTTATCAGAAGTGTTGCTATTTGGCACTGTTGATTTGTTGGCTTAAGGATTACATTTTAGGGCCAAGTCTCAAGTCGTTTTTAATGGTTTTAAGGCTACCCATCAATCAAATGTTGGGGTGCCGCAAGGCTCAGTTTTGTCTCCAACCTTATTTCTCGTTTTCATCATTGATCTCTTAACAGGTATTTTTATTTTTTTACTTGCGATTATAGGTACTATAAGGCAAGTTATGCATTCGTCGAAAAAAAAAGTTTTGAGATAACAATCAAACATGACATTACGATTATAGCGAAGACGAAAAAAGATGGTCTAAAAATTCTGTCCGTCTGTATGTCTGTCTGTCTGTCTGCCTGTCTGTATGTATAGAGACCTCCAGCCCAAACGGATGAGCCGAATTGCTTCAAACTTGGTATATAGACTTTTTTGGGTATTTTACAGAGGGGAAATTGAAATTTTTTTTTTAGCTCAAAAAATAACGGTACCTGCCATACAACCGTTACGTTAAAGCTTATTTTTCTCAAAAACGGCTCTAACGATTTCTATTTAAAAAATCAGTGTTGCTTTTTAGGTACGACCAATCATATGGCTGAAAAAAAAAGTTTTAAAAAATGACTAAGAAAGGTACTTTCTATAAGACCGTTTTTTTTGCTTGCGACTAACTCGAAAACGACTCAGCCGATTCTTTCGAAATTTCACACACATATAGCTGTAGGTAGCTTAATTTGTATTGCATACCAATATTTTTGAAAAATATTTTTTTGTATTTTTAAAAAATTAATATTTTGAAAACTGCTTATTAAATTTTTTTCTAAAAATTTTAAATAAATGTATTTGCAGAATACCTATGAACTGGCGTTTTTGAATTTTTTTTGAAAAATTAAAGAAAAAACTTTTTTTCTCAAAAACCGCTCCATAGATTTTTATAAATTTATTCTCATAAATTCAAATTTATAAAAGAAATAAAATGGCGTACTTTTTTTCAGCTCAAATTAGTTTAAGTATTTATTTAAGAATTTTGAAAAATTTATTTTTATCAAAATCTCAAGCCCCAAGACCACTGTCACACATTAGAGCAAGTTCGTGCGACCCAGTCGTGCATTTTATTTGTATATGTATTTATACAATTAAATTTCATCTTTATCAACTGAAGGACCAAATCTGTGGCTAAGAACTCATACTATTCATGAACAAGAACAAATGGATTTCAAATTAAAAACAGGGGTTCATTTATCTGAAAACTTTAAGTTCAAAAATGTTAACTTACTCGTATTTCACGGTAATTCACGGTAATGGCCTTACGATAACTATAAGGAAAAAAAAAAGTGCATTAAAATAAAGTTTCGACTTTTTGATCAAACTTCTTAAAAATACTTCAAAAAGATCAAAAAAAATATATTTCGAAGACAAAAATACAATGTCTATGTTACTTGATAAGGTTCCGAAATAAAAGTTTCTCTCCGTCAAACTTTTACCTTGAGTGACTATATTTTTTTTTATCAAAGTATAGACAAGAAAACCTCCAACTCAACATCGATAAAAGGAAAACTTATCGACGGTTGGTTTTCTTTCAAATCTTTTAAAAGAAAACCACAAAGAAAGTCGCCCCCTTTTTTTTCTTTCGTAGGGAACTGCATTGAAGTAAAACAAATACCTTAACAACCTACACCTAGCAAGGACGCCCACCATCTTGAAAGCCAAAAAATAAAAAAAACCTCCCTCGCTTTTTGGGTTTTTATTTTTTTTGCAAGGATACACGCGCAGCGCATCCATGAAAAGTCGTTAATGTAATTCACCACAAAAATCACAACTTCTTGACAATTAAATGTTCAGTTATGTTATATTTTCTTTATGATCATTGGGCAATAAAATTATTTTATTTTATCTGTGTGATGTCCCCCAGGGTAAATTGGTGAAGTTATTTCCTGTAAAGTGGGCAGTTGGGTATATTCCGGAGGCCTGAGTTTCATCCTCATCCTCATAATATACAGGAGCCAGGAGTATAGATAGAGATGGTTTGAGAGTTTTTCCGGACTCTGATGATATGAAGTCAATGGACTGAAACTTTTCAATTGCTTTACACACCATGAAATCTTTGGATTATATTTATTTATAACTTTTTGATGCGGTCAGGTTCCTGGTTGTAGAGGGAGGGGTAGTGGGATACAAAAGGAAATTATCTCTGTTGTTCCTTTTTTTCCAAAATTTAAAATGGGAGGCATTGGATGAGAGTCGTTAGGATGCTTTGGGTTTATTTATGTATTTTTTTTTTCGTAAGTATTTTCATAAATATTTACGTTAAAGGTCAATGTTTTAGGAACGAAAGGTATGAATCGATCTTAAAAAAAAACTAACCTAAGCTTCATTATTTGAGTTTTGTGAGTAGGAAGGCGTTAAGACTATTTATGTAAGCTTTTAGAAGGTGAAAAAGTTTATAAAGTAAAGGGTCTTCAAAAAAAAAAAGTAATACTGTGACTCCAAAAAAGTCCACATCTCCAACTAAACTTAAAATAGGTTCCAAAAAAAGTTTTTAATTCATGCATTTATAAAAAAAAATGCTGGATTGGGTTGAAGGATGTTTACACAAGCTGTTTTTTTTTTACTTTATTAGTTGACTTTATTTTCTTACTCTTAAAAATAAAATGTCTTAAGACTTTAATGCTTACAATCTTTAGATCTTTGTAGTTCTTATCAATGCCACAAAGTTTTGAAAAAATGAGCCATTATATTAAAAATGTTGTAGAAAAAGAATTGCATTGCGAATTTGATTATAATCGGTTCAGCCATTAAGAGAAAGCCACAGTATTTTAAACAACGGTTCTTTGTTTTGTATTTCAGTACAAAGACAGAAAAAAATTACACGTATGCAAATTAACTAAAAAAAATTGTATTTTTATCCATTGTACCTATAGCACGTACCTTCTGTTATTTTTGGGCATAATTTTCCAGTTCACGAAAAATCGTTAAGGGCAGCTTTTTGTGAAGCGGACATAATATACAAGAAATGTTCGATGCGATGCCACTGTCAAATATGTATAATATTCGTTTTGCAATTAAAATTCCGTGAAACACGTGGCGTAGTTTATCCACCTAAGTTTTTTGCCGGGATACAGCCTCTTGCGAGGATGTGTCAAAACAACAAGGGTTAGACTTGACCAGACGGCGGTAAATTGCATTGTATTGACGTACACATACAAATGATCATACCCGTTAAAATCCTATTTTCTTTAGACAAGTTGTCATGCTAAACGTTTTTTTTTATATCTTTTTCTTCCAGGTAAGACATCCGGGAGAAAGTCAATTAACGTCACTATTCACCTCTGTGCCATACGCACTCAACAGTTTATAAAAGTAATGAGTAACTTGAAAAAGACAAATTTCAAATTAAAAAAATTTTAACAATTGATGTTTGTCCCCATATTTTTCCTAAAAAAAGACCCTTTTTTGTGAGTGAAGTGTTTTTTCTTGAAAGGATAAGACTTTCAACAGTATCCCTGATGCCGAATGGGAAAAGTTTTCTGTAACTCTGTACTTAAAGTAACGCAACAAGCAGTGTAATCTGTTGGGATACTTTCTTTACTTCACTTTGATAAGGAAACTAAAACTTATTCAGAAAAAAAAAACAGGGTGCTTCGTGCGAAAAACAGAGAAACAAATTATTTCCAAGAAACCCCACATTTTAATGAGTAAAGACGATTTATAAAATATTACTCTCTTTTACATAAATTATCCAACAAAATTTTGATAACCTATCTACTTTTTAAAGTAATTCTTAGTAAATTTAAGCACACGAATTGCATATTTAAAGCATAAAAGATATGAAAAACAAAATTATTTATAAAAATAGAGAAAGCAAAGTACCATTCATAAAACTATAAAGAAAAAATTATTTAGACTTTTTGTGGAAAAGTTTCTTCCAACCGTACAAAGCTAGATTTTCACTTGGAAACTCCCACTTTACTTCACCCTTATGTCCCAGCTTTCCCATCACTTTGATGCAAACTATCAACAAAAGCCATAAAGAGAAAAAAAAATTATTAGCAACACCCTGTTTTTGAATCTAAAACAAAAATAAAACTCTTATTTTGTACCCAAAGTTTTGCTACACTTCTTCTATGCGGTTAAATTAGATTTATCGCCAATGGTTGCAATGGAAATTGTTCCGATTTATCAAGAAGTGTGTGTGCGTCATTATTTATGTGTGGTGCGGTGGTGCAAGGGAGGTTAGGGGAGGTGACAGTATAAGGTTATGGGTCAACCAAGCACCCAAAGCCCACACAGTACATCTGTGTATAATCCTAAGACATCACAGTGTGGCCAACAAAAACGTGTTGTTCCAACTCCAGCATCACCAGCTTCACATCCTTCATCTTCCATGATGAAGGCTCTTCTGAAGAGGCAGACTATACAAACCACTAGCGAAGCAACACCGAAGGTTGCACTTTGCAAGAACAAGGCGGGGGTGCTCTGCTCCGTGTTCCCTCCTGCTAGCGTGTATCATGAAAAAGTTTTTGATACGAGGAAAAGAAATGTATCCGTAATAAACACAGTTTCGAAAGTGCAAGGAAAAAATAAATAAAAAATTAAAACAAAACAAAAAAAAACAGGAAAAGGAATAGGAAATCTTTTGCAAAGGATTGCATGAGTTAGGTGCTTATAAAAGTACGAGGCTCACGCGGATGGTGTTGCAAGGATTACTTGTAACTAAATCGAAAAACTTTCACTTTGTATTGCGGGCGGTCGGCGAGCGGCGCTGCGGCGGGTGAGGGCATTATAAAATAAAGGAAGAAAAAGAATAAGAAGAAAATTTATCATGACGACGACGACGACGACATTGCAGATTTGTTGCTAGTGCAGGTTTGGTTCCAATCCACAGGTATAAGCACACAACAGATGTACGGTACAAATCCCAGTATAGTGGCGGTGCGGACGGAAATTTTCTTTTTCCTGGATCCAACATCGAATACCTACGACGATGACCAAGTTTTCCGTTAGCCTTTACAACACAGGGTATATGTATATGGGTATAGCTACGAGTGCGAGCACCACTGTTACACGTGGTGTCGCTGTCGTCGTTTTTGTCGACAGTTTTCTGTTTGTTAGCGTAGCGATGAAGTTAAAGCGGCTTTTTTGTATTATTTTTGTTTTCTTTCCTTTCCGCAAGAGGGACTCTCTGGGTTAGCTCAGCGGAGGCCGAGAAAAGTCTTACACTGCTTTGTTCGTTAGGAGAAATGCAATTTGTCTTGTTTGTTGGCAGCAAGCGGTATTGGTGTAGGGGGTGCTGGGGTATATAGGTACATAGCACACATCACCAACTACTATGCGCTTTTCAGTTGACCCTGTTTACTCACTGGGTGAGCAATGTTGTATTTTTATTTTTTATTTTTGTGTACCTACCTGGTTTTCATTTTCTCACTGGTAAACTGGAAGAAGTTAGCAATCTAGGTGGCTGGTTTAAGTTCTGGCGATGACAAAATGGAGAAGTGATTTATTGTGAATTAGGAATTCTGGATTTTAAAAGGGCTCGACTGTGGGCTGCTGAGGTGGTTTTGTTTATTTTTTATTTGGTTTGTTGCTATTTGGTAAGCTAGGACACATAGATTTATTTTTTAAGAAAGTATAAAATTTGTTTTCAAAGAATCTGCAATGAGCCGTATGATTTTGTTACTTTCGAATTAAGACTTTTTTTTAGGCAAGGGATACTTAAAGTAAATCATAGTTTTCACATCTTCTTCGTTCATATGATAAAAGTACGTTTCAAGAAATTTCACGCTCACCAGACTTCTTCCTATGAGGAGATCTGAAGTCAAGAGCTTTATATCGATGAACCAAAAACCCTTTCAAAATTTACGGAGGAAATTAGAAGCAAAATTATGGCTTCAATTTCAATCACAATATCTAAAACTGTGATAAAGACATTGTCCCTCCATTTAGAAGAATATATCGCTTAGAAAGGCAGCCGTTTCTTATATTCAATAATCTTTCATTATTTTGCTTAAACTTGTTTTTATTCGCAATGCCCTGTACCTCAAAAACTAAAGGCCAAACCATAAACGTTCGTTGCCTTACGAAACAGTAGAAATAAGTACACGTGATTTGTATACCTAACCCCAAAATGACTTTTTGATATGTTTCGGTAATTTTTGTTTCTGTAAGTAGATAAAGGTGGCCTTACATGGAGCTGCAACAAACGCAACAGCAACAATTATAGTGCAGACGATGAAGATGAACATGTTTGTCTTCACCATAATTTTCAAACTGCATCCATAATTTTCTTATAATCTGCATCCAGGAAGACGTCTTCATTTTGGTCTTCCCTCTCTATCACACAAGTATGATTTATATATTCTGCATCCTCTTTTTTGCAGATCATGGCTTGCAGCTCCATGTAAACCCTCATTTACGCTTTCCGTCGTTCATTTCGCATGAAAATCTGACATTTAATTTGTTTTCAAAGAGAAAGAAAGGGATAAATACTTCTAATCTCTAAAGGCTATTATGGCCAACTGATGTATTTGAAAGATCGGAAAGGAACTTTCGTTCGGTTTTGACACTTGCTTTTTTTTCTTTTGCGTATTATGGTTGGGCCTTAAATATTTGCCGTTATTTCAAAATGTGATCGCTTCACTTTGCTCACCTTATATAGGTAAACATTTATGAAAGAAATAAGTTCGTTTATCTGAAGTTTCTTTTCTTTTCCCAGACATTTATTTAACTATAACATGCTTTTTGCTTTAAAAATAAAACACCAAACTATGTGTAAGCTAAAAACAATTAACGTTGTCACGAAACCTATAAAATAGATGGTCAAAGAAGGTATTTTACAATCCCATTAATTCCTCGTTCACCAATGAGCCAGCCACAAAAGTGTCAACGGCCCCTAAAGAAAACCAAAATTCAACCAATAGATACACTATCTACGACTCGTATCTATCACTTCTATTCTGTCTATGCATGTATTGTGCACTAAATTTTATTCAAGGGGTTCTGTATCTGTTTCCATTTCCAATTCCATTTCCAATTCCATTTTCATTTCCAACACCTACCGGATGAGAAAGAAACTAACTGTGTCTATAGTAAACACGGTTTTGAATAGTAATTAAACGGAGTTCCTGCGCCACACACAAGAGTGTCGGCCGCATTTCTATGCGGAGCCATCAGCACTTGACTCAATGTAAATTGGACATATACGAGTATGAGATACAATTTGAGGTGCTCGACCCAAGCCGCCAGAGCTCCATGATTCTCAACGTCAGCGTCGACACGACGACGCGACGTCGCGTTCCACCAGCAGGCAGCAGCACAGCACCCTCTTTGTTCGTTGTTTTTCATTAACGATGATGAAACAGAGTCTACTCTGCAGAGGTGGTATAGTTAGTCGGTGTCGGTACGGTAGTCTCTTTATCTTCGTCATTGTGTCGCTGGTGTCGTTCGTCAATGTGTCATCAGTTTTGTGCGCGGTTTGTTTACAAACAAACAAATGGCGCGAAGCGTCAATGATGGTTGCTGTTGTTGGTCTATAGAATGTAGACCCAACCTAATGGAGGGGAGTCGCTTTAATTGGAATGAAGCGCGTCCGGAGTTTGTTGACACTTCTTTTTTTTTTATGATGAATGGTACTGCACCTGTTGTTAGGTGTCAACTTTGCTCACAGGTGAATCAAATTTGTAAAAAAAAAAAATCAGTTCTGTGTTGTTTTTAATATTGTGACAAGAGTGATTTATATTTCAACAATTTTATGTCAAAATGAGTCGATTTTTGTGGAATATTAACCTACTCCCTATACTGATAACACTGCCACAGATGGTAGGCAAATCATAATTATTTTGTAAGCTAATAAAATTAATTTACCATAAAAACAACAACAACAATAATAATAATAATAATAATTGCGTTAAATGGTTTCTGCACGAATGCAAACTATCCAAATAGAAAATTGAATGGTTTTTTTGGTTAAAGCAACACAGTATCCGGAATTCGGAATTCTGGATCTGGGATCCGGTAAGGGACAAGGGGGTTTTGTGATGTGATGGATGTCATATGTGTGCTTATGATGATGTTACATGTAAGTAGGGTAAGCACATGCGATATTATAGGTATTATTTTGCATGGCATCACAGAGAGAGTACATATTTGTGTGTGGTAATGGTATCCACATGATTGAGTAGGATGACAGGCGCATTTAATGGAGACATAAGGACTTCCTATCGTAAATGTGAGGACACAATTTTTTTATAGATATGACTAGCTATCACATGATATTGCTTAGGTCAATTTCGAGATGATTTGAAAAAGTTCTTTTACTACCGCTTTGAAAATAAAAATATTCATATTTTATTAAAGACAAACTTTTGAATAACTAATTAACAATGTCGTTGGCAGGTTATTATGTTTATAGAAAGTGTGAGATACCTACTTTTTATCATAGGCTGAGGTAAGCTCAGCGGATCCAGCATCTACTAGGACTATAGTAGCAAGAATCTTTAGTTTCTTAAGGTTGTTTTTATTCACAGATTCTTAAGTACAATTCTTCATATAAATCTTATTCTACAAGTTACAATTTTCAATGTAATGTATTCTACTTTGATCCTGAGATAGCAGGGTCTACTGAATTCTCGGCTGATATCAGCGGACACCAAATACTCGGCTGAGATAGCAGCGGACACTAAATTCTCGGCTGAGATAGCAGCGGACACTAATTTCAAAACCTGAAAGTCCACACCAACTCGGTTCTAAGCTTATCAAAATATTGGAGTTTGGCACTGAACAGTGTACACTAGATTGGCATTGGTACACGGTCATGGGCGGCAACCGACTCGAGTTGCACTGACCACTGAATCAAATTGGCTGTCTTGTGTGTATTTCTGATGTTAGATAGTGGTAATTATAACATGAACAACAATAATGGATGGGAAATGACATCCAGTGCAAATCGCAGGTAAATTGTGGTTTGTCATTGGTTGTTATGATTATGGTGTAAAACAGGTTTGACTGATATTGTTGGTATTACCTCCATGCAATATGCTACGGTTGGTGGGGAGCGAAATGCTCTGTTCTCGAATGGCTGTTTGCGTGCAATCGAGTATTTGCTTTCGCAATATAATCTGGTGCGGTGGGGGAGGAGTAAAATGCTTAATTAATATGCGGTGGTCAGACAGAGTTGCTTATTTTGCAGTTATATAATGCGGCAGGATTAGTCCTGACTGTGAACGTGAAGGGTATATCTTAGGAATCGCCCTTGAGTCTTGATGTTAGAGATATAAATTAGGCGGGCGAACAAATGTTATAGCTATGTAGTGTAGAGGAATATGGTGACTCTGTTAGTTGAAGAACTTCCAGGACTACCGAGTCACACAAACAAGTTGTACGAGCCAAGAAGTTGAGCTAGGTCAAATAGTAAGCCGAGTAAGCAAATCGATTTCACATTGGATATGGGTTGTTTATGGAAAGGAAGAGTGACAGAGAAATGATTTCATGCGGTTTTGAGAAAAGGTTATTGATTGGAGTTGGGCAATATACAGCTCCAAGCTGGGTTTGAGGCTAAAAATTGCAAAATCTCGAGATCTAATACTAAGAAGTAAAAGAAGAAACTTTTTTCGAAGAAACTGAGTTGAAGAATCTTGGCTGTCTATTTCCATTTCCTCCAAGAAAACCTTGATGAGATCAATCTAAACACTATTATTCAGTCATGTTCAGTAATTTGTCTTTTTTGAAGGTATAAGTGATGTGACTTTGACTAAAGGTTTGCGTATAGGAAGGTACACTTTGAATAAAAAAAAATGCTTTGATGTTATAGATCGTTTAAAATATGAATGAAAATTCAGACAAATCATTAATTTCAATAAATCAAAATTGTCCCAAACAGGAAATGTCAAAGTTAGAATATAAACCACCAAACCCGCACAAATAAAATTAAAATTATGAAGCCAACAAATAGAAACCAGATCCCATAATCCTCGTTTGACATCCTCTTCAAAATGCAACGAGCTGGAAAAACTGTTTGAATGATCACAATTAAAGCCCCAAATTGCCCAATTATATTATAACCTCAGAAAAATAGAAAATAAGAAAAAAAAAAAAGACACCTACTCTCACAAATCTACTGTCCAGTTTAAGTTCTTTTGGCAAAACTTCTGAGATTACTTTTTTGCTTCATTTTCTTCGTCCTTTCACATTTTTTTTTTTTTTAGTATTTTATTTTTATACCGAACCATAAAATTGTCTGTGAGAGAAAGATTTTTCTTTAACGTGTCCCCCTCGACGTTCTTAAACTCACATTGAGAATCCATTAAGTTCAGAATGACATCATAAAAGTTTTTCTCTTTCCGTTCACTTCGAGTCTTGGAGTTTTCTCATCCTATTCCCAGTTTCATCCTTTTTAGCTATAGGTATATGTAAGCTCGTATTGCTGCTCTTTTACGCGCTATTTCTTTTGTCACTTCCGTGCTGGGTAAATGTAAACTTAGGGGAAAACTGCTATCGTAGCCATGAACTTGTGTGTACTTTGCAAAGCTCCTCTCTGACCGTTGCATTTATTGCTGATAATTCCCAACCTCCTCCTTCTACCCACCTTCGCGCTGTTTTTCTTTTAAGAGGCACCCCCAAAGCCTCGATCCTTCGGGAGTTTTTTATTGTATCAGGCACACAGTGGCAGAGACGATAATATGAGGATTGTCTATTTGGTTGAAGGACTCATGTAAGACAACGACAACGCATACGAGTCCTGTTTTTCTTCTTCTTCTTCTCTTTTTTTTTTTTGTTGTAGGTACATCCCATAGTGTGTATTTTTATTTTATGTGAAATCAATGGAAAGGATTTAGCTGATTGGGTAGATTAAGTTTAGGTTTTTATTGTTTTAACTATACGCTTGTGGAATGTTAAATGTGATTTGAAGGATTGGAACAACTTCATTATGGATTGGAAGGAACAAGCAACAAAATTAAAATGTTCAAAGTCCTTTGACGCTACACATTAAGTTTGGGTGTTTGATCAAATTTTATCGGTGTGTTTTTATTTTGGTAATGCGTTAAATTTTCTGTCTTGAAGTTCTTGAAAATCAAAATCCCGAAAATCCTTTAAGTCCTTAATTCATTTTGAAAACAAAAGATACAAAGAAAAATTAATGGTCGCTGCCAAACTACCAATGTCACTTGTATAAGGTTTTATTATCACACTTGTATGGGGAGAGTCAAAAGTCTTATGGAAGTCATATCGTTGAACCTTACATAAGCTGTTTAACTGCTATAAGACTTTTTTCAACAAGTAAAATAGCAGCCAATAGAAATTGTATGATCAATTCAAATAAAAAAGATATTAGCTTCGCTTAGGAAGTTATCAACATATTTTGGATGTCATAAAAAGGTTGGCGGACTATTTATCATTGCAGCAGATATGAAACTCTTCAGAATGTTTCAAACCTTGCTTCTCCATTTTCTTTTTTCACAAGTGTATTGTTTTTCCAAACTTAAAGAGTAATACTTGAATTTTTTCCCTCTTGTAGAAAAAAATAAGTTTTCGATATGAAATTATACAAGAAGTCTGCAATGGCTTGTTGCTGAAACCTTAAAGCTGCCAAAATTCACTTTCAGAAAACAACTTTAAGAAGCTTTATACAAGCAATTTAAGGCTCGAATGTTTAAGCCTTGTAAAGAAATTGTGTAACTCATTTTAAAAGGCCTTAGAGCAGCAAGTTTGCTAAAAAAAAAATACGAATAAAATATTTGATACAGTGAAAAAATTTATAAATTTTGTAGTAAATCATAAGACTGCTCTTCTTTAAATTTCAGCACACCAGAGTTAGTAATAATCAACAAAATTCCAACACCAAATTATCCAAGAAATAACTCAGTCAAAAAAACCAGCTCTAGACTCCATAACCACTTACTCAAACATTTAATTAAGATCTCCAAGGATGACAACAACAACAAAAATAATTCTTGACTACGAATTAGTCCAAATTTGATCCAATTATCCTCTTCCATTTCATTTTGCACATAATCCTCGCCAGAAAATAATCAAAATATCTCGAATTTCTTTATGTTCTATCGTTTGTACACAACCATCCTCTATAATAATTAAACAAACAAAACCCAGCCTCACAGTGACAGCACAATATAAAAGGGCAAACAAAATAGGGATATCGTCGCGTCGACGAAGACAGATAAAGAAAGAGAGAGAAAGAGTCCCTAATTACCCCGAATTCACTTCCGCTTCGGATATTTTCCAAATATGTGACGAACTTGGTCAGGCGAAGGATAATTAATTTGTCTTTGACACATCATTAGAGATGCCTTGATATAATTCCAAAAGCATTTCAGAGTGTATTGTTCGGCAATTAGCCGACTCCACTATATATCCAGTATATAAAGTAGTCTCACACCTATCAATTATCCTGACATATACCTACGCTACTCTACTCCCTACTCACATATCCTCCCCCACAAAGCACTTCCACTGTTCGTTTAGGCTTCGAATTTGATAATAATTATCCATCTTAGGTCACTTTGGCAGGACATCTATTGAGACAGGCATTTAAATTAATTACAAAGCGATAACAGGAAAACAAAACAATACAGAAGCGAAACGTTACAAAATTATCAGTCGATACAAATGATATCGAAGACGATCTGAAATTCTTAATCATTGTTTGGAAATTAGAGCCTTCAAAGTGAAGCGGGCTTACAATGAAAATAACAACTTTATTGGGTAAGGTAGTGCGTTAGTCTGGTCTGTAAACCAGGGCAGAATTTACTACTTCTGATTCGGAGCAGGCTCTACAAGAAGAAAAAGATGTTAGAAAATATTCATATCCAGTGTTTGGTAAATATGTATTTCACTTTAAATTGTAAAATATGAAATTTGGCTTTGTTAAGGATTTTGGGCGTCATCTCCAAAAAGGATGTTCTTTTTAATACCATCTTAGAAAAACAATTACCTAATCGAATTCAAATTCAGAAAAATTGTAATTAACCTTTCTTCAATCAAAAATATGATTCTGGCCCCAATAAAAAAAATAGGCCTTGCATCTTCAAAATAACAAATCCCACCCTGGACAAAAACCACAAAAACACAAAAAAAAAACATTCGAAATGGACGTTCTTAGGCCATGTTTTGCCCCTAACAAGATTGTTTGATAAAATTTGAGACATACAAGAAAGAAAAAAAAGAACTGCAAATTGTGCTGTCTGAAGTGGATTGCGTTGTGAAAAGTATCTTTTGTGTGTGGTTGATTCTGCTACTTGAACGGTCATACTTGAGTGACCACAAATGCAGAAAAAGCACCTTACAGTACAGTATGTCTTTCTACCTCAGCAATTCATTGTGGATTAATTATGGTATCTGCGCTGATTGCCGCAGCACTCTGGCGATACCTCACCGGACATTAGCCAATTCATTTTATTAGGCAATTAGTATTGGGTTACCGTATGTTATTTGCTACTGTTTCGTCGTCTTACTGTGTGTCTTCAATTGCATACAATTACCAACCATCTTCTGTCCAGGTGGCTTGGAAGTAAAAGATGTTGTTCATCTTGGTCAAAAGAGTGCTGCTTGACTATGGGTGTATCTCATCTCCAAACGGAAATTAACTTGCAATAAAGAGATGCGTTGTAATAGATACGAATGTTCTTTTAATGATGTGAGACTTTGTTACAACATCTCGACGGATGTGGTCTGATAAAATTATGGTTAAGATTTGAATGAGAAGAACAATTTAATTTGTAAGATACTATATAGATCAGCCTACTTAATTGGCACTGGTTTCTTTGTTCCACTGATCGGTATGCTGTTTGTGGTCGCATATGATTGGGAACTTTAGAAGTAAGTAGGGGAGAGTGGGGATAAAAGTACCACTTTTTACGAAAACCAATGTTGCTTCTAAAATTTTTAAAATAAGTCAGCCAAACTTTTTTTTAAATTTAAGGACCATATTTTTCAGCTACAAGAGTCACTAAAAATGGTAAACAAAGTCTACTCAGAAGATGTCAATATATTGCATTGAGAAAAAGTTACAATTTAACCACGGCTCTTCCATCTCTTTCGTGTGAGTAGAAAGACCAAAAATAAAAAAAAAAGAAGTTAGAAAAGTGCTATTTTTTGGGACGTCCAATTGACACCTGAAGTAGGTTGCTGGTAGATATGGAAAAGATGCACATTTTCTCCCTTGCGCAATTTTTTATTTTAAGGACAACCTTGTTTTTGTTTTAGCTGTTTCTACTTACCCCTGTTACTTTAAGTCCCACTCTCCCCTACACTACTTACTTCCTCAAATTGTCGCTGTTTTCTGTTCATTAATTTAAATAAAAAAAAGAGACGAGTGTCTTCTTATGCATTGTATTTTTTTCTTCTTTCTTTAGTGTGAACATATCTCTAAACAGGTGTACCACAGGGTAGTCATTTAGGACCCCTTATTTTTATTTTAACAACAAATGACGTAGAATCTACAAATTTTTGCCTGTGACTTGATTCCCTGTAAACGTGTCGCTAGTTAAGTTGCCTTTAACGGGCTTCCGTTGCGCGTTGTTGGATTCTCTAATCGATTAAAAATATTGTTGAAATTTCAGTCATTTTTGACGGTAGTATCAATCAAATGAAGAAGTTCGAAACGGAAGTTTTGGTGTTGGCTGTCACTGTCAATAAATATGAAAGTCAAGTCAGCGTTCCAGGGTGTCACTTCCGCTTAAAATACTCACTGTGAAATAATTGAAAAACCCCTCAAGAAGTTATAAGGAAATTTTAATACAAGCCAGTTCTAGAAAAATTTAATATTTCAGAAACAAAAAAAATTAATCGCCATTTCGGTAGGCTTTCGTTTCATGGCCGCTTATGGTGCCTCGTGTTCAAATCAACCCTTAATTTACTGGTGCATTTTTTTCAAAATATAGACTTTGAAATGTTCTAAAGATGGTCTTATTGTTATCAAGCATCGTAAAACGATGACGTATACGGTAGTAATATTTTTTTTTCGGAGTTGGTATGAACAACCTCCTCAAACCACTAACTTGCAAGGACTTCATAGTATGACTAGAAGTTCGTCTAGGGTTTTAAACTAGCTGTTTGTTTTAATACGAGATGTAGATGGTGCCCTTGGGGTGAATTCCAATACTGTAGAGTTGAGTCTTTCTTCTGTTTGAAGAACCCAATGTGACTGACCAGACCATGACCAGAATTAAATAATTCATGTTTAATATAAATGAAATCATGATAAATTCAAATTCTAATTTCTATGTTGAAGTCGAAGGCCATAGTTGTTGTAGTTGCTCTTACTTTTGTTTCGAAAAAGCTACTACATACTCCTCTATAGGTACTAAACATTACCTGCCTGGAGTCTTCCTCCAAGTTCATTTAACATAAACTCATAATTATCCTCTCGATGCATGTTTGGAGACTTGAATAAACCAAATCACTAGGGGGATATCCTTTTTGAAGTTTTGTTTTGTCCGCATTGTCATATTTCCATTTCCATAAATTGAATTCTACAGAACAATGGTAACCGAAGTTATCACTAACAACCACACAGCCACAGCCAGCGCCAGCGCCGATATCGTCCTTGTTGTTGTGTGTTAAGTTATACAACAACTGAGAGTAGATCTTATGATTTTCATTTTACATTTACTAGGAGATTTGTTGTTATGACACGGTCCAGGAGAGAATGCGAATAGGAAGTCCTATTGTTGTTTTGTATTTTCAAATCCTGCTGCGGAATCGTGTGTTCTTCCATATTTCTCTGTACCTATCGATGTATAGAACCGAAGCGAAGCATTTACCATTTACATTTACCTCAATATAAACAAATAGATAGATAGATAGATACTAGATACACACAGCTACTTTTGATGTTGGTTTCAATTATTTAAATTGGAATTGGACATGGCATGGGTTAGGGTGAATATGCAGGCAAAAAGGAAAAGGTACCTACTAGGACAAGGAATAGAGTCTGCTGCATAGAAGATGAAAACCTACCTTTTCCATTCCATGTTTGGGCACATCTCACGAAAAGAAATAAAAGAATACAAAAATGCAACATTCGAAATGAGATGTGCTTGCAGCAAGAAGAAGAACACAAAGTTCGTTCCCAAATGCATTTTGTGTTATTTTGAACGAATTATTCATGTGAAGATACAAAAATGAAAATGAAGACTTTGGTGTAACAAAAGAATGGAAAAATGATAAAATTATTGTCAGTTTGCAAGGGAATTTTTTCTATGAGTATACCTAACTGGATTGCGGGTTATGGGGAGATGATGATGGATGCTAAGAAAGGACGAGCTATATAATTTTTTAAAGATATTATTTTTAGATCTTGCTTGCATTCTACTGAGAACATTTGAAATTGATAAAAAATATTTGTATGTGTGTTTTGAACAAGGTACCTATTTACTTTGTCATCTAATTCGACTGCTAAATATGTTAGGTATGGCTTTTTAGATGAACCTTTATAATTCCATTTTGCAAATATTAACAAATAATATAGAAACAAAATAGTGTGGAACGACAGCTCTGAAAGATGCAAGGTCCAATGATTTCAATTGTAGTTTTAAGGAAAATACTATAAAATATCTCTAAAATGTTTAAAGCTAAGTAAATTCTTCCACCAATTGTAAACGGCTATCATAGATGCCAAATCCCCCCCCCCCCTCAAAAAAAACAAATATAAGTAATAAATCGGGAAAATCCCCAAAAAAATGTAAAACACATTGAAAAAAATTGTGTGTATCTCATCAAATAAGGAAGTTTAAGAACTCACCATATCTCTGTTAGGAAGAAAAATAGTTTTTAATTAGGCCAAGGCCATGATGTGCAGGTAGTGAATCAGGAAATTAAATCGTGAGCTCGATTTAATTGTTTGATTCACTACTTGCACATCATCGTTTTAGGATTTTGTCTCGATTTTTTTTTAAATATAATTTTTCTTAGGGATTTTCTCTTTGCAAGGGTTTTTCCTAAGGATTTCGTTTTTTAGGGGTTTTTTGTACGGGATATAAGATGTAACCCATCTGACACACACTTACCACGGGGAACTACAATATTTTACAAAAGATGATTGGTAAGTCACAAAATTGCACGTGTATTTTAAAGGCGGGATATGGCTGTCAATAAATGGCTACGAAAAAAACGCGATATTTGTCCACAGACGTAGAGATACAGACTGCCAACTCTTTATATTTTCTCTCTTTGTCAACAAACTTTGTGTGCATTTTGTATTGAGTATATAAGAACTCTCTTAAGCTTTACCGTGCATTTTAAATGGGAAACCAATACACGAAAAAATTAAAATGCCCAGGCATTTTTGAGGGTGTTTAAAGCAAGAGAAGTACGAGTTGGCGGTCTGTGATATTTGTTAAAGTTGTAAAAAAATTTTTGGTCAGCCAATGTGTGTTAAGCTTCATTTCTTCAAATTCTAAAACAGTTCTTGATGACTGCCGAAGCCGATCATCTCTTAGGGAGACGTTAGTTCAAAATAACATACATATATATGATATGTGCCAGGGGAGACAATAAGTTCAATGAACTGTAAAGTCGATGAGTTTGCCAAACACGTACTGACAGTTGTATCCGTTTTACCTATAACACCGGATATTCCCATTGCAAGGTTTCTTTTAGCAAGTGACACATAAGCTCTATAACAAGTGTCAAACCAGGGACTTGTATCATAGATTCAAACGCATGGATCTTGGCGTCATTTAAATCAAACTGACTTTTGAAGAAGCCGAATGAATGAAGCAGAGAAAAAGTCACTTGGGATTCTAGATTTCGCACACTCTACTTACTGAGTTCCTACGCTTGCTTATAACATGACAGCTTTACACAATTTAAGGTTTGAAATATCACTAGTAAGTAGTTTTGAAACTCACTTGAGATCTTGTTGCGAAGAAGAATTCAAGACTTCATCCTTTCAATATTAATAAAATATTATTTCTATCTCATCGGTACCTTAAAGGCTCTTTCTTATACTCGTATCTGCTGATATTTTGTTCATGTCTTTCTTATAGGTTCTTGATTATAACAGGGCGGGAACTCATGTTAACCGTAGCCTGATCTGTTCCCAAATTAATTTCCTTGCACTTGACTATTAAAACAGCTCTCAAATTCCCATATTATATACCGACTTTGACTGCTCTTAAAATCGTTACAGTCCTTTTATCTAAAATAAAACTTTTGCTTTTATACTGCAATAAAAAAAAGTCCTGATTTCTTAGAAAAACAAGCCAATCAACACAATTGTCCTTTCCCAAAAGAAAACAATTCTACTAATCATGTTGCTACTATTTTTTATCTATCCCTTTCCTTGAGGAAACTTTTTAGACCTTTGGTTACAAAAAAAAAAAAAACATTGCCACTTGACCACTAGCAAAAAGTTTTACTCCTAAATTCGTAGCAATATATTTTCTTACTGCAATATGTGATCATCTCACCCTGACCCCCTTTTACCTTCGATCTAAATGCACCTTTTTTTTATAATGAAATCTAAGAAGTGTCACACAATCCAAAACTTCTACTTCTTCTTCTTCAAGTTTCCCCTATCTCTTGATAAAGTAAAACTTCTTTCAACAACAATACCACAAGGCGAGGAAGAGTATCTAGCTACCTACCTAGTACCTACCTTACAATATTCTGAGAGAGTTGAAGAAAAAAAAAATATCTCAAACTGTCCACACTTAAGATTCTGACAATGTACCAAATGCTCAAGCCAAAGGACCAACTTTTCTCTCGTGTAAAAAGCAACTATGGATACACAAACACACAAAAAGAACCTTAAGTAGAATTCGAACAAGAACAACTCAACTATCGACCTGGTTGCTGGTTCTACTGGTGCTACTGCGTCTGCTGCTCCTTGTGCATCGTCTTCTTTAATGAACAATCAAAGCGCTCCAAGTCCGATCCGAACAGAATATACCGAACCCCTTGAGGGGCCACTACAACATCAATAAACCATGACCGACCAATGTTAATGATTCAACCGATACCATTGCAGTTGTACCTACCACCAGTAGTACCAACGATGATGCTAGAGCGGAGCTGGACTTGAAGTTTGGAATTTTTCATTTGTTATTCGATGATGAAGAGAAAAAAACAAAGTGATTGGGAAGAGAGGTGAAGAAAGAGGTTAGGAAACGTCAATATTCACTTTATTTGACATTCGGTTCGGTGGTGCCGATGCCGAAGCCCCACTTTATTAATTTTTAAGTAACTTTTGGTCTTATCACACCAGCAGGAGAGGAGTCATCGTTTCGTCCTTCGTTCTTATTCGTTTTGATTTGGCACTGTGTCATTTCTTTAGGGTAAGGTGACACGGTTGTTTTAAATTAAGTATAACACTGAAATCTACTATAGGTAGGTGTCGATGCCGGATGTCTTGAAGATGCAATTTATTTCTCGGAAGAACGTAACGTAAAGTAAACTTGTCACAAAACTAATTTGGTGTGAATTTTCGTTGAATATCTTCTAATTGTAAATTCTAACTGCATTTGTGGCTCAAGAAGGACAAAAACCAAAGCGAAAACGTTGAAAAGTCAGCATATACCTAGTCAAGGAGTCACACAGTCAATTCAAGCAGGCGATATGCGGCTAACATTAAAATCATTTGCGAACAAACTTCAAAGTTTTCTTGACTTAATGAACATTTGGCAAGTCAGCGCAGTTAAAACTCGAACTGTGGTTAATGAAAGTTTGTGTTCTTTTTTAACTTCCCCAGTATAAATTTCTGCATTGCATATCTTTCGTTCGCGGTGCAATATCTTAATTTTTCATCTCCACCGAAGACAAACTTTTCCATAAGATACTTCTTTTTTGCTGTTTTTTTTATTGAAAGAAAAGGTACAAAAAGTAGAAGTGTTATCCCAAAGTGTCACTGATACTTTTTGCAGAAGAACCTAGATAGAATTCAGATTATAATTAAGTGGTATCTGATGAATTAATTTATGGCAACTTATAAGAGTGCTAAAAAAGTGGTATGGCATTTGAATGAAAAAGCAGTTTTTTAACGAAATTTTAAGAGTTTCGTTAAGTTGAACTATAAATCTTCTTATGAAATATGTCACGCGCTTCAACAAAATGGAGAATCAGCTGGCTTGGGCTCTCTAAAAAGACAAAAACAATGCACACCAGCTGGCACCAACAACATCAAGATATTATTGATCCAAGAAAAAATGGAGAAGGTCGTTCAGTTTGTACTTGTTGTCACTCGATGGTGGAATATACCTGCGGGCGTCCGAATCTTGACTACATTATGGAATTTCAGAAAAGGCAGTTGAAACTCTCTAATTCCAGCTGGAAATGCTCGAAATCTGGAGTAGGTCTCATCTCAAAGATCCGGTGGACACAAACCATTCTCAGCAACGAACTGCGGCTTTGGACGGGGTCAACCAGAAATTGATATTGGTACCAAGTAGAAAAAGTGGCACTGGCTTGGTTATACATTGAGGAAGTCCGATGACCCCATAGAGAAGCAGTGCTTTGAATGGAATCTTCAAGGTAAAGGGCGGGTCGAAAGACCAAAAAATGGTGGTCAACAGTTTTGAAGGAAGCTGAGTACCAGTTGTGGGCGCAGCTGAGGTATAATGTGGGGAATGGGAAAAGATAGAAGGTTTTCGCCTTGTGCTTGAGGAAAGTTACTGTGCTGCAGCTGCGCACAAAATGGTGTAGCTGCAGCAGTAGCACGTAGCAATGGCTGAGGTATCATGCTGGGAATGGGAAAAGATAGAAGGTTTTCGCCTTGTGCTTGAGGAAAGTTACTGTGCTGCAGCTGCGCACAGTAGTGTAGCTGCAGCAGAAGCACGTAGCAATGTCAAAGTTCATGTCAAAAAATAAGCACCATACACGAATGCAATGTGCAGCACTGAACTCAAAAAAAAAATCATGTCTGTCATATTGGTTTGTTGTTGTTTTGCAGCGCAGCACGTTCGTGAAGTTGGTGTCGAGTCGACTTGTACTTCAGCTACTCTCTATGCTGCAGCTGCTACTTCACATTGTAGCCGTGTAATACGATTTACGTAGATTTAACTTTGACATTGCTACTTGCTACTGCTGCAGCTACACCATATTGTGCGCAGCCAGTTAAGGTGTTGCTGCTGTCAATAGAAGCTATAGGAAAATAAGTTCCTCCCTAATTGATGAACCTGACAGATTCGAATCAGCAAAACTGTGCCAGAACTAAAACCTTACCTTATTGGCAGGAATCCTTGATTTGGCTAGAAATTTCATGTCGATTGGTTGAGAAGCATAGGCGTAAAAGCCTAACAAAGAAACAAACAAACCCACGATGACTCTGAAAACAAAGAAACAGTCGATTTTTGAATCCTTACTCAAGGCAGTTGTGCTCAAGGTAGACATACAAATATCGGAGCCGAATTTCCTACCGCAACAACAAATATTTAACAAAACTTTCAAAACTAATTATTTCTTTACAAAACAACCAATAAAATAAACATCATCTCAAAAAATAAAAAAAAATCACAATTCGAACTTTCACTTCCTATAAACTGACAAGGAATCGAAAACCCCCAGCGCCAGCCCAACCTACATATATATCTCATTATATGGCATCGCATGACTACAAAACTTTAATTGGATTAACTTAAACAAAAAGCTAAGGAACAAACCAAAAAAATGGAAAGAAGAACGGATACTGTAGGGCACAGAAACACATAGAATAATGAGATAGGAACAAGGAAAAAAAAAAATATATACAGGATCAGAAAAAAAAAAATGAAGGAACTAGCTATAACAAGCCTTTCGGCATAGTGCCTATCAAAATGTGATCCGACTTTTAGACAAGTTTAACCCTTATTTTTTCGCCGCGCGTAATAACAATCAGTTGCAGTGTGGTGCGCTCTGTGTTATATAGACACAGACAAACAAAACTTTCAGCTAATTAAAATTTATTCCAGTTCCCGTAGGAGCAAGACTAAGCAGCAGCAACAACAACAAGCGAAAAAATTCAACTATCAGCGTACATTTTTGTCTGCTAGTATCTGGGTCCTGACGTTGGGCGCCACCGCACCGCCATCGCCATCGCCATCGCCATCGCCACACAGGAAGTGGAGAACATAAGAAAAACTATGCAAAAAGTTAAATAAAATAAAAAAAAAAAGAAAAATCAACACCCCGCACTGCATAACACCCACTCTATCCTGCATTTGTCGACATTATTCCATGGATTCCATACGTCAGGATAATGGGAAAACATTTAACAATGGACGTGCAGCAGGGGAAAGTAAGCACACAAAAATAAAAAAGCCCTCATAATGAACTCCGACATGCAATAATGGTATAAAAGTTGTGATGGAAATTGGTTTTCCTTTCGCCCGATTTCCGGAGATGGCTTAGAAGGTTCTTCTTCTTCTTTTTCTTCTGGAATTGCTAATGGGATGGAAATTGTTAACAACACCGCACCATTTCGTTCGTTGTAAATAAAATAAAATGCAACAATTAAAAACAGGACGTGGAGTTAACACAAAGTTGGCAGGTGTAAAACATCAAAATTGCATGTCCATCCGAGAAATAAAAAAAGAAATTGTTCAGCAAAGTCCTTGTACCTAAATTGGTAGAAAATTATCCTTTTTTTTTTGGACGAAAAACATTTCAATTTTCTATTAAAGGTCCATTAAGTATATATGTATGTTTACAGAAAGCAGCGAATATTAGATGAAGCAAAAGGGAAGTTGGTGAGGAGGAAATAGAATAATCCAAAGTTTTTATGTTTCTTTATGTATTCCTCTCGAGGATGAAGGACCTTATTAACAGATTAACATCATTAAAATTTATTTCACGTTGTTTTTTGTTGTTTTTGTGTGGGGATTGGATGGAAGGACTTTGTTTTTCTTTTTCCATAGCAATCCTCTTAAGAAATTCGATTCTTGTTGGAGGGGATTTCCAACAACAATTAAGATGCATGATGATGATTTGGAGCTAAATAGCGGATGTCCTGAATACAAAAACACAAAGAAAATATAAATAAAAATGAAAATGAAAGCCAACTCTCATTTTTTTTTTCTGAGAATGTTTGATTTGTCGGAATGTGTTTTTGTCTGTAAGTTTCGGAGTGGGAAAATGGATCTAAAAAAAATAGGAAATGATTCGAGATAATGAACAGTAACAAAAAATTCTATTCGAATGAGGCTCAGATTTATAATTTTAATGTTATACAAACTTTTCTTAATCAAATAAGATGGGAATAATTTTGCTGCTAAAATGACCCATGACGTATAGTTTCAATTGTCATTACTCTTAGGAACTAAAGTAAAAAGTCAAAGTTCTAGTGAGTAATACCTACGTTGTAAATAAGATTTTCTGAACAAGTATTTAGACTCCAGCAACAGCATAAAAAAACTGGTGAATTCTCTGAAACTAAGCTTCTAGCGAGAGTTTAGACTTCAAATAAAAAGTAAAGGACTATTAAGACTTCCTTGATGTACTTCAAATGGGTTTCCGAATTGTTTACTTACTCAAGCTGATCAGGCCTCAATATTGTTCCAATCGGTTGGAATCATAACGGGTCTCAATTCAATGAGGACCAAAATGAGCAGAATCGACATCAGCATAAATGACTCATGCAGAGGGTGTCAAGACACTAAAAACGGAAAAGAGCTCATTTCATTTCCTCTGATGTGAATGCGCAGCTTGGCACGGACCAGAAATGCAGCCCTTGGTTAATACTTCCCCAACGACCTTGGCGGTGTCTGGAAAAAGACACTAAAAAGCATCTTAACTAAACAGAACCTGATTCTTTGATCCATTAACGGAAGTTTTTAAAAAGAATACGTTTTATTATAATACCCAACAAAGGGAAAATACGTGTTTCAAGAGCTACCACTTTTATTTCTCCAAAATACAAGATGCCTTATCTTTGAGTTAAGTTCTTCAAGCTCATAACTCCGAACCTTTTTATTTATCAAAAGCCAACTCTGGAATCCACATTTCGTTGATACTCTTTAAAGTTCACGGAGGAAACCATGCAAAGCAACGCCTGAGGGGCTAGTGCATTTTCTTCCAACAGTTAACTTTGCACTTTAACTATCTTCACTTTTTGCGTACCATATGCAACAAAAACAATCAAAAATTAAACAGGTTCACATTATATAGGGGGTACAAGGGACCACCTAAGTTCTCTGTGCCCCAACACGAATGCCTTTAAAAAATGATATCGACGTGTTTGACAGCGAATTCATACTTCGCAAAACTGAAATTGCACAAAGCACCATTAAACTCACTGTTTTCGATGAAAAAAACTTAAAATTATTATCACATAGCCTGTAAATTGTAAACACACAAACTTTTATGGACTTTTTTTTTATAAATTTACCTTAAAAAACAAACAAAATACTATAACCAACTACGGAGATAGATGGTCGCTTTTTTTATTTCCTATAACTTTTTGGCTGTCAATAACTTATCGCTTTAAACAGAAAGTCCTCTGTGCCCCTGTGGTAATCTGTGCCCCGTCCTCCCCTACTAAGTGTCTCTTCAGTAACTCGGGAATATTTTTTGAATTAGTTTAGAAAATGTCTTGTTTTTGTATTTCGAAAAGTGAATCATGCTAATGTCAGTGTGATTTATTTACTATCGGTCTGTCATCGAGCTGTCAGTTTTGTCATTCGGGATCAGGAATTTTAATAAGTTTTTTTTTCATGTTTTCATATTTAATGCCAAATATTTTTATTATTTAGCAAACAGATTTAAAATATTTAGTATTATCTTTTCCCATTGACAACTATACTTTATGTATTCATTGTATTTTTTGTTTTCTTTTTTTCAGAATGACACCATCTGATGGCAACACTTAGCCAACACTATGACACAAATTTTGATGTGAATCCATATTATGTGCCGATCAACAATCAAGTAAGCTCTATTCGCATTAATTGTCAATTTAATATCGCAATTATCTTCAATTAAGCTTCTTAAGTTTCCAAATATATCATCATTCTATCTATCACACCGTACCATAACATCAATATTATAATATGCCACAACCAATGTCCCTTCTTCCAACCAACCCAATCCCAACTGTATAATATGCTATAAGAAAATCCTTCAAATCCAATTACGAGCTCCAAGTATGGAGGATTATATACGCATAGCTGACATGTAAATCTCATTAGATTCTAATCTATTTGAATTCCTTTACAATCGGTCTTCGAACAGGCAGGCTCAGGCATTCCTTTGCTCCTTTGCTCCTCCATCCTGGTGTGTGTGTGTGTGTGTGTGTGTGTGTATTTAATTTGACAAAGCTAAGCCTTAGATGAATATCAGCAATTAGCCATTTTTCTTATTATTATGACGTTAGCAACATACAAAAGGAACACATTCCTTTCCCATCATCATCGCATCGCCTTCTTTTCCTTTTTTTTTAATCCCAAAATTCTAACTGAGTCGGGATAAAAAAAATGTAAGGGCAAAATTAAAAAAGCCTTAAAGAACCATATAAATAAGAAATTAATAGCATCAGTGCCAAACAAGGACATCAGATTCCTTGCCTTCGGCAAATTGCAATTGAATGACAGACACATCAAGCGGCGGCGGCGGCGGGAGGAGGGAGAAAAAACAGAAACAAAAAAATTGGGGAAAAAGGAACAGACAAGAAATGGATCCTCTTTGGAGTCGCTAAACGAAAGGATGGATTACCATTTTCTTCCACCCAGCCGGTAATTTGTCCCTTTTTGCGATTGACATTGTAATTGTTGACCCAATTAGAACTGAAAAAGAACGCGTTGACCAGCTCAATGGACCGTCACCAAGGATATAATGGCAGATGAATGGCATCTCGCCATAAGACTAAGCCCACCGTCATGATGGGATCGCTCAAAAGAAGAAATCCGTTTAATTGGAAACCAATGCCGATTGAGATACTGACGAAGGGTTTGACATCCATCCTCCATCGCATCGGTCGTCTACCCAGTCACCACCTCAATCCAATATACGCCACCGACTGACTCGGCTTCGGCTGTATCCATCACATGAATATTCAAAGTGAAAGGCGATACACTTTTGGTCCGGCGAAAGCAAGTCGATCAATCAGAGTGTGTGGTTGAGCGGAACGGCCTTTTGCTGCGGAGGAATTGAAATTGAATTATCCAGCACTTCTAGGATTTTTGAGAAAATAGAAACCGGAATTTCATCAGCCAATGAATGTCCTTTGGAAGGATTTTGTTGTAATTGTAATGAATAATCTTCGTGTGTGAACAGATCGAAAGAACGTCAGAAAAAGGAACTCGCACTGAAAGAGAGTATACTCCTTTGCATTGCCATAAAGAGCGAAACAAACCTGCATTGTGCTCTTCCTCTCCGCAATACCTTTTCAACAATATGCCTTTTAATTATGTATAGGGATCATTTGAGGCAGGATAAATGGTTCCGGAAGACATTTGATTCTCGAATTAATTAAATGACCTTATGACCCGTCTACGAAACTTCAATACACGGGTAACTTATCGTCGTTGCAGCCTAATTTTTGTTTTCTAAACGCTTCCTTAAGTCTCGACTCCATATTTTTAGCCTTCAGTGACGTCAAAAGTTCGGACATTTCTAGGATCTTTTTGAAACCCAGATTTAGTATATGTGTAGAAAAACTATATTAGTGACATATTTTTCACTACCCACACTAAGCCATAACTAACTTCCTGATGAAATTCCCCTTTTCCACAAAGGACCATCATCAAGACCAGCATACAAATCTAAGGGAATTCAATGCATTCAGGATACAGCACATATGCCCAAACACCGCACCGCATCGGGTGGAGAATTGAAAAGCAATTGCAGTTTTTCCTCCAAATGATGGCGGTCGATGCCATGATGGTTGCAATAGAAAGCAAAAAAAAAAAATTCTCGCGATCTAGGACCAGTTTTGGGTCAGTCAAAACTAAACCACAACCTTGCAGGTGTATTTAGCTTTGGGCATCTCTAAGCACTGGTTTCGATTTTGAATGATTCGTTTTGCATCCTGTCTGTTAAAGAAAAATACATATATACGAGTACCATTTACCTTTTTCACGAATTATAAACAATTTTCAAATGTTCCCTCCAGCTGCTTCATATAATGTCCTCTAGGGCGTTTGGATGTCCCGACTGTTATGGATTGACGTATTAATTGCATGCGTTTCGTAAAAGCTTATGGAATTTTGAAAGCCGAAAATTGTTTTGAGTTTCAATCCTCTATCGGCAGAAATGCAATTAAAAATAAACTTTAGGGAAGTGTAGCGATTTTCATTTCAGGAAAAAATTTAGGATTAGGGAGAGCAAAGGTTTTGCACCTTGACTTTGGCGGAATTTTAGTTCTCTCCACTACAGCTGCAGACATTATTTTGCATTTTATAACTCATACCTTCAAAAAGTTTTTTTTTATGAAACACCAAACTATTGGAAACCTTAGGGCTCAATATTTTAAGATTTCTGAAACTTTTTAAACCAAGAAACTTCTGTTTCACTAACTTCCGCACTGTTTTCTTTACTTTCAGCAATCGCCGATGTATGACAAATCAAAGAAAACCTGGAGTCAACGGCTCAAAATCACCAAAACTGAAAAGGCCACCGCGCAAATGGTGGTACCCCAGATGCCATCACCTCATCACCAAATGCAGCAACATCAGCTGCATGAATTTACCGGCGGAGGTGGTGGTCTTGCTGGTTTGGAATTTCCCCCAAGTGCTCTGTCACGTTCCATGAAATATGCCGAACCATGGATATACGGCACTGTCCGGGGTATACCTGCCCGTCCTATGCACTTTCATCCCGGACAAGCGATGTTTGCCCCCATGGCATCTGAAATGGCTGTTGTTATATGTTCTTGCCCGGAATATCTTAGTGGAACAAAGAGAGAAGTTAAAAAAGCAAGCATTTGTAAAAAATGCAAAGGATCACGACTTCCACTAGCTCCTATTGGAGGCACTGTTCGAATTCGACCAACCAGTACTCCATTGCAGCAAAAACATCGCCCAACAAATGCCTCCACCATGAGAGTGGTCTCATCAAAGTCGAGGCCGACCATATTGGATCCCCAGAGAGATCCATATGACCTAATGCGACGAACTCGTCTATTGTCCCCCGAACCAAAATCCTCGCCACAACAACAGGACAAGAACTATCGTTCAAGTCGCGGCAAGAGTTCAAGTCCTAATCGCAGCCGCAGTAGAACTCCACGATCACAGCTCCTCGAAGAGCCGTCAAAATCTTCGCCAAAATCAATTCCACCAAGCAAAACTACCGACCGCTGGATAGTTGAGGATAGTGGCCAATCTTCACGAGACAGCAACCACCGACGCTCCATACTCCGTTGCAATGTCAACCCCTATGACCTGATCTCAAATAAATCTTCCACTTCATCTCCGTCATCTTCTGTACAGCAGCACCTGAGCGAATTCTCACCAAATGACGACGAAGATGACGATGTTGTTCCTGATATGTTTGGAGAAATTTCAAGCAAGTCCTCGATTAATCAGAAGACAACTATTAGCCGCAAAACATCAACCGGACCCCCAACCATATCAGCACCATCACCATCTCCATTACTAACATCATCAATTGGCAACACCGGATCACCATCATCATCGTCATCAGGATCATCCAGCAAGACAACGATGAATTATGCCAATGTTAAGGCGATTTCTGGACAGCGTATAAGTTTCGGAGAACACTCAACATCACCGTCATTAATCACCCAAAATGGCGAAAACTTTATGTATGAGAATGTAGTAGTGTCTTCTTCGAGCAACAACGAAACCAGCAGTAATAGTCCCAAATTTCCGAAGCAGCAACAGCAAAAGCAAAAGCAACAGCAAAGTGCCAAAAAGGACGAAAACACCACCACCACTCCTCAACCGAAACGTCCACCACGCAGAAAGAACGATGTAAACTTGTCCCAGCAAATGGTTGATAATCTTGGTGGAAGTGGTGGTGGTGGTGGTGGTGGTGGTGGTAATGGTAGCGGTGACTGTGACGAGGACGATGGTGATGGGGATGTTGCCCCATCATCCAATCGTCAACAACACCATCATCAAATAATGTCCTCGCAAATTTCCACAGATTTAGTAGGAGCAGCAGCTAGTCAAAGACCCTCCATCAAATCCATTCTTAAAAGGCCACTATCGTCGCCAGCATCCGGTGTACTTCTAGCTGTCAACACTACATCCAAATCCACGTTGAATGGTGACACTGATACCGGAAGTCTTGTTGGTTCTTCTGCCATCACAACCAACTCCACCGATTCGTGTAGAGTAGACCAGCAGCAACAGCAGCAGCAGCAGCAGCAGCACAACCAACATCATCATCATCAAATTAAACGTAACTCAACCAGGACACATGAAAGCTCGCTGAAAAGTCCTTCAAATGGAAGTGCCATTGGTGCCAGTGGTGGTGGTGGTGGTAGCATTGGTAGAAGTGGTATAGGTTTAGACACAATGGTAGCCAAATCGAACGGAGGACAAAAAACCGCTGTGGAAATAAAGACCGGATCACAGTTTTATATTCCGTTGCCACAGGCTCGTAAAAAAGTGCAATTTATGGTCGAGGATAAAATAATCCAAGTTGACAATGCGAACTACCATCATCATCACGGCAATGGCGATGGCGACGGCGATGACGATGACGAGGATGACTATCATTCTGCTCAAGGAGATGAAGATGACAAAAGTGAAATCTCCAAGCAAATAGGTAAAACCCTCACAGCTACAGCTAACTACCGGAACTGTAGTAATACGACTGGTAGTACCATCATCAACGGATCAGGAGGTGGAAGCATTTCAAAAAGTGATACCACGAGGAAACTACTATTGTCATCGAAACCTACACTCGTGGTTACTGATGTGGACAAGGAGAAAGAAAAGGAAAAGTCTAGTGATGAAGCCAAACGTAGATTCATTGGAACAACCACTGGCGGCAGCAAAGAAGACTTTATTAAAGGACAAAATCCCAATGAAAATAATAGTTCTCCTGTTGCCATAGCTAATAGATTCAACCAAGAGCAATTGCATCGCCAGAGAGAGAATCCGAATCAACAATACCAACAACAATCACTATCACAAAAACAACAACGACTGCAACAGAAACAGGAAGCAGTATTAAACTTATTACATCTCGAGTCGAACTTAGTGTCGGGTGAATTATTAAATTCTGGAAAAAGTTATTATTATCAGAATTTCCAGCAGCAACAGCAACAGCAACTAAACCAAAACCAGAACCTGAAGCAGAACCAGAACCAGGATCAGGATGAGTCGCATTATGAAGATGTTGCCAATGACGATGATGATGGTGTCAACGAGGACGATGAGAAAACAATGTCGCCATCGCCATCGCAATCGCCATCGTCATTGTCATCGACTGCTCCTTCACCAGGCGACGCTGCCGCTGACGAAGACCTATGCGGTCGATTTAATGGCAATGGTGACAGGACAAAGGGTAAGTCTTAAGGATAAGCAAGCAATATGAAAAAGGAGGAAGAGTTTATGATTGTGCGATGTCCTTGTCCTTTTGTTTCATCATTTACTTTATTTTATGGGTTTCCATAGAGAGAATGGTGGATGTAGTCAGCGGTTTATCGTTGATCATGGATGATACTTAATTTGGAGAGGATTCTTTTTTTTTTTTTTTTTTGATTTCTAACTTTATTACCAAAAAAGAGAGACGGAAAGTTGAGTTTAATGAGTCCTTAATGTAAAGACTAAAGACCAAAAGTGGATTAGGTGATTTTTGATGACCTCAACAATTTAAGATAAAAATAAAAATTGACTGGAAAAAAAGATAGTCTAAATGTTGATCTCTCTTCAATGGCGGGCAGGTGACTATTCTCTTGCAAATCTAGAGAGTCCATACCTGTTTAGATTTGGAACTGGAAATGATTACATTTTATGATTTATTTTTGTGGCTTAATGGAGGATTTTTGAAAGGTATTTACTTTTAATGTGAAGAGCTATCAAAATGATACCTGAGGATAGATTGATTTTTTTTATTGACAGTCTTACGAGCAGTATTAAGGAGAATAATTGATTTGAGGACTATAAAATACTTTGAACAAAAGACTTGATGGCATTTTTGGAGATCTTATCAGAGTTTGCTTCGACATTTGTTTTTATTTTTATTTTTATTTGCCATATCAAAATCGTTGGTTACATTGAAATACAAAAATTGTGTCAATATTCAACCGAATACAAATGCCTCCAATAGACCTTCAGTATGGTTTCTTGTGTTGAAACATTTTGACCTCCGGTTCTAATTTTTAGTTGCGACACACTGCTGTTATCGATATCGATACCGTGGTATTCGAGTATACCACCTATGTGTCAGGGAAAACCATGGTAATACCACGCGAGCAACATGATAGATATTAGCATGGTATTGATACTTGGGTTTTCATCGTAGTATACCAATTATCTTTTAAACGACAGCAGCGCCATTCTTCTTAAGTGAATTTTTTGGAACTGAAGTTATTTGCTTTTTTAACAGCGACCTTCTGAAATAATTTGTTGTGGTTTGCTTGAAAACAATGGGCAGTGCTAGGCATGTAGAAAATGTTGGTGGCCTTGGCAGCCATGTTGTTTCTGAGACATCTGTCAATCTATTGTTTATTATTCAGTAAATTATGCTAAATCACTAAAGCAAGTTGAACAGCACTTCCAAACAATAAATCTTTAGTGTCAAATTGAGTCTGGAAGAGGATCCCACTTTTGGCCGATGAGGACAATTTTTGGATGAATGGCTGTGTCAACAAGCAAATCTGCAATATATGGAACGACACCAACCTACTACAAAATTCACCAGGTGACAGTACATCCCAAAAATAAGTTATCGCTTGGTGTGGATTTTGGGTCATACTGTACGAACAATTTGAAGGTTATGTTATATCTAGCCGAGGTGACGTAAATTGGCCGAAAAGGTCATGTGGTTTGACCCAGCCAGATTTTTTCTTTTGGGATTTCCTGATGTCAGAATTCTATGTGAATAAATAACAATCGACCTATGGCCTTAAGGTAAACATAACATATGCCATAACTCAAATTTAGCCGGATCTATGCGAAAGAGTCATTAAAAAATAGATCACTCGGATCCGTGCTACCTTAAAAAGCCAATGCATATATTTGAAGGATGCCATATTCCTTACATGATCTGCTTTTTAAATTAAAAAAAAAAAGGATTTTGTAAATGCATATCTCACACACAGCTGGTTTTGTTCAATATCAACAGCTACCCGAACTTATTGAAAGCCCCTTTAATTCTTATTTCAGACTACAAGCTACCATAACACGGTCCTTGTAAATTGTAATGAAACTCTGATATCACAGAAAATGTGTCCTTGTGCTGTCAGTGCATAGTCATTGCTCAACGTGTCACTACTAGCTATACAATGACCATTACACGAATGGACCATATCTGTCATTGTTCCCCATTACACGACATGACCAATTTGACAGTTGGTGGCGAACGAAACCGCGCTGATAAAGGTATTTTTTTGCGGTGACTATAAAAGACGTTTATAAATTGGTTATTGTTAACGTAAATTTGACATTTCAGGGACATTTATAAATTGAGTGGCAATCACGATTGTCATTGTTTTTTTCTCTAGAAAATGTTCCGCTACAATAATTTAAATTAAAAATAATTGTAATAATAAATATTGTTATAATATGTCATTTACTACAAAAAAAGGTGGAGATGGCGATTCTCGCAGCCTACATGATAGAGAGTACCACAGACAACGACGACGACGCGGTCATTGCAATGGCCATTACAAGGACCATCTTATTTCTAATGCAAGCTTAACCAAATCGAAAATTAATTGCATTATTTCAAAAAAAAAACAATCTTCAAATTATTGGAATTCGATGAAACTTAATATAGCTATCAAAAGGTCGCATCAAGTAACTTCCAAGATTCTATGTGAAAATTGTATTTAAGGTTCTTCACGAAAAAGTGCATCTCTGCGATCTGTTCTGATCTTACGAAACATTGTAGTTCTCTTCCATTTCTGCAGAGTAGTTACTCTTACAAATGAATGATTTAGATTGTAAATTTCTAGTTCAGGGTACCTTTTTTTCCTCCTCTGGAGCTGTAATAATTTTTGTTTATATTTTGTCCCCAATTGGAACATTTTATTCGATAATATTTAAGACCTTCATTTTTCATTTTATTTCAACTTCAAACATTTCCGATAAGAATTTTTAATTGGAACCAATTCTACAAACCCAAATTATAATTTTATATAAAACCTCAATTTGTATCTTTATATTCCTTATTCTAAAAACATAACGCATCTCCAACTTTAATTTCAAACTTAAACATCTCTGTTTTGTCCTCTATACTCGTATCTATCATCTATCACTCTTGACAGTTTGTATTATGTAGGTAGTTGTTCCATACACGTTTCGATAATCCCCAATTTCATTATATCTGAAATCCCGACTCCCAGGCCAATCGACACTTCACGCACCCAAATGCATAGTACATTCCAGGGTGGTTCTGGTTCAGCATCAAGAACCTACAACAACTAAACACGGATAACGCTATACGACTAACCATTGATAGTCCTACTCTCTATTGTTTCATCTGAATAATACATGTGATGTCCCTCGAAAACATCGTCGTTGTCATCTGTGTCGATGTCGGCAGTCAGCAGTCAGCATAGTCGGCACGTCCGATTTCATCCCTCTCTGGAGCCCTAAGGGACCAAAACAGAAGAGAAGACGCACTCTGGTGAAAAACCAAGGCCATCGCCAACCGATGCAATCAGTCAAAGTCACCGCATATCTTCGACCTGGGATCTAAGTATATACGAAGACCATAAAGAACAATAGCGGTCTTCGATATTGAAACTGATTCCAAAAGATCATTGAAAGACTCCTTTCGCATAACTCTACAATACTTTAGTGTGGCGTGGCTGTTGGCTGGTTTGTAAAGATGTATCTAGCTATTTCTATACACGTTGTGCGGTTATTAGGTATGGTATGTACAATCGAAGATAGTTTTCGGTTTGGATAGAAGTATTTTCCAACAGTTTTCCCTCAAAGACACTCAAATGTACTCCGATAAAGTCCGGGCAAAAGTTGAGTTGAGAAACCCTCTCAAAACATAAAAGCCAGGCCACCGCACCGCACAAAATCCATGCAATCTTATTACTCCTGCAGATACACTACACGGTACAGTAGTAGTAGCTATCTTATACTATATAAGAATATTCGAGTATCTAGGATGTGGAATCGAATCAGACACTCCCTCGAGAAATGCATTATTCAAAATTTTTCTTATTATTTTCCTGCCCTCACAAGAACTGCTCCTGCCATCAGAGTCACCACCGTCTTCGTCGTTGCTCGTCGCCACAGCCATCTACCATCTACCATTGACTTCAGCGTCTCGTCAATTTGTGTTTGGTTGTTGTTGGTTGGTGGTCTTAGGAGTCTAGAGGTGGCACCACGGCGTCAACCATGACAAAAAAAAAAAATTGCAAAGACGATGGATACTTTTGCATGTTGCATATACTTTCGAATGCCAAAGTTTAAGTTGGATTTTTTTTTTATCAGACTGTTACCTACAATCTACCGTTAAGGTTAAGGAATCAATTCGGTTATTATAATGTTCTTGTCTATTGGACGGCTGAAACTATTTTTGTCTCATAGCCGAGCTTTATACTAGAATGATACAGTTTTCGTGACTAGCTTGCAAAATTCAGTAGATTGAAGAAAATTTTTACAGGGTGGGCCAGAAGAAGTCATCCATCCGATGTTGTTTGGCTTGTTCACGTAAGCACCGGGATTTAAAAAAAAACCACAAAAAAAAGTCTGAAACGGTTAAATCGGGCGATCTTGCGGGCCAGTGCGAATCGCCAAAACGAGAGATGAGGCGACCCGGGATCCGGAAACGCCGCCTTCAGAATATCGGTTCATGTCGGTTCATGTATAGCTCCATGGCTTGTTCACTTGTATTCTGCATCTGTCTAGTCCACAAATGTCAAAACAGATTTGACATTGGCGGCCATTTGCAAAAATGAGAGCATCTTCCAATAGGGTGATTTCTTTTTGCCACCTTGTATAAGAATTAATGATATTATGTCCCTCACCGGAAATAGTGACTAATTTCGAAGAAATATTGATCAGGTGAGAAATGGAATTCAGAAAAAAAATAGCTTAAATAGAAGAAAATGTGTTTTTTTTATAACAGCATCTTCCAGAACTGCGACTTACGTGTGAATAAACATACATCTGTGTGTGGTAATTTTGTAGTGGACTTGGCGGCCTCAGCAACCATCACTGGGTGTGTTTGTGTATTTTATTCTATCCTTGTATTGAACGGTTAAAATACATACCTAGTGGCAAAAGGGAAACATATTTTTAATACAATAAGCATCAGCAGATTTTTAGATTATGACAAAAACAGGGAACCATTTCCATCAGTTGCTGTCTGTATACTCTTCCTATTAAAGCTACAACGCACCCAAAAGACATTAATCGAAATCAGGCTCTCATAGTTTTGTGAATAACTTCTCTAAGAACTAAGTCACGCCACAGCATAGGTATAGTCTTTCTTTCATGCCGAACTTCCACTAGGTAGGCTTTGTTATTCGTACGGTCTCGATGGTGTTGTCAATTTGCCCTACATGAACCAAAAACCGGAGCCGTTGAATGCCTGACCTTCTGGATGAATCCATGTCACCTTACCTAAATCGCATCTTTGGAAGAGATTTATATCAGTGTTTTGGTTTATAATTTTCAAAATGATGTTAAAAAGGTCGCAAAATACCAAGGTACAAGGGTTATAAATATTTCCGAGCATTTTGTGGATTTCTTCTGCGCATCTGTCAAAATTCTATAAAATGGCGGTGAACTGTGACAATTGAACACAAACAACAAATTTTATTGTTTTGCGAAATCTCAAAGCAAATTAATAGATTAGTCACAGAGAGCCGCCATTTTTTTTTTTTTGACAGATGCGAAATATAATGCGTTAGTGTACTGTGGCATGATACAGCAGACATAATGCCTTTGATGAGGGTGTTTAAACCCTTTAAACAGCTGAATAGAACTTATTCAGCGTCATCTTAAATAAATGGATGATTCAAAAAATACAGTGTGACGGTGAAAATAGCAGAGGCCTCTTGCTTGTAGCGTGGGGGACATAAATGATTATCTCATGACATACCTAGGGTTTTGTGACTGCCATATTGTTTTGGTGACATCTGTCAAGTTTGTTATTGATTCCAAATCACTATAGGAGTTACACGGTCGGCCACGTCCAAATGATAAAACTTTATTATCAAAATGAGTCTTCATTACAACCACACTGTTAAATAAAATTTCGTTAATTCGATTAACCCCGAGTAATATTTAGCACTATAAAATGCATGTAAGATCATCACTCCGAGAAGCAGCGTTTCAAGATAAAGTTTAGAATAGGTAGTTGTTGAATTTAAAAATGTAATTTATTAAAATTTCCAGGAATATTCAACAAATAAAACACACAATTTTCAGCAAAAATGTTTGTGATATTAGGATCAGAAACTATAACCTTTATAAAGCTACTGTTTAGATACTATAAAAATAAAAAAAAAATAATAATTTTAAGCAACTATAACTTTGCCGTGTGGTCAAACCTAATCCAATTAAAAATATGTTCACCTATCTTATAATCTTTGCTCTAAAAGTAGCTTACAATAATTATTAGAACGTACAAACCTGAGTTGTAAGGAGCTCTCAATGATAGTTAGTCTTAAATCCTAGGAAATGTATCCAGTATACAAACCAAACAATAAGTCCAACAAGTAAACTTCTGAGTGGTGCCCCAGGGAAAACGGAAAACACAGGCCGAGGCACCATCACCGGTCGGTTGGATGTGGGTTTGGTCGCTCAGGGTTCATCCAAACTTCATACGTTAAATTTCTGATAAAAATGCAAAATATTATATAAATTCAAAACAACAACAGGAGCAAAAATAAAGTAAAAATTGCATGAATAAAATAATAAAACACAAGAAGTCCAGCCAAGCCGAGCCAAAGCCACATCCAACCCCATCAAAACCGAAACACAATAATGTGCTGCTTCGTTTACCCCCACTCTGACGTTTTTTTTTTTTTAATATAAATGCAGTTACAGTAGCCCTGTTGAAGCTTAAGGCAAATGTTTTATATTTCAAAAACACAACATAATTCCAGGAACACACAATAGGTAGGTATTTGCAACCTTTAGCTCAACTTTCGAACCTATTCCGATCCCGGTGGTGGTGGTCCTGTCCTGGTCCTCGTTCTGGTCCTGGCTTTCCTTTCAGTAGCTCCGGTTGCTTTTTATTACATTCCTTCAAGTTTTGCATGATTATATTTGAGTTGAGAATATAAAAAGTTTATTTTACCCAACAACATCAAAAAAGCAAAATAAATATTTAACAAAAAAAAAAAAAAAAAAAGGACGAGTAAACAAAAAATCTGAGTAAAGCTTCTATAATGGATTATTACCATCTCAGGATGACCCGTTGTTTATATTATATTATTCTTTATTCTTCCCCATCATCATATACATCTCGGCTCTCGGGGACAGGACAGACACATTGATGACAGCGACAGCGCTTGAATATTCAGCGTATAGAATCTCCTATTCACGCTCTTCATCCTTAGTCTCTCAGTCTTTTGCTTTAGGTGGTGTATAGAGTGTAATGCAGTTTTCATTTATAATATGCAAGTGCCAGGCCCAGGACACTTTCCGGAATCGGAGTCTTCATACTGTTTTCACACTGTCATCATGGTGTCATTTTTGCCTCATCTCTCTCGAGTGTTGTTGCTGACACTTCGACTAAACCAACACATGCATGCATGTCTGATGCTGCAGCAGCAGTACCACCATCACCATAGGACCAGACCTCCATTATTTATCATATTTTATTCACATTTATTTATATATTTCTTTTTATGACTGTCATCCCTTAAATAACTCCCATGATTTGTAAAGGACGACACGGCGGCGTCAGTCGTATAAAAAATGAATAATACAAACACAAACAAAAAATAACACGCGAAATAGACAAATTTGCGACGCAGATTTTTGGTTTGTATGCCAAAAGTTGCATAATGCCAGCTCCAGGATGGAATTCCAAAAAAAAACAAACAAACTCTCCCTTACCAACCAGTATAGTACTGTATCTATTAGATGTGTATATATAGATACAGTATCTAGATAAACCTCCATATGAGTTTAGAGCTTCTGGAATTTTTATGTTGTTTTATTCATGTTGTGCGCTGTTTTTTAACGGCTCATCATGACACTTAATGCATAAAATAGCGCACAAATTTTTGTTGATAAATAAAACAATAAGAGATTTAAAAAAAAAACCTTTTTTGGTGTGCATGTGGAATTGTTGCATCAAACAAGGACTACGAGTATGTGCGCAAGTAACGAAAACATTTTTAAGCAAAAATGGAAAAACAACATTTAAATGGATTTTTATTGATTTAGATTTATCTTAGATCCTAGTTAAATAACTTTCGACACATACTTCGGACGAACTGTTCACAATAGAGATAATTTATCTAGCTACACCACAAGAATGCCCAACTAACAACTTAACTTGTATAAGGCTCTAAACAAGCTATTTTCATACTGCTAAAGCACATTGCGCAAGCTATTTAACTGCTATTAGACTTTTGTTGGTAGGTTTTATAGCAGCAAATTGCAAAACTAGGTTTCGATTTTGTTGACAATCGAGTATTAGTTCATAATATTAAGAAAATTTTAATCGAACAATTATCAGTTGAAACACCCAAGTAACAATTTTATTTGTATAAGGTTCTAGGCAAGTTATTTTCATACTGCTATAAGAACAAAAAAGGCCTTATACAAATCATTTTGGCGCACATTGCGCAAGCTATTTAACTGCTATAATACTTTTGTTGGCAGGTGTTATAGCATCAAATAGCTTATCATGAAATGCAATTAGCTTTTCTCCGCAAGCCATTTTATGACAGCTATCGCCAATAGCTTGCTTGAGATGTTGTAAAAAAGCCTTATAAAAGCCATCTGATGACAGCTATCGTGCATAGCTTGCTTGAGATGTTATGAAAAGGCCTTATAAAAGCCATTCGATGACAGCTTATGCCAATTTCTTGCCGTAAATGTTTACATAAACGTCTTATAAGCGCCATTTTCGCATCGCAGCGAAATACCATTTTCTAGCCTGCCACAGGTGAGGAATATAAGAAAACAATTTATTGTTTTAATACAAAAAAATAAGGCAAAATTAAAAAATTGAATTAATAAAAAAAAATATCAATTTTGTATTTATTTCAAGGCATGTGTATTGTATTTTTATAACATTATTTATTTGTATTTTTTTAAATTCTTTCTCAGCCAGCTCCCCCGTTACATTTTCTAGTGTACTCTGTAATAATTGAAATTTTATTTTAATTATAAAAATGAAAAGTTTTTATTTACTTGGGTTTTGAACTCGAGTCCGTCCTCGTACCATACCAGCACTCTACCACTGCGCCAATTCACTGTTGATAATTCTTGCATCAAATGTGAACTAGTTAATACTGTCATCAAATGCCTTTTATAGGGAATTTTTATAACATCTCAAGCAAGCTATGCACGATAGCTGTCATGAAATGGCTTTTATAAGGCTTTTTTTAACATCTTAGGCAAGCTATGTGCGGTAGCTCTCATCAAATGACTTGTATAGGGCCTTTTCATAACGTCCCAAGCAAGCTATGTACGATAGCTGTCATCAAATGGCTTTTATAGGGCCTTTTCATAACATCTCAAGCAAGCTATGCACGAAAGCTGTCATCAAATGGCTTTTATAAGGCTTTTTTTTAACATCTTAGGCAAGCTATGTGCGGTAGCTATTATCAAATGACTTGTATAGGGCCTTTTCATAACATCCCAAGCAAGCTATGTACGATAGCTGTCATCAAATGGCTTTTATAGGGCCTTTTCATAACATCTCAAGCAAGCTATGCACGATAGCTGTCATCAAATGGCTTTTATAAGGCTTTTTTTTAACATCTTAGGCAAGCTATGTGCGGTAGCTGTCATCAAATTGCTTTTATAATGACCTTTGATAACATCCAAAGCAAGCTTTTAACATTAACTGTCATAAATAATAAAAAAAATAGGTTTTGACTGTGTTGACTATCGATTGTTAGTTCCTTTCAGACAATCTTAATCGAAAAGTGCTCAGTTAAAACGCGTACAAAAGTGGCTGTGAAAAGAATAAAATATGCATTGCTACAAAGTTGTGAAGATTTTCGATAAAGGAAGTAGCCTTTTGGCTACAGTTTGGAATTAATTTAAAAACTTCTCTGTTTTCCAGTAATCAGTACATACACACCATTCTCTCTTTATTTACATAACTGATTACATTTTTAAGAACTAAGACTATCGATAATAGCAATTTAATTTATTTTGTGTAAGGCCTTTAATGGCCAGCCTACACAAATTGTTTGCATTGACTTGTCGTGGAGAGCCTTATAGCAGCTTATATTTTTTAAATTTTCAGTTGACAACTTCAGAAGGCCTTATACAGGCCATATTGTACCTTTATCAACAAGCCTTGTATATAACTTTTCAAATTAAATTCTAAAGGGCTTATACTAGCTATTATTTTAATTGTCAGCGTTTGAAATGTGTGGCTTGCAAAATTTTGCCTTATACGAACCGTATACAAGCTATTACTTGCCAAACTCAAAAAATTGGCCCTTATACAAGCTAAATTGTTACTTGGGCATTACAAAAGTGCCTGTGAAAAGATAAAATAAATGCATTGCTACAAAGTTGTAGAGATTGTCAAAAACGGTAGTAGCCTTTCTTTGTTTTTCGATGATCACTACGTACCTTTCTCTCTTTATTTATAACTGATTATTTTATAAAAACGAAGGTTCTTGATAGTAAATTAATTCATTTTGTATAAGGCCTTAAATGGCAAACCTTACTTAAATTGTTTGCATTGACTTGTGGTGAAGAGCCTTATAGCAGCTATTATTTTTACAATGTTCAGTTAACATCTTCGGAAGGCCTTATTCTGGCCATTCTAAACCTTTGTCAACAAGCCTTGTATAGAACTTTTCAAATTATTTGAATTGTCAGCATTTGAAATGTGAAGCTTGCAAAACTTTGCCTTCTTATACGAATCCTATACAAGCTATTACTTGCTAAATTCGAAAAATTGGACCTTACACAAGCTAAATAATTTGTATTTTGATGTAGCAAGCTCTACCTGGTTTGGTTTTTTACCCATTGTGACTTGCAGACATTACCAATGTTCGTGCTCTATTTTTCGCAAGATGGTATTTTTGACGTGAAATGTTTCTACTTTTCTTATTCGATCAAGCCTTGTTACTCTTCCTCTTACTGCCATACGAATCACCTTCATCTCCAACTGCCGTTATACGGTACCCATTTCTCCATGATAGCTCCATCGCATCGTCAGCAAAAAATAATTGATACAAATTGAGGTTCTTTATTTATTTTTTAAGCAGGTAGTCAAGGACTGGAAAAAGAGTGCAGAGGACTCAATATGCTTCCGTGGTGCACTCCTACTGATATTTAGAATTCTTTGGTGGCTCCAGCTGTACATCTAACTTTTAAAACTATCAAATACTTGGAGTAATATAAATTTCTAAGCACCTGTTTAGTTTCGATGCGAATTCGCAAACAATCTTCAATTAGTCACTCGATATCATGAGAATCAACAAGAACGAACTTTTGTTCCCAAAAAAGTTTTGAGCGTACAGCATTCGATTGAAATAATGTGATGTTTTTTATCTATAGATTAAGTTGTACACCAATCTTTTGTGGCCTTTTTTTGCTCAATCCACTTTTCGGGTGCTACCATTGTATATGAAATCTATAGTAGTCTGGGGAACGAGTAGGAGATAACGGGGTTTGGAGACACATAGATATGTCGCTGCTAATTATCACATATTTAAACCTTTCCACCTACATACATTTTCTCTCCAAAAGGTGAAATGTGAAAAAAAGGTTTGGAGGCTCACGGTGTCGCCACAGTCGATCCTGCTATCCATATTACTATAGATTTCATATACAATGGTGCTACATGATTTGCAGCTGCAAATTGGTAAGCAAACTCTTTCATTTGGGTTGAAGTTAGTCCATAACAGGTCTTCTCAAATAATCTGCTGGTTGTTGTGAAAATTCTTTTATTTCCAATATTTGGATCATGTGTGAAAGACCCTTTAGCTTTTTTAACAATATCCGCCAAATAAGATTTGGATATTTTGTATGCTGATGCTGATGAAACTGACCGAATTAACTTTACTTTTTGTATGACTTCTTCTTCTTCCACAGCAGACTCTATTGCAGCTTTTTTCTAGACGAATACTCTTCTTTGGCGGCATATGATTTTTAAGGAATAAATAAAACCAGTTTTAAGAAACAATAAGAAAGGAAAATAGTAAGAAAATGAAGGAGTAATGAATCGCACAGCCACAGGCGGGCGCATTGAATCGGCCGTCCATTTCACCTAGACGCGACGGCACCTGTCCGATTCATTGCAAATCTAACCTTAAAATAGTTTGACTAAATTCCCAATAATTAAGTTTTAATAAGACTGTAACTCACCGGTCTGTATTTTTTTGACTAATTTGCACAACAAATAAAAAAAAAAAACACCACAGTTGAAGTTTCTATAATAATTGAATTTTTAATCACTTTGCAAATATACGATTTTTTTCCAAAAGTAATGCGCTTCAAACACGTTCGAAAAAGTAAACGAAATAATGGCTACCGTAATCTGTCATTATTGTGGGTTAATCTATGGGCATCAGTGTTGCCAATAACCAAATAATAATTTTTTTCGTTTAGAGGGTTTTATCATGATACAACTAATAAAGATATGGCATTGCGCATGGTGCCAAAAAAAACGTCAAACTATTGTCAAAGTCCCGGGTGTTCTTATGACGTAGGCGCATAGGGTAGAGCGAAACAAAAAAGTTAAACGGGAAGGCGAAAACGAGAAGGCAGGTGTTCTTAAGGTGTTCTTATGACGAGATGCGCAGAACAAATCAAAAATGAAAATTGGAATGCGTTATCTCTAGTAGTTGTATCATGGGGTTTTATGATATCTATATAGTGTTCCATAACCGTCCGTTCCTTCCCCGACAAAAGAAGTAACAAGGCTTAAATAAAATAAAAAAAAAGCTTCAAATAACAATGAAACCAAATAACTGAAACCTATGAGTTTTAATTTCTTGACAATTTACACGAAGATATTTCTTTTCATATGTCAAATTAAAATACCGTAATATCCTATAAAATTAAAGCAATTGCAGTCATTCAAAGAAATGAAACAATTCCTCTTAACGTCTTTACTCCACAGTGCCGAGTTATAAGGAGGAGTATGTCTATCTTAAATGTCATCCATTTATTTATGATAACAATATCATTAGCATCTAAAATTTTGCAAATGACGAAAAGTTTGCACCTAAGAAAGAAAAAAAAACCGTGTAATATATTTTGCCATGTACAGCACAGTCACAGTGTCATGCACATGACATAGCTCCAGCTCTTCAACAGTCATTCCAACACTCGAATCAATATAATAGACTCCACTCTAAGAAAAGGGGAGAATAGGGCAAAAGCACCCAACATTGTGCAATAAAATTGACGTATGTAAGGGTTTTATAGCGCAATATGTTGTTGAATGTTGAAATATTTTAAAATATTTTTTGAAGCTCTTCAACATTCGCGCGTTTCAATTTTTATAGTTCTTGGTGGGCAATAATATCCTGTAAGGGCGATGCATTTTAAGCAATTCTTTTGGTGAAAACATAAATTACATCTTCCTTTTGTTTTCCACAATCTGTTGTTGGCCAGCTACTATTCAACTCCTCCTACAGCAAAATTATATAATGCAACGAGATTCTTTCCACTCTCTCTATTTTTCGCACGAATTCTGGGGTTCATTTTCTCTAATATCAGTTGGTCTCCATGATTCCTTTGGTCATATAACCCACCTTTCAGATTGAGGATTGGCTAATATCAGTATGTGGCCAGTTTATTTAGGTAAACCTTATCTGTGTCATGTAAACATCCACTCTTTTTAGTCCAGTCTTAAGGCTATGCACGCACAGACGATTGTCAGGTCTAACAACGTTCTGACAATGACCTTCCAATGAGCTGACAATAGCAAATATCTTACAATGCAATGGAAATGTCTTATAAGACTTTTGAAACAATATTCCACTGACAGATCTGACAATGTTGTCATATCTTACAATTGTCTGTTCGAAGCTTAAGCCACAGTTTGTTGTTGGATATGATTTGTGGCCATCTTTAAAATCTTTCAGATGTAACGCAGCAAACACTTGACAAAAGCTTAGGAGTATATAATGGAACATTGACAGAAGGCCAAATTTTCTCAAAAATTAAGGCTTGCAATGGAATCATTCTGGCAATACTAACTTTAAAAAAGTAGTCTGCCCCATTTATCCCTGTCCCTCCTACATTTATGCGAGTTCCTTGGTTAACAGAGTTGGTACCCAGAGGAGGCACAAGACCTATCGGGAATTAGTATGCAGATTGTTATCTCACACCTAAACACAAATGTTACGCCAGCACAAGAAAAAAAAAGAAGACCTTGCCAAGGAGTCACATAACACATAGCACACACAAGGCATCCAGTGGGTAAGAACTGCAACCCAAAGGCCCACAACATATAGGTATAGCCCGCACAAAAACCAAACCCAAAGCCATGTAAGGCAAATTAAATTGCTTGCCTTCTCAAATGAAAGTAAAACTTTTTTCACATCAAAAACTACCTGACTTCAGTTGCTTGGTTGATGGTTGAAGTTGCGATTCTTCACTTCACTTTTCACCCCGCGTCATAGTCGTCGGTCGCTTCGGTTTATGTCGTCTCTAGAAAAATTGTATTTAATTAAATAATGCAATTCACGATGTTGTGTAGTACGAGCATATATATAGAGTGCAAACAACAACAACAAAAACAAATAAATAGAGTCCGTCCACGTTGTTGCCACTCTACATCGGTCGGATGTAAACGAGCAAAATATTGCATGTGAAACAACAATATCGCATAACAAGATGGCTTTTTGTCTGCTGCGCAATGTGTGGAAGAGGAAAGCGTTGGGGAAGAACTCGTGGTCGGGTGGTTCCTCCGGAGCGGAGTGGAGGTTCGCTGTTGTGCTCATGGTATGTGAACGCATGCAGAGCAGTTTTTTTTTGTGTCTTCTGTCATCAGAGCCAAGCTATGTCAAGCCAGAGCCACCAGCCTGCCAACTTCTCCAATGCTCTCTGACAATATTGAAATTATTTCATTCAGGTTTCTGTGATTTTCTGAGCCGGGGGATCCGTCATCCGCAATTCGCGTCTACAAAATTTCCCTTTCGACTTTCGATTTTTTTGTTTTTATTTTTCTTTCAGCCGTTGTTTAAGGTTATTCAAAGGAAGGTTGGTAACATGGAGACGCTTTCCACATTCCATCCAGATATCCAAGAAAAGAGGACGTAGAGTGTATAGTGTTGTGTGTTTGTTATAACAGAGTTCGTCGAGTAAAAGAATGTTTAACTCCTTTTAGCCTGACACTTGACACTTCCACGCGCCAACAAGCCACGTTCTACACGCTGTCTGTCTTTTGGTTTTGTAAAGCTATTATTAGCTCTTGAAAGTAAACTCCCCTTCCACAAGTACATATATAGGGGCACAGTGGAGGGTTCTTTTTTTCATTATGGTAATTAAGAAAACGGTCTGAGAGAGAAGGTCGATGGACGCAAATAATCGCAATAAACCGTGTTGCTAGTTTTGATTTAACATGGGAAAGTGTTTCCTTTCTGTTCGATTTCCGATGTAAAGGGGAACTTACACGACATAAATATTCATTATGGAATTCCATTTTCAATTGCAATGCATTTCCATGAAAGATATTGTGTTTTTGTAATGGTTCTGCAAATTGATACAATTTTGTAAATATTCAGAAAGGTATTTTAAATGACTTTTGCGCGGTGGAGGGGGTGGTTGCGAAAAGGGGGGTAGCAGTACACTGTACAGGAATTCTATCCAGGAACAGGTGTTTACAATTAATATTAAAAGGATTTTATTACGACATTTTTTAATTGAAATGCATTGTTTGGAATTCAATGGAAAATTGTTTAAAATATTTTTAATAAGAGCATATGACCTCTCTTCCCAAATCATTCTAATAAGTTGAAATAACATAATTTTTGGTTAACGCATGTGGTACAAGATACTGAAGCCGTGTTCGCTGAGCCCTGAAGTCGCCCTGAGGTTGCCACAAAGCGCTTGTTGAGACACCTCAAGTCGCCCCAGCGAGAAAATTCTCTGTATTTTTAAACATGGGGTCGCTTTAAAGTAACCCTGAACCGTGAAGTATAGATGAACGCTTTGATGCTGAAGTGACGTTTGCGGTTTTACAGTTGTCATATTTACAATTGCTGTTTTGTAATATGATAATCACGTTTTTGAAGTTGTCGCATTGAAAATAAATAATTGCACTGAAAATTATACATAGGTACGATTTTATCGAACTTTTGTGCATCTAAGAAGAGTAGAAACGTCATCAACGCGATGAGCCAACTCTTCATCCTTGAGGCGAAACGCACACAATGTCAAAACAAATTTTTTATTTTTATTTCAAATAATTTAATGTTCGAATTTAAATTAATTGTAACAACTTTCGTTGATTTGTTTAAAAAAAAAAAAATTCAATTTGATTTTTCAGTTTGAAATTTTTTTAATTTCAATCATGGCTGTCAATATGAGAAGTGACCACCGAGATGACCGTGTCGACAATCGCGATCATCATATTGATAACCGCAATCGTTATATTGAGAAATTGTAGTCCGTGTTGACAGCCACAATTGTTGCATTAACTACTAAAATCGTCATATTGACAACTGCGATAGTCGTATTGGCAACCGCTATCAATAAAAATCAATTTGATGACCACAGGATTCAGTATGATCGTAATCGCAGTAGTCAATAATATAACAGCTTTTATCATCAATATGACGAAAAAACTCATAAATATGACAACCATTTTTGGTTCAGTGTGAGACCGAGTTCCCAAAAATCATTTAAACGATTTCGATGAATTTCATTTAGTTGCGGGGAGCCATAGTTGTGCTGATTAGAAGATTAAACTGTACTCTGACAGAAAAGTAGGATTATCTCAAGAAGTATTCAACCGATTTCGATCAATTTGATATGATTGGAGAGAAAGTGCTGTCTTTTTCGTAGTGTGATTAAAAGTGTTAAATATCGACACAGAGCAAGATATCTAAACTAGGGCCACGAAATATCTCCTTAGGGTAGTCGAATTTTTCCGTCTAAGATTGTTGATCCCTATATATTTTTTTTTTTTTTTTTTTTATCTTCCAACTAACTTTGAACCCTCTCGAATGACGTTTTGATGATGCTGTTTGGTTTTCTTAGTTCGATTCTCGAGTTATTAACCGATCTAGAGCTATTAACCGGGCATTATATCGTCAATTGTTAAATCTTTTTTACAGTTTTCTTTCTCAAAAATGTTTGTTTAGCAACATGATCAGATATTTCTGCTATAACTAACTAACTTACTGGCTGCGCATGGTGTAGCTGCAGCTTTAGAATGTAGCAATGTCAAAATTAAATGTAGTACGTAAAACGTATTGCCCGGCTACAATGTGAAGTAGCAGCTGCAGCATAGATAACGATAACCGATGCATTGCTCCTGCAGACAGAACATATACTGTGCCGTATCTTCAAACGAAATTTGTTGACTGTATGTCCTTAACTTGAAAATGGGTTTTGCTAGATGGACCCAAGATAACCGGTGCGGTGTAGGAAGTTGTACAAGAAAAAACAAAGAAAAATTTCCAGAGCCATCAAGTAATCCAAAGAGTTTGATTCTATATTTAAACGAAAGACCCTTAAGCTGCATTCGATATTTCCCAACAAAAAAAGGTCCTTGGTTTATTTCCAAGGTTCTATTTCATTTCTAACGATCAAAGCTTTGAAGCAAAAGTATTTTTCAGGTAAGAAATTTTCAGGTTAAATATAATAAACTGATTGTATCAGTTGGGGAAAGGGTTTTGAAGTTACAGTATCCACATTCTCCTTCAGAATTACTCTTTTTTTCAGAAGACAGATCTGAATATCGAAACCCTTTATTTCTGATAAGAAGTCCTTCCATTTCACTTGTTTGTTTTAAATTTCAAAATTCGTCTCCAAACCAAAAAAATTATGATACAAAACCCTCTTTAATAACCCTCTCTAGCCCACCTTAAAAATGTCATCGTTATAACTAAATTTAGTTTGACATTTCCAAGTATATGAAACCTAATGATTGATATCTTGGGAATGACAGAAAAGAAAGGACACATTTCAATGCCAAGGGCATCAAACAAAACTCTTCAAGACAATATTTTGTAGTATATTTTTATAAGAACTGAAATTGATATAAATCCAATTAACCTTTCATGACCTTGACTTTCAAATGCAAAGAAGGAGGGCTTCAAACAGTATCTCTTACCTTTGAGGCTGTCATTTTGTCATAATTTTACCTTATTAAGCTATATTATGTACTTTATAAGTGGACGATATTTTAAAACAGCAACAACCAAAAATATATAGCCTTTTTAGAAAATTATCCTTGTCTTCACCGACTAATTCGGTTTTAAAGGAAATTAGAGCTACACCAAAAATATTACCCAGAACACTCAAACAGCTCATGCAGTGATAATATTTCACATTCTAGCGACTCTACCACGTTACAAATCAACCCCTACCTTCCTTATTCCAAATCCACACCCAGGTGCTCCTTCAGTCACAAAAGCAATGGTTTTTCATTCACCTCCCAGCTACCACACATCCAACCACTAGCTCTACACAATCCTGGCGAGGGTCTTTTTCACCAACGCAGATGCAAATAATACACAGGACCTTCTCAAAAAAAAAAAACTGCTGGCACTCTTCCTTAACTTCCTGTAAAATGGCAGGCGCTGGTAATATGTATACGAGGGTGTGGGACATATCTCCCGACGACAACGACAACTCCAATCTCCAACGTCGACGAGCGACAATGAGCGATGTCGCCGTCGAGGTTAAGGGTCCTCTCTTGAAAGTGTCCCTGCATCTAAATTGAATTTTTGATTACTTTCTGTAAAGTGTACGAGTGTTGGCCCGAACTGTGTATAAGTGAAAAGTGTAGAATACAACCGGCAGCAGTACATTTTATTGTAAAAAAAAAAGCTTGCGATACTCTCCAACTCCAATATTTTCCCAAGCGCACGCTCCCACCCTCGCTAGATCTGTCCGTCGCTATCAGCAAATAGCAACAAATTCGCCAGTTGACGACATGCAAACAAATTGAATTGTCCTCATTTTCAAATTATGCCATGTTGACTGCCTTTTTAAGTGTTAAACTTGTGAAACTAAATTTTAAACAACAACAAAAAAAAAAAAAACTGTTTAAAGGACGAAAAAAAGGAAGTGGCTGACTGGCTATGGTTCTGATGGGTATGGTGTAAGGGGAGGTGAAATAAAAATTGTGACTTTATAGGAGTTTGAGTTGGTTCATGGCTCCTTTCGCGCAAGGAGCAGCATACGTAGAATATATTGTGTATATGTTAATATATTTGTAGCGATGTGGAGGGCCTTGAGTGAACCCAACAATGAACAATGAAATTGCGTTAAAAAGGAACCACACACAGTGGACCAGAATTAACTAAAAAATTGTTCTAATTTTAAAAATCAACTCAAAGTATTGTTTTAACAAAAAATAGGACTTATTGAGCCCTTAAAACCTTCTTTTACTTATAAGGATCTTGAAACATGCTATGATTAAACAAAATGACTGTTTAACTCGATAACATACTTCCATTTAATGCAATAACTCATTACAATTTGAAATAATAATCTAAATCAACAATTTTAAATTATTTATTGAACTTCCATATTTATTTTTCATCACTTTAAAAATGAAAAGTACAAATTTTAACATTCATTTTTTTTTTTTCTTCGATCAGTGCCAACTTTAAAGTCAACCTGCCCCACTGTATACTGTTCCTCAGCGATAAATTGGCGTAAAAATTACATTTTCTTTATTTGAACATAATGTCAGAATAAAGAACAGGTGGAGGGTGTGTAGTTCGTCCTTTTTAAAGTAGCGAGTGTTGTAAATTCTTTTTTTTTTTTCTTCCTTTCTTACAAACGTTCTGAAAGGGGCCTGGGGTAATTTGTACCAATTTGCAATCATTCGCGTAGTCAATTTAACCTTTGGGGCCAACAAAAATTATTTTAACTCAATTTCAATGGAAAAGTTTTTTTTTTTTTTCATTATGTTAACAGTAATGTGGTTTATTTTCATTACTTGGAATATTTTGCCTTTGTGTAGAAAGTTATTTCATTTTCTTGTCTGTCTGCGTGTGTGTTCGGTGGAATGGAGAATATGGTCTAACAAATCAGCCAGAAATTATTGTAGGCAGTAGTTCGTATTAGTTTTCTCAACACATTGTGCATCATATTTCTTAAAACATTAAAGATCATTTTTGAATATCTACGTAAGGTTTTAAGGGAATTTCATATTGCAGACCAAATTCTTATAAAATGCTACTGACGTTGTGGTGAGTGTCCGAGACTGTCATACTGAGGGTTTTGGGCTCAATTTCTGATTCCATTAAAATTTTGTTCAGGTGTTGGTACTGTCACAAGTTTCTGAAGAGCAAACCTTTGTATGAGGTTCATTCTCGGCAGAAAAAAAAAAACGCAAACGCACACACCTGAATATGGTCGAGACTTTGCCTAAAAAATACCCTTTACATGACTATTCACCTCCTGTAAAACGATTACACGAAACAAGCTCTTTAAGTTTTTCTAAATCATGTCAAAACTATTACTCATTGATCTGGCAACAAATTGCATATAAAAAGTATCTTGTCAACTCTCCATCATTGCTCTTATGAAACAGAAACTTGCATCTGACAAACTTGACGTCCCATCAAGTGCCAGTGATTCCTTTTTAGCCGTACTACACGAATGTGGAGTTCTTTCCTATTTCATTTTTGTTGTTGTTGTGTATATGATGCACTCGGACTCAAGGGGTTGTTTGTACACCCTAATAGTGAAATAACACTAGCCGAGCGTATAGAGGGAAACGAATAGAAAGGAAGAAAAAGAATATTTGGTGATAAAGTGAATTGGGATTAAGGTGATATTTAATCTCACGAAGATCCCACGGGTGTCATCATTATGAAAAACTATATACCCAGGCTAGGAATAGAACTCATAACTGTAGGTAAGCAACCGAGTACTACTGTACCCCATTGTCACCAGTAAACAGTCACACTGTGTAAGAGGTTAACATAGAAGTAAAATTTTTATTCTTTCGGAAGCCCTGTGGAACTTTTTGCAACGCCTTTGGTGCAATATTTTTCTAACCATAGTCAACCATTGTTAACAATAGTCAACAAAATGGTGTTCCTTAAATCCAAATTATTCCGAAACTCACGTTGAAGTGTCAAATAGCTACGATTTGTTACTATTTCCAACTCACCTCCATGATATGAGTTGAGATTGTTGGTCTGTCAAATTGGACTTTTTGTATTAAGCAATTCAAAGTCCTTATTAAAAATCAAACCCAAAAATTACAAATTCTCGATTTGAGCAGCAAGAATGTCTTTATTTTCTTTGAGTGATCAACAGCAAGAAATAAAATGGATTTTTCGCCAATTTCGAGCAATGAAGGAGAACAACTTAATTTCCTCAATATACAAAAAAATGTTAAAAGTGGTCGTTTGGCAGTTTAGCAAAATCAAACAAGGTATCGTTCCTAAATGGTTTGTAAAAAACCAATCAAAACCTAACAATGACACTTCAACAATTTTTTGACATAACAACTAATGTTGAAAAGAACGCACCACTTGCATGCTTGGAATCATCAATTTCAATATTTTTCGGAGTTAAAAGTCTGTAAAGTGATTAAGGATACCTCAGTTTATCAGTTTGGAATTATATAAAAAGCTTTTTGATAACTTTGCTGGCCACTGGAAGTGTGTTGTCGCTGAGAACAATGAATTGCAACTCATATTATGTAAATCGTTGTGGTTAGGTCCACAAATAACACAAATAATTTGACCACTTTAATCCTCGAAGGAATTTTACTTCGAAACATTGCAAATCACTTAGAAATTAACAACCAAATTCTATTTGCGTCGTTCCCCCAGGAATATCTTCCTCCTCACATGTCGGTCTAATGATCAATTTCATTGTTTTGGGAAAGCAACAATAACAACAAAAACAATATTACAGAGTGCATCCAAAATACTAATCGAATCGTCTGTTTCTCATCAAATAATGGAATAATTATTCCTAATTTTCCTTATTGTCCTACGCTAATGGCGTAGCAAATTTAATTCTACCTCTCAACTATACTTGCCTCTGGTAGCTGGTGGCTGGTGGCTAGTGGCTGGGCTGGTGGCTCACTCATAAATTGTAACCAATTAATCGCCTCGTATATCACTCTGCCCGATGCTGTGCGGTGTGGTGTGGTGTTGAGTGTATAGTATATACGATTTGGGAATGTTCCATGCTTTCATGTATAATTGCAACTACTTCTATCCAGCTCGTTGATGATCCAAGTCTCCCTCATGAATCCTACTTCCTTTTGTTATACAAGAAGTCTCTCCTGGGAGCACACATAGCTCTGCAAATATAACACATTTGAGGTGAAGTCGTGCGGTTAGAATGTGTGACCGTAAGTTAATAAATTTCCCAAGGAACATGCCACCAGGACCACTTTCATACTCCTCAGTACAGTATAGGTATGATAGTAGGTATAGGTATACAGGGATGTACCGCCAACGCAATCAGCACCTTTGGCCAGATTTATTCCCTCCACGCGACACCTGAATACCCTCAAGCGATTTCAAACGTAAACCTTAACATCTCATGGCAGAAGGACAGGTAGACCAGGACTATGAGAGCAAGTGGCTTCAAACATGCACAAGGAAGCGGCGGGCGCTGCGGAGGCAAGCTTTATTTTTACACAACCAAAACATAACGACGACAGTGACGACTAAGCGAGTTTCCTATACCTACGTACGTTTCGAGGAGTAGATCCTTGTATCTGGGAAATGGCAAACTAAATTCTGGTCACGACTTTCCACCCGAACAACCCTAAAAACAGTTAAAATACAAAAAATCTCTTCTTTCCCTCCACTATACTCGCCACCATTAGAACAAGTACGACGACGAGGATGAGGATGAAAAGAAGTCGGTTTTGGAGGTGGTATATCTTCTCCTTCTTCGTCTTCTTCTATGCGGTGAGGCGTTCCATGGTATGTGTCTTAAAAAAAAAGACAGGTAATCTAGCACCTGCCATAACGTAGAACCAATATTTACACACTTTTTATTAATTCACTTCACTGGCACCGTCCAGGTCCAATGTGAGTCCTAAATTGCTAAAGATGTATGTGTATGTGTAAGATCCATTTCGTGCAATCTAAGTCACGCAAACAACATGAACAAGCAAAACGCGTTGTCTGTTCTTCCTTGCCTTGCGCTCGCCGCTGCTGCTGAGGGATCACCTGGACGAAGATTCGTTTACTTACTTATATTCCTTTGGAATGAGGGTAATAGAAGAAAAAATGGCAGTCTGTCCACTAACTGCTAACGCGATAAACTTCCTCCGCCACTCAAAATAAGAGACACACAAATAAAAGACCCACCGCCATCACCATCGCCAGCAGCAACATAAGCACTTGAGCAGGTGTAAAAGAAGGTAAGAAGTAAGTACGACCACGCAAAACGATGGTAATGAAATGCGGACTCCTTGAACCCATAATTAAGTCCGAGTCCGAATATACAAGGAAGATAGTGTGCGTTGTAGTGTATTGGATGCCGGAATTAAATGCATAGCCACATCTTCTGTCTGGTATTTCATTGGAGTTGGTAAATTATTCTCTCTTGGAGACGCGTATCTACTTTTTTTTTTTGGGAAGAAGTTATGAACTTTGGGAGGACATGTGCTTTAGGGGTTATTTACTGTTAATAGCCTGAATGGCGCTAAAATATTTAGGGATTGTATGAGTTCTAGGACACTTAGACTGAAGGTATAAATCTCAAGAAAAGGTGTAATATTTAGGAAGTTTTTATACTCGAATCAGGAGTGTCGGAACAAAATCTCATAGAACACATCACACTACAATATATAGTTGGATAGCTATAAATAGAAGTAGGGTTAACTTTGGAAACCTTCCACAAGAAGGATATGGTTGCCAACATTTTTGAGAATTAAAAAAATTATAAAATGAGTAAAAGTTTTGAGATCTGTAGAGTAGAGGTTGTTTTTTGAGAGGTATAAAACTTTGAGTTTGCAGCACTGTTTTTGTTGGCAGCCATTTTGTAATCTGCCATGTGATTTGTCTTTAGTTGAGTTTGCCATTTCAGATTTCAACACGATTCGACTAACGCCTGAACAACTCATGCGAATTGTGCAGATTTATTTCGAACAACATGGCTCAGTTCGTGAGACGCATAGCGCATTACCGCCATTTTATGGTCGCCATTTTTAGTTGAATGGCTACTTCAGTTAGCAAAACCGCAATTAGAGTGTTGATTATTGAGCAGCCGTAATAGTCAAAAAACTGACAGTTTTGTGTGCTTTACTGGCTGCGCACAATGGTGTAGCGGCAGCAGTAGCACGTAGCAATGTCAAAGTTTATGTCAAAAAAAGTAGCACACTAAACAGCGTACACGAATACAATGTGAGGCACGGAACTCAAACAAAAATCATGTCTGCCATTTTGGTTTGTTGTTGTTTTGCAACGCGGCACGTTCGTGAAGTTGGAGTCGAGTCGACATGTACTTCAGCTACTTTCTATGCTCCAGCTGCTACTCCACATTGTAGCCATACAATACGATTAACGTACATTTAACTTTTACATTGCTACGTGCTACTGCTGCAGCTACACCATTGTGAGCAGCCAGTTATGGGCTGCTGGAATTTGTTGGTCCTTACTTCTTTAAACCATTCCGAAGGGTTATCTACAATTGTCTTGATGTGTAAAGAGACACCTTATTAAGCCGCACGGCATGAATGTGAAATTTTGTTTCGAAGAGAAGATTGTGGTTCCATTAAATCAGAACAAAAAACTCTAAACTTAAATTTTTAAATAAATACTGCACAAATTTTCTACTTTAAAGCACATAAAAAAGAGGTCCTTTTACGGATGATGCCTTCTGACGAACAACGGCTTTTCCCAGAGGAATCTAAAACTCAACCTTAAAAATGTCAACTGGGCAATCGTGGAAAAAAAAACTACTATTAAGCAAAGGATACCTACCCTCAAAAAAATGTCCTTTAATAAAATATCGTATACTTACCTTTGGTCTGACATAGAAAACTCTTTCCACAAACAGAGTGACGAGGAAGAGCATTCATAATAACCTAAATAGCAACAAACACAAAATATTCTGAAATGGAGCAAGAAGCTGAATAAATGTTGACCCTTTCCTCAAAGCTTATTTATTCTATATTACTCTAGTGGCCCACTGGTAAAATGGCAACGTTTCACCTTTAATTCCCAATGCACCAGCAAAGTTAAAGAAAAAAAAATACACTCCAAGTCCAGACAGGAAACGAAGCCCTTGAGCAAAAGCATCAACAACAAACAAAATTCAGCCATTTTACGAAACACAGGAAGGACATACAGAGGAACCGAGAAATATATAAACAAACTAATATTCCAGCATTTTAAGCAAATCGAAGGCATAAATTCGCATTATCAATGCACGAACTAGCATCCAGACAGCCAGAGCAGCAGCGTGGAGTGGAGGGTTTCCTGGAAGCAGCACTACTTGTGCTATAGTGATGGCACCTCCACATTCTTGTCATTGCAAGGACTAAAGAAGAAAACAAAAAGACAAAAACATAGTAACAAAAATAAATGCAGGAGCAATACAGTGGAACTATTCGACACAAATTGCCAGAGCTGCATCAGGAATTTACAACAAAGGACTTCTCACAAGTCTGCAAGAGTATAACGGGTCCACTAAGAGCACATTAAGACTCCTAAGAACGGACAAAAAAATAAAAAAATCTGTAAATACGACGAGTGTCGTACTCTTTTCTTGCTGCCAGGATGTAGCAGGCAGCAGCAGCAGTAGCAGCAACATCAGGAGTGGAACCTTCTTGGATATTTCATTGGTTTTTTGAATTTTTTGGTTTTTGTTCCTTGATCCTTATGGGGAACAACAAGCTACATATTATTATATCCAAGTGAAAGAAAGTAGCACTTGGAAAAATCACGTGCCACTAGTAAAAATGTTTTATGCCCACTTTTCTATCCAAAAGTAGAAGCACCAAGCGACGCGACCAACACGGCAACGCGATGGACTCGTAGAAGTAGCAGCAGGTCCCTTCGAAGTAACGGAAGCTGCAGCATTATTGTTTATTTTGAAGCAATTTTTGGGTGTTTTTGTAAACATTTTTGTACGAAATGAGTTTTTCTTTTTGAATATATTTTTTTTTTGTTTTTTGGCATTTTCACAACAACAACACAAAAAAAATTCCAGAGTTTCCAAATAGCACAAATGGTTGAGAGAACATTCGTAGATGCAGTTAAAGAAGTTATTAAATTTTCATGGAAATGCTTTTCTTGTTTTCACTCCATTCAAAACTGTGGAGTTAGTTTCTTATTTCCTTATACGAAGGGCTCGGAAAATATGGATGAGGAACGAAATTGGAGAATTTAAATATTTGAAATAGAAAAAAATAATTCTTTTTTTCTCAATTAGAATTTATGTAGAAAGGAATTTCTTTTTAAGAGTTTTCTTTTGGAATGATTCGAATGGTTGCTCGGTACGGATGAGGGTTTTTTATAAGAAACATCAAGTAGGATGAAGTGTTTCTTTGACTACAGTTCTAAAGTTGGCTTTGAACATTGGACTCGAGAATGATAACTGCATACAGTTGCAAAAAGTGAAGCCAAAATTATGATGCCCAGCCTAAATAAGATTAAAAATTCGTATTAAAAATCGGTGTACAATAGGGAAGAGTAATTAGACCCTTGCTGTTTAATACAATGCTGGATTATCTTTTTGCAGTTAAAATACTTAACGAGGAAGCCACTATAAATAGAATCAACATTTTTGGAGCAAACCGGATCTCCATGGGGTTCATATGACCAATATTCTGGCCTAGATAGAAAAATTTCCAAGCAATTATAGCACTGTGGTCTGTGGAGATTCCTTTTCGGAAAGTCGTTTTTACACCAGCAGTTGTGCATTTAACACTCACGCACGGTTAACAATGATGGGCACAGGACAAATTCTATACTCTATTCAAGTAATTTGTTCAGCACATGCCTTATGAGGAAGCTTTTTATCTACCAATGATGCCTGCAGGTAATCCCAATGGCAAACTAAAACAGAAACTGCCTCTGAAATTAAACCCAAACCACTGAACACACAAGAATTGTTGTTGTGATTTTCGATAAATTTGGCCGCACCCATAACCTTTCAGTTTGACTGCAAAAAGCAGACTAATTTTTGTTTCTTTTTGTTCAGTATAACAAAAACAACCCTCATCGTCATCGCACAAAGCACATCTAAAAGGTGTTGCCATGATTTTAAAAAAGGGATCTCGCTACTGCATTTCTATGTTGAGATTTGGATTTTGTAGCTTTTTCAGCTTTTAATTGTTAGGGAGGTGTTGTCATTTGTTTTTGTTTTTGTATCCTTTCTGAATAACCGCTTGGTGGTTTGGAAGAAGATAAATAATTTTTGATTTTTTGTTTTAAATCATAAGATGGTAACCCTAATGTATAATTTACTCGATTTGCGGCAATTTACTATGCAAAGTATGGAAACCCTGTGAGAGCTTTAACTTGAGACCGATGTATGCAAGCCAATATAGCCAGACTGAGAGGCAAACGTCCTATCTTCCTTGTACTGAACAAATTACTCGAATAGAGTATAGTTAAAATCAATATGCCTTACATAGTAACAGGAAAGGCTTGCAAAAATAAGTAGGTATCTAAAACAAAGATTTAATTGGAAAATGGATTCTTGTTAAAATAGAGCACAACTTGGGGCCTTTAACTCTGAAATTTTTCACAGTGCACTCTACTATCACCATGATGTACCTATAAATATTGGCAATAGTCTGTCGCAAAGATAAAATTTGATGAATATCGATATTACCGTTTTTGAAAAAGCCTGAAGTACAAACTAATGCGAATGTTGTGGGTACACCGTGCTTGGTTCTTGGTTCGTAAAAGTCGTTAACGTCAGAAATTTTCCAACGTCGTCGTAAGCTAGCTGTCAAAACTTGTATGGAAAATCTTTTACGACAAATCGTATCTAAACTTTCCGACACGCATTTATGTTATAAGTTTTTTCGTAAACATCGTTAACGTTGTAAAAGAAATTTAAGGTATGCTGAGTTTGTAAGTGACGTCACAATCATCTGATTTTGTTCGGATGAACAATTTTCTTATTAATTTCCCATTTTTGTTTTGGGTGACTCAATTCATGATACTTGAAATTTCTGTATATCATGACGTTTAACAAATAGCTGATTGAATTCGGACATAGTTTCACTAATATCGCTTGTTGCTTTGCAGCTGTGCACAGATGACGTCAGGAAACGTGGTTGAAATTGCAACAATCAACCGAAAATTAACATTTACTTTCACACACCAAAGCATTGGCGAAAACTGTCAACAAAGATTCTCTGGATAGTCAACTTTTCCATACGAAAAAAGTATCGCGGAAGATTCGCGGAGTAAGCTCTGGCGTATCGGGAAAATTATTAAAATTAATGAATGAAAGATATTGTAATCAGTTTTAAACGTTTAACGTTTCCTACATTTGTTTTGCTACTTTGTTGTTTCGTGTATTGTTGTAGATTCTGGTAGTACTTTTATAATAAATCTTGGTTCTCTAGACATAATTTTTCAATAAAACAAATATTTATGGATGGTAGATGAGATTTGCGATGAGAAGTTTAACATCGAAATGTCGTGTGAAGACAGTGATTATTTGCAGAAAATTATACTATGAGAACGTTCCTAATGAAACGTCAAATGTAGATACAATGACCATTTTATAAATGTTGTGTGATGGTCACGGCAAAAAATGACCCTTTTCAGCGCGGTTTCATTCACCACCAACTGTCAAAGTGGTCATGTCGTGTGATGGTCATTGTAATGCTTATTATTGCAAGAACACAAATAATAATGACCAATTTGCTGGACATTGAATTTCGAGACAACAATGACAGATTTGGTTCATTCGTGTAATGGTCATTTCAGCTATAGCAAAGACACGGTGAACAATGATAATGCACTGACAGCACAAGGACATATTTTCTTTGACGTCAAAGTGACTTTGCAAGGACCATTCACAAGGTACCTAATGCTAGCTTTAGCAACGCACAGGTACCTGCTGCTGATGCTAGTACTTCTATAGGCCTCAAGGCGTTGCAAATCATAACTAAATATAGGTTTCTTCCCCAACTTTTCCGATCAAGGTCTGCTTTGACAATTTTATGACCACTCTCACGCCCCTTTACGATACCAAACAACAAAACATTATAATTTTCCATAAATAATGTGTGAAAAAATAACAAGCACGAAATACCAAGTTAAATATTCCCCCTTTAAATTATAAAATATTGCTTGTTCAACTACAAAAAAAAAAATCTCAGTCCCCACAACATGAAGCCATTTTGGAGTAATTTTAAACAAAATAAAGCACCTCCGCTTGACACGCAAACGCAACTAATGTACAAAAGTGCCCACTTTTTCCGAGTGGGTTATACTTTCATCGAGTTGTAAAAACTGATTTTCAATTACACCTTTCCTGAGAGTGCTGTTATGTTGTAACATTTTGTCTAAGTTAACAATATTTAACACTCCGAAGACAAAGCCCAAGTAATGGAGTCGGGGAATCGCGCAGGCAGAGGGTGTATAATACTTTCCTTAAATTGCATTCCGTCACGGTAGCTTGCACAAAGCCTAATGTTAAAAATTTCAATCTAATCTCGTACAGACTTCCTTCCGGCAGCTTCGCTTTGTGTGTGCCTCCTCATCTTCATCCTCGTCCTTTTGCTTTTGCTTTGCTCCAGCCCATCAGTTTTAATTGCTCAGAAACGAACACGACTTTGATCCAGAATTTTTGTTTCGAAACGGTGATTAAATTAATTTTTTGATTTGTCTTACGCGCCGGCAAAAAGTGTGTGTGCAAATAAACGACACCGCGCCACGGCGCGACGTTGAGTTGTAATTTAAGAAAAGGACAAGAAACAACACCAGAAAATCCACAAAAGGACTCTAGAGGGAGCAGGAATATCTATCTGTATATATGTGTGGACAAAGGTTTACACGTAGTTCCTACCTATATGTATGGCTTAATCAAATAGGGAATCTTTATTAGGGAAATGCACGCTTAACATGCTCTTACATTCATAGCAAGAGCTGCAGCCAAAGCGCTTAAGCTTAGCTGGAGCGAAGAAATCCTTCCATGGCTTGCTCAGAGCAAATTTATTTAAGTGCTCCCAAAAGGAATCGACTTCGAACTCGCCTTGCAATGTGACTTACTCACGCTAACTTTTCCAGTTGCATTCTTCGACAAAGTGTTTCGTTCCCTTTTTTTTACTTCTTTACTGTTTTACTGCTCCTACTTCTTGCTCCTTGCTCCTGTTCTTTTAATATACTCCATCAGTTATTGCTCTTAATAATATTACGCTTGCGAATCCACCGGGACGGACGAGCGACGACGCGACGGTTATTATTAAAATTGTACGTGAAATGATTTTGGAATTTGTTTCACTCTGGAAACAGCATGAACAAAGATCAAGATTGCAATCGAATGTTCAACACGAAAACGAGCATTGGAATTGGAAGGTGTTGGGTGGAACAGCATAAAACTATGCAATTAATTCATTTACAGTAGTTGTTGTTGAGCGAGGTAAGATGTAATTAGAGTGGGGTCCCTCTTTGGCTTTGATGTGGATTTGTGGTCGGAAATAAATTAAGAAGTTATTATAAAATAAATTAAATAGCACATATTATATACATTTCCCTTGGTGCGATGGAGAAATTAAATTGAAATCCACTGTATCTTTAGGTCATTCGCCTAATTTTAAAGGACATTATCTTGATTGCAAGTTTTCCAATGAGAACAATGCTGAAGCTCGTAAGGATACCCAGAGGGTTCCTAAGCGATATTTGTTGAAAAGAGTTGCATTTCCTTTCCTCCAATCTGGAAATCCAGGCGGATGAATACATTTATATTTCAAAACACACAAAAGTAAAGAAATTATATTTGGCAAAGTAGAACGACAGAATTTTGAACCCTTAAGGAAAAGTTCAAATCTTTAGACTTCTGCAAAAAATATTTTAGAAGTGAAGAAATATATCAGAGCATCATTTTGACATGTTGTATTGCGAATTAATGGCTGAATTACGACAACGCGTTCATCTCACCTTCGCGTACGTTACGTCGAACAAGCTTTACAGACGCGTCGAGATGAAAGATGACATTTCAGTAAATCAACTAATCGAGAATAATAATTCTAAGGAAATAAATATGTATAGGCGCGACTTATTTTTGCTATTAAAAATAGGAGTCGCAAACTTTAAGTAACTAATTCTAATAAAATAAATGAAAAGACCAACCATTTTGATTTGGGAAAAACCGACTTGCGGAAAAAACGCAATTTATTGCTTGCACTTCGCTTGTTCGTAGATGACTGAATTATAAAATACATTTTATACCGCTCGCAGGCTGGCATGGACAAATATTAGTACATGAGTTAGTATATAAATAATTGTTGATTGCTGTATTAGTGTATTGGGTTGGCTTCTCAGGGCTGTCGTCTCTAGATGGTAGATATTTATACTACGAATGGTCCCCATTCGGAACAAAATATTTGTTTGAAGTATCAACCCATTTTTGAAAAAAACTCAAAAGGAAACACACAGAAACAGTAACAGTAGTTTGAAAAGTCAAACACACGCAAATGTTCAAATATTTCTACTTTTGCTCCACCTTCGATTCATGCTACATACGTGGTTTGTGTACTTACTTTTTGATGCCAAAACGTAATGTTAGAGCTCAACGCCTTATTGTAAGCAATACACGAATTCCTATGTCTGAATATTTGCATTCTGTCAAAGCGAAGCTCAAAGCTGCATTCTGAAGCAGGTAAAACTTATCTGTTCCATCTATTAGACATTACAAGGCTGTGGAAAGAAGATGAATGTCTTGTCTTATTCCTCGTCCAATAGCTTCTCTTAAAGTCGTATAGTATTTATTTTAAGTTTTAGAACATTTAATTAAAATTCAGCCAAAAAAATTCATAAATTCAACCAAAGCACACCACGCTTTGTAACAAAATCAACAAGTTCACCCATCCCTTAAAATCGATGTCAAAGTCAAATCCTTATTCTATACTCCATTGTTCATTTTCAATGAAAATAATCCAACTTAAAAAAAAAACAAACAAGTCCTTGCCTTGTCATCACCCTTCCTCAAACATTATAACGGCCCACATTATTTATCTTGGCTATAAATCAAACAAATTATGTTAACCAATTCATCTTCTAGCTTAAAACTCCATCCAACTTAATAGAGTCTCAATATAGATACACTCCCATCTATTAAATTTACATAAATCGAAAAGAAGATGAAAGTCCTTGCTTCTCCGCACAGTGATACTTCAATATTTTTTTTGTAATAATTTTTTTTTTCCTCACTCTTATCTTTTTAGATTTGCTTTCGTGCAACCTTAAGACAGCCACAAATATAACAACAACAGATGACGAAGAAGGAGGAGGAGAAGAAGGAGCAGCAGTGACACAACCGGCACTATCACGAAACGCCATTCGACGCACTCACAGTGAACGTCATCCTTGCAACGTTCACATCGGCACTTCCTCCACAAATGTTATTCTAAACTTCAAGGATACAATGGCACTACGAGTGAAAGCCACTCGCAAGGACTCCCGAGATATATTCTCGAATACAGCACCACAGCAACAGAGTGTGGGATTGTTCCGACCTAAGGAACCGCCACCACCTCCTCCAACTGGAGCAGCCGTATCAATGCATCAGCAACAACAAAGACGTCTAAATAACACTCCGCCAAAGGAGTCTATTGGTGGCAACAACAAAACTCAAGCAATCCAGATAACTACCAACACCACCACTACGACGACGCCGACTACCACAAAAGACGATGAAAGTAAAAAATCATCCAACGACTACGATAATGTGAACGCTGACGCCGAAGATGGCGGCGACGTTAAGGGCAATGACAACAACGAACAGCACAGAGAACTCCCTACAAGAAATCGCAAACTATCAGTTAGCAGCAGCGGATTAGAGGAACAAAAACCACCGCCATTCATAAGACATGATGCCACCACCAACCAAAAGAGAAGATCCTCCGCCACTGCTGTCGTTGATACCAGTACCAGCATCAACAGCAGCAGGAATTCCTGCCAGGACCGCACAACAACGAATATTTATGAGACATTCGATAGCTTTAGCCCAGGAGTTGTTGTTGCCGTTGCCGAGACAGTACCGCCACCTACAACAACCCAAAACCAAACTTCAACTCCCAAGTACACATTTGGGAACACAAGTCAACCGAACCGGACCGTAGTTCGAGTGGCTCCCTTCAACAAGACCACATCCGAGATACATCGTCTGAAAATCACCCACACCGACAACAATGATGATGATGGCAAAGCATTTGGCGCGCGAAATCCTACTAACGGTACAAGTGGCCAAAAGAAGACCTCCATCCTTATCAATGGCGATGATTGCTATTCAACCGTAAACGTCACCAATGACACTCCATTGTATCAGTCGTCTGTTGTTGTAGCCGATGGCAGCAGTATCGATCCGATGCTTAAAGTCACATCGAATACGGTAACGATAAATGTTGTTAGCAGCAGCCCGAGGACACCTCAAGAAGAACTTATCTACAAGAACAATAAAATCAACACACTGCTGAGTAGTAGGGCGGCGGGTGGTTCTTCCACAAAGGCGATTATTCCAATTGGAAGCAGCAGCAGCAGCACTGGTGATAGTAACGTTGTAAGTCCAATGTCTGATTCAGTGAAAACGTCAAACAAACGAGGAAGAACTCTAATCACGTTTGATTACGATAAATCTCCTGCTCCGTTGAGCAGCAGTCCAAAGGATACAACATTACCTGTGTCACCATCAAGTGGCGAGGTAACTGATGACGTTTTCTCTCACGAAGAGGAGCTAGTGAAGATTCTCAGAAATCCAGTCGAAGCTGTTCGTCGAAATTTAGTGCCACACATATGCGGCAAGGGAGAAATCGTTACGTCCCCAGATCAACCAAAGTCAACAGAGACCGAACATAAATCATTGAAACGTCAGCGCAAACGTCAAAAGAGTAACGAGCTAACGGTCCCCAGTGCGTCAATGGGAAGAAGTGAACGGAATTCGTTTGTGGGTAAGCTTCTAGAAGATCCAACTCTAAGCCACCTTGCCGACGGTCTTGAGAGTGATGTTGTCGTTAAACTAATTGAAAACTCGCTGAAACGTTTGAAGGATTCACGTAGCAGCATTGATACAAGTGGTACCAAAGATAACGAGGACATGAATCGTTTGATCAATTTGTCCCTTCAACGCATCAAAGAGGATCGCCAGAAATCCGAGTCGCATGAAGCCGAGGAACAGCAGGAAGTCCAATCAAATCGAGGAAGTATCAGTTCTGGGAACAGCTTCTCATCGGCGAACTATGAGATGTTCGACTTCAGTGATAACAACGAGTCGGACTGCTACCAAAGTTGCTCGAGTGAGATTGCTGACACAGACACTCCACTGGCAACTAGGAGTAAGTTCTATCAAATGCTGGTCGATGCCACTCTTGCCGAAATCGAGATCTCCACAAATGCCGATGATGATCATCATTACGAATCGATTCGTGGAAATAACGGTGATCCAATTTATGAAGAGATCAATGATATCCCGCCCCCATTGCCACTCTCGCCACCACCGCTAAATGATCTCGAACTTGAGAAGAAGGCTGCCCGATCTATGTTTGAAGGAGCCTCGAAGTACGATATCCTGTCGTATTTGGTTGATGCCAAGGAACGGGGACTTGTTCGGGAAGAGTCCTTCGAGTACAACATCAACAACACTTCCAATCCGATCATTATCGAAGAGGAGAACGATACATTGAGTGATCTTAAACAGATCTCGGACATGAGCAGCCGTATAAGTCATCTCTCAGTGACAAGTGATTCCAGTGAAGATACTAATAGTTTGACAGGATCATTGGTTAATGATCGTTTGTCAGTGTTGAGTGCTTTCCGGAAAGGCACCTCTTCGGAGATCGAACGAAATGACTCGGGAGTTGGCTCGGAGACGAGTAAATCTTCCCGCAGCAAGTACCAAAATAATCCTCAAACCAATTCCGTGCTTAGCAAGATCAGTCCGATCCATCTCTGCGAAGACTGTGATGGTCCTGTCGAGACCCAAGTAACCGACTCAGGAGTGATGTTTGCTCCGCTAGTTTGTCGAAAATGTGGCAAAAAACGAGCCGAAAGAAAAGAAATCATCACAGAGATCGTAGAGACTGAAGAAAAATACGGAAGGGATTTGACGATTATTTTGGAAGAATTCTGCCAGCCAATGCTGGTGGCGGGATTGCTTACCCAAGAGCAACTCTCTGCAATCTTCTTGAATACCGAAGAACTGCTCGAGAACAATCAGACTCTTGCCGAACGAATGCGTGATGCACTGGACATTGCTCTGGAGCAGGGTGATGACGATTTGTTGACTGTGAATATTGGAAAAGTATTTCTGGACTTTACGCCAATGTTGCATGCCTTTGAGAGCTATTGTGTTCGACAGGCAGGAGCTAGTCTTTTACTGGCCAATTTGGAAAAGGAAAAGGAATTGCTGAGGATTTTCCTTAAAGTGTCACAAATGGAGAATACCGTTTTGAGGCGAATGAATCTGAACTCGTTTTTGATGGTAAGCTTAAAAGTTGTCCTTTTTGGTGAACTTCGTAAGGTTTTTGTTCTCTTTGTTTATATAGGTTCCTGTTCAGCGAGTGACCAAATATCCGCTCTTATTGGCTCGTCTCTACAAAGTCACCCCACCACATTTGGAGGGTCGGGATTTGTTGAAGCAAGCCCAGGAGAAGATCGAACTGCATCTGAATCACATCAACCAGGAGGCAAAGGACGTGCCCACTAAGCTGTGGCGTCGAATTTCATCATCAAGTCCCAACCGCCGAGCATCTTGTGAGATCGATATGATCAATATCAAGCTAAGGAAGTTGGCCATCGACATCCTGGAGTGGAATCATGACGAAGTAAGATTCGCAATGGAGGGTAAGTTGATGTACACTCAGCCAACAGATAGCAATTGGAAGAAGGGTCGGACTATTAAGTTGAATCCAGTGAACGCGTTGCTGGTGACAAATGGAAAGGTGAGCTTTGATCAGATCTAAGATGGTGTTTATGAAAGGATTTTTTTTTTTTTTTTTGTCGGAAAAGCCAAGTGCCAACTACAAAGCGGAGAAGGCAATGTCAGGACAGCTTAATTTTCCCAAACATACTGGCATCAGAGAGGCATCGTTGCTGGTGGTGAAGGAGAAGTGTGGACGGTACACGCTGATACGGGAGCCATTGTATCTGGACAGATGCGTGGTTTGTTCTGAAGCCGATTGGGATGATTACTTTGAACTGCAGGAAATTTCTTCCAAGGATACTTTTATTTTTAAAGTGAGTATATCATCAATTGGTCTTTCACTACAGCTGCTCCCTTTCCTTACTCCTTGATTTGTTTTTAAATTCTAGGCTGAAGATGCAGTTCGCACAAAACAGTGGTACACTCAAATTCAGTATCATGCTCAAGGTATGGGCGCTTGGCGTAAGAGACGTAATGCGTTGGCTAACATCATGATAAATGGAATGCTGTCAAGAACCTAAGAAATATTTTTTGTTTTCTAAAATACAAAATTATAAATAATATAAATTTAATATAAATACTTTTTTCTTTATTTTTAACACAATTTTTTTAATTAAATATAAATAATGTAGTATGTTTTTCTTTACTTTCTGCTTCTTAAATATGTTTTAAATAAACAAATAAATTCATAAATTGAAATTTTATTAGAAATATAATATATTGTACGTATTTTTCTACACAATGATAAATACAATATTAATATATAAGCAACAAAATCATTAAGTGGTATTAATGTTAAAAAAAAAAATTATAATAATCTATTGGTTTCAAGATTAGGTTAAATAATTAATAAATAAATTGTTTTAATGGAAAAAAATGTGAATGAACTAAGAAATACATAAATATGTACGAATTCAACGAAAATAATATTTAATGTTATTTAAATAAAATAAAAATTTAATAAGTGGCTTACATTATTTAAGTGTGTTTTTTGAGATCGAAGAAAAAAAGCAGAGGCATATCCTTGAAGCAATAACAAATTATTTTCAAGGATCTAGCCTTGTAATTCACTGTCGAGTAATGGTTAATGTGTTAGACTGCCATGACGAAGGTTCTGGTTTGAAACCCTTACTCCACCCAATTTTTTTTCCGGGATATTGCCTTTTTACGAGGGAGTGACGAATTCGCCTTTATCAAATCTTGTCACGAAAAAAGAGCTTATCTGTTTGCCGTTTGGATTCGGCGGTATATTGTAGGTCCATTCCATTCCTGGAGAATATCAACGCACACACAGGAATATATTGCTTGGGAGTAAGTCACAGGCAAGGGTCCTGCTTATATTTGTTGTGCCAACAGTTTATTTATAGCATTCATGTCCTTGAGGGACTCAATTAAAACACCCATTGTCGAAAAGTTCGCTTCAAGCTGATTCTGATACAGAAGTATTCAAATTAATTCAGTTCGATTTAAAGGAGAGATCCAAATCACAACGTTAAAGGGCTAACCATAATTGAAGAACGTAACGTACGTCGCCTTACGAAACAGTAGAAATACATGTGATTTGTATACCCAATCCGAAATGACTTTTTGTTAAGTTTCGGCAAGTTTCGTTCACTTGCGTTTTCGTACGTAATGTACGCTTTGAGTCGTACATTACGTACGAAAATTTGACATTCCTTTTTTTCTAAAGAGTATTCTTCTTCTTTCTTTCTTCTTATTTCTAAAGGCTATTATGGGCAACTGATGTACTTAACAAATCGGAAGGAAACTTTTCGTTCGTTTTTGACACTTGCTTAAATTTTTTTCGCGTATTACGGTTGGGCCTTAAGTCACGACACGTTACGTAACCAGTCCAGACAGTAATGACAGTTTATCAAACGGCAAGAGCTTTAAGTTTTTGTAACTCATGTGGATTGATGTTGAGCTTTTAAACGAAAGAACTTTTTACCGAAAGAATATAATGTAGAACGACAATAATCGTTCAGGGCTAAAGGCCCAACTATAATACTAAGTGAACGAAACTTGCCAAAACTTATCAAAAAGTCATTTCGGGTTGGGTTACAAATCCCATATATTTTTACTGTTTCGTAAGGCAACGTATATTCCCATTCTTCATCAATTATGGTTGGGCCTTAAATATGATGAACGAAACTGTGTAATGAACACTCACCCCATAATGGACGGAGTGCCGCGAAAGCAAATAAGATGACTGTGACGTCACACACAAAGTCAGCATAATATCTCTCACTCTCACTCTTACAATCATTCACAGCCTGATGTCAAATTTTCATCCGTAATGTGCGATAGCTAGTGCAGTTTGCGTACGAAAACTAAACTGGTCGAAATTTGACGAAACGGTCGCTATTTCAGGCGTGAAATATAAATTGCTTTTTGTCACAATTACTGACGCGCCCGTCCGCTCCGCCATTACAATCATTATAGTTCAGTCTAGTAATAAAGGAAACGTTGCAATAAAATCAGTGTTTCTTTACCAACGGCCTTGGTACTGATAAAGTATCGCTTCCCAATAGATCAGCGAAATCAAGCATCAATGCTCTCTCTTTCTTGCACTTTAAGAAATGCACTCACCAGTTTATTCATTTCATTTTGTACGGGAAAATGTGTGTCGATAATTATTGTCCTCTGGAATGATTGTGTAACATAGCAATCCCGGAAATTAAGTATACATAATTCTGCAAAGCACAGTGCAACATGATTTATGTACCTTTAACCGTTATTCATAATTATCTTATTTCTTTTCATTTCCAAATGTCAAATGAACTGTCAAAATGAAGGAGAAACTGTCAGAAGAAGGAGAACGATGATTCTCAGGTCACATTAATTTAATCAATTCGGTTCCAAATAAGGCCAAATGTTATACAAAGTAATTCTTAATTGGAAATTAATAATTCCGGTTTTATTTCAAGATAGCATTGACATTTGAAATAATTTAATTTATTTAAAACATTTCCCGTAGGCAAAAATAATTTTCAAATCAATTTTTTGCAAGTTTAAGAACTCAATCGAATCAACTCAAACTCCAAATTTAATTTAACTGAACGTTAAAACTGAATACCTCGCCGCAAACCCATTACTCCCCTTCCTTCAACTTTCATTATTTTTTTTTTCAACAAAACAAAGTAGAAAACAAATTTTTCAAATTTCCCAAGCGCGTGACATATAGAACAAATTAATTTTACTGATAGGGCCATGGAAATGGAAATGGGAATACACTTCGGTATACCACGTCGCAAATGGCAGGTCATGTGAGAACTAATCTTCAATCTAATCCAAGTCAAATCACCCGAAATTGCAATTTCAATTTACCGAAATAGCTATCCCGCCAATAGAATAGAATCAACCCCAAAACAAACCCCCTTTGCCCGTATCTGGATTCATTTTATTGGCAGCAACAAACATGCCTGAAATTTCATTAAAAATTTAAAGAAAACGGAACGTAAGCAAACCGGAAGAAAAAGCGAAAAGCAAAGAAAAAGTGAATCCTGCTTCTGCTCCGGCTGCCATTGAAAAGGAGAGCAAAGAAGAAAAAGATTGTGCGGAATTTCGTTTCTTTTGTTCGGCAATGTTGTTTTGTTTGTAATTAAATTCAATTTCGCTTTTGATCGCAAAAAAAGAAAGAAAAATAAGATTTAATCCTACACACAACACCCACGCCCACCTACGACCCACCCATACTCAATAAAAAGATACCTTCATCAGCATCATGATGCAAAAAAAAAAAAAAAGGGACGTGCTGCCCATATACCGCACAATCAAATCGAATGGAATCCTTGTATTTCATTCCATTTCTTTTACACTATTGAGCTTTATCGTTGATCGTCAAGGTTTGATGGACTAAGCTGTCACTTTGCTATTTCAAAATGGCATCGCATCGGCATCAAGGACGATGACGATGATTCGTTTTGTGTATATCCTGGATAAGACACTCAGAAGATCGACCTTAGGAAGAAGAAAAAAATTAAGTTATTTCCAAACGATTAATTTTGACTTTTTCACACTTCAACAGATGATTGCATCTGTACATGAATTTTTCCCCATCTTCTTCCTCTTATTCTTCTTCTTTTACTATTCCCAAGGATTCGCTCTTCTTTGGATACAATGTCCGTTTCAATAATCCGCGATTTATTTTTAAAGAAATGACACGAAGCAGCAGCGCACGTGACGGACAAAGCAACAAGACAAAAAAAAAAGCAGCTTTAACTTTATACTCGTCCTGATGGCTGATTTTAATGACAGAAATCCTGCAAGGAAGAGATTTTGCAAAAGTAAAAAAAAAATTTAACTATTTTTCAAATTCTACTTTGAAAACTCCTTTGCGAAATTGATATTCTTCATCAGGTTGAGAAGTAAACGGCCAACAACATGACTTCAGACAGGAAAGGTACACCCTTTTCACAGAGAGACGCACTCTTAAAATATATATAGATAGGTTTACGAGTATCTGTAGAATGAAGTGCAATTTCTTGAGGAAGGACCAAAGCATTCAATCAGTTTCTCGATTGATTAAAGATTGAATTCATTCGAGCGATTGATTGGGGAGAGCATATTTTTTGCCTGTGATGACATCAAGAGAAGATGCAAATATTTGAAAAGAGGAAAAAAAAAAATAATAATTTCGGTTTCAGAAGATGCAATTTCAATAGGATCATAATGATGGATTTGGTTTATAAAAGTTGTCAGGACATAGGGATTACGATGGGAATTTAATATTGAATAATATAGTAAGGACTTGCGCTGGAATAAATGTTGAAAAGAAGTCAATTATATGATATTTTGCGCACTCATACACTATCCACATGAATCAGAAACCAATAGCTTTTGAATAGAATTTTTTTGTAAGGGGGACTCATTAAAGGACATGGGATAATTCATTCAATAGACAAACATCAATTCGAAAAGTAATGTTCGAATTTTATGTTTGAGTTCTCTTACAACATTCATTACTTCGGTCGGCAGATTCAAACTGTGAAGAACACAGAGTGTCAGTTTTTTTTTAAGAACAACTCGAAAAAGTCATGTTAGGCCATCTGGGGTATTCGAAAAGATTTTAAAAGATATAATTCTAAAAAACCAAGTGTAGAAAATCATGAATAACTATGAGGAAAGGCAATGTCCGAGTCCCGGAAAAGCTCTTAATGAAATCCATTGTACCCAAGAAACCTTTCTCAGCCCGCTGTCCCTCCTTAAAGATGTTGGTAAATGTATGGATCTGAAATGCAATTTTTTCTGATGGTTGATGTCTTCGCTTAAATTTTCGGTTCTAAATTTTATTCATTGAAGAAGCTTCTTTCAATGGAATATTCAAAAAAGTATTAAGACCAAAAACAAAGCAGCTCCCGTTTTATTCGAATTTGATCGAAAAAACAAGCCTCAAATAACTTTGATAAGATACCTAAACCTCGAACTACAAAAAAAGTGTACTCAAGCAGTGCAAAAAAAAACCTTAAAACCTTAATAAGTTTAAAGACGTTTTGCTGGAGTAAAATTTGAATTTTCAACAGAAAATTTCAAGTATGAAAAATTAGAGCACAATGACTACGATCCTATTCAAGTCTGTATTACTGTCGAAAAAAGAGAAAGAACTACTCAATCAATGAAGATAAGACGATACCTAACAAAAGAGCTGAGGCAAGAACTTAAACATTTTGTGCATTTTGGTATTATTTGAAGAGTGTTAAAGGAGATATAACAAAATTAGGCCTGCAACGTACTTTCATGTACTTTATTATTTTTTAAAGTTAGTTCTATAAAATATAACAAGCTGATCTGCTTTTTTAATGTATTTGTCCAACAAAACAAATTCAATGTGATGACTGAAGTCTTTTTTGAAGCAGTTGAACCTCGTTCCACTTCTTCAAACCATCTGGCAACTATGCCTTCTTGCAGTCACAACACTAAAATTATCAAAGAAAACACGTTTTATTACTAGTTTAAGTTTTAATTTAGTTTTAAAATTTTATATTTTTATTTTTAAGACCAACAATTTAAAAAGTAATCTTTTTGTAAATAGCCATGCTATCAATCTTTTAAGAAAAAAAAATGCCATGGCGGCATGACCTTATTATTTTGTACAGTACGCAAAAGTATTTTTTGATTTTGTACAGTTTTGACCGAAAAGTTAAGGCAGGTATGTAGAGTGTTTACACGCAAGATAAAAACTGCGCGTGTAGACACGCCACAGAAACATTCTTATAACGTAACGAAAAATCTTTTTTTTTTCAAATATGTATGTATCCCTCATAAATATCCTGATGCATTTCCTTAATCGAACTGAGTACTTACTATTCATAATAATATTGAATCCCCTTATAGTAAATCTCGTTTCAAATGGCAATGCATTTCCAAGCAAACAGAATTGTTCGATTTTTTGTCTCTGTTGGTCTTGGAAGAACCCTCTTTTTCTGATTTCTTGAAAATCTATTGTTTTTCTTTGATATACACATTTACAATACAATTATTTATTATACACACACACACACACACCTCTCTTTAAACTCTGGGCAACACCCAAAATACTCCATAATAACAATATTTTAACAGTTACCCTCTTATAGTCTTACGCGTTCGCATGATGTGGTCTTAAGATTCCAGATAACTCTTAAACAACCCTTAACACCATCTCAGTCCCAGCGATGCCTCGTGAAAGGTAAAGCTTAAAATTCTAAAAACAATTTTAAAATCCGCAATGGCCCCTGCATGCAGTTTACAAGCTAACTATTATTAATATTTCGCTCCTGGGTACCTATTTACGTACACTGTACACACACACAGCCATATTACACCTCAACTACACTCATGTCAATGTTTAAGGACTAAACAGAATGCCAAGGCAAAATCTTCTATTCCAACCATCAGACACCTCCAAAAGAGGGCGCGCAGCGTGCAGTGCTGTGAAGTTTCTATCCAAACTGCAATAATACATAGATACTAATAACAAACAATTTAAAATGTAAACACAAACGAAAGTTGGCAGTAAAATTCAAACTTGAACAGCGATTCCATTACCACCTCATTAATTCCTCCACCTCCATAACACATAGGTAAGCTAAAGTATAGTTCATATATATGTATATATCTTGACAGGAAGTTCATATTCCATGTGCAACAAAATGAGTCTAAGGATGCATCATATACTCTCACTTCCTCTGCTTTCTCCCGGCCGGCATCATCTTCTATAGAACTTGATTCCGGGAACGAGTAGTTATTCTTCAATTTTTCCGGTTTTCGTCGCTCGGTGCTGCTGCTCGCTAAACTCATAACCTAAAGTTAAATTTTACGATGTTTCATAGACAACAAGTTAGTATAGAAACGGGAGGAGGGGAGGAATATGCGGCATCAGAATAAAACGATGCGATGCTCCGTTCCAACTCACTCTATGCAAGTGTATTTTTCAATTTGCAACACATTGTTGTTTACTGTTTCAACACAAACAGAGAGCAAGTCTATATGGTCCTGGAAAAGTCCTGGCACAGTCATCTTCTTCTCGCTTTATCAAACCAACAGTTAGATCATCATCATCGTCTTTATCCCATATATATATAGTATAGGTATAGTAAAGTGTACAAGTGCCATAATCGACACAAGGACTTCAAGTAGAGACTCTAGTCTAATCTACCGTGCGTAGTTAAAGAGGTTATATATGTTCCGCATGTTTGTCGTCTGCATTACATTTCGAATAGCTTGGTATACTTTATCCTCATTCATCCTCAACAGTTATTCTTCAGATCCTCATCCATAGCCAGTGAGTCGTCACTCGTCGCCCGTCGCTCATAACCCGCCTGCCGTCCGTCTCCTTACCATCGTCGTCTAAAGTAATCATAAAATGGTTGCATTTCATTTCCCATTCGCATTTGCATCCGTGTCCTTTCATCAAATTGGGACTTAAAAACTTTCCTCAAACTATAACCTTCCGACCGACAAGTTACCTTCTTCTTACGTCACAACATATATATTATATATATACCCACCTATACCAACCCGTCAACAATCATTGGCATTAATTTGAATGTGTAGATCTGAGTATGTGTGTGTGTGTTGAATGAGTTCTTTGTTGAATGTTAAAAGGATATTATCCTTGCTAAAATTAACATTCAATTTGGTTCTCGTTGCTAAAGCGAGTTATTATTCTTGGTATTTCAAATGGAAGACGAACGTCCTTTTGCATGTCGTTACACTTCAATTGCAAAAACATACATATCTATATGTTTAGTATACATACATCCACATACAAACAGAGGTCGAGTTCAGACAAATAAATTGACAGACATTAATGGGAATGGGAATGAAGTAAATTATTGCATCCAGGCTCCCATATTTGCATTGAAAGTGTCCTTTTGAGACAACATTGTCGTATTTAAGGACCTTGGTAATTATGTACTCGTTTTAAACTGTACGTAGACCTTTATGTTTCTGAATAAATGTTACAAAATGTTATTTCTGACACTCGCTTTCTGCAATGTACTGTAAAATCATGTCTAAAGTGGCTTATTCGGAAGGGAGCAGTAGTATTTTTCGAAGGAAGAAGCCCATTGGTGTTTCGATGATATAATATGTATCTTACCAAACTGTTTAACCAATCCTTACTTTTTTTATTTTGGAGAAAGTAACATTACAAATATTGCAAAAAATGTGCATTTGACATCAAAACAAAGGATGGTGTTGTACCACAAGGCTCCGTTTCGTCTTCGACTCTCTTATATGATTTTGTCTAAGACTTCTTTCTTCAGTAAAATATTAGTGACATTATGCAAATTTTGTGTTCCTAAGAAACGGTCAACGACACAAAACGGGTGGCCTATTTCCGGTCTAGCGATCCTCTTCGACGAACAAAGAAGTGTAAAGCCGACATAAAATGGTGAGCACTGAGTAAGGCTCTTTACGGTAATGCTACCAAAAATTATGAAGCTTTTGTTCTGATTCTGACTGGTATTCCCAAACGCTAAACAGCATGCCTTCGGTTGACAAACGAATCCCTTCTGTGTTGTATATGAAACCACACTGAAACCACTGAAAGAGATTTCGAATCTGGTCTTCAGTGTAATTTTCACTCCTCCTTATGCATTATTCCTGCATAGACAGACTGTGAATTATAAAAATAAAATGAAATATTACCCAGGAATATTTTGTTCTTGTGATTTTTGTCGCTTTGCTGGCATTTCAGTGGCTGAGGGGATCAGGTGTGGCTGGTGTTGTCGTTGGTCTTTCTAGTTGTGCGCGGTGGGATGTGAAATGGCTTCGGTTAAAACCCATCATGTGTAGGTAAGTATTTGTCGGAGGGTGGATATGTGTAACGTCGTTACATTATGTGGAACGAAAACGGATAACCAAATTATCTGATTTGTTATGAAAATTAATTTCAAGTTCATTTCTGTATTCGTGCCAACCTGTGTAGAATATTGAATAAAGATCGGTTGAGTTAATAAAGCCTATAAGCACTTTGTTCATCCCTTCAGAATTTTCGATAATATTGACCCTGATTTTTTTGGGCTAGTTTTGAAATAGAAGCTTTTAAAACTAGTAAACAATATTGATTTTGACCCAAAATCATTTGGAAGTACATAAGTCCAAATCCCAGTTTAAATAAACCTACATTGCCAAAATGATAAAAACCCCTTAGAAAATGCTTTGGGCAATTCAAAACAGATTTGCGAAGGACGCCCTTGACAATATAAATCTCAATCCGTTCATGTAGGCACATATATAAACTCCACTCAACCTCTTTCAAGCCATTATCCTTGTGTCAACACACAAAGTGCATCATTTCAATTGACTTTTATGATGAGAGAGAGAAAAAAACATACAAAAATCTCGTCCTTCATTGAAATCATCGTCCTTGTGCATAAATAGGCTCACATTAGACAACAACTGACTTAACAATAAATTCCTGATCTGGCAAACCATTCAACCAACCAGCAGAAGCGCACGTCACACGGTCCTGTTTGTGTACCTTATATCATTCACAAAACAACAACAATGAAGCCTATACATTACGGCATTGCCAGAGAGTGTATAGCAGCATTATACAAACAAATGAAAAAGGATGCAGCATCCGAGTCAAATAAAAAAGAGCACAAGCAGAGGCAGGTAAAAGGAGCCCTTCAACAAAGGACTATAAAAAATAAAAAAATAAACTAAAATCCTAGGTCACGAGAGGAAAGGAACGAATCATAAAAACCGGAGCACGTAAGGCAAACACGAGCATATAAATACACTTCATTACGATATCCTGAAACCTCTCTGTGCTCCCTTGAGGGATTCACTCCCCCAGCATCAGCCACCATCGCCTGCCGAAAGCGAGAAAGTGCATCATCTCCTAGCTGGCGCTGAAATAATGTACACGGCGATATATCTGGAGCACACCAAACCAAACCCCATAACACGTTTCTTACCATGAGGCAAGTTAGCGCCAGTTTGGCAATAGTTGAGTGCATATTTTTACGACGACAATGAAGGGTAGAGGTAGCGTGTAAAAGATATATGCACAATTATACACTTTGTATAAGGGTTGGTTTTTTCACAACAACATTTTTATACCCTACCCATCCTAGACTACATCTTCAAATGTAGGTTAGGTCACGTTCGCTTGAACCAAGTTCGACTTAATTACGCAAGGACTACATCAATACTGATTTTTCTATTTTGTCTTCAGTGTGACCCAAAGAATCAAGTCCTTTCCAATAATTCCATCGTAATTCCTCCTACCTCAAACTACTGTGGTTCTGGTTCCAAAGGAAAAAATTCCACTCTCTGCTGACTAAAGAGACGTTATCCTTTGAAATCAAGGACATGCGCTCGCTAGAAATTTAAAAACAAATTGAGTGACTTTTATGCTACACTAGCGACATAATTTTTTGTAGCGGGAAACTCTTGAAACATTCTCAATTCTTTCTGTTCTCAAAGCTTTTAAGGATTTGTTTACTATCAGATGAAGAATCTCAAGGATTTAACACTTGTTTTTAAATTCTTAGTGGAGACAGGAGCCTTTATGAATTGGATATGGCCTGTCAGACATTTGCTGCAAAAAAAAAATCTGGGCAAGAAAAGACTGTTCTCTCCCACAGTTTTCGATGACTTTAAGATTTTAAGGGTATTGTGACGGCCCGGCCCGGCCGTCTGGACTTATTTTCCGAGAACAATAGGTCGATGTAATGGCTATTCTTCTTCAATGCATAAATAATCCATTTGAATTCCCGAGGACAAGGTTGCTGTCTCTTTTTTTTTTGTATTCGTTTTGTCTGTATGGTAAGAAAAAATTAAGCGGTAATCTGGAGTAAACCTTGCATTTAACAAAGAAAAAATATGTTAATTCAAAGAGGATTCTTCAAGGATAATCAATGTTATTTGCGATCTTCTCCTCTTCAACGGAAAAGTTACTTTTTAATGTTTTACGGAGAATAGAAAATGAGCATTTGGAAAAATGGTTTCTCAAAAAAAAGTTAAAAGACAGTTGAGTGTTCTTAGTACCAAGTATTGCAGAATTACGAAACATCACCATCAATAGTCAGTCTTTTCATTGTATATTACATGTCAAACTCCCCAGATTGAGGTAGCCTCTAGCTTGGAGTTGATTGTTAATGTTGTCTTGCAATCTCTTTGTCAGCCATCTACCTTTTGGATATTTGCTCCTGTCCATAATAATGCCCCCTCTAAACTTTTCCGTCTATATTTGGATTGTTTCATGGCGGTGTGTAGTGATTAGTGTTTGACAGCCGAAGACTCTGGGTTCAATCAATATTGTATTCCACATGTGTAACAAGGGTTCTCTCAGAAGATTTCGTGCCACAATTTTTATTGTAATCTGTCAAAAGAAACAAAGATTTTTTTGGATTTCGATTTTAAAATCTTTGACGGATTTATGTGCTTCCCAACACTGCAAACCTTTAATCTGTTCTGGGATTGTTGCAAAAGTCAAAAATTCTTGAATGTGATTGTGGCGATGAGGAGTCTTCAGGATGAGAAAGCAGAGGACACTGACAAAACATTATGTTGAATTTATAATAAACATGCTTTGGAAGCAATAAATTATGTTATTGAATATATTTTGGAGTCCGGTCCGGATCCATAACTCAACCGCAGTTCTACGGCAACGTCTCTGAATGTGGATTGCAAAGACAATTTTCTTAAAGAATTTCAAGACAAGGGACTCAACGGTAGGCCACATCTTTGTGGCATTGAGAAGTACTAGAAATTCCTGGGTTGAGACAGCGATGATCACTAAAGGGCTAACCATAATTGAAGAATGGTACGTACGTTGACTTACGAAACAGTAGAAATACATGTGATTTGTATACCCAACCCGAAATGACTTTTTGTTCTGTTTCGGCAAGTTTTGTTCACGTGCGTTTTCGTACGTAATGTACGCTTTGAGTCGTACATTACGTACGAAAATCTGACATTCCTTTTTTTCTAAAGGGTATTCTTCTTCTTTCTTTCTTCTTATTTTTAAAGGATATTATGGGCAACTGATGTACTTTACAAATCGGAAGGAAACTTTTCGTTCGGTTTTGACACTTGCTTACTTTTTCTTTCGCGTATTATGGTTGGGCCTTAAAGCCGCTTTTATTTGGTCTATTTGTAGAGGATCATAAGATTGTGGGGTAACCTGATATTTGTTTTCAACACACATACAAAAAATAGCACAAACTGGATGCGTACAATATGGTGTAGCTGCGGCAGTAGCACGTAGCAATGTCAAACGTGCTGCGCTGCAAAACAACAAAAAACCAAAATGGCAGACATAATTTTTGTTTGAGTTCAGTGCTACACATTGTATTCGTGTATGCGCTACTTTTTTCTACGTTAACTTTGACATTGCTACGTGCTACTGCTGCAGCTACACCATTGTGCGCAGCCAGTGAGCGATGCTGATGAAATCGGGATGGTTTGCTAGATCTAAGGCTCAATTGTAAAAGAAAAGTTAGGTGATCTCCAGAAATGAATCATGATCTCAAAGATAAGTATGATTTGTATCAGTTTACTTCAAGGGTAGATGATCTGCATAGCTAAAAATTAATTTCGGGAGAAAGCTTTAAGAACCCTGTTTCACTCGATTAACAGTCAGTCAAATCATAATGATGAGCGTATCTCAGAGAAAATTTCGACGATATAGAGGCTAAGAGGAGCAATATTTAAACTCCCTTATAGTTATGTAAAATAATCAATCTGATGGAGTGAGAGGATGTATTTTAAGGAGATATAGGACTGCAGGAGAAAGATGTATTTTTGGAAAATAATTGTTGAATGCGATGAGAAGGTTTTTCTTCAGTTAAATCATTGTATATGAAATCTATAGTAATATGGATAGAAGGATCGACTGTGGCGACACCGTGAGCCTCCAAACCTTTTTTTCCAAATTTCTCGTTTTGGAGAGAAAATGTAGGTGGAAAGGTTTAAATATGTGATAATTATCAGCGACATCTATGTGTCTCCAAACCCCGTTATCTCATACTCGTTCCCCAGACTACTATAGATTTCATATACAATGGTTAAATGAAATTAATTTCAGTTATTCAAATAAGTCATGTACATTTATTTTTATTTTCATCATTGTCATATTTACTAATGCCTAGTTTTTCAATTAAAATTCAATGAAGAAATTCCTTACAAAGTGCAAGAAATAATGAATGACATAATTATTTATGTATTAACTGGAATTTTTAAATTAAAAATCTTTCAATTCAAAATGCCAACCTTTCCTTACCTATCCTAGATTTTAAATTCTACCAAACTAAAAATACTCGTATAGTTCTCATTCCACTCATACTCATCATTAAATCCATTGTCATTTGACCTTAATTTCCAGCATCCACGATGATAGCTTCAAATATTTGAATCCAAGCATATAAATTAAGCATGCACCGCATCACATCCCCAGCTAATATCACAAGAACTCAATTATAATTATCAGGATTGCAAACATGAGTTTCCACTTTAGTAACCAACAACAATAAAATAATAATAAAATCAATAATCCTGTCTATCCCAAAAACCATGGATGGAGGATATATTTAGATAGACCTAGAGTGTTTGAGTATGTATTTTCAGATTGTGAGTGATGTATTTAATTGATATTTTATTAGTTAATTCGCGACTAATGTCATCCTTTTATTTGATTTAACGTAATAATACTTATAGGTTGTATATACATTTAATTAAATATTAAAATTATAAATATTAAATTAACTGTATATTACTATAGTGGATATTATGATGATTGCTTGTTAAGAGAATACAAATCAATCACTTAAAATATGTTTTGTCAGACTATAGAATTTAATTTTAAATAATTTACCATTTTTGTTTAAGCTATACCTGCTCCTACCTACAGAACAATGTACCTAAATATCTATCTAAAGGGTGTTTTTTTTTTAACCGTGTGGTTTTCAATCTGGCAATACTTTTCTTTTTGACAGCTGTCACTTGATTTATGCTCAGTTTGGTTTGTCATTGCAAAATTAATAGATTTACTCTTGAACAACGTTTGCGAATCGTGCAAAATTATTACCAACATAATGGTTCGGTTCGCTCGACGCATCGCGCGCTGCGTCCAATATTCGGTAGACATAATCGACAAGGAATTTATTCGAAAAAACACAATGGCAAACCCTTGTCTTTATAATAAAGCTAAATTATTCTCCATCACATTAAATTATATGCATTTCTTCTTGAAAATCACACGTCTAAAAAAACACCCTTTATCTGCATTATATGCAGTTTGGAATGTTTTAGTTATGGTTTAAGTTTAAATTGCATGTCAATAAAATATCTACCAATAAAAACATTGAATATAAATCTAATGTCAGTTTTTCAGATCCACACCCCCACCATTGGAACCAGAACCCAGCACAGACGATATCGGCAGCACAGGAAAGATACATAAACTACGTTCAGTCATTTGTTTAAACGAGAACTCTTAAATAAATTTAAACAAACTAATGATGACAAAAGCCACAAATTAGTTCGATATTCATGATTGAATAAATGCGAGCGCAAATCTAAAAGCGAATGTGCGGTGCGGTGTGATGCGGTGGCATGATTTAAAAGCCAAATATTTTGTGTGTTGAAGTTTTGGCAAAGAACATAAAATGACAAATAGGCAGGTAGTTTTTTTTTTGGTGTGCTATCTAGCGAATTAGTAGCTTAAAAATTGAAAAAAAAAAAATATTTTGATTAAATGAAAACACTTATATATCAAAAGCGATTTTGCAAGGGGATAGGAGCTCTGAAATGTTTAGTGAAAATTTGGAAGTATTCCATTTGCTCCTCCACTTCAATATACGGAAAAAGTAGTGGAATTCACTGTCGGAATTGTTCGTAGTGACCTTCACATGCGTTTTCTTTGCTTACGAACAGCCTTCCATACCAAGATACATCATAGGCGTTGCGTTCTTCCTGTACCACGTTGGCACTGGCACTAAGGATTGGAAATGAAGACTCGGAACTCTAGATCGTATTCTTTCGTACGTTCCACATGTCCCAACCAACTTAAATGCTGTATTATTTTCCTTTTGACCAGGTAAACGTCGCTGTTTAGCCCCTACCAATTATCCGTGATTTTTCTACTCCATCATACTCCAATGATACCTTAAGAAAAGATTATCACCCGAAGAATCTTTCTCTCAAAGTACCCCAGCCCCTTTTTATCCAGAATGATCCGCTTTTTTGCCGTTGTTTTGGTTCTTTGAGGTTTTCTATTTCTAAGAAGACAAGAGTGATTCTTCGACTGATCTCTTCTCTGATATTATTTTGAAAGGTTATAGTGAAATCCAAATAAGCGTTTTAAATGACCAAAATGAACATCAACACTCAATACCATGTCATGACAAAATTCACGGATGTGTTAGCCGTTAAAAGATACTCTATGAAGGGGGGAGCTCATTACAAAATCAGCAAGGACATTGTCGGGCAGCGTAATAGCACTAAAACTTACTATCCCTTGTATCCATTTAAGCATAATTTGTCAACGACAAAATTTGTATAGAAAATCATACATTTCCAATTCGAACACAAAATTTTGTCGTAAACGTTGTAAAATGGTATTGTGACATTACACAGGTCAGCGCAATTGGCAAGACAGTTGATTTTCCGGGCTGTCCTTGGAGTTGAACATGTTTCAATTTCCGGGACAGCTGGATAACGATAATTTCAGAGAATCGTTAATGAAATGTATGTCGTAAATTCTACAATTTTACGATGACCTTGCTAACGACCCTTATGTATACCTTTTTGTATTGTTTGTCCTTAAGAGCTAATTTTAAAGGAACGCAGGTAACCATTTTGTTTTCTCCTAAAATATTCGAAGGCCATCCGTCATAACATGAAACAATAACCTAGGTCCATGCTTTAGCACATTATAAACCATTTCAATTTAAAACCCCCATAACTCATAAGAAGCCCATCGGCATCACCCTTTATATTTGCGTTTTAAATATTTTGATGGTAAGTCACCTATCTACCGTTTCCGTCATATCCGTTACAATGACATGGAGACAAGTGTCATCGGATATAACGAATCGTGAAGGTACACTTCCACTTACTACACTTTTACATTTCGTATATACAACATGCTCGTTTTTATATGAACGATATGAAACGTCATAATATTTGACACATTATCGCCAACCCAGGAGACAGAGACACAAAAACCATAGCAAAAGGTGTTATTTGACATTTCCGGTAAGAGCCTCTATCTGCCTTAATTCAAAAATAAATTTGTTCGTTTTTCCACAACTTGACTCTCATTTTTGACAAAGGCTGACATGCTATCATTTTTATTGAGTTAACATATACATTATATAATATAAACCATCTCCATCATGCACGAATTGTTGTGCGCCTGTTTCCGAGTGATAACGCGTTTTCCAGGATACTTTATTGTGTGACCGAGTCACACTCCCTTTTGCATTTTAAATACATTTTTCATGAGAATGCCCGTCCTCTTTCAGTTCCGTAATATGACCTGTTTCTGAAACATAACAAAAGTCTACCTCGTCTCTATAGTGAACGACAATGGTTCTGGATTCAATATATAGGTGAACACAATGCAATTGGACTGGGGGGCAAGAATCCATTCGTCAAAAACCACAATGCTGCCAAAATATTTTATGAGACGACATTAAAGGACACACAACAACCTTATATATACTTAGTTTTGTCTTTTCTGGATGGAAATTCCAAAGTATGTTCGAAAGGGTTTTAGAGTGGTCAGCAAAGGAATTGTCATGAAACTTGGAATGGAGCAAATGAGGATGACATTCGCTGCATGTTTTGTTTATAAGTTTGTTTGTTGGGAACAGTCACATAGGAGAGGTGCTGTAAGTTTGAATGAATGTTGTGATGCATATTGTGTTTAAGCCTTAAGTAAAAATTGATTTTTTTATTAACCAACTAGTTTACACGGAGTCTTAATTGACAAGAATATTGTCGTATTATCTGTTCTTTCTGATGAGCTTCCAAAAGCAGACTATTTTTTGCCGTGGATAGAAACTTAAATAAATTTTGACATTAAGGTATATAATGTCAAATTAATTTGACAATTAAAAAAAAAGATTGTGTTTCTTCTTCAACTTGGTAAGAACGCTTCAGTGTTCAGTGCAGTGTAATGCAGTTTCGCTGAAGTGCAGTTCCGCCTAGAACTGTTTTTCCTTTAACGACATGTTTGTCATAATAGAGAGATGCCCTTAAAGGCTTTTTTTTGACAAAATGGAAAACAACAACGAAAACAAATTATCCGCTTCCTTTTTGAACAATCGACGAGCTATCCTCGGCCTTGATATAACGAAGTATAGCTGCAGTAAATAATACTTTTTAAGCGGAATTAGAAAATGTGGTATTTTATGTTTGACAGCTAAATAAACTTGCACTTGCCGTTTTCACTGTGTCCAAGCTCTTTTAAGACGAAACTTTAAGGTTCAGGCTTACATAATTTGTTTTAAGATCCTCTGTTTGAGATCGTTTGAAAACTGTGTTCTTAGATATAATTTAAGGTGGGAAAAACAATAAATAGTCAGAGCGAGGTTAACAGTTAAACCCATGATACAACTAAACAAGATATGCCTTCCAATTCTCATTTTTGTTTCGTTGTGCGCATCTACGTCACGGACGTCGGACAAACATGAAATTTTCGCCTTTTCGTTTTAACTTATGTTTCGTTCTACGCTCTATACGTTCTACATGTTCGTTGTGTTCTCTACTTCACGGACGAACAATGGAGCTCGACGTTTTTCATTTTATCATGCACAAATGCCATACCTTAAGTATTTAGTTGTATCATGAGTTAAACCTTTTCAGAACTAAAAATACCTCATAACCCCTCGCTGTTTAAAATGAAATAAATTTTAATGACATCCAACCTTGAACGTGTAGCCAGATAAGAAAACATATTTTTTCTCCAACTCCACACTTAAAAGTAACGGTTTTGGTTTCGTTTTTATAGGGAAAGATGCCGCCAGCTGCACGTAAACGAGTTGTTCTGCCAGAAGTGTAGTATTCTCTTAATTATGTGTAATTTGGGACAATTGGCAATAGTATCTCGAACTATTTTGTACATAAAATCCATATAGTTAAGATATTTTTAAAATACTTAATCACTTAATGCATCTGGTCAATCCTGTAGCAAGTTCCAAAAACGTCTTAAAATTCGTCAATTTCAAAGTTTGTTGTTGCTGCTCAAAGTTGTAATTATTTAATTAGAAAGTTAGTACCAACTTTAACTTTATTTTTTTTTTTTAATTTAAGGTTGCCAACTTTTTAAAATGAATTAATTAAAGTCGGGAAATAGACACTAGTCAATAATGACTTATTTCTTGTTTCTTCGAAAATGTTTATTTGTTTTTTAAACCTCCAGAACAAAAAAAAAATACTTAATCCAACTACCAAATTATCCTGCATTATTTATTCCTCTCGTTAGCGTTGTCGTGTAAATGTTCAAGACAAAAAAACTCGCTGTTGGAAAATATTTATCATTTCATATCCCCTTTTCCCGCCATAATCGAAATACATACATATAGGCAGGAAAAAAGTTTTTTTGTGTAATTACCCCCTAATTGCCACTTTTCAAAAACATTCGTGTGTTAAAAATTACATGGAAAATATTTATTATGTCCCTAAATACACATTTTGATAAAAAAAAAAAACCAAAAGCTCAATATCCCGCGGGGGAACTGTCAAATTACCGCACACACGTACATATCTACAAACATAGCACACACATAAATGTCGCCAAACTGACAGCCTCAATTAGTTTAATTACATTGGCTTGCAGTTTTCCCAATTATCTTCACATGAAATCGTAAGCGAAACAATAGAACGAAAAATAAAACGAACAATGAGATAGGAGGGAGTGAGAGTGAGTTAGGGATAGAAAATGGTGGAGGCAAATTTAGCGAACCTCTTGACAGGCCGGAAAAATATAATAATTTTCTGTCAATTTACTGCATTGGGGGTAATTTAAAGTGCCAAGATAGGATCGCGCTCGAGCGATTCTAATCGGTGTCGTTTAAAAGTACGGTAGAGACAGTATAGAACTTAGTCGTAGCTGGTAGCTACGGACAAAGTTTACGCACGTTTTAAATGTCAGAAACTTTAAACGTCATTAACAACAAAAACAACAACAATCTATTGTGCCAGGAACCAGGATGGAGAAATGTGATTTTAAAATACATATATCTAATATTCTGACCGGTTGGTATTATTTGCGGTGTCCTTTCTTTGGCAAAATTGTAGAGACTGTTTTTGGGCTTTATGAGTGCACACATGGTCGCAATTGCAATTCGCATCGCAAGGACCTGCAAAGCAGCTTCAATCTGGGCTGGGTGGAACTGGGACTTGGGTCTAGGATGGCTGCTGTTTAGTATTCAAAAAGTGCAAAACTGAGCTAATTGCATTTGGATTGCATTATGGTTTGTTAAGCCGCATTTCCTTTTCCTCTTGATGGTGCTTTCGACGACGACGACAACGACGATGCGATGGTGCCGATGTAGTCATGGAGGACGGAAAGGGAAATGGATTTTGTATATTTCATTAAGTTCCATCACACGAATGAATTGGATAACTTTGTTTGTGTTTAAAATTCGCTGCGGATAAATAAGCTATTTCAAATTCAGCTTGTGTCGTAGGGATTTTTAGGAGCAATTTGAAAATAAGGTGCTGTTTCAACTTGTGATTAGGTTAGGTTAGGGTATGGTATTCTCTAAAACTATAGATCTTCAGATTTTGTCAAATACTTTTGAAAAGTACGATGGCAAATATATTGGAATCAATAAAATTATAATTGTGTCTGGGAGCTTATTTTTCTATATCATCCTTCTATTAAGGAAAAATAATAGCTGCAAACAGGCTCTTTTGGAAAACTTAATGCATTGTTTAATTCTCTATGGTATTTCTAGTAGTCTACAGAACTACAAAGGTCTTTTAATAAAACGCTTTCAAAAGCAAACATACATTCTTGGTTTGGCCATTATGGTTTTAATATTTCGTTACCTCAGAAAATTCAGTTTAGGAAAGTTCTTTGAATAATCATGAAATTTGTTCATGAGGCAACCGCCATTCGGTACCATTTAACCTGTCTTTAATATAATTAAGGCCGCCTTCGATACAGCCGACAGAAGTGCCTTACTTTATAAGCTGTATAACTTGGGATTATCGCAAAAATTTGGTCGTACACTGCAGGATCTCTATGAAAAAACTAACGCTTTGGTATGGAATGGCGAAGAACTATCGAACAAGTTTGAAACAAGGTCGGGGCTAAGACAGGGATGTACATTAAGCCCTGTGTTATTTTCGCTATTTATTGAGGACATAGTTGATGCTCTACCTGGTGGAGTAAGATTTGCGGGAGTGCTAATTAAGGCCCTCCTTTTTGCAGATGACATTGTCATGTTCGCATATTCATCCACATCTTTACAACTCATGATAAACAGGTTGTATGAATACTGCAGTTTATGGGGACTCGTTGTTAATTTAGAAAAGTCGAAGGTGATGGTTTTCAAAAAAGGGGGAGGAAGAAATGCAGCTACCGAAAAATGGACGTATAACGGCGCCAATATTGAGGTAGTAAGCGAATATAAATACCTAGGAGTACATTTTTCAAAAAACCTTAGTATGGAACGTCACCTAAAAGAAAAATTGGAAAAAGCAAAAATAGCTCTAAACATAACCTGGAGAAGATGTTTCTTGAATAAAAACATAGCCCACAGCACTAAGTTTAAGGTATTTGAAGCAGTGTCTGAGTCTATTCTCTTCTATGGGGCGCAAGTATGGGGTGGTAAGAAGTACAATAATGTGGAGAAACTTTTAACGTACTATGTAAAGAGGACATTTCGCCTGGCACAAAACACTCCAAACTATTTGATCATGTTGGAAACGGGGCTGTCTCCCTTATTCGTCAAGACCCTAAAGCTACAAGCAGACTACTTGGATAAAGTCCTTCACATGCAAGAAAAACGGCTACCGAAAATTGTAGCGCTTAAAGCTTTGCAAGATAAGAGCAGCTGGTACGAGGAGTGGCGAGAACTGGCGGAAGGATGCGGTGTGGTGTTTAACATCAATAACGGTGCAACCGGAAGTTGTAAGAACCAATTCTATGAGATAATTCAAAAGGTGGATGAACGTTGCAGAGAGGAGTTTGAAGCGGAAGCAGCTGGGTCATTGTACAGACAAGTTTATAACAAACTGAACTACAACTTGGGGGATAAAAACTACTTCAGGGATGAAAACAGCATCGAACTAATTTCAACAATGGTTAAGCTACGCGGCGAGCTTCTAAACTTAAATTGTATTCCTCATAGAAATGATCTACCGATTATTTGTGAAATTTGCAATCTAAATGAACGAGAGGATATAATACATTTCGTCGGAAGATGTCCCACCCTGAGAGAATCAAGAAGAGACGTTTTTGGAAGAGACTTTTTGTCGGAGGATCAAGTTGTGGTTTTACTCAACGATATGGACGTTATCAGTCTTTTTAATTATTGCAAATTAGCTTTAAATTACAGGAATAATATCCATAGAGAGGATTTTTGAAAATCACTATTGTATAGCTTAACTTGTATATTTTGTTATTATAATTTAAAAATGTTATGTAACGTTTAATAAAAATGTATAGTCAATCAGGCAGACGGCTTTTTGCCAAGCTTTAATGATATTTAATCCATTTTGTTATGTATAAGAATATTTCGCTACAATAAATATCTATCTAATCTAAAAAATCTAATCTAATTTAATAACACGAATTTTATATTTTCAGAAAGGTATTAAGGAGGAAAGATGCACAAAAATAAAATTCAAGACGAAAAACATAATTACAGACAAGAACAAGTGACAGAACTAACATATCCTTAGAGTTAGAAACTTTTTGAAATTTCTGAAAAGCGGTTAGAGCTTACATATTTCTAAAATATTTTCAACGAAAAATAAGTAAATTGTATGTCCTTATTATCGAAGTAATGCAAGCAAAACTAGCGGAGTATGAGATGCTCTTTAAAAACCTTGAGATTGAGGACAAAGAGCTATCCCCTAAGCGAAAGAAGAAAGATGATAATAGTGTGATGTGCTTATCATCAGTATTACGTTCTTCTCTCAAAATTTCACCCTTATCATCGCAACCAACTATCATAGAGGAAATTCCATGTTCACCGAAACTATTTTCTTTGTCAAAGAATATTTCTCCTGGTGTTTCAGTTCCTGATTCGAAACCCGTCGACCCAATAGCTTCCAATTCGGATGAGGGTGTTTCGGCCGATTTAGTTGCTGTACCACCAGAGAAATGTGCTTTTATTTCACGTCTCCATCCTGATACAACAAGTGATATGGTTGTCAATTACATCAGAAAGAAAATCCCCTCTCTAACTCCAGCCATGAAATGCCACAAAATGCAATTCTCATATGAACGTCGTATATCTTCTTTTAAAATATTCGCACCTGTTAACTCCTGGATTTTGGCCAAAATGTACTGTGGCGCATGAATTCAAAAACATCCAGAAAAGAAATAACACTGCCCGCATTTCTGACCTTAACATGGACGAAACTACTGCACCTCCAAAAAACTAATAGTGTACTATCAGAATGTTGGCGGAATGAAATCTAAACTAAAAAACTTCTACATAAACTGTGTTGATGGAAATTTTGATGTTATTATCCTCACTGAAACTTGGCTAAACTCAAGTGTTCTTGATTCTGAAATTTGCCCACCCGATTACAACGTTTATAGAATTGACAGAAATCCATCTAATAGTATTCATAAGAAAGGTGGTTGTGTTTTAATCGCTGTTAAGAGCTGTTTGATTTCTGAACTCTTTTTACCTGATAAGTTTTTAAACTTGGAACTTTTATCAATTAAACTAACTGACAGTAATAACTCTTCGTATGTTATTTCTGGTATTTATATCCCGTCTGGTTCATCGGCTTTTGTGTACGAAATGTATTCCTCAGCGATATCGGAAATAGTGGAGTTTTCTGGAAATTCTCTGGTATTTATTTTTGGTGATTTTAATCTGTCTAATTTTAGGTGGTGTCTGGATGAAGATAATAATAACACCTATAATGTTATCGAGCATGGACCAGAATATGAATTGAAATTTATTGAAGTTATGATGTTAGCTGGACTTAATCGAATTAATGGACTAGAGAATGAATTCTTACATCACCTTGACCTTATCTTTACTGATTATCCTGCTTACTGTGAAGTCTTAGACGTTAATGATTGGCTTTTGGAGAAAGTTTCACATCATAAGGCATTTCAATGTTCTATCTCTTTCTGCATGGAAAAAAAACGAAATGTACCACTTAACTCTTCATATAAAGAGTATAATTTTAAAAAAATTAATATGACAAAATTAGAAGAGTTTTTTTCAAACCTTGACTGGACAAGTGTTTTGAACTCTAACGACGTAAATGTTTGTGTTACAAACTTTTATGCAATTTTAAGAAATTGTCTTGATTACTGTGTTCCTGTTAAAAGTACTCGTAAAGTGCGTGTTTCTTCAGTTTGTTGGCTGAATAAAGATTTAAGTCGTGTACGAAATCTGAAGAATGTATTCAATAAAAAATGGAAAAAAACCCATAAAATAATATTTTATAATCAATTTTCTTACTACAGAAAACTCTTTAATAATTTATTGAAAATGACTTATAAAGAACACATATTTAAAATAAAGTGCAATATATTGAAAAATCCAAAGCTATTTTGGAAGTTCATAAGCTCTAAAAGAAAATCATTAAATTTTCCAGCTGTCGTGCAGTACAATAATACATCCTCTTCCTGTGATAAAGAAATAAGTGGTTTATTTGCTGATTTTTTCCAACAAACTTATACATTGTGCAATACTAAATACTGTGATACCACATTCCAAAACCGATTAAACTGTGATATACCTTTATTAAGACTGACTGAAGAAGAAGTTGTGCAATATATTGACGATTTAAAAAGTACATGTTCGTCCGGTCCAGACAGTATTCCGTCCATATTTGTTAAAACTTCTATGTCTTATATTTGTTCTGCAATCACCTACATATTTAATTGTTCGCTGTCGTCTGGTGTTTTTCCTGATTTGTGGAAATCTTCGTTTATTACACCACTTCACAAGTGTGGTAGTAAAAATAGAGCTGAGAACTATCGAGGAATTGCGAAACTTTCATGCTTACCTAAGCTTTTTGAAAAAATAGTTACCAAATACATTCAATTCTTCTGCCAATCAATAATTATTTCTGAACAACATGGGTTTCCCATGCATAAATCTACGTTAACAAATCTCCTGGAATTCACAAACCAAATAAATATAAATATGCAAAATGGATTTCAGACTGATGTGTTTTATGCTGATCTTAGTAAAGCATTTGATAGAGTAAGCCACTCTATACTTTTAATAAAATTAGAACGATATGGATTTTCGGAGTGGATTATTGCTTGGATCAAATCATACTTAAATAATCGTTCTCAGCATGTTAATTACAGAAATTGTATGTCAAAAACAATAAAAGTATTATCGGGAGTACCTCAAGGAAGCCATATCGGACCACTATTGTTTTTACTATTTATAAATGACATTGCGGTTCACGTCCAATTACTCGAAAGTAATCGCTGACGATTTTAAGCTTTTTTATGCATTTACAAATTCAGGTGGGTACCTGTTTCTTCAACATGATATTGACAGAGTCTTTGAATGGTGTATTTCCAATGGTATGGAACTCAACAAAAACAAATGCAAAGTTATGTCGTACACAAGAAGAAGAGAACCTTTACTATCTTCATATTTTATCGATGAAAGTATTGTCAACAGAATCAGCACATTTAATGACTTGGGAGTTGTATTTGATGTTAAACTTTCATTTAACTCTCATATTGACGTCATAACAAGTAAGGCAAGAAGTCGCCTTGGATTAATCAAGAGGTTCGCAAAAGAATTAAATGACCCGCATATATCAAAAATTCTCTATTGTTCGCTTGTTCGTCCCATCTTGGAATATTGTAGCTGTGTATGGTGTCCTTCCTATGATGTTTCTATTAATAAAATTGAGAGCGTACAAAAACAGTTTTTGCTATTCGTCCTCCGTTATCTACCATGGGATCCAAATCAACGTCTTCCACATTATGAAGATCGTTTGAAGCTGCTTAGTTTATCAACGCTGAAGAAAAGGAGGGAAGTGAATAATGTCATTTTCCTTTTTCAACTTTTATCTGGAAAAATTTGTTCTGCACACATCCTGAGCTTGCTGAATATAAACTCTCGTCCCAGATCAACCCGAAATCCAGCTTTTTTTTATTTAACAATTGCCAGAGTGAATTATGCCTTAATGGAACCAGTAACTGTAATGTGCAAAGACTTTAATGATTTGTATCATCTTATTGATTTCAATATGTCTAAAAACAGTCTTAAAAAGAAATTATTATCTTGTTAAAAGCGTTTTTTTTTACTTCCGTTTATATTTTGTCCTCTGTAAAATTTATTGTTATTTGGCATTTTTACATATTCATTTATTGTTAATAATAAAAATTGTAAAATTTTAAACAACTTAGACATCAGTCTGTAGTTGAAATAAATAAATAAATGAAAAGTAGCAGTTAAGATAGATTGATTGACGATTGAGGCAGGATCTGCAAACGGGATCTGCTACTAGTCTCGTGTTGTATGGGGGCGTTTTTTCAAAGTACACTGGCTGTTTAATATTTCAGACATTTTTTCGAACGTTTAATTATCTAATTTTTAGCAGAAATTTTGTGGTTTTGGATAAGTTATCTTGTACGAATTGCTGATCACTTACTTTGCATGCTTCATAAGATCTCATGAGTTGGATGCTCTTGGCATATTTTTAAGGTGGTTTTAATTTATTTATATCATTGATAACAGGCAACGAAAACCCTCTTTTGCTAGGGGTGTTCCACGATCCAATAGAGAATCACAAAGTTGGTAATTGCAAGTTGACAGTTTCCTGAATAAGTTAATATCTTTTGACAGGTGAACTCAAAGCTATTAAAGCTGTTTGCATGTCTTAAGCTAAGTTTACACTGAATAAAAAATACAGTATAGTGCTCTACCGAAAAAACTTTGCTTTACCGAAGTGCTTACACTTTTAAAAATGTCTCTACCGAAATATTTCTTTATACGCCTTAAATCTCTAGTGTAGAACCACGGTAGGGAAGTACTTTTTCACTTAAATAGGTGTCTACGCTTTCTCTAGCTAGCTTTTCATCGAGCTCTTACTTTTCTTTTCTAGAGTGTGTGTACAGTCCACGTGAGGTTATTCACCAACAATTCTGGAACCAGTGCCTGATAAAATGTTTAACTGTCAAAATACCAGCCTTGATAGGTCAAAACAAAGACTGTCTCTAGTTTGTAGTAGAAGACTCCCAAAAAAGCTGGCTAAGCTACCAAAGAAATGACTTACGAGATCATATGTTTCAGAATTCATACGCTCGTCGTTCAAGATCCTGAGTAGCGCAATTTTTTTATATTGTAAGGTTTCTTTTTGCAGTGGGCAAAATTAGAGTTGAGAACTTAAATAAAAACTGGACGACTTCTGAAGCCATCTTACTAACTCAGTTCTCCATTCTATGTGCCAATTAGGTAGTGCTACTTATATATCTTTAGCAAAAAGCCGCATCCGTTTTTTATAAACTAGACGAATATAATGATTCTGCTTTCAAGAGAAGAGAGAGAATATTGATTGGTATTATGATGGAAGCAGAATTTAGATTTGTAAAAATGAACATACGCAAAACGTATCTGCATAAATTGCTTCAAATAAAAGTCGGGACTACTAATATAATAATATCAGATGATTAAAGCAACCCAAAACCTTCCTTCTATTCCCATCCCGAACACCAAACAAAAAACAAGAGTACCTACGCAACAAAGAAGCCATAAAATTCAAATCAAACAATTCTAGTCCTCCCACAAAACTCTGGTGCACCTTAACGATAACAGATTACACAAATATGATAATGACGAACAATCTAAACGGTTCCCCGGGGACGAATTGAAAATAATTTTAAATTTTTTATTACTTTTCAGCTATAAAGCTGTAACAGATAAAAAAAAAACCATACCAAAATTCTTGACATGATGATATATATTAAAAAAAAAAAAAAAACAACCTTATAAAGTTAATTGAAGCATCATCTCCTTCATCTTCTTCATCATTCAACATGATGTCTGGTGATGGTATGCTCTGTATGATGGTCCTAATATCAAAACTCTGTGACACTTGAAAATGTGTTGAATCCAAGCAAAAGCAAATATGTATACGAACAACAAATAAAGCATTATCCTCAACAAATGTGTAAGCAAACGTCAGACAGACAACAATCACTATATGAGAGGTTAAGTCCTGTGAACAGGACACTGACAGACGACAGTGGCCAGCAGTCTATTACAAAATAGAAAACAACAATGGAGACGGACGGTTTATGCTCTATATATTCAACCAACGGGACTTTTAAGAGCACAAGACAGAAGGACGACAACGCAGAAGACAGCGCAATGACGTACGACGACAGCTCTCAGTATGTCCTTTTGTCATCTTTCTTATACAAAACTCTGTTCAGAATTCAAGACCACACTTGGCTTTAAATTTATTGTCGCATATTTCAAAATGTATAACCCACCCACTCCTCTCTCTCTCCCTCTCTTTCTTTCTTTCTTTCTTTCTTTCACCCCCAATCCCAAAGCCCCAACCCGCAACAATAAAAACATAACACACATATAAAAAAAAAAAAGTGTTCCCCGATAAGGAAGAGGAGAGACCTTCAGATGAATTGCCTGTGCCAAAAAATACATATATACACTCGTACACGACCAAGAAAGGAACACATAAAACCATTTGTTCTGAGCTCTAAGAGTCAGGATATACCATCGACTAACACCCATCCTCCCCAGAGCACCATAGTCCATCCCATTTCAAGTTGAATTGTTTCTGAAATACGGCATTGGATATTCAAATGAGCGCCCAGGAGTTTGCAATTAGGCGTTGCTTACCTTTTTGCAATGTGCACAGTGATGCTCCTTCTACCTACAATTTAGGAACTGGTGCCTGTGCTTTTCTATCCTGTGCACAATCTCATGGGACCAAAAGCAGCCCAAAAGCAAAGCAGAGCAGGCAAGGAGCCAGAACGACAACGACGACGATGATGATGTGGAGGCTGTTACGTCTAAGAGGTCACATTAATTTCATTATCCTTGCTGTGTGTGTGTGTCTGTTTAAAGCTAGTCGGGGTTCGAGTGTTGTTGTGCATCGAGGCAGGCAAAGGAAATTCGCAGCCTAGATATGGCTGGGTAGGGGTTGGGGTATGAGTCCTCTCGGTCATCGGGAGCAACAATAAAGGGTGAGAGATCAAATAAACAGTTCGTTAGGTGAACCCATAACAGAACTATAATGGAAGTTCGGTGGTAAGCACACACACCAACACAGAGATAAAAACAAAAACATCCACACAAACTTACGCTAAAGGACCAACAAAAAAACTGCATTTTATATTTGCCTTATATCCTGTGAAAAGATAACACAGCCCAACACCACCCCCATCAGAGAGGGTATATTAGATGGTAGTGGTAGTGTAGTTTAAGTCGTAAAATGGTGCACCGACCTGATATGCCCTTTCCATTTTAACCCAGTCCATCCCTATCCCCTTTTGCCATAATTAAAGCCTGACGTATTATAAGGGTAACAAGGTGCACAAAGGACAATTCAAATCGAGATAACCCAGTTCCAAAAAAACATTTTGAGACAGAGACACAGAAAACTAAGTATTTACTTATTTCAAAATGTGCTGAGTTGTTTTGGAGTTTTGGAGAAGGATCTATGGGAATGGTTGTTTTATATCAAATGGCTTGAAACTAAGTAAAGTTTTAAGAATGAGGATCTTAGGAAAACCTATACAACAAGCTATACGATTAAAACAAGCAACAAAAAGTTTCAACTTAAAATAGAATTACAGGAGTTGGTCCAGACTCCCAGAAAATTTAGTTAGTGTTTTGGTTGGTTCGGTTGTTCTGGCTGATGGGAGGAAGAGTAAGTTTGGTAAATTGCTGTTGCAGCTTAATGAACATTTTGGTTTGTCAAGAAGTCTAAGTAAATGAAAAGTCTTTTGAAATGTTCATGCAATAAGTAGGTTGGTAGATGGACTTTCAAGTTTATTTTATGGAACATAAATGCTTATGAGACATTTTGGAAGTAGGTCTTTTATTTTGGGGAATTATGTTAGGTTTGACTTTAAAGGGTAGTCAAATTAACGATGTTGTTTGTAGTTGATCTTTTGCATCAAAACGTTTTCTAAAATTAAATACATGACTTGTTATTTCCATTGCTACAAAAACTTCCAATCTCAAGTTTAACTTTTGGAACAACTTCACGAAGGGGACTTGTCACCTTTGAGCCCTCTGAGTCCACATGTGTGGACACTCAAAACATTCGGCAATGCTGCATGCGAATTGACACTCCACAATTAGGTACTATAGTGTGGCTGACATTTAATTTATGTATGATTGTACAGGGTGGCGCACCAATTGTGCTACAATAAGAAAATCAAATAACTTTTTTTGTAGGTATTCGATGTATTTCATTTTTTTTTATTGTTGAATAGAAAATTAAATTTTATTTTGAAAAACTAATTATTTTTTAAGATAATTGACCGTAAATGACCTCCACGCGCACCCACGCATATGCGGCAACTGATAAGTAAATTGTTCATTGCGGCTTGAAGGGTTATGAAGTTGGGATCGCCTCAATTATTATCTTAATAGACTGCTTAAATTCAATCAAATTCCTGGGCTTCGTTTTGTACACCTCCTGTTTGACATAACCTCATAAAAAAAAGTCTGGTGCAGTCAAGTCAGGTGACCTTGGGGGCCAGCGAAAAGTGAAGTTTCTGGAAATTAATTTGTTTGGGAATTTTCGTTGGAGCTCCGCCATAACTGGTCTGGCTATATGTGCAGTTGCTCCATCTTGCTGGAACCAAACGCTGTTCTGGGTCAAAAAAAACTCCTTCAGCATCTTTAAATAACGGTTCCCATCGACAGTTACTGTTACACCATTTTCTTCAAAAAAGTATGGCCCGACAATACACCTTGATGAAATTGCGCACCACACAGTGACTCGTTCTGGGTGCAGTTCCGTCTCATGGAGCATTTCTGGATTAGATTCACTCCATACACGGCAATTTTGCTTGTTTACATTGCCTTTTAGATCAAAATGGGCTTCATCAGAAATGAACAAACAATTTATCAGTGAGTTGTCTTCTTCGGCCATTGCAATAATTTTTCGGCAAAATTCCAGGCGAACAGGTAAATCCTGAGGGTTCGACTTGCTTGTAATTTGGACCTTGTATGCAAACAAGTGTAAGTCATCATGAAGTACCCGTTGTAATGACCGTCTGCTAACTCCAATTTGTCCCGATAAGTTTCGAGACGAAATGCTTGGATTTGCCTGTATTGCCGAAGCTACAGCCGCGATTGTATCCTGAACCCGAACATTGGAATCTCGATGGTACGGCCTTCGTGCGATGTTTCCAGATTCGGCAAACATGTTCAGGAAGCGAAAAAAAACATCATTATATATATTGAACACCTAAGGGTCTCTTTGGATTTTTTTTCGTACCAACTATGTAGTGATCCGAGTTTTGATTGACGCCTCGGATTGTGAAGACATTCAGATTGCTAAAGGAGAAACTTCCGTCAGCAACATTTGGATCGATTTGGTTGCAGGATCAATAATCTGGTCAGTGCTCTTGTTGATGTCCAGACGTGAGATTCGCGTTCCTTACTATCATGATAGTTCCCTCTGACGACGCTGACGACATCGACGTGATAGGAAGAACAAAGCGAGGAGTAACGCGGTGCTTTCACTACTATGGGGTCAGCAACAAGCAGAATGGGGCTGAAAATATACGAGGACAAGACGAAGTATATGCTTTCATCAACAAAAGTCCAATCCCACCACCGACTTGGTCAGAACGTATCCATTGATAGGTATAACTTCGAGGTAGTCAGTGAATTTGTCTACCTGGGCACTGCTGTAAACACAGGCAACAACATCAGCGCTGAAAACAAACGCAGCCTAACTCTTGCTAATTGCTGTTTCTTTGGGCTGAGTAAGTAATTGAGGAATAAAGCCCTATCGAGAAAAACCAAGGTGACACTGTAAAGAACACTCATCATCCCGGTCCTGCTATATGGTGCGGAAGCATGGACCGTCTCCCAATCGGATGAAAAGTCACTTGGAGTCTTCGAGAGAAAAGTTCTGCGTACGATTTATGGTCCTGTCTGCGTGAATCGCGAAAACAACGTTTGGAGAAGAAGATACAACAACGAACTGTACGAGCTGTACAGCGACATAAGTCTATAGCCAGAAAAATTCGAATCCAAAGACTAAGATGGATGGGCCATGTAGAGCGAATGGACATCGACGCTCCAGCTCGTAAAGTCTTCAACGCCAAACCCGAGGGAGTCAGAAGCCAAGGTAGACCTCATCTTCGATGGAGCGACCAGGTAGAGGGAGACATCCGTCAACTTGGAGTGCGAAATTGGAGACAGCAGGCTAGAGATCGAGCCGGCTGGAGGGGCATTCTCAGCAAGGCCCAGGAGCACCACGCTCCAGTGGCGCCATCATAAGTAAGTAAGTAAGTTTCCCTCTCTTTAAAACGCTTGAGCCTCTCCTTGTTAGCGTCGTCTTTCTCTTATGTTGTCTTAGGTCTTATAAGTGGTGAAATTAAGCAGTGGTTTGGATCAATGTCTTGCTAACTGAACAAAAGCTCAAGACATTCTCTGCTTAAGTTTTCCTTTTCTATCGAAACCGCATAATAAACCCAAAGCGGCTTCCATCGACAGTTCCAATACTAAAATTCGCTCTATTTTTCCTAGACCCAACAGTCAATCAAATCTCCTGAAGATCTGTTACATTAGGTTGGAAACTAGTGAAGGCCTTGCACAGTCAGTATTCGTGGCATACGTTGATATCAAAATAAATGTTTTATGACTGCCTGAGTCCAGTTTATGACGAAGATCGATTTCTGCTGGTCTTTCCGTGCTTTTCTTTTCTCCTAGAATCTGCAAGAGAAATTTAGCTGACTAAATATCCAACTCTAATTGTTTATCCCCATATCATCTATACAGCGGACACCGCAAGCAGGGGACATAAAAAAATGTTTATCAAAAAATTCTGAGTGGATCTCTTCAGATCGTAGCTCATGCTTGCTCATGTACCAATTTTGAATTCTTATAAGTACATACTCGTAATGTGTAGGAGCACACCTTTTCAGGAATAAGATTTATGCTCCACGTTGTACGGAATGAAACTCGTCTTAAGAAATGCTGATCAATGGAAAGTACCAATACCAACCCATCAATATCGGTTGAAGGATAATCTAATATGGTTTCAGTCGAATAAATTTTAATACCTCTGGAACCCATGGCCATCCCAATAATCTTCCGAACTACATTATATATTTAAAGCTTTCTCGTCCTTTGTTCTCCTTTAAAAACACTATTTTACTCAAAACGTATCACTTCTTCTCCGACCAAATCGATCACATATGAACAATAGAAGCTTACAGAATATAGCACACAGCACAATATACATTCTCCAAGCTCCAACTATACACAAATCCTCTGTTTGCGCCTCTCAATGAAAAGGATTTCGAACTGAATTTGTGTTTTATTTTTATATGAGAATAAAGAATATTTATTTACTCCACTATAAAGCTGAGGGCGAATTTTCGTCCTAAAAATTCTCTTATTGAATTCCATTGGATTTGCATTTGAAATATTCGCCCCACACCCCCACAAAGCTTAAAAAAAAAACATGTGGCAACCAAAAAAAAAAAATTATAAAAAAAAGGATAAACGAAACTGATAGCCTTGTGTGCAAAGTGAAAGCAGGATGATACAATATACACATTGAAGCAAAATATGCAATGGAATTTCACTTGGGGCTACAATAGTGATATGAAAAGGATTCCCAGTACCTATACCTATACACATCAGAGAACACCATCACCCTCTCCGCCCCGGTTCCAGCCCCAGGACGTGAATACTTAGCCCATATATTCGTATCTATATAGGATGTAGTTTTTTTCATAGTATGTCAGTGTGGCATAAACTATCTCGTCTTGCCACAGAGGAACCATATCGTACTATCAATTTCCGCATTAGACGTCTGTTATGGTGTTATACACGACTCAAGGATCTTCTCAAGCTATATAGTTCGGTGCACTGGGTGTGAGAGCGTGTTCCGTGGGCCATGGGAGTTAGGGAGAATGCAAAGATATTCCCTTTTATCTTGCTCGCAGCATGTAAGGCTATATTTGCCTCGTTTTTCGTACCGACTCCTGATGGTCCTGTAACTTGCACTTATACCTTCGCGTCCACGTCCTTTTCTATATCCAACGCATGCACAAAAGATATTTTCGCAGTAATTCACATTCTGTCGCATACTTAGTATTTCTTATGAAGATAAATCTGAAAAGGAAGCGTTTCGAGGTGATTCAAACGAAGCAAGAAAGATTTTTTTTAAAAGGATCCTAAGAAGTTGAGTCCTGAGATTGTTATTTTAAGTGGTGAATGTGTGTGTATACTTTATAGTGCGGGAGATGAAAAGTTTATAAAATATAAATGTGTATTTGAAGGTAGGTATAACGTACATAAGGACACAAAAAGAGACTGAATTAGAACTTATGAGGCAAAATTCTTTGTGATATAAATCAAGGGGACTTTCAAAGACAATTTTTGATGTAATTCATATCCATAAGGACGTGTGCAAAGTGGATGCCATCAATAGGATTTTAAGAAATATTTTTTCGTATTTTTTCCTGAAAGGACTGACTCTCTTGTGTTTAATTAAGATTCTAGTTCATGGAAGAGGTAAAATTCTATGAAAGATTGAAAAACAGGAAAGGAGTTTATACGCATAACCTCAAAAATATTGTGTGAAAAATAATTATGATATAAGTTGTCTTGTTACACTTTGCTTTGATTGAAGTGGAATCTTAGCTTTGACATAACTTCCTTATTTTGTGAGAATAAAATAAAATTAAGCACGAACTTTATTAGTTGTATTAACTGGACCATAAAAGAAGGACCTACACATTTTTTTTTTCTGAACTCACTCCATAGGTACCTATAGATACTGAAGAATATTATTTATTATATAGTGATTATTATTTCGCGTTTCATCTCTAGTTAAACAGAATCATAATTTCAACTGAGACGATGATGGTGAAAATTGAGCATGGCGCTGTAATTAAATTTCTCACTAAGCAAGGAAAAAGGCAAAAAACTATTCATGAAGAGATGGTGGCTGTTTATCAGGGTTCCGCAACTTCATTATCAACTGTGCAAAAGTGGTCAAGTTAGTTCAAGAGAGGCAGAGAGAGCATTGAAGACGACCCCAGCTCCGGCGCCACGGCTACTGCTTGTACGGGAGAAAGCATCAAAGAAGTCGAAAAACTTGTTCTTGAGGATGCCCGAATAAAGGTGAAAATGATGGCAGAGATCACCAAGCTTTCAACTGGTACCATTCACACCATTCTTCATGACCATCTTAACCTTTCAACAGTGGCGATTCCTCTCAGTTGGCTAGGTTGGCTGCGCCAACCCAAAAATAAATATACCTAAATGCAATTCATATTAAATGTATCATGCAATAATATTTTGCGTACAAAATACAAACCTGATTGAATTTTTTTAAAAACCCATGTGTTTACCTAATTACAACAAAACATTTTTCATTCAAATAAAACTAACCGCAGCAATCTCGTGACTTTTTAGTCCCATGCAAAATGTCTCGTCTTTCGCATGCTTTCTGTTTACGATCTAGAATGGCATTGGAAATAGCGCATTCATATTCTAATTCAAATCGTATGCAAACTCCCCTTACCCTTCGTGTGCTGCTTTGTTCCACCTTTAATGCATTAAAATCGATGCTCAAAATAATAGCCATACTGCGAACAGCGAGTCAAAGGAAAACAAATAAAATCTTAGCCAGCCACCGCATCATTGGCAAAGCACAAGCAGGGTTGAAAATGTAAACCTAGAAAAGGAAGCAGATTGATAGGAAAATCGAAGTAGGTTCGCATAAAGTATTTAGTACTATGTAGGGTCTATATTAAAATGAAATGCACGACTTTGTCGTGCAAGGAAAATCAAAATATTTGCTTAATAAGAAGTGTTTGTGTCGCGCATTTCGATCATATTGGCAGTGTTATAAGATACGTTAATTTTACTGTTATTTGCGTTCTACAAAGACGTCTAATTGAATCAAGTTGCTGCTACATCAGATGTCCGTTACTTGAACTCTAAGCCCAAACAAAAGAACGCAGTTAGATATCAAGAAAATTCTCCCAACAAATACATAAACAAAGGGTTTACCACGATACCTATCTAGAAAAAAATTGTTGACCAACAAAATCTAGAAAAAAAAGATTTAAAATTAGGAAAATCCAGAAAACCGAAAATCTAGAATTCTTAATCTCGAAAATCCAAAATCTAGAAAAAGAAATCTAGAATTAACAAAATCTAGAATTAATATTAATACTAGATTTAAAATTCTTCTAAATAAAAAAAAAATTTTGGATTTCCATCTTTCTAGATTTTTCCATAATCTAGATTTTTCTACTTCTAGATTTTATCTTTCTTTTTTTTTTATAGATTTTGTCCTTTCTAAATTCTGTCACTCTGGATAACATAGTGATCCCACCCAAAAAGTACATACAAATTGTTTAAACCATTTTTGAGACATTTGGTAAACATTTAAATTTTTTTTCTTAAAACTGAAAGGTTCGATATGTGGTAGCTACAATTAAGCAACCTTTAATCTTTAAAATATAGGTGCAATCCTTTAGGAAGTTCGAACCATTTCGTTAATGTGGTTGTCCACTTTTGTCCAGTTTAATAAAACCTTTATAACCTGATTTCCGTTCATATCATTTGTAGCCGAAAACTAACAAAATGAAGTTTTTTTTACCTTATGTAACAAAGTTGAATAAAAATCGTTCAAGCGTTTTTTGAGCAAATTAGAAATAAAATGCACGACTGGGTCGCACGAACTTGCTCTAATGTGTTATAGTGGTCTAGGCTCTAGGGGATTGAGATTTTGATAAAAATACATTTTTCGAAATTCTGAAATGAATATTTTAAGTAATTTGAGCTCAAAAAAAAGTACGTCTTTTTATTTCTTGCATAATTTCAATGTATGAGACAAAATTTATGATTTGTGGAGCAGTTTTTGAGAAAAAAAAGTTTTTTTTTAAAAATTTTTTGAAAATACATATTATTCAAAAAAAATTCAAAAACGCCAGTTAATAGACATTTAGGAAATACATTTCTTTCCAGTTTTTGAAAAAAATTTAATGAGCAGTTTTCAAAATATTAATTTTTAAAATTAAAAATAATGCCTTTTAAAATATTTATATAAAAATATTTTTTTAAAATGTAGAGGTACGCGTTCTCGCAGTATAAATTAAGCTACCTACACCATATATATACATACGTATGGTATGAAATTTTGAAAGTATTGGTTAAGCCGGTTTTGAGATATTCAAAACAAAAACCGTCCTATGCAAGTACCGTTTATAGACATTTTTTAAAACTTTTTTTCAGCCATATGATTGGTCGTACCTGAAAAGCAACAGTGATTTTTTAAAAATTAAAATCGTTAGAGCCGTTTTTGAGAAAACTAAGCTTTTACGATCGCGGCATTGAACATTTTATGTTCAAATATAGTATAAAAGTTTTTCATACAAATGAAAAAAAATTAATAAATTCGTTTTTAAACGTAAATTTGCTTCTTTTTGCTTTGCTTTTGGATCCTTGGTGTAGCCAACCTAATATTGGAGACCAGGAATCGCCACTGCCTTTCAAAGGTCAGTGCAAGGTGGGTGCCACGAATGCTCACAGCGTCTCAGAAAAAAGTGAGAATCGCATGCTGTAGAGAGCTTTTGGAGATGTGTAGTGAGAACGCGGACGGTGTTATAGATCGAATTGTTGCTGGGGACGAAACATGGGTTCACCACTATGACCCTGAAAGCAAACAAGAGTCCATGCAGTGGCATACAAAAGGAACAGACCCCACGAAGAAGTTCAAAGTCACTCCGTCTGCCGGGAAGCTCATGGCCACAGTTTTTTGGGACTCAAAGGGAATCTTGCTCATTGAGTACAAAAAAAAAAGGTGAAACCATCAACGCCACATCCTACGCTTCCACTTTGCATAATTTGCGGGAGGAAATTAAAAAGAAAAGACGGGGAAAACTCGCAGCGGGTGTGTTGCTTCTTCATGACAACGCTCCTGTTCACACGGCGCGAGTTTCCAAGGCTGCTGCGCGAGATTGTGGTTTCGAAGAAATCCAACATCCACCCTATAGTCCAGACCTTGCCCCTAGTGATTATTTCCTGTTTCCGGATTTGAAAAAATGTCTTCGTGGAAAAAGATTTTCGGATGATGAAGAACTCAAGTCGCCAAAAAATGGGTATTTTGCAGGGAAAGAGGAAATTTATTTTTTTGAGGGTTTAAAAAAGCTTATCTCAAGATGTAACAAATGCATTGATGTTAGGGAAGATTATATTGAAAAATAAAAACAATTTAAATTGAATTCGCATTTTTCTTCATATTGATACCGAGAATATATTGAACGCCCCTTGTAGGTACACTGAACAATGCATATAACCGGGAGCGGTGGAAGACAGCAGAGGTCCATCATCCTCTCAAAAAAAAGTTAAAGGACAGCTCCAATCCGGGGAATCTCCGGTCGATAATACCAACTCATTTCAAGTATCAGTGAGATATTCAAAAAGATTCTAAATAGAGCTCTGACCAAGCTAGCAGAGGACAAAAATATTATTTCGAACACTCAGTTCGCCTTTGAGGCAGGGCATGACACCATTCATCCGTTTAAAGCTAAGAAATCAATGCACCGGTGTTGTTTTGGTTGATTTGGAAAAGAAATTCAATACCGTTTGTTTATCAAAAGGTGACCAGGCTTGGCATTAGTAAACCACTGATGTATATTCTTCATGACATGTTCAATGGCAGAAAGTTTGATTACAAGGTAATCTTATACTCATGCGATTGCGTCCTATTTAATGAGGTCAACATAAATAACTTCTTATACAAATTTATTCGCTGTCAGATTGCAGAGCTATATTACTCTTCTAATGGACTCATCTTTGCTGAACATTTTGAGTTCGTTTAAGAGGCGTCATTCAATAGAAAACGGCTAGCTATGTCCAATCTGAACCACAAAGATAGAACTATGCGTATGCATGTCAACACTTTTGTTGCGATGGTTTTGTTGGATCAATGAATTTGGATTATAAAAGTTTGTCAATAATATTTTTATTGCCTTCTTCAGCTTACATAGATTTAAGGTGGCACAAAAAAAAAAAAAAAAAACAGTTTAAAGTGGTATAATGTAGTAATAGGTGCTAATAAAGAAATACACACAATGCAGACAGATAGAATTCTAGGAACGAGTATTTTGGACTTCTTAATCTTAAAAACATTTCACCAAGAAACTAAAAAAATAACTTGAATATCACCTTTTTTTGTAAAACGTGCACATTTATTTAGAAACAAATTGTCAAAATATTAGTTCAGCACAGATGTTCATATTTCCAGCGGCTGTTTAAAATTTATGAACAACGATAAATAAATCTAATATGGAACTTCAAAAACCATTTTGTAAAATATTTAAAAGCTCTTTTTAATGTTTTCCAAAGTGAGTTAAATAAACTGTTTTCTCTCTGCCTTATCATATAATGACTTTGACATAATTTGTTGGATTCTTGATTCAACACCATTCTCAACTTTCATTCCCTTATGTTTGCCAGGAAATTTGTCCCTCACGTTGCTATCAACATGCAGAAACAATCTAAGAATTCAAAATGGTTTTCAAAATATACTGGGGATAAAAAAGATGTTTTCAAATTCGAAACACAAGTATTTTTCCTGTGTTTTCTATTACAGTTTGGAAGTGTCTGAAACAAAATAAGGGTTTTTTGTTTTGATAGTAGAAAAACACTCCGAAATCAAATGCGACGTTCATTGGTAATTCGAAAACAAAATAATTTTTCTAAGGGATGTTTTAATTTTCACGTAAAGGAATAACCGTTGTATTTATAAAATTGGTTTGTAACACTGCTTGAGGAGAAATACAAATAATATCGTAAGAAACAAAAGTTGACTCAAATGTGATGTAAAGTTATTACGAGTAAAAAAAGCTCTGAGTGCAATTACAGTAACAGCATATTTTACCGGTCAAAGCAGCTTTCACAAAATCATACTTTTTCGGAATTGGTATCAAAATAATAAATTTTTCAATAATAAATAATGTTTATTAACACAACTTAAAAAAAAAAAACAAAATTAGGCAAATTTTTGAAAACCTACAATAAATTTTATGATGTGTTAAATAAGCTTTAGGTAGGGTAGGTACCGAATGACATATATGGGTACTTGCGAGGATATTGAAAAGGAAATAGAGGTTACATTTTGTAAAGTTTGATTTGAAATTTAAAAACAGTGGAAACAAAAAAATAAGAGTAAGAAATAGAAAACAACGCATGTTTGTACATTTTAAGGAAATATTTCTTTATTCCTTCTGAAAGCACATATTTCAAAGTATAATTTTAGCTTTTCTTTAGACAAAAGCTTCACGGTGTGGGTAAATTTACTCGAGCTTACCATTAAGTTTATAAATTATGATACTTGGAACTGAAAACATAATACATACATATATAAATGATTAAAGTTAATTTAATATAGTCTTTTTTTGGCATATTATATTCTAAAGTCAAACCTAACGAAAAGATGTCTTCTCTCAAACTTTAGCTAGATTTAGAACCTTTCAAAAGCATGTCGTCTAAGTTCGGTGCTTTTTACTGGCACATCATTCGTTCAGATATCTAAAGTAAAAGCTTCTTCATTCTGATTTTTGCGTCTATACTCTATTCGAGTAATTTGTTCAGTACATGCCTTATGAGGGAGCTTTTTATCTACCAATGATGCCTGCAGGTAATCCTAATGGCAAACTAAAACAGAAACTGCCTCTGAAATTAAACCCAAACCACTGAACTAACACAAGAATTGTTGTTGTGATTTTCTATAAATTTGTCCGCACCCATAACCTTTCAGTTTGACTGCAAAAAGCAGACTAATTTTTTTTTCGTTTTGCTTAGTATAACAAAAACAACCCTCATCGTCATCGCACAAAGCACATCTAAAAGGTGTTGCCATTATTTAAAAAAAGGGATCTCCCTACTGCATTTCTATGTTGAGATTTGGATTTTGTAGCTTTTTCAGCTTTTGATTGAAGGGAGGTGTTGTCATTTGATTTAATTTTTGTATCCTTTCTCAATAACCGCTTGGTGGTGTGGAAAAAGATAAATAAGTTGATTTTTTGTTTTAAATCAGGAGATGGTAGCCCTAATGTACAATTTACTCGATTTGCGGCAATTTATTATGCAAAGTACGGAAACCCTGTGAGAGCTTTAACTTGAGACCGATGTATGCAAGCCAATATAGCTAGACTGAGAGGCAAACGTCCTATCTTCCCTGTAGTGAACAAATTACTCGAATAGAGTATAATAGAAAATCCAACCAAGAACGAACTCCTTGAAATAGAAATAGAAAATGTTAGCCTTCTTAGCTTAAGTATATTCCAGGTACCGTCAGCAGTTAAGAGCCGATATGTCAGAACAACCCATAACAAACTCCTCAAGTTTGTCAGCAGTGTTTTGAAACAGGTGTAGAAAAGCATTTGGCTTTTGGTAAACTTTCAAGTGAGTTTAAAATTAAACCAGGGTTAACTCTCGGAAATTGCTAAGTTAACTATGGATTGCAGAGTTTTTAAGGCCATTCCACGTGCATCCTCTTTTAAAATTATGTTTGGGTTAACTGCGTTTTAGTTTCATTCTCTAATGAATTTTAAAACGAGTTGAACAAACAAAAATCGTTATTGTACAAATGGTATTTAATTTGAATAATTCCATGGCAATGTTGGCATTAATCAATTAATTTTTTAATCAATTAATTAATTTGATTAATTTTAATCAGATTAAATTAATCATGATTTAAAAAGTAATCTTAATCATGATTACTGGTGTCAATCATTAATCACTAATCATTAATTGATTAAATTTAATTGTATCTAGTTATCATCGCGCTATGTGCCGGGACTGTTAGTTTAAGATCAAAAACGTGATTTTAATACCCTAAATCGAATAATTTTCCGAAAAAAAGTATCACTTGCATCGTGGTTTCATGAAACCACAAAATTTTTTTTAATACAGGTACATTTTATTTTGGCAAAGTTAATACTTAATCAAATAATCAAATTAACGATTAATGATTAAGATTAATATTTTTAATCATTTTAAATTTGATTATGATTAATTAATCTTAATCAAATTGTTTGATTATGATTTTTAATCATTAATTTTCAATCGTTAATCATATTAATTTTGGGCCAACACTGTTCCATGGCAATACTTCTATACCTAAGGTGTATTGCCATGGATAGAGTTTTTTTTACTGATAATAATTCAAATCTTTATTTTCGATGAATGAGGAAATTTGTACATACATATGTACATATGTATGTAGGTATGTAAGTCAAAATAATTTGACCCATTTTATTTTTTTGGCACAGTAGAATTATTAATCTTTAGATCACCATCATCGTGTTCCAAGTTAAACGAAGTTCGGAGCAGCTTTTGACATTTCACAGAGATGCATTGACACTTCAAAGTGCGCTCTGTCCTCTGTGGCAGAGAGGACTTCAAAGACACCTTATGGTTTTTATTACTAATTCAACTTTCTGAACATACCTTTAAATATTTTAATTCAGCCAATGAAATCATAAAATCAATGCGTTCATTTACATAATCTGATGATAATTTATCAAACACAAAATTTTAACAGATATCCCAATGATATCCTTGAATATATATATATATTTACAGGGTAAAGGTTTTTTTGGTATTATTGGCCTGACCCAGTTTCAACCGGATTGGGGAAAAATTAATTTTAAAACCTTAACAGAAGAGTGACATCGTACACAACAAAAATAACCTGTTGTTTTTCATCTTCTATTCAGAAAAATTGTAATATGCACGAAAAGCTAGATCCATGGGGGAGCAGCAGTAATTATTTCGAACATTGATGGGGGAAACATTTTAGAGAATACACCGGCTATACCCACGAGCTGAAAAGCAACAAGCGCTGGATGTGGAGTCCAAGCACAATACGTCAGTCATCTCTCCTTATTCCTTTTAAAAGTTAATAATTATTTTACTCCTTTTTTTGTCCAATTCGAGCTTTGAAGGTTTAAGAGGGGAACTTTGAGCTTTTAGAACACAAAGTTTCTAACTAGCTCTACAAATAAACGGGGGTAGGTACTGTTATTTAGTCATAGTCATATAATGTTATTTTTCAATGGGGAAGCGTGAATGCAAGGACACGAAGCAATAACTGAAGGACATTGACTTACCTTACAATACGAGAGTAATTAAACAAAACAAAAATGGACTATTGAAAGGACAACAATTAACGAGTTAACGCCTTATACACTACGTGTTGTGTAGCTTTTGGCATTTTTATACTATACTGTACCTGCAATTAAAAGATAGGTGTTTGAGGAACAAAACAATTAAACAAATAATTCTATATTTTCTTCTAATAGAATTGTAAACATTAAGAAAGGTCAACATAAAAAAAAAAAAAGTGTGTGCGTAATTCACACTCGGTTGAAGTGAAACTTCAAAGAAGTTGGTATACCTAATTTACGAGAGAATGAGATGAAATACTCAGAAGTTTCAACACATATTCAAGCATACAGACGTACCGACATACTTTGCGTCCTTTTGACTCCCTTTTAAAGTATGAACTCCAGGACGCCACTATTTAAAACAAGTCAAAAAAATATTCGAAAACTGACTTTTTTCAAAAATTCAGGATACATTTTTAAAATTTATAAATAATTTTGTTATGTATTTGTTTGAATTTTACATTCTTCTTGAATTTAGTTTATTGAAACCTTTTGTAAAGCTTTTCTTGTTAGAGAGCATTCAAATCACGTACCTATATTAACTAACATACTAACTTAATCGTACCAACGCGACTGCTCACTCGCTTTTGTTTAGCATAATGCTTAGTAGACCTGAGCGAGAGGCAAAACGTATGATAGGAGAAAATGAGAGCTAGAATATAATATTTTTCATAATTTTTTTTTCATTCGTTCTCTCTCAGACTTGTTGCGATATATTTTTTTTTTAATTCATTTACATATTTGCTTAAAAGTGTCATGTTGCATTTCCGTTTCGTCGAGTTTCAAATTACCCCGATATTAAAGAAGTTTCACTTCAATAATAACACACCACGCTGACATCTTACTAAAAAGCTGTAATACGCAGCCGCATACAGTGTACAGTAGCTCACGTAGTTTTCACATACACTAACACACGTTAAATGCTCAAATACAAGCACGTATTAAACAGTGTGCAATATACATACACACCGACATCTGCTCTCTCGCTCTGGCTCACAAATTACAGGCGACTATGCTTAGAAGACGGGAGTGGGGACGCTACGAAGTATGGGACAAAGAGGAGAGACCGATAATATAAAATAGTACGTATATTTCTGTCTCATAGTTTCCTGGCTTCATCCTACGCATTTTTGTATTTGTGTCTCTTACCTGTCGTTTTTTCCGTTGCATCCGGTTTGAAATCACAACGATTCTAAAGAAGTTTCACTTCAAAAACCTGGGTTGTTACCAGATAAATAAGGGCAGATTACCTTCTTTAAAAATACCTCAAATACTAACCTTCCTAAAAGAAACCCATTTGGAGGAAGTGCTGTAGGACGAGTATCCTCATCCAGCTCTAAAAGGGGCACAATAGATCTTTAAGGTCGCAGTGCGCTTTTCCCCAATTTAATTCATTCATGCAACTTAAAATAAAATGCATACGATGAAACATAACACAGTTTCCGAGCAAAGAAGTTCAAACTCTTGTGTTTATGTTCCGCATTTTTATTTATTAAATTCAGGCGTTTATAAACAGAGATGTCCGTTATTTGTATTTTTAGCCAAAACAACATTTAAAAAAAAACATACTGTTTTCTTCATGTCTATTCTTTTCACGAATTTTGAATATTTTTCGTAATAATATGTATGAATAATCATGAGAAAACTGACGATATATCGATATATTGATTTTTTTCACCCGATAATTATCGATACTGTTAAAGAATATCGAAACGATAAATATCGATATATTTTTTACTTGCCCATCCCTACATTGATCAAAACAAACAAATGCCATGCAGCACGTGCATGAATGAGCAAGATTATAGTATTTATATTCTCACTCGTTCGTGCACACGGTGAGCTAATGCGAGTCATCGGTGCCGCCATATTGGAATACTGAGCGTTACTTCCGTCAGAAAAATAGTATGTATATTTCTGTCTCATTCTTTCCTGGCTTCATCCTACACATTTTTGTATTTGTGTCTCTTACATGTCGTTTTTTCGTTGCATCCGGTTTGAAATCACAACGATTCTAAAGAAGTTTCACTTCAAAAAGGTAGGTACTGTTGCTTCAAAAGAACCAGAGAAGGTCCAAAAGAAAATATTGAATCCTTCATTTACTAGGATAAACTTTTTTCTTTTACACAGGGTGATGCGCATAACGCGTGCATTCAAATTCCTTGAAGGTGGGAGAGTTGAATTAGGTATACGATGAGAAAATCGTTCCAGAAAGGGTAGATTCTACATTGGAGGGAGAAGGTCAATTCGAAGAATAGAAACTCCACGACCATGTTGTATGTTGTACTTACTTTGCTATTCCTTTGCGATATGTAGCTCGAAAATCAGAATTTTCACCTTTAAAGCATTTAGCTATACTTTTTATACAAGCACTACACAAGCTTGTACTTTTCAAATTCAAAAAATTGCACTTTGTAACGGGTGATTTTTTAGCTGGTTTGGTTTTGGCAACACTGGTTTTGACAGCTGACGTGTGTTTAGTACCTTGTGTCACTGTCAAACAGCTTCAGTTTGGTTTGCAATTTAACCATGGATCGTCTTACAAATGAACAACGCTTGCAAATTATTGAATTTTACTATCAAAATTCGTGCTCGGTTCGAAATGTTCATCGCGCTTTTTTATCGAAAAATTGTGTTCAGCGATGAGGCTCATTTTTGGTTGAATGGGTACGTAAATAAGCAAAATTGCCGCATTTGGAGTGAAGATCAGCCAGAAGCATTGCAACAGCTACCAATGCATCCCGAAAAAGCCACTGTTTGGTGCGGTTTATCTGCCGGCGGCATTATTGGGCCATATTTCTTCAAAGATGATGCGAATCGCAGCGTTACTGTCAATGGTGAACGCTACCGAGCGATGATAACAAACTTTTTTTTGCCCGAAATGGAAGTTCTTGACTTGCATGATATGTGGTTTCAACAAGACGGTGCCACATGCCACACAGCACGCGAAACAATGGCGCAATTGCGAGGCAAGTTTGGTGAACAGTTAATTTCACGTTTCGGGCCGGTCAATTGGCCGCCTAGATCGTGCGATTTGACACCATTAGACTATTTTTTGTGGGGGTATGTCAAGGCTAATGTCTATAGGGACAAGTCCGCTTCGATTGACGCACTGGAAGCCAACATCCATGCATTCATTCGTGAGATACCGGCCGATATGTGTGAAAGAGTATGCCAAAATTGGACTCAGCGGATGGGCTACCTGAGACGCAGCCGCGGTCAACATTTGCATGAAATTATCTTTAAACATTAAATTGCAAGGTTCAAACTATCGATTCAAATAAATATTTCATTCATTTTTTCGAATTTTTTGTGTTTTTTTTTTTTTTTAAGTTCTAAACCTCTTAAAAAATCACCCTTACAAGCTAAACAAATATAAAGACGATGATCGAGCGAAATAGCAAGATCAAAGTTGTGTCCGTTCCAAATAAAGTTGATGCGTTCTTTTTCTAACCATAATCAACATTTGTTGTTATGTGAAAAAAAATTGTTGAAGATTGACTTTGTTAGGATTTGTTGGGTTTTTTACAATCCATTTAGGAACGATACGTTGTTGGATTTTGTTTAACTGTCAAACGACCACTTTTTATATTTTTTTGTATATTTAGGAAATAACTAAATAATACTCCCTCATCCCTCAAAATCGATGAAATATTCGGTGCAGGGAAATAACTTCACTGGGAAATAACTTCACATGGGAAATAACTTCACCACCAGTGGGAAATAACTTCACTTTTTTGATGTGAAGTTATTTCCCACTTTGAGTGGGAAATAATATCACTTAAAATTTGGTGAAGTTATTTCCCACCTTGTTTTCTAAGAATTTTTTGATAAAAATAGCAAAGAGTAGAGGGTTTTTTCTTTTTAATAACAATTTATTTGTCCAAGTATCTTGTGGCTATAAACAATTGTTAATTGTTCATTTTGCTTACATGTTTTAGTAATAAGTATACTTATTATTTTCATGAAATGATCCGCATGATTTTTTTTACAATTAGGTACATACTTTATATTTAAAAAAATTTTTTTGTATATACATAATATAAAGTAATTGTGAAAAATTCGCGCGAATTTTTCACAATTACTTTATATTATGTATATACAAAAAAAAAAATTTTAAATATAAATTATGTACCTAATTGTAAAAAAAATCATGCGGATCATTACAAGAAATAATAACTATACTTACATGTTCAGAGTAAGCAAAATGAATAATTAACAATTGCTTATAGCCACAAGATACTCGGACAACATATTTTACTAGCACAAGCTGTTTGCAAAGAAAATGAACTTGTAACCTAGCAACATGAATAATTGCAACAACTCTGATGGAATCTTCAAAGCTTAGGTTGGAGTGAAGTTATTTCCCACTTAAAGTGGGAAATAACTTCACCAACAAAAGTGAAATTATTTCCCACAAAAAAGTTAAGTTATTTCCCACTCAAAGTGGGAAATAACTTCACATCAAAAAAGTGAAGTTATTTCCCACTGGTGGTGAAGTTATTTCCCATGTGAAGTTATTTCCCAGTGAAGTTATTTCCCTGCACCGAAATATTCATTTCATTCCTTTCTGTTGATCACTCAAAGAAAATAAGGGCGTTCTTGCTGCTGAAATCAAGAATTTGTAATTTTTTGGTTTGATTTTTAATAAAGACTTTGAATTGCTTAATACAAAACGTCCAATCATCAACAATCAACAAACTCAACGTGAGTTAGAAATAGTAACAAATCGTAACTATTTGACACTTCAACGTAAATTAAGGAATGCTGTTATAACGTCATATAGTTACAAATTGTAACTAATTTGGATTAAAGGAACTCCTTTTTGTTGGCTATGGCTAATTTTTAACAATAGTTGACTATGGTTAGAAAAAGGACGTACCAAGTGGTTTGTAATACACAATCTTAGAACGCAAACCTTGTCTTTTTCCTCAATGCAAGTTGATGAAAATGGAGAAAGAGACGCGTCTAAAACAAATTTGATAGGTACATTAATTATATGGGAAGCATTGTATTTTTGATCTATAGTACTCCCGATACGAGGAACGTTTATTGCGTCTTTAACGAACAATTCAATATAATTTTATTTATTAACTTAACAAGAACTTCAAAATACATTTAATTATAAGACTATAAAAACTCAGTACGTCTTACTTAGGAGACGTTCAGACATCAACTCTTACGCAGCGTTGGTTCTCTGTCTCGCTCGACGTATCCTTTTTCTTCTCTCCTTTTCGTTGTCCTTCCGGCGGTATTGCCAGATTATCTTCCGTTATACGTCATTCATGGACGAAGTTCACAAACACTTTAATGGTGAGTTAGGAGTGGTTTTTGTCTAGATTGCCATGGGAAGCAAAAACAACAATAGAAGACATTTGATGTAAAGTAGATAAGACGGCTAGCACCGCCATTATCGATTTTCACAACTAAAAAAACATATTTCATGAAATTATTATAAAAATATACATATTTACAATAATGGGAGGGCGGGGCACTTCAAAGTGAAAAACAATTAAAATAGGCAGCAGCTGCTTGTGCTAAGTGCTTATTACTTTTCAAAAATAGTTCGGAACGTTCAGAAAAAGACGTTCAGAGCGAGCTCGAAAGTTCGGTAGGTGCGGTAGTTTGTAGTTATTTGACATTCCAAGATTATGAACTGACAGTTCTCACATGTAACATCAAACAATAATTTTTAAAGAAGGAAGTTCTAACGGCTAGTTGGTAAACTTCAAATAAAAACACCGTTACGCATTTTGGTTGGCACCTGCTCTTTTCATTGTTTTTTTATTTTATTTTTAATCTATCGTTGTTTTATTAACAATATTTTGTTTTATGTTTTGTTGCTTTCGGTTGTTTTACAAAAAATCATGTAAGAATATAAAAAAAACTTGAATCTATACATTTCGCAGTGTATCGTTTTTTTATTGAAGAACCGATTTTTTTTTTGGAGCAATGGTATTGAAACATTTTTAAAAAATAAATTATTCAAAAAAAAAACCTTGTTTGAACGTAATAATAAGAAATGTTGTTGTTGTTGTTGTCTTTGAAGCCACAGTCATTATCTGGAAGTCACGAGTTTCATTGCTGGTTGTGGTGGTATCCTCTCCATTTAATTGCTCTGGTCGTCCAAGAAGAAGAACTGTCCTGAACGTTTTTGATCCACATCCTTGAAAAATAAAATTTAAAAAAGAATGTTGAAAGATGGAACAATGTGAGGAGACAAAAACAAAGGAACCTACCTTCACTGAATTGTTCTTATTGATACGAGGCCTAAAATTGTTCGGGTCACGGCGGAAAGTAATCCCCAAAAGCTCCAAGAATCTGTTCATTCCATTGAGTAGGGATTGTGGGGTAAATGCGGTTGTATCGACTGAGGGTTGACCTTCAAGGACAATCACACGATCTGCCAGATAAGTTGCCATAATAAAATCGTGCTCCACGATGAAACCAGTCTTCTTGGCATGCAGGATGTAACGCTTAATGACCTTGGCAGCAACCAAACGTTGCTCAGAATCCAGATACGCAGATGGCTCATCAATCAAATATACATCGGCGGGTTTTCCCAGGCACAGCACCAAGGCAACACGTTGCAATTCACCTCCGGACAAGTTCTGAACTTCCTGATCAATGATCTCTTCGATTTTCATTGGCTTCATGACGTCGGCGATGAACTGTGGATGCACGTAGGCATCTCGGATTTTTTCATGCAGCAAATAACGAACAGTTCCTTGAGATTTGGGGGAAATCTTTTGAGGTTTGTAAGAAATGTTAAGCACTGGGAGCTTTCCAGAGCCCTCATCGGGTTCCAAGTTGCCAGCCAGCATTCGAATGAAGGTCGTTTTGCCGGTTCCGTTTTCTCCCAGCAGCACAAGGATTTCCGAATCACTGAAATGACCCTCTTGTACGGCCAGCCTGAAACTACCCAAGGTCTTTGTCATCTTGGGGTAGACATAGTGATTCATTCGTTTGATTTCTTCTTCCGTGGCTGACTCGGAGACCTGGAAATTCAAACCGAGATTTATAAGACAGTCAAATCATGCCAACAGAGACTGGAAGGGAATGGATACGAGAACTCACCTTAAAGGTCAAAGATTCGGTTCGGAATCTCATGTTTTCAGTTGGAACAAATCCATCGAGGAAGATATTGATACCTTCTCGCACAGAGAAGGGCATCGTAACCACACCGTAGCAACCAGGGATTCCATACAGACAGCAGATGAAATCAGAGAGATAGTCCAGAACAGACAAATCGTGCTCCACAACAATGATGAATCTGGAACGAGGACAAAGTTAATGACGACATCAAAAGTTTAAAAAAAAATATTTAAACCAACTTGTCGGCGTTGATCAAGCTGCGAATGGTGACAGCAGCGTTCAGTCTCTGCTTCACGTCCAAATACGAAGATGGCTCATCGAACATAAGGATGTCTCCGTTCTGGATGCAGACGACAGCAATAGCAAAGCGCTGCAATTCTCCTCCAGACAATGCAGCAACATCACGGTCCCGAATGTGGGTCAAGTCCAACATTTTACAGATCTCGGTTTGGTTTTTAAGTTCATCCTTGCGATCGAGAAGAGCTGCAACACTGCCACGCACCGCCCTGGGGATCTGGTCCACGTATTGAGGCTTGATAAGCGCCTTTAGGTTATCCTCGAGGATTTTAGTGAAATAATTCTGCAATTCCGATCCACGGAAGTAGGCGAGGATCTCAGCCCAGTCTGGAGGGTCAATATACCTTCCAAGATTGGGTTTCTGTTTTCCAGCAAGGATTTTCAAGGCCGTAGACTTTCCGATACCATTCTGACCGACCAAACCGAGGACTTCACCAGGCCGGGGAATTGGCAGTCGATGCAGTTTGAAGGAATTCTTGGAATAACGATGCGTAGTGTGCTTTTCTAAGTTGCTAGGCACATTAATAATGGTAATGGCATCGAAGGGACATTTCTGCAATAAAGATTCACTCAAAACATTGCTGGGAATTTGGCAAACTCCAACTTACCTTCACACAAATACCGCAACCGATGCAAAGTTCCTCTGACAGAGAGGCAATCTTCGATATGGGACTGACTTCAATACAAAGTTTGCCCATACGAACGACGGGGCAGGATTTTTTGCACTCCTGACGGCATCGTTTGGGTTTGCACTTGTCATCGCTGACGATGGCAATACGCGTTTGTTTGTCGGTTTCTTCCTTGTCCTTACTGCGAGACATTCTACAAGGATATAGAAGGAAAAAAAACTAATTAGTTCAGTGAGGGTGTGCTTCGAGAAGGAATGCAACTGCCGCGTTGTTGCTTTTTTTCATCACTTTCTTGACAACTCGGCAGAGAAAGGTAACCTCAACCAGGTTATGGTTTTAATGTTTTGTTGTTATATTTTGATAAAAAATGGAATGTTTTGAATGGAATTTTGAACAGACAATTGAATGATTTATATTTTGTAATTATTTATTGAGAATTTACCTTGATTTTAATGATTTCTTTGATTAATTAAGGCGAACGCTTCGTGCGTGCCAGCCTTGAATTTATTAAAAAGAAATCGTCACAGAATTTTTGCATGCACTTTAAAAATGACAGATGACAGTCGGAGTGGGCAACGTGACGGAAATAATTTTTTTTTCTGACATGAAATTTATTGTTCAGGTTTGGAAGTGTAATGGGTTGCCTACATTGAGGCAAATGCAAAATAAAACGTGTTTAGTTAAAGATGTTGAATACACGATAAATTATTTTTTTTCTATTATATTGAAAAAAAAAAATACAATTTTCTTGGTTTCTTTTATCCAGTGTGTCAAAAAACTATCACTGCTCTTAGTTTGGACATATTTTTGATGACATGACAGACCGTTTTCAAACGTGTCGTTGATTATAAATAAGAACTGTAATAATAATTTAATAAGGACAATGTATCTGACAGGAGACACTGTACGACAATTTCCTTGCTTATGGAGATCGCGTGTAAGGATTTGTTTCGTCTAAATGCAAGATTGACGGAAACGATGTGTTGCGCTTATAATCAGAATTTAAAAATAATCTAGAAGAAAAATAATATCATGCTTTGAGCATGTGCATCGGAAGAATTGAGTTGAGGTGTTGAAATCGATTTGAAAAAAAAATTTAGATATATTCCAATTAAATTGTTGTTGTAATCTTAAATGCATGTCATACAAAAAATTCAAATACAGACTGTTAGCAAAATGCAATGCAGTCACCAACTCAATGCAGGTAAGTACTTGAATTAAACTTCGACCGGTTCAACACATTATAATAGATTCAAGTTTTGTTTCTTGAGACTAAAAACATGAATTAGATAATTAAGGTGTGTGTCAAATATTGTCCTAGCAAGTTTTGCTAAGATTATTGTTTTTTACGTTTGCATTTTGACCATCAAATTTCCTAATTACTTTCAACTTAAGTGTACTGTATGCTTTATTTTCTATCATTTCCCCTAACTCAATGATGGAAAAACTTTTGTGCGAAATTCGGTAACATCTGTCACATGTTGCGATCGTTTGACATTTAACATCGAAAATAAATCGATGACGTTTTACTGAAATTTTTTCTTCTTCTGCCAACAAAACACGAATTTTGTATCGTCTTATTACTTAAAAATATGGTTGAAGACACAAATATTCAAGAAAATACTGATAATTCAGTAGAAAACAAGGAAAATGAACAACCCAATACCACTGACGCATCAAAAGTGTTCACTTTGGAGAGTATCCTTTTTAAAAACAAAACTTAAATAGTCGGCTGCGTAAGGAGGTGTCTAACCTCTTTGCCATTCCTTGCTTTCACTTTCAGATTTTGTGAATTTTTTTGGTTGTTTTCCTTAATTCTCTTTCAAATAATATAGTTCTTCATATGATCAAAGATGCCCAACAACAACATGGTCTGCGGCATGGAGATTTCCAGCGTTATCGCGGATACTGCACCCGACGCATTCGTCGTCTCAGGAAAGCACTCAAATACCCTCAAGGAGACAAGAGGCACTTCAAGCGACGTGATGTGACTGTTAGCAATTTGACTGGCAAGCATGCCGATGAGAGGTTTATCCATATTCCTCTGATTTCAGCTGAGCGGGCCTGGGCTTATGCCATGCAGGTAAGTTTATCCTTTGCTTCTGAGATTAACTCTAGGAACTCACTCAATTCCCTTGATAGCTGCGTCAAGAATCCAACACAGAAGTCAGGAAGAAGTTTCATTTGGTAAACAAGCTACGCAGAGCTTGTTTCTATGCCCTCCAGCTCCAGGAATTATGCAAAGTAAGCCTTAGTCTTTTCCGATTCATTTAACCAACATTTTTATACTTCAGACTGATTCCTTTGATGCCCGAACCAAACTCGAATGTGAAGCTTACGTTGCTTGGATGCATGGATCTTTGCATTTTGAGCTGTCCCTTTGGAAGACAGCCGGCGAACACTTTAAGAAAGCCCAGGTTGTCTATGAGAACCTTGCTCAGGCTCTTCCCGATGACGAGCAGGCTCTTTACAAGGCCAAAGTAGACGAGTTAACCCCATCACTTCGCTACTGCGCCTACAACATCGGTGATGGAACTTCCATGGATGATCTGCTAGAGATGCGCGCAAAGGGTCTCCTCGAAAATCTGGACGTTCTCGTCAACCAAACGAAGAGCGAGAGCAGCGAAGGTCTGCAAACCATCGAATGGCGCAACCGCAAGGTCACAGTTCGACCAGAAAAGGTTCGTTTGTTCTTGCTGAGTGTCCTGGAGTTGGACAAGAGTCTTGAAAAAGCAAAATCTCCTGAAGCCAAGATCGAACTAATCGAGAACACTCTGATGGATTGCAAAGATGCCATCACGGCTGTCAAGGAAGAGATCAAACAAGACCCCAAACTCCGTTCTGTCACCACTGGACAAACAGTCACTGGAATCCAATATCTCTTGGCCTATCTCTCCTACATCCGCTTGAGCCGAACTCTAGAGCGCAATATGTGCCTCGTCGAGCAAGCCAAATCTACTTTTGATGATCCCAATCAAGGAAAAGCCAAGACCGCAGTCGAAGGCAAACGAGTACGTCCACAAGACCTCACCAGGCTCTTTGAGATAATCCTACAAAATATAACAGAAATGCAGCAAATCTCTGGAATGGAAGACGATTCCAAGTATCAAAAGGAAATCGAACAACTTGCCTTGGGATTCAAGGCCTTCCGTTGCTACTACATTGCCCTAACTCTGGTCGACATGAAGAAATGGAAAGAAGCCGTCGCCCTCTACGAACGTTCAATGAAATACGCCAGCGAAGCCATGAAGTCCAACCCACCTAAGCAATATAATTTGAGTGCCGATTTGCCGAAATTGATCTCCACCATCGATGGATGTAAGTTCTCAGCTCATGCATACAGTGTGTTGGAGGATGACAACTCCGAGGATTCCATATTCACATCCAAGGCACAGAAATCGACGAAACCCTTATACGAAAGACTATCCCAGTACAAGGAAGACCAATCTCTAAACACAAAGAATCCAAATGTGTTCAAGTTGACTCCCGAAATGCAGGCGATTCCATGCAAGCCGTTATTCTTTGACTTGGCGTTGAATTATGTGGAACTCCCGTCGTTGGAGGATAAATTGCAATCACCTGGAAAGAAGGGTGCCGCATCAATTTCAGGATTTGTTAAGGGATTCTTGGGATGGGGTGGAAACAAATAAAGTGGAACGAAGAACAAGGATTGCCGATTGTGTTTGATGGGGGTTTAGCCAGGTTAAGTGCATGGAATTGTATTTTTTTTTTCTTCTTTTTTTTCGAAATTTGTATTTTAATATTTTCATTAAAAATTTGTGCATTGCTGCAATGTTTTTAAGTATATCAATGCATTTGAAAAAACGGTGTTTTTTATTTATGACTAGCTGACCCGGCGAACTTTGTTCCGCCAAAATTCATTAACGTATTGAAAAAAGCTGACATTTTGAAATTAAAAAGAGACTTAAGTTTTATTTACATGTATATGTAGGTACTGGACGCTTTTAAATCATTAGCTTTGTTTGTTGAGCCCTGAAGTCACCCTGGGGTCGCCACAGCGCGTTTTTTGAATTACCTCAACTCGCCCTCAATACAAAATTCTCTGTTTTTTGAAACCTGGGGTCGCCCTGAAGTCACCCTGAAGTCGATCTTGCTATTTAGCTGGGGCGAGTTGAGGTAACGAATCAGCTGTTGAAGTGACTTTTGCTGTCAAGCATTTCTTGTGTATTTTTCTTCTGTATTTGATTTTTCATGTCTTTTTTTCGATAAAACTAAATGAAATGCAAGTGAATGCATTTATTTTGATGAAAGTAAATACAAATCGAACAAATAAAGCAAAATGGAAACTTTTGATTTTGTGCGTTGTGAAAAATATACAATCAGCAGCCGTCATGTGTTTTTTGAGAACCGAAAAACCCAGGTTTTTTTGACAACTCTTGGAGTAAATAAAAACTCGAAAAAAAGTATCAACAGCGCCACCTAGGGATAGTTAACAAATTAATAAACCTTAAAACATCACCTATATTATCTGCCTGTCAAAATCAGTCCATAAATGAGAACTTTCAAAAAAAAAAAAAAAAACGCAGCGCTACCTGGAGGGGTAATCAAAATAGTCTAAGTTACTGCTTACAACATCAGTTATCCGCCAGTGCAAATCCCGTCAAAATCGTTCCAGTCGTTTCCGAGACTAGCAGGAACAAACAGACAGACAAACAAAAAAATTTTAAAACTGCATTTTTGATATATCTGAAAATATATAGAATTTTCAAAGATTTTCATAATGGGTAATGTGCTTCATACTTAATATTTTGTTCCAAATCCATTATTATTTAGCACACTTTGACATCTTTTTGGCGTGGAGTCCACTAAATTTTGACACCTGTCAATAGGAATAGACTCCAAAGCTTCTTTTATGGAATTCCACAATTCAGCTTTCGAGGTATGTTTTTTTTTGGCCCAGAGCCCTCTTCACATCACTCCACAAATTCTCTATCGGATTTAGGTCTGGAGACTGGGCCGGCCACTCCATAACATCGATCTTATTTCTCAAAAACCACGTCTTTGCTGCCTTCGAGGTATGCTTAGGGTCATTATCTTGTTGAAATGACCACCTAATGGGCATTTCTTCCTCAGCATACGGCAACATAACATTTTCAAGAATATTTATGTACCCTGCTGAGTTCAAAATGTCCTTAATCCAAAATATTGGACCAACACCCAACCAGGAAAAGCATCCCCATACCATCACACTTCCGCCGCCATGTTTGATAGTCTTAACGGTGTACTGTGGTGAAAATTCTTTAAGTTTTGGTCTTCTTACAAATTTTTTACCACCATCTGCACCAAACAAATTAATTTTTGACTCGTCAGACCATAAGATGTTCCGCCATTTTTCTTTGCTCCATAGAAGATGCTGTTGCGTAAAGTGTTTCCGTCTTTGTCTATGTCGAATACTCAACAATGGACATTTCCTCGGCAATTATTCTCAAAAATCAAATCTCACCGGAAAGAAAAGGGGTTTCAAAACAACGCCTAGGGTTACCTCAGGTTGATTCCAGGGCTCAACCAACCAATTTGTATTATACTACGTTTCCATTAGGCAAAAGATGTAATTTCGTAGCAAATTTCCAAATACGACTAGATTTCCAAAATCGAATTTGGAAATTTTTTTATTTGGACAAAATTGAGGTTGCAAATTATTTGAAAACAAACCAAACGCAACTAAATTAAAAACAATCGAACAGTTATTTCATAAAATTTCAATTTAGAAATAAAATCCACGGCAACGCGTAGTCAAAAAAAAACAAAACAAAACAAAGGGCGAAGGAATGAAAAGGTTGTAAAAAAGAAGAAGAAAGAAGATAGACTAGTGTCAAACCAAATGCGCAAACCAAGATGAAAACACCTTTTAAGCAAATTACCAAATTACCTTATTTCGGCCCTAATGAAGTCGTAGTATCAGTCACCTTTAACTAGGTGTCTAAATCATTCGTTGATCTTAGAGGTTTCCAAAAAAAACATGGGGTGACCACAGGGTGATATTTCAGGTCCCAACGAAATGACTTGGTAGGTACTACAATGCTTTAAAAAAACTAAATAACATTTTATTAAAAATACTGTTTTACGCACATGTATGTAGTACATATATAAGAAATTGAATGTTTCACGTTCATTGGCGACTTTCAGTCACAATACAACAGAAAATAGACAATTAAAAACAATTCTATTCAGGAACGTTAAGGAATCCATTTTGATAAAACTCCAAAGCCAAATCTCTTATTCGCGAGTGATATTCAGGTGTGAGTTTCTGCGTGCATTTCAACTCTTTTCCATGCTGATTTGTCTCGCTGAGTAAATCCAAGTTCGGCAGATTATTCTCGTCAAATGTCACAGCAGGTAGGACCCAAATGGCTATAGCTAGTCCATAAAGGACCTTTTCCTTAAACTCCTGTGTAATACTTTGCAAAGAAAACGAGTTCCTTATTGCATCGAGATCTTTTCGCACGTCCGGATAATTTTGCTGATCTATATGCCACTTGACTCGCTTACAATAAGTTTCTAGAATTTGTGTCAAATAGACATCGCGCATATCACGTTTTGTACTCGTATAGAGGAAGTGAAGTATGTCGAAAACCGGGGATGTATATCGCATGGCTTGTAAATCGAAGAACTTCACTTCACTTGGATTTCCGGTTGCATCTTCATCTTTGAACATTATATTGTTAATCCAAAGATCACCATGACATATAACAGTGTTGGGCGCCATCTGCTGGGAAATGTCAGTTTTCAATTTTTCGAAAAGTCTAGGAGTTATAAGTTCTATGAGACGAATAGCTTCAGTAAGGCTTCCATCAGTGTTTGAAGTTTTCAAGCTGTTGATGGCTTCGTCCATGGCTGAGTCAAGGACATTTTTATAGAATCCTTCTGCATCTTCGCAGTACACTATATCGCGAAGGCACTTCATTTTTGTTCGAAATCCGGAAAAATCCGCCCGTTGGGCTCCAATTGAGGCGGCATGTAATCTAGCTAGCTCCTGAAATCAAATGAAAAACTTTTCATATGAATTGTTTAAGTTAAGAACAGTCCTGAAATTATATGGGACATACTTTCATAACCAGCTGGCAGTGTTCGAAGTCGAGTCCATGAAGACGATTGCGCATAGAAAAGTTTTGTTCCTTCAAATCCTCCAAGACTATAATGTCACCTATTTCATCCGTTCCAGCAAAGTAGCATTTGGGGAAGATTAACTCCAAGGATGTTGTTTGGGTCTCCAACATAGGAACAACGTGTTTAAAAGCTGTGATTTCATTACTAAAAGCTTCATCACAGCGATAAAGCTGACGTCGGGATAAACTAGCGATTTGTCTCTTCACAATCAAGGATTTGGTTCTCTCTATGAAGAAAATTAAATAATAAAAAATTACGGCATTTGAAACAGGACATTTTAATTAAGTAAACATTTTTCATATCTGATTTGAGAAATGTATGGCTCCAAACATTTTCTGCTATTTTCAGATCGTATAGTATATAGCTATTTGAGACACAAGAGGGCGACACAGTCAAACGCCATCTCCAGATTACTATAGATTTTGCATACAATGTTTTCATGTCAGGTGTAAATCCAATTTCACATCTCACACTCACATCTGAAGAAATGGTATCTCCTTTCACAGTTACCAAAACATTGGTATTCAGAATTCGAGTTCGAAATTTAAATCAGACATTCGAAGATAAAATATTGTTAAATAAAAGTCTTAATTTTTATATACGATCCTGCAGTTAAAAAATCTCCCTTAAAATTGACGACGGACAAATTTTTTTTTTGACTTACAGAATTTATATAAAACGATTGTGTTAGCTTTTTGAAGAATTTTATATTGGAGAATAGGAGAAGTTTTTTGAAGATAGTAAACAAAAACTCAGCACTGCCAGGCCTGAAAGATTGCTTTATCAATTTTCTTAACATATACAATTTTCTTATTGAAAAAAATGGTTTGTTGGTACATATGTATGTATATACTCGTATCTGCTCGGTTTTATTATCGTATAAATATACTGATGACCCTTAATTCTTGGGTAAAATGAATCATCATTAATTCCAATTCTATTCCGGGTCATAAAATCAAAACAAACCCACAATTGTTTATTAAATGAATAATTTGCCTATCTGTTGGAATGTATTTAGGTACTTAATACAAAATAAAAAGGTTGTTGTACCTTGTGTTTATTTTGTTTTAAATAAATTCTTGTGTTGGCAGTTATTTTTTTTGTACTGCGTTGTTTGTTTTCAGCTAAATTTAGAGCATTGCGGTAGGTCAAAGAATAAGAAATAATTTTATGATAGTAAATGCAGACGACATAATTTATGCTTAAACTATATTTTCTGAGTCAATGCTTTCCCAAGTTAAAGCAATAAAAAGTGCTAAACGAATCCCAAAGCTGGAAGCATTGAGTAAACGAAACAAAATAGAGGTGCAAATCTCCAGAACTATGCATTGGTGGATACATTTCACTTGAAACTACTTAAAGGACCTTTGTATAATTTTTAATTAAGTTTTACTCCCTTGCATATTATTTGAAAAATAAAACCAGCCTTTTGATTGAACAGCAATCGAACAAATCCATTTTGTATAAGAGTAATAACCTCTAAGGCGATCATTTATTTAACATCAAAAAATTAGGTAAACATTAACACCCGCAATTCGAAAAATATGTTTGACCACAAGACACAAATAATGCTAGTCAATTCCCTCAAACAAATTTCAAAACCCGATCAAGCTTTTTCGGAATCAGCTGTTTTGTGTTTACATCTTCACAGACTTTTTCTATTCATTCATCAATCAAAGAATCATAAAAAAACAACGTGATGCACAATTTGAGTTAGATTCAAATCTAAAATGGGACTTTCAAAGTCAGAGTGCTTAAACAATCATCAGCTACGTTGTATCAAGGTCATGTGCAAAGCTTTTCAATTGATATAAATTAAGTCGAAGACCTTGCATTTGAATTGATTAAAAAGCACTGCACCCAAGTTCGAACACTCACCTTTTTCATCAGAATCACGACCAATAAGCGTTATCCGTTTAACCACTGACATATAGTTGTCACCAGAACTACTACCCGGAGTGCATCTGGCCGATAGAATACTAAACCGAAAAGTTCCTATTTCGAACAGTTTACTAAGGTTTTCGATATCTTCTTCGAATTCGCTTTCGTAGGCCATCACCTCTCGCTAAATTGGTTAATTCTCTTGCAACGGCACCACTTGACGTCGACGTGCCGCACACACAATGGTGTTCTGAATCACTAAACTATCATGGTTGCGTGAAACAAACGTGCAGTATACTTCAATCGCAGAAACGTTCCTGGCAAAGAGAATACCGAATCACGCTCGCCGTCAAAATAAAATACAAACAAACAAAAACCATTCACACTTTTTGGCGCTGTTCAACTATAAAAAAATAAAATTACATCAGTAATTGCAGAATGTCAATATTTATTGTTTACATCAATTGCACTTGCGCTGCACTTCGAGCTTCCGGATTCTTCGATTTGCACGAAAGCAGTTTATTTGTTACAAGCAAATGAGACACCGACGCTAGACACCAAAAGCTGGACACCGACTAAATAAATTGTGCATCATTTGCGCGCTGCAGTCTTACAGCCGAACACACTCTTGTGGGTCATTTGGTCATGTAAATGTTGATGTGTAGAGTAATTAGATTCTGTCTGCGAGAACTTTGGCGGAGGCGCAACTATGACGTTGGAATCGCTAGTTGTGTAAGATTATTCAAGTTAAAGTTAACTCCGATCAAATGAAAACAAGAGTGTAGGTGTGGGCGGGCATTAAGGACTTCTGACGTAAAACTGTCATGGCATAATCCAAATGAAGGTGGTATCAGAAGACTTTTAAGTTTTTTAAAGGAAGTTTTTGGAAAATTTAATTTTAGCTCGAGGATTTTTCCAAATTTATGAATGACAATAATTAGTATTTCTGTTTTACTGGTTTTTCATCTTTTTAAACACCGAGTACTTAATTACTAGATAATTTAATTTTTGAAGTCTAGCAGCTATCTTTCATTGAAAATTAAAAATAACAAACTGAAAATCGGTTCAGCTATGAAGAGCCTACTTAAGAAAATTTATAGGTTTGTCCAATAACTGCCCACTGCACTGATGTTTAATGTGACATTTTATTTCCTCTGGGATTTCTTCGTGGTAAGGAATAAGAACTGTCATAATTTAGAAAACATGGAAAAATTAGTGTTACTTGACGTTGGGACACATAAAATATTCAATCAAATTGTATGTGTAATTTCAATAAATCGGGAAAATAAGTAATTTCCACAATGGATAATATCCCTGCCATTATCCTTTCAGTTAGAATTTCAAGGCAAACTTCACAGTCAAGTTCAACTTCTATAGTCAGCACTCATACATACATGCTCTTCCTAACATAACCTTAGTAAATTCTAGAAGGCTACCTACACTACAATTACCCAATGCAAAAGTAGATTCTGATGCACTACACAAACATCAAACCAAAATGTGTCAAGGTCACATACGGCGGCATTAATCGATTGACAAACACTATAACAGAACGTAAACGTAAACAAAACCATTCGGCCTTGCACAATGCGTTTCTCTGACACTTAACATCGAAAAAGCTCGAAGCTTCAAGAAAAAAAAAGCTCTTCAATAGGAAAAGTGGGTGTGAGATATCTAAATTAGACGATGCAAGATGCACAACGATGACGACAGATTCAATACGAAGCTAATAATGGATTTTCGAGTGATTTAGAATTTATTTATTTGATCTAAGAATAGTTTTTGAGTGAATATTAATTAACTTGAAGAACAATTTTCATTCGAAGGGATACACAATTTATTGAGTGTCTGTTAGCTAGAATTTCAGCTCTGCAATTCCCGCGCAGAACTTGGGTAGGTACAAATATATAAAGATATTTTTAAAACAAAATATTCGGCTCCACTTCAAAGATTGAAATCACTTTAAACTACCTTTAAACTACCTCCTCCCCAAGCCCCTAAAATATTTATATTCAGAGTATGAAGATCATGTTGCACACACAAATCTCAAATTTATTGCTTACAAAAATGATACCAAGAAAAAATTACTCATACGCCACAGTGAACTTGCTCTAGATTTTTTTATTGAATTTAAAATTTATGTTTAAGGGACACAAAAATTCTAACATGAATTTTGAAAGTCGTGTCAAATTATCTGTGGGTCATCTTTTCTTAAAGTACGTACAAAGATTTTTCTTCACGAAACATCAATGGCTATATTTCTAAGCAGAGGTTTTAAACATCAGTCACCTTTCGAATAGAATCTAGCGATTTAAGACTAGAAGAAATAATCACAAATACTATTCTCACACAAAATGGAATATATGTATAATAAAAACAAGATTGTTCTGAATTATATTTTAAAGCCTATAATTGGTTATGTATTTCAATGGCGTCTGAAAGTGCAATCTCGGTGTATAGGCTTCGTAATTGTTTGTTAATCTATGCCATAAACTGCCACCTTCAGCTTAACGCATAGAATGACAATTCGTTTAAAGCAACAATTGGCCACCTTCAGTTTTGTTATACTCGTATGTAGGCAAGAAAATATGATCAATCTAGACTTTAAGTAAAGTTGTCACGGCTAAACGCATAGTGGGTCACGCTTGTAAAACAATATATGATGCAAGTTGAAATAGTAAATTGCACCACTTTTCAATTTTATTGATCTAATTTTGTAACAACTTTAATGAAGGTATAAATAAATGTAATAAAACTAAAATAAACAAGGTGAAAAAAAGTGTTTGAATTTAATTGAGTTTTAAGGTTTTAAATGAATGCCAAATTTGATATACATAGCTTGTCACGCATTATTATAACGATGGAATAATATAAATTGACATTTTCTTTTTTCTAGAACTTAATCATTTCTCAGCTTTTTAGGTTTGTTTGATGTCATCACTGTCCCAGCGCTAATTAGAAAATGTCCGAGTTCCAACAAAAAAAAATCACAATGATGCTCCGAACTTTGAACAATTCAGTAGATCATCTGATTCCCATAATTATTTTCAAGTGTGAACAAAACGAAATGGATAAATCGCATGCAAGACCTATCATTTTTACAATTTTATACGTACTAACCTCAAACAAATCTTTATTTTCCATATCCCAACTAACGACCATTCAAAAACTGACAACTCTCATCTGTCATCTCCAGAAAAAAAATCTGCGTCAGTGCAGTATGAAAGAAGTTTCACATAAATTGCTCCGGTGCGTTTTTATTTGACATCAAACGAACCTATTATAAAGGATGATTTTATTGCTGGGTAAAAATAGCAGTTTTCACCAGCCTTTTCAAGATGGTGAATATTTCTGCATGAAGAACATTTCTAAAGCTTGAAAGTAAAAAGGAAGCATTACAAAAACTTCTGCTCTTTTCATTCTAAAAAAATAAAAAAATAGTAATATTATATTTTTTCTGAAAAAAGCCAGTTTTAATCCCCCAACCAGGAAGTGTATCTAAGTATAAAATCTTAAATTAATAGCATTAAATCATTTCCGTTTGTATCTTCAAATTAAGCCTATAAGACACAAAACCCACATCAACAAATCAATCTCCTCATATTCAAAGCTTATACCTACTGACTTAATCAAATCTATACAAACAAAAAAATGCGCATTATTAGCAGTTAATGCCACACACTTTACCACACTAATCTGTTGAAAATATGCTTAACCTTTTTATTATACATCAACACCCGTTTTCTGTTTAAATGAATTGTAATTCAAAATAATTGCAAAGTTGATTGAGGTGGTCATAAGCTTCGTAAAAATAATAATAATTATGTTTTGTCATTTACCTTGGCAATGATTTTACCTTTAAATACTTTATGTGTTGATCATGTGATGCAATTCTTGAACATTTAAACTTGTTTAAAGATTTATTGGCATGCCATTTTTAGTTTTAAAAAGAGTTATAAACCTTAATATATTGCTCCAGTGGTTTGCTTCCTTCAAAAAGTTCAATAGCCCCAACTATTTGAAAGAAATACCACAGAAATTACAAAAGAGATATATCAAATAATTTTCACACCTTTTTATTTCTTTAGAATTTGTCTGACTAGTCAAGTTCAATTAATATTGCTTTGTAATAAAATTAACTATCGACAATAAAATTTTAATTGTGTCTCAGTTTCCTAGGATAGGTTGTATAGATTGACGTTTTTAAGGTCTTTCATGGTCATTCTCCTCTGACCAGAAATAAAATTAAACTTAGATCTATGTTGCTGTGTCTTTAAAATAATATTAGAAAAGTTTGGTACCGTCCCTAAAATTGCACGATGTTAAAATCTATTCACCGATTTGTGACATTTACAGTCAGTGATGGAATTGGAAATGGTTATCCTACTTACCCAACTTCATGTTGATTTTCCATCTTGTAGGCTAAGACAGGGTACATCCACCAAAATGGGTATTGTAGTGTTGCTATGCTGCCAACACCATCCGCAGCATCAAATATGATGAGTTTCATGAACATTTGTCTTTTCAGTTTTGTTTTGGTATCAAAATATTTAAAAATTAAATTTTAATTTAGTAATTTACAAAATCTGTCCTTTATTTAAAGTTAAAGAAAAATTATTTGACGACAATAGTTGGTATAATACAAATATCCATGCAACACACAATTAAATCGATTTTTATAACCTTATTGCAGCTTACAAGGTTATCTTAATAATTCCCAAACACATTTTTAGCGAAACAAATTAGAATTATTGTAAAACTTGTTTAACTAAATAATGTCAAATATTATTATTATTATAATTTATTAACTTATAATTAAAATTATTAAGCTAATATAAAGTAGAGCAAGCACTAGCTGCTGTGACTTTCGGCTCTGGTATAATGTCAAATAATATCCCAAGATCTTTATATCAAACGTTTTACGTGTTTTCAATTTGTTCGTTCACAATTTTTCAACTCCAATGTTACTTCCATTACATCAAATGCATTCAAGGATTTCTTATGAATAAATAAAACAAAATATGTTGAAATATTTTATCATAATACTAGTTCTACGCATTTATTAGTGTTTTAATAATTAAAATTAATAAAATGTTCAAACGGGGATTTTTTTGTAAGATTGTAATCAAACTTTATTTTTAGACAAACATTACAAACTATGTAATGTTTAAATTAAAAAAAGTTACTTATAATTTCAATACAAAATTTATCCACATATTCAAATATGCATATATTTAGAGCCCACACAATTGACTTAATAAAGTACACTTCTAGCTTATTTAATTCCCCTTGGTTATTTCATTGACCAACCCGGAAGAAGGATTAACTTTATACGAGAACAGACAAAAGGATGCCTTCCGAGTTATCTTATACTGATTTCTGGGTACACCTTACACAAGGCCACAATGAGCCTTGTGTACAACTACACAGAACAGTTGCCAAACAATTAAAACCAATTAAATCCAATTTCAGGATTCCCTCTACCTTATCCCAGCTTGTATACACTTTAAACTGACTTTTTTTACAGTGCTTGTCAAGAAGGAGATAAAACAACTACAAAAGTATGGTAGACGTTTCAGAATACATAGCTAATGACTCAAGAAGGTCACATTCCCTATAAAAAATTATCATCAAAAACAAAATGCAACCCTGATTCCCTTAGATCATACTCTCTCATCCCATTCATATCCTTACATAATTTCAAACAGAAAGATACTTTATCCAAAGTGAATGCGTTATTATTAATATAAAATTATTTCAAATAACAAATGCAAGATGAAAAAAAAATTCCAAATATTACGCGATTTACTTTCGTAAGGTGTCAGCTCCGGTTACCGGTTTCGCTTGACCACATCCATCGCCATCATCGCCTGGCTGCAAAACAATCCGGAAGCCCAATCGCTACACGCACTACCAGCCGGTATTCTGGTTATTTCTTACTTTGGCTGCGACGACCAACGCGACGCACGGACGCGACTCGGAAACCCAATGAAAGTGAAAATGATCCCATTGCTGCAATGGCACTTCACCAGATATTTCCCTTTTCTTAGATGCAGTTTCCAGTTTTGTTTGCTATTTATTGAAGCCAGACTTAAGGTTTTGAATTGCAAACAAGGGAAGCAGATGATGGCGACAAGATAAATTTAATTATATTTATCAACAAATAAAACGAGAAAATAAAATAATAAAATCAATTTAATTTGAATTAGATTAACTTCAAAAACTGGTACAAAATTGTAGATACTCTGTATTTTTAATTTTTACATTGCGTATACAAGATGCATAAATGGAGTTTTAAGGCGTGTGTCATTTCTACTCTGGTGTGGGGGATTGCTTTTATTAATAGAATAATATTTTATTGAGTTGATATAAATTAGGAATGATTAGTAAAAGTTATCCTGAATTCGATAGTTTCGATGATGTCATCAAAATAAATTGAATACAAATTGCACAGACAAAAGTAGCGCTATTTGGTTCGAAATGTTATAAGAGTTATTGAAAACATTTGGAAACTCTTGGCAGTGATGTGTATTTGAGGGATTTTCGGGTGATGATGCGGACTAGCTTCGCCCGTCATTTAAAAAAAAAACATGCTTTATATGATTTTTCATAAAAAAAAATAGTTTCTGATATCTGAATTGCATTGTACACTGAAACTTCCTTCTATAGTTTGAAAGCTTCTTTTTTTTTTTTGAATTTGTAAATATTTTTTAACAACTAACCTCCAGTTATTTTTTCAAAATACTTTGAATACTTCAGGACAATAAATGAAAATGTCATAAGATTAAAATAAACGCCGAGCCGTTGCACTTAAAACGAGTCCTCAACTTGTAATTTTTATGGTAAAATGCAATTCAGTAGTTCAGTAAATTGAACTACTCATATCGTAATGTTATTCATTGGGTATTGAACTTTTCTATCACCGTTAATGTAGTGTTCTATTATAAATTTGTTGGTATACTATCACTTATGTTCTTACACATTGCAGTTAAAACCAAAATCGCAGTCGATAGTAAATTTGTTTTCTTTTCTATTTTTATATCGTTTTTTTTCTAAACTATCAATTAATCAAGTAGATCTGATTGCTTTATTGTATCAAAAAAGTATCAATTGAAGACAAATCGTATTTTAATATTTAAGGTGTGTTTTTATCAAATAGAAGGTCATATTAAATTCCGTGCAAGTTATACCAAACTGTATCTGAATGAGTCATATTTATCGTTGAAGAAATATTCGAGCTAACCAGCTAAATTGAATTAAAGCAGTAGGTATTGGTACTTGAATAATTAAATTGTGCAGATCAATGGCAAAATAGCCATGTCCAAGTTGTCTTAGCGCCACATTTGTATCGCTATCATAGTAGTTACGTTACACCATTGGCTGCACGTCCGGCACAGCAAACATAAATTCCAACAAGTTTCAGTTCAGCTCATTGGTAAATACCATGGACGATGGACATGGTAAAGCTCATATAATTCCGATATGGGTTGGTCTTGTTTTTCTAATGCTCTAAACGTTTTCCTCGACACTGCCATTGACACCTTTGCACTCTTTTTTTTATTTTTATTTTTTATTAACTTTTTGCCCACGAAATTTGTATTAAGGCCAAGTAAATCTTTTTATTATCGGTCGACCTATTTGTCCAAGTCATGTGCATTTTGTGCGTCATGCGTTATCATGGTGGTCAAATGGTATATGGTCTCAGTACTCAGTGCTAATTGTAAACATTAAATCGTATTTCAAATTGGCACGCATTGACTGTCATTGTGTAGCATTATCCAAATCAAAATTAATTGCATTCAACACCGCATAAGATGGCATAAAGATGACAGAAGGTGATACACTCTTCTAGATCACGAGTACCAAAGAATAGCCTTGAGGCACTCCCACAATATCGCATTTTCATTTTGATACAGACCCATGAATAATGATAAAAACAGGCCAAAAGGCTAATTGGAAAAGCTATACCGCTATATTATATTCAATATGTGCGTAAGATTAAATCGTTGTGACGTCTAATTGAAACTTATGATCTTGAAAATGCACTGCCTCCTACAGGCCATACTCATTCTCTTCCACACGTAATGGAGCTATTAAATCTTATATCATTTGACTTGTCCATGCTTTTGGTGCACTTGCTTGGTTGAGTCTGCCTCTCTGAGTTTGATAATCGTCTAGTTATTAAATGCTGACAGAGTATCTCACAACAATATGGGAGAATTTCACTAGCATATCTTTTTAATACCTAAAAAATTTTTACTTTTTGTGTGAAATGTCACACTTTTTTTATATAAAAAAAAATAAGGCTGCCTCTGCAGTGCCTATCGTATGACGATGAAAAAAAAAATCAGCAAATTGTGCATAAATCTCAAATATCAACATCATATGTAGTTTTATATGTCAATTTCTAATATATATTGGTTCAAGCAAAAGAGTCAATGATATGATATGGAAAGAGGTGAATCTCAGCGGCTACGTTAACAACTGGCTCGGATGATCATACTCTCTATCTGTTTCACGATAATCTAAGGCCTAATTGACGGATTGCGTTCATATTCCGTTAACAAAAATTTAAAGGATCACGTAAGTTGAATTTTTTTTTACTTCGTTTAAGAACGGTTGGAACCGGTATACCTTTAACAAAAAAAACGGCTTTTCTTGGGTTTGCTGTGAAATAGCTCAAAAGTTTTGACTTAACTAATAGCTTCACACAATTTTGGACAACTGTGATATTATTTTGTTGCCTACAAATAAATAAAGGCAACTAGTCACAGAGATATTTTGGAAATTGTAGAAGATTGATAAAATGCGTATTTTTAGGATTCCCTGCAACATAATTTTATAGGATTTTATTTGTCAAAATATTCTTAAATTAAGACAAAAGTTTTGTTAAGTTTCCTAAAAGAAAATATTAAACGGTCTTATAAAAACGGCAATCAATTTCAATTGCGGGAGACTATAATTCCTTAAATAAATATTTTAAAAATATTTTTGACTTAAAACCTAACCTTCAAAATAGGGCCCCAATTCCAATAGCATTATTCTGTAAACTTATTTATGTGTTTTATCAACTGAGAATGGTGGTGATTTTCCACAGAACAAGTACGTGCATTTCATTTTGAATAAGGTCCTATTTCCCTATGCCACTTCACTCTTATTGCTACCATCTAACATCTAATTTGTGTCTCCATGCATAATCATTGAAAGAAAAATACAATATTTTGTCATGGTGAAATCCACCTGCAAGCTACCACAAAGAAGTTAATTGCATCGACCAGCCTTCTTCACATTGTTGTTGTTGCTTATTATTTTGACTTCGATTTCGGAGAGTGGCTATGACTTTAACATTACAGCGCAGGTGAGCTTGAGACTGTTGCTACAGTCAGTCTACAGACTGACAACAGACCATTTGCACCACAAAAAACCCAACTAGCTATAAGGTTGGAAAGATTCAAAAAGATTTGTAAACATTCACTACGAATTCACCATAAAAGATCGTCGTCTATCGCTCAGAATGCCAGTTGCTTAATAAACGCGATCGTGTCAAAGGAGTTAGTCGATTACATTTTTTGGTACATTGTATATTCATTTATTTTTTTTATTATTTTTTAACTTAAGAACAGAATCGTGGTTTATAACAAAAATAAATTATATGTGCTGCTGTGCATCCTAAACATAAAACCAGTGTTTCTTTCTATCATCTAGTGTAAGTGATTTTTTTTTTTTTTTCATTTTGGTAGTGAAGATACAATCTAAAAATTTAAACTCACTGATAGTGACACTGGATGTTCAATTTGAAGTTGAAAGGCATGCGAAATTAGCAATTACCATCACGACCTGGTTGCAGTTACCAATAATTATGTTACTTTTACACTCTTAAAAAAAATGTGCTTATGTATCTTTGTGCGCCATTGCAAGATATTGAGATTCAAATTCGAAATTGAAGTAAAAAAAAAAACACGTTATCGTATTGTGTAATTTTCTCAAGACGACTGACTTGTGGTGACTTTGCGAGTGAGTCTTTGTTTTGATTGCTGTGTGGCGGTGGGTGACTTTAAGTGGAAGTGAATTCCAAAGTTTTATTTGCATAATGTCTGTGACCTTCGATGTTGCGGGATTTTAAAAAAAATTGTCGGTTAATATGCGTGGTGTGGTGATAGACTATTGCTTTTGAATTGGAATAAGAAATTGATCTTGCACATACAAAAAGTTGTCTGAGTCTGATCTTGGTTCACATAATTAATGTAAAACTATTCAGTGCGGATTACAGCTTTTATTTTTAATTGATTTCTTTGAGACTGATAATAATTAATGCAAGAAACATAAACAAAGCGGATAATATTTACATATTATTGTTTAACATTTTGATTAATGTTTTCTTGAATATGAAAAAAAAAACACTCCTAAATAAATAAAAGTTTAAACATTGAAATAAGCTGGATTCGATTGGGCAGAAATATTTATCCTAGAACTTTTGCAAAGAATTCAGTCTTTTAATTTCTTGTCTGAATCTTAAAGACTTTTTTCCCAAATTTAATTGTGTTTTCAGTTCTGAATTTTGCTAAATGAATTAAGAGTATGTGTAAAAATGTTGTTCCGAAGAAAACCTTTAAGAATAAATTTCAAAATAAGTGCTTCAATTCTTTGTTTTTACAAATAGTTAACATTTGATTGAATGATTAAGCAATTTGGCTTTTGAAATACTTTTTGCAAACTGTTGCTACATCTGTCTCCTAGTTTTATGCACTTTAGATCATATATGATTATTTAAAAAAATTATGAATTAAATTAGGACAGGACAATATCGATCCTTACTCCCCTGAGCTTTAAAGTAGAAAAATGTTTTGCATTTCTTCCTTACAGAGCCAACACATTTTTAACCATTCGAACAGCTACATACTTGTGGATACACATAAATCTTTATTTGTCAGTTTAATTTTGTGATGCATTCGTTTCAGCTACGGCATTTACACTGGGCTCTTGTCTGTGTTTTATGTGACCCTTTTTAATGAACCGTTTCCATTTCAAGTGCAGGATATGGCAAAGAGGTGAACATACTTTAATGAAAATACACATCAGCAGATTTATATTTAGTTGACAAAATAGAAAACCACGTTCGCCGGTTGGCGTTCTCTTTCTATACTGCCAACACCAAAACCATTTTTTTACTTCTTTTAATAACGTTAATTTATTTATTGTTTTGGCTAAGGAAAAATCATAAAAACAAATTAGCCGTTCTCTAAAAATGCTAAGTAATTATGTGATTTGCTTCACGTCGGTATCAAGTTAGGAATTCCATTTAATCCATCTTTTTTTCTCAGTTCCGAAGTGAATATTTGTATTCAAATTAAACTTAATTGAACAGTGTGAACCCATTAGTCATTTTTATGGCCAACAAATCAATCATTTATCTTTTTCACACTTCCCTTTTTTTGGAATATCGTGTCGTACTCGTATTATTAATACTTACCTGCACTGAAATGATGTAAAACATTCAACTTCTGGAAACTTATTAATAAATCATTTTTTATTTGTAATTTTATATTTAATGCCATCACGCGCGCTGTTGAGGAAGAGTATGAAGGTATTAATTTTGAAATAAAAATTTCAATGTTACTTGCACTTTCATTCGGCTTTCGGCTGCCCGCGGACACACGATTAACCAATTACTTAACTATAAAAAAGCAGTCAACGATTGAGATGGTACTCTGAAGCACTTGCAATCTTGAACAAGAAGTGTTGCCGACCGCTAAGACAGTAAATGTTAACAGTGATATCTGACTCATTTGGTATTTTTGTTTTGAAGTTAGTTTAAAAAATTGTTTGGATCTTCATTAAAATGTATGAAGGCAAATATCTTAAAGTGTTCACATTTTTTTTTTTTAAATTAAAGCAATAATGTAGTTTTCTCAAATACCTTTGATTCGTGAATCTATAAATCCACGATCAGAAATTATTTTATAATGAAATCTGATTTCAATTTCGACAACGGCAACACCTTACAGATAATGTTTCAAACTCAACGAACTGTCACTTAAAACTCCCCTTACTGTTTATTAAGTCAACGCTTTCTGATCACGCGTCATGGTGATATATTATTACTCATGAAATTTTTGGGTACAACCTCTTGTAATACACGCAACATGGTGTTGGGTTTATTATCCGCATACCTTCCTTTTTAATTCACTTTCTTGCCACCAACTGACATATGTTTTGACAGAAGATGAACGTGCTGATATGGCGCCAGTAGGCAATTGTTTGAATAATAAAAGTACGTTTGCGAATTTTTATTGCAAATAAATGTTACGTATACGCCATACATTCGGAACAACAAAATTTATTGTTTTATTATTTTTTTTGTTGTTGTTTCTTCTTCGGTTGCACTTGCGCTTGCATCAGTGTGGTTAACCATAAAACTAATGTTGTAACAGAGTTGATGGGTCTTTTGGAAGAGAATTGAATTTTGCAGTTGTTATTGAAGTGGCATTGTTTCGATCCGGTTTACTTTATAGATTCGTTGGTACTGGTACGTTTGGATAAGAAAAAGATCTTTGCTTCAAGTTCGTTGGAATATAGCATAATTGACATTGACCTAAAAAGTTTGTTTGTAAAGCAAATACCAACAACAACTTGAATAATTATAGTGTAAAAACAAAGTGATGAAACCTTACAAACATTAATAATTATTATGATCCGAGATTACATTGAAATTATTAAAATTCTTTTTTTTTACATGTGTTTTTTTTTTTCATTTCTTTTTTTTTTTTTGTATCTTTCAGATAAAATGAAGTCTACAATCATTGTATTCCTAACCTTTGCCATAGGACTATCAACTGCTCAGTTGTACTTCCATCAATTACAACCACTTCAATACCAGCCAGCAGCATATCCTTCTCAACGTCATATTCATATTCAACCAGATCTAGCCCACAAATCTGTTGTGGAGAATGCCATACGAGAAGCTCAACTTCCGCCAGAATTGACAAATAATTTCTACAAGAATCCTCGAGTAGCAGCCGCTTTGGCAAAGGAGTCATGGCTGACTGACAAGGAAATGCCAGTCTTCGATAGGGAAGCTGAGAAAATACCTCGAGATATGATTTATAAAATCTTTAAAAATGCCGGTTGGGTTAGAAGGAGGTAGAAAAATAAATTAAAACACCAGCCAGCTAAAGAGTGAAGCAGAAAAATAATAATAATAATTATAGTTTTAAAAAATATTTTTGAAACGATTTTACATTTATACGCAGGTATTACTAAACTAGATTGATTAAGTGTTAAATTTAATGTTAGAAATTAAAAGTGTTATTTATTTACATTTTGTTTATTTTATTAAGATTCTTGATTGATTTTGTAAATAAATTGTATTGTATTAAGTTTGAAAAACAAAAGTATATTGTTGTTTTAATTATCTCAAAACATTTTTAAAAGAGGACTTAGTTTTCAGAACTTAAGATTCAAGATCGGAAATGGAAGCGGACATTTTCCTTCTAGTTGTCTAAACTGTTTTGATAACATGATTGTCTTTATAAAATGTGTCGATGGATAAGGTCGAAAAACAATTTCAATACAAAACGAAGACTTCGGAAAACGATCATTATTATCAAAAACATAGCGTAAGTTCACATTAAGACACAAAATCAAGTTGGTATCCTAAATAAATCAGGTAGACTGTAGAAAAACACTGAGAAAAATGACTTGCAATGTTAACATAATGTTTTGTTGACTCTTTATTTATATATAGAAAATAAAACGATGAGTGAGAAATCTGAATCTAAATCAAGTTCCATACTTTTCTATTTCAGGCATGTTTAGCACATTCTTTTGCCAAGAAGTAAGAATTTATGAACAATTAGAATATACCAACAAACTTAAGATTCCAAAAAACAACTGCACTCATCGAAGATAAAAACGAAAATTTTCAGTAGATGAAAAAAACGTGTTTTTTTGTTGTGTGAAAAAAAAAAATTTAAAAATGGTTTTCTGTAGTCAGGGAGAAGTTCTACACAATACATTTTTTCAAATTTTTTTCTCACACAACCAAAATAAATATACAACGTTTTTTTCATCTCCTGAAAATTTTCAAATCGTGGACTTATCATGTTTTTAAAACAAGTGATTCAATTAATATATCAAGACAATTATATATTTTTGTGTTTCTAAGAAGCTTCGGTAAGGCTTTTCTTAAGCATATGTTAGGTCGATTGGATCTATTAACGAATCATAAGCTTCCACAAAACTTCCCAATAATCATTGTAATAAGTTTTATCGAAACACTTTTCTCGAATTTCGATTATACCATCCTTTTGCTGACTTACATTAGCTTTATGGGAATAAAAAATAATATTCGATTGAGCTTTATCGAAAAATCTGTAGATCTCTTCTTCTATGTATATTTTAAATTAATTCATTGATTCAATTTTATAATCCTATTGCTTTTAACGATTTTGTTTACTTCTATTTTAATTTTTGTTTCAAACTTTTCAATCTCAGGTCCTGATTACTATTCACTACCGCATTTAAACAAAATTGTACTTCTTCACACCAAGAAATTTCCACTTCACTCCTTCACAATATTCAGAGGGCTTCTCTTTTAAAAAAAAGGTTCATCTGGGATTCTAGTGATTCTCCCAACATCACAAAAAAAGTTATTCAAAAAAGTAATTTCAGACTCAGTTTGTAGCTAGATGAATAGAAGACAGAATTATAGGACTACCAGTTCCACTTTTTAGTGCATCGGTTATATTTTTATCTACGAATATCTATTTGGTGTCTGTCGCACCTATTGCATAAAGTACCAAAAGTTGCTTAAAATAATTTTGCCAGAGGACTAACAAGTTCAACATTAATTTAACATACTCAAACTACATGAAAACCTACCCAAAGACCTACTTTTGAAAACTTTACAGAACTATTAGCTGCATTCACTCAAAACCTATCGCATAGAATACTACATACCTCTTCCCACCTCCTTAGAATAGAAAATATCTCAAACCAATTATCTATTATGAGGCTTTCAAGCCATAACACAAATAAACGTTCTAATCGATCCAAATCCACGCTTAAGGCCAATGAATGTATCTAGAGCAAACATTTCGAGGATACAGACAGCGTATTGTCTCCGTAAAAGGTCAAAATAGAACTAACTTTTTTTTTTCATTAACTAAATTCGAATTTTTATTCACTTAATTATATAATTAAAAAACTTAAAAAATAACATAAAAAAACCGACAGACAGACAAATACAAAGTTCTAGTTGAAGATTGATATTGAGAAAATGTTAACAATTATTATAAAAAGCTTCAGATACAGATATAGATACAATTACTAAATCTAGAACCAGAGAATCATTCTGTCCTTTCACTTTGCTCGATGTCGACGTCGTCGCGTCGGCGTCGGTAGTCGGCGTCGCAGTCGTTGATGTTACACATCAATGCGAACCGCCATGACGGAAGCTCAGGGCTGCCTCTGGATGATTTAACGAAGCCACTAGCCCATAGGGAACTGGTGTGCGCAAGGCAGCGGCCTTCTGTTGACCTTGTTGGAGGCCATCTCCGTGATATACTTGCTTAGCAGATGCGTTCAGAGTAACCTGATGAATGTTTGTGACAGGTTCCCGTTCGACTACCTCCTGAACGGTTTGGAATGGATGGTTGACTACGATGCGTCGTGTCTGAACACTTTCACTTGCCGCTCCACCATCACTGGGAGCAGGCGTGGAGGCAATGACACGATGATCGCCATAGGTGCGACCACTTCTCAAGGTAATAGCACCATGAGTTTGTTCGTTGCGATATTTTTGCGGGCCCCGCAGTTTGTGATGCTCTTCTTTGGTGGGAGCAGTCTCGGGGGTTGTTGAAGAAATGCCTTCGTAACGTGCGGAAGTTTGGTGTGATTCAGCAGCAGAATGTGATTGAGATCTTGTTATTTGAGGATCACTGGCGTGAGCAGGTTTGCTACTGCTGGCACTTAATTCGACTTGGCTCTGGCGCATGATAGGAAGTTGGGCTTGAATTTGTTGTTCAGCAGGCTTTAGAGGTGCTACTGGTACGACCGAATGGGTGTGTGTTTGATGAGCACCTTGGGGTGGTTGCGAATAAACTAAATGCAATTGGCGACCAGATGGAGAGAACAATGAGGACAAATCTGAACTGAAACGTAAAAAGTGTTGTCTGTGGCCAGGAGAATGATGTGATCCAGCTGGTTTTGGAGGAGCGTATAAGATTCCAGGTTTTCCCTGAGCAAGAACAGATGCATAGGTTTGGCGTTGAGGATGTTGAGTTGACTCTTCTATTCTTTGCGAAGTTGTTGATGGCACGGCAGTTTCAATTGTGGATGATTCAATACTTTTTCCTGTGGTTTCTTTGGGGATTTCAATATTTTGACTGCGGGCTGAGGTATGTTCAAGATTGTTGTTGAAGTAAACGGTATGCTGAGATGGAGCGACATTCAAACTCTCATCCTGTGTGTATTTCAAGGGGGCTCCGCGTTGCTTATATTGTCTCTGACCAGAATTATAAGGTTCTAGTGTATGGGTTGTTGTAGCAACTTGTTGCTGATACAATGTTGGTTGCTGATGTGTGCTGCTGTAAACTTCTGACACTTCAAGAGGTGTTTCCAATTCTTCTGTGTCTTTTTGTTGTTTCGAGTGTGTACTTTCAGTTGGTTCATGGGTTGTCTGTTGGAGATGAGCTTGTACCTGAGCTTGTTGCTGAGGAGAAAGTTGCTGATGACGAATCTCTGCAACTAAATTATGATGAACTGGTTGTTGGTTTCTGACCTCAGCAGTTTGTTGCTGATGACTTGGTGCCTGGACAAATTGCTGAGAAGGCTGACTGTTGGGATGATTCTGATAGTTTGCAGGTTCTTGAACGTAGTATTGCTGGGTAAAATGTTGCTGGTCACGGTCAGTGGATTGAAGAGGTGCTCGTTGCTGAGAAGCATGTTGATGAGCGGCATGTTGTTGCGTAGCATGTTGTTGGGCAGCATGTTGTTGCGCAGAATGTTGTTGCGCAGCATGTTGTTGAGCAGCATGTTGTTGAGCTTGTTGTCGGGCATTGTGTTGCTGAGCAGCTTGTTGTTGGGCAGCATGTTGCTCCGCATTATGTGTGGTAATCAATATTGGTTGAGAGATGGCTCGTAGGAAATGTTGTTGATATACTTGAGCAGGTTGTTGATGCGAACTGCTAGAAATCTGGGAAGCTTGAAGAGGTTGTTTAGAACTCCCTACAAATTGATGCTGGTATTGAGTATCTGAACTGTCAGGCTGCTGATTATGCACTAAGTTTAATTGGCGTTCAGTTGAGGCTGATTGTTCTTCTAGTGGTGAGTTTGTTTGAATTTCGGCAACATAAGCTGGACTTTCATAATTTTGATGATGTGGAGAAAGAGCACCATAGCCTTGATGTTGATTTTCTTGTTGTTGAGCGAGTCCATCATCAATTCGAACCTCTCCAGTAAGAAGTTTTCCCTGATATCTCATTCTTGGATAGTGTTGACTTGGAGCCTGAACACGAGCGAATGGCTGCTGTGTTAAATGTCCCAGAGGTGATCCATTTGAAGTGATCTCAACATAGGGAGGATATGAAAAATCTGGTTCTCCAACGGCAATCATGTAGGGTGTTATATTTTTGCTTACAGATTGAACGCTTCCTGATGATGATCCTCTAGCAATTGCCGAAGCATCCTGACTCACCGAAAATGACCGCTCTGTAGTGGTGGTTGATGAAACGGATCCCTTGCTTTGTACATTTGAATTGGCTTGAACTACAAAACTATTGTCTCCTTGGTTAAAGGGTGTTGATACAAAAATTGGGTTTCCTGTTGTAGTTGACACACTTTGATAGCCACCACCAGCATGATTTGGTCTCAACGAAATTGGGTGAGATCCACCAAGAGAGATCGACGGTGATGCTGTTGTTGAGTAGATTATTTCTCCTCCATTATAAGATCCACCTTGTGAAATACCAATGCCGCCTTGCGATTGTTGAAAACCAAATCCTCCCTGTGATCCTCCTTGCAAGTAGCCAATACCGCCTTGCGATTGATAGAATCCAGCTCCCGAAGATCCTCTATTTGAACCACCAATTAAAACAGTTGGCGTTGGTGCCGCAGGTGGGAGGTATGGAGCGGGTGTTGTTGAATAAATCCCACCTTGCGACTGCTGAAAACCTGCTCCAACAGTCCCTCCACTCTGTGATACTCCAATGCTTCCCTGAGATTGCTGAAATCCTATTCCAGTGACTCCACCACCATTTAGGGCAGGTGTTGAAGATTGAAAGAATGGAACTCCGGTTGTTGAGTAGACAGCACCTCCCTGAGATTGATACCCTACTCCAGATGATCCAAAACTATTTGGTGATGGTGTTGTGGACTGGAAAAATGGCACTCCTGTTGTGGAGTACACTGCACCTCCTTGTGATTGCCGGAACCCACCTCCAGAAATCCCACTTTGAGACTGCTGGACGCCTACTCCTGCAAATCCTGAATTTGATCCTGCAAAGAGTGTATTAGCCGTTGTTGATGATGTTTGTGTAACACTTGGTGCCGGTGTTGTTGTAACAACAACTCCGCCTTGTGATTGTTGGAATCCTGTTGTAGATACACCGTTTTGAGATACGCCCACAGATCCTTGTGATTGTTGAGTATTAATGACAACAGTTGACGTGGGAGAGGCATTTGGTGACTGTGTGGTCGTTGAGAAAGTGATTCCACCCTGAGATTGCTGGATTCCTACACCTGATTGTGTTCCTCCAGTGCTAGATGTGTAGGTAAAACCTGATCCAGGATTAACTCCACTATATGATGGCAGTCCAACGCTTGATGCAAATGTTGTCCCCGATCCAGAACCAACTGATCCACTAAATGATGGAGTCCCAACACTTGATGTGAATGTTGTACTCGACCCAGAACCAACTGATCCACTATATGATGGCAATCCAACGCTTGATGCAAATGTTGTCCTTGACCCAGAACCAACTGATCCACTATATGATGGCAATCCAACGCTTGATGCAAATGTTGTCCCCGATCCAGAAAGCCCTCCTTGTGATTGTTGAATACCTACTCCTCCGCCGTTGGCACCAAATGTTTGGAAAAAGTTCAAACCACCTTGTGAGGACTGTTGGAAGTTGCCTCCATTGTATGTTCCGTGTAATCCTCCAACTGCAACAACCGTCTCTCCTGTAGGTACCTTTGCTACAGGTCGGTCCAGCTCAACAACAATTGATCCTGCTGGTCGTATGATAACCCGTTCTTCAATATCATAGTAGTGCTTCTGAATAGCTGGTCTTCGGATCTCATAGGTTTTTGTTTTTACAGCATTTTGGGCGACATTAAAGGTCGTGGGAACATGATTGGCAAATTGGTAGTATTGCTGATCTCCGCCAACGCCTCCTTGTGAGTCTGTCAACAGAAATTGTCCTCCATTGAAAGTTGAGTATTGACCATCACCTCCGTGTGATTGTAGAATGAAACCCCCATTACCAGCACCAGCACCAGCACCTAATCCATGTGATTGTAGAATGAAACCCCCATCACCAGCACCAGCACCTCCTCCATGTGATTGAAGAATGAAACCCCCATCACCAGCACCAGCACCTCCTCCATGTGACTGAATTATATAACCACCATCACTTCCACCAAATACAGCTGAACCACCATGCTGTAAGGATGCATCATGTGTTTGAATGGCATATGTTGGATGGAGCTCTTGAGGTGGAAGGATGTGTGATGTAAGAGTTGGATGAGCTACACTTCGTTCATATGTTCGTAATTGGGCTGGACGTTTGAAAACTTCAGCTTGGGGTTCTGATGTTACATTTTCAGTTTCTTCATTCAATTCTTCAGAATCTTCAGCTGGTGGAGAAGCACTCGTCGATACAAATACCTGAAAAGGATATACATAAGATATTTTTTGGTTATGTATTTTACATTTTTTTATTAAAACTATTCCTAAGCTTTAAAGTTTAACATTAATACAAAAAATGAGAGCCTCAGCGCAAAAAAAAGGAACAACTTGAAATTTCATACTCAGTTACTTTAAGATTAACAAAACATTTTAAGGACCTTGCGAACTTTTTGGTATAGGTCTTTCAAATTTGGATTTTATGAATTTTAACCACTAAAAATTGTTAGACAATTTCTTAAGCATTTATAAATGTACCTATATCCTATAATATCTAATATTGTTAGCATTGCTATTTTTCAAATATGAAATAATGTCCTTGATTTTAATTTTTCGTTAAACAGATGCTTTTCTGATGCAACTAAATATTAAATAAGTCCTTAACAATGTTTTGTTCCTTCTATATACTTAAAGGATAAAATCTTTTTTTTTAATGCGAACGTTCGTACTTACAGTTTCAATTGTTGGTCGACTGTGATACTTCTGAATGAATCTTTCAAATTCCTCATTTTCTATTTCATCGTCCTTTGGAATTTCTCTGTTTGAACTGCGAATAAATGCTGCATGTGAAATTATTTCCTTTGAGCTTGTGATATTTTTCACTGGTCCAGCTTTAAGTTCCTCAGGTGCCTTTCCTTCAACGTAAGATACATCTGCAGGACTATCTCGAGGCACATTAATGGACAATGTTATATTTTTTGCTGCATAAACTGCTTGCAGGAGCAAGCACACCAGATACACACACTTCATCCTGTGGATGAAATGAAAAACACCTCAATAAACCAACAGCACTTGTTAATCACTCAACCGAAACAAATTCAAGAGGAAGATTCCTAATTTAAATACACTTTAAAATTAAAGATCCCAAATGAACAATCACTAAATGGTGAATTTTGCGATTAAGTATTCCGATCGTATCACATTTCACATTTAACGATTTAGTGATCTTAATCACGTATCCTATTATCTCACCTCAATAAATCTTCACTATCACGCTTTTTCGTCTATATACTTTATATTTAACAATATTATTTTATGTTGCAAATTTCACTACTCGAATTGAATTGAATGAATAACGTTACGATTGACTAGGCTGAGCGTTTTTATAAGACTATAAAGCCTTTTCATGAAATAAAATTCGACCAAATGATGAGCTTAACACAGTGACTTAATTTTACAATTAAGGGACGACAAGCTCTGCCGCCCCACTTTTTAATAGTAGTTGCTATAGCATCTATAGGATTTTCCTAAAATGCATCTGAGAGATACACATAATCACAGTGTCAATATCAATGATGCGTTGCATTATTGGCTACAAAACTACCTGTTGGATTCACCTAACACCAAATATGTCAGGTAGGAGCGATTTTATTAAAACGAATTCGGCAATGTTTTTAATCTGTTTCTAACAATCACAAAGGTCACACTTCCATTCATGATTTCGTCTTGAAATTCGAGGAATGTGAATCAATGAACGATGTTTGATTGATGGCAGATGTGACCATACACTGGATACTGTATAGTGAGAGCATATACACTTCTTAATTTTTGCAATGCATAGTGAATGGAAGGTAAAATAATTGGGTCATCTTTTCTGTTGTTAATGTTGTTTTTCAACCCAGATTTATATCTTAAACATGGTTTTTTAGATATGAATTGGATAAAATCAAAATCACTGGATTCGCGTATAGTTAATTGTTGTTCATAACGGCTCTTTTATGTATTTTATTCACATGAACTCATAATACATCATTCAACTTGGCTAGTATTCCGTTAGTTTTTATAAATAGGTATTTGTCAGCAAATGCGATTAATGTAAAAGTGTCGAGGAAAGGAACTCCATACTTTATAATATTCCACAGTTTTTATTTTGAAGCAAATAAACCACTTGACAATTTCCTCACGATTTAACACTACATATTTTGTTTTTTCTTGCAGCTACATATTTCGAAATTAAAAATGTAACGTCGAAAATATTGTGGAAGGTATAGCTATGTGTTATATCAATTTTGTATTTCACTGGTGGTGTGTATGTTTGATTGGAAATGGAAACTGTAGTGCACCAGAACTCATTTTTAAAAACTTATACATATAAAATACAAAAAGAAGATAACAGCGGCACCTAGCATGCAAAAATTGTGAAAGATGTTACTGCTCCATGATAATACTAAAGTTTCTATAGCAAAGCTGTCAGTGAAAAATCCATTTAATATTAACTTCAAGTTATATAGTAACTTGGGTCACCTTTATTTAAAAGATTGTTAAACGTGTTGATTGGGCCTCTTAACCGTTTCGAAACTGTCAAAAATTCAAATTTTAAAATTTTGCCTTATCTCACTTGTAAAAGCTTTTTCAATAAGGGCGGGTAGATTTTGAAAGGTAATAAAACAAGCTTTATATGTGGTATTAAAATAAAAAAAAATTTATTTACACCATCGACACTAACATTCATTTTTATTATACAGTTTTATCATTTGGGCCTGTTGTTGAATCGTGTAAATTGCAATGGTGATTTCCCATCAGCAACTGAAAAATAAACGACATATTTGACAGATTTCACCAAAACAACATGACCGTTACAGGCCCCCAAAAGCTACCCACGCCAAGTGAAACACGCTTTATAATGTTGAAATAGAAAAACGTAGGTATAGGCTAAGAATTATTTTTTAGGAGTACCTACTGTTTTCCTCTCGAGAAACGCCCGAAGCTTAAATGAAAGAAAACACTAATAATGTTTTGGTTTGTGGTTTTGAAACACGGGTTCTTCTTTCATGCAAATTTGTCGTATTATGATTTTGGTTATGGACTATCAAGACAACAGAATAATAGTGTGGCAAAGCTGAACTGTGCAATGTAAGTAATTAATTTTTTAATCTATTCAGTCAATTTTTAAAATGATTTATTGGGATTAGAATTTAACACCCATTTGTATGTCAATTGTTTCACCGGCGCCCTATAAAGGAATATGGATCAAAGTAATCAACCATTTTTAGATAAAAACAATCATATCCAATAGTTTTAGTTAAAAGCCTTCAAAAAAAGTTGTATCATCGATCAGCACAATATTATTTAGTTCTAAAAAATTAGTAATAGATTTAATTTTGGTTTTTTTCTAAAATTTGTAACAAAAACAAACAAGTGTTTCAACTTCAGCCCAAACTGAAATCATAGGAATAGCGACAGTAAAATTCTATTAATCTACTTGCATCAGAGGCTCAAGGCGCTTGTTGGATTAGAGTAACATCAACAACATTTTGGTTCTGTTTTTTTTTTTTTTTTTGAGCTGGCTAATTTTGAGTTTAAAAAAAATATGAAGAAATAAATATGAATATGCATGTAGTATGTCCCACCTCCTACAAATAAATCTTCTAGTTTCTATTACAATGAGAAATGAAAGAAACGACTTAAAATATTAGCTTTAATCGTTGAATCCTGAAGTCGTCCTGGGAACCATATGTATGTACCGTACCCCAAATACATACAAAGGTATTAAATTAATTGAACTCATCAAAGTTTCGTTAAGAAAAATATTTTTTTTAATTTAAAAAGATGACATTCGTTAAGTCAATCAAAATTTAACATTTTAATAGAACGTTATTTATGTGAAAAAAGATAACAGTTCTCTTTTTGTCATTAGAGTAGAAAGGATATAAATAGTAGGTAAGATGCTAGTGCTAGTGTAATCAAAACTTCACAGCGTCAGCTAATGAAGTTATTGACTGTTGGAAATTATTTATTAGTTGACAAATTTGATCGAACAAATAAATGTTTTTTTTTTGACACGTTCGATAAATTTTTCAAAATATGTATATATCAATTTTAGCACTTCTGGTTTAAACTTTTAAATTAGAACTTTTTAAACTTTTAAATCAGAATTTATAAAACGTTACCTTTTGCTTCGAATTTTATTTTAATGTGAAGATTTGTCTGGAGAAAAATGCCAACATCATAGATAAGTTACATACATAAGTTACGTAACTAATTCAATTAGTTACATAAGTTACATTAGTTACATTGGTTACATTAGTAACATTAGTTACATAAGTCACACGTAAGTTATTAAAATATGTACAACTCGCGTAACTTACCAACAACTGCTGGGATCGTCACAAAACGTTTTCTTTTTTTGAAAAACCTTTTCTCGCTACCAAGCATTTCTTATGAGATAACGCGCGGTATTCGATTTTTTATATCATTTTTTCGAAAGATACTAAAATTAAAGCAAGTGAATAGATACATTTACTTTTGATAAAAGTAAATAAAAATCAAACAAATAAAGCGAAATGCTAACTTTTGATATTGTATACAAAACCCTGCTGCCCTAATATGATTTTTGAGAACCTAAAAACCGCATTTATTTTAACAAATCTTGGAGTGGTGAAGAAAACCTGAGTTTAAGTTCGAAGAACAAAACTTCTATGTAAAAGGCCCTACCTGAACTACCTTAACAACAATAGGTTTGTTCGATGATCGCTCCTGAGGGGTACTGGTTAAGCCCTAAATATGCACTAATACGAATTGCGCAGCACCACATTTTTTTTTTTTTTTTTTTTTTTGAAAACCAGAACTGACATTATTTAAACGAAAATCAGTTTTGATGTGAAAAATCAAGTTTGTCTGCATTATGGAAAGTCACATTAATTATATATTGGCTATTTTATTTTGTTGGCAATAGAAAAAAAAAATAATTATTGGACTATAACGTTCGGTAGGTATCCCAGAATTTTCTGAGAGATCCCGGACTAAAATAAATGTTTTTTTTTTTTACATTTCACAGAAACTTCATCGAACAAACCTATATGTACCTATTTTGTTTTAGGTAGGTAAGGTACTCGAATTTTAATTAATGGTGAATATTTGTGTAAATCTGGTTCTGAATCGAGATTGGCAAAAAGTGATCTAGATTCAATCTGAGATCGAATCTTTATTGCTTTTTTGGCTTCATGGAAAATGAATGAATCGTGTTTTTTTTTTTTTTTTTTTTTTTTTTTGTTTCATGGAATTCAATATAAATTTAACATAGGTATCTGAAGCGATTGCAAAATAAATTTATTTATGGCATGCATTTTTACGCAATAAGGACATAAAGGAGAGTGAAATCTTTCGTAGGTATCAACAAACCCTCCAATACCCATTTCCGGTTTTTTTTTTATTATTATTTGAAATCGTGCCTTTGAATAAATTTGAAAACCTACAACACGAAAACATTAGTGCATGAGTGCATGAGAAGTTTTACACACACATACGCAGCACTTATGACTTATCTGTCAAATCAGCTTGTGGGCAGACTGAAATTGTCTGCAAAGATTAAACTCTATTTCATATATTCTCTCTGGCAATACCCCATTAAAAAATGTTGCATAGTGCAAGGAGGGCTTCATTACATAAATTGATCCTTTTAATTTTAAAATAGTTTTTGAACGTTTTGGTATGGCTTGTTAACGATCGTTTTTGAAGAAAATTCCAAATAATTGACCTAATTTCAAAAGGATTTTATGTTTTAGAATAAGGAGGAAATATGCAACGCTGAAATAAATTTCTGCGCATGTTCTTTGTTCCGAAATAATTTGGCTAGTGCGTAAACGGCCAACTAAAATATGTTGTCAGCACAGAACGAAACAATTAAGTTTCATAGCCAGCCGTCGCGAATACCGTGTTGTATAATGCAAATAAGACGTCGGCTCACATTGTCCATTAAATTCGATTTGATTTTTATTTCTTAAGATTGCACCTATGTTTGTTATTAAAATAATTCAGTATACTACTTAGAAGCTTTTAAGTTTGTGTTTTTTTTATTAAATCAAATGCACTTTTTAACAAAGATATATAATTTTTATAGAAATAGGTATTTTTTTTAGAAATTACAGTAGGTACACTTATTTTAAGCAAACGCCAAGATAATATTTATAGAAAATTTAGTCGATTAAAACTTAGAAAAATCTTTATTTAGCCACCACACCTCAAGCGGCCAGCAACTTCTCAATATCCTTGGCAATGTCCATAGGATCTGTAGTTGGTGCATAACGGTTAACAGGGATACCTTCTTTGTTGACCAAGAATTTTGTGAAGTTCCACTTGACACTGCTTCCCAGTGTTCCAGTTTGTTTGTGCTTCAGGTATTGATAGAGAGGATCGGCCCCCTTACCGTTAACATCGATCTAAAACAACAACAAAATATGATAAATTGTATAAAAAAAAAGAATGATCATTTACCTTTTGGAACAAATCACCAATATCAGCCTTGGCATCCCTCAAATGGCATACCATGGCTTCACCATCGGCTTCGGGCATTTGTGAATTAAATTGATTGCAGGGAAAATTCAAGATCTTCAGACCCTGTTCACCATACTTTTCCTTTAGTTCAGTGAGCTTTTGATAATTGTTTTTGGTAAGACCACATTGTGAAGCAATGTTTACAACCAACACAACATTTCCCTTGTACTTCTCCAAGGACACATCATTGCCATGGGTGTCTTTGACAGTGAAGTCATAGATTGACTTTGCGTTCTTGGCTTCGTCAGACATGTTATTGATCTGAAAAGGACAAAACAACGATTAAGACTTTTGATTCAATGTCAAGGGATAAATACTAAAATCTAAAAACCTGTAACAAAGCACAAGGATCAAACAATAATGTTAGCAAGTAAACGGAAGGCAACAATGTTAAGGTCGAAAAAAAAAACTTCAATTTGTAACACAAGAACTCTTACTCACATTATCGGCGTCAGCAGAAGCACACCGAACCACTTGAACAAGTGGTAAACTTTGAACTGGCAACAAAACTAAACACAATCGAACGCCAGCAACAGAAACTGATGGAATCACAGCTGCTGGTATGCGACGATTTGGATTTGAAGTTCTGTTGGCAAGCGTGCGCACAAAATTCTTTGCCGCTAATCGGCTGGTTCTCAGAAAATTGCTTGGAAACATAGCAGCTGCTGCAAGTGAAGTTAAGTCATGTAATTATATGAAAGTTTCTAAAATTGTCCATTGTGTATAGAGTAAGGGTTGGTGTTTGATTTGATAGCCAGTCACGCAATATTATAAATAATTGAAAATACACTGAAGTAAGCAGACAAGTTGACCAAGACCATTACTAAGGGGGGTAGTTCGTTTTGTCAAGGTCATTTTCAATCAACAAGTCAACCTATTAACTAACTGCACATCAAAATAGATAACAATATACATACATAACATGTTGGGTCATTTGACAAAACAGACGAAGCAATTTAAATGTAATTAGGATTTCGTAAATATACCAACTGGAGAACTGACTTCAATTGAATGAAATCTGATGACGTCGAAAACGTTTGATATTTAAATGAGAAAGGTTAGATTGGAAGGTTTTAGCATAAGCTGGTGTTGAATATTGCCACACCAAGTAAGTGAAGAAACTTTTCAACTTTTCAAAGAGAAAACTAATTCACGATTCTTGTAGAATTTGAAACCAATAACCTCATTAAATTTAACTGCACCAAACAAGGAGGCCTTAATAACTTGTCGTTGAAGTGATAGATCCTTATTAGTGTTTGACTGATAAAATATTTGCGTCGAAAAATAAACCATTAGAAAATAGGTATATTGAGGACTTTGTGACAATATAGAGAGACAAACTTAATTTAAATATTGAAAAAAAAATTATAAAGATTAAAACAGATACTCTTCGGGCTTTCGACTTTGACCTGGTCTAAAATTCATCGGATAAGAGCCACATCAACCAACTTGGTGTGCTCAACTGGGGGCAACTTGCCAGTGACTAGGGAATTACAGAATTTTGGATATTTGGTTGCATTCCTCAAACATCTTAAAATAATTGAAATCAGTTTTTTTTAGGAGCATTCACTACTTATAGAGCATAGACAGTCAGCAGACAGTTATTGCTATTCACATTGTTGGAATGCTACCCAAAATTAATTTGTATACAAACGCTGGTTAAAAATTGTGGCAAGCTGACGTCATTTGTCCTTAGCTTCTATGAAGACATCGTTAATGAATTAGTAATTCACCCATTTAGCGTATCGCTGATAAATAATTACCAACATAGAATAAGAATCACACCTTAACCACATAAATTGCACCACGAAACAGAGAACAAAACAATAACTGCAGGTATTGGAGTTGTTTTTAATTCCGAATTTTATGAGTCATTGCAATGCGGAAATTAATGGAAAATTATTTGACATCGTTATTCATACCTTTGAAGAAGAGGATCCCATTTCAGTTAAGCAAACACAAAAAACTGACCACTTTAAACAAACAAAGATAACAAACTAGCAACGTAGATATATAAATACATGCCAACCAAGTTGAAAGAAATGGAACTTTAATCTTTGATCGAATGAACATGGAATTTTCTTGAACATTCTCGAATGACTTGCATTTTTTGTACTTTTCAAAGAAACCTTCAAATAAGGCGAAACTTATTTTGTGTCATGGGATTATTTCCAAAAGATTGATGACATTTTAAGCCAAAAGCTGTGATAACAATTATTAGGTATATGTATTAAAAAAAATTAAAATAGAATTTCTAGATTCTTATAGAATTAAAATTAAAGAAAAAACAATGTGTTTATAATTACTTGTGTGTAATAATAGTAGCAACCCCCAAGGGCAGCCGCAAGGGCTCCAATGATGAAATGCAACAATGATGCCATCGTGGAATCTTCCTCTTGTTTAGTCAGAAACAAAACCTTGTCTATTCAGTCCAGAGGTCAAAAACAATTATTTAATGAATGTGTTTTTGTGTATTTTTTCAAATTGTTGGTGGAAAAAAAGTTAAAAATAGATTTTAAAAATAAAAGTGCATAACATCAATTATTAGGGAGTCACTAGGTACTATGCCAAAGAAATGGTCACCGGTTGTGGTGAAATTGAACTTAAAACAATGAAATTTTTAGAAATATACTTTTTAACTTAATAGGATTGAAATGTTCTTATAACCTAAATGTAGGGAGCTTACTTTTTGTTAAGATTGTGTGTTTTAAATTATAAAGAATAAATTATTTTGTTGTTTTTGTTGCCGGTTTTACTTTTTCTTTTTATATACTGCGACTGGAATTTTTATCTTTGTTTGAACTGACAGCTGATTTTGAAACAGAGATGTATATGAGGAATTTGTCTATGTTTTGTCGGTAAGGAAGTAAATTTGAGTTCTTGGATAACCCCAAATTTCCCCAAGGATACCGCCAGAATTAAGTTAATTTGGAAATTCATAAGATAAGATTATGGCTAAATTGGACAGAATTCCTTTGCAATTTGTTTTCCAATCTTTGAGAAATGCCTTTATTAGTATTTAGGGAGCATTTTTGCGTCGCGACAACAGGCTATAAAGAAAATCATTATAGACAGTACCTAGCTCTTCTAAACAATTATTTTTTGATTGTTCCTAGTCAATAATTATTATTTAAAGCGATTTATTAGTTTTTTTTTATTGTTAGCGTAATAAAATAACATCACACCTGTTTGGTCAAATGCAATTATTTTAACAATTTATAATATATACTGTTCAGATCATTTATAAAGATGAGTCAAAGATAATTTTTTCTTTCAAGGCGGTAGTTTGTAATAATTTGTACTTATCAACTACGAAATAAATTTGGTCTTTGAGTGGAGGAACCTTACAACAGCTTTTCAATATCCTTGGCAATACTCATAGGGTCAGTTGTTGGGGCATAACGATCGACAGGAATACCCTCTTTGTTGACCAAGAACTTTTCAAAATTCCACTTAACGCTGCTTCCCAGAATTCCGCTTTTCTTGCTCTTCAGGTACTGGTAGAGGGGATGAGCATCTTTGCCGTTGACATCCACCTTAAATTTAAAGCAAAATGATATTTATATGAATTCAACGACCAGACTATTTAAACTTACCTTCTGGAACACATCACCGATATCAGCCTTGGCATCCCTCAAATGACACACCATGGCTTCACCATCGCCTTCTGGCATTTGTGAATTAAACTGATTGCACGGGAAATTCAAGATCTTCAGACCCTGCTCGCCGTACTTTTCCTTTAATTCGGTGAGTTTTTGGTAATTGTTTTTGGTAAGACCACATTGTGAGGCAATGTTTACAACCAAAACAACATTTCCCTTGTATTTCTCCAAGGACACTTCATTACCATGGGTGTCTTTGACGGTGAAGTCATGGATTGACTTTGCGTTCTTCGCTTCTTCAGACATAATTATGCTCTTATAAGGTAAAGTGGTTATTATAATAAATTGTATGTTTTGTTCAAACAATATAATATAAGTAATATTATATTGTTTGAACAAAACTCAATACATACTTTTATCTAAACTTTTGATGGAATAACACTTGAAACACAGTAAGCTAATCGCGTAAACTGAACTGAATTGAAGACTATTTTGAGTTAATTTATCTTATCTGAATGAACAAATGAGACTTCTAAAATTCACTTTAATAATATTTCTTGTCGGTTCAATCTATTTTCATTTATTGCAAAATTGAAATTTATATTTTGACATTGACAGCCAGCTGTTTTCGCAGACAGGGGTGGATATGAGGAAGTATTCTATGTTTGTCGGTATGGACGTGTGGTTGAGAATTTTATTAGTTCGTTTGGGAAACCGGTTGCTCTAACGGAACAAGAACTTAAGGAAACTGCGAAAAAGAGGATTCAGAATATATAAATCATACTTGTGTGATAGAGAGGGAATACCAAAATGAAGACTTCTTCATGGATGCATATTATAGGAAAATTATGGATGCAGCTTGAAAATTATAGTGAAGACAAACATGTTCATCCTCATCGTCTGCACTATAATTTGTTGCAGCTGCATGTAAAGCCACCTTTAAGTTGGCTATTTTGCAGTTCATGGCCTGCAGCTCCATGTAAAGCCACCTTAGGATTGATAAGGGATATTTTTTGGTTATTTCAATTATTCTGCTTTTTTGCATTTTTTTTCTTAATGCCTCTTATTCAAACTGGTCATCAAAAATGTTATCATGATATAGCCCACAGCCCACTACGCAGTGTGGTGTGTTAGCTCTCATACAAAACTCTCTCCAAAAGGGAGTAGCCTAGGTGTATTTAACTACAAGAAATATAATTTTTATTTCACATTCAACTTGTCACAATTAAAAACCATGCCACTTCAGTTCAGTTCCACCGCTGTGTTGTGTTGTGTGGTTTGAAATGGATGCAATGAAGCTTATTTTGATAATTTTCTTTGTTATTTGTTTTGTTTTTGTTGTCACAGTTATAACTGTATTAGATTAAACAGAGCATGTTCTGAATTTAAAACACAATTTTATAAAAATTAAAAAATTATTGCATTTCAGTTGCAGTCGTGCAGTGTAGTACAGTTTCACCGTCATTCATTGGACAGGGACACCATTATTTGTCGGCAGTGCAGTTTAGAAACACCTTCCACTTTTTACCTCTCAAAGCATCCCTGTTCGGCAGCAAACAAAATGCCTTCCACAACCCACACTTATGTCAAAAAGTGAATTTTTTGTACTCGAAAGAAATTCTCCGTAAATTTTTTTCGTCATTGTTAAATTTGTTAAAAAATCATTAAATTAGACCTAAATCGCTAAAAAACTACACTCATAAATGAGTTGAAAAACAAACAATTCAATAATCAATAAAGGTTTCCTATTTAAAAATGCTCTGAATTATAATTAAACACGCCCCAACAAAAAATTTTTTGCAATCCCAAGCAATTGCAAATAATCACAAAGTACACAAAAGGTCTGTCTCATAATGAAGACCAACTCCGATGAAATGCTTTCGTCGATAAACAACTCCTTCGAACAGGAGGCACACGACATCGATGGCAATTACGATGGACCAGATCTCGACTTTATCTACAGCGACGTCGATTCGTATCAGAATGAAATTGCAGAATTGTATAGCTACACGGAGTTTGGAGAGTTCCAGCTGAACGTGAAGGCATTCGAAGATCAAATGGAAATGTACAATTTGCCACCAAATTGGCAAAAACAAGATTTCACCACACAGAAATCGATTATAATGAAGCTGATTGACCAGTTGGAAGTTTCTAACCGAACATTCCGCATGCAGGCGGCACGATGCATTCTCTATCTGGCACAGGGTTGCTGGGCCGAGGTCCAGTCGGATGAGGAACAACACCAGAATACAAGAGACAATGTAATTGTGTTGTATGAACTGGGAGTTTTCGCCTCCTTCATTGATCTCTTAAACATGGAAATCGATTCGGCGGCGTCTGCGGACTGTGCGGCTATAAAGATCTCTAATGTGTCGCTGGCTGATTCCACAGATTTGAGAGTTATCCTATCTGTGTTGTACATCATCACAGAAACCATAAGGGACGAGAAAGAGAAGGAATCTGAGGACTACAAGGGTATTTCGGAATCCTTTGTGAATGAGATCAACAGTCCGTTTGGAGATGAGCTTCTCTCTGTTAAACTTCTCGGGATGATAACTCGCTTCTGCAGTGGAGCTGCTCCCCATTTCCCTATGAAGAAGGTTCTTCTTCTACTCTGGAAGATTTCCCTTGTTGGTTTGGGTGGCATGGAGGTGCTGAAAAATCTCAAAAACGAATACCGCATGCGATGTGGTCTTCCTCCCAACACCGAGGACACAATGGAAATTACGAAATGCATGCGCGCGAGCTCTCCACCAGCGACTGCCACCGACATCCTCGATAACCAGAACATCAAACGGAATGTTCTTCGTAGAAGCTTAATCAAACAGCGATTCCTCGACGAGCAAGAGCAAATGGACATGGAATTGCAATCAGGCGAGGGTGAAGAGGATCTCACTCAGTACTTTCGACCATTCGACGATCCTTCTAACAATGGTGGAGGAAACAATTGCTTTCCAGGGAATAACCAACGAAATGATCAACCTGTTCACATAACAACACGATTGCCATGGACACCGAAAGTTCGGCAAAAAGATGTTGACCAGTTTCTGGATATTTCGAGGAACAAGTTTATTGGTTATTCATTGATTAACGACCATGAGAGCTTGGCTGGATTGCCACAGCCCATTCATGAGGGTGTGAAGACTCTGCGCAAGCATATGTACACAAGCTTGGCAGATATTCAGGTTAGAAAGGAGGAGGAGATCGCAAGGAATCCAATATCAACACAGGAGGATGAGATTCAGGTGACACCGGCGGAAATACTTTACCAGGTGAGTTGCTATTGTTTGGCCCCTGCAAAACCAATCCCTGTAGAATTGAAGAGACTTTTTGAATCCACTTTCTTTTTTCTTACAGGCCATCCTGCCAAATCTTCCACAATACATGATCGCCTTGCTGAAAGTTCTACTCGCCGCATCACCAACATCCAAATCGAAAACTGAAAGCATCAACATCATGGCCGATGTGCTGCCAAAAGAGATGCCAATGACTCTGACCCAATCGACACGATTAGCATACGACGTCAGTCGCCACAAAGAAATCATTGTCAAGGCAGTGTCTGCAATAATTCTGCTCTATCTGAAGCATTTCAAAATAAATCACATCTACCAGTTCGAGTTCATGTCACAGCATCTGGTATTCGCCAACTGCATACCCTTGGTATTGAAGTTCTTCAACCAAACCATCACAGAATACGTTAGCTCAGAAAATGCCATTCCACTGTTGGATTTCCCATCGTGTGTTATCGGCGAACAGCCAGAACTGACTTGCGGCGAAGGCGTCGTCTATGGTGATAATTCTTTGGCTTATTCCTGGCGCAATGTCTTCTCGTGTATCAACCTGCTGCGTATTCTTAACAAACTCATCAAATGGAAGCACTCACGTGTGATGATGCTGGTTGTGTTTAAGTCGGCGCCAATTCTGAAAAAGACCCTCAAAGTGCGTCATGCCATGATGCAGCTGTACGTGCTCAAATTGCTGAAGATGCAAACAAAGTATTTGGGGAGACAGTGGCGTAAGTCGAACATGAAGACTATGAGTGCAATTTACGCTAAAGTTCGTCATCGTCTGAACGATGACTGGGCTTTTGGCAATGACTTGGAGTCTCGCCCGTGGGACTTCCAGGCGGAAGAGTGCACTCTGAGGGCGTGTGTGGATCGCTTCAATTTGAGACGATATCCAGAGGCTATGCAGAAATGTGGCGCCGGCAGCAATGGCAACACATCAAATGCAGAGAATGCTATCATGGGGAATGGTGGAATGGGTGGTGGGGGTATTGGCAACGATCCCAATACCGTTGGACAAAGTCAATACAATGAAGTCAACGATGGAATCTTCCCCAACGATGAGATTCTCTCGCACGCTGACTTTGTATTCTTCGGACACAGTGGATGGTGGGATAAGAAGATCGAGCTGACGGACAACTTCAAATCCAACTACACCCTGTGGCTGCAGGACGAAGTGTATAATACTCAAATTGACTGGGATGCAATATAAACAGAATAGGCAGACTCCGCCTTATTTTAATTTTAACGTAGTTACACACAACATGCATTCATACGCCACCGCCATTCACTCGAGACTTTCTCCACTTCCTTCAAACCACAATGATGTAAGCTTTACACTCCATTTTACTTCCTTTACTCCTCTCCAGTTACTGCTCCAATTTGTTTCTGTTTTTATTTATTGAAATGATAGTTTTTGCTATCGTTTATAGGTGAGTTTAAAAATATTAAAGTATTTCAAAAACTAAATAAATTTTTATTTTATTTTGCAGTTACGTTGGCCTTTTTTGTGTTCGTCCTCGTGGTGTCTCAATCTCTCTCTCTCGATAGACTTTTGCTGTTTCTTATTTTAGAGCATACATTCATCTTAAAATAGTTCATTAATAGCGAAGTTGCATTATACATAATATTATATAAAATGCTAACTAATTACGACACTAAAAATAAAATCAATTAGGAATATTATTATATACAAACAAAATATGTAAACAAAATTGTATTACAGAAGAAGAAAACAACAACAACAACAATGCTATACGGCAAACAATAATAATTATAAATGTTAGTTATAATTAAATGGTTTTATAATTTTTAACGGGGAAGAGCACGAAATCCTTCAATGTTTAAAAGTGGGAGGAGGGTTAAGAGCTACCCCACCAAAATCCGAGGTTTAAATCAAAGGTATCCGAGGAGCAGGAATATCAAACCGTGGTTTATTACTGAACCATTGTACAACAACAACTGGTATTACGGTTTTGAATTATAAAAAAAAACGGAAGCTCTTTTAAAATTTCTTATATGGGGTTGAAATAGATTCCATGTCATGGTTAATGTAACCCATATTTGCTAGAAAACGGTTATGCTTTCAAAAAAAAAAAAAAAAACAAGCCAACGACGGGCAGACTTGACCAGAAAAAGTAACCGTTGACAGCCAGAACTTTGAAAAAATAAGTGAACTTATCTGTTTCCTGCGCCAAGCTATGAAAATAACATCAGTATCGATATTGAGCCCAGATTATATTAAAGTATTGTTAAGATGAATCCAGCAAACGCCTTAGTAAACACTGATCATAACAGCCCTGTTATATGTAGCAGAAACATGGTAGGATGAAACAAAAAAAAAACTATTAGTAGCTTCTCTTCGCATCGATAGCAAAATGTGGGTAGTATTTAGATTCACAAAGATTAAGTTGCACCACAGTCCAACAACTTTTCACGTAGTAGTTTCATTGACCTTCAGATATTATTTAAATTTCAGAAAGAGTAAAGATTAGCAAAACATGTTTTCATCACTTCGAATCGTAGGCATTACGTAAGTCTTTCTATTCGCTAGCGCATGTGTGTCCCACTGACTCGAAGAAGTCAAGCACAAATCTTTTTTATCACCCCTATCACCATATTATGACGATAGCATCAAGTAAACATCATCGACATGAAGCAAACAATCTCTAACCATAAAAGGTTACTCTTATCAGCTTTATTTTTCTTCCGACCAGACCACTAAAAAATAGAACCGAGAATGTAAAGGTATACCACGTAAATAGAGTTTTTTATATTTTTTTATTCTCTAATAGCCTTTGTGAGTTACATTAATATGTTAGTTAATGTGATCATAATTATTATTAAATTGATGATAAATTACTTAAAAATTAAAAAAAAAGAAACGTGCTTCCGACATGAGGAGGAGGACACACGTCATGTTAATGAGAATTGTATGTGATAAAGTTTGAATATACAGCACCTGCTGTACATAATTACAAAAATATAAATATCCTATAAAATCTAAAGAACTGGTTAAACGGAGGAGAGTTGCATGAAGCCCATCGATCAAATCCATCACCACCACCTCCACCACAGAGTCCATCGAGAAAACCGAACAAAATAAGATATAAGACTTCGTCGTAGTTTGTCTACAATTTTTTGGAATGCGTAGAAAAGGAACCTTGAACTTTAGACCAAATGCAACTTCGACACAATCTTTCTTTCTTTCAGGATCCATAGCACAAAATGATAACGACGAACTCGCGTCGTCACAAAGATAGATATCGACAAAAAAAATTATCGAATCTATTGATCCATCAAACAAGGACTGACCATCATCTCATTTAAATAAACATTGATGCGCTGCAAGACATATTTGAAAATCTTCTCCTTGCACATATCTCCATTCAGGATGATCAGATCCTTTCGTTCCTTGAAGTCGGCAAAGTTCTTCTCGTAGTAGGGCCAGACGCACATCTCAAAATACCCAGTCACATCGGGTGGATCGTAAGTGCGAACCTTCCTTCTCGCAAAACACTTTTCATAAGGAAGATGGAAATGGAATTTCAATTGGCACATTTGCAGCAATTCTGGCTGATTGAATATAAGGAACCCTTCGATGATGAGAATGTTTAATTTAATCGCATTCTGGAATGTTGTGATCTCGCCGCCGCCAAGATAGTCGGGAGCTGTTGTCCCAGGTAGAGTGGTTGTGGTGTTATCGATGGCTAAATACCGTCCCTTCATCGTCCATGTGATGTCGGAGAGCATTTGTTTCATATCCAAAGCAGTAAGGACTTCAAAATTGATGGCATTTAACTTGTCTACCCATTTGTGGCGCAAGTCATCAACTGGTAAGAAATAGTCATCCTGACTTATCAATTGTACATCACTGATGACGTACTTGGAGTTCCATAGACGCGATGTCCGACGATTGATGAAGAAGTCACGCAAGCTGAGAGCCAGCGAGGTCTTTCCGCCACACGTAATCCCAGAAACTCCTATAACTAGCCATTGAGGTGGCATCATTCTGGTTTTTTTAATCAACTCTTTAATAAAATTTGTTTTCTTTTAATGTGATGCGACTTCTCATTGCAGGAACAAGTTTGGAATTCTTAGAAGAACTTTACGTGGTCCCATATGTAATACAAGGTAAAGACTGAGAGTCCGCCAACGAAGCAAACACCAAACGCTGCTGGAATAGCAAAAGCGTACTGCAGTGGCAGAAAGAACGAATTGATAATATTATCTGTGAATAAAAGATCTCAATTAATAAGAGAACGAACGAATATTTTAAATTGATATACAATGGGAGATGGGACATTATTTAGACTTACCCTCTTCGATGAGCATGAACGGCAGAACAAACACCCAGAAGAAGTAATAGAGAACAATTGACAAAACTAGACTGGCAATTAATTTCCCGATTAGAGCATTTGAAGCCATAAATAAAGCAAACTATAATTAATTCTTCTTTATAGACACATTACGTAAAAACAAAATATAGCTAGCTAGCCCTTTTATTTTAAGTTCTCTATTGACTAATTCTAATTCTAACGAGGTTCTCTAATCTTTAAGATTATTTTGCGTTTAAATGGAATGTGGTTTGCTTTTTTTAAGTGTTTTCTTGTTCGTCACTTTGTGATTTGCTTTATTGCTTCTCTTGCGTTTGATTTGAGAGCTGGGACAGGTGGAGCAGCAGCAGCAGCAGCGGTTTTTCTTTCCTAATGCGACATTGCGAGAAAAAAGTAAACAGAAAAACAGAAATTCTGTGAAGCACGTTGCGCGAGGTGGTTTTTGTAGTGTATTTTCTTTTGTTTTTCTTATTTTTTTGTATTCTTATTTCGCGGATTTTTTTTTTAACTTGTTCTTAGTAGACAGCTAGCTGACAGATGGGATGTCAATTTGAAAATGGGTTTACACAAGGTAGTGGGCATCGGTTCTGCAATTGTGAATGGTACATGAATGATGATGAAAGAATGACCGGATGCGGATGTGTTGAGCTCGTTATTTTTGAAACATTATTTGAATTAGTTAAAGGTTTTTTAAACACGTTCAAATATTCATTTCTTCTTAGTTCGATTGTACTTATCAGGTTTTGGAATTCCTGAAAGGTGTCATCTCATAACATTGCGCTTGATAAAATAATAAATGGCGATTGTTTTTTGGTAATCACAGATTTTGTTCTCAGATTTCAGATTTTGCTCGTCAAAATCTTTTTTTTATTAGTGTGCGTTCTTCTTGCAATTTCAAAAACTGCTGTTCGAGAAGTATCAAAAAGTATTGTGGCTTGTGTTAAATCTCGTTTGAAAATGATATTTCAGATTTTTCTCTGAGAGCAAAAACAAAGATGAATATAAAAATTTCGCTTCCAGATTAAAAAAAAAAAATGCTTTTAAAAAAAAAATTCCTCTGACGTGACCAAAAGAAATCCCCATAAAACTAAATTCCAGGATGTGAATGCATATGATATAATGTAGTGCGTTCTTTTTCTTTGCCATAGTCAACAAAAATGCGTTAATTTAATCGAAATTAGTGAAGATTTGTAACTATGTATGACGTCATATAACAGAGTTTTAATGCTCACATTGAAGTGTCAAATAGTTACGATTTGTTACTATTTACAACTCACCTCCATGATAATCAGTTGAGATTGTTGATCTATCAAAGTGAACGTTTTGTATTAAACAATTCAAAGTCTATATAACTAAAATCAAATCAAAAAATTACAAATTCTCGATTTGAGCAGCAAGCCTTTATTTTCTTTGAGTGATCAACAATAAGGAATAAAATGGATTTTTCGCCAATTTTGAGAAATGAAGGAGAAAAATTTAATTAAATCTACAAGAAAATGTTAAAACTCATCGTTTGACAAGGTTTGTAAAAAACCCAAAAAATCCTTACAATTACTTCAAAACATTTTTTTTTTGACATAACAACAATTATTGTTGACTATGGTTAGAAAAAGAACTTATTATATGAACACTTTAATCACCAATATATTCCATGATACTCGTATGTAAATATCAATCTGGAATATTTATTCAATCAATAGGTAAATGACGAACATTTGAAATCCCTGCTTTCATTTTCTGATTTGTATATACGTGGTAAAAGGACGTCAATAGCCTGTTAAAATTAAAGAATTGAGCAGTTTTGCTTAAGAATATAAATTGAATACAGAAACAATTTTATATCTTGTTTGGTTCTCGACAAAATCGAAGTGAAATTAAATGCATGAACAAAATGGAATCGAAACCACAGACACCAGGAGCTGTCAAAATATTGAGTACACGCGAGTTACAATACAATACAGAGTCGGCAAAGTTGGCACGGCTATTAAAATAGCAATTAATCACCGTAATCGTCGAAAGCTATGGACGTCGACGTAAAACAACATATTATTGCAGATGTTTTTATTTCTGAAGACAGTTGAATTCCGTTAAGATCAGAAATGTTCTTGAATTATTTGTCGTAAGCTTCCGAATTTCACGGCGTCAGAAGGTGATGAATACATTTATTTTTTGTATGATTAGTGCTAAATATTTGACATTTCACAAAACAAGAAAGTACAAATTAATCAGCAACACACCGTATGTTACAGACCTCATTTTTGTCACTAGTCTTAAGAGGTTTTATTAACCACAAAAAATGTTTCTTGTAATAAGTACATATTTTTTGGAGCTTCAACTGTAGAGTTAATTTCTTCAAATAAGCTTTATCAAAGGCTTACACTTGATGGTAAAGTAAAAAGTAATATCATTGTCATTGCCCGAAAATAATATTTTATCAAAATAATAGCAAGGATTCTCCTGTTCACCCTCATTCAAGGACAGGCAGCCAAGCCGTAAATTGACATAATGGCGATAATGAAGAAGGTATATACAGCTAAGCAGTTGAATTATATTCCCATACAATCTCTGCTTTGAAACTAGGGCAAACAAATAAGGTTCAACTCAATCATATTTTTTACAATTACAGAATGTTTCCATAGAAGCTAAGGCCATTTACCATCAATTATGAATAACTTAAACTAAAATAAATACTACTCGGTCATATTATAATAATATGTTCTTGCCTTAATTGTATGGGGGTTTTCAATAGGTGGGGGTTTTTTTTGCCAGTGCGGGTAGATTTTGGCGGCCATGTTGTTTTGTTGACATCTGTCAAATCTGTTGTTTATTATTTGATTACTGATGCCAAATCAGCATTACAAGTTACACGGTTCAACAACACGTTTAAATGATAAAACTTTTTTTTGTCAAATGAGTATTTATTTTAACATCTACTTCTCGCCTTATTAAAAAACCCCATAGTATGTTAAAGCCAACAGAAAGTTGTTGGCAATTAGAGGTCAGTTATTTATAATATGTCAATATGTCAGACAGCATTTTTAGCTTTTTGAAACCATAAATAAATAAGGAAAAATGAAAATAATAATATAAGGGCTAGTTGTATTTACAATAGGTATGGGTTCATCCTTGGATCAAAATTTTAAAACGATTTACTTCAGTTAGTATTTGCATAATTAAGGCTAAGACGGTGACATAAGAATTAACCCACCGATTTCAACGGATTTAATACATCTGATACACTGATCAATAATTTAGAAACGAGGTTCAGTGCTTAATAGTCACTATTGTCCAACTGGGTACTTACAGGAGTTTATAAACTTTAAAATGTTGCTATCAAATAAGGGAAAGATGCATGTAAATCGATGTATGCAGTTAATAAATGCTTATAATGTGTTTTGAAGTCGCACTTTATTTGATGATACATAATATCAAAAATTCCTTATCTCACATGGCAACGTAAAAATTCATTTTAACCAAAAAATCAACTTCCAAGTTTAAAATTCAAACAAAGACTCATACATTTTCCCAGAAAAAAAGATAACCGACGCGACGGCAAAACAGATTTTTTGAAAAATATTTCATCACAAATCATTAGATAGGCAATTCAACTTTTCTGCACAAGCATTGATACACTATGCGGCAAAGACTTTCATCCCAGAAGAATCGGCAAAAATATTAGTCACCCACAAAACTTGAGCGTTTCAAATTCATGAACAGTTAGACGACGTCGCGTCGTCGGTGGACTACGTGCAATTTAGCTATGCTTTTTTGTCTCCCATATTAACGATTTCGATGGAAACCAATAAATCTTTAACTTTTCGGCCGTGAGAGTTACTCAAATTTCAATAGCTTCAACTTGTTTTTTTTACATAAATAATTTTAAATTCTCTAGAAAAAAAAAATGAATTTAAAATAAATATCAGCCTATAGCCCATGTCCATGGAGGTCTGATTATCAGGAATTTCTTTTTAGGAACAAAAAAAGTACGAAATTGGTAAGGCAAAATCGGCCAAAATACCCTTTGATGATAGGTTGTGTGGCCTGTTGCTATGTGCACTCTGCAGCCTCAGTTCATTTACCTTTCGAAAAGAGGTTATCCTTCTCGCGTGATATTTTTCTCTGCTTGTCTTGGCTCCTTTTTTTTGTCTACAAAGTTCTAACGAATAACTCAGGTAGGCAACAGAATTTAAGCCCAATGAAGGTCCATTTCCGATTGACATATTTGGCATAGTTGCCGAATGAGCCAGACAACTAACCTCAAAAAAAAAAAAAAAAAAAAAAAAAATGGCCTCAGGCTAGGCTTAACTTGGAAAAAAAAAACACACACACACACAGCTCCGTGTATCTTTTTGCTGAACAAGTGCTTTCTAGTAAAACACATTCTTTTGCAGATTGGATTTAAGCAAAACAAAATGACACGTCCGTCACAAACAAGTGCCGAATAGTTGTCAAATGATATCAACCCCTAGCGGAGACAAATGCGCAACATGGAGCAACTGGTATTTTTTTGTTTACTACGTCTCAAATAAATAATAGTAGCTGAAAAAAAAAAACATACTCCTGATTCACATTATAACCGAAATACAAGATCATTTTTGTTCTACAAGTGCCCGACCACACTTCTATGACTATGACAGGTGTGTCAAACATGTGCGTGAAATTTCACAAGGAAAACCCTTTTTTGCAGCAGACTAGCACCAGACGCATGCGTGCGTGCGCTTCTCTCAATGTCTCCTCTCTCCGGTGGTCATTGAGATATCAGTGGTTTTTTGTTTCTTTCTTTCTCTTTGGCACTTGAAGAAGCAAGGGATTCTTTTCCTTTTTTTCCTGTCGCCTTCGTCGTTTATCCTTCTTTCATTCTTATTAAATGATCGATTTACACGGTGTTGTGTGCAGGGCAGGTATCTCGTACGCCATCGCCTCGTCATTGCCATCGTCACACGAGGGGTATAAAAGATATAACAAAAGATGAAACATAACGAAATTCGCTTTTTATGAATGAATGAATGAGTGGTGGCCCGGCTTACAAAACATATATAAGGTGGAAAGCATAGCATTTTCGTTTCATTTACGATCGGTTGTAATTATGAATCAGGTTAGTTCCACGAGAAAAAAGGAGTAGTTACGAATCGAGTATAAATTACGATAAATCACATGTGGATAAAAAGAGATTATTAATTTGTAAATGTGCTACTTGAATTTGTGTTACTGTGAACTTTTAAAAATAAGATTTGGAAGAAATTTAAAGTGTTCTATGCAATTAAATTGTAGTGTACAAAGTTGATGTGTAAAACAGTATCTTAAATTTTAAACTTTAAAATATATAAAAATATTAGCATCAACTACTGTGAACAAAAATTGAAAAAATATAACAAAATGGCTTTCAAGGTAAGAAAATAAGATTATTTTTTTACCTACCTATAATGAGTAAAAATTACAGGTCTATTATATTAATAGATGAAGACCAATTAGACAGTTAGCTTCTTAAAAATATAATAAAATAATATTATAAATCTTTTGAACCAAACAAAAAACTGTTATACAAACTTTTTTAAATATTAGTTTGACAAGAACATTTTATGACGTTTTCTATTGTGACCGTGATAAAATACTTTTTACCATTAATATTTTTTTCACCAAAAAATAGCTACCTGGGTTTTTTTGTATAATTAAAAGTATAATTTATGATAAAAATAAACGTTTGTCCACCTTAAAAAGCTTTGTTCAAATTACGGATTTTTGAAAGGTCTTATTAATATGCTTTCATAAATATTGTATTCTGAATAAAAATCAGCTAGAGAACGAAAAATAAGTTCAGTCAAAAGTAAGAAAAATTCTTTTAGATTGTATACAAGACGTAGTGCACCGTCTTGTAGCCCCGTACTAAATGAGGAAGCCTGAGTTGGTTTTTAGTATAATACTTTAGCTTAAAATATTATGTCAAGTCTATAATCTATTATCTTCTGACTAATCTGACCACAAAAGCCTAAGGCCTTGGCAGCACGTTTTCTCCTATTGATACATTTTTTGCGGTTTTCTTAATTTTTTAACATTATTTATTGAATGCTTCAAAATTTTGCGGTGTATTGATTTCATATCATATTGAAGGTCTTAGTTTAAAATTTTTGACTGACTAAAAATAGCATCATATAAGCTGTTGAAAATGCTGTTGCTACACGGTCATAACATTTCTTCTGTCCCAATTATGCAAAACAGCTTAATTGGGAATAATTTATTGGTTTAAGAAATAAATACGTTAAAACTTTTACAATATAATGTAACGAAAGCTGTTAAACTAGGTGACGCCATTCTAATTTTTTTTTTCTAAATTTAAATAAATTTTCAGTGTCGGGTGACGCTTTTAAGGGATTTCTATAAACTTCAACTTCATTCAGAAAATCCAAATATTTAATATTGAGGGTTTTTTTTTGTATGAATTGTTGCAGTAAGGCTGCTACCCGAAGTTAGAATATGTACTTTTTTTATTTCAATTTTTTTTTAAATTTTAGTCCGCAAAACGGTTGTCATCCATATTAAGTTATTTGACGTTTTTCAAACAAATTATTTAATCTTGAGTTTCATGCGGAGTTTATATCTATTGTGAATATTTAAATTAATGAAAACGGTCCGTCAAAAATTCAAATTTATTGTTAAATTTAAGTTCAGTCGTTTGAATAAAAAAATTTCAATGACAAATCAGATATTAACTCCACCAAATGGACTCCTTCAGCCCCAAATGAAATATATTGCAAATACGTCATTCAGCTGTATAATGGACATGAACAAGGTTATTTTGGCTGTATTCAGCTTGCTCAACATACTCAAATGTCACAAAAATACTTCCTTCTTTGCATAAAACCACCAAAAATAAACGAGAAACCCCGTAATATGGTAATGTTTGTTTCTAAATATAAAATTAAAAAATCAGTTATTTCTTTTTATAAAAAATGAAATTATTCTCGTTTCACCTGAAACTGACATTGTGCCAAAATAATTTAAGTCATTAAAATTTCTAAATTTAATATTACCATTATGGCGCTTATTTTGAACGTATTTTTATAAAATGACTCGAAAGAACTCTTTAAAGAACAGGTTCCGTTGCTTTAAGTGACACTTAATAACGTAATATCGATGTCAAACACAATCAATGTATTACATACTGACTTAAAGTTATGTTCCATTATTTCCCTTTCTTTATAACGCTTCCTTAGGAGCTCTCTTTTCAATAATTCACAAGATTCTTCGTTCTGGAGTTTGTTTTCTTTTTATCGCTTTTTTTTTTTAAAGTATATTTTCGAAGATTTTATTTTCATTACTTTGTTGTTTCTTTTAACGCTGTGGTTTTGTCGTCATTCTCATTAAGTATTTTTATTGCTTTATTGCCGACCTTAACGGATAATTCGGAGAGAACTCAGCAGACTAAACGGCATTGGTGTGCAACAAGTTCCTGTATATACATGTGTATACATAAACGTACATAAATACTATACAAAACGTGAAGCATCAAGTCTGATATAATGGTGCGAGGGAGGAGAGATTGTTTAACAGCAACGGAACACAGAAGTTCTCCAGGTGCTGTCAGTGTCGCGGTGATCATGACGATGATGATCTTAATGTTCATGATGGATTCATTGAACCCAATCTGCAAAGGACTCACTGTCTGGCAGAAGGTCATTATCCGTTTAAAAACGAGTGCAGGGATAATAATTATTTTGCCCCAAATCAAGAAGGTATTTTTCACAAAAGCATTGAATCTGGAAGCGCCACTTTTTTTGCGCGTGAAAAAAGACGAAAAGAAATCCAATAAAGGATTATGCCTTCCTTTGAAAAAAAACTACGCTCACTCGTTTCACGTTTGAGGTTTAGAAATTCATGTTATTATGTCACTTGGGATTTAAAGACCGAATTCCCAAAGGCGCATATAGGAGGAAAATTGAGATGCTGAGACAAAGCGGCAGTTGAGTTTTGCGGCAGGGCAAGTTTTGACAAAAAGGGGAAATATGTAAACTAATTTTTGTTAAATTTGAATGTTCTCTTTATGGCTAGTTTACAGTGGATTTGTTCTGATTATTATTTTTGTAGTGACATTTCGTCAGCTCTTGTACAAAAATCACGATGAGACTCTCAATGTTTTGCACACATTTTTTCCGTTTGCAAAATGTCAAATTTGAGTTTGGAAATATGTAAAAGTAAGTGCAGTCATGCAATTTTTTTGCCGCTGTAAAATTGAAAAGCTTTCAAAACACATGTTTTGAACGCTGCCATCTCTGAAATAATCCTACTATAGCTGTCATCAGAAAGAAACATGTGCAATGCACCCAAAACAACCGGAAACATTTCAAATCTTTGTCCTGCCATCTCTCCTGCCATGTTTGATCAAAACGTTAATGACACTAATGGGAAAGCTAAGTTTTCTTCGTACAAGATTTTCAAGGTAAATTTTGAAAGTTTTTTTTTACAACTTTGGAAGAATTTTGATGATTGTGACTCTTGCAATAGTTAAACGACGTTGCATGAAAACCCTTATTGTGTTTCTGAAGAACTGCACTAGCAGTAACAATGTATAGTGTTTGGTTCAAAATAGGTGTGTCCATGAAATGGAGATTTCTTAGATGAGAATCTCAATATGCTTCAATTTTAATAATTCAAATAAAGATTGGATGCAAAGATTGGAAGTAGATATTGATATGAAGATGTAACCATAACTATTGTATTTCTTTTTCATTGGCATAATAGATTGGAAATTCAGATGTTTTCTCATAAGGAATGCATACTAGAAAATAAACAAAAAGCTTTCTATAGTTGGGCTTGATCCTAGAAAGAATTTCATTGTAAAAACATGCATGGGAAGCAAATATTTTGTCACAGGATGGGCGTTTTAGGGGCATAACTCTTACTCACGTACAGTAATTGTTAAACGTGCCCACACCTCATAAAAAACACTAAAATATTTCAATACATTCCTTTAACTAAAAACATATTAAACTAAACGTGCTTTGATAAGGTTCAAAAGTTATTGTTACTGGTAACATTTTTTTTCTTTGTGGCTTTAGGAAGAAACAAATATTTCTTTGCAAGTAAAACATTTAATAAATATTGAATTTCCTTCAACATTTCTGTAACGTTTATTACTTAATTTAAAAATCATATAAGTTGTACAATTTTTTGATAATTGGCGGCGTATACGATAAGATAGTTTCTCATTCGTCATGGGCAATTCTTATATTATAACACTTTTCTATAGCTCTGAGATTTAATATAACAGATTACATTTAAGTTACTTAATCCTTACCGTTTTTTTTTATTTCAGATAAATGTGATTTGTGCAATCTTGATGCTTACCATTACATATTCCCACTTCATAAAACAAACAGATGCCTTCTGTTCCCTAGAAAAAATGAAAACCTTCGCTGTCGAAGCATGTGAACATCTATTTGCAAATGATGAACCATCAACGATACGACATAAAAGAGAATTCCATCATAAATCTAAATCAAATGAACTTGGATTTGGATGTAAGTTTATTATTAACAAATAATCATTATCACAAAAGATTACAATTTAGTTTAAATTTTCCACAACGATTCTGTAAATCAAGGTCGTTACAAAAAAAAAATCTTCCTCATTACGTTACTAACTTTTTATGAAAAAAAGCAAAAATAAAAAAGCAATAAAAAAATTACTAAAATTTACAACCAACTATCACATGACACCGTTCAATTTTATAAACAAACATTATTCCCCCAATTTATTATATCAATAAATTTATTAACTATCACTTCATTCAAGGTCGCATAAAGTTATTCACCCCTGATAATAATTTTTCAAAAAAAAAAAAAAAAAAAAAAAAAAACAACAACAACAACAATAATAAACAATTAAATATTACTAAAATAAATACCAGCGTAAAGCTGTTGTACTTGTAATATTGTGACATTTAATAGATCACAAGAGTAGAGTGTCGTTCATAGCAACAGCGTAGTGTGTGCCACCTATCCCAGGTGCGTATATGAATTCTGAATTCCAATTTTGTTGTGATGTGTTTTTTTTTTATCAATTTTAATTTCCGACAACTTTTAGTTAATTAATGACAAAAGAATTTGTATGCAATGCACCGATCGTACGTATATTGCTGCCATAGTAGTACGTGCGTAAGTTTAGCCATGAAATTGGTACAAAGTCAGGGACATTGTTACGGAATTAAATTTTTATTATTAATTGGTTTTAACGGTAGTAACTCTATTTGCATAAGTTACACTTGCTACGAAGATATTTAGACTAAATTCTCCTCTCTTCTCCCAAGATGATAAAAATAAAATTGTAGAGGCCATCGAGGCTGGTTATTAAGTAGAAACGGCCAGTCATATTAATTACGATCAAATTCCGTGCAGTTTCAATGAACATTGATTGGGGGGAATTTTTTGTGTGTGTGTGGTGTTGTTTTTGAATTTTTGTTCCGGCATGAAGATTTATTTATTTAGACAGTCACCAGTTATATAAGATTTTTTTTTACCAATAAAAAAAAGAAAAGGATACTTGACATCCAATAATAACAAACACTTGACTTGAATCGAATACAAGTTGTTAAGATGATTTTAAGCATTTGCTGATTGAGGTATTAGTTTAAGGAGCCATGATTGAGAATCTCTTACATAAATACTCACTGATATAATGTTTGTATATACGTATTTGAAAAAATTAAAAAAAAGTCCTTAAGTATCATTTTGATTTTGTAATATCGTCATTGATTCATGAAAATGGTTTAAATTTTTATTTCACTTTAACAATAACACTACACTGACCTCCAAAAAATTGCTCGTATGGGCTTCAAATTACTAAGAAAAGTCTGAAAATTTTAAACAAAAATGTTGAAAATAGTTTTTATTAAATTTTAATCAAAGAACTTCTTTGTTTATATCGAAAGTGTTATAGAGTAAATGACTCATTCATAATCATATTATATCTTTTGAAATAAAAAGTACGCATACGCCCCGTTGTCCAAACATCTTTTTGTTTGTGAGAGTATCTCTGAAACCGTGCGCCAGCTATTTATGGAATTTTTCAAGGATACAATGTGGAGGTGATAATAATGTAAGATAAATAATGGTAGATCAAAATATATAATGATAAGAGAACATAGGGAAACTGAATAAAAGCGCTTGGTTTTGTGGCCAAATTGTATCCTTCGCGTTTGAGGAAGATTTTATGTATAATTTTTCATGTATATTTGTCTGAAATTTTTTTATGATTAAATATATAACCAACCGACAATTAAACAAATAAATATCTCTTTAATTTCAGATCACCACAAAAGACACCATGCATATGCCGTCCGTCGCAGTTCTTACCCCCGTGGAGGATATCTCAAAGTAGCTCAGCCACATTTTGAACATCTGAGTCAGCTGAACATCTATCCCATGTACAAATCACATGTGCATAAGAAACATCTTGACGAAGATCGACATAAACGCGACGCAAGCTCATATATTGGTCTGCCTTATTGTTGTTACAATAAATGTGACGAAGATTTCTTTTGCAGATAATTAATTTAATTTTTATATTTAAGAATTAGTTCAATAATAGATACAAATAACGTGTACTTACTTATACCACCATCAGTATTAGAACAATATGGGATATTATATTTTAGTTTGTAGTTGTTTTTATTTTTTTCTTAAATTAAAATAATATTAGAAACATTTTTTATATAGATAAATATTTCCTTTGTCATCCATTTTTATGTGATATAAAATATTTAAAAAAAAACTTCATTAGAATATAAGGTCCATAATTTTTTTCTTATCAGCTTTATTCATTTTTTTAAAAAGTTTATACTTACAAAATAAATTAAATTTTATAGTTAAATACAGAAGTATCTATGCTTAGTATATACAACTTTGAATATATAGGTATTTAATTAAGAGTATTTATTTTGTGTTTGAAAAATATAAAATATAGCTATAGAAATATAATTTTGAAAGCAATTTACATAAAAACTCGTTTTCTTTTAAGTATCTACAGTTTTTGCCCACCTGTCACTTTGAAAGACTAAATAACCATCATTGCCTTCTTCAATTTTATCAATTTTATTGTAGGTGGCGCTCATATCCTAACAAATTTTAGAAGTGTCAGTGCTAAGCCCATGACAGCAATTAGTGGATTGAGAACAAAAGCTAATAATAATAATAATAATGGAGGCGCTATAATGCAAAAGAGACATAATCGAGTTCTAAATTAAATACTTTTTAATTCTAAGAACTTTAAAAACAACAAAATTAAATGCCCACAAACATTTCATTACACATATTGTTGCATATGGGTTTCCATTTTTGTGCTCTGTATAGAACGTTCTCAACAAATATTCATCTAACATAGGTGGATGATAAGGGTCTTGTATTTTGGTCTCCTTGGTTCTTTGACAAATTACTTTGATTTACTAGATACTTTGTCATATCTTAGCCCGGCAGAATAGCGGCTGCCTTTCATTAGTTATCTGTTTTGGGAGATAAAAGTTGAGGTAGAGAAAGTCCTTCACTACTTCAAAGTTTATGCTACTACTATATCGAAATATTTATAATAGCAACATTTTTTCACAACGAAAACAATCGTTTATGGTTGAATGCTGTTCGTATTGTGTCTTCAAATTCAAAAATACCTTCTTCAAATTTTAATTGCATAGTTTTTGGAGATAAACATTCAACATCGAATTGTTATGTTTTAAAACATACTTTCAGGAGTGAATAACATAGAATTTTTTTTTAACAGCAATCTTTTTCGTTATTCTCACTATATTTTAAGTATGTATTTTAAACCATTGCAAAAAATCAAAGATATAATAAAATAAAATAATTCATACAGATTTTTTGAATTCTGTAAAAGACCTGAGTAGACGGGTATATTTAGTTACTCAAAGACCAAGTAGCAAGTTCCTTCTTTTATGGTCAAGGGATACTTTGACAAGTAACGAAAACAGATAAAAACAAACAAGTTCTATGAGTTAATGAGTTCCTACAACAGGTATTACACACCTCCAAGAACAGGTGGCTCCAAATAAGTGACTCGCAGTGTACTCCTAAAAAAAAAATACCCTCTTTTTTGGGATCAAGGGGCACGCATTGTTTAATCAATACATCCTTAGCTACTCGATTAAAATATTAAACTTAAATCAAACGCTGTAGCCACTTCATAAGAGTTTTTCTTATATGTAATTTCATAAAAAAAAAACAGAATTTTCGAGTAGAAACTAACTGGTATATTGCTTTAAAATATACTGTTTTTAAGTTCCACAAGGTTTTTGCTTTAAATATTTGCAAGTGTTTTTTGTTTAGTTTCTTAAAACAATATTTGTATCAAAATTTGAAAATTAATTTTTATTATAAACTTTTATATTAAACTGTGCTTGACTTCGTATATATGTAAGAATATTTAAAATAATACAACTTAATCGGATCTGTTAGTTTACTGTGCCTATAACTCTTCAACCTATGGCCGTGCCTCACACAAATCCGGTGGTCAGAAAATATTTCAACATGTCATGGGTTTGATTGTTCCATATGTACCATGTCTGAAGTCAACCAAATGTTGGCGTTGTTGCATTTTTGTGGGAAAAATTGTGCTTAGGACAGCCACTCATCTTGAGCAATTTATATATAATTAAAATAATTTAAAGACAATATCAATACCAACTGAGCTGACAATTTTTTTTAAATAGGTTTTATGTGTATAGTCGTCTTGTAGTATTCAAAACTAGATGCCATTATGAACTGCTATCCACCTTTTAATCGATTGCAAATCATAATCAACTAACAAATTGATTCAGATCGGCAATATTACAGGAACTGTTTACGATAAAAATGGCTGCCGACACGCGAACACGCTACACAAAGTAGCCATTTGCGAAACATGGAAACTCTTAGTTAATCCCACGAATTTCTAGGACCAGGCTTTGTGCTTTGTTAATGGTCATCCCAAAGGCCAGGCGCAACGAGAATCGCAGCTTTTTGAAATTATATGACTTTTAGTTCAGGTAACAAAATTTAAACAAGATCAACGCAAACAAAATGATTTTCATATATAGATAGATAGATGGATAGATAGAAGACAGCTTAAGAAAACTTTTCAACTTAATTTTTCAACTAACAACACTTTTATACTCTGTTGGCAATTCCCCCCACTGTCTCTTTATGACGAAGTCACTAAAAAAATTTCTAACCTGCTCTCGTCATTGACATGCTATTGTTGATGTCGTCATTTCCAAAGTTCTTTGCTTAAGCCACTGAGCCCAAACAATTTAACTGAAAAGGCTTCTTAAGTTCACGCTACTGTTCTCTTAGCTCTACTTTTCTTTGTCTGACTGAGAAATAAAGGTGTGTCGTGGTGGCAATGCTATTAAAAACAACGTAGCTAAATCAATATTCCTCGAATTCCTTTTTTAAATAGATTTGTTTATTGTTGGTTTGGTGCCCTGGTGGTTGTTGGCACACTTTTATGTTTAGTCACTGAAGAATTCATTTTTAGTATGTAACGTATCCACTACCTACTCACAGAGGTTTTCAATGGGAAAAGATTAAGAACCTGTTTGCAGGCAAAATAAGATTTAACCAGTCTCCAAAAGTTACCAAAAGTGTATTCATTTAGTCGAGGGTTTTCCCATGATTAATCGGCTTTCATTGACATGAAGGGACATCACGAATCCAAGAGTCAGTAAAGTGCGTAAAAATGTATCTTTAAAGATTTTCTGTGCTCTAGTATGCACAACCATTGGTATGGTGGTATGGTAGATTTTATTTTGTTTTGAAAATACATTCAAAAGATACGCAGATACTCACCATATAACCATTCACCAAAGTGAAACTTATTGACTGTCCGTGTCCGCCCAGCAAAAGCGAATTCAGTTCTAAGTTTCCCGGCAAAGCGGACAGACATTATACCGGACTGACGGTTCCAAACAATAAACAATCATTTTTTTGTGCTAAAATATATAGATTAACGACTTGAATAAAAATAAATTAAAGAAAAAGAAAATAAAAACACAAAATTATCAAGAATCTTCGAAAGTCACCGGCTATTAAAAAAAAGTTTTAAGAATTGTTTTTATTTGTTTTTAAAATTTAAGTCTATTAACAAAATGAGTGATCATCATGTTGCAGTCCAGATGGATATGGCAGAAGCACAAAGGAATCGAGTAAGCTGAGTTTATCTTAATTATTTTTTTTTTTTAGATTTAATGAGAGAAAGATACCGCGATATCGCACAGAATCTTAGTCATCCCAAAGCGAGAAGAAAGAAATGTGTTTTTTTATGTTTAGCTATGCATTTTGTAAGTTGATGTTGGCCGCCTGACCATTCATATGCCAACACACAAAGACAAGTCCATTGAAATTTGAATTCACAAAAAAAAAAAAGAAAACAACAATAAAACATGAATAAATAATAAAAAAAACCTGTAACTCAGCCATTCGACCGCATCTGTATCTTTTTACCAAAGTTGGGTTATTGTATTTATGAGAGTAAGTTCTGCGAACCTGTTTTAATGGGTTTTGGCAGATTTCCAATATTGTGCTAAACACCGGTGAGTTTCGAGAAACTTATTGTATTTATAAAGATGCTTATCTAAACAATATCATTAGCTTTTTAAATGTCTTTGGGAAAATTTAATGTTTTCAAAACAATTCAGTTCAAGTGGAGGAAGTTTTGATTAAAAACCATTTACTTGTAAAAGATACAGATGCAGATTGAAGGTTGAATCACATTATATTTTATACTTAAAAAAAAAACTATCATCACAAAATATAAACAACACTCGAATTGGTGGGAAAAACAGTCGCGTAGAATTTAATAGGGATGCAATTTAGGAACTTTATAGCTTCGTAAACATATTCCAGAACTTTATAAGACTTAATTTAAAACAATGCTTAAATGAGTTCCAATCTCATTTTATATTTTATAATTTTATATGGCATTTACTTAAATTGAATAGCGAAATACCACACTTCTCTTGTGATTGATATAAAATTCTTTTGATAAGAAAAAAAAATTAGAACTTACTTGATAATTTTAACACATTGCGAAGAAAAATTCTTTTTCGGTTTTGTTTTGGAGAGATGATAACATTCGTTCGCCAAATGCAATGCATTATTCTTTAAAGTTTTTTTTTACTTGCTCTATAGGGCAAGTATTGGTTTCGTGCAGAAAAAAAAAATCGAGGTTTTAATCAAACATGACATTACGATGATGGAGAAGCCCAAAAAAGTGGTTTTCGCCATACCGTCCGTCGGTCTGTCTGTGCGGATGTGCGGATGTGCGGATGTGCGCTTTTTCACGTCATGCTACAGCCTAAACGGCTTGACGGATTTTCTTCAAATTTGGTATATAGCAGTTTGAAGAAAAACGGTTGCTGAGGTTTTTTTTATTTTGTTTTAGCCCGGCTCAAACTGGTACCTTTCAAGTAACGGTTTTTTTCAATTTGGATTTTCTCGAAAACGGCTCTAACGATTTTGATTAAATTTATATTTTAGCTTACTTTAAGCATTTCTAACAAAACTGCGTTTTTTGTTTTTGCCTCAAATGGTCGTAACGAAAATCAGGTGTTAACGGCTTTTTTTCAAATAGCCATAAGTTCACAACGGCGTGATTGAATTGACTCAAATTTCGTTTGACATAGTTTTTCATAGTCTTCTATAGGATGGTTTAGTAAATTTTTCACTGAAGCCTTTCTAAACGGTGGCTTCCATACAACGAGCCGTTAAGTTTAAGCCAACTTTTTTTGGTTTTTTCTAATTTTCTCGAAAATGGCTCTAACGATTTTGATTAAACTTTGTGTGTTATATTATTTTAGTGTTTTGAAGAGAACTGCGTTTTTAGTTTTTGGCTAAAAATGCAAATAACGGAGATCTGCTATTAACGGCTTTTTTCAAATGGCTATAAGTTGTCAACGGTTGCATCGAATTCACTCAAACTTTGTTTGGTATAGTTCCTTACAGCTTCCTATCAGATGGCATTGATTTTTTTTCATTTTCTCTTTTTTAAATGGTGGCTCCAATACAAAGAGCCACTAGATTTTGGCCATTTTTTTCATTTTTTCTAATTTACTCAAAAAAGGCTACCCTGATTTTTATGAAACTTTTTATGTAACATACATAGAATACTTCAAACAAAACTGCATTTTTAGTTTTTTGCTATACATGATAATAGCGGAAATTGCTTTTAACAGTATTATTAATTTGGCCATAAGTGGACATTTGTATCATTTGTAACACCCAAAAGATAACGTCTTATTTTAAATATTAAAGGTTTCTTAACGTTAGCTCCCATATATCGAGTTTTCCAGTTTTTGCCAAATTTTTTTGGTTTTTACCAAATTTTTCAAAAATGAATTGTTCTTATTGATCGAAAAGTTTGTTTTCATCGTACTATTGCACCAACAGAGCAAGTACGTGCGACTCAGTCGTGCATTTTATTTTTCGAAGAAGTGCTGCGAAAATACTGATTTTAATATTTTCATCTAGAAAAAAAGATAGAAGATATTTATGAAAAAGTGGGCGTTCGGGGAAAAATGCATTTTTTCATTTTATGGTTTCCATTTTTTGAAATTTACAGAGTGAAAAGAATCATTGCAACTGTATGATCTTCAACAGTTTTGATGCAACAAATACGTTCACGTAAAAAAGGTTTACAGTTTCTCAAGCCAATTGTTAACGTTTGCTTTAAAACGCCTAAAAATGTATTTCAGCCTGGAATGCAGAAAGTGCTTTTGTTGTTATTAAACAGTTTAGGTATAAAATAGTTCTGAATTGCCTCTACATTTTTAAGTCTCCAATAAAGAGCTTATCATAATGTAGATTTTTAATTTTCAGCTAAAAAGGTATCTTTAAGTAAAGTAGTTCTGAAACTTGAATTGCATTTTAAGGCAGAAAAATTAAAAGTCTGAATGAGAAATTCTAGAACTATATTATTTAATTCGCATTAAATGTTCCTCTTAAAAAAGATTATTAAAAGCTATTTGCATTTTTTTTTTAATTGTCATGACAAATATCACATTGACCTTAAATACAGTAATGCTCTTCGTGAGTAGCGCTCCTTGCATTTAATAAATAACCAACTTCACTTAATTCATGCAAAAATAATTGAGAGATCTCTTTGAATTGACGTATCTGTTCCACCAATGTAATCGCACAAATATTTTGAATCAATTATCTCATACACAATGGAATTCTATTCCAAGCTTAAGATTATCATACCGCAATGACTTCTGATTCGATTTACTCACATCACAGCGATTATCTCAGAATAAAGTCACAGCAAGTATAGTACATACATATTTCATGACTTCCTTTAAAAAAATATCTCTGCCATGATTCGGCCTCAAATAATTAATGATGAATAAATAAATCAATGCATGTACATTACATTTGAGAAAGGTGTGGAAAACCATGTTTGGATATTTCAACAATATTTTTCTTAAATTCAGTCATCTTGCAAAATTTTGTTTGTGCTTTATTTAAACTGATTGGAATAATAATATCTGTAACATAATTTCAAGCTGCAACATATACTTTTATCAATACTACGGTTAGCACGAGAATATTAGAAAATTAAATGTATACTTCTGGCTTATCAGCTTACCAAATTAAAAAAAAAATGATAACGAATGCAGTACAAAATTGAATTAATTAATGTTAAATTAAGACCTCTGTGGTCTTCAACTGATTGTGCTTGAAAATATAAATACTTTTTGTGTCCCAACATTGGGAATTGCTGCGATTTTAATTTTTCGTTGTATCAAATGCCCGAGATACTAAAAAAGTTTGAAATGTTTTCTTTATAATTATTCTTTGAACCGCAGAACTTTATTTCCCTTCTAGACAATCTGAGTATAGGAGTGTTGCACCACAAATTATGTTTCAATACTATATGTGCAATGCTAGGATAGTGTTTCACTATAATCTATTAACGAGTCCTTACTACTTCGTCTGGTTGTTTCTTCGAAAACTATTCCTATCCATTGTATTCCGTTAGAAACTCCCATCAACTGTCAACTGTTTCGTGTTTTCAACTATCGATTTTTTAATCATGTTCAAATATTTTTCTTTGTTGGACTTAGAAAAAAAAACTTTCCATTGAAAAACCCCAAAGAAACAATTAAAATGTTCACTACCAATCGCATTGCGTGCAAGAATAGATTATCATCACCTATGCATTCTGCAATATTCGTTTAACAATAATGCAACAGAAACATGGGAATACACATGCTATAGCAGATATTGCTTTAAAATGTTCATGATTTCTTTTTTTCCCTCGCAGAAATGTTTTCAATTTTAATTTATTTTGTTGCTCATTTCTCATTTGATTGTTGAACTTTTATCATTATACTCGTACAAATTAACGCAATAAAGCACCACTACCATTCGGCTACTGGAATATTGGAATCATTTAATTGAATCATTTTGTGTTGAATTCAAAATTAATTAACTGTTCAGGTTGAATGAACTAATTATTTCTATTGATTTATACTTTATACTTTAAGCTTTGGCGAAGCAAAAAATATCTATTCTGAGTAATTGATGCACCTCATCTACATTTGACTAATACCACCGGATTAACTTCCGGTATTTCTATTTGATGAATAACATTTTCAAAGAAAAATACCATCTGATATGTATATTATATAGTTAACCGAATACCCACCCTCATAAAAAGATTTTTAATTATTCTTTTACTGTCAGAGTTGTATCTATTGAGTGAATCACGTTAAAATAAAATGCATGACTGAGTTGCACGAACTTGAATTTATGCTTGCAGTTGCCAAGGTGTTTAAAACTTTGGAGACAAAGAAAATGCACAGTAATTTTGAAAACAAAGGATGTGGATTTTTACCCCAAAAATATGAGTTTCAAATTTTTTTTTTTTTCAAATCAAAGTTGCATCTAATTTTTTGTCAACCAAAAGACTGACTACTATACACATTTTATGTAGAATAAGGAGGTTTCTTCTACTTTTATCTGAACCTGAAATAAAAATTGATGCTTTTTATTTTAAAGTTCAGGTATTCAAAAATCAATTTACGAAAAATGTTTGATTAAGTATGTATATTTTTTTCTTCTAGTCAGCATCAAGATCAAGAGGCAGATCCCCATCTAGATCTCCTGGACCACGAAAACGAATAACCAGAGCAGGTAAGTTTATATTCCTGTTTTGACATAGAAGTGTTTTATTTTAAATATTGAATTCTTAAATCAGATTTGATATAGATAAAAATATTTCAAATTAGAACAACTTTGATTGAATTAAAATTCACTTCGAATTTTTATCTAAAACTGATACACTGTTCAATGAACAGAAATTGTTCTTTAATTTCCATTGTATATGAAATACAAAACTTTAAATATATGATAGTTCTATTATCTCTTTTTTTATACCTACTCGTTTCATCTATCAAAACATTTTTTTTGCCAGTGTCCGAAGCTGAAGATGACGGCAACGATGATGGACCAGATATTTTAGACCCAACACAAGGAGTTGATGATGGCCTACTAGATTCTGAAGATAAAAACAAGAAAAACGATCCCACAATGCCAAATGGCGCAGTAACACCCAGTGATACAAATAACGGACTACCAAGACGTCGTCCCAGTTTTTCTTTCCCCGGTTACAATGGTCCAGGAACAGTTATGATTGATGGGGTCGAAACACCCATTCCAGATGTAAATGCATACCAGCACAAAAAGACCCTTGCTCAGGGAATGATGGATTTGGCTCTACTATCTGCGAATGCTAATCAGCTTCGGTATGTTTTGGAGTCATACAAAAGACATCCGTACTTTTATCCGAGTTTAATTTTCATAAGCATGAGCATTATATTTCAAGTAAGTTCGAATTTGAAACTAAGATTTGAAATTTTAATTAATGTTACTTTTATCTTGTTTAATTAAAGATTGCAGTTGGTGTTGGTCTCATTATCAACAGTAAATACAACATCAAAGATGAAAGAGAAATATGCAAAGCTAATCGAATTAGTAATTTCACAATTATTGGAATATTCATTGTCACAGTGGTTAATGTATTTATATCTGCATTTGGAGTTGCAGATGCACCAAGTGGAACATAGGCATAGGGAATGTTTGAATATTGGGATTTCAAATAATGATACTCGAATACAGTTCTATTTTGCATTTGGCATTAGATTTTTATACTCATTTTATTCAGGCACCACTTTGTCTTAAGTCAGAAATTGTAAATAATAAAAAACATAAACACATTTTAGATTTTATAAAAGTAGAAGCAACAGCTTAATACTTTTTCACATTAAATAATTAATATGTTGAGAAAATAGACAAATTTTATTTATTTTCTTATCATACTCCATAATTTTTGTGTCTATGTTTTATTTGATTGCATCAATGTGATTGCGGAAATATTATTCATTTTATGGATTTGAAGGAATCGAAATTAAACTGTATTATTTATGTTTTAAATTCATTACATGTTTTATTTATTTATAGTGCTTTTTTAATGCCGGTTAACAAAAATCTTTTATTCAAAATTCTGCTTCTCAAAAATCTGCTCGTTTTGTTTTTAATTTACTTTTTTTATTTACAATTTAAAATATATTACCTATAGTTGTTGTTGATTTCAAGAAAACAATTATTACTAATTAAAAAGAGCAGGTAATAAAACAAAAACAACATAAAACAAAACAATCCAAGAAACTTAAGCATGAAATAAAGACAAACAAAACATACACATGTACGAGTACCTACAGCCAGGGTTGGCCGAATTAACTACACTACATTTACTACATCATTAACTACGCGTAGTTAATTCAATAAACTACACGCCTTATTTACTACAATTTGTTACGTTTGCTACATACACGTAGTAAATATAGACAAAATGGAATAATTGATATAAATTTATCAAGTATTAAGTTTAAGATTCGAGAATCAAGAGTCTTGATTAAAGACCAACGAACAACGATATTTAAGAATTTTTATTTGTATGTATTTTATAATGTATGTATATTTGTTGTACCTTATTGTATATTTGCACATTACAAATTACCTACAAAAATAAAAAAATCTAAAAGGAAAAATTGAAATCAAGTAGGCATTCAGTTTAGTTTTAATAGTCTTCCAAGAACAACCGATTTGCAAACTGTAAAATCGTAAAAAAAAGTAAAACTGACTGCTGACAGATAATTTGACAGTTCAAACTACGTCTGCTACATAAACTACATTTAACTACATTTAATTACATTAACTACATAAACTACGTAGCAGACGTAACAAATGTAGTTTTTTTCTAAAAAGTGACAGTTTGGCCAACTCTGCCTACAGCTAAACGAGGGCAAACGAACAATATTTTTTGAGCGACTTATGTAAGTAACAGTTGTATACAATGGTTCAACGCTGATCATCGTTTTTAAATTCTTGATCCGTGGATCAACTTATTAATCTGTGGATATCGGTGGGCAAACTCTGAAATCACCCTTGAACCACCGTCTAAGCACGAACCGAGGTCAATCGATTTTTAAACTTTGATCAGTGGATGAACCACTGTTGTACACTTGATAAGCAGAATTTTTAAAAAATATACGTTTTGGACGTGCATTCATTCATATTCATGCATTGGGACATTAATGTAATATATATTAGGTTTGTCTGTCTAAAAAAACACTCTGGAGTCTAATAATTCAATAACAAACAAATGAAAAATGTTTCCAATACCAAATACAATTTACCAAAACTCAATAATTGCTTTAAAACATTTTATTAAATAGATGTTCTCTTTTCTGCCTTTTCACTGGTGAAGAATTGAGATCTACTTATTCACCCAAGTGTCGAGTCAGTCGGTTTTTTCGTGGTCGTTTTTATTTTGCTCCCAAAAACTATGGTAACACTGTTGCACTGACTTCATAACCACAGGCATTGTACATATAAACTGTAGTACTACCACTTGAGGTGCACCATCTTCGACGGAAAACTAAGCTCTTGATATTTTTTGTCTAGATTACCATGGGAAGCAACAACAACAATTTTTTGTACGTTCCACCATTTTAATTGTTGTTGTTGCTTCCATTGTAATCTAGACAAAAACCTTTAAAATCAAGATCTTAGTTTTCCGTCGATAGATGGCGCACCTCAAGTGGTAATACTAGTTTATATATACAATGTTACAGGCCAGTAGTTTATATTTATATTTGGATTTCGAAAGAAAGTTAGGGTGGCATTGCGCATTAATGAAAGACGTCAAATTCCATTGTGTATCCGTGACGTAGAGCGCCAAGAAACATGTAGAACGTATAGAGCATAGAACAAAACAAAAATTAAAACGGGAAGGCGAAAACAAGAAGGCTAAAACTTCATGTGTGCCCGTGACGTAGATGCGCAGAACGCAACATAAATGAGATTTGGAAGGTGCTATCTTGTTTAGTTGTATCATGCGGGTGAGTACGTTCACGAAGAAGGAAAAATCCATTTTCTTAAATTTCGAATTAAGTTAATGATGTAAATAGCACTTTTCGAACTTAATTGAAGAGACTCATAAAGTTGTGTGATAGTGTTCCATGAATGCTACCCTTAATGTTTCCAAAGTTAATGTTTCTTCAATTCTAAATATATTATTTGAGAAATCGATTCCGATCAATCTGTTGTGAATATTCTCTTCCAATAAGCTTTAAGATTATGCAATATTGATAAAAAAAAAGCATTAAAGCATTAAATTGTTTTTGTTCAAGTTCTTAAGAACCCACTATTCGTCACGACTCTTCATGGAAAGTAGAAAGGAAACAATATTCGTTTCAAATACTTCAGACTTTAGAAACCAAGACAAGATTAAAATAATTTTTATAATCTTATGAATGCCATACCAGTTTTATTGAAACATTTATTAAAAATTTGTTAATTTTTTTAAAGAAAAATACTTTGAAAAATAAGTTAACATTACATGCCTTTGTGTTTTGTGAGTTTTGCAAATAATTGCGTTTAACATTTGCTTTTTAATTGATGTGTTTACTATAATTAACGTGTACAGTCAATATATAAAAATACAACATTACAACATTTTCACTTTTTTTTTTTAACTTATCCATATGAAATTAAAAAAAAAAAAAAACAACATCTAAATGAAGCAAATTGAAGGTGTGCACATTTTTAAAAAATGAAAAATTCAATAAAAATAGATTTGTATATTCTTTCTCTGACTATTTTCTACATATTTTTATATTTATAATTGTATAACTAATATCACAATACAATTGGATTTCAATGTCAAAATATTATCCAATCTCATCGAACAATGCAAAGCCTCCACCCCTGAGTCTTTGCGGTCTTTTTCTTTTTGTATTTTATTTATTTCTCGTTGGAATTGTCAAGTAGTTCAAAATCGCAAACCAATGAGAAATGATCGGAAGGATATTCATAGCTGGGTGTGCGGTTTTTACCAATCTCATCACCTTGTGGAAATTCCAGGCAGTTTTTAACCTAGGGATACAAAAAAAAAAATGAATATCTAACGTTCAATCAAAATGACAATCATTAAGTACTTTTAGTTGATCCTTGGAATAGAATACATAATCGATAGTATGACAAACTTCACCCTCTTCGCGGATTTTCCATGTGGTATAAGGTGGTTCACAATTGGCCAATGATTCTGCGTAATTATCAACAACATCTTCACTCTCTTCACTCTCCGAGCTCATTACACCTGATTCCAGTTTGTCCAATTCTTTTTTAATGTCCGCATATGCACTGGATAAGTTAAGTCCTTCACTGCTCAAAACCGTAGCATAAACTGGTTCTATTGGCTCTGCATTGAAATCACCACATATCACAATAGGACGTTCTCCGGCAAAGTTCTTGACAAAACGTATGAGATCTTTTCCTTGTTCATTCCGAAGCTTGGATAATAATGAACCATGGCGGGCTTTGAGATGAGTTGTGCAAACACAAATTTCTTTGCCAGTCGCTTTGACTTCCAGAGCTGCAGCAATAGCCACTTGATTGCTCTGAACACGCCATACTTCAAGGATGTGTGTTGCAAAGTTCTTCAACTCGAATTTGTCACGTTTGTAGAAAACGGCGCATCCATCGGGTCCATTGTTTTCTTCGATGTACAGGCATGGCGAGTCGGGTTTTGGGAAAAATATACCGGCATAGTTTTGGGTGCCGAGGATATTTTCCAGGAATTTAAAGTGATCAACTTCCTGTGAAAAAAGAAGATCTTTTTTAATATTTAATAATTGGTTCATAATGTTTTAGTTCTTAATCAAACAGATTTTTGCATTCATATAAAGGTAGCTATTAAGATTTGATTTGAACATAATGACAAAACGACGATAAGGAAGACAAAATGGGTTCCAGTCTATTTTATGTAAAGGATATGTTGAAGAGCCTTTGTTTTACTTATTCTAGGTTATTGAAGAAATGACTCTAGAGTACAAATTCAATTTTTAAAACATTGCAAGGATTGTCGTGGTACTTTAAAATGGAATAAACTAATAAATATTCGTTTTTATTGATTCTCACAATTTGAACAACATTTTTGTGAGATTATTTGATGTTATGCGCTCAAGAACTGAAAACTAGAAATGAATCTTGGATATATTTTTAAATCCATTGATCTTTGCTCAAGAAACAATCAATTTAAAGCAATAATGGCCAACGGCCCTGACAGAATTGTGGGATTTTATATTTTACTTTAAGAACTTTAAAGATCTGGATTAGAATTTGTAGGAGTTTGTCAATTTAAAGAATGCCTAAATAGAAGAATTTTTAGTTCGGAATTATGCATACAAATTACAATTAGAATTGCGAACAATTTGTATGCAACAAGCTCTTTGTTTGAATTCATACATTTAGATAAATAATATCCCAAAAATATTATAGAATCTGACATCAAAGTTTAAATTAACTTTAGCTCCTGTTTTCAATAACAAAATGTTTAATTTGCATGTTGTTTATTTAAAAATTGAAATAAAGCCATACCTGAAGACAAACGATATCGGGATTATTCTGCAAAATTTCTTGAACTATAAGGAACTTCCTGTGATCCCACGTCAAAGCCTCATCTGGACAACGAACAAATCCATCATTATTCTGTCCCAAAGCTATTAAAAAAAAAAACAACAAAAAGTTAGATAAGTTATGTGCATAAAATAAAAATTTGCCTTTCAAATGTGTGCTAAGCTAAACTTACTTTGTGATAGAATATTCCACTGTAACAATCGGATATGATTCGGTGCAGTTATTGGCGCACTACAAACTGAAATATACAAAAATATATAAAAATGGAATATTGTTTGAATAAAGATATTTTCCAATTTCACTCGTACCTTTTGAAATAGAATTCAATTGAAGGAAGCTCAAACCATCGGTTATATCTTTGGAAACCAATGGTGATGTAATTGATTGTTTCACAAAATATCTAGTCAATAATTGATGTGTTGTGTCTCCACGCAAATGTTTTATATGCTGCAACAATTCACTGGTACTCAAACCTTGTGGCACTTCAAGACTGTCATCCTGGGAGTCGATATTATTGATTTTTGGTGCTGAATTAAATGATCCCATCCTAAAAGTAGAAAACAATATGAACAACTGTTTGGAATAGTTTTAAATGGAGACAAAAAAAGAAACTCAGTCAACGCGTCTATCAGTTCATAGCAAATCAATCTACAAGAGGGAATGGTCATTTGTTGGAAACAATTAATCACAATATTATGTAAAAAAAACCGAAATAAAACTAAGGTGTGAGAGCCTAATGAATAAGTATAGTCAATCATCAAATTCCATGCTTTTTAGAATTTAATCAATCCAAATACAATAGGGAATGAGACACATTCTATTAGATAGCATTTGATACTTACAGAGCAGGTAATTTCCAAATAATGTTCCGCAAAATTAAGAATTTGAAATAGTCAGTCACCAAAAAGGTAGACGCATTAATTTTTGCCATAACCTTATACAAATTTTTGGGGGTATTTTTAGGACTGATTCTTTGGTTTGATATCAAAACGCGCAGTGTAGTCGAGATATCATGAAATTTGCTTCCTAAATTTATTGGTGATGAGCTCAGACTGAACTGTGTATAGAAACACACAAAACGCGATGGAAAGGAAAGTGGTTTGAATGAAATGAAAATTTAATTATTTATTTTATTGTATAGCGAATCCACTATTAAATGCTGAAATTGAATAAAAGAAAGTCAGGCATTCAAACATTTTGTTCAATCAATGTATCGAGAAGAAGTTAACTTTACAAATCGGTCATGCGAGCATTGAAACACATAATGTACAGAATAGACTTTGAGAACACAAAATAATTTTGTTCAATTCTACAAATTGTTTAGACTATACGAATTTTGAATTGTTATTTTGATGCATTTAAATCTCAATATATTCAATATTTCTTTCAAGAAAGAATGTTTGTTGTATGCATGAAAACAGAGGCAAAACTAAATAAGCTGAATGTTAGCTAATTTCTTTTTTAGTAACTTTTTCCATATTAAATTTCATCGAAATCTATCCTGAAACGTGTAAAGTTTTAAGGAACTAGAAAGAAATGTTGAATTAAATGTATATTCAATGGCAGTATTCTAATTTAAAATTTTGAGTTAAATGTATTCTCCGATGAATTTAAAATTTGTCTCCAGCTATAATACAACAACATTAAGATTTCTAAGCTTGAAGAAGATCGGTTCGGCTACTGAGACTTCAACATTCAACAAGAAGAACAACCAGATAAAATATGTAAGGCATATCTTATAAGTTTACATCTACGCAAACCTCAACTTACCCCTAGGTGCAATATATTACAATCTTTGGATAACACAATTAAAATGGACAGTTTATTAAACCAAAAACGAATTAGGTATAATTAGTTTGAGTGACCTTTAAACTAAAACTTCTGTGACTAAGATTGATTGATTTTACTGTCTTTTAGTTCTCTAGCTTTTGCTAACTAACAATGCATTTCTTCCACAAAATAAATTGTACCACCTACTATATTTAATAGTCATATGGGTTTTCCTTTAGATAATTAAATCTTATCACTGAAACTGAAATAATGGTATTTCCAACTTTTAATTAATGAACGAATTTAACAATGAATCCGCACAAAAAAGCAATCTTTTTTGATTTACCTGGTTAGCATGACCTTTTGCAGATAAGATTTTCTGTCATTTTTACACGGCATTTTTTGATTTTGCTTCATTTTAAGATTTCTTTCCATTGGGAATTTTTTTGTTTGTCAATATCAAATAATTTATAATTTATAGCAGATTAATGTTTTTTTTTAAACAAAACAAGTTTAACAAGCAACGAAAAAATTTATTGCGAAAAGAACACACACTTTATTCACATTAAACTTTACAACCGATACAGAATGCGGTTGGTACAAAACTGATCACTCACTAAACCTCAGATCTTAGAACTCAAGTAAATGTATCTGGATAAAGTATCGCACGTGCAGAAAACATTCTTTTCAAAAAAAAAAAAAAAAAATTACTTCTATACTTGTTTTGCATTTTCTGAAATGAAGAAAAAAAATGCCTATTAACATTATTTTGTTGTTTACAAAAGACACTATGCAAACTATATAGGAATGATGTTCGATGGCGTTGAAAAAGTATATAAATATTTTTTTTTGTACTCGCATAAATGCAAACATTTGTGATATCTTATCATCTCTATACTCTTCTCCAGATGCTTGCGGACAAAGACAATTGAATGGCTTTAACATATATTTTGAATTCTCATTCAAATGAATGAGTCGCTATTCTTCACAGTCTCACTACAATAAGCAACAATATATCGAACTAAAATAATAACAAATGCAAAGTAAAATAAAAAAGAATTTATTATAACGAGATGCGCATGCATATACATATGATTGGCGTGTTTTGTTGATCTTCAGCTTCAGTAGTCAATTTGTGGCGCTATATGTGCGGGTATTTCATGGATTTGTTTATGTTGATTTGTTTATCTAGATATCCGCTGATGAGAGCGCACGTGGTTCTATAGCTCGGCATTTCTTAAACATATTCCAAGTCGAACAACTATAACATTGAACGTGAACTTTATGTTATAGCATTGCACAAATAGTTTATGTTTATTGATGGAAAAGAACTATTGAATTCCTCGCGTTATTATCAATATCAAGAAATTGATACTTTTTCTAATTAATAATACAAATTAAAAATTCATCTTCAATATCATAAAGCTTAATTGTGGTGTCGTGGAATATCAAGTAGGTACCTCAACATAAATTCGAATTATTATGCGAATATTTGCCAATATCTGTCAGATAATCTGCAATCTCTTTTCTAGAGATCACAAATAAGCACTTATATAGTACTGGATCGATTGATGCTTCAACAATTATTTTCGTTGTTAATGATTTTGGGAGAACCTTTGGCCCTCTACCCACATAAATGAATAAATGGGTTCAGAATTTCATGATGCTACACGGTAGCAAAATGGAAGCTTGCAGCAGAAGAACAACTGAATATATTGCATTTGAAACCTGAAGTGTAGTCGGAAATTAAGATAACTTTGGTATCAAATTTGTAATTACCAACAATTTCTTCTGGATCTTCAAGTTAAATTTTGTTGATTTGGTTAAACAAGTTTATACTATTGGAATCGGTATTTGATAGTTAGTTCACTCTCGTAATAAGGGAACAGATAAAAATGATTGAAATCCATTTATTGAAAACAATTTTGTTCAAACCCAAACTAAATTCTGAGGTTAGACTTCATCATTGAAACAAAACTGACAGATGAGAACAGAAATAGAATCTAACAAATTCAGTAAAACTATTGAACTTCAATTGTTAGAAATGAAAATTAGCTAATCATGAAATCGATTTGAATCAATGAAATATACTACAAATAGATTCATAAATAAAATAATTTTTTTTTATTTCAGTAAGAGAATTTTGAAATCGAAACCTCCATTTCGAAACCAAAAAAGTGCGATTTGGTTTGAAATAATTGTTTAAAAGCGGAAATAGAAATTTCGATTAAAAATTAAATTAATTAAAGTCTGCACCAACTAAACTCTTAGAGGAATTAAAAGCAGCATTTATGAAGCTGGCAACACAATTGCAACTCAAATTTACAAAAATGTAAATCAAATCGAAAACTCTTGTTGGAATCATCTATACCTATAAATAACTCGCAATGATAAATTTCTTTGTAAGTTTCTAAATACAAGATCTCTTACACGAAATAAAATTAAAAAACAGTTTTTCAAAATTGAATATGTAATTGAACTGGAAGCTTTCGGTTTTGGGTTAGACGAATCAAAAGCGTTCGTTTCAAAATAAAACGCAACTCAGACATTGTTTGCAAAAAACATCAAGATTAAGTTCAAATCAACGAATTGATGATTAATTGACAGAAATGTAGTGTTAAGAAGCTTTAAATTTTCATCTTCTCAAAACTTTTCTATCACTTCTACATCTTAAGTAAGCAAATATATAAAATGCAAAGTTTTTTTTTTTTAAATAAATTTGAACCGTCTCCTTTTGATGATTTCTGATTTTTCTTTTTTAAATGTGTTAAAAATTAAATGCTAAATATTTCCTTCAACACCTACACCCTCCCCCCTTCACAATGCTGCAGAGCTTTTGTGATTCACTGGGATATCAGGGGAATAGCCAGTCAAAAACAGTCTTTGAAAAAATTTAATCTTGTTAAAAACGAGGTAATAATTCATTCACGTATCCAAAGAAAAACAAACATCTTCTTCATTGATTAAACATTTTCGACAAAAATAGAATTTTTCATTTTAAAAACTCGGGAGTAAAAAACTCAAAAGTAATGAAAGTATTTTTTCTTCATCAACATTTTTGTATAAATAAAACACAAGCTAAAAAGTCTTTTTACTTTTTACTGAGAACGAGAAGTATAAAGCTTTACCCACAATCTTTAACCATGAATAAGTTCAGAGTTTGCACAGACATAAAACATCAAATGTGCGTTTGGCTTATCTACAGCAAGCGAAGCAAGAAAAAAACTAATTCAAAACAATTGATAAGTCAATGCCTGAAATCTAGCTCTCATGTGGTATTTAATAACGCAATTACGAAGGACAATCACTTAGAACAAAATTTTGATTAATAAAACCCTCACACGGTCGTTGCTGGAGGTTTTTTCTTAAATGTAAAAAATATCTTATCAACATTTTGACAGCTGTCAATGTCATAAAGATTATAAAAAAACTTTTATGTGTTAAAGGAACTTTGTTTGCAAGGAAAATCTATTTTAAAGTTTTAGTTTGTCCGAACCTAGGACAATCTGAGAAATAATAATATTAATATAGTTATTGTGCAAAATGCCAATGAACTTCTTCTAAGAACGTCAACCTGACAATTGCATCCAGACAAAACACTTCACAATAAGCACCTACTTCAAATTAGTATATTTTGACGCGTCGTTGTCGCGTCGCGTCGTAGCATAGATTAGTTTTCTTTTGCATTTTATCTATTTAGGTCAAAAACGTACCCCATCACGAGTACATTGAAGTGGACTTATTTTTATAAACGATCTCAATGGTACTCAATACAAACATAAATATTAAAATATATTTTAGTTTTTATTTACCTTGGAATGGGAACCACAACACGTCGTGTAAAAGTCCTAGATGAAACAATCAAACGCGATGACTTAAGAAGAAAATCCATTTCGTTTTTTCTTTTTGATTCTCTGTTTTACACAAAATTTTAAGTATCGAAACACGAAAAAGTAACACAGGGGCGAGGTGTGCAATAATATCACTTTGATAAAAATTACTTTACTTTTATATTATTTTCAATATATATGTAATTTTTACTTGTTTTTTTTAACAAAGATTTTGAAATGATATCATAAATGATAAATAAAAAGTTCTTATCGTTATCGAGAGAATCATTATATCGAATACTCGTTTGAATGGTACACAATCCTCACAATCCTATAAAAAATAAATCAAAGAAATAATGAATAGTGAATAAAATTTAAGAAATTTGAAATCAAGAACAAAAAACTATAGTTTTTAAAAATAAATAAAGTCATTTTTAGTGAAGCGTTCGAAAACGTTTAAAGAAAGTTCGAAAAGTGTTTGTGAAGTTAAAAACTCAATAAGATGTACATTTTTGTTGTGATTATATTTATCACTCTTTTAACTTTTAACAATGTCAATATTTAATAGAAAATATGAAGACCGGTTATACTAATAAGCTAAACCTATAAAATGAACCGCCGAAAAATCGATTCATCTATCAAATAGGTATCAGCATGTTTGGTTGATAAAAGTCTTAGCCAAATTTTCTTATGCAGTTTACTCGAGAGTGGTTACTGTTTATTAGCAATTTTCAAGGGTTACCAATTAGTACTTAAATTAAGTTAAAATATAATCCACCTATTAGTTGAAGCACCAATCTTCCGCAAATCTGAACATCCACACAATAAAACCAGATTAATGAAGGAATGACTGAGTAAATACAAATATTCCGATTGCACCCAAAATGAATGCCTAACTAAAGAAATAATCTGTAATTTAATCGAGAGTAAATCAATAGAGAGTGATATATGCGGTTGAATGGCAAAATAACAAAATATGATTAAATTCAAGAAGTTTCATTTACAAACTAGAAACAAAATTGTCAGAAGTGGGATACATCTAATATATTTTGTTCGCTCAATGTGTCCAGTGATGAAAATGGTTATTTACAATTACAAAACGAAATCTTTTATGCTCCAGGAACATATACAAATTTATGTGACATTTATTAACAGTTCAATAAACACAAACTATAAAAAATATTGCGAAAACAAATCACTTCAGAAAATTTTAATTCACAGTATGAGATTTAAAACCTTGGACCAGCTTACTTCCATGTTTTTTTCACGCTTTCAATTTGATTGCACAATGAGCGATCACAATGGAAAAATGCTGGGGAAGCATGAAAAAGTGTGACATTTACTAAAATAGTTAAATTTTTTACGATGTAACTGTGAAAAGAATAAATCCCTTTTTTATTTATCATTAGCTAAGTATATTGGAGTCTAGTACGATCTTATGGATAACAATCCATATGGTCTGGGAATAATAATCTGGTGGGAATAATAGATTGTGAGTTTTACTTTTGTATGAAGATAATTTTCAAGTGAACTTCACAGGCATGGATAGCAAAAAATGTATGTATTTGAAAAATGTGGAAGGAAAAAAGTAACAAAGTAATTATCCCTCAGCAGACCACGAAATTGAATATTGAAACAATCTACTCTTTCATTTTTATAAGTTAATTATATTATGCAAAAGTTTCTCTCTTGGCACACAATTTATTATTTTTATGTCATTTAAAGTGAGTACAATTTAAAAAAAGTATCAAAATTTCACGTGTTGACAAATCAAAACTCAACCATGTTTTTTACTATAAGCTAAGTTGCTTAGTTATTTTTTGTTTCACTGGAAGTGAGCAGGTACTAAGCTAAGATCAGTGAAATAAAAAAAAAAAAAATTCCATAATCTTTCTTTCGTAATGTGCTACCACGAGTGAAAAATCTTTGTATTATTTCCAAAGACATAATATGGAATGTAAACTTATGCATTTCTTGAAAAAATTTTAACATACGAATTTTTTTTACACCTGCCTCGTACCTAGGTTTATATTAATTCAACATTTCAAGTCAAATATCTTCCCGGAGGGAACTTTTAATTGATTTCCAATTGTTGAATTTTAAAAGTGTAATTAAATTATAATATAGAAATAAATTAAATGATGCTTAGAAAAAGTTAATGGATATTTCATCAGACTTTTGACGTAGCTTTTGACCGGCAAATGAATTAAAATATTGAGTACTTAGTTACGCTTAAAAAAACCCCTTGCATTTGCATTTTATTTATTAATCTATTTATGTGAACTTCATTACAGATTTCAAAATGAATCATGAAAGCTGTTGGAATAATGTGATTTCCCCTAAGCAATTTTAGTGTTTTGGAGGAAACACAAAAACCACTGAAATAAAATTCAAATTCAGTCCCTACTTTAGGAACCAAGAAAGAACTATTTGTCAAAAAATGTCGTTTCCCTAAAAACTGGAGGGAATACTACTTTTATGAATTATAATGCAAAATGTAAACTCATCGGATTAATGGCAACCCTATACTTGTAAGCAAAGATGTAAATACTTAATTCTTCCGTAGAATCACTTCAATCTAAGCACCAAACCATTATGTATTTCGCATTCTAATTAGTTACATTAGTGATTTCTAGAAACCTACTCTCGGCTACTTAACTTAACATCCAAATCAAGCAGCAAACACTCACTCGTCTCTTTTGGCAAATAAGTGGCGATGGCGACCGACGCGACGCGATCTGACGTCAATCTGTCTACCATGTCAAAAAATACGGAGAAAAAAATAAAAGTATCTTATATGTACCTATGTTGTGTTAACTAGTTTTTGTAAATTATTTTTGTATTTCACAGTCAAGTGCAACCAGATCCAGTTTAGTCAGAGATGTAGACGACGATTTATAAGGCAAAATGGGAAGCACTCTATAAACCCAATAAACGGGCCCCACAGTCACTTTATTTTTTATTTTTTTAAATTGTTACCTCACAAGATACATCAGCAAGTCCCGTGGTGGTTCATATTCACTTCCGATTTCAATCTTGGATTCATTGGGTGCATGCGAACCGGTGGTGTCGGAAGCAGCCAGGCGTCGTTGATTCTGCTCGCTGTCTAGTTCCATTTCAACTCTGCGAGCTGCTAGGCGTCTCTTGACCGCCGGCGAGGTCATTGCTGAGGTTTTAGCCAGGGCTTCCGCAATGGCGAACTTTTCACGAAAGTCCTTCAGCCATCCACTTTCTTGGGGCGTAGTTTGCAACGATGACGGATGTAGCTGGCTGACAACGGCTACATTGTCGGTGTCGTCGGTGACAGCAACGGCGGATGTTGATGCAGTGTTGTCAATTATATCCGAGACAATCTCGATCAGTTCAGGGACATCAACAGAGTCATTTTGTTGTTGGGAGTTGTCGTCATCAGTTAGGCCCAACATGTTAGTGAGAAATTGCTTGCGTTGCATATCAATTCTCGATGGGGGCCCAACGAGGGGTTGATGATGATGGATATCCTCGTTGAGCAACTCATTGGGTGGGATTTGTGTTTGTGATGGAACTTCACAGCAGCACTCCTTGGTGCATAGTTTTTTGCATAATTCTGTCAGGGGACTATTGTCACTGGATGAATTCTTACAACTTGAACAAGGAGCTTTGACCTTGGAGTCGCCTTTCAGGGATATTTGATCCTCATTTCTTGGAGCTTCTAGAATTTCAAAATCCTTTTCCACATATTCGTCTATGGAACTGCCTCCACTGCTGTCATTAGATTCTCGGATGTTGAAGAATAACGGAGGACGTTCGAACTCAGGCGACAGACCGTCCTTTGACAAACTTGAGTAATTCTTGAAGGACGGACTAGACAAATTCAAAAGCAACGAAGTCACGGGCATGGATTTACCAAGCGATGGACGACGCTTATGGCCAATTGTCTGCTGCCCACCGAAGGCACTTTGATGCGATTGCATGGTGACAAAGAAAGTGCGTTGGCAGACTTGTTTTTATGCGATCAATTCACGATAAGGACACACAAAAGTCACGACAAAAATATAATGTTTTTCACTTGGCCAAATTGTCCTTCAGAAAGTTTGTGAAAAATTATTTAAAATGTATCTCACACAAAAGATACAAAGAGAATCACAAAAGAATACACCAGAAAATTAATAATACTTTTTTTTATTTATTCACCGAGAACGCACGATTTTATATTGTATAGGGTGTGCGCGCGCAATTGCACGCTTAGAACATTAAGCTAGTAATCCGAGAGACGATGGAAAATCTTTATTTATATGGTCCAAGCCGAGGCTATCGGCATTCTGATTCAACGTGCGAATAAAAAATAAATACAAAAAAAAATCTGCTACTATACCCAAGGGGGTATGAGGGGCCTGGAGTAAATTAGTAGTATATTCCGAGCAATAATGATAAAATAAATATAAAAAGTGAAAAGCACAAAAGTGAGTGCGCTTTGTAGATACTTTCGTATATTGTACACTACACACGATCAAGTGAAGAAAGAATAACGCGCTGCTGTTGTACCAGAAATACAATTTCGTACTAAAGAATTAATTTATATGAAGAATATCTCGATATAAATTTTTTTACTATAGCGAGGAAAGGAATAGGAAATGGAGGGGGAGACAGCCACATCTGAGACATAGTACAGAGAGAAATAATTATTATCATCATTCCCCAACCCCATGCCCATTCCCACCTTGCCACCATGATTGATTGTTAATAAACAGTATCTGTTGAATACTAATGGATAGTTTAAATCAATCTGAAGAATACTGTAAACATCTCACTTAAGACAAAAACAAGTGGGAACTCATACACACTTCTTAATGCTTCAATCTATGGGTAGGAGCACGTTTGGGTAGATTGGGTGTGGGTAAGTATTTTAATTTTTATAATGGCAACAAAGGGTATGGGTTTATAGAGACAACAATTTTATTTAGGGTTTTAGCTTGGATGAAGGTACTTTTGGATATGATGAGCGCATCAACCTTTAAGTCCACAAAAGAAATTAATAAATTTTGGACTTTTTTTTTTGACGGAGTAGTCTAATAGAAGATGAAAGGTTTCAATCTAGCTCTATTATTTTCTCCTGTAATCCTCTACCTTGTCCTACAATTTTATGGGTAGAAGATGAGCCTAATCTACTGAAACAGAAAATTATATTTATCAAAGCACCAACTTGACAACTCTTGCAACTTGTTAAGTAGGCATCGCCTAAAATATGATTTATGTGTTTTAGAGACAGGAAAGCCTCTAGCTTTTAATCAAACCCATACAATGATTGTGGATGTATGGATTTGTGTCTGTTCAATGACTGCAAAGCCGCTATTGAAAGTTTGAGTAGATTATACCTTTGAAAGTGTCTGTTTAAAGATGATCCACCAACAAATGAATTGAGGACTCAGTGCCTATGGTTTTGCGATTGCCTTTTTGGGAAAGCATATCTGCGAAATCTTTGAATTTACACTCAACAAGATAATCAACCGGCTTTGTCTTTTGTACAAGGAAAGCAAACATTTTGGGCTCTGACGATCCCTTTTTTAATGTTATACATAAGTCCTAAAATCTCTAACAAAGCAAAAAATTTTCCAATCATCATTTTCTCCAATAGCCTTTCTGCGTTGAGATTCTGCTGAAGACTCGATGCTACTGAGAGCACAAATTTTCGGTGGAAAAGTGGCAATACGTGCCTAGCGGCACATCAGATTTGGTGAAAGCTGGATCTAAAATGCTCCAAGACTGATATCTCAAGAGCTACTCGGCTTGGTCCCAAACGACTTTTTCATAAGCTGTATGAACGATAAGAAAAATAGGAGACAAAAGTCCATCATTTAAAATGATGCCCTGCACGCTTTGAAATAAGCAAATCCGTTCTTAGTTCTATACTAAAACATATCAACTTTTGTTCAGCGTTTTTCTCGGATAAATTTATACTTTATAAAATGGATAAATGTTCTAAAAAATCTTAAATTTTATGTAGTAACACTAAATTCAAATTCAATCTACTTCCAGGTTCATAAACAAATCTCAGAGAGAACAATTTTGTTGATTCGTCACTAAATCGTGCCCCCATGCCTTTCGAAGTATGTAATTGTACATGTTTTGAATTATTTAATTTGAGTGTGCAGAAAAGATTCGGTGGACGATATACAAAAGTCGATCGGAAATAGTTGAACACGTTTTATAAATATATTTCATAGTGTGGCATACGCTCGGTAAATTTAATTAGTTTTTGTTTTGAACGTGTGATGAATATCTATACCTATCAACAAAACAGGGAACTACTTAAATTATAATATATTGCCATTAAATAAATAAATTACTTTTTACAAATTCATATAATGATGGTTTTTGAATTTTTAAACTACGATTTTTGTTTCCCCTTCTAGAATGTCTGGAAATCAGTTTGAAGCAGGTTCATATTGAACAAAAATCAAAGCAATCTGTGATGATTCCGAATAATATAGAACAATTAAAATAAAACATTAAAAACATCTCCCAAAACTTTATTCAGAGATTGATTCTTGACTGCTTCAGTGACAAAATTAAGTGAGATAATTCAATAATTGAAATCTGTTGCACCGCCCGCCGCTGGCTTAATTTTTTTCACATACATATTGCAAATGTTTCGACCCGCATCTTTATCTGTGAAAAAATAGATACTTTTTTGAATAACCTGAAGAAAGTTATGTTATTGAACCTCGAACCTTCGTTACTTACAAAAATAAAATTATTAGAGAGTCATTCTAATTGCAAACAATTAACTATATTTAATACTTTTATTAGCTTGGAAACCCCAAAAAATTGAACTCCAAAAAAATACTTAACCAAGAAAAAAAAATATAATAGTTGTCGTATATTTTCAACTCTAAGTCAAGTAAGGCAATTAAATTTCAAATAACTCTCTAAGAACTATGAGAAGTGCACTTGAAACTTTTTATGTGTGTCTGGGAATTTTCTAAATAAAAATAATTAAAACTGAATCATCACATTTCAAGAAACACACAAATAATCAATTAAAAAAAGTTGAGACTGGGGTGCGCACTAGACAAAAACACAATAAATCTTTTGTAAACCTTTTTTTGACATCTCTGACATTTATAGAGATGAAGAGGCCTAAGGTGGGCGTTATGAAAGTTTGCGAGCAATTCCAATTCACATTTGTTTGTATAACTCATTTGAATTGAAGATACATATAGGAATGTTCGCAAATATTTGGATCCATCAATTCGTTGATTATAATGATGATTCAAAATGGACAAAATATTTGATTTTTAATTGAAGATCTGATGTTAATGCGCACTTAGAACCCTTCGATACGGGGTTTTGAAAACAAAAACAAAAATCAAAAGCAAATATTTTGAAGCTGTGTTTATTCAAAGTTGTATGTTTATGTTTATATTGACTGACTTGATTTTAAAAGTCACGTTGAAAATCTATAACGAAACACACATTATTCTGTTTTTATAATTATTAAAATAATGTAAACAATTTAATTTGTTTGTTTGGATAATTGGCTGGGCAAGGATAAACTTTAATAAATTAATTTTGTTTTTATAAAGATTTTGTGGTAATGAATAGCTTATTAATTTTATGAGTGGAGGGTACATAGAACCCTTATTAGTGATGCTAATTATGAATTAGTATAATGAACTCCTCATTAACATAATTTGGATCAGGCTTGGAAACGTGATCCATAAAAATGATGGCAGGGTTTCATTTGAATTAGGGTCAATTTAAGGGTCTCTCTAAACAAATGCCGCATGTTTCCTTTGGATCACGTGTATATGCATCAGGTATAAACTAATGGTGCGTCAATATACGGGGTGGAAAAAAATGAGGCAGTCTTGATGGGATTGGTGTGTCACTTCAATCTTAGTTTTACTTGCTCTAGACACAATTTATTTTCATGGAAATATGCTCTTCGCGTATTAACAAAACTTTTAAAAAAGTATAACATTTGTGTAAATACAATGCGGTTTAGGACAGGTAAAAAGGTTATGATCATTGTTTAAAAAAACAGTTCACATTTCGACAATTTCGATCCTTCCAAGACTTTCCAGATTGAAATATAAACCATATTTTTATACAATGACTCAGCAACCAAATGAACTTTGTTTATTTTCATAATTTAGGGCATGTTTATATTCACGAATGTAACATTCATCACAATGTATTCTTATCCTTATCAGTCCAGAAGCCCAGACAAAGTTGAGCAATAAGTTCAGGTAGAGTATATCTATATATTTATGATATCTACACTGCGTTGAATTAACAAGTATTTACAAAAAGATTAACTCACAATCAATTTTTATCTTCTTCCTAGAAATGCCAGACAACAATAGACTTATAGCGAACCAATGGTTATGGTAGACATTGTGGACGTTACTGTTATATTAAATGTATGGGAAACCTAAATTTCGCAATTAAATATCCATTATTTTTGAACATTTATACTAGATTTTCAAATAATGCAACCCACACGCACTATATACCGAAGCCAACGACACAATCACGCGACAAAGCGACAACGCAACGCTACTACAACTGTCTGTCAGTGTTTGACATTGAACTTAAACTTAAAAAAAAAAAGAGAGAAACACTTTGAGGGAAGAATATTAACGATAAATAAAAATACAGTTAATTAAAATTAATTACAAACGGATTGAAAATACTAAGTGTTATAAAAAGAGAATAAAATAAAAATTTAAGATACAAATCTATCCTCACGATGATAAACGCTGCGTTGTTGAATTCAATTCAATAAAACGTAATTATTTTTCGAATTCTATTTTGATTCCGAGATCCGTAAACCGTAAAGCACTACAAAAAAAAAATGAAACAAGTAGTATTTCGTATTTCACTTCCGAAGTAGAGACAAAAATGGCACCAGAGCAAAAAACACCTAAGTGTCCGGCGATTGTCAGTTGGCGCAATGCCTGCGGCCAATCTGTCATTGAGACTAATAATAGCACTTGGCGTGTTTATTTCATACTTAACTCAGCTGATTTATAGCAAAATTAAGTTTAACATAAACCTGCTATAAATAACATGTTGAAAACATAAAAAGACAAGAAGAAAAAAAAAATTATATGTTTGAAAGAAATTAGTCAATCTTGGTGGATAAACTGGTCACTGGTCAACCGGAAGATGTAAACTTTTTGTCTAGGTAATTACAGGGAACATATGATCAAGTACTTTTACAAAGCCATAATACTTCAAGGAAGATATACCTACTAAGAACCTATCATTAAACATTCAATGACGCAGACATTATAAGCAAATCATTAGCATCAAAGAAAAAAGGTACATAATGCTACATTTCGGGATATAGGAATTGAAGAACTGCTCCATTTTATAATACTAGCTTACTCTTTATGGGTGCCAAAATCAATTGTGTAGTATCAGAGTTTAACTTGGAAAACGACGATTTGTCGGTATTTAAGGAAACATAGCTTCGAAATGTTGTGAATAACGACAATTGTCATGTGTTTTTATGAATTGTGAATAGTTCCTTTGGGAGCAATTGGGTGTTTTGAAATGGCTGTAGTAGAATTTTTGTTTGAATAAAGTACAAATATCACGCAGCCGATACATTTCATCCATCAATTTTTTGACCTAGAACACCAGCTGTTGTGATCCTGTCTTATTCATCGTATTTGTCGGATCTATCACTACGATGAAATTTCTCGCTCCTCTATGTGAATGAATTAATTATGTTTCCGATCCATCATAAAGTAAGTGTAACCAAAATTTAGAAAAAGGATTTATTTTTGCTATGAACTATCAAGAGTTCCACAAAAAAATTTCAATTTGCACACATTTCATTATATGCATATCATTTTATTTTGAATACCTTCGAAACTAGTGAGACGCTTTTACTTTCTGGTTTCTTTTAGAATGCAAAATTATTATCCAACACCCGATCTATTGAACTCATGTACTTATTTTCTTTACTTAGTACAAATTCCAATAAATTTTGTTCTATGATTCTATGAATCATTGAACTTAGAAAATTTCAGTATCTCAAAAAATAGTTATATTTTCGATAACATTATAATTTTTTTTTTTTTTTTTTGTAGTATCACTCGATTTGTATCACTTTCAATAGTATTTTAACTCAGTTAAGCGTATGTGTATATGCACTGAAGATACATGTGTATATGTAAAGATACAAAATCCCAATATAACCAACCATAACAAGTTACATTGCACTCAAATCATTGCGCTTTTTATATTACTTTTACTCAAACTCATATTTCAAATGAATTCAAGTTGGTTCGAATCAAACAAAACTGGAAAAAATCAGCTTGAACATTGTTTTTCTGACTTGAACGATTTGTAAACAGGACTCTGAACTAGCTCATATCTTTTTATTATTAATTTTTTTTTTTGTATGGTAAAAAGTAAACATCAGATGGGGTTCACATTTTAATAAATTTAGGTTAAATTACTCACAATCATTTCAGAAGAGTGTCGAAAACAATGCGTAAAGAAAAATATACATATACGCCTCTTTGCGTCAATATCAGTTTTTGATTCTGAGAAAAAATTTGATTATTATAAATTTCAAAAAAAAATCCCTTTATTATGTTGCCAAGATGGTTTTTTTATTTGTGTTTGTATTGTAGATAAAAAAAAACTTTGATTGTGCGTGTTCTTATGCGTTAATGTCTGATAAAAGTCTGATTTAAAACAAAGTCTTTTTAGATTAATTGTTATCTTATAAGTTAATCGCCGGTAGTAGCAACTTCACTAAACATGACTTTTAATTATAATTTTGTCTGTACATTAGTAAATAAAAATGTTTTAGAAAAGACTCACCATTCTTAGAACATGGTAATCTTTGAAAACATAGTCAAAAAAAAAATCACTTATTTACAAAAAATCGTTTCTTTCTAACTTTTGGTTTAGATTTTGTTCATTAACATTCACAAGTTCATTTAACACAATACTATTTTATTTGAAACAAACGAAATGTATTTCAAAGTCCGTATCCACAATGTGTCCGTCCACTTTACATGCAATTAAAAATGTGATTCATAGATGCTTCTTTCACTTACTAGCGACTGATTTGTATTAAACCCGATTCATTATAATTTCGTTATTTTATATTGACTATGGTTTCATGATAAGAATCACCCAGCAGACTGTGAGCCTTTTCTTATCAGTCGAGAAAGTCTAAGAAAAAAGAAGCTTTGAAAACCAAAAAAAAAAAATCCAAGCACAAGCGAATGGAAATAAAAATGATCAGAAAATAAAAACACTCTGAGAGCATGTGTACGATAAGACAAAATGTTTTATTGTAGATTTGTAATTTTTACAAACAAGAGATTTACAGTGGGATTTAGATTGAAATATGAATGAAAAAAAATTATTCTGTTTGGGTGGAAACAGGCAGACGACAGTGAATAAAACAATTTTTCTAAGAAGTTGTCGTGATATTTTAAAAACCAACAAAACTGATTTTTTTGTGTGTGGCGGGGAGGTTCATTGATTTAGAAAGCGCAACGCTAGGTGTGTCAGATAGTGCTGACAGGTGGTGGAATTCCTTTGTAGAAACTTATTTCTTCATTATCTTTTTTCTGTTCTTGATCATCACATTCATAAAGTCATTTAGTCACACATTCATAGAGTCATTTACTTCTTCAAATATGTAATATGTTTTTTAAAATGTTACTCATACGACACAGTGATCAATTTTTTTTGATTTGGATTTAAATATTTGTTAAACCTTAAAAATATAAAACATTTATATACATGCTACGCCTTCAAATAAGACAATATTGCTTATTTCCCAAGAAAATAGGAGTTTTTGAGAAACGAAAGTTTTTCTAGTTTCAGGATTTTATATAAAAGACAACTGGACTAATAGTCTTCACAATTTCAAAAAACTTACAAAATTTACAATTATGTTAAAAAATGTCTAACTTATTTCAAATTGTAATAATTGTTTTTATACCAATTCCTTTCAGATTTACTTTTTGATTCAAATTATAAAATTACCTTAACCAACGCATTTTCCTGAAATTTATTAAGTTCCTTTTATCGTGATCGTACTGTAAGACCTTAAGCATGTATTGAATAAAAAAAGACCATATTTTGAAAATCATAGCGTCAAGAATCATCTCAAATTCAAAACAATACAAAATAAATAAATATTCTTTTTGACTTCCGAAATGCAAAAAAAAAAAAACTAAACAATTCGTTGCATTTAATCAATTCCACAACGGAATTACCTTAAACAAATTAAATGTGATGTTTTAAAGTAAACTGATGTTGTGTCACGACCGAAAAGTTGCGGCTTAATTAGCTCGAGACAGGAAAAATCTCCCCAAAACTGAATCTTTTATCAGTGAAGTATTTTACAAGCTCATATGCATTCAAATCTAGAACCTAGACATCGTAAACATGGGAATAGAAAAATGTGTGCTTGGAGGAAAACAAGGTCATGAGCTGCCATATTATAGAATGGAAAATAGTTTACTTTGCGAAATGATTATATCGAAATAAAAAACATGAATTCCTCACGTTTTGTTCATAAATAATGTTTGTTTCTTTATTTGGAATAAATGTGTGTCATATTTCGTGTTAGAATTATTTCTGGATCAGAATAGTTTTTAAAAAATAGAATATATTTTGTAACCCCTTAAAACCAAAGGAACACGAATCTGTATTGTGATTGAATTTGCTAGAAAGTCGAGTTTTTGACAAGGCTATGTTTTTTTTTTTTATCAGAATTATCAGTTTTTCTTAAAGGTTTGTGGATTTAAAGTCTTATTTTTAATTTATTATGATTCTATTATATCTGTGATATAACTGTGACTACACTAAAAAAAAAAAACCTGGAGAGAATGCTCAAAATTCTATGTTTGAAGAAAACATAAAAAATTATTTGCCATACCAATAAATTTTGTCCTTAATTGGAAAGATTCTTTGTAGCTAACATTTAAATACAGAATACCCACATGAACTTTTATTGATTAAAATAGTTGGAGTCGTTTTTGAGAAAGGCACGGTTATTTGAATTTGAGAAAAACAAGTACCTTATCTAGGCATATTGCTCAGCGTTAATTAGAGCATCAATTTCATTTTCAAAAACCCATTCAAAGTACATTATTTGATATTTTTGTTGTACTGAGCAGACTTATTCATACATTTTATTAGGAAGCAACGATGTATCTGTATCTTTTTCTATAAAAGCATAAACTGCATTTTTTTAATTTTGCTATAGCCCCTATTAGTAGCATTAGATATTTTGGTAATAAATTTTAGAAAACTCGGATACAAAGTGTTAATTAATAAAAATTAAATAACTGCAAAACAAAATGAATAAGCCACAATTCCACACATTTTCATAACTTTGTAACTGATAGATTGAAAGAAGAGAATACAAAAATCATAAGAGATAGGTACTCCAATGAATGCTTAAGAGAGCGCAGTCGATAAGAAATGGAATATTTTCGTTTAACAAAAAAAAAAAAGCTAACTCATCCGTCAGTTTTCTATGACAGACGAAAAAAAACTTTCATTGTTGTAGGCAAAGGCAGGCTTCTAGGTATACATAACACATTACACACAACACATATATGTATATAGATACTTACATACTTAACAAAATCACATTTAGAAATCAATTAGAAGTATAGTTTGAAGTTCACTTTATGTAAGTTGTTACATTTATGACAAAAATGTCATTTCCATTCCATAAGTTGACATTTGATTGCCACAAAAAACACAATAACTATAATGATTAATGTCAAACTTAAAGCGTGCGCACACTAACCACCTCGCACTTTAACCAAAAAGTATATATTATATATCTACTTACAGCTGCCAGAACAATTTCACCAAAATCATGTACGTAAAAATGATGTACTGAAACATTTTTGTGTCAGAAAGTTTACCAATGAGAAACTTTTGATAACTTGATAAAAAAAAAGTTATGAAATCAATAAAAAAAGGCGGTAAGTAATTAAAACGCACGTGGATGAAAAAAATAACAATAATTAAAACACCAAACAGCTTTTCGAAGCTGATGATTATATTTTTTTTTTTTTGCACTTTGTCTCGCGCCCGTCTGCGGTCAAGTCAAGTAGGAATGTTTTTTGTTAGTTTGTAGCTGATGTTGGTTCCTCCATTCATTTGGCAGAGGTTCTCTTCGGAACAATAAATCAAGGGAGACTCTTAAGAAATGTTGTAAGCTTTTATAAAAAAAACACACATAAAGCTCAATGGCTTGATGGGATATGGCCTGTGGGCGTTTGTCTGACTTGGCTGAAAATTCAATAAATTGAAAAATTCTTACTTCTTGATCAAATGCTGTATATTTTCAGGATGAAACATCATCAAGCCACAAAGTATACCAGACTGACAAAATTTGGCTTTAAAATGTGACATTCTAGGAACATTTTGTTTGATCAATATTGGGAGGAGAAGGGACACGAAATATCCAAGAGTCAGAAATCAAGTTATAAGATACAAAAATCTCTCGCTAATAACCTATTACCAGATTTCAGAAGTCCTTAAGTGCGTATAACATGTGCTTAGATATTAGCCCTTCCTGTCTTTCAATTTAGAATACAAACATAAAGCAAAATGAACAAGGGTTACCAGATTTTTGATATAGCAAAGTCAAGAATTTTGTATGGGTTTAAATTTTTTTTTGAAAACATTTAAAAATAAATTATATTACCTTCACAGAATTGTACTGGAACAAAAAATCAAAACTTTTAGCTTAAAAAAAGAAGGTTAATTTCACTAAAATCTTTTTAATTTCTTAAGAATGTCAATAAGTATACTACAATACCAGTATCTGTAGTTTTCATCTTTTAAAAAATCTAAATCTGTACCCACTTCCAAAATAGTCAACAAGTTCAAAATTTTAAAAACTGTCGATTAGATTGAAGTTTGAGAAATGAGAAAGTTCGATTGAAGAAAATCAGCTCTATGACAACTCAAACAAAAAGTAAAGCTACGGGTTTCCATTAAATGCATATAAAGTGCTTGGTAATGGTGTTGGCAGCATAGAAAGAAAACACAAAAGTGCGACCGACGAATGCGGCTATTTGTTTTTATTTTTATTTTTTTAACAAGGTACGGATATAGATAATATCTTTGTTGTTTTTGCAATCAGTGCAGTAAAAAACCTCCATCACCTCAGAGTTGAAATCAAATAAAAAACATCTTATATTAATATAAAATGTATTTTGTAAGTTATTGCCAGCTCAAAAGTCTTGTTAATTAAAATGTTTATTTTGTAAAAGGATCATATTAGTTCATATGTATTCTTATTTTTTATTTTATTGCATTGCAATAAGTAGGTACATACCTACCTACAAAATACTTTTAACTATAAAAGTTTTTTACATTCAAAATGTTTTCATAGGTATAGGAAACATCTGGAAACATTGAAAAGAGCATCTCACTGTGAATTTTCATTATCAAATGACACTATCTTTCATATAATTAAATATTACCAATAATATATGTACATAAATGTAGATGTTGTGTATCGATCGTTTAAAGTAAGCTTGAGTGCGTTACGAATGTCATTATCAAGAATTGTTTAATTGTTTAAATCTTCGGTATGTATATGACACAGAATATTTATAGCTTTTTTTTTTGCAAAAAAAAAAAAAATCATCACTGCCACACATCAATGCTTTAAAGATTAAGTGCAATACTTCTATATTGAGGGCGATAGCAAAATTAGTGTTAGATTTCATCTCTCCATTTCGGCTGCTAAATTGTAAAGTTATAGTGCCTTACGCAAACGTTTATTTTAACATTTCGTGTCATATAAGAACTGTTTTATTTGGTAAGTAAAAAGTATGCACTTACAAAAATTAAACTAAAATCAGGCATTGGACAAAAAATAAAATTTGGCAATACATACTTAAATGAAATTAAATCTTTTAATATGTCATTTTATTAAAATTTATTACTCCCAACGTTATGCGAATTGTTTTTATATCAGCTGCCCTTAAGTTAGTTTCATCTTCTTTTTCATTGTTCAATTTGTATACTTACATACTAGAGTCGTATGGCATATACAAACGAAATTTTGTAGAGCTTTTGCTTTAGCTTTGTAAATTTTTTTCTGACACACAAGAATGATCGCAAGGATGTTGAATCCTCACTTCACCTACAAGCAGATAGTCAAGAGCTATAAAAAAGAGAAAAGCTTTTTAGAAAGTATATTATTATCATGGGGCAGCAATTTCTGTTGCAATTGTTGAATGCTAGGTGCCGCTGCAATCTTCTCTGTAAATTACACATTATACATATAAGCATTAGAATAGGATTTTAGCTTTTAGATACGCAGGGAAACGCCTCCATGCGAGTACTTAAAATTGTATATACAATGAGCAAAGAGCTGGAGCTGTCAAAATATATGAAATACCTCAACTGTCAGTTTCTCAATTCGTTTTACTATTTTTACAATTAGATAGCTTGTATGAATGTAGCAAACAGAAAGGATGAATAATGTTGAGAACTCATAAAGCTGGTAACGCTTTTTTTTTATTAAAAAAGAATTAAGAAATCTCTACACAACCTAGACCATTCCGCGCATGTCCTCAAAAACCATTTCACCAACACTCAGGATTGCCTTCCCAAAAACGGTGCAAAACCAGACTAACAGCCAAAAAAGCTCCACAGTCCTCTTACAAGTCATAGCCATTATACACCTATACTCCACCTACCACACCGAGAGGCAAATAAATTTTCATTCATGTAGATAGTTGTTAAAATCCAAACGCATGCCCATTGACCATGGTAATTTTCCTCAAGTCCATCTCTCATATTTGAGTGGGTTCCTTTTACCTCTACTACTACCCTCTCAGTCAGCAGCGAACACATCTTCCTTAGTTGGAAAATTTTCAAATGTAAGTAAAGATAGATTTTTGGGGCTTTCATTCTAAAATTTTCGTTTTTGGGTGCAGTTTTGTTAAAATTATTCATTTTATCAGTGAATTTGCTTGAAACAGTGATTGGTGCTTAAAAAATGCTTAAAAATTATTGCTTAGTGTGAATTATAGATTTCTCCATGAAGGTGCTCCTTTAACTTTTTTTTTTCTTTCTCTCAAAATCAATACTGTTTTTGCTAAGGTTTTTATTTGCCTTCGGCTTTTCAAATTGCTAATTGAAAAATATTTTTTTTTTCTAACTGCATCCTTGTTATAAGAAGTAATGTTGCCCCTAAAAATATACTTTGGTTTTGCTTAATTTTTTATTTTTTCATTTTATTTAAAAATTATATCTTCTGCAGTGTTCAAATAATTCGTGGTGGACATTTTGAGTGTGTTTCATAAGACTTATATATCTGCTGCCATTTCGGATTTGCCAAAACCAAGTGTTTGTGAGTGCGTGTGCAGTACCGTTGTTGGTGTAGAGTTGATAATTTTTTGTTCCACCAACCCATCCCCCCTAAAACACCGGAGCGGAGGACTGACACTGCAATAAGAGGCCAAAAAAGCTCTTCTACTCGTTCATTTCCACCACACATCGTCAACTTGAAAAATGTAAGTAAAATATCGATTTTCAAATAACTTTTCATCTGAATGTTTTCGTGTGAATTCGAACTTTGCTCATACAAAACTGTCGTGTCGTCTAAATGTTTCGACGGGTTTAATGGTTTTTTCATATACAATAAAATTAGAACTGTGACGAGTATCTTCATTGAGAGAAAAACAACCTAACTCTTTGGAATGAAAGTTTAGAACAAACAAAATCTACAAATTAAGTTTTGTGTGAAAAATTGTAAACCAATTAATTCCTCGCATCTTGAATACTATTCGTTTAGAAAGTCAATAGTTGTGTGGTCTTGAGAAAAAAATGTACGTAGATTCTGTATCTTTTAGTGGAAAATTTCAGTTAATTTTTCCAATAAATAATTTTTTAAAGAATTTAACAATTGAATATAGTATTTCGTATGATGTCATATATAAAAATAAATCAAAAAGACTAATATGCACTAATTACATATATTTCTACGTATTATACATATTATATGGATATATGACACATGAACAACTTTTATATATATGTAAAGATACACTAACCTAACCCGTATCTATTGGAATTTTTATTTCATTTCATCACACGCGTGAACTTAATATACGTATTGGTCATTTCTCACATTTGGCACCGTGTCCCATCGCCATCATCCATCGCCACCGCCGCCGTCATTCTTTCCATTAAAAAGACCAATGGCACTTATTATTTTTCTTAATAATGTAATAAATCGATAATTTTATTGAAGACTCATTACATCGAATTTTTATTTTAGATTCAATTGAAATCAGAAAAAAAAACAAAGTTATTATATTTTATTCATGCAAAATATTGATTAAATTTATAATTTTATATTGTGAATGGACTGTAAAAATAAGGGTGGTGCACACTGCTTTGTACCGGTATCATAAAAAAAAAGATGATGTTCAGGCTTTTTGACAGTCATTCTACAAGTCATGTCGAAATATGAGAGGTCAAGAGTTTATATTCGTAAATTATTAAACAGACAATTAGGGATAAATCCATTACGACTAAGCTTGTCCCGAAAATTGAATGCTCGGATTATTAATTTAGATTCGAATTCGGCTTTTGGTTATTTTGCTATAAGGATGCTTCGTATCTAGTAAAGCCATATTGTTAAGCCATTGAATAAACATTTGTTAAATACGTACAATTTTTTTTAAATAAATTATTCGCAAAGCATCAATAGATGGCTGATATTAAAAAGAAACGAAAACGTAAAGGTGCATCCGAACAATTGGAACAATGCTCCACAAAAAGCAATTGAAATTTCAGCCCGGACCTACCGGCATGGATATTACTTACAATTACTGTTCTTAGGTATATCCTTTTAAAATTTGAGAATCAACAAGAACTTACATCAATAAATTGTGCTCATAAATAAAGCTTTTATAACTTTAGTGGTCCAAATAAAATTAAAATAAATTTGTTTAGAAAAATATTTGATATACTAAGAAGGCTTGAGACACACGTTTGAATTGGAAATAGTGGTTCTTCTAGCAAACTTCTAGACAAGCTCAAATTAGAATTGTAGAAGTCTCTTCCTTATTGACCGCAAAAATGATTGAAGAAAAATTAAACAAAAACACAATTTGACGTTTACCGAAAACCAACTACCACTGACAGATACATAACACACGATTCATATTGTTCGTATCAAAACAAAATAGCGTCATTTAATTCAATGATCTATCGCATGTGTCGGTTACCTCTGTCGTTAGCTGATTATAAACATGAATACGAGCATATTCTACACTTAGCTCAAGTCAACGGCTATAAAAAGTCTGTCATCGATCAATTGATTAAGAAGCATAGCCAAAGAATCAAGAAGAGGAATTGCTCTACTCTCTTCTCTCAAAACAAGCAAAACATCAACTCTAATCGTCGTGTCGCACTTTCGTTCGTGCCAAAAATCTGCAATCAAATTAAACACACTTTCAGCAAAGCTAACTTGACTATTGTGAATTCCAACAAAAACAAGCTCAGCTCTTCTCTTGGTACTTCCAAAGATGCCAAACCAATGAACAAAAAGAGCGGAATTTATGAAATCAATTGTTCCACCTGTGGCAGTAAATACATCGGACAGACAAAGCGCGCCGTTGAGTGTCGTATAGCTGAACATCAGAGGTACATAAACAATAAAGACATCCAAAAAGCAGTTGCAGCTCATGCATTTGACTTGACCCACACAGAACCTCACCACTTGACACCTCTCCTCGAAAACTACAAGCTCATAAAAAGTGTACCTGTTCCATCGAAATTAGACGCTTATGAATCCATCTACATTAGCATTAACGAGAATTTGATGAACATAGAAGAAAGTCCAATAACCTCTAACTTATTTGCTCTTGCTAAATAATTTGTATGTGTTATATTTATATTTGTACATGTAATAATCTCAATGTTACTCTCTGACTTTAAAAATTTTGTTATTGCTTTAATTGTATTACAACTATAAGCTTTTCAGTTGTTCACGCGTATTACGCTGATGATGGTAGGCCAATTGCCTTCCGAAATGCATTCGGTATTTAGAGAAAAAATAAACAGATGACAACTAAATTAAATTTCGTTTGTGTTTTTGTTTAATTTTTCTTCAATCATTTTTGCGGTCAATAAGGAAGAGACTTCTACAATTCTAACATAATCGAGACCACAAATTTTGTTCTCCTTAACAGATTAACTTGTTAAAAAATTTTTTTTGTTTTGTTAAGCTCAAATTATTTTATTCAAATAATAGCAAGGAAAATCTCCTAAAAATAGAACTAACTGTGAATGTATGCAACGGCGTATATGTAATGTTGCACTTATCAAATATTCATCTTTTTTATATATTTTTTTTTTCAAAGAAATAAGATTATAGAAGATATTATGGATACGGTGTCATCTTTGTTCAATGTGTTCTTTGTTACTTACCTGGCAAAATACATATAATTTTTTCTTTTTTATTATTGTTACTTATTTAATCAACTTAAGGGTCCATCAAAATTATATTTTCCTATTATTATTATTTTTGTGGGAAAACATTCACATACATTCGACATTAAATGCCGATTAGAAAAGTCAAAATACGACACCAAGTGGTGGAACACAACAACCATTGATATATGTTATGTATTTAGATCTTTAGGCAACTCAAACGGTCTCTATATATTGGCAAGAAAATTGTCGTTCCTTCTGTTCTGTCTTATAAACTGTAGACTATCTTTTTTGAAGAAAGATGATCTGTCACGATAGAACTACATATCTGGCTTTCTGTCCATATTTTGACATTTCAATTGTCATAGTTATTTGACAATTAAAAATTATTTTAGACTTATAAGATTTACATATATTTCTTGACACAGTTTATATCCTTCGAAAAATTATAAAACTTTGTGCTGAAAGCCGTTTGATATTCAACGGTATATTTGCAAATGACATGTTCGGTCATGAAATAAAGGTGTCCAGGTGCCCACCCTACAAAACACACAACAGACAGCACAGCGTAAGGAAGCACAAGACACCAGCATGCTAAAGTGTTCATTTTAAGAAGTTTTTGGTGCAGCATAAAAGGTTTCTCGCCTAGGAAATGTCAAAATGGACATCAACCTGTCATAGCGACTGCATATTTGGGAATCATATTGAATCGTTTTTTGCCAATTGGAGACTGATATTAAAACTACCTAATAGATTGGTCAGCACCGCTTTGCTTAGTTGTCCGTTTTATTAGCCAAAACGTTTTGAACTAGTACAAACTATTTTTTATGTGTTTAGTTGCTCTTTGAATTTTACTTAAGTTTAATATTTGAATTCTTAAATTATGTTTTATTATATATTTAATAATTTTCTTTCATTATTTTTAATTTAAAATGCTTCTTTTCAAAGGGGAAAGTGAGTTTTATAACATAATACAAATTAACCCTTTTTTAATACATTTTACTTTCAATTCTCTTTATTTTTTAAATGCTTCTTTTTGAAACAGAAAGTGAGTTATTTTCATTGATTTTAAACTTTTATTGATTTAAACGTATTTATGTTTAAATTTAAATAATTAATCGGTTATGTCTAATTTTTTATTATTATTTATTATGCTTCTCCACAAAGGGACAAGTGAGTTTTCGCTTATATTGTAGATCAATTAATATAGGCTATAATTTTTTGATTTTTACTTTTATTAGTTCGAATTAACGAAAAAAAAAACTACTGATTTATTTTTCATGTAGTGTTGATAAATTTATAAAGCCACATTATATACAAATAAGGGGATCATTTAGGTTTATCAAAAAGTTGATGGCATTTTTATATAAAGACAGAGAAACTGATTTTATTTATTTTGGGTAAAATGGATGTAAAATGAAAAAGTATGCTCGATGTAATTTGCAGCTATTACACTTTCCACTTTGGTTGGTATTGTGCCACTAAAATGTGTTCTTATTTATCTTCAAAGGGCGGATCCAGCAGCAGAAGCCGCAGCACCACCCCCAGCACCAGCTGGTGAAGGCGATGAAATCGTTGGAGGACCACGAAATCCTCAACAGATTGCTGCTCAAAAAAGATTGCAGCAAACACAGGCACAAGTCGATGAGGTATAAGAATATTATAACCAACAGTTGAATTAATTAACATAATTTTACTAATTTATACCTATGTTTTGTTAAGGTTGTTGATATTATGAGAACAAATGTCGAAAAAGTTCTCGAAAGAGATCAAAAGCTGTCTGAACTGGACGATCGAGCAGATGCCTTACAACAGGGTGCTTCACAATTTGAACAACAGGCTGGAAAACTAAAACGAAAATTCTGGCTGCAAAATTTAAAGGTAAAAACAACTTAAACTGACCTTACTATGTCCGTAATCAATTTATTATAACATTTGAATAATTTTACAGATGATGATCATAATGGGCATCATTGGTCTGGTAATAGTCGGAATCATCGCAAGTAAGTTCAAATGTCATTTGTATATATTTTCTCTTACAATTATTATTGTGTGTGTTAAACAATTTAACACACAACTCATCTTTATAAAAATGCAAATTTAATATTTAAAAAGTTTTTATATCAACAAAATACATCAAATCATTTTTTGGCTATACAAATGTTTGATTTAAAGCTCCTTTTTTTGTATTTATCTGAATTAAATTTTAATCCATTTCATATATCTTAATTTAGATAACTTCATGTAGAGCTATGAAAACAATAAAAAAAATCCATTAAAAAATAAATTCAATAAAGGTTCCATTTGAAAGTAACTCATTATAATCACAACAATTACAGTAAAATCTTCATTATTTAAGCCAGGTTCGGATAAACGTTACTAGGTGGTGTTAACAGTTGCGTTATCGGTGTATATTTGTGTTTTGATTATTAATCGTTGAAAAACAATCTAATGCAGTTTAAAAGATCTGTTCGTAGTTAATTTGTTGATTTCTGTCCTATTTTGTTTTTTACTTATATTTTAAACATTCATAAGTGCTGTTTGATATATTAACAGTCGCCATATTGCCAAACACGGATAATTTTAAAGTGTGCTTTCCACCATTTAAAATATTATTTGTGCTGTATTTAAGCTTCCGTTTCATTTATAACTAAATAAATAAAATGAAATTAATGAATACATTTCTTGAGGGATTATTTCTCTCTTCATGATCAACCATTATTTCTTATCAATCGTCTTTCTGATTCTGCATAACATATTATTAGCAGAGCAAAGGTATCGTTTCATCTTTTTGTAAATTAAATTTACGCAAAAACTGTCAACTGCTTTCATCTTAAAACTTCATAATAAAAAACAATTTTCTGTCTGACCTAAGACATTTAATTTTAATTGATTTCACATAAAATAAATAACAAAAAATCCTAGGAAAAAGGAAAAATCTTAATTAATTTAACGAAGAGCCAATCTTTATTTCAAACAATAAGTTTTTTTAAAAAGCAGTGTTGCTTAAAAAAGAACAGTTCCGTATTTAAAAAAGGCATTGACAGTCAATTTAACACGATGTCTCCATTTTCTCATACTTTATTTTCCACAATTTGTCAAAACTGATCATTTGCAAACAGATAGTTGAATATTGAACATCTTTCAGCTATAAGTTTTTCGAAAATATCACCTATGAAGCTTGATTTTATTGATCGTTCATATACTGCGGTTCCCTGCTATAAACGTTGATCTTAACGGAACTCATAAGCAAAGAGGAACTACTCACAATTATGTTATTTCGACTTCTACATAACTTTGACAAACGAAATGTCAAAATCTGCCTGAGAAGATAACTAGGAAGAAATCCACATAGTTTTGTTGTGAAAGATTTCTTGCCTGCAATGAGATGGTCTCCGTTAGACAGTTTTTCAGAAAGAACATCAGAAATAATCAATCAATAAACAAAAAAGAAAAAATCAAGAAACTTACATAAATAGATGGATCGATAAGATTCAGAGACCATGTGTCGCTAGAGTGGCCAGGATATGATTATGATCCAAATAGGAATCGAGTTATGTTAATAGTTTAGTATAAAACTAATGATTCCATTCAGAATACTACAAAGTCATTTTTTCACTTAAAAATACATTAAGTTATCAAAACAAGTCACCACTAGGTGGCATTCATCATGTTTTCTAGGCTTGAAATAAACATCGAGTAAATTGCTATTTTTAAATTCTAAACTGTCAAAAACTTAAAATGTAGTACCTAAAGCTAGACAAGAAATTGCACATAAAAATACAAGCCAAACTTTAAAACGGTTATACTGAAAACAATATAATATAACTTTTTTGCAGAGAAAGATGAGAAAGATTAAATTCCAAGAAAAAAATAAAACACTAAAGGTATTTCAAATTAGAAAACTATTTTTGAAACTGACCGTATCGCTAAATTAACGATTTAAACAAAATCGTAAATACGTATACAAATATTTACAATACATGTTGTAAAGCTCCATTAATGTAATAAGGAAACTCTCATTATCATATAGATTTATTGAAGTTCCTTTCAAAATGAAGAATCGATATAAATCAGTTGGAAAACATTGAATCACCACAACTCCTCCAATTTATTGTTTCTGTACAAATTGATCCCAACTATAAAAAAAAATCAAAACAAAAACATTTTTAAAGAATTATTACATTTTATAACAATTTAAAGTACTGAATATATTCGATATAAAGAGTCGATTCGATACTCATAGTGAAGTGTCGAGTTTTGCTAAAGATGGGCTGCATATCGCGTTCTGTTGGAAAATCATTCGGTGCTTTTTCATTTTGAAAATAAAAATGGCTTTTTTGATTTCATTGACTATTGATCTACAAAATTTTAAATTTTCGAAGTTATTAAAAATTATTTCAATTTTTGTATGATATCTAAAGACTTGATTCCATTTTGATTTTTGTTTAATTTTGAATGGGTGTCAACGTATGTAATTTGAAAAGACAATTATATGTACTAGAACTAGGTTATGAAGCCGAGGCATTAATCAAGAAATGTATCTTCAAATTGTTTTTAAAATAACGTCATAGCAGCGTTATTGGTAGAAATAAGAATTATTGATGTTTGAAAATTAAATCAATGAGACTGCAAATTTATTGGAATGTTTGTCAAGTATTTCAAGTGTTTCCATTTATATAAATTTCTTATTGCGGATATTCACTCTTAAGAAAAAATCATTTAATGAACGACATAAGTTAAAATAAAGTGCCATTGAATACTTTGGAGTAAAGAGTGAATACTCCTATTTCTTGCGAGTTTCATTAAAAATGGACTATCTATCTATTAGTTTAACTTATTACTGGTAGTAGTGGTTAACCCCCAACTTAAATTATTTCATCAATACCTTCTATGTATCTACTATATAAACTTCGTTAATAAAAACGAAACAATAAAATTCCCCCCTCTGTTATAAAATAAATTAATTGTGTCCTTATAAATGTATCGCTTTTTTGTAGCATTACACAATACATTATAAATTTACTAATCCATTATTCTTTTCTGACTTAAATTCAACAGACAAACTAGGTTTAATAGGTGGTGAAGCTCCTCCACAACAAATGTACATGCCACCACCACAATACATGCCTCCCCCTCAGCAAGCTCCACCCAATCCATCTCAAGCACGATTGGTAGAGGATTCATCTCATCACTCCGGTAAAACCGTAGAATAAACTTAAACAAAAATTTAATTAATTAACAAACAAACAAAAAACAGAAACTTTATTAAGCATTAAAAAAAATTAAAACAAAAAAATACAATTTATGGTTCAGTATAATTCATTACAAAAAAAAATAGTGAGAATGTAAAAAATAAAATTCTCCAAGATAAAAAAAAAAACAACAACAACATACAATATAAATAAAATTGAAGTAGGTATATTACATATATGTATATGTTTTTATCGACATATATATATTTTTAAATATATATATATATTAAAATTAGGTCAGTTATGTTACAGCTTTTTAACTTTTAAACAAAAAAGAGAGAAAATACAAATATTTATTAGATCGTATATTTTTTAAAAAAGAAAACCAAAAGCTTGAACTAAAACTGCACTTATTAAACCCAGCTGCGCTACTTTGTTTATAAATACTTGTTTTATTTATAAATAGAAAACTTCTTTAAATTGTTGTTTATTTTTTATATACGCTGTTTTAAAGGGGCTAATTATTATTTTATAGACATTTTCATTAGGTATCATCATAGTGCGACAGAAGCATATTCAAACAGAGAGATTGGGGCTGGGCGCGACTACGAATTTCAACAACAATAAATTCCATTGATTTTTCTGTAACTATAAATTCCCTTATTTCGAAGCCTTGCTGTTTCTAAAATGTTTGAAAAGTCCAATGGAGTTGGTATTTCACGACTTTACGTTGAATAAAATCATCTTTCAATTTTGTCTCTAATATATAAAATTGTTATACTTAATGGCACGTAACTGTTATAAACAAACATGAAAACTTATGTGTCATATCAGAACGTCTACGAAGTTTGTATGAAAAATATAATTCAAAAGTCACTTCTCTTAAGACCCGTTGGAAGTTAAGTAATCTAAGACTCCCATTTAAATTCCTAGGAACTACTAAATTCGAAGCGCCCTGCGCACAGGCAGTTAGAAAATTTCCTAGGATTTTTCCAAAAGTCATTCTGAATAGTACCTATAATTGGGTATTTATAGATTTTTGTTGCTTCAAATTCCAAATGGAGATAAGGACTCTCAATCATAGGCCAAGATCCCGAAGATCTCCTCATATTCCGACGCGCGAAAGCCCTTTTATTAAAAAGCTTAAAATGAAATCCTTTTAAATAAAATATTCGTTTTGTCAAATATAGATCCTTTATCCTTTTGTAAAATAAAATTTATTTAAAAAAAAATAATAATAAGTTAAAAATAATAAAATATTGATAAATAATCTACAATAAAATAAAAAAATGCATTAAACATTTACATAGAAAATATCAAAAGAAAACAAAAAATTATGAAAATTTCAACGATTTAATTTTTAAATTTATTTAATAAAAAAAAATTACAATAATTATTATTATTATTGTTATTAAATCTGAATATCGATGTGAATCTATGTGTATGTAAATAAAGCCTATATACAAATAAAAACATAGAAATTCCTTTTTTTATAGTTTCAATAGTTAAATGTACCTACAACAATTTATCTTATATAAATGTATAATATTATGTCATATTACAAAATTTCAATTAGAAAAAATAAAAAGATAACGATTAATAAGGAATTAACTAAAAAACTAAAGCATTTTAATGACATCTTAACGGGAATATTAAGTATATATTCAATAAAAAAACAGCGCTTATTCAAACTGACAATTATCGGGCCTGTTCACAATGGTGGAGCAAAAAACTACAATGGGAAGTGTAAAAATAAATAATACAAAAATTATTTTATTCTTTTTTATATTTTTGGTTTTCTTGTTAATTTTATTAAATATTTGTATATTAAAATATGTACGTATAATACAAAACAAAATATTGAATTTCTTTACTACAATTTTGTTTGATTTTATAAACAGTCAAAACCAGACAAAAGATACACTTTAAAACAATAAAAAAGGGAATTTTATATATATATTAAAAATATTATATTACCCAATTTTCATGTTTATGTGAATAATGAAATAAAATACAACAAATTTCAAATAATAAAAAAAAACCAAAACTACATTACCTATACTATATTACAAAATTTGTCAAGTGTACTACTGCTAATAAATTATTACATTGGGTAATATTAAAACTGTTTTAAACTAAAAGTCGACTTTTAAATTATATATGATTAATGATTAGACAGAAGAAACAAAAACAAACAAAAAAATTCAAAGGGAATCATATAACAAATAAATAAATTGTATATCGATGGAAAAAAAACATAAATAATTACAATATAGTAAAAGGAAAAACCAAAAAATTATAGTGTTGTATAAATAAATAGTACATGCAATGTATATGAATATTGAATATACTCATTATAAATATATTATATATAAACGATAATAAATTGATTAATTGCACCTACTTATAATTAAATTAAACTTACTGTTTTATTTAAAACGATTTAAAATATTAAATTATTAATTAAAATAAAAATTGGTTTGAAAATCGGTCTTGGAGGAGGATTGAAAGGTAAGATATATCTTTTATTCTCAACTCTAAGACATGCTATGGTTTAAAGGAATCCTTATTTGAATAACTGTCATTTTGTACTGAATGAAGTTGGATTGAAATAAATACATTTTTCAGCTATAAAACCAAAAAGGCCCTCTCTAAGTCAAAACTCAAGTTGAGCCGATTTATAAATATGGAAAACTTATATGAATTGATTTTCGCCCGTATTTAAATTCAGCGCTTCTTAAATCTGGCTAAAACAAAAACGAAAGCTCTATCTAACGCCAGTTATATTGTGATTTTGATGATAACAAGAAAGGGCCGCCATATTAGCAGTTAAAAAGGGGTTCATATGGCTTCGTAGTTTGTTCGTAGTGGTTTTCGTTCCCTTTTCCTGTCAAAATGGATTTAAAAAGTTGCTTGAGCACAAGTAAGGTAAGACCGCACTATGCGCATCCGAATTTCTGCATAATCACACTGCAATTATTTTAGGAACTCTATGAGTGAAGCTGGTTGCAACTTTTGAAGCGCAATTCCACTGAAGTGCAGTTTAGTGTGCACTTGCCTTAAGAGCATCTGGGGTAACTCCTACTGACTTCTTTCTGATGTGAAAATATAAAATAAATTTAGCCATTTTCATCCTATCCTGTAAGTCGACTTCAAATAGGAAGATAAATATTTTTAATATCTGGAAGTATTTTATAAAGTAGAACTCATTTTTACCGGGCTTTGGTGAAAATGATTGGCCACAAGATGGCTTGCTTTAAAAACAGATAAAAAGTAAACATTTGTTTGACTTACTTTTGTTGCTTTATTGTTAATCAAGGCAGAAAATTTAAAAAATATATTCAAGAGATCGATAAGGAAACCTTAGCATTGGCTATGTCGGTAAAAACTACAAAAATAATTTATTTCAGGTTTAAAATGGGAGCACGTATGTTTTAAATTCTTCCAATATGAAACTGACTCTAACCAGCTCGCACACAGAGATACACATATAAACTTATACTGTGGTGAATACAAACTTTCAAGGGTGTTTTAGCGTTTTAGGCAAGAGGGACACCAGTCAGTGGTCTGTATTGCATATCTGTGGTGTCGTGTAACTAATCAAAAGCTCACCATAAGCTTGTTTTGAAGCACAGACCAATACAGACCACCAACTCGTATTATTCTTGCCTGAAACACCCTCGAAATATTTTTTCCTGTCTGTGAATACGTGTACATCTCTGGCTGTGCATTTTGTAATTGCAACCATACCTGCGTATGCCATTTATTTTTTTGGTGTGTTTGTTAAATGGGTTTAAAAAGCAAGGGAGAGCGTCACACTCTCAAAACAAATGGCATATCAACTGATTTTCAGCTTGTAGGCAAAAAGAGAGACCATACAGTGAGTTGGTGGTCTGTATCTTATTGGTCCGTGGTTTTGAAGGATGACTGAAGTTTCACTCGGAATTTTAAGTATTGACGACTATCATAATCAAAATGCGACACCTGATGGCCAGGAAAATTATTATGATAGATACTAGAACATTGGCCAACATTACTTTTATTATCGCTGTTTACAGAATAAAATACTGTAATCTGTAAGACAAGCTAATATAAGAAAAAAAATCAAATTTAAACACAAATTTAATGTCAAATTGTTTATTAGCAAAAGGTTTGCATGATACAACTACTACAGATAACGCCTTCCTAGTTTCATTTTTGATTTGTTCTGCGCATCTCGTCATAAGAACCCCTGCCTTCTCGTTTTCGCCATCACGTTTAACTTTTGTTTCGCTCTACTCTATGCGCTCTACGTCATAAGAACCCCAATATTTTGAAGTTTTGTTTGGCACCATGCGCAATGACATATCTTTATTAGTTGTATCATGAAAGGTTTGTTTAATGTAGAGATTGGGGCAAACAGGTGCGCCTTCTATTAGAACTGTGGCATTTTTTGTGAAACTTTCGATGTGGATTCGATGCGCATAGCGCATTGGTTGTGCACTAACACACACCCAGGTTTTTCTCGTTGTAAGAAATCAGAGCTGTCATAATCTTTGCTACATAAACTAGTACCACGAATAGGAAGTAATTAATAATGCAATCAGTGGGTACTAGGCGACGCTGCTATTTTCAGATTGTAGGTTATTAGAAACAAAGTTTTGAGGCACTAGAGGGCGACACAGTCAAACAATGTGTCTCCAGAGTACTTTACATTTTATATTCAATATCATCATTTAAAGAGATGTCCGTTGGTCGGTGAATTCGAAAGTTTTTTTATTATTGATAAATCAGATAAATTAGAACTACTGAAATTTATTTCGACCATTTCATTTTATTGAAACTTGAAAAGTAGTTCTTGAAATTTCGTGTGCGTGTGAATACAATTCGTATAAGTTTTGTAGTTTTTTGGCATTTTAGGGAGTTAAACTGACATAATTTTAATATTTACAACAAAATTACCCAAATAATTAATATTGACAACAGACATTGATCGTGTGTAGGTAGGTTTGACAAACCTCGTCGTTAATTTTGGTTTTGAATTTCCAATGTAAATGACATTTCACGGTGGTTTTCTAAGTAGGTATAAAGTTTGGTTGAAGAATGCAATGCGACATTAAACCAAAATGAAAATTTGATGGAAACTTTATCGGGACACACACAACTTTCCCTGGAATTCCCAATAAGGCCAAACATGTATTTCAAATTAAAATCAAATAGTAGTTTTTTTTTTTCAGTTTTATTTCCATTTAAAAAGAGAACAAAATTACACTTCAAAAATTAATATATAATTGCAATTTCTATTATCTAGGTTTAAAGTTTATAATAATAATAATAATTTTTGTTTTGCTTGTGTATTTATTTGTTTAACTAAATATTTATGAAACAAAAGCATTATATTGCAGTACCAAAAAAAAAATATTATGGAGAAGGATAACTAGTGAAACAGCGAAACTCAAATTGAATTTTAACAAAAAGCATTAATTGTAAAATAAACATAATTTTTATATTTACAAAAATGTTCTGCACTCATTTGATAAATGTTGAGCGTTTTGTTCTTTTAATCCTTTTTATTTTTTAAGAATTCAATTGTTTGTTAATAAATTGCTCTTGGGTCAATTTTGTTGTTGTTTTTTTTTTTTATTTAAACTTAATCGCTAAAAGTCTTTTTATTTTAATTAAAAATAAAATGAGACTTATTAATTTGAAAACATAGTTTTTTTTTTTTGTTATTTATTTTGGTGACTTTGTTTTTTTTTTTCTAAACGAAATGAAATTTTACCTAGTAAATTAAAAAAAAAAAAAAAAATAGAAAAAAAAGTGATTAACTTTAATATTTAAAAACTAAAATGTTAAATTGTTGTGTATTCTTCATTTTACATAACTCAAGTATGTAGTTGGAGTTTTGTTTTTCTGCTTTGAGGGAATTAGTCAAGTTTCCTTAAAAAAAATCAATAAATGTGGTCTCACCACTGACCCTTGTGGATGAAATGCTTAAAGTTCTCCACACATGGCGCGCTGCACCATTGTCGCACTAAAATTTCCTCTTCCTCGGCAAGGGAGTCTAGGATTTGTGGTAAAATATTTTCTATGCTTCGTTGCTTCATCACTGAGTAGGTCTTAAATAAAAAATAAACAATATGTTAAAAAAATTAAAAATTAAAAACTCTTTTTGACTTACCTCAGGAGACATCGAAGCAATGCGCTTTGCTGCAGTTAGTGCTTCTTCGTTTACCTTTGTGACACTCGTCAATTTGTTAACAAGGCCCGATAAGGCTGACTCTGTTGAGTGTAGTTTCTCCGACAGCCAGAGAAGTTTTGTTTTCTAGTTTAGAAAACAATTTATGATAAAAAAAAAATATTTAAAAACAAAAACAAAAATTTTTACTTACAAAAGTTGAACGGATTTTTGATGTTTCTGAAAAAATAAAATATCCCTCAGGTATTTGTCCAATTTTTGCATACGGCGTTTCGTATGTTCCTTTGTCGCTGCCAATGATAACATCGAATAAGGGCAACATTGTCACTCCCAAGCCAGAGTTAGAGCCGTTTACGCCAGCAATAAGGGGCTTCTTGAATTTAGCTAGTGTTGTTAAGAAGTTCCTAAAAATAAAGTAAAATTTGAAATACATTTTTTAATTCATGTTTACTTAAACTGTGATCTGTTATAGCGTTTCTTTCAGCTTCTGGCTATTCCAAACCAAATCAAAGATTCGGAAGTAAAGACGATAGAACAGAAGCGAGTGTTTATGCAAAACTACGCTGCATTTAAGACGAAAGATTCGCAATACAATTTTGAAATGGGTCAATAGGTTGGAAAAAAGAAGAAATGACAAAAAATTATTTTGGCGCATTTAAATTTATCAATTATGATTTAAAACAAACAGAAATGGGCTCACATCAAAAGAAACCATTCCAATTGTCAATTTGCTGAAAGATGGAGGATTCATTCGCAGATTCCACGATTTGTTTATTCATTGGACATGTTTGTGGTAGTGTGTTTAATCTCGTAACGAGATTGTTTACATTGTTTTTTTTTTTTTTTTTTTTTTCTAAGACATTTTTTCAGATAATAGGTAATTTTTGGGACAAGATACGAAACATAAGTTATTGTTTCTGGAGAAACAAACAATTAAGGGATCTTTTGAAGCGATAACAAGATCTCTGTATTCTTTATAATGATGCCAATGATGCGTTCAGCCGTAAAAAAAAAGAAAGTCCCTAATCTTTGTTTATTTTGACCCAAGTTCATACGAGACCCGGTAGACAAATAATTTTTTTTATAATTTCAGACTACATATTTGTGATTGTTTAGATTCTCTGATTTCAGATGATCCAACTCCATACTCACTTCACTGCTTTTGCCATAAGAACAGCAGCATGCCTTCTCTTTTCCAGACTCCCCAGTGCCAAATCTGTGAAATCAATGCCCTGACAAAAGTTCGGCCCATCTGATAGCATCAATACAGCATTGCAATCGTCGTCTTTATTAAGGCGCTCCATGACTTTGCTCAGTTCATTCATCAACTAAAAAAAAAAAAAAAAAAAAAACATGAAATCAAGCGCACTCACTCCGCAGAGGATCTCTATCTTCATTACCTGGACCGTGAAAGTATTTCCCAGCTTTGCTTGATGTGTGTTAAAGGTCACTTGCCTAACATTTCCAATGATCAAAACTCTGACATTGACATGCTCTTCATCGCTATCATCATCCTCTTCCTCACTAGCCATGTTCTTTGTCATTTTCTTTGCCGTAGCTTTCTTCATATCAGCCGGCAATGGATTAACCAAAATTATTGGACTCTTCATCTTCTTAAGCTTTGACTTGTTTTCAGGCTTTGCAAATTCAAATTGATTGTCATTATCTGATGGTGCTGTTCCAGTTGTTGTTGCGTAAGGTAGTTTCGAAGCTGATTTCGGTGTTCCTTTGGATGTTTTGCCAGCTGACGATGGACCATCAATACTGAGGCGATTAATACTCGCCGAACTCGAGTATGAACTGTTCGATCTGCGTCGGATTATCATAGAATCTTCGTCGTCTTGTTGCTTCTGTTGACGTTTGTATACATAGTCCCAGGAGGAAGAAGCTTTCGGTTTGGGTTTTTTAGCTTTTGAAATAGGTGTGTCCTTCTTCGCAGCAGCAACTAGCTGTAAAATTAAATGAAGATCAAACAAACCGTTAACATAGTGTGCCACATGAAAGCAGAGTAAGTGTGTTAAAAAAAAGGAAAAATGAAAAGAAAACTGTGCCACAAAAAAAAAAGAACCAACAAAACAAGTTTGACTGAAGAAGAATGTTACAACGACCCGGATCAACAATTGGATACAATATACTTGCTCCCATCTCTGTCGTCGTTTGCTTTTGGTCCCGAATTAAAGGTTCTTTACATTTTTGCAGGTATCAAAGCACACACGTTAATGTTTGGTTTCCCAAAGCAACAGAACTGGTAAACAAATTCTAGGAATGCATCCCTTTCTCTGTTCAACATTAAGGAATGAAACTAGCAATTCATTGGGTTTAGGAAGTCATTGATCACGTATCTTGGAGTCGATAAATATATGAAAAAGTTAATAAAAAACAAAAACTTACAGGCTTTTCAACAGGAGAGAGTGATGCTGTTTTGCGTGCTGCTGAAGGCCTCGACAAACTTGTTTCAGTATCCGGCGTCCTCTTGGATCGCTCTCCTTTCTCCAACGAGATCAACATATTTACTGCTCCTTCATCGCCTAACAGACGATCGATTTCACGAGTGTTCTTCTTTTTATTTCCATTCACCGATGGAGTTGTGGGAGCTGCCCTTTTGGTGGGCGTCCCAGCTCTGCCAACCTCCTCAGCATCGTCTTTTAACTTTGGAGTAGCTGTCGCAGCAATCTTTTCCTTCTTTGGAGGAGCCGGCGTACTTGGCTTGACCAATTTTGCATATGAGAACTGAGTTTCAGGTGCATCTGGGTCCCATATGATCTTCCTTTTGATTATTCTGGTTCGTTTGAATGTCGAGGGTGGCGGTAGTTCTGGCTGCTTCTTCTCAGCATTGATTATTTTCTTTGGCTGAGCCGTGTTGATGACTTTCTTAGCTGCTGGTGCGGCTGTAGATGGAGCTGAAGCTGAGCCAGAGGCTGCAGCTTTATTATCCTTATCTGTGGATGATGTTTCTGTTGTTTTTTGAACTGGCTTCTGTGGTGCTTTGGAAGCTGCTTTAACTTGAACAGCTGGTTTGATAGGTTGTGTGGATTTAGCTGGGACTGCTTTTGATGGTTGGTTGGGCGCCGGTTTGGCTTGTCCTGTCTTTGCATGCGGCAGTGAAGCCACAACTTTCTTTTTTGGAGGAGAAACATTATCCTCAGAGTCGTCGGCATTCGCTTCATCTCCATCACTCCAATCCGATACCAAAGAAGTTACCAAATCCGCAGGCTGAGTGATGGATTTGATGTCCTGTTTGCGGCGACGGTTGGCTTCGCGATTACGCGGATTTCGCGTTAGCGATTGGAACTGCTCCAAAGCAACCTTGTGTACCTCTTCCTTTGTTAGAGGTTCTTGCTTGATGCTATCCTTTCCAAGAGGGTCAGGTTCGGTGAATTCTACTTCACTATCGATTATATCTACGATCTGGAACTCTCCCTCGCCATCAATGGTGACACCATGCTCACTACTGTCCTCGGTATCTGTGCCCTTCAGAACTGCCAACAGGTCATCATGCAACAATGGTGTATTATCAGGTTTGCTAGAAGGAGCAGTCGGGGAGCCTGTAGTCGAGTCTGGAGCATCACTAGCTTCTGAATTTATTGATGTGCCATTCCGTCGATCAACATGTTTGTCTCCTACATTTTCATGCCTATCTTGTGCCGTTAATAAGGCGGCTTGGGTTTCATCATTCGAAGAAGAAGCAATGCTCATGGCTAGCGCTTCCTCGACAATACCACTTTGTAACACCCCGGGGGTCTCGTCACCATCCTCTACTTCATGCATTATAGCAAGATCTCGTTCAATGCTTGTTAATTCATCAACACTATTATCATTTCCAACTTCGTCTTTTACGATACCTTCTTGGACTTCGATAAGCATTTTTTCGTTTGAAACTTCATCCGTGATAACTTCGGGTTCTTGGGTTTTGAGTTCAATGTCGTCGGCCATAATTGATGAATCACTTAATTACACTTTAAATCTTTAATAGAATTTAATCAAAATACAAATACAAAATATTTTTTAATTATTGGATTGTCGAGGAGTCCAATAACACGTGAATCTTTTTTTCGTTCAAAAATTTTTGGTTAGCGCCATTTTATTCTTTAACACAAAATTCCGAAAGCAACTCAAATTGGAATTTGTACATCAATACCGCACTGCAATAACTTTAAATTTATATGAAAATCTTTTCTTTGTTATTTATTGTTTATTTTTAAATATTTAATTACAATTTTTTTCAAATAAATACTTATTTCTTTGGATTTTTATAAAAAAACAAGCGCGAAGAAAAAATATAAAAATATGCGACGACCGACGAGATGATGGCTTCGCTTTGCATCGCAACTCGCATCGCAACTCTTCACGTAACCTTCATTCGCTTCTTTTCTGTAATCCGATTGAAATGAGTTAGAGGGAGATGAAGAGAGAAATTCTAGATGTAGTGTTTTCATTTTAGGAGGTGTTTGGAATTCGCATATTCTTAGTAAATAGTGATGCCAGAGCGAATTCAGAAGTTATGTAATAATGCTTTAAGGTTCAAACATATTAATAATTTTAAATAAATACTTGATTCTGAACAAATTAAGATCTTTCCGAAGAATTCATTTGGGCAAAGCAGCTTGTTCCTTGGCCAATTTCAAAATTGTCTTCTAACTTACTAGAGAAAAATAAAAAACTGAAAGTCTTGAGGCCAAGCAAACAAATATTTGTATGTGCCTATAATTAGGTAAATGGGCGTTTTTAGAATTCAGTCCATATTAGAGCTTGAATTATTAAATAGTGTAGCTGTAGCTGTAGCTAAGGTTAAGTTTACTTGAAATTCAATTACTTTCTGTACTACAGCGACAACTTCAATTGTAGCCGTGTTATAGGAATTACGTAGGTACTTTTAACTCTGACAGCGGTATATACTAAATCTGCAGCTACACCAAATACAAAACTGATTTTCAAACAATGATCAAACCTTAAAAATAACAGCAGAAAAAACCACGGTTGAGTGATTCAAGGTAGTAGGTAGTTCAGAGTTTCCTCGATATGGCCGAGCTCTGTTCATTAAAATACTTTTATGCCCAGTGTAATTAATAAAGCATTAAGAAAGAAAGAATTTCAATTTTCAAATGACCTCCGCCTCATTAGGACAAAAAAGTATGAAGCCTTTGAATGGTAAGACAATATTGTTCCTTTGCCTTGTTTTCCGTCTATAGCAGTGGCGCATCATTAATTAAGGGTAGAAGACATAATAGTGTAACAATAAATATACCTATTTCATTACTCTATTACGTACCTACATAATCTATAATAGCTTTTCTGTTAATACCAAATACGAACCTGAAAAAAGGCAATAAAATACAATAATTTAACCCTTAATATGAAGAAAAATATCTTCATTGACTGAAGATTATTTTATTAAAAATAAAATACGAAATTTTAAGGCCCGACTTAAAGCAAACTGTAGCACCATTTTTCTTAAAATAAAGGAATAACTATTTATTTGATTTCGATCGAGTTAAAAATATAGTCCAACCTCAAACGACACTAAGGGCCAGTTGTACAATCGTGGTTCATAATCGGATCAAAATTTAAAAACGATTTACTTCGGTTCCTGTGTACATAATTAAAGTTAAGACAGTGGTTCAAGAGTGGTTCAAAAGTTAACCCGTCGATTTCGGTGGATTAAATAAAGGTTCAGTGCTGAACCACGATTGTACAACTAGTACTAATATTTTCCAGTTTAACTACAGTAGCAGTCATATTATATATTATAACATGTACATGGGTCAGAGCACAGACCATACACAGACCGCCAACTCGTACTCCCCTTGCCTGAAACACCCTCGAAATATTTTTTCCTATCTGTGAATACGTGTACATCTCTCTCTGTGCATTTTGTAATGGCAACTATACCTGCGTATGCCATTTATTTTTTAGGTGTGTTTGCTAAATGGGTTTTAAAAGCAAGAGAGAGCGTCACACTCTCAAAATAAATGGCATATCAGCTGATTTTTAGTTTGTAGGCAAAAAGAGAGACCATATGGTGAGTTGGCGGTCTGTATCTTCTTGGTCCGTGGGTCAGAGCGATTCAGATTCCAATAAATCATGCTTAACGAAACTTAACGAAGGGTGTCTCGATTTTAAAAATAGGATTTTTCACAGTCGATACTGTATACATTTTTCATTTATTGCTCATTTTTTTATACTGACCTTTTCGTTCTTTCAAAAAAAAATTATATATTTAATAACAGATTTTAAGAATAAATTAATTTTTGGTTAACATCATTTGCGACCAATTATTTCTATCATTTGTGTTTTCTTTTTGACACATTGTCAAACCATCTCCAATGCATGCAGCATAAGCCATCATGTGAGGTAAAATATTTTGTTCTACAACTCCAGTAAACAAATGCGCCCAAGGTCCTGTGAATATTTTGTACAATTATTTTTTAAAATATTTATTTTATTAAGAACACATACCACTTGCATATACCGCAACATCGCCACCTCCGTGGGTTTCATCGACACTGGGAAACGTACTTGGATATTTGAAGTCTTTGTCCACTTAAGAAAAAACAAAAAATAAGAAGAAACATATATTTTACAAATTGGGTACTAAATTACTTGTCAACTGTCAAATTTTCAATGCAATTCTGGGAACTACATTTTAATTTATCAAAACTTTAAATTGACATCTTCTTTGACAGGCCTTAAAGTACTTTTTGATTATTTAATATTTTTATTTATCTTGTTGTTAATCTTTTTGAGAACCTAATGTAGATTATGTATGAATATAAATATTTTCAGATTTCAGAATCTGTCACATAATTTTTTTAAGTATGTATGTGTTTCCCAAAAAGCAAAATAAGGTAACGGAAAGGATAGAAATAATGGGTCAGTTAGTTTATTCCAATTTAACTTACAAACTTGAACATTACTGAGATCCAACCGCATTTTCTGACTGTTTATATGTTGATAGTAACTGGGCCCATTAGCATAACTGAGAGTTGTGTACGGCAAACCGTCTACATCACTAAGCTCCGTACTAAGACCAAGAATATTATTTCCAATCGTAGGATATCCACTTATGGTCATAGTGTGTCCATGATCTGCGCTGACTACGATCAACGTGTCTGCAGAATCTGTTATCTCAATAGCTTTTTGTATAGCTTTTGAAAATTCAACCGTCTCGGTAAGTGCTTTATGAGCAAGATTTTGATGGTGTCCATGATCGATGCGGGCTCCCTCAACAAACAAAAAGTACCCATTTTTATTTGTTTGTAGCATTTTTATGGCTGCCTCTGTCATTTCTTCCAACGATGGATCCTTAGTGCCATCTGCATCCGTTTTATATGCCATTTCTTTTTCAGCGAAAAGTCCCAAAAGATAGTCTGTCCGATCATAGTCCACTTCAAGCAATTGATCACGATCGAATACAGCCTTGGCGGAGCCCTTTTTCGAATCTAACCACTCCTTGATAAGATTTCGGTTATCTAAACGTTCACCTGAATTGCCATTAAAATCCAACGTGCCATTGGGTAAGAACCTCCTGGTGCCTCCACCGAGAATTACATTGAATTTCTTGCCTGTTTTACTGGTGACCAACTGATCGGCGATGTCTTTGCAATTTCTAGAGTCTATACCTTGTTCCTCGACTTGCTTATCACTTTCATAGTCGCGATTACCAACATGGGCATACAAACCAGCAGGACTTGCATTGGTGACAGTGGTTGTTGTAACGAAACCAGTTGCTTTTTTGGCTCGCTGTGCCCAGTCAGCTATTGATTCCACTTGGTTAACAGGATCTTGTCCAGCTTGACAATCATTAAATGTGACATTAGCTGTTACACCTATTGTCGCGTAATTGGCCTTTACTCCACAAAGGTAAGCTGTCGAGGTGCAAGCTGAGTCTGCAACTTGTCTGTCAACACAAAAGGTCTACAAAAGATAAATGTTTTATGTTTCTAAAGTTTCGAAACAGTGCATTTTTTTTGTTAGAAACCTACCTTTGACAGTCCGACAAAAGGAAACTTTTCAAACGAAAGTTTACTTCTTTCACCCAGTTTTCCTTCCAGTTGACCACTGAAAATGCGACTTGCTGATACTGTGTCAATTGACATTCCATCACCGAGGAAAAAGATTATATTCTGGGCCTTATCTTTGTTCAGGTTGGTCTCAAGCTTTTCTCTTAGAGCTTGTTGGGCATCTTGTAACCAAAATGAAGCAGTGTCCATTCCGTCTTCGATTGCGCGAGCATCTCTCTTTGCTCGGAAAGCAGTGGGATGATGGAATTCTGGAAACAAACGGAAACAATAGTTGATTATAGACTTCCAAAAATATTAACATTTGAATTCAAATCTTTGAATTATTGCTTTCCACTTAAAGAAAACAACATTAAATCAATGAGTGTTTCTGGAATTGAGTACCTTGGAATAAAGACTGGATTCTGAAATTGATTCTGTAAAAAATCCAATCGCGGTAACTGTGACCACCATTTTTCTTCAACTCAAACAAAAATGAGCAGAGGCGAACAAAAATGAGAATCATTACAAGTGCAAACCTACGATTATTATCTTCGTACTGCGACTCTGTTCAACTGATTCATTGTTATGCTTAAGAAAGTTTTGTATAAGGCCCCGTTCACATCAATCTAACAAAGTCAATCAACAATTTGCAGTCATTGATTGTTTTGTGCTTTTCAGCGCCGGATCTAAGGGGGGCAAAGGGGGCAGTTGAAAAGTGCGTCAGTATGGAGGGGGTGCACACCCAACGAAGAAAGAGTGAAGAGAGAAAAAAAAGAGGATCCACGGAAGATTCTCAACAGAAATATGAAGACAATGAGAAAAATATTAATAATAATAATTTAATTATAGATGGACAAAAAACTGTGGTTTTTTTATTGAAATAGAAAAATTATCAAATCAACCCGGATTTTTCCACAAACACCAAGGTTTTATTTTCTATGATCTGGATTGCATTTTGAGGAATCAGTAACATGAGAACCCTTAACAATACCTTATTTTCTTAAGTAAGAGCACACAGATTATTGGACATATTCTGAACAGCATATATATATCATTAAAGCATAAAGCTAAAGACAGCTTTACGATAATGAGTTCTAGCTTTTCGGTAAAATTTTCTTAGGGGCCCCAAATTTGACTTCTATATCCCGCCACCCACTCCATGAAAATCCTAGATCCGGCTCTGTTACTTGTCAAATTGAATATGAAAACTACTCTATTTTTCATACTTTTCAATACAACTCCTTAACCTTTTTCAAAGGACTTCAAATCATAAAAGTTTGAATGAAATTTTATAAAGCTCCCACTGACTTGCAGTAAAAGGATCAATGCCCTTTATATCGTTTCCAACAACAACGAAAAACTCTCATCATATACCGCTCGCAAAAATTAAAAAACATTTTTTTTTATTTAACCACTTGCATTTTATTTAATTTCCAAAGGAGTTTGATTTTATCTGCAGCCGCCAGCACAATCACAACAGAATATATTACAACGACCCTTGCCACAGCAACTTCCTTCTGTTAGTTTTCCATCGCGGCAAAGGTAATCCCCATGGGAGTAGACATAGTTGCAGCAATCTGCTTTCACTTGTACCATCACATTTGCAAGAACAATGAATATTGACAATAAAATTAATAACTTCATTTCCACTTTGGTTTGAATATAGAATTAATATGAAATCAAGGAGCTTCCTTTACTTATCTAACAAGACTGCACAACCGTAAAGTACCTACTGTGCACTTTAAGGATTCTTAACTTGTATTTATATCTAAGTACCTGCTGATCATGAGATCTCGTTGAAAGCCAAAGCCAATTTCATGTTGGCGTTAACATATTCATAAATGCAAGCAATTAATTGGAATTGATTGAGAAGAAAGCATTTGCAGATCAATAGAACTTCTACATACATAGATACTCGCGTTTATAGAAATAACTTGACACCCAATACAAATGTCGTGTTCATTTTAAGATTCACTGCCCGACTTATAAAGGCTATTGGCACATAAATCATTGAAAGGGGTATTTTTTATTTCAAATCTTGGTAAATCATGAGTAGATTTTTTCCAAGATATCGGATTGTGTGAATCAAGTTTTGTAAAAACCAACAAAATCCAGTATATTATTGTTGTTTACAAATAATTATTGTTGTTTATGCATAGTAATTTGATCAAGAAATAGACAGTTGTGCATGTCCACATGTCACACGTCTCGTAGCGCGTACTACCTGCGTTCAATTGCAACTATTAAACATGGATATTATAAAAACACTAGATAAATTTATAGTTAAGAAAAAACAAGTGCAGTTCAATTTTGATTTATTATTATTATTAATATTTATTAACAATTAAAATTGCAATGCTAATTCATGTTTGAGCATAAGCAACTAATAAGGCCTTTGGCTTTGAATGTTAATTTAAATATACGAAGCTTCGAAGAAAGCTTCAATTTGAATTTCTTGTAAAATAATGCAAGGCGATACAGTGCAACAAAAGTATCTATTCGCAGTATAATTGAACATTCAAGTATGAAGTTGTGCCTTTGTTTTAAGCCTTTTGTAATATAATATTGGTCGATTTCATTTTATGATTTGAAACCCGTTAAGTATCTGTATTCATCATAATATATACAATCGACTCACCGAACTATACTTGCGTATAATAGAATGACTGATAAAAAAGCAAAAAGTCCTACTTGCTATGACTTTTTGCTTTTTTATCAGTCATTCTATTATAGGTACGTAGTTCGGTTGACTTTAGACGACCGTTAACGAAAAGTGATATTAAAATATACGATATAAAAAGCTTAAATTGTTTTTTCAATTTTGTTGTTGACGATAACAAGTTTTTTATTGATCAATCTTTTTTTTTCCTAAAATGTTGGATCCTTAGATTAAGGATAACTAAAAAGGATAAAACCAGTAATTGTACTCATATATGGTTGCGATTGACTGTGTTGCCCTCTTGTACACTAAAATTTGATTTAAGTAACTAATATGTATATAATACACATGGAAAACATAGAACAGTGACTTTGCTAGAAATTTGTGCTCTATGATAAAACTATAATATCCATTGCAAAGGTTCAACTAAATTTGTTAATGGATGAATGCTACTAAATTTAGTATATTAAACATTTGTATTGATTTCGTGCACAAAAATAAAGATATTTAATATTCAAATAATGTCCTTTTTGTTATAAACGACTTATTTTTAAATAATATTTATCACCAAAAACGTATCTTTATTCCAATTTTCCTGGAAATACATAATGTTTATTGCCTGTGCTTTGAATTTAATCAATATATCAATATATAATAAAAACATTTACACTTTCAAAACTTTTTTTATTTTTACAAGACAAATAGTTACATACAGCGACCATTACAATTACAGCAGAATATATCACAGTCCCGTCCGCAACAAGATTCATGGCTTGTTAGAATGTGTCCATTTGGACAACGCCCACCGGAGTTTTGAACAACATTGCAACATTCTGCATTCACTTGCACCATCACGTTGGCGAAAACAATAAATATTGTTAATAATATTAAAAATTTCATTTTAACTTCGTTTTGAATCTTAAATTTGTAAAAGAAAAAAAAAGAGCTTTCCCACTGTATCTAACAAGATTGGAATAACTGCAGAGTACCTACTGTGCTGTATTTATTAGGTTTTCTAACTTGTATTTATATTCAAAGTTTCTGATGAAATTGAAGTCTATATCGTAGCCTTGCAATTGCAATTTATTAAATATTTATTGTTATTTAAATATTCATAAATGCAAGGAATTAATTGGAACTGAACCATTTACACTTCAATACAAAACTCGTAAACATTTATAGAAATGTATTGATGACATGCAAATATCATTTTAATTTTGAAGTTTCAATATAAGTTCATTGTCAAAGGCGAATTTACTCGTACTTGATTGGATAATTTGGCCTACAAAAGTGAAATTCAAAAAAATGATGTTATGTATAAGGACTTCACTCCTTGGCTGGAAGTGTAATTTATAAAGGGTTTTCTTTTATGTGCCAAATCAGCTGTGACTGTCACTTATTTAATATATCTTACCAAATCAACATGAAGTTATATCTTTCAAAGATATTTCACTCACATTGAATAGATATTTTCATTTTAACTCCTTAATTAAAAGGAAAAGATCAACAAAATAATTGTTTTATTGGTGAACACAACGTAATTCGAGGGCTGTTGCACTTCACAACTGATTTGGTTTAACTACAGAAACCATATTACGAGTATTTGTTGGGAATGTGAGAATCTTCTGAGACAGAAATTGGCTTCTTCTAAAAACCAATTTGAATTTGTCGGTTTTTTTTTTTTTTATTAAAAAGTAAAAGATTTTTTGGGACATCCTGTGTTATGAACAATATAATATTATTTATACAACTTTGCACGTGTCACACGTGACTTATCTATACAACCGCATCTTTTAAACATGCACAGTTATTATGAAGTAATGATGAGTTTTAGTTTTGAATAATAACTAAATTAAACTTTCCAAATCAATGTATGTATAATGTATATTAATAAACTGCTAATCTTCGAGTAGATCTTCACGTCAAAAATTAAATATTGGAAATGTATTCTTTGTTTAATCATTTGCATATTCCAACGAATCATATATGTACTAGTACATTCCTTACAAATCTGAACATTGAAGTATATTGACTTTGAACTTTGGTTAAAGACAAAATGGATATGAATTGAAATATGTAGATCTATAAGAATAGCGGTTGATTACCTTATGAAAAGTCCGTCTTCAACACAATTTGGGTGAAACTGAAACTGTAGGAATGGTCTACATAATTGGTCTCCCCATGATAAAAGCACAATTTTTTAATTTTATTTTTCTTGTTACTTTTGTTAAATCCCTGATAATTTTTTTGGTTTAGTTTTTTTTTTCAAATCAGAATACAACGGGCGAAGAAGATACAAGGATGACCGAAACGTTCTTTACAGCGACAGAAGCTAAGTAACAAAAATTCTTCGTATTCAATGTTAATTATGACTGAACTATTTGACCAGGCAGATAGAGATTTCCGACTACTAAGATTGCGGAATTGGTGACTTCAGACAAGAGGTAACTGGATGGGCACTAAGCACCACACTTTGTAGCTCCATCTAAAGTAAGAAAGAACGTTATATCTATGTAATAAACTGGTTATCCACCAAAAACTTAGAACGAATTCATATGAATTAATGTCATTTCAGTATTACATAATTGAAAAATTCTTCTGGACAGAATTTGTACGTTGCTTTTCATTTTTTGACACGTGTTGTGTTTACCAGTTTATATAAACCTTTCAGTCAAATGAACAGTGCAAAAAAAAAAACACAATTACTTTTGTTAACTACATCCCTGTACGCAGCAATGAATCTACTCCAAAATACAAGAAATAATGACCAGAATATGAGATGTGCGACGCAGATGGCCTATGACATTTGATATAATATATCTATCTTATTCACTTTTGATATTCCATTTTTAAATTGATTGTAAATTGAGATTTGAGCAGAGAAAGAAGTTCCAGCGTCATTAATTATTAAATTTTTATTAAATTTCTAAAATAAGTTGAATTCTTTTGTTTAGTTTTTAAATATGTTATTTTGTTAAATAAATTTATTATTAAAAACACTAAAATTTAAACTGAGTTAACACTTTTGAAACTCTTTTCGAAGAAGGTCCCATAAGACTTTATAGTTTCGCTAAAATCCATTACCGGGAATTAATTCGTAATCATGTATTGCTTCAAGCCCATTCGGTTCTTAACTTGAATGTAAGTAGAAAAGTTATCCGTCAGCGTTCATGAGGTGACAGAGTGCTCAATGAAGTCTCAGACCAATACATTAAATTTCCATCTAATGGAGAACAGTAGCAGTGAAACAATAGTTTTTTGAAGTAATTTTTCTGATCTAACTATACTGCAGGAAGAGTGGTCTCATTCGAAAAATGTGTAAAAAGTTTTAAAGTATTGTATCTACTTAATTCATCATATTTGTACTTATATTTAATAAAAACGCCCCCTTTTCTCTATTTTCAGACATCTTTCTTAGCTTATTTATATATTATAATATTAATACTAACCTATTATAAATTAGATACTTTTTGACAGACGTTTTTACCGATAAATAGAACCAGAATCGCAAAAGAGTATTTTTCAGTGAAAAGATGTTTCACATCTCTTTTCATAGAAGCAAAAAATAGGGGACCAGTTCTAATTTAGAGACCAGTTAGAGCTTTTATTGAAGTGCATCCATGAAAACTTTGATTTAAAGAAGATTAAGTAAACAGAACTTATTTTTAATAGTACCTATCAAAATAAACTTTGAAGGAATTTAATGAAAAAAAAAAAAAAATACTTTAATCTTTTCTGATCACTTTTATTATTTTACTCACAGAAATCGATTTCAAAATATAGCTGATATTCGTTTCTGTTATTTGGAACACAGTATTAATAAGATTAAAGTATTTTGTGCATGAAAAAAATTCTAGATTCACAATCTTTTTTCTTAAAACCACAAATTAAAATTTTCCCGGATGCATTTCAATGATAGCTATAACTGACGTTCATACACATATAAAATGGACTTAGCTAGTACACTACCAATTACATAAGACCCTATATCGTTTAATATTACATGCTTTCAATATCTCCACAATCAAAAACATATTTTAATGTTATAATAGTTTTTATTAGTTTACAAAAAAAACATGATCTATTCTTTGGTATTAAATCCAATAGATATAAATAGAAACCATTATAAAAACGTAAATTAGTTAGAGATGAAAACAAATTTTTTGATATATTTAGGTATTCAAATTCATCACTACTATGGTTTATTGCAAAAGTGGTGTGAATCTATCTACAACCACCCGAACAATCGCAACAGAATATATTACAAGGACCCTTGCCACAACAACTTCCTACTTCTAGTTTTCCATCACGGCAAAGGTAATCCCCATGAGAATATACGTAGTTACAACAATCCGCCTTCACTTGAGCTACTATGCTAGCAAAAATGATGCAAATTGCAAGAAAGTGGAAGTATTTCATCTTGACTCGGATTTAATTTATTCTGCAATTGATTTAGTTGAATTAGGTACGATAAAGTAATGATAAAGAGTAAAGTCTTACCAGTATGAACCACTGCAGTGTTCTGTTAAAAATTTAATTCTTAATCTCATATTTATACTCATCTTACTTGTTAACCTTATAAGAAGAGCTTTACGAATAAATTTTTTTTTACTAAGCAACTTAAATTTGTGTCTCGTGTTTCGCGTACGTAGATGAAAACTAGCGCCAGAGAATAAGCAGATTTAGAGGCGTTCTGTAAACGTGACAGTATAAATGATGGTTATTTTATTTCAAATGTATGCGAATACTTAATACAAAAACAATTACAGTTGCAATATTGAAATTCAATCTGTTCAATAATAAATTCAAAAACAAATTTAATTGTTCTAAAACCAATGTACGAGGTTCATTATTTACGGACTTGAAGTTATGGTGAGAGCAACTTCAGTTCACGATAAAGCCATCTTAAGATGAAATCCTGTATCCTTACAGCCAGCATAGATAGTAGGCCTATATTTTTTTAAGGTGGTTTTGACAGAAAAACTGGACAATCTCCATAATGATTGAAAAAAGCCTGCCAGCTAAGAAGTGGGAGTTGCGCGTCCAACACTCGATTAAAATCCTGAAACGTGGCTGCCGTGTCGACAAAACATATGGGTAATAAGGATAAGAATTAAAAATGGCAGTTCCTACTCTAACTAAGAGTCATTATACCGGGTATCAGCCAAAATTTGACTTTGAATGCAGACCACAGCAATCATAGACAGAAAGATTAATTAATTCAGAAAGGAATAGGTATACCTTCACGAATCGAAGGCACTGTATCAAAAAAAAATATCCTTAAGGACAAGTTATTGCAAATATTGTTTTTTTGTTTTCAGATTTAGAAAACATCAGTGACTATTCAAATGCATTTGAAAGCTTATAAAAGTGTTATATTTACTAAACTTCTTTTAAAAATCACTTTCAATATACATACATATTTCGGTTACAAGGAGTTCCAATCAGTTATCAATTCATTCATTCATCATTGCTTTGTGCGGGGAGGTTTGGGTGGCAATGAATTTTTTTTGTCATCAAAATAATCCTTGATTTTCATTTCTGAAATCCCCCTCAGAGCCTCTACGGAAGCTATTTGAAAACAATAGAACGTATGTCAGTTAAGGAGGTTTAAATTTTCTGAGTATCCTTTTTCCGCTCTGAAGGAGGTCTTTTTTTTGTTTTTCGTATGATGTTTCCCAGCCATTCGTCCACCTGCACATGCTATATATGAGCAAGCACTCGCAACCGATGTGGTCTTTTAATTTACTTGTCTAGTTTAAAAGTGAATTTATCGCCATTCTATAGTAATGACACTTACTGTTCAACTCAACGCAACCATACTTTTTATTACAAAATTCTATTTGAATTAAAGCTTGTATGGGTTCATGCACAAAGGTTTTAAACATCGTTTTCTTAAGATTTTGTTATTACTGAATATTTTATTTTATATTTGAATACATAATAAGTAGCGTAAGTAATTAAATGTAATTTCCCAAGGCAATTTAGTTCAAGAAACTAGAACCGGTCAGATAAAGCTTTTCTTAAGAAGGCGCATTTTATGATTGCCCCCTTTTGCTGTTGCAATTTATTTTTAGACTCACAACTAAGATTAATTATGCTGATTTTTCAGTATTGATGCATAAGAGCATTATGTTGGATATCGCAAGTGAAAAACATAAATAAAATATATGTGTATCATTCAGATTGATTTTTTATCATTTCGTGTGAAAATATAAATATATAAAATTCTGAGCTATTAATTCGAAACGTTCATTAGGAAAGTGAACAGAACACAAACCTATTTTCTAGGCATATCTATCTATCTTTTGAGAAGCTTTTGTTTAAGATATCATCTCAAAGTTCAACAGGACATTAAACATATCTGTTGGTTTTCATTTTAAAGTTTCTTAACGTTATTTTGCTTAGAAATACAAGTCTTTTGTAACGATTTGATTGTTTCCTAGCAATAAAGATTCTATCTTATTGAGGCATCACAGTATAGCAAAGTCCCTCCTCCAAGGACTAATGTCACAATTAAGAATTGTTCTTCTGGTGATATTCGGTACTATATTTTTCTTTCAATGGAGTGTGGAGAAGAAGATTCAACCAGAAAATATACGTTCTTTACATAGAAATTGACTTGGCCAGAAAGCTGAAAGTAAAGCGACTTATAGATGGCTAGGGCATGTAGAGTGGATCCACACCAGCCCGCCTAGTCTTTAATTCCAACAACCCTGAACAACAATGCGATTTAGAAGAGACAGAACCCAACCTGGAGGAATAACTGTCTTGGGTGAGGACAAGCTGGTGAAGTATTTTGGCCCTTGTTCTAAATGAACTATAAGAGACACTTTTAGTTAGTATATATATCTGTTTGACACTTTATTGCACGGTTAATTGTTCCCTGTGAAGTAACTTTGTAAGAAAAACTTTAGGTTAAAGCCAGTTATTTGGTTTCTTTTTTTATTTTTTTGACAATTTTGTTCCTGCATAGCGTATGATCCAAACAAACCTTATGACATTTATCAACAATTTAATAACAATTACAAATGGTTTTCTTTGTAGTAATTTACAAACAATATATATTTAATAAGGACTTATTCTATCTACAACCACCTTCACAATCACAGCAGAATATATTACAGCGACCACGTCCACAACAGGATCCTTCGGTAAGAGGTCCATCACGGCAGAGATATTCCCCATGGGCATAGACATAGTTACAACAATCTGCTTTAACAACTGCTACGATATTAGCAAAAACAAAGATAATTGCAAGCAAGTAAACGTATTTCATTTTAAGACTGTAATTTTTAACTGAAAAAAGAATTCAATTTATTTTATGATATGTATGTCAATTTTTTAAAACTTGCTAGCTTGAAAAACTGGAGTATACTGTATATCACTTTCATCTTCAATTTGTTTTTATACTTTCTCAGACAAATTTTACAATTGATAAGGTTGAAATGAATTTATGGACATACGATTAGTTTGCAAATGCAACATTATTTGCAAAGCATATTACTACAAATCTATACATACTTTTTCACTAGAATTTTATAATCTATTATTATTGTGTCATTGATCAATAAGTTCAATATAGTAAAGAGGTCAAGCAGATTGATAAGGCTATTTTTCACAGCTATATGGAGATACCAACCGACACAATTATTAATAGATACATCGGGAAATCTAATCAAAAAATATTTGGATTTTCCAATCTGAGTAACTTTAGAGATAGAATATATGTCTTTCATCAATATTCAACACAAGGGGCATGCACACATTTTTGTTCTCGAAGACATCTTATAATTGCAAAAGAGATTTTCTTAGGATTTTTTAGTTGCAAGCAACATTACCTCGGCGGAATTGAAAAAGAATAGATTCTCCTAGGAAAACCCATCTATTGATACGGATATCTTTTGATTAAATCATTTAAATTTTAACTCCTTCCACTCTAAACAACTCATAAAGACAATCGATTTGTTGTATCCAATGTTGGTAGAAATTCGAATAGGATCTTTATAAAGGTCTAAAAAACATGAGCCAAGATACGGCAGAAAAGAAGGCTTGAAGCATACATACATTTTTCTCGTTTTAAATTTTCCCACTGGCACACTCCATGTAATATTTCACTGTCATATCATACTTAACTTAAATTCATTTTTAACTTCCATTGGTGCACGCTTTTATTCAATTAAAAAAATTTAAACAAAAATCGTAGATGTATGCACAACAATTGAAACTTACGACCGATTACCTCAATCACAATTGATTTTTAATGTCCATGCACTCAATTAAATAATGTGAGATTGTTGATGTTTCTGTTCTATCAAAGTTTTTTTTTAAAGAAATAATTTAATTGTGAGAAAGTTTATTTAATTTATGGATAAAGTAACCTTTCAAAGAGAAACACTAATTGTCTTGGAGGAAAGTATTTCATTAAATTAACTTCAAAAGCATCTTTACTGAGGGTTACAAATTTGTGCATAGCAATAAGAAAGTGTTGTTGTATTTAAGTTAAATACAAAACTTTTTTTTTTGTTTTTAGTTGATAAATGTTGTTTTACTTACATAATTAATATAAATTTTTTTTACTTCGATCAGTTTTGTGGTTCAGAAGGCAGAAGCTATGCCATACCCACAACAACACACATACATTATCATTTATATACAAATACATCCTTGGGGAATATAACTTTTTGAGACACAAATATACCTTATGTACCTATGTCCTCTTCTGTATCCCGGAAAATTTGTGTATAAGGATTGATGATTTCACATTCGCTTTTTAAAGTATTAGTTACGATAGTGAATAGTTTATTAATTAGTATTAGTTAATAGAAATAAGAGTTGCAACTTAAGTTAAAAATTGTATTTGATAAATTTAATTCTAGCCTTCGGATAACTACAGGGGTTACTGAAAACCCCCAACAGTCCCCTTGGTATGCTGTTATTTTTTAACACGTAAACATTTCCGGTAAACAGAGGGGTCATTTATATTACCCCTTCCAAGAATGAGCATTTTTTTTTTTAATAAAAGGGGTACTTGAACAAGACATGTACAGTACATGCCTGGGGAAACAAGATACATTGCAATTCCCATGTATGTACATAAATGTCCTGATCACAGGAAAGAGGTATATGTAACAATTGCCATAAGTAATTAGTATTTTCTAGAATTTTTTTTTTTGTTTAAGTCTATGAAGTGTTATGTTTCCCTTGAAAATATATTTTTATTAATGAAACTTTGGCTGGAGTGCTCTAAAATAATTGATGAAGTTTGGCATCAAGCTCTTTTATCAAAAACGAATGCATTTTTCTTCAACGAACCTCTTCTTTGATATATTAAAAGTTGTCTTTCATCAGACTGTTTAATTCGCGTTGTCGTGTATGGGTTTCGTTGACACCAAAACCCTCAGCTTTTCATACACGATTATACAGATTCACATCCTTGTTTTTCGGATTCGGAACTGCAATGGCAGCGTTTCATTGAATTCCGATCTTCACACCATTGTCCAATTTAGAATTATAAACCGTGTGGAATTAAATGTTTCAAAAACTCAATGATACCTATGTGTATTACAAACCATTTTCTGTGGAACGATCACAAATTTGACCTCGCCAAAAATGGCGCAAAAAGCGTAGGTTCCCTAAATTGATCTAAGAAATACTTTTCTCTTCTGATATGGCTATAATTTACAATAAAATTGATAGGTGACTGAACCATTACCGAATCATTTGTTTCATTTGCATACCGCCGTAATGTTGCTGATCTCCTTGCTTTATATTATCGCTAGTTCTACAAGCAGTACTCCAATCAAACAGCCTGATGCACTCTTCTCTTTAAACAATTTCCCTGTAACACTCGCACTCGGACGTACTATCAACTATAGAGATTTATTTTTTATTTTTTAGCCGCACAACAAGAATGTGGAATGCTTTTCCCACCTCGATTTTTGCCTCCCAGTGCATCGGTATCTTCTTTTTTTTCTATCTTTAACGCTCGCACTGTGTTAATTAGTTTTAAGGGTATTAATAACCCCTTGAGTGCGCGCACAACATTAATTGATCACCACCCTATATTCTGCTATTAAAATTATGATCGAAATAATTAATATAAGAAGTAGTTCGAAATAATTGATAAATCTTTGTGCTCTCATGTTTGTTATAGTCTTTTCCCACCTACATAAATATCTCTTTTTCTGCTATAATGAAAATGCAATTTAATACATAAATATGTACTCGTTTTTCCTAGAACATTATTATTATGCACACCCATTTGTATGTCTATAGGAAATGTAATGTCATAAGCTGAGCCGCATAAATAAGCTTGGTACGTAGTTAGGTTTAAGATATGTTACTGGAGAAGGGGACTTATGTATCTCGTCGTGTGTTGAGATATAAAAAGCATCATCTGAACAGTCTAATCATTTTTCTGTGTTGATATATAAAGATGTAATTTTTTTCGCAGACTCATTCTCTTAAATGAGAACATTACTATATTTGAAAGATTAAAAGCATGTTTTGAAAATAAGATTTAAATATGATAGCAGTTATTACCATTTGAATTGATACCAACATCAACAACTAATCAAAGATGGCAGTTGTACGATTGGTGTAATCATAGCGAAAACATTTAAATAATGAAATAGAAATTGGAAAAAAAATCATCTAGTGTTTGATTTTGAAAACCATAAGTTTAGGGAAATCCCTGATAAGACTTTTTAAGATAGCAGCTGTTGTATCACTCAGTGCTATATTAGTTTTTGATAACCACTTGACCCAGCGCGATACTAAAAAATAATTGTTCTTTCCAATTTTTCGACGATGATATGTTCTAAACTGGGAAATCAACTTCTTCAATTTACTTATTCAGACTGGTGAAACGACTGTGGGATTCACAACAACGAGTCAAATAAAAAGTAGATAAAATAAATATCAAGTTTCAAAACGCCATTTAAAACTCTTGTTAGTTTTTTTTTTTAATTCAAATTCAAATCAAACATAATTATTCCTAAGATAATTTGCTTCTGCATGTGTCTGCGGTCATTATAACGCAATTATAGTCACACTTGCGGCACGTGCGGCAGAAGCATTTTTTAGTAAATATTTCAAGTTACCACTTAATCAGATAGATAATCTATATTGACATAAATATATTTTTGTAAACGAGCTTCCAATTCAAAGAATATGTGTATCAACACTCAATTAAATTATTTTCGAGATTAAATAAAAATTTTAACGTTATTTCGTTCCTTTATTCAAATATCTGATACGTGAAATGGAACAAAATGATGGCATTATTCCCAAATTCTTCATTTTTAAGCAAAGAACTGCATTGCTTGTAACAAAACAAAAGAGTTGATGCAAGAACCTAAAGTTGTTACAAAGTGGTCAAATAAAAATTTAAAACAGTTGCTATAAAGCTCGAGAGATCCAAATTATTAAAAATTAATATTTATAGTTAAAGTATTATAATATATATTATATATATTATACAATTTTCACTATTGCTGCACAAGTTTTGCAATTCCATAGGATTGAAGTGAACAAATTTAGAATATCTAATACTTACCCTACCCTAAGTTTTATTTTAAATCTTTATCAGTTTTGAAATATAATAATTATTATAATTAAGTATTTAATTTATAATCAAAATCAACTATATACAACTAAATATTTGAAATTTCAGGCTTTTGTATAAAAATACGACATTACTTATATAATTTATAATATCGGCCATGCACGCAGTGTCAGAATCACGTTAATTATTATTTGAAATATATGTATGTACATATACTCATCTCTGAATAAAGACCTTGGTTTTTTTTTTTTTTTTTGAAATATAATATTGTAAGAAGAGAAGGTTTTGAAAAATAAATAATCGAATGCTTGGAGTTTCTAGCAATGGTTCTTTTTTGCCATGTTTGCATGTCAACTATGATAATGGTTCCATACCCACGATTACATATTAGTCAAATGAAGAGCGAAATTTTTGTGTAAAAAGACTTTTCTAGGCACTAAGATAGTGTCTATACTGTATCTGACTAGAAAGGTTTTTTAAAAAGCCTGAACTGCGTTTATTTCTACATAATGTTATTGCGTAGATGTGTTTTGTTCTGATGAGATATTACAGAAAAATCTTATTTTAGTTCAACATACTTAAATGATTTGTTGCATTTTTTTGACAGAAAACAAGAAAATAAGGAATTTAATATCTTTCAAATAATTAAATAATACATCAAAATCCTTCAATTTAATGAAGAAAGACAAGCTACTAAGATTCATTGAACACGTTAAGCGGGTTAAATTTTATTTCATTTTCGATTCAATATACTGCTCTCACATTATTTTATATAAAACAACGTCATTTATAACAAACGATTACTGCAATTTTTAGTTGTATGATTGGTAACTGGTTTTGTTTTGCGAAACAATGTTAGAACTAAAATAGGTTGATTAAAACAAATAGCATTAATTCGCAATTAAAAATACTATTATTTGTGTGAATCCCCTTGCTACCGCTATAAAATACATTTCTATAAATATTTTAAAATTGTCGTTTACAAGTTTATTGCTCAGCAATTAACATATCATTTTTCTATGAATAACCATTTTTATAAAATGCAATTTTGTAAAGCGAAAAAATTGTTTTGTTGCTTTTAGTGATAAATGTTTTAATCCAGGGGTGGATTAGGAAGGGCGGCCAGTTGTAGCTCCCATCTAAAAATGAATCAGTGGTACGTTTTATTTTTTCGGACAAGCCGTTTATCGTAATCATTGAAGTGGTCATCAATAACCAGGCAATAGCGTTCAAAGAAAATAAAAATAAAAATAAGGGTGTTAATATGGATTATATCTTTGAGCCACAAAGCGAAGAGGACACTAATTGTTCGATTAGATGGCAGTCTTGGAAGAAGTCAATGTAGAGATTGAAACAGATAATGATGCGATCCGTTCGCAGTTAAATAACAATTACCAAACGGATTAACGATTTCCAAGTAAGTTCTTTGATTATGTAATAAGGCTAATGCCACTGTTAATATTTTCACAGATGTACCTGAGAGTTGTAGTAAAATTTGAATCTATTGAAGAAAGCTATTGATTCAGAACAGAATTCATTGACCTTAAATAATGTTTGAAAACTGATGGATTCAAACATCTAACACTAAACCGCAGAAAACGAAATCAGTTTTTAAAATTAAATAATAACCCAAGTACAAAGCTGGATTTATTGTTAAAGATTTTATTTGAAAATTTAGTGTTGACTATTACTGAGACAATGCGCAATTGTTGAAAAGGTGACTAACATGATTGTTTTCTCAGCGGCCAATGTTTATCAAAAACACCAGCTAGATCAGCTTGATATTAAAACTAGTTTTCTGAACGGGATTTGCAGGAAGTACTCAAAACATCTTAAAAGCCAGAGATTGGAAAAGCTTTTACTTTTAACATATATTTGTGGTTAATTATACTGGCAGAAACCCCACTATGAACTTCTCCGGAGCATTATTTAACTCAGTGCTTAAGACCGGACATATATGTTATGCAGCCATTTGTATTCAAACACACCAATAACGGCCGTCTTTAATATATATTGGCAGCATCCCAAGAGTCTTAAAAAACCAAACTTTGATTGCAAACAAAATTAACCAACTCATAATTGACTAGCTGGATATAATGTGGCTTTGTTTAAGTTTACTAATACACTGGGTCCTGATGTAGTAAAAAACAAACAAACAAAAACCGTTGCTACATCATCGAGTAAAGCCGGTCTTATAACGTTAAACTCAAAGGCTGCTAAAACCATCTTGGTTCAGAAACATAATGAAAGACTTAAATGAATAAAAAAGCTATATTTGAAGAGAAGCTATACTGGAACAAAAGAACAACTGGCTGGCATCTTTTAAAAGGCACTGGGCCCTACACACCTTGTGGAACTACCAATTAAACTTTAACTGAATTAGTGATAAATTAATGACAATTGAGAGAGAGATAGTATTGAATACTAAGTAATCCTCTTTAATTTTTGTTTGTTTTCAATTAAATTATGAATTCGAATTGACTTTTCGGATTGCTAGTGCAATTTGTTTTATCTTTTTACAAAGAAAAACTTATATAACGTACAAATTAAAATTGAACAACCCAACTTTAAGAATAGAACCAATTCTGTTGCTTATCAATTATTTTCGAAATAAAAATATAGCATTACCGCTCACAGTTCAATAGCAAACGATAAATTAATGCAGTTCTAAGACAGCGTTAAGGACTAATGTTTCTTTTTCCAACGATTCTATATAAAATATAAATTGATAATCGTATGGACAAATTACAACCTTATCCTTACGTTTATTATTTTTACTTTTACGGCTTTATTTTTAAACCATTAAATTTTTCATGCACGATATTAATTAAAAACAACTTTATAATTTTTGTTGATGGATAACAAAGGAACAAAAATAATAATTAAAACAACATTCCAAAAACATTAAAAATTCGAACCCTTTAAAAAAATATCAAATTCATCAATTGTTGGTGTTTGCATGAACATTTGTTGTAATTCAAAATAAATAGACACTCACAAAGAAACTCACCCAAGGTGGTGTTTATTAACTTTTTTAGTTAGACAACTTAGCACTTACACTTTTTTGATGTAATTTCTTTGTATGTTTTGTGTTACAATTACACATCAATACAATGAATTTGATTGAAAAATTATTTCAAGACACACTAATTTATTAAGCAACAAAAACTTCTAAGGACGATTGGTAACTTTAAAAATACTTACCATGAGAGACAACAAGGCTTCTTATCAAAAAACCAAAAATTAGTGCAATTTTCAAATATCCGTTCATTCTCGAGCCGAACTATACTAAACGAAAACGTAACTGCCAGTGATTAGTATATGTCAACGCTTCTCAAATTTATGTTAAATTCACTTTATTTGGTTTTAACTATCTATCATGCCGTTCATCGTGACTGCCGACGCGAAGCCAGCGTGCCCTCCGCCGCACCTGCCGACACCGCTACAATTTTTGCCAAACAATATAGGTATAGTACCTAAGCTCATTTTTGGTGAAACGAGTTTGTTTGATTATACTGGAAATGAATTGAGAGTTGTAGATACAAAATTCAAGATTTAAAAAAAAAATGAGAACCAAAACGTGGTCTAAGGAAAAGAAATTGATTTGATTTGACCACAAAACAGATGAAAACAATTAAAAGATCATTATACTCTTTATAAGCTTGTTCTTATGTTTATAAAGTTATTCGTTTGTTTATAAATTTGATATGAAAATAATCAATTATTATTCCTTGAGGTACGAAAAAAAAAATGATTTGTAATAAATCCAATTTAAATGCGACCCAGTTACAACTTATTTTTTATTGGTGTAACAGTATTTGAATAAGTTCTTGTTTCTTATTCAGATATAAGATAAGGCACCAAATTTAATTTTACTATCAATTTTTACAGCCTAGGTGTTTCAAAAAATGTGTTTAAGCCCATCAGGTGATAAGAACGAAGAGATAACTCATGCTTAATAAAGTTCAATGCATCAATTAAATTCAACATGGAGTGTATTTAAATGCAATGTCAAAGTGACATTCACGTGCATGCATGTTACTCTGATGAATCGTTTGAATTTGTGTTCTTAGAACTAAAAATAATTATGCAAATGCAGTGTTTTTTTTCTAGTTTGGGCTGGATTAGGATTTATTTTATTGTTTTTTGTTCGCACAACGACATAAGAGATCTTACCAGGCCATCGCGTCGGGTTGCTTGAGCCGGTATGGAGGTTTCAGTTTAAATAACTATCTGCATAAAATCCAGTTTAGCTAATACAAAGTATCTACGAGTCGAGTAGTTTGTTCGTTTTCCAGTCTGTTGCTTGAAAAAATAAATTAATCGGAACCTATGGATGGAACTGAGCCTACTGCATATGACCTTGGGTGGGTCATAAATTGCCTATTTTTGGACAGATACTCTTTTTTATGAATGGCACGAATTATTTTTGACTATAGCTTTTGCCCGCTACCGTAAGCGTGGATTTTAGAATAAAGTAGGTATCTGAGTGTATTTTTGTTTTTGCATAACCGGTTCAAAATGGGAGGTATACGCGTGGTATACGGCTCTACAGCCGTAAGATTTTTGGCTTCTATATAATATTATTTCGAAGTATCATAACGGTTTAAATTGCAAAGTTGGAGGGTTAAATTCTGATTCGCTTTCAAAACAATGTTACGCGCCGATACTGCTATACTTATGGCAGCTCCGCTTCATCAGTTTTGGGCGTAAGTATTGCTCGTTCACCGTTCTTTATGGTTGCATTATTTTTAATGAGAAATTGTCTATATGGTGGTAAATAGCGCAATTTATGATGTTTTTGATGTAACTTCTATTCAGAACGACTAACTTATTTCTATTCATGTATATGTAGGTAAGTGTGGCGCTATTTTTATGATTTCCAGCGCCATTACGTAAGCGCCTTAAAATCTTTTAATTTTGTGTTAAGTTCATTGAATAACGTACAATTGCAGAAATATTGAAAAAAACAACCAGAATAAGATATTTTCCTGCTATAAAATATAGCCTATATTTTAAGTTGCCGTACTACCAATAAACCTGCGAAAACTGCATTCAATTGCATGCAGTAGTTTTTGCGTGATGCGCGTACAAACATACAGACAGACAAAGGGCATACATTTCCGATTTCAAATATGTAATTACTTTTTTTCCTAGCTATCCCCCAGGACCGGCCTTAACATTTTGTCCAACCTTAAATATTAATGCATTTCTTCATGTTAATGACAATAATAATTGGTTTGAGTCATTAAAGTCATGATTTTAGTCTGTTTAAAAAATGCAGTATCATGCAAGCCGCTGAAACTTTTAAGTTCTTTCAGAGTTTCATCGTTTAACTTGTATGTTTGTAATGTATTGTTTTTGATTTAAAAACATTACTATAAAAATGCTGGCATAGTACATAGCCCAAAATAAAAACTCCAACTACCGCCAGTAAAGACAGACAAATGATCAAACTGTCAACACTTCTTTCAAAGACTTCAAAGACCGTACTGAGAAAAATACACACATTGCACTAACATTGTTTCATTGATCCCTTTCCAATCCAGCAAATTCCTACGAATTTATATGTCAATCGATAAAATGTCATGTAGAAATTTAGTGGCAGTAAAAATGGCTTGTTCTTGAAAAACCTATCAACTTCCTTTTTGAGTTTTTTTTCTAAGCTCGCATTTATTGTTCTTGTCGAATCGAACAAAATAAAAAAGTTTTTTTTTTACCCGTTTGGTCTAAGAAGCTCTCAGCAATCAAACCCAGGCTTTGATTTTGAAAGTAACTTGTTTTATCAAAATCATTGGAACTGTTTCCGAAAAAGGTTAATCGAGTGAACCTACAACGGAATGTACATTACCAATTAAAATCCACTCTTTTTTACACTATCAAAATGTCGATTTCTTACACGAAAATTGCACAGCTTGCCTTAAGAACTATAAAATAAATACACGTAGCAATAAAACATACAAACAGAGTTGAGATATTATATTTTAACATCATGGTATCCGAATTTCTGTTCTGTAAATATACAAATCACCTCATCAATAGTAAGCATCTGACTTCCTTCCATTTCTTATCGCCATTCCACAAAAATCGAAATCAGACTTAGTAGCAAAAGAATAACTGGAACTTGAAGAACTGCTCCAGAATTCTTCCCTTTCTCCTTGTGACACATTGTCAAGCCATCTCCAATGCATGATGCATAAGCCATAAAGTGAGGCAGAGTATTTTGTTCGGACACTCCAGTAAACAAATGAGCCCACGGTCCTTAGAATACAAAAAAAAAGTATTAAAATATTTACATTTCTTTGCCTATTTAAATTACCATTAGCAAAAACTGCCACATCTCCACCTCCATGTGTCTCAATTATCGCAGGGAATGTACTGACATACTCAAAGTTTTTATCCACTAAATTTATTATGGATCTTTTAGTATGAATTTAAGATAGTTTTTTTTTTTTACTTACAAACATTTACAGTACTTAGATTCAAACGAGCTCCAGTCCAGTCAAAATGCTTATAATAACTTGGCCCATTTGCATAACTGAGAGTTGTATATGGTAACCCATCAACATCACTCAGATCAGTACCAAGTCCCAGAATATTATTTCCAATCGTAGGATATCCACTCATGGTCATAGTATGACTATGGTCTGCAGTAACAACAATTAACGTGTCCTCCGAATTGGTCATATCAAGAGCTCTTTGAACAGCCTTGGAAAATTCAAGTGTCTCAACGAGAGCCTTCTGGGCTAAGTTTTCATGATGCGCCCTATCAATATGGCCACCTTCTACAAAGAGGAAAAATCCATTTTCGTTCTTTTGTAAAATTTTAATTGCTGCTTCTGTCATCTCTTGAAGGGAAGGTTCTTTGGTTGGATCAGCATCGAGTCTGTACGCCATGTGTTCATCTGCAAACAATCCCATCAAATAATCAGTTTCATTGAAGTCAATTCTCAACAACTGTTCCCTATTGAATACTGTTTTTGGGATTCCTGTTTTTGAATGCCTCCATTCTCTAATTAGATTCAGTTTGTCCAAGCGTTCACCGGAGTTTCCATAGAAATCCAATGTGCCATTTGGTAGGAACCTTTTAGTTCCTCCACCAAGAACAACATTCAACTTTGCTCCAACTTTGTTATAAACAAGCTGTTGTGCAGTATCCAAGCATTTTTTCGGATCAAAACCTTCAAGCTTTACTGTGTTGTCACTTTCAAATTCTCGATTCGCAGTGTGGGCATACACACCAGCTGGAGAAGCATGAGTGACAGTTGTGGTGGTTACCAGTCCAGTAGATTTATTTGCCCTTTGTGCCCAACCTGCAATTGATTCGACATGGTTTATGGGGTCCTTTGCACTTTCACAATCGTTTAATGTGACATTGGCTGTGAGGCCAGCGGTGAGATAGTTTCCTTTCACTCCTCCCAGGTAGGCTGTTGCAGTGCATGCAGAATCAGCTACTTGTTTGTCTACGCAATAGGTCTAACAAATACAAAGAATGAATGTGATTTGTGAGAATGGAGCAGTACACATACCTTTGATAGTCCAACAGCAGGAAAATCTTCGAAAGAAAGCTTACTTCTCTCTCCAAGTTTACCTTCTCGTTGGCCTTTGAAAATCCGTCCAGCTGTAATCGTGTCAATTGACAAGCCATCGCCAAGGAACAAAATAACATTCTTTGCTTTTCCTTCGTTATGGGTGATCTTCAACTTGTCTTTGAGAGCGTCTTGAGCATCATGATTCCAAAAATTAGCCAACTTCATTTCCATTTCAATTGGCAATCTATTCCATTTCACTCGGCCAGTATTTTCTTGATAAAGAACTTAAAAAAAAAATTATTGTTTTAATAAATATTTAGTAGCGTTTGTACTTTTGAGTCTGATCTTCATAAAATATACACATTTGTATCTAATTGTAATTTGTTATCTTATATTTATTTTTAATAAACGACTCTTATCTGAGAATAGATAAAATTGTGAACTGAAGAACTAACATAGCCGAGCCGGTAACACTGGCACGATCTTCTCGCAAACTGTTCGTAATTTGTTAGCAGATTTTTCACGAACTCTTAGCAATCTGTTCACGAATAGGGTGACTCTAATTGCTCGCAAACTGTATTCTTACTAGATATTCTCAAACTGCTAAACATAAAACAGCACGGTCTTTTTGAGTGGACACGTATTCAACACTTTTACGTCAAATACGTTTATAAAGTAATTAGTTATTCGCCCAAAATCAGAGTTGTCTTAATATAATTAAACATCAAATAAATATAAAGTGTGTAGCCTGGCCACTTCTAAGTCGGCAATTATATATTGTAATACAGTGTTAAGTTATAATTTAATGAAATGTAAATTGTACTCTGGAAAAAATCTCAATAAAGTTATACTACTACTACTACTAAACTGCTAAACAACTATTCTGCTCCTTCTACTGCTGATTTTATGAAACAGCTTCACCAAAATTTGATCCTTCTATGAAATTCGCTGCATATCTTTCAAATAGTGTCGTGTATCAAGTTTTTCCAAATTTTATTGAATTTTATTGAAAATAAGAAATATTAACGATGTTGATTTTGAGGTTAACATTTTTAAATTATATTTTTTTGCGAACTTGATTATGTAATAAAAAGAAGCGAAATTCACAAAAATCGTGCTTAAAATACAGTGCGATCTTCGAAACAGTAACATTTTAATTCTTATCGTTGTTGACTCACAGCATTTTTTTTTGCTACTTGCAAACTATCATTTTTTGCTAACATGATTAATAATAAGGAACTTTCAGTTTGAGCAGTTTTTTTCAATGTCTATAACTTTTCTAGTGTAACTTCAGGGTACACACTTTTCGCAACCTAGGCCTTTATAATTGGTTTGGCAAGAACCTTATACAAAACTCAACTGGGCGAAGTTCTTTAAAGTTATTTCCAAATTGAATAAGCTGTATGTGCGGGATGTTTTTTAGAATACGAACTCAGATCACTTTTGTTAAGGAAAGTGCAACTTTCCAAATTTTTGTAAACCATACATATATCTTTGTGAATTCTCGGATTTGACTTTTTGAAAATAATTTGTAACTCTCGTCTTGACTGTTGTCTCACGATCACCGATAAAAAATATTAATTTTTGTAATAGATCTTTAAAACATACCATTAGTGCTAGCAATTACAATAACTAAGCCACCATAAATTAGTGAAAATAAAAACGCGCCCTTCATTGCCGAGCTTTAGTTCAGAACGAAATGTGAAAACATAATGATCAATCTCACATGACAAAAACCCGAGCATAGCAATGTGATACTTTCATTTTAAGATAATAATTATGGCCATTTTTATGAATGCAAACAAACCCAAATAAAACGCTTCGAATAAAACAAATTCCAAAAAAAAACACAAACGCGGCAAACAGGTAATGAAAGATTCGTTTTAATTTTTAATTTTTAATTTTAGCAGTATGAAAAAAAAGACGGAGAATTGCGTTAACTAAACCAATTTCACAAACCCACTTGAATAAACATTAGCTGAGAATGAAAAATGATTCTAAAATCTTTTGTTTAATTTTGAAATGAGCTAAAATCTATTTTTATTATCTGCTCACAATAAAGGTATTCACTTTACAGAACATATGGGGTACTGACGATCGTTGTACACAAATGTCTGTCAAAAAATACACAAAATGTTGAACGTGCATCGAAATTGATTTGCAGCGTTTCAACTTTATACCAGTGTTAAAGTTTTGTTTTAAGTAGGTTTTCAAAAAAGCTTAAATAATAATTAAGCATATTTGTTGATGGCAGCTTCGAAATATCAACTGTTTTGTCATCTGTTCTATCTTGTTTGAGTACATCTTTTGTTCGACCATACCAGGTTGATGATATTAACTCCAAAAATTCGTGTCCTGTTTAAGATTTGTCGTAAACATTTTCAAAGTTCGTTAAAGTCTTCGGGAATTTTCCGACGTTCGTGACGTTTACAATGCATTCAGAATGCAAATAAAGGCTTATTATATTAGAAATATTTGTTGATTAATATTTTCTATAGTTTTTTCTGTTATATAGCTATACCTAACAGACATAAAAAAGCTTTTACAAATCCCGTAAATTTGTTTTATATATTTTATCTCATCATATAGTATGCGTTATTGTTTTAGAAAGCTTGGTATATTTTACTTATCGAGGTATATTAAATAATATAGTTGTTCAAATAAGTCTGGAAAAATTGTGAACAAAAATTTGATAAAGAATCTACTTATCTAACATCAAATATAACCAAAATCTGTTCAGCGTTTATATCGCATTATAAAACTTTATGGCTTTGTCGAAAATCTTGTATACTTGAGAATTTATTCACTCCGCGTGAATTTTGTGTTGACAAATTTCAGTAATGTTTTCACTGACGCATCGTGTGTAAATTTTTGTTTAAATAATAAAGAGATATGCAAAGATAAAAATCGGGTCATATGGATTCATAAAGGTACATAGGTATATGTGCAATGTTTTAGTTAAATTTGAGTACTTAAACACTTAAGCTAACTAATTCGTCGCTTATAATGTCTGTATTTCCTCGGCAATAATTATAAATAGACAATCTAAATCCCTTAAAAATTGGAAAATGATTCAATGCGTTAAATCCAACGCATAATTTTATCTTGCGACATACATACGTATGAATACGTAAATGTTTATTTTATTTTTAATTCGCGGCGAATTTTAAGCTATTTTTTTTTTATCAAGTGTTGTTGCTATTGTAATTGCAAATTCTTTTAACTTTTATTATCATGATCATGAGTTTGATAAAAAAAATATATAGGTATCTTTAAGTTCACGTTCCAAATTCTTGTAACTTTTTTTTATCAAGGCATGTCATTATGATAATAAAAGTGAGCTTGATCAAAACAAAAGTTTACGGCCATAATGGTCTTCTGACGCTTCCGAAAGCGTAGCGAATTTTAGGCTATTATTTTTTATCAATCTTATGTAGTTATGATAATATTTGCAATTACAAAAGCAACAACACATGCTAAAAAAATAGCTTTAAATTCGCGGCGAATTGTAAGCTAAAAATTCTGTCCGTCTGTATGTCTGTCTGTCTGTCTGTATGTATAGAGACCTACAGCCCAAACGGGTGGGCCGAATTGCTTCAAACTTGGTATGTAGACTTTTTTAGGTATTGTACAGAGGGGAAATAGAAATTTTTTTTTTAGCTCCAAAAATAACGGTACCTGCCATACAACCGTTACGTTAAAGCTTATTTTTCTCAAAAACGGCTCTAACGATTTCTGTTTAAAAAAATCGGTGTTACGTTTTAGGTACGACCAATCATATGGCTGAAAAAAATGTTTTAAAAAATGGCTAAGAATGGTACTTTCCATAGGACCGTTTTTTTTGCTTTCGACTAACTCGAAAACGACTCAACCGATTCTTTCGAAATTTCACACACATATAGCTGTAGGTAGCTCAATTGGTATTGCATACCAATATTTTTGAAAAATATTTCTTTGTATTTTTAAAAGCATTTTTTAAAAAAAAAATTTAAAAAATTAATATTTTGAAAACTGCTTATTAATTTTTTTTTCTAAAAATTTTAAATAAATGTATTTGCTGAATACCTATAAACTGCCGTTTTTGAATTTTTTTTTTTAAAAATTTTCAAAAAGTTTTGCAAAGAAAACTTTTTTTCTCAAAAACCGCTCCACAGATTTTTATAAATTTATTCTCATAAATTCAAATTTATCCAAGAAATAAAATGGCGTACTTTTTTTTCATCTCAAATAAGTTTAAGTATTTATTTAAGAATTTTGAAAATTTTATTTTTATCAAAATCTCAAGCTCTTAAACCACTGTCACACATTCGAGCAAGTTCGTGCGACCCAGTCGTGCATTTTATTTTTTTTATCAAGCTCATGTCATTATGATAATAATTTTACATTATTAAGCTCATGTCATTATGGAAATAAAAGTTACAAGAAGTTGCAATTACAAAACAACAACACTTGATAAAAAAAATAATAGCTTAAAATTAGCGGCGAATATTACCTACAACGATTTGTTGTCAGTTTCTTTTTTAGTATGTCACCTATTTAGTATGTAGCCTATGTCACAAAAACATAATATGGCCTTATGACACTTTATGAACCAGTTTAAAATGTTGTAATCGAACTTGTATCTTGTTTTAGAAGGTTTTTTGTAGCTCTTCTTATAAAATTGAATCATTTCAAACAATTTAAGCGTTAAGCTAACAAATTTAAAATAATATAAGACGGATTACAATATTTTATTAAATTTAAATTTACAACGGACAGCATATTCATTGGAGAACTCAACATGTCACTCATTATTTCAACCGGATTTCCGTTCGATTACTATTTCTTACCGCCAAAATGGCAATCTCATCACTTTGCCTTTTCGTTCAATTATATTTCAACGAACCACCTCACTGTCTTCAACATACAACATACCTTCTCTTTTCAACAAGTATCACCCAGCTGACATTTACCTACTAATCAATACAGCTATCTCATTCCAGTGCAAAATTCAATTCTGCAAGCTCAACGAACAACGACTATGAGGACAAATTTATGAATGTGAAAATCTCGTCTACTTTGTCTACCGCCGGTCCACCACCGCCGCGTTTTCGTTTTTAACTCCAAAAAAAGAAGTCGTCCTTTCCTTTTTTGTGTTGTTAAATATAAATAAATTAGTGCTGAATTGATTAGTGAATAAAATCCACAATATAATCAAACACTGTGTGCTACGAATTGCGATAAAATCGACCTAAAATGGACCAAACCAAGCTAACAGAGCTCTTGCGAGCAACAATAGATCCTTTGCCCGACCAGCGAAAACAGGCCGAGGAGCAATTGTCCCAGGTATGGTGAATTATTTACAATCCATCATCCTCCAATCTCCAAACTATGTTCTATCTAAGCGGCCTAAAATTGATAATAATTGAATGAAAATATTTCATCATCAAAAATGCCATCGCATGGTTGGCCATTCTCGAATCGAATCTCGAGCCATGTGCTCTGCCAATAAGATGTTTTACGAAGCGAAAATTCGCCCCCAAAGTGTTTGCTCATGAGTTAAATGTGTAATAGACGTCAAGAAGAATCGGATTTATGAACAATTCTCAATTATAATTGTGGAATTAGTCATCAAAATTAAATTTTCAATTAAATTTAGGCTGATTTTTTTTTTCTTTTTTACATTTCTACTAATGGCAGAAATGGAGGAACCTTTCTCTTGTATTCTTTCTCTTTTTAGCTTTTTTTTATTTTCTTTGTTTCTTGTGTTTATGGTTATGTCAATTTGAGTGAGTGTGTGAGTGAATAGAATATCGATGCATAACGAGGAAATGCGATAAAATGACGTTTCTTTGATTTTTGTGTTTCCATTGATGTTTGTTGGATTTGTCAAAGCACTGCCAGATTGAGTTGCATATGAATAATAAAATAAATTATTCATAAAAAGTTATATTTATAACAAAATTTTTAGAACTTGTTTAACCAATATGTTGGAATTTCTTTGTTTTTGTTCGATTTTGAAACTATAATTAGCTAGCTAGGCAAAAAACGAATCTCTGTACTTAAAATTACGTCTGAAATTGATTTCAAGAGTAATAAACTAATGGGCATTCTGGGTTGAAATGTTTCTGCTATGCTATTTCAACAGAGCATTGTCTATTTAAATAAAGATCGACAGGAAAAATTGCAGCGGTGTTCAAGAGAATTAATTATTTCAGTGGTGTTTGTTTGTATCTCCAATCACCTTTAAGGCTTTTCTCTGTATAGTGTCCAAAAGGCTCAATTGAGTGGAAGGAAGCTCCAGCCCCATTTGGGTGTTATTCAAGCTTTAGACGGACATCAACAGCCTGATCAGAGGGGAAGAAAATCTAAACTCAAAATCAAACGGCATCCATGGTTATGCATATTCGTTTTGTTTCAGCGACTAGAGGCAATTCCACGTTGAACAATGTTTATACACAGCCGAAGAACAGGGATTTGAATCTGGAAACGAATATGAAAGGTAAAAGTACTCTGTCATCGGAGGAACAGTTCAATGAAATAAAAGTTACAGACAGGAGATCATTTATAAAAATGAGAAAGGGTCGAGGACAATGTGGAGCCCTGTGGCACACAGATATTGTTGTCAAGTTTTCCTGACTAAGAATTTTAGTTATTTTCTTTAGGGCATTCTAACAGGCCTTTGCATTGGTAAACAAATGACACTCCTGACGATTCTGAGAAGAGAACTTTGCTTCTCGGTTTAGAGTCGGAAATAAAAAAATAAATAGAAAGGCTTATAGGTACTCCAAGACCAAAAACAGCTACAAACAGGTGCTTCTAAATCTGAAGTTGATGAAAATGTTCCAACACAAGCATATAATTACCTATATTCAGACGTAATTGTAGGTAAAGTGCAAACAAAGTTCTAACACACCAGACAAATTCGCTCTTTGAACTTCAAAGATCGCGATCAAGGAATATGAAATCACCTTTGTTATCAATATGCTTTTATTATTTAACTTAGCAACAATTTTATTCTTTCCCCAAATTCAATCTCAAATAAAATTATGTACCTTTTAATTTGGCTTACAGATTCAGAAAATAATTGGTTTTGTTCCGACAATTTTACAAATTGTAATGAAAAACACAGTTGACCTGCCAGTTCGACAGGCTGGAGCCATCTACCTCAAGAACTTCATCACTAACAACTGGATGGATCGAGAGACAAAGCCAGGCGAGGCAATTGCATTTTCCATCCATGAACAAGATCGTGCAATGATTCGAGGAAGTATTGTTGATGCTATTGTTCATGCTCCTGATCTAATTAAGTAAGAAAGAAAAAAAAACTTTAAATTAATAAAAACTTATCTTTTTTTTTTTGTTAATTTTAGGGTGCAATTGTCAATATGTGTCAATCATATAATCAAAAATGACTTCCCCGGACGATGGCCGCAAGTTGTTGACAATATTAGCATTTACCTCCAAAATATGGGTAAGGTTTTCCATTCATCATTTTTAAACTTCTGTTATTTTTATTATTTTTTGAAGATGTAAACAGTTGGAATGGCGCTCTCCTGACAATGTACCAATTAGTCAAAACATACGAATACAAGAGATCCGAGGAGCGTGTGCCATTGAATGAAGCGATGAACTTACTGCTACCAATGGTCTATGGTTTGATGGTGAATCTGATGAATGATCCATCGGAACAAAGTGTGTTGTTGCAAAAACAAATTCTTAAAATCTACTACGCACTGACGCAGTATAGTCTGCCACTTGAATTGATCACAAAAGAAATGTTCTCACAGTGGATGGAAATTTGTCGTCAAGTTGCTGCCCAACCTGTACCCGATTGTTCGCATTTGGATGAGGACGAAAGACCAGAATTCCCTTGGTGGAAGTCGAAAAAATGGGCATTGCGTATTATGGTACGCATGTTTGAAAGGTAATTTGTTTGTTTCAAATTGTTTTCAAAGTTTTAAATAATGTTTTTGGTTTTTAAGATATGGAAGTCCAAACAATGTTGTCAGCGAGAAATATCAAAAATTCGCCGAATGGTACCTGCCAACGTTTACATCGGGTGTTTTGGAAGTTTTGTTGAAGATACTCGATCATTATAGAAATCAGATCTATGTTTCGCCGAGGGTTTTAACAAATATTTTATCATATCTGAAAAATGCGTAAGTTTTTTCGTAAAAAATCTTGAATTATTAGAGAAATAAAAATTTTGTTTTATAGAGTGAGTCATGCATACTCATGGAAATTAATTAAACCCCACATGGTTGCTATTATTCAAGATGTTATCTTTCCAATTATGTCATTTACTGAATCTGATCAAGATTTGTGGGAAAGTGATCCACATGAATATATTCGATTGAAATTCGGTAAGAAATGTGCATTCAAACTTTTAAAGAAATCAATTTCTGACAACATTTTTTATTAATTAAAAAAAAAAATAGATATATTTGAAGATTATGCTTGTCCAGTTCCTGCAGCACAAACACTTTTGCATTCGTGTTGTAAAAAACGAAAGGGAATACTTCCAAAAGCTATGAATATTATTATGCAGGTAAGTGGAATCTAAAACGCTTAATAAACTAATTTCGACGTTAATTTTTCAAGGGTTTGAAAGGTTGAGCTTGAGGGTGTTTTACCAAATTCTTGGACACCAAATGTGCTCTTAAAAATATAATAGAATGTCGGTTGATTGCCTTTCTAGAATCTGATCTTTCAATCATGACAATGACAAAAAAGACGGGTGCACTCATTGGAATGAAAAAAACTGCTGTTTATGGTCAATTCTTTGCTTGAGGCAGTACCTTTGCAAAAATAAAAAGTAAAATTGGAACAGAACCAACCTCTGAAAGTCGCTAGCTTCAATTTCCTGCTCTTTCTTGTTTTCCAAAAGCACTTTTACTTGGAGAATAAGGCGGTAAGCAGTTGGGTTCCTGAGTATAAGACCAGTCCAGTGCCACTTTCTCTGTTTCCGAATTCTTTGTGTACAGTTCTTTACAATCTGATCTAGGTGTTAGCAGAGCACTTATATGTTTCACATACGTGCAACTGTCCCGAATTAATGAGTGAAAGTGATTGAAACAAGAAAGGAAGAATTTTGGAATGTTTTTGTTGCTCTTTGATTGGTTTAATACATTCAAAAAGATTTCCCCAACATCTGCTGAAGTTCTTTCAAAATCTATTTTGAACTTAAAAATTCTCCCAATTCAAAGTCTTGTCCCAAAAAAACGACGTTTTTATCTGTTCTAAGGTACTCTCATCGTTTTTGGTACCAGCCGATTGGTCTCGGTTTAAGTTTATCTGACAAAGCCTTCTTAAATTAATTCCTTGAAGAAGATTGAATTGTAATTTTATCCCGAATTGGGCTTCTAATCTCCAGGCAGGGTGTGTACACTACTAATTTCTTCTTGCGATTATTTTTTAGATAATCACATCACCTAACGCTGACAACAAACAAAAAGATGGTGCCCTTCATATGATCGGTACTTTGGCCGATGTTCTTATGAAAAAACGTGTCTATCGTGACCAACTTGAAACAATGCTTACAACTTATGTATTTCCTGAATTCGTCAATCCCGCTGGACATATGCGAGCGCGTGCCTGCTGGGTAGTTCACTATTTTTGTGACATCAAACTGAAAAATCCACAAATACTAGGAGAAATCATGCGTCTAACATCGAATGCCTTATTGACTGACAAAGAATTACCAGTTAAAGTAGAAGCCGCAATTGGTTTGCAAAATTTCCTATCATCCCAAGACGATGCAGCGCCTTTTGTTGAGCCACAAATCAAAGAAATCACCAAGGAGCTACTAACTATTATCCGAGAGACTGAAAATGAAGATCTAACAAATGTTATGCAAAAAATTGTTTGTACCTTTACCGAACAACTATTACCAGTGGCTGTTGAGATTTGTCAACATTTGGCAACAACATTTAGTCAAGTTTTACAATCAGAAGAGGGATCCGATGAGAAGGCTATCACAGCAATGGGTCTGCTCAATACAATTGAAACACTATTGAATGTTATGGAAGAGCATCCTGAAATCATTGCGAACCTGCATCCAATTGTTATCAATGTCGTGGGACATATTTTCCAACACAATATTACTGGTAAGTGTTCTTGAAGTTGGATGTTTAGAATTTTGTAATGAAGGAACATTTTTGTATTTGTTTTATTAAAGATTTCTACGAAGAGACCTTCTCCTTGGTTTATGACTTGACTGCCAAGTCAATATCCCCAGATATGTGGCATATGTTGGAGCTTATCTACCAAGTGTTCAAGAAAGATGGCATTGATTACTTCATCGATATAATGCCAGCGTTGCACAACTATGTGACTGTTGACACACCAGCATTTCTGTCGAATCCTAACCGATTGTTAGCAATCTTTGACATGTGCAAAACGGCAAGGAATACTGCTGATATGGTCGATGTAATTTTTTCTGAAAGTTCTTTTTTTTTTAATCTTGCAGATGCTGACAAACAGTCCTGGAGAGGATCCAGAATGTCATGCAGCCAAGCTTCTTGAGGTTATTATTCTGCAATGCAAGGGACAAATTGACTCAGTCATCCCCATGTTTGTTGAACTGGCTTTGTCTAGGTTGACTCGTGAGGTTCAATCATCCGAGTTGCGAACAATGTGCTTGCAAGTAAGAATAAACAAAAAAATAGAAGCAAGTATGAAGGATTATATATTGAAATTTGTTTTTTTTTTTCTATTCAAAGGTTGTTATAGCAGCTCTTTACTACAATCCTCAATTGCTGCTATCGATCTTGGACAAAATGTCACAACCAAATAACGAACCAATTAGCTCGCATTTCATCAAACAGTGGCTGCACGACACTGATTGTTTCCTTGGGTAAGTTTTCTATAAACATCAACACAAGTCAGGCCATTTATTGAATTCTTTATAGCATCCACGACCGAAAACTGTGTGTCCTTGGTCTATGCACGTTGATATCGCTGGGTGAAGCTAAGCCACAAGTTTTAAGTGAAGTATCTGGCAAGATTATTCCTGCTTTGATTCTGCTCTTTGATGGTCTTAAGCGTGCTTATCAAGCTCGTGCTGTAGACGAAGAGGAAGAAGAAAGCGAAGATGAAGATGATGATGGCTGTGAAGGTAAATAAATTATCTTTTTTCTTCATTTCAAAACTGACTAAATATTAATATTTTTGTTGTTGTTGTAGAAGCATTGTCTAGTGACGAAGATGAAATTGATGCTTTTGCACCAAACTATTTGGAACAAATTTCTGAATTTTCGAAAAAGAAAGGCATGGAGGCTGGCTTTGAAATGAAAGCTGAATTTAAGGTAAGTTGTCTGTGCTTTTTAAAACGACTTCTTTTGCAACGAAATACATAATTATTTTAGGAAGAGAAAGAAGACGATGAAGATTCAGAAGATAACGAAGAAGAGTCAGAGGATGACTTAAACGAAACAGCTTTGGAGAGCTTTACAACTCCACTAGATGAAAACGAAGATGAAACAGCTATCGACGAATATGTCATTTTCAAGGAAATCATTGCTGGTAAGGATATTTATTATCCTATAACACATAGAATCTATGGTATTGATTTGTATTATTTTCAAGGACTTTCTACCCAAGATCAAGCCTGGTATGCTCTTTTAACTTCTGGCTTAACTCCAGAACAAGCAAAATCACTTCAAGAAGTCGTAGTAACTGCTGACCAACGAAAAGCACAAAGAGAGTCAAAACTAATTGAAAAACGTGGCGGTTTCCAATTCACCCAACAACAAATTCCCAGCTCATTTAAATTTGGATCTTAATCCAAATAAATAAATATTAATATGCAACACACACACACACTATAATTAGGCGAAACTATAGAGATCCATTCAAAAAACGAAAAAAAGAACATTTATTGTTTCTTATTTTTTTTTTTTTAATATTTAATGAAATTGGTTGCAGTAATTTACAAAGAACGAATTCAATTCAAAAATAAGGAGCGCATAACAATGTTTAAAACTGAAATTGCATCTACTCGGAGCTAATTTATTTGTTGGCATGTATATTTATATATAAATGACGAAGCAGTGTTATTATTTATAAAATAAAATAAATGAAAAAAAAAAAAATAAAGAATTGAAGATGACTACTCCCGACATGAAATTCAAACCACATTCAGTTAAAACTCTATAGTCTGGGGGCGGACATCTGAACAACTTAATTCTGTTTAACAATAATTTAATTTATAAATAAAAAGAACTCTATCTTGCTTTCGAATGGTCTTTTATAGAACCACACTAAGTTGTCTGTTTCTATATCCCCATGCCCATGATGGCCCCAAGCTAGATTTTAAATCAAGTCCCATACTATAGATTTTTGAATTGAAAAGCTAAAAATGCACTCACGTTAAAATATAAATCAAATGATTTAAAAAACAAAAAGTTATAATTTTTAAATGAAATCATTTTTAATTGTATTTATTAAAACAAAAACAAACAAAAAATCAAGCAAAACATTTTTTCATAACTTTGCACTTTTATGTAGGCTTAAAAAAAAAAAAAAAAAAAAAACAATACAAGTAATTGAAAAACGATGAAAGAAAAAAGGAGACGAACGGAAATTTTATGTTAATTTTATAAAAATATATATTTAATTATTATACAAGAAAACGAAAAAAAAAAAACAAACAAACAAATATATTATGAAGAAAGTGAGAAAAACTTGAGATAATGAATGTTCCATATTTTTCTAAACAGCCAAAAAGAATGTCGTTTCAATGTTTACAAAATGGGAAGAGCCTTTTTCTTTGTCCATCAACTTCGACTCTTCTAATTGGTGTCAAACTTCTAGTATCCCGGGACGATCTAATCGGAAGTGACAAGGACCATGTATACCTCAAGCTTGAAAGGAGAATCCCAACTCTGTTAATATGAACCCGGAAGACTTATGTCAGCAAGCCATAAGAAACTCCTGGCCATGGCGCAGAAAGAGAACAAGAGCGGAGTTTGACGTGCGGCACTTCTACACAGAAGAGTGATATAATCAGCTGGACCCTGCAAAGATGGTGATGGAAACACTGTAGTAGAAACAAAGTCCATTTTTATCATTTGGATAAACTTCTATCAATCTAGTTGCTTACTGTTGATGACAGGCAATATTCCTCCAATGAGTGACCGGTACCAGCTATTGACAACCAAGAATTGCAGCCGCCCTAACAATATCGACAGACTAAAAACGAACAAAGCAGCTTGTTCTGTTGGATTGCAAGGTTACCTGGTGAGGAGCATATGCATACACTTTCATTTCCTTTCTCAACTAGAGGAATATTTTAGTCCTTCAAACATCGGTTAAAAGATTCCGTACAGCGTTTTACGTTATCTGACGATTTAAATCTTTAACAATGCAGCTCCGGAACTGAAAAATTTACTACCTACCAGATATTCACTTTGTCCCAGATCCTGGAGAAAGCCCAAGGATTTTGCAACGAGACACACTACCCCTTCATCGATTTAAAACAGATTACGAGTGTCAATAGATAAGATCTATTCTCCTATTGAATCGAAGCCGAAGAAGGCGAAGGTGGGTTTGTCAGCAAACAAGGTCATATCGACAGTTGTTTGGGATGCGCGGAGTGTTTTTTACATCGATTACCTTGAAAAATTTAAAACTATCGAAGCAGAGCTGCTGGATTGATTCAAAGCCCATTTAAAGCTAAATCGGCCGCATTTGGCGAAAAGTAGGGGATATCACAAAATTATTGGAGAAACGTTGAATGAAGTGTAAAGAAAATCGAAATCTTTATATGCCGAAAAATTTAAACCTAATCGAGCGACCAAATAGTGGATCTCTGAGTACTTGGGCGTTCGAAATTTGAGATGGCAGTCTGCAGATCGACCCGGCTGGAGGAGCATATTAAGTGAGGCCTAGAAGCAACACGCTTTCAATATTACGCACTTTTTTATACCAGCTTGGAACAAAGAGCGCTAAGTCCCCAATTTCACGTGTTATATTCTATTTTACGCAATCAAAACTTTGAAAACATCAACTTTTTTAAACAGACAAAAATAATATTTATTTTAAATCCTTTGCAAAATATATAAAATTGGATTATCCTTATAAAATCGATCCCCCACCACTTGTCCCCATGACATATTTAAAATACATTTTGTTAAGCTGCTCCAAGAATATAAAAGTTATCACAGTATGAGGTCCTATTCGAGCATAGTATGGAGTGAATCCTTTCCAGAGAGCAAAGACTCCTTCCTGTTTGGCAATCTTGCCAAAAACATCAAGCGTACCCTTATATTCAGGCTTCCCATCGATGTACTTCATGTTTTGTATTCTAGTTTTGATTATATCAACCGGCAAGGACACTGTCGTTGTTAACAGACCTGATATCATTGCTGCAACAAAATGCAGTGGAATGCCTTCTTTCATCTCAAAGTTTTGAATAATTAAGCTCTTGGCTTGTGAGTAGGATGACAATTGTGCCATATTGACAACCATTGCTCTGAAAACGGTTGGAAGACACCCACGCCACAGTGTTGCTATGCCCTCCTCTTTAGTCATGCGAGTTAGGGCATTGACAACGTTTGTGTAGTTCCGGCGGTGCTCGACTGGTAAACGGCCATCGGCTGTCATTCGAATGAGGGCCACTTCAGCTGGAGTACCGATAAATGCACCAACTGCACCAGCTAAGACACCCATAAACATTCTTCCAAGCAATGGAGGTTCAGTCTCATACTTGACCTTGTATTTTTCGTTGAGATAAGTATAGACTCCTAGTCTACCAGTGGTGTAAGTGGCTTGACGAAGAAGTGCTGCTCCAATGCCTTTATACAAAGCCAAAGAACCTTCTTTGGCAATAACGGTCGACAAACAATGAAATGAGCTTTTGTATTCTTTGTTTGCACTTCCAACTGCAGATACTTGCATTCTTGTTTTGACTAGATCAAGGGGTTGCACTATGCATGTTGCAGCCATTCCGGCTAGTCCACCGAGGACAAATTTCATTCCATTGGGGATTTGTTTTGGTGGAGCGGGTTTATTTTCTTGACTCGCCATTATTTATATTAATAAGTCACAAAATTTCGGATACTAAATAAAGTTGACAAAACTAATAAATTTAAATTCATAATCAACATACTAGCGTACTAGTTTAAGAGGTATTTTGAAAGTTATGTCAGTTAGAAAAAAAACCGTTTTTGGCATTCAGTAAACTTAAAAGAACAAAGCTTTAGTAGCTACTAGAAGTTGCCGTGGGGTTGCTCCAAAAAAACTTTTTTGGAAACCTCTACTTGCCCAAACGATAAAAATTTTAGCTTTTTGCGTGACCTGAAATCTCTTTTATTCTGGCTAGGTTTAATAACTCTGTACCTTAAGCTATAGTATAGTTCATCGTTATATCTTTTTCGCCAAATATTTTGCTCTCTGTTTACGCAGACACGTGAAAGGTCCATATCGAATACCGGGACCGGGATGATGAATGTCTCTAGTTTGTTCTTCTCTATTCTATAGGGTTTTATTCCTCAATTATTGCATATTTGGTTCAAAGTAAAAGAGTTGAGGTTAAAAATATGCTGTCAAAGTGACGTCTGTAATTAGATTTATGTGTCATTCTGTCAAAAGTATACATATATTTATGTTTCAAAATAGCTTCACAAGAGTGTAGAAATGAAACTTGGGGCTTTAGCACCTCTTTCGGATAATTTTGCGGCTTAGTGATGCCGAAGACAACTTTTCCTATAAAATCTTACGAAAATATTGGTGTTGCAAAAGTGACACTGGTCGTAGGTATCATCATTGTTGGAGAACTTATAGTACTTGAAGATTTGCTGGTTAGTCGCGGATGGCAAAACAAGGCATTTACGCATTTCAGATTATAGGTGAAGAAGGAAGATATGGAAGGGAGTAAAGAACATGCTGAGAATTGTTATCATTGAAAATAATAAGAAAACGAGAGCACTTAAAAATACAAAGACTACAACAAGGACCGATTAAAAATTGTTTTTGATCGATTTTGCTTTTGGTGGCTTTCTTACACAATTGCCGCATCAGCAGCGCTCTTAGGAGCAAAAGAAGGCAATACTTAAAACTCCCAAATGATCGTACTAGTTCTATATACAATGATAGAGTTTGCGTGATAGGCATAAGCTTGAGTACCAGATCTAAGTGGAGCTGCAAATCAAACAATAGGTAAAGATGCCATAATATGTTCTTATCTAAACTTAATTCAAAAATAAGTTCTCATTAATAGATTTAAAAAATTTATCGACTTTTTGATAATTAAATAATAATTGTTATTAACAATGTTTTCCTCATAAATCAAAATTTGGATAGTCCTGCTTCTTTCCTAAATAAACAGCAGTCTCCATATTGTGTGTAGTTGTTGTACTGGCAGATAAATTATTATAGTAAAATGATAACAAAAATTAATTATTTTATTATTTTGTATAACTCCACAGAAATTCTGCATTTCCGAACGCACTCTTGTAAGCTTTCAGTTTCTTCCACCTGAAACGCAGTCCGAGGAAAAAGTTTAAAAACCAAAACTTTCACTATTTTGACAGAACCGAAACCTGTTGGCAAGTGCAAAGCAAACGGCTGAAGTCGAAGCAGAAGCAGCTAGCTAGTCGTGCACTATCACTAGAGTTTTGTAATCTAGAATGACGAGCAAAGTTAAAAAACAAATATATAGTAGAAAGTAGAAGTAAATTAGCAAGTTGTCTAGCGAACACAAAACATTATTATTGTAACAAAATAAATTGAATTTACAAATAACATATCGATCAACATCGAGGTCTAAATAAATTATCGTCAGGCGGCGGAGGTAGAGCTATTCATTTTATTTTGTCCAGTGAGTATTATATCGCGGTCATTTGAATAATAAATTCATTTCAAAGTCATCGATGTCAATAGCGAGTATAATCTTGTGCTTTCCATTTTATTCATAAGGTGCAATCATCTTCAAGAAGAAACAACAACAAAATGGCCAACAAAGTGGAAACAGTATCTGCGAAACAAATCCCCAGTGGAATGAAATTCGTTCTAGGTGGATTAGCTGGAATGGGGGCAACGTGCATAGTTCAACCTCTTGACCTTGTGAAGACGAGAATGCAAATCTCTGGCGTAGGTGGTGCGGCCAAGGAATACAAAAACTCATTCCATTGTCTAACGACAGTGATGACCAAAGAAGGTCCTTTGGCCATTTATAGGGGAATCGGAGCAGCGCTTTTGAGGCAAGCTACTTACACAACTGGCCGGCTCGGTGTGTATACATACCTCAACGATTTCTACAAGGTTAAATTCTCTGAAGAACCGACTCTGATAGCCCGCATGGCAATGGGAGTTATTGCTGGCGCCTGTGGTGCCTTTATTGGAACACCAGCTGAAGTTGCATTGATTCGAATGACTGCCGACGGTCGGTTGCCTTTGGACCAACGTCGAAACTACACAAATGTAGGTAATGCTTTGACACGCATCATAAGAGAAGAAGGAGTTGCAACTCTTTGGCGTGGATGTGTTCCAACGATTGGCAGAGCTATGGTTGTTAACATGGCTCAATTGGCCTCCTATTCGCAAGCGAAGAGCTTATTTATCAAGAACTTCGAAATGAAGGAAGGTCTTCAGTTGCATTTCATTGCGGCGATGCTATCGGGATTGATAACAACGATTGCTTCAATGCCCGTTGACATAGCTAAGACTAGAATACAAAACATGAAGTACATTGATGGAAAACCCGAATACAGAGGAGCCGTTGATGTGTTGGGTAAAATTGCCCGCCAAGAAGGCATCCTAGCCTTATGGAAGGGATTCACACCATATTACTGCCGTCTGGGACCACACACCGTCTTGACATTCATCTTCTTGGAAAATCTTAATCAAACTTATTTCAAATATGTTCTTGGAACAAGTGGTGGATCGGGTCTGTAATGGAGCCTTTCATGGAATTCAATGAATCATAGTCAACTGCGGAGACAATAATAATAATAATTATAATATTGCATTTAGACGATTGAGTAATTCCATAAATTAGAGTAGATTAATAGATTATATACCCAAAACCTTATGTATTGTTTCCAGTCATCCAGTTTGATTCAAATTAATTATTGGCAGAAGCAACAAGGAGGAACAAAGTCAAAGTGTCTTCGTAAATTTTATCGAAATATATATTCAAACAAATTGTTATGTTACAATGTTATTGTATATTTTTCTATTTTGTCTCAGGGAAGCTTATCTCTGACGTCATGATAAGATCATGGGTTCGGTTTTCCATTCCCACGGCGATTAAAGAACAGCCTGTGGAAGCATTCAACTCTTCGGTTTGTTTACATTATTTTGCGTTGTCGTCGTCGTACGTGCGTCGTTGTCGTTGTTGGGCGGACTATATTTAGATAAGTAAGGTAGTCGAACCTACAACTGCGTGAAAATTATTTAAAACTTGAACACAGAAACAATTCATTCATGTGTGTCGGTTAAGAGTAGGTAGTGTCTCATTTTCGTGTGCGACCTTGATGCTTCATCCAATTCTTCGTCGATGCAGATCACAAGAGGAATTTTCGGCGCCTTCCGAGTTTCAGTTTTGCATCGTTCTATTTTTATACATTATGCCATCTGCGATCTGCGTTGATGTTGATGAAAACAAGTCGTAAGAAAAATTAAAATTTAAAAAATAAATAAATTATGTCCGAGTTGGTTCTATTTTTAATTATCACGTCGCCGTCGCACCGCGCCGTCCGTCGCATCGCATCAAAAGATAAATAGGGGACATAGTGCAAATGGGAGTTGATATATTGACAACAGGAAATAGATAATTATTGTGCTAATCATAACTTAAAATTTTAATACAGATAAACAGTTGAGGTTTCGGTAAGAAAGAGTGATATTATTTCGGATGGATGCAATAATGTGGTGCCGTTGCTGGCATGCCTGGCCGGCCACCATCTCGTGGAAGGGAGTAGAATCTTGATTCAAAACGGAACAGTTTCATATCATAACAAACAAAAACAACAACAACTGATGACAGCAAGTTTCTGTGAGTGAAAGCTCGTGAAAAACTTTTTACTCATATCCGGGTGACAGCCATTTTTTTTGTAGCAAAGTCGTTATTTTTTTCTGGACGGGAACCTTTGCTATACAAACTATAGTTTTATGAATAGGAAGTAACATGGACCTAATAACTATGGATTACTAGTTGATTTTCGTTTCCATAATCATTATTTGAGAAAACTGTGTCGTCAAAATAGCGCCTTGCGTTACAGGTTGTGAAATATTTCCCTACAAGAAACGTATTTTAAATGTTTGACTGAAATTTATTTTTTCAATTTGATAATAATACACATGGAACTAATAACATAAATTGGGTCCATTGTTTTTGTGGTTTTTTATTTAAAACTCGCGAATTGAAGAAAAAAAAAACTTTTGTTTCCATCTTTGACCGCCATGAAAGTAAGATGCTGATTTGGAATCAACGTTAAGTTGGCTCCTAGCAGTCAATACCTATTAGGTCTATGGGAAGTAGCATAATGTTACAATCAGTTGGCACTAGGTGCCGCTGCTATCTTTCAGGCCCTAGAGGGCGACTCAGTTAAATGTAATTTCCAGACCACTATGGATTTTATATACAAATGCGTTCACTTCAATTATTGCAATGCAATTCTGCCTAGTGCGGTCTTACCTTAAATTATGTACCACTAATCAAAAAAAAAAATATATTTCTGGTATTCTATTTGTCTTTGAAATACTTTTAAAATTTTAAAGATAAGGTAGTTGGATCAGTTTGTAAATTTTGTAAAAATCAATGGAAATTAATGGAACACCTTTGGCTTGAACGAATATTTTGTTTGACATGTTGCATATATTGACTAAGGTAGTTCCACACTATCCTACAGTGTAGTACGACATTTCAAAAAAAAAGTGTGAAGGAATGTGTGATGGTTTTACATTCATTCCTAAAAAAATATTTCAGATCTAAACTATGTCAAATCGTATGAGATCTGCGCTGTCATATTCTGTGTCCACACTATTATCACTACTTGTTGCATCACACATTTTTGGCATGTCGTATCACACTGTGGGATAGTGTGGAACTACCTTTAGATTGTATTCTGGTTTTCTTCACAGTCATAATGTCATAGACTTCAAAACTTCAAAAAACGAAACTTGAGGCACCACAATTCTACTCTATTACGAAAGCAGTATAAATTCTACTAACAATGATGCCAGTAAACAACTAACTTAACAATTTGGATTGAAAAAATAATATTTAAAATTTTTCGTGAATATTTCAGCGACTATTGTCTTTAAAATAATATCGAACTACATTACCACTTAGAAACTACTTATTTTCCAGTCAACTTGGCAACACTCTTTTTCAATCAAATATTACTTTTCTCTAATCCTCCATTCCCTTCCATTCGTGCTGTCAATTAAAAATGTTTTGTTCACCTTCGCCATCCACTATCCATTACCTACCATTCATATTCATTAATCCCAAATCTATAAAAGAAAACAATAATTTTATTTTCTCATTTTATAATTAAATAAATCTTAGTCAATAATAGTTTAAAAATGAAAATCGCTGTCGAAGGTTGCGCCCATGGCGAGTTAGAGAAAATTTACGAAACAATTGAGAGTATAGAAAAGGCGGAAAAAGTTAAAATCGATTTGTTGTTGTGTTGTGGGGATTTTCAATCTACCAGGAATCTTGAAGACCTCGAAACTATGGCAGTTCCGAAGAAATACATGGACATATGCACCTTCTATAAGTAAGATGAATTCAATTAAAATATATTATCAATAAAATTAATATGAAAATCATATTTTTTTTTTGCAAAGGTACTACAGTGGAGAAAAAACCGCGCCAATTTTGACCATCTTCATTGGTGGTAACCACGAAGCTTCCAACTACCTGCAAGAACTTCCGTACGGAGGATGGGTGGCACCGAATATCTATTATTTGGGGTATGCTGGTGTTGTTAAGGTCAATGGCATCCGAATTGCTGGACTTTCCGGTATTTACAAAGGCCATGACTTCTTTCGTGGAAGGCATGAATTCTCTCCATATTCGGAATCGACCAAGAAGAGTGTCTATCACGTCCGGCAATTGGAAGTTTTTAGGCTCAAGCAGCTGTCAGGGGAAATAGACATATGCATGTCCCACGACTGGCCAAAAGGAATTTACAATTACGGTAACAAAGGTCAACTTATTCGATTTAAACCGCATTTCAAGGAAGAAATAGACTCGGAGCGGCTCGGTAGTCGGCCCTGTGAAGATCTCTTAAACAAATTGCAGCCTTCTCTTTGGTTTGCCGCTCATCTGCATTGCAAGTTTGCTGCTCTTGTCCCCCACAACGACACTGGACGTGTGACTAAATTCCTTGCCCTAGACAAATGTCTTCCGAAGCGACGCTTCCTTCAGGTCTTGGACATCGACTCAGTCGAACACACCGATGACGGTGAACTCAAATTCGAATACGATCTTGAATGGCTGACAATTCTCTTCCTCACCAATCACCTCATCTCTGTGAAGAGTTCTCAGCACTACATGCCTGGACCCAACGGCACGGGACGCTATAACTTCACACCCACTGACGAAGAGAAAGAGCATATTCACAAAAAATTTGGCCATGACCTCAAAATTCCAGAGAATTTCTGTCGCACAGTTGAGTCGTACAATCCAAATGACATAAACACAAATCCTCAACAACCGAAATCGCAGATTAATCCACAGAGTCTGCAGTTTTGTGATAACCTTGGCATTGATGATCCCTTGTCAATGGCCATGATCGTTGGTGGCCATGAGTTGAGTCATTCGAGTACACTCGATGGCAGCGATTTAAATGATTCCGGGCTCTTTGACCAGTCCAATGTGGATTTGAATTCATCCTGCGATACAATAAGTCCTTTGAAGAGGAAGAGTAATTTGTGTTTGCCCAAACCGATTGGACTGACTAGTCCAAGTAGTAGTCAGGATGAGCAGGCTCAAGAAACAAGTATTGTTAGCGAGCGGGATAGCGATGAAATGACAGAGATTAGTTCATCATCACCAGCGATGAAAGAAGAACCCATCGTACCGCCGTTCATTGAAGAGATTCCCAATTTAAATGCAAAACCACCGATGAAGAAGTTCAAACGAAGAAACGAGGAAATGTACAAGACCGAAGAAGATCAAGAACTGTGAGGTAGGAGTATCCTGAGTGATGTACAGATTTTGTTCTGTAATTTGAGTTTGGATTTGGAACGCTTTTTTTTTCTTAGAATTAGAATTTTTAATAAACAAACTTTTTGTAAGGATTTTTGTTGTATTCTTTAACGAAAAAAATTAATTTTCTTGGATCAATCCGATTGAGACTTCTTTTTAGAGCATACCTATTGGTAATGACCAGGAGATCCGTTCAACGAAAATTTACAATGCTCAAGACCAGTTTGTTTGGGAATGCAACGAGATTCTTGACAGTAGTTGAGATTAGCTTCCACTTGTGCAGAAAAATTAAGACGGATAAGGATACGCTTCTTCACATCTCCAAAAAAGTTTGAAAAGACAATTTTGTTCCTCAAACTAGATACCCTAAGTCCACAAAATCACTGCCCAGACTCTCATCATCAAATCAATCAATCAATCACGCAGTCTTTGCTGCCAAAAAGAACTTTTATTCAAACTTGGTTGGAGTTAGGTATAACTTAAACGAAGAGGAACACTCTTCCATCAGTTTGGCTCTTGTTAAATAAATAAATAGTTTTTAAATTATTAAAAAGAAAAAAAAAGTAGGTACTCTACTTTTCCTAGTTAACATAAATCCTTCTAATTTTTACAACAAATATGATATACACTTCTTTTTTTTAAATAAATAAGTTTAAAGCTAAGATTTTTTAGTTTATAGGACTACCATACAACCCCCGATAGATATTTTGACTTTCAGCTACAGCTTCTGGTGCTTCAGCGGTATCACAATAATAATCCAGAGGCTCTGGAATCATTCTTTGGAGCACCAACTGTTGGTCGTCTATTTTCACACGATGATAGAAATGACACTTCCTTCGGCCATAGACTGGAATATCTGAATCGTAGGGAGGACTCAGAATATCAAAGAATGCCGCAACATCACCAATAGCAGTGATTTCATGAAAATTTCGTTCCAGCGGCGTCAACACCGCACACTCAGACTCAGGCATCACTTTTCTAGGCTCGTCTTCGATGACTTCGATTTCTGTTTCAATTTTGTCATACAAAATGTTGTCATTTTTAGCAGCATCCTCAGAGGTTCTTGGCTTTCTGGTATAACTCTTTATTAACAAATTGCCATAGATGCCTTTCAAGATGCCATTCATCATTGGATGGTCATGCAGGGGCATCGTGTAATTGGCCTTAAGAATGAAGACACTCATTGAAACCTCTGGACTTTCAAACACATGAATATAAGTACATGGAGCCTTGTCAACAGTATTGGCTTGTGTGAATATATCAGGACTAAGGTTGATATCACGATAAGTTAATTGTTCGGTCAACTGATAGAGTATTTTGAGATTAGCACTCAGCGAGGCGGTGTTGGATTTGTCGAAGGTTTTAAATGCTTGCCGCACTATTTTGGTGAAAAGCAATGTCATATTTCATGTGTGGATGCTTTTATTTGTTAAGGAAACAAATAATGCCAAACAGTTTTGTTTACAATATTGTTTTTCTTTCAATTCAATGTGGAAATTTTTTTTTTTTTTTTGGACTTTGTAGTTTACTAGCGATTAGCGAACGAGAACTATACAAGTTGTTTTTTTTGTATATTTTTTTGTATAAGATGACAGCTGAAGTGACACATGTAAAGTGTCAAATTATTATAGGGTGTGTTTTAAGTGACAGGCATTGTAGATGAATTTATGTCGGCAAGGTAGTTCGCATGCACCAAGTTAAATAATATTTGTTACAAATCTTACCCCATGCTGAGTTGTCATTACAAACATTATACTTATACCGAACAGAGCAACCAAAGTGTGGTTCTCTCTTTTTGCCTACAAGCTCAAGTGCAGTTAACTTAACGCACAAAATATAAAATGCACCCACAGGGATGTACACATTATACCGTATTGAATAAAATATTTTAAGGGTGTCTTAAGACAAGGGGTTCCGATGAAGCTTTTTTCATTCAGAAAAGAGCTCTGAACAGAGTACGAGTATATCGAGCTCGTTCTGAACGGCCTCTGAACCATGTGTTCAAAGCGCTCTAACTCGGACGCCACACATGCCAGCTACTGGCAAGACAGTTGCATACACTCACATTTTCCACTCACACAGGCAAACTTCCAGCCAACTGGAACACAGATAGGTATCTGACAATTAATACATGTATCAACTGTCTTGCCAGTAGCTGGCATGTGTGGCATCAGGGTAAAGTATGGAAGGAATTTAATATCACATTAATTTCCGTTCCTATTGCCATTTGAAAACCCTGAATTTTTTTTAAACATTAGAATACCTTTTCAGGTCATTTTAATTGTTTTTATTTCCAACCGCCGCGCCGCGCCGTCTCTTTATCAATTGAATTGGTTTTCAAGCGTATAACTTTTGACTTTTATATTTTTGTTCAGCTTTTAGCTCAGTCTGTCCCATCTATTTTTTTAGAGCTCGTCGAGCTCACTCTGAACACACTCTGAAGGAGAAAAAAAAAATAAGATTTCTATGCTCTGAAGTCTCTGAAACAAAAAAGAAAAACTTATTTTTATTTTAACAACTCAGGCTCTGCTGTGAGCTAAAAAAGAAAATTAATATTAATATTAACTAATAACGACTTAATTTAATTAAGTGCAATCATTGTATATGAAATCTATAGTAGTCTGGGGAACGAGTAAGAGATAACGGGGTTTGGAGACACATAGATGTCGCTGATAATTATCACATATTTAAACCTTTCCACCTACATTTTCTCTCCAAAACGAGAAATTTGAAAAAAAAGGTTTGGAGGCTCACGCGGTGTCGCCACAGTCGATCCTGCTATCCATATTTCTATAGATTTCATATACAATGGTGCAATCATTGTATATGAAATCTATAGTAGTCTGGGGAACGAGTAAGAGATAACGGGGTTTGGAGACACATAGATGTCGCTGATAATTATCACATATTTAAACCTTTCCACCTACATTTTCTCTCCAAAACGAGAAATTTAAAAAAAAAAAGTTTGGAGGCTCACGGTGTCGCCACAATCGATCCTGCTATCCATATTACTATAGATGGTTTGGAGGTTTGGAAAAAAGGTAATGTAGTGCAGTGAAGCTCTACCTAGTGCAGTCTTGCCTTAACGCGTACACCAAGTTAATGATTCAGATGGAACAGCATACAAATCTTTATAAGTGAGTGTTAAATTTTGGTGTATTGCAACTTGTTTGCTAGTACCGTGCATTATTTGTCGAAGCCAGTTTAATTGTGTGAACAATTCTCGACTTGTATGAATACTCAATTTGAAAAAGGCATTCAGGAAAAAAAACATGTGTGGTTTTATGAAACCACCGTAAAAGTGAAACTAACGAGCGCCTTTCACTTTATCCCTACTCCGCGGCCGACCGTCACGCGACATGCAACACACAGACGAAAAAGTTTGAGACGATGTAATAAAAGTTTCACTTTAAAAAGTTTTATTAATTTACAGTTTCTTTATTTTTAGTAACATTTTACAACGACTGACTCACTTCGTGAGAAAGAATCGTGGTATGACTTATTCACTTCGCTCCCAAAATAAGGAAATGCACCTTGGACCTTGTTTGACTCAAAAATAGTACCTAATATTGAGAGTCCCTATAATACTATGTTTTCATTAGGGCAAAAAAGGTGATTTCGTAGAAAATTTCCAAATTTGACTCCACTTCCCATACAAAATAAAATTAAAATTTTTGTTGATTTGGACGAAATCAAGGTTGCAAATTATGTGAAAACAAATCAAACGCAACTAAATTGAAAACAATTGAATAGAATATTTTCTAATGTGTCAATTTGAAACAAAATCCAAGGCAACGGCAGAAGTAAACAAATAAAAAAAAAGCAAACAAAAAGAAAAGGTTGTAAAAAAGAAAAAGAGAGAAGATAGTCTGTTGTCAAATCAAATGCGCAAACCTAGATGAAAACTCTTTTTTAGAAAATATTAAAATATCCTATTTTCAGCCCTAATGAAAACATTATAAGGAACATTGTATATAATTATACTATAAAATCAAACATATTTGCATATTTTATATGCAATGTAAAAAATAGACAGAGAATGGTCATAATCGAAAAAAAGAGTCCAAACTGCTGTCGTAGGCTGCTATCTCAAGCGACAGAACCTTGCAACACAAACAGATGCTAAGTCATAATACTAGGCTATACAAGAATCAGACTAACCTACTGCCACAAGTCCACTCTGTAAAGTCCTTGCAGTTTCCATTAGTATCATCATGTGGAAGCCCTTATTTGTTGTGGTTGTTTAATTGGCTGTCAAATTTTTGAGAGTGAAGATGAAATTCCTTTAAGGCCAGTTGTACAATCGTGGTTCATCCTCGGATCAAAATTTTAAAACGATTTACATAGGTTCGTGTGTTCATAATTAAAGCTTAAACGACTTCTGAGAGTGACTTCATTAGTAAACCGTGCCATACCTGTTTTAAGAGAGAGGTTTCGGAATTAAACGAACAAAACTATTATGAAAACCAATAATTCACAATTCAGCAGCAGTATTTGCACGCAAGTTTTACTAAAGTCACAGGTGGAAGTGGAAGCACACTAATATGTGGGACAAAGGTGTTTTAACACCTTTTTCGTTTTCTATATTGCTCACGCAAATTAGTTGCTCAGTGTCAAAAATTTTCAAAATGTACAAAAATTGAATAGTTGATTAAAATTTAATTAATTTCAAACCATTTGAAAAGATCTACATAATAGTATTGGACTTATGATTTTATGGGGAAAAGTCTACTAGAGTTCCGAAACCTTGAAATTAGCAACACAATTTCAGCAGGGAAGCCAATTCCGATTTCAGACGTTATATCATTTGGAAAACGTTATGTATGTAAAATAAGAATCAGAATAGTCAGAACCTACCACAATGAGATTATAAATCCTAACAGCTTATATTATTTCATAAAAGCCTCATTTTTCAATAACCAACTTATTGTAAGCTTTAAAACAATATAATTCTTTAATATGCAAAGCCTTTAAGTCTATATGATCACCGCTGCATCATAATTTTCTCTTTAAGGCTCTGCTTAAAGCCGTAAAGTTGGTTGAATTTCAATAAGCTTCATTGATTAATATAACAATATTTACGTAAAGCACCTGCCATAACCATACGTTGTGATTTTGCATATATTGTATAAATGTTACCAATATACCATGTTCTAAAGTTACATTTACATCCATATATCTACTCGATGTATAATAAATTACCCTTTTCTGGAACGTGTAATGCATTTCTAGGAACTAGCTGAGGCAATTTGCTGATGGTGGGCTTCGGAATGCAGCTATGGATTTTCGTCCATCTAGCCTTCACCATATTGCCAATACCATCGCATCATCTGCATATTCTGCTGCTCCATTTTTTTTTTATTAAAAATCGAAGGAAGAGGGAATGACGTGGCATCCTGGCATACACACCATCTGTGGCAAAATCATGTAAACAATCAATTTCAAATTTACATTATGATCAATATATTATGCTGCTTCAATAGATAAATGTAATTTTTAACACCTCGTTGAATGGGCTGTTCAGTATCCGTATCGGTATCCGTATCCGTACCTTACCTTACGTTCACGTTCATATGACGTGTGTAAGTCCAGGTACAACATTTTTATGTCCGTATCTCACGCTTACATTACAAAATGCTCTTATTAATGGAAGGTGGAACCAAACGCTCGCCCGCCGCGCGCCGCCGCCGGTCGCGTGGCACGCTTCAAGAACTTCAAAACGCGCAAATAATACAAATAATTATTACCTAGTATGCTTTTTATATACAAATAATTATGTATTTACTATATAATAATAATTGAATGACATTTAGTGCTCCATTTTGAGCAGCACGTTTGTTGGAGGCTTCTCTCTACCGGAAATAACAATATTTCATATTTAATCCGCGTGTAAATTCTGTAATTAATGTAAGGATGAAGGAGCAGCCATACAAAAGTATATGGGTACATAAGAGGATAAAAGGGAGAGTGCTGGTGGAGTTTGGTTGGTCCGGTTAGGTTTCGCAGAGCAAGTTAACAATAGGATAATCAGATTGAGTAATTATAGTGATGTTATGGGCTTGATTGATATATTATTAATTTCAAGGTACATTAGCTTATAAATATGAATGTTACACGCACGTTTATTGCAGTATACATACCGTGATGGCAAACTATGAGTACGTGACCGATGAATTTTCCGTTTTTCTACATAAATATTTTTGTATAATGGAATCCTGGCTATGTGAACTTGAGGTAAAATGTAGATAAGCATTTTGACAGTTTGTCAGTAAACTCATTGTTTATATGTATAACGTATGTATATGGCGCTTGACTGTGGTGCCCTCTTTGGTGCACAAAATAATGTATAGCGGAGAGAGCAGTTGAACCAAGCATGCAGCTATTGCGACAGAACTTAATGCTTCATGATAAGATTTTCCTAACCGTGGTAGTCTTTGACATTACCTTGTATTGTACACGTTTTTTGAGCTTGCGACTTAAAATACTTTAGCTAAAAGAGTTGTCAAAAAATCAGGGTTTATCGTTGGATATCCTACAAATCGTCGCGTCGCCTGGATAAAATAATGTCGTTTTTAGATTTTAATGCAGGTTTTATTTGATTTTTCCTCTTCCAATTTGTGAGATATGTTTATCAATTAATAGGTACCCCTGAGCTGTGATGCGACCTAATCACGAATTAATCTTTAATTTTACGATTCCATTCAAAATAGAAAACAAAACATGTGAAGATAAATATTAGAAGTTTTACTTTCTTACTCTTTATTCAGTTTTTTCTTTTCTTAAATGCATTAAACATTGGTTTTGGTATAATCTTAACCTTACGATTTATTTATATTTAATATACAATTAATTCTTTTTTCTTTATATCATGGTTTCTTGTTTGTGTTTTTAGATTTATCATAAATAAATTTATTTTGGTTTTTACAATTCGACTTTGTCGATAATAATAATAATTTTTTGTATTTACAATTTCACATTGAAATTAATAAATAAAAATATAAAATGTTTCCTTTTTATGTATTTAAACTTATTCAAAATTACAAACTTCATAATTTTGTTTTGTTTTTATTCATCCAATTACATAATACATAGTTGCTTATATAAATAATGTACGAGTACTTCGATTATTTCCTTTTGTTTGGGAGAGTGTGGTTCACATAACAATCAACAATTTATATGCACAATCGAACAATTAGATTATTTTTTAATTACTTTTAATTGTTTGTTAATTATAGTTCATTAGTGTTTACCTTTATATTATCTAAAAATATGTAAAACTTAATTTTAAATTTAACCTATAAATAGATATAAACTATTTATTATACTCTTACTTAATTCGTTTTTAATATTATTTTTTTTTTGTTAGTTTTGTTTTGCTTTTTAAATAAATCAATTATGATTGCTTTTTAAATTCCAGTAAGTGTCTGCACACATAGATTTTTTATATGCATCTGTTTCTGTTTCTGTTTCTCTGTCTGTCTGTCTGTTGCCCGAAATGTTTGCAATTATCGAATTTCACATTCCAATGTGGTTTAGCCAGGGTTTTTTGTTTGTGGTCAAAAGCGAAAATACTATTTGGTTTTGTTTAAAATGTAAATAACTTCGTGGACATAGATTGGGGTGATTTTTTTTTGTATTTTGTAATTTATTGGCTTATACATTTTTTATTTAACTTAATGCCCAACAATATTTCATTGATATGAAATACATTAATCACGTGCTCGGTTGGTGCCGAATTGTAGGAATTGGATTTAAATTTAAGTATATTAATATGCATATAGCTATGTGTGCATATATTTTAAAGGATGGTACATATTTTTAAATGATTTTCTGAGCACATTTTTTTTTCTTTCCTTCATTTAAATGGTAAACAAACCGCACTATTCGGAACTGCTCTTCAGCGGAATTGCACTGCACTAGTTCTGTAGACTAGCTACTATGCAGTTTATTGTCGCTGGAAGTGCAGTTCCGTTGCAGCGCGGGGTAGTGCGATTGAACTACTACGGTCTTGTCCTTAGGGCCAAACAAGCATAAGCTTATACGAATATTGACGTCTTTAAATTTTCATCTTGTCCTAGGAAAATAAAATATGTTTAAAAAAAATCAAATGACAAGCTGCAAAAGGAACTGCAACTCACTATATCGTTCCATCTGTCCTCTCCTATACGAAGGCAAGATTAGTGTCGTTGTAGTTGTAACGTTTTTTTTTATACATACAGTACTGTCTGGGTAGCGTGAACTAATTATTGCACAGGCTGTCCATGCTATCCAGGTTGTTCACACTATCCAATATTTTACCTATCAAGAAAAAGACACTTCGACAACATTTTGCGTTATGTTTTAACATTTTTCTTTTGAGCGAACTGACCACCACTTTAAAAAACTTATCCTTATTTTGTCTTATTTCCGAAATTTTAGATTTAGCAACACTGTATTCCCGGGATAAAATTGATGGGGCTACAACCCTTTCTAGTTTTTCGATAATATCACCTTTTTCTTTCAATGATAAGAATTTTGGTTGCCGAAAACTGAGTTAATTTCACGTGTTCAAACGTGAATCGTTTTTTTTTTAAGATTGTGATCAGTAGCAACAATTTATATGAACAAAAACGGGTTATGCGATGCAAAAATGTGTGTAGGTACGAGTGTGGAAAACTAAGATGTCTAAAATAAAGGGAAATCCCCGAAAAGGGACCATAAATTTGTGGTTCATGCTATCGAGGTTTTTGTTGTTCACGCTATAGAGTGCTCTGTATAAAAAAACTGGTGTTCATGCGAGCCAGGTGTTCACGCAGCCCAGTGTTCACGCTACCCAGACAGCACTGTATTTTGACACTTTGTTTATGACGACAGAATCTTTTTCGGCGATTATGGCGTTTATAAAGATTTTGCAACATCCCTAATTTTAAAATTAAAAGAGTACGCTTTAACCCCATCCAAAGCACTTTTGCGCTTGATATATGTAACTGGATATACATAGGTATCTATCTACGTTATATAAATAATATTGGCACTCATCAATTTTGCTATTGTCAATTAGAAGAATGCTTTGTATATATAAACTATAGTACCACCACTTGAGGTGCGCCATCTATCGACGAAAAACTAAGTTCTAGAATACCATGGGAAGCAACAACAATAATTTCCAACATTTTAATTATTGTTGTTGTTTCCCATGGTATTCTAGAGCTTAGTTTTTTTGTCGATAGATGGCGCACATCAAGTGGGAATATTATAGTTTATATGTGCAATGAAGAAAGGTAGTTTCTGGTTGAATTCAAAGAAGAAAAAGATTTTAACGTGTTCCTTATAGACAAAGTTTTGATAAAATGCGATGTTATGTGTACGCGAGTATGTTCTGGTTCTCAAATCTTATAAAATTGATTAAAATCGGTTGAAAAATTCTTGAAAACAGTGTGTGGGCTGTGATTCAGGTATACACTCTGCTAATCGAATCGGTAAAATATTTTTTGAGAAAATGGTACCACACAAAGCCTTTCAAACAAAGTAATTGACATTATAATGTCACTTTGAAATCCTTACATCAAATTTCAGACAAAACTTGATTTTCTTGGACAGAGAAGAAAACTTTGTTCAGACCATACATTCTTTGATTGCTTGAGCTATGTTCAATGTTTAACGCTCTCGCAATTAGAAGTCTGTGCTGGTAACTAACAGGAATTGATAAAAAAAAAAAAACAATAAATTACCCTTGACAAATGTCATTTTGAACTCAAATATTGTTCTAATAAAATCAAATAAGTATGTACATGTACATACATATGTATGTTCATATAATATTCGTACATGTTTGATTATTTTATGTCACTTTAATTAACTGTTATTGTTTTAACAGTTGCAGGTTTCTCCAAACGATATTTGTCGATAATATTTGTCGAAAGAACTGCTCAAATAAGGTCATAAGAAATTAAATATATTTGTCTTAAATAGTATTATGCAGACAACAAATAAAAAACAAGAAATTTTCCATTACACACATAAATATGTATGTATTTTCTAAATGTTTGTCATTAAAAACATTCATAGAATATTTAAGAACTATCAGATCAGTTCTTGCGTTGCTTTGTGTCTTTCTTATTGAGATACCCTTTATACAGTGTGATTCACGAATGTTGTGCCAATAAGCTAGAGCTGGTAGGTTGGGTTGAGAAAAGAAAAAAATCGTCTGGGAGTGGGTCTATTCCCCTCCGTTTAGCCGGGAGGGGCAATTTTCTAAAAACATGACTTGATTTAAAAAAAAAGGTATTTAAAAATAACGGTAACTCCTACAATGCCATGCTATACCTTGTTGTAAAGCCAAAAACTTATTATTTTATTGTAATTTAAATGAAGTTATTCTATTGAACCGTTTTCAAAATATTAATTTTCAAACTCAAAATTTGAAAAAAAAATTAAAAAAAATAAGTTTAAAACTAATTTTTTTCAAAATTTTACGTAATTAAGTACTATTTTTGTTCTCAGAATTCAATGCTTCAATTAATTTTAAATCCAACACTGAAAACCGTTTGGTTTTATAACTTTTTGTTGCCAAGAACAAGATATTGAAAAATAACCGAACCTACTTCTTCACAAAAACAAGAAAATCTAGGATGACACAAGGTATCATTTAGCCAATTTTTTCGTGTTTTTGTATACTTTCTAGAGGCCGCAATTTTTGAGCTAGACAGCTGAAATTTGATATGTATAATCTTTGGTTTTTGAACCGGTAAAATCCGCCCACAAACACGCCCACAATCGCCATTTTTGATGAACAACCTCAATTTGGTAAAATTAAAATATGTTTTTTTTACAGTTACGATAAAAGCATAACGCTAAAATTTTGCACACATAAGCTTTAGGTAAACCTTCTTCAAATCAAATAAAAATATTTTAGTTTGGGCGTGGCTGACGCTATCAATATTGTTTTTATAAAACAACAATTGTTATATTAAAGAGAAAAACATCAAATTTTGTGGGTATTACTTGCACATAAACATCTTGTGTATGAAATCAAAAAAATTGATTTTGGGCGTGGCTGACGACCTTTTTTTCACTAGAAACTATAGAAAAATTATTTTTGTAAATAAACAGTATTTATAATAAATCCGCAAGCCAGAATTTTGCGTATCTATTAGAAACTAAAAAGTTTGTGTATGAAAAGAAATTTTTGAATTTTGGGTGTGGCTTACGCCCACTTTTCATGAAAGAACGAAAAAAGTAGTCTCAAAAATTTAAGGTATTCAATTTAAACCTTTTTCCTTTAGTTCGTTATTTGAGAAATATTTCTCTACATTTTCTTGTGTAAATTTTTTCAATACGCCCACTTTTAAAGGCGTGATTTTGATAAAATACCTTTGTTCAGGTAAGATCGTTTAAAAACTAGTCGATTACACATATGCCTAAATACTGACTTATGATCAAAGGTCAGTTAGTGCTTCAAATTTTTAAGACACGCCCACTTTTAATGGGCGTTTCCGTGAAAAGGCGTAATATGAATTTTTTTTATGTTTTTTAACTATCGGTCACAGTTTTGAAGTAAGAAGATGAACACTTCGGTTTGTATACCTTGGTAACGTAGCAGAGTGTGGTTCAAGAATTATTAAAAACATCCATAATTGCTATTTCCATTCAAAATCGAATTTTTAAAAATTTAGGTTTTGTCTTGTTTTGTTCAAATCGATCTGCAAGAATAAAATTGAATGTCACTGAGCTCATACTAATTGCCTTGGCAATAAAAAGCCTTAATTTTGACCGTAAAACACGCCTTTTTTTATTGTGCCAGCTGTCTGCTGAAGAAGAATTTTGTTTCTGAAGCTGGAACATCGGCTGGCTGCGAGGCGAACGCATACACATACAAAAATATAGGGAATAGGGTATCCAACAGTTCGTTGCAAAGGTATTGTAGCTCTTGCTTATGTTTTATAATACATTTATTTATGTGGCGCCTCTGTCCACAGGAAATCTCTAATCATACACCACGCAATGGACACAAATCAATTACATGACATTTTCGTGATCCTCATACTCGTAGAGGTCGTTTGATATTAATTACAATATTCATCATCATATTGTCAGTAAAGTTTGTAAGTGGTAGTGTGTTAAGTGGATTTCTATAGTTTTTTGGGTGGCATAGCAAGTGACGAAAGATATCAATCATTACCCAAAACCCTAATGGAATTCCGAACTAAATTGAATTTGAAATGAAACATTATGGGGAGAATGTGAACTGGACTAGGGACACCATCTATATCATACATTCTCATCACAATGCCTGGTCTACCATTTATACATAACCCTTGACCAGAGTACAAAAAAAAACATTACATAGCAATCGAATGAATCAATTCCATTGATTAGAGAAATCTACGTGACCGGAATACATGTGTCTAAAATGAGATTCGGTTTGGATTACAATTTTGTTCCCTTTATAGGTACTCAACGTTCCTATTTTGATACGTTTTTTACTTGTATTCGTTAAATATTTCATATTTTCTGAAAAACTGTATTCAGTTCTAGTTTGAAGCTTTATAAAAAGTATACTGAGTAGCGTATTGTGCAATTTGTAGAAATTCAACTATGCAATCAATATGGAAGTTTTGAGTATTGGAAAATAGAAAATTTTTGAAGTTAAAAAACTGAAATTTCGGATAATTGATGTAATGCAATTTCTGTCAATGTTTTATTCCTTGCCAAAAGAAAATCAATACTCCTATCTATCGTAAGTACTCCGAAGTACCTTACTATTTTGAAGACACTAACCCCCGTCTCAGTCTCATCTTAAAAGCGCACTGTGGACTCCTAAATCTCAACGGAATAGCCTTTCAGACAACTTAAAGTTATCGTCATAGTTTATTTTATACCAGCACAAACATGATTTTGTAAACATTTTCTTGAAAACAAAATTATATATGTATATCTATCTATTTAGTATAACCTAATGCTTCATTTAAAAGCAAACATTTCATAAACAGTACCTTAAAGCCACTTAAGGACATTTAAAACCATTAAATATGTTAACGGAAGGCAGATATTTAAGTTTCCAAGTTCAGAATGCTTAGTTTTAGTTGAGAAAATTTCTTTGAACTTCATGAATAGCAATGTAAAGAAATATTTTTTTCATCTGAATCTGGCTTAGATTTGCAACCTAGAAGAACTTTTTTCCCAATTGTAATCAAAACAATTTTCTCCATTTCATACTTCAACCTCTCAGATGAAATTGCAGAGATTTTGTTAAATTGACTACAAACTTATTTATTACGTACTTCTCCAAAAATAGCTTTAATCATTTTTCTGGCATTTTGACATGTATTTCCATAGATTTTTTTAAACAAAATTTAGGAGGATTCTTTAAAAATTCCATCCTCAGTCTGCGAAAGAAAACACATACGATTGCGTGCGCTTTTTATTTAAAATAAAATGTTTTTATTGGCATCGGTAAACAGCCTTATCTCTGAAATATACCATGATCCCACTGGAGCGAGTTGAAAATAATACTTAAAAGAATAAAATAATACAATAAAAACATTTGCAATCAATTTGCTCAAATAAAATATTATGTTTTATTATAATGAAAGAAAATACAGCAATAATAATATGTATTTTAGAATTAAACATTTACTTCAATAGCACATTGCTTGGTATCTTCATCTCTAAACAGATTGGCATCGATTGAACGATCTATAAGACGGCGCTGGTTATTTTGCTACCAACTTCAACATTAATACCGCATTTTTCTTTCTGTTCATCGCTAAGCAATTTTACATCTACATCGATCGGACAATCTACAGAACGCTTCCTGCGATCATGTTGTACTTCAGCATGTAGTAATTCGTCACATTTGTCACTTTTTTCTTTGCTTAACGATTTCAACAATTCGATACTGATTCCTAGACAATCATCGATTTTAATATCTGCTACGTTCGTATTCTCTAGGTTTTTCAAAATATCGTCAATGCTCAAATTCAAAAGACCTCCATCTTTACGATCAAGAGTTGCTGCTGATGAAAATCCAACAAGACCGACTACAACAATGAGTGCAATAACGAACTTAAGAGACATTTTGTTAATAAAATTTAGGTTTAACTGTTTTGAATGAAAACAAGAAACTGAATGATTTGATCAAAATCTAACTGCCTTTTATACCCCGATTCTCAGGTTTTTTGTTTATCAAAACGTTTTCAAAGTAAGAACTAATTAAATAGTGTTTCTGTTTGATTTATTAACAAATAATGATGTTTACTTCTCTAGCAGCAGCAGCTGATGCTCAGTATTTCGCTTATCAGAATGTTTCCGAAATTTGTTTTAAGCAAACAATATTATAAACTAATGATGTTTACTTTTTTGGCAGCAGCTGATGCTACACATTTTTATATTTAAATTAAAAACGTATTGTTTTAGGTACATATTTTGTACTTTTTTTTAATGTCAAATCATAAATTAGTAGACAAATTTTAATCACATGATTTCCGCTTCTATATTTTAGAACAAGTCGGAACTGCTACACCAAGGTTGATAAAATTTTATTACATGAGTCCTTGGATTAGGTATTTTTTTGGAACTGTGTATGATTTGTTATGTAAACTGATGTTATTCGAAAATTACAAATTTTTTCCAACTTGGATTAAATTCAATCCCAACTGTTAGGGTCAATAACGTCTAGAACTCCATCCCAGCGTACTTTTTTACATATTCGAGTATGTTTGCTGACTAAGGCGCAAGTGATAGCGAGCAGTAAAATTCAATAGAAAAAATTGAAACAAATTATTCCTACGAATACGGCATGGTGGAGGGGAGGGTGGAGTGGTGAAACTGGAACCACTATCAAGGAAACACAAAAACACAACTCAACTACTGTTTGAGCTTGAGGATTTGAAGGTTGATTGAAATTTTTTCGTGGTTCTAGTTCCACCACTCCACCCTCCCCTCCACCATGCCGTGGTTCGTATTCGTAGGACTAAGAACTGGTTTTTTGGTATGGAGGTATGGTATGGTAATAGTATGTTTAATTTTTTCGAAGGATGTCAATTTCTCGGACATGTTTGAGTATGCTAGCTTTCGATTTTGGTATGCTAGCTTTGAATTTTTTTTAGAATATGCTTTTGTTCTACTTTTCTACATTTGTATATTTCTTTTGTCTGTGGTTAGGATCAATAACGTCTAGAACTCCATCCCAGCGTACGTTGCTAAATATACGAGTATGTTTACTGAAACTGCTGGAACACAATGGAGCCGGAGCCGGATCAGCAATCGCATCCGTATCGCATGTCAAAATATTGAATACAAACGAATTCAATGTTGTGAACACTACGAGACGGATCTGCAAACGCAGACGCAAACGGCGACGGACGAGTTGGCCAACTTTTAATAAATACGTGCGTATTTTTGACATTCCATAAAAAAAAAAAAAAAAACAACTTGCTAATAAAATCCTTTTAGAAATTAGGTCAGGTAATTACAAATTTATAGAAAAGACTATACATGATGCGATATATGTTTTATCATCTTTTATTTGCATATACATATGTAAGTTTCTCAGTGGAAATTGTAAAAAAAAACGTGGAGTACGTACGATTCCATTGTGGGCACTTCTAATTAGGTACGTACGGCATGCGATACGGTTGCGGCTGCGGTTCCGGCTGCGTTTTTCTATTGTGTTCCAGCAGTAAGGCGCAAGTGATAGCGATCAGTAAAATTCATCAGTTAAAATTGAAAACAAAAGAATTAGGCGTCAATTATAGCGATCAGTAAAACGCATCAGTAAACATTTTCTTTTGTAGTATTTAATATGTTTGAATGTGTTTTGAAACAAAAAGTATATACAAATAACATAAATTAATTTAAAAAAAAAAAATATATATTGATTCGGTAATGTTTTTTTTACGGAAAACCAATAATTAGATTTTACTGACAAAAACTCATTTTACGTATCAGCTGATTGTCATGTCACTCAAAATGAAACAATAATTCATTCTAGTTTCTTATTGTTTCGTTCATCTGGAAAAATTCGCTCATCCGGAAAAAAATTACTGATACATTTGCGACCAGAAAAAAGAAGAAAAAGACAGGATGTGTTGTTATTATCATTTTTTTCTGACATAACTTTTCTGATCGCTATAAACGACCATCAGTAAAAAACTTCAAATTAATTTGTTTCAATTTTTTCTATTGAATTTTACTGCTCGCTATCACTTGCGCCTTAGTCAGCAAACATACTCGAATATGTAAAAAAGTACGCTGGGATGGAGTTCTAGACGTTATTGACCCTAACAGTTGGGATTGAATTTAATCCAAGTTGGAAAAAATTTGTAATTTTCGAATAACATCAGTTTACATAACAAATCATACACAGTTCCAAAAAAATACCTAATCCAAGGACTCATGTAATACAATTTTATCAACCTTGGTGTAGCAGTTCCGACTTGTTCTAAAATATAGAAGCGGAAATCATGTGATTAAAATTTGTCTACTAATTTATGATTTGACATTAAAAAAAAGTACAAAATATGTACCTAAAACAATACGTTTTTAATTTAAATATAAAAATGTGTAGCATCAGCTGCTGCCAAAAAAGTAAACATCATTAGTTTATAATATTGTTTGCTTAAAACAAATTTCGGAAACATTCTGATAAGCGAAATACTGAGCATCAGCTGCTGCTGCTAGAGAAGTAAACATCATTATTTGTTAATAAATCAAACAGAAACACTATTTAATTAGTTCTTATTTTGAAAACGTTTTGATAAACAAAAAACCTGAGAATCGGGGTATAAAAGGCAGTTAGATTTTGATCAAATCATTCAGTTTCTTGTTTTCATTCAAAACAGTTAAACCTAAATTTTATTAACAAAATGTCTCTTAAGTTCGTTATTGCACTCATTGTTGTAGTCGGTCTTGTTGGATTTTCATCAGCAGCAACTCTTGATCGTAAAGATGGAGGTCTTTTGAATTTGAGCATTGACGATATTTTGAAAAACCTAGAGAATACGAACGTAGCAGATATTAAAATCGATGATTGTCTAGGAATCAGTATCGAATTGTTGAAATCGTTAAGCAAAGAAAAAAGTGACAAATGTGACGAATTACTACATGCTGAAGTACAACATGATCGCAGGAAGCGTTCTGTAGATTGTCCGATCGATGTAGATGTAAAATTGCTTAGCGATGAACAGAAAGAAAAATGCGGTATTAATGTTGAAGTTGGTAGCAAAATAACCAGCGCCGTCTTATAGATCGTTCAATCGATGCCAATCTGTTTAGAGATGAAGATACCAAGCAATGTGCTATTGAAGTAAATGTTTAATTCTAAAATACATATTATTATTGCTGTATTTTCTTTCATTATAATAAAACATAATATTTTATTTGAGCAAATTGATTGCAAATGTTTTTATTGTATTATTTTATTCTTTTAAGTATTATTTTCAACTCGCTCCAGTGGGATCATGGTATATTTCAGAGATAAGGCTGTTTACCGATGCTAATAAAAACATTTTATTTTAGATAAAAAGGGCACAAAATCGTATGCGTTTTCTTTCGCAGACTGAGGATGGAATTTTTAAAGAATCCTCCTAAATTTTGTTTAAAAAAATATATGGAAATACATGTCAAAATGCCAGAAAAATGGTTAAAGCTATTTTTGGAGAAGTACGTAATAAAAAAGTTTGTAGTCAATTTAACAAAATCTCTGCACTTTCATTTGAGAGGTTGAAGTATGAAATGGAGAAAATTGTTTTGATTACAATTGGGAAAAAAGTTCTTCTAGGTTGCAAATCTAAGCCAGATTCAGATGAAAAAAATATTTCTTTACATTGCTATTCATGAAGTTTAAAGAGAATTTCTGAATCAAAATTAAGCAAGCTGAACTTGGAAATTTAAATATCTGCCTTCCGTTAAAATTTTTAATGTTTTGAACAGTCCTTAAGATACTTTTGTTTTTCGGCTTAATTTCTTTGTAAACATAAAAATATATACATAGATACTTTTGTGAAAGATTGTTTTGTTTTGTAGAATATTATGTTGTCTCGAACTTGCCATAGAGATAAAAAAAACTTCAAAATATGACCGATTTGGGATTTGAATACAATTTAAATGGAATCGAAAATCCTACACATAAAATTGATTTAGTTCGAAAAGTGTAAAAACTCCATCCTTATTGGTTGATTTATTTTTGTTGAAAGTTGTTTCTTATTAAATGATGATGTAATAATTTTCGTGCAAGAAAAATAGAAATAAATATAAAAATCAAACATGATGTCATTAAGATGATGGAGAAGTCGAAAAAATAGCGTGTCTGAAAATTCTGTTAAACTGTCTGTCTCGGCCAATTTGCTTTAAATTTGATATTAAGTATTTATTTGTGTTCGAAGGTATTTTTCATTTTAACATTTAAGGAAGAGAAATAACAGTACCTGTTATTAAATCATTAAAAAAGAAGTTTAATTTTCTCGAAAATGGATCTATTAATCAAACAAATTTATAAATATGGCTAAGCAAATCTTAAAAAAAAAAAAAAAACGGATTTGAAGAACGGAAGGATTTGCATTATCTAGTAATGATATACTATGGCAAAATAAATTGTGTAGGTATTTTTTTCTTTAAATCCAGTATAAGAACAAGTTCGTGTATCTTACGTATTTTTATTTAAATAAAACTTTTGGCTTGATTTTTAATTGTATTGTACAATTATTTTAGATAATGATTGATAAATCTATAATAAGAATGTAAATTTAGTTCAATGAAAAAATATTGTTATAATCATAGTGTTCTTTAATTACACAGAGAAACGTCCACATCTACTACATCCGCATTTCAATATGCCATGCAAACTCAATGTTTCCTTATATTCTTTGCAATCATTTCATATTGAATATTCTAATGTTATTAAAAACAAATGTATACATACAAAATTGAATTGCAGTTTTATCACGTAAAAGTAAACAAAAAAATATTTAAACAAATTTTTAACCATCACATCCATATAGTGTATGTATTAAATCAAATAAGTTTCAATTATAACTATCCTCTGTCATGTCCTTCTCTATAATATCCTCTACACTGGAAATAATGTTTGCCTATACATAATATTAAATTAATTTACTTTAATTTTAGTATCAATAAAAAATATTTTTTTTTTATTTTTTTACTCAAACATTATTACCTAAGTATATTCTGCTGGCTTAATTGGTTAGTTCTATAGTTTAATTATATTACAGTTACACTTGAAAAATATTTTGTTGTTGTATTCAGGACATATTATTATTATTTTTAGGTGTATTTGATTTTCGAGTGCTAATTCAATGTTTAAATTAAATTAGATTTAAATGACTATTACCATTGCCACCATTTGCACTGGTCATCAATGATAGTGTTCCTTCGTCCATGTATCATCTGATATCGATTTCAGCTGATGCTGAAGTGCTGGTGTCCTGTTTGGAGGAGCTTTTACTGCTGTTATTATTGCTGCTGATGCTGCTGTTGCATCCTCTCAATAGTGATGCTGATGACAGGTAATTTAATTTTAGGATCTGTTTGTTGCAGTAGAGAAGGATGCCAAGAAGGAGGCAGATATTCAGCCAACTGTATTGACAGCCCGATGATCCTGTTTGCATAGCTTCGGGATGTTCACCTGAAATAATAGCCCGGACTGATTTCAATAGTTTTGTTTTGAATAATAATGACATTGTAATTTAATATAAATTGAAAAATTATATGTTATAAAAATAATATCATAATAACATAATGGGATTAGATTTTTTTGTTTGTATTTCTCATTTAGGAAATTATGGATGGATATTCGGTGTCAAATAGTAATAATTACATTTTAGTCTTTGTTTTTATATAATTTGCTTGTCAAAGTTAATGGTATCACAAATTTTATATAAGTCTGAACAATGAATACACATATATATAAGTGGTCGTAATGCATATAAATTTTCCATTTTTAGTGAATTTTTAAATAAAGGAATTAACTACCAAACATTAGAAACTTTGTTCAATGAGAAACAACCTGTCATTTTATTAAAACCCTTTATATTAGCTTTTAAACTTTTTTTTTGTATACTACAGTATTAAACGTTTTTACTAATGATCATACAAATCATTTTTGACTAACAGCATCTGGCATTTAATTATTAATCAACACATTTTTTTTTAATTCTCAATGAATTAAAATATATTTTTTGGTTGGAATGGATTTACCAATGATAGAATGGTACCTCTATGAGGCCAGTTTTTTTTTATTGGACTTTCTCGTTAGCCAGTTGACTATTTTCAGTAAAAGTCTTAATGTAAGCGTTTTTTTTTTTATTTCAAGTCCGCATTAAGTTCATTAGCAGAACAAGAACAAAAAAAAAATATATATATCGAAAACGATCGCTCCGTTTTCTATAGTTTTAGAAAGACTATTGTAAAATTAATTTCTTGATAATATGTAAGATATTTGGTATATCCCGTATCCAATTGCAAACTTAGATAACTCCAATCTAAAATGAAGAAAGTTTTTAAAAAATATATTCTTAGAATAATGGACTTGCATGTATTCGAAACTAAGTCTTAGTTATAAAGAATACTAGTTAACCAGGAATAAGTTCAAGCATATACACACGTTTAACACAATTCCAATACGAATTTAATTTATAAAAAAAAAAAAAAAATTAAACGAATTTAAGCTTGCAAACTCTTTACTACTTTGCTTGGAATATAATTCTTATCCTCACCGCAATATTTACTCCAGCAAAATGGAATAGAAAAACTCATTAAATCCTGTCTTATCGCAACAGAAACAAAAGACATACAAAAGGGGAAACTTAAATAAATCACTGACAAAGGTGTTGACATAAAATCAGATCACCAAACCCACAATTTCATCCTATTTTTGTGCCTTCGCACTGCCTGCCACTGGCATTGGTATACTATCTACACCCACTTCATCCTATTATAATCCTCATCACCTAGCAAGAAGATACTGAAAGAATCTATACTATTGCAGTGTTTCAGTTTCATTAGGCACACAATTAAATAAATCGATGCGATGTGAGAGAAGGACGATTTGTGCCAGGAAAACACGTGTGTTCGAATCTCTATATCAGATCTACCTATATCAATTTGTATAATACTGGGTTGTGGGGGTTGAATACTCTATCGGGACTTCATCTATAGCTTCACAGGATAAATGTCTCAACTGCCTCAATGGACTTCTATCACACTCTTTAAAAACAACCAATTCTCATTCCAACTATGTATATGCATCCATCCGCCTTTGATCACTCCAAAACAAGAGAGTTCTTATCGCACTATATACAGCAGAAGGATGACAGAAGGAGCGGGACAAGCGTAGCAAGAATAGGAGAAAGAAGAAAAAGATTTAAATGGATACCGAACCGATAAATATCCTTTCTCTCCAGTTTTATTGTGTACACATTAAATTGCTTCAATACGAGCAGAAATCTAAGCTATTAATGTCCAAATGGCCTAACATCAATTTTCGAATAAGGTGTTCAACGACAAGGCAAAGACAGATAGACAAATATACATAATGTATGCGTTATATTATATTTTATGATATTATATTATATAGATGCGGCAGTTGGGTGCCTTTGCCTTTGCCTTTGCCTTTGCCTTTGCCTTTGCCAAAAATAAAAGACAAATAAGATATACAAGGAAGTGGTATCCTTAAAGTTAAATCATTTAATGTATCCTAGTTGTCTAGTTTGTCTTGAGACACATCAACACTTGGAAGTGAAACAGGAGTAAGGGCAAACAATAAACTACTTTTTGTGTTGTGTGCTGACTATTGCTGAATGTTGCAAGCGATGTAAATTTAAGAAGGTCCTGGCTTCTAGATCCGAGCTACTTTGCAAATTTAACAATAAAAGAATTGTTTTTCAGTAGCTGCAGGTTGTGTTATTATTTTTGGATGCCTAAGAAGCAAAATAAGACTCTGCATTCAAAATTATGCTTTCTTGACATTTCTTCTAGTCCAGAACAGATCGACCAAAACGAAAACCATTTTTTTTAAAACACAGCTTTGCTTATCAACATTAAAACAAGTAATTCATCTAAAATAAAAGAAAATGTGCAAATCTTTAAAAATTAACATTTAACACTTTTATAGTTATTTTTTTTTCCAACGCATTCTCGTTCCTTTGAAAGTGGCTATTGCCTCCGCAAACATCAATCAAAGCTTAAATTCAACGGGGCATACCAAGGATTAGGCTTCTGGCCACAGTGTCATTCAAATTATCCCACTCCTATAGCAATGCAGATTCCAGTGCACTGAGTGTCTTTAGTACGGCCGACCAACTTCTAATCCTTTTTAGCATGTCCTAAACATGTTCAATAGCATTTATGTCCGGGCTCATCGCAACCCAATATATAACCGCTACTTCCACTTTTTCCAAATAATCCATAGCACATATCTGGTGACATGTGGCTTAACATTGCCCTGCATCAGAAGAAGTTTCCACCAATAAATGGTGTGAATGGAACGCCTTTTTCTTTGAGTATGCTGTTGAAATATTAGCTTCAATCTACCGATCCTTCTTAGCTCGGTTTCCTATTCAGGGAAATTCCTGTCCAAGCCGTGACCGAACTTCTCCAGAAGTTTTCCCTTTAGGCAATCTTCGCAGATAAGTGTATCTCTCACCTGTTATGTTCATTTGGAGATCTCAAACATAAGTAAAGAGAACTCTTCTCCAGTCAGCCTCGGTCCAAGCTTGGTGAAAGTGTGAAAACTCTAATCGGCATCGATCGGGTCTTCTCTCTCTCAGACCACCTTCAACTCAACGTTGCCTAACCGTTTGAGCATGCACAGTTCTTCCCCGTTCTATTTTGAGCCTGTGAGACTCTTCAACCGCTGTTTGATTCCCATTTCGAAGACTTTGTAATTGCAAATATTGGCCATTTCTTGCAGAAGTTACTCTCGGCCGACCTAATTCTTGACTCCGAGTTAAGGAGTATGTTTTCTGAACTTTTTGGTGGCTTTTCTGACGGTTGATTCTAATTTTTTGATAAAGAGATCGGCATACAACACACTCCGTCCATTCTTAACTAAAGCTACTCCACTTGCGACTTCTTCTGAAGTTATTTGCATTTCTTTTTCACGAAAATAATCCAATTGCAGAAAGTCCATAAAAGGCGACCCACCAACACATTTACACGTGCCCAAAGACTAAAAGTAGTTATTTTTACGACTAGTACGAAAAAACGACTTTTTGGTATCCTTCCTCCCCAAGTCATGGAAACACTGAAAAACAGTTGGTAGACGTTTTTATCAACCTCTGTTATCTTCAACGCGTGCTTTTCGTATCGACGAACTTTTTCTTAGATACGAGTATATTAGAATTTACCTTTCCGTTTTTTCCATATTCACAAAATAAACCCTGATGTGCCTCAAGGTTCTTTTTTGTCTCCAACTCTCTTTTAATATTTTTATAAATGATCTCCTGTCAAAATCGTCTTTTAAACAAACTTTTAATAAGCGAAACGCTAACTGCGTCATCTATGGACGACGAACAATAGTACCAGATTGGAGAGGTTTTTGTCTAGATTGCAATGGGACGCAAAAACAACAATAGGAGACATTTGATGCAAAGTAGATAAGACAACTAGCGCCACCATTGACGGGATACACAAACGATTTTAATATTAGATTGAAGCGATTCAAGACATATTTTTCCCCACTCCACCTGGCTATAAACTTTACCTAAGGTGTACGATCACCTTAGGCTTGAGTATTATAATTGTCATCACGTACTCACTGTCACTTGCGTCTCTTGGGTAGAAATTCGAACATTTCATTTAAAAAAACATTTATTTCAGTGAAAAAGTCATATGTATTAATCCCATCAACAGTTTCTCTGTAATACTCGAATCGCTAGGAATGCGAATGTGGAATGCTTTTTTCAGACCTTTAAGGCCAATATAAATCAATATTTTCTTTCACAGTGTAACACAATGACCATTTGCAGATCGGAGATAGAAAATCTTTTAATTCCTTTTCAATAATTGATTATGATGCATGTTCGCGTGTTGGAAAACCATAACGCATTTTGCTTTAAACATTCATTAAATGGACTTTTGGATTGTTGTTGTTAATATATATATTATGTAACTGACGCTTCATAATGCAACACAATAATTTTTAACTTACAAATATTTTGAATTCCAAATTAGTTTGCTAATGATGATCAAAGAGTTGCAATTGTGAGATAGAAATTTTTTTTGAAATGTCTATTAAATCACTCGTTAAAGTCCTCTTTAATACCAATTACTGAATTTGTTTTCGAAATTGTTGATTGTTGAAAACACAAAAGTACAGTTCTTATAAAACATAAGATCTAAGGAAAATATAACAAACAAATCACGTGAAAACTGATTGCAACTATTCATATAAAATTATCAAAACATTTATCACAGTATAATTATTCGAAACAATTCATTAATTTGACAGTTGATCACTGATGAAAGAATTAATTTAAAATTAAATTCTATTGATATTTAAACCATATAATGAAATAAGTTAACGAATTCAAAGAATCACATAACAGTACCAATGTAATAGAGAATCAAAATTTCAAATAATAAAAAAACTGAATGTAAAGATGATTGCAATTAATAAGAAAAACATTGAATGTAAATAAATGATTGTTTTTAGAATCAAATTATTTCATTTTGTCATGCGTTCTAATTATGTTCTTATTGTTTCGAACAAAAATAATGGCATTTCCAAAATGAAGGTAAATCTACTGAAATTAACTAGATTGTTAGTAAATTATACTAAAAAAAAAACCCCACAGGACAATTTTATTAATGAAAAAAAATTGATTTCAAAATGATTAATATTGATATTTTATATTATTAAAATTAAATAAATATTAATTTTGAAAGAAAAGGACAATAATTAAAAATTTTGAAAACCATAAAAACTGATACTAACTAGGGCCAAGTTTAAGAACAAATTAGTCCTTCAATGCTTCTAATGTCATTTCATTCTAACCCCTCGACAAGGATAAACCATGTATACATGTGTGTCCCTAACTATTACAAGAGGTGCTCGATGCGATGGATGCCATCGCCTCGCCACCGGAGCGAAGTAAAGCTTTGCCTCAGAAGAAATATGCCACAAAGATAAAGAAGCCTTTTGAACTTTTTGCTCGAGTGTATTGTGAAATTTATAATGAGAAGAAGTATGTAATCAAAAAGATTTAATGGAAACATTATAAACTCAAAACCTCGAGATAGTAGGGTTTTGCAGTGCATTGTGCAACCTAAGCATAGGATAACACTTGCCTTTGGGGAGAGTTTGAACTTTTGGGAATTTTCTAGAGAATATTATAAAGTTACATTGTGGCAGGCGATGATGCCGTAATATATTGGATGGCATGGAACTTCCTTTTGTTCGTAGAGGACGAAATCGAAAAAGCTGCGGTTGTTGTTGTCGAGTCGAATGGTGTTTTTTTTTTTTTTTATTTATCCTGGTTGTGGAAAAATTTATCGGATCTGCTTTGTACATTCGTTGGATGCATTGTGAGGTACGGCTTTCATACATGCAAGAGTGCATTGGGTTAATACATAATTCACACACGCGGGTCAAGAGTGTGGTATGAGATGTGGAGGTAGGTATGTGTGTTGTGCAATGTGTAAGGTCCTGTTAACTGTGGTTATATGACTGTGAAAATCACCAGATGTAGATACTTTGGGACTAGAAGATGAATGAGGTGGCTGGCGATTGTTATTTTATGACATCGCAGCCCGGTCAGTGCATTGTGTAAATTGATACATAGCCCATGTTCAAGAGTAATTGAATTTTCAAGGATGAAATGAAATTCAAAAAAAAACTTAAGAAAATTGTTAAAAAGCACGAAGGACTTTTGACATGCTTCTTGAGGAGAAAACTGACTGAGATTTATATAAATAGTGAAAACAGGAAATTCGATCATAGGGGGGCGTACACACTTGCTGGTTAATGTAACTTGGATATTGCACGAAATTGCAAAAATGTCAAAGTGGGTTTATATATTTCATAGCCGTTTTAAAAATTATTTCAAGGATCAGTGACAACTGCCATGAAATGGGGGTTTGATTTTTGACTTAAAATTGTTGTTTTAAAAATTACATTCAAATATGGGAGGGTGCTTGTTAAAATATCCTTAAAAGGTGCCGATTGTGGTGCTTTTGATGCTAAAAATTTTGCAAAATAATATAATTATATAGATAAAACTAGCGCTGCTTCTGTACTCTATCTCAAATCAAATCTGTGTATTATCCTTGAAAATCCTGAAAAGTCTCAAAAAACATTACAAAAAATTGCTGCCTGCTCTTTATCTTACAAAAACTTGTTCCGAATCAGAAATTGTGACCGTGGCAGCACACAGTGAAGTAAGTCACCCATATCCTTTGAATAAAACAGAAACATATGTGGACCAGTCGCGAGATATGGAGGAATCCAGTGAAAATAATTTCTGCTGAAAATTAAGGACGGGAAAGACTTAACTTAGTCATTTGTCCCTATCTAGAGCTTTAGGATAAGTTGGTTGTAGTTTTGATATCGAATAAAAGCCACCAAGGCCTAAAAATAAAATTAAATTTTCAAACAAAGTTATAAAAACGGGAAGGAGAGTTAATAAGTCAAAATGAAAAGAGTGAATGGGACCGATAAATTGAATTTCAGATGTTCTTGGAATTGCACTTTTTGCAAGAACTTGAAAACTTCATGGCATTTGGCAGGAGGAAAAATCTTAAGACACAGCGTGTCTTGACGACAATTTTTAATATGGAATAGGTAAAATCTAGAGTAAGATTGCTAGAGATACTTTAACTAAAAAAATTGTATGTCCAAACAGTAAATCAAGGACTTGTTAAAAAAATGTTTTGTGAGTTATTTAGAAGTATACTTAGTGTAGTTAGTGTGTCGGACTGCCAAACCGAAGGTTCTGGGTTCGATCTCGGACTCCACTGAAGTTATTTTCCGGGGTACTGCCTCTTGCGAGGAAGTGACAAATCATCCAAGAGTAATTAATGTCATGGAAAATTCTTCTCTGTTCGCCATTTAGATTTGGAGGTAAATTGTAGGTCCCTTTCATTGCTGCATCATATCAACGCACACACAGAAATGGTTGAGAGTGAAAGGCACCGCTTATTTTTATTCAAAAAATAATTGTTATCCTAATTTTTTTTGCTAAACTTCAAAGATGGCGGCAGTTAATCTTAAAAATGAAAAAAACTAAGAACATTTCTTCGGCATATTTTTGTAGTGCAAGATAATTGAACAACAAAAGTGCACATACGCCAAAGAAGCTAAAATTGTATTGAAAACTTTGTTTCGAGTTACATCGTTCCCATCCTATTTCTTTTTGGGTGAAAATTGATTTTCTTAACATACTTTAATCAACTGTAGTTTGCAGTGAACAATTTAATGTATGTTGTTGAAAATAATCTGAAAACGTAGTCCTTTATTTCAACATCTGTTGAATATCCTTATGCCCTCCACAAAATACTTCCCAAGATTTCTATCAAATTCAAAGGAAAAAGCAAAAACTATTTTACTATAATAGTGACCTATTTCCAAAAAGCTGATTAGAAAATAATTTTTTTTTCATAAAAAAAAAAACATTTTACCCGCTTACAAAATATAAAAAAAAAATTAACTGCCTGTCAATCAAACAAAAATCAAACTTTCTACAAGAACAAGGTCGAAAAGTTTCTCTCCGAAAGTCCTTATATTCGTCGAAGATTGATTGAACTAAAGTATAATAAATGCTTTTCACATAGGCAATCCTATTTTTTTTTTTGCACTCTTTGTTTGTATTCTGGGAAGAAACGCCACAAATCTCTCAAGTGTCAAATTCATTTGGTCCCCCTTTTGAAATCCTGTCACAAAAAGTACTTTTCCTTGGTGTGGTGGTCTATTTCTTGTTTAATTTTGATTTTTTTTTTAAATATTATATATTTGCTCCTTTTCTCGATTAAAGTATATTTTTTTTCTTTACCAATATCCTTCTAATGCTTGGTTCATGCATCTGTTAGTGACAACATAATAATGGGCAATGGCACAAGATTTTCCACAGCCAAATTGTATTCCGGCGATTTCAGCTTGAACTTGGTCGTTGTCGGCATCGTCATCATCATCATTATCGTAGTCGTATAGTCGATGTAGCTTGCAAGAGGAAGGATTCTGCTTATGCCACCCTCATTACAAAATAATTCCACATCCTTGCACCTCAGACATATTGCATTATTTGTCGCTGTGACTTTAGCTGGTGCCATGCCGTGCCCTCCCAGCCGCCGCCGCCGCACCAGGATGGGAAGGGATAATTTTTCACTTCGCTTCACGTTTTTCGTCGTGGCAAGATCTTTCAACGAACAAGGACGAATGTTAAAAAAAAAACTGCGGAAATCGATTAATACCAACTCTGCTTTCCCCGTTCCATAAAAAAAGAAGAAGAAGAAGGACAAAAAAAATAAAAATGGTGACGACGGTGCTGCCACCTCTGGCAAATTATTTATCCCTCAATTTTATAAATTGTGATTGATATTGTAATAAATTGGAAATCGGGAAATTGAGGGAGAGGCTGTTATATTTTTTTTTCATTTCGCTTTAATGTTCTCGCTTCTCGACAGAGCACAGCACCATCATACCATATCGTATACCTGAATTATAGGAGTTAAATTATAGGAAAACCGAAGGAAGAAAAATTGAATATAATAGCTGCAGGCAACATGAGTTGTGGCTTGAGATTAAGTTAAATGTATCTCAGTTCCAGATATAGGCTGATGAGGGGAAGTGTGGGAAAAACCGGTATCGAAAGACTGGGACCGAAACTTATTTATGGCAGTCATTACTCCTGGCTTAAGTTTCACCTTCACTGCTGATTTAATTTTTGTTTTGTGACGCTTTTTGTGATGGTTTTTGATGGTTTCCAATGGCGGCACCGGCACAGCAGTTTTCTAGGAAGTCATTGTATATATACAAAAAAAAATTTTTTGTTCCATTCCACTATCGTCCTTGCTAGCTGCTGTGCGGTGGCGATGGCGGTGATGTGAAATTGGAAGGATATTTTTTTTTTGTCATTTTTACTATTTTTCATTTTTAGTTCATTTTTTGTCTGGTTTTTTTTTTCGGACGAGAGTACGAGATTAATGGGACAACATTCAGCTGAGCAACTGTCTTGGACATAAATGGGATGGAAAGGATGACGTATGATTATATGAATTCAGTAATTTATTTTAAGAGACATAGCCAGTGAATTGGAAATTGGACGAGACCACTAAATGGAAGGACATTTATGAGCACGTAAATTATAAATAATACTAAAAATGATCAATGAAGTAAAATTATAATTTATTTAAGATTTGTTTTTGTAAGCTGTAGTGCATTTTTGTGGGAGTGATTGATTTTTTTAATTTTTTTTTTTTTTAACTGTGTATATCCGCAAATTGCTTAAAAGATTCACAGACGAAGGTTGCTTTAAGTTGCCACAGTCAACCGTCATTAATCATCGTTGAACGTTAATAAGAAATTTTTTCTTGAGTTACTACGATTTGAAGTTTTTGAAGTTAAGGTCGCTTATGGCTAAACACTAAGATAGTTTTGACTTGTTTGTATTGTTTAAAAAATAGTACGTATACGCCACAGTGTTCGTAAACTCGTTACTTTAACAGATTCAAGGTACAGTTGATGTGTGCGGGAGCTTCAAGTGATAGATTAGATGTAATTTTAATTTAAAATAGATACACATTTTTTTAATGAAAAAAAAAGAATCCAGACCACTGAAATTAATAACTGAATTTAAAAAAAATTATGAACTCCTTGTCAAACTTTAACAAACTGCACGACTGGGTCGCACGTACTTGTTCTAGTGTGTCACAGCGGTCTTGGGGCTTGAGATTTTGAAAACCAAAAGATCATACGAAATTATATTAATCACTGAAAACATTTTTATGAATAATGAAGTTAGGCATCTGATTTATTTTACTGTTCTTAATGTTAGTAAAAAAAATTTCAAAATCGTTCGACTTTTTTTTTTTCAAAAAAGGGTTTATTTTTGAAAATTTTTTCGATAAAATATTCCAAATTTAGTTTGAGAATTCAAATTTCTAAAACCTTGTCGATCTTATCAGGGAAACAAAATTAAAAAAAATGCATCTAACCGATTTTGTAATAACCAAAAAACAAACAAAAAAAACATAAGCGAGAGCTACAGTACGTTTGCAACGAACTGTTGGATACCCTATTCCCCATATTTTTGTATGTGTATGCGTCTGCCTCCCGCAAACAGCCGATGTTTCAGAAACAAAGTTCTTCTTAAGCAGACAGAAAAAAATTCAATAACATTAATTTTGTGCGGTAATATGTTTAGTGTTATTAGTGCTGGCGCAATAAAATAAAGGCGTGCGCCACGCCCAAAGTTAAAACGTTTTATTGCCAAGGCAATTAGTATGAGCGAAGTGACATTCAATTTTATTCTTGCAGATCGATTTGAACAAAACAAGACAAAACTTAAATTTTTAAAAATTAGATTTGGAATTGAAATAGCGGATATGGGTGTTTTTAACAATTCTTGGACCACACTCTGCTACGTAACCAAGGAATATAAATCCAAGAGTTCATCCTTTAACTTCAAAACAGCGACCTATAGTTAAAAAAACGTTAAAAAATTAATGCATTATACAACTTTTGACGAAAACGCCCCTTAAAAGTGGGCGTGTCTTAACTGAGCTTTGATCAGTATTTAGGCATATCTGTAAAACTACAACTGAATCGAGTAGTTTTCAAACGATCTTTCCTGAACAAAGGTATTTTATCAAAATCACGCCTTTAAAAGTAGGCGTTTTGAAAAAATTTACACAAGAAAATGTAGAGATATATTTCTCAAATAACGAACGGAAGGAAAAAGGTTTAAATTAAATATTGGAAGTGCCTTAAATTTTTGAGACTACGTTTTTCGATCTTTCATGAAAAGTGGGCGTAAGCCACGCCCAAATTTTTTTTTCATACACAAACCTTTTAGTTTCTATAAAGAGACGCAAAATTTTGGCTTGCGGATTCATTATAAATAGCGTTTATTTACAAAAACAATTTTTGTATAGTTTCTAATGAAAAGTGGGCATCAGCCACGCCCAAAATCAATTTTTTTGACTTCATTTCATACACAAGATGTTTATGTGCAAGTAATATCCACAAAATTTAATGTTTTTCGCTTTAATATAACAATTGTTATTTTATAAAAACAATATTGATGGTTTTGTATGAAAAATGGGCGTCAGCCACGCCCAAACTGAAATATTTTTATTTGATTAAAAGAAAATTTACCTAAAGCTTACGTGTGCAAAATTTTAGCTTTATGCTTTTATCGTAACTGTACAAAAAACATAATTTAATTTTATTAAATTGAGGTTGTTCATGAAAAATGGCGATTGTGGGCGTCTTTGTGGGCGGATTTTACCGGTTCAAGAACTTAGCCTTACTCTTGAACCATCAATTATATATACCAAATTTCAGGTTTCTTGCTCAAAAATTGCGACCTCTAGAGAGTATACATACGGACGGACGGACGGACGGACGGACATGGCTAAATCGACTAGGCTTTTGATTCTGAGTCAGAATATATATACTTTTCTATACCTAACGGTATTATTTCTCTATGTTACAAACTCCACACCAAATACAATATATCCATTCTATGGAATAGGGTATAAAAACGTAACTTGTTTTTAAACTGAATTTTTTTTAAGAAATTTTAAGTAGAGAAATTGTATTGTTCATAAAAGGTCGTCTACATTAAAAATTTCATCGAAATCCGTCAAGTGACTTACGAGAAATTCTGATATTAAAAATCGGTCCTATGGGAGGTTCCGCTATGAGTCTTTATTCTTGAAATACCTATTCCAACCAAAACATACAATTTACATAAAAACCACCTCTCAGAAAGCTTAATCAAAATCGTAGCAGCCGTTTTTGAGAAAAATGAGTTTTTTATTAAAAATCGTATTGCAGGTACCGTAAGTTTAAGAGCAAGAATGCTTATTTTAAAAACGACGGCATAATAATACTATGTACCAAGTTTGAATCAAATTTGTCCAGCCGTTTAGGCTGTAGGCAACTATACAGACAGACAAACAGACGGACGGACAGGCAGACAATAATATTGTAAGAGAACTTGTGGAAATCAGCACAGCAGTTTGCAGAAAATCAAAAAAAAAAAACTTTCAATGAGATTCCAGTCAAATGATCATTTGTGTCTGGAGTCTCTCTTTAAGACTGGAAGGGTCCTGTGTGAGAGAACACTTAAAGAACCACAGGTATAGTAAGTAGCACTGTTACATGTTAAACAATTGAAAAATTACAGCGATTAAATGTCTCACAGGCGACATCACTGATCGTTCGTTGAACCTATGTTCTGGTCACTATAGGTATGAAAAGGATTTCTACATTATTGTTAAAACCGGCAATTCCATAAACGTGGGTTTTTATATATTTTTTCCTCCAGAAGAAATTATTGTCAAAGTCATACTTCTAAAGGTGCTGGAAAAAAATGAACAGCTTGGAAAATATTTCCGGGGCAATTAACAACACCATTACGTCTGTTTTTTGAAGTGTAGAACTTAAATTTTTCTAAAAATGTCTTCCCGTCAGATACCTTGAAATACGCGATAGACCAGTCAAACTTTAAAAGAATAAGTTGTGATCCAGGTTTTATCGCAAAAAATTTTAAAGAAACTAATGTAAATTAAAAAAAAGAAGAATTGCTCTAAATAGTTTTAATTGAAATAAGTTTGTTTTTTTTTTTTTTTAATTTTGAATTGGTTCAACTTGAATTAAAACGACGACCCTGCTTCGTTGATGGTTTTAAGTTGGATGGCCGGAATCACAATTAAATTAAACATTAAGTGATGTGTGGTAAAGAGGATATTGTAATACTTCGTTACAAATATATAGGTCACTTCTCCTTAACTCGTTAAAATTATGCAAGCTAAAAAAAAATTAACGAATTCAGATTCAATGAATTTTCGATTGTTTCTTTATTAAATTTGGGTATGGTCATTTTTTCCGCTCATTATATTTCTCTTAAATTAAAATATTTTATTTAAGCATTAAATTGTGTTTTAACTCACTTAAAATCATCCTTCGTGTAAAGTGTTATTTAAATTTAATATTAAACCTCAAGGGAGTTCATTCTGGAGAAGGCTTTCCAGAAATTAAAATATATGCTATGCATACCTTGGTATGATGATGAAACAGTTTCAATGTAAGAATTTGATCTATTTTTTTATAAGAATTAAGTTTCATATTATAATCTCACAAATTATTAAATTTAAATTTCCATAAATTCATATTGTTATCAACAATTGGGCAAATGGGCAAAAAAAAAAAACAATGGACTTTTGTGAAAAGTAACATTTCAATACAAAACTGATTGGCACATGCCTTTATTGTTATGAAAAATGTGTGAGTGTGTTTACTTCCGATTGCGTAAATTTACATACATTTAGAAAACTTATAATCGATGCCCAAATAGTGCCGTTAACTATAAAACATCAACCAAGCGTAGAACAATAGATTTATGAACAACAACGAGAGCCGATGCATCCCACACTCTCAAGCTACATACCTTATTTCCTTACATGTAGTAGTTGTGTACGTATTGTTTATGGTAGGTATAGCGTACAGCAGGTTCTATAAACTAAAGTATGTTCCCAAGCATTGTTGCCAGATTGCACGAGAAACCAATTATTCGCTTCCATTGTCTGCAGATTTAATTCCTGCATCGCCAGATGGAAAACCCATCCATTGTCTTCTACGACAAATTGCTGCTTTTACAAGTAAGCTTTTAAACTTATCACTACTGTGACTGACTATACATTACACTAAAACTCACATCAACAAGATGCATATACTCGAAAATGTTCTACATTTTCCAATTTGTACGAAGGATGTAGGTTGTTTATATTTTCGTATTCGTATAGTTGTAGGTACCAACGTTATAGATTTAAATGAATGATGGTGGAGGACTGAAAATAGATTGAAAAACATTCACACTCAGGTGTACGCACAATATGTTGGTGTTTTAAAGACATTTACAGCTACTTCCTACTACATTACTGTATTAACATTGGTTTCTTCTATGTAGGTTCCCGATTCCCGTACAGTCAGTGTTAAAAAAAAAGTTAAAGTACGTACTTACTTAAAAAAATGTAATTAAAGATTCAGGTCTGGGAGCTATAAACTGAAAATGGTTGCCTAAATGTGAAAAATACTATAGAAAATGATGTTGTGCTAAAATATTTAAGTCGAAGTTTCTACTAGACTGATGTAACTCGATCTTTTCATCCATTCGAATAAATGTAGTTGGTAAATAAACGTTTAGTGTTCACTCAATAGTTTTGAATGTCTGTATAAAACAATTAACATTCGTTTCGTACGGCTAAAGAAGGAGCCCCTATTTTTTACAAGAAATCAAGCTCAAGAATAAACTAATGAATATTTTTAGAAGAGCGATTATAACGGGGATATTGTTTTTGCAACTATTTATTTTATAAAAAAATAATGTTTCCAAATTGAGTTAGGGTTAAGCAGGGTATGCCTACACAAACATGAGATTTTTACCAAACTTTGGGGCAATTTTATGCCTTGCAAATTGTAGCCAGACCTACCAGGGACAAATGTTTCTTCTAACGACCTAGGAAACCTAGACAATTTCGATGGTCTAATAAACACCTTAAACGTTCCGCTGTTAGATTTCCTGGCTTGAAACACTTATTTTTTAACTGCAGAAGATAACATTGACATTTTGAAGCAGTCAATTCCACACGATTGATTATTTCAAATTGGATAATACTGTCAAGATCGGATTTTCAATAAGCTTATCATAAACTTAAAAGTGGCGTTGCAGTCGAAGAAGAGGGCTGTGAATCTGAAAAGAAATATGTAAACGCTGAAGGTACTGTCATCTTCAAAGCAGTTAGACACAATAGTTCAATTATGAAAAATAGAGTAGGGGAAAGAACGGAGACTTGAGGCACTCCAGCATTTGTTACACTCTCAAAATGATGTTAAGATTGGTTCTACTTTTCGGTGATATATATATGACGAAGGAAAGAGAAAAAATAAGTGCAATTTCGATTTGGTGGGATAAAGAATCGTCTTTTTGAGAACGGTTGGTTTCATAGTGGTTATGCCAATGCGTTAGCACAACTTTTCAGATCTATATGGGAAAGATTCTATATTGAGTGTATTGCATGTGCAACTTGCTGCCAATAAATTATTCGTGTCCCTCCACCTCCAGTTCGTCATTCGTTTCACCTTTCTCTTCCTTTTTTATATTTCAGACATAATCAAAATTCAAAAAGTTAGACAAACTGCTATTAAAATAATTGGAATGACATTAAGACTCTCTGACTATCGGGATTTAAAATTTTTTTTTATATTTCTGCCTAAAAGTCGAATTTTTTTTTATCAACTTTGATGTGCATTTTTTTGACGTCTACTGTAACCCTGTTCAAGTATCTGAGAAATATCTTTAGATAGTGTCAAGTTGTGAGAACCCAGTCTATAGTGTAGAAAAGGTATTATGTTAAGTCGGTGGTATATGTACTGTACATCTTCCGGCGTATAGTTTGGCTATATACTGTGATTAGGGTAGTATAGACATTACTATGCGTAAAGTAGCAACGCAATGTTGTGGAAAATACACCTATTACGGTTTTTTTCATCATTTTTATGCTTAACTTCGCTTGAGAACAGTAAAGCCTTTTGTGTGCTCACCAATTTTAAACGACAGACGAATAAGCATTTCAACTACTATTTAGGTACCAATATTTGCGTTTCAGGAGTTTCTGGAGATGTATGGTTGTAGCGTTATGATACGATTAACTATCTGACGAGATTATGTCGAATAGAGCTCTTTGTGGAACTATGTATACACGAAGACATGACGCGACAGCGACGTGACACCAAAGAGCTTTGATATGAAAATTCTAAAATTATTTTTGGCATTACGTGAATATATCCTCCAAAGCCTTCCTTTTACCACCCATGGGTTATAAATAACAGAATACAGAACATGGAGCGACGGCAATATCAAAACGTTCGGCGTTAATGAGAAAATTCCAACTACACATTGCAAGCTTACAGCCTTACACCTCAAAGCGGAGGCATTATTATTAAACATCCTTTTTTGCCTGTGCAGATGCCTGCTTGTGTGAAAGGACTCTGCCGCAATTGAATTAATGTACGCCTCAATACCAATGCTGCTTTCAGCCACAACGCAAGCCAAAACTTTGCGGCCATCGAACCAAAGCACAAAGTGCTAAAAAGATGAGAGTTGCTTGATGACAGCAAATGCAAAAATTCCAAATGGTCTGAATGGGGAAGAAGCCACTCTACCAAAATCCAATCCAAAAATAATAATTAAGTATTTTGTGGATAGGAGAAGAGTTATCTTTAGTCAAAAAGGCTTAAAAGGAAAATGTGCAATATCTGCGATGCAAATATAAAATACATTTCATTAACAGTGGGTCCTTTTCTGACATAGAAATAAATATTTTAAATTGGTATGATGCTGGTTTTCCCATTAAAAATTACAACTTGGTTGACAAATGACAACCCTGGAAAATCCCTATAGAATCCGAACTGGGCTAAGATACATATATAAAAATAAGGGTTTTTCAAACTCAAAACACGATTAAAGTCAATGCTAACTATGTGGAGAGATCGCTTTATCCTGTTGCTTAAGAGCGATGACAGAATAACGCTTATGAGAGATGGAAAATCTACCACAGCCCTGATCTTCACCAAGCTTCCAAGCAGCTTACAACAGTTTAAATAGGTAAGAACTATATTGTTCCATGATTATCAGCTTTAGAATTCCTGCTTAACTGATACATCTTCGTCTGACCAGGACGACGAGGGAGAATGCTCGCTGTTCCGTCAAAATTGGTTCGAATTCGATGCCAGTACATCATGTAATATCATTTATAGATCAACACAATATACTGGGAAAAAATACAGGGACACCCACGCTCCAGCTCGTAAAGGCTTCCAACGTTATACGAGCGAAACTCGTAGGGAGAAGCTGGAGGTACCAGGTAGATAGAGTTCTCCGACTTCTTGAAATGCAAAATCGGAGACGGCAGGGAAGAGATCGAGCCTGCTTTCATACAAATATTTTCTGTTTCTTAGGAGGCCTAGAGGTTTACAGTGAATCATTGTAAAGCCTGACAAAGCTCGTCTTCTGCCAAACGTTAACATTTTTTGGAGTATAAGTCCTCGATAGATTTCATCCTTAATAACTCTCTGCTGGACTTGAATATTGATACCAAAATTATAGCGATTTTTATGAAAACAAAAATTTAAAAACCAGCGTTAGGTTTCAAAGTCCTGATCTATTACATTTGTTCATGTTTCTACAGTCCAGTCCAATTAGTCAGAAAAATGCAATATTAATTTAATCCAAGAACTAAATTTTATATTCCTTTTTTGCAGATTTTGCCAAGTTGTCTTTCTTGCCTTTTGGCAGATCTAAAACTTAAAAAAAAAAAAAGGTAGATACAAGCCGACCCTTATTCGATGTGAGAGACACCACTGCGTTACTGTGCATTTTATTGCCAAACAATTTTTGTTTTCTTTTTTCAATTCGCGTAATTTTGAGTGGGCTTCAGCATGTTTTCGCACTTATTATTCAACCGCCTCCCTTCCCCTACCCAAGACGCCCATCAACCAACGCGACCAAAAAACTTCGCGAAATACTTTGGGCAATTATGTTTTTACCAAAGTGGAACTGGATTATATGTTTCACAAGGTACAAGCATGTACTAAGGAACAGGAGCAGGATAACTAGGATAGAGGCTCATTATATCATTAATAAAATGTCCTCGAAACACTCGCACACACACACAAATGTATCCACTCCAACCAGCACGCTCTCATACACACATTATATCGTAGGTACAGTACAAAATATAGATATAAAGTAACCAACATGTTCATACACTTACCATTTAGTACATGCACCCGAACACTTGCGACATCTGCATTCGATGGCGCACATGAGTACTTGCCAGAGTCGGGCAGATCTGCATTTTGTATCAGGAGAAAGGATGTTGTGACATCGCCCTTTTCGGTAATTACCGAAACGCCACCTCTCGATGAATCATAATTAATTACCTGGAAAATGTGTAGATACATTAACATAGATACATATTTTATATAAATTGTTGTTGTCGTTGTTTTTGTGTTTTTGTGTCGTCTATTTAACTAATGATTAGACAACAAAAAAAAAAAAGGATACATGGCGAGGATGCTTAGTTGTTGGCAGATGGGGATGAAATATTTTTGTCTGGTTGCGTGAGATGTTTTTCGAAGTTGTAAATTAAATTAAAAAAAATAATAAAATGGTTCCGTTGCTTCATTTTGTTTTTTTTTTTTGCCTTTGTCTTCTAGTGGGAAACCATAATGTTGAAAGCATCGTCATCATCATCTAGGAACACGACAGGGCAAAAAGAGTAAAAGAGGACTTGCGGTGGCAAAAAAAGTGGTTTTGAAAGTAATCTCGTTATCGATGTTTTAATGTCTGCTGTAATAAAATTAAAGAGCCTTTGCAGAACTGGGAATTGAAACAAAGCAGATGGGTAGCAGTATAGCAGCTAGCAGGTTTATATTTAACTATTTTTTTTTGTTGGTGTTGTTGTTGTGCTTTTTCCTTTCAGTCTCTTTTTTTTTTACTGTTTTGAGCTGTAAAATGACGGTTTTTTGGTCGTTGGTAAGTGGAAGGGATTAAATAATATATTGCAAAACAAGGCAGTATACTTAGATATGGTATAAGAAAGGACTACGTGAAATTAAATTTCATTGTTTGAGATTATTTTATTGGGCAATATAAATTGAAGATCAACATTGTAAAATGGAGATGGGTTTTGGTTGTTTTCTTTTTCTTTTTCTTAGGTTCCTACCTACAAGGAGAAATGGCACTTAACTCAGGCAAGAGAACAAAACTTTTATTCAAATAAGTTAAGTTTGGAGATTTGTATGGATTCTTTTATTGCAAAAAGTATAGACCTAATAAATAACAGAAGCGTTTTATTTGTTTTGTTTGAAATTTTTTTTATTAAGAAAACTAAACAAGAAAGACACATTAATCTTTTAATTTGTGGAAAGGATAAATCGTCCTTAGACTACTTCATATTCCTTTATTTTTCCAAGTAGTAATATATAAATGAATATTTCAAAGTATTTTTTGCAGGGTCATCGTCAATTGTCAGTGAAAAGAAAACTTAACTCTGTAGTTTTTCTTGATTCTACCTGAGTTTTAATTGACTGAGACCCATGAGATTTATATTGTGCACTTCCAGCTCATAGTACCTCTCTAACTAGAAAGCATCAATCAAAATGCATAACCTTTTAGGAGGTTCAAATAGTACCGAAAGGTGGCAGCTTTATGTATTAATTAAAGCAATTTGGGTTTTATCTTTTTCTTAAGGGAAAAGTTCGCGCAATGCTCCTTTTGTACCTTTCCTCTTTATTGAGCACTCTGAAAGGTCTGGTCGATGCCTTATTTGCAACTGTTTTTGTTTTAATAATTATCCCTTCATAAGCAGGAAACGCCCTTTTATTTGATATCATTTGTTTTCATGGATCGAAACCTTAAACGATACTCAATCGCTCGCTCCACACGAGAGTATCATCAATTAGGAGACACCAAACCAGATAGTCAGTCGTCAATTGTAGCCCAGGGTTCATTAGTTCCAACACAAACCATGTCATCAGCTTAAGCCATCTCCCAACATTTTTTTTTATTGCGTATGCGAAGGTAAAGGTTCTCTTTAATGGTTCGTTCTCAACTTTCTTTGTGAAAAAAATAAAATACCCAAAGGACCAAAACATATCATAAAACTGTACTGATAGCGAGTGCAAAAAGAATCGAACCCATATGACTGCCTTGTGGTACTTATGACTTTGCTCAGAAAGATTTAGAAAACGGATTGATGAACATTACTGTGAATTTGATTTTTTTTATATACAAATATTTCCAATTATGTCCAATTTTCGTTTCTTTTCTCTTACGACTCTATTCGAAACAATTGCTCCGAACCTATCTTCCTTCCCAAACATATAGTGTTTTTTTTTAAAGACCCATGTACGCCATTATGTATGACATCGTCCAAATGCCCTCAGTTGCGGATTTAGGTTTGACGGCGCCCTTGGCCCAAGCCGATAGGGCGCGATTTTTCTTTCTTAAAAAAACGATTTGGCGTATTTGAGTCCTGAAAAACTAAATATTTCTTGAAGTACCCCTCTATGTCCCTCCCTCCCCTAATATTGATAAAAATGTATTTGATTCAGAGCAATTCTTTTTTTTTTTAGTTTAAATTTATTTCGTGTTTTGTGTTATGTTTTTTTATAATTCTTCAAATTCATTCTGAAACCTTTTAAGACTGATCTATCATGCTGTGTATTGGAGGCTTCGCATTACGTAAAACAATAAAACTTATACAAAATTGAAAAATAAAAAAAATTATTTTACGAGTCAACTGACACTTGTATAATTCATAACAGTGAAATATTGTTTTGTTTTATAAAATAAAATAAACAAATAATTCAATTAATAAATTAAATAATTAAATTTTGAATGAAAAATATTTTTAAAAAATCGAACTTCGTAAAGATATTTAGTATTAAAACAAAAATTTTATCTTTTTGTTAGATATTTCAGATTTTAGTACTTTCCTAATTAATTATTTTAACAACAAAATTCTAACCTTGAAATGGTACTATGTTAAAATTGTAATGGCGCAAAAAATAAACTTTTAACTTTAAAACTTGGGCTTACTGTTTACAGAAAACCCAATCGATTTTTAATTTTATTCGTCTGAAAATTTGTCGCCCCCCAAATTTGCTGCCCTAGCCCTGGGCCTCACGGGCCTAAGCCTAAATCCGCTGCTGAGTGCCCTCCCCGGCTTCTTACGGTCTTACGGATCCGATTGAATTTGAGTAATGAAGTATGTTATGTTTACGTTAGGGCATCTCTGCGACTTTAGGCAATCCCCCACAAGAAAAAGTCTAGGTTTATAGGGTTCATGTTCAGCTTTGGCCTTACAAAATTTGTTTTAATGTTTTGTAGCGCTCGTTATTAACTAAGAGAGACAAATTATGACGCCAACAGTTAGTTTTCACATTTATTGACAGACACGATTCCAAAAAATAAAAAAAAATAACCGGAAATGGGTGTTGAAGAGTGATACGTACAAAAAAATTCACTCTCCTTTCTGTACTCACTGATTGTCACCTGGCCGAACCTCGTGTCGGTTTTTTGCAGTCGCATTTTGCTTGTTAACACAGATGTTCATACAATTATGGGCCTCGGAGCTTAAGATAGTTAAGATTTTGATCCTCTTCTAAACGCTGCGAAAACGAAACCGGTTAGCGAATACAAACGTCGTTCAATCGTGTTACTCGCCATTATGATTTTGAATAAGTAACTGAATATAATAAACAACAAAATGTCATCTAAACAACATGGCCTCCCACCCGCTGCCAAAATCTATCTTTTTATCATAAAAATAAAACTTGTATAGTTTAAAAAGGTATTTAAGCCGTACAACCTTCCAACACTTTCATTCCATCCATCGTCCTTACGCGAATAGTTCGTAGTTAATCAAAAATCATGTCCACCAACTTTTGTCCATGGAACTATAATATTTTAAATACTCTTATATAGAGTTCCATCCCATCAAAAATACTTTCTAAGTTCGCATTTTATTTTATAAGTTTAGTCATTTATCTCGTTAATTGCTTTTCTACTTTCTTGATTCTGCTTCCTGTCGCTTCTCTCTTAAAAATTATTTGAGATCCAGTTTTTTCTAGGGTAATCTATTTTTTCCTTTCTTCTTCTTTTTCAGACTTTTCTACAAAATTCAAGAAATGAATTCAAAAGTGTTCTCATTTTTCTCACCCAAAATAGATTAAAAATTTCGAATTTTTGGCTTACTTTGCCACCTCACTGAACAAAAATCCTGCATTGTCCTTGAAAGGATTTTTTTTTTTTTTTAAAGAATTTTTGGCAGAAAATTATTTATTTTAAGCAAAAAAAAAAAAAAAAAATGTTAATCCTTGGTCAGAATAATGTTTTGTGTTTGGGGTGCGCACAGTTATTGCCTTCAATTAATCAAATTACACGAGAAATTGTAAGCTTGTACCTACCTGTACCTGAACCTGTACAATGTACATTTACATGGGCCATCATAGGCATGTACTTATATCAATTTCAACATGGCTGGCATATCCGCATCCACATCCGCCAAGAGTGGGTATAGTGATGAAAATTTGATGGGCAAAACGTTTGCCGTTCACCTGCTCATCCATAATTAAAGCAAACAAATTCGCACTGTGAAAATTCTCGGCTTTAAAGGGCTGATAGGGGATTCTTCAGGGTTGAAGGTGGTGGAAGGAATGAGGAGGGGGTTAGAGTAGAGTAATTACTTAAATTGGTAGAAGTTATTATTTTTCTCTGACATGAAACATGCGGTTGCATGGTACAGACAGAAAACCGAGGTCTACCAATTTTTTTTTTTTTTTTTTTTGGGTTTAATGTAATTAAACAACATGGAGATGTATTTAATTCTGAAAGTACTATAACCGGCCAGGATCGAGGGCTGAGGAGGGTGAAATCTTGATGATGAATATTGTAAGCAATTTCCTTTTGTTTTACATATTTTTAAAAATATTTTCTGTTTTTTTAAATAATGACGTTGCAGTCAATGGAAATCATTACTGCGGATTTATTTTATGTGGGACACAATACATATATGTGAACTTTTTGTTGTGTAAAAACAAAATTTGTTTTGTTTTGAGTTTCTATTTTTTTTGTCGGTTGGATTGATATGTAATAATTTATTATGAAGATTATAATAAATGAAATTTCAGCCAAATTTGGTGCATGGCTTTAAGCTGTGAAAAAATTGAATTTATGTGAAATATCGCGAGCTTCCCCATGGCTTCTATGCAAGGTTGTTCTACTAAAAATGATTTTATATGTCATAATGGTTTCCAACATCTTGAAATTCTATTTTTTGTTAAAAGTCAGCCAAATTGACAATATTACGATCGCAGGGGCATGCCATTAATGTATTGGATATCCGCATCTGCACCTTTCAAAAGTGGTCAACATAAACTCGGATCCAGTCATATAAAAGCGAATGTGAATATCCCCTACGCTTCCGCATCAAACTACAACTACAAGCTATACTGTGATAAAGTTTGGTGTCGCAAGAGACCTTAAAAGCTTTTCCCAACCACTACGCCTTCTCTTACCTCTCTGAAAGATCGGCCAACCAGAGAACCAGTAGCATTAGCAATGTTGCAAACTGGTTTTCTGAAATGCCGCCATTGATGTTTTGCATTATAATGCTGTAGCAAAAAGCATATAGCTATGAACCGAAGACTTGAGAACTACAAAAGAAAGTAGACAAATCTATTAAGGAGTATACTCCAGCTCCAATCAATGTTCGGAAGTTCTATTCTTCTAGCTGAAACCTGTCGAGAATAGCGGAAACATTTTTAAGAACATGCACGCACATTCGGTTGAAAAAAAGAACAGTTCTGCGGAAACTCAACATTGCCTTCTTATTTGTCTGTTTCTTTGAATTAAGATCCCTTTCAAGAAATATAGCAGCACGGGCTAGGCTTTTTGAGCGCTTCCATCTCTCGCTAATTTTTTTTTGGTTGTACGCAACTTTACCTCCGGAAGCAGTTTGTTCATTTCTTCACAGACTCTCTTAATTTCTTCGGGCGCAGAGGTTTAAGCTCGAATTCCTTTAAATAGCTATTACATTTTTGTTTTTAATTTGATCCTCCAACCAAGACATTGTGGGTGTGTTTCTTTATTCATTCCGTATATTCGGAATATATGGAACGCCCTTTTTGCGTTTCTTTATTCAATGGAATATTCCGGATAAACTATTTCCTTGTTTCTTTATTCAATCTGGAATATTTGGAACGCATTCTTTTCATTCCAAGTGAAGAGGTGGTTTAAATGGAATATTCTCTAGTTTGACTGATGCAGTTCACTGTCAGCTATTGTTTATTCTTTTTATTCAAGTTCTGTTTCTTTATTTATTCTATTCTGGATATTCTGGATAGATATTTGATCTTTTCTGTCTTTTCTATTCCTTATCCGGAAAAAATAAAGAAACACACTCTGTATGACGATCTTTATCCATTTCTGCTGATAGGTTTTGAATCTGATATTTCAGCGTCTGATTCTCATCTACCAGTTGTCTGATTTGTTCAGAGAGAGTACTTATTTGTATGTTGACCCCTTCCAAATGTTGGTAAATTTTTGAATTTTTCCAAGCATGGAGGAACACAAACTGTTTGCATTTTGCTCATTAAATCATCGACGGAGAGGTTCGCAACCATATTCGGTGGAAGTGAATCTGGCGACAAATATTTACATATTCTTTTAAGTATTTTTAGATTTCAAGAAGTAGTGATAGTTGTAGCCGCTACTGTTTTAGTCGGCGTATTGGTCGATGTGTGTTGCATACTTTTAGGTGGAATTGACTATGCAAAATCTAACTAGTAATGTACTAACACTACTTCAAGTTAAGTGGCAGACGTCACAAAATTAAATCAGAATAATCAAAAATCACTTGCACTCAAGTTGCTGGGCTTTAACTTTGTTTACACTTTTGATTGACACCACTGTCACTTTTAACAGATAGCTGGTTGATACAAAATTTTCTTCTTTAATTGTGTTAGATCAGTTTTTTTTTTAAATGTTTTTTTTTTTGAAAAACTTTTCGCAAAAATATTTTTAAAAAAATGTTTGAGTAGTAGTAGTAAAATGTAGTATGCAAATCTGTAGTTTTTATCTGGTAAAATAGTTTAAGAAAAATTCAATCCGACCGCTTCCAATACATATATTTTTTGTTCAGAAAATTTTTAAAAATCAAAAAAAGTTTAAAAATTTGTATTTCTTGCACAAATCCATAACTTGCCTTATAATACCTATAATCACAAGTAAAAATAAATGCACAGTAGCTGATTTAAGCTTGAAGGAAAAAAGACAGAACCAAATTTCGGTCACTGGTTGTTTTGTAAGTATATCTGGCAATGCGATGTATCCACAAGAAAAGGATATGCTCTGAACGGCCCAACTGCAGGGGCATTATCTTAATATCATGCTTTCTCTCCTTTTTGAGGCAATTATACCCAACTCTCGTGTGTCCTTTTTTTCATCAATTGTTTCCGATGACTAAAAGAGCTGGACGAAAGAGCACCCCCCCCCCCCCCTCCAGTTTCAATACAATCGGAAATAGCAGTATTATGTATGCAACGAAATCAAATTTGCTGCGTTTAAGTCGTGCAGTAAGTACTGCGGCCGTTTATCGTATTTTATGATGCTTTTGACATCCTAGTTACCAATGATCAGGTGTTTTTAAAATATCTTAAAGGCTCTAACACTTTCTATGATTTTCACTTCTATACGCTGCAGTGTTTTCCTTATTCATATGCCAGTTTAAGGTGCAGCACAATCCACAGTAGCTTATTCATAATCTCGTAAAGGAAACAAAATCAAAGAGACATCTCCAGTTCCAGGTTTAAAATATATAAAAACGCCTTCCGAAATACAATTTTCAAAGTAAATATTCTCTTTGAAAATGTGTGTCAAGATTAAGCGAAAATACCAACAGTTTTGTATTAAACCAAAAGGACGATGGATTCAACAGTCAACTTTTAAGAGTACCTAATGTCATTAAAAAAAGAACTAAAAAATGTATATACATATTATATGTGTATAAAAAAAAAACACAGAATTCTTATCTCTCTTCATCTAACCACTCTGTCCAAACTTAATGTCATTTAATATCCTTTTTCATTTCCCGTAGAAGGTAAATCTTATCCTACAGGAAAAATAAAATAGATACGAAAAAAAAGCTTCAGAGAAAAGCCCAAAATTCCATTAAAAAAAAAAAATATATATATATCCAAAATGCCATACACAGCACGATTCATTTTTCACGACCCTAACCTCCATCGTTCTCATTAAAAAATTAAAAACACCTCACGCACGTCCATGTTTTCACACGCCCCCGTTCCTTTGGTTTTTGTATCCTTTTTTTTTGTCTGTTCAAAGCTTAATTTTTTTTTTTTTAATAAAGTGAACCATTCTTGTCTTGTGTCCTGTTTTTTTTTTGTCTTGTTACATACAACACAAAGTCAACGAGAAAATAAAAAGGATAAACACAAAACTTACCTCTTCGTGGTGGTACCAGAATATGTACGCAGGTGGTTCTGGGCTATATTTCACTGTACACGTTAAATTTATTGTACTGCCTTTGTCTACATGAAGGTCAGGTCCTCCAAGTATTGTGGCTGTTGGCACTGCGAAGGAAAGGAAAGAAATCAAGAAAACAATTTCACACGTAAAAATGTTTTCGCAATAAAACACAGCCAGGATCGGGGTAAAAAAATAAAAAAAAAAAAACATCACAATCCTTGACATAGGCCATAGTTCCAAAAATATCGTCCTTAACAGCTTTCATAATGCACGATTAGAGGGATACAAAATAGTGATGGGCTCAAGTCCAGTTATCTTGCCGAATTGAATGCTACTTTTTTTCATTGAAGACCAAATAAATTTAACAATAAATTTATTGTAACTTCATTTTCTTCCTGGTTTTTATTAACTTAACTTTGACGTTTGTACAGGCAACTTATATTGTGTACTTTTTCTCTTCAATACCTTTCCAAATATATATCACTTATGTATTTAAAACATAAAGGGTGCTTTTTAGACGTGTGTATTTCAAGAAGAAATAAAACGCATATAATTTAATGTTATGGCCAAGAATTCAGCTTTATTATAAAGACAAGGGTTTGCCATTATGTTTTAAATATGATTTCGGGCAAGTGGCCGCCGCGGCTGGCTCGCATAAATTCCTGGTCGATTATGCCGACCGAATATTTGACGTAGAGTGCGATGCATCGCACGAAATGAACCATTATTTTGGTAATAAATTTTGCACGATCTGCAAACGTTGCTCAGGAGTAAAGGCCCAACCATAATACGCGAAAGGAAAAGTAAGCAAGTGTCAAAACCGAACGAAAAGTTTCCTTCCGATTTGTAAAGTACATCAGTTGCCCATAATAGCCTTTAAAAATAAGAAGAAAGAAAGAAGAAGAATACCCTGTAGAAAAAAAAGGAATGTCAGATTTTCGTACGTAATGTACGACTCAAAGCGTACATTACGTACGAAACCGCAAGTGAACGAAACTTGCCGAAACTGAACAAAAAGTCATTTCGGGTTGGGTATACAAATCACATGTATTTCTACTGTTTCGTAAGTCAACGTACGTACCATTCTTCAATTATGGTTAGCCCTTAAGTCTATTCATTATGAAATGGCAAACCAAACTGAGCATAAATCAAGTGACAGCTGTCAAAAAGACCAACTCCGAAAAAAGTATTGCCAGATTGAAAACCACACGTGGTAATAGTGGTCAGAAGTGCAAGTTTACTTCTGCAATAAGACACCAGGGTCCCAAAATTCATTTTCTTGGTTTTGAAATTTAAATGCAATTCAATTCCAGTAGGTTCCTATATTTTTAATATACATTTTTTTTATTCACGTGAAATATTGAGAATTATTCAAATTATAAGGGATAATTTGAAACAATTGAATAATAACAACTCGAATAATCATATTTCGATCCTTGAAACCATTTGATTTCATTATGCCCATCACTAGCTTGAAATAAAATACATATACCTACATATCTACACAAACACACACACATGTACATAAACACATTTTTGTATACAATATTTCTAATGAAATACTCACCGACAACATTGAGGCGAACAAAGTAGCTTCGCACAGGTTGGGTGGAAATTTGGCACTCGTACATCCCGGCGTCACGTTTTTGGGCCCATTTAATTTGTAATGTCCAGTCTTCTGTCTCCTTGTGATAAGTGGCTTGAAATCGCTGGTCTGATGTGTATGTGTATGCTCCTACTGTGAGGATGTGTATATCTCGATGTCGTATCCAGGATACCTGCAAAAGAGCAAAACACACACCACCATATAATATTAAAGGACGAGTAAAGGGTAATGGTTTAGAAAAAGTTTTTTTTTCGAAAAAGGACTATTTGCCAGTGTTCAGACAACGAGAGTTGATGGAGGGGGAGGAGGCAGCTGAAAACGGAAACGTGTGTCTAATTACTGAACGAAAGTAGGGCTTATCATTTTGAATTCAGTGTAAGTAGACGATATGGTTCCCAGAGGATTTTCCTGGTGGGCTTTTAAAGTTTTAGTTTTTTTTTTTTTATTCTTTCTTTGTTCCAATTAGAGACGTTTCGTGTATATACGTAGGTTCTAACCAAACCGACCCGTACACCGTACATATACATAGTTCACACAATTTGCCAGGAGCAAAAGGATAAACAGGCAAACTCAAAATATACCCGCTAGGCAGCAGGAGCAATAGAAAAAGGAGGAATAGAAGCAATAGTAGCAACAGCAACAGCAGCAGCAGCAGCAAAAGGCAAGGATCGACCTCGACATGGCAGAAGTCAACATTTTATGTTACAAGAGTGCACACACAATGACGTCATCAGAGTGGTAAGTGTGGTAACAGTGTTCAAATTCAAACACGAGAATTGATTTTGGGGTTCTTTTGGTTTGGTTTGGCTGTAATCAAGGAATGTCGTTTGCCTGCCTGCAGTATGTAGCTCCAGTTTATTTGATTTATTTGTTTTGTAGATAGATAGAACCGAAAAACACAACGAAAAAAAACCAAGTTCATTTGACAGTTCGTATTTGCTCGGAGCAAGCTGTAGAGTAATTGTCAATAGAAAGCTCTCGGCAAAGAGAGTTGAAAAAGTGGTTTCTTATGGTCTAATTTTTTAGTTTTTAGTTAAATTTTGTTTTTGTTTTTCGTATATTTTTTTTTGCATCCTTAATTAAATATTTAGTGTATACCTACTTAAGATTTGTTACGTTTTCAGATTTTATCTGAATTAAGTTGTAACTCTCCGATTGCAGTTTGACATGATTTGATTTGATGACAGCCAATCAGAGCATTTTGTGGACGGACGTTCTCGTTTTGTCGACAGTTCTCAGCTTTATGGATATGGCTCTTCTTTACTACTAAAATCTGCTTCTATAAAGACCTCTAGATTTTGACGGCTAGGTTAAGACGGCTGTTTTAATTTAAGTCCGGCTAAGACTGATGTCACTCCGGAAATTGTTTAAGCTCTTTCTGATTTTCACTAAAAAAGGTCTTATCATCTAGAGCAAATTTAAGGGTTTTGCTGAAAGTAAATTAAAATAATCTGAAGGCAACTTAAGCAGCATTTCTAAATGGACCAAAACTTTAAATTCAATACTTCTCAAAACCGTAGACAGCATTTTTTATTTCAATGTTTTTTTTTTGTTCATAGAACGCATTTGAGTTATTTTATAACACATGCCAATGAAAGTATTTTTTCAAAATGGAATTCCATCAGGTCTTGAAATAAAATAAATAAATTTTTTTTTATTTTTCAAAGCATGAGATGGTAGTATCAGATTTTCACATTTTAGAACTTTACTCCATAACTCTTCTCATAAAAGTTTAAAAACAAATCTTAGAAGAAAAATATACATATATACCTATGAGAAAGTAAAAACATTTGCAATAAATTTGCTTAAATAAAGAATTATGTTTTATTATAATGAAAGAAATACAGCAATAATTTATGTGTTTTAGAATTAAGCATTTACTTCAATACCACATTGTTTGGTATCTTCATCGCTAAACAGATTGGCATCAATTGAACGATCTATAGGCTGCCAATGGTATTATTTATTGAATTACACTCTTTCTTCTTTGCAGCGGAAAGCTTCGTGATATCGACCAAACAACCTTTATTTTTATATTCTTCACATATTTTACGTATTTCAGGATATAATTTTAATGATTCAATATCGATTCCTAAGCAATCATCAATTGTAACTTGTATAAGGTCCGAATCGGTAAGTTCTCCTGCTGATGAAAATCCAACAAGACCGACTACAGCAATGAGCACAATAACGAACTTAAGAGACATTTTGTTAATAAAATTTAGGTTTTGATTCAAAACAAGAAACTGAATGATTTGATCAAAATCTAACTGCCTTTTATACCCCGATTCTCAGGTTTTTTGTTTATCAAAATGTTTTCAAATTAAGAACTAATTAAACAGTGTTTCTGTTTGATTTATTAACAAATAATGAAGTTTACTTTTCTAGCAGCAGCAGCTGATGCTCAGTATTTCGCTTATCAGAATGTTTCCAAAATTTGTTCTAAGCACACAATATTATTAACAAAAATGATGTTTACTTTTTTGGCATCAGCTGATGCTACACATTTTTATATTCAAACTAAAAATTGTTTTATTGTGTACTTTTTTAAGTGTCAAGTCATAAATTAGTAGGAACAATTCTCATCACATGATTCCCGCTTCAATAAAACTGTCACACCAAGGTTGATGGCAATTGGATTAAATATTTTTTTTTTTTGGAACGTTGTATGATTTGATATGTGAACTGATGTGTTTGGAAAATTTCAGCCTAAATGAAATTGAAGGCCCATAGAGGTTATCCCAAGTAGTGTTAAAGTCAATTACGTCTAGGACTCATCCCAGAATACGTTGGTACATTATACGAGTATGTTTGCTGACTTAGGGGCCAGTTATAGCGATACGGAAAACCAAACCGAAAAAATTTAAAAATGGAAAATTTGGTATAATATAATCAGATTTAAAACACGAATGCTACACTGATCGATGGCAACCAACTCAGAGAATTTATTTTGCAAACAAAGAATTGACTTTAACTTGCACTTTTTCTTAAAAACTTGCACTTTTTCTTAAAGCTACACTGATCGATGGCAACCAACTCAGAGAATTTATTTTGCAAACAAAGAATTGACTTTAACTTGCACTTTTTCTTAAAAATGTTATTATTTATTTTTCTGTTATACGTATAAAAGAAAAATGCAAAATTACATTTTTAACAAAAAGTATTAATTCAATTAAAAAATGTATAGGCAAACTAAATTCTCTGAGTTAGGGGCCAGTTATAGCGATACGGAAAAACAAACCGAAAAAATTTTCAAATGAAATTTTTTTTATGTTCTGATTCGATTTTTAAGACAAATGCTACACTGATCGATGGCAATCAATGCAGAGAATGTTTTTTGTTCAGAATAATTTTAATTGAACAAATACTTTTTGTTAAAAATGTAATTTTTTATTTTTCTTTTATACGTATAACAGAAAAATGAATAAATACATTTTTAACAAAAAGTACAAGTTCAATTCAAATTTTTATTTGCAAAACCAATTCTCTGAGTTGGTTGCCATCGATCAATGTAACATTTGTGTTTTAAATCTGATTATATTGTACCAAATTTTCCATTTGAAATTTTTTTCGGTTTGCTTTTCCGTATCGCTATAACTGGCCCCTTGGCATGTGGTCAGTGCAGCATTTGTGTTTTAAATCGAACCAAAACATACTAAATTTTATAATTGAACATTTTTTCGGTTGGGGCCAGTTATAGCGATACGGAAAACAAAACCGAAAAAAATTTCAAATGGAAAATTTAGTATGTTATGCTTCGATTTAAAACACAAATGCTACACTGATCGATGGCAACCAACTCAGAGAATTTATTTTGCAAATAAAAATTTGAATTGAACTTGTACTTTTTGTTAAAAACGAAATTTGTTATTTTTCTTTTATACGTATAACAGAAAAATAAATAAATACATTTTTGACAAAAAATATTTGATCATTTAAAATTATTATGAACAAAAAACATTCTCTGAATTGATTGCCATCGATCAGTGATTGTATCAGATGATTGTATCTACACTCCATTTGGAGATCAAAAAGTGGTTTGATTATTGGATTAATTTATAAATAAATAACAACCAACTCAAACTCGTTCCAGTTTCTCAAATACCTAAAACTTTTGTCGATGCACGGAAAATTCAAGGACACAATCACACAATCAATAACATAACTCAATTCTTGTCGCCTTACTTGTCATTAGCAGAATCAATTAAAAATATAATAATTTTTAATGATTAATTGACTTAACTTTTTATCCAGAGTTTAATGAAGAATTGTTGTTTTTCTCTATTTTTCTTAATATCCTGTTGCAATAATCTTTTCATTATAGTTTCAAATCTTGACTTCATTCAAAAGATTTTAATTTAATATTTAACAGTTTCACATAAGCTCTTCATTACGCTCAAAGGGGTTGACATTTTTATTATTTTCAACGGCCCGTAGCGTTTACTGTCATATTAAAGATACTCCTGACAATTCCAGTAACTGCCAACAACCAGTAGCAGGTTTTATTCTTAGGCCCGGACCTAAGGTTGCAAATTTTAAGGGGCGCCAAACATTTTCAGACGAATAAAATTAAACATCGATTGGGTTTTCTGTAAACATTAAGACCAAATTTTAAAGTTTATTTTTTGCAACCATTTCAATTTTGCCATAGTAAACTGGTAATGGTTTTTAATGCTAGCATACTATTTAGGTTTTTTTTTGTAATATTTTTCATTCAAAAATTAATTGTAATATTTGTTTGCTCTTTATTGTAAAACAAAGGGTTGGGTCCGATTTGCCAATTTTTATAATGTCGATTTAAAAAAAACCATCGTCATAATGTCCCCTTTCGAAAAGTCTATTGGTAAAAATAACGCCAGATCAAAATGTCGACTCTCATAAAGTCGATTTTGAAAATATCGGCACTCAAAAAGGTCGACAGTGGCAAAGTGAATGATGTGCACTTTGCCACTGTCGATCAGTGGTGCTATGATTTAAAAATAATTAAAAAATTTAAACTGTCGATGCAATCAAAAGAACTAAATTTTGTATCATGATAAAAGTCTGGATTTTAACTGAAAATTTTTGTTTCGATCAAACATCAGACGACATTTTGACAGTCGATGAAATTTGTTTTCTTCGAGTCTAAAGCAACGTACGTACCCATTCTCTAATTATGGTTAGCCCTTTAAATTCGTTTCCTCGACGTTAAGCTAAACAAAACGAAAAACGTGGTCTAAAACAAAAAAGACTGAACTTCTTGAGTCGGTTGATGAATTACAACACAGCTCCAACAATAGCAACAAATGATTATTCAAACTATCGTAATTGAATACAATGCTGTACAAATGTTAACTTGCAAAATTTTATTTGCATTGAAAGGGTCTTTAATACACAGGAAGGACTATCCTTCCTTAATAACTTTGTATTCAATATTTTCCAAAAGTTGACTGTATTTTCTAATTTAAAAATTTTTATTTTTCATAAAAAGCATTTCAGTTATTTTGTAACACATGCCAATGAAAGTATTTTTTCAAAATGGAATTCCATCAGGTCTTGAAATAAAAATGAGTAGCTATACAATTTTTTTTATTTTTTAAAGCATGAGATGGTAGTATCAGATTTTCACATTTTAGAACTTTACTCCATAACTCTTCTCAAAAAAGTTTAAAAACAAATCTTATAGAAGAAAAATATACATATATACCTATGAGAAAGTAAAAACATTTGCAATACATTTGCTCAAGTAAAATATTATTTTTTATTATAATGAAAGAAATACAGCAATAATAATATGTATTTTAGAATTAAGCATTTACTTCAATACCAAATTGTTTGGTATCTTCATCGCTAAACAGATTGGCATCGATTGAACGATCTAAAGGTTTAAGCCGCCAATGCCAACATTTATTAAACCACACTCTTGCTTCTTTGCTTCGGAAAGCGCCGTGATAGCGACCAAACAACCTTTCTTTTCATATTCTTCACATTTTGCTTTTTTTTGAGGATTTGTTAATAATCCAATATTGATTCCTCTGCAATCATCGATTGTAATATCTAAAACCTGTAAAGCCCCTCGACCTAAGTTGGCAATGCTTGCTGATGAAAATCCAACAAGGCCGACTACAGCAATGAGCACAATAACGAACTTAAGCGACATTTTGTTAATAAAATTTAGGTTTAACTGTTTTGATTGAAAACAAGAAACTGAATGATTTGATCAAAATCTAACTGCCTTTTATACCCCGATTCTCAGGTTTTTTTGTTTATCAAAATGTTTTCAAATTAAGAACTAATTAAACAGTGTTTCTGTTTGATTTATTACAAATAATGAAGTTTACTTTTCTACCAGCAGCAGCTGATGCTCAGTATTTCGCTTATCAGAATGTTTCCAAAATTTGTTCTAAGCACACAATATTATTAACAAAAATGATGTTTACTTTTTTGGCATCAGCTGATGCTACACATTTTTATATTCAAACTAAAAATTGTTTTATTGTGTACTTTTTTAAGTGTCAAGTCATAAATTAGTAGGAACAATTCTCATCACATGATTCCCGCTTCAATATTTTTGAACAAGTCAAAACTGCCACACCAAGGTTGATGGCAATTGGATTAAATATTTTTTTTTTGGAATGTGAACTGATGTGTTTGGAAAATTTCAGCCTAAATGAAATTGAAGGCCCATAGAGGTTATCCCAAGTAGTGTTAAAGTCAATTACGTCTAGGACTCATCCCAGAATACGTTGGTACATTATACGAGTATGTTTGCTGACTTAGCGGCCAGTTATAGCGATACGGAAAAATAAACCGAAAAAATTTCCAGATGGAAAATTTTATATGTTCTGATTCGATTCTTAAGACAAATGATACACTGATCGATAGCAATCAATTCAGAGAATAATTTTTGTTTATAATGATTTTAATTGAACAAATACTTTTTGTTAAAAATGTGTTTATTTATTTTTCTGTTATACGTATAAAAGAAAAATAATAGATTTCGTTTTTAACAAAAAGATCAAGTTCAATTCAAATTTTTGTTTCCAAAATAAATTCTCTGAGTTGGTTGCCATCGATTAGTGTAGCAATTATGTTTTCAATCGAACCATAACATACTAAAGTTTCCATTTGAATCTTTTTTCGGTTTTGTTTTCCGTATCGCTATAACTGGCCCCTAAGTCAGCAAACATACTCGTATAATGTACCAACGTATTCTGGGATGGAGTCCTAGACGTAATTGACTTTAACACTACTTGGGATAACCTCTATGGGCCTTCAATTTCATTTAGGCTGAAATTTTCCAAACACATCAGTTCACATTCCAAAAAAAAAATATTTAATCCAATTGCCATCAACCTTGGTGTGGCAGTTTTGACTTGTTCAAAAATATTGAAGCGGGAATCATGTGATGAGAATTGTTCCTACTAATTTATGACTTGACACTTAAAAAAGTACACAATAAAACAATTTTTAGTTTGAATATAAAAATGTGTAGCATCAGCTGATGCCAAAAAAGTAAACATCATTTTTGTTAATAATATTGTGTGCTTAGAACAAATTTTGGAAACATTCTGATAAGCGAAATACTGAGCATCAGCTGCTGCTGGTAGAAAAGTAAACTTCATTATTTGTAATAAATCAAACAGAAACACTGTTTAATTAGTTCTTAATTTGAAAACATTTTGATAAACAAAAAAACCTGAGAATCGGGGTATAAAAGGCAGTTAGATTTTGATCAAATCATTCAGTTTCTTGTTTTCAATCAAAACAGTTAAACCTAAATTTTATTAACAAAATGTCGCTTAAGTTCGTTATTGTGCTCATTGCTGTAGTCGGCCTTGTTGGATTTTCATCAGCAAGCATTGCCAACTTAGGTCGAGGGGCTTTACAGGTTTTAGATATTACAATCGATGATTGCAGAGGAATCAATATTGGATTATTAACAAATCCTCAAAAAAAAGCAAAATGTGAAGAATATGAAAAGAAAGGTTGTTTGGTCGCTATCACGGCGCTTTCCGAAGCAAAGAAGCAAGAGTGTGGTTTAATAAATGTTGGCATTGGCGGCTTAAACCTTTAGATCGTTCAATCGATGCCAATCTGTTTAGCGATGAAGATACCAAACAATTTGGTATTGAAGTAAATGCTTAATTCTAAAATACATATTATTATTGCTGTATTTCTTTCATTATAATAAAAAATAATATTTTACTTGAGCAAATGTATTGCAAATGTTTTTACTTTCTCATAGGTATATATGTATATTTTTCTTCTATAAGATTTGTTTTTAAACTTTTTTGAGAAGAGTTATGGAGTAAAGTTCTAAAATGTGAAAATCTGATACTACCATCTCATGCTTTGAAAAATAAAAAAAATTGTATAGCTACTCATTTTTATTTCAAGACCTGATAGAATTCCATTTTGAAAAAATACTTTCATTGGCATGTGTTACAAAATAACTGAAATGCTTTTTATGAAAAATAAAAATTTTTAAATTAGAAAATACAGTCAACTTTTGGAAAATATTGAATACAAAGTTATTAAGGAAGGATAGTCCTTCCTGTGTATTAAAGACCCTTTCAATGCAAATAAAATTTTGCAAGTTAACATTTGTACAGCATTGTATTCAATTACGATAGTTTGAATAATCATTTGTTGCTATTGTTGGAGCTGTGTTGTAATTCATCAACCGACTCAAGAAGTTCAGTCTTTTTTGTTTTAGACCACGTTTTTCGTTTTGTTTAGCTTAACGTCGAGGAAACGAATTTAAAGGGCTAACCATAATTAGAGAATGGGTACGTACGTTGCTTTAGACTCGAAGAAAACAAATTTCATCGACTGTCAAAATGTCGTCTGATGTTTGATCGAAACAAAAATTTTCAGTTAAAATCCAGACTTTTATCATGATACAAAATTTAGTTCTTTTGATTGCATCGACAGTTTAAATTTTTTAATTATTTTTAAATCATAGCACCACTGATCGACAGTGGCAAAGTGCACATCATTCACTTTGCCACTGTCGACCTTTTTGAGTGCCGATATTTTCAAAATCGACTTTATGAGAGTCGACATTTTGATCTGGCGTTATTTTTACCAATAGACTTTTCGAAAGGGGACATTATGACGATGGTTTTTTTTAAATCGACATTATAAAAATTGGCAAATCGGACCCAACCCTTTGTTTTACAATAAAGAGCAAACAAATATTACAATTAATTTTTGAATGAAAAATATTACAAAAAAAAACCTAAATAGTATGCTAGCATTAAAAACCATTACCAGTTTACTATGGCAAAATTGAAATGGTTGCAAAAAATAAACTTTAAAATTTGGTCTTAATGTTTACAGAAAACCCAATCGATGTTTAATTTTATTCGTCTGAAAATGTTTGGCGCCCCTTAAAATTTGCAACCTTAGGTCCGGGCCTAAGAATAAAACCTGCTACTGGTTGTTGGCAGTTACTGGAATTGTCAGGAGTATCTTTAATATGACAGTAAACGCTACGGGCCGTTGAAAATAATAAAAATGTCAACCCCTTTGAGCGTAATGAAGAGCTTATGTGAAACTGTTAAATATTAAATTAAAATCTTTTGAATGAAGTCAAGATTTGAAACTATAATGAAAAGATTATTGCAACAGGATATTAAGAAAAATAGAGAAAAACAACAATTCTTCATTAAACTCTGGATAAAAAGTTAAGTCAATTAATCATTAAAAATTATTATATTTTTAATTGATTCTGCTAATGACAAGTAAGGCGACAAGAATTGAGTGATGTTATTGATTGTGTGATTGTGTCCTTGAATTTTTCGTGCATCGACAAAAGTTTTTGGTATTTGAGAAACTGGAACGAGTTTGAGTTGGTTGTTATTTATTTATAAATTAATCCAATAATCAAATCACTTTTTGATCTCCAAATGGAGTGTAGATACAATCATTTCGCCCACAAAAATTATACAAAGTGCGAGAGAGAGATAAGCAAAACTTTTTATCCATTGTTGGTGGTTTTCGTTCGATTATTACCATAAGGTATATTTTAAGGAAAAAGTTTTTCTTCTAGTATATATAAAATACATCTATAATCATGAAGAATTAACTGAAAACAAATTTATATAGATAAAAGAATCCATTAGACTTTTCTAATTGAATATTTACTTTTATTTGAAACTTTTTTTTATTATGAGGGTTATAAAAACGTATCTACAAATAGATACAAATGTTTTTAAGAAATTGATAAATTAAATTATAAATATAAAAATATAAAAACACGAAGTTTTATTTTTTATTATAATTTTATTTGTTTTTAAAAAACACGAAATATCACAACTTTTTATTTGAAACATTTTTTAATCGTAAGTGCGACGCGTTTCGGGTGTTCGCCTATCATCAAGCGTACGTTCGACAACGATGACAAATTTTTTCAAATAAAAAGTTGTGATATTTAGTGTTTTTTAAAAACAAATAAAATTATAATAAAAAAAAAAAAAAACCATAATATGTATAGATACAAATGGTTACTTTCTGTCTATCTTGAATCTTTCTTACCCGCCAATTTTGAAACTTTTCTGTAGCTTTTTAATTTTTATAAGATTAAAGATTGATCATAATTTTAGATGGAAATTATAAAATAAAAATTTGTACTGAATGCTGAACTTACTGTTTTGTTGCCAAGATTCCTAACTCTACAGCTTAAATATGCAGATTTCCCAACCAAGGCTGTAACGTTCTTTAATGTGGCTGCATCAAAATATGGTTCCACCCATTTTGGATTACTGTAGCTGACTGGTTGAGGTGTAGTAAGCTCAGCCAAGGAATTGTAGCCATCAATTGGACCTTGGAAGCCACCATTTGTCATATCTGTAATTAAATTAAAATATATATAGCATATAAGAGATCAATCAAACTCAAAGGCCAGCAATGTTTGTTAACAAACGTTAAACTGAATGTTCTGTATTAACAAAATTCTTATTGTTTTTTTTGTTACATATATATAAATTTATATTCCTGAACCAATGTTTAATTTAAATCGTATATACTAAAACCGATCCACTGTTGAAAAAAAAAGAAAACCTAACTGAAGCTTAACTAATTTAATAGTTTTATGACGTCATCAAAATTAAATCTTCAACACTTGATGTGATAGCCAACAAAATGTTAAGAGAAGCCCCTTAAGTTGAAACGGTTAGGAACAAACGTACCTATTTGTTTAACTATTCAATTGTTCAACAAACAGCATTATTTAAAATGTTTCATTGATTTGAATTGATTGTTCTTGACAAACAAATTGATTCCGAAAACAGATAGATTGTTCTTTACAATTATACTGTTTACTTTCTTATTCAGGTTTTTGTTTTGTTTTTTAAATTGAACATCTGTTTCATTGACAGCTTAACTACTATTCTTCAATGTTTACTTGAGCTGAGCTCTGTGAGCTTAGACAACAATTAGGTAAGACAACATTCATTTATCGGGAATAAAAAGTCTTTGTAACTATTATGTTGTTAAGTATATTGTTAACAACGTACCAACTGTTCTTTTGTAGTACTTTTCTACAGAATAGAATGAATGAATGATTTTTTTTTTGTTGATAGATTTCTTTTGTTGATAGCAGATCGGACTAGATTTTATGGCACTTGATCCTTGTGGAACGATAACATATTTGACGAATCTAAAGTTGCCGCGAAATTATTCCGGATTCCTTCGAAGACGAAAGAAGTTTTGGGTACATTAGTTTATGCTCGAAACTATACATTCAGACGTATTTTATAGAATGGAAATTAATTTCTTAGTCGCACTGCACGAATGTGCAATTCCGTGTCCGATTCAATTTTCATGTCTCGTTAGGTTTTGGAGACATTGAAAACCAATGTGCAACGTTATCATTCATTAACTCTTGTACTGAGTCAAAAAGTCGAGGTCATCATTGCCTAAGGGTCTTGGTGATACGACAAAGAAGTGGAGAAATCTAGTGATCGGGGGACTAAGTTAAGATCTGCAAGTAAAAGTGTGGTAAGATACCTTGGCATCTAGACCAGTATTTATATTGCACCCAACATATAGATGGTTCGTCCAAATCTAGGAGAGCATTTTAACCTTGACAAAAGGCTGTTGCATAGCAAGCGTCTTGATATAGCAGTTTTAAGGTGAGTTCCTACTTTAGCTCCTCATCCGATTGATGATTGCCTATACAGGTGGATGGGTAGTGGGTACCCTATGTGGCTCCACGATTTTATTTCATGATGGCTTTCAAAACTGCTGTCCATAGCCAACACCTTAACTCCAGTTTTAGCGAAAGGTAGTAAGCAGTTGCGTTCATCTTTCTCTCTGATCGCAGCACTATACCTCAACTAAAGCTGTTTACCTCCTAGTTTTGTGGAGCTCCACACTGGGTAAAAGATTCCAAATGCACAACGAGCTTTGCCTAACTGTCATTGACGTCCAGGTCTATTTCACCTTCGAATGACAAAATAACTTCCCAGGTAGTTGAACTGAGTGACGTCCATCTTCTGATCGGCACATGATCGACCACTACGAAACACCGCTTGGTACCTCTTGAGGGTAGACTCGATTCTGGACTTTAACCTCTCTAAAATAATTTTAACCCTTAGCTTCGGAAATGCGGCCAAATTGGTGATACCTTTCCAGTTGTCAAAGGGTTTCCGTTCCATTCGTGTCAAAAACAAGGTGATTCAAAGTTGCGCCATCTCAAAGGGAAAAGATTTGGGTGCTTAAGAAGACGTGTCCTCGGGCCTGGCATGGATTACACAGAACACCGGATTTAGAACAATTTCATATTTATTTCTTAAAATCACAAACAAATGGTCTTGAAAATTAAGTGATGGAGGCTCTTTTAGACATCTTTCTCCTTAAAATTCAAAACCCAATTCTCATTCATCAGCTCAAAGAAAAGGATCAACAACAACACCCGAAGAAGAAAACAATAATTTTCACTAAATATTCTCATTGTATATTTTACAAAAACATATCCTTTCCAAATCGATTGGCTAAAAGATTTGCTCAAGTAAATTTAATTAAAAAAATGAGGAAAAATGTAAATTTTTCAAAGCAAAACGAAGTTATAAATTTCCCAACTCATGCCATTTTAAAAATAAAAAAGGTTAATAAAAAAAAAAAAACTCACTCAATTTACGCTTCCCGCACTCATCACCTAAATTGACATGTTTATGTGAAGAACTTTGTTCGACATGAGTGGCTCCTTTCAATTGCTCTTTTTATTTTTTTTGTGTGTACAGAATTTAACTATGAAAATGTGCCAAGAATTACCCAAATGACTAGTCGGAGTCGCTTCTGACATATACGTTACGTTATATGTCCGTCCTCTGATGCTTTCATTCTCATCACATACATATGTAGGTATGTAGAAATTCCAAGCGCATCACCTTAATTGAAGCTTCATGACTTCGCTACTGTATAGATAGATGCTAATAGTTTTTGCCTACTACCCCGGTTCACATTGTTTTAACTTGAAACTGGAAATGTGTATGGTTTTAACCTGGTTCCGTGTATTGGGGCAGGAGAGCAGAAGTGTGAACACACCCCGACTGACGTAGTCATTTCGTTGCCCCAAAAGCACCCCAACTTTGAGAGTAGAGGTTACGTAAGAATCGTGGAAGTTTTCGTTTTCAAAATTTTCTATAGAAAAGGGATACCCACTCGCTACCCTGCCTAACCATTCCTCGGTCCGGAGTCTTCATCATTTTATAAAATTGTAGAACTGGGATATCATGCGGTTAAGGTGATTCACTCACTGACTGTGCTGTGCATGGTGGCTTTCTTCTATAGCCCAGCCCGTGGTATATATTGCAAAAGAATCAACGTGTGAACGGACGGCAGCAGGCGTTAGTTGATTAAACCAAAAACCGAATAGTATCTCCCTCTCTCCTGAAGCGCCTGGCAGCTGGCACTGCTGCTGGAATTCGGAGATTCGGATTGTATGAGAGAAAATTAAAGGCAAATGATGAAAATCCTCTGCGGTGAAGAGGAACATTTTTGTTTTCTTAAAATATACATATTCTATTTTGTTAGGGGAGAAAAGGGGCACTTTGGATTTTGCATTTTTATAAAAAAGTTATAAAAGCCTAACTAGCTTCCAAAAACCTTTTCGAAAGCTAAAGCTTTTGATGAAGAAAATATTTTTAAACATCCATGGCTATGGTTGAACTTTGAAATTTTACAGATACATTGCCTTGAACACTGACGCCAGAGATGCGTCCAATTTTCTTCAGAGTTTTCCCCTTGACGAAGTGGTTAGTATGTCAAGCTCTTACGTCGAAGATTCATCGAAGTAACAAATACTTTATGAACATATTTTTTTTCGAGAAAAGTTCATTCCTACTATTAGGATTCGACAATAAATTGTAGGTCCCTTCACAATATCCTGGAGCTGTCTGTGCCAAAATATTCATTTAGGTTCTGTTCTTAGCCGCACTGCACGAATGTGCATTTCAATATCCATAAATCTGAAGTGGTGTGTCGTGTTCTTCTTAATCTCCCCTTCCTCTCTACGTACCAATTGCAATGTTTTCAAACAGTTTTATAGAAAAAAAAAACCAAGTAAATATTTACCCCATTCTCCCTTACCATAATTTATCCGGTAAAAGAACTTTGGCGGATGTGTGGAGATATCTCATGAACAGGGCATCCGGTTGAACGCGGACAAGGTGCAGATGCTGTGAGATGATTTTCACCCGTGACTTCGTCTTTGGTAGCAACATAGTTTTGTGCTGGCTGGCTGTGTGTCGTCAAATCCCTGCACACTGAATATTCATTAAAACGGTTTCACTGAGTTTTTCTTCTTTTTTTTTTTTTTGCTATTTCTTGTTGGTTTTTTGAAGTTTTTCTTCTTTTTTTTGTGTGCTGCCTCCTCCTGCTGATGCCGTTTGTGTATCTTTCATCCGTCAAAAATGGATGGAATATGTATTCGCTCAACTTAGCGAAGAAAGGCAGATGAAAATAAAATGGAATACAGTATTCATTATGATGGTGTCAACCCTCTTCATATGATGGTGATGATGATGATGGAGGCTCAGGACAAGGCTATGGCACTTTGGCAGCAGTAGCGGCAACCAACGAACGTCAGAAATAGTGGTGGTGTTCATATATTATACGAAGAGAATTATCTACACCATCGGCTCGGCATCGCCATCCTCAGATCGGAACTCAGGGGATTCGGTGTAATCTTTCAATTTTCAATTTAACACTCAGCAAGTGAAAACTCATCTTCCTTGCCTTCTCTGCTGGGGTAAAAGCCTTCGCTTTCGCCTTCACCGTCGTTGTCGTTGTCGCTGTCATCCTCAGTAGTCGGTAGTCGCGTTGGTCGTTGCCATTTTCGTCCTGTGCTTAGACGTGTGCCTAAGCCTCAGTCCCAGTGGACATACTCCTTGTTGAAATGTTAATAAGATTTCACAGTGGAATGCACTTGGACCGGCTACCATTCCATCATTTTCATCATAATCAACATCAGTGGTTCTAGTTATACCTACCTGTGGTGTCACACGTACCGTACCTATTCATATAAAGTCCTTCATATGCGTATTAGATTTTATATATAAATTTTAATCTCGAGAGATGGAATTTTCATCAAATTGCTTTTCATTTTCCGGTTTTCTATTATACAAAGTAGATAGTACGAGTACGAGTATACTTAAGTGAACCAAAGTGATGGGGAAGGTATATATTGACTTTGGAAAAGTCAATCTAACGAAAAGACAATTTTCAGGACTTTGTAGTTTGACTATGTGAATAATACATTATGTATAATATGAAGGATGACGGGCTTGTTCAAGGTGAACATTAAAAGTCATTAACATTGGAATTTGGGTGGTTTTGGGGCTCTGGGCAAAGATATTTGTTAAAAAGCCATCAAGTCTACAACTTATTCAGAAAAGGTTTTTACTCACACATACGCATATCTATTAATATGCTTTAGGTCTGCGAGTTAATTACAAGTCGGTGTTATCCACAAAATTAGTCATAATTATATGAGTTAGCTTTTAGGAGACACAATAAATGTGTGTGCGTTGTTTGTTACTTATAGTCATTACAAAGAATGTATTGGTTAACATATTTTGTAGGTTATGTTACAAAGATTGATTACTTACTTCAAAGAGAGGTCAGATATATTATGAATTGGGCACGTATCTATACATATAATAAAATTGTAACGGGTCGATGTCTGTACATTGAAGATATAGATGCAAAACTAATATGGGGAGTCTCTATTAGACCCACAGAAGCCAAAACAACCGTTTTTAGAATTTTTGTCTGTCTGTCTGTCTGTCTGTCTGTCTGTCTGTATGTTTGTACGCGCATCACGCAAAAACTACTGCATGGAATTGAATGCGGTTTTCGCAGATTTATTGGTAGTACGCCAACTTAAAATATAGGCTACATTTTATCGCAGGAAAATATATAATTCTGGTTGTTTTTTTAATATTGCTGAAATCGAACATTATTCAATGAACTTAACACAAAATTAAAAGATTTTAAGGAAGTTAGCGTCTCACTTACATAATAAAATAGTGCCACACTTACCTACGTATACATGAATAAAAATAAGTTAGTCGTTCTGAATAGAAGTTACATCAAAAACATCATAGATGGCGCTATTTACCACCATATAGACAATGCCTCATTCAGCGAAAGCAGAAATCGAAAAATAATGTAACCATAAAGAACGGTGAACGAGCAATAGTTACGCCCAAAACTGATGAAGCGGAGCTGCCATAAATAGCAGTATCGGCGCGCAGCATCGTTTTGAAAGTGGGCATTCCAATTAGGTATATTCGTATATTTCTTCAGAACTTAACCCTCCAACTTTGCAATTTAAACCGTTATGATACTTCGAAATAATACTATACAGAAGCCAAAAATCTTACGGCTGTAGAGTTGGTAAAGTATATAGCTTTCGTACCACGCATACCCCCCATTTTGAACCGGTTGTGCAAAAACAAAAATATACTGAGATTCCTACTTTATTCTAAAATCCACGCGTACGAAGTAGCGGGCAAAAGCTAGTTTAAAATAAAAACGAAAATTTTGAGACTATTAATTTGAGATGACAAGCTCCATTAAGTTCTTTTTTTTTACTTCGATATAGCAGTTGTATTTTGACCAATTTAAGGTCTATTATGATTTATGAACTTTTCTTAACTCATGCCGAAACAGAATGAAATCTATGCTTAAATGGGTTGTATGCCGCCATACAGAACTATCAGTCAGTCATTAAAATCACTGTTCAATTTGTTACCGGGGAAGTTTCCATCCATAAGCAACATTTTTGCCAGTGACGCACATATCGGGCTTTTCAATAAGAGCGCTACAAGTGTTTTTTAAATAAAACAAAAACGGTTTTGGATATCAATGAACTTCTTTATTAGTGTGAAAGTACGTTCGATGTCATTATGTATGGAACTCGATTTCTTTTGCATGGCCACCACGGACGCCACCACAGACGCTGAACCCAATTTTCGACGGTTTTCAAGCATAAATCGTCCGATACTGCTGCAATTTCACGTTCGATATTCGTACAAAGTTCATCAATCGTCGCTGGCTTGTTGGAATAGACCATAGACTAGACGTAGCCCCACAGGAAAAAGTCTAACGGCGTCAAATCGCACGACCGAGCCGGCCAAGCGACTGGACCATTTCGTGAGATAACACGTTCTCCAAACTTGGTTTCCAATAAATTGATTGTGACATTCGCTGTGTGGCTTGTGGCGCCGTCCTGTTGGAACCACATGTCCTCCAAGTCCATATCATCTAATTGGGGCCAAAAATTTTCGGTTATCATTGAACGGTAGCGATCCCCATTCACAGTAACGTGCCGGTCTTGATCATCACGGAAGAAGTACGGCCCAATGACGCCGCCGGCCCATAAACCACACCAAACCGTAATTTTTTCGGCATGCAATGATGACTCATGGGGTACGTGTGGATTGCTGCCTGACCAATACCGCATATTTTGTTTATTGACGAAGTCATTCAGCCAGAAATGAGCCTCATCGCTGAAGATGATTTTTCGATGAAAATCCGAATAATTTTCAAGTTGTTGCTCAGCCCAATTCACGAACATACGACGTTTCTGGTGGTCAAGCGGCTTCAGTTCTTGCGTCAATTTAATCTTGTTAGGATGTAGGCCAAGATCTTTTCGCAAGATTCGCCACAACGACGTCACAGAGATGCCCAACGCTTGAGAACCCCGTGTGAGAGACACATTTGGGCTTTCTGCAACTGAAGCCTCAGCGGCAGCAATATTCTCGACACTACGGGCACTTCTTTGTCTCACTGGCACGGGAACATTTTGTACTGTGCCTGTGGATTCAAATTTTTCCACAAGACACTCAATTGTTGATCTGCTAGGACGATTATGACGACCATAAATTGGACGTAGCGTTCTTAACGTTGAGGCCACTGACTCCGAATTTCGGTAGTAAATTTTAATGATTTCGACTCGTTGTTGGCTCGTATATCTTTCCATCATGAAATCGCAAACCTTACTGAAGAGAAATGTCAAAAGAGCGGCAAGAAATATGGCGTCGTTTGCTGTCCCTGTCGCTCTACTTTTGTAGCGTCCCTGTTGAAAAACCTACATAGGTTTGTAGACAGGCTTACCGAAAAAAGGATTGTAACGCCTTCTTTGTAGTCAATACTTCTAACTCAACGGTGGTGACGCGGCAATATTCGAACAGCGGTTTCATTTGATAGAAGTTTTTTTTTTGAGTTTTGTCATCTAATCTGTCAAAATCTGTTAGCACTTTAAAGCAGATTAATAAATCAAAGGAAACTACACAGCAAACCACTTATTGCACTTAAAATATAAAATAATTTGATTTTCTGTCAAAACTGAAAATGTCCAACAATCACGATTTCTTTTCTTTTTTCCATTTTATCAATTTTGTACTGGCTAAAGAGACAAAACTACATTAATTTAAATTACATTACATTTTAATCTACTCGGACTAGACACTATATACTTGCATACACAAAATCTCATCTGTCAAACTTTCATCTGGTTAGAGTCCTCTTGTTCGTGTTAGCCAAAGTGGACGAAACTTAACGAATGGGAGCTGGCATCCATTACAGCTACCTTATAGAGGTTTCGTGCATTTGCTTGTGCCAATGCCTTTTATGTTTGAGCCTAAGCACAAAAAGAGAGAAAAATTTGTATAACAAAATGTCACCATTTTAGTCTCATTTGACAGCTGAAAATTTCGTTTTCGCTTCTAATCTCTTGCGTCAGTTCGGGTTAGTATTTATACTTGTTTCAGAAAGCAAAGTTTAGGTATACATTATGTGATATTGTGGTAAGAATAGTATTCGAAAGGAAGGCCAATCAAATTGAAAAAAATATAATGCATTCATCTAGGCACAATAGTGTAGCTGTAGTCTGTAGCGCTGTCACTGTTCAAAGTACGTTATTCGTATACCACGGCTACAATTGAAGTCTAAAAAGTTGCTGAAAATCAAATTAACTTAACTTTAGCTGCAGCTGCAGTTACAGTTACACAATTGTGCCAAAGCAATTACTGAATTCCTGCTCTAACTGAGTGTGACTTGTTGGAATGAGTGTTGATTTTAACTAGAAAGTTATTTAATTTAATTTGAATGATTTCTGCGGTAAAAGTAATGCGTAATGGAAAGAGAAAAGGTAGACAAGCCCATGTACTGTTCGAAGTGTATATGATTGTATCGGACTACATTGAATCTCTGCTTAAAAAATTGCCACAGATTAACTGTTTTTTGTGCGAGGAAAGGATTCAAATCAACCAAGAGTAATATCTGTTAACCAATAAATTTGGTTTAGAAAATCAGTTATTATATTTGTGAGATTAGAAAAAAATATAATTAAAATTCCTGTCCCAAAAAAAAAAGAGTAAAAATCAACAGTGTGATCAGTATTTATCCTTGAACTCCCTCCTTAAGTAATTTTTTTTCCTCACGTATCACGTTCCCTCCGAAGAAGAAGCTGCTGTTTTATTTTATTCAGAGTGCACGTCACGTACCTACCTAACTCCTGTTATTTTTTTTTTTACACTTTTTACCATTCGTCACTTTTGAACATCAGTTAAGTTTGACACGCTATTCAGCGTGATTCTGTTTTGATTGAAAATGAATATCAATGTAATCACTTTATAATGCTGCATGTATACCTACTGTACAGAGGCAAAAAAAAAATAAATATAACAAGGATTTCACGTTCTATCCTTCAATCCTTATACATTCAAAGGTAAAACGGTGAAGAAAACATTTAATTCCAACCACCTCCACCCCACCCTACCCTTCAAGCCATTTACTAATCGGATGTAAAAAAAAATATATATATACATTATATTCAACTCACGTATAAAATGATTGCGTGTTGTCGTGCTTTGATTGAAGCGTACTCGAGTATATCCTCCTCGCGGAAACGCACGGTTTTGGTTTGTAGGTTAAAGGCAAACGAAATACTTAACTGTAATTTAGTAATTTTTTCATGGTTAAAGGAAATGAATCTACCTGCTAAGAGTTGAGTTGAAAAAATATTAATATTTAAGGTTAAAATGTTAAGTAGGTGTTATGACTTATCGTCTTCAGTGCTGGACACAATTATTAGAGAAACCTTTTTGAATTTATTATAGCTGAGAGGGATATTTGTTAACTTGTTTTGATGGTTATGGAAGCCATTACCTATAGGATTGTTGGTGGACTAGTCACGTGTAGAAAAACCAGGATCAAACGACTTTTAATAGCTATGGTGTTAACATTTTATAGCAAGATAATCGAATAATAAAATTGATTATAATATATCATTAACGCATGATAAGAAGTCGTAAGCCTGTAGGTGTTTTTCAAAAATTACCTCTTCGAATTCTATCTTTGTACATTATTGGCAAGTTTGCAGTACATAATTGAAGAATCTAGTTATGTTCTGTTTTGCGGTTTAAAATAAAAAGAAAATTTATTTACTTTTGTTTCTTTATTTATTTGTTTGTTTTCTATAAAGAGTATAATAATTTTAATTTAAATCCGATGAGTTAAGCCGCTGTCTTTATCAAATAGCTGCACTTTTTGAGTTGTTTCAAACTTACTTAATTGAAGGTGAAATTAGCATTCCAATGATTTCATTTTGGTATATATTACAACTGGACGGTGTATCCGCTGTCAATATGATTTGCTTATCAACACATCCATTTTTAAAATTAGCATTATACTTATCTGTACAGTCACTCAGAGGATTCAGTTACAAATTTAAATCTTCAACCTTTATACACTCTTTGGATAAAATTCTTACATCAGTTAACACCACTCTTCGAACCGAGCTACTTTTGTAGTGGATAGTCTCCAATGCTAAATTTTTTTGTTGACGATTTGTGAAGGACTATGATGCCCAGGTACTATGCTTGCAGCTTAAGAGTCCTGATGAATTAGGAAAACTGAGTTCCATTTTTAAAGGAATCATATAATTTGGATTGTTCTTCTCAAGGTTTTAAAATTTCCTCTTCACATAGTGCGGTAAGAGTTTTTCGATAGTGTTGCAGCCAAAGCTTGGCCTCCAAAGGCAAGGGAATGGAGTCAGATCCTACTTGAAACTCCTTGAACTTACTGCTTTGTGATATTTTCAATTCATAAAACCCTTCTCCATTTTGTTTTTGAAGCAATATTCTGATGTTTGACCTTTTCTTTAGGATGTCGTTTCATGTTAAGGTTTTTCAAAAGAAAAAGGTACTTCAGTGAAATTTGTCTGCTGCAGTTGTATAGGCGCGACTTATTTTTGCTATTAAATATAAATAGGAGTCGCCACCTTTAAGTTACTAATTCTAATAATATAAATGAAAAGACCGACCATTTTGATTTGGGAAAAACCGACTTGCGGAAAAAACCCAATTTATTGCTTATAGTTCGCTTGCTCGTAGATGACTAAATTACAAATACATTTTATACCGCTCGCAAGCTGGCATGGAAAAATATTAGTACAAAAGTTAGTATATACTCGTAAATAATTGTTGATTGCTGTATTAGTGTATTGGGTTGTCTTCTCAGGGCTGTCGTCTCTAGATGGTAGACATTTAAACTACGAATGGTTCCCATTCGGAACAGCAGTATTCATGCAGATCAAGAGCTGTGAAGGTCTGGAGAACATGACAAAAAATCAAGGCCTTTAAAAGTTTTAAATTTTAATCCAGTAAGTAGAGTATCAGTAGTATCTTCAAAAAATAAAGCAAACAATATAGGGCTCAACGTATAACTCTGTCCTATTCCGCTTGCTTGGAACTTATTTTTTCATGCGTTCTTCCATAGAAATTTTGTGGCGTAAGGATTTTTTGCTGAAATAACTAGCATCACTTGTCAAATGTATCGCATCGAAAAGGAAAAGGAAACCCTGCTTCCATAGATTATATCGATTGATAAAATATTCCCGAACCGTTGCTCGTAACGCTGATTGAGAAAAAAATAATGGTTTAGTTTGCATTTTCTTGACTGATTTTTGCAGAAAATGACATCTTGTTTTTGATATCAAAATCATAAGTAATTTGGGCGTCCAATAATTTGATGTTGGAAATGATCAGTTGTCCTCAGTCAATCAATTCGAGTAAATTGCGGGGTAGGTATTTTGTATGATTGAAATGATTGTTGTTCATGGTGGGTGCTAACTCTTTATTCCATTGATGATGAGGATGACCATCACTTGACTTTTGAAATGAAAGGGCAGTTTAAGCTACTCCTTTGTACATAACTATATTCCAATGAATTCTAAACTCTTTAAGAACTTTAATAATCCATAGTTCAATATATTCCCCGACAGCACGGTGGCGTATGAAAAACGCGTACAATATCTACTACACACAATTTTCAAACTCATCTTTTAACTATTTTTTCATAACAAAGACTTTTAAATATAACGCAAAAAAAAAATACTTACAATGCTATAAAAAAAACTATAGAAAATAGAGTTTTAAAATGACTTCCTTCGCAACCAAAATGGTACTTTTTATGAACCCAACTCAACACATTTACGCTTGAAGCCTTAAAGATATAAATTCAAACAATCTTCTTGGCGCCTACACCAAATTAAAACACACAAAACCTAAAACCAAGATATCATGGCTGATGTATGCGAACGTATTTTTCATCTCATAAATCGCCTCCTATTTGCTTATCATCATTTTCTATAAGCAAATTTTTAAGCGCACACAACACGATAACTCAAGTGGGGTTTAGTTTAATTTAGACTCCCACCAGCCGCTTCCTTCTCGTTCAATATTATCCTGCCAAAAAAAAAAAATGTATCCAAAAAACAACACGATAACATATGTAAATATATAACAAAATATAAGGTCGTCCTCTCGTCATATATGGGCTCACCTCGAAGAATACCCTTAAAATATCATTCACATACATAAACTAGTCATATTCAAATCTCCACCATCATGCATAAAAAGTTACTTCAAGAAACTTTTGTATCAAAATCAGTCCTCAAGGAAGGAAGAATATCATATTCTATGACCCGCACGCCCGCCCGCCACTCTACCATATATTCTGCCGGCTGCCGGCTGCCCATAACCTTACCCAAAAACTTAGTGTAAATAAATAATCAGGGACAAAATAGATACAATCTTGACAGAAAATATCTTCTCCTCATATAAATCCGCAAAATCAACCCATACCAAACCAACCCATAGAACACAAAAATAACAGAGCAGCAACAAACCCAGGACCATCACACAGCACAACAGACAGCACAGCATACTCTTTGCCTTGAAATTATTCTTTGTAGTGCCATGAATTATGATTATCTACGTTGGGTAATCAGATTTTGACAAGGGATCCAAATTCCAATCCCATTCCCACTTCCATTTCCATTTTCAAATCCCACATATCAAAAGTTTCACAACTCATTCTTATTTTAATTCGAGGAACGTCTTATTTATATTGTTGTTGTGTATTGTGTTGCCTTCATCTTGTATCTGTAACAAAGCATCATATCCTGTATCTAGATGTAGGTATATGTATTAACCAATCTATTTATTGCCCTTTGTGTTATTAGCTTAGACACTTTCCAAAGAAAACTATCGTTTCGTCATTAAAATTTCGAAACAAATTCCGATTAAGGAGGACGATTTGGCAAAACACAAAAAGGGAAATTCAAACCCCATCCTCCCACGAAACCCAACCACCATGCTACTAGTCATTCTGTTCGCTTGAAAAATTTTGTATCTTTTTTGAAATTCCGATGAGAAAGTTTCTAACACAAAACAATGATATGACAGCCAGCGGGCGCGAGAAGGCTTTATGGGGTGAAAGGTAGTTGATTGCCGTTATTAAACATTAATTTTCATTATTTTGTTGAAACTTTCTTAATGGCTTTCATCTTCTAACTCGAAGGTATTAGAACTTCACACGGCGGCGGCGGCGCCGGGATCTTTTGTTGGGATTCACTTTTAAGGGTAGCTGAAGTGATTTGAAAGATTGTTTCATGGATTGAATATTTTTTTTGGTATTTCCTTAAATAAATTTAAGTAACCTTTTTTGAGAAATCTTGAGGTGGAATCTGTAAACCAATTTATGTATGTCCTTGATGAATACCTTATGTTGCTAGTTTTTCTATTCTGACAAAAAGTATGTTTTTAAGTTAAAACGTATCCATATCCTATTTTACGGCCTTAAATTGAAAAAAGAAAAGAAAAGGATAATGACTATCAATCTGTAACTTTAATTCGTTGGAGGTTTGTTATATCCAATTTTTTTGCATTTTAACCAATTTATCTTTGAGATACAGGCTCCACCAAGGAAATTTGTAGGCACTGATAGATGGTTGGGCGCACGTCGATTCCGCCCAAGTGTCTATAGAATTTATCAACACGAACTACCCTTAAGTAACAACCTACATATTTGCTATAAAAACATAACCTTAACAAAAAGCATTTTGCTCTCAAAAACTGCTCTTATGATTACAACCAAATTAGCAAAGTCGTTGTATGCTAAAGTTCAGTCTGTAAAACCATTGCCTTAATTTTATCTTTCACAGAAACCACCTCCGCAAAGTTGTATGTTTAGAAATACTAAGCGTATCATTGTTTTTTGTTCGATTCAATAATTTTTTCGGAATGGGATTTGAAATGTTTATAAAATAAAGTGCACGACTGGGTCGTACGAACTTGCTCTAATGTGTTAAAATGGTCTTGGGTGTTTGAGATTTTGGGAAAACAGCGTTGAAAAAATCATATGAAATTTTATAGATCACTTAAAAATCAATACCTAAAACGTTTTTTGGAGAAAATGAAGTAAGCCATCAGGTTTCTTTTACGTTTTTGAATTTTTACGAAATTTTTTTTCAAAATCGTTAGACCAGTTTTTTCAAAAATTAGTTTTTTTTGAAAAACTTTTCGAAAATAAATTCCAATTTTTTTTTTGAGTATGACAACTTCTAGTACGTTGTAGTTTTTATCAAAAAAATGAAATTAAAAAAATATAGATTAAGCCGTTTTTGGAAAAAACAAAAATTTAAAAAAAATTTTGAAACTTTTTTAAAAAACTCAAAAAAACTTTTTTTGAAAAATTTAAGAATTTATATTATTTCTTTTATAAAAGGGCTTCTACATTAAAAATTTCATCAAAATCCGTCAAGTGGCTTACGAGAAAATCGGTTTTCAAAAAACCGGTCCTATGGGAGGTACCGTTATAAGACTTTTCCTGAAAAATGAATTCTAACCAAACCATTAAGTTTGCGAAGAAAACACTATTCAGAAAGTTTTATCAAAATCGTAGGAGCCGTTTTTGAGAAAAATCATTTTTTCACTAAAAATCGTATGGCAGGTACCGTTAGTTTTGAAGCTAGAATGCTAATTCCAAAAACCCCTCTGTAGGACGTCATAATAATACTATCTACCAAATTTGAAGCAAATCGGTCCAGCCGTTTAGGCTGTAGGTGCCGATACAGACCGACGGACAGACAGACAGACAGACAGACAGAATTGTCGGACCCACTTTTTTCGACTTCTCTATCATCGTAATGTTATGCTTGATTGTCGAAAATTTTTTTTTTTTTTTTACGAATGCATAACTTGCCTTATAGTACCTATAATCGCAAGTAAAAAGGTGGTCTGGAGAGTTCGGGTAAATTTTTCATACAGCTGAATTTTTTAAGGCTTACGGCTCGCTTACGAACAGCTATAATGCTACAATTTTTCTTCTCACACACACTGCGCAAACTAGTTTGACACTGGCAAAACTGGTTCGTGCCAATGAACAATGTGTAAAAATTGACCAGAGCTAATTTTGCTTGTTCCATCGGTGTTCAGAATGAGTTATTCCTCTTGTGAAAGTATTGGAAAGTTCTATAAATCTTTTTATATTAAGAAGTTTGAATTCTTTTCGCGTGTGCATGGTTCACGGTTAGGGTATACTGTACGTCGGTTGCAGTTCCAAGCGTATACAAAAGTGTAACACTTTCAAGAAATGCAACAATCGTTCAACAAACATCAACAGCTTACTGGCTGCGCACAATGGTGTAGCTGCAGCAGTAGCACGTAGCAATGTCAATTAAACAATTAATGCAAATAAAGTAGCGCACTAGGCAGCATACCTAAACGAATACAATGTGCAGCACTACGACCTCAAACAAAAATCATGTCTGTCATGTTGGTTTGTTGTTGTTTTGCAGGGCATCACGTTTGTGAAGTTGGAGTCAAGTCGACTTGTACCTCAGCTACTCTCTATGCTGCAGCTGCTTTTTTTAAATTGTACCCGTACAATTCGATTTGCGTACATTTAACTTTGACATTGCTACGCGTGCTACTGCTGCAGCTACACCATTGTGCGCAGCCAGTTAAGCGAACATAAGCTAATGTTAAATTCCAATTTGTCGATGCACGCTGTATAACCGTGATGCACTTACGCATGTGGTGACAATGCGTACGCATCTATTTCGTAAGTGACACTGACTCACTTCACGGGAAACTCAAGAAACTGGCAACACTACTGCATACGAATAGACACTTCTTATACACAAAAAGCATAAAAGCTGAACTATAATAGTCGGAAAGGCACGAACGGGCCCGTATTTTTATTTGGCAAATTTGACAATTCGTGTGAGTTCACGGTGGTGCCCATATTACGCATGGGCTTTGAAGGCTGAACTATAATAGTGGGAACGGCGCGTCAATTGTGGGAGAACAAGCAATTCGTTATCTTATTTAACGGACGAAAATTTGACATCTGACTGTGAGTGGAATCGAGAGTGAGAGGTATGCTGACTTTTCTTTTTTTCTTCATCTTATTGTTCAGAGGAAAATACATGGTTTTGATTCCGCGGCAATCCGTCCATTACGGGGATAGCTTCACAGCTTCTGTTTGTGTGTCCGTCCACTTTAGTTCAGCCTTAACTGTCAAATTGTGCTTTCAAAAATTAACGAATCTTTAAAGATTGGGTTTGGGGATTGGGTATTCGTTAAATTGACAACTCGTGCGAGTTTTTTTGCGCATTTTCTTAAAATATTATAAATGCCTGAGTATATTCTAAAATGGTTAAGCTTCAGACTTGGGTCATTTAGCTTTGATCTCATCGAGCACTCTGGAGTAGAAAAGGAATAATCCGCAACCAGAGTCCAAACTCTTAAGAACTTAAAGAGTATTGCTCTTCATTTTTGTGCCTCAACTGTATTTAACTGCTGACTACATTCAAATACTTTCTTGAATACTTTTTATACTTATACTTCACGGATCTACGGATATTTTCTCTAATTCGATAGCAAATTATAGCCAAACTTTTTATGACCTATTTCCAAAAGAATGTGTGGGTATCCTACCTTTCATGACTCAGAAGAGTCCGTTATAAATTTGTGGTTCATTTTAAATTAATTTCCTTACTAAATGGCACAATTGAAATTCCTCAAGCGTTTCCAAAGTCAAGTCATCACCTGGAAAATTCTCAGAAATAAAAACAATAGCGTGAAGTGGTTGGGATCACTGGATTGGAATGAGACAGCAGACAGCACACCAGGTATAACCTTCATTCTGAGAATTATTCAAGGAACGAATAAATGCTTTCAACCCCTCCTCCATCCCCCACCAAAAACAAAAACAAAAAAAACCGCAAGCGTTTATTTGCATAGATAAATATTCTTCCTTTTTGTTCTTTTGTTAAAGCAGAAAGCAGCAGCAATCCTTTGGAATATCCTCACAAGCACGGAACAATGAGTACTCACTGGTCATAAGATATGTCAGCAAGATTTCCTGGTTAACAGAGAGAAAAACAAAGAAAATCAACAGAAGCAACAACAACAACAAAAACAAAAAATAAACGAAAAAGTGAAAACCCCAAAGTCTATAAAGGCAGAGCATGACCAAAATGCAAAAGTGAATTGAAATTCAGATGAAAGACGCGCTCGCATTGCTGAGCAGCATTTATGGAATTGAATTCAAATCCGAGGTTCTATATAAGGATTCTAGGACTCTAGGACGAGGACGAGGACACACACCACACATCCGTGTTTAACTATAAATATACAAAAGACATTCCTAAAATTGTCCGTATTTTCCTTTAGATTTATATTCCATTTCATATAGGTAGCAGTAGCTTTCCCTATACCCAGACACACACACTCTTTATAATATAGTATGAATACCGTTACTGACCAGTTGGTCTGGTTGGTCTGTTTCTATGTTCTCTGTTATATACTATGTCGGTTGGATTTGAGAATATTTGAATTTCATTCACATCACCAAGAGAAAAAGGACGTTTGTTTAGCTTGCTGAAGGGAAAAAACTTTGAATTCATCTTGTTAAACTGAATTGCGTTCATTTTCGATTTCGTTAAAGGCATTGCATGCATACAAAGATATGCTGTGTAGGTACTTCTATACACACTAGTACAACAAGCTCATAAAAGTCCTATTTATTCTAAGGCAATTTTGCATAAAAAGTCGAAGAGATGAGAGTGCTTATAAACTCATCGTTGTTATGGATGGTAGGTATTTCAGGATAAAGTGAAAGGAACGATATTTTAATCTTTATCAGATTCTGAATCTGAATCGAAATTGAAATATAAATTTCAATAACGTTTTAAGAGTATCGATATGTCGAGTTTCCAGAAAATAAATAAATGAAATATTATTTAACCAAGAATATTGAAACACAGTCTGGCGATTGTTCACTTTAATGGAACAATAAAACTGGAGCTTTCATTAGGTATCTAATCATAATCATACCTATTGTGTGTGTATTATTGAGGAAAATAGTGTTTTGAAAAATACATTTATGTACATCAAAATATGCTAGGATTTATAGAAAATAATTAAACTTTTTAAGCAAGCCAGAAAGTGCTAAGTCTTCCTGGATTAGAAACGCATTATTTTATCGACGAGATAATGTATCTGTGCAATTGATATTCAGGATTGACAGCTAGTTTTGACTACTAATTGCATCAATTGTGATGACACATATATAAATTCGCAGTTCAAATTTGGAAAGAAATTTTATAACTAACCATGGCAGAAAATGTACCTAGAGATTGTGAAGGATATTAGTTTTTATTGTAGCGTTTCACTGCCGAAAACTTACTATCTGGTGCACAAAATACATATACCTCCTATACGCAATAAAATTAATAGGATCAACAAAATTTTTAAAAGCTGCAGTTGATGTTAGGAAACAGATGTTTATTCCATTCTCCAGGACTAAGAAGTTTTACAAAAATCTTTTAAACGTAATCTTTAATCAGAAATCCTTCAAATACTTTTTGTTGATGACATTTTAGTTTCTATATAGCAAGACTTGCAATTTCAAAGAGTCACTGTTCTTCTAACACTTCTTATTCAATTCGAAAGTTTGGATGACTCTCAAATCTCTTATTAGCTCAAATAAGATCAACAGACCATAGACTTTTGTGAGAGTGCACTCACTACTTTAATTGTAGGCACTTTCGCCAACAAAAACTATCTATAGGACTCCTGATAAAGAAAGCCCAAATCAATGATTCCTCTAAACATTAATATAATTCATCCAAATTCATCAGGAATTTTTACCCAGCGAGTTTCACACATTTGCAATTTTTAATATGTACTTCAATAAAATAGTCTTAATCTATTTTGACCCTGAGACAGCAGGGTCAACTCAATTATCGGGTGAGATAGCAGCGGACACTAAATTCTCAACTAAGATAGCAGAAGACACTAAATTCTTGGCTGAGATAGCAGCAGACACTAATTTTAAAACCTGGAAGCTAACGTCAACTCTGGGTTCTGAGCCTATCAAAATATTGGAGTTCAGCACTTTACACTAGATTGGTATACAGTCACGGGCGGTAACCGACTTATTTTCATTGAATCAAACTGGCTGCCTTATGCATATTTTGGATGCATTATAGTGGTAATTATAAAACCAACAATACAAATGTATGGAAATTTCCATTCCATACCATCGCAAGTAATTGTTGCTGAAATTGGTTGTTGTTTGTATTCCTTGACTATGGTGTAAAACTGGTTTGACTGCTATAGGCATAATATTCTATGGTCGGTGAGGAGCGAAATGCTCTGTGATGTGATGAGATGATTGCTTGTGTGCAATGGAATTGTGCAACGGTGAGAATTGCTATTTACCAATATATACGGTCGGGGAGGAGTAAAATCCTCAATTAATATGCGGTGCTCGGACGGAATTGCTTATTTTGCAATTCTATAATGCGGCGGTAGGGGTGTTCCATTACATAAGCTTAAGCAGACCTTCACTGAGAACATTCTTAACACCAATATGGTTATATTATTCCAAAGACAATTCTTCCAAAATTTCCAACAGTCACAACCAAATCCGATGTCAAAACACCCTGCATTCATTTATACCGATACCTGCTCAAAAAGGAATCCCTTAACTGCCTGAGAGAGACCCGTTAACCACTACTAAGTTAATCCATGTTTTCTATCTGGACAGGACATGTACAAACCTTCAACTGAAACTTTAACTAACTAAAAGCTTTGTTCATAAGTACCACTGGGAAGAGGTAGTAATAGTAATCCGCGGAAAAGGAAATTGGTAAAGTAATGGATTTAATCCAGAACCATCGGCATAGCAGTCGGACTAAATATAGCCAAGGGGCACTACCGATATACTTGAAAAGGTCGCCATTTTCAAAGGATTTCTCCACTACTGATCTCAAAATCAACAAAAATCTAAAAAAAACTCCAAAAGGAATTGAGAATTTGTTATTGGAAAAATGAATTAATTTACTAATACTAAAAAGGACCTCATGAATAATAATTTAGCATTTTTTTTTTGCTGTCGTCGTATTAAACACACAATATTCCTTGTTTGAGTGCATTTTCTTCACAACCTCAACCTCAATACCAGGACGTGGCAATTTTTCTGACAAATATTATTTCCCATTTTTCTATGCCCTCGAGTCTGATGAGTTTTTCATAATCTAATGGATGAACGTATTATCCTTCCACCCAAACACCTGTACAAATTTAGCAAACAAAAAAAAAACACCCCACTACCACCTTACGACGAAGTAATGAGCAATCAATTTACATCTTGTCCATGGAAGTACAACATTATTTTTCCAATTTTGAGGTCGAGTTGTGTTGGCGCTTAGAATGCCATTAGGTTTTTTCTTCTTCTTTCTTTCGTTACTTCCCTTTTTGTTCCTTTGTCTCGTGCGGAAGTGTTCATTATCATTGCTTAGAGCAGAAAGCTGAGTAATGTGCAATTTGTTGTATCCTGAAAGCTTGCACCTTCTCCAATGTACTTATCTGGTTTATTGATCCTTTTGAACTGTTATTGTGTGAATATCTCACAGTTTGTGCTTTTTTTTGTATGTGTGCTATGGACGGGGGATTCATTGTTTCGTCCTTAATGAGTTTTGCTAGGGCATCAGTAAAATAGAAAAAAAAAACATAACAAAATAAGGAAACGATAAAAGCAATCTCACTGACATAATGAAGAGCGAAACACTCCTCCTGCCCGCCCGCCGCCGACGCCGCCGGCACAAAATCTTAGCAAGTTTATTTTCACCACGAGTCTATAGTACAAGGATCTAAGTCATTCAAAGCGTCGAGGTTATTAGTCGCAATTTAACTCGTGAGAGCAAACAAATGGCAAGGAAAGATGAAATCCTCAACAGGAAAAATGAGAAAGCAAAAAAAAAAAAAATGAAAACCGATTTAGGAGAGCATATTTAATACTCGTCTTTCCTGTGCTATTGGTGTGTCTTTCAAAATATAATTAAAAGTTTTCCTGGCTTGGTTTGGCATTCAAGGACCTAAAAATCCTCGCATATATTATAAAAAATGGTTTCTCCTGAAGGTAGGATGACAAATTGGAACACATGTCAAGTTTTGTTTTGAGTTTGTTATACGTGTTAGTATTATTATAATTTTTTTTTTTTTTGTTGATAAAAAGGAATTAAAAAAGTTTATAATAAGTTCTTGTACTTTGTTTTTTTTTTTTAAGGACGATGAACGGTCATGGAATTAGTTTCACGAAAGGATACAATATTCAGTATTCAGAGTGTTTGTGATTTATGCTGACAATTGTAATCTTTTACGTTTCAACGTTTCGTTATATTTTTGTTTGTTTTTGTTGTTGTTCTGTTACTGTGTGTGTCGAGTGAGTGATGAATGATTTGTGTTGTGAGTTGCGACTTGCGACTAGTGCGCGATTTTCTCCCCCATCTCCTGCTTCAGGGAATGAGTTATGTAGGATTAGGGATAATAAATTACTCTTAATTCTACTCATACAATGCAGGGGATTTGATGTGTTTCGTTTTGATTCCATCAGGATTCAGGATGAGTGTGTGTGTGTTTTTTTTTTGAAATAGGACGCGCAAAGCAAAGTAATGTTTCGTTTGTGATTTGGATATGAGTAATAAAAATAGAATAACTGTTAAATAAATGATGGATGAGCATTATTTTGTTTGCATGTTTTTTTTTTTAGAGTGTGTTTTGAATTATCAAGCATAAAACCATCTATCCTTTTTTATATTTTTTGAGTAAATTTTGTACACAATTTTTAAATTTTGGAAAAAAATATAAACAACATTAGCTCAGATTTAATATTCTGTTCATTGCAAAACTGAATACCATAAAATATTAAATTAAGCTCTTAAAACGAAAGTTTTTTTTTTTTAATAATTCACTCTCACTCAAGGGGTTATTAAAACCCCTATAATGAATTTACATGCTCAAGCAAGGAGAGAATGAATAGAAAGACAGGAAAGATTTTTTGGTGGTACAGTGGATTGATCATTGAGATATAGGTGATAATTATCTCACAAAAATTCCACGGTTGGCATCCAGTTGAAAAATTTGGTGGATTAACTAAAAATTGCTGCCCAGGCTGGGTTTGAATCCACAACTCTTGTGATGGGTGCTTTTTCTTTTACAGCCAGGGTTTTGGTCGCCGGATTGCCAAGGTTCGTTATTAAAAGGAAGCACAACACTTTAATTTAGATTCTTTTGAAAATTCACAATTATTATTTTATTTATATCCTTTAGTTGCAAAATATGTGGTAAGTATTTCATTTTAAATATTTCGCAATTTCGATGCCTAAATATTTATACATACTTACTTACTTAAGGTGGCGCAGACAGTCCATTGTGGACCACGGCCTCAACCAACATTCCTCGCCAGCTAGGCCGGTCCCTAGCCAGTGGCCTCCAGTTGCGCACACCAAGTTGGTTGAGGTCGTTTACCACTTGATCGCGCCACCTTAGATGGGGTCTTCCAGAACTGCGTCGGCCCTCCGGGTTGGAATTGAAGACTCGTCGGGCAGGAGCGTTTTCGTCCATACGCTCCACATGACTCAGCCATCTAAGCCGCTGAATTTTCAGCTTCTTAACCAAGTCAATGTCGCTGTATAGCCCGTACAGTTCGTCATTGAATCTTCTCCTCCATACTCCATTGATACATACAGGCCCGAATATCACCCGAAGAATCTTTCTCTCAAAGCACCCCAGCCTGTATTCATCCGATTGTGTCAGTGTCCACGCTTCTGCCCCATACAGCAGGACTGGGATGATAAGGGTCTTGTATAGTGTCTCCTTGGTCCTTTGAGAGAGGGCTTTACTACTAAGATGCCTTCTTAGCCCGAAGAAACAGCGATTGGCAAGAGTGATTCTTCGACTGATCTCTTCACTGATGTTGTTCTGAGAGGTTATAGTGGAACCCAAATAGACAAAGTCCTTGACAACCTCAAAGTTATATCTGTCCATTGTGACGTTTTGTCCGAGCCTACGGTGATGATCTACTTCACCCGAGGACAGCATATACTTTGTTTTATCTTCATTTACAGCCAGACCCATTCGAGCCGCTTCCACTTCAATACTTGCGAATGCTCCACTGACAGCGCGCTTCGTTCTTCCAATAATGTCAATATCATCAGCATAGCCAAGTAATTGAACGGATCTAAAAAAAATCGTACCGCTGGTGTTGACATGCGAGTTGCGTACGATTGCCTCAAGAATGATGTTGAAGAGGTTACATGACAGCGCGTCACCCTGTCGTAAGCCTTTCTCGACATTAAATGAGTCGGTGGTGTTCTTACCAACCTTGACGGAGCAGCGCGAGTTCTCCATAGTCATCCTGCACAATCGAACGAGTTTTGCAGGGATGCCAAGAAGCGACATGGCTCTGTATAGCTCGTTCCTGTTTACGCTGTCATAGGCGACTTTAAAATCGATAAAGAGGTGGTGAGTATCGATCTGGAATTCTTGGGTCTTTTCCAAAATCTGCCGAAGTGTGAAAATTTGGTCGACGGTTGACTTACCGGGTCTGAAACCACACTGATAGGGGCCAATCAGTTCACGTGCGAAAGGGTTCAGACGTTCACACAGAATGGCCGACAAAATTTTATAGGCGCAATTTAGGAGACTTATACCTCTGTAGTTGGCGCAGTTTAGAGTATCTCCTTTCTTGTGGATAGGGCACACAATGCTGAGGTTCCATTCGTCAGGCATACTTTCATCCGACCAGATTGTACAGATGAGTTGGTGTATGCTCCTCACCAAGTCATCTCCCGCTGCTTTGAAGAGTTCAGCCGTAAGGCCATCAGCTCCAGCAGCCTTGTTGGACTTTAGTTTAGATATTGCTATCCGAACTTCTTCTTGGTCGGGAGGACGGAAATTTTGTTCATCATCATCCAAATCGAATGGATCATTCTGCCTGACAGCGATTAGTTGGTTGTCTTCGCCGTTTAACAGTCTGCAGAAGTGTTCTTTCCAAATTCTCAGCACCGACTGTGTATCTACAACGACATTCCCACCCTCGTCTCTACATGCTTCCGCTCGGGCTTTGTAACCCTTGGACGAATGCTTTACCCTTTGGTAGAACTTTCTAACATTGCTTCTGCCGTAGCACCCCTCAATAGATTCAACCATTCGTTTTTCCAGTTCTCTTTTTTTTCTTCTGAAAAGCCGATGTTCCTCTTTCCTCTTTTGCTGGTACACCGCACGGAAAGCGCTCTTGGCAGCTCTAGTTCTGGCATTCAGAACTGCATGATAGGCTTCGTCTTTGGCCAAGTGTGCGAGCCTGCACTCATCATCAAACCAGGTGTTTCGTTGTGGTCGCCTAATGAAACCCAAAACGTCCGTGGCAGCGGTTTTGATGGCCATTTTGCAATGTTGCCACTGGGCCTCTGGGTTTGGCGCAGGCGCCGGGCTTGTCAAGAGATAAGAGGAGACATGATTGGCAAAGGTTTATACATAAAATATAAAAATAAATACTTCGTTTCCGACTTTATTTATTCAAGCCGCATGTCATGTCACTGGTATTTGCTCCCTCGGTACAACGATTAGTTATTATATCAAACAATAAATTCTTAATACTAAACGCAAACCATCGAGCATCGAGGTTGCAATTGCAAACAGTAGGCTTTCGCTCTGGTAGATCAGTAGGTATAAAAGCCAATGGTGGCAACTTATACTTATTTTTAATAACAATAAGCAAAAAATAATAGACTTAAAATCCACTAAGACCCCTTACCGCTGGTGGGGGGAAGTCAGAGAGGCAACATACTAAATAAGAATAATTTCTAAATATATGTGATGAATCTCTCCATCCCGTTTCGGTGTATTTTCTTGTCCTTCTTATTGTATTTGGCGACAGGAACATCGTGTGAATTGTAAAAGGCAGCAACAATTCTACCATGATTCACACCTATCAATATCAAACTTCACTAGTAGGAACCTTATACTATGGCGAACTTGATTTATTGTTGTTGTTGATGTTAATTAAAAAAAAATTATTCCTTTATTGACCACAAAATTAATTATTTATTAAAAAGACCAAAAAATAACTTTTTTCAAAATTTAATTTTTATTCGTCACAATTTAATAAAATATCGAATGCGTATCGTGTAAAATGCTGAAGATGAGCAGCTCATCTGCCCGAAATGCATTCGATATTTTATTAAATTTTGACGAGTAAAAATTAAATTTTGAAAAAAGTTATTTTTTGGTCTTTTTAATAAATAACTAATTTTGTGGTCAATAAAGGAACATTTTTATTTTTAATTAATAACAAGACTACAAATTCGGTTCAAAATTTTAAGTGTTAAATTTAAAAGTGTTTTATAGTTGTTGATGTTTGATGTTGTTTGCATAGTGGGTCATTGGCCTTGGTAGGCGGACTACTTTTGCTATGCATAGTGAAAACTCTGCTGCGGTGTTCGTGTTGTTAGTCCACGCACTGAAAATATTTTGGCCTTGGAATAAAATCGAATTATATTGCAAGAAAAGTTGCGATTTGTAACGCTTCGTTACACTCTATAGGTTAAGTAACTAAGCACTACATCCAATGTACACCACAGCCACCCGCATTACTGCACGAAGTTCACCATAGATATATAAATTTTTCGAAACAATTTTTTTTTGGCATGATTACCTACTAGGATTGATGAAACACAGAGGTAGGAGGTTTCAATATCATCCCGGAGAACTTAGACGACATCACATAGGCCATATCATTGCTGGTGTCAACTTAACGATAGTGGATTAAATGCTTGTCAACTACTGTAGATAATACTGATGATCGAACCAAATATAAAATCGATCAATTCATTACACAAAAAAAGGATGTAGCCTGAAGCAGGAAGTGTCAATTACATGCTACTGGGCTTGATTTACTGCTGCCCAGCGGTTCTCAAAGGATAAAGTGAGGTGACCAAGATTCAACATCATCATCGGCGTCAGGCTTACAAAATGTTGGCTCGATGCTATGTGGGGTCAAATAAAGAGGATTTTCTTGTAAAATGGGACCAAAAATGTACTAGGACAGACAATCTTTATACACCTGAGACATAATCACATATCTTAGATCAATGAAAATAAGGATCCGGCCAAAAAGTTATGCTCTCAGAAATTTTATTCTACGTAATGAGTTGAAATCATCACTCAGGACGAAAAAAATGGATGCCGAAATTATGCAACGATTATTATGCGGTTGAAATTTGGCCAAACGGTGAGGAAACTTGACGGCTGTAACTCACAACCTCAGCTGAACGAATCAAACAATAAACAATTATTTCTAACTTGCAACAATGAAAACTATTAAAAAAAATAAACGAACGGCTCCTTGCCATGGAAGCAATCATTTCCACATCGTTCGTTCAAGAACAACAAAATTGAATTAAATATTTCTGTCGGTCATCTACATCCAAGAAAAAACTTGCAATTTACAAGAAGTATGCATAAAACAAGGAAAAAATCATAAATGTATAAGGAAATATTTGTTTAGGTCCCCTTCCACCATATTCCGTAGAAATTCCTACCTGTAGCGAAAATCACTGAAGTGCGAACTCAACACTACTTCAAACAAATTTTCCCGAGTACACCGGCAAATGCACTCTGATGGAATCCCTTAGAGCTTGAAGTAAGTACACATCTCCATAAACCATAAAAATGATTAATGACCACAATAAGCCCTCAACTTAGAATGTACTGAAGCTCGATTCTACCACCCAACACCGCCATTGCCATTGCTATCGCCATCACCATCACCATCACCATCATCACCATACTGGCCACTGCCACTACTCCTGCCTCAGACTTATTGAAGTGTAAGACAAACAAAGTTGATTGATGCATTTTGCTTGCTCAAACACTGAATGGCCACGGACTCATTAGTCCAGGTCAGTTCGAATCAAGGAGAGGTGGTATCTAGCTATATCTACCTAAGACAATATCCCAACCCTCTTTTCCACCCCCGAAACCGTTACATATCCCATGAGAAATTGAAGTACAAAATCATCATTCCCCGGGTGCAATCTCTCAACCATAAACCTATTTAACAAAAAACAAAAAAACTCTCTGTGATGTGCTGTGCAATGCAGCAGCCTCGCAATCGGAACGTCCGTAGCCGTCGTCATCGTCGTCGTCGTCGCTGGAACTCTTTAGACCAATTCTTTAGCCTGAACTCAAGGACCCATAGGTCCTTCTGTGTGTGAAAGAAAAAACATATATCAAAGCTTTTTTTCTTTTTATAAATTATTAGAAAAAAAAAAAAAAGAAATAGAATTCTTTTTACGGGGCCGTGATGGTGATCGGATCGGGATTCGGAACGGACAGGGTAAGCTTGCCGCCCAGAGTTGGAGTAGGAAATATACAAAATCACTTTGTCCTACTTGGCCACTTTGCCATAAATAAGTCATGACCGGGTTTGGAAAAATAAAAAAAAAGAAAAATTCAATTTTTTTTTTTTACTTTTCTTCGACCTCAAACGCTTCATATTTTTCTTCCTTCGTCCATATATACCATGTACTCGCGTAGCATAGCAGAAACAACGAACAACTTTATGGATATAAAATGTCCTTTAGAGAATAGGTACACGAGTGGAGGACGGCGGCGACGGTAGGCGGCAGGCGTCAGAGTACAGGACAAGATATATGGCCAAGAAAATAAATTGTAATTGGCATGAATTTACACAGCCAACAGAGCCAGACTCAGGTGGACTAAGTTCGAACATGCTGAAGGATTCAAGGGATGAACGAACGAACGGGAAAAAAAGGCTACAGCTCGTGTAGTTGTTTAGTTGGTCCTTTCGAAACAAATAACTACATATATGTATGTGAAACATTATTCGACAGATATCTTGGACAAGTGACTTACAATTAAATTATACACCACCTACTGTATACTTCACAGTTGCACTCCATACGAGAGAAGTAGCCCTTACCCTGTAGTCCTGTAGTATACTAGAATAGCACAGCTGGAGGGAAATTGGACATGGACAAGTCAAGTAGCTCTATAGCTACTGAAACTGAAGGTGTTTTTCTATCTAGCTATACATTATAATATATAGATGGAAAATAATTCACCTAACAGATTTATTGGACTTTTATGGAAATTCCGTTTGCCTTTTATAATTGCTACTTTCAGGAATACCTATAAATAAACGACAAATCGTGTTCTTCTGACGAAATCATGACTTTTCTCTTTCTTCATAAATTATAAAGGGCTTGTGGAAATTATTTTCCAAAGGCAAAACACAATCTAGAAATCTGATCAAAGATTATATGGGTTTCTTCATTTGAAAGCTGTCAAAAGGATTCTCAGTTTAGTTGTAAGGGGGTAAAAAAAAAAAGGCTCTTTTTGTGAACTACCTTACCTACACAACATAAACATTGTGGAGGTGGTTCTTAAAGCATTCGTTGCACTTTGATTGGAACTGTTAAAAATACTTTACTTCGAAAATAAAAGATGTCCTTTTCAGTCCATTTTTGTTTTCGTTGTCGTTGTTAAGTTGCCCTTTGTTAAGGAGATACGTTGTGGCAACGACAGGAGTTAAATGAAAACGGCTTAGTTACACCGACTTGAGAAGCTCAAGTAAAATCTGATTGTAAATTAATTTAAAGCTATTTGTTGGTATCTTAATTGAAAGCTTCCGAGTAATCCTTTTTTGGGTTGGATATTATGCGTCCTTTGAATCCTACTCCCAAATGTTTATTGTGTAGTGCATCCTGAATATGAATAGTAGTAACTGATGTATGAAAGCATTTAGGTAGACGCCTTTGAAAGTTTTAAATATTAACAGATAAAGAAATAAAGATAATGTCTGGTTAGAAAGTCCAGAGATATAAACATAAGTCTTGTTCCATCAGAATTATATTGCTTGCCATTTTCCGGTTCAGGTGTCATAATTCTAAATTCAAAAGAGTTTTGAATTTGTGTCTGTCTCTCAGGACTCAGGAGTCAACAACCAAACGAAATCATGGACAAATATTCGTTGAATTGAATTACATTTTATCTGGCTTCTTCCTAAATAGGGTTGAGATTTCAGAACTGATCCACCATAACAAAGCTACAATCAAGATATTAATTTCATGATCATACTATATGCGCTGCACGCTGCACTTTCAGTACTCACTCAGATACAAACTACTTGCAGCTGATATGAATATAAAAAGCTTTTGGTGCGACATCAGAATAAAATCAATACAGGGTATGCAAGCTTCTACACAGAACATAGTGATTTGTTAAATAAAAAAAGCTGGAGACAAAGTAGAACCTTGTGGTACACCATAATTTATTTTGTTATACTCTAACCAACTTAAACCGGCAGTACACGTCTTATGGGAAATCGAATGAAAACCCCCATACAAATTGTTTATCCGCCTGTGAATTTCCAATTGCATCTGACGTGGATCCAACACGTGCTATTCTGAGTGTGCACTGCTTGGCTGGGGCTGCTGCTATTCAAAATTCAACCCCTATTAAATTGATATTCATTAAGAGTTACCATGTCCTTTTGGTAACTCGTTCAGCTGAAAGATTAGTGTTGTCGTGGAGTGTGGAGGTCTTGTTTTCATCTGAAGCATATCTTTTAATAGTCCAATTGACAGGTCGGAAAAACTGGGTTTAGGTGGAACAAAGTTAATGAAACTTGGTGATTTTGTTCAGGGATAATTAATTAATATTTTTTTATGTTTTCGACCTCGAGGGCCCTGTGAAAAACTGCACATTTTTTGACCTTGCTCAGGTTTTCCTACGTCAAAAGCATATTCGACTTTTTTGTAGAACGCTAAATTTTCTACAATTTTGTTAGAACGAAAATTATTGTTGTTTGTCAACTCGTTTCCGAAATATGGCGCTTCAAAAAATATTTAATTTTTCAAATCGATACAAAATGGCAAACATTTTTGTAAAATTACCTGTGTTCTTGAGAATTTTTTAAGAATTGGAAGATTTGTATTTTTATAAGTTTTGTGTTATTTATATTTTAAATTTGTATATTTTTTTATGCAATTTAAAAAAGGATGGTAACCCTACATATATATTCTTTCAGATTTTCCTTATTTGAAATGCTTACTACGGAAACCCTGTAAGAGCATTTGTATACAAAGCACTTACGAAAAACAAAAGAGTGCAAATGAGAGACACACATGACACATCCCTTTCTTCCCTGTACTGCCGATTTATGTTGAACAGAGTATTGGAGCTGATATGTGATTTTGAATTTTATGAAAAAGGAACTTAATGAAGTCATTTAGATACGACGCGACGGCTTGCTGACGATAACTACTCGTATTAAGTCCAAAATTTCACACTCAAAATGTTTTCGTCCCCAAAACTAAGTTCAAACTTTGATCCCTTTTTTTTTATTTGAATATTGTTTTTTTTTTTCAAGAGTTATTTAGCGAATCATAAACGCTTGAAAGCTCTTCAAAAACAATCACTTGGCTAAAGAACATTGTGGCCAAATGGCAATCGAATAAGTTCAATTTTAATTCAAGTGACATTTGAAAGGATAAAGTAGAATGGTTTCTAACAATTGAAGTCGAAAGGAATCATCTCTCCATATAAGATTTGCAGAAGTCATTAAAACAGATGCTGAAAGCCGAGAAATCAAATTTTTTTTTAGCATTTTTGGTACTTCGATAGACTTGTTGATGTTCTAACCAAAAAACTAAAAATAGTTGAAAGCAATAAACATACTCGTATAATATAAAAAAACAACCGGAAACTTTCAAAATCTCAACACCAAAAAAAAAAAAAAACTGAAATTAAACTTACAAACCCCTTTCAAAACAACACTTTGTCATATAGCTTTTTCAACACTCTTGAACATAAGTCAAGTAAGCCAAAGTGTCAAAAAGTGACACAACTCTGATTAAGTTGAAGAGCAATCTACTCAAACTGTCATTTTCTAACAACTTCCCTATCATTATTATTCGGTTGAAGACACAATGTCATTAAGGTTGTGTTTTTCTTAATGCAGTGTAGCAAGACTATTTTTCTGCTTCCTTCATCACTTAATTTTCCCTCCTCCAACTCAAGATAAATAGTCTGAAAACTTTCAGAAGGTTTTGACGAGGAGCAAAAAAAAAAAAGTTCCCACAGAGTCAGAGTGCATATTAAATTGTTTCTATTTAATCATTTAATGTGTATGCACGCGATTTTCGGCGAGGAAAAAAGACCTACATCCTACATACATCCATCTTGAATTTTTGTACAAAAAAAAAGCTAAAAGATATTCACTTGAAAAAACAGAGCACGTCTCATGACTTGGTTCGGCTAAATTGCTAAATCATTGCTCTCGCATGCCATCCATTTGCATAGTCCCAATGTAGTCATAGAACATTCAGATTTTTCCTCGATATACTAGATGACTCTTCTATACTGCCACCACCAGCCACCACCACTACTACCAACTATACTAACCCCATTTCTATATGCACAATCGCCTCCAATAGAGTTGGAGATGAACCAACGTCGACGAGACAACTCACAACGAGTAGGTACTGCCATGAATAATTGCCGCAATAAACCAAATCTTCAACGAAAAAAGCAGTTCGAAGGATAAAAAGGCAACTACAACAACAATAGAAAAAAATCCTATGAAATCTCTTTATTAGACGAATCATTCAGATTCAAAACAGAGGAAGACCTTCACGTCCTCACGCTCGGATCGGGTTGTTGTGGAATCTATCTTTTATAGTAGGAGCAGCGTTATAATTTTTTTTTTCTCATCTGTCGTAAGCTCGTCGTCCTTCAGATTTTCTGCGGATTTCTATTCAAAAACAAATTGAAGGAAGGAAGTATTGGCTTCAATCGGGCTCGACTTTGAATCCCACGCGTCTTTGGAATGCTTTTGTTATGTAGATACTAGATACCTATCTATACTTCTTGTATTTTGAAAATCCTTTTGGACACAAACTACAGCTATTGGCATTCATTCTAGTCACGTTTTAGATTGAAGGAATACATCACTATTGGAAGAGATATCACCTCGTGTTCATCTTTCCCATGGGTTTTACATCACAGCGAGGACGACCTGTGATGTATATGTATGTATGTAGGTATTTGTACATCTATAACTATGCAGATATCATTCTGATTCTATTTATATCCATCCTGTGAAAGGACCACAGATACGACTGCATTTGTTCGTAATTTTGTATTCATTTTCTGAGAAAAGACTAACTGAATTGCATTTTGAAAACGCGCAACGTAACGTTACCCTCATGGATAGAGGATAGTCAATGTACCGTGAACCTATCGGGGAATACGTATAAAGTCGATAGTGGCGCCCGGGCTGCGCCGCTCCACGCCGTTGAGGGCGCCATCTGGGACTCAGACAGGACTTAGATTTTCTGACACATAAAATAGCTCGGATATACCAGATACCATATAGAAAAGTAGACGTTATTCCTTCCCATGGAGTTCCACTATAAAAAAAAATCTAACAGCTCTCGCGCAGTATCGCGATTGTGGGAGATAAATTACCCTCTGCGATATTTGAATTTGTCGGATGCGATTATCGTATGGCATTTCTTTTTTGCTGTTGTTTTCCCCATTTTCCACCGATTTTTTTTTTTTTTTTTTTGTCGTTGTCGATCTATCAGTCTATGTTTATAGCTTAAAGGATATAGAGAGAGGGAGTTATTCTGACTTCTATACGACTATAGGAGTTGGTATTGTGTGTTTTTGCCTCCCCGCAGATGTGTCAATTTATTTGTCAATTTAGACAATCATAGTCGGTATGTATGATGTTTGTAAAAATATAGGACGACCGTTGCGTCTCCCACTGTCGTTGTCGCTATATGGAAGTACAGTGGGGGAATTTATTATAATACTGTGGAAATTGCAATATATATCATTTGGAAGGACTCTTCTCTCAAGGAGAAGACATGAGGTTAAAAAAAGAAGGCAAACAACGAACAACAAAAATAAACATTGACATGCTAAGAACGTACAACATACCTACTTGGCTTTAGGAATTTTGACAGTTCATGGTTTATGTTGAGTTTAATAGAGCAAATTATATTTTATTGAGACATTGCGGTATGTGTTACATGGAATATTTTAAGGATCACATTATGCATACCAGATAGAAAAAGGGTATAACCCTAACTGTGTAGGTATAGGTGGTATAATATAGGAGTTTTGTATACGGTATACCGTATACAGCATACAAAACGAAATTGAACAACGTCTCTTTAACTTGAGAATACACGAAGAGTGCTTATTTTGTGCAAAATAATGGACTCTTTAGACAGGTTATTGAGTGTTTATTAAGGAGCAAGGAAGTCCTTTGGTGGAAGATATTGGGTTATGAGCATATAGGTAGGTAAATATTTATTAAGTGACAGTCAAGATGTTTGTTGAGGAGATTTTGGATTATACAAGCACATAATTTGTATTAAAATGCATGACTTCATTAGACTTGGGTACAAATTGATATGATTTAACGGTACATTTTTTTTTGCTGGTTTTGTCCATTTTTCAGTTTAGTTCTGCAAACATTTATGAGTTCTATGACAAGGTTCAAGGTTAGTCGTTAGATTTATTATGATGCCAGGAAAAATATAGAACAGTTTACTTGATTTACTTTTTGTTAAGTATTAATCCCACATCTGAAGTAAATGATTTAAAGAGACAATGCAAGTCTTAATTATGTGTCTTTGTTAGACTTCTTATAATGTGGACAAGTAGCAAGTATTTTAAGTCTACTTAAGCCCAAATGTCCACACCTCATCACAGATTTCAGAAAAGACGCAGGAATTCGATGTTGAGAATCGCTAAAGACAAGGCAATGCGCTTTTATGAAACCTCTTATAGATACTTTTTGAGGCAATCACAGGATATTTTATGAACTAAACTAGCTGTCAAACATAACTTCAAATATAATAATTGCTGTATATTCGGGCGAAGAGGGATAATATTAGTCTCTCATACTATGAAAGGTCCTTATGACCCTGGTCCTTCTATATCGGCAGAAGCATGATGGCACCTGTCACAATCTGATTGGCTAAGGTAATTGCAAGACCCCATCTTAGGTGGCGTGATCGAAAAAAGAACAACCTCAACCACGTTGTGTGTATTACTGTAGGTAGCTTACTAAAGACAAGACTAGCTGCCGGGGTATTTTGGTTGAGGACGCTGGTCCCCAATTTACTGTATGCCCCACCTGAAATAAATTAATATATTTGTGAAGCCGTTTTGCAGCTTGTCAGCCTATATCTTGGGAGCTTATTTTGAAAGTTTTCTGTTGACGCTATTCCACGGTCAAAATTTTGAGTTCAAAGTTCAAACTGACATCTTCCTATTTGTCTATTATTTTCCATAGTTTTGAAAACACCGGAAGAGTTCTATTCCCAACTTATTTTTACGCCTTCTGTCTGAAAGGCTTTCTTTATGGAAGTACAGATCCTGGTTAGTTCTGGAATCCTGTCTATTCATTCGATTACCATCAGCCTACCTGCTACAGATCATTCCTTCAGCTTTCACCGGTGTACTGCCGTGAAATAACGAAGACTGTAACGAAGTTACACATTTCCTTCACTGCCACCGACCGCCGCCGCCCCGGTCGCAACGATGATTTTGTTATAAAAACCATCAAAAGACGACCACCGCTCCAATCATAATGATGAGTGCATCAGCCATCGACCATCATCACCGACCGCCACCGACCGCCGTCACAATCACCACGACGATTTTTCACAACGTTAAGTGTATATCAGAGACCAGCCAGTGACGCAACACAACCATTGTCCTCTATGGGAGCAAAACCGACCACCCCTCCGCCCCGTACCGCTGATTTGGACTACCAACAAACTCCGAACATATATATGATAGTAACCAGCAGAAACATCCAACAAACAGAAGAAATTATTTTAGTACAAGTATTTTTAGTCTTTATTATTATAATTCACACTTCCTTAGTACTGAAATATTCCATAAGTATAAGCAGAATTTGTATGGAAAATCAGACTCGAACTCCCAGCCATTGGTATACGATTCTATTTAATAGAATACCGGGAATAAGAGATCTCGAATCATTAGGTCATCCGTTTCTTGTCGTGGGGTTGCTGCAGTTGTAAGCTTTACCACAGGCCAAATTTAGTAAGGTTCGATTATTGTCGTGGAGCGCTTCCTATCAAGGAATCTCTACAGACCAAATCAGATTATTGTCGTGGAGCGCTTCCTATCAGGAATCTCTACAGACCAAATCAGATTATTGTCGTGGAGCGCTTCCTATCAGGAATCTCTACAGACCAAATCATATTCTTGTCGTGGAGGGAACTCCACAGACCAAATTAGTAGGAATCGCTTATTGTCGTGGAGGAAACTCTACAGGCCAGATTGTTAATCCGCTTCTTGTCGTGGGGCTGCTGCATTGATAAGCTTCACCACAGACCAAATTTAGTAGCGTTCGTTTCTTGTCGTGGAGCGCTTCTTTTCAAGAATCTCTACAGTCTTAAAACCGATAATTGTCGTAGAGGCAACTCTACAGACCAAATATAGTTGGAATCGTTTCTTGTCGTAGGGTAAACCCTACAGGCCAAACTAGTTAAGCTATTGTTGTTTAATACTATATTATACGTTAAATTATTAATTTAGTTTTATTGTTAAGTCCGTACGTATATGAAGTAACCTGTTAGGAATATTTTGGTAAGTAAAAAACATTGTTATTTCGAAGTTCAACACTCTTCAACCCTGAATTTTCGCTTTCTTTGGGAACAACCCTGGACTTCGACGAGCCTACCTCAGCCTAAGTATAAAAAAGCATCACAAGACCTTAATATTACAAACTTCCAAAATTCGATTCAATGAAGGTCCTGACGAAGAAACATATGGAAGATGCTTATGAAGAAACCTGCCTGCTAATTAATGATTACCCTACGCTGATAGTATCCAGAGGTCACAGCTGTCTAAGAGGGATATCAACAACTCTTACATCAACAATGCTTCCGTGCCCATGTCGACGGATTAAGATTAAGCATCATAGACAAAAAAAAACACAAAAATGACGTACTTTCCCTTGTTCGTTATTGCGTAACAGTGACGATGGGAAATATTCGGCATCGTTTCGTCTCGGAAGTTGGTGCTATTTTGCTCGGCGGTTATTTCACTGCACATCATTAGACGTAGGATTTCATTTGACGTTCTACAAACTATAATTAGACCAGGTTTCACGTCCCGGACCTGAAGATTTTTAGCAAAAAAATCAATTAAGTACTGTTTTCGGTCAGTGGTTTCAAGATAACTTCATCAGAAATGGCGATGTCTTACAAAGCATGTCCTCTCAAACGGATTTTATTTAACAAATACAGTCCATTCTTTACAAATAACCCGACCTAGTTAGTCTTCCTTGTTGTTGGTTTTACTCAAAATGTAGGTTACTTCAATATAATGACAAACAACCACTTAAACTTTAACAAACGTTATTTAACAAGCAATTTATCAAAGTGAAACAATTATTCTAGCTTAGTAAAGTATCCCTTTGAAACTTTTAACAAAAAAAACTTCTTCAAACAGAAAACTTTGACTTCCAATATCAAAAAAAAGAAAAGGAACAATATTCTGCAAACTACGAGGACCCTTTTCTAACAACTCTAATCTCAAACAAATTCGAAAACAAAAATTCCTTCACCGTCCATTCCCCCTAAATAAAGAGAGAAACAAAAATTGTATCTTAAGCCTTTTTTCCTTTCAATTGCATGAACACGAAACCACAAAAAATTACATCCAATTTCCTATCCCAAGGACAAGGGAGTGAAAGAGAGAGAGAAATCCTGGCAGAGTAGGTAAGTACAAAAAAAAAAAAAAACGTTATAAAAAGGAATAGCTTCCATTACACTCAATTGACAAATCTTGAGGGATATTCAAACATCCTCGGAATTATTTCTTTCTTTTTTTTTTTACTTTCTGTCGTATTTCATTTTTTTGTGTTCATACCGTTCGTCGTCCTGTGACTTGTGCTATAGTTATAGAGACTCTGCCGTCGTTGGTCGTCTTCCTTCATACTTAATCCTGTTGGCCAATGCAATTGAGCTTATTCATGGGAAAAATTCCATTATTTTCTCAAGTACGGGAACAAATAAGGAAAAATGTGTTCTCAACGGTTGGTTCTACGGAATAAAACGAAAACGAAAACGAAATATAAAATACAAAACCACAGGATTTCCTTTTGGCCCCCGATGGCGGTTATGTCAATTGTAGGATTAGTTTATTTCTGAGTCCTTTTCGCTATCAAACAGAGCATCGACGACGTCTTCATATTAACCTAGCAACCTAGCAACCCATCGACCCACTCTTGGAATAGGATATGGCCCTAGTTTTGCCTCTTGTATGGTGCTGTCCAGTGCCTAGTGCCACTGCAAGGACCTATGAATATATATACCTATCTACCAACCCGTACTGGTGCGGGTACCATTTTCTGTTTGGTCAGTAGATTTAGTGGATGGTCAGTAAATTTTTCGATGAATATATAAATCCTTTAGATGAAGAGTCTCTCTGTCGCTCATTCCCAGGATCTTTATACTCGTACTATATAGGCAGGTCCTCTAGAACCACTGTTTTCTGTTCTCTTCTTTTTTTTTTTTTTTTATTTGAAGAAGATATTCTGATCCTAGATATTTTTCGTCCACAAAATGTGCACTCGGCTGAAGCTAAAATTAGGTTAAGCATTTTATTTTTGGTACGCTTTGTTTGTTTGCTCTTTGAAAATTTATATTTAAATTTGTACAAGCTCACTTTGAGTTATTTTTTTTTTATTTAGACTTTAATTTTTTTTTGTTTCGTTTCGTGTGGCTAAAACGGGAGGCTGACGGTAATGTTCATAAATCCCTTGGTTTATTGTATAATGAAATTATATTTTGTGTGCCATTGCTATTGTAGTAAAATATATAACCCAATTTCCGAAAGCTAAGGAGCCATAATATAACGAGAATGGATATAGATGGACAGTGATATTGTATATATAGGCGTAGGTTCTACACGACAACTGTACAGAGTATACAGGGTGGTTTGGCTGATGTGCCATTAGGCTTTTTCAAATAAATTTTCTTATCTGGAAACATCACTTTTCCATCGTGTTATCCTGTCCTGTTCTGTCCTGTCCTTGTCGGCCCTCTTGTTTTATTTTCGCCCAAGAGTCCTTCAAGGTACAACTACGATTTTTTTTTCATTTCTGGTAGGCATTCCTTTTAAATTTTAAGAGGGATGTTTTCAATCTTCATTATGAATAAATGCCAGAGGTGTGAGGTGTTCTATATTAACTGAATTTTAGATCCTTCGTCCTAACTACCATGCTTTTTATCTTAAATAATAGGAAGAATGATTTTCTTGGACATTTTTAGTTGGGGAAATTACCTACTTTTGTTTGTGTTTGTGTTTGAGAGAGAGTGCCTTTGTGTATATTGCTTTGAATTGTGGTGGCAATTCCATCACCGTACCACACCACACCGCCCCGCACCGCACTTCATCTGGTCTCAATGGTATTTGGCATCATTTAGGGAATTCGAGTTAGTTTCTTTTTTAAGGATAATTGAAAGCCTACATTGAAAGTATTTTAGGCAAACTATACATAAAGACTGAGTAAAGTGCTCTTCATATTATATACAATATGGCCAATGTTTTGACTTGAATAACCGATGGGTAGCTATTAATTTGAATTTCTCGAAATTAAATGAGTTTGTTGGATTTTTTTAAGAAGGACATTTTTTTTTAGATAGAAAAAAATAGAAACACATTTATTATGGACTCTAAAGCTATTATTTAATTTGAGTGAATGTTGGAGATTTATAGTTGTTGAAGTACATTTTTATAGATACTTCTCGATCTGAGTGAAATATTTATTTCAATTAAGATTGAATATAATATATATGAGAAGATGGACTTTTGTTTGATAGTTTCGTTGGATTTTAAAAGGATCTAGGCATTTCTCTACTAACAGAGGGTCATTTTGGCCGAAAAAATGTCTCAAAGATTTTATTGATCGAATTAATCCAATAAAGTAATTTGTATTTTTTCTTGAACTGAGATAAATACATTTTATAACCAACAAACAATGGAGTAAACTTAACAATGCTTAACAAAATCTGTTTAAAGCAGGGGATTGCTTCCCAGGGGACTGTTAAAACTAACGAAATCTCATGATATCGTAAATATTATTGAATTATTGGAATCCCCAAGAAATTCTAAAGAAATGAAATCAAACAGTAATAAATTCGATATTAAAAATAAAATAAAAAAAGGAACTCACCCAGAGGACTGTGATTCGAACTAGTTTTTGCGTGTGGTTGTCCGCTTGAATAGGTCGCGCTACATAAAACGGAGATGGCGGCCTAAAATATCGAGGGAGCAAAATCAACACTAGTAGCTTTCTATTTCATTCAAATCATCGCGCGGAAATGTAAAAGGATTTCATTGGTATAGCATTGTATTTATAGTTAAACCGGGGGACGGTGTTCAAAATTTGTGGACAAACTTTGTCTCAATTTTATACAATCTTGTAATGGGAACAGGGCCCAAGACACGACCAACGTCATATACGCAATATGACAGCCGTGAAAAACGTCAATCATCATCCAACGTGCTTTGAGCGCGTAACCTCACATACTCGTGACATTCAGCTAGCCTTGGTTACTCAGTTTTATATTGTATTACTCTTTAACTGAATTCTTAATAAAACAATTGAAATCAAACTTATATGTATAAATAACGCGTTTGATTTACAAATCTATAATCAATATTAGCCATAGCTGAAAAGTGAAGTTTGTAAATACATGAACAATAAACTACAATTGTATTAAAAAATATTACTTAACAATTTACTTACAATGACTTGCATTTAAAATAATTTATTGAATTGGTGACCAACCAGGGGACTGTTCTTTCAGTACTTAGAAAATCGATATTATAGTGATGAGAGAAACGTATATAATTTATATATATTTATATTTATATTTATTAATTTTTAAAATCAAAATTACAAAGTTTTAAAAAAAATGTCAGTTAGTGGAGAAATACCCATCTACTCGTATATTCAGTTGAAAGTAATTTAGTTTTTTTTTCCCCATTTTTTTTTTATTTTCTACAAGTTGATGATATTAACAATGTGGGATGTCTTACTTAATTTCCAAGAAGCTGAAAAGCCTTAAAGGCATCTTAACAATTTCATTGCGAAATTCGCAAGCTTATTACAATTTTTTTTTCTTATTCCAAATTATACGAAAATTAAAGAAAACTGAACTCTTTTATTTTCTTCGACAAATGACGGTATTCCGCAAGGTTAAACTCTTGGTCCTCTGCTTTTTTAAAATCTGCATCAACTACCTCTCTGAGGATCTTAAGTTTTGTAAGGGCATTTTGAATGCAGGCGATGTAAAATGTACCTTAAATACCCAGTTGGTATTGTCAAGGAGGCTTTAGTTGTGGCGAGGGTTTTCCAGTGGGTCGAGTTTAAGAATTCGTTGCTTCAAAGTGACAGTTAAACGGCGGTGTACGATCTTGGTCCATGGAACACATTGCCTGATGTACTTAATGTACTATGAAAGGTTCCCTTATTTTCTTTAAACTTAATGCTTAATATTTATTTATTAGTCTCTCTTAAAGTTTTTCATTTTAACTCTTGACAGAAAAAAAAGGCTAACTGTTATACACTGGAGAAGAACAAATTTAATTTGTTCAAAAACGGCTACAACGATTTTAATCAAACTTTCTGTGTGCTGAATTTTAAAACAATCGTAGGTACTATTATTTTTTTTTAATTTAAATTAAAAAACATTACTTCCATTAAACTCAAAATCGAAAGATTTTTTGTCTTTTTTTCGTTTTAATTTTTCAGAATCAGTCGACCCGCTATTTTATTTTACGTGACGCTTGAATGAAAGAACAAACTGAAGAGTAAGCTACAGCCAATAGTTCTTATAGGATGGGGTAATGGCTGTTCCATGGTTTTCAAGCCTATCAACAGACATCTTTTGCACCAGGATAACCTCTCGTGCAACTTGGGTTCTCCGGCTTGGGTATGCAAAGTGGTCTAGTTAATAACTTGGCTTGCAATGTGCAACCAGTCTAGACAAAATAAAAAGGGTTTTTTCCTCTTTAACGCCTCATCAATTTTGAAATTTATTTTCGGTTCCAATGTTTTCAATTTCTGAAAAAAATCACCTTTGTCGGATGCCAGGCATATATATATCTGATGGGTATCTTCATGCTGAAGCAAGAGTGTTACTGAAAAGACAAGTCTTAGTGGACAGGTATTACAATTATTGTCTAGTAGAAAGAAGGTTTGAACAAATGCGTTTCCTAAACGTTCTAAGGCTTTGTACTCTGTAAACAGATGGCACATTAGCTCTATCGGCGTCATTACAGAAAACTGCCTTCTTTAATGACATTGATGAGCTGATGGATTTGGACATTCATTAATTCTATCTTGCGCTTCTTATAGGAAGCTCAAAATAGTTCCAAGCTTAAAAGTTCTTCGAGGATAACATCATAAACTTTGTGGTATTACAACGGTTCTTTCTAATACCAAAGTTTATATCCTTTTTCTGGCTGACAGCCACATTTAACCTGACCTGGACCTAACCGATTTGTGCAAAAATTTTATGCAATCATTGTTCTGTGACCACACAAGTGACACTTAAAATAAATACAAGTTTCAATTTTAAGTTTTCGAAAAACACTATTTTCCATGTTAAATATGTTTGAAAAAGGTTTTAATTTTCACAGCATCACACACAGTTCCTTTTCAACTTTATTTTGTCAAATTCACTTAGCTTATTGTGGTTGTAAGTATTTCCCACACACTTTCATATTCACGCCACAATAAACTTAATTAGGTACTACGTACACTTTGTTGTTGTTGTTTCTGGTCACAGCTTCGGGATGTTGAAGCTGTGATAAATCTGTCAGAGTTTCAACTAAGCTTCCAAAAACAACACACACACACAGAAACTATTGTAAGCTTCAACCAAAATTAAAATGATAAGAAGTTGCTTTTTCGGTTTAGCAATCTCCATTAAAATTTATTTTACCACACGTATAGTCAATTAATCGCAGCTGCAAATCTATAAATATATGGCAGTCATATCCCCTTGTTCTGTATATGGTTTCCTTTATCCAAGTGCTCCTTCCCCTCTATTCTATTTCGATTCCCGTTCCCCCGTTCCTATCTGAAACCACACAAAACTTTATTTCCACAATTAAACATGTCACACACATTCATGACCAAAAACTCAGTAAAATACTTTTTTCGGTTATTTGCTTCCACTTAGCTGTGAGCCACCCCCACATTTATATACCCCGTATACACCATGCCTCACAGGCGACGGACGCCTCAGCATCCAAACTCTTGTATAACAATTCTGGAATTTTAACAAGGATCACCGAAAAATATTTTCGACAGTGTTCTTGTTTTTGTTTGACCGAACAAAAACAAGAGGAATAAAATAAAATAAGTTTCCAGAATATTGCATTGCATTGTTCCTTTTATTCCACTTAGAGAACTCAACACACACACATATATACGTACGTATACCTATACATAGAAATTTCCTTCCTGAGGTGGCCTGGCCAGGCAATAAAGGAAGGACCACCCAGGAGGACCACAAACCAACGAACCTACTTAGCAACTCTATTGCGGATACTAATTGAGAGTTTTGCGAAACTTTGATTGCTTGTAATCGAAACCCGTATCCAAGGAGCACGAACATGGAGCACGGCATTGGCATTTATACACACATATGCAGCATTCAGGAGCTGAAACAGAGTAATAGTGTATACTGGCCGGGTTGAAGCGGCAGCAAGAGTAGGAGCAGCAGCAGCGAAGAACAAAAGTCCTTGACAAAGTCCTTCCTTTAGTTTTCTCTTGCTCGTCGATAGTTTTCTCGGATGTTTTTTTGTGTTGTTTTTTTTTTTTTCTTCGATAGGGTGCACGGATGTCGGCTGGCATGGGTACCGTATATATTGGCCGAAATGCTTACGTTTCGATATTTACCTTTTTGGTGGAAGTTATTTGTTGTACGTGACTTAAATGAATGTCGGTTTCGTTTCCATTCTATTGGATTCGATTTGACCCTTGGCGAAGGCGAAGGATGAAGGCGAATGAACGAATGGCGTATGTAATGTCGGAAGGATCCTTTTTATTTGTATTCACGATATTAAGTTGAAGTACGCAATATCACAGAAGTATCGCTTGAGTAAGTTTCCGCAATGTTTTCCGTTTTTCGTTTTTATTTATATTTTTTTGTTTCCTATTACTGCAAGGGGTGAGGGCGGGGGCGGGGTAGGTGAGTGAGTTTGTTTCTTTATTCTGCAACTATTGAGCACGAGGTACCCCAACCCTGTTTCTCCCAACAACAGGGGGTTAGATCCAGGACCACACTCGCGCGTACACTACACAGCCTACGCATGCTTCATGATGTAAGTGTGCTTTACTTTTCATGAAAAAAAGGCAAATTGGTGTAATTCCTTCTCATTGGCTATTTATGGATGGGGATTGGGGATGGGGAAGCATTTGAAGTAATTTCAATTCGGCTCGCAAGCTTCTGGAGCAAAGGCATTCTTTCACTTTTATGTCGTTTCAGTAATTTTTCTTTTGCTTCCATTTTTTTTTTTTGTTCATGTTGATGTCCTTAGCGGGTTGAGGGCATAGATTTAGCCTGGGTTGGGGGTCGCAAAATCTGTTTTGGTACAATGTTGTTATATTCATCAAAGTAAAAGTGGAAAATTGCCGGGAGGTTGGTTTGCTATAGCGTCTTGAATCTTGAATTCGAAAGCAATGGGGAACACTCTTGTTATTGAATGAAAATTTGAGGGACTCTTTTTTGTATATTTTGTTCTTTATTTAAGTTTCAGGTAATCGACGGAAATTGGTAATGGACTGTGCTCTAAATTGAGCTTGTTAGGCTGAATATTTATTCAACTTTTGTTGTTGTTGTTGTTTTTTTTTTTGCTTCCAAATTGAGGCAATTTTGGAAAGCTCTTTAGAATTTGATTTTTGTGTAAGTTCCCGTCACACGTGGCCAACTACACGACGACATCGAGGGCGACGGTGTGTCGGCTGCGCAAGTGGTCAAAACAGTATGGATTCTTTTAATTTGATTCGATAACGATGAGTATGGGCATGGGGGTACTCTCTCCGACCCCTAAATGTGTTTTCCTTTTTGACAACTTTGTTAAAGTCTTACAAGAGCACCGAACCTTAGCTTATACATTGAGATGATGTACATTGATAAGTAAATCTTTCTTAAAGAGGGTCTTTTTTTGGATGGGATTTAGGAGTATATTTGATTTTTATTTGTTTCCTTGATTTGTATAAGGAGTATAAGAAGAGCATATTCCTATATCTCGGGTTTGAAGCCAAAAAAAATTATGTACATACATAGCTTTGAATCTTATGAATACAGGAATAAAACGGTTTTTCAAGGTAAATTACTTTTAAAGGGCAATAGTTGTAGCATTACTTGGTCAGGATTTGGTTTGAGGTCGCACAAGCAGCTTAATTTTTTTTAATAGGTGAGGGTTCGGAGATTTGAGGTAATACATTCAAAACACTAAATACCTGGTTGAAAAAATTTGAAAAAAGTTGTGGTATGCATATATTTTTTTGTTTTTTTTTTTTAGTTAAAGTTGAAAAATGAAGTATTGCTTTAATTAAAGTAGGGGAGAGTGGCCTATAGTTGCCCCCTACAGGTTAAATGGCACACTTGCTAGAAAACTTAAAATCGAACATGTTTTGTGAACACAGCTCTTTAGTTTGTCAAACATCACTGATACAAACGAAATGTTACCAACTTCAAGTTGTTATTTAAAATTTGACAGGTCAAACTGTGGCTTGGCTTCACCAAATGATGACAAAATTTTTTTTAATTTTTAAAGCTCTTAAATTCCTTAAAAACATTGGATTTTGTAGAAGGAAGTAAATGTATGTAAGTATAAAGTATTTCTTATTATTTTAGCAAAATCAGTTGCCATATGGGTATAGGTTTAAGTTTGTTTAGTCTTAAATGTTAAAGAAAAAAAAAATACTAAACGGGCAAAATGGCCTCCTCAGTACTTAAACAAAACAGCATAGTGCCATTTAAGGCAAGCAAAAATGGTTGGAAAGTATCAACGTTCGACTATCATACAGTCCTGGATGGGGGACTTCATGTCAAAAGCACTCGGAGTATAGTTAAAAAAAAAAAAAGAAATGAGCTAGACTAAGGCCGCCAAATCATTTGGAGTACCAATTTCTATTTATAATTGTTAACTTTGTATCTGTTTTTTTTTTTTTTTTTTTTTTTTTTTTTTTGATTGAAGTAATTTGAAATGAATTTTTGATTTTTATTTTTTTATTTGAGTTTTGTGTGTTGATTTTCCTTTAGTCATGATCAATTGTCAAACGTTATTGACAAGACTTTGAAAAGATATAACATATAAAGTTGTAGCTGAAATTTAAGATGAGTTATAACCCTGGGCCTCTACTAGAAATAAATGATTGCAAGAAATGTGTCATGTAGTCAATATTTCTGGTGGAGTCCCCTTATGTCTGGATTTTTGATGTTTTTAGACATAGATTTCTGTATTTATTTCTTGTCTCCGAAGAAGAAATAAATTCGGAAATAAATCTGACATTTCATGATATTCTAAGTTCATTGAACATAAACATATCAAACAAATCGTCTAATCTTGTTACATATTTTGACATTTTAATGATTTGTTCTTGCATTAATTTTTTTGTTTGTTGATTATTTGATGTTTTTTAATTGTTTGCATTTTATTGACATTCTACAAAAAAAAAATAGTCTCTTTCATCCTAATGAAGGATGTCTTGTAGCAAATGAGAATGGATTCACCCAAAAATTGTGTTTTTGTTTCCTTTTTTTCGTATTCAGCTTCTTCTAATTTTTCTAGAGCCTGAAGCGCTAAAATAAAACGACGAGATCCACTCGGCCAGATCATGACAAAGAATGAAATTTCATTACATAATTTGCCCACATAGTACAGAAATATAAATTTCAGAAATAATGTCTGACATAATGTCCGAAATAAATATTGCTCGGGGAGGTGCAGGCTAAGACATTTTCCTTAGGGGGGCCGTTTTAGGTCACTTTCTCCTAAAATCTACCTGTCCATTATTGCACTGTTCCAGTGGAATAGATAATGACAAAAGTTTTTTGTGGAACAATAAACTCAGAGATCTAGACTTCACATTCTGTTTTGTAACGAGATTCTCTTATATATATGTAGATAGGAGCTCCAGAACAATTTGGTCAAAATGATATCGCTAGAATTCCGCATCCATTTTTCCATACTTCATCCAAAAAAGTTTTTTTTTTTGTTCTGAGATCGCGATAGTAATAATTTAAATGCTTCGTCCAATTAAATGATCTTTCACGTGGTTGTCTCAGTTTGTTAAGCATCGCGAGTAGGTTTTTTTGCTTTTCTAAGCGTGAAATTCATGGCATTTGCTGTTAAACGTTGAACAGGTCAAAGGCTTGGACAAGTCCCATAGCATGCTTATTAAAGTGAAACTTTTTTTCCATTGCCTCAAATTTTTCGTTCATCTTTCGCACGTCACCGTCGTCGCAATATGGCGGCGCCGATGGCTCGCATCAGTTGACCATGTAGAATTTATATTCTCACTCATTCGTGCATGTGCTCCGCGGGTATTAGTGTTTTTGATCAGTGTATTGATGTAAATGTTTTTGTTCACTTCATCGTGATGGACACTGGTACAGCTAGTGAGTTAAATGACCCGCTAAACAAGAGGAAAACCAAGACAGTGCGAAATGCCAATGATAAAAAAAAAAAAAAAATCACTTGGTGGTTGTGGTTTCATAAAACCACATAATTTTTTTTATTTCTTGGCCCTGGGTTTGTATGGATAGCACATAGAGTCCAGAAAATTAAGAAAAATTGTGTCGTCACTTTTAATTAATTATTTTTGTGTGAAAAGAATCATCTGTCAAAAAGTTTTATTATATACGTCTACGAGCATTTTCGTCAAAATTAATTAAACACTGTTTTTGCGAGAAAAAACTATCAAGAAAACCAAACCAAAGTCTGACAAATATTATGGTTACTTTTCGTCATCGGTTGGAACCATTTACCACTGGCTTTCTCAATTTCAGTGCGGTCGTTAAAGCATTTGTGACGTCGAACGTTCTGGTGACATACGGCCAAACCCCTTGAAGTAATGGCCGCTTCATACGGCCTTTTGACACAAACATTATATGGTTGTATGACAGTTTTGCAAAGTTATACATCCGTGAAAATTTGTATTTGTGATTTTAAGACGATTTAACAAACAGAACTGTGTTTTATTGGTATCAAAATAAAGATAATGAATTTTAGAATTTTTTTAATGCAAAAAATACTTTATATTTATTAATACTTCGCTTAAAATCCAATTTATTTATTATTTAAATGACAGAACTCGATTTCAATGAACAGCTGATTTTCGTCCCTGGTATATATGGGAACACAATCGTTTCACTGGATGGTGTTCGATTCTCATTTTGTTTTTATACATCAGTTTTACTTTAAATTATCAACTCTACCTTTCAGTGATGACTATTTTAATGATAGTTATAATCGACCTGTAAGATCATAACTTAAAATATGGTGCTATGCCGCTTTGGTGTCCAACTGTCATGGCACCTACATAGACCTCATTATATTCCTTTAATATCGAAAGGGCGATTACAAGTCTGAAGTATTTTTTTTATCGCGGGATCGTGTTAATTTCATGACCCAAAATCAATTTCCCCAACAAGGATAAAATATTTCGCTGCGCAGTATTAAATAAAAATAGAGTAAAACACTTCAAAATTAAATGAATCCTTCAAACTTAATTTTCTCAGAAACAATGGAAACAATCAATTCGTCCATTTCTTTAAGTTTTTCATTAAAACAAATCACTTAAACGCTCATGAAAAAGGTCTTCGATTTTAATTTAAAGTGACAAATATTTTCGATACAATATCGCGATGGACTGATTTTTTTTTTTGGCTGTATTTTGCTGAGTCCTACACTTCCTTGTATCTTTTTTTACAATAAAATATCGCCTCTGTTCTTATGCGGCGCGCTGCGCTATCCTATCTGGCAAAATCAATTGAGTAGATAAAAATGTCAATTCCTTTCTGTTTTTGTTGTGTGCCTATTTTTTTTTGTATTCAGTTTTGTATATGTACATACCTCCGTAAATGTAGAGTTGTTTGAAAAATGTTTTTGTTTTATACGACAATCGATGTGGCGATATTGCAATATTGTCCGCATGTTTAATGGAACAAGCAAACACGAAGAAAAAACTTTCCCCCAAGGAGAATTTATTCAATGAACAATATTTTTTCCTGTGTGAATTTTATTTATGTTGTGAACATTTTGGAGAGGCGTTTCTCTCAATTTCCAAATTAACCTATAACTCCCCCGCGATTGCATACGCCATTTCCCATTCCCATCGTCCCATCATTGAAATTGAAGTCGCAATTTTACTGCCACCACACGGACCGCACTACCGCACCGTGCCGTTTAAATGTTTTTTTTTTTTTTTTTTTTTTTTTCAAAAACATCCTTGTACACACCTCCCACCCGACTCAATTTCCGACTAAAAATTCAAATATTATTTTATTGTCGTCTCTATTGCTTTGAACTGTACCTAAATTATTTTGGAATTAACAAAGAAAAAAAATATATATACATATATTTCCTGTGATTAAATTTAATTCACTTACCGTTAAGGGATATCACAAAAATGAGAAAACTCTCAAAAAATATCCTGGCTATATCCTTCACCATAACTATACTCAAATTTAACTGCAAATTGGAATGTCACGTAACTTTTACATTTTTCTTCTTTCTTCCTTCGTCAACTTGAACAATTATTCGCGAAGAAGAAGTCCTTGATGTTCTTAGTTAAGATATAAAGTTGTTGTTGTTGCTGTATTTGTATTTGTATAGGTAGTTAAGATTGTAGTACGATTAGTTGTATTATTATTTTTTTTTTTGCTGTTTGATGTTCAGCATCAGAAGTTCATTCAGAGTGATGAAACTTATCTAAGAGTATATTGTCCTTCTTTTAGTCCTTGTTCGCCGTTGTAGTGTCTTCGGTTCAATGGAATATTTTGTGTCTGCAATGGCAAATAGGATAAGATAAAACTATTTTAATATAAGATTCAAGCCAATGAGATAAGAGCGAGCACAACACAAGAGAGTTAAAAGGATTTTAGTTTTAAGTTTTTCAAAATTCCTTGAAGAAATCCCATACAATCAGACGAGAAGGCCTCAATTTAGCATTCATTAAGGAGACAGGTCTGGATTTAGGATTCTCGAGCCTATCTTGATACCAAGAACTACCCAAAGTGTTTTTAGATGAGGCCGAGTTCATATGTCGGATAACGTTTTTTTTTTGGGGTTAAATGTAGCTTATGTCCCTTTCAACAACTCTGGCAACATTTTATGATCATGGGTTGAGTAAGGTGAAATAGCTTAACAAAGAAACACCCACAATCACATTCGCATTTAATATAATTGTTAGGATATTCTGCCCCTCTGATGTTTCAGTTTTTTTTTTACAAGCAACCAGTAATTATTAGGAAATAATATATAAATCCTTAAATTTTGCACAAACATTTTTTTGAGGTTTTAAAAAAAAAATTTAATTTTTTTAATTTTTGTTTTTTCCAAAAACTGTTTGATGTATTTTTTTTTAATTTTATTTTTCTGGTAAAAACTGCAGAGTGCTAGAAGTCAACTTATTGCGCCTTGTAAAAAAAAAAAAAAAAAAAAAAACATTCGCCCTTTTTTGTAATTTGAAACAGATTTTCGAGGTCCGGCCCTGGTAGCAGGAATGAATATTGCACAATAAACTATAAAGAATCCCCAAAGCCAGCAAAAAAAAAAAAGAATAGATTTCTTTATTTTTCTGCAGTTTCTGCTATTTATCTCAAAAATAGTCTCGGAGCTAAATTGTTGCATGATGTTGATGGGGGTGCTATATAGCTGGCTCCATAAGAATTAGTTTTCTTTTGAACTCTTCCAAAGGAACCACAGCACAGTTTCTGTGAAATTGAATTGGCAGATTTGTGTGTTTCTTTGCCTTTGATAATATTTTGTCTGATTGCTGGGGCTAAAGTATAGAGGAACTTTTTGTCAAGAACATTTATCTACCGAAGATTCTATCAAATTGCCTTTAGGTGTAGTAGAAACACGATTTGAACATAAACAAGGATGTGGGAGTATACGCATCTGGAATTTGTTCTGCTTTTAGTTAAAAGAAAAAAATTCAAACACAAAGATACAAAGATCCTGATTCAAAATGCAGACAACGTATATTGTCGTTGTTGTTGTTGTTTCTGCTGTCGTCGAAGTTGCAGTCATAAATATGAAAATTTATTTTGTGTTTATTAGTAAGGTGTCCAGGAAGAACATTCCTGGAAGCACTTTTATTGTGCTTTGTTGTGATATATTGTCCTTGAGCTGTTGTTTTTTTTTTGCCTTATCCAAGACGAATATAATATGAAAACACGAGTCTTCGTCCTTCTTCATTTTTTTTTTTGATGTGGAAAAGCGGCTGAAGAAATTTTTATACGAGGGAATATTTTATGCTTTAGGCACACTGGAACTGGATGTGCCTACACGTGTAAGAGATGCCTAAATGTCTTGTAGCATATTCATGAAATGGCTTTCATGTTAGATTTTTGGGGGTTGTCCTTTATTGGTTTAGGGACGAGCATGGGTTACGATGATATGAGCGTTAATGTTATATATGTATGTATTTTTTTTTTTTTTTTGCTTTGCATCTAATGGTGGAGCCAGATGACAAATAATTTCTTCAGATTAGGGATGGTTATTGCTTTTTTAGTGTCATGAGTGAATATAACGACAATGAATCCATTAAATTGGCGTTTATTTTCAAAAAGTCTGGCAATGTTTGATTCTGAGAAAAAATATACTTGGGAGACAACAAAAACGCATGACCTTCTGGCCTTTATGAAGGAACTTAAATTTATATTTTGTCTGATGATGCAAAATGCTAACACTAAGTAGTTCTTGAGTGGATTCAATTATGTAAACTTTTTTCAACTTGACGGAAAAATTCAAGCTTTAAAAAACAGCTTTTAGAAACTAAATTAAGTCAAAGTGTTTGGGTCATAAACTGAAACGGGAGTTGTTAAATTTTTGGATTTCCTCAATCGTCTCAGATAAACTGACTTCGACCAAGAACGGTGACATTGAGTGCGAGATTTTATCATAATCCAAGGTGTACGGCTGAGAAACGTCCTGACATATCTAAGTAAGACTCTCAGATGCAAACAGAAGCCAAGATATCTGTTCATGGGCTGCAAAAGAAAATTGGCAAAAAAAAGAAAGGAGAGAAAAACTCAAGACATGACAGGCAGAACATTTTAAATGAGAAAACTGAAGACAGTGAGTAATCTACTCTAGAACAGAATTCATCAAACCAACAAAGTTCCTCACCCATCCGCAAAATGATGTAGACTGCGATTAAAGGCGAACAAAAAAAAAATAACGTGAAGTGTTGACGGATAACAAGAATAAATTGTTCAGAAAAAACCACACATGACAGACGCTCATCCTCAGTTCCATCTAGCTGATTTTATAGCAGGTTATATCGCACTCATTCTAAAAACAAAAATTTCACCTAATAATCTTTTGTGAGCCAGGTTTCTATTTAATTCACGAAAATGGCGCCCAACGTGGGGAACAAACTCAAAACCCTCATATTAACACAGTAGCTCTGTCGTCCTATCTGGACAACGATAGCATGCCGTACAGCCAGAAACCTTCAACTTCGGGTACCTGGCTCATAACAATTTGGGCCCCACGTTGGGCGCCCTTCAGTGGGGTGGAAACCATGCTATATTCAACAATGTATCGAAGGCGTTGTGTGGAGCTGTTGAAACATCTTTCTAAGATCAAGTTTTGACATTTTGTGAGTGATGACAAAAACGGCTTTAAATTAAATTTCAAGTCACTGCTACACCTTAAGACTAAGACAAAGCATGCAATCAGCAGAGTTCAGTTAGAACAGCATGCCTGCTCAGAAGGTGACAGTTGAAAAAATTTACTTTCTAGCAGTCAGTGAACTTTTATAAATAAATCTTGCCAATTGCTGAAATTTTGGGCGAGGTGCTGTTTTAAACCCTCAACTCCGCTGAAGTTTGTAAAAGAATCAATTTATAGAAATAATTGTGTGATCAGAACATTTCTTTGTTAGTATTTGTTCACGCCTTAACTACTCAACCGATAATCACAAAATTGTATAAAGGCATTGTCAGGGGTATAGAAAAAGGCAGGGTAGGTACTTTTTATCTTGAAAAAATAATAACATTCTTGGGGAATAGAAAAGCCGAATTATGCGAATATGTTGGTTTACACTCCTAAATGCATGCAACGCTAATAAATCGGCTGGATAGAATGTAATTCGACCTTGAATATTATTAATTGTGTAAACCTACTGTAGAGTTTCTAGTTAATCTAAAGGTTTGTTTTGAAATACTGTTCCCGGGCAATTGTAAGCTAGTTCGCAAAATTTGTACATTTACCCGCATAGTTGAGCTAAAACATTTATCTTATATTAAATTAATTCAAAAACGTCAACTCGTTTTACAATTAAAAACTAATTCATCGTGTCTCTGGTGGGTGTCTTTATATCTTTAATTTTCGATGAAACATACAAAACCAGAGCATCCTTGGCTATGTTTTCCTCAATGTTGGGTTGAATTGTGATCATAAATATGCAACGAATGCTCATACTCATGTGCATTGTAAAATTTTATGTAAAAGAAAAAATAACAAAAAAAAAGGGAATTAAACGCCTCACTTTCATGAAACAATATTTTTTTATTTGCCTTGAGGGAAACAAAATGAAAACGAAAAATAAAAAAACAACAAAAAAAGGACTCAACTGATAAAAGCACAAGGTCGAGAGGATTCGCACAAATGTTGAATACTAAAAATAAAAGTCCTGGCTGCGTGAATAAAATAACAACCATCCACATGTTGCCGGGGAAGATGAAGCTGAAGCTGAATAAAAAAGTGTTGTTTTAAGCCACCTCAGGCCCATACTCTCGCCTCGTCTCTCGCCCACTTGTCCTTGCTATATACCCTACCCACTATACCCATCAGAATGGATGTCATTCTTATAACATAAGCGTTTGACCTTTTTATAGCTGGGGAAAGCTGAATCCGAGAAAGGGACTGACCAAACGATAATTGGGAAGTAATTTAATTTAAAAACACCATGTCTGTTTTAAAAACAACAAAACAGCAACAACAACAAAATCCATTGCATTTTGCTTTCCTTATTTTTAAGTATAGGGAGATTTCCCATTCCAGCGAACAAAAAGGACGTAATGAAAATTTAATGGATGCTCGTATAAAATTTTCAATAAAACTGTTTGAGACAGGTGACTCTTGTGACAGGATAACCAATTTGCATTTGTCAGATGTTGTTGTTTGTGTTTTTTGTTCGTCCTTTTTTTTCTCGTCAGAAAAATGTTGACATAAATTTATTAAAAAGAGCCTTAAGTGGGAATCACCGACAACAATTACATTTTATTAAGACAATGACAGAAGTTGTCGTTTAAAGGACAAAGAAGAGGATAATGCCGTATAAGGAGCTTAGAAGTGACTTTTCTTGTGATAAATTGGCCCATGGGAAGCTTAACATTTTCTTTCTTCCTTTCTTGCTTAGAATATCATGCGATGTTGGGATTAGCTTTTATTTTGAGAGACTAAAAAATTCTGTCTCTGTGTTGGGATTGAAGTAATAAGACTGTTCACAACCGAGAAATTAAATTGTTTCAAGGTTCACCAACAACTCTCAAGGTGTATGAGATCCTGAAGGGATATTTAAAATATTGCAGTTGAAATGTTTTTAGCCAGAGAAGCAAAAATGAATTTGGAGTTAAATTAAAAACAACGCAGGAATAAAGTTTTGTTTGCAATGTTTTGTTTATGAAACTTTAAAACGTCCTGAAGGCTTGCTTTGGAAAATAAGGATTTATTTAATTGGTTTCAGTTTGGTATGCCATGCGCTTATTTGTATACGTAAGTCATCCTCGTCGTAATGGAAGAATATTTTTAAACATACAAATGTGAATTTTATTAATGCACACAGATACACAAATAAGAGAATAAGATGAGTCTACTGGGGATATGGTGGTGTATCGCACCGAACAGTGGAACCCATCTTTACATCAAAAGCATTAAATAGAGTTTGCTACTGGGCTCTCCTATCGAAGATGCATGCATTTGACTTCATCAAATCTTTCCTTCGGTGGATTAGTATTAACCATTTAGATCGATCCATTGGCGTTGCTTTGAATGGCTCTCAGTCTAATGCTCACAAATAAATTATGGTGTACCCGAAGGCTCCATCTTGTCTCCTAGTCTCTTTCTCATCTTTTTAAATGATCTCTCTAGAAGTCTAGACTTCTAATCGACTTAATTGTTTTGCTAAGGCGCACCCTCGGTTATTTCTATTCGTTTGAAGATTCAGAGCACTGTTCTTCAGGCGGGAATTAAATTTCGACCTGGAAAGCACTGTCCCTTGGGGCATTGCCGTCGATAACGCATGCATTTCCACTGAACTTTAGAACAATCTTCACATCTTATTGGCAAGTGCTCCTGTTACTCGTTAGCTTCTGTTGGATGTAATTCAATTTCGAGTACTGTTAAGTACAGAAACCCATTCTTAAGTCACACTGTACGAATGTGAAATGGCTTACACCGCTTTATTTCGTCCTCGCATTACCGCTTACAGACACTTATACATATAAGCAATGTGCATCGGTATATCCTCTTATGTCCCTTATCCAAATTGCTTAACAATCGGACTTATTTAATTCATTATAAGTATATTATAAGGTCAGTTTGGGTACCCGGCCATTAAAAAAAAATTGGAAATAGGGGCTATTTCAATCATTAGCCTTATAAAGGTCAACAAACGAAAATAGCTTGTGTGCCTTAATTGAAATTTGATTATTTGCTAATTTATTGAGCTTTTCAAAAAAGGATTCGATCCGTTGTTTAAAAACATAATCTCTCTTCCAGCTTTATTCAAATTAAAAAGTACTTAATTGGTTTGAAAAGTTATGCTCCTTTTAAAAATTCGATTGTAAATAAAATGCTTTCGATATAAATACCTAAGCCGTAATCAATGATTGAACAGTAAGGTTTTTCAATCTATTTTTGACAAGTTCTGCAGCACATTCTAAATATTACCTATACCTAATTAATCAACAGTGATCTCAAAAGTCTGTTTAATGCAGTGGGAGACAACATGGATGTACATTATAATTTTGAAATAATTAAATGCTAATTAAATGCAGTAAATTATGATTTTTCACTTTTTAAAATATACCTACCTTTTGTATATGTACTTTGGATTATAATTCTATTTTATAGAATTTAATAGTCATATTTTAAATTAATTAAAAAATCGCTACTAATATCCATGGCATGGCTATTAGCACAGCACAATTAAAAAATGTACCTAAAAAAGCTTTTCTTTATAAATTTTTATAATTAAAACACAAAACCTTGTTCCATAAAGTGCCAACCTTTGCTTTAGGTCCAAGGCGGCGTGTCCTTAGAAAGTCAACAATGATTTAGAAGACAATGCTTTTATTTTTCCGCAGCGAACATCGTTTTCAGCCCAACTGAAATAGGTCCTTCTACCCACCAACCTACACAAATACCTTTATACCGTTAGAAAAAGAAAGGGTATGCTGCCTACCTTTACTCATTGAAAAATTCAAAACAAATAATATCCTCTTTTCTTTTCTGTGAGATAAGAAATAAAACAAACGAATAAAGATAAATGGTACTCAGGTAAAGCTTCCAAAAAAAGGAAGAGGTATAAAAACAATATTTTGCTTTTAGCTTTTCTCCTTTCATTCTGTTGATTTTCATTCTAGATACCTATTTTACTTTCCTGTAAGAGTACTTCCTTCCATTTTTGTTTTATTTTTATTTTATAGTTTTCTTCTTCTTTTTTTTTTTTTAAATGTATCAATGCATTTATGGGAATGAGAACTGACGCTCATGGGTTACAGGGCTGGTCTCAGATCGTAGGCTTTGCTTTCTTAAATAAACGAATATTGATTTATTTACAATTAGTTTGATAAACCGTTGTAAATGTCATAAGCGTTGTAAACGTTGTAAGCGTCAGAATATTTTCAAAATTGACGTTTCTAAATAATTTGTACAAATTAATACACCCAATTTTATGCAACGTATTTTGAACATTTTATCAAAAAAATTTGTCGTAAACAAGATGGTGGACGTGGTAATTATCATTGTAAGATTTACGACTTGCTCTCACAAGACAGGACAGTGATTTGTTGTTCAAACTTTAAACTTCAAACTTTATTAAATTAACTATTTTATCAGGTCTATTTTAAGACAACTTACTTATACCATTAAACGGTTAGTTCTTTTGTCAAAAGAAAATCTACGTTCCTAGTTCATTAAAAAAATAAATCATTTTAGAAATTGGAGCCCCTAGAATTTGAAACCCTAAACGCGTCTGACCGTTCGTTGTAATTCTCCGACCGGCCCTGCCTTAAGGTAGCCATCACATATAAAATGATACGAGATAAATACTAAATCCAGTTGGTTCATGAAAACGTTTCCTGTTTTCTTCCTTATTCCGCTTCAAATATTATGCAATCATCGTAAATCCGCTCACCCAAACAGCACATGAATGATGAAACTAAATTCTTTGTAGATATATCTTTGGAAGAACGAAATGGATAAGTCCTTAAATAATAAGTTACAGTTTTTTTTTTATTCATGATTTGTTCATATAAATAGTGAATCAATCAGAGAAGATATACCTCTAATAAAAATGAAAGAAACCTTAACTATAAACTTACGGGTTTCAAATACACATAAATTTGTTACTCTTTTTGTGTGTGTGTGCAGACCCATTTTTGTACATTCAAATACGAATTTTAATATGTAAATCGGATATGAGTAATATCCCTGAGTTAGGGTGGAATATATTTTAGAAATTTTATCTATTTTTATACGAAAAGGTCAAAATGCGCTTTCATTTATCATTTTTGTTTTGTCTTCCATTTTTTTTTTGTTAATAGAATCTTTTGGTTTGTAAGGGTTACATGTTGTATTTTTAAATGATCCTTTTGTTTATCCTTAAACCTAAACCTTTTCGATTTAAAGAAAAATACAAAACTGAAGATAAATCATTGAAGTACTGTATCATTCGTGGTTCATTCAGTGATTGGAAACACAGAATACGAGGATCTGAAGTAGCGTTTTGTTTCACACCTGTTTAATCTAAACAAGGAGTTAGTTAGGGGTATTTCATAAACTATGTAATGTTTGAATTTTCTGTAGCGTCCATTTTTACATCACATTTACTTAACTTCTTTTCGTTGGTATAATATTTAATCGAACCAAACTGATTGCCTACATGTGCTGTTTTTCCTACTAATATTATAAATGTGAAAGTTACGATGTTTGGATGTTTGGATGTTTGTTGCTAACTAACGCCAGAACGGCTAAACGGATCTGGATAAAATTTGGCACAGAGATAGCTTATAGTCTGGAATAGCAGATAGGCTATTTTTTTTATCCCGGTAAAATATATGGTTCCCGTGGGATAGATTTGTTTTAATTTGAAATAGAATATTGTTAGCTTTTTATCCCGGTGAAATGTATGGTGGGGTAGATTTGTTTTAATTTTTGAAATTACATCAGAACGGATGGATGGATCTGAATGAAATTTAGCACAGAGATAGTCTGGAATAGCATATTAGCTACTTTTTATCACGGTAAAATGTATGGTTCCAGTGGGATAGATTTGTTTTAATTTTTGAAATCACACCAGAATGGCTGAACGGATCTGAGTGAAATTTAGCACAGAGATAGATTATAGTCTCAAATAGAATATTGACTACTTTTTATCACGGTTAAATGTAGGTATTAAATTATAAAGCTATAAAAGAAGAAGAAGCTACATCAAGATAGACTATACTTCTCAAGCTACAGTCTACTTCTTCATCAGCTGAAACGCGAGCGAAGCCGCGGGTAAAGGCTAGTATTATATATGTTTTAAGCAGGCAATTAAGGGGTTATTTATACCCTTATAATGAATCACCATAGTACAAGCGTTTAGGAAGAGTGGGATACAAATTTGTAACGGGTCGTACGGCAAAAGAATCTTATGACTAACAGAACTTCCATTAATAAGGCTCAAAAGTAATCTGATAGACATTTCTATTGGAGCGAAGATTACTGGAAAAATTACAATACATTTAATGTAATTTTTTGAATTGTATCCAGGAGGTGCAAGTGTGTCATAGGAGTATCTGCCTAGGTACAAGAATTTTGCTCAAGATAAGGCAAATTCACGAGTTATCGATTGCAGGTATTGTATCAGCGTGTATGAAACCTTGATATTTCGCAGCATTGTTGATGACGTCGAATATTATTTTTTCCACCGGAGGTAGATTGTTTGAAATAACGGGTGTTTTTTATAGACGTATAGAACCTTACGTTGGCAACACTACTTTAACTGGCTGCCATTTTGTCAGCTGTCAAGTGATTTATTTTTAGTTTGGTTTGGCATTTCAACATGAATAGACTGACGTCTGAACAACGCTTCCAAATTGTGCACATCTATTTTGAAAATCATGGTTCTGTTCGAAATACGTGAATTTTGTTTCATAAGCAAATTTTGTTTACCAACGAAGCTCACTTTTGGTTGAATGGATACGTCAATAAACAAAACTGTAACTTCAAATCCATCGACGAAGCGTTTTGTCGATTTGATTAGAGAACTTGATACCACCTCCTATCGAATGCACAATTGAATTTGCAAGCGCAATAATTTTAACTTACTCCATAGCTTCACTGTTTTTCAAGATATAACATTACCGGTGTCAAAAGGATGAAAACATAAAAAAAGAAGATCTAAATGCTTCATCATTAGACTTTAATTAAGGTTCAATTGAAAAGAAGAAATTAATGGTGGAATACAAAAATAATGTAATTTCTTCATAAAATATTAACAGAGTATAGTAAGTAACAGAGCTATCATTTATGTTACTAATTCAATATTATATTGAAATATTGAAAAGAGTTAAGTTTAAAATTAAACGAAAAAATTGCATTGGAATTATAAATTAAGCACTTAATAATGAAACCACAATTAAATTTGAACACATAATGCTCAATCTGTAACCGTATTCAATACAAATACCAGTTGATCTACATCTACTCCATTTTGTTGTTAATTAAATATTTAATTACAGTTAAATTTTAGTCCGAATTAGTTCTCCGAATTTTTTTTTGGCTAACTCGAGAGACATGTGAGTAAGAAAAACTCATCGTCTTTTGGTTTCATTATAACTTTAACGTTGGCTTTGTGTTCGATGCTTTAATAAATAAAATGCACGACTGGGTCGCACGAACTTGCTCTTATGATAAGCAATTGCGTAGTGGCTGCATATATGGATATTAAAAAAAATTAAATAATTTCGAAAATTCTTTTATTTTTTAAATTAGTTTAAGAGTTTTCTCGGAAAAACTAAGTATGCAATAAATTTTCAAAGCTATACGTCAATCTAGGAAAAAAAAATATTGAAAATCGTTGGACCAGTTTTTTTTTAAAAGGTTATTTTTGAAAAACTTTTTCAAAAAATATTTTGAAATTTATTTGAGTATGCAAATATATGGCAATTTGTAGTTTACATTTGAAAAATAATTTAAAAAAAAAATCAATATACCCGTTTCCAACATATTTCGAAAACCAAAAATTTTTTTGAAAAAATTATAAAAAATCAAAAAAAAAAGTTTTTGAAAATTTTGAAATGCCATATTAATAAAATTATAAATGAGTTCGTGTGGTCAAAATTTTATTGAAATCGAATGTATAGTTTACGAGAAAGTTTGATTTGAAAATACTGGTTCTATGAGAGGTACCGTTATTAGACAAATTTTGAAAAATATTTTCTAATCAAAAGATAGATTGTCTTGCAAAAATAGCATTCTGAAAGTTTTATCGAAATCGTTAAAGCCGTTTTTGAGAAAATCAATTTTTGGCTTCAAGATTGTATGGCAGGTGGCGTTATTTTTGGACCTAGAGCAAAAATAAAAAATTTGTTCCGAGGGACGGCCAAATAAACCTTAAATACCAAATTTGAAGCAAATCGGCCCACCCGTCCAGCCTCCAGAGGCGCGAACAGACATACAGACAGACAGACAGACAGACAGACAGCCAGACGGACGGAATTTCCAGACCCACTTTTATCTCAAATTTTTTTTCTGCACGAATCCATAACTTGCCTTATAGTAGGTACCTATAATCGCAAGTAAAAAGGCGAATAGATCTTAGTATTTCAATTCATTTCTTTTTAAAAGCTCCCTGATCCTGTGGATTGTTTGATATTGAAGACAATATTTTGATTGACACTACTGATAATTTTATCGCACAATAAATTTTAAATGATTCCTCCAACTTTCCCTCGCTTCATCAGTTTGTTTAGGTACTCGAAACCTATTTGTGTTTATTGCTTTCTTATCTTTATATGCGAGACCCATCCCTCCTTCAAGAAAAGGCTCCAAGAAACAATGAAGAACCAAAAAAGAAGAAGAAAAAAAAAAAAGAAATAAAATTCTTCGAAAAGTAAATCAATAAAACCGGGTGATACCGTAAACGACCGTCACACTGTGTATTGAATTATGCCCCAAAACTTTTGCTATAAAAATTATTATTTCCCCACATTCCCGCCTATACTTAACAAAAAAAAAAAAAAAAAAAAAATGCTTTCGGGTATAAAAACAAGTGACTCTTTTGAAACTTAAGAAATTAAAATTATATGTATCGTACCTATGAATGGAGGAAGGGCAGACGTAGATACGAATTTATCTTTTGTTTTCCTTAAAAAAAAAGGAAGAAACAAAAAAATTAAACAATATAAGGAAAATAAAATATATAGCAGAAGCAGACGCATGTGTTGCGTATAAATTAATTTCCGTTGGGGCTTTTATTTAAAAACCTTTACGCCAACGAACGTCAACGTCAACGATGATGTAATTAAACTTTTAAAAGTACTCCCAATTGGACTATTTAAATCTTAACCTACAACACACACCTTTATTGTTATGGATAAGGAAATTGATTGGCCTACAGATTTGAGGTTGTGCGCCTCCATGGATTTGGCTTGAATTGATCAGCTTATTCCCATTTGAAATTTAATTACCATACATAATTTATTGCTATTTTGGTATAGGGGAGTTCATGTGATATGAATGTGAGGGGGGCTAGAATTAAGTGGGTTTCCCTGTGCCTATGATCCTATACATATATGTATGTATATAGGTACGACGTATAGGAGACATTGTTGCTGTAGGGGTTTCTTGCATTTTATTATCCCCAAAAGGATGAGGATTAAGAACAAAGTGTTTATTGGGGGAGGACAGAGGAGATGAGAAGAGTATGTACATATTTAAAAAGAAAGTTACCAACAGATATTTTTCCATGTGGTTGATGTCAGGATGTTTTTTTTTTCTTATTTATTTTATTTTTATCTTTTAAGCTAAGGAAACACTCTTATTTATTTATGTAATTTATATTGAATTCCTGGGATTCTTGATGGAAACATGTATGTTTGTATATTCGATCTCAAATTTTTAAGTTAAGACACATTGATTGACTTATTTTGTTATAAAAGGATATTTTTTGTTTTTTGGTTTAAATATTTTCAAGGAGTTTGTCTAGTCCTGGCCCTAGAACATTTAAACTTGACTGCCTTAAACTATATTTTATTTTCCAATTAAAACAAAATAATGCACATTTTTTGACTTCAAAACAAATATACAAAATTTTATTTGTAGCTTTTGCAAAAAGATATTTATGCAGAAGCAGGATACAATGGAATAGAAAAAAAGTCCTTAAGCTCACAAATGCCCCAGCCGGCTGTGAATTTTTATCTCACGAATTGATTGTATTGTATACTTTTTCTATGCCTGCTCCTGGTGCCGTTGTTTAGTTAGTGTGCAATTGCGCTCCTTTGTATATATAGTAAGAGTATCTGTGATATAACTGTGAACAACTAAACATTGAGTGAAATTGAAAATGGAATATCGTTTAGTTTTATATTGGAAGACAAAGTCAGCACACTGTTGTACTCGTATATAGCCAAGCATTCAGTCAGCATGCCTTGGGCTGACAATTTTGGTTGCAAAGTTGGGATATTGGGGATGATATTTGCATTTCAATAAAAATAGGTATCCATGCATCCTTTTAGAATTTTTTTGTTCCTTTCTTTCTGTGTGAGGATTTGAATATTTTCATACTTTTCTTGCAATTGAAAACAGACAGTAGTGAATATTGGAATGGAATTTTTCTAGAAAGCGGATTAACGCGATGGCATTTTTGAACAGATTTTTTTTTTGTTGAGATTTTTCCTGGAATTTTAAAAGGGGTTAGCTTTAGAACGAATAAAAAAAACAGTGTTTCAGCAAAAATACTCCATTTGATGCTGGTGGGAGCTGTGGTTAAATCGGAAAAGATTTTTTTAAACTGACAAAAAATTGACAATTTTTGTCTTGCAGAGAAATTTTAATTAACAATTTAAAAGGTTACTATTGGCATTAAAAAAGCATGCAGAACCAACTTGTGAGAACAGATTACTTTAAAGCGAATTTAAGGTGTCGGATTTTGATGAGAAAGGCTCGTAGTAAAATAGCGGATGAAAATATTTCACACACAGATTGCGAAAGTGTCGTTAAGGACTTTTGAATGAACTTCAACGATCATGCTTTGAAATAACTGCGTCGAACTTTGAGAAACCATAGTCTTGTCTTCAAATATGGAGAAGCATTGTAGAAAATATAGGAGGCATCGAGTTCGGATAACTTATGAGTCTCGTGTTAAAGCTAATTTCGAGTGATTAAATGTCAAACTAACTTCCCAGGTGGTAGGAATCTGATTTCTCAAAGAACTAAGCTTGAAAGCTGATGCAGTGCCATGTGCGAAGTATGATTGGTATGTTGGACTGTTCTGGGCCCAATCAATGAGATTATTTTTTCCAAAGTAATGCATCTTAGGAAGAAGTGGAGTAGGTAGTAAAAAGTGCATCCCTATTAGCCGGTAAATTATAGGTCCTTTCGATTCCACACATGAATGGTTGAGAATGTAAATAACTGGATCCTCAGTAAGATTGGTGATGAGGGTACGACAAAGTGCAAATGAAAACCTGCACCAACGTATGTGTGAAATTTCGAAAGAATCGGTTGATCCGTTTTCGAGATAGTCGAAAGCAAAAAAACGGTCCTATGGCAAGTACCAACCGTTTTTAGACATTTTTCAATTTTTTTTTCAGCCATTGAATGGTCATACCTAAAAAGCTTCACTGATTTTCTTAAATCAAAATCGTTATAGCCGTTTTGGAGAAAAATAAGCTTTAACGTAACGGTTATATGACAGGTACCGTTATTTTTTTGAGCTAAAACAAAAATTTCAATTTCCCCTCTGTACAATAGCGAAAAAAACTCTATATACCAAGTTTGAAGCCATTCGGCCCACCCTTTTGGACTGTAGGTGTCTTATACATGCGTAAGTATAGACAGACAGACATACAGACGGACAGAATTTTTAAAGCATCTCTTTGCGTCTTTGGTATCACCGTAATGTCATGTTTGATTGTTATCTCAAAAAAAATTTTTCGACCAATACATAACTTGCAGTAACTATAATCGCAAGTAAAAATAGAACAGGGTAAAGCATTCAACATTCGTGTTGTGTGGTTTATAAAAGAATGTCCAAAATCACATTCAAGTGTACACTGATGAACATTTATTTAAAGCCGGAATTGTTTAAGTATAATAATTCGTTAGATGCTGTGGAGACAAGAAACATTTCCATGATGTTAAAGGGATACCTTTATTTCCGTTGATGATCTAGTCCTTACTAATTTTAGAACTCTATTTGCTATTCTCAATGCCATCCAGTAGATGTAAGTATTTAAAAAAGTTGGTGATAAATATGCCATATAAATATGACCAGATGCTCTAGGAGCAACAGACAAAGAAGAACATTGAGTTTTTAGGGTTTTTTGTGGTTCAAGTCCCACATCTGAAAATCTGGAAATACAATTGTCTGCTACACAAGTGGATTAGAGATTTTAGATGAACCATCATTGGGCGTCAAGAATGACTGACTCGATTTCTTGTTGCCTGTTTCCCGTGGCCAGTTAATATCTTGTGAATAATCTCGCGAAGTAAAGTTATAGTCAAATCTGGTATTCAAAAGTTTAAAAAAAAATTAAAAATTTTAATCTACCGAACTGACAAACAGATATTGCAAGTCAGCTATCTGCGTCTCTTGGTTATCATCGATGTATATCATCTTTGATTTTAATTTTCCGCATCCGGTTTTTTCAAATTCAAGTAATTTCCAACTTTTCAATTCAAATACAAAAAATAAAGCAATTAAAGATGAAACAGAAGAAGAACACGCGCTAGCAAAATTGCTAGAACTGTCAATATGACAAAATTTTATGTAATTCAATTTAAACGAAATCCAAAGAATTTCTGGTTAGAAAATTTTTATCTTGCCGTTCTCAATAAAAATATTTTTTCCGAGTATTTTGAAATTAAAAAACATTCGCTAAAAAACATCAAATGAATTTCATTTTAAATGGAAATCATATCACGTCAATTTCAAACACTTAAAAACACTCGGCTCATTGATTCCTTTTTCCTTTTCGCCGCTTTAAAGCAAAGGCCCACACAATTGACACTATTTTTCGGTCCATAAAATACGACGCTTTTTGCCCGAACATAATTTAGAAAACAACACTAAAAACGAAAAAAGAATCCTTTGCACCTAGGCATAATATCCTGATGCCGTTAATCGGTATTCGGTACATTCGACCGTGATGAGAAAAAGCTTAAGTTCAACACCACAAATACGATTACGTTCACTTATTGAACACGAAAAGCCTTTTAACACAGCGCAGAGCGCGAGCAGCTTATGTGTCAGCAGTATGAAGGACATTCATTAGTTATTACCACCTGTTTCAATTGAAAGGGATTTTCATATACCCTTTCCTATAGTAAAGTGGTATAGTCGCCATCAGTTATCAATGCATTTGGCGAATCCTTTCGCACCAGTAACACTTAACGGTTTGTATAATGTACATCATATATAGGCATTGAGGCAGCCATAGGCAGGCAAAACAGGATATTGCCTGTGATTAGCCTATACTCTGTCTATACCTCCATATAAACAATCCTGCTGCGGTGGGTTGGCGGGCGGGCCGGACAGGGTGCCATCAGCTCTTTTTAGAAATTCTGAAATAACGGATTATGTACATAAATCCCTAGAAATTTGTGCTGCACCATTCGGTCAACAGCTCTAGCCTGGCACTGGGTACTTATGTATATTCCTGTCCTGATGATGATGATGATGATTGTGATTCTGACGCACTATTTCAAACGATTATTCATTCAATGCAATGACCGAGGACCAGAACCAGGAGCAGGACTTTATACCTTATATATAATGTTTCCTGAAATTTAGTACACCAAGTCCGTTACTTTATTTGATGGAATTTGGTCGTTGAAATCGGAATCGGATTCAGAATAATGCCCGCCTGCCGCCATTGTGTCACTGTCAGGTGGTCGTTATCGTAAATGACTGTGGTGTATAATTTGCTTCCGCTTGGGTGTGGAATAAGGAGGCGGTGGCGGTGGTTCTAACAAAAAAGGACGAGGACTTTTTCAAAGTTTCATTTTTGTATTATTCCATTTTCTTTTTGATTCATGGAACTAAATCCTTTGGGTGTTCCCGGGGCTGGCAGAGGTTTTGTTGTTAGTTCCGCTTCGAATTAAACTGCCCGGAGTTTATTATTGAAATAACGAAACCAGAAGTTAACCATTATGATACTTTTGTGAATGAATGAAATGAGAGAAACAGAAATGAAACAAAATTAACGTTGAGGGGCTGGGCGGGGTGTTCGGGAATGGGCCATGGACATAGGACATCAACAGAACATGGACATTTTTTTATAAAATAAAAATATGTAAGAATAAAAAAGTTTAAAAAAATGTCAACATAACTGAGGTTGGGAAGGCAGCCTTTTTATTATTCAAAAGTTATGCGCGGTAATTTTTCTCTTGTGCGTTTGTGTATGTGTGTGCTTGCTTGTGTGGAAACTTTGTTCGTTTCGTTTTGTGTTTTATAAATGTTGTCCTTTATTTTAAGAATTTATAATTTTCTACAATAACATTTTGATTTTTTTTTATTTTTTTGGTTTTTTCACGCTGCCGACATATTTTTTCGATTGGGTCGATTTTTATGTGTTTTCAACTGTGAGGCGTAAAAATGTGAATTTTTATCTCTGATGGTACTTCATATAGTTATATAGTTAGGTATGCTGGAAATATGGGAATAAAATACATACATAAGACAGGGATGACAGGAAAACTTTTTCGATAGGATTAAGAGATACAATTTTTTGGGAAATTCTTGCACAAGCACGAGCACCGCACGCTTGTTGGATTTAAAAATGAATACTCGAAACTCGACGGGTCGTCGTTCGGTACCTACGTAGAATAAAAATTATGTCTGCATTTCTCTTTTTTAAATTAGGTAACTTTTTATTTTTATTTTCTCACTCTTAATATTTTTTTTTGAATTAATATTGTCTCAAATGATTGAAGTGAGGGATTTGGGGATTTCGGGATTTCATTATTTTATGGGAGGAAATAAAAGTCGACAAATACTAGAGAGAGGGAGCAAATCCAAATCCTCGTTTGTGGATTTGCATTGAAAAGTTTTTGAATGAATGATGATGAAAAGGATGTTGTCGATGTGATTTAATAATAAAACATTATGAAGTAAGGATTCAAATTATGGATGTTTTTGAAGGATAAAATTAATAATCTGAATGTATGTGATCTGAAGCGTATGATGATATAGTTAACAGGATCATTACGAGTATATGAAATTTAAAAATAATTTTCTTAAGGCCATCAGCACAGTGGAGCCACTGAAGTATTCAGAAGATCACAAAAGATATACAACACCGCAAGAAAGCGTCTTGCGTGCCCTTCTATTACTTGCAATCCTTGACTACAAGCTTCAAAGTGCATCAGTATTCTTCCTTGCTGGAGATTTAGCTATTATAAATGAAGTTATTTCACAATTTGCAACATGCACTTAACATATGGGTAGAATTTTTGGATGGAAATTGGTAAGTCCAGAAATACTGAATACTTGTGTTGTTGAAAGTTCCTGATCCCCATATGCCTATTCCAGACATTTCTGTGGATAGAAAAGCGATTGAAAAGCTTAAATATCTGTGATCTATGATAAAAAGCGAAACAATTTGTGATACTGACATCAATCATTGCCTAAGCGTAGGGTGGATGAAGTGACGGAAAAACTGAGCTGTCGTCTTCTGTGATCAAAAATCCCCCCTTAACTTTGCACAAGGCTCTACACCTCAGTACGGTCCACAATGTTGAATTATGTACAAAACGTATATGAGAGCGAATTAACAACAGCTGAGAGTATCAAAACTTGATCAACATTCGAGGAAGCCTTCCCGTCGAAAATACCATCGTATGCAAGAAATAGAACACGATCACCTCAGCTGGTATCGTCACGTTCAAAGAAGAGACCCTGAGAACTCTATTAAAAAGGCAATATCATTCAACGTTCCAATACGATCACGAGGGAGGAAGAGGAGAGGCAGACCAGAAAATTCCTGGAACAAACAAATACAGCGACACCAGCATTTCCTAGGCCACATAAACAGAACAATCTTAGACCAGGATAGTTGCCAACGCTTTCTGAGGTCAACCTGGCGATGGCGATTTCCAAAGTTTGACCACTAGTGTGCGTCATACAAGTAGGAGAGATGTGATCCACCTGAGATCATTTCAGCGTCATCACGCCATTTGGATTTGACGAACCTCAACCTACATATTTTGTATTACAAACCACCTTCTGTGCACCAAAAGTCTATACATTCTACTTATGGACAGTGTGTGCTCCTGTGTCCTATTTGCGTTTTTTGGATATAATTAAGGATAGAGTACCTACTGCAAAAAAGAAATGGGTTAGGAGCTTAAAAGAAACATTTGTTTCGTTCGAGCATCGTCAAAATGTTTGTTGTCTCTTCTTTTTATACCACTGCTTCAATAAACAACGCTCCATCAAAAAAGCCAGATGCATCTGTTAAGAATACTATACTTTATTCCTTAACGTAAATTTAGAATGTTTAACCTGATTTGATATTTCCCTCCAATTACTATTTACAATCATTCAAATCCCAAGTGCATCGGTATCTCCTTTTATCTGCCTTCCCACTGTCCTTAAGGCTCGTACTCTGTGTTAATCCATTATAAGATAATGATAATGTCATCGTTAACGTTTCGGTCTAAGATTCAATATTGTTTTTGCGTTTTGAATAAATAGGAGAGAGTGAAGAAGTAACAGGAGAAGCACCTTAAAAAACTGGGTTCTCCGAAAAATAAAGAATTTTCATCTTTATAAGCTTTCAGAATGTCTACTTCAACTGTTTATTGGTAGTCCTTAAAACTGTCTCATTTTCCTACATATAACAGACACCTGGAGATTTTTTTGTGGACATGCATAATTGTGGTTCGGTTAAGTTTGTGTGTTTTGTGTTGAATTACAAACGGTTTCCCATTGGATCCAACGTTTTCAACTCCTTCTACTACTCACCAACACTACAGATTATAAAACTTTTACTCCAGATGATGTTTGACCTTAATCCAAAGCAGTGATATCAGAATAAAAAAAGGATTCATGGAATAAGATCAGCAATTTCAAATTAAATTGCTTAATGAACATTTTTTATTTCATCACAACAAAAGTCTTTCTATTAGAAATTCTTTTCACCTTATTTGTTTTAAAAGACCAAGAATCCTTGTTGCAATGAAATATTCTTTTATTAATAATTTTTAGTACCAACCAGGAGCATTATACGTTTTCCTCATCACGAACGAATTTTCAATAACAAAGTTTCCTTTCCAGGATTTTTTTGCAGGGAAAAAATAATGTAATAAAAAAAGGATCTCCACGCAATATTAATTTGTGAAATTAGGAATCTGACTGATATTGTGAACAAATCTTTTTAATGCTGATGAAAGATTGTACCTAAGAAGAAATGGAATTTCAAATGTGCGGGAATAATCTATATTTGTGTCTATTGCTTCGAAGCTTATATTTTCTTGAAGAATGTTCCATATGCCAAACAAAAAAAAATCCAATTGATTGAAATTTAAAATTTTTCGGAGAAGGATATTTAAGGAAGTACATAACTTTCATCGTTACACAAAGTCCAATGTTGCATTTAAAAATATATTTCAATGAAATACAATACAATTCAACGGATGCAGATGACAAAATTATGTTTGTTGTTTAAGAACGGTTTAAAGGTTTAATTGTTGTTTTATTACAAGGATCATTGGATATTGATTCAAAATCATAGGACACCTTCAAGAAATATATCATACAGTCTGTTTTTGAAAGCTTATACTAAGCACTTTGTTGTTCCCACAAATAATATCAGGAATAAAATATGGGTCATGCAAGCAATAATCAAGCTATTTCGACTTCCTCTTGTCTATTTCCAACTATAGAGATCCCCTTTTGAAGTTCCAGGTTTTTAATTTACAGAATATCGGAACTTCCCAGTTTTTGTTGGTCCATAAACTCAAGCCATCAAAAGTAGTGCTGAATGTAGGTACATATAAAATGGCACCGAACAGCAGTCGGAACCCAATACAAAGTCGGAGGACCTAGCTTCTGCGAAATTTCGTACATAATTTGAAAATAGTTTTAAATTCAAACTAACTTTAGAGTTTGACAGAACCTGCGACGCAACTCTGACTCTGGCTCCAACTTTCAAATATCTAAATATCTTCAAGCATCGATCACATCGGATAAAGAAGTTTTAGAATGTTATTTCATTCAGAGTATGATAAAAGAACTTAGAGGTGTTGGGAAGTTTTTGTCCAACAGAGAAAATCTATGGAATAGGATATTGCGGCCTTAGAAAAACCTAATGATCCGCATCCATCTGAAATTTTTTTTGAAAGATATCTGGCTTACAAAATAGAATTTAAAAATAGTTAAAATATGTTTAAGAAGTAGTAACCTTTTCAAATCTTTTGCGAAAATAAATATTGACATGACAGGAACCTTGAGGAAGCCCGTTATTTAAAGAAATTTTAAGATTGAAAACAGTACCGTTTTGCTCTCATTCTGATTTAGAGACATTTAGAACCAATGTGCTTCGACATCTCCTTTAATCTCTTATCCAACTTTTCTAAACGCTCGCACTGTGTGAATTCATGTTGAATACATGAAAACTGTTTGAATCTATTGTCTGTGATGTATTGTCTTTTCATTGCACCTCTGTTATATGTGAAAACCAACATGGTTTCGTAAAACAAAAATCTACGGTCACAAATTTATTACAATTCACGACTTTCTGTATTGATTCATTCGAAAAATTTCAACAAGTAGATTGTGTTTTTACTGACTTTAGTAAGGCATTCGACAAATTAAATCATAATATACTGCTCCACAAACTACATACTATTGGACTAAATGATCGTTTTGTCTTGTGGATATCCTCATATCTAAAAGATAGATTATATAGTGTTGTTTTTAAAACTGAACGTTCTAAATGTTTTCGAGTCAATTCAGGTGTGCCACAGGGCAGTCACCTTGGTCCGTTATTATTTGTGTTATTTATTAATGATCTTCCTTCCGTTTTAGTAAACTCTATGTCTTTAATTTATGCCGATGACGTGAAAATTTTTCGAAAAATTGACTCAACTGTTGATTGTGAACTTCTTCAAGACGATCTTAATAGATTTTGGAACTGGTGCAATACAAATAGTCTGTTTTTAAATATCGACAAGTGTAAAACCATGTGTTTTACTCGCAAACATAATGTATTTTCTTATAATTATATGTTGAATACGTCGCTCTTGTGTAACTTGTCAAGCTTTACGGACCTTGGAGTAGTGTTAGACTCAAAGCTTTCCTTTACTGATCACTACAGTTACATAATTAAAAAAGCTAACATGACACTTGGTTTCATTAAAAGGTTTGCTCGCGAATTTCGTGATCCTTATGTCCTAAAGACTCTTTATGTCTCTTTTGTGAGATCAATTCTGGAATATGGGTGCATCGTATGGGCCCCTTACTACGCTGTTCATATCAACAGAATAGAGAGTATTCAAAAAAGATTTTTGAGATTTTGTTTGCGTTTTCTTCCATGGTTAGATAGAATCGTTTTGCCACCTTACTCTCAAAGACTTCAACTAATAAAACTTCCATCCCTTTTAAGTCATCGTGAGTACCTACAATTCTGTTTTATTGTGCGGTTAATTAATGGATCAATTACAGCCCCATCAGCCCTTTGTCGTATCAATTTTAATTTTAGTCGTTCCAGTTTAAGAAGGCAATTGCCTCTGTGTAACATTTTCAGTAGATCCAACTACGGCGCCAATAGCCCTCTCAATCTCTTGATCAATATATTTAATAAGAACTATGCCATATTAAATTCTACAAATGATAATGTTAAATCTCACTGTTTTAAAAATAGATTTTTTATCCAATATTTATAATATACTCGTAGATATAAGATTTATGTATGTATCAATTTATGAATATATTGTTAGTTTTAATTTTATTTAAGAATGTACCGTTAGTATTTAACGAATTCAAATAAATAAATATTGAAGAACGCCTGAGTGAGAGCAAATTATAAAACAAAGTAAGACACCAGGACACCACCTAACCTCGTAGAATTTGGGTTGATTTATAAAGGATATGAGATCCTAGGACGGACGACTCAATCACGACAAAGCTAAATAAAGTAGCATTTGTTTCGATATAAAAGCTGTAGAATGTGGACAGCCAAATATACCACGATAGGGTAAAGTCGGGGGATATGGCACCCATTTTTCTTTTTCCATATAACTTCCAAATTAAAAATGATTTTTATTTCAAACCAAAATAATTTTATTATTTAAATAGTATATAAGCAAAAAATAGGAACTTCTTTGAAATTCACGGTCAGTTGAATAATTTTTTTTTTTTCAAAATTAAAAAACCTTAAAAAAAGACGACTTAAGAAATGGAGGGTTATATGGCACCTGCTTGCGGGTGAAATGGCACTTCACTTTTTCTTGCTGTTTTTTCCACATTTGTTGCAGGTGTTGTTATATACGATGAACAGGAATTCATGTGACAAAAAGTGACATATTATGCAGTTTAGCCACTCGTCCGGTTTTTGTTGTAAGGGCAAAATCCCCACACAAATATTTTCCCCGAAAACTTCGGTTCCATTTGAGTCATCTTGTAATGATATTTGCTAATCGTAATCTGACGTACTGTCCTCGGCGTTAATTTTCTGTTTGAACTGTTTTTTTTTTTTTTTTTTTTTTTTAAGTGAGTCCTAGTTCAAAATGAAAGTAAAGTTAGAGCGGGAGAAATGGCACCGGGCCATATCACCCGAACTTCTGAGGTGCCGTATCACCTTTTTGACCTTGCTTCTGCCATTGTATATATAAACTATAGTACTACAATCTGACGTGCGCCATCTATCGACGAAAAACTAAGCTCGATAATACCATGGGAAGCAATAACAACAACTAAAATGGTGGAAATTGTTGTTGTTGCTTCCCATGGTATTCTAGAGCTTAGTTTTTCGTTGATAGATGGCACACCTCAAGTGGGAATACTATAGTTTATATATGCAATGCTTCTGCTATTCCAAATAACACGAGAAATCAAGCCCGCACAGTTATAACGCTAAGCAAACCCAAACAAACACGGTTATTTCTTTTCTTTCTTTTTAAATTGAACGCCTGGCGTCAAATATCTTCGTATTATCATGAACTTCACAAATACACAAAAAAAAACTTTTTGCTTAATACGCACCTACTATTTTTTTTATTCGGCTGTATTTATAGTATTTCAAGGGCTGCTGAGATTTGAACTGGACAATCTAATAGCTTACGTTAAACTGATTGATATGTCGTTCTTTTTGTTTTGAAAAGAAGTCAGTAAGTGGGAGATATTGAAAGGGTGCCATATCACCCGACTTTACCCTAACATATTTAAACTATAATTTTATTTTCATTCGAATTTCAAATAAACTAAATGAATAGTTTCTTCCGAAATCCCGCAATTATTTATGTAAACAGTGCTTATTTTGTCATAAGCAATTTTCTTTGAAAATGAAACCACGTCAAACATTTTAGGTACGTGTTAGTGTGGAATTCGCAACTTTGCCCTGTTTCAAAGAACAACCCGTTATTTGAACAAAATGCCACACAATTCTTCGTATCTCGAATTTTCCAACTTTTGAGTATTGCAAAATTCTAGATAACACTTTGAGGAGACATCAGAAAAAAAAAAGATTTCCTGTTTAAAGCCAATTTCTAAATTCTATGGAAATTTTCGTTACATACCATTAACTACCCGAAATTCTTTGGTTTCAAAGACAAAAAAACATTCTTCCAACAAAGCTATTTATGTGTTTAACATTTCTACTGGAAATAGGAATAATTTTTTGTCCTCGAAAGAATTTTACATATCAAAAGCAGAAGATTGATTTTCCTCAAATTTCAGTTCAATAAAAATCATTTCATTTGAATTCAAAAAGGTGTCTTATGTATGTATCCGTATCCTATCTTTTTCAATTAATTCACCGACCAATAAAAATACCGCAGTATTTCAAATTTCCAAGAAATAATTATTTAAATAATTGTTTCGTTGTATGAAATTATCCTAAAGAGCCAATTTTATTTTTTGTTTTAATTGTACACAATATACTTACACAACAATTTCCGTGTAGTTAATTCGTAGAATATCCTTTAATATCCTTTTGATTTGAAAATTCACTCGAAATCAAAACAACAACACCGAACTTGTTTACAAAATCACACAGCATGGACAACTCACGTTTTTTTCATTTATCCTCGTTGTTGTCGGTTGTCAAATTTTTTTATTTGACATTTCTCACATGTATTTCACTCTTTATTTTTGTGCTGCACTTTATGACTTTTGTTTACAATTTATTTGTAAAAAAGGTCCTTTTTATTTGCCCACTTACTCTACTTTACTCATTCGTCGTAGCAAGTGGCTACCTATTGTGGGTACAACTTTGACACACAATGATGCAAAAAACAAAAACACACGAAAAAGAAACAACTAAAAATGTTTACGTTCAAACATCCTTTTTACAATTATTTCACTCTTTTTATTTTGTTTGTTTTCTAAAAAAAAAAATGTCACACTTTTTTTTTGTTAGCTTAAAACACGGCTTTCTCGTTAATTGAAAAACCTAACCCGAGAGCTTTGTGTGTTTACACATAGGCGCATTCGGCATCCAACGGGGTGACCGACCATAGACAACAGTGAACTGTGGAACTCTGGCTAACTGCCGCGCACTTTAAGGGGGAAAACGCTGAAAAAAAAAAAAATTAAAAACTGCTCCTGCTGCCCTACTCAAGGGACTTCAGCCTCGAGTTTATTTATTCCAGAACAGGACGAGAGATGCACATGCACAATGAGAATAATTGTATATGTTAAGAAGCACTTATCGCATCCATTACCCTACGTAATCAGTGTCATAGTTTTACAAGCATACACCCGCGCACCCTCGCAATGTTGTGTTGGAGAGGAAGTTTGACTTAATGAACTTCTATTTGCTTTGCTATTATAAAGGATGAAAACAAAACTGCACACACACACACACAAAATATAAAAAATGAAGAAGACACACTCTCTATCCTTATACTTATATCCGGAAGGACTCGCGATAGCCCGAAGGAGTTTTGTATATTTTTTTTTTATGTTTTGTTTTTATGCACTGAAAGTTACGCAACGTTACGGAACTCTGGGTTAGTAGAACGAATAATATACTACGGCAAATAATGACAACAAAAAAAGAAACACAGGAAATTGTATCCTTTAATTTAATTGCAATTTTTTTTTATGAACGCACGTTTCTTATTAAAATTTTGCAAGGACATGCCCGAGTTTCGAGTTTTTCTGTTTTTGTTTCTTTATAAAGCTCTCTTTTTGACGTTGATTATGTCCCGTACCGTTTTTTATTGATCAAAGAAAATGTAATTGGCATCCGCGAAGCTAACTCACTTATCAGCACCACACTCCTACTCCTGTCTCAAAGCAGGTGCAAAATAACAAGGTCCTTGCTGAACCGAATGATGTGAGAAGAAAAAAAATCAGCAAAGTAGTCCGAGAGTATAGTATCGTCGTCGTCGTCGTTGTCGTTTTCGTGCGATACACGATATTCACGTTCAAGGCGTTTTGAAGCTGATTCAATAATAATTACTTGTGTATTGCTGAAGGGAATTTTCCTGTGAAATATTTTTGTTGTAGGTAGTTTCATCTCGTTTCATTTTGGTTTTATTTTTACTTTTATATGGGTTTCCCCTTGATTTTGACATAACCTTTCTCTCTCTAAAGCTTTAGCTGTCAAATATTGCTCAGTATACATATGGGTAGGGAATTTTGTCTGGTTTGAATAGTGCTTTCGCAGAAGCTTAAAGCTTTTCGATTGGGTCTTTTGACATTTTGTCGAGAGCTTTAAGGACATTTATCCTGCACATGGAGACTTCTGACAAACTGGAATACCCCAATGGAGAAATGGGGATGAAAAAGCTTCATCGAAAGCTCCATATTGTCCTTGAATTACATATGGACCATGGTGATGGCGATGGCGGTGTATGTATTTACAATACATATTTAACAAAAGGGAATTCATTTCGCTGAAGTCGTCTTCGTCGTCGCAGAGACAAAAATATTTTGAAATTTTGTTTTACGGTTATGCATTTTTTATGACAAAGAAACAAGCTGCAAGTAATGATGGGCTACTGACCCGGCCTAATAATAATAACAATACCTACTAAAAAAAAAAGCGAAAACTGCTTTCATGAACAGGAAGGACGAAAATGTATTTCATAAATGCCGAAGGCGTGTATAATGAGTCAGGTTGGGACTTTTGAATATTTGAGGAATGTAGGTAAAGTGTTATTTTTGGTTGTGGTGTGTTGGGGATGTAGATTGCTTTTTGCCCTTGTTTGCTTTTTTGGTGATGCCGATATGGTGGCTGATGGGAAGGATATGCTGGTCCTGTTGTATTGATAAATGTAGAGGCACTTTTTTTTCGAGGATGTTTACTTATCGGAAGCTATAATGTATAGGTTTTTATTTGTAGGCTTGGGATGGGCGTTGGTTGGATTGGATTGGATTAACCTATTAAAAGGAAATTTACAGTCGGGATAACTGAGAGAAGGATCCTTGAAGTGTATGATGGTTTTTGACTAGTCATGTTATGGCTTTAGTTTTAAATGAAGATTTTTATTTTACACTCTGGTAGCATTGAGGTTTTTTTCGGACAGTGTAGAAGGGGGAATCCATCATTTTCTTAAATCGTGCTTTGTATCCGGACAAAGTAAAGTAATTTTTGAGAAAACTTAACTACTTCTTGTTGTCCTGATTAATAGGTGTCTATCCTTATTTTTGGATCTCGAGTAAAACACGAAAAAAAAGATGCTGGGATACTACACAATAAATAATAAAGTACCCTGTTTGAAGCATATCGCATCTACCCGCTTAAGCTACAGAGGATTGAACAGCCAAGACAGACAGACGGATTTCTTGTTTTTCTAATATAATCGTAGTTTTGTGCTCTATGGAGTCTATGGGGGGAGTTGTATAATGTCCTAATTCAAGGTCAATTTTGTTCATTTTCCGTTGGTTTTCAAATATACCAGAATATTCAGTCGAAACTACGAAATCCTCTCTGAGCCTAAATACGAAAACTTTAAAAGCAATGACTGAAATAAATACCGTTCTTTGAGTTATATTTCCGATGAAATCGTTCTCGTAGAAAGACAAAGAACTATCCACCCACAAAATATCATAATAGAATCTCATACCCCATAGTCTGGACTCTGGAGTATGGGTTGGCTAAAAACCGATATCAAAGCGTGTACTTCCTCAAAGGAGTAACCACGAATATTTAAAAATCAAAAGAAAATGACGGTCACCAGTTACCTACCTTCTTCAAAATTTCTTGAGATTTGGACAACTTTCCTCTGAACTTTCCTTGAGGCCATAACACATGTTTTTGCATCTTTTTTCTCTTGGCAAGGCCGAATTCTCTTCCTTTGAAAATGCTACCTTAAATTAGACCTACCATTTAAATATTTATTTCGACTATCAACACACGCAAGATTTTTTGTCAAAGACGAATAAATTTTCCAGCTGTTGAAATAAATTAATTTAAATTTTGTTTTGTAATGTATGTACATTATTTTTGAGCTATGAAAATAAGTATATCTAATAAAAACATAGCTACCAATATAAAACAATAAGAACGAGCTATTTCCTAGACAATAAAATATCATCCTTGTTGTAAAGATTAAACCACACAGACAAGGTCAAAAATAATCACAAGCAAAGTTTCATGCCTCCCTATATCCCCCAACCACAATAAAACATGACTATACATTTATTTCATCAACATTTTAATAAAAAGCAATCATAACAAGGACAACCGGCCGAACCGACTACAGACAGACGGACAGAAACAAAACAACAACAACAACAATAGAATATGCCACACATCGTTAACATAAAAAGAAAATATTCTTGACATGCAATACCCAGACCCAGATTCAGATTCAGATCCCAGAGACCCATACTCCCCTGATACATATAGATTATTTTATATTATGCATGTCTGAGAACAGATTTCACTTGTGTCATCGAAATATTCAACCTCCTCCCCTGCCCCTTCCTCCTCTATCAAAAAACAATGGACCGCTCCAGATAGCCCCCTTCGGTTCGGTTCGGTATGCTTATGGCATTTGGCAAGTTATAATAAGGTTGAAGAGGGTAATAATTCAGAAAATGATTCATTTTTGTTTCTATGTGATAGATGATTCGTCCTTCGCTGGTATATTATACTCGTTCTATACCAAAGGTTTTCCTTTTCCCTCTGTACTCTGGTGGGATTTTTTTTTATTTTAACACTTGATGTGTAAACGTACATATATGTGAAAGGACGAGGCATTGGTTGATGTTGGCACGGCTTGTTCTTTTCATGTGTCTAGTGCCTACTTGACTGACCATTGTAATTTTTGTCCAAGAAAAAAAAAAAAAAAAAAAAAACATTCTTTTCATCTCCTGATTATAGATTTGGCAGCCTAGAAAAAGGAAATTGATTTATTTGCACGTAATTTGGTGACAAAACGCTTTGTTGACAAAATGTTATATGAAACAGAAATATTGTTACTATCATCGCTTCAACAGAACGTGTGTTTATGACGTGACATTCTTGTATATTGTTTTGTACAACAAGGATCATAATATATCTAATAAAATAAAAATAAAAAAAAAAACACATTTTATGTGAACTGGTTAAATTTTACAATAAGGAAATGACATTTTAAATATTCAAAATGGTTTTGATTCTTGGTTTTATCTAGTTTTTGCAAATGGCGGCTTATCGCTAAAAGTTCCAGTTTCTACCGTTGAAGATATAAGTAGATTGTTTGCAACAGCATCAGGTGCTGGAGTATTTTAAAACATTTGACAGGTCAAAGTTTATTCTTTCAAAAGCTGACGCTAAGCCCAATAAAGACATTTTGGCCAGGGTTGTGTTATCAAAAATTTCTATTAACCATTATGTATTCAATTGTATATTGTCAACTTGCTTCACTTTTGGCAATTACAAAATTCCTGATAAATTGTTATCACTTCATTTTATAAAAATTAGTTTAGCTTTAACGTGAATTTTGGATTCAAGCTGACTGAGTTGTTGGTGGAATACAATTTGTCATCTAGAGAAATAAAAACAATTCAAAAGCTTAGAAATCTACAAGGATTGGCAACAGTTTGCGTAAGGAGATCCAATCTAATTTACCACACAAATAGAATAAATTGAAAGCAGTACTGTAACAGCCATCTTTCCTTCCAAACACGCAAGAAACTAGCTACACAAAATCCTAAAATATTATTATATTTTGAATTATATAACTCTAATCTATTTATAAAAATATTTGAAGTAACTAACTTTAAAAGTTATAATCAGCACATTTTGTTCTCTCATACTAAATCTGAAAAGTGTTTTTTAAATCACTACAAAACACATTTTTTTGAACTTAAAATAATTTGTAATGTGCTGCTCAAATTAAGTATAAAAGGGCGAACAAAATGTGAAATTATTGCAGTCTGTTGAATAAAGCGGAGCTGTTATCATAAAACGAAAAGTTGGAGAAACAAATCTTTTATTTATTTCGGCAATGCTCTTCCTACCGTGCGTCGTTATTGTAGACAGGCTGAACACTTGTTTTGTCGCCTGGATCTTCCTCCTTCATCGTTCTTTTCTTAGAATTTTCCATTCGCTGGCAATAGACGAGTTGAACGGCATGGACGGTCACTTGGCTTTGCCCTTTAAAGTTGAAAGGGAGATTTTGACCGACTACCTGGAGCTTCTACTAAGCACCTCCCGCAGCAAGCAGACCATCAACGCTTTAGTACTCAGTTTTCATCGACTCATTAAGCAACAAATAACCCAAACTCTAAGGCGGCCATTTATCGCTCCTCAGTAGCTTGGAAATTTTTTGTATATTAAGTGTTAAGCGTTCTTTAACTTGGGTTGAATCCAATATTTAGTTGTTTTGAATCTTCCATCTTGCAATGAACCAGATCACACACAGGTTACAGTGTAAATCACTAGACTTTTGGCTTCTACTGGAGCAATATTTTTGTACGTAGATGTCTCAGAATTGGGTCATCCTCAAAATTCCCTTTAAAATTAATTCTATAAAAAAAAGAAGACAACCACAACCACAACCATCCCCGCCTTTAGCCTTTATTGTAAGTATCATAAGCTGTATACAACATTAGTCTGGCTCATCAATTGTTTCCTGATGTCCTCATATTTCTCACTTATATAAGCTCAAAGACCGATAATTCTGTGTTCTTGTAATATTTATGATTATTATATCTGATTATGAACCACTTTAGTGCACTCTCAGGATCAGGACACACAAGCTTATAATGTGTCCTACATTCGATGACGCACTCAAGCTCTCCAGCATCGATGTATACTCGTAATACATAATATCTTATTGAATGGAATTATGTTGCTAGTTAAGCATGTTCAGTTCATTCAATATTCACCCTTTTCAATCATTGCCGATATACAGAGGCGGGCGAGAGTGTTGTGCTAGAAACTTATTTCCATGTAGGTACTCGTACCTACTCAAGTCATCCAAAAAAACCCCTTCTCTCATCATCCTCTTCCATTCTTAACTGAAGTGGGTTATGGTTTGCCTCTCCTAACACTAGTATACTTTCGTATGCACTTTCACTTTATTTGTTTCCTTATGTGAGGACCTTCTGACACGCCTTGCTTATAAATGTCAATGGGTATACTAGGATATAGATGATATTGACTAGCTTAACTTATCTGTTTTCGATATTTACGGACTTAGCTATTGTTTTCCTTTTAAGGACACTTTCTATATATCAGAAAAAAAGGACCCTTAGTATGTTTACTTTACTCTTTTTGTCCTCTATCTTCTACAGAGCTCTCTTCATGAAAGAAGAAAATTGTCGTCAACCATCTTTGTTTCGAGGGCCATCGAGGTGGCTTTCTCAAGAAATGAATGAAACCCTATTCATTAGGAAATTTATACATCCGCACGTACCATACTACATCCGAGAGATTGTGACTCTGACTCTGACTCTGACGAAGGATATACTACACGAGCGAGTATTATGTTGAATTTGTGCACGTATATTGAAATTTCTCCACCATATTGGTTCTAAAATTCAATAAACTTATCAATGATGCAGGACCTGCATCGAATGCATGATATTGCAACTAAAACTTATAACATTACTCTCATATTGTGGACTGTGCATGCACCATATCCTTAAACAAAACAATTGCGAACAGGGTTATTTTCTTGCCTTTCAAAGGACGAAAAGTGTTTCGCGTTGAGCAAGAGTTGAGTGGTGTGAGATTGTATGCATTAAGACGACGAAGAAGTGACTTCTTTGTTGAAACTTTAGTTTTCTGCAAAGGCATCTTAAAGCATGGCATAATATCGCATCAGCACAAGACAAAGAAAGCCAAAGTGAAGTGAAAAACGAAGTCATCAATCAGTCAGAGGATGCAAAAATAATAAAAAAAAAAAAAAAAAAAAAATGGAAAGTGCATATACTACAAGGACGACGACAAATATGTAGGTTGAAAGGATTCAAAAAGGAAGATAAAAACGAGCGCAATCAGGAAATAGCTTTCCCTCAAAGGGAATTAAGTTTTATTGACGATTTGATTTTTTTCGTGTCGTCGGATACTCAAAAAAAAAAAAAAAAAAAATAGTATCTAGTATCGCATGTTGACAAACAAATATTTATTTTTTTAAACGACCACCATTTTAAATAAAAGTTTCTTCAAATGATGATTTGAGTAAATTGTTTGCTTTGAATTCGCCTTGAGGCTGCTCTAGAAGCGCCTTTCTAGAAGAATGTCTTAATACTTCTTGTGACCTATTCAAAAAGTTGACAAAAGAAAATATCATCTTAGTACTTAAACTCACCGCCAGTGAAACATCTTCCACAATGTTTTTCCGCAATATTTTTATTTCGTAAAGTGCTTTTTTCGTTTTTTTAAATTATATACCTGGAGTGTGGAATACAAAGCTGTGAATTTCTCGCCGACATTTTTGTAAAGAAGTTATGTTTTCACTTTAACCAACACAGGGATGTGCCAATGAATCCCATAAAAATATATTGCCGTAGATTTTACATCTTTGTCTTCCACGGCAACATTTTTTTTTTTAAACCAAGCTAATTATTTGACAGGTGTCAAATTTTTTGACATTCATTGCTTTCACTAAGCTTTTCATGTGACCGCACATTTAAAAATGAAAAATCCGGTAACGAACTGATTTATTTTTCATTTCAGTGGATGTGGGTTCTAAGCTTAAAGCTAAAAAAAAATGAAATGAAAAAGAATGTGGAACGTATTCATTTTTCATATTTCACTAAAAGTTAATTTATTTTGTTCAGAAAAAAAGTTATCTCCAATGTGAACTGTGAATTACACGCTTACCGACATTTTATAATTTAATAATGGAAATCAAATTTTCACACAAAATTATTGTTGTGGATTTCACATGTTTTACGATTTTGTTTAAAAATTTTGCTTTGAGGTGAGTAAGATGAATTAAAAAAAAAATTTGTATTTACTTGTTTTTTTTTTTGAGCAAAAGGTATACAAAAAATTGAACTCCAAAACAAAGGTCTTCAAATCCTGGGTCAAAGTAAGTCTCGTCTAAATGCTAAAGTTCCCTTGAAATTCTCAAGCATTTTTTTACTTCCATAAGTATACGAATGTACGAGTGAACACTCCAACGCCCTTCACCCTATTACGAGCATATTTCTTTCCATTCAGAACACTTAATTTTGAAGAGATGGTTTTAAGTCAATTATTTATAAAACTGAATTTTTTCCCCTAACCTCTTTCACCTTAAACATTCTACCGTGAAAATAGAAAAAAAAAGGTAAAAAGAACTTCTTTTCTCTGTTTAAAGGTGGGATAAAGAATTCAAAGGGGAAAACTTTCATAAGCAGTTTAAATTTCTTTAAAAAAAAGTCGAGTGAATACAAATTTCAAGTGAAACTAAAAAAAAAAAAAAACTATTTTCACCTCAAAGATAAGTACACGTTCACGCTTCCAAGAACTTTCAAAGGTAAAAAGCTGCAATTACCAAAGAAAATTATACTGAAACATGTACCTCCAAAACTAACTATCAAGAAGTGCTAAAGACACTTTTGTGTGCAGTTGTTATGTTGGAGTTAATTTGTGATGCTGATGAGAAATTCAAGAAATAAAGGGGAGGAAATGGGAAAAGGTAGCGCTTAAGACGATTTCAAACTGGAAAAAGTGATTTCGATTATTTTTTGCAATGAATTTTATCCCACACATGGCATTGTTAAATGGTTTCTTGAACATTCATTAAAAAGACTGAACCTTTAGTGAAATGAAAAATAATATGTTCCACAATCTGTGCACGCAATATTTTACTTTTAATTTTCAATATTGTGACTCATCTCAATGAAATAAGTGAAATTTTTTCACACAGCCTGTTTTATTTAAAAATATAAGCTGTGGAAGATAAAGGTGTAAAATCCACTCAACACTTTGAACTAATTTTCACTTGAAATATGGCATATGCCTGGAGTGATGATTTTACCTTTCAAGCTTATTATCCAGCGATCAGTGAATACGTTCCACAAATAGTTTCGATTTCATGATGTCCGCCCGCATAAAAGTTAAACTAAAAGGATGTACAGAAGTGTGAATGAAATATATACAGAGGCTGTGAAATAATGTAAACACGTATTCACGGTGACACATTTGGGTGGAAGTTCTAATTTTTGCTAAGCAGCTTTCATACTGGGTTTAACTGGCTGCACACAATAATGAAGCTACAGCAGTTGCACATAGCAATGTGAAAGTTAAATGTATGTTAATTGCATTGCACGGCTACAATGTGAAGTAGCAGCATAGAGAGTAGCTGAAGTACAAGTCGACTCGACTCCAACTTCACAAACGTGCTGCGCTGCAAATCAATAACAAACCAATATGGCAGAGAAGAGATCAGTGCTACACATTGTATTCGTGTAAGCTGCTTAGTGCGCTTTTTTTTACATTAACTTTGACATTGCTACGTGCTAGTGCTGCAGCTACAGCATTGTGCGCAGCCAGTAAGATGTTTGATTGATGTATTCAGTTCTTCTCCAATAAAAAACTTATATATTCCACATACTTTACCCCAAAATATTTTAAATTTCGCAATGTGCAGCCATGTGAAAAAAGGTTAAAGGACGTTGAAAAGCGTGTCATTTACCAAAAAATTGGCTGTGGAAGGTAAGTGTGTGATTGAACGTATGTCACCGTCAATTTTGTATGATGTTTTTCTTTGTATTCTCACCTTAAAAGTTATATTAAAAAATCTTAAAGCTATAAGGACGAAATTCTGGCGATTCCAAAAATGTTTAAGATACCAAGAAAACTATTTCCTTCACCTGTTAACTCCCACTCAACGTAAACTACAATTTTTTATCAAAGCAAACTTTTGAGACAAACTCTGAAAAATATTTTTAATTCGAAATTAATTCGTTAATTTTATTCAAAGTCCTTGTTGTACATTATATATTTTAAATAAAATATTTTCTTTAAATTAAAATTAACTTAAATTTTTTGTGAGAATTTTTCAAAATACATTTTTGAAACAATGTTTAATATTTTGAAAGTTGCATTGCGATTGCCTTTCGAGACGAAGCTTTTCAGACCCACAAGAAGATATTCAAACCAAGCCATCAGCCATTTGCTGGCTCTGTCTCAAACTGAAATCTGTGCGGAGTCCCCTTCGAGGGGCCTTGTTCTAGGAGTCTACTCTGATGAAAATGATAGATACGATGCTGGCCAGTTGACTCCTGCAGCAATGCGGTATAATACACTGAAGACCGATGGAAGGCTTCTGGAGGTCCTTCGAATGTCTGGTCCTATGCCAAAGAGGGGTGAAGTTCGAATTCTGTTTGCTGTTGAAACGGAAAAAGTTCCCTACTATTCTGCAGTGGCTGTGGTTGGACTTGGCCACGAGTGTCTTGGTTTTGATTCCTTCGAGATGATCGATGAGCGTAAGGAAGCAATTCGCCGATCGGTGGCTGCAGCCTGTATGAAGCTTAGTGAAATCAACGCAGAGAGGATAGAAGTGGAGCCATGCGGCCATGCTGAGTCAGCAGCTGAAGGAGCAGCTCTGGGCGTTTGGGCCTATCAGGAGCTCAAGGACTCGAAAAATCGACTTGACAAACCAAGCATTGACTTGTACACCCACAAAGATGAGGTTTGTGACATTGACGGATGGCGAATTGGTCTTCAGAAGGCTGCTGCTCAAAATTTGTGCCGGGAACTTCAAGAAACTCCAGCGAATCTATTGACCCCAACTGCTTTTGCTGAGAAAGTTATTCAGGTCCTGTGCAAGACGGGCGTCAATGTTGAGGTTAAAGTCGAAGGTTGGGCTGAAAGCCAGGAGATGAATGCCTTCTTAGCCGTTGGAAAAGCTTCCTGTGAAGCTCCTATTTTCTTAGAGCTCAGCTATTACGGTGGTCCGAAGAATGAAAGACCGATTGTCCTGATTGGACAAGGAATCACCTACGATTGCGGTGGCTTGGATTTGAAGAAGAAAAAGGAGCTGAAGATTATGCGAGGTGATATGACTGGAGCAGCAGTGGTGGTAGCCACATGCAAGGCAATCTCAAGCCTGCGATTGCCTGTAAACATCCGAGCATTGATTCCACTGTGTGAGAATGTTATGGGATGCAACTCCTTCCGTCCAGGTGACGCAGTAAAGTGTCGTAATGGAAAAAGTATGGCAATTCAACGGACAGATCATGAGGATGTTATGGTTCTATCAGACGCTCTGTACTACGCCCAGCAGTTTTGTCCAAAGTGTGTGGTTGATATTGGGACAACATCAGGAGCAATGCGTCAGACATTGGATGAAGCAGCTTGTGGGGTTTTTACAAATTCGGAAATTTTGTGGCAACAAATCAAAAATGCAAGCATCCACACCGGTGATCGGGTTTGGAGGCTGCCACTATGGAATTATTATTCGAGCTTGGTAACTGAATCCAGCATTGCGTCTGATTTGCAGAACTTTGGCAGTGGAGCAGGCGGAAAACCATGCAAAGCTGCTGCCTTTTTAAGGGAGTTTGTTCCTTGTGGTCAATGGATGCATATTGTAAGTTTGAAATTTTGTTTAATGGTTCATTTGGATTGATAAAAATTATTGTAATTTATTTGTTACAGGATGCAACAAGTGTTATGTACTCTAATGGAAAAGATTTCGAGTATATCCGCGAGGGTATGGCAGGAAGGCCAACTCGTACAATGATTGAGTTCGTAGCTCAGAGCATTTGCAAGGACACAGCCCCTAAAATTGGATCAGAGAAGTGATGATTTCGTGGGTTTGGAATGGTTCTTTTGTTGTATCTTTTGAAAATATATTGAAAAAAAAAAATTGTTTTGTGTTTGAGTTTTGTGATTCAATGATGAAATTATGTTTGTAACTCCATCCCTGAGGTCGCCACAAATCGTTATTTAAAAAACCTTATGTCGCCCTGATGAAAACATTTTCTGGTTTCTAAAACTGGAGGTATCTTTAAGTCGACTGAAGTAGATCCAGGAATTTCAATAGGGCGAGTTGGGGTAACGAATCAGCTGTTGTTACGTCCGTTGATAATCAGTCGAAATTTTGTGTGCAAATTCGCAACGGATTTGTTTTTGATTTTTTTTTTGACAAATCTTGGGGTTCTGGCAACAATATAATGGTCAGTACCTATCTTAAATATATACATAATAAGAGATAGATTTCTGAACCTAATCTGGCCATTTTTAATCTATAACTTTAAAAAAAAAAAGTTCATTAGATCAACATCATCATTTTATGTATAACTAAATATTTATTTTCTAAAGTCAGAGACCTTTTGGCTACAACAATATATACATAATTATTTGTATAGAAATAATGTAGGTGCCAACCTTATCCTTGAACATAAAAATTTCGGTTCATCCCAAGAGGCTTTGAGTAAACAACATTACAAATTACAGTCACATTTCACATATAAGGCTCTGATCACGTGCCATTAGTTTCGGAAATTAGCATTATTTCCATCAAAAACATGACCTGGCCAAGCCAGCTCTTGAATAAATATTCCAAAACCAACCTACCATCCTACCCAAGTAAAAGGTTTTATCTCCATGATGCCATTTAATCGTCATTCAACACAAATTTTCAAATTAATGAAACAAATACGAGTCCTTGCTTTTATACCTTGTTTGTGATGTGATGCTTGTAGATTGTAGGTATATAAAGGATAAATAGGATAGATAGCGTAGCGTCCTACTATGAAAGACGATGACAAGCCCACAAAAAAAGAAAAAGACAAAACGGTTAATTGCTATACAAGCAAAAACTTTGTGCGAATAATCTGTTTACTTCTTCTAATTAAAAATAATCCTTTAAAAAGTCTTAATTACCGCTTCTTAACGGCAATAAGGACCAAAATAATTCGCGCAGGATTTTTTTTTTTTTTTTTCAAATTATAATTATTTTACCTTTAGTTTCTATTTATTATTTGTGTTTTGTTGTATGTTTAATCATTTGGATAAAAATATAGAAATACACATATTTATACGTACCTATACCAACCTAGTTAGCCTAAGCGCCATTATACAGATCAAGCAAGGGGCTTTAAGAGCACTTCTGCATTTGAAAAGGGGAAAAATATTTTATCCTCATTATAAAAGGACATTTTTCTCTGGAAAGGTTTTATTTTTAATTGAAAGTTATATTTTGATATGTCATAAAGAAATGCTCTTAATACTCTTAATTGTAAGACTGATAAATTAAACTATGTCATTCATTAGTCATGAATCCTGGCTTTTTATGTGTTCTTTTGGATATAATTGATTCTTCTTTTATTTGCGAATAATTTAAAGAGTCTTTTTCCTATGCTAAGACTCTTAAGCCCTGAATTTGAGTTCAAATGACTTATTTTCTTGAGACAAAGCCAAATTTATTCTTCACAAATAAAATTTCTATACATTTTACAATGTAACCTTTCTATTTTTTTGATTTGATTTTTGGTAAGTCGGTATTTCGAGCTTCGAGCCCCTTATTCTGTTCCGCATCTAGTGGGTTTGAAAAAGAGCTCGATTTAACATTTTTAGCCCATCCAGAGTTTTATCTGTTTTTCAAATAAAGTGCACGACTGGGTCGCACAAACTTACTCTAATGTGTGCCAATCGTCTTGTAGTTTGAGATTTTGGAAAAAAGCTGGAAACAATTATATGAAATTTTATTGATCACTTCAAAATGAAAAGTTAAAACGCTTTTTGGAAAAAAATGAAGTAGGTACCTAATAAGGCCATCTGATTTCGTTTACTGTTTAGAATTTTAAGAATTTTTTTTTTAAATCGTTAGACCAATTTTGTCTAGGACTTTGCAGTTTTCATCAGATAAATGTAATTAAAAAATAAAAAAAAATCGTTTTAGGAAAAAAAAAAAATATATAAAAAAATTAAATTAAAAAAAAAATATTTTTTGAAAAATTGAAGAATTTATATTATTTCGTCTATAAAAGGGCTTCTACACTAAGAATTTCATCGAGGTTCGTCAAGTGGCTTACGAGAACATCTGATTTCAGAAACCCGGTACTTTGGGAGGTAGGTACCGTTAAAAGACTTTTCCTGAAAAATCTATTCCAACAAAAACATAAAGTTTGCTGAAAAAACACCATTCAGAAAGTTTTATCAAAATCGTAGGAGCCGTTTTTGAGACAAAATATTTTTTTCACTAAAAATCGTATGGCAGGTACCGTTAGTCTTAGAGCTAAAATGCTAATTCCAAAAACTCCTCTGTAGGACGTCATAATAATACTATGTACCAATATTGAAGCAAATTGGTCGATTTCTGTCTGCACAATTTGTAAGCGTTGTTCAGATGTCAATCTATTCATGTTGAAATGCCAAACCAAACTGAAAATAAATCACTTGACAGCTGATAAAATAGCCGCCATTTAAAATAGTGTTGCCAACTTAAAGTTGTATAGGTACCTTTAAAAAAAATAAAATTCAGATCAGTAAAACTTCGTCTCAGAATAGTCCCAACAAGAGATATTTTTGTGCGAAAGGATCGGTTTCAGAAAACTTCTGAATACATCTGGTAAACCAATGGGAAGTGCGTTTTCACTCTTTTTTCATATTTCGTATTGCTCTAGCAGCTGGATTGCTGGGAAGGTGGAAGTCATTGTGAAACATCTGCGTGCAAATAGACACTCACCAAACAATGTTCTTTTGTTGTCAGTTGTTATCTAGGGGTTTTTAATAAGCGCGGGTTGATTTTGATGGCCTGTGGCGGCAATGTCGTTTTAGTGACATCTGTCAAATTGATAGTTAATTGTTCAATCTTCCAGAACCATGCATAAAGAAAGGACCCACAGGACATCCTGATGCTTCTTTTCTCCCAAGGAAAGTACAATTAATTGTAAAAATGTGAATACCATATAAATTCTTTTAACAAAAACCGTATAGGCATGTAGGCAAAAAACGCAACTTTGTTCTTATTTGAAACTCTTTCTAGAACAAAAAATCAACAGTTTTTTTTTCTAAAAAGTTAGGTAACTTTTTGAACGGCTTTTCTCCATTTCCTTTTTTGGAGCATTTTAATGCTGTGGGGTTAGCTAAAATGTACGAATTTAACAATTTCCTTTTTCACTTCCAACGGAAGATATAAATGTTTAGTTTTTCCTGCGCATAGCCTGTCAAAAAATCTTCTATTTTCTATTTTTTCCGTTATACTCTAGACATTTAGATTTCACGTCGAGCTAATGAGTGTGCAGGATACTTTCCTCTTAAGAATGTATTTATGTTGGTACACATACAGTTATAATATGTATAGTTTGCTGCCATATAGCCATTGTACTGGAGCGCAAATGTTAGCTCCCCAGGCGAAGCGTATCCTATAGAATTGTAGATACTTTAACCGTCTCGCCTGGTTCAATGTTGGAACATAAATTGACTTGAGAGTGCCTGCTGTCCATTTCCATTCCCTCCATCGTATTCGTATCGGTATCGCATTGTATTTTGGCGTCGTCGTCGTCGTCCTCCATGCAAGGAGCATTTGAAAGGAAAACTATTTTCACTTAGAAATTCAAATTTGGAAATAGGAAATAGATGGAAATGTAACAATGGCTGGCAGATAACAGTGTACATGTGTATGTCTGTATATTTACCAAACAGATGCCTTTTATGTTCGTCGATCAATATATTTGCTAACGTTTGTTATCCTTCGTCCTTGCATACGAAGACGACGGACCGACCGCCCGAAGGCGACGTATGTTAGATTAAGCGTTGTGTCATTAACATTCAAATTTTGCTGAATCTTCAATGCTCTGTGCATTGTTTTACTAAAGTCGTAGTGGTTCTGCTGGTGGAAACAAAATGGAGCCAAGAATGAAGGGATATTGTGAATTGTCACATATTATGTTAATACATTATTAATGCAGTATATTTTATATATTTTGGTACTTGTCGAATTTGAATTAATCAACATAATGTATGTGCTATGTAGTATGAAGTATAATTCTAAAATCACAATGAAATGAACATTTATGTTAAAATGTATAAGCATATGTTTTGCAAGAATTTAACAATACATTAGCATAACAAAAGTCACAATTCAAGTAGGAATTGGATTGCTAGAGCTTAGATCTTAGCTTGCTCAATTATTTTACCTATACATCACCTTTCAAAAGTGTAAAACAAAATGTAGATCAAAAACTTCCTTCATTGCATGCATACCCTAGCAAAATCTTTGTGTTATGTATTTGTATAGTGTTTTCATGGAACATGTTTTTTTAGTTGTGAATTTCGTCAATGGCGGCGCTAGTTGTCTTATCGGATTTACATCAAATGTTTTTGCTTCCCATGGCAATCTAGATAAAAACCACTCCAATCAAGTGTTTGTGAACTTCGTCCGTAGATGGCGCACATAACGTTCCGCTTATTAGGAGTACTATAGTTTTTTAAGACAATGGCAAAATGTTTAAAGGCTGATCTTTGTATTACGAAGTAGTCAGTTCCCAGGGTTTGAAGATTTTTGCTTAAAGCGAATTGATTTCTTGTGTCGATGTGTAATGAGTTCAGAAGTGTGAATATCAAGGAAGAAGAATTGCAGCACAAATTTCTAAATGCTTGGACGAAGGTTTTTGGTTTAATGGCGCGTAGTGAATGGATCCAAAATTCTATCTCAAATATATGCTTATGGATTCTGGAGAATTCAGATAGTATGCATCTTTTAGCTTTGGAGATTCTACATATTATACAAAATCTAGGATTTGCATTTCGCATTGCATTTTTCAGTGTTTTAGTTGGGAAGGAGATATTTGTTTGCCAAACAGAATCAATTTTCACAGTTAAGCTGGATTTGTTTTTATATAATAAATCTTTACCAAATAGTGGCTTAAAGAAACAAATTTCAAATAAACTATCTTTAAATCGACAGCAAAACTCAGAGAAAACCTGGAATCGTTTTGCTGCACAAGCCAAAGTCACCAACGTTGGTTGCACATTGAAAGTTGTATAGTGTAGTGGTAGTCTGACAATGGGCTGGCAATGACTTTTCTGACAATATGTCAGGAAAAGTTCTAAGTTTACATGGTTTGTAATTTGAGATAGCTTTCTTTTTAAAATAAGGAATTCATATAAGACTAAAGTTTAACTCTATTGAATTTTGAATTTAAAACATCTGGGATTCAGTATATTTGAAGAAATAACAACAGTTCTTTAACTTTTCTTGAAACACATTAAGAAAACACCATCTGTGAACTATATTATTGAAATGGGCAATGATATTTTTGGCTCCTCGAAAGTTTTTAAATTATCACCAGGCAAAAGTCAAATCAATAAATAAATAAAAAGTGGGCCAATGTGGCTGGCTTGAGGTACACCACTAAAATACCTACTTTGTATTTTATTTGAAAACATATTGATAATTTTAATGTTTTTTAGATGCCCAACAAAATTATTTTCAATTTATTTCAAAACCACGGAGAATCTTACATTTACTTTTGAGACTATCACTATTGTGTAGTAGGTTCATCATCTGAGGACTTTGAAATTAGTTTATTTGTTTAGTTTGAATTAGTTTAGACATACCTACAATGTTTACTTGTAAACGGATTTCTACTTATACTATCAAAACAGTACATTGTGATCAAGGATTTATAAGTGGCTGTTGATCTGCCATTCATAAGTAGGCACTAGTGCTCGAAAACACTATAAAGAATTATGCTACAAGTATTTAAATAGTTTTTTTATCAATATTCAAAATTGGTGCTAGTTAATAGGTGTATTTGATTTTTATCAGATCCCTTAGATCTATAGATATGCGCAATTACGCATGTAGCTTATATTAAATTATAAATTGTAAAATTAACAACATAATGATTATTATTTTAATACCTACTACGTTTTCATTAGGGAAACAAATTTAATTTCGTAGCAAATTTCCAAATTCGACTCCATTTCCCATACCAAATCAAATTTTGAAATATTTGTATTTGAACGAAATTGAGCTTGCAAATTATGTGAATTGAAAACAATTTAACAGATAGCTTTTTCTAAAATGTCAATTTGGAAACAAAATCCAAGGCAGCGGTAAAATTAAACAAAACAAACCTAGATGAAAACCTAGCAAATTTCTAAATTACCTTATTTCGGCGCTAATGAAAAAAACGACGGAATTTTTTTTAACATATTTCATGTAAAATATTAAAATATAAACTAATGATGAATTCCACGACATTTTCAGATCCACTCTCAGATTTGATATAGATCTCACGATTTTTCTGGTTGCATGGAAAACAAAATGAGATTGACTTTGTTTTTTTTTTATTATGTGTGTGCCGTTAACAGATGAAATGATAGTTTACTTCTTCGTCTGATTAATATGCAACAACATCTTTGACGCTTTCTTTAACAAATTTCCAGCTTTTAAAAATTCTCCATCTTGGGATGGTATTGAAATATATATATATAATTTATAATTGCTGATCCACTTTAAAAAAAAAATTGTGTTTCTTTTCACAATGCCTAATGAGAAAAACGAATTTCTAACTGATGACGTCTAGGAATGTCAATTTTATGTGTGTGTGAAAGTACATACCTACATATGTGTAAATCTAGCTCTGAATCAGATCCTGTGAGTTGCTACGAAAAGCCGATTTGATATGCTGGACTAATATTTGAAACTAATTTTCTTTCCGACAGGTACAGATTTTTTTTAAGAAGTCATGGCGTGAAAACCTCAATCCCAAGCAAACTCACTTTTTATAACATTCATAACGTTGGTTAGGATGATAATAATTACGTGTGTAAATATCCGAGTAACAAGTAAGTGTGAAAAAGGTCAACCCTTTGTGAAAGTGAATGTTGTTGGCAATCCAAATAAATTAATATCATTTTTAGCAAAAAAACGTATAAACGCAAATTCTATCTCTAGTGTAATCCTCATATATCCTTAATTACACTTTCGCTTATTTCCTGTTTTTTATAGAAAAAAATATTCTATATCAATGTACACAGATACAAAAGGCATTTTCATAGAATAGTAGGTATCATTTTTATTTTTTTGTCCGGATAGTTTGCTGAAATCAGAGAAGTGTGTGCAATGTGCATCCCATTGTGATTGTACTAAATTAAAACAGTCTACAAAGTCCAAACACTGTGTAGGTATAGTATTATTGTGCAAATTGAGTGCACAGATGAAATGGAGATTGTAGATCCTTCGGCATTTTAAAGCAAAATCCAATTATTCAGTTTGAATTGGTAAAGTGTTTGCTGTCGCAGAATAGCATAAAGTGAGTTTTGGCTGGATTTATTTGTTTTTGTTTTGAGTGAGATTTTTCTCGGCCTGGCCGGCCTGAGCGGGTTGTGATTAATTTAAGCATTTCAAAGAACTATCTGCAAAATATTTCAATTTTTTTTCCTTCTCGTCAGGTATACTTTTTCGCTAATTTGTTTCATTGCAATTGGAGAAATGAGGTTTTTTTTGTGTGTTTTTGTTTCGTTGGTAAATATTTCGATGGAATCCTTTTTTTGTGTATCTAGATTTTAATAGTTCTTTTGGGAGTATCTTTAGATGATAGTATTTGCATAAACACTTAATCTTGCATGAGCAATTTGTGCTGAGCATTCAGTATTGAAAAAGGACAAGCATTAAAATTGATTGGATTCTTGAGAAGTGCGGTTCAATTAAACCCTTTATACATACAAATCTGGAAAGATTCCCTTACCCGCTTTCAATTCAACTCCAATTTTTTTTTTTTAATTATATCACTTAAATGGCACGTTAGATCATCGTTGTGTCTTCTCCGACAAATGGTTTCTTCAAACATGACCACAAATCGTAGGCTAAGCTCAACTCTCCAATATCGGGCTCATGATTCTACACTAATTAGCAGGAACTAGGTGATGAGTGTTCTTTACACTGTCTCTTTGGTTCTCGATAGTAATTTCTTTCCACATCGCTTACTTATTTCAAAGGAACAGCGCCTAACAAAGAGTTATTTGATACAATTTAATTTTTCATTTCTTAAACCCAGTACTAAGTAATTAACGAGTAATTAAACTGCAGTTGAATTATTAGAAATATAATGGATTTTTAATTACCCAATTCTGTTTGCAGCTTAGTTCTTCAAGAATGATTAGAATATTAAGAAGCTGATTCCACCATCAAAAAACAAAAAAAAATAATGAACAAAAGTTTTAAGTTTAATTGAAAATTCAAGCATTGTTTCTAACATTGAACAAAGCTTACTCAGTTAAGAAAATAAAAAACACAATATTGCAACAAGTGAAATACCAAAATATTGCATTCAATCCAACACAACATAAGCCCGCTTCAGCTTTACGACCTTGTAATTCAAAGAGGAAACACTGAAATGCGCCGGAATGTATACTCTTAGCATTGAATCTTTTATTTTGAACTGTTTTTTTTTTTTGTAACTTTTTTTTTAATTCAAAGCAAAATTACGCTTGGCATAGCAAAGACCAACAATAACTTGAGAAATCTTCCCTGAGCCAACAATGATGCAACAAATAAATAAGTTGGAACATTATTCTTCTGAAGTATAAAGTTAACTTCCTCTTGCCATCAAAATGTGAAAAACAAAAACAGGAAGTCAACGTTAATGGCCAACAGCAAATGTTGACGAAACTTTGTTCCTCGTTTTCCTTCCAATAGTTTTGCATCATTCTTCCTGAAATATATGAAGGACTTTGTATACATATATTTATATATAGCTACATATATAAATGTTCGAGTTACTATACTTACTTACTTAAAGTTTCATCCTTTTGTGCGTATCCTTTTCAAACAAAAGTTTTCCGCTGAGCTGCGCTATGCCTCCTGCTACCTCGATATTTGAGGCTTGAGGTTGAAAATTGAAAATTGTCTCAAGTCGGATGTAGGATGGAAATAGAGATGGAGCTATAGATATAGACAGAGGCGAGATGTGGGAGATACTTGAATACAAAGATCGAAATTCGCTTGTGCATGGAATAAAGAGAATGTATATACAAATATTTTTGGCACGAAAGCACGAAAGGTTGTGTGCAATAGTCCTTGCAATATATACACTTACTTAGTTTCAGTATACTATACCGATACATGTATATAAGAAACTATGTCCCGTAGAGATATGATGGCGTCGTCGTCGTCGTAGTCCTCGCTCGTCGTCGGCCAAACTTGAAACTTTTAAGCACATCATCGCATTCAGCAGAGAGAACACAATTTGACACCATCCGTTGTACTTTGTCTATTTTCCCTTAGGTTTAATCTTTGGCATACAAGGTTACGTTATTATGCGATGAAATTTCGAAACACCAGGCGCATAACTTTATGCACTCATTCTCATAATATATAGTTGCATGCATGCATGAGTAGAGATGACTATACATACGAAAATATCTATATCTTAATCTATGTGTATGTGTATTGTTGAGTGCGACACAGCACAGCATTTTTGTTGAAGTATGCATTCACTTTTGAGTGCTCCTCTCATAATAAAGGGAACAACTTGCATTTTCCCATTTATATATCCATCTACTATACTAACTCGTACACATACAATAACTTTATTGTTTTAAAAGTTTTGTTTAAATTTCAAACACAAAAAAAAAAATGTATTCTATTATGCCAACACAATGAAAAGAATCAAGGATTAATGTTTATAAACGGATTAAAATTTTAAATTCGCCACAAGTTGACTTGTTAGCATCATCAAAATCTATGCAATGCAGCCATGGAAAAAGGATTTTGTGCTGAGATTTTTTTAAAAGGATGTTTTAAAAAATTAGCTGAGAATTTATTCTAATTTGGGAATTTAACTTTGCAAGTTATATAGACTAACTAAATTAGTAAGCTTCTAGTTTCTGAACTAATGATATTTTTTCTTTTAAACATTTGAGGAAAGTATGAGGGATATATATTTCTTACGGATCACGATGGAAGCAACACTTAGTCGTCATAGTCTCTTACAACAAAAATACACAATTCAAAAACGATTAATAATTTGGTGCTCCTCAGGTGTTTGAAAAATGTTGATGCATTTAGTGTGTGTTTGGATTTACAATCCCTTAAATCTTTACTTCGTTTAGGTATCCCGAAGGGAGGTTTGGTAAACCTCGAAACCAAATCCTTCTAGCAAAGTTTGGGTAAAGATCTTCATTACAAACCTGTGCTCAAGACAGCCAGCCTTTGGGTTCATCTGTCAGAAAATTCAAACTTGTTCAGAAGGCTATCATATAATACTCTCTGAACTTGCCAGGATCATCAACTTTGGAATTCTCCTAGAACGTATGGGGTATGATGGCAATAAAAGAGCCAACATCCTAATAAAAGGAGGGCACTTTATATTGCCACATGTTGGTCTTGAATATTAAAGTGATGTGGAGTGAAAGAAAAACTCTTTTAAAATACTGCCAAGAACTTACCTCTTGAAGGCCAATAAGTTTTGGCAAAATTAAAATCTAATCCAAACAATTCGAAGCAAAATACTTATTCAAAAACTCAAATTCCGCCAGAGCCTAGATAGCTGAACTCACAGCATATGAGACTTGCAGCAGACCCTATTTGGAGTATTTGTCTGGAAAGTAAAGTGAAGCGGACATTTAGTAATGAGGTCATTACCATGAAAAAAAAGTTAAGACTATTCACCTTCAGAACATCTTAATGTTCTGGTACAAGCCTGGAGCAACAAATATGATCTATATAGATGTTCACATATGAGGAATTAATTTTAATTTAATTAATCAATGCCAAGATTTGTAAATGTTAATTCCACATTGTGAGTATAATGCAGACCTAGGTTAAAGTTCTAAGTGGCGACCAACACGCTTACTTTTTTTTCATGAAATACGTGATAATGTTAATCGGACCATTTTGCAAACTTTTACGGTCCCGAACGCCCGATTAAGCTAAGCCCAACCAAAATTTTACTGTGGCACATGATGTTATATAGATCCTATTCCTATGACCACCCGAAGAAACTTTGAAATTCAGATGAATTCTGCCATGCCTGCTGGGAAGCTTTCAGTTGGTAATCAATTGATAGTTAAAAGGCAGATATATGAGATGACACTCGTATTCTCTGGTTACGTTCCTTGCGATGGTGAAATGCCCTTTTCAAAAATAGCTATCTCTGTACAAAATCTTCTGCCAAGAAGAGACCAGCATTAGTGGTTACTGATTAGTGATTAGCATGTGCCAGAACCTTCTTGAAATCCAAGAACATGAGGTAAGCCGTGACTTCAACCAATAACTGAAGCATATAATATTAGCAACCCCGACAGTTACCGGTGGCGAGAGCTACCTAAATGTCCTTAAAGTGAACTTGACGTTATCCCTTAATATCCGCTGGAAAATTATGAAGATGGTTACCACTAGTTCCGGAAAAAGCCCCATCAGCAGTTCTCGAGCAGTGTAAATACTCCTTCAAACCCCATCACAGCTCCACAAATAGTTAAATATCTAAAATATTTATCCATTCAATTGAAATAAATATAAATAAAGCAATTCAGTAAAGTCTTATATCGACCATACTTTGAAGGAGTCAAAGGATATACCTATATAAAACAAACTTGGCAAGTCAACGTAAAGTATTTCAACTAACAAAATACACACTAACGTCACATATAAGTACTCTGTATACGACACCACGAGGCCTTTGTGCAAAAGCCAGTAAAAATGTTAAAACACAAAAAAAAAATGTTTATCCACACAAAATAAAGTGTTTTCGATTTGCAACTTTCATTCAGTTAGGCATTCAGTTCAGTTAAACTGGCTACGGAACGGGATGGCATACTACGGATTTCGGAAGTATCTTTGGCAGAAGAGGAAGGAATAACTTTGCTAGACTTTGCAATGCACATTATACGTTTAAGGAAAATGCGCAACCAAGTAGTGTCGATTATAAGACAAGGCAGACAAAAAAGTATATCCTTTTGTTTCTGTCCCATTTCAGGAGTGTATGAATGCGGGGGAATTAATTTTCAAGTGAGGTTTTTATGTAGACAATCAATAAATCCTTGCAACTAAGTTTTTAGTCGAATTTATTTTGGGCGAAAAGTATAAATACATGGATACATCAATTTAGAAAATATTAAGAACAATGGACACGTAAAAATGATTGTATGGAAGCCTTGATTAAATGAATTAATTTCAATTGAAATTGTTACCCGATAATTGATTTTGTGAAAAATTTTTCTTCAATAAACCACCGACCACATACTAAATTTATTAAATCAGAGGAGTATCCTGAAAAATGATCCAAACTTTCATCATCAAACACAATTTAAAGAAATTTTTTTTAGGAAACTTTTTCCTAACCTTTTTTTTTTTTGGTTCAACATTTTTATATTGATATTTGATTGATGGCGCTCACGTAGATTCACTTTTGATAAATAGATTTTCTCTCTGCGATGGCATATGAAGGATATTTTTATCCTTCGGCAACTACTGCATCATCGATGCGAATTCAGGTGGAAAACAACATCTCTCTTTTATCATACGATTATTTATAAATGGTACGAGTAAGGACGACAACGTTTTGCAATTCTCTCGTAGACGATATGATGACGACCTTAAACATGTCTTCGTCGCGTCGACGACGACACGTTGAAGAGTGGGTTGCAAATAAAAAGAAGAAGATAAAACCCTTGCCTGATGCAGAACCCTCAATCTATGTACATAACCATCAATCTAAATGTATGAAGAAATTATAGATGTAACCACACACACCCACAACATGTTATGCGTTCATAAATTATTTGTAAATGGTCGGGGCGGGGATCCTTGAATATTTGCCCTTTGACATGTGGTATATGTACCTACAACATATCTTTAATGCATAATGCATAATGACTTTGGAGTAGCCACTTTTGTGAATTTTCGTGGAATACCCCAACGAAAGACAATCAAAAAGGATGTAGTGGGTGATGCTGTTGCAAGCATCAGAAGGTGTCAAGACTCAAGACGCAGCTAAAACAACGTCATTTCCCCAAACCTTAAACGTTTATATATACGCAAATATAACAGGAATAGGAAAATTGTCTTTTTTTTTTTAAATAAATGTACTTAAAAAAAGTATCTACAGTTTGATATCTGCTGATGGTATTTCCTAGAAAAAGATGTGTATCTTGTTGTAATTTAAATTTAAATGTGAAAATACATTATATGCAAATACCTGTATTTTCTTTTACTTACGATTGAATTGCTGTGTGCAAAATTATGAAAGCCAGACGGCTACAAAAAGTGAGGTTGCTTTTACTGAGGTATGGTGGGTCAAAAGTAAAGGGTTCTCCAATAAGAGGTGTGATTTTGATGTTCAAAGAAAAATGGCATTTTTTAAGATAAATGATCTGATGTTTATTTCAATATAAAGAATAAAGTATGCCATTAATAATGGAAAACAATATCAGCCAAATGAACGCCACGGCTACGCTTACACAACAATAATCTTTTCATGAAATTTTCCATCACCAAATCGCAAAGTGGCTATACAGCAGCCACTCAATAGCTTCACGAATTCCATTTTTGAGCTTTTGAATCGACGCTGGGCTGTTGGCGTAGACCTTATCCTTCACGTGGCTTCAAAGGAAGAAGTCGCAAGATGTTAAATCACAAGATCTTGGTGGCCAATTGTGATCACCTCTTCGAGAGATAACACGGTCCGGAAACTTTTCCCGTAAACGTAAGTAAACGTTGTCTAGATCAATACCATCCAATTCCGGCCATTCAAAATTATTAATCATCTCTCGATAGCGCAATCCATTCACCGTAGCTGCGGCTCCATCAGCTTTATTTTCGGAAAAGTAAGGTCCAATGACCCCACCGGGTCATAAACCGCACCAAACAGTTACTCGTTGAGGATATAGAGGCTTTTCAACAATAAATTTTGGGTTTTCCGATCCCGAGAAGCGACAATTTTTCTTGTTGATGTAGCCACTGAGGTGGAAATGGGCCTCATCAGTCAAGATGATTTTTCGATGAAATTCCGGATCATTTTCATCCCAAATTTTCACCATTTTTATAGTGAATTTTAATAATTTCAATGCGTTGTTGAAGTGTGTATCGTTCCATTTTTATTAATAGCATAGTTTCTACTTGTCAAATGTCAAATCATTACAGCTTCAAAAGTGACAGCTACCGAAATAGCGGGCTATTCAAAATAACACCTCTTTTTGGAAAACCCATTCTTCAGAAAATTTAACTAGTAAAGTATAGCCATTCTAAATTTGTTTTTGGTGGTGTCTGTTTCAGTTTTCTTTCATTTGTTCTATCTTTAAAAAAAATATCCTCTTTGAGAAAATTCATTTTAACATCAATATTATTATGTCCAGTGAGACCGATGTTGGTATTTTGTTTTATGAAAAAAAGAAAGACATTCTAAAGCATCATTTCTAATGGTTGTTTTTATATAGGATATGTGTGATTCGAATATGGTCTTATACATCTCTTAATTTGAATAAACCTTCCTTCGAGTGAGATATCATGGAATTTTAATATTTATTTAGAATGCCCTTATGTATATGGATAAAAACATCATTCAAATGTCTGCCGCGGCTTCGATGTGTAGCGTCCACCTACATATCCAATTTTTAACTACGCCGAACTCGCCAAGATGTAGTCTGCGAAAAGCCAAATTCTTGTACTCGGAGCGGAATTGACTACCTAGGATATTATCAGCTACACACTCTCACGGAATTTTCGACAGATATTGCGTTTCATCACGTAGCGAATAGTCATCTCAGAATCACGATTTGATATGGCGACAGTAATATGGCCGAAACGAGCCAGAAGTTGCGTAAACAGAAGACAGTTTAATCATTTGTCCATGTTGTTAAACGCTGCAGTCTATATTTTGGTTTGGCAAGACATGGTAAAGAAAGCGAAATGGGCTGTTAAAGTTCCAATATTCCCATTGTATAACCCTACCTAAATCTAGAAGATACAAAAACATATACATACTTCCAAAAAGGGCTATTTCAAGCAATCGAAAAATGTAAGGTTTTTCTCTTTAAATGCACATTGAACTTCATTAGCATGTTTGAAATAATGTAACTGCCAAAATAACTAGAATAAACTTGACGAATCTTTTTATTCAACTTCGAAAACTTCCCAAGTAAACACTAAGAAATATTATTGATTTTTTGAAAGAAATGCCAGTAGTATTATTTTACCAATAGTGGAAAAATAGAACTACTTTACCCACCTATTAGGCATGGATTTTGTGGATAAAATGTTAGACCATTAGCAAATATCCCTATTAGATGGCACTTAACACAAAAAAAAATTGAGTCGATATCTGAACCAAAATCTTATCGAATTATTTACAATCCACAACGTCATTAAATAACAGCGTGAACGAATTCCCAAACTGAGCGAAAATCTAGCTTCTAGCAGATACATAAACCTAGCACTGCCCGAAAGTTCTATGTTTTGTTTCGTTCAAATTTATGTTCCACAATTATTTAAAATCAAGCAAGAAAGCAAGATTGAAGATTTGAAGAGAAATGAGATAAAAGCAAGAGAAAGTAAAAGAGAATCTTAGACAAAATGAGAGAGATTGTAAATTTTAAGAGAGTCAGCAAAAAAGGGAAAGCAACAGCGTTGCCATGCCACTTTTCAGAAAATATTTTGATACGATTCACAAAAAAAAATTTAAGTCTAGAATACTGATGATAAAAAAGTATTGTTGTTAACAACACACATTCTATAATTAGATTTCTTTTTCAAAGCGGAAACGCTGACAAGCAATGCCATCATAAACTAAAATTTTAAGAAAATATACATATTCAGTTTGCGCAAATGTTTTTAAATCAAAGTTTGTGTTTTGAATATATAAAACCAGTGTTGTTCCTCTACGTGTCGACTTTAATTGTCTACATTTTGACGTAAACAATTGGTCAACAATGTAAACTATTGTGTAGACAATGTCAACAACTGCTGTCACTTGTAAAATTGGAAACAAAGAAAATAAATTTGTGGACGTTGGACGTGAAGAGTTAAACAACAAAAATATGTCGGGAACGGGAAGGCCGAAAAATAAAGCGTTTGATAAGTTGGGATTTATTTTAGGCCAACATTTAATGTTCAGCTATTTGCACTATGTTCCACAAAAATTTGCTAAATACAGCTGAAAACTTTAAAAAGAAACGTTTTTCTTATAAAATAACCTATATCAAGTTATTTAATGAAATGCAGTTGCATCTTTAATTCAAACCACCATAGAATTTTCCCTTCACGAGATACAGACTTATATCCATACAAAAAACTATTACACGCATCGAGACTTTTCCAATGATATTGGTCATTATGTTAAACACAGATGGTGATAGGACGAAACCGCCCATTCTCCTTAATTTACAAATTTAAATATTATTTTAAGAAATTTCTAGACTTAGGAAATAAAATAATTACAAAATTGTAAATTTTCTACATTTTCTACATTGTTTACATGTAGACAATCGTGTAGTCGACATCATGTAGTCTACTTGGCACAACACTGTATAAAACTTAGTTATTGCTTCTCATGTTGAAGCTACATCAGTTTTATATTATTCTGACATCGTATACTTTTGTCCTTTTTTCGGACTTCTAAAAGAGTGTTCAAGATATCGAGGACATTCTGTCTATACTCTCATTTTTGGTAGTTATCTACCTAATTTATTGTTGTCGGTCCTTGAATTTCGATAACTCATATACAATATGTTGGCAAGTTCCAAGGTGGTTTTGCAGAAGTCCATTATACTTTAATTTGGGATAACCATTTGTTTTGAAAATTATATTGTTATTTAGATGGAGTTTTGGGACTTGAATATGGCTTATTTCGTTGTATAGCGTATATTGGGGAGACACTATAGGTAACAATTTGCCGTTTTTACCTATCATTCCTCACAGACTGATCGTTTTAATTGATACAAAGGCATACGGCATAGATTTTTTCATGGACCTAATAAGTTAGGGCTGCTAGTTGATTTTCGTTTCCATACAATATCTGAGAAAACTGCGTCGCCAAAATACGCTAGCGCCTTGCGTTACAGGTTGTGAAATATTTCCCTACCAGAAACTTATATTCAATGTTTGACAGAAACATTTTTTTTTAATTTGGTACATAATAATACACATGGAACTAATAACATATTAAGTGCATGGTTTTTGTGTTTTTTTATTTAAAATTGCGCGAATTTGAATTAAAGTTTGAATTAACTTTTTGTTTAAGTTATTAGAAATATTTTGTATTTGATCGAAAAATAATTATATCATGTCTTTATAGGGTAGATAAACAACGACCAGGAGAGTTGTCCATACTAGATTACCATCACAAAGATCAAGCAGACAAAGCGATTTTCCACACTTAATGTTCTATGCCTTCGGGAGCTGGTTAAAAAAATACTTACGTATTATGTGCGTCTTGCTTGAGCTCCAGGAGGTCTGCCGTGAGATATTATATGCTTTTCAAAATTTGATTTTTGTTTTGAGTGAAAATAAAAAAGCGCAATTCCGCAGTCAGCTGTCTGTTTGTCATCTGTGAAGATCATTTTGTTTCCATATTTGACCGCCGTGAAAGTAAGGCGCTAATTTGGAACCAATGTGAAGTTGGCTCCTAGCAGTCCATACTTATATAAGAACCATGGATTTTTTTATATAACCCAAGTTGCTTTACATTGCATTTTGCAATCAAACTTACTTTGGTTTTGTTTTCTTTAGGCAATGATTCAAATCTCAAATTTAACAAGCCTCTCATACTTATGGAAATTAAAAAAACTAAGGAATAAATGAAACACATATTTTTTTTCAGTTAAGTAAACAAATCAAAATTTGATCATTTTATTTTTATATTCTTCACTTCATTCATCTTATCTGCTTCTCTAATCCATTTTTTTTATTATTTTTATTTGTTTTTCTTTAAGTCACCTGTTTTCTTCATAAACTTCCTACTTTAGTCCTTCAATCACGCAAATTGTTGTTTATATTTTAAATATAATTATCGTTATAATAATTATAAATTGTGTTGGTTTGTTTATAGTATTTTAAATAATTAATAATTATAATATTATGTTGTATATTTAGCTACTACAAGAATATAAAGTTATGCTTTGCTTGTTGTTTTACAATGATTTTTTTTTGAGATGATCATAATAATAATATTTAGTAGATAACAACAACCAAAAATGAATAATGTGTTTTTAAGTTCATTAAAACAAAAATATTTATCTAAATGAAAAAATCATAGTATATGGTCTTCATATAAAATAAACTGATTGAAGGGTTTTGTTATAAAACAAATTCAAGACTATAACCTAATATATAAACAAATTCATAATATTAAAAACTATAATAATAATTCATTGGATGGATTGTTATATAATAATATTTAAACAAAAACTAAAAACTATAGAAACTGTGAAATAGTCTCCGAGTGGCAAAAATCCATTTGTTTAAAAACTAGTCTTAATTCAAATTTATACAATTAATCTAATAAATATTATAAATTATAAAGTGAGAACAAAAAACCGACTCTATTCCTATAAATAAGTTAGTTCATAATAGTTTTGTTTAGGTATATATAAAATATTGTGCAAATTTTAGAGAATCGATTTCAGTGATTCAAAAATTAAAAAAATGATTCTAAGGCTTATGTTTCTATTGCTGTATTGTTTTTGTCTGTCAATAATTATTATTTAATTTTTTTTTTGCATGCTCAGGTAGATTGATTTAAGGTCAAACGCCAATAAATTGAAATGTATTGTTCCGTTAAAAAAGCAAGAAATTTGTGTGACAGAAACCAGCGAAGACAACTTAAAATAATATTCAAACGAGTTGTCCACCATTATTTCAAAAATTCAATCAATATTTCCACAAGACGCATCTCAAACATAATGGAAGGAGTATCCAGAAATCCGAAATCGATAGAAATCTATGAAGGAACGCGATTGATGTAGTATCATCAAAAACACTAGTTATGTGGTAGAAAAGCCCTCGACGATTCCTTGATCGCTTGAGTGAAATACTGCAATTTCCAAAATTGAGCTTCTTCGAATCGTCCATTTGGAATTTTTCCAATTTCCAATAGAAATGGAACAAAGTTGGAATAGTGTGTTTTGATTTCGACTGATATGCCAGAAAAACAACTAACTATCAATTTTCTCAACCAACAATATTGTCCAATCTCCACTTTCTTCTAGTTTTTGCTGAAAATTTGGATGGCACTTCAAACAAAACTTCCAACCTCATTCGAAATGGCAATAAGAGCTCAAGTTATGCGTGATTTATTGCTGCTTAAGCTGCAAATGTTTTAGTTTAGTTATAGCGTTAGCTGCTCTTAACAAGTTGCAAAGAAATACTGTCGATACTTTTCATCGAAATCGGTTTCCGACAATTAGTTAAAATATAAGGTAAATCCAAAGTAACGGGCGTTTGTTTGAGATAGCAATATTTCACGCCTGGAGCATTAAAATCAATCACCGTTAGTTTGTCTGCTTATGATGCTATTGGAAAAGCTATTTTGGTTTTAGAATATTAATATGTAGTAGTGTTGAAAACATGATATATGTATATGTACCTTAAGATGAGGTTTTGTTTTAATCTGATGAGTATAATGTTATGTATTATTTTTTTAAATTTAATAGTCAAGAGTTTTTTTTTATAATGTTTGTTCTTTATATAACAGTTTTGTTGTTTATGTTTTTATGTTTAATACTTAATTTCCTAGCGAGTACAAATCACTAAAGTCAGACTATCGTAACAGTAGGGGTTAAATTTTGTTGTTTCTTTTGTTGTTGATTTTGTTGCGGAAGATGTTGTTGATGCTGATTATGCTTCTTTAAATGATTATGATGATGATTATGATGATGGTTGCGATTCCTGACTTCAATTTCTTCATAGCCATTTTCTTTTCCATTGCACTTAAGATTATGGTAACCATTTAATACATTTCTTCGGTTTTCTTCATCCACTAAATCACTACTACTACTCGAACTATTATTACTTGAGGATCTGTTACTTTTTAAATCACCATCGCGACCGCCATTACACGATGTTGTTGTTTTTGTTGTTGATCCATTGTTATGTTTCCTCTCTGGGGATTGGCACATTGGATCACCAATTAGGGTTATCTTAACGGGCTTATAAACAACCGTTGCAGCATTGGGACGCTGCTGTTCCCAAGCAATTGAAGCCCTCCTCGGTGATGGTGAAATTTGATTGTAATTGGTGAATGTTGTTGATATAACAGTATGGCGGCGAGTTTGATTGTTAGTTGGTGTTAACGCCTGCGTTGGTGATGTACCATTGCCGTTATCGTTGAGCGGAGACGTAGTAGTTGTGATTATTGTAGTGGCAGGGAAATGTGTGGTATAACTTGTGTATTCTGGTTTACTTCTATATTATGAAAAAAAAGAAAATGGAGAAAAACAAGAAAGAAATTATTAAAATATTTTCCATATAAAATTTGGGTATGCGTTTACAGAGAAAGGTAAAGAAAGCAGGGTTAGAAGCCAACTTTTGTTTTGGTTGTTTTATAATTTTTTTTTGTCTTTAATATTAGCAGTTTCTTAATTTTTTTTTTGTCAAAAGAAGACAGGTATTACATTTTTTAATTGAAATTGACATGCAAGTCAGGGAGTAATATTTAAATTTACCTCACTGGACTACAATTTGCAGCATGCAAGAGTAATACGTTTACCATGGTTTAAATAAATGTCACTTATATACTCTTACTTATAAAATAATACATTCATTAATTACTAAGTAGTAACAAACTTTCATAATATATCAAAAAATATTATTGAGACCTTGAGTAAATAACTTAAAAAAAAGCTTAAAAAATGCATACTTTGATTGTTGGTACTTTTAAAAAAATTTTATAAAAAAAAACTTAGTGAAATATCTTTGTTTTAAATTGATTTTTTATATGCTGGCAACGACGAGCTATGGTTAATGTCCCAAATAAAACTAATATTGTAGTTCCAATTTAATAAGGATATCACCAGCTAACAAAAATGCTATCAGGTTTTTAAAGGAAACAACGATGATGTTTAAATTTTTTTTTAATTTATCAAATATTTCCTTACAGCGATGCCAGGTTGTCTTTTTTTCAGTTTTTGCTAACTAATTTTATAATGTTAAGAAATCCTACAGTTTATGAGAACATGATTTGAAGTAATTCGGCAAAACTAGGTGCTGTATTAAGAAAGCAATTTTTTCGTACCTGGATCTTTTGAAAAAAAAAAAACTTGTCCTAAGCTAGTAACTGATTCTTGTTTAAAATTACATTATAATTCCTTTTTCTTTCATAAGAAATAGAGTTCTGTAATAATGATGAATAAGTATTAAAACAAATGTAATGGCACGTGTCTCCACTCGATGATAATGTTTGACCATGCTTAAATTCATGAAAATTAGTTCATCTTAGAAATGAATACAAAAACAAAGCAGCGACAACATTTTGTACAAGGAATCTACCAAATTTGATGAAATGGTCAAAGGAACACTGATCAGTCACATCTGGCAACATTTAGAGATCTAATTGAATGACAGTAATCTGTCGATCAAATCGCTTTGAAAAATTTGGTATCGCCCATGTAGAATGAGAGTGAGGCATAGAAATGTTTGATGACTATTTTAATATCGTCAACAGAAAGAATAACAAAAAGAGGACCAAAGTGGCTGCCTTGGGGGATTGAGAAATCCGTAATGTCAAGAAGTAATAAAGGATACAAAATGTTTGATATGTGAACGGTTTGCAATTAAGTGATAGTTCTTAGCATCGATCATAGGATGGAACATTTTGATGTTTATTGGCTAATTCGTTTGGACAAAAACAATTTTTGTTCTAATGCCAGAAGAACCCGTTACTGATATGGTAAAATACATAATCTGAAGCTTTTGATCAAGGAATTTTCCTGATATATAATAAACCTAAGCTAAAATCATTGAAAATTTTGCAAAAGTCCGTACGAGTTAAAAATTTAAACTTTTGTAAATAATTGTACTACCTACTCAAGATTATTGTCCTTGATGAAGTTGTATTTAATTGTTAAGTAAAGCTAAGCTTAAAGCTCATTTAAAAGTCATTTTGTATGGTCCAGATGTTTAAATTACAAAAGATTAAAAATAATTGATCTTATGAATTTTATTCATAAATCTTATCTAAAAATAAATTACAATAATATTTTTTTTTGGTTTTGGTATTAAAGGCACGACGAACAAGGATCAATACACGAATAAGTTATGTGTAAGATACATAATAAATTAATTGCACATAATAAAACAATTGCCAAAACAACATCACAAAATAGTACCTGGCCGAATTGTATTCTGCGAATTTATTTCCATAATGCATTTTTTTTTTTTTTTTTTTTTGAGATTTATTAAACAATGTCGAATTTCATTGTGAATTGGTTTTGATGTTTTATTGTGTTTATTTTTATTAAAAATATCAATAATATGAAATGATTTGATAGTTTGGAATTTTTATACCATTTTTTGTTTGAAAATAAAAAATCCAGAAAATAAAAATGAAATTTTTCAATTAAAAAAGCAGCATGTAATAATAGGAAAAGAGAAAAAAAATTTATTTTTATTATTAAATGCAAAAAGTGGTTTTTAAAATCGTTAAAGAAAAATGAAAGTAAGTATTTGAATAAATCTATTTTTTTGTAAATCATTCTTGACTTATCCAATAATTTCGTTATTAGAACCTGAAATTTTGAATGTAATGAAACGCATGAAACAAATTTGTTCTGAAAGTACTGCTGGCCATGTGAAAGCGACTAAGTACAAATGGATTGATCCAATAGCTTATCAAATTGATGGAGTTAATTCTTCTATCGATTAAGTTAGAAGGAAATTGGATGGAAAGTCTTAATCTTTGTGAATGCATTCTTATACTTTGGATAAAGCAAAAAAACTGTACCCAAATACAATTTATTCGAATTGAAAGCGTTTCAAATACAAACGTTCGAAATCTGATCAATGATTGATATAAAACTGATCGAATGCCATTGAATGAATTTATTGTAGTTTGTAAAAATGTGTAACTTGATGTTTTTACAATGAAAAACGCATTTGTTAAACAAGCTCTGCATCGATTGAAAAGTGAATTCAGATGCGTTAAGCTGGAAGCAATGGAAGTTTTATATATTTTTTAAAATCAAATCAATATAGTCAAGAAAAATTAAAGGAAACTATAAAACAAAACAATAATGAGCAGTATTGATTTTTACCTTGATAATCCTTCAGGGCCAATTGAAAGTGGACGGGTCTAGAAAAAAAAAGATCTTGATTGCTAAAAAAATTCCTATTACATTTTTGATTGTATTTTACCCTTTCAGTTTGTGTTGCTGTGTTCACGCATTCTTTTTCGGATACAATTTGGGGATATTTTCCAGTGTCTGCCGATTCAAGTTTGTCAATAAGAGTTTTTTGTATCCGTATTGTTCTGTCACGATCATCAACTTGTCCCTAAAAAATTTAAACCACAAAATTGATTTTAATTTTTGAAACATTTGTCTTTAAGTCTTTATTTTACAATATTTATACAAAAATTAATTAATTAACAGAAGAAAAACTATTTTTTTTACAATAATCATAATCAATCTATATCTAGTTTGGTTTTATAAAAATTTAACGTTTTTTTTTTTTTAATTTAACGTCTGTGCTGTACATGCGATGTAGTTTTCTTGCTAGTCATTAATGTCTGAATAAAAAACAAAAATTGTAGGTATTGTTTTTTTTTTAGCAGTAAATATGTTTAAGGAATAATAAAAAAATGATTTACAATAAATTTACAATATATATATTTAAAATGAACCAACAAAAAAATTAATGTTAAATTAAATGTTTAAAGTTAAATATGTAAGAAGAAGTTACCTTAAAAACTATTTAACTAAAATGGAAAAACAAAGTTGTTGGGAATATATTTGATAGAATTTTTTTTTATTAGTTTTGTTGGTTATTTTTTTCAGTGCTTTTTAATGACGTTTGTCCATAGAACTGAGCATTTTTGTAAGTAAATTGATTTTTTTGTGAAGAATTGTTATTGAATTGATGAGGTTTTTGGTGTTCTTTTGAGCATTTTGGATTGAAGCAATATCTAAGTAATCTAAACTGAACTCTGATTGTAGCAATATGCGATGGCATTAAATTTTTTTAAACTTACACTTTTATCAACAACGAAACTTTAAATTTTGTTGCAAAAAAATCACCATCAGATGCAGCACAAGGCTCTAAAATCTTTTGACATTGTATTGTGTAGTTAAAAAATGTTCTCAACGAAATTGAATTAAGCTGTAATCTGTTCAACAGAAATTGTCAGTACATGGAAGATAGGACATTTGCCACTCAGTCTGGTTGCATTTGTTTTGTTTTGATATTTTGTATAGATGTTATATTTTGATGTTGATCAAGTTTCTACTTCAACTGTTAGACGGAAGTAAATTAAGTGTTCTACATGTTTGACAAAAACTAGAACTAGGTCTAATATGAAATACATATGAGAAATACTCAAACAGAATTAATAATAAAAAGTGCTCAGTTCTGACAAATCTTTTTTAAATTTAGTTTTTTTTTCAATCCCACCGAATTTTTAATTCTTATTATTTGTCCGAGGTGTTTTTTTTTTTTTTTTGATTTTGGAGTGTGAAATAATACAATGTAACAAAATGAAAGAAATGAAATCACGTGCAAATACCTGAAGATAAACCACCTGTCTACGTAGATCGGCCAACTCCTGTATGGGGTCGTCAGTTGTTGATGATGTCAAACTTGCCACATCGATGTCTTCTAAGAATTTGGTATCCAGTCCACAGGATGCAAAGAGTTGCCCATTGTTTGTATCGAATGGGTTGAGAGTATCTGTCTGTAAATTTACAATATACAAAATATAAATCTCTATTATAATTAAAATCATGCGGTGGTTGGGATGTTTTGAAAGAAACTAGAGCTAAGAAGAAAATTAAAATCGCAACATATTATGAAAGAAAGAAAAGTTGGAAAAAAAATGCAACATCTTAGTGTCACACGGCACAGTGTTCCTACTTTGACGTGTTCAATATTCACTCTGAAACGAAGATACGGGAATCATGGTCTTTAATTATGGTGCAAAATTCCTGGGAACTATTTTAATAAGTCAGCCAAGATTTTAAAAGGGGAAAACTTTGCATAGTATTAAAAAGTTCATTCATGTCTACAGTATGTTCGACATTTAACATACTTATATTTGTGTTGCAACTAAAAATTTAGTTTACAGATAAAGTTAAAGAAAACTTTTTTTAAAAAGGACGATATCAACACATATTCGGGCTATAGATCCTTTTTATTATTATATGTGAAGAGCGTCAATGACATTTTAAGTTTTTTGAGTTTTTTTTTGAAGATCATGAATGAATATGTCTTGTTTTGTAATCAAGAAACAAGACTACTATTTTGAAGAGTTCGTATAATGTGAAGGTATTCTTATTCTGATGCTGCCCTGAATACGGCATCATTCACACAAATCTAGCATTGATACAACTGTTTTTAATACTCTCAAAGACATCAAAATGTCTTTTTAAACACACTGTATCTTCGTTAGGTTACATTAATGGAGTTTTAAGGTTTAATTGAATTTTCAAAATACCTACCCTCATCAAACAATCTTCGTCCTTATTTTTGATATGAATTATAGATGTTTCGCATAGGTGTGTGTATATAGTAATCAGTTTAAAATAAAAATGTCCAATCCCCAACAAAGGGATGCCAAAAGTAGATCAAATGCATAGCAAAAGAATTGAAAGTTCGATGTGTGACAACAAAAATATGAAAAAAGAAAAATGTGAAACATGCAACAAAATTAAAAGTTATGTACATAAATAGAAAAATTATAAAATTAATAACAATTAAAAAAAAAAATTATTTATCCATGCACTTAAGATTTAGAAATTATTTTCAAATCAAATCATACCTCCTGAAGGATTCGTCTTAAGCGCAATAACTGCTTCTTGAAATGCAACACATCCTGTATCATCGCATTCCTGAACGATTTATCATGCAACATTAAATCATCTGATGAACTATTGGTATCCCTCTGGCTATGGTGCAGCGATGACGCACGGGATGGTGTTCGTCGGAAGCTATCTGTTGATTTAGGACTGTCAGAGCCGTTGTTACTCAGCTGGCACTGTTGCAGGCGGGATCGATTGAGGAGTCGTGTTGCACGTGCTGGCAAATGTGCGCTGTAATAAGACAAAAAAAAAAAGAAGATGAGTTTTAAATTGAGGCCAGAGAAGTTTTTCCATTAACATGGTATCCCAACCCGGTGAAGGCAAATTATTATTTATTATTTAAATTGGCAGAGTGAATTTAAAAAGGGCTAGGGAATTGATTAAACACAAACTGTAAAGGGATATCTTGGTTTTGTTTTGAAAAAAAAAAAACTTTTCGTTCTGTACCTACTTTTATTAAATTTTTAATATCTGAAAATCGAATGGTGTATTGATTTGCATGGTGCACCATAATATTATATTGAATCATGACATGAATCTTATGGCATTAAACAATCATGGCGTTGTTTTTATTCAATTTAAAGCCTTTAGAAGCATTGGCAAGATTTTTATTGGTTAAAGAAATTTTCACAACTTGGTTTATGTTTGCTATAGAAATTCCAAAGGCTTCATTATATTCGTAAATCGAAGTATATTTTTGTAGTTAACAAAATAATCAATCAGTTATGTTCTATTCAGATCGAGGGTACTTAAGGCATCAGCCATAACTATAATTAGTTAAGAGTCATCATTGAAAAGTTTGGTTTCTGATTTAAAGACTATTAATTAAACAGAATTGGAATTGATTGGTATCAAAATGAGAATTCTGAATTTTGGAATTTTATTAGTAAACAACCTTACCCGCGAACTTCGTTTCGCCAAAGTTCATTGAAAATAATAATTCTTGCATATGCATTTAGTAAATAGCTGATATTTTATACAAAAAGACAGTTTATTTTTATTTATGTGTATAGATAAAGCAAAAACATAACTTTCAACATAATTCTTTATTTCTGATTAGATTGAAACCGATTTGATTAAACAGCTTATTTTCGTTTCTAATATTTGGATACAATTCTATTTCCTTTCTCATCTTTCAATTAACAACTCTAACCTTAAAATTGTTTTTAATCGTATTCTAAGATGATCATTTCAAGGATTTCTATAACTGACTTGTTTGTCAGTGAAAATATTAAACGAACCGCTGGCACAGGTTTGTGTTTCAATGATGCATTTCAATGAAAGCTATATCTAATCAATATTGATGTTTATAAAATTCAATTACACAACTATTTCGTTTGTTCAAGGATCGAATAAAATAATATTTAAATATTAAAAATAAAACTTTTACGAAATCACAAATATGAGTTTAATTAAATATTAAATTGAAAAAGTTTGTTAATAAAATTCACTTTATAACATCGCAGAGCGCAAATTTGTTTTTTTATTAGCTTTTTTTAGATAACGAAAACATGTACATATGTTCTTATTACCAACAAATGTGTTCAAATATTGAACTATTAATTTAAACTAGATCGGGGTTTTTTCAATCTTGCTACCAATGAGTCGTATTTTTAAATAAATATTAAGAGAAGTCTATCTGTTCTTATCACCAAAATATGTATTAAGTTTTTGGCATGAGATCACAAATTAAATTTATTTGCTATTTTGCTGCGTAAAGAGTTTTGTTCTTCTTGTAAGAAATTGTTAATAATTTGTTGTACACAAACAAACTAGGACATCTTAGGTAAAAGGTTTGAGAAGCATGGCGTTAGAATAAATGGTTGTGGGAGCTCTAGCACAGAGCTGTAGCGTTATAATATATAAACCATGTTCAATGAATATGATTTATCATGCATTGATTTCTTATCCAACGCAAATTTAAAATTTTTCTTGACAAAAAATGCCGACTGTATAAAACAAAATGCGACATCTAGTGAAAGATTATATTATTTTTGAATGAAATTTTAATTTATCTTATTGAAAATTGTTCCAAATTATATTAAAACATACTATCTCAATTAGTTTAACAGTTTTCCCAATACAAAGCTGTTCAAATTTCAGTGCATTCTAAAAACAGGACAACATAGATTGTGAAAAAAAAAATGGTGGCTAGGAACAATAGATATAGATGCCGCTTCTATCTGCACAGTGTACTGTTTATTATTAAATATTAGAAATTAAGTTCTAAGCACCAGAGGGCACCACAATCAGATACAACCTTAAAATTACTATACTTTTATACACACGGAGAACTACATATAGTCGTCAATAAAATTTCATAATGATCAAAGTTAATTCAAATTTATTTCTAGAAGAAGAATTATAGTATTGAAAGTTTCAATTGTGTTTCAGTTTATTTAGCGTATATAGGAACACATATCTAATTAGTTAATAAATTCATTAAATAACTTCAAGCTCGTGAATGCAGAGAATCGATTTTCTAATCGAACTAATTTTTTAATCAGAAGAATCAGTTGATGCTTAATACAAATCATAAAGGATGAAAAATGTTCAAGGTGAATTATAATAAAATCATGGTAATTTTTCCTCAAAAATAAAATAGTGTAGAATCTTATACTTTTGTCATCTAAAACGTAAAAAAAAAAAAAAAATAAACTGAACAGCCTTCGTTAACAATAATGATGTTATGCTTAGCTTTTCAACAGCTTTGCATTGTTTAAATAAAGTACTAGAATCCTCATTGTTTAAAAAGGTTTTATTATTCAGAAAAACACATCATTAGGCGAAAAGGTTGCGAGTGAATCCTCTTTCAAAATACTACTTATGTTAAAAATATACCCAACCTATCATCATCATCATCATCTACCACCCACCTGATGTGTGAAGAATGCGGTGCACTGGAGGATAAATTTCTTGATAATGCTGGCGCCCACCGCCTTGAATACCGATGTTGTTGTATTGCAATGCCGGAGCCGGTTGCCTCATTTTGATGGGGTATCGATATGGGTGATGACGTTCGAGGACTATTGCTGCTGAGAAAAACGTTTTCCGATGTTCGTAAATCGGTTCTGACCCGTCTAACACTGTTTGGCGATGACATATTACACTCATTCTCGAAACATTTAATTCTACACATGCACTTTTTTTAATTGAAAAATCAAAATCAAAAACTTGAATAATATGCTTCGTTCCAATTTCCGAATGACATTGAAACTAAATTTAATATTTTTTGAAGAAACTTCTTAAAGAAAAATTATGATATCAAATCACGGCCGTTGCACCACTTTAACGAGGACATACTCCAAGTTAAATGGTGTATATAGATAGGTAGTAATCTTAAAGCCATCCCTGATGGATGACACAATCGACGCATGCGAACTATGAATATCGATGTCCACCCACCAAAGTCAAAAACAAAAAAGGGATGATGTCAAACGTTGAGGGGATATAATATAATTTGTGTGTGTCTGGAAATCCTTAGCAACATGTTGGTAGGATAATCTTCATTTCTGAGAACTAAGGAATACAATTGTCTAGTATGTACGTGTAAGGGTTGACTTAAAATGGATTAGTGGGTACTTGGCACGAAAGACTTGATTTGTGTATTTCGCATTTGGAAACAGACAAATGAAAAAGGAACTACTTGTTGGATCAATGTTTTTGCGGGAGGGGTAGAAGAAGGAGAAAGTCTAGGAAATTGTCTGTTGGCAGCGAGACATGGTTATGATAAATCAATATTTTTTTTGTATCCTTTAGGAATATATCAAATACTACATCCTTGGAGACTAAAAGGGTTAACAACTTGTTTTGAATATATTATTTTCAATGGAAAAACTATGTAAGGATTCACAATAAATGATTGAAACAAAATTTTGATTAAAAAACTAGTGGAAGGAGTATTTGAAGAATCTTAAAAATCGAATATTCTTTTACAAAAATACCTACGTCACGTCAGATAGGTTGCGAAAAATGCTTAGTTCAGCATTGCAGAAGGACAATTCGGGAAAAGTTATTGAACTTCTATATTGCCAAAATAAATTATATAGAAAATAGTATAAGTAAATGGCCTTATTTACAGTTTTTATTCAAAACGGATTCATTGCTTTACAACGAATCATTACGCTGTGTGAACCGTTTGACATTGTGGACGTAGAATCAAAAGTTACAAGCCATCCAAGGGAGGACTTTAGTTTTTGTCATATTACCTGTTCCCGGATTTTCGTTTCCTTTGATTCGATGAATTTCAAAAATAAGATTTCTCTTCAAATCTTGAGTTTCGGTTCCAACAATTTTGAAGAATCTTTATCTTTATATTGTGATGATGACAAATTTTCACTTAAGTGAACTCCTACTACAACTATGTGAATCTTTGGCAATACTATTTTTATTTTATGAGCATAAAGAAGACACAGATACGTACTAAAAGTAAATTGCAACTTTCCTTTCAAAGCTATTTAACAACAAAATTGAATTCCTTTCACTCTTTGAAATCGTGCATTGTTAATTTTCTTTATTTTTCTCAATCTAACTTGCCACCAGAGTGTATAAATTTTGCAATTTATTTCCTTTCTCTCAATTGAAATGAGATATTTATTTTGATTCGCCAAATACGAAAAAACCCTTTTGTTGTAAAAGCGGAATGTGATTGCAATCATCCTTTGGATTAGCCTTCTTTTTCCCTTCTCCAATCGTAACAGTACCTATTTGCAATTTGAATGTCCGCTCACCTAAGAAGAAATTTTTGATATCAAATATAAAAAAAATTCGTGCAAAACGCATCTCAGAAATATAAAAGCATAAAAGAAAAGTATCTTAACCTTTCACTTTGTTCTCTTTGTTATTTTTTTCTTCTTCAAATGATTCGAACTTCATCTAAAAAAGTTTGAGATACAAAAATGTATATGATGCTGCACTGATCACCATATCAACTAAAATAGGAAAGCCAGGGCGGTATTTAAAACAAAATCGAATATTATGTGGGTCAGTTCAGTTGGTTGAGTAGTGAATTAAATCACGATTTATGATAATTATCATGAAATATTCGGATTTAAACACGAAGATACACAGCTTCTTCATTCTTTCATCTCCTTTCTCCCTCTATTTCAACCATATGAACAAAATAATGGAAATTCAAGAAGCAAAGATTTAATGGGCCACGATAACAAATTTCTTGCCATCACCATTATCGTCGTCATCGATGCAAAGAGTCGACACAAGAAAAGAGTCCAAGATTCTCATTTGAATATGAAAATTTGAATAAACTTTGAAGTTAGGTAGGTATCCGATTGATCAAGTTGTATCTATAGAATGTGCCTTCAAGCCTGTATCTTTAAGCTGCATGCGGTGCAATGGCGTATATGGTATATATTGGAAGCCAATGCTACTCAACTCCAGTCACAATGAAAATGCAACACGGACAGGCCAACTGAGAAACTAATGATCACAATGGCATCGTTAGACTATATTGATTGAAAAGATTGTCGGATTGTCGGGGCCCGTTTTTAATGATATCTACATTTTGTATAGAATTTATTATGTGTGTGTGTGTGTTTTTTTTACGATGAGGGATATGGTCTTTTTATGTTTTAATTAATGATGCTGAAATGCGAGTGTTTTTTGATTTGTCAATAAAAAAAAAAGGAACAAAACAATGGGGACGGTAAAATATATTGATTTCATTTTTATGATTTATTGCAGGTTGCTGCATCATATTTTACTTTCTCCTACATCTTCTTAAACATGATTAAATAAAAATTAGTATAATTCCAAAGCAAACCAATTTATCTCGTAGTTCTTTCTTCAATGTTTTGAAATATGAACCACGCACGGTTCTCGGTGTCTTTCTTTTTTTCTTCAGAAAATGAAATACAACCAATTGATATATTCCTTGGGATCAGTATATTTGTTTCATTGGAGAGGGTACCCTATGTCCTTTCATATACTTCTAACAATGTTTGTATTAATTTTTCGTGATTATTAGATGAGTATTCAAGGCGTGAAACAAATCAATTTGCAATACGATAGTGAAATCTATCAAACAAGTGCATTTTGAGCATTCAAAACATCGCATTGGTGGATCATCTATTGTGGAGTATAGTCTTTGCGATGCAGATCAAACATAGAAGTCAAAAGTTTGAAACGGTTTATATGTTTAAAATGCATGCAAACTGACCCAAAAACGTGCTTTAAAAATTGGTTCAAACGCATTCAAAAGCGTATTGATTTTCATGGACAATATACTTTGAAAAACAGTGAAGCCATCTTGAATATTTATTTATTTATAATACATTTCGCAGTTTCTCAAGGCTACACGAGAATCCACACCAAATTCGACACAATTAGGTCTGCTGCGTAGACAAATAAAAAATAAAAAAAAAGCAGACAAATATTGAATCGATCTTGAAACAATATTTTTTTGTGTGCCAAATCAAAAAATTCTAACTTATGTTCGATACATTTCCAACAAAATATTTCATCAGCTGTACAAGAGGCCCAAGGTAAACATTTTGATCCAACAAATTTAAAATTAACACCAATAAAGGAGTCTGATGATGGCGTTGGCCACCGTGAAATAGCTATAACTCCAGCCTTCGAACTTGGTGGTAGCATACATAAGTTGTTGTTGTTTCACTTAAAAACCTTCATATTAACTTTGTTTATTCAAATGTTTGCAAATTGGGAAAAATAAGTCGGTAACTAGAGTATAAAAGGTAGGGTTTTTGAACAAAAATATTCAGTTTCTTTTTTAAGATAATACCAAACTAGTTAAAATAAAATTTTAAAAATGTCGTTCAAGTTCGTTGTTGCTCTTCTTGCTTTAGTTGCTTTTGTCGGAGTTTCTTCTGCAGGTGTAGAACTCAAAATTTGCGCAGATGGTAAAGATTGTAAAGGAGTTGTTGATGCGGATGTAGATGTCGGTATGGAGATGGACTGGGAAAATGAACGTGATGAGGAGGAGTCAGATGAGAATGAGGCAGATGAGAATGAGGAAGATGAGAATGAAGCACAAGATGATAAGACATCAGATGGCGCTGAAGATTCGGTGCCTCCAATGGCTGATAATCGTTGAGGCTTTGCTAAAAGTAACAAATACGAAAACGAAAATGTTTTAAGCGATTTACATAATATCTACTTCTTTTTATCTCCCTGTGGTATCCTACACACATACCTATCTCTTATGGACTAATACTTGCATATATCTAAACGTAATATTATAAAAGAAGCTGTTTGGCCCCTCTGTGCTACAAGACAATTTTCTGCCTTGAAACTATGTAGTTTCCAAATATACATAAAATTTATTTGAGCCATTTCGAAATGTGTTTTTTTTCCATTTTTTTCAAAAAATATAGCTTCTTTTTCTTCTGAAAAGTCAAATTAAATGTTCATAGCAAGGATGGAATCAAAACTTGATAGGAAATGATTAGGTATGTATTTTGTAAGTTTATTGTAAAACAATATTAAATAAAAAGTTTTTTAATGTGGATTTTTCCGATAATAATGTGCACGGTTTTTGAAAATATTTTGATTCAAGAAGTTGTGGTCAAAGTTTGGGCTTGTTTTTTTTACATCTTAATTTACATTGTTTTCGTGTAAGTATGGTAAAATTGAGAGAATTAAAACTGCAACCCTGTTCATGTGAAATATTTGGCAGTTTCTCAAGGATATACGAGAATCCACACCAAAAGGCGGCTCTATGCAATAGCTCCTAAGTCCTAACGTATTAATTCTAATGTAAATATTCCTAAAAATGATTGCAATAATTGCTAACACGTATAAATGAAATAAGTCCTAACTGGGGATGTAATAACTCCCAATCCAAAAATGAAATAAAGCCTAACGTAAGGAGTTATAATACATAATGAATTAACGCCTAAAAAAAAAATGAAAAACTTCTAATGTGGGAAAACTATTTTATTTTATTAATTTAAACGATTGAATGTAGGTACAAAACAATTAAATATAAACTTTAGTGTTGTCAACAATGGCCAACATTAAGTGAATCTTTTATAGCATTCTGAAGTGCTACTTGATAATCGGTGATAATGATTTAGATGTCAAATCTACAAATCTACGAGGCGGCTCGGCACAACGTTACGCGACGCGACGCGCCACCGCACCGGCCACGCCGCCTTGACTGCCGTTCGCGACGCCTCACCCCCCCCCGGCGACTCCTGAAAAGTTATATTTTTTAATATACATAGTTTTTAATTTCTTTAAATAGGTATTTCCCTTTTTGTTTATCATTCTGAACCAGAAGTAAAGGAAATGTTAATCAACTATGCTAACATAAATACATTAACACAAACATTGTAGATTTGACATCTAATTACATAATATTATGAGGTAGCACTTCAGAATGCTGTAAATTCAGTTTAGTTTAACGGTTAATTGAAAAAATACCGTATGCAAACCACTATTTTCTAAAAAAAATTATTTGCCACAACTTATAAAATGCGATATAAAGCGAAATGAAATAAGTCCTAACATAATTTTTAGTAAAATATTTCCTAATTTATATAAATATTTATTTCATTTGCATAATCTTAGGAGTTATTTCATTATGAAATCACTCTTAACTATTACATTGCATATATATAAACTATAGTACAGGCAAAGCTCGAAAATTAGAATAAAAAAGTTTTGGCGAATTCTAATTTTCAAATGTTTCTAATTTCCAAGCGTTTTTTTTGTACAGAAGAGATCAATACTTACCTACCTGTTACATTAGTCTTAAAGCTTAATATATGTATATATCGTTAAAATTAAAAATAGTATTCAATACTGAGTTATTTTTTATATTAAAAGCATAACATAACCGTAAGATCCATGCAAAAAGTTTGCATTCCATTGTTGGGAATTCAGTTGAATTCAATATGAAGGGTTTTTGTTTAATGGCAGGAAAGACTTTAATACCTTGGCCATTATTAAATGTTACTTTTTCTTTAAATGAGAAATAAAAGACAGCGCAACATTATAGATACTTAAGAGCCAATGCTTTGTTATAGGCACCTTTTTTAATTTGTTCTTTTATTTGAAGTTTAATTTCCAACGACAAGGTGTTTTCTTTTAATTTTTTTGTTTATGAGCACAATTTGCAATATGTTTTTGCAATACTGCATAATCAGAAACACACAACATAGTAGGCGATAGTTGTAAAGGGAAAGTCTTTTTTATTTTAACACGCCTACATAATGTTTTCGAAACAAAATATAAGTTTTTCTGAGCTACTATTCTAAAGCTTGAAAATTAGAATATTATATTCTAATTTCCAAGCTGTTAACGTTATTTAAAATGTTGTTCTAATTTCCGCGAGTTCTAATTTCCGAGCTTTACCTGTATTCCCACTTGAGCAACAACAACAATTTCCACAATTTTAATTGTTGTTGTTGCTTCCCATGGTATTCTAGAGCTTAGTTTTTCGTCGATAGATGGCGCACCTCAGGTGGTTGTACTATAGTTTATATATACATACAATGACTATTATCAATGCATCAAGTCCTAACTTTGATGAAAACAAACCTAACATTTAGGTGCTTCTACATTTGTTTCTTTTTTTGTTCGGAGTTAATACGTTAGCAGTTATTGCATAGAGCCCCAATAGGCACTAACTAATACATACATGACGAATAAAAATAAAATGCATAACTGGGTCGCACGAACGTGCTCTAATGTGTGACAGTGGTCTAGGGGCTTGAGATTTTGATTAAAATAAATTTTTCAAAATTCTTAAATAAATTCTTAAACTAATTTAAGCTGCAAAAAAAAGTACACCATTTTATTTCTTGGATAAATTTAAATTTATGAGAATAAATTTATAAAAATCTGTATAGCGGTTTTTGAGAAAAAAAAGTTTTTGAAAAAAAAATCAAAAAAATAAATCAAAAACGCCAGTTCATATGTATTCAGCAAATACATTTATTTATTATTTTTAGAAAACAATTTAATAAGCAGTTTTCATAATAAAAATTTTTTAATGCTTTTAAAAATTTTGTATTTTCTCAAATATTCAAATATTGGTACGCAGTACAAATTGAGCTATCTACACCTTAATATGTATGAAATTTCGAAAGAATCCGTTGAGTCGTTTTCGAGATAGTTCTTAGACATTTTTTAAACAATTTTTTTCAGCCATATGATTGGTCGTACCTAAAAAGCAAAACTGATTTTTTTAAATCAAAATCGTTAGAGCCCTTTTTGAGAAAAATAAGCTTTAACGTAACGGTTATATAACAGGTAACGTTATTTTAGAGCATCTTTTTTTCGTCTTCGCTATCATCGTAATGTCATGTTTGATTGCTATTTCAAAACTTTATTTTTTGACGAATGCATAACTTGCCTATAAAGAACCTATTATAATCGCAAGTTAAAAAAATACAAAACAATTTTCGATCTTGGAACCATTTTTTTTGTGTGCCACATCAAAAAGTTATGTTCGATACATTTCTCCAACGAAATATTTCATCAGCTGTACAAGAGGCTTTAGGTAAACATTTTGAGCCAACAAATTTAAATTTAACTTTGTTTATTCAAATGTTTGCGAAATTGGGAAAAATAAGTCGGAAAATACAGTATAAAAGGTAGGGTTTTTGAACAAAAATATTCAGTTTCTTTTTTAAGACAAGACCAAACTATTTAAAACAAAATTTTAAAAATGTCGTTCAAGTTCGTTGTTGCTCTTCTTGCTTTAGTTGCTTTCGTCGGAGTTTCTTCTGTAGAACTAAAAATTTGCTTACCTATATGATTTAGATTGTCCAGAAGCTGAGGTTATTGAAGATATTAGTGTGGCTAAGCTTGGAGATGCTGTAGACAAGATTTTGGGTTTGGAGATTGTGTCAGATAACGGTTATCATGGTTATGGTGAGCAGGGTGATTCTGGTGGTCCACTCAAGATAAATTAGAGATAAGGCTGCTCCAATTAAGATTAACATTAAAAAATAAACTATTTTGTCCCTCTGGTGCTCTAGGAAAATGTTCTGCCTTGAAACTAGGTTTCAATTACATAAAATTTATTAGAATCATTTCGAAGTGTGTTTTTTTTTTTTTTTATAAATATTTCAGCGTATAAGGCTTAATTTTCAAAATCCAATTTAAAGATTCATATCAAGGATGGAATTCAAAAGTTAAAAAATATTTTATTTTGTAAGTTTATTGTAAAACAATGTTAAACAAAAACCTTTTTGATGTGGTTTTTTTTTGATACTAATGTAGATATGTGCAATATTTTGAAAATATTTTGATGCAGTTTTCTTCGAAAATTTGTTATCAAAGTCATGTTTTTTTGACATCTACGTCTACATAATATTATAATACATTGTTTTCAGGTAAGGATGTTTAAAGGCTTTGTTGAAAGCCCAACTTTTCCGTCGAAATAAATTCAGAAGCAATATAAAATTTTGAAAATATTTCATCAGCTGCCGGTTAAACCGCAAGTAAACATTATTTAATACGGAATGAAACATAAATATAAGTTTTGTTTGTTTAAATGTTTCAAAAATTTTGAGTCACTTAGTTTCAGATATTTATTTTTACTTTGTAGTGTCAACTTATAATTTCACAAAGTTGGTAGGAGTTTTCAGTTTTAAAGAACCGAAAAAAAAACTTCTTATTGTAATCCTGCAGTTTTGAATACTGATCGAAAAGGTTTTTGTTCACGCTGATTGGTATGTTATTTGGTTATTGCTTGATAGATGATAAAAAAGAAGATACTTGACTGTGTCACTCTCTTCAAAGTAGGAAGCAGCATGGGTAGATGATTAAAGCCACAAAAAAGACTGAAGCAACATCAGAAGATGATTGTGAGAATGGAGGTCACTATGTTTGACTATCTGGGTAGTTTTCTGTTACTCGGCTGTGGAAGAGACCTCTACGTCGTCGGCAATAGATTAAATTTAGCTCGTACTATGCATTGGAATCCTTTCTCCAGTGTGGAATCCACTTTATTCTCAGCTGACAAGATTTGATTCCAAACGTGAAATCTGTGCAGCTCTATGCTTGTGAAACATGGAAATGCTCTGCCAACATCTCGAGTAGTTTAAAAGTTTTTATCCCTTTTGTCCACATTCCACAAACAATATGGATGGAACTGTGTTGATGTCGATATCAAAAAGAGAAAGTGGTGCTGGTAATAGACTGAGAGCAGTGTTTATAGTGGAACGCCTAAAAAATTCTGTAGCTGAACTTTAAAACAGTGGCAAGCAGAATTTGGAGGTCAACCAACCAATTTGAAGTATCATCTTCTGAAAAGAGGGAGATCTAAGGATCTGGTTTTCCCTTATGTGCTTTAGAAGGAGTTAAAGTAGTACTGTTAACAGTCGGAAATCAAAAAGAATATGAATATAGTTCATAATCGGTTATTTTTATGCTGAAAAAATTGATCTTTATCTTCGATATCTGTACTATAATAATCCACCCGGGATATTTGGGGAAATTTATAATTCTTAATGCTTACTCCTGCCACTGTTTTTCTTAACGAAATCCATGCATATCCATTGGAAAATTTCTCACAACTGATACCCTCTAAAAGTCTCATTCGGTATAACTTATCTACTTGTCTAAACCTATCGGCAATTTCCCTAATCAAACCTATGATGAAGCATCTATTAACAAAATGCTTCTCTAAAAATAATAATTTGACACAATAAACGTATAGTTATTATTGTTTTAACCATTATTATCTTGTAAAACTAATTCAACAGCTTAACAAAGAAATGATACATAAATATAAAGGTCTTCATCTTCCAAAGAATGTAAGAAGCCTCATTCCCATCGTAAAATGCTGTGTGTCTTTGTTAAGTTTGTAAATCATTTTAACAAAATGTTACTCTCTGGTCGGTTCCAGACCGAGGCATCACTTTTTGTTGTTGTTGTTGCTGCTCTGCTAGCATAAAATAAGATTTAATGGCCTGTCCAACGCTTCACAGGTTACTACATCTTCAACTCAAATTTAAAGCCCCTTGGTGTATATCGCTGCAAAATGACACAAGAACAAGAACTATCACTACAGCGAATGCTCCCCATGAATCTTCTCTAGTTTTTGTTGTTTTATATCTAGCCTTTATAAAAGATACATGTATCTAGTTCCAATCTCCTCTATAATAGACAGACATGTATCTTTCTTGGAACAAACAAATAAATATAATTACAATGTGGATGTGGTGGATCTTTGCAAAATTGAAGAACCCGCCATCACACACTCTATACAATATGGCCGTCTTTATATTGTAGAGTGTGTAAGACAAAACAAAATATTAGACACAAGAAGAAAAAATGGAGTACAGGGTGAAGCAGTTATTGCTGTGGCATCTACTTTTTTCATGAGAAATGTTTTATGTTGTATGCAGCTTAGAGCCAGGCTAAACAGAAATTTACATAAACTTTGTCATCCGGAAAAGCTATTTCTACTAAGATTTTTATTTAGCTAATTTGTTTCCTATTATGGATTTGTGACCCTTGTGGATTTATGTCCATTGGACTTTTGTCCTGCCGTGGACTTATGTTTCCAGTGTAACTCATGTCACAATTTGGGCTTATACGCTTTTGTTGTAAGTCTGCGGCTCATTCTAGACGTGTGTTTTATTGAGGATGGTTGTCTCATTGTGAGCTCATGTTCCATTGAAGACTGGAATTATATTTTGAGCGTATGTCTCATTATGGACTAATTTGTTCATTGTAGACATATTACTTCTACGGAAGAGTGGACCGATCTACATCAGGTTTCACAAGTTTCACCAGTTAATCTAGATGACGACCACGAGCAACATCTACCCGACCAAAATGAAATCAAAGTATCAAAGCTGAGCTTTTCAATCACCCTGGAGATGACCTGGTAAAGTGAATACACCAACTCATCTGCAAAATATGGTCGGAGGAAAGTATTCCCGGCGAGTGGAGTCTCAGTACCATCTGCCCAATCCACAAAAAAGGAGACCGCCTTATCTGCGATAACTATTAGATCCTGTCCAGCATTTTATGTCAACGTCTCAAGCCGTTTGCTGATGATCTTATAGGTCCTTACCAATAAGGCTTCAGACCTGGAAAATCTACGACCGAACAAATGTTCACATTACGCCAGATCCTGGAGAACACCCAAGAATATAACATCGACACCCACCACCAGTTCGTCGATTTTAAGGCCGCCTATGACAGTGTTAATAGAGTTGAGCTGTATCTTGCTATATCTTTCTTTGGAATCCGTTGGAAAATGCTCGCTGTTCCGTCCAAGGTGGTAGGGACTCTACTGAAACTTTCGAAACCACTAGAGGGCTAAGACAACGTGACGCACTATCATGCAGCTGTTTTAACATTGTGCTGGAAAATGTCATATGGAAGATGGAACACCCATGCGAGCACATACCGGGCACCATCTTGCAGTCTTTGAGAAAAAAGTTCTATGTAGACCGAGGAGACAACGTTCTGTGCAGACATAAGCCTAGCCAGAAAAATTCGAATTCAGCAACTAAGAATATGCTGTGACCACCCTGTAAATGAAGCGCGTAGAAAAAGAATGGATAAAATGTTTATATTACGCCATGACAGTGCAAAGGGCGGTAGCGGGGAGGCATTCTTGCCATGCGAAGATACATTCGTTCGGCGAATGATGGAATAGAATGCTGTTTCGTTAGTTACATATATACGAAGACGATTCATCCCATGATCCATGATCTGCAACTGCTACATCATCCGTGGTACCGTGATGGTTGGTATTCGTACAGCAGCAGCCAAGTTAGCAATCATCTTGACGACAGGGAGAATGACGATTGCATGAAATTATTTTTTATTATTATTTCAGGCGTCTTTTTTTGTATTTGTTCCGTAGTTCCTACCTTTAACTCTTTGGTATAATCATCATCACCGAGACTGGCCACCGCGCCGTTCAAATGTCAGTTGAATAGGAAAGATATCTTTACGTGAGAGCTGCGAAAAATGGATGGAGTGCTTTTAAGACTGATTGCCTTAAGAAATAAATAAAATAATAAAAAGTATAGTAGATACCTGGGGAGGGGGAATAAAATCCTGGAAGTGCCAGAATACCTGACGGTATGAGGATTATTTGCAAAAAATAATAAAACGTAATTATTTCTTTCCCAAACGATCGTTGCAGATGTATCTAAGAGATATATGTACCTATGCTGCTCACAATAGCAAATAATTACTAAGAATGTATAAAAGGGTATGACTTACAACCTTTTTGATATTTCCGTTTTAACAATCATTAAAATATAAGATCGAATGAAATTTTCAGTTACAAATCTAAAATTTAAAACGAAAATTTTTCACAATTTATGCGCTTCACTATGAAAATAATTCTAAAAATCAGACGAAGCATGTCGAAAAAGAGAGCTGAGCTATAATTTATGTAAGAAAGATGGTAATGTATGAAGCCAGTGAATATCATTTGCATAAAATTCAAATAAATATCTTTTACACCGTGAAAATGAAGATAATATAAGCTTGCAGTTGTGGGTCAGTGCACATTTATAAACTTTGGTGGGTTTTTTTTTCTTTTTTTTTTACAAAAAGTCTTAAATGGAATCTTGGTGGTTATGTCGACTTAAGGTAAAACTAGAAATTATGTAAGAAAATAAAATTTGATATTATACCTATGTCTTGCGTAATGCATTAGAAACTTTAAACACGATAAAAAAAAGTTACGAGGCACAGCTTTTACTACCGAATTTGTGCGTCACAGTTTGGAGTCTTCAAAGGCTGTGAAATAATATCTGGAACAAAGAGGCGAAGCATTTTAAGTTTATACTACTTTGATGTGTGGCTGTGGATGCATTTCCTTTGGCTATGACACTTGTAATGTCGTGTTAGACTTGACGCCCTTTTGATATATCACCGCAAAAATTTATTGTTAAGCAAATAGAGAGCACTTAGAAAAAATTGCTTCTTAATAAAGGACTGTGAAATAGCATCTGCATTATGATATTTCGGTTAAGAAATAAACAGTTAGACTGCATTCAAATAAAAATCGTCATCACAATATGTGAAAAATTTGAAACGCCTTTTAAAAGTGGGCGTGTCCTCAAAATGTGTAAAAACAATTTAAAGCACTAACTGAGCTTTGATCATTAGTCAATTTTTAGGCATGTGTGTAAAACTGAAGCTGAATCGAGTTGTCTTAAAACGAACTTACTTGAATAAAGTTGTTTTATAAAAATCACACGCTTAAAGGTAGGCGTATTGAAAAAATTTACACAAACAAAAATGTAGAGATATATTTTTCAAATAACGAACGGAAAAAAGGTTAAAATTGAATATTGGTAGTAGCTTAAGTTTTTAAAATTACGTTATTTGTTCCTTCATGAAAAGTGGGCGTAATGCACGCCCAAAATCATTTTTTTTTATTTCAAACACAAGATGTAAAAGTATTATACCTACAAAATTTAAGGTTTTTCGCTCTTATATAAGCCTTGTTATTTTATCAAAACCATGTTGATGGTTTAATTTGCAAAGTGGGCTTCAGACACGCCCAAACTGAAATATTTTTATTTAATTGGAAGAAGATTTACCTAAAGCTTGCGTGTAAAATTGTACAAAAAACATAATATTATTTTGACAAATTGAGGTTGTTGAACAAATTTGGCGATTGTGGGCGTGTTTATATGTGGATTTTACCGGTTCAAGGTTTTAGCCTTGCTCTTGAATGATTATACATGGTCGAAGTCCAATTCTGAACGCAACCAAACGGTTCCATCACTGCAAAAAGTGTCAAATGGATGACTACCTTCTTTATTATAGGAGAACAGGGGAAAAGTTGATGACCGGAATTATACTTCTGGGAATACCAATTAGAAATCTCCAAGTTTTTGGCAAAATTTATGGTTTTCATTTCACTTAGCAAAAGAGGACTGCAAACTGGAATTAAACCCTGGATAATTTGTTCTTTTGAAGACACCACAGACCACGCGGCTTTCGCAGCTTGGTTCTTAGTTTAGTCTATGCAGAGAACGAGAACGATACGACAAACCCAGCTTTGGTCACGGCTTTGTTTCCTGGTTTTGGATGCCAAAGTTTCAAGTTTAATGCACTTCTTAATGTTTAGGATCAAAGTAAAATTATTTTATGAAATAATTGCCTTTTTTAAAATAAAATAATGTTCAGTCTACCTTATAAAAAGCTTGTAACTTATCAAATTTTTTTTATTACTTCTTGCTTCGTTATAAAACCACACCAACAGCTTTCAACTCTCAACCATTCCTGTGTGCGCGTTGATATTCTGCAGGAATGGAAGGGACCTACAATATACCTGAACGGCTAACAACGAAGCACTTTCCATGTCTTATAACTAAAAAGTTGTGGGCGAGAACTTAGTACGAACTTAGTAACCTTCTCTGTGTCTTGTAGGGATAAGATAATTGTTAAAATGACTCCCACATGATAATTTTACTAATACATATTTTGTAACCGTTGATTTTTCACAAAAAAATCTTTGTATCTATTAAAGACAGTTTAACTTGTAATCTTCTAATCTTCATTCCAAACTATCATCAGATATTAAAAATAGTTTTTAAAAAATGTATCTTAAAACTTTTTTTAGAATCATACATTTGGTAACTTTTTTGGAAAATAGGAAAACCAATTTCACACTCTTTTCTTACTTCTTAAATGTATTAGATACGAAATATAATAAAAGAAGGAACAACAAATTATAATAATTCATATAACAACCTAAGGAACCAAAAAATATTAACTCACTCTATTTATTCCATGAAATGATTTAGCATAACTGCTTTAATATCCGCAAATAAAAAAGCAAAACCAGTACCTATCCTATAGCGTGCTCAAAATAATTCTACCTTTCATGCCAACCAACATTCCTTTTATAGTCCTCCATGCTCCATCATCAAACCTTCTTTGGTGTGATTTTTTTTTTTTTTCATTCGTTCTTCGTACTTTTTCTAAATTAATTCCAAGGTCTTTTGATAAAATCACCATAGTCATGAATTATTCGCCGACTTTCCGTATCGCAGCAGACATTTTTTCTTCGGGCAGGAAATTCACTTCTAAAGAAAACCTCATTAGCTCCTCTGATCCAGTTTGACTATCCACTTAACATTCTTTCCTTTTTCCATCACATTTTAAGATCTCCTCAATGAAATTCCACTTTTCAACTTTTATCTGTATCTATTCGTTTAATGTTGCCACACCGCAAGCCGGCCATGGCACCGTGGTGCACCTACCTATTGGTATCATACACTTTGATGCAACAATCTACTAAAGGTTAGAAAAATCACACCAAACTCGAAATCTTGATGTCCGATCTCACAGTAACCAAGATGTGTTATTGGTATTGTTGGACCCAAGCAATTGGCACCTAGTCTGTAAGGAGTCAGTGCACTTGCATATCACTATTATAACAACGTGGGAACGACTTCTTTAATTACACATAAATTATGCTTCATCTGGGATTTTATCTTGTTACCTACCAAGTTGTTAAGATCTTAAATACCTTGTTTAAATGTGTATCTTAAAGCGAAGAAAGTGAAGACAATAATTCTACTAAAATTTTTGTTATTCATTAGTTTCATGTAATGATCAGTATAACAAACAATAATGAATGGAAACAAGAAAAAATATACAAATGTAGGGGAAGTCAGGGTAAGTTGTGTTGAATAATTTTTTGTTGTGGGTTCTGCTTAAAGTTTCATTATCCGAGACACAATCGATCGGTGCGCCAACGGCGGCAAAACATAATATAATACATGGTCAGGTTCTAAAACACACTCAAGGCTCACCGAACAACTTTGAATTTTTTTTTTAATTTATAGGTATTTGAGCTTCATCGCTCAACAAAAATTTCTTTTAAAATCGAAAATCGTTTCACGACCATATCCAGGTTTTTCAAAATAAATTTGAACAATTTGCAAACGTTGTTCAGGAGTAAGTTTATTCATGAAATGGCAAACCAAACTGAGCATACATCAAGTGACAGCTGTCAAAAAGCCAGATTGAAAACCACACGTCTAACAAAATTTTTAGACGCAAATAGTTAACTAGTAGAAATCCATTTTGTAGTCTTACAAACCATCATTTTCGTTAAATTGAAAAAAAAAAATTTCAGGTTAAACATTAATTACTTTTTTTTACAACGAAAACCATGACCTATAAATTATGGGGACCCTACACCATGGATTTTGACGATTCACCTGGCCTGTTGTAGAGAAATCAAATTTTTTGGAGGCTATCAAAAAATCGTGACTTAGAGCTAAACTTTTTCCTCAAAAAAGGTGTTTCTTTTTTAAAATTTCAGGGACATTGCTTAAAATCTTTTTCGTGTCTTTTTAGTTTGTGGCATTTTTTTTTTTATTCGATATACGATATGAAACCTTCAGAAGAATCTTGTCCACATTTTAAAATTAGCCAACCCATTTTACTTTGCCAACTTCTGACTCACTTCATGTATTCACCCTACATTCTGGAGCACTTCCATAGGAGAGGAAGTTACTTAAACAAATTTCAAGAAAAGAAGGGTAGCAATTTCGATAAAGGTACAGTATGATTTATGATTTATTGATTTCCAAGTGTATGTGGTATTGTCAAATCCCAATTTTTGTTCAAGCCAAGTCAATGGTAATAAGTTTTAAGATTTGGACTGCTCAGCGCTGGCTATTCTTAACACCTTGTTTATTATTTTTATTTTTGATTTGTGTGTTCTCGTTAAAAAAAAATAAACCAAATTAGTTACTCCTCTCTAAAATTCACCCCATTCTCCCCTAATTAATTAACAATTTTATTTTATCCGATGAACTTCAGATCTAATTGCTTGCGATGTTACACCGCTGCTGTTTGATGTTATTAACCCGTGGCTTAAAGGATAGGATAAGCCTCAAGGTAATCTCTCTTGTCTTGTCCCGCCCTTTCTATCCATCAGTCATACCAAATTACTGTCATAACAATAAATTGAACACAAGAGTGAGTCTTAAAGCGCAATCATCGACTTCAACACTGCCATCATCATAATCATCATCGAAGCCGGTAAGCAAGCTCACGTATCCAGATCCAGATCCACTTCCACACCACCACCTAGCCAGTAAAGTGGTGTAGATAGAATGAGGAAAATAAAATAAAATATTGTTAAGCTTAGATGGCTAACGGTCATGGTGATTGAAGTTGTTGAAAACATGTCGAAATCGAAGACGATGGAGTACAGGAATTTCGAAATTACTCTTTAATGTGCAAAAAAAGTGCTTGCTTCAACAAAAAAAAAGTGAAATATATTACATTTCATAGAAAATAAAACCTCGATTTGCGAAAAAAAAACATTCAGCAACTCAGCGAGCTATTAAATGCAATTTATTCATCAGCGTTGTTAGCGTGAACGAGTTCTTTTTGTTTAGACAAAAAAACACCAAACAGCTTACCTAGTTAGCAAACTATTTTTTTTTAGTGGAATTTCTGATGGAAACTATTATGTCGTTGCAAGCAATTATGCTGGCATACAAATGTCATAAGATATTCAATTTAGCTTCGCTTGGCGATGTGATGTGGAGCTCTGCATTGTCATTGATGTCGTGTATGCAACTAATAAAGGAGAATTATTGTTGACATGACATTTTGATTGATCGCAATATGTGCAGTTTTTTTTTTCTTTCTTTTTTAACAGATAGGTCTTTGTATGATAAATTGAAATCCTATTAGGTTCAGGACGGCTATGGTCGGTGCTGAAGCGTTCCAGATTGCCTTATGGTAGAAAGTGGTATTAATGCAGGGTTTTTTTTTTTCGGGGCGAGTGGTTGTGGATCAAACCATTAAAGTTTTCAATCAAAATTTTATAAAAAATATCTGAGATCACTAACCCGAGTCTTGCCTACGGCAAAATAGAAAATCTTAAGTTCAAAGGTTTACAATTTGGTTTTGGAAAAAAAAAAAAAAATGTGTGAATAATAACTAAATCAAGGAATTCGTATCCACATTTCCACATCCAAGATAAAATTAAGATTTGGCCTTTCCCAACATTTTTGTAGTGTGCCGCAGGGAGAATAATGATATGTTAATTGTTTTATTTTCTTCGGTTACACAAGTTCTCAAGCACTTTGAGGGCGAATAGTTGAGAATGAATAATTCATTTCTTTCATTTGGAGATTTTGAGTTATGGAGTGTTGTGGGAAAAAATAAATATGGAATTGGGAAAAGGTTTTAATGATTGAGGGAAAAAGTCAGTTCTTGTGTATATGTAAAAAAATGCATTTGGATGAGTGTAGATAAAAATGATTAGTTTGATTTTCAAAAAACAGGCCTGACTTATTCTATAAGTCCCTAAACCATTCCTTGTGTGTGCGTTCCGTTTCTTTTTCTGCAGGAATGGAAGGGACCTACAAATTACATCCGAATCTGAAAGCCTTTGTTGTGACAAGATTTACTCTTGATCGAACCCAGCATGAGGTTAATCGAATTTCAATAATACATCTTTGAGTTTATTTTAAAGACAAAAATATGGGTGACGAAAGCATGTATTTTTGTTATTGAAAAAATTAAACTTAAGATTCTAAAACCATATGGATTTCCAGAATCAAACAGTATTGAAGAATATTGAGTTAGTGATCTTCATATTCCAAGGATTAATTTTCCTTTATTATGGAAAATATTCCCAAGAGACAACTGTGACTTAAGTGTTTGATACAAGACTAATAAAACTGGGTCACGTTTTGTGATTGTTGGTATCATAAGGAACCTTAGCACCTTTTTCAGCAGAATGTCAGAATAACTTCATAAAATACTTGTTATTTTAATTGAACTTTTTTTTTTTTTGAGAAAGTCGAACAACCTAAAAGATATTTGGTTCATTGAAGAATAAAGGCAATTGCCTATAATAAAATATTTCACTATATTAATGTGATACACGAAGTTCCAAAAAAATAAGGTTCGAATGTTTTCCAAATCATTTTCGGCGATCTAGGAAGCACCCCTGTATAAATTTGCAAATACGTCCATTTTCGGTTAAGGCTCAAGATTTTTGGTGTACAAAATTTTTCTATTTTCTTAAGTCAAGTAGCTAGGTCCTCGAACGGGTATGTCCTTGTAAAAGTTGAATTTTTGTATTGGTAAATAAGTGGAGAAAGTGTCTTACTGATATTAATGAATAGGAATAAATCCTTTTTTTCAACAGCTTCTAGTTTGCTGAAAATTCTAAAAAGATGCTCTGAATTAAAAATATTTATTTTTTAAAAAAGGATATACCTAATCAATTTAATTATTTTTTGCTCGAAATATTTCACGAAATTAAGATTTAAACAGTTACTATAATATGGTATGAACATTTTTTTTTACCATACAAATGCCAGCAGATATCTCTTTCTTTGAGCTTTAAATTCATTGATCTGCTAAGGAGGTCTTGGATTTGAACCCAAGATAAAGAAAATTCTTGATTCTCTTTATTAAAAACGTATTTTCTTAATTGTTTTGACAGAACAAGAAAGCTGGTTCAAAAACAACTCTTAAAACAGATAAACGTTGATTGTATTTGTAATTTTTTTATTTTGAACCAAAATTTTTCATTGAACATCTTTCAGTAGTTTTGCAAAAAAATGATAAGATTGAGCTAGAATTAATGATCGCTTTATCACTCAATATCTTTCAGTCAAAATACACATTGGAACTCCAAGCAGCTTATTCGACATGATCTCAGTTATTAAATATTTAAGTGATATCAATTCCTGAAATAGATACCAAACCAAACTTGCTTGTGAAAGGTGATTAAGGCTCACTTAAACCGAAAGAGGGTTGACCGTCCACGCGCCTATTCATAACGACCATTATTGTAAATCAATGTGAACTGAAAGTTGGAATACTCTTAGCGTACCTATTCTAGGACCGATCAAATCATATAAAACTCCTAACTCTAAATAATTTTTTTTAGCTCCAAGATGTCAGAAGAACCGATTTAGTTCAGTTAATTTTTCAATTATGAGTTTCTTCAATAGCCTCCCTTTATGGAAATTGCAAAACATCAAAGGTGTTAATTATGGTTCTCCTATTATAATCTTCATAATATTGACTGAGTTCTTAACAGAAACAAGTTAATTGTGTGATCATTTCTATTTCTTACAAAATATTTTAAGCAATAATTTAACACCGGCATTTCAATTCAATACATCGTACTTAATTGAGACCTCTGACTCACGGGACTACTATCTTAAAGTATCTATCAACACTAAGCACCTCAACACTACACCCTCCCCCTAATAGACACGCTTGCTTTTTAATATAAATGAAACTTGTTTGGTAATCAAAATCCAAGCAGAATAAATAAAATACGAAATAAATCTCATTTACCAGTTGAGTGGATTTTCCAACATTAATCCATCGTTGGTTTTCATGTTTTTTTTTTATCTGCGCCAACGCAAGTCCAGCTGTGCGGTTTTGTTATATTTTTTTTTTGCTTAGAATAATAAAAATAATAATAATTGTTTTGTAATCAAAAAACACATTCACGTTTTTGCGAAACCGAACCGAAGCGAACCGCAATTACAATTTATATTTTAAAACTCGTAAACTGGCAAAACAACTTGCAAACTTAGATAAACAACATAAGTTGGAGGAAAAAAAAGATACAAGAAGTATCTTCTACAATTTCCATCCACAAAACACGAATAGAATGCAAAAAAAAAAAAAAAAAAAAAAAAACACTATAATCACTTTGTGGTCGGCGCAATTAATTCTTAGAAGATGGAAGATTCGTTACGAATACCACTTCTTGTATATATTTGTGTATATGTTGTGACTTTTGTGTATCTTTTACGTTTCGTGGGTAACCCGAAACCCCTATGACTAAAAGATACCTCCAACTCCAACCACAATCACTGCCACTGCACTAAAACAAATCTCTTCCTGATGATGACGCACAATCTATGCCCACCGCCGAGCTGCCGACGAAGACACCATTCAAGGTATCGTATCGTAAGAAACAGACATCGAGCTCTACGATGACGTTAACTTGTCTCTGCAAAGAAACCCTTCAACTTCTCAGACACATATTTATGACGATGAAGGTTGGGGTCAAAGAAACCCAAAAAAAAAAAAAAACATAAAGCTATATTGGCAACTCAGACGCACTTCCTTTACCAAAAACACAATTTGAGTGATTCAATTTTTTTTGTGTGTGTCAAATAACCACAATGCGACACTTTTTTGGGGTCAAAGTACTTGTGAATGGCATTTCGCATAAATTTATTATTTTTTTTTTTTAGGTTAATCTAGTCGAATGGTGGTAGATCTTTTTTTGTTCTTTTACACCGCATAAATTATTAGTGAATAATAGAACAGATTGTTACCGAAACCGATATCATCCGAACCGTGAACACGCGACCCCGTCTCTAAACATACTAAACCCAGAGTCGGATTGGTCTCATCAGTCCACCAGCACCAGCACCTGTGCCTGTGCGCCACATAATGTAAAAGATTGTGTGACTTTTACGAAACCTTAGCAGCGGGGATTTTGTAGATTGTAGCTCAGCTCAGCTCAAAAGGTAAACAAACCACAAGATACAATATTATTTGAGTGTAGCTGTGGTTCTGCTTTGTTCGACAGCAGCAAAACTCTCAAATGTAAACGAACTTATTGAGTGAGGTTTGAAGTATGAAGTTGGTATCAAATAAATGGAGTTTGAGTTTAAATTTGATTGATTTTGTGGAAGGAGGTTCGAATTGTATCGACTTTTCTGTTGACTTAGCTCAGGACAGGATATGGAGAAAATTATGGAACGTTTGAAAACATACAAAATGGAGAATTCATTCATTTAGAAAAGTTTACATCAAGTTATTGTTTATAAACGTTCAGAATATTGTGAATAATAAATTAGTGAATGCAATTTATTTTGTTGTTAATTTTACAAATACAGTCGGCTCCTCTGAACTGGAACACCAAAATTGCAGAAAATTTGTTTCAGTTAAGTGGAGTTCTCATTTAAACGAACTTCGGATAACTGAAACTAGTTTCACGTAAGCGGAGTTATACAAAAAAAATTACTCCCAAGAAAATTTATTTATGTTCAGCATGTGTTTATTTTTAATAAATCAAAGAACATTTTGTACATACAAAAATAATATGTAATTTAACAACAAAACCAAATAAATAAGTAAAAAAAATTAAAAGTACAAAACAACTTAGTACCCAGACTCATAAAATTCACAGCTCATGTTAAGTTTAGTAATAAAATAGTTTGTGTTTCTGCAAATTATGAAAAGACATCCTATCTTCAAGATTATCTATTTTATCGGAAGCTTCCAAATTTCCAGCAAAAAATAGTTTGAGGATGCAAAGAGCATCATATAATTCTCTAAGCTTTGGCAACTGAGGCGTCAGAGCTGTTTTCATCGGGCTCAATGGTAGATGCCCTTAGGACTTCAGCCACTATGTCTTCGTCATTCAAGTCTCCAAAGCAAGGAATTTTTTTATATAAATCTGCAAAGGAATCAATCTCTTGCCTTACATCACTTGTAAATAAATTCGTATCTTCAGCCACTTCGGAAACAATATCATCATTCTCGGAAACCATGGTAGCCATAAAACCAGCCTTTTTGAAGCAATTTTGTATGGTCGTCGGTATCACCATCCACCATGCTCTCTTGATCATTGTTAATGCTTCTAGCAAATTAATTTTTTTTAGAAAAAAATCTTTCAAAGTTTGCCCACTGTCTAAATGAAGAAGCTGTCGTCTCAATATACATGTCCTGTACTGGGATTTGAAGCATCGGATTATTCCCTGGTCTAAGGGTTGAATAAGGGATGTAGTGTTTAGAGGGAGGAAATCAATTTTTATATTTTCCAAAACCGTATCTTTTATTTGATGGCACGCAGCATTATCTACAATTAATAGCACCTTCTTACCTTTAGCTTTAAAATGTTTATCCATTTCTTTCAAAATTTGAGTCCAGATTGTAAACGTCATCTAAGCCTTTGCACTGGCGTAATACTTCACCGGAACATTACAGTCTCGAAAGCATCTAGGATTCTTTGATTTGCCTACACAAAAAACCATTTTGTCATTGCCAGTCGAGTTTGCAGTTCATAGTTTCAGTTATGCGGAGCTGAATAGGTGAAAATATTCATTTAAGTCAAGATTTTTTGTTTCAATTAAAAGAAGTTTTCAGTTAAGCGAAGCTCAATTATCCGAAGTAGTTTGCATGAAAACTATTGCAAAAAGCAACGTTATGAATTTCTTGTTTCAGTTAACCGATTTATTCAGTTAAGCGGAGTGCAGTAAAGCGGAGTTGACTGTACAATTAATTGTTAACTTGTTTTCGGATATACTAGATTTTTGTTGATGGATATGATTGTCTGTTTTTGTTGAAGGACTCACTTGAACTATCTGATGTTTGATATTATCATTGATGAGCACAGGTGAAAGCGGAGTCACCTTTCATATAGGAGATCTAAGGTTCGATTTTTAGGAAAAGAAAATAAGTTAAATGAAAATGAAGAAAGCTGCAAATTGAGGAAGACAAATAAACGCAAGAGGTCTAAAAGAAAAGACAAAATAACGAATATTGGGGGAATATTGTATTGTAATGTTAACGTTAGCATTTAACGTACTAATAAATATCTAGCTTTGTTCGCTGAGCCCTGAAGACACCCTGGGGTTACCACATATAGTTTTTCAAAAAACCTCAACTCGTCTCACCGATGAAATTCACAGTGTTCTTAAGCCTGGAATCGCCCAGAAGTCGATCGGGGTGTTTTTCTGAGACGAATTGAGGCCACAAATCAGCTGTTGAAGTAACGTTTGCTGTAAAGCAAACAATTTTGTGAATGAAATTGGAAACATCGAAAGTCTTGCGTTATAACAAAACACACAATTAGCAGCCCTAATATTTTTGAGAACCAAAAACACAGGTTTTTTGACAGGGTTGAGAAGAAAACCTGGGTAGATCCTAGGTTAGAACTATTATGCTTTTAGCCTTGACACAATGGCGTTCATTTTAATTTCATTAATTAGAAAATTTTACGCAGATTTTTTTCTTGCTAATCGCTGAATTCCTTGGGCTGAATAAGCAACTGAGGAATAAAGCCCTATCGGGAGGAACTAAGGAGACACTGCATAGAACACTCATATTATCGCGGTCCTGCTATATGGTGCAGAAGCACACATTTTCGAGAGAAAAGTGCTGCGAACGATTTATGGTCCTATCTGCGTCAACCGAGAAACAACATTTGGCGAAGAATACGTGCTGGGCAACGACATACGAGGGTCACCCAACAAGTACTTAGGTTCTCCTCCCGGTAGTGTTGCTATTACTAAAAAGTTTCACCATCGTTCAGTACATTCTTTTCAGTCAATTCCTTTCATTAGTTTTGTTTTGATAGACTTTGGAAGCGAGCGTGTCGGGCAGTTTTACAATCTGATCCGATTCTTGTTCTTGGAAGGGAAACCGCGCAGCAACCATCGAGAATTGCTTCAACAAGTTTGCTTGTAGCCGCGTAGGTTTTCGATGAGCAACGCCCAGGTGCCCCGAAAACGGCTATTAAGGAGGAAAACGTCAACAAAATCAACGACCACGTGTTGGCAGACCGCCAATTGAAAGTTCACGAGATGGCTGGTAGGCATTGCAAAAGGAATGGTACCTTCATGAAGAACTGGGCACGAAAAAGATGTCAGCGAGATGAGTACCACGTTTCCTCACACCGGACGACAACCGCAACCATGAGACAACATCGGCGACGTGTTTTTCGCTGTTTCAGCGCAATTCGGCGGAATTCTTGCGTCATTTTGTGACCGTTGACGAAACATGGATTCGCTGGTACCCACCAGAGACCAGGGGAAAGTCGAAACGGTAGACTTCACCCGGCGAACGAGCTCCGAAGAAGGCAAAGACTTTTCCATCGGCCGGAAAGGTGATGGCCACTGTTTTCTGGGTTTCACAAGGTGTGGTATACAACGAGTTGCTGCCCCATCCACGGTATTTTCCAGATTTAGCACCCTGTGACTTCTTTTTGTTTCCGAACCTGAAAAAGTCACTCACCGGGAATAGATTTGGGTCGAACGAGGAGGTCATCGCCACGACAGAGGCGTATTTTGCAGACCTCGGCAAAACTTATTTTTTGATCGGGTTGAAAAAATTTGGAGCATCACTGGGCCAAGTGTATTGAGCTAAAAGGAGATTATATTCAAGAATAAATTGTCACTTTCCAAAATGTTCGTTTTTCTTTTGTAGGCTAAGTATTTATTGAATGACCTTCGTGTTAGCCTAGCTTTGAATTCAACGACCAAGGTGGCTGGGCTATGTAGAACGAATAGACACATCGATGCTCTTTAATTTGATACGTTTTTCGATAATATGTTTTGAAAGCAAAGTTTACTTAGCCCTAAGTAAGAATGATTCTTGAAGAAAGACTAGGAGCTTCTAATAAATATTTTTGTAGATTATGAAATATTTCTAAATATGCATCATGTTGCTTGTTTTTTCCAATCAAAATTGTTTTTATACGAAGGACATTGGTCTTGAAGAAAACAACCCATAGTTTTCCGAAAGTCTTTTTTAGAATCATAAATTCTGTTGAAATTCTTAAGTTTTTTTTTTTTTTTAAATTTAACGCTTAACTAATAGTTATCTAATAAGAAAATGTATACCACATAAAACCTAAGTTTTTACCTATTTTGTCGATGCATTCAGCAATTGACGTAGCCTTATCGAACCCTACTTCTCATGACCCTCTTAGCGCGGTATCAGAAAAACTTCACTCTAAATAGTGTATCCAGAGATACAAATGGGAATACGTGCGTGCCCTTTGAACATTATCGTTCAGCCATAAATTTTATTGTATAAACAAGTTCTTGTTTTTTTTTTTTTTTGACCTAGTAAGAAAATTAAAGCCATCAAAGATTGTAACAACCCGCCATCGCCATCATCATCAGTGTCAATTAGATATAAGTTTAAAGACAAAATTCATTGGCACTCTTTTCAAGCATAAAAGCAAGGTTCACAAAAGTCGACAACACATCATAAAGATACACGGATACAAGATATCTGATGGTACCAGATACCTGCTGAGCAGGCAAACATATCGTGAGCATTAAATTGCGTTTTATTCAACGAATTAAACAAACACAACACGAAATTCAACTGCAATAAAGTTTATGAGTCTCATTTATAATTTCAATTGCACTTTCGTTTTCATTCTCACGAACTTCTAATTCATCTTACGGCGTACGAGCGCTACGCGGCTACGCGAAAAGCTACTAAGCCCTCTGGCACAGCTCGGCATTAAAAAAGTTGAAGAAAAATCGTCTTTTTTGAAACAGGTCGAGCAACTTGTTCTAATCAAACCGTTTGTTACACACTTCTTTTATTGCTGCGACCACGACGACGGCAACGAGTCACTCAAGACAATTGTGGAGGAACTCAGTTCCACTAGTTGGTGGCCCATTCCGTTGAGAGTTCACGAGTCACACGATTCTGGTCTGTGCTGAGTGCTGGTGCCAATGTTATGCCCTCCATCCATAGATCAACTGACGCCACCCGCTCACCAGAACCGCAACCAAGCAAGCACCACCGCAATGTACAGACCATGATGGAGGTCTTCGAATCCAACTATACAATGGTGAATCATCGTATAGAGCCTTGGTAGAAGCTAAAAGGTAACCCATAGAAACGCGGGACATAACGGAATATTATGTTTCCACCGTTGCTGTTGCTGGTGCTGGTGGAGTGGAGATAAAGCTGTGGGAAAGGCGCACCTTGGAGGCCTTTTACAGTTTCTTGTCGAAAAGTAAGGTGCACAAGGAATTTTCCACTCTCCGCCGCTGCACGCCATTCTGCATAGCTAGCGAAAGGTCCTCTTAGGTTGTATTTTTTTTTTTTTTTTTTTTTGTATACGGGCACGATTTTCCCCCGCGATTACCTTCGAGTTCTGTATAATACTGAAATTGGAGAAGGTGGTGAAGTGGCAAGGAATAAGAATCACCACCACGTTGCAGTTGTAATAAATTTTCCGGCCGATAAAATAACAAAGTAGCAAGCTGCCATGTTGTTGTTTTGGACTCTATATGTTGGAGAGATAGTATTTCGAGATAGTATGTGGATTCGGATTCGGAGATAGTATTCGGTTGCGAGGAACTTTGGAGCTTAAAAGTCGGAACCCGCATCATTTATGAAGTTGCTGTTGCGGCATGGTTTGCTAGCCATGCTAAGTGGAATAGTTTAAATGCAAAGGCGATTACCGCAGTCTGCTACCTTAATGAGGTTATCAATTCTGCATCTTTCTCTCTGCATGTGTGCATGATGATGATGAACAAAACATGAAAGTATCTGAGAGATAGATGCAACACAAACAAAAAAAAAAAACCTTCACATGTTGTTGAGTTTTTACAAATAATAAATCAAATTGCAGAATTCAATTCAATGTTAATGCACATGTACCTTGCATAGATACATAGATACATAGATTCATTTGATACAAGAAAGGGGAAAGATTGATTGCGAGTGTTTATTTTTATTTTGCAAAATTGTCATTTGATGATGCAGATGCAGGCATGAATATGTATCTTTACGATGCAGGTACTTTTACACATCAAATAACATGCTTTAGCTCACGAATATAAAATATTAAATTAATGTTAACTTTCTTCGCATATAACGCTGGCCGTAATATAAGAGGGATCCGCAGGAGATAAGTAATTGAAACTAGAAGCATCGTGAGACGAGACACAAATCTTAATGGATTAGGTACTTTGAAACTTTAATTCAAAACTTTCACGGGATGTTGCAGTCGATTTATCTTGTAAATTCTATTTTAATGTCACATACATCGATCCATACATTAATAATGTACGGTATATCTTTGAAGTTTGAAGAAGGATTATATCGGTTTGAAATAAGTTTCTAAGCTCAGATTGATCAGTTGAATAAAGGGGATTTTTTCAGTTTGCATACCAAAGTTGCCTGACTTGGTGTTGTGTAAATTAAATTAATATCAATTTGAGCTATGAATGGCATTTTGGAGATGAATAATTTAAATTTACCTTCCGGGAGTCAAAATGACTTGATTCAATAATAAAATACAGTTTGATTGTCTAGAATAGTTTGATGGAGCCTGAAAGCTATTACCAAAACAAATTGCAGTTTGGAATGCATTACTATTGCGATAGAAAATGAAATTGAAATAATAAAGGCATTCTACATTCATGAAGTACGGCAAAAGAAGAAATCTCTCTGCTTGACAACACGACCACAAAAATAAATTATAATAGAATGGTGGGCATTCATTATTTTTTTGGACAAAGGCATCTTGAGAATATTTTTGTTATCTGTTTTGACTCAAAAAAGTAAAGTGTCCTTTGTCTTATTCAATTTTACTAAGGAATAAATAACTACCCCGTGGCGTAGTGGTTAGTATGTGTTGGACTGCTACGCGCGCCGAAGGTTCTGGGTTCGATCCCTGCCGACCAGTGTTGCCGCAAGCCAAAAAAGAGTAGCTAGATTGAACTTAAAAATCCGCTAGATATGTCAAAATTTTAAAAAATGTCGCTAGAAAAAAATTTAGTACAAATATCTATACTTTTGCAGGTATTAGTAGAAAATCTGCAAAATACAAGTAATAAGATTCACATTTTATAGGAAAAAACCATTTAAAATTACATAATGTATCTATCATTTCACATGATAAACAGAAATATGAGGTATGCTGATTGTACGTGTGACGTCACTATCATCAGATTTCTTTCCAAGTGAAGATCAATAAAAGTATTGAGCAGCCGGTTTTTATTATGTTTTTATATTTTTATAATTCTTATAATCATACGACAATTTGTTTAAATACTCAATTCAAAAACATAGTCTTCACTTGAGAAATAAAATAATTATAAAAGATGATAGTGACGTCTAAAAATTCCAAGATGGAGATTTGTATGTGTCGAGTCAGCATACCTGGTATTCGTATCATGATCATTTCATAAGTGCTAAACTCGAATGGCAGGGACGTAATATCTGCAAAAAATATGTTTTTGCAAAAAGTCGCTAGAAAAGTAGCTAGAAATATCTAGCGACAAAAAATTATTTTTTGTCCTGCAGAATATCAACGCACACACAATGGTTGAGAGTGTAAGTCACAGGCCCCGGCCCCGCTTGGAGCTGTTGAGCCAACAGTTTATTTTATATAAGGAATAAATATGTGAAACTATTAAAAGTGTCTTTTATATTTTATCTACGAAAATGTCAACGAATAGATTACGTACATTCGCTTTTTCAATATTTTTTTTTTCTAATAGGATTTTGTTCTGGAAATAACATAAATTTAAAATAATCAAATTTAGAATGATTTTCAAATAAAAGGAGTTTTTCGTCTCTCAGACGGATTACCTACATTTATAAGCTTAAATAAAAAGCTTTTCAACTTCCGCGGGTAGATTTTGGCGGCCATATTCTTTTAGTGACATCACTGTCAAATCTGTTGTTTAATATTCAACTACTGGTGCGAAATCACCATTTCAAATTACACGAGGTTGACATTCTGAAAGAATGATTTCAATGCAATGTCATCTCTCGTAGGGGTTACTTGAATTTTGGCTACCACGGTCATGCAATTTGACCTCGCTTGATTTTTTCTTGTGTGGTTTGCTGAAGGCGCAGATCTATGCGAATACTAAATTCAATCGGAATTGAAAAACACTTAAGGGAGCTTGAATTTCTTGGAACTTTCTTTCGGAAAGAAACTTAAAACACTTTCAACGGCTTTCACACTTAAATAGTAATTTTTGTAATGAATGGAGCTTAAAATATAACTAAAATTAAGATTGGTTTGATTTCATAACAAATGTCATTAATTAACTAACGTAAGAGTAAAATTAAAAGTTAGAGCAAAATATTAACCAACAACTACTGCAGTGCCTTCCAAAAGTAGATGAAATAATTTTTTTATTGCAAAAAACATTTAAGAAAATTCTGCATAAATGTCTTAAGACAATAAAAACTCCTTAAATTTAGTTTTTTTTTAATGAATCAAAAAAATTTTACTGTTTCGTCTATTCATACCAAAAATAGATTTATAGTTCAGTAGTATAAGTTTTTGTCATAAATTACGAAAAGCAACAACAAAAATAACTAGTTTTGTAAGTATTTTCCTTTCTTTTGGGTTATAAATCACTTCCAATGAAGCAAAAGTTGAAAATTAAGATACATTAATGTGTTGGATAGCTTGAATTAAACTAACAAATCCACTAAGAAAAAAAAGTATTTAATTTCTGTTGAGGGATGGTGGCGCCTAACACCGATTTTAATTGGTCTCAAATCCCGTTCACGATTAAATTAAGCAAACATGGTAGCATAAAGTTAATTTATCTCTATCGGCTCCAACAGCTGTCGCAGAAGTTAGTCTCAAACAATTTGTTTCTGTTTGAATATGAACAAAAACGGAGGTTCAGAACCTGATCGTAATATACGCACTTGAGCCTTAAGCACCACCAAGAACTAATAAAAACCTCAAGTTGTAATACAAACATAAGTAGGTCCTTTCAAAATCAAACCCCAAGTGGACAACAATTCACACCTGCTTCTAGGTTGCAGGGCAACTATGACACAAAATCCAACAAAAGGAGGTTAATTGCAAACATAAATTGCATGCAAAAATGTAAAACAACCAACCCACTTAGAAATGAAACAGGACGAATCAGTTTGTTCTAGTATTTTACTCTCTATGTTGTGAATGTGTTGCTCCTTAAACTAGATCACAAAAATGTTTGGTTATGTAACAACCATTTAGCAAAACAACTAATTTCCATACTTTTTGTCTATATAATCGCGTTCGTATATAGGTACTTCCCTTTGCCGACTAAATAAAAAAATTGCGAAACATTAAATTCGCCACTACTAAATATTCCAATGCCTTTCTTGTCACAGGAATTGATTTTTTTTTCCTGTGTCTTCTATTCAAAAGTATAGCAGGAAGATTGACTGCATTATACTTTGAAATGGCAACGTGCCAAGGAGCCAATACCTGCCTCTGGTCTCTATGTATTATTATATACTTGACTTTTTTGTAAAGTTGAACAACAAGGGCACTAGAGAGTGGTTTATAAGTAATTTTTCATTTTGTATCTTTACGATGTCGATTTGTATTCGAAAAATAGAATTGAAATTTATTCGGGTTAGTGGGTGGATGATGCACTTTTGCTTAATAAAAAGGGATTTTCGAATAGAATTATTTTATGTGTTCTGGAATTTGAATTTGTTTTCTATGATTTATCTTATGACTGATTCTAAAGCAAATTATGTTTTGTTTTGTGTTACATAAAAAAGAAACAGAATATAGGTCATTAAAGGTCAGTAAGGTGCAATTTATTGAAGGCACTCAATTTCGCCACCCATCGCTGGCTTAGAACGGAAATTTAAAAAAACGCCATTTTAAACATTGGAAATTTTACTATATATATTTTTGATTTGAGTTTGAGGAGTTCTGTTTCGGAAACACAAGTAAAGAAATGGTAAATACAGTTTCTGCTGTCTACAGCATCTTCATTTTGAACGCTTGTGTCGATCAATTCAAAGTTGATACCAAGAAGTCTATAAGACCACGAAAAAAGATTTTGAAGTTCATACTTAAGATATTAATAATTATATTTTGTGTTATCTACACCATTTTTTGTTTGGAGCCCATTTATTCCATGTAGATTCTTGTATTACTTCGACTGTCACACACCTTTCAATAATGTTTCATTGCATTTTCGGGGTACGAAAATTAATAGAAGAATAAAACACGACATTACAAAATGTGTTATTAATTTTGGTTGAAGTTGGATTATTCTAGAAACCATCGATCAACGTGCCATCTGTCAACAGAAAACAAGAGTTGGGCGGCTCCGAAAATACAGTGAACAACATTGAGTAATCTATGTTTTGTAAGGTTTTCGGTGATAAAAAGATGGCCGTGTATAATAAAATACATAGGCACTGTCATAAAACATCTTAAACATGTTTGTAAACATTTTCAACAAAATGAAGATAATATTGTTAAATGAATGGTTTTTGTCTTTGGTCACAATTCTGTAGTGTACTTGATTATTTTGAAGTTTGAAAGCTTTGGAAGCTTTAAAAGCATCTTGAATGTTCTGAATGGTTTGAGTATTAGATTTTTCGGGAACTTTTATATCAGTATAAATAGAGGACATCTCAAACTGAAACGGGACAGTTTGAATTTAACTGTGGTGACAATTAAATGGTGAATAATTAATTAGTGGTGCTAAGATAAATAGGTAAATAAATAAAGAGTTTGAACTTAGATAAATGTGAGTTTGATTTATAGAGATAGAAGTGGTGATTTAAAAGTAAAAGAAAATAAGTTTTATTTTCGAACCTAAGACTAAAAATATTACAATATAATATTTTATATGGCAATTGCAATTATCCGTGTTGTTGGACAGAAGTTCTCAGTCTTTTCCATTAAACAATCCTCGTTTCTAGATACTGCTTGAATAGAAAAAAACTGGAACTCTACTAAGGAATTAAGGCTTACAGAACAGTTTTGTTTTGTTTGATTTGTATCGAAAACGACACATCCGATTTCAATAAAGTCGAAAATAATCTTTTATAACAAATTTTTTTAAAATAAACTTGTTTTCCATCACCTCAAATTTGTTCGCGTTCATCTGTCACATGCTGCAATATGGCGACGTCGATGGCTGTCATCAGCTGACCGTGTGGCATTTATATTCTCACTCTTTCATGCACTTGCTCCGCAGCATGTGTGTGTTTTGGTCAGTGCATTGATGTAAATGTTGTTGTTCACTTGATCTTGATGGACACATGATACAGCTTGTGACTTGTTAATCAAATAAACCGGCAAACAAGGGAAAAACCAAGAAAAGTGCGAAATGCCAATTATCCGAAAAAAAGTTGCACTTGCATCGTGGTTTTATAAAACCACACAATTTTTTTTTATTTGATAAATATTGCTAAGTATTTCTAAAACACTTCCAGGTATTGTTGTGTAGATTTATGCATATCAGTAAATTTTGACAAATTCCTAATTCTTTAGACCCAACCGGGCCATGCGTTTCTTTCCTTTCAAAAGTTCATATCAATTCCCTTAAAACCTATCGTTTGATTCAAAAAAAAAATTTAAAGTTTTTATTGACCACAAATCTTTACAAATACAAGAACCAGTTTATTAAGTGGTTGAAAGTATTAAAGTTTCTGTCCACTAATAATAGCCCTGACTTGAAACTGAGGTCAATTTTCGAATGCAATTTCTTGCCTTATAATTCCGTCGGAAGACATTTTTGTCCTTCATTGTTAGATCTTATTCTAGCACTCACATCATATTATTGTCCTTTTCGCTCCTATTATGCACTCTAAGGATTGTATTCAATTCCCTCATCATATCGCTACCCTTTCCTTCAAGTTCTGAAAGCATTTGTGAATCGTCCATTTTGTGCAAAGCTGATCCGCTGCGACTCCTTATCGATGCTGACATTCTGCTAAGAAACATTCAAATAAAAGTATTTTTTTTAAATTGTAATTGAATTTACAAGAAATTAAATAAATTTACTTGTCAATAGAATCCATACTACTGTTGACATCAAAATCCATCATCAAGTCATCGGAGCAAATGGACTCACAGGGTGATAGTGTGTCCAATGACTCTGCTCGATTGAGTACTGCCTTTCGCAACGAAACTGGTGTCCTGAGACTTAGTTCAATAGCTGCTTGCAGAGCACTTCTCGCTTTTGATTGACTCTTGAGCGATCGCATTGATCCAGTTTCCATCAGAGTTGGTGTATCCGTATTATGTGAATGACCCAAATGTGCTCCTCGTTCAATACCTTCAGTTGATTCATTAAATAGCAATGCTGGCTGATCAGCAATCTCGTCATCAATCAAAAAGTCCCGACCACAATCGGAGAGTGATAGTGAATGTGAAGCATGCGTCGGAGTGCCTGGAGAAAGTGGAGAACAAACCTCAAACTCAGGGGAAATCTCGTCGATGTCCTTTTCCTGGATCTCAAGATTGTTCTTCTTTTTCTGCCGCTTACAGACAACATCTTCCGACTCTGTGCTGCTGACCAAACTATCTGTGGGCGATGTCTCATCGTCCAAAAGGAACTCAGATGCAACTGCTGCAGCCATTTCAGCAAATTTGGACTCTGTGATGTTTGTGAGAGATGTTGGTCTCTCTGGTCTGGATTCTTCATCTTCTTTAAATTCTTGCTGTATGTTTGCATCTTGTTGATCATTTTCCAGTTGTGGACTTGATTCAGTGATGGATGCTGAAAATTTGGAATGTTTAAGATTTTGTTTTGTACTAATTTTTTTTTTTTTTTTTTGATTGAAACTTACAAATGGAACTTATTGCAATATCTGTAATCATCGTGGGACTTATGTCCTCTGTTATTGGCAATATAGCATCGGTCTTCTCATTTTGATTATCTTTACTTTCATCACTGCTGCTCATGCTAAGACTACTGCAGTCTTTAATGGCTAATGATTCTCCAGCATTACACCACGATGTCCTTGAGCTTCCGGGTGATGAATTTTTACTAAATGTATTTATGTCTTTGAATTGATGATTCTGAAAATAATTTGACAAATAAATTATTATTTTTTGATAAGACGATTGAAAAATAAAAAAAAAATAATCTTCAAATAAAATTTTTCAATTTCGGGCGTGGCTTACGCCCACTTTTCATGAAAGAACAAAAAAAGTTTTAAAGATTTAAAGTTTTCAATTCAATTTTAACCATTTTTTTCATTCGTTATATGCAAAGTGTAGGTATTTATATTAATTTTTTTTGTGAAATTTTTTTCAATACGCCCACTTTTAGGGGCGTAATTTTTATAAAACATATTTTCATACATCGGGTTAGATCATTAAAAAACTACTCGATTCAGCTGTATTTTGTACACATGCCTAAAATGTGACTAATATGGTCAAAGCTCAGTTAGTGCTTTAAAGTTTTTTTTACAAATTTTTAGGACACGCCTACTTTAAGGGGCATTTTAATGTTTTCTTATCTACTATCGGTCGCAGTTTTTAAATAAGTAGATGGAAATTTTGGTTTGTTTTCCTTGGTGACGTTCGGGTTCAAGAATTGTTTTAGTGTCACTAACCGCATAGTAATTGCCTTGGCAATGAAAAGTGTCAACTTTGGGCGTGGCACGCGCCTTTTTTTAACTGCTATGTATTGAACATCGGCAGCACAAAATAAATGTTATTTTTTTTGCCTGTTCGCTAAAGAAGAATTAAGTTTCTGGAACTGCACAGCGGCTGGCAACAGTAGACAAAGGCATACACATACAAAAAATAGGGAATAGGGTAGGCAACAGTTCATCGCAAACGTACTTTAGCTCTCGCTTATGTTTTTTAAATAAAATTAAATGAAAAACCCGTCTAAGTCGTGTTCGAGAACTTTAATAAAATTTTGTTGAAGAAACAGTATACAATCCCAAGCATCTCCAGTTTTTTTAGGTTTTCAAAAAAAAAACTGTTTTCGGAAAGCTTATTTTTTCGCTTAAAAACGTCATGGGACAGTAATTTCACGGATTTACTCAGGTACCCGCTCATCGCTACGTTAAGACGGACAGTCATTTAAAATAAATTTTTTCGATTCCTCGAAAATAGTATCAATTTCCGGATGATATGAACCCTATGTCATTTTCAGAACCTCTGCCAATGTTTGCATTAATAATAAATGGCTAAAATATTGAAAACAGAATTTTAGGCACATTTTCGGAAAAAGAAGTCCCCTTGGGTCAAAAACACTGCTCCTTAAAACCTTGCACATTCTAAAATCAGCCTTACTATTTCACTGGCCGCAAATCGCTACCCAAACTTTCTGACTCTTACATACATTTTGAAACTTTTAAAACGTTTATCTGAATACGATCATTAGATTTGAATCCAAATCACTTACTTTGGCACACTTTTCCGAAGTGGATCGGTCCAAAAATAGTTTCTCCTCCTCTAGACCTTCACTGTCTGACGTATTCTTTTGAGCTTTATGATTTTGATGTGATGCAGTATCAGCGGCATCTAAATTGAAAACAAAAACATCACTTGAAAAACTACAAAATCCATAAACTTTAAAAAAAATATCTCAAGAACCAACCTTGTTCTTCGGTCGAACCAGTCGAACGGAAGAACGCTTCCCTAGTCAAAACGGTATTGGATCGAATAAGTCCACTCAATGGAACTGTTTTGTTATCCGATGAGAATGCACTTGGTAGTTTTGGCAGTGCCAGTGGCTCAATGGCACTATCACTGGACAAAGGATCTTCTAGATCGCGTACTTCAAACTTGTGTCGTCCACTCATGACCATTTGCAGATTTCTAGGACGACTTCGATTCCTTCTAGGTGAACCTGATGTTTGTGTTGGCTGCTGTGTCGTCTCAGCTAAAGCGGCATCCAAACTTGCTATTCCCGAATCAGCGGAAATTTCTCGGCTACCTTGGAATCCCTTACGATTAGTATTTGCCATTTGTTTGGCGGTCTTTTGATCCATCGGGGGAGTTGTTGATTCTGCTTGTCCTGCTGCAGTGGAAGAAGATGCTCCTGCTCCTGCTCCTGCTGCTGACGATGATGATGATGAAGGATTCAATCGGATTGGCACTGGATATTCCGGCTTTGGGAGACTTGTTGTTTGCAAAGTGAACTTTGAATATGTTGCCGATGGTGGACGAGGTGTTGGTCGGACGCTATTTGATTGAGTGGATAAAAATAATAAATAAAATACTCAAAGATTGATCACTTCAAAGATACTTACATAACATTTGTGTGCATTCCAGTGTTGACGAATGTGTACTGAGGTGGATTCACCAGGCATGGTGTCGGTCTATGTGCCTGCTGCTGTTGCTGCTGCTGTTGATGATGAGGCGGTTGCTGCAGAAATTGCAGCCTGCTCCGCTGATACTCATTACTATGGTAGTTGAGTGATTTCTGAGTTATTTTGGGAGCATGCGGCTGATGTCTTGATTCATCGAATTGTTGCTGCCGATCGAGATTCGATAGATTCGGTGTCATTGCACGACCAGAATGTGCGCTCTTCGATCTGCGTTTGACTGTGACGGTGGCAGATGCAGGAGGTACACATAAATTAAAAATAAAGACAAAAAAAAAAAAAAACAATTTCAGGAACAGAAATAGACGCACAGCACACCCCACACACGCAACATCATGGCAGGTTGGTGCCGCAGGCAGGCGCGAGTGGCAATTAAAATAGTATACTTACTTGTGGAATTGATGTTATTGTTGTTAAAATTGTTGTTGCTGTAGTTGCCGGTCTGGCTGTAATTATTGTTGTCAACATTATCTTGGAAATCGCTCTGGTACCTGGGAGTGATTCCTGTCGAAGCTGGTCGCACTGTATTTGTGCCTTTGAAGCCGAAGCGATTGCTCCGGTTGATACCACTTCCTCCATTGGTTAGGATGGAACGGCCAACGACAGCAGTGTTCTCGCTTGGCACTCCTTGAGTTGTTGCTGATGGAATTGTATGATGTTGAGTCTTTCCCGCACCTACTTTTTCAAAGGTAACCATTGGGGTAGTTGTTGTTGTTGTTGTTGCCGCTGCTGATGTTGCCTGTGGTGTTGTCGTGGTAGATTCTAAAAATATTTCAAGAAAAGAGGAAAGAATTTATGAGAATGATTCAGGGCAGCCATAGCGATGGCAGGAGACATAGTTGTGTCAATGATATTATATACTGATTGTCTGTTTGTTCTGCTGTCTTTAAAATTGATGGAGGGAACTTTAATTTGAAAGATAAAAATAAATGAATGTCACGGTAATTGACTACAGTGTGATCAGCAGGAAAAGGAGCACTTTCAAAATTATCTTGATATAGGTAGGGACAAAATCAATATGAATAATAACTAATTAAAGAATTTTTCAGGAGGAGAGTTGCCAATTAGAATGGACAACTTCCAAAATCAGAGAACGTATATATAGGGTGTCTTTTTTAGACGTGTGGTTTTCAAGAAGAAATAAAACGTATATAACTTAATGCTATGGCCAGCTTTATTATGAAGATAAGGGTTTGCCATTATAATTTAAAAATGATTTCGGGCAAGTGGCCGCCGGCGCGCCGCTGCTGGCTCGAATAGATTCATGGGCGATTATGTCGACCGAATATTCCCGCAGCACACGATACGTCCCGCGAACCTTACCATTATTTTGGTAACAAATTTGCACGATTTGCAAACGTTGTTCAGGAGTTAGTCTATTCATTATGAAATGGCAAACCAAACTGAGCATAAATCAAGTGACAGCTGTCAAAAAGACCAACTTCGAAAAAAGTATTGCCAGATTGAAAACCACACGTCTAATAAAAAATACCTTTATTTTTTAATATAATTGTTGGTCTAAAGTAATAAGGAAAGTGTTTAAAATTGTGTTTGCAGATTATTGGCGCAACTCAAGGCGCCCAAAAGGTGTTTCAAGTATGTTAAAAGCGGTTTTTTTGCCAGTTCGATGTGAGCGCGCACACTTCTTATAGAAATCGATTTCAAGTAACTTAAGAAATTGTGTTCGGACACAAATTAAACGATCGCCCAAGATCAAAACTGAATTCTAAAACTAAGTCTGCGCTCACGTCAAACCAAATTAATTTCTTTAAATGCAAGCGAGGGAATTGTTGCAGTTTGCAGAAAATAGTTTTCTTCCGCCTAAAGTTTCCTATGACCAGTTTTCACTTCTATCTTTTTTTCGACAAGACTTTAATGATGACTAAATTAAAAAAAAAAGTGTTTGTGTCCTATGTTAACAAGGGTGATGAGTGCGCTAACAGGAAAATAAACAAGCATTGCTAGGATAAAATAAAAAAAAAATTCTTTCTTGACTAACACACTGTTTCTTGAACAATAAATGAGTCCCATAAGTGTTATCACTGAAATCAGTTTCCGTATGCTTCGGTATGCATGGACATGCGATTTCAACATTTTGTGCCTGTCCAAATTGAAGAGAATCACATAAAAAACATTGTAGACTATAAGTATTTAGTTGACGATACTTGCATGTTTGGAGAGCATTAGAAAACACACCGGGAAAAATATCAAAAATTTCAAACTCACCATTATTTCCATTCTTATCATTTTGCTGTAGATTTGTTGTTGTTGTTGCATTCTCCACCACATCTGTGGTATTCGTTATCACAGTATCAAAATTGAGTTTCTGTTTAATCTTTTCATCGCAATTTTGTGTCAAATTGTTTTCGAGCATTTCTTTCTGTTTTTGAAGATTTTTAGATTTTTTCGGTGTGTTGTGGAGTTTCTTGCGGAAACCAAATGACATGGCCGTGCCCTTTGTTTCCGGGCCACCGGCCTTCTTTGAGCTTTTCTTACTTTCTGATTGACCCTGTAAAGATACAAAAAATAAAAATTGTTGATTAAATTGATTTGCTTTTTTTTTTGTTTGACGGTAATAGTGCTCCGCTCACTTCTTCCGTAGTTTTGTTACCAATCATAATAATTAAGTTAAGAGACTTATCTGAGAAAGTTTACTAGAAGAAAAGTTGAAGTGTTATAATGGAAGCACGAGAGTGCGTGCGGGCATGATATACTCTTCAAAGTAATCATTGTTGTTCATAAATGTATTTTATTTTGACGTGTGTTATCATAATTTGTGCTGCAAGAAGTGTGGAAAGGAAATATGTTACAGCAGGCAATAAGCGTGCCAGTAATTTATGTTAGAAAAAAAAAAAAATATATCCACACTTATCAAAATGAAAGGCATCGCAGGTAATAAATGTATGAAAAAGACTCAAATTGATGGTACTGTGTTGCCGGAAACACTTGAAATCAGTGATTTCGCAGAAAAACTTAAACAAATTCAAAATATTTTCTAGAATAGTTTCAACGCGAGATAAATTGGCGTTGTTATTGAATATCCAAGTAAAAACATAGTATGGTAAAGTTTCACCCATTTTTGAAGGACGAATAATTGTTAGGAGATAACCTATAACAAGCACTGCCTCCAATCCAATCGAAAATTTGAAAACAATGACAAGACTGGGAGATTACCATATATGAGGCAATATGCAAGCCTCTTAAGGATGAACTATTTAATTGGTTATATTTCCCATAGCCCGATCTCGAACAACCACAGTTAGGAAAATTAAAGAGAAGACGCTGATGCACAATGATTTGGAACTCTGAGTATCAAAATGAGACTGCGTAAAGTAGTGCTGCAAGCATCATTCAGCATTCATTTTGTTCGGCTAAAGAACAAATCTCTGTTTTTTTTTTTGAAATGTTTTCACGCCTTATACAAGAAATCATCGTGAAGTTTTGAACACATCATCAGGATGCCAGAAAAGGACATAGGGTGCCCTTCATCCCAAGAATTCAAAGATACCGAGTGATATTAAAAGCCATAAGAACAAACTATTCAAACAGTCAAATGGGAACGTGAATTCTTAATCCGGAAAGTATGCCATGCTTTATAACATACTTTAACGCCCATAAGTATACATTGAATATTGGGAAACAAATATTTTAATGTTTATTTTTATTATTGCTATATGAATGGGTTTGCGTTTGGTCACAACACGCCTAAAAGTATACTACATTAATAATGGTCAAAAATGTACTTGAGTTTTGAGAAATTTGAAAGCTCGGAAGCAACTTGAAAGTTCTGAGGGGTTTGAGAATTGGAGTAGTCGAGACTTTAAACTAGGTATAAATAGCAGCATCGGAAACATAATTAATGGTGCTAAGATAAACAAATAAATAAAAAGTTTGAATTTAAATAAAAGTGAGTTTGGTTTATACAGATAGAAGTGGTGATTGTAAAGTTAAAGAAAATAAGTTTTACTTTTCGAACCTAAAACTAAAAAAAAATATAAATCCTTCTTATCGGATGGAAATAGACACCATATTCTACTTTATGAAGTTTTCACTTCTATCCGTTTTATACATGCTCCATTTTGTGATATTTTAAGCAAAACATCCTGCTCCTACATAATATCTGTCAATCATAACATTTCTGTTTATTAGTTCAAAAAAAGAAATCAATACTCAGCAATATCCTTGCAAGTCATATTAAAAAAAAAAACTTTGCTAATATTCAAAAAAATAGCTTATATCACTTTAAAATTGCACATTTCCATAACAAAATGGAAAAAGAAAAGGTCAAACTTCTTGTGTTACCCTATTCATGGCACAAGCCATTGGCCTTCTTATTTCTTCTTACCCACATCGGTCGTGGGTCGTAACCAGGTATTCTCAATAGCTAAACTTAACTTGAACTTGATCCTATGTGGGAAAGTATAGAGCTAGCAAAACAATGTGAATGTATGGGATTTCAAAAGAAAAAAAACCTTGCATCACGAACGCAAGTCAAGGTCTTCCATTATATGGTTTGTATCTCCAATCCATTATTAGTTTTTGTTTGGCTCTCTAATCCAGAACCTTTTCCGATTGACTTCATAATGGTTTCTGCATAATTCAACATCTACGATTTGAAATTAATGAAGTCATCACTTCTGAAGTTCAAATTAACACCATATTCACAGCCTACAAAAGAACCAACTCCCAAGAAGACCTTTCCTCACCATATCCAGGATGTCCATTGTCCATATTTAATGCTCCCCAATGTAACGTGATTCTCATATCAATGAAATTAAATTTTCAAGCCAATGTAAGCCGCCGTAATACCTATACGTGTAATTTTTTTTAGAAAAAAAAAAGGTGTAATGACCTTACGTTTTCCATTTCAAATCCACAGCAGCTTATTGAGTTTATTATAAATTCACAATACGACCCCTAATAAGGACGGTCTGCCACTTGTTTTGTGTTAATTACACTAGGGGGGTTGAACAAAAGCCATTTTAACCAGACAATGTGATTATAATAAAATGACGTCAAGTAATTTATGTGTGTGGACAGTGTGGACATGATGGGGACACGGACACCCTATCAGGAGTGTCAGGTTACGAAAAAGTCAATATAGAAATCACAACAAATCAAAGGAATGGGTTGCTTTGCTGTTCGAACTCTGGCGTCAAGAAAGAACAACATGAATACCCTCCTTAGAAAAAAAGTCGAACACTGCACTTTAAAGTCATATATGCAAAGTGGGTTGGTAGGTATTGTCTTGTCTGCAGGGCGTTGCCGTCGTCCACCTCAAAACCCACTAGATTATGGCGACATCGACAATGCAAACAATATGGCAATCCTTTTTTTTTTGTGTTTTAAAAGATATTGTATTTTCTGTTCGTCTCTCATAAATCATAGTTTCCGTATTATTAGATACGTTTCTTCTGCAGTCGGTTTCTATTTTATAAAAACAACACCATAATAGAAGTCCCAACGTCCCACCACGAATAAGGACATTCAGATAGAGAAATTCAATTATTATTGCAAAAACTACAAAAAGTAGGTGCATACGAGTATAAGAGAATGCCATTCCTTTTCAACCCCTTGAGTTCTATTATACAAATAATAACTGTAGCTTGTGTGTGCTTGAATTAATATTTCTATAGCTAAACACACATACACAATCATAGATACTATTATAGCCAGCAGGTGGATTTCATTCAACCAGGTTGCATTCTCTTTAGAAAACTACTTAGAGAAAAGGACGAATTCTATCATCCATGCAATTAAAAAAAAAGAAAAAGAAAAAAACTGTTTAAATTGTAATTTTTGTCGTTGAATGAAGGACTAAAAGGAAATGGAAATATAATAACCCCTTGCTTTGGTGAAAATCACCCTTGTGGAGAAATTTCTACACACTGCGCATTTAAAAGGCAGTACAATGTGGTTGACAAGAATTTCACAGCGAAATAAAAAAGTATTTTAAGCAGTTCAAAAAGGTTTAAAATGCAACCGGAAATCATGCTGAAGCAAAGCAAAGTGAAACAATATGCCAATAGTAGCAGGTATTCCATTTTTCATCACACTTTGAGTATAGTGAAAAAAAAAACAAACATTTTGCGGAATGAGTAACATATTTAGCTTCAAAAAATTAACAATGTCTTTTTTACAGGAACGTCTGGTATCCTTTTTAACTTTTGTTTTAGTTCCGAAACGCCAAAGAATAAAAATCCTTCCTCAAAATGGTCACTAAAAGTCTCAAGTTTCACCGGTGGACGTATATTTGGCACGATGGTGTTTGGCCCAGTGGCATATTTTTATTTACAAAAAAGGAAGAAAATCTACACGAATACAATGTGTAGCACTGAACTCAAACAAAAATCATGTCTGCCATTTTGGTTTGTTGTTGTTTTGCAGCGCAGCACGTTCGTGAAGTTGGAGTCGAGTCGACTTGTACATAGCTGCTCTCTATGCTGCAGCTGCCTCTTTACATTGTAGCCGCGTGCAATATAATTTACGTACATTTAACTTTAACATTGCTACGTGCTACTACTGCAGCTTCACCATTGTGAGCAGCCAGTAGGGCTGACTTATAGCTTGGTGTCAGAACCAAGGGTGGGCAATTTCCCCTTCTTTTATTTCTCCATCAATTGGGATAATGGCAAGTTAGCCGGTTTGACCTGTGGAAACATCTGTAAGTATCCATGGACAGCTACACTGATGGTCTAGGGTTCAATCACGGTTCTACCTTTTCCGAGGTAGAGAGTAAAACTTGGCGAGAAAGTACATCTCTACTAGCCATTCGGATCTGAGGATCAGACAGTAATCGTTGAGACTGTAGGTCACTATTACTCCTTGGTTGCTCTTTTTGGTTAAAAAAAAAAACTTGGTTGGTTAAGTCGGTTTACCGACGATTATTTTACGTAATAACCAGTTCGCAAAACAGTTCATGTGAAGGTTGTATCTTTTCAACCACCAACCCCCCACCCCACCTACAACCACCCACTATTTTTGATTTTTTTCCCTCGCCCCTTAACGCCAAACATCAACCTCCACCACTTACAATCACCAATCAACCCTCCACTTTATCGCCTTTCTATGCTTCTATGGTCTATGCTATCAAAGCAGATAACGTGACTGTGACTGTGACACTTTTTCGTGCATGCTGCCCATATATTCCGATTTATTAGACGTTATCACGTCAAAAAGTCCAAAGGCCTGCCGCTTTTTTTGGTGATCCTTCTAGAACTTTTTAAACAGGAATTTGTTGCTGATAACAAATAGCACGATTGTACTTAAATTGCCACGTCAGTTCTGCTTGATACGTCAGCGACAAGCACCGCAGACAAAAAGGAGACGCACATCACAGTCTTAACCAGGAATGCGATACTGGTAAGATACTGCATCGTACATGACCTCAAACACACTGACAACATTAAGTTCTTTAAGACACATATAGGCTTAGCTATTTGCTGAAAATATTTTTCTTGCTGGTCCTCAATGATCCAAAGTTTGCATAATCTCAAGTTCCTTCATTTACAAAATCCTAGTTTTAAAATGTTAAATGTCATCATCTTGTATAAGTACCCCATCAGCGATGTCTTCACCATATGAAAAATAAAAATAAAAATAAAATTTCCGGCTTTGTTACTAAAGTCAAGGAAAATGAAGATTGAAAATGTCAAATAGTATTTTCTTCTTATTGCAATTCTTTCAAGTGTGAGTATTGTTAGAAATATGTGGGTTTAACATAAATTTCCATTAATCTGAACTAAAAAGTGATCTTCGTCACGTTTTAAAAACTGTTTCCCCAATTGCCCTACATACTGTTAAGCCAACAATGCACTTTCAGTAGGACAATATCTGCTACATAATATAGGTTCCCCGCCCTATTATAAGTAGGTACCTATCCAAATCCAACGAGTGCACTTGTGTTAGGTTTTAGGTATCCTTCATGGTTTTCAGTCTGCTAACAGCAGCATTTTAAGCCCTTTCTCCATCACCCACACAAACCGAAATATAAATAACTTCACATAATGATGTTGGTATAGATATAAAAACAAACAACACACAGGTTGTCCTCTTTTTTTTTTATGTTGCCTTGTCTATAAAGAAACAACTCAGGGCACCGGCTCTGTACCCCGTCTATATATAATGCTAACGAGGCTCTAGCTCTTTGGTTTGTGCCTGAGATTATGAGAGTGTTCCTGATATGAATCATCGTCGTCGATGTTTTCAATCTTCATCGCCGCCGCCGCCGCACTGTGGTTAAAAAAACTAGGATGATGGGAGTGCTTTTATAAAAGGGATGATGAATTGGATTGTCATTTAAGATACCAGGGAGCCGACATCACACACGTTTTAAGAAAGTGTATACACCTAACGGAAGAAAAATGCAAAAATTAAATTTACCATCACGTCGCTTTCGTCTGCTATTTCGTCATTAAATGGTGACTCCTCGAAATCTTCTGGATCGATCACGAGGTTCTCACATTCATCCATTTTTAGCCCGTGTTTGCCCCCGTGGTGGCAGATGGTTGTTTTGTTGTTGTTGTCGCCAATAGTCCTATCGACGGCCGAGAGCACTTACACCCACTTTAATTTTTTTTATCTATATTTTACAATTCATTGCGGATACGCGAGTGGTGTGAGCCCTTGGGGTAAGGGAGGCTTTTCAGGGCAGCCTTTTCTGCAGGCGTTCTTTGCAGGTATCTATATTATGATGGAGTCCTTTTTTCACTTTTTTTTTTTACAAATGGACACACAGGATCTATTAAAAGAACATAAAAATCCCTAAATTAACTTTTTCCAAAAAACTTTCTTTGACCAAGGACCACTTCAATATAGGTATCCTTCGAATATTGTGTTCTTCGCAGTTAATTTTTGCAGAAGAAAAAAGTCCTTGAAAATACAAAAAAAAAAAAAAATCCCCATACAGACGTGAGGGATTATGATTCACTTTACACCTCTGTCAAATTGATTTTGAGCAATTATTTTAGTTTTTTATTGCAGAACACGCACTTAATGTACCGGTTTTGTTTTAATAAGTTGAAATTGATTGTTAAAAAATAACATTTGAAAATATTTGCATTTTTTTCTTTCTTAAGATAAACCGAAAAGGACACGAGTCCTTGTGAATGTACTCGAATCCGTTTTTCAAATGAATGAGTACGACGACGAAGAACACGACGTCGAAATTGGAGAGAAAGTGTAGTTGTAGTGAAGAGCTTTGTGGTTAAGAGTGTGCGCTGTGGGGTTTCACGGCGCCATATTGGAAATTGGTAGTAAAAAAATCAATATCCTTATTCAAGCGCCATCTGCAGGCTCGTGGGGTAAGGTTTTTTGTGGGTTTGAATAATAATTGTTGGAAAATGATGAGAGGTTCGGGGATAGCTTTTTTTTTTGTAGAATTTTCTTACAACAGATGTCGTGGTCGTGGGTGAATGATTTTGCGGGTTAAGTTACTTTAACGAGTGAGGGCACTTCTGTTCAAATTAAATTAAACCATATTTTTTCGTGATATTATTGAGGATATTTAGTTAGCTAATTATTAGCTTATTAGTTCAAGCATAATTCTTTATTCTTTACAATCTCATAACAATGAGTGATGGGACGATTTTAAGTTAGATAAAGTTTGGGAGAAAATATCTGCAGTCTGAAAAGCTCAACACCGCAAACATAAGGTTCTAGGAACTTAATTTTTTCACAAAACTCTTATTTCTCAATTTTATGCCTTATCCTATTTCATCACTAACGAAGCTCCCCTTTTATTGCAACCATATGAGCACCACTTCATGAATCCGGAAGAAAAATTTACTTTAGTAATTTAATTCTTCAATCAAGTGGTTGCAAAGTTTCACAAAGAATCTCGACAATGATGTACTAAAGGAGACGACAGAAACAAGAAGGTTCATTGCAATAGTGATGTGATCGGTGGCCAGCGCCCAAATATTATGGAAGCCATATATAGATAGGCTTAAATAGGAAGTAATGTTTATTAACATCAATAAATGCCAATAAAAAACATTAGCGAGAGCTACAGTACGTTTGCAACGAACTGTTGAATACCCTATTCCCTATATTTTTGTATGTGTATGCGTTCGCCTCCCGCAGCTGCAGCTAGCCGCTGTTCCAGTTTCAGAAACAAAATTCTTCTCTAGCAGACAGAAACAAATTCAATAACCATAATTTTGTGTATGGCCGATGTTCAATAACTGCTGGCGCAATAAAAAAGGAGTATGCCACGCCCAAATTGAGACTTTTTATTGCCACCGTGAGCTCAGTGACGTTCAATTTTATGCTTGCATATCGATTTGAACAACACAAAAGATAAAACTAAAATTTTTAAAAACTAAATTTTGAATGGGAATAGCATTTCTTGAACAACACTCTGCTACGTTACCAAGGAATACAAACAAATCGAAGTGCTCATCTTCATACTTCAAAACTGCAACCGATAGCTAAAAAACATTAACAAATTAATGCATATTACGACTTTTGACGGAAACAACCCTTAAAAGTAGGCGTGTCCTAAAAATTTGTAACAAAAATAAAACACCATTTAATAGTAGGCGTGTCCCAAAAATTTGTAACAAAAATTAAAGCACTGAGCTTTAATTGTTAGTCAATTTTTAGGCATATGTAAAAGACTACAGCTGAATCGAGTAGTTTTTTAACGATCTTACCTGAATAAAGGTACATCTATCTATATATATAAAAATGAGTTTGATTTATGTTTGACCATTTATATCTCGAGTTTGACAACACCGAATTTGATGATTCTTTTTTTGCTGAAAAGGTATTTATTTGCACAAAGTTTGTATGTAAGAAAAATAATACCATGTATGCTACGTATCTTGCATATGTTGCAAATGCACTTGCCAGTATGCAATCAATTAATGGTGGTCGTACAGGGCACTCTGCACTTAAATTGCCTTTAAACATCCAGGTTAACGAAGCGCCTACATGTAATATTTCTAAAATGTAGGCAATGGCCAAAGTCTTGCAATCGACTACTGCGGATGTCAATGCCTTAAATGTTCTCCTTTGTGGATATATGTTAAAACCACGGACCAAGAAGATACAGACCGCCAACTCACCATATGGTCTCTCTTTTTGCCTACAAGCTAAAAATCAGCTGATATGCCATTTATTTTGAGAGTGTGACGCTCTCTCTTGCTTTTAAAACCCATTTAGCAAACACACCTAAAAAATAAATGGCATACGCAGGTATAGTTGCCATTACAAAATGCACAGAGAGAGATGTACACGTATTCACATACAGGAAAAAATATTTCGAGGGTGTTTCAGGCAAGGGGAGTACGAGTTGGCGGTCTGTGTATGGTCTGTGGTTAAAACACTCACTAAAGGTATCCATCTGCTGCAGAATTTTCAAAGCAGCTGTTGGATATTGGAAATGGAAAAATGTCCGTTGACGTTGATAGTTCAAATGGCCAAATAACACTGCAAATTTCTATATTCAAAGAAAGAATTGGTTCTAAGTGTGTTTCCAAGTATTTCGGAGAACTATAAAAATCGTACTTGGGTAAGTGAAAGAGCTAAAGGCAAAAATAAAGATGTCGCTGAAATTAATGCATCTATTTTAGAAGAAAGAGATGGATAATTTGTTGCCAACAAATGAGTTGATACAATTATAAATGAGGATGACTACGTAGTGAATTATCAGACGGAACTTTTGAATTCGATTGATTTACCGGGACTGCCACCTCATTATTTAGGTCTAAAAATTGGAGCCCCGATTATAATGCTGAGTAATATTAATCAACCTCAACTTTGCAATGGTACGAGACTAGCTGGAAAAAAGTGAATAAACAATCTAATTGAAGCTTGGATTATTAGATGCAAATATAAAGGCGAAGATGTTTTGATCTCCAGAATTCCAATCATTCCACCTGATTTGCCATTTGATTTTAAACGTCATCAATTTCCTATTCGCCTTGCTTTTGCCATCACTATAAATAAAGCCCGAGGTAAGTTTTTGAAAATTTGCGGTATTGATTTCTCATGGTCAACTGTATGTTGGGTGTTCTAGAGTAGGGAAACCGTTCGCAATTTTTATTTTTGTTAAAGATGGTAATACAAAAAATGTTGTTTATAAGAAGGCATTAGAATAAAATGTTAGAAATTTTAAAAACGCATTTTATTCAAATATTTTCTTTCTGCTTCCTTAAGCATTAGCATTTCTCCAGCCTGACGAATTGAAAAATTGTACGACTTTTTTTTATTGTGAAATCTGTTCAGTGAAGTGAGCATGGGTTGAGAAAACAAACAGTCAAGTATTGGAATTGAGATTTGTTAATTGTCATGGCGAAGGCAAGATGAGTTGGGAACTGAATTCGTTTAAACTCAAAGGGCATATTTGTTGGGATAATTGGAATCCTCGGAATGAGAACAAACTTATCTTTAAATTTTCCGTTGAGTATGGTCGCGGGCATCACATCACTTCAGTTTTCTTATGACCAAGCGCGTTCAATCGCATAGTTTTAGTTGTTTTAGATTTCGAAGCTGATGACTACCGAGCCCGCCTTCAGTTGTAAATTGTGCTGTGGTAAGTCAGGTACATCTAAGGAATTTCAAAACTCAGTTGGATAATCAGTGGCTTCATTTTCGTTTGTTACACAGTCAATAGATTTGAATGAATGCAGAGTACCAACGATTTGATTCTCAATTATAAAGTTTAAGTCATTCACATCTCTATCCTTAGCCGCCGAAATTGGACAGATCTTTTAAGGTTCGATAAAAAGCTTCCAATGCGTTATTGTGCATTCATCCCAGATGTGATTTGTGAGGCTACTAAAACTTTTTCTATTGCAGAGTGTTTTGCAATGTTACATGTCGGTTGTTCAGTAGTTTGAAGATTTAATGGCAATTTCAACGCTGAATGAGCAATTTCTACCGCAATTTCGGATCTCGCACGAATAGTGATCAAAATCAATGACATGAGGAATATTTTTCCTGTTCCACCAGGGGCATCCATTAAAAATAAGCCACCATTTCCATCATCAATTGAATTAATTAATTTATCATAAACTTTCTTCTATTTTGGGGTCAACAGTTCATTCGTTTGAACTGATTGGTCTAATTCATATCGATCATATTCACGTTCACGTTCCAATTCTCTATTAAATGAGTCTTTCACTCTGCGATTTGGGGCTGGCACTCCTAACCTGACTAACAAACTGCCGCACATATGAGGTAACACATATCTTCGATCAAGAGCAAAGTCTGGTTATGCATCTCCTCATTAGCCTCAAGATCAGGATTTCTTGAACTGACACGAATTGGATGTAAAATGTCTTCTGCCATTCAAAAAAAACCGCTTCGCAGATTTCGATAATTTTTTTCTTTAAAACTAAAATAAATTCAAGCAATAAAATGTACTTTTTTCATTGAATTAATATTTCTTTGATTTAATCTTATCTTTTCTTATCTTATATAGTAAAAAAATATTAGAAATGAGTTTGATATAAATGGTTTATAAGAAAACATTTGAATAAAATGTAAGATATTTAAAAAACGAATTTTATTCAAAGTTTTCTTTCTATACCCTTTAATATTTGCATTTCTCAATTTATACGACTCTTGGCTAAACTGAATTTTTTTTAAGAGGCAACAGCCCATTGCAAATCTGCTCAGCGAAGCGGGCATGGGTTTGCTAGTATTTTATAAAAATTACGCCCTTTAAATTGGGCGTATTGAAAAAAATTACTCAACAAAATACAGACATATATTTTCATATATCGAACGGAAAAAAGGTTGAATTTGAATATTGGTAGTAAGGTACCCACCAATATTCAAAACTACTTTTTGTATTTTTTCATGAAAGGTCGGCGTAAGCCACGCCCAAAATTATTTTTTTTTTTCATACACAAGCTTTTAGTTTCGACTAAGAGACACACAAATTTGGGATTGTAGATTCATTATTAAGACCGTTTATTTGCAAAAACAATATGTTTATAGTACTTCTAATGAAAAGTGGGCATCAGCCACGCCCAAAATAAATTTTTTTATTTTTATATGTAACTACAAAATTTAATATTTTTCGCTCTAATATAAGCATTGTTATTTAATAAAATCAATATTGATGGTTTTGTATATAAAGTGGGCGTCAGCCACACCCAAACCAAAATATTTTTGTGTAATTGGAAGAAGATTTATCTAAAGCTTGCATGTACAAAATTTTAGCGTTGTGCTTTGATCGTAACTATACAAAAAACATAATTTAAATTTGACAATTTGAGGTTGTTTAAAAAAAGGCGAATGTGGGCGTGTTTGTGGGCGGATTTTACCGGTTCAAGAACTTAACGATAATATTGAACCAAAGATTATATATATATATATATCAAATTTCAGCTTTTAAGCTCTAAAAAAGCGACCTCTAGAGAATAGGCTTTTTATTCTGAGTTTGAATATATTCTTTTCTGTAGCTAACGGTATTATTTCTCTATATTACAAACTCCACACCAAATACAATATACCTACCCATTCTATAAAATAGGGTTTAAAAATAAGGTTAGGTTCGTTGTGTGAACATTTAAAATTGTTTCGCTTAGCTTTCGTTTTTCAATTGGCGCGGGTATAGATATTGGAGGACAGAGGCGACCATGTTGTTTTAGTGACAGCTGTCAAATCAGTTTTTTTATATTTAGTTACTGATGTCATATCACCATGGCAAGTTCACAATTGAACAGCAGTTACAAATGATAAAACTTTATTTGTCTAACACAGCTCACGCCATTGAAATTCTGAATGAACGATTCGGAGGTAAATATATCTTTTGCAGATGTGACGTGGATTGGTCAAAAAGCTCATGCGATTTGATCCTGTGGGAGTTTTCTTTGCTAATAAATCACGATAGACTGATGCCCATAAGATGAACATAACCCAATTGGATCCGTGCCACCGCGCGCGTAAGACGTCCAAAAGGGTATTTAAACGATGCCATATTCGATTTAAAATTTTGTTAATGCCTTCGACACAGATTGTTTTATTCCATTTCCACATCTATACTCGTACATCCTCATTCAGAAATCCAATTAAACCAAACGCAGACAGTTTTTTTAGAAAAAAAAAAAAATCACGAGTAGGTACGTTAAAGTGGATCTTACATCTCTTTGTGTAAGCTTACAAATCCAAAACTTAATAAAAATCAATTTTCGATGAGTACATATATCCATCTACACATTTTAAGATAAATAAATGGGTATCATAATAGGGAGATGTAAAATCTTGACATCGTTTTCCAAACGTGTCCAAATTGAAGTAACTTGACCTTGCCTCAAACTCAACCCAACAAAACAAACTATACTTACTCCCACCCATTCTGTTTAATTTAATCCTGGTTTTATTGCTTCCCAAAATAATCCCAATAATCAATATTACCTTCAACCCATGAATTCAGATTAAATTCGCAAAACTCTCTCAAGCTTCAGCGTTTGCTCTTTTTTTTTTTTTTTTTTTTTTGTCCCTCTTTCTACAAGCAACCCTCCCAAAAGACCAAGAATAAAAAAAAACCGGATCACCAGTCACCACCCTATTCACACACAAGCCTGGATGCCCACACTTTTTTTTTCCAAAATGTAATCACATTGAGGCAAAAAAGTTTTATTTGCCCAAACTTGCAAACAAATAAACTTTCCTTATCGGTAAAATCAACACTTTACCATCTCATCCCTTCCCGCTGCACGCCTGCAAAAGAGCCAAAAAAAAATGGAAGAAGTAAAAGTTAACTACTAAGCACATCATAGCACACTACTAAAGGACTAAAGCCCAGTTGGGAAACACACGAACCCGAACACGAACACAAGCACAAGAGTCAGAAGCCAACTACTGTTCTTGTTTCGTTCTCTGTTTTCGTCTTCTTATTGTTTCCATCTCCTTTCCGTTGTCGATAATAAGGGTTTAATATAAGGGCTTAATAGTTTGGGAGTTCTTCTTCTTCTTTTTTTGTTGTTGTTTTTTTTTGTTGTTGTTGTTCTTCACATCCACCCCGACATATCCTTGATTCTCATTTTTTTAAAAGGAAAAATGCACTTGCTCAGCCCGCGAACTTTATTTTGAGCAATATACAACCAAAAAAGGATTCCAAACAAAAGAGGCGAAATATCAAAAATTCTATCAAACAGGACATACTCGTACCTACAAAAAAAAAAAAAAAATTAAAAATACAAAAATCAAAGACTTCAACGCGTACGTATTAAGGATTGCCAGAGCCCAGGATACCAGAGATCCTATATTGAATGACCTGACCTGGAGTATTCATACATTCCAGGATACTATAAGCAAGGAACTTTTTTTTGATAGTTTTTTTTTTCTGTGCTTCCTTGTTATTTAGTTTACTTCATTCCAAACCCGGTTTCTGACTGGAGGAGAGAGTTCAGGATATTTTGTTTACATTAAATATTGAGTCGAACAAAAAGGAGACGACCCATTTACATAGTTGAACGGGTTTTTGTATATCGAAAGGGTAGCTATATCGGTTCGGTGTATGTGTATTGAACGAACATCGAAATAAGTATAGACGGATATAAAATGAGGAAGATACTTCCTCATGGGTTGGTTATCAAGCAGTGCCGGATACTTAAAAGTTTCCTAATTTGCAGAGTTTTCGTTTTCATTTTATTTTTTTCCTCTCACTCTCTCGTATATCCCTCTCTCTCTCTTTGTGCTGGTGTGTGTAATCGAATTCGGGATGAGCACATCCTACATACGAGTACAACATATAATAGACAGGGATATGTTTGTATGGCAAGACAATGAATTATTTTGTATGATTGATGAAAACATCGATTCTGATGATGCTGAGACTGTTTCCTAGTTTTTAACATTTGGTAAAGCATCCCGTTAACAATTTTTGCAGAAATGGAATTCGTTTGGAACAATCTGAAAATATATCTATATGCCGGACAACTACATATCTCAAAAATTCACTTTCGGAACTATTTGCACTATTTTTATTTAAAACAAAACTATAAATTCGGTATAATTTCGGAGCCCGCTGACTTTTAGTCTTTATACTGAACGGTTTTCCAATAAGGGTGGGTAGATGATGAAATGCAATAAAAAAAGCTGTGTAAAGCTCGAATGGTCTAATTTTCAGTGATACTTCCGCAAAGATCAAACTTGAATTTATGGCCTATTAACGTCACCTCTACTGAAGATAATCTAACCCTTGAATCGTTCATGCATAGAACCACAGGATTCTTCTGTAGCGCTCGCCATTGACGGTTGCCGCTTCATAAGAGTCGTTTTCGAAAAATTACGAACCAAAATCCACAGCAAAATTATAACTTTTGAGAATACATTGTCATCTGGTAAGCTCTGTCTGGTTTGGTGTCGTTCCATGGACAAACATTAATTAATCCAAAAATGCCCCTCGTCGATGAAGATGATTGTTCGGCGAAAGTCATTTAAAAACCATTTTTTTTTTGCCAAGTTAAGGCCTGAAAAGGTCTAGTACTTAACCACGGCGAAGAATCGATACACTCGGTTCTTGACTGAACTATGGCGTTCCTTTGACGTATGACTTTTGGCTGATTGATTACGAAACCAGCCATTAAACGTTAAAGAGTCAACTTTGAAGGTCCACCACGTCTACCGTAAAATGCGTACAACGCGCATCCTTTGCAATAGAGAACACTCATTTCGAGAAAAAAATGTTTTACCATTTGGACATGCTGTTTCATCCTGTAACTTGCTTTGGTGATTTTTCATCAGTAACTGAATAATAAACAACAGATTTGACAAATTTCACCAAAACAACATGGCCGCCACAAGTTCGCCAATGTCTGCCTGCGCGAATTGAAAAACCTGGTGTTACTACAAAGTTTGAGTACTAAAAGCATCTTCTTGTTCTCTCTTCGTTTCAAAATGATCGACTGCAATCACAATATTTTCCCTTAACTGGCCGCGGACAATGGATGTAGCTGCAGCAGTAGCACGTAGCAATGTCAAAGTTAATGTCAAACAAAGTAGTAGTAGTAGTAGGTCTGCATTTTTATTTTTTTCTTGTTGTTTTGCAGCGCAGCACGTTCGTGAAGTTGGAGTCTAGTCGACTTGTACTTCAGCTGCTTTCTATGCTGCAACTGCTACTTAACTCTGTAGCGCAGTACAATATGATTTACTGGCTGCGCAATATGGTGTAGCAGTAGCAGTAGCACGCAGCAATGTCAAAGTAAATGCCAAAAAAAGTAGCTCACAAAGCAGCATACACGAATACAATGTCAAGCACTGAACTCAAACAAAAATCATGTCTGCCATTTTGGTTTGTTGTTGTTTTGCAGCGCAGCAGGTCGTGAAGTTCAAGTCCAGTCGACTTGTACTTCAGCGACTCTCTCTGCTGCATCTGCTACTTCACATTGTAGCCGTGCAATACGATATATACATACATTTAACTTTGACATTGCAGCGTGCTACTGCTACTGCTACACCATTGTGCGCAGCCAGTTAAGTAGGTACATTTTGACATAGCTACGTGCTACTGCTGCAGCTACATTATTGTGCGCAGCCAGTATCGAATCGTTTGTGGGACTAGACTGCAAAGCAAGCTATCAGAATTCGTGGTTTTGGATAGACTAACCGCTAGTGTTCTTGATTGGATTTTTAAAAGCCTATCCCACCCAATTTGTGATTGTGTTGGAGCGTTCTAGATATGATTTTCCAGTGTCGATGGGAGTTCTGAAAACAGAGCTCAAAACATGAAAAAACAAATTTATTTAGGAATCAGCCTTCGTCCTTTTTCACAAAGCTCTGTTTCTTTTTGTCATATATAAGAATAATATGCGATTGAAAACTAAAGTGCACAATAAACACCCTGGTCTGGGAAGTCTCGAAAGAAGCATTTACAAAAAGTTCTTCATGACTCAGAATAAGTAGGTTCTACTTAGTTTTAAAGGTGTCATTTAACTGTTTTTTATCCAAATGCGCTTTATAAAGAAATTATTTACTTTGTTTGCTAGCTAAACAATCCAAGTTGTATACACAAGCTGATATTTTTAATATTTTCGAATCACACAAATATTTTGTTGCAACGAAAAAATATTATTTATTATTTTGCATTCTAAGTCAAATAATTGGTCATTCAAATTTAAAATGTAAAAATTCTATTCTATTTAGAAAATAACAAGAAACATCAGCTTGGTGTGTAAACATGGGCTGTTTTTTCAGGAAACAAAATAAAAAAAAGTTTCTTTTATTCTTCAAGATACACACAATTTTTTTAATTAACAGTTAATTGGCGTTTTTAAAAATATTTACCAAGCATTGCCTACAATTTTTGAAGAAACAATTTCTAGGAATCGTATAAAAGCTGAATTCAAAAGTCGTTTCTTTACAGAACACTTCTTAGCAAAGACTTATTAAGTATCAAACCAAATCAAGAGTAATCATGATGAAGATTCTTTTCCGTGCCTTTGGCTTTCTTGCATTAGCTTACCTAGTCCTCGCAATAGATCTAGTAGGACCACCTGGGCCCCCTGGCCCTGCGGGCCCAATGGGGCCACCTGGCGCACCTGGAATACCTGGACCAACTGGTGCGGTTGGACTTGCTGGAGCACCTGGACCAGCTGGAGCACCTGGGACTAATGGAGCACCCGGAGCAGCTGGAACAATTGGACCAGCTGGCGCCCCTGGACCAGCTGGAGCACCTGGGACTAATGGAGCACCCGGACCAGCTGGAACAACTGGACCAGCTGGCGCACCTGGACCAGCTGGAGCACCTGGGACTAATGGAGCACCCGGACCAGCTGGAACAACTGGACCAGCTGGAGCACCTGGATCAGCTGGAGCACCTGGACCAGCTGGAGCACCTGGACCAGCTGGAGCACCTGGGCGAGCTGGAGCACATGGAGCACCTGGATTAACTGGACCAGCCGGACCAATGGGAGTATGTAGTTGTTCTGCCAACAATATTAAATATCCTTAAGATCAAAATGTTTGTCTGTTAACATTTAATTTATTGTTTTTATGTTTTGGTCTACAAAATTAAATACATTATTTTATGTTTTCTTCCCTTAAGAATCTGGGAGAATACTTGCTGAAAGCCATTTGAGAGCAAAGTAGATATGTGCTTGGTGGTAACTGGTAATACTCACTTGAGATTTCCTTACTTCAAAAAAAAAATTCGCTCGATATCAAAATGTCCTGTGTTGAAAGTGAGTGCTTGGCCTGAGAATGATCGGGTAATTTTGAGTAGAAGTAACCTACGAGAGAATGAGATGAAAAACTCCATCCAACACCATTTTTTGGCTTTCTTTCAAATTAACAAACATACAAACGTAGCGACAAGCGCTTAAGGCTGAACTATAATAGTCGGAACGGAGCGGACGGGCCCGTCCGTAATTCTGCGAGCCCAAGCAATTTGTATCTTACTCCCGAAATAGCGAGTTGCTCCGTTTCGTCAAATTTCGATCAGTTTAGTTTATGGAAGTAAGTTGCGCTCGCTGTCGCACTTTACGGACGAAAATTTGCATCTGACTGTGAATGGATATGCGAGTGAGTGTGAGAGTAAGAGGTATGCTGACTATATGTCTCTGCTTCAGAGGAAAATACATGTTTTGCTTCCGCGGCAATCCGACTATTATCAGTCGGGTGTTCATTTGACAGGTTGGACGGCAACGTTTCGTTCGGTTTTGACACTAGGTTCCGTTTGTTTCCGTCCATTATAGTTCAGCCTTTACTCTCTCACTCTAGGTCTGTAGAGCAGAAACTTTGGAAATCATTTGCGTCCTTTTGACCCTTTTTTAAAGCCTGAAATCCAGGACGCCACTATTAAAAAAAGAAATAATTGAAAACGGACTTCTTTCAAAAGTTCAGGACTCTTTTTAAGAATTTAAATAATATTTTGTTTGCATTTTGAATTCTTCTTGAACTAGGCTCATTCAAATCTTTGTCTAAAGCTTCTCCTGTTAGACAACAAGCAAATCACGTTTATTCACAAACGTTTGTATCAACGCTCCTGCTCACTTGCTTTAGCTTGGCTGACATAATGTACAATGCTTAGTAGACCAGAGTGAGAGGCTATGTACCCATGAGAGAAAATAAGAGCTAGAATATAAAATACTGTGCCATGATTTTTTTGCATTCGCTCTCTCTCAGGCTTGTTGCGATATATTGCTTAAAAGTGTCATGGCGTATTTCCGTTTCGCCGAGTTTCAAATTATCCCGATACTAAAGAAGTTTCAGTTGAAAAAGTTCATATTTATGGAATGTTGCCACTTTAAAATGTGACGATATCGACTACGACGCTATCTGAAACAAAATTTCTATTTAAAATATCATAGAACTTGCTCAACCTACTTTGAATTGGCCAGATCATTTACATTTGACTGCCCGCAATGTTATTAACCGCGTCCGTGAGATAGTTTTAGATATACGCTAAATATACTGTGACGAAGTTACCTTTTTCTTTTCCCTCCACCGCTATCATTTAATATGAATATAGTCGTTCATAACCACAAAAACCTTTTTCTTTTCCCACCGCTATCGCTAACACAGTCGTCCATAGCCACAGTGACGAAGGCATTCTCCAACCCGCACCCCTGTAGTGGCTACCACACTACAGCTTAATATAGTCTCTGAGGTCACATGACTATGTATTCGCAAACCAGTAGCGTTTTACATGTGAATTTGTATTTTGTGCTTATAATTCACACTCAGTCATTGTGGATATATTCCATAAAGGAAAGTGATTTAGCACATTGAAATTCGAGGAAAATCTCGATGGTGATATATAGGAATACTATTTAGAACCAAAGACTTTTCTCCACTACCGGAAAACCAGGGGTACTTAGTATACCGAGAGATTCCTAATATTTTGGAGCTGTGCTTTCACGAGTCCAGCAGAAAATTCCTCCTGTCCGTTTTTCCTTACCGTTCCTATATTCCTAAATTCCTACCGATTAAATACCTTATTTGTAGCCGTACATTTGTGCGTGTAACTGACCGGACATTGGTTCCGTGTAACTGACCGGGCATTGGTTCCGTGTAACAGACCGGACATTGGTTCCGTGTAACTGACCGGGCATTGGTTCCGTGTAACTAGCCGGACATTGGTTCCGTGTAACAGCCGGACATTGGTTCCGTGAATATAACTTTAAGTTAAGATTTAAGATTAAAGAATTACTGTAAAGTATTATATAACGTATATTTTGCTATACAAAATCTATGTACATTATTTGAATTATATAACTTATATTATTTGTAATAAATAATAAGCTTCTGTTTGTAACCTAAAACCTATTGAATTAAAGGTAATAAATAAAGGAGTTTTACGTCTTTTCTTCGGCTGACCCTGGAACTGCTGAAGCTACCTCAGCTATAGACAAAAAAGGACAACTCTTACAATCTCCATGCTTCCGTGAACAAACCATGTGTTCGAACAAATCGTTCAAGGCGATAGTCGAAACTCTGAGAACACTGCCAGCTTCTTAACAAATAAAACCAAACTGACGAATATTAATTCTATGACCCGTCGTTTTTCCGAGGAATTTAGCATATATCAATGCATACGAAAATGCCCCTTAAAAGCCGACCTCCATCCATCAATAAAATGTCTCAGCGCGAGAAATCCAGCTCGAGGGACCAAATATTTTGATATTTTCTACGAATTTCTTATCTAACTAGCATCTGTGACTAGCATTCAGCAATAAAATATCCCAGCGCAGCGCGAGAAATCCAGCTCGAGGGACCAAATGTTTTGAGTTTTTCTCCGAGTTCATTTCCGCCACTTACCTTTTGAGAATAAATTCAAACAAGTGACTTTGTAAATGAGGGAGGTCATTATCATGATAATGCATCCTTTTAATGTCCCTCCTAGAAATGAACAGACTATTCCACTTCTCTGCACCATAGTGAAGAGTATCCTGCTCAGTCCTGCGAATGTCCAATATCCATGAATTCACGCACATTTCTGTATAAAAGTGTATTCTATTAAATTCTTCCAGCTTTATGAAATTTAATGTCTTATCCAATTTTCCATCTTATTTGTCTTTGGAGATGTCACCAATTCAGAAAATATATATGTTGTAGCTATATCTGAGAAATAATTTCTCCATTAAAAACAAGATGAATTTCTAAATTAAGCAATAAATTGTTTCAATCTGTTGCTGCCTGATTCATATTGAAACTGAAGGCTTTTCTCTTTAAATTTCAACTCAATTTGACTAATTTAACTTTCTAAGTACTATTCTGTTAAGTTATCCGTGATCTTTAATCTTCACTTTATGGTTGCGTTCTATCGAAGAAAACATAGCCGATTGTTTTATCTTTCGACTTGGCGACCTTAAAACTTTCCCTACCTCCCCCCCCTCCTTCTATCTGTTCTTCCAAAAACAAAAATTAAGCATTTATATCTTTATCTCTCTCGCTCTGAACAATGTCAGAAAATTAATTTCCCTAATTTCATCGCCGCGCCGAGCTGGGGCATAGTAAACTTTTCTTAACATTGTTTAGAGCTTCCTATAGCTAGGTATCTATATAATTATAAATACTCTTCACAAGGAAAATGATACTGATGATGGTTGGATACTGAAACTGCTACCGGAACGAAACCATCACCATCATACCCTCGCCTCTCCCAAATTTAAAGCAATCTCCCCAATTAAACATCTTTCAATAGGATCTCAGCTTAGAGAAAGATAGAGAAATATTGTAGAGGGACTATTATACAGTCCTGGTCCTGGTCTTAGTACTCTAATACTGTCCTATTCAACTGAAAATAATTAATCGATTGTGTAATCTAATTAGTGTTACGAACTTACCTCATTATCTAGACCACATTCAGTGTCACCAAAGCTGTTACAATCAACCGGAACTCTTCTTGCTTCTTCTTGTCTGGTTCGTCGATAATTCTTGTTATTGTTACTATCCTCAGCAGTCGAAGTGGATGTTTTTGTTGTTGTTGTTGTAGTCCTTTTCCAGCAATCTGAACTGATGCCGATGATGTTATCTTCCCTTTTTGCTGTTTCGTAAAATATTTCAGTATTGCCTTGACCGAAATATTCGTACAGCGGATTTCCGTGCTCGTCCTTGAGTGATATATAATCAGCGTTGTCCGAGAATTTACTCAAAATATGATTCGCTGTTGCCAAATCTGTTGTGGACAGTGCTATTGTTATAGCCGAGGGTTGTTTCGAAATACACTTTCCCATAGGATTGCAACTGCGGGCCTGTTCCGCTGTCCCTCGTCGTTGTCGTTGTCGTTCTCTCTGATTTGGCCGTTGATGGCAATAACTTGTGTTTTTCACCAGCAACTGGCTAGGGTCAGAGAAACCATCATTAGTTCTTGGGCAAGTAGAGGCTTTGTGTGGTGGTGGTGGTTGGTCCTGAAGCTGGAATTAAATATGACAGAGCATCATGAGAAACTGTTTGTACAAGGATATACAAGGATAATGAATAAATGAATGAGAAAGGACCCCATTCCTTGTGGAAAGGAAATAAAATTCCGAAATAATTTTCTTGACAATCCTCTCCTGGGAAGAAGAACAGAGGGATGGTATTGGTATTGAGTAAAAGCTGCTCATTGAATATTAGTATATCGTGAATGTTTGTATATATGTGTATAGGCATAGGCAGTATGATGATATCAAGGACACAAGTTTGAAGCAAAGTTATAGATGCGTGGGTCTGTGGGCAAAAGTTGAAAGGCAGGTTATTAATTGCAGCTGTTAGTGCGCTAAAAGAAACAAGATCTGGTCTTTTGGTATTTTTTTTTTTTTTATGGTTGGTCTCGTGGAATGAGTTTCGACTTCGGCTCCAGCTTTATATTTGTAAAGGATGAAGGCTTACAGTTGTTGGTCTATACAAGGGAAACTAAGTGGTGGTTTTTGGGAACGCGAGATATTGTAATTTCTTTCCTATCTCATTACTGAGCGGTTATGTTTGCCAGAATGCGCGTAGAGTTTCACGCTGGATGGTTGCTTTGAAAATATTGTATATTTTATTGAACTCAACTCAAGGCTGTTGGAGCTGGTTTTTTTTCGTTTTTGTGTTGGCCCAAAAAGTGTAAATTATGATACGATTTTTTTTTTTTTTTTGTGAAAGTAGGTATTCAAATTGATGATATTTATAAGGAAGATACTTTAGATATGTATTCATCTTTTGAGCTGCTGGAGTGGGTCTTGTTAAGACTATTTAGCCACATTAAAGAATAGAAAAATCAAGAACAGACGCACAAGTAGAACGAGAAGGAGAAAAAGAGTAAAACGAATTTTTTTACCAAAAAAGGAAAAGTTCCATCTTTACAAAATACATTTTAGCCTTGCTAAATTCTTCGATAAACGTTTGGGTCACCAGATCAAGAAAAACTTAGTCACTAAGTTTATCTAAGAAAAATGATGATCTTATAGTTTTCGAAAAGCGTTGGAATGTTTCCAAAGCCGATGTAACGTATTAGATGAATACGAGTGTTCCGCTGGAGCTAAGATTTGCAAAAGCAATATTTTCGTATGCTTCGGCTTGAAGGACCTGATTTTTTAGCTGTCCCCAAAGCGTAAAGCCTATGTAGTTGTAAGGACGTTAAAGTTATAAGTTCAATATGTAATTAAAGCCTTCTGTGCCTTAAGTATCTTCTTACTAGTCTCGCGAGTATAAGAGTGGAGGCGACAATAATAAAATGGGTCTGACTGTTAGTGAGTATATTAAAAGGTATGTGATTTCTTGAGTGGCAGAGCAGCATCACCATAGGCTTGGACAAAGCATTAGAATTGCCAGATAAAACTTTGATATAGTGAAAGACTTTGTCTATTTGGTTTCCACTGTAACATTTCAAAATACTTATTACCAGAGATCAGTAGAAGAAACAATTTTGAAAATTTCTATGCAAGCATCTAAGTAGCGAAATCCTCTCTCAAAGGATTAAAACGACCCTTGTATTCCAGACCACGCTTTGTGGATCCTGACACAATTGAATGAAAACGGCTGGGGTGGTCTTAGAGAAAGGTTCTTCGGGTAATATTCTTTTCTGTATCAGTCAATGAAGTGTAGAGGAGAAGATTCCACCACGGGCGGGCTATTTACCAGCTAAGTACATTGATCTGGTCGAAGAGTTGAAAGTACAGTGGCCTAGATGTCTGTACCAGTCTGCCAAACCTTCTATTTCAACTCTAAAGCAGGAAATACACGATACAATCATATCGTACCGATTATCGTACAAAAGTTGGGCCGAATGCGATGATTGTATCGTGTGTATACACAGAGTGATCCGCTGTACCGATATCGCATGGTCGAATGCTTTCGAGCTACTTTAATGAAATCATAAGTAAATCGAATGGTGTGTGTGCTCGCTTGCGATACCGCTAGCGATATCGGTACAACTCAAGTCTTTACGATGATTGTATGTATCGTGTATTTCCTGAGCAGTTAGAGAACCCATATTAGGTGGACCAATTAAGTGGAGGAAGACCTCAAACAAACTTGGTAATCGAAGCTAGAGGCCACTGGTTGAAGCCACTTTATTATGATTATTCGAAACAAATCCAGTGTTGACTCAGTACTCTTTTCACATGCGAAGACTAGAAAGCTTTGGCAATCATCTCTGGAAAGATGCAAATTCTTATAAATCGTTGTTGGCTGTGCATCATGGAAATCCAGTGGACATAAATCAATCCATCAAGAGCTGTTGATTGTCGAGACAAATGGCAGAGGACACTATTTGATGGGTTGAAGACCAAGCGCAATGGGCAAATTAACGGCTTCAAGCAGGTGCCCAGAGAAAATCGTGACTATAGCTTAACAATATCCCTGGAGACCATTAAGAAGGCTTGTGGATGCCTGGACTTGCTTAAAGATTTTTCAGACTTGCCGGGCTCTACTGTATTTTCATACACATGGAAACACTTATTTACTAAGTAGTCCGGTTAAGTTAGCCCGGAAAATAGGGGTACCCTTGCACAAGTTCCCAAGAAGCTGAAAATTTGTATGGACATTGGGGATACCATTGTGATAAAATTGTAAAAAGTCTCCATCGATCCCATATGAGCAAAAAAAAATGTATTCAAGAAAAAAGGACTAAGGGTTTTTTAAATTTACTCAAAAAAAGTTTGTTTAAGAGGAAAAAATTGTTCCACAAACGTGTAGCTGAGGTAATTTTCAACACAAAGTGAAAGTAGTGAAAGTTTTACCGTAGCATTTACCGTTAAAAAGTTATAGAAATCGAACTAATTTTGTGAACTTTTTCCAAAAATTTAAATTAAGTTACCTGTGTGATACTTTAGATTTTTTGAACTACAGTAACTTTTTAACGGTAAATGTTACGGACAAAACTCGGATAACCATTTGTTTTGGAAATTGCATCAGCTGCACGTTTGGAACAATTTTTTTTCTTAATCAAACCGTTTTAGAGTAAACTAAGAAAAAAAACTATTTTCGTGACCTTTGACCTTTGAAAAATTTACTTCCAAACATGAAATCGATGGGGACTTTTAACAGTTTCATCGTTATGGTATTCCTAACGTTCATACAAACTTTCAGCTTCTTGGGAATCTATGCAAGGGTCAATGTCTATTTTGATTTTTGACAGGACTATAGGTAGGTATACTTTAAGCTTTCAATATTATACAAAAACATTTAAAGAGACAAGTAATCGTTATCAATCACCTTTGGTTTACTTACTTAAATGCTTTTGAAAAACCTTATGTTCTCTTTTATTGCAGACTTATATTTACTGGCTAGCCACTTTCCAATTGAAAATAAACACAATTTCCTTTCAGAATGTCAACCATATCTTCAAATACCTTTACCTATATAAATAGATGCTTTTTCCTGCAAATTAAATCCCAAAGGACCTGCCACTATAGTGTTTCTTTGAAACAGCATATTGAAACAGAAAGGACTCCTTGAACTTTTCAACTGTAAATAAAAATTTATCTTTTAAGTAGCAAAATAAAAACGCGAATAGTGTGCCGGCAAAAGGTTAAAAGGAAGTAACAATTACATTTCAAAGGACAAATTGCTTCCGACGACTGTATAAATATAAATTTCCATTAAATAAACGATTTATGAATGCTTTTAGATATTCACAATAGTGCGCGGCAATTCCAGTCAGTTTCCTCGTAATGCCCTTGTTGCTGTTGTTTTTTGTTGTTGTCAACCCATATCTCTGTTAAAAAAAAAAAAAATGGCGGAGAAAAAAGGGTAGAATATTTTTGTTCCCGTGCCATTCTCTTATTATTTCGTCCTTGTTTAGTAGCTATTTTCCTTTTTGCACAGAGAAATGCGGCGTACCTACAGACATTCTGCAGTCCTCGTTGTTGTTGTTAGTTTGGTTTAGTTGCTGATGAGGATGACTATTGCCGCGGGAATTGACCTAAAAATGCAAGTGTAGTCGGAAAAAATTAGCACAAATTTCTTGCATGGAAGATAGTGGGGAATAAGGACTATTAAAGAATAAACTTAATGAGTGGTGTGATGTATTTTTTTTTCCAGCCGGGGATTCACTCGCCGGTTTGTCCAGGTTCGTTATCAAAGAAAAACAAAGAAAACTTTGATTGAGATTCTTCAATAAATTCACAATTATTTTTTGTTGAAATCCTTAAATGTCAAAATTATAAAAGTATTGTTTATAATTGTACATTCATTATTCTAATCTTTAAACGTTAAAACACTTAATTCGTTATTCCGCTCAGAGGCTATATTTTCCCAGGTTGCCAGGTTGCACCGGTGAAATCCTTCTTCGGTTGTTATTCCTTCGGTCCGCACTGATTCTAGGCTTGCAGCTGAATATTTGTTTTCTGGGAACAAGGAATGGTTATTATAATAAAGTGGAACTTAATACTAAAACGTAAACCATAGAGGTTGCAAATAGCAGGCTTTCGGTCTGGTCGATCAGCAGGTATAAGGCCCCTGGTGGCAACTAATACTTAAATTCAATAGCAGCTAAAGAATACCTAAAAACCACTAAGACCCCACTTACCACGGGGGTGGGGGGGGGGGGGGGGGGGGGGAGTCAGAGAAGTTAAATAAATAAGATAACATAAATGCCTAAATAAAATGATGAATTGCTCCATTCTTCTCTGTGTTCTTCTTCGCCTTCTTATGTTATATGGCGGCAGCAACATCGTGTGAGTTGTAAAAGCAAAGATAATTTTCCATGCGCTTTAACACACGCTTCGTTGTTGTTGCTGTTTGTGGTGTAAGCATTGGGATATTAATGGATCATATGACGATGACATATCGTAGAAAAGTAGAATGTATGATGTGCTTATATTGAAAGTAGGTAAGAGATGTGACGCTTCGTTACAGTGCTCTATTTGATAACAAAAAAAAATACATCTTAATCATTTGTATGACAACTATTTGTTTTCAAATCGGGATTTGAAGCTTGAGCTTTATTTTAAAGCTGAACAAAGTATTTTTGGGATGTCACATTGAAAAATTTCCCAATTTTAATTTCAGTGAAAAAACTTTTAAAGTACAATTTTGCCCTCTTTTCTAGCCAAAAAGGAAATAAAAAACAACACACACAGCGAAACAAAAACTATATCATATTATTATTATTGTACTTCAATGTCCTTAAGAAGTGTACAGTTTAAAAAGTTTTTCAGCAATTCCCAAGTCAATTTACATTCATGGTCTATTTTTTGTAATGTCCGCAATTGAATTTGAAGGCCAAACGATACTTAAAAAAGGGTCCGTGTAAACTTGTTCCTTGTTGGCCTTCGTGTAAGAAAGAATGTATCTATGTATATGTGTATATATACCCTCGTTTAAGTGCTTACACCAAATACAATTAAAGTAATTGCCTTTTCCGCTTCTTTTCTACAAAAACAGCCCTCCTCCAACTCAAGACGAGGACAACGTCGAAAAAGACGATGACGCTGAAGACCCAACATTTACGTGTGTCCTTATCTATGCAAAAGGTAACCTAACAAGGAATATAAGTGGAAGTGTTTTACCTTCTGGAGGTTCATAAAAACCATCTTCTGGTATTTTTATTTCAAAACGTCAAGTAACTTCCCTCACTCTAAGACACAAAGTCTTCCCACTATACCTCACCTCTATCCTGGCAGAGGCCGGTGGCGACGGCAACGCGACGGCGATGGCGGACGCTTCAAGTCGTCCTTTGGACGGTTTGGTTATGAAACGTCTTCAATTTGCGGTGTAAATGAATTTTATTCATCTACTCTGTGACACCCTTGCTCTGTTAGTTAGGTGTGCTGTGCTTTACCACGTGTCCAGAACAATTGAAATTTGCCTGCGTGCACACAATTTCAAGGTAGAAATAGAAATCAAGGATACTCTCAACTATATACAACACTAACTCTATATACAGTACAACCACCAACAGTATTAAAGGGCGTGGAGTTAAGAAAAGTTATACAAAAGGTAACGAAGAAGTAATAAAATTTTTATTTTATTAACTTTTTTAATTTACCGCAGTAGTGGCTGCAGCTATTATTACATCTAAGGAGATCATCAGGACTTTAATGGTAACCTTCGAATGTAATTGATTTTATGACATTCTTCGCGTCCTGAATTCTTGGGAAGCTAATTTGTGCGATTCTTTTTTTCGGTAAGGAAGGTTTAGAGACCATAATTATTGCGAATATAATGGTGCTTGTGAAGAATTGAATAAAAAATCTGAGTGGCTTTTTTTTATGTGCAAGGACATTAATTTGTATTTCTAGGTCAGTTAATGAAATCGTATGTTATTTTCCTATTTTTAATTACAATTAACAATTTTTAAGGGACACTATGTCATTATTTATGTTTTGTGATGCTTTTTATTCTAAGGCTGAGGTGAGCTCGCCGGTGTCCAAGGTGTTCCCAATGAAAAGCAATAAAAACTTGGGTAGAAAGTTCAAAACTCCGTTTAAAATCTTTTTATTCGTGTATCTGGTTTCTTTTTAACAAATTATTACAATTTCCATTTTTATTTTATAAATTCATTTATTTAAAAAAAAATTAATCTCTTTTAAATTTATAATATTATTCTTAAATAATCAAAATAATAGGCCCACGTCTCGAGATAATACGCTCACCAAAAGTTTCCTTCAAAAAATTGATTGCTTCGTTGGATGTGTGGCATGTAGCGCTGTCTTGTTGGAACCAAAAGTCGTCCACATCAACATCCTCTGATTCAGGCACCAAAAATCATGGCTGCATTATAGTGTTCCCCATTTACTGCAACATTATGGCCGGCTTAATTTTTGAAGAAATATGGACCAATAACTCCATCAACCCATAAACCACACCAAACAGTCAGTTTTGGGGATGTAACGGTGTCTCAACATACACTTAAGGATTATCATCGCTTCAAATGCGGCGGTTTTGCTTATTCAAGTAGCCATTCAACCAAAACTGAGCTTCATCGCTGAACAAAGTTTTTGTATAGAATCGCATGAGTTCTGGCAACTCTGCATTCGATGGTTATATGTATAAGAAGGTAAATTAAACGTATATAAAACTTAACGAAGGAACTTAACGAAAGCGTGCTTGTTCTGCGAACAAACACGAATGAGGAGTTAGTTATAAGCAGGAACTTGATCGTGGCGGAATAAAATGTTCATAGTGGTTTTTTGATATAATTTTTTCCACTTTAAATTTGTTGTGTTTTCATTTCTTATATTTTGAAGATGGTTGTACAGTCTGCTACGATACAGTTTTCTTGTGAAAATCGAAAATCGTTTCACGAGTATAACCATGTTTTTCAAAATAAATTTGCACACTTTGCAAACGTTGTTCAGGAGTAAATCTATTTATTATGAAACTGAGCATAAATCAAGTGACAGCTGTCAAAGTGACCAACTCCGAAAAAATTATTGCCAGATTGGAAACCACACATCTAATAGGTTTAGAACTTAAAGTTGGCAGCACTGTTTTCATTGATAGCCATTTTATCATATTAAATGTATTTTACCATTACTTTGGTTTTTCATTTCATCACACGTCTGACGCGACACCTGAATTTCACATGCAATAACAAAAACTGCCTCATTTGGAGTTTGCTGACCGCTAGTCTTAGACTATAAACAAGAAACGATTGACGACTTGGAAAACAACATTCGCTGTGTTATTGCCGCGACTCCAAATGCTGCAAAGACTGATCGAAAATTGGACTTAAAATTGGACTACATCCAAGCCAGACTTAACAATAGTGATACGGTCTAGATGTGTACTAAAAACTGATACACAAATGTTTCCCATATTCTTGAATTCTGCACTGGACTCTGGGAAGTTAAAGCTTCCATTATTACGAAGCCAGACTGAGGACATCGAAAATATCCCTCTCGATATTACTGAATGAAATAAAAATAAGTAGCTACCTATGCTAGTTTTGAGTTCGAAATATGTTTCCAACAGATGATTTCAAAACCTTTAACAGAAGCTACATGTATATATGTATGCTTTTTTGTACAAAATCTTAAGAAAATATTTTCAAAAATGTGCGTTTCCCCAGGAACGTGTTATATTAAAATGCTTTTTTATAACGTCTCTTTGAGTCTTAACCTAGAACAACATTTTTAAGGAATATCGACTTTAGTTTCAACATCATCAGCATTCAACCGAGTAAACGGGAATTTACTATTTCTAAATTTTACCTTTGGATAACAATTTTTATTGATTACAGCGAAACCCAACACCATCAGCATTTTCCATCGCCTTGAAGGTACCCATCAACATAGAGTAGTAAAAAAAGCAAGAGCAAACTTTCTTGAAAACTTCATATTGATTTCTTGTCAGTTTTACTCACCTCTCAGTCAAAAGTTTCCACTAAACTTTGTGGATCACTAAAAAAGTTCCTCCTCACTTCTTCTTTTGAGTTCTAGTTTATTTCTGCTTGCACGCACTATATATACGCCCGTATATTGACGCCACTACTCTTGTTCCTCCAAAGTCATCCAATACAGCAACCATAGACAAAGAGGGACCTTGCTGCCACCGACGCGACCGGCTACGCCGTCGTCGGTTGTATACACCGTTCGTTCTAACACCCAACGAATCTAAACGTTAAAATTGACAAAGAAAAATGATAAAATGTTATATCGTCAAAAAGCCGGAAGAACTTCGAGAACGAAAGATGACACGATGATATAGTTTTTTACATTTTTTTTTCTGTGTTCCAGATAGTTTTCATTCTTATATTTTGCCATAATGATATGAAAATCTTTGGTAAAGAAGAGGAGCAGAGTGTCTCAGAGCACAGTGCTGACTATAGGTACTATGTAGCATGTAGGCAAGGCGATAAAAATAACGAATGAGCTGAAAGAAGAGGCAGGAGCAGACCAAAAAAAAAAAAAAATAATAATAAGAAAGAATGAAAGAAATCACCATCATCAATTTATTTCCGCTCCCACAGGCAAGACTGTCCTCAACCCAAAACCACCCTAACCTCTCCTATATTTTTGTATTGAGAGTAGAGGGTGGTACGAAAATCAAGACGTCAGTAGAAGTGAAACTGCAAAAGTGACTTTAAAGTTTATTCTCTGTTTTTATACGAAAAACTGTTATTTCTCCGTGCGAAAACCGAAGAAGAAAAAAAAAACACAAATAAAAAAACTTCAAAGCAACTAGAGGAACAACAAATAAGAAGTTAAAAAATCCATTCTTCGAAAACGACAGATTATTTTCATGACTTTGTTAGTGAACACGATGATGGTGCAGTAACAGAACTTGTAGTTTTAGCAATTTTTTTTTATCTAACTTGTAATTTTTGTTTTTTTTGATGACTTTGTTTTCCCCTTTAACTATGTACATCTCACAGGGAAAACAAAGTTCAAGGATTTTTAATAAACTCCGATTATATCTCAAAGATGTAACTGATTCTAAAGTTATAACATGGGCGTACCTATATCCGAAAATTTTACTTATGCTACCATTTGAAAGGCTAAGTTAAGCTGCATTTACAAAAGCTGAGTCACTTATACAATTAGAAAAAACTTTTCAAGTAATCAAAGGATTATATTTGAAGTTTTGGAATTGACTCCTTTCGAAACGATTTTTTGAATCGCAGCAGTAATTATAAACTTTTATTAAGAGAACGGAAACAAAAGGTAAGGAAAGCGAATTCAATGAAATTGAAATTAGGCAGTGTTGGCAGCAAGATATTTAAGATAGAGTTTAAAATAATATTTTTTACAGAGTTGTCTGTTGAACTCGATTGTTTCTGTCTTTCAACCCTTACGTGGTGATTCGCTTTTATCATTTCTTGACCAAACTGGAGTGAATTGTAAATAATTAATTAAATATTAATTTGTTGATTATTTTTAGACCAATCGATGTCCATCTTGTCACTTGTCGCTACCGCTGGAAAAAGCCTCCAAAGTTTTCTTTTATGGCCAATCTCCAATAAAAAAGTACCGTACTGTAAGAAAGTAAAATTTTTTTTTCGCCGCCGACCGCCACCGACCGCGCCGCGCCGCCATGCCACTGGTCACCATGATGATTTCATATTAAAAACCAACCAAAGGCGCAACACAACCATTGTCTTCTATTGTTGCAAATCCGCCTACCCCTCCAACAAGCACCTCTGATAGGGACTTTCATCCACTTCCGAATACTTATACCCATCAAGCAAAAAAAATTTCAGTTTGCAAGTATTTTTCACTTTTGATGCATAATTCACATTTTCTTTTTACAGGAATATTCCATAAGTAGAAGTAGAATTTGTATGGAAAATCAGACTCGACCTCTCTGCCATTGGAAGAAAATTCTATTTCAAAAAGAGTACCCAGAAATAGAGATCTGAACCGAAGGTACGCTGTGAGGAATACCAGCAGAAACCTCACCGATTTTTGAAGTAAAGGCATTACGCCAGCCAACCGTTTATTGCCGTGGGGTTGTTGCATTTGTAAGCTTCACAACAGATCAAATTCCTTCCTTCCTTTGTAGGATCCACTAAAGACCACCATTTATTGTCGTAGAGGCAACTCCGCAGACCAAGATTTTAGGGACCGTTTATTGTCGTGGAGAAAACTCTAGACCAAGTTGTTATGATATTACGAGTATATGCATTGAATTGTTAATTTAAGGCTATCATTAAGAATATTGAATTTTTATCTTAAGTTTATCGCTAAGTATATGAAATAATCTGTTATGACAATTTCGATAAATAAAAAATATTGTTGTTTCGGAGTTCAACTCTTTTCAACCCTGAGTTTTCGCTTTCTTTGGTTTACGAGAAACTCTGATTAAAAAGTAACCGGTCCTATGGAGGGTTTTTCCTGAAAAATCTATTCCAACCAAAACATAAAGTTTACACAGTTAACAAAAACGTAGGAGCCGTTTTTGAGAAAAATTAATTTTTCACTAAAAATCGTTAGTTTAAGAGCTAGAATGCTAATTCCAAGAAACCCTCTGTAGGAGGTCATAATAATACTGTGTACCAAGTTTGAAGCAAATCGGTCCAGCAGCATAGGCTGTAGGTGCCGATAGAGACAGACATATTAACGGAATTATTTTTTTTCAAATTATCTGTCATCGTAATGTCATATTTGATTGTCCGATTTTTTTGTTGCATGAAGCGATAACTTGCCTTATAGTTCCGATAATCGCAAGTAAAACGAGTGCCTTAACCTGTGACATCACAGTTATGGAGTCAGCAGAAATCGAAGCGGGACTGATTTTGATGATAAAAGTCCAATCCCACCCAGTCGGATGAATACCACTTGTCTCAACTAAGAAGAAAGCACCTGGCGAGGCAGATACAGTATCTTTATCTACAGTAGCATCGTCAGGAAAGCTCGAATGCAATAGTTAAAATGCCAGGGCTAAGTAGAGCGGATGAATCTTCAACGCCAATACCTGATCTACAATGGATTGACCGGGTAATAAGAGCATAGAGATCGATTCTGCTGGAGGGGCATTTCAAGTGAGGTCCTCCACTGGACACTTAATGACAACAAAACTTTGCAACAATAGAAATAGAAAGAATAAATCCCAAACGATAACGAGAATGAGATGGATTCAATATTGAGTTTTCAGCAACAAACATAAGTGTGTTATTGTTACTGTTATACCAAGAGTCCATTCCAAAGAGACCAGATATCCCTTTTACTTTTCAAAAAGGATACATTTTGAATTGAAAACAATTAGTACCCTTATAAACCTATCAAGTACAATCAAATTCAATTCTTTCGATCCCTTAGGAGTTTCAAAAGTGAGAAGAAACACCAAACAAAAAGCACTCTCTTCTCCTGGAAATGGAATAATAAACTTCTTCTTCTAAAAAAAGGACACTCTTTGACTCGCACCCTAAATATCAAGAAATTCCAAAGAGAGAGATTAGATTGTTAAGATAATAAAACACAACCAAACTATCACATCATTTTGTAGTTTGGATTTAGATTTACGTATAAAATAAATTTTGAAGAGATATATTGTAGATGGATGATGTTATGGAAATGTGACCGCACCACCACACACTGGATTAATCCTAGGACCAAGTAGTATAGAATAGACTACATCACCCAAGTAGTAGTAGTATAGCATCAAAATCGGTGACATTCAGCATTAATAAAACAGCACACGAAGCTTTAGAAATCTCATTTTATACTTGATTTGATATACGTAATCGTTTTGGGGGCAAGTTGGATAGTCTTCGACGTATATGTCCTTTTGCAGCAAATCCTGACAGATTATATGACATTAATTTATTGCATTGCATGAATTTTGTGATTGCTCGAGGGTGGATCTGGATATCCATCCACCTTTCTGAGTCTCTGAGTGGTTTATATACATATATTAGAGATGGTGATGGTATGTCCCGACTGGCAATGGCAAACAATCACAGCAGCATCCCGAAAAGGGATTCTCAGTTTAATTCCAATATTAGCCTAATTGTTTTGAATTCAAAATGATTGATACATGAGTCTTCTTCATTTATGTGTCTGTGTGTGTATACCAAGGATTTGTATATACGATTGTGATATGGAGAGACTGGTAAAATTGGTGCGTGATGGTACAATCACAGTCTCCATTCCAATGCTGTTGTGTGAAATGGTTGCATTGTTTTTGATGGGGTTTGAGTGGGTGAGTGTTGATGTTCTCATATGAAAATCATGCCCAATTACCCTTGAGGTCATTAAATTTACCCAGTTTTTGGTTTGGCAGAAGGACTACTGGACTTTCATGTATCGGAGTGCTATGAATATTTTTGATTCATTTGCCGCAGGACCATCAAACATCATATACTGAAATCTTCTTTAAAAGGGGGGCTACAATTACTCTCCCTCCTTTTTTCTTCCCATCAGCATATATGTAGTTGAATTTTTGGCAAAGGCGTACGTGACTCAGCTTAATTTGTAATTGGAGAAGTATAGAATCTATCATTTCTGTTTGCAACCTGTCAATTATTAAGATAAATCACTTGGACTAGAAATCCCATTCTTAAACTTTGTTGTCTACTGCCATGATATTGGATCGAATTAGATTTTGAAAATAATTGAAATCTGCTTTACGTACAAAACATCAGAGTTATTCTGGCTGATAGTTGTTGGTTACCTACTTCATGTAAAAGTAATAATCTTGTAGGTTAGTACATAAATCTACAAACTTAGGTCTTCCTCATGAGGCTTATACAAACTTTGGAACTATGAGGATACTCCTATATAGTGGCAGATGTTTCCTCTTAATCTCAAATTTATTATGGAAATGTAATATGAACTTCATGAGTGCGTCCGAAATATTTTGTATGAGTCGAAGTAAAATTTCATGTGACAAAGACAAGAGACAGTCTTGTTTCGGGGAGGGGGGATCTGTCATTATTTATTTAAACTAATTGGCCTTAAATTTTAAATAAAATTCTAACAAAATAATTAAGAACTAAGATGTATTTAAGTGGTTTGCATAATTCGGATTTGTGTTTAAATTTTTAAATCTCCTTTACTTTTCGTATCACAAATCTTCAGGAATATGAGGAACACATGAATTGTAACATTAAAACGGCAGAATTTTGACAAAAGCGTCGAAATGGACACAATTTTAGCTTTTTGCTGTGTCGATTGGATTTAAAATTTAATTTCCCATCTTCTAGACGAATCGATGAAACCAGATTTCAGACTTTATTACGAACAAAGGCAGGTTGCTGGGTGCTCATTTTATAATTGATATATCGGGGTGGGTTTTGTGTCTATCCATGGAATCATAACTCTCCATCTAAACAATGTGTAAAGTTCCCAAGACAGGTCCTCTGCTAAACCTTGATTAATCAAAGCGACACGGGGGGAATTGGTTGAAAGAGTTCAAACACTCCACTAGAAGTTGTTCTCAATCTAAGTACCAGACGATCACATAGACGATCAATGTGATCAGGTTCCAGACTGCGGTTGCTGGTTGGTTCGGTCGCATTTGATGAGCCAGAGATATCGTTCGGTTCACGTTTCGGTTTATTATCCACCCAAGAGTCATAAACCAGACAGCTATGAAAAGTGTATGGTACCATAAATTGCCGATTGATTCATCGATGGAGTAGATAAATAATGTTATGTGATGTATTCCAATCCAATTAAAACCGCCAAAATTTAGCCCTGATGGTTTGACGTTTTGTATAGCACCATGCGCAATGCCATATCTTTATTAATAGTATCATACCTGATTGCTATCAACCTGGCGGTGCCCAACGTTGCAACTGTTTCATACGCATCAATTGTGCTTATTTTACCTCCTAGTGGTAGCCATCGGGAAGTGGTCTTGTCTACTCGGACTTAACTCGCTTGTCAACACCAGCGGTACGATTTTTTTTAAATCCGTTCAATTACTTGGCTATGCTGATGACATTATTAGAAGAACGAAGGGCGCTGTCAGTGGTGCATTCGCAAATATTGAAGTGGAGGCGGCAAAAATGGGTCTGGCTGTAAATGAAGATAAAACAAAGTATATGCTGTCCTCGGGTGAAGAAGATCATCACCGTAGGCTCGGATAAAACGTCACAATGGGCAGATATAACTTTGAAGTTGTCAAGGACTTTGTCTATTTGAGTTCCACTATAACCTCTCAGAACAACATCAATGAAGAGATCAGTCGAAGAATCACTCTTGCCAATCGCTGTTTCTTCGGGCTAAGAAGGCATCTTAGTAGTAAAGCCCTCTCTCAAAGGACCAAGGAGACACTATACAAGACCCTTATCATCCCGGTCCTGCTGTATGGGGCAGAAAAATGGACAGGACACTGACACAATTGGATGAATACAGGCTGGGGTGCTTTGAGAGAAAGATTCTTCGGGTGATATTCGGTCCTGTGTGTATCAATGGAGTATGTAGGAGAAGATTCAATGGCGAACTGTACGGTCTATACAGAGACACTGACTTGGTTAAGAGGCTGAAAATACAGCGGCTTAGATGGCTGGGCCATGTGGAGCGTATGGAAGAAAACGCTCCTGCCCGACGAGTTTCCAATTCCAACCCGGATGGCCGACGCAGTTTTGGAAGACGCCATCTAAGGTGGCGCGATCAAGTGAAAAACGACCTCAACCATCTTGGTGTGCGCAACTCGAGGCCACTGGCTATGGCTAGGGACCGGCCTAGCTGGCGAGGATCGTTGGTTGAGGCCGTGGACTGTCTGCGCCACCTTAAGTAAGTAAGTAAGTATGTAAGTAGTCAATGTCAATAAGATATGCCCAAAAATGATAATAAAACAATATTAGTTTGCGACCTTTTGTAACGAACTTACAACTTTCCACCTTCCACCCGCCGCCGCCCAATGCGCAGTGACCACATTCACGCTAGGAATCATCACTGTGCAACAACAATTTCACCATCCGATTAAGCATCGATTCATGAAATAACCCCCGCCACATAATTTAACCGCCGCCAACAGAGTCCTCCTACTTCCATCCATACACCAGAAACACCGCCAACCGCCACCGACGGAGCCATTCCACACCACATCATACACAATGACATCATCAATCACCATAGACCAAGCCATTCCACATTCCACCGCGCTCAACAAAAACAACCACCGACAACACCCGCCAACCCTGGGCCCTTTAGCCACTGAAATAGATTTCCAACCACTTGCAACCTCCATAACACTGGCAAGCGACAAAGAAGCACAAGAATAAAATATTTATAGGTACATTTATATTTTATCTTTAGAATTCACATTGTGTCTTTTCAGAAATATACATAAGGAGGAGTGGAAAATGCACTGAAATTCAGATTCGAAATCTCCGCCAGTGGTTTCGGTGCTAATCAAGCGGACCAAGGAATTCGTCTCTCACCTTAAGGCATACTGTATGGGAATACCAGTTAGCAGCTTTCAACTATTTTTTGGTATTTATACCGTAAAGAGCCCTGCTCACCGTTTATGTCGGCTTTTCTCTCCGCTGTTGGTCGTAGAGAATCGCTAGACCAGCCATAGGCCACCAGTTTATGTCGTGGAGCGTTTTGATTTGAAGAGTAAACACCACAGACCGGCAATAGGCCACACGTTTATGTCGTGGACGGTTTCTTAGGAACCCCAAAGATCTAGTATTAAGTTGAAGCTTAAATTAAAATATATTGTAAGAAATAAATTGTTATTTCAATTTTGCTATTCATTGAATTTTGCTTTTTAAAAAAAATGTTAAATTGAAGTATTATATGCAATACATTGTTAAGTTTAAGAAAAATAATAAATGATTTGGAGTTCGCAACTTCTAAAATCAAAAGTTTTCGCTTTCGATTTGATACTTCCTGCACACCGACGAGCTAACCTCAGCTTCGACACAAAAAAGCATTACACTTTGTTGCAAATATTTAAATTTAAACAGCATTATAAAACAATCACTTTGTGTTCAAATTGTAATAACTATGTAACTTCTTTTTATTCTTTCATCATTGATAAATGGATAACATAAATAATATAACAATATTGTATTTTATTTTAAGAAACCCATAATAATCGAATTGAAATAAAAGTTATCCCAAACCATACATCATACCTGAAAAAAAACTCGAAGTAGTACTGGTTTTATTTTCGACCTCCCGAATCACATCCGCGATAATGTATGCGATGGCCGTTTCCAAGTCAACAGCTGGTACGCTATTAGCAAAAACATAGATAAAATTGCAAGCAAGTAAAACTATGTATATATATTTCATTTTTAGACTGTAATTTTTTAACTGAAAAAAGAATTCAATTTAGTTTATGATATGTAAATGTACATATGTCAATTTTTTAAAACTTACTAGTTTGAAAAACTTGAGTATACTGTATCTCACTTTCATCTTCAATTTGTTTATATACTTTCTCAGAAAAATTTTACATTATTTGCAAAGCATATTACTACAAATCTATAGGTACTCGTAGATCATTATTTACATACTTTTTCACTAGAATTTTGTAGTCTAGCTATTATTATTGTGTAATTGATTGATAACTTTAGTAGATAGGTCAAGCAGATTGATAAGGTTGTTTTTCACAACTACCTGAGGAAATACCAACAGAATCAATTTTAAATAAATCGGGAAATCTAATTAAATAAAATGCACGACTGAGTCGCACGTACTTGCTCTGTTGGTGCAATAGTACGATGAAAACAAACTTTTCGATCAATAAGAACAATTCATTTTTGAAAAATTTGGTAAAAACCAAAAAAATTTGGCTAAAACTGGAAAACTCGATATATGGGAGCTAACGTTAAGAAACCTTTAATATTTAAAATAAGACGTTATCTTTTGGGTGCTACAAATGATACAAATGTCCACTTATGGCCAAATTAATAATACTGTTAAAAGCAATTTCCGCTATTATCATGTATAGCAAAAAACTAAAAATGCAGTTTTGTTTGAAGTATTCTATGTATGTTATATACAAAGTTTCATAAAAATCAGGGTAGCCTTTTTTGAGTAAATTAGAAAAAATGAAAAAAATGGCCAAAATCTAGTGCCTCTTTATATTGGAGCCACCATTTAAAAAAGAGAAAATGAAAAAAAATCAATGCCATCTGATAGGAAGCTGTAAGGAACTATACCAAACAAAGTTTGAGTGAATTCGATGCAACCGTTGACAACTTATAGCCATTTGAAAAAAGCCGTTAATAGCAGATCTCCGTTATTTGCATTTTTAGCCAAAAACTAAAAACGCAGTTCTCTTCAAAACACTAAAATAATATAACACACAAAGTTTAATCAAAATCGTTAGAGCCATTTTCGAGAAAATTAGAAAAAACCAAAAAAGTTGGCTTAAACTCAACGGCTCGTTGTATGGAAGCCACCGTTTAGAAAGGCTTCAGTGAAAAATTTACTAAACCATCCTATAGAACACTATGAAAAACTATGTCAAACGAAATTTGAGTCAATTCAATCAAGCCGTTGTAAACTTATGGCTATTTGAAAAAAAGCCGTTAAAACCTGATTTTCGTTACGACCATTTGAGGCAAAATCAAAAAACGCAGTTTTGTTAGAAATGCTTAAAGTAAGCTAAATTATAAATGTATTCAAAATCGTTAGAGCCGTTTTCGAGAAAATCCAAATTGAAAAAAACCGTTACTTGAAAGGTACCAGTTTGAGCCGGGCTAAAACAAAATAAAAAAAACCTCAGCAACCGTTTTTCTTCAAACTGCTATATACCAAGTTTGAAGAAAATCCGTCAAGCCGTTTAGGCTGTAGCATGACGTGAAAAAGCGCACATCCGCACATCCGCACATCCGCACATCCGCACAGACGCACAGACAGACCGACGGACGGTATGGCGAAAACCACTTTTTTGGGCTTCTCTATCATCGTAATGTCATGTTTGATTAAAACCTCGATTTTTTTTTTCTGCACGAAACCAATACTTGCCCTATAGAGCAAGTAAAAATATTTGGATTTTATAATTTGAGTAACTTTTGAGATAGATTATGTCTTTCAACAATATTCAACGAAAAGGGCATGCATGATATGAGCGACATTACCCCGGCGAGTCGATATTAAAAAGAACCGATTCTCCTAGAAAAACCCTTCTCCTTATACGGATATCTTTTGATTAAATCATTTCAATTTAAACTCCTTCCATTCTTAACAATTATTCATATAAGGACGGTAGATTTGTTGTATCTAAGGTTGGGAGAAATTCGAATAAGATAATTATGAATTCCTAGAAACAAGAGCCAGGATACCGCAGAACAGAAGGCTTGAAACATACGAGTACATACATTTTTTTCGTTTTTAGTTTTCCCACTGGCACTTTCCATTTAATATTATTTCGCTGCCGTCATATTTAACTTAAATGTATTTTTAACTTCCGTCGGCGTCCGTCGCGTCGGTGCCTGTGCCTGTTTTCATTAAATTAATACAGTGCACGACTGGGTCGGACGAACTTACTCTAGTGTATGACAGTTGTCTTATGGTTTTAGGTTTTGGAAACAAAGCAGGTGATATGAAATTTTATTGATCACTTAAAACTCACTATACTCTGTTACACATAAATCGGCGGTACAGGGAAGATAGGGAATTAGGGATGTTTGTCTCTCATTCGCACTCTTTTGTTTTCCGTAAGTGCTTTTCATACAAAAGCTCTTGCAGGGTTTCCGTAGTAAGTATTTCAAAAAAGCAACAATCTTAAAAAAATGTTAAAGCCTTAAAACCAAAAGCTCATCAGAATAAACCCAAGGAAAGAAAGCTGAACGAGTTACCAAAAGAACATTGGTAACTCTGAATGCACATCAATTAAAAAAGGGTTAAATTTTAAATAGCAGCAGCCACAGACAATAGTGCGGAGTGCAATTTAGATGTACTCTGAATAAGACGTAGTATTCACGTCAGATGCAATTGGAAATTGAGTGTTTGGTGAACTTTTTGTATGGGGGTTTCATTAAGTGTGGTGCAAGAATATGGCACGCTACTGATAAAAGAAAAGCTTCCTCATAAGACGTGTACTGCCGATTTATGTATAACATTTATGTATAGTTAAAACGTTAACAAAAAAAAAAAATGAAGTAATCATCTGATTTCGTTTACTGTTTAGAAGAAATTTTTTGTCAAAGTCGTTCCACCAGTTTTTTTTTTTTAAACTTTTCGAAAAAATATTGAGTATGCCAATGCCAACTTCTAGCAAATTAAAAAAAAAATAAAACTCAAAAAAACTTTTTTAGAAAAATTTAAGAATTTATATTATTTCGTTTTTCAAAACGAAATCCGTCAAGTGGTTTACGAGAAAATCTTATTTAAAAAACCGGTCCCATTGGAGGTACCTTTAAAAGACTTCGTATGAAAAATCTATTCCAACCAAAAAATAAAATTAGCAATGAAAACACTCAAAATCGTAGGAGTCGTTTTTGAGAAAAATTAATTTTCACTGAAAATCATGTGGCAGGCACCGTTAATTTTAAAGCTAGAATGCTAATTCCAAAATCCCCTATGTAGGACATCATAATAATACTATGTACCAAGTTTGAAGCAAATCGGTCCTGCCGTGCAGGCTGTATGTAGGTGCCGATACAACGGACAGACAGACAGATAGATTTGTCAGACCCACTTTTTAAGGCTTCTCTGTCATCGTAATGTTATGTTTGATTGTCCAATTTTTGATGTGAAACATCTATTGGCGCACCTAAGCAGTAAAATCGATCGTAATTGTAACGAAAAATGGCATGACGCTTGATAAAATTTTTCAAAGTGGAAAGTTTTGGGTGGTCGGTGGTTGTTGGTTGGGTGGTCGTTGGTTATGGCGGTGATGGTATTGGTGGAGGGGGTAGGGTGGATGGTTGGTGAGGGGGAGGGTTGTGGAAAAAATTGTAAAAAATGGTAGGTAGTTGGTTGGAGGAAAAAATTGACTAAAATGGTATGTGGTTGGTGGTAGGTGGGGTGGGTGGTACTGGTGGGGGGTTGATGGGGGGAGGGGTGTGGGGAAGTTGGTGAAGAAAAAAATGACGAAAATGGTGGGTGGTTACTGGCGGGGGTTTGGTTTGGGGTCGGGGGGAATTAACAAAAATGGTGGGTGGTTGGCTGCTGGTTCTAGGTGGGTCGGTGGGAACTGAGGGTTGTTGGGGAGTGGGTTTGTGGGAATTAAGTTTTTCATTCTTTGCACCGATCAGAAAAAAAATTGTTAAAAATGGCGGGTGGTTCGGTTGGTGATTAAAGGTTGTGTTGGGGGTGGAGTGGATTTTGAGGAGGATGTTGGGGGGTGGGTGAGACAAAATTTACAAACATTGTGGGTAGATGGCGTTTGGGGTTTTGGTGGGGGGGGGGGAAATTGACAAAAATGGTAGGTGGTTGGTTGTAGGTGGGGTGGGTGATTGCTGCTTGTGGGGATTTGGTGTGGGGGTCGAGGAACAAACTATAAGAAATGGTGGATGCTTTGTTGGTGGTTGTAAATGTAGGTGGTAGGGGGGACGCGCTCTGGGGAGGGAACCAACAAAAATGGAATGTGGTGGATTGGTGGTTGCAGGTGAATTGGATGGTTACTGGTGGTAGGCATTCGGTGATGAAAAACTTTTAAAAAATGATGAATGGTTGGTTGCTAGTTGTATGTGGGCTGGAAATATGGCGGTATCTCATGGGTGGGTTGAGGAAAATGTTGTTCCTACGTGTTTATAAATGAATATAATCTGTAATAATTGATATTATAATAAAATGATAAGACAAATATATTGATTTAATTAACGAAACACTAAATTATTAAAAATTATTTTACTCCATATTTGTTTGATGGTTTTTAAAAGTTATGAATTTTAATGTAAACTTGAATGTTTCACAGCCGGGCGTCCCGTGATGGCAAGTGTTGTTTTTTACGAATGCAAAACTTGCCTTATAATTGAAGAAAAAAGCTATCAATTTTCGTCAACAAGAGTTCTATCGAAAATTTAATTGAACTAAAATGTATTTGATAATAAATCACATGACAAATGCAAAACAAATTTGCATTTAACTCAAAACATTACTACAAAACAAATCAGCATGACATGACAAAAACTTATTTGTAACCCTGTTTCCAATGATTTGATTTTTTTTTGACAAATTGTTCGTGACACTAAAAATAAATTAAAAAAAAAAAAACCAAAACAAAATTATAGAGCGAAACTTTACGTAAACACAAACTCTAGCTTTCAAAAAAGAAAAAAAATCACGAACAGATAATTTGAAAAGAAAAATAAAAAAGTTCTAAAAAATGCAGAAAGCTGTTCAATTATGTTTGCAAATTATACATCAGCACGCGATATACTTTAGCGAGGAGCTATTGGATGGAATCAGCAACCGCATCAGCGAGCGAGTGGTGGCAGGCAGATACAAAGGATTGCTTTCATTCAATGAACTAAGAGTCAACATTGCACTCCACCCATTCACTGCTGTGCAATGCAGTCCTTCCCCGTGTTAATAGAGTATACATTAAACGATTTTGTAATGACACTTTTGCAACAGCAACAAAATGATAGCAATCAAAAGGGGAGCACACCCCCGCAAGATTGTGTGTAATTTATAAGGTGTTGGAACATTTGTATCTTTTGAAGGATTTAACAAATAAATGCGAAAAGCTTGCATAGTGAAACGAAAGTTTTAAAGCGCGATACCAAAGCAAATAGGGATTTATGAATAAAAGTTAAAGTTCAAACTATGCAAGGACTAAAGTTAGAAATTTGTAAGTAAATAGAAAATAGGACTTCTTTGTGCTTTCGGGATGGTTTTGTTGATGAAACTAAGTAACGCCCAAAAAACTTTCCTTTTTTTTCCTTTCTTAAAAAAAAAAAAAATGTAACAGAACAGGACGTTTTTCAATCAATTACATTCCGATATTAAATAAAAAATACAGAACATCGCCTTTAAATAAATTCATCAAACAGAATAATGGCTATTAAATCCTTCTGACATGGGATTTTCTTAACTATTCAACGATGCCATCGTCATAAACATCATATCTCCTCACCAAATCCTTGAATTATTTATTAGATGAAATTTTGGATAGACAACAATAGCAACAACAACGACTATACTATAATAAGATACAATATCTCTGGTCAATCAATTTGTTTTGTAAACGCGCAAAAAGGCGAACAACCATTTTCGGCATTTCATCATACATTTGTAATAAAGCCCGGCTATGCTATATTTAATGATTAATGATAATGTTTAGGTGATGCTTGTTAATTATTCCGCTATCCTATATCTGGATATAAAATATAATCTATCATCTGCTGTGCGGAAATAATTATGCTTGAAAACAAATGCCGAGAGATACGCATTTATACTTTATCATTATTCATGTTTATTTAATGAACTTTATAGAAGATCAACCTATCGGACTGGGTATAAATTAGTTCGGGTTTTGTTTTCAATTTTTTTTTTTATGAAAAACCATTTAAACTTTAAAATAGGTAGATTTATTAAAATTTAAATTTTTTGTTCATTTTTTTTTTATTTTTCAAAATAATGGTTTTTAAAAATATTATGCATACTTCAAAAACGAGTAATTTTACAAGAGTATTTTAAAGGGACAATTCTGAGATTTTAATTTGTGCTAGTTCTACAAAATATAAAAGCCAATTGAAGATAGTGTTCCATAACTAGTGCACATTTCAACTAGAATTGAAGATGTAAAATACCAAGATGAAAAGGATTAATTTCCTTAGTAGCCCATGAAAACCAAAAATTCATTTATTTCTAAAAAAATTAATTTCTTTTAAATTTATAACATTATTTTTAAATAATCAAAATAACATGGTATTTCATATATGGTTTCTGTTGTAAAGCAGATATACTTGCTCAGATTTTTCTCTTGACTAAAAAATATACTAATAATAAAAATAACAAGATATTTCATATAAGGCCCTGGCAATGCAAACCAAGGAAAAATCGGTTGATCGACTGGCAATAGCTTCCCAAGCTATACTTACTAAAGTAGATCAAGGGAAAAATCGGTTGGAGTGAGGCTCTGGCCTTGGTAATGCAAACCAAGGAAAAATCGGTTGATCGGCTGGCAATAGCTTAGCTTCTCGACCCAAACTATACTTACTAAAGTAGAGCAAGGGAAAAATCGGTTAGAGTGAAGCCCCTTTAACGGTGATGCACCAAAAAGTTCGGATAACTAACTTTGTACCCCCATATATGTAAAAAAAAGATACTCTGTTAGTTTCTGGTTTTCTATCTCCCTCAATGCTCTAAATTGCTACTTTTGTATCAACTGCAAGGTAGAAGACCATTTCTGCCACTCAATTGCCTTCCCTATGTCATATTGTCCTACAGCTACTGAGTGTGAGTTGAAAGAATGCAATATAATTACTCACATGTCTTGTATGGCTGAACAGGCAAGCTACGCTGATTGTTTTATAATTATTATAATATCACAAACTGGTTCGGCATATCAACTATGGGTAGGTCGGTGGCTGATGGTTAACAATAGAATGGTGGGTAGCAGGGGCGGTATGCATTGTGTTGTGTGGCTTAGCAGACGAATAATGTGTCTCCTATATCCACTACCACTGTAGGTAGTCAGGCGGTTGATGGCTTTAATTAAATTGGTGGGTAGCAGGGGTGCGATTTGGTGTGCCAATGGATCGGTGACAATGGATCGGTGGGGAGACAATGGGCTGATCGTTATTCTTAGGCAGCTGTGCGGATAAAAAATATTAATATTAATTAAAAAAAAAATATTTGTCCTTCAAATGGGTGAGCGTGTAATGCTTCGTTACAATATTATTAATTTTTGGGATGTAGGACGTACAAGTTCAGTTATTGTAGATTTGCAATTTCCTTCGGTTACCGTTGCTTTGGAAACCACCTGAATGCAGTTGGGAATATACAGATTGGGACTGCTATTTCTAGTCACAGAGTATGAGTATTCTTAGAGCCATTTGGTAAATCAAAATCTAAATTGATTAACCATTTTATTGTGTTATGCTCCATTCAAATGACTGACAGCTTGTCAACGTTTCTGCCATTTCCAAGCGTCCATTTGGCCAAAATCGTAATCCCTTTTCCAAAAAGAAAAGCCGAAAATTCTGTCAAATTTCTGTATATTTAGCGTTGCTTTTAAAAGAATGCATTGGGATCCTCTATTGGAAATCACCATGAGCCCATAATGACTTATCATAAACAGTTCCATTATGTTCGAGTTCGTAGGAGGTTGCAAAAATCCAAGAAACTTTCACTTTTGGCTTTCGTTTCATCATTTTTAACTCTTCGATAATAAGCTACCCTAAAATAAAAATCCTTGGCTTAACACCAACCATTTGGATAGATCAGTTTAAGAAAATGGAAGAAATCAACATATCGGTGAGTGCTCCGATAGCTTACTCAATCAGTTTGTATAGTATGAAACCAAAAATTTCCTACAAAAAACTAAAGTAAAATTCGGAACCAATAAAAACGCGAACAGCTTTTATTGTTGGAAAAAAGATTACTTAAAAAGCCCAGCATTTATTTAAAGACACTTTAGATAGCGGTAGCTCGCCTGTCGCCTGACCTTGCACAAAGCTTACTTAAGACTAAAAATTATACACTGAATGAGCTTGCTTATAATGTCTCTACATTCAGCTTAAGAGAAAAATATACTCTTTTAGGAAAAGAGAGCTTTTAGTTTTATTCTCGTTACCTTTCATACGATACACAGTTTGCAAAGCGTTTCATAAACTTTGAAGCTTTTCTTTCGATGCATTGAGAAAAAGGCCACTGAGTGCTTCTCGAAGGCGATCATATATCTTATCTAATTTATATTTGTCCACATATTTTACTGGTTTTCAAAGATGTACAGCTCAGTGAGTGTTTCGCGCATGATAATTGCTGTCATTACCATTACAGAACCTCGAACCTAACAATATTTCCGCTACTACTGTTGCCGAAGACTATCTTTAACCTGATCGTCTCCACGCCAACGACCTGGACTCATAAGTATAAAGAACTTCATCCCAGTTGGATTTAATTTTATTGTGGGAAATGTGAGCAAAAGCCATTCTACGTTACTTGTGCTGTACCGCGAATCTTAACACACGAGAGCGTCGAAGACTCCAAAGACCTACGGTTTTCCGGCACCAAATATCGATCTAGTCTAGTGTAACCTAAGCTTTGATGCTGGGCTAGTAATTGGATTGACAAAAAGAAAAGTCTCTATCCGGATTCAGTCGGGAAGAGTCCTGACGAGTTGAAATTCTTAATTCCATTAATATTACACAATTACACGGAAAGGACTTACACGACTGAGATTTACCCCATCACATCCATTTTTCATTTACTTGATTTCGGAAGAAAAACCTTGGCCTTGGCAGCCAAGTCTGGATGTATTTTACTCTACTTGTTCGTATTGTACCGTGGCGAAAAAAACAGAGAGCCACGTCCGATGGTCACTGTTCTCTTTCTATGCTACCAACACCACCAACGCACCGCATATCAAATGTTCCTTTTTTTTTGCGCACTCATAAGGATTTATGCTACAATTGGTAACACTTCACGTAGCACCTTTACAACAATGTATATCACTATCAAGGATTGAGGGTGGAGCCTCAAAAAATCAGTCACTGTTCTGCATGTGAGAACAATAACAAAATTATGCCGAATTTTGTTTTATCTTTTCTACTAAACTATTTATAAAGAGCTACCAAAATACATTTTATAGTGACTTCCATCTCAACATTATGTGTATGGAGATTGCACCAAAATCCATTGGAACGAACAAAACAATATTGAGCTTTCATAAAATTAGTTTCTGCCATTAAATGTCTATAAAATGTTGAACAACCTAAATGCCAGGTCATAAAACATTAAACCAGGATACAGTTAAGTAAGTTTTGCCTTGTACTATAGTATGACATGACAAACAACTGTGACCTGCGTGCAAAACTAATGCAGTCTGATCAAACTGCACTAAAAATGCAAAACCTAGAGAAAACAGTAATAAAAATATTTAGGAAAAAAAAATACAACTCAAACACCATAGTGACCTCCTAAGTTGCCCGCTATAAATCATTGAAAGGATCTACAAAATTTTATCCTGCTCCTCGCTGCGAAAATTTTAACAATAAATTTCAATTTTACACCAACACGTCTGTATACATCCCATCATATTATACATCACAACTTCACATTACTATACCCACATACATACATACATATACACGCTCATATCTATATATTTTATGCTAATGCCGCATGTGTGTGTGTATACGGATGGGTATTCCATGAAAAGTTCTCTGTGCTCAACTTTTGCAAACAAAACGATTATTCATCGTAAGACTACTCTTTAGAGTCCTTAGTGTCCTTTTTGCTGCCTGCTGCCTGCTGCCTGTACTACGACTACCGATAGATAGTTGTTCCATTCACGTGAAACATCGATATGAAGCATGTTAATGAAACGATTATTGCCCGGAATCTCTCGAATGTCAAGTAGAGTCTCTGCTCTGGCAATGCAGTTGTCCGAAAAGCCACTATACGACCAGTAGAAGTATAGAATATCACTGTGATGATGGAACCATGGTGGTGGTGATTTTAGTCTTCCTTCCTGGTCTGTGTTGAGGTGGAATTTTTGATTAGAATTCGCAATTACCCCACTTTTCATGATGTTGTATTATAGTAGAGTTTTGGAATGGGAAAAACTTTCGTCACTCTAATCCTTGTGCCATACGTATTCTATAAATCGTATAGGAACTCTTCGCCACCATCATCATCATCATCATCATCATCGTCCTCGTCGTCAAATACAGAAAAGCAAAAAAGTTTCTGTGTTCTTTTTTTTCTGGAGGAAAGAGATTTTGTGGATAATCTGGGATTTCACTCACTCATACAACACTGGTGCGTGGTCTAAGGGACTGGACAGAACTTTAGACGTAGTGTAGTGATCGACGTAGCGTCGAGTCGTCGGTGAGTCGGTATCCAATGATGACTACGACGATTGTGAAATCCCGAACCACCGCCACTGTTGACTTTCGTCAGAAATTGATTTTAGTTTTCTTTTCGATTACCAGGACTTTTTCCAAGTAAGTATATAGTGCCTCACTGGTTGACTTCTGTGAACCGGACGATGAGAGTTATCACAACTTCTCAAGTGAAAGTGAATGGATTTGCCACTTTGGAAAGTTGTCATTAATCAAAAGTACGGCAAAAGTCCTTTTTTCCGGTGCGTTGTTCCCGTCGTCGTATAGTCGTAGTTGATATAGTCGGATCGGAGGAAGCTAGCAATCACATAACCAAACACATTTATGGGCTTCAGTAGGCAAAGCCAAACACATTTCAAGCCCGCATGCCCATGGTTCTGTTTTCTATAACTTTGTAACTGTATATCGACATGATAACGGGATGAATTAAACGTTTAATTTTCGGATTCCTTTGACGTTGGTATTTTTTTTTTTTGGGTTCATCGTCAGTGAGATGCCTAAACTATGGACTTTTATAAATGATTGTCACAATGACAATGTTAACTATGAAACTAATACAAACAATTTTGGTTTGATACACATGCTGCGTGATGATGGGGGTGTAGAATGGATGGGGTGCTGACTGCTGAGTTAAGGTGGGTAATTAATTTCAAATTGAGAATTTCGAAACCAGGAATTTGGGCTTATTTGCGTTAGTATTGAGTTTTTTTTTTGATCTGGTAGAGGAAGGAAATATTTACTAGACATTTAAAAAAAGGACTCTTCAAAGATCCCCAAAAAGACTTTCTATAAGAAACCAGATCAGTTTGGCCAACTGCATCATAGTAAGAAGAATTTTGGGACTTTTTGAGCTCTGTGGAGCCAAGGTGACATACACTAGTGACATACACTATCAACCATTCCTGTGGGAAGTGAAGGGACTAAACGGCAAGTAGATTATAGTTTTACTCTTGAAGGATTTGTCACTTCCTCGCAAGAGCCAGTACTGCGGAAAAAAATTTGTATTAGGAATTAAACCAGAAACCTTGACGTAGCAGTCTGACACACTAAACAGTACGTAACGGGGCACTACAGGGAGATCTGGCATGCCAGAAATTTGTACTAAAAAAATTATTTCTTGAACCTATACATATCGGAGATAGTGGCAATCAGCATACACAAGATAGTATAGGAACAGGAGAGCCATGCGTAATGTAACAAATACTACCAATTTTTCAGAGAAGAAATTGGACAAAAAAATAGTCCCAGCAACTAGATGCATGCAAGGAATATCAATTATTTCAATCCTGACTCTTATATTAAGTACGGCTAAGAACAGAGAATCCTTCTTTTGCCGCACTGCACTGATGTCGAATGCTTAACTTTGCTTTAATTTTTCTCCCATTGTGATGTTTGGAAATATATTTAGGAAAGTCACTGACCCTACATCACCCATTCGTTATAAAAAGAGTCTTTGACTGTCTGTGTCAATAGATTTGACCCAGACAATAAAGTTCGGGTCTTGAGGTCGATTGACAACACTGCAAAGTTTGAGCTAGTGTCTGAATGACGCTTTGTTTTTCACTTTGAAGACTTTTCATTATTGAAACTCCACCTTAACATGGAGGACTCTTCATGGTTCATCTTGAACTTTTAATACATTTTTCAAGGAACATGATTTTAAGGATAATTAAAAAAAAATTAAAAAATATGTTAATATGTCTGAAAGCCATGTGAGTCCTTTTGATGAGGACTGCACACAATAAGGCTCTCATTAGGCATTCTTTATGTTTCCAGGATTGGTATATTTTTTCGAATACAAAACCCATCAAAATAATTCATTCATTTTTTTGTCAGACAGTTAGCTAAAAAACGTGGTGTATACGATACGATTTCTAAGCCGTAGTTATTTTTAGCATAAGAAACCAACCATAATGAGCATAACAAAGACTAAAATTAGTTTTTTCACACATTTTCAGTGTTCACCTGATTTTTTCACCCACTCACATTAAGTGAAATAAAAACATAACCACTCCAAACAAACAGCGGCAAAACGTCGTCGTCCTGTTCTACTGAAAACTGAAAGGATTAAAAAAAATCCTTTGAATAAAGTCATTTTGTGTATGCGAGCGTCCTGAATTGCTAAATGGCCTGAAAAACCTAAAACAAACACAATTCTTAACCACCCTCCCACACATATGCCTTGCCCGTAGACAAACAATATAAATTTAAATACAAAGACAAAAATTGCATTCAAGGATAACAGAAGGAGTATAGGCTTAAAACATAAAATATAAACAAAAGAATAGGAGACGCGTTTTTTTTTTTTTTTTTGGTTTGGGATGGCTCTTTTAAGAAAAAAAAAAAAACTGTAAAGTGCTCACGTCTTTTCCACACTGGAGTTGGAGTGTCAATATAAAATAAAAACAAACAACAGTTACAGGGTCACGAAGAAAGAAGAAAAATCTCAACATTCAAAAGAACTTTTTGAAAACGCGCGTATTTTTAATTCTTCAGTCAATAATACGTGCTTCAAAGTAAATTAAAAAAAAAAAAAAGGGAACGGAACTGCTTTCCCAGGACAACAATGGACAACTTTATTGGCTTCCTTGATTCGATGACCTACTAAGAGAGATTTAATCCTATAAGGAAGATGAAAAGAATTGAAGGCAAACAAAGGGACAGACAAAATTATATTATTTACATTTCCAATGCAAAATGGCACTTCTTTTCCTTCTTTTTTTTTTTTTGCAATAGAATTAAAGGATTCCACACGACATAACCAGTCACTAGCGTCCTTTTTTCCATTTATTCCCAAAAGGAAACCACAGTTTTGCGGTATGCTTTCTATGGTGTTCCACTTGAAAATTCAAAGTGCGATAATGGAAAAAAGGACATGCATAAAAGGTTTTGAGAAAATTCTCTTATTGCTATTGCAGTGGTTGATGGTGTAGCTTGGAGCAGCACGAAGACATCCTTTTTGTTGCAAGGAGTTTATTTTTCTGCCTTTTCTTATCTTAAACAAACGACAAGGACAAGGATGGACGAAGACACTATCAAAAGAACAAATCGTTAAGTTAAGTGAGGAAGTTAATAAATTTTAAGCAAATCATGAATTGAAATTTAATTTTCCTTTTCCTTAAATAAACACGATTGTGGGAAGTTGTGAAAGAATTTCAAACAACGATGCCGGGGAGTCGCGAAACTTTTGTGGCCACAAAAAAAAAACAATAAAAATACATAAAAAAGAATTCAAGAAGCTATTGAGATCAGAGTATTAGACGTAAGGATCAGGCTTTAGCTATCTATTGCTTTAATGTTTAATAAATAGGTATACTTTTAGGAGGAACAGTTCTTCGTGTAAGAAAGGGCTTCTTACCTTTGGAACGAATAAAGGAAAGATTTTTCACCGAAATTTTGTACACCATGATATTCAATGTTTCCTTAAAGGTTGGAACTCAAGCAAAGAACATAAATACTAACATTTTTTTTTTTATAGATATCATCTCTTATGCTGGACTTCTTTTGAAATTTATCCTTTGCAGGATCGGAAATAAGGGCTTCATCAAAAGTTTTGCTAAGACTGATCAATACATATGTAGTGTCTTTTGGGCGTGGTGTAGTGGTTATAGTGTTAAATTCTGGGTTCAATCACAAGCCCTGACTTTGAAGTTACACATATCCTCTAAGAGAGCAAGAATTTTTATAAGAAATTCCATCTCTGCTGATCTTTAGGAATAAGCGAAAAATTCATTCCCGAAAAGTATCAACGCACACACAAAAATGGTGGTAATTGTTGGTTACTACGCAAAAGTAACAATTTACATTGTATAAGGTAAAATTTGTTGAATATAGCAAGTAATAGCTGGTATAGGGTTCGTATAAGGCAAACTTTTGCAAGCCACACATTTCAAAAGCTGACAATTAAAATAATAATAGCTGCTATAAGCACTTTAAAATTTAATTTTAAAAGTTCTATACGAGGCTTGAATAAAGGTTCAGAATGGCCTGAATAAGGCCTTCCAAAGTTTTTAATTGAAAATCTTAAAAATATTTGCTGCTATAACACCTGCCATCAAAAGTCTTATAGCAGTTAAATAGCTTGCGAAATGTGAGCCAACATGATTTGTATAAGGCCTTTTTTTTGTTCCTATAGCAGTATAAAAATAGCTTGTTTAGAACCTTATACAAGTTAAATTGTCAGTTGGTCATGCTTGATTCTCCTTAACCAATATGTCCCAGAATTTATTTCGTTTAGTTGAGAGAGCTGAAAAATGTCCTTGATCATGAAACCTCGACTAAATTGACATTTAAGAAGAACAAGGGAGCTGATGAAATAGCCAGTGACATTGCAGCTTATCTATGTCAGAAAGAGTCGACGTTTTGTCTCTTCTCTTTTCATTTTTTTTTTGCAAAATCTGGTAAGAATGTGAAAGGCAGGATAAGACTGAATACAGCAGTATAGGAGTATAGCACATAGGCTATGGAGAAGGAAATAATGCCATGAATGAATTAAAACTTCGAAAATACCGAAAATTAGTCAAAAATTACCCATGACAATTTTTTTTACAAGTGAGGTATTATTTAGATCAAAGAACTATGCCCTTGATTGTGTGTAAAAGTTTCTGAAAAATCCCAATCAAGGTATGGAAACAGAAATAAAATTGAAGGTATCTGCTCTACGTCGTCGTAGCAATCCCATATGGTAAGTCTTCAAGCTTCAACCAACATCCTCGAAAGCAAAACAATACTCATCCAGGGTCTATAACCAGGAAGAAGTCAAAATCGAGATTTCAGCCTATTTTTTTCTCACACCCACAAAATTGGTGCTGTGGGTCCTAATATGAAGGTCATTATTAATTTTTGTTCGAGACTTAAATTTATCTTACAAAAAAGTGAAAAAGCGAACATTTAATTAGCCTTTAATTAATACCCATTAGTCATTGCAATAATTTTTTCACTGCAGGGTCTTGCAATTGCGAGCCGCTTCGAGATGTTCGAGTGAAATCGTATTTGTACGAAGAATTCTTTTAACTCAATTGTAACACATTTTAATTAGCGAATAATTCACTCTTCATTACTTGGTAATTTTTTTGTTTTCCTTCATTGTATTTGATTATTTGAATACATTTCCGGAATAAAGTTCTTAAATGGTGAGAATGTGAATGTCAAACGAACATTGGCATTCATATGTGAGGAAACGGAGGGAGTAAAAAATATCTTTGAGATTTTTGCACGTCAGCGTCGTCCCTTAGGATTGATAAAAGAAACTGCGTGAAAAAGAAAACAATTTTTTTTTTCGATAGAAACTTGATTTCGTTAGCAAATTAAAATTAACGATTCCGCATAAGGTTAAGAAAACCACTTTATCTTCATAAAGGTATCTCTTGTGTTACATGAAGTGCATCAAGTATCAAGCATTAACACAATACTTAACGCAGCTTCATTATAATTTCCTTGAAATATTTTTAATTGCAATTAGGACATGTTGTATATCGCAGTAGAAGTACCCAGTATAAGGTGAATAGCAAGGACTATGCGCGAAATTCAAAAGCAGCCATAGCCATATAGGTTGCACTATACACCCCGACCAATAAGTATAAGGGTATAGGTATCCATTCAAAGTATAAAATGAATCAATCTTGTGTTCTGCAGCTTTATAAAGGGTGTAAGCAAAGTATTTTTCACCCATAAAGTACTCCACCTGTAAAAGGATGTTGAAAATAAAAAAAAAAAAAACAAGACCTGAACGATTATTCGAATGAAATCCTTTTACCATGAGTTAATTAAAAGTAGCAAAGTACACACGGCACAAGTTTCTCTCTCTCTCCCTCCTCTTTGCTTCATTCAATGAAACACTGAACTGTCCATCACGCACACCCAAATGCTCCTTTAGAATATCTTTTCAATTATAAATTCAACCATGGTAGGTATAGGTGCTTTTATGTATATCCTTGATAAAGAACAAAAAAAAAATGTTGCACTCTATAATGGTAGCTATAAATTACAAGTTGTTGCAATAAGGATTGTTGACTAAAAATTGAATGACTTCATGCAAAGGACTGCATTATAGTATACGTTCAATAGCAACAAAAAATATTATAAATAAATAAAAGTATCCTTTTGATTATGAAGTGTTAAGTAACCGCAACGCAACATAGTACCTATAACTCTACATTATAGAAAGTCAAGTGTAATGTGTTTCTGTTTGGTTTGGAGGTCCTTTTCACATCATTATCGTACGCTGCCGACTGCTATAAAAGGGTAGTGTAACCCGACCCCGACACGACGACGATGGCGACGGCGACGGCGAAGGCGACGGTGACGATACGATACAAGGATACGCTTAAGAGGAGCATATTTCTTACGCGATCGCTTTTGTGTAGTATAATTTGTGGGGATTTATTAACAAGGATTCGTGTTAATATTTTCCACTCAAGATTAACATGGAATTATATAATATATGATGGAAGCCAGCCCATACACATGCACACACACATACACAAAGTACTTCTGAGTTTTTAAGTAATAATTAAAAGAAAAGCTGAATAGCAAGGATAACTAAGATATTCTTAAGCTCCTTAACTGTTTACTTATATGTACTATAATATTTATCATGAATGGTGTTACTGCTGTTGGTGGTGTGGTGTGCAACTTGATTTTTGAACGAGCAAGGAATCATGTTCGCAATTTTAAGTTTCCAAGTCCAAGAACTAAAGATGGAAATATTTTTCCTTATTATAAAATACACAGTAATTAACATTTCTCGTTTGCATAAATTACTTGAGAAGTTTTTTTTTTTTTTAAGAAAGGAATATACTCGTATAAGATGATTAAAACGTTTTTTAATGTTTTTGTTTTTGTATATATCTTTGCTAAGCTCAATGCAGAAAATTTACTTTAAAAAACAATTACAAGGTGATTAATTTTTCTATACAAGGATTTATTTTCTTTATTAACTTTTTTCATATAAATTTGGTTATACACGAAGAGCGATTTATAGGTACCTCAATTTATTGTAATCGAATGATTTAGTTCATAGCAAAATTGAGAAGTAAAAGCACTTAATATTTATACCCTATTCTATAGAACGGGTATACAGTATTTGGTGTGGAGTTAAATTTTGCACACGCAAGCTATAGGTAAATTTTCTCTAGATAAAGTAAAAATATTTCACTTTGGGCGTGGATGACGCCCACTTTTCATACAAACCTATCCACATTATTTTCTTAAAACAACGATGCTTATGAGCAAGAAACCTAAAATGTTGTAGGTATTTGTTGAACGCAAACATGTATGAAATCAAAAAAATTGATTTTGCGTTGACGTTGGTTGACGCCCACTTTTCATTACAAACTATAAAAACTTATTTTTGCATATAAATTGCACCTTTACTTAAGATTAATTCAAAAGCCCAAATTTGTGCGCCTCCTAGTCGAAACTAAGAGTACTAACTAACTGTACAAGCTACATATATGAAAAGAAATGTTTGAATTTCAGGCGTGGTTTACGCCCACTTTTCATGAAAGAACAACAAACATACATATGTACCTAATTTTAAAAATTTGAGGTACCAATATTCAATTTTAACCGTTTTTTTCGTTTGTTTTATGAAAAATATATCTCTTAACTTTTTTGTGTAAAATGTTTCAATACGCCTACTTTTAAAGGCGTGATTTATATAAATACCTTTATTTGGGTAAGATCTTTAAAAAACCATTCTATTCAGCTGTAGTCTTACATATGCCTATAAATTGACTGACGATCAAAGCTCAGTTAGTCCTTTAAATGTTTGTTTACAAATTTTTAGGACACGCCCACTTTTAAAGGGCGTTTTTGTTAAAAGTCTTATAATGAATTAATTTTTGAATGTTTTTTTATTATCGGCCGCAGTTTTGAAGTAAGAAGATGAACATTTGGTTTGTATTTCTAGGTTACGTAGGAGGTTGTGGTTCAAGGATTGTTAAAATACACCCACGATAGCTATTTTCATTCAAAATCTAATTTTTAAAAACTTAAGTTTTGTTCAAATCAAACTGCAAGCTTAAAATTGCATTTCACTGAGCTCAAAATAATTGCCCTGGAAATAAAAATTCTCAATTTTGGGCGTGGCACGCGCCTTTTTTTATTACGTCACTAGTTATTGAACATCGGCCACACAAAACTAATGTTATAAAATATGTTCCTGTCTGCTAAAGAAGAATTTTGTTTCTGAAACTGGACAGTGCAGTGGCTGGCTTCGGAGCGAGAACCCATACACATAAAATAAAATGCACGACTGGGTCGCACGAACTTGCTCTTATGATAAGCAATTGCGTAGTGGCTGCATATATGGATATTAAAAAAAAATTAAATAATTTCGAAAATTCTTTTATTTTTTAAATTAGTTTAAGAGTTCTCTCGGAAAAACTAAGTATGCAATAAAATTTCAAAGCTATACGTCAATCTAGGAAAAAAAAATATTGAAAATCGTTGAACCAGTTTTTTTTTAAAAGGTTGTTTTTGAAAAACTTTTTCAAAAAATATTTTGAAATTTATTTGAGTATGCAAATATATGACAATCTGTAGTTAACATTTGAAAAATAATTTTAAAAAAAATCAATGTACCCGTTTCCAACATATTTCGAAAACCAAAAATTTTTTTGAAAAAATTATAAAAAATCAAAAAAAAAAGTTTTTGAAAATTTTGAAATGCCATATTAATAAAATTATGAATGACTTCCTGTGGCCAAAATTTTATTGAAATCGAATGTATAGTTTACGAGAAAAATTGATTTGAAAATACTGGTTCTATGAGAGGTACCGTTATTAGACAAATTTTGAAAAAAAAATTCAAACCAAAAGATAGGTTTTCTTGCAAAAATAGCATTCTGAAAGTTTCATCAAAATCGTTAGAGCCGTTTTTGAGAAAATCAATTTTTGTCTTCAAGATTGTATGGCAGGTGCCGTTATTTTTGGACCTAGAGCAAAATTAAATAAAATGCACGACTGGGTCGCACGAACTTGCTCTAATGAGTGACAGTGGTTTAGGGGCTTGAGATTTTGATAAAAATAAAATTTTCAAAATTCTTAAATAAATACTTAAACTAAAATGAGCTGAAAAAAAAGTACGCCATTTTATTTCTTCGATAAATTTGAATTTATGAGAATAAATTTATAAAAATCTGTGGAGCGGATTTTGAGAAAAAAAGTTTTTTTTGAAAAACTTTTTGAAAAAAATTTTCAAAAAAAATTCAATAACGCCAGTTCATAGGTATTGAGCAAATACATTTATTTAAAATTTTTAGAAAAAAATTTAATAAGCAGTTTTCAAAATATTAATTTTTTAAATTTTTTTTTTTAAATGCTTTTAAAAATACAAAAAAATATTTTTCAAAAATATTTGTATGCAATACAAATTGAGCTACCTACAGCTATATGTGTGTGAAATTTCGAAAGAATCGGTTGAGTCGTTTTCGAGATAGTCGAAAGCAAAAAAACCGGTCCTATGGAAAGTACCGTTCTTAGCCATTTTTTAAAACTTTTTTTCCAGCCATATGATTGGTCGTACCTAAAAAGCAACACTGATTTTTTTAAATCGAAATCGTTAGAGCCGTTTTTGAGAAAAATAAGCTTTAACGTAACGGTTGTATGGCAGGTACCGTTATTTTTTGAGCTAAAAAAAAAATTTCAATTTCCCCTCTGTACAATACCTAAAAAAGTCTATATACCAAGTTTAAAGCAATTCGGCCCATTCGTTTGGGCTGTAGGTCTCTATACATACAGACAGACAGACAGACATACAGACGGACAGAATTTTTAGACCATCTTTTTTCGTCTTCGCTATCATCGTAATGTCATGTTTGATTGTTATCTCAAAACTTTTTTTTTCGACGAATGCATAACTTGCCTTATAGTGCCTATAATCGCAAGTAAAAATATGTTCCGAGGGACGGCCAAATAAATCCTAGATACCAAATTTGAAGCAAATCGGCCCATCCGTTCAGGCTCTAGAAGCGCGAACAGACAGACAGACGGACGGAATTCCCAGACCCACTTTTTTCGACTTCTCCATCATAGTAATGTCATGTGTGTCATGTGTTATCTCGAAATTTTTTTTCTGCACGAATCCATAACTTGCCTTATAGTACCTATAATCGCAAGTAAAAATAGGGAAAAGGGTATCAATTTTTTTTTTCAGAAACAAAATTCTTGTTTAGCAGACAGGAAAATATTCAATAACAGTTCGTTGCAAACGTACTTATGTTTTTCTTCAGTAAAATATCCTTTATTTATGTTAAAAGTTGATGTGTGTTTGTGTATGTTCCCTATGGACTGTAAACAGCTAAGCTGATTTCGATCAAAGTTTCAGACGATATTCTAGCCAGCCCATTGGGTGATCCTTAGAAATTTTATTATTAAACAATTATTTTATTATTTTATTTTATTATTTCTAAAGGCGAAGCCGCTGTCCATATCAAGGCTGCACTTCACGGATAGATGGTTGTTTTTATAGGCTAACTAAATGCCGCATAACTTATATCTCGAAAAATATTTACTTTTAAGGCAATACAAAGGCACAAACAGTAGCCTTACTTCAGGGACACACCGCAGTGTTCGAGTTTGAAATTTTGTACAAAATTTTTTGTCTTTGTAGATTTTTGTTAATTAAGGCAATGTCATTTTACGAAGTTTTTTTTGAGTTGTGACCACGTAATATTTTCTTTAAAAAGTTTAGGTCTTAGAATGATAAAACAGCAAATTTTCTTATAGCCACCCAAAGTCGCATAGGTACCGATAGCGAAATATAAAAAAAAAACGCTGTAGGGTTTTTGTTTCCACCAAACATGTTGTATTAACAAGCGCCACATTTTCGCGACATATTTGTGATGACAACATTGATGTGACTAAGGAATACTCTTGAAAATTCATAAATATTCAAATTGAAAATCTTAGCACGAGACGAATAACTTCAATATTAAACCCCCTCCACCCAACGTACTTACCTGTACTTTCCAAGAACACAGCCTGAAATCAACTCAGGTTTCCCAGAAAAATATTAGCGCATCGTGAAAAAATATATCATTCGAATCCAAAGGGTTTTTATGTTATCTTAATGGGAAATAATTTCAATATTGCCCCATTTTTCGAGAACTTGAATTTTTTTAGAAAACCTTTTCTTTTTTTTTTACTGAAATCGACTCATTATCGCGAACAGTTCTCAGGCGTGTTGAACATTTTTGTATGCAAATCTTACACCACGAATTCTGCTTTTAACCAAGTTGTTTGAAATTTTCCCTCGGCATTTAACGTGAATTGAATAGTCTTTTTCACTTCATTTTTGCCGCAATGTTCCCTTAGTGAAAATAGTTTATCTATCTTTTATTCATCCTTGACTTTATTATATTCGTAAGTATGGCCCTCCGAAGGAATGTTTTTATCGTTCGGTGGATTTCCAAATTAAGTTATTTAAAAATTGAATTTATTTACATTCAAGGGGAAGTTTCAGTTGGTACCCTCTAGTACTACGACAACTACGTGTATTCAGTGTAATAACTGATACCCAGACCCTCCCAACTCGTGTTTGTGTGAATGTCAAAAGCCAAAGTTTACTCCTGATGATGGTCCTGATGATTCTCATTTGAAATTCGATACGACAGCCTACAATAGGGGGTTCGCATTGATGTTTTTTTTTTCTTGTATCCCTTGTATAGGTAGGAATGGATAATGGAATGTTTGCAATGTGCCACTCACTACTAGCTGAATAGTAGTTGTGCCTACAACTTTATCTAGGTGCTGGCTGATGGCCACATCAGGATGAACTGAATTTTTGATGAGCTTTTTAAGGAAAAGTAAAAAAAAAAAAAGTTTATTCACTCTTAGCACGCGAATTGCTAATTTTCATGGTCGGTGACCCGGTTTGAACTCACAGCGGTTTTTTTTTTTGTTTAAAAAGTTTTGGTGCTGAAATTAATAAAAAGATTAATTTGGCCAGTCATGATGTTAAAAATGGATAAGTTTGAGGGCATTTGGTAATTGAAAATAGGTATAAGAGAGTTGTGTTGTGCACTTTCTCTCTAAAATACCTTTCCAACAAAATGTCACTAAGACATATTCGCAACGCTCAAGCCATATAAAATGGTTCCAATTTACTCGGTTTAATTTTTAATACACCTACCAAATGATTTTTTTTGTTTGCCAACCATGATAAGTTTGAAACCCAAAATGTATTGTTGCATAAGTAACTAATAAACGACGTGTGCTCATCCCACTTTGTTATTTGATTTAATTAGTCCTTGTTCCGAATTTTCAAGAAATCACAAAAACTCCAAAATCAAAAATAAGGAAAATATTTTTCCCCACTTTCTCTAAGAAATCATAAATCCAAACGTCCATTGAAAAACACTTAATTTTCAAGTCCTTTCCAAAGGCTCTGTTTTTGTTTTTGTTTCCCTTTTAAACAAGGATCAATCTTTTTTAATACAATATTGATGTTAACACCCTGCCAAACAATAACGGGTAATGAAACACAAAAATCAAACAAACCGCAACTATCCCTCATGAAATAATGTAGTAGCAGTTGTTGTTGTTGTTGTAATACAACACACATTGCAAGAGGATCAAATACAAACTACAAGTCATTGTCCCTAGGGGCAATGCGATGATTTCCCAGGATGTCAGCATAATATTAATATAGAAACCCAGGGGAGAAAACAAAAGAGAAGGCAGCGGGAGTGTTTTGTTTTAAAGCCATGCAAAGTTGCCTTAAGGGTATACCTATACAACACTACACACATTGTTCAACTACATATACGAGTACGTGTACATTGTTCACAACCTTCTTGGTCTAAAAACTATACGACTACCCTCATATACAGAGCTGGCTTCACCCTAAGGAAAAATATAGCCTCCACCCATTCTTACTTCAGTTTCTCACAAACCCTTCTCTAGGAGCTCTTTATCTTCAAGACAAGCCAATCCAATATATTAGCAAGGTACCAACTAAACGTATTGAATTGCTTGCGCGTGCATTTCACAAAATAGGGGAGGGGGGCAACTCCAGAATTTATCCCCCATAGAGGCTCCGACCATTTCTCAAGAGCCAAACGAATAATTTTCTTTGGAACCAGCAACGATGGGTCGTGTCGGCTGGCGTATCGGGCGACTATAAGCAGCTAGATATAGGGTGTTGGGATATCCTTATGGAGTTAGAGTCATGCCTTGACGTGTTCTATTACCATCACCATCATGGGTCGTAGATACTTCTTCTTCGTACCGCACCAAATATACATTGCGTGGGCATAAAATGGAAATTTTATTGTTCTCCTCGAATTCCGGTTACACACAGCTTGGGGCAGACTTTGCAACGGCATCGGAATCGGCAACGGTTACGGCGAAAGTAAAGGCAAAGGCACAGACATAGCTGGTGTTTGTTGTTGATGGCATGGCCAGGATCTTGTATCCTGTTGTGCCATTGCCATCGCCATCGCCACCACCTTCAACAGCGACCGTCCTATCACAATTCCCCCCCCCCCCCACGAACCCCCTTTAACCTATTGTGAAAGCATGTCTAAATTATATTATGGTTCAGTGTACTACATCAACCTTGTGCCATAGTGTTGTTTAAATTATTATAATAGAAGTAGGATATGAATTTACTTTTATCCCTCCCCATCCTCCTAGTACCTACTCCTCTGTCAAAGAGCTCTCGTCCTTTTTTTCCATTCATTTGATATTATGTTAAGAGATACGACGAACGTCCTGATTGTTGGTATTCACTTGTGAGAATTTTTTATATCCTTTTTTTTTGCCGTTGTCGTTGTTGGTGAGACAAGTGAGAGTAGGCCAAAAAAAAAGGACATTCGTATCCAAGGATACCACTTATGTAAGCAAATGAGATGATATTCGATGTGTTTAGCCATCATCGTTGCCCAAACATGTGAATCTTACCTTGGCTAAGGAAAGATGATATATCCAAAGAAACATAAAAAGGATACACACATGACCCTTACTCCTTTATCCTGTATTCCCTATGGAGGAAGTAAGAACAAAAAATTTAATAAAACTATGAAGGGGTGGCAAATATGATTTACAAGTTGTTGCTTTGCATATAAATTGCTAGAGAGTGGCAGGAATCATTGTTATTCGTGTTAGCCAGGATTGTTTATGCTCAAGGCAATGTCCATGTCCAGTCCAGTGCAATGGAGAGGTGATATTATTTTCTTGTAACTACACTTATACAATATACATATTCTCATCATGTATAGGTTGATATAACTTTTGAACGTTTATTTAAAAAAAGGAAATTCCTTAAGGAAATGATGATGTATTTCGTAGGGATTTCGTTTTTTCATTTTCGTGTCATGGAATTAGGGTTTTTGATGTTAACAAATTGTTTAAAATGTTATTTTAGAAACAAAAATGGTTTATTTGGAACAGGTGGGGGGCGGGGCGTCCCTTTGCATTTGAAAATTATATTTTAATGCTGGAAAGGTGTTCTTGATATTTATTGGCATGATTTGCGTTTTAATGGAATGTAACTTATATTCTTTAATTTGTTTAAAAGTTCATGTGAAAATTCAGGACACTACATGGAAGTTTGAATAGATTAATCACAAAATATTCAAGGCATGACCTCAAGGTATACCTACCTAGAAATTTAAAAAAAAAAAATCTTATCTTATCTCCTGATGCTACATGTGCGTCTGAAAAATCTTTGTTGATGACTTTATAGTATTAGGCTACTCGCATTATTCTGGGTGAAGTAACTTCCTCAATTTTAAAAAATCTTTTGACTAGGTGACAGAAGAATTATATGAACAAAACCAATAAGAACAAATTGATGCTTCGGTGATGATGGGAACTGTCGGATTTTTCGTTTTACCAGTTTTCACGAAAAAGCGTATAAGCGGGGAAGATTTGAAATTACCAATGATTCTTGGACTGTTAATACCTACGACCCAATTGGAAGACTAAAACTAGGGCAGATATTTTTGTTCAGAACACGACTTTAATAAACATAAATCTTTTTATTGCATGAAATTCAGTTTACTCAATCCAATCCTAGATTTGAATAAGCATAAGGAAAAAACTGACAATTTTTGTATGCTTGCTTCCAGCCTTGAGTATATGGGGGGACCAAAACTGTTGTTCTAATAAATTCAGGCAGCTATAACTACAAAATGCACATGTATATACAATTAAAGTGCAAGATTCAGGAGCCCTAGCTATATTGTGATGCTTTTTTGTACTTGGGCTGAGGTTGACTCATGGAGTCAAGGGTTGTTCCCTAAAAAAATAGAAAACTCAGATTTGATGAGTGTCGAAATCCGAAACAACAATATTTGTATTTATCTTAATATTCTTAACACATTATTTTATATTTTTAATGATAATCTTAAAATAAAAGCTTACAATTCAATTGTTATATCTAAGATGCTAGGTCTGTGGAGTTCCGAGACAATAAATGGTTCCTTAACAATAGGTCCGCAGAGATTCCTCTAAAAAGGAAGAGCTCCACGAGAACAAACGGGTTGGCCTACTGCCGGTCAGCGATCCACTGCGACCAACACCAAAGTGAAAAGCTGACATAAAAACGGTTGAGCAGGGCTCGGTCTATGGCACTGGCACCCCTAAGAAAAAGAGTAGCCACGACGAAAATGGGTACTTCCAAACTTGGTCTATGTAGAAGCTTACAAGAGCAGCAACCCCACGACAATCAACGGTGGTCTGCAGAGATTCCTCTAGAAAGGAAGAGCTCCACGACAAAAAACGAGTTGGCCTAATGCCGGTCAGCGACCCACTGAAAGCTGCGACCAACAGCGAAGTGGAAAGCTGACCTAAAAACTTTACTACCCAAACTTGGTGAGGCTTCTGCTGGTAGGTATTCCCCGCAGCGTACCTTCGATTGAGATCTCTATTCCCGGTACTCTATTTGCAATAGAATGTTCTTCAAATGGCTGTTAGTTCGAGTCTGATTTTTCATGCAAATTTTACTCCTACTTATGGAATTTTACTGAAAGGAGAGACTGTGAGTTATAAAGGTAAAAAGTAAAAATACTTGCAAACAAGCAAATCTCCTTGCTCAGGGATGTTCGTGCATACCATACTGAAATACCTATTTGCAAAGTGGATGGTAGCCCTCATATGCGGTGCGGGGTGAAGGGACGCTCGAATTTGCTCAGCAGAATGCAGTGTTGTTGTTACGTCACATGATGGTGATTCTATTGTTCATATTAAAGGGATTATTGAGTGGAATCATGGTGCCTTTTGGTGAAATTATTGCAGCGGTCAGGTGGCGGTGGTTATTTAGCTCTTGCTACAGGCTACAGGAATGGTGTAACTTCGGTTAAATATTTTAAATCCCAGACAACGAATGAAAACCATTTTGATTTAAACTTCGGAGATTATGTTTCGAAAATTGGGAGAGTTTCACGACCGAACAAAATGCTTCTTGCTTATGATGTTTTCTTTAGGTGTGCCACAAGGTTCCATAATTGGTCCGATATTATTTCTTGTTTATACAAGATCTCTTTTTCCACTCCCTTTTTTAGTGATAGCTAAAATCAATCAATTTTTGAAATCATTGACTGAAACTGTAATAATTGGTTTTGATTTAAAAATTTAGCTCGCTCGATTTAACTTTCCAAATACAGAAAAATTTTACCAGTATCGCAAGAAAAAGGTGAGACAAGAAACATTCCGACGATGTTCAAGTAATACATAGGCTTCCATTACAGTTCTATCAAGAAATTATAGAAATTTTTAGTCTATTATTTAGTTAAATTCGTAAAGGGAGAAAATCTTACAGAGAGGAAAGTGGATGAGGATTTTTGGCATGAGTTTCTTAGATCAAAGAAATCCATCAATCTGCAAAACCGTTGAAAACCGAATTGAAAATATGTCAATTCGTTCACACTTCTTCCTCTAGAGTTATCTTTTTTCGGATCTTAAATGTATCACCTAAGCATATTTAATTATTTACTGAGCAAGCCATACGGTTCAGGTCAAGGAGCATAATTATCGTTTCTTACTAACCCTTCAGAGCACTGTATGTATAAATAATATTTCAAAATTCATAAAGGAAAGTTTCAGGAAAAAATCAAATGGGAGTTGTTTCACGTTCAAAACCAGGCAAGGTGCAATTATTTTATAAAATTTGTTTTTCTATGAATATTTCATGGGCTCACATTTTATGGATTGCTAGAACCATACAATGAATTATTGAAAAATACCTTTAACAAAAAAAAAAAAAAAAAAACATCTTCAATTACATTGTTTTGTAATGGTAGACTGCGCTCACAAAAGGCACCATTTCCTTTTAATAACGACAATTACATATAGTTTCAAGTAGTAATGTTGTCTCAAAGAAGCATATTCACCTTGAATTTCACGAGGGAGTTATTATAGTCAAGTCTATACAACTCTCGAAAGGTACCTACTTTTCATTCATTAATTGTGTGAAGTGGCACGCAACGTAAAACAATTATTTTATTACATACATACACATACACAAAACTCATAGCAATAAGCATAAGCATAAGCACACGAATACCCATTTATTTTTATGCCACAAAAAAAAGATTGTTATCAAGAAATCATCAGCAAGTTTATTTTGCAATTAATCTTGCAATTGCAATGCAATTTCTTTGTTGCCGGTTGCCGCCCTCTTGGCAGCATATAACGTCTCGGATTACAAATTAAATTTCACCAAGGTAGTGGGCGGCGAGGCGTGTGGAAGCATTATAATTTTAAGATTTCATCAACATGTCGTATTCAGGAGTCAGGCGAGTTTTCCGAATCACACAGAAACTAAAAACTCGTAGTCATTTGGATGGTTACCTGCCAATATTTTCACTGTTTTATTATGACAACTCACTTTTGAGAAGAAGAAACGCATTTTATGTTGCATATTATTCACATACATATTCCCAAGTCACGAATAAATTTCACGGATTAAATTTAGCATGAATCGGGTCGCGCCCCCAAAAAAACACACACAACAAATAATTTGAATGCATGTTTTATGCCCATATGCATGCAAGTTGTGTAGCTCACAATATTTTATGAGATTTAAATTGGCTGCCGACAGAAAAGAAAAATGAAGAATAAAAGGCCAACTCTCGAGAACGATTTATACAATCAAGAGCACGTCACCATGTGATTACGGTAAATTACATACACAACTGAAATGAGAAACAACTACTGTGTTTTGAGTCAAAAGATACTTTTTGAGATTGAGTTACAACTTTTCGCAAAAAAAAAATGAGGTAGGTACAACATTCAATTTATGATTGTAGTTGGGCTTTGGGCAGTCAGGTGAATCATGAAATTAATCGACCACAAAAATACACCGAGTATTGTGTGTGATTGATCCGTTTTTTCAATAGTGTCTGCACTTTTGCAGTCTGCGGACATTTTATTTGGCTGGGTACTCAGTTCAATGGATATTGGACACGCCTGAAGCAAGTTCATCTACGGAAAATAAATGGTTTATTGAAATGAAGATGACATTCCAATGTTTAGATTAGTACCTCCGACCTTATTTTCTAGTCGTGGGGTTTAAGTTTACCCTCACATTTGTAAGAGGGTTCCTGAAGAATTACTACGTCATAACTTGTTGGGTAAAGCTTATATCAAACGATCTTTGAATAAAAATAAAGGTCCTCTCATAAGAAAAGGTAACTGATGTATTTGAGGGTCTAGGTATATAATTTCATTTTCAAGCAGATAGTCAAAATATATAAACAGCGAAGGCCCAATGACACTTCCCTGATGTACACCGTCTTTAAAAAAAATAGTCTGTGTGTTGTGTTTGGAAGGTTGAACCAATTTTCGAAATACTTTTCCACTCCAATTGATGAGGTGCCTACAGAACATGCATTTTTAATGTATCTTTGATCTGCGGGGATTAAATTAAATTATTGGGTGTCAAATCAAGACTGTATACGGTGTACGAAGCAGACTTTAATTTTTTTTAATGCTCAATAATGTTTAAGCCTATATGGGACTTCTTAAAATCAAATTGTGGTGTACCAAGCGAATTTGACTGTTCTACTTTGTTCTAATCGTGTTACGTATGCCAGCACTGGCCAAACGTATATTTCTCTTTACTAGGTACCATAATATATTATTATGATCAACTCTTAAATGTTAAATAACGAGTTAGTGACTCTCGGTCAATAGGACTGGGAGGTTTGTTCTGCGAACGTTAACAGGAAATAAATGTGGGTTTTTTTTATATAATTTTTCTTACAGAAAAAATCGGTTTGAGTTTTATTTAGTTCGGAAACATAATGGTGTGGAACAAATCGCATGGTGGCAACATGTAAAATTATCCTGAAAAATAGGCAACCATAAATCTAAGTGCAGCGTAAATTTTAACTGACACGACAACCAATTTTAGAAGATATTCGAGAATCTCCTTCTGTAGTAAAATGCGACTTCGATTGAATTTGAAAAACCAGGGATAAACGGTGACTTAATATGGTGCTTTATTACGCAAAGTTAAAGCTAGGTGATTGGCTCAATGTTGTTGATTTAATTCACGTCGAAAATCTTAGAAAACTATTCCACGAATTTGTTTCGACTAAACGTTCTGAATACAATTATCAGCTGACGCTGATGTTGCTATTTCTGAATATGACACTGTACGAAACGTTTATTTTTGAGAACATTCTTGTACATTTTTTAATTTGTAAAATGTAGTCTTCCGTAAGCATTGCTGATAAGCCTTGTAGAACAAATCAGCTTGAATTTTCTTTGAATAGATAGTTTAAGTTCGTTTTCTTGGCACATATTGGAAAAGAGGCTATGTTTCCCAGTACAGATACTGGTTCCAATACGTACACTCAATATTTCCTTCTTCAAATTGGGTTCACCTGTTTGTTCCTTTTTTGAAAGTCTACTCTTCTCTGTTGGGTAAACAACAAACGCCTGAGGAAATCTTACGTATGCTTTGAACTAAGTTCCCTTCAACTTCAGCAAGTTTATTTTCCCATGTAGGTACTCCTATCTCTACCTTGTGTACATAAAATCATTACCTAATCCTAATCATATTCACTAAGGATTATTGGTTTTCATCAGAAATATTTTTGACAGTTGTCAAAATACATGATGTGCATCAATCAAACTGTTCTTATTCTTGACACACTAATTAAGCTGACTTCTCCCAGCAAGAAGTATGATTTATTTTTATTTCCTCCAAGAATTCAGCATTGCAATATGGGAATGAGAATAGATAGTGTCATGCCTTCCAATATTAACACAACCCATCTTATGGTAGAAGATACATAAAAAGAATCTACTTGGTAAGCAAGGATTATGTAATTGCATGTGAAAATTTTCAATTTGAAATGTCTTCATCTGTAATCCAAAAAATAAGCAGATTTTGAGGGTATGAGTCGTCAGAGTATCGTATTGCTCCTCTTCTCCACTCTCCACCATGTCGTTTTTGTATGCGTAGTGTATGACAAAAGTGTGTGTGTGTTTGTCGATGTCCTGATTGCATTTTCAATTTGAATTTCATTGTAAAAGATTTTTGTTTTCTGCATCGATCTATCGATATCAAAATAGATAAGTAGAAATGTACGAATAAAATACGAAATGTTGACATTTACATTTTGTAGAATATAGTTCACCATCAAACAACGTGTGCAATGTATCTGTATCTTCACATATATGTATACCTACCTATCTTTAAGGTATTGAGAGGATAAAACTTTTAGTATAGTAGTTGGCATGTCGTTTGTTGTTATCATCTTGATGATGGCGATGTTGAAAATGGTAGTAACAATGCAATTTTGAAACACGATAGTTGCTGCGAAAATCGATTTACTTATATTGTTACTAAAAACACATCACATACTTTGGTCCTTGTCACATTCATCGAAAAGGATATATATGATTACATTTGAAGGAATAGAATTTGATTAGGTTTCTAAGTGCAAATGGAAAGTAAAGCGATTCACAGAATTCTCATGAGAAAAAATTTAACCTTTTACAAGGGTTCTTTTTTGTCTGTGTTCCATGATATTGAGTGTGATGAACAAAGCAATTGAATTTAAACTAATGAAATTTTATGTAGTTCACCGAGGGTATTGTCTGAGTTATTCAATTAAACTAATTTTTGAAGGACCAACGACAATCAGTTTGAAAAAGATCGGAACTCAAAATCTAGTTTCCTATTAAGTTCTGATTTTATTTGACAGATTTATTTAATGCGGTTTTGAATTTTCGAACTCGTTTGAATGACAAGTAAGTTTGTTCAAATTATCAGCAATACTTTTAATCTTACATAAGAATTCCTTAGTTGGTGTAAAGGGAGTTTTTCTAGCTGAGAAGTTTTGATGGTTGATGTCTATGGTTTGACAGTTGAGAATGTCAAACTGTGTTGACATTTCTGTTCAGTAAGTTTGGCAATTCATCATGAACAGTGTAACGCCGAAAAAAACGCTTGCAAAATGTGGAGATTCACTTTGTGAAAAATAAATCTGTTTGCGAAGCACTTTCTCCATTCTACATAATCGACCTAGTGTACAAGCAATTCGTGCAGTTATTGATTATGTTAAGTCATTGGTTCATGCCGGGAAAATAGCAAATCTTGAAGCATTGGAAGCCAATATTCAAGCCACAGTTTACACCACGCGACCAGATTTATTGGAAATAAAGCGACAAATTGGACTTATCAAATGGATTTTCTCACTCGTAGCCACGGCTCATATATTTCGGAAATCATATTTAAAAAATAAATGCCATGAAATTATCCACTAGATTATAAAAAATTCAATCCAAAAATATGTCTGTCTTGCGTTATTATTTAAAGTTCTCAAGCTTTAACAAAAACACCCGTTACAAAGATCAGTATAAAAAATTTAATCACGCAAAAATTCCTTCAATTTTTAGAAGAATTAAAATAGTTTGTTGGTTAAGGAAGTGGTGAAAATTTCTATTTCAACTGCGTGCAGGTTTAATAGATGGCATGTTATTTAAAAACAAACGTTATCAAAAATTATTTAAAATTTTTCATCCGGTTAAAAAAAAAAACAATCACAATTTAACCCAAAGCTCCGTAAAATTTAACCATAAAAAGCATTAAAATACCTCACATGTTGCAAGTGGCTTGGCTATTTGTTTCCCCCATTGCATTAAAGCGTGTGGCACAAGCCACGCGGCAGTAGTAGTTCCTTGTCCCTCCACGCAACATTATGTTCCAAACCACTGATTCATCCCAAACGCCAATCCTTGGGTATTTACTCTTCGTCTTCCTATTAGCCAGGGCATAGACTGTTTGTTGTCTCTACAAACCATAACATTATAAATAATGCAATAATTCATTAACGTAGTACACCAGTATCTGCCTACCGGCCGGCTCAGGTATAGACCCTCCTGTTTGACCAATCTGGCCGCTGGCGCTGCCTGTCCGCTGGCCCCTGTTCTCTTTCTCTGAAATAATTTACTTCGTAATCACTGATTGCAGCGATTAAATAATTCCACCGCACCGACCGACCAAGCAAAAGCAACTCAGTTTACACAAATTAATTGCATCCAACGCATTTGGTGCGTGTTAGTATCTGTATCTTCTGTGTCCACACAAAGAAGAAGGAAATGTATCTTTTTCTGTTTGCCATTCTACTGTAATGTTATGGTCGGTCTGAGGTGTAATACAATCCGTGTCTGGAGTTTAATCGTAGGAATGACAATTTGCATTTTAGGTGACCAAAGTATGACCATAAAAAGAAAGCAGGTACTTAATGTCTACCTTTCAGACTTCCAATCGAATCGTGTTTCGTGATAGATACTTTGAATACCTACTTTCAATTGAGCTGCATTTTTTGCATCTTTGCTGTGCTTGGTGTTGCATCAATGCTGTTGCTTGGAATCTATTATAATCTTCTATACGGGTGTCGTCGGTAGTGTGGACTCAATTTCACTGCTTTCATCCTTTCACCTTTCTATTTTGGCCATTAATCGTGGTGTCGCTGTCGGTCGTGCTGGGACTTCGATTGAGACAAGTGCTTTGGCATGATTTGTTGATGCCAAACAAACGCAGGGATTAAAAACTTGCCGAGGGCTTTTTCTCAATTTTGTTTTTTTTTGTTCAACTCAAAGTGACTCTCACTTTTTTCAAAGTAAAGGTAGAAAAAACAAACCCACTTACTGACGACGACCCGACGCGACGGTGCAAAACACAAATTAATTTTATTAAGTGTCACACCGCTAAAAAGATTTTTCACAGTAAATTTTGTGATTTCAATCTTAGAGGGTTTGAAAGGCCCCGAAAATGTGTATCTTCATCTGCCGAACCTCAGTGAATCTCAGTATCTCAGAGTTGATGCTGGATGCTGGGCATGAAGCGTTAAATCAACTCACTTGGAATTGGGACTGTCAGTTATTTTGCATAAGTAAATATTCCTGGGGAATATATTATCATACAGCAACAGCGAACCTTTTGTCTAATTTATGGGAACAAGAAAGTGGATATATATTTGTAAGTATGTTTGATTCGGTTTCCGTTCCGATGAATCTTCCATTTGGAACAACATTCCGAATTCCGATGTGCTTGTTTGATCTGAAGTTATTATATTATATTATAATGTCTGTTCATATTGAAGAATTAGAATTTAGGTTATGTTTTAGGGATAAGAATTGGTTGGTTTGTTTTTTGTCAGGGAGAAAAAATGTATTCTAAATAAAAAGCCAGAGAAGATGATCCTGAATTAGAATTAGAAGTTTGTTCGGTGAGTTTAAAGTCAGTTATCAAACTATTTAAAATATTCATAAACTAACTGTTACATGAAGACAAACATTTCGTCATCAAGGATCGACAAGGTGTCCTAAAAACTGACAGAAAAAAGGCAGATAACCAATAATAATTTCAAAAAGTAAGGTAGAAACTCTTCATGAACCAACTGCCATTGTTTTTCTTTTTCATTCACAACTTTTTTACTAAAATTGCTGAGAACACTATTTATGGAACCCCGGAAAGACAAAAGTATAACGCCAGCATACGTTTACTTGGGACAGTATTAACTTTCAGACTATCTTCTCAAACATCAATTTGACTTGTATAAGTTCAATTCTTTGTTAATTTGGTAAGTTTAAGTAATAACTTGTATAGAACTTGTATAAAGCAAATTTCCACAAGCCAAGCATTAGACTCGAAATTTCTTACAACAGCCGCTCTCAAGCCTTATAAAATGAGTTGAAAGAGAAAAAAGCTTTGTAAATGCAAGTCTTAAATGGTTTGCAGAAGCGATTCCAAAATTATTTTCTGAAAACGACAAATAAAAAAGATGCTATAAGGCTTTCAGCGATAAGTCATTTGTTGCATATTTTAAACAAACACTAGTTAAATTATTCTCGACAAGAAAGGTAAATCATCTTAAGTCTATTCTTAACGTTTTTCAGGAGAGCAAAAAAACTGTAAAAAGATGCTTTCCAAAAAACTTTTTTGAATTTTTTTGATTTGCATGTGGGAAAGTATCTTAAGTCAACTTAATATGTTTTACCTTTTTACAATCATAACAAGCTCTCAAAGAGTAAAGTCATCTAAAGTCTGTTTAATTTTTTTTATTCTATTCAACACAACATCTTATCTAGACTTAAGATATTTTACACTGTGTCAGAATACAATATTTTCCTACATAAGATAAAATTGTTTCCTTAATAAAAAGAAAAAGGAATTAGATAGAAGAATACGGATGAGACAGATCTATGCTCCTATGAAATCGTAACAAGATCCATTAATAAAAAGCAAATCATCTTAAGTTGACTTAAGATGTTTTACCTTCTCTTTACCTTCTTAATTGAAATAAGGTATGACCACAGCGTTTAACGTGTGATGACCGACTGACCCTGAATGAAAAAGAGAGTGGTGCATTTAACTCTTTCTTTCTTTAACACATTGAAAAGATCTTGTTGAAATTATTGATTTCTACCAAAATATCAAGGCATTAGAAAATTCGCCTTATTTAACAAATAAAGAATCAAATGTTCCTAATACCGAAAGACAACGAAATATATAAGAGGTGCTTGTTAAAAGCTAGTCTGTGAACTTTCCAAGCTGCTGAAAGATGAAGGAGCATCTCCAATGCAACTCACTTTTCCATCTACTGGCAAAATTTAGGGACAAAAAGTTAATATACTTTTTTAATATTTTTCACTAACTTTATAACCCTAACATAGGTATAGGTTATGTTTCAGTTAAATTGTATAAAACCTCTACATTATTTCCGAAGGAAGCTGATTGCTGGGTAAGCAAAGCTTAAAGCTTTTCGTAGCAATGTAAGGTTTCATTATAATTATTCATGAAACTAGATAAGTTGCTAAGCACTTGTTGACAATAGCTTTATAGAAGTTAAATAGCATAAGGATTTTAACTTTTTTTGGCGGAGGAAATGTAAGTCATGTTTAAATATATGTAGTTTAAGATGATTATCAAAAACAAGATAATTTTATTTGAACATGAATTATAAAATAGTCGTCTCACTGATAACTTTGATAGGAATCGAACTTGTCACATAATTCACATCAAAACCTCTATTATGTACTACAAAAAAAAATCTTAATAAATACAAGCTTAATTTAAGGAATTAAAACCCTTATAAGCTTCTTTGGTTCAATGTGCACCTGGGCCTTTATTAAATACTCATAAAAATAATATGTGGGCTGTTAGTATATAGGTGTATGCACTGTTCTTGTCTCATTTTTGTTTCAACTGACTCAAACTCAATAAACTCAAGTTCGTGTATGGAAGATAAGATTTATAGCAATTCACTTTATAAAAGGGACCAAGAAACGATAACAAAAAATAATGAGTCTTGGAGTAATAAATAATATTTACTGCATTATTTTTAAAAGCTCTTCTCAAGTGGATACAAAATAATACATATACCTACCCTCATGTGGGAAACATGCTATAAAATTATATTTTTGAACCAAAAGAAATTCATTTTCAATTGCTTATATTTTTCGAATAAAATTTTAAAATTTATAGCCCGCGTAATAATAATCCAGGGCCAGAGGGAACAGGGACTTCACACGAACAAATGTACGTATGTCATCTCGTGCTTCATATTTCATTCAAATAAATACATTCCGTTACCAGATTCCAATGCCAGATGACAGTTCATACCAACTTAACCAGTTTTGCCATTTCTCATTTTTTTTCTCTCCCACAATTTGCATTATTTGCTTTGCCCACTCTGTTTACAGTGCGGTGTGAAAAATTATGACCACAAACAATAAAATTTTATTCACGAATAGGTAAGATTATAGTTTTTACTTGCGATTATAGGTACTATAAGGCAAGTTATGCATTCGTCGAAAAAAAAAGTTTTGAGATAACAATCAAACATGACATTACGATGATAGCGAAGACGAAAAAAGATGGTCTAAAAATTCTGTCCGTCTGTATGTCTGTCTGTCTGTCTGTCTGTATAGACACCTACAGCCCAAACGGGTGGGCCGAATCGCTTCAAACTTGGTATATAGACTTTTTTAGGTATTGTACAGAGGGGAAATTGAAATTTTTTTTTTAGCTCAAAAAATAACGGTACCTGCCATACAACCGTTACGTTAAAGCTTATTTTTCTCAAAAACGGCTCTAACGATTTTTATTTAAAAAAATCAGTGTTGCTTTTTAGGTACGACCAATCATATGGCTGAAAAAAAAGTTTTAAAAAATGGCTAAGAACGGTACTTTCCATAGGACCGTTTTTTTGCTTTCGACTAACTCGAAAACGACTAAACCGATTCTTTCAAAATTTCACACACATATAGCTGTAGGTAGCCCAATTTGTATTGCATACCAATATTTTTGAAAAATATTTTTTTGTATTTTTAAAAGCATTTAAAAAAAAAAAAATTTAAAAATTAATATTTTGAAAACTGCTTATTACATTTTTTTCTAAAAATTTTAAATAAATGTATTTGCTGAATACCTATGAACTGGCGTTTTTGAATTTTTTTAAAAAAAAATTTCAAAAAGTTTTTCAAAAAAAACTTTTTTTCTCAAAAACCGCTCCACAGATTTTTATAAATTTATTCTCATAAATTCAAATTTATAAAAGAAATAAAATGGTGTACTTTTTTTTCAGCTCAAATTAGTTTAAGTATTTATTTAAGAATTTTGAAAAATTTATTTTTATCAAAATCTCAAGCCCGCCAAGACCACTGTCACACATTAGAGCAAGTTCGTGCGACCCAGTCGTGCATTTTATTTTTTTGTATGAAAGAATTTATTACAGTCTGAAGTGACAACAAAACTCAGCGATATAGACAAGCCCACGCACACGCATTTTACGCAACGAAAGCGGAAATGCGTGCATCGCAAATAGTTTCATCTCTGGCTGTAATGGAGAATGAATTTCTTAATTTTTAATATAAATTTTAATTTTAAAAATAAACTTTAAAAATCGCTATAAATTTGGGGAGGGTTCTATTCAGATGTTAGAATTTTTTATCGCATCAACAAATTTTATTAATGTCAGTCCTGGTTTGACTTTATAAAAATAGGTCAATGTGCAGGCGCCAGTTGTAGGTGGGAAATTAACTCATCAATATCCGGGACTCACAGCACATCATGCACGCAACATTGGTTTTTTTTTATTTTCGTGTGAGAAATGGTATGTGATTCTTAACAACTTTGTTTATTAATTTACAACGAATAGAAACAATAAATTCGCTAAAATTTATTCGCCTGAATGCGTATTATTTTCATTCATTCATTATGGAAGCTAGAAATACTTAATTTTTTTGGGACGATTATATCGCGTAGGTTTGGTGTGTCTTGACAGGTTAAGATGCAATTTAATGTTGGAGATACAAATGTCAAATACAAATGTCATTTATTTCCAAAAAATTGTTTTTGGTTTTTTTTTTTGTTTTTATTGAAAGGTGGTGTAGTGTTTATTGATTTGAAGTGACAAGTCTTATAGTAATATTTCATTTCTGCTATAAACTAGAGGAAATTATTCACTATTTTTCTTACATTATTTTTGTATGGTCGTTAAGAGTGTTTTTGATGCATCAATTGATGTGGGATTTAGTGAATATTAATTAAACTAAATGTAGGTATGCCTTTTTTATTAATTAATGCTAAAAAAGCCTCAGCAAAAAGTAAAAATGCAAATATTGAACGAACTTTCGTTGAGATGAAAAAAAGTTAAAGTAGATGGGATATTACTGCCTGTTTCTGTTCAAGAACGAATTTGAGCATAATATGAATATGTCAATTAAAGTGGGCAACGCAGTCGTCATATCCTTTATAGGTTTGAGGTGCTTCAATATTATGCCAAAAGATGCCAATCGGCTTGTCCCCCACGTATGCGAATATGTCAAATGATGAAACCAAACTAAACCTATGGTCGGTATAATATTGACGCAGTATTTACCATGCTAAGAAGAAACTTTTAAAAGTGGTTGGTATAAAAGTTTAATGTGTGAAATTCTCACTGCTAAAAATTGTTTAAAAATGTGTGTTCTAAGAATAAATAATTTCAAAATCTTTCAAAAAGTTTTTTTTTCTGTAATGTCAAAGAAACCTGTGTCAAAAAAATAAAGACAAACTAAAATAAAATCGATGAATCAGTTTCCAAAACAACAAACAATGTTTTCGAAAACCTTTACCCGCAATTTAAATCTAGTTCTATGAAACTTCCTACATTCAAAACTCCATTGAAGTCGGTTAAGACATTCCCTGAGAAATTTGTTCTAACTTGGTAATAAATTTAATATTGTTTGCAAAACACCACTCAGAAAGTCCAAACAAAATCTTAAGAGTCGTTTCCGCGGAAATGAAGTTTTCGAAACTGTTTACAAGTAGTTGCAGTTGCAATTGGTTTAACATCTATAATGACAGTTCTAAGATCAACTCTGCAGATACCCAAAACTGCTAAGTATCCAAATCGTAAGCAAATAAGTCCAGCCTTTTGTAACTCAGTGATACATACAAGCAGAACAGTGCGACCAATTTTTTAGGAATTTGCTATAATAAGACTGTTATCTTTTTTTCAACAATTGCATGTAAAAAGAAAGAAATGCACCAGACAGTTAAGGCAAACAAAATTGGATTTACACAGCGCAGCGCTCATAGAAACAATAGTAAAAGTAAGTACTTTTTTTAGCACAGCACTGTTGCGGTACATGCTGCGTCGTTTATTTGAATTCTTTTGCAAGTATGTACTAACACTCTCAACCAAAATGAATTATGCACACGGTTACTCTCCTTCTGTCAACTTAGTATCTACCTTTTTTCTAAAATCCACCAAAACAACAAAACCACTCACCACTCACCAAAAATGTGCGGTAGTAAAGCAAAGGCAAGTGACAGCTACCAAGCTAACTGACAATGTGACCACAAAATAAACAAAGAAAAACCAAAAAAAAGAGATAACAAAGAGGTAATAATAACACGTCGTCGCTTCGTCGCGACATTGATTGTGTCAATTTCAAGGTATCGACTTTGACTTGCGACTTGCGAGACTGCCACTGCACCTCCCTCACCACGAGCATAAGCAATGAAAAAAGAAAAATCTATTCAACCTGTAAATTGGCCAATTGGTTGCGATTGCATTGTTTCAACAATTTGTCATTACCTTTCAATGTCTTAATATTTTTAATTTATTTTTTGTAAAGTTACTGAAATGAGTAATGAATTAGATTAAAAAGATAATAACAATAACCTACCAAAGTTTTGTTATCCGTATCCAAATAATACGTATCCATAAAATGCAAACAAAAACTCAATTCCTTTTAATGCGTTGTAGGCGTATCCAAACCACTGCACACAATTGACAGGTTTAAGCCAAATTAAATTATTCAATTTGACTTGTCCAGCCTGTTCACTCTTATCTTCACTTCACTGCACTTTTTCACTCAACTTGAATTCACTAAATTTTGTTTAAATGTTTTGAAACATTTTTATTTCTTCTATATCACCGTTTAATTAAAACTTTATTATCATTCTCTTATCACGATATTATACAAAACAAATTCAAACCCATGACAAATTTGATAAAAAAAATTTAAATCGTCATCCGCGTGTTTCCCGATCCGCGCAGTCAAAATATACAAAACGACTGACGAAGAGCTGGCGAATGGCGATCGTGCCGTGAACAACTTGGTTGTGAGCTGGGAGCAGCGCTGCGTTTACGAATGTTCCGATCGAAGTTCTTCTCTGAGTGGTGTCTGGTGTGTTGTTGTTGTTGTAGATGGGGACGTGGAGTTACCGTTCCATGACGTCATTGAAATACTCTCTTCGTTAGTTATTTTTATTATTTATTCTTAATTTTTTTTGCTTTGCCTTGAAGTTTGTTTGTTTATTTATTTTTGTCACGCGTAACATACTCCAAGGGGAGAAGGTGGGAAAGGGGAAAGCAAATAATTATTTACCTGTTGTTGGGAATGTTGATAACATGTGGTGTTGTGTTGTGCTGTGAGTTGTGATTGTGAGTACAGAGCTTAGAGTACAGTGAATCACAGAAAAGTCGATTCATAAGTAGTTTGTTTTGAAGGTTTGTTTTGTTTTTTGTAGGATTTTTTAAATTAGCCTTAAATTTGTACTTTAAAGATCAAGGACAACATTGAAATGCTCTTCACTCGCAGCTTGCTCATAGTTTTTTAAGTGCCTGTTAATAGATTTTTAAGTTTTCGATAAGAAGTAACAAAGTATCAGAGAAAAAAAGTACAAACATAAAATCGAAGTCACACATTCCCTGTACATGATCCCAGTTTGGTAGCAATCAAATGGAAAAAGTTTCATGGACATGTTTTAAGAATAAAATTATGCTATACAGTGGGAGTCTATCCCAATTTTTAGATAACAACCACAAACATGACATTACGACGATGAAGAAGTCGAAAAGTGGGTCTGGCAATTCCATACGTCTGTCTGTCTATCTATCTGTCTGCCTGTTCGCACCTCTATAGTACCTTAAGGCCCCGACCCATAGCATCCGTTGCGTCCGAGCGTCCGGCAAATCAACTGACAGCACGATTAAATACACGTGTTCTTACGAGAAGTGGTCCATAGACAACGCATGCGGCAACGCAACGGACAGAAGTAGCCGAACTTTTAACTTTTTCTTCTCCGGCAATCCGTTGACAGCTGGTTGACAGCAATTTTTTTTTTCGATTTGAAGTGGTTTCGTTTTGGCATTGAAGAAGAGAAATATATTTCTTCTTCTAAGGGTTTTGGTTACAGTTGTAATTATGTAAAGCATAATTTTTTGCAGCATGTTCGAAGAAAAAAAAAAGAGGCAAAAATGGAACGTCAACGCATTCATTGGGTCACCCCCAATCCGGCGATCCGGCAAACGTCAACGGATGCGTGGCCACAACGGACCAACGGATTCTATGGGTCGGGGCCTTTATCCCATGGGCCGATTTGCTTCAAATTTGGTATTTAGGATGTTTTTGGACGTCTCTCGGAAAGTATTTTTAGTTTTTCCTCTAGGCCCGAATAAAACGGTATACCTACCTGCATACAATTATGAAAAAGAATTTTGATTTTTTCGAAAATTTCAGAATGCAATTTTTTCAAGACAATCTATTTTTTGGTTAGAAAAGATTTTTTCAATTTGTCTTATAAAGATTTCCTTGAAAACTTTAAACCCGATTTCAACACAAAAAGTCATTTATAACCCCATTGATATAGCATTTCAAAATTCTGAAAAAGTTTTTTGACTTTTAATAATTTTCTAACAAAAACTGAGGTTTTCAAAATATTTTGGAAAGAGGAATTTTTTTTTAAATTATTTACCCAGATGCAAACTACAAATTGCCACAAATTTACAAACTCGAAAAAATTTCAAAATAAAATATTTTTTTTTCGAAAAGTTTTTCAAAAATTACAAAACGGGAAATGTTATTGCATACTTACTTAGTTTTTCCAATAAACCTTTAAACTTTTAAAGAAAAGTAAGGATTTTTCAAATTTTTGTTTTTCAAAATACAGAGATTATCGAGCATAAGAGCAAGTTCGTGCGACCAAGTCGTTCATTTTTTTTTAGAAAACCTACCCGAATGTCAAAAAATTGGATGTAAAACCTTGGGATATTTTTTCCTTCCTGTTCAAAATTGTTAAGATGTTTGCGAATTTCGAGGAATTTAAAATATCTTACTTGACCTCATTGCCTACACATGAACATATCCTTGATGGCGTCTAATCAATGTTAAATTTAGTCAATCGAACGATTTTCTTATCTCCTTTTCTGCTCAAAGTCTTCATGTCTTTTGCAATAGGTCTTGCAGAATGCACTTGGTTTAATTATTTCGCCTCTAAATTTCTTTGAACCCGTTTAAATATCGTTACAATGTATAATACTCTTGTTAGAAGAACGGCTATGGTGGACTTTTCCAGAAAATCTGGTTATGAGAAAATTTATTTCTGCAAGGAAGTTTTCGTTGTCAATTTATTTTTAACTGAAGCATACAATCAGAATACTGTACAGGTACACTGTTTAGTTGGACAGAGTGGAGTGGACATTGTCCACTAAACTGCTACGACCATTTAAATACATGCCACATAATAATCTTCGGCGGAACTAATGACTTCTCACTGTTTTCAGCATGTTATTGATATTCAGTTATTCATGTCACGTTCGTGTTCTTCGGCTTTCATTTTGGAGTCCATCGAGGATTATATCGATGACTCGCGCACACACCGGCCGGCCGGCCGGCAGCCATATGCCGTACCGGCATGGCAGCATGGCATGGCACCAGCACCAATTCCAGCTCAACTCCAATACAACGTGGTGAGGTTGACTATACTAAAGATTGGCAGCTTTGAAATGAACCTGCACAAAATGCTAATTGGTATAACGACGACGCAACATGATGGAAGCTAAGTATATGCCTATAATACCGGTTCAATTGCAATTGGATATGTCTGGATGAGTAGGTTTGGTTTGGGTTAAAAGAGCATATATGAGAACTCTGCGATCAGGCAGCAGGAGTTTTTCTGCAAAAATAAATCATACGTCATCGATAATAATATTATGGATGACATAATGCAAAGGCCGAATTCGGTCACAGTTATGTGTCATAAAAATGAGTTATGGCTGCGGATATAACGACTCTTATGATAATATACATAGAATCAAAGCCTCAGCGTGGTCTTTTAGTGGTTAACAGAGTGTACGCAATTATTTTTTTAAAGCTTAATATATGTATGTACCTAGGTATAGGTATAATTTAAGGCTTTTAATTAAAAGCTCCTACTTGCTTTGATCTCCTTTAAAACAGACACTTGGTAGGTATAGTGTTTTTATGATCTTACCCGAATAAAGGTATTTTATAAAAATCACGCCCTCAAAAATGGGCGTAGTAAATAAATTTACACAAAACAAATTTAGCGGTATATATTTCATATAACGAACGAAAAAAATAGTTAAGAATGAATATTGGCACCTTAAATTTTTTAAACTATGTTTTTTTTGTTCTTTATGAAAAGTGGGAGTAAGCCACGCCTGAAATTCAAAAATTTGTTATTATACACAAGCTTCTAGTTTCGATTAATAGGGCACTAATTTGGGCTTGTGGATTTATAACAAGTAGGTTTACCTTTTATTTGCAACAATAAGTTTTTTATAGTTTCTGATGAAAAGTGGGCGTCAGCCACACCCACAATAATTTTTTTTGGTTTCATGTAGGTAAAAGATTTTTACGTACAGCTAATATCAAAAAAAGCGTTGCTATTTGTGTTTGTGGGCGGATCACACCGGTTCGGAACTCAGCCTAACTCTTGAACCAAAGATTTTATGTTTCAAATTGCGACGGACATCGCTAAATCGACTAGCCTTTTGATTCTGAGGCTGAATAATACATTATACTTTTCTACAAACTAACATTATTATTTCTCTATGCTACAAATACAATACAAATACCCCACAAAAGAACTCAGGTGGAGTCGTCAGAGATCGAACCCAGAACCTTTGGCGTGGCAGTCCGACACACTAACCACTACGCCACGGGTTTCTTTTATTATTTATTTTATATAGGGTATACAACATGTAAAAAAAACGTCTTCAAAATTTCTATGGGAAAGAAATTATGAAATGGTGGTGGGCGCCAAATTTGACTTTTGACCCCCCCCCCCTCTTGCACAAATTCCTTCCACAAAAAAAAAAAAAAAAAAAAAAAAAACAATTTAAAAAAAATTGAAAAATCCGTTTTTGAAAAAACCAAAAATTAAAAAAAAATACCTTTTTCTAAACTAAAAAATCTTTTTTTTTTAAACTTTAAAACACCTTTTTTGAAAAATTTATAAATTATTTTTTTTTTTTCAAAAAGAGCTTTCACATGAACATCTTATAAGAGTTTTCCTGAAATATCTATTCCAACCAAAATATAAAGTTTACACAAAAAACATTTAGATAAAAACGCACTTCCTTTCGTCACGAGAATTTCCCCTACATTTATTATAAAAAAGTCCACCAGGAGATTCCCGGATTTTGTTTTAATATTTTCTTTATAATGTCTTACAACAAGTGTCCAGCAATATCCAATCATGTTCAACTATCACACTTCAAAAAGAGCTGAACTGTCTCATAAATTTCCCTATAATTTCCCTCTAAAAATAATTCCTGAATGCCCGAAGAAGACCCTATTCAACATTGACTGGAACTTAAAATAAAAACTTAAATAATCTTGTGCAAAGTCATCTCTACTATAATATTAAATTTTTCAAAAAAAAAAAAACTTCTGCCAGGTATTTAAAACACTTTTTCAGCAAAATATCCGTTCCTGAAATGTTCCTCGAATAGCCGTATAACTTTCTAAACCTTCTCCAACTCCTGATGCATATAGGTTCGTCTATAAACTTAGTTTAAGACTCTATTCAAGTTGGTATTGGTTCACAACTTCATACTTTTTTTTTTGTTACAAAAGAAAAACATAATGGACTTTCATTCAGTATAAACAAAAACAACAACAACTACTACTACTCCATTTCAAAAACTTACACTTCAGTGCTTTAATAATTTTCCATCATTTCCGGAAGTGAATTTACTCTCTCAAGTAAACAGAAACATAACCCTATGACCTGCTGCGTCTTCTCAAAGTTCCACCAGGCGAGAGGGCGACTATGATGAAGGCACTTATTGTTGTCATTATTTTGCCTTAAAAATGAATCTCACTTGACAAATGCGCTCGACGACGACCAAGACCAAGCTCAAGACTAGTACCAGGACTAAGACCAAGACGACGATGATGGCAATGGCTATACACAAAAAAAGCAAGAAAACGTTTGGTAAAGTCGAGTTTGTGAACGACAAAGATGATATCCTAGAACCCAAGCTGAATCCAACTTTTATAAGGACAAAGTTTTCTTCCCAGCTGCAATCACTATATTCCCATTCCCACCCTAGCATCAACAACAACATTATCCAACCATCGAACGTTGTCGTCGCCAATGCGCGCCGCGCGCCGCCGCCGCCGCCATGCTATCGTCATCGCCGTCGCGTCTTCTTGTGAAATATATCACGGCTCTGAGACTCTAATATCCACAGAACACCACCCGCTCCACATGTGTGCCGTATGTGAGTTCCACATTCAGTCCGAGCACTCACGGGGAATATGGAGGATGAGAATGCAAACATACGCTCGTTGTGTCGTCTAGTCCTTGTTTATCTATTCCATGCCATGAATGTCATCAAAACCTCCTCTCCCTCCCATAGCCAGAGTTAAGGTTGGTGGTCGAGGATTCTTCGGGGAAAATCTCCTCATTTTTTCGTTGCACTACACTTGATGGTGTGTCAGCTCGGACTGCATTCAGTCTCTGAGCCTGTTAATAAGCTGCATTATCCTTTGAATGCAAAAAAAAAAAATAATACACGAGAAAAGAAGATGATTCATATAAATTCCTTCAGGCGAAAAGGACACTTTTGAAATTGTGGGCGCTGCAATTACATCTTTGGCACTTCAATATTTCTTAATGTCACACTCTCCTGCAAAGAAGCAGAAGAGCAAGTAGTGTGAGTTGTGTACTGGCAATGTGGCTATGGCAAGAAGATAAAAAAAAACTGTTCCTATAGAACATACATCTGAATAGAGAGTCCTCTCGTCATCAACACTAAGGCCGATGCTGGTGCAACTTGCAATGAATAGATGGAACTGAGCGGGTTGTTTTTCATTGATGAAAAGAATCCTTATTCCTTTATCTGTTTTTTTTTCTTACTCATAAAAGGGGAGACATTTCTATGCATAATGACAAGAAAAAAAAAATACTAACACACCCACACACACACATACAGACAAGTCTGAAACTGGGAAGAAATTGTATCCTAGTCTATACAAATATTTGGTTTCCAAGAGGAAACAGGATGATCGTTTTCCATGAAAATTTAATTTCAATTCACAGAGAGACTCTTACTGCGTAAACAAATTTAATGAGCACACGACTTTCGAGAAGCGAGCTTTTCGTAGGACATTTTTTCTTTTTCCAGGAGCTATGATAATGAGTTTAAAAAACGTCGTCTGTTGTAGTGGGTATACACGTATCTAAAAATTATTTTTCTTTGGGTTTCTTATATTAAATGATTTAAGTTTTCAAAGCTTTGATGAAATCCAAATATTTGTTGATTCCTTTTTGAAAAGCTGGTTTTGGATAACACGCTTATGTCGCTCTGTCTGGATCAGATTTTTCATTGTGGAACTTTTTGTGGTGGACTTGTACAACTCGGCAAAAGTCATAACGCCATATATTATCATATATTAAAAGTATGGACTTATATGCCAGACCTTGTTACAGACCTTGTATTTTTCTTCTGGTGGAGACTGTCTGAAAGGAAAAATAGCAAATCAAGGATCAAAGCTATCAAGTGAGTTAAGTCAGGGGACTGAGATCTTAGCTTCTGTTTAAAGTTTTTTTTTCATATTTACTCAACCAGATCGCAAAGCTTTACATTGTTTTACTGAGCGCAGTTAGACCCAACAAATCAAAGATTCATTGGGGAAATAGGTAGGACAGGGGACTGAAATATTCTTTAGTTCTTTTTTTCTGGATCACGACGTTATCCAGAGTGACAGAATGTAGAAAGGACAAAATCTACCAAACAAAAATATAGAAAGATAAAATCTAGAAATATGGAAATTTAGAACAATCTAGAAAAAAAGTAGATTTTTTAGAGGAATTCTAAATCTAGAATTAATATTAATTTTAGATTTTGTTCATTCTAATTTTTTTTTCTCGATTTTTGGTTTTCGAGATTAAGGTTTTCTAGATTTTAGGTTTTCTGGATTTTTGTTTTCTAGATTTTCTCTTTCTGTTCTGGATTTTTTTTTCTAGATATCGTGGTAAACCTTCTCTTTTCAATCCAATTTCCCTTCAACATATTTTCTGGAAACCTAAACCTTGATGTTCTTGCTCGAAAAAAGCGAGATTGGTCTTAAGGCAGGCGGTTGAGACTTACTTTTCGGTTTCGCTAAAAAAAAAACTGGACAGGGTATTAAAATCCCTTTCTGGGCCAATTAAAAAGGATTTCAAATCTATTGTTTTGTAGGCTCCAGCGCCTGCAGTCAGGGGTTCAGGTTCAGTCAGTATGGGACTATTATAATTTTCATATGTTTTTTGTCATATTTTTGTATTAAATTTCTCAGTCTAAGAATTTTACTTGAAGCAGGTCATTTCATCTCTCTCTCTCTCTCTATGTCTAGGTTAATTGCACGATACGTTATCTGTGACCACAACCGAAAATTCTAGGACTGTGGTCTTCCTGTTATTAGCGAGTCCAAGGTTTACAAAAAAGCACGAAACTTTACTTTTTTAATTTTGTTTTATTCACATACAATTCTTTAATAAATTTTAACTTTATACAAATCCAATGATACAATTTACGTATTCTGCATTCTGGTATTTTATACCTTTAATACATTACAATTATAATATTCAGGTATATAATCTTAAACTACTTTGACTCTGAGATACTAAAATCTCGACTGAGATAGCGCGGACACGGACACTTGACTCTCGACTGAGTTAGCAACGGACACCAAACTCTCGACTGAGATAGCAGCGGACACTTAACTTTCGACAAATATAGCATAGCAGCGTACACTAAACACTCGACTGAGGTAGCAGCGGTAGCGGAGGAGGCGGACACTGATTTTAAACCTGGAAGCCCACGTCACCTCTGGGTTCGAAGTCGAAGTTAGTTAAAATATTGCAGTTCGGCACTGTACACTAGATTGGAAAACGATCACGGGCGGCAATTTACTCTACTCGAATTGCATTGAATCAAGTTGGCTGTGTTATACATATTTCGGATGCAAGATAGTGGTAGTTATAAAACAAACAACAAAAAAGTATGAAAAATTCCATTCCATGTTAATCTCAAGTAATTGTAACTGCCATTGGTTGTTGTTTGTATTACTACGGTGTAAAACAGGTTTGATTCGTATGGACACAATATGCTACGATCGGTGAGGAGCGAAATGATGTGTGGTGATGATTGCTTGTTTGATTTGTGCATTTTGTTTTGTTGAGGATTGCTCTGTAAGCCAATATGCGGACAGGGAGGAGTAAAATTCTCAATTAATTTGCGGTGGTAGGACGGAATTTATTATTTTGCAATTTTAAAATGTGGCGGTGGGGAAGTTTCATCACAAAACTTATAACAAATCTTGCGGTGCTAAAGTTAATTAAGTATAAAATTAATTCTTCCTTAATTACTGAAATTATATAAAATGTCTTTCATTTTGATTTAGTTAGAAAGTATCTACTTATACTTACATAACAAGGGTTCATAAAAAAAAATGCAGTATGAATAAATGTATGCCATACTTAAACATTAATTAACAGCAAATTAACGGCACCAAAAGAATTCGTTTGGCTTTTAATTTTCAAAACATTACTTTATTAATTCTATTATTTTGTTATCTCCTTTATCATAAAAAGATATTTTAGAGTCTGTGTTATTGTGTCACATTAAAGGAACTGAAAAGAATTACCAAATAATTAACATCTAATTATGGCATGAAAAAACTGCTAGTCTCACTAAATTTTTCTCCTCATGATGCCAACTCTCAGAAGTATTATTCCCCTTAATTGCTTAAGGGACCAAAAATTCCCTTATCCCAGTCATTGTTTTGAAACCAATTGAACTTAATACCTAGTTAAGTCCTCCATATAGTGCAACACTCTATATCGATCCTTCCATGCACCACCACAATAATATCATGTTTCTTAACCCCATGACCCAGTTATATCGTTCGACTTCTCAAATCCACTCTTGTTACTCCCGGCACTTCTTCGTTCGAAGTGTTGAATAGAAAAGTTATGACTTTTAATTACCACCACTTCAAGAAGTGTTTGTGTGGTCGATTAAGAACAAAAAAAAAAAAAAAAAAACTTAGAGGAAACAACAAAAACCAAAAAAAAAAAAGAAAACTCCCTCTAATTGGCATGGAAGCAATAATTTCTCATTGTTTCGTGTTTACTTGGCAGTTCTTTAAATTCTGCACTCCATCCTTTTTCACTTTGATTTTTTTTTTTTGATAGTGTTTTCAGTTCCCACGACATTTGTCCTCACCATTAAACCTTTCACCGAACGTAATCACTCGCAATTAAAAGCGCAAACCCGTTTGTTCTAGGGAAGCAATTGAAATAGAGGTCCTCGTCCTTTGGAGGATTTTCATTTGTAATAGTGTGTGAATCAAAACAGAGGGGGACACTACTTACTACAACCATATAAATATATTCTGTTCTGATACGTCACCATGGGGGAATTATGCGGGCAGCTTTCTTCCTTTATAGCTAGCTACCTTGGTACTGGAGAAAAGGGCTTACTAAGCCATCAAACAATCTGGTTGGAAATTTATCAAAATGTCACCAACATGACTTCCCCCCTTTCGTCCTTCTTTTAACTTTATATAGAAATAAATTGCCTGGCTAGATGACTGGATGGCTGGATGCCTGGTTTGCCTGAGGTGCAGACTCGAAGGGCAAACAAATATATATTGTAGTATATAGAGGGCTATTATATTTATATGTATTTCCTCTCTACATTATTTGTGGTCTGGAGTTGGAGCTTAACTTGTTCATGTCGAGCTATAGTGGTACCGCAGTAATTTGGAGCTTAAAGTGGCTCACTTTGGCCCCAGAGAAATACCCACCATAGTAGGTACAACTTGCACAAATAACACATAACACACATATGAAGTTGTAAGGGCGTATCTATACGAAACATTTTGGAGAAAATCAATTAGAAGTCCTTACAGTCAGTCCTTCCTTGCTTGGTATATGCGGCGGTCCTTGAGGAGTATTATATGGAGCACAGTGCCAGTGCCAGGAAATGCAGTTCACGTGCTCCAAAGTTAACAATAAACAAGAAACATTTCAAAATGGGTTGAGTTCAACAAAACACAAAAAAAAAAAAAAAAAAATAACAGGATATTTGGCAGGTGAGTATGTGAGTAGCACGCGAATTGTATAATGCTCACATAAAGAAGGCTAATATATGAAAAGGATACCCATACGCCATACCCCAACCCAATCCCTCGTCACAACAGGCAGCACAGTCAGCATGATGATGAGAAGGGGGACTGCTGGGACTGCTGGGACCTGGGAGTAGTGTGAACTTCTTATCTGGTACGCAGAACTTTTCAAACAATCCATTTAAAGTTTGCTGTTGTAATTTAAATTGCTCAGCTGCATCGGTAAATCTTAAGTGAGCACACAACTTAAGGGCTTATCGTGGCATGAGTTGCAATGTCAGGATCGGACGTATTGCGTGGGGTTTCGGGCTCTGATGTGGATGTGCAAGGATTAAATGCTTTTTGAAATAACACATACTTTCTTGTTTCTTAATTCTGGTTGAGATTTCGTTGTTTTAATATATATTTTGTAGGTGGGTAATGGAAGGAGGTTTTATCTTTTCCTTGGCATACATATGCTTTATTTTTTTTTAAATTTTTTTTTTAAACTTCAGATAAGTAGCAAGGTTACCTCTTGACTATTAAGTAACACTCTAAAACCTTGGAAGTTTATGAATAATAAAATTTAAACTAAGCGGAAACCTTAATGATTTAGTTTTATGTGTTACATTTTTAGTTTAACATGGCATTCCATGTTTTTGCAAATGAGCCATTGAAGATATGCAAGAACGACCACGGATGCATTAGGTTTTGAATTGAAGCTTAAGACATGCTTTGGGCTTCACACTTTAGATTTAAATTGCTCACTGAAGATCAAGTCATCTGATCCTATCTTTGAACATCTGTTTCATTTCTTAGGGCAGCCATTTTGATGACGGACTTCAGACAAAAACTAAGTGGATATAGTATGCCGCTCTGTCATGGTCGGAGTTCATGGGTTTGATCCCCGAATCCTGATAATTTTTTTTGACGTGATAACGTCTAATAAATCGGTTTGGAATATATGGGCAACACGCACGGAAAAATGTCACAGTCACAGCCACAGTCACGTTACCTAGCTGAGTCTGGAATGCCGATAAAGTGGGAAGGGAGGGTGTTGGTTGGTTGTGGTGGGAGTGTGTGTGGGCCAGAGGGGGGGGGTAGTGTCGGGAAGAGGAAAAATTGTCAATAATGGTGGGCGGTTGTAGCTGGTTTGGGTGGTGAGATAAATATTGTCAAAGCTAATGGGTTTTGGGGGGAGGGGGGTGAATTGTCAAATATGGTGGGTAATTGGTTGGCGGTTGTAGGTGGGTTGATTGGTTGGCAGTTTTGGTGGTGGGGATGGTTGTTTTGATGGGGTGCGATGAAAAAGTTGTCAAAAAAGGTGGGTGAGTGGAAGGTGGTGGCAGGTATGGTAGGTGGTTGGATTTGGGGGGTTTGGTGTTGGGGGGGGGGGGGGGGAATAATTGTCAAAAATGGTTAGTGGTTGGTTGGTGGCTGTAGGTGTGATGGGTGGTTGGCGGTGTTGGGTGAGTGGCATAGTTGTTGTAGGTGTTATGTTGGTTGGATTTGGGTTGAGGGTGTAGTGAAGGGAATTGTCAAAAATAGTTGTACTGGGGAGGAAGTTGGGGTGAGGAAAAAATTTTCAAAAATGGTGGGTGAGTAGCAGGTGGTTGTAAGTGGAGTGGGGTGTATGGGGGAATAGTCAAAAATAGTGGGTGGGTGATTGTTGGTGCTTAGGAAGGGCTGGCTTTATTGTGTGGGACAGTAGGAACAAATTTTCAAAAATGGTGGGCTGTTGGTTGGTGGTTGTATGTGGGGGTGGGAGGTTGGTGTTCAAGGGGTGAAAAAATTAAAAAATTAAGGGTGGTTGTAGGTAGGTTGGGTGGTTGGTGGTTGGAGAAATACCTATACACATGAAGTGTTTTGTGAACTGGTTATCACGTAAAATTATCGTCCGTAAAACGACTTTACAGACAACCATGTTTTTTTTTCAGGGAATATTGTCTCTTTCAAGGAAGTACAAATCCTATACAAGAATATATCTTGGCCCTTCGATCCCTGCAGAATAATAATGCGAACGCAGAGATGGTTGTGAGTGTAAGCCAATATGCCTGGCTCCACTTGAAGTTGTTGCGCCAAAAATGTATATTTTAATTTGGACAAACGCAGACACTTTTTTGAGTTTTTTTTTATTAAGGGTGCAGGTATTCAATCTATTTTTAAATGTGAACTTCTTCATCTGCTTTATAGTTCTTCAGATATAAATTTAGCCCAAGCTGACACTGACGTGTCAAGTTGGTCACTGTAGTCAAACGTTTCTAGAGTTCCACTTGGTACTTCTTTAGATTGCTTGTTCTTAAGACTAGATTCTTAGACAAATATATGTCGAAGACAGAGGGGTCTGCCAGAAGCTTATCCAGTATTTTGTTGGAGACCAAGGCAGATTGTACCATATCGTACAGTTTTTGGACATAAGATACGTTCCCTTCTTTATTTTACGGACGGTAATTTCACAGTTGAATGTAAACCATGGTATTTAGAAATGTAAGGTATGCTGCATTTTGCGTGTGACATCACATTCATATGATTTGTTCGCAGGGCATTTCAAGTATTTGACAGAACGGAAAGGATCTTGTAGTTCGGTTCTGACTTAAACTTCCGTTGGGATTTCTTTCTTATAACTGAATTTGTTGCAATTCAAGTGATTTTGATTCAGGTTAGATGCTGAATATAAGCTTACGTAATTCGACATGAATGCAATTTTTTTAAGGAACAATGTCATGCCAGAAGAAATATCACCCTTTTGATACTTCTTCAGATCGCCTTCTAAAGACAAGGGTTCTAAATAAAATGTTTAGCTAACAACTCTATTTTAAATTTCTTTGGGTATCAAATCAAAATTTCCAAATCCTTTCACAACCTTCCTAAAGAACATTTCACCCCATCAGTTCCTGCAACAACCAGTTCAACGAAACAACCAGCTTTCAATTCCGAACCCCGCGGCTATGTCAAATAAATGTAATGTTTAAAAGATACAGTCTTATACCAAAACATGTCCCTCACACATCGTTACAAATTACCACAACCTGAAATGACCACCATTAAGGCCAGATTCAAACCCATTGACAAACACACACAACTTAGTGGCAAATCCCTCGCGATAATCTTTGGAAATAACATCCTTAAATGTCTTCCACTCTGATACGCACCAAGCAAAGCCATCGCATCGGTATCGGCACGCAAGGACTTTAAGCTGTCACCTTGTTTTCCCAACACATACACATACATACATACATAGTGAAACGGAAGTTTTTCTTATTGATGACCGTTAATTCCATGGTGAGCCTGGCAACTTGTTTACTCAATTCACTTAATGCCAATGTTAATGACGACCATTATGGTGGTGATGAAGCTTTGCACTCTTGTTGCGGTTGCAGTGCTTGATGCCCCAGAGGGTCCTGGATCATGGTGTGTTGCACAACACCGACGTGACGCTTCGACTCAACTATACTGCTTCAAACTGGCAATCAATTGACACGACAATCACTTCTTGCGATTGCATGCAAATACATACACAATGTTGAAGGAGTACATATATAAGTCCTTCTCCGTTGAGCTGCAACGAACTAGCAAAGCCCACTGTGCATCTTATTGATTGTGATTTTCATCATTTTTATTTTGAGCATTGGGCTTGACGTTAGGAGATTGCTTTTGCTTTTGCTCCTGGCTGCGACTGGTTTGCCGACTTTCAAATACCCTGAAGGTTAGATAGTATTGTGTTGAGTAAAGGCGGCCACATTGCAGATTAAACTCGTCATTACAAACAATCATTATTAATGTTTTTGATTGGATTTTTTTTTTTTTTACAAAAGGATTAATTTCTGCATTTGTTTATTGCAACTGGCATTAAGTTTCCCGGAAAGGTCTTCAGATGTAAGGACAAAATAATTCATATCATTAGAAAAAGAAGCAGTTTTATAAAAAAAATTGTTGGGAGATGGTACTTAGCTTTTGTAAAGTTATTGATGAGGAGAACAGGGTGTGATGTTTCACTGCAGCCGAGTCCTTTTTGGAGGTCAAATTAAGCTTTGAAGAAAACTCTTAACCAACCGTAGCCCATACCATTCAAAATAGTCTTACGCTATAGCCAAGGCAATACAAACACCAAATAATTTCCGCAACAATTACTTGCGATTGCATCGAATGGAATTTTCCATACATTTCTGTTTTTTGTTTTATAATTACCACTATCTTGCATCCAAAATATGCATAAGACAGCCAGTTCGATTCAGTGCTTATTGAAAGGATCCAACAGAGGGAATGGAACACTACCAACAACAGCTACCAAGTATTTAGAAGTGAACTGGAGTGCACACAAATCATGCTAAGGAATGCAATTCAACATTTCAACAACGACCAATTCCAGGAAAGGCTACAAAGCATTAAACCAGGACCTGACGCCTTCAAAAACATTAACCGAATTATTGGCAAGAGGCCTCAGATGCCAGAAAAAATCACCACCAGGCACGGGGATGTCAACACAACCCAGGAAAAAGTTGAAGCATTTGCCGAATATTTTGAAGAAAATTTCGTGCCAAACCCGCCCAACGACCCTGAATTTATCGAGGAAGTGGAATCAAGAATTGAGGAACTTCAAAGGATGGACACTCAGACAACTATTTTTATTATAGCAATCCTGCCAGTGATCCCGAGGGTTCTGAAATTTTCTCCAACCCTGAAGAAGTGGCTGAAATAATCCACAACGGACGTCCAAAAAATTCATCTGGACCTCACAACATATCCAGCTACATCATAAAGAAGCTTCCCCAAGTCGTGATGATATATTTAACAATAATATTTAACAACTGCATCAACAACAGCTATTTCCCGGAAAAATGGAAGAAAGCAAAGATAGTAGCTATTCCGAAGAAATGAGACAGAGGTTCGGTGTCAGGTTATCGGCCAATATCACTGCTAAACAGCACCAGCAAAATCCTTGAAGGACTCATTTTACGAAGACTTAAGTCATACAGCGACGGCAACAACATCATTTCAAATATGCAATTCGGATTCCGGGCCAAACAGAAGGACGTGGTCAGCACTCTCAACAACTATCAGGTGGTAGTTGGATGCTTTCTTGATATCGAGAAAGCATTTGACAGTATATGGATCAACGGTCTGATCCATAAACTTACTTTACTTAATTTTCCAGCAACATTGATAAAAATAATTTATAGTTTTCTTTCTTCCAGATCCTTCTTCGTCCAAATTAAAAACAGCCAGTCAACAACCAAAGCCATAAGAGCTGGAGTAGCTCAAGGATCCAAACTAGGACCATTTCTATACAGTATATTCACTTCCGATCAGCCACAGCCCGAGAACGCGATGAATCTACTGTATGCAGATGACTCACGCACATACGCCAAATCGATGTCAGCAATTATCGCAGCCAGAAGAGTTGAAGAACACGTGAGAAGACTGTGGGACTACTACGTGAAATGGGGCATCAAAGTTAATTCTGCTAAGTCGGAGTTAGCTTGCTTCAGAAGACCCGTACGACGCCAAAATACACGTTCAGCCACTACTTGCCGCAGTATCATAGTGAATCTACCAGATGGAACCCAATTGACACCCAAGCCAATTGTGAAGTACTTGGGAATCAATTTTGAGGAAAGGTTACGCTTCAACCCACACGTATCAGCACTCCTCAAAAAAGCCAATTACGCCTTTCATCGCATTTATCCACTAATGCGAAAAAGAAATGGCCTTAATCAAAAGACGAAGTTGCTTCTATATAAGCAACTAATAAGGCCCATAGTCACATACGGTTTCCCGGTTTGGTTCACAACATCAAAGACAAGTATGAAGAAGATCGGAGTATTTGAAAAGAAAATGTTGAGGATTTGCACGAATCTTCACTTCGATCAACGACGGAAGAAGTACCCAAGCAACAAACGACTCTACGAGGTCAACCATCCGAATCCTCTAGTGAGCACAATCAACAGTGAAGAACGGCATCCTGAACCACGATACCTGGACATAACTGCGCTAATGGACGAAGGAATTATCAGAATCAACGACGACGAGGCTATCCAGTTTTACGAGGAAGCAGCGTCAACTTACCACCGTGGCTAGTAGCCAATTCACCAACACATCAAGGACAACCGGATTTGAACAACCCGAGATGGACACCCCACTTGACTATTAATATAAGTACAATAATTATATTAATGACATTTTTTTTTTTAAATGTATTATAAAATTATCAATGTATATAGTTAGGCCCCTAATGTGACAACAAATATTTTTAAGTATCATAAGTAAAATAGAATAAGAATCAATTGTAAATATTATATTGTTCAATAAATAATCGTAAAAAAAAAAAAAGTGCTTATTGAGTCTTATGCCACCAGCGACTGTGTACCAATCTAGTGTATAGTGCTGAACTCCATTATTTTAACAAGCTTATAACCCAGAGTTGACATGGACTTACAGATTTAGTAATAACTAATTATAGTCCGCTGCTATCTCTGTCCAGAGTTTTTAGTGTCCGCTGCTATCTCAGACGAGAAGTATTGGTGTCCGCTTCCGCTGCTATCTCAGTCGAGAGTTTTAGTGCCCGCTGCTATCTCAGCTCTCAGGGTCAAAGTAGATTAAGATTATAATATTGAAGTATCAAAAATTTTAATAATATTTAACTAGAATTTGTAGAATCTGTGAAAAAAGCCCTTATAAAATAAAGTTTTTTACTTCTTTAGTAAACCCTAAGCCCGCTGGGCTTATCTCAGCCTATGATAAACAGCATCTCACAATATTTGATGCTGGGTGGTGTTGCCAGCATGGAAAGAGATCATAAAATAAAGTGTAAATTTCCAGCCAAGGAGAGCTTTAATTTTGAATACAACATAATATAACCGATCAGTAAACAGGACCTGTGATGCCACACAATCGATGAAACATAATACTTTATGTTAAGACGTCCTTTTTTCAAAGTTTGCTTGGTTCAACTTCGAGATAGTTTATGACCTTGTCTGACTGGATATCTATTTTAAACAGACAGTAAAACCAGCTGGCTTATGTTCCCCATTACAAAACTACATGTGCTTCAAAATATATACGAATGATAGACGTATTAACAAGGCCCTGCCTTAAACACTTCCAAAGTCTATTTCTGTCAATCTCTGCCAAAAAAAGCATATCTCAGAAAACTTGATTCCACAAATCATGCCTAAGTGACAACAACTGACATTACTTCTTCATTCATCTTAAAAGCATAAAACACAAGTGCAAAGTTTTTATTTTCCTTATTTTTGATAGATATATCTTGAACTTTCCAGTGACACATTTCGTCGCCTTGAAGCCCCATGATAAGATTATACCAACCAAGTGTCATAAAAAATCTTCACCTATATACCCACTTCACTTCATTTTTAATGTTTTAATTTTCAAGAAAACACACCACAAACATTGAAAAGAAGCAGAAAAAAAAAAATTATAAACACAAACTCTGCTGTCAAAACTTTTTTACACTTCCAATATATCATTCTGTGTGTTGGGACTATAGATCCTGGTCTGGGTGTAGGCAAAGGCAAGCCAACACCAAACAGCCAGAACTTGGACTCAATTTTCTCTTCTTAATTTTATTTTACTTTTCTATTCGTCCTGGCAAGTTTTTTTTCTTCCAAACAGTTTACTCAATTTGCATTTACAGGGTAACAGGGTGGAAAGAATACCTCAAAAAAAAAAAAAAAAAAAAAGTTCAACTTAAATGAACATGAAAAAGTTTTGAGACACACAGTAACAACCGCAATCTCAACAAAAATATACTTCAACCTAAATGTTCAGTATGAATATTTTTTTTTTTCGTCCTTCAGTTTTTTTTTTTTTAATTTTTTTCTTTCTTACCCAAGAAGAGGTCGAGAAATTGCCTAGTTGTGTGGTTTGTCTCAATTGGTCAAGCTGTTTGTGTGTGTTTATGGTATATTTTTTTTCCTCGTTGACTGAGTGTGTATCCCAATCCCAATTCCAATCCAAAACCAAACAACCCGATGCCAATGTCTACCCTCCTCAAGAATTCCAAAGAAAAACCTCAAAAGTTAAACCAGATGGAAAAGTTTTTACCCTTATAGTCGTCGTTGACTGTGTTGACTGTTGAATGGATGGCTATCCAGAGTCTATTGCTGTTTTCCATGGAGTGTTCAAGAGTTGACACATAATACAGGAGCATAGTTCACAAAATAAAATTATAGAGTTGGCAGTAAAATAGGCAACAACCATTAGCATAACTTACACTCAGCGACCAAGGAGATATAAAAGTATGACCATTCAAAATAATAAGTGCACCATTATGTGGGGAATAGGATTGCCAGACATTGGCTCCTTGGAGTCTTTGGAAGATGTCAAGATTCATAAATTTGATGAAACTGGTATGTAATTTAGGAGTGAAGGTTATAATTTGGACAAAGTAAATATTTAGTCACTTTTTTCAATAATTTAGGGCAACAACATTATGTCATCACATATTGTTTCACTATAGTCTCCTTTAGAATTGATAAGAAATAACTTTCGCACTTGTATATGTGGGTGTGGCACTCAGATTGTAAGCTTCTCCAGTCGGCTAAGTCTTTATTCTGTCGCTTCTTTAATTTCGAAAGTCAAATCGGCTTCTAGCTGATATCGCCGGTTAAGGTCAGGTGTCTCCGTCGACTTCTGTGGTCTTTTGTTTAAGCCGATCTATTTTTTAAACTCAATCAAGAGTGACCATTAACATTTTTTGAAGTCGTATTCGAGGTATTGGCAGTTTGTATTGTTCCTCTACTACTACTTTGAAGTGCTGCTTGATAGTGATTTTAAATTTGGCACAACAGCTCAACTCATAGCCAAGATATTGTCACCACTTAAAAATTATTTTGTGGTTCTCATCAAGAAAATATCGTTGACTGTCTCACTTACTTCTTCATTATTACGGATTGACCTTAAGAAGTCATCTCATAGAGTCACTGATGTTCCAGAATTGTTTGATCGTCTTCCAAAAAGGTGATAATCAGTTTCGAAAAACAGCTTCCAGCTGATAGTTTTTTTTCTTCCACATTTCCCCAATTTTTGATAAAAAAAGAGTTTGCCATTGGGAAGAAAATTTAGATCAAGTTGTAATTGTTTCTTAGAACTGTAATTTGGACGCTCAGTGTATACTTCCTTTTGGAACGTACTCTACTTAAATGATCTTCGCAACAATTCATTCATTTACTAGATGATTAGACACAGTTGTTCAAAGGACATGCCTTTTTTTTCAATGGAAGTTTTTTTTTCTTCTACGACATGGGGTTGACTGAACCAAAATTGTCTCCGCGCAACAGCATTAAAAATAAAACTCAAAATCCTCTACCCTCTTCAAGAAAGTTTAAAAATTGGCTTTCAATTCTGGGTCGAGTTCCTTTTTATGATAATTTCAACACACTCTTTTGCTTGGTGTGTACAAAATAATTCAAAAAAGGGGATGACCATCCTTTAAAAGGGAGTAGTTTGCACCGGGAATATTATTGGGAGTTGTGTTTTTTTTTCTAAGGGGACTGAGAACTTTAAGTGCCCTAGTTAAGTTATGGTGACAAAAAAAGGAGACATAGAAGCAATAGGTATCTCCTTTTAATGTAAAAAAAAAAGAAAAAAAAACTGACTTAGGACTTAGGGTTGAGAGATTGTATATGTGTATTCGTGGCATATGTAACATGGTGTTTAAAAAGTTAACATCTCTATGTTAGGGAGAAAATGTTTGAGTGGGGCTTAGCTTTTATCCAGCAAAACTCAAAGTGTGGTCCTTGATGAAAGGATGAGATGAAGAAAGGTTCCAAAGGTGTAATGTAAAATGTAATGTAAAACATTTGTATATTTAGACTTTTTCTGACCAATAATGTATTGTTTTATTTCACTTAACTTTTTAAACAAAAAACTAACGTAAAGTGCCTTCAGTTGTTGTTTCTGTGGCTCATCGGTACATCATGGTAACTTTTTAACTTGAAATGATGAAAAGTCGTTTTAAAATATATAGTCTTGGTGCTATACGACTATTCTTGTCCAGTAGAACAGGGGTGTGGATCTAATGTCTGCAACCTTCCTTTTATAAATGCGAATAATAGTTTGATTTTTTGTTCAACCAATCACAATGTCAGTGTGTGCGTCGATTGTCAGGAGTACATACAAAATGTAGGGTAACATTTATCTCGAAAAAACATTGTTACCGAGGAGTAGCAGCCAACAAGCTATGTACAACGCCATAGTTCACCACCAATTTTAACTTAGGTCGAACGCCTATAAGTATACAACAAACTATATTAATTTTTAATATTTTACTGTTTTTATATCAACTGGGCCTCCCGAAGAAACTCACGGGCACCTGCTAGTTAATTATATAATTTTACTGCAGCGGGGAGTTGTTGCTTCGGATGGCAAGTTGCTGGCAAATTGTTTACCTTCATCCAAAATCTCAAACCATAAGAAAACTGTCATACACTAGAGCAAGTTCGTCCGACCCAGTCGTGCACTGTATTAATTTTATGAAAGCAGAAACCGACGCGACAGGCAATCCATTCCACATTCGTGTTGTACGGCTAAAGAAAGAATCCCTATATTTCACGGTACGTCCGAAATTGGGCTCAAGTGTAAACTGATGAGCGTTCCTAGCAAGACGAGTGTTACGGGGAAATGTTTAAGGGGTGGCACGCAGCTGGCTACCTCGAGTGAGCATTTTTTGTAAAAGAATCTGTAAAATAAGGAAAGACATGAAACATTTCGACGATGTTCAAGGGATGGAAATGTTTCCATAATGCTTCTCTCTCCTATCAATTTTAACGCTTTTTTCTGAACTCTGTCGAGCAGGTGAAGAAAAGTTTGAGAAGCACCTGCCCAGAGATGGGAGTTATACTCGAGTTTAGGGCGTATAAACGCCTTGTAAATTGTAGCCAGATCAGAAGGGGTGAAAAACTTCTTGCATCTATTAAGAAAGCCTAAGCATTCTTGGCAATCTCAAGTATATGATCATTCCAACGAAGATTGTCACTGATACACATACCGAGTACTGATAGCTTTTCGGCCTCCTCGATGCAAGTACCATTCATGGATAATGGCATAGGGGATATGTTTAGCTTCAACGACAAAAGACAGCATTGAGTTTTCGACGAACTAAACTCCACACGATTTCTGATACCCCAATTCACAATGCTTAAATCGGAGTTTAATGAGCTTATCATACGGTGTCGTTGTAATAACACGTCCGAAGGCGAAGGCCGTGAATTATTAAACGTATACGAAAAGCTGAGGGTTGAGTCGTCAGCAAAACAATTTAATGGATTAGAAGTCACAGACAAGAGATCATTTATAAAAATGAGAAAGAGAGTCGGAGACAAAACGGAACCCTGGGGCACACCAGCATTTATTTTGTGGAGATCAGACTTGAAACCGTCTAATACAACTTGTATTGATTGGTCCAGAAGATAGCTTCTAATCCAACGAATAAGAGTATCATCGATACCAAATGCACGCATTTTCGATAAAAGAGCTTCATGCCAAACTCTATCAAATGCCTTTGAAATATCAAGCGCAATAATCTTGCTTTCACCAAAGCGATGCAAAGATTTGTTCCACTGTTCGGTGAGATATGCCATCAGATCACCAGTGGAACGATTGCTGCGAAAGCCGTATTGCCGGTCATTTAAAAGCTCCCGATCTTCGAGATATTTCTTGAGCTGACGATTTATCAGCGTTTCCATGACCTTGGAAAGAAGGGACGTAAGTGCAATTGGTCGGTAGGAGGAGGGGGAGGAGGAGGGGGAGGAGGAGTTTACTTTCCTTGGAATGGGCTGAACAAATGCTGTTTTCCATCTACTAGGAAAGATTCCTGAACGATAGGAGCGAAGGAAAAGCTTACGCAGTGTTTTTGTCAGCGATGAAGAACACTTCTTCAGAAGAATAGGGGGTATACCATCCGGGCCAGCGGATTTGTGTATATCAAGATCTTGAAGTACTCTTGCTACTGTACGAGTGCGGACAAATATCTGTCCCATAGAAAAATTAACGTTCTCAAGTACAGGAGGGGCATTGTTGCTTGCAGGCAACGTAGAACTTGCAGCAAAATGAGCTGCGAACATATTCGACTTCTCTGAAGAGCTGGCAATAGGTTTATCGTCGATGAGCGTTGAAACTGATGATGACGTTGAGTTCTTGACGTTTTTTTACAAATGACCAGAAGTTTTTACTGCCTTTGGGACATTGCAGAATTTTTTGCCGTAACTTCTGGTCATGTAAAAATTTCGTTTTGTGTATAACGGAGTTTCTTCCGATTTTCCTCAGTTGGGTTGGCTTTATAGGATCGGAAGCTTACTTCTTTCAACCTGATAGCTTCTTTACACTCTTCGGTAAACCAAGACTTTTCTTTTGGTTTGATACATTTTGTTCTGTGAGGGACAAAAGTTCTTATTCCAAGAAAAATCACTTCTGTAATCATTTCAGCACTGGCATCAATGTCATTATCGAGGAAGCATAATGACCAGTTAAAGTTGCGAATGAAATTATTCAGACCGTCCCAGTTGGCTTTCTCGTATTGCCAAACGGTCCTAGTGGGAATTTTGTCTTTAACTGGATGGTTGGATATCGAGAAATTAGCTGAAATGACACAATGGTCCGAGGTGCCAAATGGAGAAGTAACTTTAATAGTATATTTATCAGGGTGGGAAGTAAGGAACAAGTCAAGAGTATGGGCGGAATGCCCATCAACAAGTAGGCTCATCGACAAGCTGGGTAAGATGGTTATACTCAGCAAAGATCTCGGTATACCTTCCTTCGAGTGTTGTCTATTGTTGAATATTGTTGAAAGACATGATCTATCTCAAAAGTTACTCACATTGGAAAATCCAAATATTTTTTAATTAGATTTCCCGATTTATTTAAAATTGATTCTGTTGGTATTTCCATAGGTATAGTTGTGAAAAACAACCTTATCAATCTGCTTGACCTGTCTACTAAACTTATCAATCAATTACACAATAATAATAGATTACAAAATTCTATAGTGAAAAAGTATATACATAATGTAGGTACCTATAGATTTGTAGTAATATGCTTTGCAAATAATGTAAAATTTTTCTGAGAAAGTATAAAAACACATTGAAGATGAAAGTGAGATGCAGTATACTAAAGTTTTTCAAACTAGTAAGTTTTAAAAAAAATGACATACATATCATAAACTAAATTGAATTCCTTTTTCAGTTAAAAAATTATAGTCTAAAAATGAAATACATATACCTACTTTTACTTGCTTGCAATTTTATCTATGTTTTTGCTAATACCGTACCAGTTGTTGACTTGGAAACGGCCATCGCATACATTATCGCTGATGTAATTCGGGAGGTCGAAAATAGAACCAGCAGTCTTGGATAATTTTTATTTCAATTCGATTATTATGGGTTTCTTAAAATAAAATACAATATTGCAAATTCATGTTTTTTATATGAAAATATAAATAAATAAAAATATTAACGAAAACTTAAAGAAAATGTTCATCCAATGACGAAAAAAGAAGAAAAAGAAGTTACATAGTTATTACAATTTGTGTTCACAAAGTGATTGTTTTATAATGCTGTTTAAATTTATATATTTGCAACAAAAGTCGCAAACTAATCCTGGGGTGGAATCGGCTAAGGTGATTTGTGATAAGTGATAGTCACAATCACCAAATTACGTCTGGCTAAGGTGATTGTCACATGTGACAATCACATTTTTCTGACTTTTTCTTGTGACACCTAAATAGCTGTCACTTGCATACAAAAATGATATTTACTTTTGAAGTTTAAAAATCAAGATGAACGTGTTTGTGCCAGTGCAGTTATTTTCAGGAGAATTTGAGTTGCAAGGGAATCATCATCCTTTTTGCATTTTTTGTTTTAGTTGTTAACTCGGGTGTTTGCCTCGAGCAACTCGGTTCCGAAATTGGTTCCGGCATTTCATTTTCGAATTCTAAAAATGAAAATATACAAACTATAAAAAAAAACAATTTTATTTGAACTAAAATATTTACCTTTTTCGTCGCAATTAAAGCTTGAAACCCCGATGATGCCACTCACGACAGCCTCAATGCCACCAGCTTGGACGATAGCTTCTTCGATCTTGTCCAACGGTGTTTCAACAAATGGACCACCACCAGCTTGATGAATTGATTTGCGATTGTTAATCAATTTTTTTTTTTGCGTGGTACTTCCGGACTGTCCAAATCTAGGTATTATTAAAAAAATGAAATAAAAAAGGGGTCTCAATTTCAATATTTTGTTTTCTCACCCTTTTCCACTCTGCCATTGTTTTCGATGGTGGCCCATTTTCGTTCAAAGAAGCTGTGAGCCTCTCCCACAGCATTATCTGGACCACTTTCGAATTTGCACTTTGTGCAGAAAAGGATTTGGCCAAATCTGGATGCTGCTCCATAAAAGCAGTCATTAAGTTGATTTGATTCTGATTCACTCCAATCCTATTAATAAAATGTACAAATAATCATATATTTTTGCTATTTGACACAAAAAATTACGTTTATACTTACATTTCATCCAAGTTTTAGTCTCTGCAGTTTTCTAAATATGTAGCTGGAGCCTGGCACTGACGCTGACATAAAACAAAATAATTTGCTTTTTCTGTCAAAGATCCATAATACAACTAAATACTAAACATTTTTATTTCGGTATCCTCATCTACGTCACGGACACAAATAGCCTTGCATTTTTGTATTTGTTTCGATCTGCGCTTTACGTGTCTCTACGTCACCGACACATGTCCAATTGCCCAATGGAAAATGACATAATGAAAATAACTAAACGTCATTGGCATTCTCTGAAAGTGCTGCCAAAGTACGTCAAAATTTCGGTGATCAGATTACGCAGACGAATAAATTTATTTTATCACATGTGATTGTCAGAAATGTGACAATCACAAATCAGATTAGCCGATTCCACCCCTGTTTTATTATCATTTTTGGGCATATCTAATTGACATCGACTACTTACTTACTTACTTACTTAAAGTGGCGCAGACAGTCCATTGTGGACCACAGCCAGTGGCCTCCAGTTGCGCACACCAAGTTGGTTGAGGTCGTTTTCCACTTGATCGGGCCACCTTAGATGGGGTCTTCCAGAACTGCGTCGGCCCTCCGGGTTGGAATTGAAGACTCGTCGGGCAGGAGAGTTTTCGTCCATACGCTCCACATGGCCCAGCCATCTAAGCCGCTGTATTTTCAGCTTCTTAACCAAGTCAATGTCTCTGTATATCCCGAACAGTTCGCCATAACTAGACAGTGAAAAGTGACATTACTTCTCACCTTAACAGGAGCTCAAGATAATAAGCCTGATCGGAACTAAGACCTTATGTTGAGATCTGTATGAAATATGAAGTAAAATTGCTTTGCTAGCTTGGACTTATTACAATAACTTCTTATGCAGGCTTTATCGAAACCTGGATTTTGCATATGGTTGATTTAATTTTAATATGTCTCATCTGGAACCGAAATGCTTCACTAGAATTTTGTAAAAAATAAATTTTAATTTGTTTAATTCATTTTTGAAAAATCGTCAAAACTTACATTTTTGTGATAAGAGTCTACGAAGGCCTTATCGAAACTATCCGTTTATTTTCTTAGTATAGCAAATAATTTTACATAAATACATAGAGGAGGGGATGGGGGATTTAGTGTCAACAGAGAAAGTTTTGTAAAATAATTTAGGAAAAATATGACAAGGAAAATGGAAGTTTGCTAATGTTCTTCTTGGATTAAACTAAGAAAAAGAACGAGGATTAGAAATGCACTTGTTTATGTTAAATAAACTAATACGTTTATCTATGCACTAAAGTAAGTTACCAATACAAATGATGTTTCAACAAAGTCATCACACAAGTTTCAAAAGAATAATTTCTAACGTTACACTTTTTTTTTTTTTTTTTTTTTTGTACATGAATGTATGTGCGACAATTTTCTGCTTCTTCTGTCTGAGGTGTAACTCATTGCTACACATTCTACACTAAAGCCGAAATTCCTCCTTTTATCCTGAAGATACGCTTCAAACGAACATCTGTCATTCAAAAACAAATTAAAGGAAATTTCATTAAGTTCTTTGGAATTTTAAACTATTTTCCACTTCCGTGTGAAAAGAGGTGACATTGCTTCGTCATCGCCTACCATCCTAAGGTCCTTTAGCTAGAACCCAAGAGATCTGTGTATAAACGCCCACCGCTAACGCTATACATACTGCCTTAAGAATTATCCCTCTGAGCCATGGTTAATAGCCCAGTGCCCGTAAATTTGCCTGCGATTCGTCGTCACCCATCGTCCTTCCAACGATCACGTCGACAACGACGACGAAGCCTTGACGTTAGAAGAATTCAAGTGGATGCACAGGGCATCAAGGTAGAAAAAGAAGAAGAATACAAAAAAGAAAGAAAAAACAAAAACAATGATAAATAGAGGATGTATCAAAATGAGTAGGTTATACTGTTGTATGTGTATCTGCAAAATGCACAAGCATCACATATCCCAAAATTTGTTTTTTTTTTTTGTTATTGTTTTTGTTTTAGTTTTCTAACTTAAATTTTAGTTTTTATCTCTAGCAGCAGAAAACGAAGAATTTCTATTCAAAACGAGGAAGAACCCTTCGCCTTCCTCAGGAACAACTACAATATACTCGTCTTGCAAATATGTCTTTCTTTCCTCCTAGTTCTGCTGATGCTGATGCTTTCTCTAGATCTGGATGCTTGTTTCAGTTATTTTTGTACTTTTTTTTTGTCCTTGTTTGCGATTGCCTTTGCATTTTTCAGCCATACGCTGCCAGCATAGCGAGCGCAGCGCGGTGTTTTTCTTTGAAAAACAAGAAATACAAGATACAAGATGAAAAATACTAATACAGGACTAAAATGCCCCAGGATACGCAAACAAATGCAGTAGACTGCATTATTACTAACACGCTTCAGTGGTGTAACTCGCACATTAGGATGAAGCGATAGGAAGGTGTTTAATACTTCAAGCATTACGCTTCGCAAGTTGCAATTTTCAGAACCTTATTTTGCCTCTTGGTCCTTTTGTTTTTTTTTTTAAGGGGGGGGGGTAGCTTGGTAAGGGTATTCCATATTTTACTCCACCCTCATCATGACAGTGCCAAGAGAGTAGAGAGGGTGAAGAACATTAAGTCAAGTAGTTAACGTTTAAAAAAAAATACTAAAAAATAATCCTTGGAAGCACTACTTGCAGCGGAAATATTTCAAATTTGTGTGGCAGAAGTGTCACTTTGGTGGCAATGCACGTGGTAGCCAGTGTTGGCAAGTAAGTTACACGAAGTAAGTTACTCGTTTAGTTACGCGTAAGTAATATGAATTAGTTACGCCCAATATTTGGCGTAACCAATGTAACTAATGTAACTAAATGTAACTAACTGTAACTAAATAAAACTAAATCTAACTTAATAAAAAAAAAGTCACATTTCATCCTGAATCCCAATCGACTATTGACAAAATTCTTTTATAAGCAAGTTCAACGGCAACCTGGCAAGGAATACATATTGAAATTACTATGTTCCTGATGAAAAGGAAATGTAATAAAATATTATATTCTTGGAGCATACAATAAATTTTTATTTACATTTGAAGTTTTCCCTTCTTTCTTGAGACTCCTGGACATTTCTTTGTTTATTGTGATTTATTTTTGTATGGTTAATTCAGATTTAATCTCAGATTTGGTCTCAAATTTCAGATTTAGCTCGCCCAAAGGAAATCAAACGAGATCTATTTTGTTTTATTATTTTGAAATTTTTTTTTGCAGAAATATAGTAATTTAAAAATGTATTCCTTGCTACGTTGGCGTTGCCACAGCTGGCAGCTGGCCCAGCTTTGCCCTAAAACAGTGTAGTCAATCGTCATTCGATCGGGTTTGTGGACGGAACTTCTAAATTTCAATTTAACATAAAATGTGAGTTTTTGTATTTGAAAAATTCTATTAGTTATAGTCAGTTACATTTAGTTACAATAAGTTACATTAGTTACATTAGTTACATAAGTTACATTAGTTACGTGTAACTAATTAAAATTTCAAAGTTACGCGTAACTATCCAACACTGGTGGTAGCGCACGTCAAGATGAAGTGATGCTTGGAAGTTGTTGTCATTCAAACTTAGATGGGAGTTTAAATTTTTTTCTCAAACTCGTACCATACTGCGTTGCGTCGCCCTCTCGTCATCCGTGTGATGGCATAAAATGTGCAGCATATTTAAGACTCTGTTTCACTTCATATATCTGTTCCTAATGTAACATTTCCATACATATAGTGTACAGTTACATGTTTCGTGCAATGCTCGTTGTTATGGCAAAAAGATAAACTCCTTCAGCTCAAGAGATACGGATATGATATAAGCGACTTATGAGTATGTTGTTTCCCTCATTTTTAATCTCTGTGCAGCCATCTTTAAAATTTGTTTTCTATATTTTTTGGAGCATGAATGCATTAAAAAACGTAAAAAATACTAGCATAAGGTGTAATCAAATTTGACCTTGCAGAGTTTTAACTCATATAACAGACACACCTATGAAAAAAAAAACGGCCGGTACTGTAACCGCACACCATAAGTCTATTTGCAGATGATTTTTATGTCTTAATTGAGGCACTATCTTACCAAATTATCAAGGTTTCTATGATTTGATATGATAACCAAAGGTTTCTATGATCCTTTGTGGGCTTCGACCTGTTTGCAAAAAAAAATTATAGAGCTGCAGTTTGGAGGCCAAACGAAGCCATAAGGCAAGTTCAAAAATAAAAGTAAGTATACTTATACAAATTTCGTCGGAAGCCACTCTGGTGGTGCTGATTTGCTGTCCTTGCTGCAATTTAATCGGAACAGTCTTAAATTGGCCGTCTGCCTTCTGTGCTAGAAACACATCTCCATTGCCAGGTATATATAGTATAAAGGAGTATGGTGTGTTCATATCGGAGAGGTTTTTTAGGAATGACTGTGTCTTTTTGTTGTATTGTTTTGTCAAAGCTCCTGGAAGATGGGTTGACAATAGCCAGCTGACGAAGTCTTTTTGCAGCTCCCAATTCATGGTTTTTATACACCGAAATTGGAAACAGTCGTTTTCGCTGCTTTTTTTTAAAGTTATATTTGTGCAACAGTTATGTACCATCTTACCAAACGAGCACTTCGATTAAATATTCCAAGTCGTTAGTTTTATTTTTCTTCTTGGCCAATAATTATTCTTGGCTCTTTGAATGTGTCCCTTAGGCACGGATTCATCTTTTTCAGCAAAGTAATTTAACGAAATTCTACGTTCATTGTAATTTTTTGAGTCTTACAGGTAAATTTGTTGCCCTATCCTCAACCTAGTACGATACTTTATTAGAAGCTTATTGTTCAAAATAGTCAAATTTTTGACGTGATAACGTCTAATAAATCGGTTTGGAATATATGGGCAGCACGCACGGAAAAATGTCACAGTCACAGTCACAGTCACAGTCACGTTACCTAGCTGCTTTCATAGCCTAGAGAGTCGATAAAGTGGGAGGGGAGGGTGTTGGGTGGTTGATTGGTTGTGGTGGGAGATTGTGTGGGCCAGGCGGGGGGGGGGGGGGGGGGGGGTAGTGTCAGGAAGAGGAATTGTCAAAAATGGTGGGTGGTTGTAGCTGCTTTGGGTGGTGAGTTAAATATTGTCAAAGTTAATTGGTGGTTCCTTGGTGGCTGTAGGTGGGATGGGTGTTTGGTGTTGGGGGGATTTGGTATGGTTGGGGAAGGGGGATGAATTGTCAAATATGGTGGGTGGTTGGTTGGCGGTTGTCGGTGGGTTGATTGGTTGGCAGTTTTTGTGGTGAGGATGGTTGATTTGATGGGGTACGATGAAAAACTTGTCAAAAAGGTGGTGGCAGGTGGGGTAGGTGGTTGGATTTGGTGGATTTGGTGTTGGGAGGGGGTTAGGGAAAAATAATTGTCAAAAATGGTTGGTGGTTAGTTGATGGCTGTAAGTGTGATGATTGGTTGGCGGTGTTGGGTGAGTGGCAAGTTGTTTTAGGTGTAATGGGTGGTTGGATATGGGTTGAGGGTGTAGTGAAGGGAATTTTCAAAATAAGTTGTACTGGGGAGGGGGTGGGGGTGAGGAAAAAATTGTCAAAAATGGTGGGTGAGTTGCAGGTAGTTGTAAGTGGAGTAGGTGGTTGAATTTGGTGCATGGGGGAATTTTCAACTGTCAAATTGTTAATTGTAGGTGGTGTGGGTGATTGGTAGTGGTTAAGGAGGGGGAATTTACTGTGTGGAGGAGGAAAAAATGTTTAAAAATGGTGGGCGGATGGTGTTCAAGGAGTGAAAAAAATTAAAAAATGGTGGGATGTTGTAGGTAGGTTGGGTGGTTGGTGGTTGGAGAGATAACTATACACGCGAAATGTTTTGTGAACTGGTTATCACGTAAAATTATCGTCCGTAAACTGACTTTACAGACAACCATGTTTTTTTGTTTGAAAAGTAGGTATACCATCTAAAAATATCATTTGATGGATATTAAGTACGACAAGACCCCAGGACTATTCAAATTTCAGTTTGTATTTCTAGCGTGGTCATCGGTGTCCTTTAATAAGAATTGTCTCTTTTTTTTTGGAACTTTTAAGATGTTTAAGGAAATTTTTTTGCCAGAGGCTCAAGAAGATACCCGTGATCTTCTGTTATGATTTATATTGACAGCAATTAGAACCAGGTTCAGGATCTGTAGCTAAGTGTCACTGAGCTTAGCTTAGTTCTATTTTCCTTAATTGTTTTTAATTCTCAATTTGAAAATTTTTGGGAAGAAGTATTTTGTCCACATCGCCCCTACGTAATTTGTGATTTTTTTTACTAACGTGTACTTACTTCAACAACACAAAGTTTCAGAGCCAAAAATAATAATATTCGTTAAAAATATTTGTGTCTGTTAAATTTGTATTTCCTGAGAACACCACGTTTTGTATACTTTACTTGGACATTATTCGCACGAATAATTTTCCAATTACGCTAATAAACAGTTGTGACAGACAATTCACCCACATATGAGAGGGTCCTCCTAAGAAATGTTTCAAAAAAAGCCTCACAACAGAAGATATCCTTTCATTCCAAAGAAAAAAATCTCTCCCTACTATACACATAAAAAGGTCAATTTTACATTGTCGTTTGGAAGACAGTGTAGGCATAAATTGTGTTCCATATAAATGAAGGTATAGGCATTTTCCTTTGTGTGGGCTCTTGTTTTATATTTCATTCACATATTCTTTTTAAGAAGAAGAAACAAGTTAATCCTAACACAATACCAAAAAAATCACAAGTTTACAACATCCTTTTTAATGGTCTATACTGAAAGTATATAGACATCCTTGAAGTTCTGAAATTCGCTTAAGCTATTTCCATCTCTTAGAATATCAATTTCTTTATTAAATTCTTCAAGAATTTTGTCTTTGGTAGTAACTTTTTTTTTTGCTTTGATTTTTCTTTCTTTTTTTTTGTGGTAAGGAGATACACAAACATCAATATCTACACAGCAAAGATTCGAAGAACTTGACACAGAATACACAAATACAAAGGAGCAAATCCCAATACATTTTATGCTTTAAAACTCAGCTGTAGTCAGTATTTTCAAAATGTTTGTTCTGAACTACAGGCAATTTGCTGATTAAAATTTAGAAGTTGAATTCGTCCGAAATCATGTCGAAAACAATTTAAAAGAAGAATAATTGTCGCCATTTAGAATAAATTTAACCACCACCGTTCTTGGTTGGTTGTCAGATATACCATGATCTAGAGTTCTTAGATTTTTGTTTGCTACAACTTCACTAAGTGACCTATTAACGTGCCAAAAGATAGTTAATTTCCACAAAAGCCATACCTATCTTTGTCACGCTAAATATCACAGCCACTTAACCAAGGATATTGTCAGTGCAAATAATAATTCACATGTTGAATATATCTCCCTTTTCGTGTCAGGACAATTCTGCTATCTACCCTTCTATGGGATATAAAAGTGGAAAAGCTGCAATCAAATTACATAACATGGTATAATGATATGCTAGGTGAAACAGTATGACATGTAATAATATACTTTTTTTTATCATTTAAAGCTGGTGACAAAATTATACACATTAACTCATCAACAACGTTTGTAATTAATTTATATGAAGCACGATAAAATGATGGCAAAAAGGGAAGCAAACTTTTTTACGTTTTGGCAAGCTAAAGTTGTGATTTATGGAACGGAATAAAATAACATACAAAAAAAGAATAAGAAAATAAAATACTGAAAGTTACTGACAGTGGTATTGGTGACAAAAATTATAGATTGCTTGGTTCTGGACTGTATGTTTAAACGATATTTTAAGAATAGATTAGCCGTTAAAAAAGCCACTACTACACAATAGGAGGTAGGACATTGAATTATATTACTGTAATTTCAGATGTTGTGTATCGTGTACGCCATCACAAGCCCACAACCAATACTACTACTCCACTTCTTCCTTGTCCTACATCGCAAGGTATGAGAAAGGTTACCACATTTTTTTTGGGTCTGGGATTCAACTAGAATTTTAAGACCCGATATTTTTCCCTGTTTCATAAGTGTTAAGGCACCCCTCTAAGACAGATGACTGGGTCTATTAGCGGGAGGATTCTATTTGAATTACTGTTTCGCTATGATATCGCCTACTTTCATTAGTATCTATATTATCCAACGCCATTTCCGTTGAAAGATGCCTACGTCCGCAAGTTTGGCAGACTAGTCCTATTTTACTGTTCAATATTCCACATGCCATATTTCGTCAAGCAAAAAGATTGTTTTGTTGAATTTAAAGAACTTTTTGATCTTGTTCTTGATTCATTATTGTTGAAGTCCCAACTTTATTTATTACACAAAGGTAACATGTTCATTCCTGGTAGAACTGTCACTACACCAGAATCAAATTTGCTTCTTTCTTCTATTAATAGAATTATAACCAAAGGATTCCCATCCAGGTGTAGGTAAACATTTCTTTAAATCAGAACTGTTTGCTTAATTTGAAAAGGAACCCGGATTTTAACTTTCGTTCGAATTTTACATAAAGCGACTCTATCTGTGGCAGCGTACCTACTCTTTTTATAGATTGATGGAAATGTCATTCAATTTTTCCACTCTAGTTCCAGTGAATAAAGTCAAAATAGCTGAATATATTGAAGCTATATGGAAAGGACATTTTTCTGAGTATTTAATTTAAATAAAAAAATTCAATCAATCTCCATAAAAGCAAAACTTCAAAACATCAAATACATCATCCATCACCATCATTCTCATTTTCAAGCTTTTGGATAAAATGCATCCTTCTCAGCTTAACTTCATTCTGATGCTCATAACTACTCTGTACTGTAACCTTAACTAAACTTACCTACACACTCTCACACACACACATGCCATCGTGTTTGACAGATGATATCGTGTAGCACGTATCAATTGAGCTCACTTTTTGACACCTTAATACGCGACCAGTCATCATGTTGACACAATGTTGGTTGACATTATTTCGTTCCACTTAACATCATTATAATCTGCAACCCTTAACCGCATTTGTCTAGTCATATTAATATTTGTATAGGTATGTCGTGTAGTACGCCATGTTTGAAACAAACTTGCAGCTAATCTCTCTCTGCACATTGACATAGCATGGCATATGGGAGCTCAATACATCTATACACATATACATATATGTTCTTACATGATGTTGTATATATATAGGAAGGATGAGGAAAGAATCGCTAGGAGTGTTAAACTGACGTCGTCGTAGTTGCCGGCAGAATTGACATAAAACAGACAATTCCAAGACGACAAAAACGAACCCACTGCAGTCTAAGAAACTTTGTCATCCACCCACAAATCATCCTTGAGTTTGCACTTCCATCGCCACCGCTGACGATGACTCCGACGCCTCCACAACGTTTACCGCGCCATCGCATCATTCCGATACAACACCCATATATAGCCATGCAGAGGTTCTCCCATAAAGCATCAATCCCAATTTTACGATAAAAAAGCGAGACTTCAAAGATGATGTAGATGACATATTTCGCTTATAGAGGGCGGTAGTTGGAAGGCTTTTTTGAAGAATAAACCATGTGGGACCCGAGAAGAAAAAAAAAATGATACTACGATTGTTTGTTGTTGTTAAAAGAGCACACACACAGTAACAATAACAACTTTTATGACCAACGAACCAAAACAAAAGTAGTAAAAGTCGAAAGCGAGAAGCATGAAGGGAGAACATGTCAAAGGACTAGTCAGAAAAAAAAAGATTGGAAAAAACTTCGAACTTGAATGATACAACATGCCTTCGCACTTGAATCTGTTTTACGATAGCAATAAATATCACGAGGAGCTTAGTATTTGTGAAAATGAGCCGAAATGACATACCAATATAAAAGATACAAAAAAACAACACATAAAAGTAATAAAATAAAAATATCTTAGTCATGAATAATAATTCCTAAGTCTGATCGTTAAATTGGGCTTAAAATGTTCAAAAATATAAATTCTCAACTGAAATCAAATGAAGTAATTGATTAAAAAAATTAAAATTGGGTTGAATTGTTGGTTTACTATTGGACTTGACACAAAACTGCAGTTCTAATGCAGCATACCGTCCCCAAGAGGTTTGAAATTCTTAAAATAAAAACATAACTATATTAGATGTCACTTAACAATTGATATCTTAACCATTCCAGTCGTCTTTGAGTCATAAATTTGTAATTTAATACGAACCAGGCAAGACTTTTACAAGATTTCCCAAACAATTTATCACAAATTCATTCCAACTGAAATTGAGTCTTCCTCTACTCTGGCGCCATCTATTGGGTACCAAATATGTTAGTCAAATATTATTGCCTTTAATTTTATTGTGTACTGTGAATGATTCCCAAATCGTTCTAAATAAGAATTTTTGAAAAGCGATCACAATACTCTATAAACTATAGTATTCTTAATAAGCGGGACGTTAGCTGCGCCATCTATGGACGAAGTTCACAAACATTTGCAGAGTTAGGAGTGGTTTTTGTCTAGATTGCTATGGAAACCAAAAACCATTGCATATATAAACTATAGTACTACCACTTGAGGTGCGCCATCTATCGACGAAAAACTAAGCTCTAGAATACCATGGGAAGCAACAACAATAATTAAAATGGTGGAAATTCTAGAGCTTAGTTTTTCGTCGATAGATGGCGCACCTCAAGTGCAATGCCAAAAACAACAATAGAAGCCATTTGATGCAAGGTAGATAAGACAACTAGCGCCGCCATTGACGAAGTTCACAAACAGAAAAACATGTTTTATGAAATTACTCTAAAATATATTTACAATGATAATGCCTTCTAGCAAGAACTAAGAAAAATGATTCGGAGCGAAAGTAGTGTCAAAATCGTTCCAGCGTTTTCGGAGATTATCTGGAACAAGCAGAGAGACAAATATTTTTTTTTTTGTGAAGACCATATACAAACTTTCACATGCATTCAGTAAAATACAGTTATTGTGACAAGACGAACAGTCACTTAAATTGTATATCTGTTGTGTTTTGATAATAAAAATTTATTGCGCTTTCCGCATGTCATGGACGAAAATTTGACGGCTAGCGGTAATTATCTTACAAAAAAAATGTGCTGAATTTTGCAATCATCACAAAGTAAAAACTCATTACAACTAGTAATTCTCTAAACCATGACAAGTAATGCAATCATTTATGTTTTGTTTTGACAGATAATTCCGTACACTGCTGTCCATTTTTAGTAACGTGTTAACTTGACAGAAGGGAACATTTTTTTAGTTCTGACACTAGAGCTAGTTCTGAATTTTCTCAAAGTGGTAGACAATAACTGACATTTTGTCACAATTTTAACAAAAATTTTAGAGAAAAAATATAAAAGCTAGGCTTTCCTTATACGTTGCAACGTTTCCACATCCGCTTGATTTTTCAAAATCTTTTGATTGTTGCGTGTCTCAAGATTTATGTTAACAAGCTCAAATTAGAGTCCCTGATACATTTTCCTAAGAGACGTTTGTCTGTAAACTCTACTGTCCTCTGTTGACCAATTGTAAGTGATATTCCTCAGGGGAATATCTTGGGTTCATTTCTTTTTTTGTTTGTTTATCTTTTCATTTCAGAACCATGCATTATTTAAGTCGCCGAAGATGTATTGTATCGTATCGTTTACATGGGCTTACCGTTATAACTAGGGACTATTATGTACTCAATCCTCCAAAAACCAAGGGAAAAAATCACCAAGACTATTTTTTTTTTAAATTCATAATGGCCTCTCCACTTAACGGTACCTCAGTAAAACGTCACGTCTTAGTGTAACAGTCTCTTTGATAATGCAAAACATAAGTATTTAGGATCACCCATCCAATAAATTGTTGCTTTTTTTTTAATTCCTATGCCCATGTTCTTCCACAGAGTAAAATGTACATAATATACTTAGCTTAACCAAGAAGCGCGAAAAGACAACGAATAGAAAACACAAAAAAAAAATTAAGGCGCATTTTGCTATCCCCTCGTCATAAGGATATAAAATCGCTTGATGACACTGCATTCAACCAGAAAGCACTCAGCTACAAACATCATTGCTCTTTGGATCTACACTACGACTACGACCGCCATCAATGTCGCTTCCATCTTCCTTGTCATCGTCATCATTGTTGTCAGTGTCGTAAAAAAAAAAAAAAAAAATAAAGGGTGGACAAAATATTGGAAGCTGCAGATCTGCCAGGACGAAAAAAAACCTTAAAAAATAAAAATAAAAGTTACAACAAAATATGAAACTAAACAATCCTTATTCCATTGTTTTTTTTTTGTTACTCTTCTGTCTTCGTCCTTTCTTGATGCTTTCTTATCCTTAAAATGCTGTAATTTTTTTCCTTTTTTGTGGTTTTCACTTTTCTTTTATACCCTTTTACATAATATACTTTTCTAGGATGAAAGGCTATAAACGAAGAAGTCTTTTACTATTTCTCAAGAAAGAAAATGTTTATTCGCCATAAAAGAAGGCGCACCTATCTACATTCTTGAAGGGATTAAAAGGACGAACGGGTATAAAAATGGATAGACTTTAACAATGTTGGCTTACCCATTGAAACACTTGTGGTGTCCTTAATATTCCAAATAAAAAAAAAAAAAAAATATAGCAAAAGACAAACACCCGAATACAAATCAGGTGTCTTAGCAGAGCAAGAGCAATACCATCAACCCACAAAGTGCACCTCTTAATTACGTGCCGCAACACACATCACTGATGCTGGTGGAGCTATAAAAATGTGCATCAAGGATCTATAAGATGCAATGTAAGTCTCAACGTATTGGGCGATCTGCAATGAACTTAAAACGTTTCAGGTTTCACCATAACAAATCTTTGCTTTTGAATTTCTCATGATCGAAATTTATAGCTTTTTGTAAGTCAACAGACAGGCTACATAACACAAGATACAATGGGAGAAAGGACACCGCTGATGTTGGGTGTGAGGATGTCGAAATTGAAATAGGTTTCTCCTTTTGTTATCCGTATCCTTTTTTACGACTCTGGTTTCAGGGGTTGGGGGTCAATATGTTGGTCATTATTATTTAGTGGATAATATCTTTAAAAATTGTTTTGTGTATAGAATATTCTTCGTTTTTATGGGGGGTAAAAGAATGCCAATACGAAATTATTTTTGAATCGTGTAAACCAAGAACGCATACAATTTTTTACGAGTTTGAAAATGAAATTTTGATGCGAAATTTAGATTGACAAAATTTTATAAAGTATAGATAGTTTGAACGATACCAACATTATTACTTGTTTACATGTTTTTTAGGGTTTTCGAACCATCATAATTTGAAAATGGATTCCTAGTTTCGAATTGCGTATTATTATCATAAAGTATGGAAACTTCCAAATTAATTTAATCCTTTTATATTCGTCATCAAAAAGATCATTCCTAAAAGTTATTTCTCATAAAAATTCCTCGAGCTTGGAAGGCGTCAAAAGATTAATGTATTTAAGTTACAAAAGCAAAACACTTGCATTTCTTGAAAACGACTGTGTCTAACGGTCTTAACATTTATTAAAATCCTTGAATTTGACAAATTTACAAATTCCAGAATTTTTTTCATCAATTCAACCGAATTTGAACAATGTTGAATGAAGAATACTCTAAACAATTTCTTGAAACTATAATTCTGTGTTTTTAGAATTAACTCCTTAAGAAACGACTCCTGGGAGTGGTATTTAGTTTTCAAAAAACAGGGTAAAATTTCATTAGAAGAGCGCAAGCAAAAAGTGAATTGAGTGCTGGTTGGTGTTAGTGTTGGCAGCATAGGAAGAGAACACTAAACAATGCGTATTTTAGTATGTTTATAACTATGTGGGAAGGGTCAAGGCTAAATAAAGGCTAAAATAAATAACACGAGCAAGTTGAAAATAGGTGTATTTGGAAAGTAATATCCAGTCTCGCAACGGAGTTGATGTCCCTTGCGTTGAAAAGGAAATGATGACAAAAAATAATCGGAAGAACTCAGACAATTCAAAAATTATTTCCCTGCTTATCTTGTACGATAAAAACAACTATACCAACTAAATTTACTCCTTTCAACCGATATAAAATACTTATTTTCAAAGTATTTTATGTTATCACATTTTTAGATCTGCTTTTCCATTAAAGTCTTACGGTCAAGTCACAAAAATTAAACACTCTTTTCCTGCAACTGTTCGATTTCAAAACCATTTCTGCTGACAACCCAATTGTTGTTCTTAAATCGACAAAAAATAAAATCAGTTTTAACGTTTTTGACACAATCTCAAGAACTTCTCCACAAAGTACCCATTACATGCACGATGATGTGTAAAATTTTATGTTCCAATTTCCGTCTGGAAAATATCAACCTACTCTTTCTATGCCAAATAAAAAAAATTAAACGACTTCCAGTAAAAACACCCAATAATTGGTGCATTACGAGCATTAGGTTAAAACTTGGAAATTTCCGACAGCCCAGCAGATTCAACTTTTGATAAAAAAAAAAGTATATTCTTAAGTTGATTATATCCTTTTAGCAAATAAGAAATCTTGTGTGTCCTGATTCTGGGCGATTATTAGATCAGATATAAGCATTAGTAGAATATTTCTTACTTTTTAACATGCAGGGTTTTTTTTTTTTTTTTTTTTGAAAATGGCTGCAATGTTCCTACTTTCATTTTAAAATCCATAAGGATGGTCAAGAGAAAAAAATGTTCACAGCTACCACGGCCAACACAATGACCATCACACGTTTGTGCAAAGGAAATCCTTTTTGGCTACAAAATGTCCGGGGTAAACAATGTTTATCGCGTAATCTTATACGAACTGCCGAAGTGGATGGCGCCATAAAGGTTTTTTTTTCTTCACATTTTCTTGTCGCCTCAAAATGGTGTCGTAGACGATGATGATGGTAGTGCAGAGGTATCCATTAAAAAGTTTACATTTTTTTTTTATAGCGAAGACGTATTTGAAAGTAGTGCTGGTTTCTGATGAAAAAAAAAAAACTAACCAAATAAGAGTATGCACTTAACTTTACTTCGGACTTAGGTATCAAGGAGACAACAGACAAGTGGATTCTTGTGTTAAAAAAAAAGAGAAAGGCGTCGAAAACATCTTAGCGCAAGGATGTTATTTTCTAATTTATGTAGTTGCAGTATGAAATTTCATAGTTCTTCGAAATAAACGACTCTAGACTCTTCCAATTTTTTTTTTAAATGCTTGGATCATATTTCAAAGATTTTTCAAGGTTTTTCAAGATGATATTTATTTTGCATATAAATAATTAAAAATATGTGTGTTTCCATTTGTAGGATTTAACGAACGTTATTGTAAACACCGACTTTGAATGTGTAACGAAGTTACACCTTTTTTCCTTCTGCCTGATCACCACGACGGATTCCTACAACACCCTATGCATAGAATCACCATCAAGTGACGTAACGTAATAACCACCGGCGCGGCGTCGATCGTCACGATGATTTCCTACGATAATCTATGGGCATGAGATCCCCATCACGTGGCGCAATACCCACCCTTGCATTCTACTGAGGCAATTCCGACTACCCCTCCACCCCTCACCGCTAATTTGGACTGCCGTCCACTTCCGAGTACCTAAACCAGAAGTCTAGTCAAATACATTCATCATGCAAAAAGTTTTACACATTCGAAGGATTTTTCACTTTTGATATTATAGTTCACATTTTCTTTTCTTAGAAAGATTCCATAAGTAGAAGAACAGTTTGTATGGGAAATCAAACTAGACATCCCATAAGAAGAAGATTCTGTTTCAAATAGAGTACAGGGAATAGAGATATCAACTTAAGTGAAGTTACGCTGCGGAGAATACTAACAGAAACCTCACCGCTTTTTGTAGTAAAGGGGTTAGGCCATCCGTTTATTGTCATAGAGGCTTTTGTCGTCAAGAGCTTCTTTTAGGATTCTCTACAGACCATTCGTTTATTGTCGTGGAGGAAACTCTGCAGACCAAATTAGTGGGGACTGTTTATTGTCGTGGGGCGCTTCCTTTTTTGGAATTTCTACCATCGTTTATTGTCGTGGGATTGCTGCATCTGTAAGCTTTACCAAAGACCACCGTTTACTGTCGTGGAGGAAACTCTACAGACCATAGATATTAAGATATTATACGCATTGAATTGTTTACTTAAATAATTAAAAATATAGAACTCTTATCTTAAGTTTATTGCTAAGAATATGAAAAATCTGTTAAGAAAAATTCCGAAAAATATTGTTGTTCCGGAGTTCGACACTCTTCAACCCTGAGTTTTCGCTTTCTTTTGGGAACGACCCTGAACATCCATGAGCTAACCTCAGCCTAAGTACAAAAAAGCATCACAAACTACAGTCAATTAATATCACTCGAGATATATTTAAAGGCGTTAACAATGTTGCATACCATTAGGAGTTTAAATCAAGGCGTTCATTATTAGTGCAGTACTTTGACTTTGACATATCTCTCGGGAACAACTTTTCGAGATAAAAGGGGCAGTATTTTCCTGTGTTCCTGGGAATGCCTTAAATTTCATTATAATCGGTTGAGTAATTAAGACGTGAAAGCCTTACAAAGAAACATACAAACTCTCATGCTCTTTTATAATATTAGCAAGGAAAGAAAATGTGAGGAAGGATTGGTTTGATCCAAAAAAAAAATTTATAGGTCGAAAATTTTTGACTGACAAATAATTTACAATTCATAAAAATTTTGCAAAGCATGGCCAATTTGTATTGCTGTTATCCTTCAGAAGGGAAGATTTTACGAATTCAAAGAGATTCCCAGCTTCTAATCCGTACATCATTAAATTTTAAAGTTTACTAATTAAAAGTTTCTGAATTGTCTAACACATTTTAAAGTTTCGATTTTCAAAGCTAACTTTTACTTAAATTCTTGGAATTGGAATGTTCCATGTTTCTTATTTTTTTGTTTTGAAAAGGCCTTTTTCCTGTGAACAAAGCCCTGATATCCTACTTCTTCAAAGTGTATTGTGTATGATACGTCAAAGCGAAGAATCTCCACAAACAAAAAAGGATACATTCTCTGAAAAAAAAACAGGACGACTCTGAGAAATCGATTATCCTTTATTCGTGGAACAATTCATGTACCCTCAAAGAGCGATAGAAAGGTAAACACACTCTTGCAAGTCGATGTTGAAAAAAAAGAACAGTTATCCTCTGACTTCATTTACCAAATTGAATAGAAAACATCAAGACTTCTCTCATTGGGGTTTTCATGCACAGCCAACTTACAACGAGGGCCATTACTCTCGACTCTTGTATTCTTTGATGGGAATAAGGACATTCTTGGGTGCATCCATCAGCAAACTTTAAAAAGAATTAAATGTAGGATTGGGGCGTAGGTACTTGCTCCGATTTAGAGCTTGCAACACGTTTGATAAAAAGAAGTCCTGGGTGCAAGCAAATAAAACAACGCCATGGAGTTATTGCCAGATTTCTACGAAATTTCATCAAAATCGTGGTAGTCGATTTAGAGAAACATTTAAATAGTTGAGTGGTAGGTGTTCATCATTTATGCTTAAACAGAACAACAAAATCAACATTATTTTTTGACTTCGGTGTCACTTACATCTAGATTTTTGTTCGAATCTACTACTAGTCCTTAGAACGTTAATCGCAAACAAAAAAGAACCCAACTGACAAACAACGAAAGATTCGGGGAGACAGCAAGCTTTGTTCATTATTCGAAGTGCATTGGACTTTTATTCCCGGTTCCCGGTTCGTTTTCATTTTGAATTCTATAAGTTTTACAGCGACTTATGAAGAAGTACATACATATATCCTACAAAACCCAAGATTATGTAATTTATTCATAAGGACTTGTTAGACAAACCGTTACACATCATGGAACGATTTGCACCGATGAATGGCGATGTATAGTAGAATGCACATGCACAGTCACACATCAGTTTTCCTACTAAACAATTAATTAATTAACACTTTCAAAAGTGTCATAACCGTGTTATTTGTGTATTTTGGTTGTTCTATAAGGAACTGAAGGACGAGAAGATGCGACGTGTTCCTTTAAATGTATATAGTTTGATTTATATTGTTTGAGTTTCCCAATGAATGTGCTAATTTACGCTAGGGAATTTATGATTTATGCTTTAATTACAAAACTTCATCTCAGGGCAGGGGTTGTGTGAACATGAAAAAGGAAAGAACAAGGACTAAGAGAGAGAGAGGGAAGCGAGAGGTGAGAAATTGAATTGTTAATAAATTCAATACGAACACTCTGCTGTCGCCATTATGCCGCCAAGAAAGTTTGAATTATTGAGATTGTTTATTAGGAATGTTCTTTTATTGTTTGCCTTGAAAAGATACAAAAACATAATGTTTTGCTCCATAAAATGCTTTTGGGTTTGAAAATTAAAAAGCATATTTAAATGAGAGTATGAATTTAAAGTTATAACGGTCGTCGAAAGTTTGAATACGTTTCCAGGAATAAATGTTCTCTTACAAGGAAGATTGATATCATGATTTCTTGAAGCTCTGTTAACCATACTTCATCCCTGAAACGGGGAGAGTTTTCTGAAATATTTTAACCCTGAACTTGAATTTGTCTTAGAATTTTGATAGCGATCATAACATCAGAGGAAACCACAGTTAGATTTCACTATTTTTGACAACCAAAAGATATTGAATCAACTGAACTTGACGTAGTCACGGTGACGCATTTGGTTTTTCAAAATCGTTCGACCATTTTTTTTCAAAATACGGTTTTTTGTTTGGAAAACTTTTCGATACCATATTCCAAATTATTTTTGAATATGCCAAAATCTAGCCATTTTTTAAAAAACCAAAAATAAAACAAAATTTAACTTTTTTTTTTTAAACTCTCGTTTTTGAGATAAATGAGTTTTTCATTAAAAATCATATGGCAGGTACCTCCCGTAGTTTTGGAACTAGAATGTTGATTCAATTCCAAATACCCCTCTGTAGGACATCATAATAATACTATGTACCAAAAGTTTGAAGCGAATCGGTCCACCCGTTTAGGCTGTAGGTACATACAGACGGACAGACAGGCAGAATTGTCGGACCCACTTTTTTCGGCTTCTCTATCATCGAAATGTTGTTTGATTGCCCAAATATTTTTTTTTACCTATAATCGCAAGTAAAAAATTAAAGGAGATATCGCCCTGATTGGCTGACAAGGAAGTGCTGTTGGACCTCGATAACAGACTTCTGGAACTGTTAGCGCACTCACCTCACGACTTCTAGACGAGGAAGCGTATCTTGGTTTTTGTAAGGTGTTAAAATAATTTTGGCATGGAAGGGAATTTCGTTAAAAAAATTAACAAGAATACGGATTACTGGTTATGATAGTTTTTCTTTTATTTTATTTCTGAAGAGGTGTCTGGTTCCCCCTTGTAAATCTTCTACGTTTTCGCTTTCCAAATACATAAGATGATCACTTTAACAGATTTTTGTCCAAATAAGTGTGAATTTTTACCGCACTGTACGAATGTAGAATACCTTTTTCGGCTCAATTTTTCTCTCCCACATCAAATATTCCTAAATGCTCGTCATGTGTGAATTCATGATAAGGCGGGTACCTTTTTATAACCCTGAAATGTGCACACATTAAAAGGTTGATTTCCAAAAATTCACATTCCAATCATCATACTCATTGAGGGTGGTGTCCCCATTTTATTTCAAGACAAACCTCATTAACCATTCGACAACTATTAATACCGAACATTATCCTGCCGAATTCATGTCATTTTATTGCTACCTTTTCAGAAATACATTAAAAATCCTTCTTATATTTATATAGACCCCCGAAACTAACCAAAACCAAAAATAGTATAATAATTATTATCTGCCTTGTGAAAATCTCAATTTCGTACTGAAATTATTACCCTCTCAACCCACAGTTATCCACTTGAAGCAAAGATTTGGTATCTTTTCACAATAATTGAGCTGGTAATAGAAATCCGTTTACTGCCCCATTATTGTTTCTATATACCCCAACTGATTCCTTAGTCCTTAAAACAAACAAAAACACCAGCAACCCCTGAACCACCCTTAGCCGTCAGCACACAGCACAGAGAAGTATAAATTTCATTACCCGAAATAAAGTTTTGTCTCTTTTATGGTATGAAACAACCAACACCATCTACAATGTAGGGATTGTCCATTAGGTAATCTCCATTACAATTATTTAAAATCACAGCCTTTGCAACTGAATATTTTTTGTTGGTTACCCATTACCCATACCGCCATACCCATACCCATACCCATTCCATTTCCTTTTACCTCCGATCCTGATGAAATTACCCGGCAAACGATATGTGAATTTTGTGTTTGTTGAACTTAAGCTGCTACCCTTGTATGCTAATCCTGTATATATAGGTATAGTGGAATCCTTTTTTCGGTATAAAACTGACCCGTTTACCGCTAGCACCACCGGCACCGGCACCGGTACAGTGTCTCTACCAGGTGTATATGAATTTGGTCATTAATGGTTGAAGAGTGTGTTTTTTCTTTCATTCTCATTTTGACCAAAAAATTCAAACCCAATACATATACACAATCACTGATCCAGACCCAACTCGCCTATACATAGCTCTTCTAGGCTCTTTTTGCTTTGGGCTGGTTTACTCTGTGCATAAGTACTCTGGGAATCCTTTGCAAGGCTCGTAACTTGTTCGTTTTATCTGACGGCTTAATCGCTTTTAGTTTAGAGTTCTCCCCTTGGTAAGGTTGAATTTAGTTTTTTTTTTTATATATATATTTTGTAAGTTTAAGCTGGACAAAAGAACTACTATTATAATGGATCCGTGTGGCAGTTTTTGTTTTTGTTGTTGTTTTCGGTGCTAGTTCATTGGTTTATGGTTTTTTACTTGCTTACTGCAAAGAAATTCAATAAAATTGAGACCCTAATCCGATAATTAAAATACAAAAACAAAAAAAAAGGAAGTTTTCGGGCGAAAAGTTTGTATATTTTCGTGTTGGTTTTTTTTTGTAGCTAAGTGTTTAATGGAGTGAGACGTTTACATTTTTTCTTTTCCCCTGTCATGTTTGCTTTTGTGATAATTTAAATTCAAGTTATTTCAGACTTATATAGAAACAGTTAAAGATATCTTATGCAAGCCGATTTGGAACACACTACACTAGGTTCTTATAACTTCTATAAGGCTTTTGTCAACAAGTGCTATAGCAGATAAAAGCTTTTCATAAACAATTAAAATAAAGCCTTTTTAATTTAATACTTCGATACGACAAGCTTTAAGTTTGCTTTGGTTTAGTATGTGAAGGCCTTATAGAAGCTGGAATTATAAAATTTGATTGTGGTTTTTAATATTTGCTTACCAGTTGACTCCCGAAACTCTTCGCCCTTTAATCTTTTTATATACTTTAAAAAAAATTAATATCAAATTTGGTATATGTTGTAGGGGTATGACCCATATTTATAATATACAAAATTTCTTAATTCTTTACACAGCCTTGTATAGAACTTGCGTAACTCATTTCTAAAGGCCTTAAAGAAGCTACCTAAAAAAAAACTCTAGAGAAAAATGCCTGGCCTGAGAAAATTTGCCTCAAACAAATTCTATACAAGCTAATTAATACATTGGACCTTGTACAAGATAAATTGTCACACATATTGATGATTCAGAATAGCTTAAAAAAAAAAAAAAAAAAAAAACTAGACTAAGGAAAATATTTAGTGTTCCAAAAAATGTAATAAATTTTTTTAATTTGTGGGCATTCAATTTTTATTTTGAATTTTTGAATTTTTTAAGTAAATTTCGATGAACTTAATTCTGAATGCAAAAAATACAAAAATATCACACTGGTCTTACTTTCGGATTCTTGGTCATTACAAGAAAATATGCGGAATTTTATCTGGATGAGTTGTTTGACCAAATGTCAATTATTGTAAATGTTTAAGAATTTGGTGTTCTGGTTCGGCTTTTATTTTTTGGTCGCAATGTTTTATGTTGCTTCGTTTTTTAAACATTGCGACCAAAAAAGCCGAACAAGAACACCAAATTCTTAAACATTTACGAAATTTCATCTGGGTTGTTCGTATTGACTCTGGTATAACATGGCATTCCTGAAGTGATCTTACAAGGAAACTACTGCATGAGCATTTCGTCCCCCTTTTATGCTTAAACATCTGGGATGGGATAATTATCTTATACTGATGGTCTTCAGCTACTAAGGATATCAAAAAAAAAATTAGCCGTCACGGGACGCCTGGCAGATGTGAAACATCCAAGTTTACATTATGATTCATAATTTTGAAAATCTATCAAACAAATATGGAGTGAAATAATGTTTAATAATTTAGTGTTTCGTTAATTAAATCAATATATTTGTCTTATCATTTTATTATAATATCAATTATTACAGATTATAAGTATTCATTTTTTAGCACATAGGAACAAAATTTTCCTCAACCTACCCATCAGATACCGCCACCACCGCCATGCTCCCAACCAACCTACAACTAGCAACCAACCATCCACCATTTTTTAGAAGTTTTTCATCACCGAATACCTACCACCAGTAACAGTAACCACCCAATCCACCTGCAACTACCAACCCACCAGCTTCCATTTTTGTCGATTCCCTCCCCAGAGTAAGTCCCCCCTACCACCACCATTTATCCAGCCCATTTACTCACCCCCCCCCCCACACACACCAAATCCCCCAAGCAGCAACCACCCACCCCACTTACAACCAACCACCTACCATTTTTGTCAATATTTTACCCCTACCAACCGAAAACCTCAAACGCAATCTACCCAACATGTTTGTAAATTTTGTCTCATCCACTCCACCACCAACACAACCTTCAACCACCAACCAACCACCTACAACCAACCACCCACCCACCATTTTCGTCATTTTTTTCTTCACCAACTTCCCCACACCCACCATATTTGACAATGTTTTCCTCATCCCCACACCAAATCACCCGCACTCGTAACTACCCATTCCACCTACAACCGCCAACCAACCACCAACCAAATCCTCCTAACAGTAACGACCCACCCCACCCCAAAACAAATCCCACACCTGTCTCGTCATTTTTTTCTTCACCAACTTACCCACACCCAACCCCACATCAACCACCCACCAGTACCACCCACTCCACCTACCACCAACCACATACCATTTTAGTCAATTTTTCCCTTCAACCAACTATCTACCATTTTTTAAAATTCTTTCTACAACCCTCACCAACCATTCAGCCCACCTACATCCCACAACCACCAACCGACCATCCACAATTCCACAATTCACCCCCCCCCCCACCCCATAACCCTACTCCACTACCACCCTACCCCCTCCACCACTACCGCCCCAGCATCACCAGCGACCACCCAACCTACAACCATCAACCACCCAACACTTTCCACTTTGAAAAATTTTATCAACGGTCGTGCCATTTTTTTGTTACAATTACGATCGATTTTACTGCCTAGGTGCGCCAATAGATGTTTCATATCAAAAACTCTTGTTTGAAAAAAAAATTTCGGTTTGACAACCAATATAATATTATGATGGTCCGCAAGGTTCTGTTTTCTCTCCAATTCACTTTCTTAATTTCGTGTTTGTAATCATTTGTATACGTATGTTAATCATCTTACTTATTTAAAACCATAAGATGAAGGACTAACATAAATTATGCTCCAATAAGCTCATGGAATTCCTATCTTGGAAGCTTAGTCAAACGATTAAATAATAAAGCTTGGACATTGATCCGATTTTTGGGAGAAGACAATCATTTTCTTACCAAACTTAACGATTGGGCAATGTCTCCAGCGACATAATTTGAACTTAAAAAAAATCTTTAAATGCATTGAGTTATCATTCCTAAATTTGCTATCAAAGATATTGACAAGTCTTGGATTTGTCTTTTGGAGTATTAAGAAAACATTTTTAAAAGGATTCGACATAAAGTTTTGAAAAACAAATGACTCCTCCAAAATTTGTGATCTAAATTTGATTACAAATGCATAAGCATTTCTTCATCAGCAATCAAAACTTTTCTTCAATCTTATCCTTTATTTTGGGTTTATTCAAAGTCTCTTAAAAAAAAAAAAAACAAAAAAGGATACAAAGAAAAATGCATTGACCTATTCAATCGCTTTTGTAAACTTTTCACTTTACCCATCAATAAAAACTGACAGAAACAAGCCGCCTTCACTTTAAAAAAGAAGAATGCATTCTTCATCATAGATCTGGTTTTTTCTCCATTCCAGCCTACTTCTCATCCATTTAGGAAAAAAAAGAAAACAAAAAATCTAAGCAAACAATCCAAGGATGCAGGAACATATTTCTTAAATTGGAGAGAAGTAGATAACACAAACATGCCCCCCCCCCCCCCCCCTTCTTGTCTTTTGGTCTTTTTGCGAGAAAGTTTTGCTGGAGAAAGACTGCTCTGTTGGAAAACCAACAATCACACAAAATTCCTCGAGGGAATTTTCAGTCAAACAAGAGGTCCCCAACTAAAAGCAGCTCTAGCATGCAAGCGCTAAAGGAAGTCTTCCTCAGAAGGCAATGGACAAAATGAAATAAGATGGGAAACAAAACAACAACAAAAAAATCCTCGCTGCTATGGATGATGCTTTTGGTACGGATTTCGCAGCAAGTCGAATGGAAATGTTAGCTTTTTGATTTCTCTGGAGTTTTTTTCAACTAATTTTAGAAAAAAATAGCTGGTACAAAGTTGAGGATTTTAAATTTGATTTCAAAATAAGGAAATAAATCCTCGATGGTGGCTCGGGACATTACCGATGTCCTGATGTTCCACACCCCAAAAAATTAAAATAAACAGAATCAAAATAATTTTCTTCATCCGCATCATCCCGGATATTATGGAATACAAAGTGAAAAAATATGTCTCCAGACTAATACGGCACACATGTGATATTGGTGACCTCTAGACCTCGCTACCTTCGTCAACTGAAGGCCAACAACAAATTCACTTACGCCTGATATTGTTTGTACAAAAAATGAACCCCCTTTTTGGTCATTGGCAACGATAGATAGGTATGGTAATAATATATTCCTTCTGGGAGAAAATTGTCCTTGTTTAAAACAAACTGGAGTATGTCAGTGGTTTTAGTAGTTTGATTGAGCTTTCTTTTTCTTCTTCTTCTTCAAGCCTGATTTTGGTCCTTTTGAATTTTTTGACGTTATGGAAAGTCTTTTATATATACATTGACCGACCACACATCCATCCATGAATTATGTATTTCTTGCAAATGGACCAAATATGCACAGGGCAAAGAATTTAAAAAATCCATTAAAGAATATTTATTTCATCGTCTTCACTTTAATCTTTGTCCTTGGTTCCTTTGTGTGTATGTCATCATGCTGGTGTAGCGAGATACCTCTTAACATCCCTGTAAAGGAAACAGTAGGAGTGCATTTCATTTCAGTGGTATAGTTCGACGATACCAATAATTTTTATGCGCAACAGTAACGTGGGTATTAAATTGTCCACATACACACACACACACACACATAGTCACTCTCATAATTTATTATTTTTAGTAAAAAGTTTCCCATGGAACCGTTGTATACTTAAGAGGACAATATATCCAAATCTATTTTGAAGTTCATAACTTATTTGGATGTGACTGAGGGGGTTTTGCTTTGTGGTTAGTGGTTGCTGGCTGTTGGGTTGGTGGTTGGCGGTTCGGTTCGGATTCGTTCGGGGCTTGGAATTTTTTCCATTATTCTTCCATTGTTGAATATTAAAAGCCAGAGCTCCTGTGGGAGAATGACGGGTCGAGGATGAAGGCACATTATTGTGGAAACATATTGTGTGAACGTGTAGGTATGTGTGTGTTTGCAGAGATTCTTGGCCTGTCCAAAATGTGGATGTTTCAAGGGCTATGTGAAATGTGAGTGGGAATGAAATTTGTAATGTATATTAGTCTGAATGAGGTCTATAAGCATCATGCAAAAGACTTTAGGGACTTAAAATTTAAATATATCTCGGTTTTTGGATTTAATTTTCACTTGTTCATATTGCGAAGAACATAATCTAGTTTTGTTTTCGAAATTTGAATTCAGATTGCCGGGTAACTTTGTTTAAAGAAGATTGCCCAGTTTTCTGGGACTTTTCATTTTCTATTATTATTTTCGAACAAAAGAAAAGTTTTTTTTCTTATATTTTCTTTTGAGTATACTTTTGAGATTATAATTTTTTAGATATTGGTAATGAAGATTGTGTTAATAATACGTCTATATAGCTTCTTTGGTTAAATTTTAAGATTTCATCTTTATTGTTGTGGGTTAAGGGAATTTCAGGGATAAGTTAACACAGATTTATTGGTTATTAATAGACATTTTACAGCAGTCATTTGGGGATACTTATTTTACATAAATATTTGAAAGATATCATACTTTATGCTTGTCAGGGGTATAGTTAATTTTGTTAACATGTTGTTAGTTCTGACATTATTGTATACTTATGCTGTCAATTAAATTTTTAGCAGCAATAAATTTTAAGTTTTTTGGGATTAAAATAAAATAAAAACTATTAAGCCAACAAAAAATTTTGATAAGGGCAGAAAGTTCAGAGGGTTTCGAAATGTCTAAATCTTCCCCCTTTTGGAGCAAAAGTTTTTCATCCGATAAAGTCGTGTGAGTGTTAGTGTTAATCGTGGTAGAATATAAAGTACTTTCTAGAATATGACAGTTTTGTCCGAAATAACGAGTTGATCAAACATTTGTACAAAATTGTTTTAACGAAACCCCTGAAAATTTCAAATTTGTTCAACAAGTCTTCCTTCACATTCCAGGATCCAGGTCAATCTTTTTGGTAGCAATCTGCTGCAGTTGGCATTTTCACACCTGTCAATTGGCCGCACTGTGCAACAAATGTAACCTGGGTTATCAAAATTAACGAATGATATTTTAGTGTAATATAAAGCAAAGTGAGAATGTTGTTCGTGAAAATCTTGCAACTGGACTTTTGATTTTAAACAGAACACTTTCCACTATTGTTCTGATTTCTATGTAAACAAATCTATGGTTTATTGGTATTTTTAAACTTATTAGTTCATTATACCTCACCCTGTATCATTGTGGGTTAGTAATTAAATAGGTGTGAATAGAAAAAGGTGGATTTGATGAGTTCTACAAGCCTCTGGGTGATGCAAATCTTATAAGGATTTTTGAATGATTTCTATCTTAACCTACATAATAATAGTTGTTGACAAGGGATGAAAAGATCTGACATGAAGACTTTACAAATGATTTGCTAAGTGATATAGGAAAGGAGTATATACCATATGAATTAAGCCCACTTTAATTGAACAACAGAGAGTAGGAGAAAAGTTTTTGAAAGATGATGGTGCGCAATACTGTTTCAAATATTGGGTTATTCAATTTTTGGTTTCGAAAATAATTCTAAAAAAAACAAACACACCGACAGATTTTTGATGAAATTTTTATTTCTTTATAAAGTTTGAATTTCGTCATCAAGTGTAAAAAACAATATCATTCAAATTTCCGTCTCAGGAAGATTCTCAGCATGCCATTCTTTTGAGGTAATTTTTAACCACTTTTTTGCACATTTCAGACGGTATCTCGGCCATAACTTGGGTAATGTTGGGTTTTAATTCGTCTAGGGTTCAAGATTAGCGTAACCATGATCTTACGTGTAGGAGTAGAAAAAAAAATATAACGGTATCGAATCATTTGATCTTGGTGGACAGTTGAATTAGCCAAATTGTGAAATTACGCTATTTAGGAAACTTCTCACGCATTGCAGAGATTATTGGTTGTGTTGTGTGGCTTGTTGGAACCATATATCGACGGTCAAACTTCATAGCTTCGTAAGTCGTCTTTGCAAAATTTTTCAGAAATCTAAAAATTCATGATTGTGGATTTATGCAAAACCTCGTAAGTAAGAATTCAATTCGATTAACTTGCAAAGTATGAGACTTACGAGATACTGCTTTATTTTTTTAATGGGATTTATAATACCAGTTTTTAATGTTGTCATTCCTGGAATATTTTCGGTACAAAGTACAATATTGTTGAGCTGAAAATACCAAAATATGGCTCTGAATTTTCTGATTATTTTGCATTAATTTTTTCGACTTACGAGGTTATGAAGCTTAACCGTCGATATCTAATAAGTCATAACCTTAAATCGCCGCCAAAAACAAAATTGGTTATCATTCGACCATATCGTTCCGAATTGACTGTAACCGTTTGCCCATTGTCATCTTCGAAGAAATACGGACCAATGACACCTTTCCACCTTTTGGATCACTTGTGGGTTTTCTAAACCCCATATGCGGTAATTTTTTTTGATTACATATCAAGTTACTAACGTGTGAGAAATGTGCCTCATCGCTGAAGAAAATGCTGTTCTGGTGTTTATTGTCTCTTGTCTCACACTTTTGTAGAAAGTTTTAATAATTTTAGGGCATTGCTAAGCGATTTATTATCGTAAATGGATAACATTCAACTAATATCTATTAAAACACTTCAGAAAACAGCTGAGTTTGATAGGTGTCAAATGCTAGTTCTACTAACTTGAAACCACGAAATGAATTACCCTTTATAGATGTCTGGCTTAGCAGAATACCAGCGTTCCCAATAAAAACTGCCAGCATTTATTTTATAGAATTCACACAATTCTATACGTCTTTAAAATCAGGAAAGGATTGCGTATGACTTAATTAATGCCATTACCATGTTTATATACTACTGATCTATCCAGGCCTTAAAAGACTTAGAAATGATGATTCCCAAAAAAAATGGATAACTGAGCAATTCATTCATCAATTTTCTTGGATAAACAAATTGTGTAGCTTAAGCACTTTAAAATTAAATTATCTGATATATGATTTTTTCGATAAAAGCTGGAATAAAATCGGATAATAATTATTTATGGAATGATAAGACATAGTAACCTTTTGTGATATTTGAACATACAATAATTTATGAAAAAAACAAAATCAAGTCTGAAAATATAGCTTTAGATTCAATATGGCCACCAAAATACAATTTCTTGAATAGATTTTTTTGCTAAAGCACATTTATCAATCAGTAAGAAATACTTTCCATTTTGAAGGATATTTTTACAACATATAATTTTTTCATTGATTTCAAAAATTTAGAACAAAGTTAATAATAAACCAATAATAGAAATAGTTAAAAAAACAACGCTAAGTAATATTATGAGCCATACTATTTACATAGCTATTGAATTATTTGTATGACAATCAATACATGTTATCAAATTTACCTCTAGAAATGTAAGTGATGAAACATACAATACACTTTTAAAGTTTGCACATTTCTCATTTGAGAAGCATTAATAAAACATTTTCCCAAGAGAATTGAATCCATAAGAAATACTGTAATGTTAAATAATAATAATAAATTCCAATAGTAAACTTATTAATTATTTTTACCATTAACAATGCCTTTAGTTGTAGGTATGATTGATAAATTCAATGAATAACCAAACCATATTATTTTAGTCCTTTGACAATATTTCCTAACACACAAAACTAAACTTGACGCGGCGGCGGCGGCGGCGGCTTCAAATTGCAAATAATCAAAATAATAAAATCCAACTATCTAATACAATTACAAACTTCAACATACCGAAAACATAAGCCCATATACCTACCTACTGTTTATTTTATCCTGAAAATTCAATAATTGATTTTCTAAATTAACACCATCCAGTTATATTGCTTGAATTTGCTTATGCCATACCTACCTCTCAACACCCTTTTAGGCAACAAAATTTATACAAATAGTTATGAACAAAATTAATTAACAGATTAAAACTCGATTTTAATTATTTTTAACAATGTAAAACTACCGTTCTAATGGCCCAATTGGATAAAGGATAATATCGCTCCCCCTAATGATGCACATCACACCACAATAATAATATTATTATATTGTATTATTTTCTATAACACATATGTGTGTGTGTGTTTGTGTGTATGGCTGATGCTTTACCACCTTAACACACTGCACATCTAATTAGTACGCCATTGTGAAACAACATCCTGTTTAGTAATTAAAACAGTATCATTTGTTAATACCGACAATCCACTTTCATAGTTGTTGTTGTTGTTGCTGCTGCTAGTAGCTATAGGCTATAATAATAATATGTGAGAGTGTTGAAAGTGTGGCACGCAAACAAAAACTATAGTAGTACAGCACACACAAAAAAAATGGATTTTACAAAATTCTCGGCGGAAATTACTCTGGGGGATTTTTATGGAACAATAAAATGGTGTTGATAGAATACACTATAGACTATTCGATCTGGTATTGGAAATTGAATTAGGATTTTTTGTTTCGATTGTCTGATTGTTTGTTTTTTTTTTTATTTTTTTTTTGTTACAAAAAACTATGTAAATTGCTTTGAATTTATTTTTTTAGTTCATTCAAACTATTGTTTAAACTGAAACTGTGTTAATTTAATTGCTCGCAAACAGCAATCAGTGAAAAGTGGTTGAAGTACAACAGCCATCAGTTTCCATAGGCGTTGGCAGATATATTGATGCCGGATCCCGTAAGTTTTAGATGGTATACTGTTTTTGACATATTGATGGTTTCTATAGTAATGCAGTACCAAATAGAATAACGATGTTCTGGAACTATGGAATGAAAGTAATTATTTTCTTTTAGCGAAAAACGACGGAACAAAATTATTAAATTTTTTTAATCACTTGTATGTTATTTTGGAGTTTAAGATTTTTATCTAACGGAATGGATTGGAATTAAATAAAAACTAGAATATGTATTTTTTATTTTAAGATTTTCCATTACGTTGAGCTTTTCATTTAAATGCTAAAATTTTCAGAGTTTTCGTTTGGCCATTTTCGTTTTTTTTTTTTTTATAATAATTATTCATAGTTAACTCACAACCAAAGTAGCATACCAGAAATTTTTGTTTCACTCGAACATCTTCGAATTGCTTACTATGTCCTTCCTAGTTCTATATAGAGAAGTTTTTCTTAGCCTCACTACAAGAATGATGAATGAAGGGAAACTTTTTTTTCGTTCTTTGGTTTCTTCCTTGTAGACCAGTATATTTGACTTACTAGCTGTATTGTTGTCCATCAGGATCAAGTGAACAACAACATTTACATCAATACACTAATCTAAACACACAGATAGCACGGAGCAAAAAAAAAAATTAATTGAGAACAAAAAATAAAGAAGTTTTTCGAAGATATTAATTTCAAAAACAAAATGTATTGAAAAGTTTTGAGTACTCGTAAATACAGTCCATTATTTTTGTCCTATGTTTAAGTAATTTAATACTGAAGCTGTATACATTCATTTTTATTGAAAAGCAGAAGTCAAAAATTTAATGAAGAGTGTAAGAAGAGCTCTCGATCACGGGGGAAAGATGCTTCCTTGCCCCCACGCAAAGTCTGCGCTTCTGTACTGTCAGCAAACCATGCCACAAATGCATAGCTTGAAGCAAGCAGAACTGGTGCACGTAATATTTTACTACTGAAAAATTGAGACTTTAAAGCTCTCTTTTAATTGGTATTTGAAAATACATATTGTTCTCAAAAGTTTTTTTTTGCAATTTGTTAACAGGAATATTTTTTTATTTTAATATTAAACGTTCATTTTATAAGTATGCTCTTTGCTTAAAATTCTTTGATAAATAATTTCTTTCTATTAAGGATTTTTTTTAATAGCGTGGGTGTTTTTGAAGAATGTCAGTTTTTTATAATGCAGCTGAAAAAATCTATATGTCTGCTCTGATTCGATTACTCACAGTAAAAAAAAAATAAAAAAAACATTATGTATTTCAAATCCATAAAGCTATTAAGCTATAGATTAAAAAAATATACAATTACTTATATTACGTATGGCAATGCTGGCACTACGTTTAGTTCTCTTTTATGTACAAAATTCTTATTGTCAAACGACAAATAATAATTAATAAGTAGTCAAGTCAGTAAGTCCCAATCTTTAAGGAAGAGAGGTTTGTTTTGCAACCATTCGGAAAATAAATGAGGATTTTTTTTTTGTATAATTTTTCCCACAGAAAAAAATAGTTTTAAGTTTTTTTTATTTCGATCGGAATTATAATGGTGCGGAACAGCTTACACTCTCAATTAATGCAAACATTTATAAAATAAGCATGAGATTTGTCATTTCATTAAAAATTTTGCATCGAAAAAGCTTTGCTTGTACACATTTAGGCCAACAAAATCTGTGCTCTAGAAATGATCTTATTCAATCGCCACACGAACAAGGTTTCAATTTATTTTATCTGTGTGTCCTTGAATATGATTTAGGTCTACAACCTATAAGGCTTAGAACTTCTTTATTAATTAATGCAGCCTGCTGGAAATAGTTGTATTACTTTGCGCAAAAAAAAATTTTTTTTGTTTCAAAAAAATCAACTTAAAAGAAAGACGACATTTTGTTACAAACCCCAGACTCCATCAAACAGAGTTGCATTTTGTTATGTTTCTCAAAAAGTCCCCTCAAAGGAACTGTTAAAACCATGGTAGATTTTATTTCTTTTTTTTTAAATGCTATCCTCTCCAAGGGCACTAAAAAAAAGGATATAAAATTGTGAGCAAAAAAATACCTCATGCATAAACACGATTGTTAGATTTGCCAAACTAACATGTGCCTCATATATCCGAGCATTCTATTGACATAAAGTAACCAGGACTAGGACTACTCCTCTAAACTCGTGGGTATAAATAATAATTCCTCACCATAAGACCGGAAAACAGGAACGGGATATTGCAGTATTTCAAAGTTTTGTCACGTAGATATAGATGCTGTGATTTTTTTTTTAGTTTTTTTTTTTTTTTTTTTTTTTTTATTTCTAAACCAAAATTTGAATTGTTTACGAGAGCATAACTAGTTAAGCTAACATCAAAAAAGCCACCAGAGCATGTTCCGTATACACAGTGGCTATTTATGAAGCAAAAAGGGTTGTCAATACGTGAGATTCATTTCTATAACCCCTTCCCTTTCCCCAACTACTGTTGGAAATCTAGGACAAAACCACCATCTATGGTTGAACTATGCTGATGATTACCCACCTCTCATTCCACCACCACCACATCGCCACGGTTACCTTTGCAAATATTTAGGTACACCTGCGATGTATAGGAGGGTGTTCCGTTTCCCTATCAAAACTACTGGAATTTTCATTGGCGAAGGTAATTATTTACATCCTTGAATGAGAGTCAGTGGAACATGCTCCCTGTGGCAGAGTGTGTATCCTATACCACCAGCAGCATCGTCCTTAAAATCTTCTAAACATTCAAACACATGGTGTGCGCCAGCAAGAAAAAATGTTGCAAAAAAAAAAAAAAAATTCACAATGATTTATTTTAATAATTTCCAGTGAATTTTGTGTTGTGGAAGGAAAACACCAGGAGGCAGCACTACATATTATGGTGATGGCAAGGCTCTGTACAAGATGATGAAGAAGTATATGCGAGAATATATACGAGTATATGAGGGAAAAGGATGATGTCGCTTTCACCGTCGGTCTTTCTGTTGGTCTGTCGGTCTTTCAGTCGTCGTCATGATGGAAAACCATGAAGACCATGAGAATAGTGCTCGGGCTTTTCATAGGTTGTATGGGTAAATACCACCGGATACCACATTATGATGTTCACAGGGTACAAAGCGTCTTTATTATGGCAGCCACACACAACCATCTGGTGGTTTATTTCTCATCACTGATGCCACAATTTGCCTTCTCCTTCCTTTCAGCCTTCCAAAAATGATGCCACCCTTCAGGACAGACGTCTTCATTCTCACTTGCAGCAACCACGACGAACAATTTGGATGGATGAATGGTAGATGGACGGGACAGTTGTGCATGATGATGACGATGATGACGTTACCGCCACCTATTCTGGCCCCAGCCCCAACCCCAACTCCTTAAATCAACTTAAACTCGCAAATATACGAATGTGGTATCATTGGGTTGAGGGTTCTCTACACATTTTAACCCATGCCCCTCTATGTTTTTAGTATAATACAGCATACACTCTACTACATCCATAACCAAGTAGGTAGGACCTTTTGAGAGGGTATATACACTCATGCTGTCACGTTGACAAAGAATGGTGACGAGTGACGACGACAATAGTAGCAGCTTGAGATACTATATTTATGAAAGATACAAAATTCTATGGATCATAGTTTTGGCTGAATGGGAAATTGTTGTGGTCTACCGATGCTTCAATTAGCTTTGCTCCCTTAATGCTAATAGCTCAGATAAAATTATTTCATTGTAGACAGATTATCTGTATTATTTTGGACTTGAATGGACTTAAATTTTGGAAATACAGTTATCAAAATAAAAGCCATTTATACAATAAATCAGGTTTGTAGTGATGATATGAATTTAATAAAATTGTAGTATTAAACTATATAGTGTGAATCCTTCATTAAGGACGGTATCTTTCTGAATTTAAAGTAAATAAAGCGAGAGAAATTCATGAACTAGAATTTTTAATGATCGAATCTGAAATTAAGATGAATAATTACTTCACAAAAATTTCAAATTTAATCGAAATCAATCCTTTCCTGTAAATATAAAAAACAGACCAACTCCAGCAGGATATAAAACAATTTCTGTATTTCAATGCAATAATCATTTTTCCTTAATTAAGTGTTCCAATTAAAATAATTTGAATTTTAATTTTTAACAAGAAATCACATGCTCTGCTATAATTCATACAAATATTTTTATTCATCGCCATTACAATAAATGATGCTTTCTTGATTGCAACAAAACTTTCCACAAAATTAAGTGTCAAAACAATTTAAAATTCCAATAAAATCACATTTGGCATTAAATAGACAAAAGTAATTGATATGAGCATTAGAAATTGTTTGATAAATGCTTTCTTATGGTATTAATTAGCGTTCAATTACGTTTTAATTGTTTTAAATAATTAACAAAAAAATAACTTATTAACCTGGCTCTATATTTTGTTGATAGCTACATAATGTGAGTGTGGGGTTTCGTGGTGTAAAAAAGAGTAACTATTGTGTTATAAGCATAAATAATTTGTAAGTAATTAGCACCTCATTACTGTCAAATTATTTGTTTAGCTGACTGCACTTCCGAAGATGAAGCAGTTTGCAGTTCCTTAATTTTTAGAAATAGCTTGTTTTCTGAGTTGTCCCATAAAATTTACATTTAGATACTTCTGAAATCTATCTACGCAGTTAGAAAGAATCTCTGATTAAACTAGCTCCTCTGACAAATGTTGTCCTGTCCTTTTGCAGTAAATGCATTGTTGATTTATAAAATGCAGGGTAGAAATTTAATTGGGTTTCTGAATTTTTTCCCAAAGACATAAAAATCCCCCAATGAGACAATCTCCTAACGAAAATCCCCGAGCCAATAAGCCCAAAACAAATATGTGCAAGTAGTAAATCATGCGACTAAATCGCGCGCGCAAAAAAAATAAAATGCACGACTGGGTCGCACGAACTTGCTCTAATGAGCGACAGTGGTTTAGGGGCTTGAGATTTTGATAAAAATAAAATTTTCAAAATTCTTAAATAAATACTTAAACTAAAATGAGCTGAAAAAAAAGTACGCCATTTTATTTCTTCGATAAATTTGAATTTATGAGAATAAATTTATAAAAATCTGTGGAGCGGTTTTTGAGAAAAAAAGTTTTTTTTGAAAAACTTTTTGAAAAAATTTTCAAAAAAAATTCAAAAACGCCAGTTCATAGGTATTCAGCAAATACATTTATTTAAAATTTTTAGAAAAAAATTTAATAAGCAGTTTTTAAAAAATATTAATTTTTTAAATTTTTTTTTAAAAATGCTTTTAAAAATACAAAAAAATATTTTTCAAAAATATTGGTATGCAATACAAATTGAGTTACCTACAGGTATATGTGTGTGAAATTTCGAAAGAATCGGTTGAGTCGTTTTCGAGATAGTCGAAAGCAAAAAAAAAACGGTCCTATGGAAAGTACCGTTCATAGCCATTTTTTAAAACTTTTTTTTCAGCCATATGATTGGTCGTACCTAAAAAGTAACACTGATTTTCTTAAATCAAAATCGTTAGAGCCGTTTTTGAGAAAAATAAGCTTTAACGTAACTGTTGTATGGCAGGTACCGTTATTTTTTGAGCTAAAAAAAAATTTCAATTTCCCCTCTGTACAATACCTAAAAAAGTCTATATACCAAGTTTGAAGCAATTCGGCCCACCCGTTTGGGCTGTATGTCTCTATACATACAGACAGACAGACAGACAGACAGACAGACAGACAGACATACAGACATACAGACGGACAGAATTCTTAGACCATCTTTTTTCGTCTTCGCTATCATCGTAATGTCATTTTTGATTGTTATCTCAAATTTTTTTTTTTAGACGAATGCATAACTTGCCTAATAGTACCTATAATCGCAAGTAAAAAGATTGTTTCTTTTATGGATTTTGCGTGTTATGTCTGTGGGGATGGGGATATTTGTCAGGTGGATTTAATATTTTGGGGATTTAAGTCGACGCGGATTTTTTAGGAAGATTCTGTAGGACACCCTTTTAGATGGATATAATATATAAAAAAATGCATAATTATTTACAATTTCTTAAAAGCTTGAATGCATCTATAAACACATTTTGTTATCAATATCAGCAAAACGGCTTAGGAGGTAAGGAATTACTAACATGATATTAATTTGTTTGTTGTGTAGGGGAGAGTGGAAAAAGTTCATCTTCAGTGATAACTTCAGAAATAAATTTCGAGTATGACCCCGAAATCAATCAGCTTTCTTTTCACTCGTAGTAGAAACACGGTACAGTGCCGGATGTTTTTTTTTTGTAGACACGTGCTTTTATTTAGCCTGGTATGTGAAACATTTACAAAAATATGGAATACACACAATTCTATATTTTTGTAAACTTTGTTTTATATGTATTAAATGTCGTTACAGGGACACTTGTAACATTTTCCTGGGGTAAAATGTAACATTTTAACATATTCCGCACAAAACTATGTACACCATTGAACCCACCATTATAAACTCGTTCGAAAGCTCACTACTCTTCCAAAAAGTCTGGATTTAAAGATCTGAAGAAACAATTTTTAAACTCTTTATAGTCTTGAAATTTTTGCCTTGTTATCATTTCCCCAGAGTTTTTTTTCTGGAAATGAAATGAAATCAGTGTATGTCATTCAATAAGAAGGTCCAACTTTGTACATATTACTTTAAATATTATTTAGCCTATAGCTTACACCAGGCCTAGTTGTGAATGATAGAGGAAAAACTTCTGTTACAACTTACCCTCGCCTGTGTTACAACCTACCCCATTGGTGTTGTAAACTGAAATTGTTCTTGATTTAACGTTACACCTTGACATATGTGGGCCAGACTTTTATAAGCTTTTTGTTAGGTCTTTTAGCTGATTCCTGACTTCCAAATTTAAAAAGTGGTTTTGATGGACTTTTTCAAAATCATAGAAAGAAAAAACAACAATAAATTTGTTTGGAATTGTAATTTGTTTTTTTTAAATTGTAACTTCCTTAATTTTAAATTTAAATCATTAAATTACTAACACCTCCCCTAAACTCTAGAGTGTATGCTTAAATTTAATAAAACATACATTTCCGATTGTCGATCATAAAATGTTAGCTTTATTGTCATCAAAATATCGAATTTAACCAAACAGAGACAGAAAGAGTGAATTTAAGGGCAGGAATTGAAGCTTTTCATCCCCGCCCAGCACATATCAGCAAAAAGGACTTTTTTTTTATATTTCAATTTTGTCTGATTAAATTTTATTCTTCCCCGTGTTATGCTTTTGAGGCTTCCCTTACGTCATTTTATGACTTTATTTTTTGCAACTTTCCATGCCTATAAAAAAATAATTGACAGAATTCAGTAAAATGAAATAAAATAAATAAGAGGAGTGTGTCATAATATTTTCATTTTTTTCCACTCTTTGTATCCTTTTACTCCTTTTTTTTCGTTTCGTCTCAGAACGCCGAATGTGCTATATAGTGGCTTTACTTTCGTTTTTGTGCAAACAAACGAATAAAATGTTGTACCGGAAATTTGTCGATGTTGTTATTGATATTATGGGTCTAACAAATAATATATGTGATGGTGTAAGTGTATATCCCCCTAGGACAAGGTATATTCCTTTAGTACGAAGTATTATTGGCCGTTGGGCCGTTAGTGATTCGGCCCACTACTAAATCAATACAATATATTTCTGCGGGCGACATTCCAATGATGATTCATTGGCTAGAGGGGGGAGTTGATGAAGAGGAGATGGAGAAGAGAAAGCGTGGGATATTAAGTTTCCTTAAATTGCCTTCCATATCAACATCGACATCAACATCGACATTGTATAAGTCCTTCGAAATGTTTTGGTACTTAAATTTCAAGCATTTGTACGTGATGTGATTTCACACAGACCAGACGTTACGGTTACAGAGTATCTATATTAGTTGTTAAACAAAATATACTTCAGCTCAAAATGTCAACGAGTCTACTTCAAATAATGCACACAATGTATCTATATACAGGCACATACAAGGATATACCTACTCCTCGCCGCACAGATACTTAAGTATATAGTTGCTGGTGTCTTCTTATCCGCGTAGACATTTATATAGCTACACCACCATTAAATCCATTATATCATTACCTTACGGTAAAGGCAGAGTAGGCCATCGATTTTATAATAGAAAAGTAGAAGTAGAAGTAGAATTCCATTCCCCGCGTTCTGGGCTCGAAGGATACGTGCGTGATTAGCTCTTTTATAAAACGAGTGATCACTTCTTTCTTTCGAGGACTCCATCATGAATATTCGGGTCGACACTTTAGTAGAGCTCTGTGCTCTCTCTCTGTGACGAAGCCGATATGGCGATGCGATGGTGTGTTCATCAGTTGATGTATTATAATGTTAGTAGCCTGATGGTAGCTTGGTAGCCCCCAGAGGAGAACAATTTCATGGTTTATCTTCCATGAAGCAAAACGAATATATACTTAACCCCCATTGAGAGTAAAAAGGAGAAAATCAGTCATCATACGAAAAAAAAAAAAACTGAAAGTATTTTTATGGCAGAGAGGCAAGGGCCCTCCAGGTCAATGAATTGGAGGTGAAATGCTCGTCTTTAAGTGGCTTATTATTTCTATGTTGTTGGGAAAGTAGGATTCACTGCGAAAAAAAAATTAGGTCAATGCTTTGGGACAAAAAATTAGCTTATTGTGACAATGTCTTTTGGGGGGTGGTTCTTACCAAGCTTAAGTTGCTAAAAAATATTGAACAGATTGCTTTGGTTTTCATTGAAATATATGGGCTTATGGAGTCCTTTAGGAAGAAATTTTAAAGTCAACACAAAATCAATTAATATTAAAAAATATTTTTGATTTTGAGGAGGAAAAGTTCTGAATAATATAACGAAACAAATTTTCATATAAGAATTAAAGCTTGATTTTGCAGTCTGCTCAGACACAAACCTTCGAAGATGTTGCCCTTACCCAAAAACCTTTGACTATCTATGATGTTTCGGTTTATCTCATTTTAAGCTTCTGTGCTATTTCAATTGGACTTATTGCATTTTCACAGATTTTTAAAATTCAACATTAATATGTTTTAATCAATAAACAATTAAACTTGTATACGTTTCTAAAACACCTATTTTAAGACTTCTATAGACACAGCAAAAAATTACTACAGGACTTTTATCAAAAAATGCTAGAGCTTGAAAGCTTGGATAATTATTATAAAAAGCCTTACAAATGCAATACCATGCAAAAAGCTTATTTAAGCGACTTTAAAATTTGCTTAAGAAGGTTTTATACAAGCCACTTGGCAAAAATAGAAATAAAAATGATGCATTTACTTTTGTTCTTTATACATACCTCATAATTTTGCCAGATGTTAAATAATTAAAATAATAAAAAAAAAAAATGTGTCACTGAGAGAGAACCTAATAGCAGATATAATATCTTGCATTTTAATAAATAAGTTCGGAAGGCACTATCCAGTCTATTCAAAGCTCGCATCTGAAAGCCTGGCATAGAACTAGTTTTACTAATTTTCAAAGGCCCCAAGAGCATCTATGAATAAAATGGTTCTTGCATAAGTTTTCCTAGTACAAGTTGTATACAAGCTTTTACTTGCCAAGTAGAAATAATTGAAATCTATGCAAGCTTTATTTTATTTATGATATCTGAAAAGTTTAATTTTTTTTTTAAACTGAAAAGAATTATTTTAAGCCAATTGATTGGCTCTAAAATGATGTACTACTGTGTCTGTAGACATGTCTGATTCGAAAAAAGGGGGCCCTATCAAGCTGAAGATACGTTCTCATTATTTTTTAAGGACAAGTAAGTTAAGATCTAAAAGCCTTACTTTTATAGTTGTTATGATTACAAGGATTCCTGTTGTTGGTTCACTTCACTCAATCAATTTTGTTCTCAAGATTATAAAGGGTTTTCCCATAAGAGGTGTTATTTTGAGTAGCCCGATATTTCGGTGGTTGTCCCTTTTGAAGCTGTAATTGTTTGACATTTGACAAGAAGAAACTACGCCATTGATAAAAATGGAACGATACACGCTTCAACAACGCATTGAAATTATTAAAATACACTATAAAAATGGTGTAAATTTGGGAGAGACGTTTCGTAAAACTGAAATATTTTTTGATCGTCGCCGTCGTTGAGCACCTTGTCGGACCGCAATTCAGAAATAGGTGGATAAATTTGATCTGTTGGGACAAGTTGGCGATATGAAGGATTAAACCCGTGCACGTCGCTCAAGAACAACTGATCCAAAGTGTAAACAAGTAAAATTGTCACATCTGGGGCTCGGAAAACAGAAGATTCATTGTTGAAAAGCCTACCCATCCTCAACGAGTCACTGTTCGTGTAAGCGTAGCCGTGGCGGCCATTTGGCTAATGTTCTTTTCCGTTACTAATAATATTGTTTTTTGTTATTAATACCATACTATCTTCTTACCATTAAAATAAACATCCGATCATTTGTCTAAAAAAATGCAATTTTTCCTTGAATATTAAAATAACACCTCTTATTGGAAAACCCTGTATTTTGATTGTGAAGATGGCATCAATGACATAAAACAAATGTTTTTTTTTCTCCAAGTTAGATATTCTGAATTTTACTTTCACCATTTTGAACTTCCAGTCTATGGACAAAAATCTGCTCTTCTTATTTAATTTAAAATTTCCCAGTACTGTGTCGTGTCGTCCGTCCCTACGCTTACTCTGCCAAAGGTAACATCACAAAAATATGTTTCGAGAGTGAAACTGTTGCATGTCCCGTTATTATTAAAATATTATTTTTTACTTTATAAAAGAAGGAAATATAAAAATTTCATTTGAAATGAACTTATATTACACAATAAATTGTTTTTTTTTTTCTGTTTAGGGTAACTGCGGCGTATACTTGTTTTTTTTTAATATATTGAATTTTGTATAAATTGAATCGAAAAATTGAAAAAAGGCACTCAATATTATGTTTTGAATGACAATATTATAAAAGTGGATAATTTAAGCCTAATTTCAAGTTTCTAAAAGTATATGAAGGTTAGTTAGAATAAAAACAAGGATATTCAAGCAGTACTTATATTTTCTAGCGCACTGACAAATTTAAAATGCTAAAAGGACGTGGTCTTAGCTTTTATTTGGGACTCCTTTAATCGATGTTCTTGTTCGACTATTAGGTTCAAGTTGTCGTGCTCTTGAGGATTTAAATAAAAACTCATTCGTGAGCGGGGATTAAAATAGCCTATTCCTGAAAATTGATTTCATTTACAGCAAAAAATATGCATTTAGCCTGAGCGTCGATATTAATTTCGTTTGAATTCGAAAACATAGACAAAAAATATATTTCTATCGAAGGTAATACTTTTGAAAGGCTTTAAATACTCGAATTTTTCGTTAAATAAATTCTTTTCAGCAGAATTACAATTTACCACGAAATATTCAAAACAGTTACAACATTATTTCAGCTGAAAATCTCGTTTTCCTAAGTAATTTTATATAAAACGTCATGTGCCTAAAAAATTTCCGGGAGAATATTCCTTGCAAACCTAATGTTCCAAACACAAAAATGTATTGATTGAACTGCTGTAGTTGTCATGTAATTAATTTTCGTAGAATAGCTAAACAAAAAAAACCTGACGCAAAATTCAACATAAACTATCGCAAGCAAACATTAGGACAACATATGATTCCAATTGACATCCTGCGGGCACAGTTTAGAAAACGTTAGTATTCTATATTAACATGCCTCCCACGTGGTCTGTAGTTGAAGTTAGGAGACAGCGATCAAAGAGAATGCATTATACCATTCGCTCTTTGAATTTGGTAACAAAATACCAGCCGAAGTACTTTTCCGTGTTTACACCACCATCATCACACCATGTCAAAGGACGAAAAAGGATTAAAATTCAATCTCTCTTGGCCGTAGTTGCACTATAACCGATAACATGGTTCCCATCATATAAAATAAATGAGCTATTTCTGTGGGATTCTGTGGCTAATGTGCAAAAGTAGTGTTTGCATGATTTCCTCAGTTTTGCATGTTTAAGTTCTTGAGGGCTCGGCTTTGGGAAGCCCTTCAATTGGACACGAAAACAGAACGAACGAAAAAAAAAAGAACGTTCCAAATCTAAACGGGCCACCAAATGACATCAATCTCTTGACTTTTTGATATTTCTTTCTCTCTAACCAACCGACATCGGCAGCGTGTCCTTGTAGTAATCGTAGAGTCTTCGTCCGTCCAACCTTCTGATTTATTTCAATTGTATACTTTTCTGTGGTGGCCGATTTGTTCTTCTTTCGCATATGTAGAGGTAGACGTAAGGTCGAAGTTTACGAGCAAGTTCACCAGCATTTTTAGTGCTGAAAATAACCCATACATACGCGCAATAATATTCTATGCAGCACTTTGGAAAGCAGTTAACACGTTTGTTTTTTTTTCTTCTATTTTCCTTATAATCTTTTGTTGTTGTTGTGGCTGTAGTAGTAGTGGTTGTTATTGGAGGCTTTTTGTTGAATATTAGGATTGCGTGTCCTGTCAAAAGTGTGTGCCATTTCATTTTCGTTGAATGTATCGTTTTCGATACAATTCTGATGTTATTATTCTTCTTTTTATAGGCCTAATTTTATTGCCTTTGATTCCGATTATGTGAGCGTATTTTAAGAGGGCATTATTCAATGTTTTCAATTTAAATGTGGTATGTACGGTGTACGTGTCAGTGTCGGTGTTGGATTGGTATTGATGAGGAAATTGCTTTTATTAAATTTATAAACGGTCTGAGATAGACATTTAGAAAAAGAATGCTTTGCATTGAAAGCATTGAACTAAAATTTGAAAAAGAAATTTTGATGCAGAATCCTTAAAAATAATTTCGATAATTTTGATTGACTTTGCCACATTGGCGGACGAAATATAAACCTGGGGCCGGTTGCAAAAATACTCTTAAGAATCAAGTAACGAAACTGATCAATGATCAATTCAAAGTATGTAGTAATCATTTTTATATTTAATTTTTTTTAACTATACAAATTTCAATGGCGGCTGGATTTTGAATTTTGATTTTAGAGATCAACTGTCACTTGGCCAGATATAGTTAGTGTGTTGGACTGAGTTCAATCACTGACTGCAACTAAGATGTGTGGTGTAATCAGTACAACAAGAAGTAAAAAAGCGTTACATTTTTCTAGATAAGTGCATCAAACCTAGTCATTTGGATCTATGCTCTGTCCAAAATGAATCGGCAGTACAGAAAAGGTAGGTATGTTTGTCGTTTATTTACTCTCCCTTTAGTTTTCCGTAAGGTGCTATTCCAACGAAAGTTATTTAAGGGCTTTGGTAGTATGCATTCCAAATTAGCAAAAATCTGAAAGATTGAAATTTTCATTTAATTTACTTTAATTAAAAAAAGTATAACAAATTTATCTTTTTTAACACCACCAAGTGCTAAGATATAAGGCATGTTTTTGAGGAATGTCCCAATCCGTTTTAAATAAAAACGTAACATAAACAAAAATTTTATTCATTAAGATTAATATATATATTCAGAAAAAGATATCCTATGATTTCAAAGCTTCTGTTATTAGTTTAAATATATTTGTTAAAAGGTTAAATGCATTTGCGTTTAGGGTAAATATATTTGCTTTTGGGTTAAAGTAATTTGCTAAAGGGTTAAATATATTTGCGTTTGGGTTAAACTTATTTGTTTTTTGGTTAAATTAATTTGTTAAGGGGTTAAATATATTTGCGTTTTGGTTAAACTAATTTGCTTTTATGTTAAACTTATTTGATTTTGTGTTAATTAAATGTGCGAATGCTATAGCTTGTAATGCGCTTAGCTATAAGGCACTTTAATAAACTTTCTTAGCAAACTTTGTTTTTCATTGGGCAAAACTGAAAAAATTAACAAATATATTTATACCAATAGAAGATGGCTTTGAAAATAAAATTTATTTCATTTAACATAATTATTGTACATCAAAACTTGTAATTTTCCTTTTAAAAAATAATTAAACACATATTTTTAGAAAATGACTTCTTCATTCGCTGCCTTTGGAATGAGGAGAACCATATCCCTTACATACTTTGCGCAATCCACCTGTGTAATTTGCTGCAAGCTCTGTTCAATATCAGCAACCAAGTTTTGGTCTCTGCTTAGCTCACTTAAAAATTGTCGTGCATGTCCTTTCATTTTCGAAAAAGATTTTCCTATAGGATTAAGCATTGGGGAGTAAGGTGGCAAAAATTTGAGTATGCAATTCGTAGCACGACTGTGTCGCACGTACTTGCTCTGTGGGTGCAATAGCACGATGATTACAAAAAAAATTCAAGCATAAGAACAACTTATTGTTGAAAAATTTGGTGAAAACTAAAAAATTTAAACCAAAACTGGAAAAACCGATATACGGGAGCATTACAAGCTATATTCAGAAAAAAATATCCTATGTTTCCAAAGCTTTTGTTTTTAGTTTAAATATATTTGTTAAAAGGCTAAATACATTTGCGTTTAGGGTTAATATATTTGTTTTTGGGTTAAAGTAATTTGCTAAAGGGTTAAATATATTTGCGTTTGGGTTAAACTTATTTGCTTTTGGGTTAAAGTAATTTGCTAAAGGGTTAAATATATTTGCGTTTGGGTTAAACTTATTTGCTTTTCGGTTAAACTTATTTGCTATTGTGTTAATTAAATGTGCGAATGCTATATACAGCAGTTTAAAATTAGATAAACAAGTATGATTTTGAAGCGATTTCTAACTACTATTCAGCACAAAATACATCACTTAAAAATATTAATTGCACAACTTTTGAACAAAATACAAATCTGGAATGGTATTGATCTTAAAAAAGCTTCCCGAAAAGACGTGTACTGCCTATTTATGTTTGACAGAATACAGTCGAGAATTGAAGGTTCTTTCTATTCTTGCAGAGCATCAATTAACTCATGAACGAAGTTGTAAGTCAGAAGCTTTTGTGTTCTATTTATTTAACATCTAGGATCTTAAATCATAGTCACGGATTAAAATCATTTTGAAAACCTCCCGAGTGAATGTGTAAGAAGGTTCCAAAAATATTTCACCATCTTTAACACCTTTTACAAACTCACAGACAACAAGTTCTCCTTTTTTAAGGAAAACACTGAAGAACAGAAATTGGATCTCCTAATGAAGAGATCATTTCAATCAAAATTTGACCCTTTTCATGTATCTATTTTAAAACAGTCAGAAAATGCTTATTTTCCTGAGCTGGAAAAAGCGGAAAGTTTTACTGGCAAATCAAATTTTCAATCATACTGAAAATAAACAAGTAAATCCACAGAAATCCTTTTTCATAAACTAAGCCCAAGACATCCTCAATTTCTCAACTATGAGACTACATATAGCCAGTTTTGTAGAAAACGTTTGAATATTTAACTCCAATTTAAATTTCAAAAAGGCTCACATATTGCTTGTGTCAGTTGCCTAAATGACTTTTAAACAAATAAAAGCTCGTAGCCAGACTATTTTTTTTTTCTTGGACATAAATGAGTCCACCGAACCTAATATGGAACTGCCCAAGCAAATATAAAATCCAACAGTGTTCTGCTTGTGCGGTTTTTAGTTAATTCAATATTAGCACTAATTAATGTCCCCTCGTCAAATGAATGAAAATAAAATATACCTAACTTTTGTTTTTGTTTCTTAAATATTTGATCCTCTCTTCCAGGAATCCAACCTTGGATTATACATTTGTCTATATCTCATCTTGTATCATCATTCGGTAAAATGTGTGTTTTTGTGCAAAACTGTAGCTGCTCCTGATGCTGCAACTGCAACTGGAACACACGCCTGTGGTGGCAATGAAGACAAGAACAAACAAAAAATAGCATAAAACATAAAATAAAATATAAAACAACATGCACACAGACAATTTCCGGTACGTGTCCACTTGTCCAGCATGTGAAACGAATGGCAAAAGTTTTATCGCCAATACCGAAAAACATAGGTAAAGCATACCTGAGAAGGATAACGAAAGTCCTGTGGACCAGAACACTCTGTATACCCTTTCTTTTTGCTACCGGGCCGGGAGTCTACAAAGCAAAACGAAACAAGACAAGCATCAGAGTCTACACATAGAAGGCCGAAAGCCCGAACCCAAAACCCAAAACCAAAAATTCAACTGACAAAAAGTGTATTTAAAAAAAAAAAACATTAAAAAAAAGTGAACAGGAAACACATTCACAGACACATATACATACACACAAACACACACTCACACATGTTCAACCACATGGCGATGGCGTGGCCCGAAAAATCCTTGGGATGATGATGGGACAATAACAACAACACGGCAGGAAAACTTTCCAGGATACACCGACGACGGAGCAGCAGCGCAACGAGTAAGCCATAGATTGGAACACTCTTTAAATCCGAACTATGAACTTTTTATTGTCACTTGTTTCAGATTTTCGTGTATTGTCGTTGTCGACTGTCGTAGTTGTGTAAGAGGTATTTGTATAGAAGATAGATCCCGTTGCTGGGGGTTTTTAGCGGAAGGACCTTTGTTCGTTTGGTTTTCAATGCTAACAGATATTACTGCATTGCATGGGAATGTTTCTTCTAATCTTTGGAATTTTTTTTTTTTTTTACTTGCATACCTTCTTTTCCTATTAATATTTCTTTTGCATTGCATAGCTTAGGGATGAGTTAAGTAAGAAATAATCCCATGATTCAAAAATAATTATCAAAATAATGGGAAATTTGAGATTTATAAACTCCTCAAAGCATTACCTTTTAAATAATAGTTTTTTGATCCCATTTTCGAAGTAAATTTACATTTTTCTAAGAAGAAAATATTTAAAAAAAAAATAGAAAATGGTTTTCTTGTGGGGTGCTTAAAAAAGGAGTAAGCTTAGCTAAATGCAAAAAGCTTTGAATAAACCTAAAATAATAATTTTATTTTAATGTAAGGAAACAAATACCAAAATATTGTAATTTTCTTAGGACATAAGCAAAAAGGATTTAAGCAAAGAAGAATTATTTCAAAAAACTTCTACCAAAAAAGCATTTTCATGCACACAAATGAAAGCAATATTAATTTTATAATTAAACTGAACTAAGGATTACATTTTTTAATCTTATCCCTATTTTTAGTTACGGTCTATATCTATAGAAGGAACTCAAAAGATATTTTTCCCCAAGCTTCTTAACGACTGATGTGCCAAAGTTCAATGATATTTAGATCTTTTAACTTACTCCTTGTTAAGATTCTATGGAATTGAGTGCAGATGATTGCAATAGCCAAGCCATTACTTTAGTACCAACCAACCATTCCTAAAACGCCCCGCTCGTGTGTTTGGAATTATACACTTGCTAAAAGACCCATTTAAGCAGGATATCGTAATAGGGTGTAAGGCAGCCGTTTACGAGAAAGCTAAGCTTCAGGTCAAGAAATGCACGGCAGTAAGCGGTACTTTTGGACTTATATCTACATAATATAAAGCAAATCGGTCCACCCGGAACGAACCACTCTTCTCACTTTCCTTTTAACGTAACTACAGGTTATTTCAATTTACCACGATTCCGTAGCTTTTCTTACAGTGTGTAATCTATAATCGCAAGTTAATTTTATCTAGCCTCTTTGCGTAGTGGTAAGTGTATCGCAGATGCTACGCCTAATATTCTGTGTTAAATACTTCTATCCACTTAATTTTTTTTTTCGATAGTACGATGGACGAATTTTTCAAAAGTAAAACATGTCGACAAGGAAGCTTCTGTCCTAGCATTTCAAATTCGAAATGTATTTATAGGTCCCGTCAATTCCTGCAGAGTATCAAGAATAGTAAGGAGTGTAAATCACCAGGCCTTGGCTCTTCGAAGTTGTTCGTGCCACAGTACCTATTTATCTATTAGTTTTTTTTATGAGAACTGCAGGTCAATAAACTTATAGACTCATTATGACTCAAAACGTAAAACTGAAACAGTATTCATAAATCCAATTCTTTCCAACAGTATGTTTAGTATTCCTGATTATGATTCCTTTCTTTAAGTTGCTGTTGTTATTGAACGACACTTGCCAGTCAAACGAATTCAATAACAATTCCTCTAACTCAAACCAACCCCTGAACAAAAATTAGGTTAAAGGTTGAAGCAAAGCAACAACCAACAAAAAAATGTCCTTCTTTGTATATGAACTAGGTGTGTGTACATTCCACCACAATATTTCAAGTGGTCAAATAAGCTGACAGATATGGACAGACGAAGAGAAAGTGTGTTAAAGAGTCCAAGTGCAGGGTGCGGAAGGAGGAATTTGTTTATTCAAGACAGAAAACCTTTCAGTCACTTATTTCGATTGTACTCGAAACGAAACATTAACGAAAACATTCATTTGAAAAGAAAAAAAAAAGAAAACACAAATAAACAACCCCAAAAAGCAAAATCCAAAAACCTACCCGTTGCCTAGTTTTTGGATAAAAGTAAATTCAATATTTTTTGGAAAAAAGCTGTATAACAGTCAATGTTTATGACAATGAACTCTTATTGTTGAGCTTTTCAACACACCATTTGAGTGGAATTTAGAGAGTGTGCAGTGTGCGCAAGCAATACTCTTATTTGAGACGTCATACAAATACATTTTCTCTTATACGATGTTTATTGATTTCAGCTCTTCGAACAATTTCTCTGAAATTTTATTTTCGAAAAACACCTGTCGGCTCTTAAGGGAATATTATTCAACTCAAGATTTATACAACATACAAGCATTAATAATATACCTAATAAATGAATACACATACATACTGATACTACACGTAATAAGTTGAGGGAGGGTGGTATTTATGGCATATTATGCAGAGGCAGGTGAGTTGAGTATACGCAACCTGCCCTGCCCTGACCTAGGTCAGCATAAATTTTATTAAATTATTGCCAGAATATTCCCCGAATAATTAGAAATAATCATGAATCATGATGAGAGGTGAGTAGAGTTATGGTCAAGAACTCCATTCCTGCACCTTCTGGTTGAGGCATTTTTTCATATAATCTTGTGGATGCATAGGTACTCGTATATGAGGAATTAAAGCTTAAAGTTGACATGAAGTTTATTATTATGGATTCTTGAGGGAACCCATATAATTTTCAAGTTTGGCATAATATTTACAAAACAAATTAGTTACATATTAAGGGTTTATGTGAGGAACTGAATTAGGATAAAATAAGGGCAAGAATTCAATAATTTTGTACCAGAAATTGTTGTTGGTTTTAATAAACAACATACTTAAAGATAAAAAAGATTGACTTTTAAGCTCCCTACAATGAGCCGCCCTTAAGCCTTAACCATAACAAAAATCAGTGATTGGCAGGATTTTGAATTCAAAAATTGTATAACTTCTATGAAACATTAAAGTGAAGGGTTTTTCAATTGCAGCGAGTAGATTTTGGAGGCCCGTTGCGGCCATGTTGTTTTGCTGACGTTAGTCAAATCTTTAATATTCACTTACAAATGCCAAATGAAATCACCATGGCAAGTTACACAATTGAAAAAGGGTCCAAGCGATAAAACTTCAGTTTGTAGTCGGTAGACGTAAGGGCCCTTCAAAGTCCACTCTACAACGTTTTTTGGACAAATTTTTAGAGCAGAATTCAACTTGGCGAATTTCGCGTCGAAACTTGGTACAAAATCCAATTGACTCAGAATCTTAAAATTCATGCCGGCACACAACGCTGACCGGGCTTTGGAACATTTATTTGAGTCCCCAATTTTGGGGTCCAAAAATCATCTTAAGCGACAAGGCTTATGTTTTTTATAAATGACTGAGTTAGCAAACAAAATTCACATTTAAAAGAAGTTTACAGTGCATCCTCGAAAAGTTAACTTTTGGAGTGGATTTTGGGCCAGCGGGGCGGTGTCATTGGTAAGTACTTTTTCGAAAACGACGTTGGTGATGCGGTCACCGCCAATATTATGTAGACCAATGTAAACGAAGTGGATCTAGATGGCATTAAGGTTTTAGCAGGTAAGCACTAGATGCCACATAGCGGACGGTTCGTTTGACATTCTGAAAGAACATTTTAAGGGGAACTTATTTCTCTCACAGGTGACGTGAATTGGGCACCAAAATCATACGATTTGACCCCGATGGACTCTTTCTAAATTCGCAGGTCTATGGAAGTAAGGTACAATGGATTGATGTTCTAAAATTGAACATAACACCATAGTTCAGCTGCATATATGTGGAAAATTTATTGTACATTTGATCACGCGAATTCATGCCAACGTAAGAAACTGAGGAAAGCTATAGAACAATGTCATACTTTTTTTAAAATAAGTTCTTTAAATTAAAAAAAGAAATTTGCTAATACCTTTTACACAGATTATTTATTTCTATTTCACTACTGGGGGTAATGGACGATCTTCCTCCAGCCGGCTTGATCTCTAGCCAGTGGACTCTAACTGCATATCTCAAATTGTTGGTATGGAGGCGTTGAAGGCTGGAGCGTTGATTTTCAATCTCAACATCTCCCAGGATTTTAAACCGTTGAATAACAATTTTGTAATGCTTTATTCCTGAATTTCTTACTAAGTCCGAAGGATAGCAACTGGAAAGACTGACGATGACGAGGCAGTTCGGATTTTATTGTAATAAATGTTCGGGCCTGTGAAAGATAAGATCTCCTGAGTGCATTTCCTTTTCTGTTTACAAAAAAGTAAACAGAAAAATAAAATATGAATTTGAAATGGAAGAATATTTTTATAATGAGCAATCTAAATTTTAACCCATGAAAAATCACAAAAATTAATATTGAAATGATTCCAAAATGAATGAAATAATTAATTAAGCATTAAAAGTATTCAATACCTACTTGAATGACCCACAAATGGGAGAATAGGTGAAAGCAGCAAATTAAATCTCAAAGATTTTAAAAATATGATTATAACTACGAAAAAATCTCTATACTGTGTTGGCCAAAACAATTCAAGGGAGGGAAAGAATTTCAGTCTCATTGCGATGCAAATTCTTATTCGCGATATTCATTCCTTTTCCTAGTTTTATGGGTACGTTATGGCTTAGCAAAAAAAAAAAAAAAAAAAATCATTCATACTGACGAGGATGTCTATCTGAATTTACTTAAGGTATTTTTTGATGGTAGCTAATAGAGTAATATACCTGCTGTATCATAGTTGTAGAAAAGCTTTCTCATTTCGTTTTTTAGTGATATTGATAAATTTTATGGACACTTTTGAATAATCTACATTCTAATCTACTAAAATTTGAGAGACCTGCTGCAATTTTAATATACAAGAGTATACCTCAGCGTATTTTAATTTATGTTTTTAGTTAAGATGTCCTTTTTTTCGCTTAAATTCTACCTTAAAAACTATACTTATTGCTTTTTATTATTTGGTTTGAAGACCGAATTCATTCGACCCAGTTGGAGACATTATTATATTTTCAAAAGTTCCCGTTTTTTACATTAATATTCATATTATCGAAAGGAATTTAATTAAGAAATACTTTTTGTTCCTGTGGTAGATCCTACTTTCAATGCAATTCGAGCCAAACGCAGTTCATTTTGTTTTCTTCTTTTGTTGTGTTGGTACCTACTAAGAAAAAAAAATAGTGAAAAATAATTTATAAAGGAAGGTGAGTCCTGGACGTGGCTGGACAAACGCCAGAATTGAAAAGAACGTATAGCAATAGAAATTAGGATTCAAATCATCAAGAAAAGGCAAAAGGTGCATTTCTGTTGTATTTCAGATGCAAAAAAAAAAATCCTATTCGTAGTTCCTATCCAGGACGTAGTTCATTTGGAAAAAATCAGTTTTTACGAGAGTATATAATATATATATACAACATATTTCAGAAAACACATTTCTGTTTCTTTGAATGAAATTAAGTACACGGGGTTAAGGATCTGAAAGCACAGCCATGGCGATGTTGTGCCAATTACTGGATGCATTGAAAAGAAACGATAAAATAAATTTAATTCAGGCGAAACTCTTTTGTCATCTCTTTGGAATTTCTGCTGTTTTTCAATTGGAAACTCTTTTAAATGAAGTTAGACGTTTTTTATGAGAAATCTTAAATTAAATTATATTCAAAAAATTCTAAAGATTTAAAGAGGGCATATTGCCTTAATAAGTAAATGCATCAAAGTCGACCCGGGCACGAGGTTTTCCAATTTTATCTTGCAACGTGGGTGCTGACACCCGAAATCGAAGACAAAGTCAATTCTGAAGAAGAAAAATTATTAACGTTCCTTTTCGGCATGAAAAAGATAGGAAAATAGCTCATAATGGCGCAATAAAAATTGTTGCCTTCAATAAAGGGGAAAGAACTTACATCGCACTTGGATGGCACCTGCAAATAAATATAACTTTTTTGCTCTTTTTTGTAAATTGTTATAGTTACAGATTACAGTAATGGAAAGTTATTTTAAACGCTTTTCAAGTATTGTCCAGTTTCGTTTAAATATGACGAAAAATTATTCTACTGAAACACATACTTACTAAACATTATATTTCAAAGAAATTGGCAAATAACTTTTCATGTTTATATCAAATCAAAAAAACCAGTGACTCAAATTCATTTAATCAGATAAAACACATTCATTATATTGCACTTTTTCACTTAGAACTCTTGTATTATTCATGTCGATACAAAAAGAATTATTAGTGATGTTTTCAACAAAACAGGCCTATTACAAAACTCTTCTGCATTTACCTTAAATTTTTAACAGTATTATTCAAGATACTTACTATTTTCCTTCAATGTAAGTCCATCTTTTCTTAGATTTCTTTACTTCTTGGCTTCAATCTTTTTTTTTAATGATCTTCAACACTGTTCTTTTTATATCATACATATCACACATCAAACCTCAACTTCAGATGTCCCACAAGGAAGTCACATAGGTCTCCTGATCTTTTAACTTAGTATCAAAAATGCTGAATATCTTTTTAAGGGATCTTATCTTGAGATTTTCGCAGGTAATACGCATGTACGGAGTAGTACTGATACACAATTACTACTTCTTTAGTTGTGCAACTAAATAATTTTAATTTAAAAAAAAATCTCTTCTGGCAGTACTATCTCATATTCGCGATATTAATATTGTCAACATCAACCGACACTTATAAATCAAATTACTAACCATTTTTACGACCACTCTCTTGATTGTCGATGGTGTTCTCTTAATTGCATAAGCAAACACAAATTCGCTCAAGAAGTTTGGCCGCTCTTCAAAAAAATTCTCAAATCCTCTCCCAACATTCTCTCTCAGCGATCGTTTTATCAATGGTTTCGTTCTCACTTCTCAATTCTTTCTAGGAAGGGAATTCAAATTTCTTCGTCACCATCACCATCACCATCTCCAAACCAAATGAACCATTCTTCCCGAGCAAGGCCAATCCGTTTGACAGTTTGCGTGATATCACTATATATGACATTGTAAGACTGTGAGGGTAGGGTGATTTGATCGGTTCGAAGAAGGGGTGAGTGCGTCGAATATAGGGTACAACAAAAGAAACACGAATGTTTGACTCTGTTCGTGATTCCGTGAGTCGCTATAAAGCAGCTATTATACTTTGCCATGCTTCAATGCGTCGAACAGCTGAACGGGCTCTCACACTGTCACACAGCGAGTTCCAAAGTTGTGAATTGTGATGTGAGAAGTGAGATGTTGTGAGCCATGTGGTCGTGGTGTCTGGTGCCTTGCCTGGTGCTCTGCAGCTCTGCTCATTCCTTTTCCTTCTAGAATCATTTCGGTAGTTCGGCATCGGCTGGCTGCTCCTCCGCATCCACTCCAATTCGTTCGAAAGTAAGTGTGAGGCATTATTGTCACAGGTGGCCTCCTCGCCGCTAGTTCATCGCCATCGCCATTGGATACAATATTATATAGATATACTACCAATACTAGAGAGAGTTGTCGCACCACCGCAAGTTCACTGTTCACTTAAAAACGTGCTTCACTGGGGAACTGTAAATCATTATTGTGAGAATCGGCAAAGGAGTCGCAGTAGTGAATTCTCTGTTTCGTGTTTTTTTTTTAATATTTTTTTTCATCTTGTTCTTTTGCAAAAAGAAGAACCCTGCTTGCGTCGATCAGTCTGAAATTTCGTTGGTCTATAAGAGTTTCTTGTTGGATCTTGTTGATATTTTGCGAATTTTTTTTTGTTCTGCAGTTCTGACTTTTTGGTTCTGAAAGATACGCATGGAAAGATTGTTGGCGTTCGTTGGTGTAAGATAAAAACGTCGATTGTCGAATAAAAAAGAAAAAGAAAAAAAGAGGGCGATAAGCCCTTGGAATTGTGCAGAGTTTTGTTTTTGTTGAGATTTCGGTTCTGTCGTCTTTAACTCGTAATCGTTCATTTTATTATTTTTCGGTGTTTCTATTTTTGTTGGATAAAAAAAATCTACCTCCGGCGGCGTGCAACGTTGTGTGTGTAGATATCTACAACACCCTACAGCAACGTTTATAATATCTGACACACTCGACTCATATAATTATTTTTTTTTTGTTGTAAATTTAGAAAACGATTTCCATAGTACGGGACTTATCGGGGGCGCCCGCCGGCTCACGCGATTTAAATGAACCGTGAATGACAAAAAATATTGGAATTAAGTTTTTGTCATTTAAACTGAAATCGTATATTTTTTTTGATACATTTTTTGTATTAAATATTAAAAAATAACGAAATCGAAAGTGATTTGTGCTGCACAGAGTTTTCTGTGAAAAATAAATGTTTTTTTATGTTCTTCTTCTGTGAAACGATAGCCAGGTGTGTACTTTGAACAATCGGAATACCTTAACAAAAAGAAAACACCAAATTAATTGAAGGGTGAGTACTTGCCTATTTACGTGCCGCTGCCATGCCTACTGCATTTAGCATTTAAGCAGTGCACACAAAATTCACGAGTCATCAAAGAACAATGCATGACATTTTTTTTTTTTTTTAAGAAAAAATGTAACTTGGTAGTTGTTATATTTTTCTTATGAATAGACATCAGCTCAGTAACTAGGGTTGCCAAGTAGACTTTTTTTTGTAGAGGAAAACAAATAAGTTATTTCCATTTCAGGGTCAAATTTGTAGCCATTTTTTGTATAGATTTTAATGACAAAAAAACCTAGGAAAACATTCATGGGTTGTTAAGGGTTGTTTTGAATTTTGATGCAGTGAGTGCGTTTCCCCTTCGTGATATGAAATTCTTAAGATTGTGAATAAATTTTGGAGAGAATAGCATTATCTTGCTTGAGCGAGTGCAGGGGTTAAAATATTATAAAAAAAACTATCAAAGAAGTAAACAACCCTTAAACCTACCCTAAATTTAAATTCTTGAATGAATTTGTTCGACCTTTCTCAACTGAATTATTTATTAACATAGGAGGATACCTGTAAGTGTTATATTACATAGGTACTTACATTTTGTTCATTTTTGTATTGGATTTTCTAAGAAATCTAAAAAAACATTTTCCAATATTGTTGAAAACAAAACTTGAGTCTCTTAATAAATTGGATAGGCAAGTAAACATACTAACTTACATGGGTACTTGTTGTTTCTTTTAACAATCATTATTTATTTGTTGAATTTTGTAATTTATTCAAATGTTTTCCTGGAATAACTAAGAAAACAATAATAATTCAAAAGCAGATGCGTACCTACCTATCCAAGAAATGAAAAATGTTCAAAGTCGTGCCAATACCAAGAAATCTGTTAGGTATAATTTTCATAACATTTTTAAATAAAGGGCACGATTGGGTCGGACAAACTTGATCTAATGTGTATCTTGGAGCCGAAGATTTTGGAAAAAAAGCAAAAAATAAAAAAATGATATGAAATTTTATTGATCACTTAAAAATGACTAGCTAAAACGTTTTTTGGAAAAAATGAAGTAAGCCATCTAATTTCGTTTAGAATTTTAAGAATTTTTTTTTCAAAATCGTTCGGCCAGTTTTTTTTGAAAAACTTTTCGAAAAAATCTTCCAAATATTTTTTGAGTAGGTACCATGCCAACTTTTAGCAATTCGTATTTTTTATCAGAAAAATAATATTTTAAGAAAATAGATGAAATCATTTTTTTTGCTTGGAAGATTTAAGAATTTATATTAATTCTATTCTATAAAAAGGTTCCTATACTAAAAATTTCATCGAAATCGGTAAAGTGGTTTACGAGAAAATCAGATTTCCAAAAACCGGTTCTATAGGAGGTATTGTTATAAGACTTTTCCTGAAAAATCTGTTCCAACCAAAACGTACATTTTTTTCAAAAAACACTATTCCGAAAGTTTTATCAAAATCGTAGGAGCCGTTTTTGAGATAAATGAGTTTTTCATAAAAAATCATATGGCAAGTACCGTTAGTTTTAGAGCTAGAAAGCTAATTCCAAAAACCTTTCTGTAGGACGTCTCTATCATCGCAATGCCATGTTTGATTGTTAGAATATGTTTTTTTTACGAATGCATAACTTGCCTCATAGTAGGTACCTATAATCGCAAGTAAAAATATGTACGGTTTTTCTGATAAACTTTTCGAAAAAATCAACATCTAGCAGTTTGTAGTTCTTATCAGAAAAAAAGTTTTTAAAATTTTTGAAAGACTATAGTTTTTGAGAAAATCAAAAATTAAAATTTTTTTTTTAAACCCAAAAAGACTTTTTTTTGAAGAATTAAAGAACTAATATTATTTGTTTTAAAAACAGGTCTTTGACATTCAATAACGAGAAAATCTGATTTGAAAAAATGGTCCATTCAATGGCACACAGCCTGAACAGCTGGACCGATTTGTTTAAACTTGGTACACAGTTTTATTATTATGATGATGACCTACAGAGGAGTATTTTAATTTAACATTCTAAGTCTTAAACTAACGGTAACTGCCATATGAATTTTAAATCTACTTTTTTTCAAAAACGGCTCTTACGATTTTGATAAAAATTTCTGAATATTATTATTTGTATACATTTTATATTTTAGATGGAATAGTCTTATCTTTGCTTGATTCACATTCAATTTTATACTCAGAGCTTATCATTGATTCCTCCCGCAATAGACGCGAAGATTTTGGCGCTGCCAAAGTAGTTTTATGAACATGGCACATGGCAGGCAGTGTCAAAAAAATTGGAGTTAAAACAAAAAAGTTTTATAATGAAGGCGAACTTAAAATTGACGCAGTAGGTATAAAAGTTCAATAAGTTTATTATTTTGTTCCACGAATCCATACGATTCTGTACCTAGTGCCTATAATAGCAAGTAAAAATATGGATCTAAAAGGAAAATAATTCCAAATTGTTAAACTTTTAAGAATCATTGACATTTATTTTCTAAAGGTCTCTTAAGACCTAAATAAAACGCCCGCCAAAACGCAGAACAGTTCTTTGGATTTTATAAATTTTCCTACTACCAATTAATCCAAATAATCCAGGAAATCTTAAGAATATTCCTAGAGGAGCTCTTAACAATAAATTTTTGAGAAATTCTAAAGAAATTTTGGATTAGGTATGAATTTTATTAAAATGTGATACCTAATGTTATTAGATTGTTTTGTATAACTATACGAACAAAATTTTCTTTGGAATACAAAATTTTAGTTCAGTTAAACTGCATTAAATTTATTGAACAAAAAATTGTGTGCTTTCTATCACGTTTTTGTGTATTTGATCGATTTCTAATTTTTGTTTACGCCTATCTTATCACCAAACTATCAGATCAACGAACTTTTGATTATCGAAATATTAATAGAAAAGAAAAACAATGATTAGATACAAATCTAATATGTACATTAAAAAAATTGATGAACTTTTTGAACATTGTACTCAAAAAATTTAAAGCTTAAATGGCTTTAAGTCGAGACTAGCTGACTAAATTATTTTTTCTTATAACCAGTATTCAAACTATAAAATAAAAAAAAAATATGCATCTACTATAAATTTGCAATCCAATATAAAAAAAAAATGGCATCAAACATTGTCAAGGTCATACGAAAAAATACAACCTGTTGTATAGAAGCTGAGATAAGAAACCACCTGTTAAAAGAGTAATTAATAAAACTTAATTTGATAGCCAATCCAAAAATTTATTGACTAATTTATAGAATATTTAAATGAATCTATAAAATAAAAACTGGATCCAGAATTTAAGAAGAAAAAAAATTATTAAATTATTCAATAACATTCTTTTAATTAAAATTTCGTGTCATTTTACCAACAACGTAGTAGAGTCTTGAATTCCTTAAACATTTCAGTAGTTTTTAGAAAACAGACTTTTGAGGACATCAAAGAAGAAATAAGTTTATCTTCAAAATAAGTCTACATTACTGTTTTGGCAATTCTTCATCTAACGAGCGTTTTCCAACAATTGTCTTAAGAAATGATAGTTCATAGAGTTCCTAAAACGTTAAACCCTATAAGCACTTAAAAGTGCACAATCGCTGTTTTGATACCATATTCTTTGGAGACAGTTTTCTGTTGTCAGAAACGGGCTTTGGCAAAGATTTGGAATGAGCATAGGTAGCTTTCTAAACTTCAACTAAGTCTGGTTGGCTTTCTACTAGTGTTCAGACTGGTGAGGCAATCTTCATCGAAATCATTTTTAAAGATCAATTTGTGGAGATGGATTCCAATTAGTTTCGTATCAACCCTTCATAACTTGACTTGAGCGATGGTTAGTTTGAGACTTATGGCACCGGATCTTATTAATACAAAGGATTATTTCTACAAGCAATGGTTTGAGAACGTCTTCGCGCATCCATGTATATGTTTTGAAATCCCTACGACGAAGACCTGCATCATTGTGAATTAACGAAATTTATATTTGGTTTCACCAAGCCGTTGCGCGCATTTAAGCTGTCATTAACACCTTTAACATGAATTGACACAGTACGAGTGCTTGGGAAAGTTGGATAAGGATAAAAAGAGATACAGATACACATTTGTTTTGAATGATTTTTATCGCAATGGAAGGGGAAAATTGAGCTGGGTAAAGCATTCCACATTCTTGTAGTGTCTCTGAAAAATGATCCTCTACACTTCAGTATGTCCGCAGTTATGCTCCAGGGTAAATTGTTTTGGGAGAGGAATGCATCTGGCTATTCCACTAGAGCACAGGAACATTATGGCTACATTCAAGTGAAGACAATCCGTCGATTGAGCCATTTTTGGGTGTAAGATACCTTCTTGTCTTGTTTCTCAAAATAAATTTATAACTTTTGATCACATTCTATCTTTAGATGCAAAGAATAATACAAGTTGTTGGATATGAGTAAAGATAGTAACAAATTTACTTTTATTGCCTTGTAAAAACAACATTAAAAATACAAAATTTTGACAGCTGTTTGACAGCTTAGTGTTAATTTTGTTGTGACAAAAAAGTGCAAAAGCAATTAAAAGAAAAAAACAAACAATTCAATAAACATTAGAATGATTTATCAATTAAACCAGTTTGCACTAGAGCCTTTATATTTAATGCACATATTGCATGTCCTGTGTGCATTTGAACTAAAAATAGATTTTATTTTCTCTGAAGAGTATCTAATATCTTGTTGAGGAATGCAAACAAGTTATAAAAATAATGTTTAAAGTGCTCACCATAATAACTGAGGGACATATAACATGTGTGCAAAAATGTTCACCAAAGCCTCCACATGGAATGATATTAATGAAGAGCCAAAAGGAGACTGCTATCTTTGCGTGTTCCAGAAACCTGGGCATAAATTAGCCAGTGCCAAGGACAAAGTTATTTTGCATAATTAACATGACAAATAAGTAAACCACTTGTCGTCTAAAATATAACTTCACTACTCGTTAGCCCACGTGAATGATGGTGTGATTCTAAAAATAGTACCATCACTCGTATTCACGGAGTATAAATAGACAGCAATGTGAAAAGGATTAATCATTAGCTCCAAAGTAATTGCTTCAGTTAGAAGCAATTCGGGAATCGGGACTCTAAATAGTATCCTCGGTCGGTATCTTAATTTATTTTCTTTGAGTTTGCAATGGCTAGTTTTAGTACTTCCACTGTTGCCAGATTAAGCTTGGTGTTAGTTTGTATGACATTGTTGCAATTTACTGTGTCCGATCAGAGATTATGTGGTCCATCTATTGATAATGTCTTATTCATGATTTGTCCGGCTGGAACAAATCCTAAACCAACTAAGCGAGACTCAAGTAAGTTATATTTTCGTCGTATTACACTCAACACAGAGAGGTCCTGAGTAAGATTTTATTTTGACAGTAATCGATGGAAGCCTTGAAAATAGTGATGACGAAGAGAATTTTGCATTCAGTTTTGACATGATGCCGCACTGGAGAAGTTTGGAAACTAACACCTTGGCCAAAATCCGCAGAAGGCGGGAGGGAATCTACAATGAATGCTGTCTGAAGCCGTGCACTATGGACGAGTTAAAGTCTTACTGTCGGAAGGTCTGAAAAAGCTTGAGGAAGGATCTAAAAGGCTTGTGAAATAGTTGTTTATAAATAAATAAAATTAATATTTGTATTGCATATTGTATATTGGCTTTGGCATAAATGAAATGTGATTTTTTTAAATCTATTTTTAAAGATATTCAGATTGATGTATTTTTGTTTTTAAAGGAAATTCAGATTTTTAAACATATTGAGTAGTTGAAATTGTGTTAGTTGCTTCTAATTGGAGTTTTGCAGTATTTTTTTAACCTCAATACTCTCACTCAATACCTTATTGCGACAGTTTGTTTGCTTTTGTCGGTCGACACGCAAACACGCGACATATGGTTGACAATGCGGAAAACACTTCAAAATAGTCTCAAAAACTTCCAACGGCTGAGAAAATCCTAACTTGATATTCGTCGCCTCCATGATATTGTTGGAAAGCTCTCTTTCTCAGTCTGATTTCAATGCTGATCAATATAACGTGAAATGAAGTGGTATTCTAAGAAATTACAGTCAATTCAAACGTTTTGTCATAATGGTTTATTTGACGGAAAACGATTTCACCATAAGATAATTAAATAGTAGTAGGCACCAATGTTGTTAACGAATTTTACAGATTAAACGATTTCCAAAATATTCGCTGACCCAAAAGAAACCCGTAGAACAATCGAATTAACTTCAATGTAATTGATACCGTAGTCGCCAAACGAAAGGTTCGCCGATAACGCCATCTATTGAACATGAATTTTCAAATCACAATTTTCAACTTCGGCATCCGTAATATACAAAACTCTCGTATTTTTGGCTTTGTTTTAGTTTAAGTTTTTAAAGCTCATCTTATGAAAGAAATATTGTTTTTTGTATAATCTTTTATTCCTGTAAAAAAAGGAAATCGTACTTTTGCATAAATTAAGCAGGTTATTGTGTTTATGGAATCAATTTACTATTCATTATTTATTGTTCTTATTGAATAATGAAATATATCCGTTTCAACAGATTCGAACTGAATAAAATTTGCAATTTAAATGGACCTACTGCGAAAAGACTATATTCATTATTCAATAAAACATGAATTTCATTAGGAATTTGAATAAAATGTTCTTAGAACTAGAAGATTTAAACATAAATAAACAATTTTTTTCCAATCGCTATTATAAAGTAATAAATATTTTACGGAACATTTGTTCACACAAAATATAAAATTATCTTTAGTGAATGTGAATGTTTGTATTGGCAAATTCTTATTGAACAATATTAAATAATGAAATTTATTTTTGTTTTAATGATATTCAAGAAGCTTGTTCAGAAGTGAATTTTAAACTAGATCTTAATTTTAATTATAATACTACCTTAATCTACCGAGACCGAGACCAGTTATAAAAAAAAATTTTCTTGGGATACTTCGACTCATCTCTAGATTTTATTTCATTTTTGTTATTTTTAAAATTTTAAATTCAAAATAATAATATTCAAACAATGTTCATAAAAAACAGAACAAAACAAAGATTTATAGAAATCTTCCATCAATATCTTTTTTTTCCTTTTTTACGCAAAGTCAGCATACCTTATATTTCCGTATGGCCGCATTTTAAAATGACCTGGTAAAATTATTTGATAATGTTTTCGGTAGTGGGTTTTTTTGAATCCCTATCCAATAAGATTGACTTCTGGTGGAATGATATGTTAATATTTTCCAGCTTCGTATTTCAATTTTTGTTTTACTATTCAAAGAAAATTCGACATTGTAATCTTTTGAAAGTGTATTATTCTGAATTTTGTTTTTTCTATCAAAAACTTATAAGTGCACTCTTAAGAATTTTGATAAGAGTTTCACGAGGACATGAGTATGAGTAGTTTAAGAGAGCGGCGCTATGATAAGAATATTGTGTAGACAGCTTTAATACTTTGTATGCATTAAGTCTTCAATTTTTTTTAATGCATTTAAATGTGAAGAAAGAAAAATGTCAAAAAAACTAATCTGAAGGATCGGATTTTCACTGAATGCTTTTTCGTAGTCTCTTAATATTGTACAAATAAATTCCGTTCGATACAAACTAGCAATCAAAAATTTTATCTTATCGACTGTTGAGTGTTGACTTTGGGTGGTTGGATGGCAAACTCAATTTTTTATTATTGACTATAATTTAAACTTAAGTGTTTAATGGGCTTAAATGGTCTTTTTATGTAAAATCTTGATTCCCTTTTGCGTTTGAATTTATTTGATAACTTATAAGGTTGAAAATCAAAGGGTTTTCAAATGTATCTGCATGTTTTTATCTTCAATAAATCAAGCTTTCTCTTCTTACTCCCGACTATCCTAATTCTTCCCAACCAAAGCCAAAGTTCCACAAGGTTCTATTGTTAGCCCTCTTCTGTTTAATATTAATATTATGAATGCAAAATTTCCCATATATTATTAAATTTTGTGATCGGTTGAGTAAGCATATGGATCTAGTGATAGTGAAGCCTAAAAAATACATTACAATTAAAATTTATTAAAAGAAATCACTTGACTTTGTTTGTATACCCATATTTAATTGAATTAAATTCAATTTCGATATCCGCGATAAGAATGATTAAATTTTGTAACATTTCCATCCACATAATAAAGTAGACTCCCCTCTATGTCTGAGCCGTCAAAGTCAGAAATAAATTTTATGGACAAACGTGTCTTTTGACTTTCACGAAAAGACGACAAATCACTTTTCCAAAAATATAAATACTCTCCGATGGTATATTTTGGTCCCATGAGATACAAAATGAGAAAATGCGCAGCTGATACTGTATTTATTTATTTATTATTATTTTTTTTTATCTTATTTTTTTTTCGTCTAATCCAACAAAATTGTCTGATCAATTTATTTATAAATGTTGGCTTGTTTTTATTTTTTTTTTCTCCATCAAAACAGACCTAGTCTGTGTGGTCTATTTTATAATGCTCCGAATCACAGTTCATTTGCTTAATTCACTGCCAATAGTGCGCCAATTGCCAATAAAATAATGAATCATTAGAAATCAACGAGTAAACGGATTTGATTGAAGACAGAGGCACATATTCACGGTCAGTTCAGTATTTAATGTCGTTTTAGGTAATTTTCATTTGATGACGTTTTTTTGAGGTGATCGACTATGGAAATGCATTAAGTTGATGGTGATTATTACGTCAAATTAATGTGCCATAGTTGTGAGAGGGGGGATGGGGATTTTTAATTGGATAGATGCAGTGATTGTGTGGGTTGATTGTTTTGCAATTGCAAATATGAATTGTTGCTAAGAGCTGCCGTTGGCGTCGATACTAAATATTTTTGTTTAGACATTATTCACTGGAATGGAAGTTGGCCAAAAATAAGAGGAGACATAAAACAGTAGTTGTTTTGTAGTAATTAAAAATAACGAAATACAATTTGACGCAAAATTTGTAGTCTGTCATGTTTTTATGATATTTTGTCATGCAATAAAATTGTATTTTCTAAATAATAAAATATTTACAAATTATGATCAGCAAATGTATTATGTGATTTTGTGTTTTGAATACTTTTACAAAACTCGAGAAATTTTTATTATCGTGCTACAATTTTAAGATTTTATGTATACGATCAAGTTCGCAGAGTATAAAATAAAAATTAGTCCAATAAAACATAAGTATACAATCTTCTAAAGGGTCTTTCAATAAGGGCGGGTAGGTTTTGAAAGGAAAACTCATTCCAATAATAAATTTTTATCATGTGGACGTGCTGTACAGTCGTGTAACTTGCGATAGTGATTTTACCTAAGTGGCTGAATAATAAACAACACATTTTATGTAAATGTCACTGAAACAGCATGGCTGCCAAAATCAAAACCCTATAGGAGTTACACATAGTAGCAATTAGTTACGTGGAACTATTCAACACCGATGGCATTGCATTACCAGAGTTGCCAGCTCTTTTATATGCGAAATACTATATAAGCAGTATGTTTAGTTGTTAGTTTATTATAAGATGAAAAATATTGTTTGTTTTTGGAAACTCTAATGCAAAGAACAATCAAGAGATATGATTTTGGTATAAGCATAAATGTAATAGTAATTCTTTAATCGAGAATTTTCGATTTCTTTGGGAACAATTCTGAATATCGACAAGCTCACCTCAATCTCGTTATTAAAAAGCATCACAGTACGCTACTTATTTTACATTTTCTTTTTCCAATCCAAAATTTTGAATAAATTGCAAACAAGTTAGTTGAAAAAAATTTAAATTTGATTTTGTATAATGATGTTTTCAATAATTTATTATTAGTTTATTTATTATGTCAAATAGCTTTAAGTTTCAATCAAATTAAACATAATTATTTTATTTAATTTATCAATGAAGTATAAAGAGTTCAAATTAAAAAACTTTATAATTTCATAATTATATAATTCCATGTACTTTACATAAATCTAGAAAAAAAACTGTATGATGTTTTCGCTCCATTTTGTTTTTATTACGTCACAATTGTCCTCCACTTGATTACTATGCAGTACACATACTTTTTTTTTTAATAACATGAAACAGCTGAACAAGCTTAAACTTTTTTTTTGTAAGTTGAAATAGTGTTTCCGTGAGTATGCAAGTCAGTATTTCAATATTGACTAATGTAGGCATTTATTTGTAGACAAACTCATCACAAAGATGAGAGGGTGTGTTTTAACAACTTGCTAGTAAGTCTGAGTTTTTTTTTTTATAGACACTTGTGTTATTTTCCCCGTAATTTGATATATCAATGTCTAACTTGTTTCTCTACTTCAGACTTATTCTTAATTTAATTATGGCTACCCTAGACACAACACCAAAACCGAAACGACTTCACTGTAGACACATTTTTGTATTCGAACTAATACGTGATATTAAGAAAATTTATAAAACCTAACATTCAAGAATTTAATTTATCAAATAATTATAAAAAAAAATACAATCTGTTGTCAACGTCTCTCTCTAATAAGCGCGCCAATTATTGCTGTGTAATCGGTTCAGTTCTGCGTCTCTAAAGAGTGTTCATTATTTTTTACTTGCTCAATAGGGCAAGTATTGGTTTCGTGCAGAAAAAAAAAATCGAGGTTTTAATCAAACATGACATTACGATGATAGAGAATCCCAAAAAAGTGGTTTTCGCCATACCGTCCGTCGGTCTGTCTGTGCGTCTGTGCGTCTGTGCGTCTGTGCGTCTGTGCGTCTGTGCGTCTGTGCGGATGTGCGCTTTTTCACGTCATGCTACAGCCTAAACCGCTTGACGGATTTTCTTCAAACTTGATATATAGTAGTTTGAAGAAAAACGGTTGTCGAGGTTTTTTTTATTTCGTTTTAGCCCGGCTCAAACTGGTACCTTTCAAGTAACGGTTTTTTTCAATTTGAATTTTCTCGAAAACGGCTCTAACGATTTTGATTAAACTCAAAATTTAGCTTACTTTAAGCATTTCTAACAAAACTGCGTTTTTCGTTTTTGGCTCAAATAGTCCTAACGAAAATCAGGTTTTAACGGCTTTTTTTCAAATAGCCATAAGTTCACAACGGCTTGATTGAATCGACGCAAATTTTGTTTGACATAGTTTTTTATAGTTTTCTATAGGATGACTTTGTAAATTTTTCACTGAAGCTTTTCTAAACGGTGGCTTCCATACAACGAGCCGATAAGTTTAAGCCAACATTTTTTGGTTTTTTCTAATTTGCTCGAAAACGGCTCTAACGATTTTGATTAAACTTTGTGTGTTTTTTTCTTTTAGTGTTTTTAAGAGAACTGCGTTTTCAGTTTTTGGCTAAAAATGCAAATAACGGAGATCTGCTCTTAACGGCTTTTTTTCAAATGGCTATAAGTTGTCAACGGTTGAATCGAATTCACTCAAACTTTGTTTGGTATAGTTTCTTTCCGCTTCCTTTCAGATGGCATTGATTTTTTTTCATGTTCTTTTTTTTAAATGGTGGCTCCTATACAAAGAGCCATTAGATTTTGGCCAATTTTTTCGTTTTTTCTAATTTACTCAAAAAAGGCTCCCCCGATTTTTATGAAACTTTATATGTTACATATTTATATCACCCAAAAGACGACATCTAAATTTGATATACTAAAGGTTACTTAACGTTAGCTCCCGTATATCGATTCTTCCAGTTTTAGCCAAATTTTTTTTAGTTTTTACCAAATTTTTCAAAAATGAGTTGTTCTTATTGATCGAAAAGTTTGTTTTCGTCGTAGTATTACACCCACAGAGCAAGTACGTGCGACCCAGTCGTGCATTTTATTTTCTAATTTTATCGGACGAACTTATCGTAATTAATCGAAAGCATTTTCAATGACTAAGTGGATAAATCAGTGACGTAGTCTTTTGGAGTGTTGTATAAAAATAGATATATAGAAGAACACCTTGGGCAGGTTTTCTAATCTTGAATGCTAATCAGTGCCTTTTTTGTGTTGATATTATATATTGGCAATCAAGATTGATTGATTTCACGGTTATGGAAGAAATTTGCTTATTTGATACCAAATTGTAGTGATATAGTGAGTGAGTAAGGGCCAAACGCCGAACAGGTTTTTTTGTGTGAAAATTTAAGAGATTTTTGGTTTTCTGTTTTGGATACCGCAGTCTCTATTTTTGAATTTTTTTTCTCTAAACTCTGTTAAAATAAATCATTGAATAAAACTTATCACTGCCATTAAGTGCCTATTATTAAACTTATCATAAAATATTTCGTAGAAGTGATTTGTGTGATTTTAAAACAATCAACGACATAATAATTTTCAATTGCGAGTCTGGAACTATTTCGTTATCGTAAGAATTTAGCAAATAATTACATTTCTATGGACAAAAATAACAAATAAGAAATTATTGAAAAGTATCTAGTGCTAAATTTTTTAGTGCTAGCTAGTTGAAATTTATTCAGTTTTTGCTTGAACTTTTTCTGATCACGTGCTTCGTAGTATCTTGAAACAATTTTTAGAAATGAAGATTGTTCAAGAGAACAGTCAATACATGTCCTGATTGAGAGTTTGGTGTTTTGGTCCTTGTCAGTTTATCAAAATAATCTTCTTGGATCAGACCTATTATTACGTCAGGAGTTATTTCAGTCCCTTCTTTTCTCTATCTCATATTATTATTCAACAATTAAAGAAACTTGTTACAAAATTTGATTATAATCTTCGAAATAATTTTTTATGTTTTTTTTTCGATTAGGTCATAATTTTTAAGACAAATTATTCAAAAAATTCTTCGTGTTAAATTGGCACAAAAAATAGTATTTGTTTCTATATACCTACCAGCTTCTATTCTCGCGACAAGATACTTTCAGCTTACTTCCATGAATCATGAAATCTCATTATAAATTCTATCTGCCATTGACTTATTGCTTGCGCATAAAATATTCTAACGGAAGCATCAGTTCAATACCCAAAATTACACAACACTGGATGGCCTGGCCAGGTACAAAAAAGTAACGATATGTGGTAATTGACGACGATAAGAGGTGATCGACCCAAAAGTGGCAATCAAATGGTTTGGACTATTAATCATTTAAAATTCTCAACACCTTTATAATTTTATTAGGTTCTTTTTATTTGTGTGTTCGTTGTTTGATGTGTTTTTGAAGTTAATTAAGTGATTTGATAAATTAGGAACACCTACACGCTCTGCTTCAGGTTTTTATTACCTAATTCAATTTAAATAAGAGTGTCCACTTAAATAAACGAGCTTCGTCACTGAAAGTAACATTAATTCAAAAAAAAAAAAACAAAGGATCCAGACTTAATATACCTAGTTGAGCGTTCTATAAAATAAATTTAACTGTTTTTATCGTGACAGATAGATATTTTCTTTGCATTTTGTATGCCTCGAATAGATTGTCACAGACAAAAGAAAATATGTCACAAAGAAATAACGTCTGAAAGGCTGGCAAGCCTGGTGTGGAAATAACGTTTTAAGAAATTCTGGCCCACCAAATTGTTGTATAAGGAATTTCCAATTCAAAAGTGTTGCAATATTTTTAAAACACCTTTATTAATTCCGCAAATAAAAAGCGAGAATAAAAACCATTTGATTTGCTTAAGCAATTGGTATTTTAGTATTGTACCTGTTCAAATATTAGTTTCTGCTTTAAATTTTGTTCGGTATTTTATTTCAAGTTTATTATTTAAGTTTTGCTTAGAGTTAAGTCTAATGGCTAGACATCCAACTAAGTAAACATTTTTTGTATCAATATTTGCAAATCGTTTCCATAAAAATTTGTTATAGCTTTTATTGTTCTACGATAAGAGCTATGTCTTACAAAAAAAAATAATAATTTGATAAGCTTGGTTTTCAATAAACCTAGTGAAATAATTTTATGTTGTAACTCACGCGCACCCCAAGGGATTTCGAGTACCCTTTTAATGTTAAATAAAGTCAGTGCAAGCGTCATGAAAATTTAGGGATAAGAAAAGATACCGATACACATTGGTTTGGATTTTCTAAATAAGAATTAGAGGGAAATACAGAACTGGTAACTGGAAAGAGCATCCCACATTCATTTTATGTGGCTATAAAATGTATCTCTGTACCTACTTAAAAGGATGCATGAATTTGGCCTCAAGGGTAAGCTTATGAGCGTTCTTAGAAGAACTTGTCTGACAGCTGAAATATTTAAGGGGTAAAATGCATTTGACACTCTTTAAGCAGAGCAATTTCTATGTGTCTTTTTCTAGCATCGCTAGCATTTTTGGCAACAATCAAGAATTTTGTCGCCCTTTAAAAAGTCATTGGTGATATCATTCATAAACGATCAAGTGGGGGATTTCGTTTAAACGAAAATAGCAGTGTGATTTCCTCGAAGCATTAAATTCTGTGATTTTTCTTGTATTCCTCATTGCACAATACTTCCTAGATCAGAATCAACAGGAACTGCTTGTAGATTTTTCTAACCATCGACCTTTGATTTAGTTAATTTCCGTTGAAACCTCACATTGCTTTGCAAGAATACATATCGTTTTAATGTTTTGTTTCTATTTGTGAAATAGAATAAAACAAAATACGAGAATTTCGACAGACCAAAGATACATTTTCACGAACACATTCACTTTTGAATAGCCATTCACCTCTAGCAACTTACCCGATTAAAATAAAAGCATACCAACCTCGATCCACATACAAAATTAACAAAAAAAAAAAAGTTCTCTATATACTTGCCAAGCAAATGCTCAATGTTTCAAAAGAAAAAAAAAAATCAAGTATCTCAAGGATGCCATTGAAAATGACCGAGAAAATGGATTGTCTGTCAAACATTTTTAGAACATTCGCGACCAGACACCCAGTCCCCAGCATGATCGACGCTAAAATCAGCTTCAGAATGCATCTCAGTTGTTGCAACAAGATGGCGATGGCGTATCAGTCACACTGCATTATTCTCCTCCTACTCTTTCACTGTTTCTTGTTACATCATACAGCATCGCACGATTGAACTTCAAATTGCATAAATATTTACAAAAAAAAAAAGTTAAAAAACTCGTTTCGCTAAAAGCGTTCATAATTATGTGAAGTTGTTGCACCGGCTCAGGTAAGCCGGCCATATGCAATCTATCTGGCTGCAACTACGACGCAAACCAGCGCACAATCACCATTACTGCTGCATTCACGTGTTTGCATTGAAACTTAATCGTTTACTCCAAACTCTGGCTCTTAAATGTAGGTACATAACCGGCCAAATTCAAAGTTAAAACTCGTTCTAAAAATAAGCACAAAAGCCTCAAAGGCTGTTATAGGCCCTCTCTTAGCCCAAAAAACCACGTGCTTGTCTGCTAACTCGTCAAGAATATTATATGATAATTTGAGTCTGTTCGCACCCAATAAAACAGCTTCTAATCGAGATCCGATTAACAACTACTGTTAAGTTGAATTAAACTGGTTCTTATTGTCACCTTAAATTTTCCGTTTCGTTTGTCTTCTTTTCAACCTCATAACTACCGATTCGATCAACGACATAAATTAGGTAAACATTTGAACTCTAATCACTAAATTCAACCTAACCGCAAACAATGGATTGAAATTTTTGTTGGTTTAAGGTTTCGGTTTGTTTATAAACATTTAAATAACACGCCAAGTTGATTCGATGAACGGTGAGTCGGTGAGTGAGTGAGTAAGTCAGGGGGGGGGGGGGGGGGACACCGGGAAACTGGCGGGTAGAGCGCGGGCCTGCTTTATGTTATAGATGATTGTATATTTGCATTGTATCAATCAGCTTACATGGAATGTTAATAAATTTAAAGTTAATAATGTTGTGTAGACAATTTGAATAGCGGACGGCACGGCAGGCACGCCGCGTTGCGGTGGTGGCCATCATTAACGGTTACGGTAGTTTTGTATGGGGGCTAGCGCTAGGCTAGGCATAGCGACAGCAGCGGCAATCAGAAATTAGTGTGAGAATCTGAGAATATGAGCGAGATTAACGATATAACAGCTCTTTAATTTTGAATTTTGTTCTCTTCAGAGCCAAAATGAACGAAAGAGAAGTTTATAAAAAGATATTTTAAATTTACATAATTTGTGTATTGTGTTTGTGTATCTTTGTATACCTATAATTTGTTAAGAGATATAAGTTGTTGATTATTAAGAATAAAGTGCGAGTATTTTTCATATAAGCTCTTCACTTGCTATGTCCTTTGTCTTAATAATTATTCATATCATATTATTTTTGTTGTTGTTGGAAAATATACCTATTACAGTAGACGCTCGAAATAGTGAACTAATAAAAACCAATCCTATTCATTTTTTAATAACTAAATTTAATTATAAAAAAAATTCTTTAATATTAATTCAATAGTTTAAATATTTTTTATTTCAAAGCAGCCATCTCTAGCGAAGAACAATACCTGCTTCCATTAATTTTTGTTTGTAAAATTGAAATTGCCTTCCGTTTTAAAATCAATCCATAATCAGTCCGATTTTTTCTTCGTAGTTTCAAAAACCATTTTTGTACAGCTTAGTTTCCAACTATAGGAGTCCAGATGTCTTAAATGTATGTCTTTTCATTTCCTGGAATTTACTTGAACGATTTCAATCTGTATCAAAAGCAAAGCCATATCAAAAACTTGTTTGTTTGTTCGTGCCAAAGCATAAAAAAAAACAAAAGCGAGAGCTACAGTACGTTTGCAACGAACTGTTGGATACCCTATTCCCTATTTGTATGTGTATGCGTATGCCTCCCGTAGCCAGCCGATGTTTCAGTTTCAGAAACAAAATTCTTCTTTAGCAGACTGAACAAAATTCAATAACATTAACTTTGTGTGGTGTGATGTTCAATTACTGCTGGCACAATAAAAAAAGGCGTGCGCCACGCCCAAAGCTAAAACTTTTTATTGCCAAGGCAATTGGTATGAGCTCAGTGACATTCAATTTTATTCTTGCAGATCGATTTGAACAAAACAAGACAAAACTTAAATTTTTAAAAATTAGGTTTTGAATGGAAATAGCGATTATGGGTGTTTTTAACGATTCTTGGACCACACTCTGCTACGTAACCAAGGAATATAAATCTAAGTGTTCATCTTTTTACTTCAACACTGTGACCGATAGTTAAAAAACGTTAAAAAATTAATGACTTATACAACTTTTGCCGGAAACGCCCCTTAAAAGTGGGCGTGTCTTAAAAATTTTAAGCACTAACTGAGCTTTGATCAGTATTTAGGCATATGTGTAAAACTACAACTGAATCGAGTAGTTTTTAAACAATCTTACCTGAACAAAGGTATTTTATCAAAATCATGCCTTCAAAAGTGGGCGTATTGAAAAAATGTACACAAAAAAATGTAGAGATATATTTTTTACAAAACGAACGGAAGGGAAAAAGGTTTAAATTGAATATTGGTAGTACCTTAAATTTTTAAAACTACGTTTTTCGTTCTTTCATGAGAAGTGGGCGAAAGCCACGCCCAAAATTCAAAAATTTCTTTTCATACACAAACGATTTAGTTTCTACTAAGAGACGCAAAATTTTGGCTTGCGGATTCATTATAAATACCGTTTATTTACAAAAACAATTTTTTAATAGTTTCTATTGAAAAGTGGGCGTCAGCTACGCCCAAAATCAAATTTATTGATTTCATACACAAGATGTTTATGTGCCAGTAATGTCCACAAAATTTAATGTTTTTCTCTTTAATATAACATTTGTTATTTTATAAAAAACAATATTGATGGTTTTGTATGAAAAATGGGCGGCAGCCACGCCCAAACTGAAATATTTTTATTTGATTGGAAGAATTTTTACCTAAAGCTTACGTGTGCAAAATTTTAGCGTTATGCTTTTTTCGTACTGTACAAAAAACATAATTTAATTTTACCAAATTGAGGTTGTTCAACAAAAATGGCGATTGTGGGCGTGTTTGTGGGCGGATTTTACTGGTTCAAGAACTTAGCCTTACTCTTGAACGAAAGATTATATATACCAAGTTTCAGCTTTCTAGCTCAAAAATTGCGACCTCTAGAGAGTATACATACGGACGGACGGACGGACGGACATGGCTAAATCGACTAGGCTTTTGATTTTGAGTCAGAATATATATACTTTTCTATACCTAACGGTATTATTTCTCTATGTTACAAACTCCACACCAAATACAATATACCCATTCTATGGAATAGGGTATAAAAAAAAACACAAAGAATTGGTAAATTGTTCGTAAAAATATTTGACATTCATAGGCGGATTACATTTGCAACAGAAAATTTTTCGTTGAATATCGCCAAAAATAATAAGTTCACTACATTGAGATTCTCATAATTCACTATTTAGAGTACTCTGTGTTGAATTTTGGTGTTTTACTATACTGGATAGTTCACTATACATGGTTCACTATATCGAGCGCCTACTGTAATTTTAAATCAATATATTTATTCTAATATACCACATACAAATGTACACCTGATTTAAGAGCCAGTTATGGCAGTCATTGAATTGCGTTCGTGAACATATAAATTGTTGAAATTAATACCTTTTTACAAAAAGAACAAATATGGACGAAATTCAAGTGGACAAGTCGTAGCACATGTCTTGTGACAAAGCGGATTTATCCAAAGCCGAATCCAAAACGCTCTAAATTTTTGATCTCTTTGATCAGACAAGATGCAAGACTTTGCGTACTCAGACTGAAAGTTAAATGAAAAATTGCTCACTGATGGTCATAACAAAGGAGCGTGTGGAACGATTTGGGGATCTTTTTTCTCAATTGCAAAGATAGAGCATGGGTATTAAACAACTTTATAACCCCTTTCTTAACCAAATTCCATGAGAAGTTCCGCTTAAAATATTCCGTTTGCTGTGGCGAAGCTAATGCTTCATTAAGCACAACGCATGTTGCAATTTTGTTGATTTTATGTTATATTTTTTTTTGATATTATCACGATTGGAAAAAATTATTTATACAGCCTTTACTGAAGGCTATAGAAAATTGATCAACATTCAGAATGTACATTCTTTGAGTGATCCTAAGGCACATCAAACTCTCAGCGATAAACCTGCAGATTGGGAATTCATTTTTAATTCTCACTTGAGGTCATGTTAACAGCACTTTTATGGCAACAGTGCCAAGACGGACAAGATTTAAGGATTACTGGTTAGGCAGCTGAGATGCATATTATGTTCCATCATCTCAAGATTAACACAGTTTAAATTAAAAATTAGAACCATCTCATTAGCGGCAGTTCAAACTTTCTACAAAATTTTTAAAAGCATGTCAATCGTTGATATTATCATCTTTTAATTAATTAATTTATAAAAATTTGTCATTTCAGAACGACACTGTGTATCTAATTTTGAAACCTTTTGTTCTCCATTGAACTTAAGCCCGTAAATTGCCATTTATGTGGGAAAATAACTAAGTTATTCAGAGCTCCATTGTGTATACTGCATGTCACCTAACGATTATTCACCCTATCAAGCATGACATTACATAAGATGAAAAAAAATTAAAACGCTCCCATAAAAAAAAAACGTTCGGTATCTATGTACTTGTACCCAGGTTAAAATATTACAAAAATGTATAGATTCCTACATCATTATCGGTCGTTATAGAGTTTTTTTTTTAATGAGACCATTAAGCGCCGCCACTGTGTCGTCCGATAAATAAAAGTCAAGGGGTACGTTTATCTATAAGATACATCCAAACACGCCATCGCCATTGGAAAACTTGTTCACCGCGAACCAGTGCGAACATTACACACTACATCAGAATAAAAAAAGAAATTCACGATTTTCATTTCAAAATTACATTTCAAATCGAGACAAATCGTCGCCAGCATTATTTGCTCATTTCATAAAAAAAAAAAAAACCGACCACTGCTTGCTGCACCCAACTCAATCTAAATCTCATCCACACTATGAACAGCGCTAACAGAGATTTAAATGAATTTATGATCAATACTCTGCGTGATGTTGAATGAATTTTGTCGATTTTCGTCAATGCTATAGGGGGCATTTAATGGAAAACTATAATAAATTCATAGCGGGGTTCTTTTTTTTTTTTTTAAGGGGAGCACACGCTAAGGGATCGTAAATATAAAACACAAACTTGTTTATTGTCCATAAAATCACACTCTATGACGCGACAGTTACAAATAATTAGTATAAGGGAACTTTTCTTTGCAAACACTTAACTTAAAGATTCAAAGATACTTTTTTATTAATAATAAAATAATATTTAAGGCGGTTTTATGAGCCCCATCAGCTTTGTGTTTAATTTGTTAAACAATGGACTTTTCTCACTCACATCTTATATAGCTATAACTCCTCTATTCGTATCTTTCGTTCGTTGAAATTTGCCTCCCATTTTCTTGGTGTAATTTTACACTTAAAGTTTATTGCTCTTGAAGTATACAAGAATCGTTATTACGTGTGTACTTCTTCTAGGTGAAGCAAATTAGTTAAGATTTTTTTTTTTTAATTGGCGAAAAATTCCCCTAGACATAGACGACTATTATTATCTCGCGGATCGCGGTGGGGATATGGAGGGAAAAAAGTTCGTTATGAAATAAGTTTGTCTTCCTGATTTACTTATAGCCTTTCTCATGCTTTTGGTTTTAAAATTTTAGTTCAAAAAGTGAATATTGAGTTTCATGCCGCAAAAGTATCTATATTGAAACTCTTACAAAGCGATTGTTTTACGAGGTTTATGAAGGTGTAAGTTTTTCTCAAGATAAATGTTGGAAATGTGTAATTTATTCCGGTAAGGTATATTGAGGTTTTGAACGGATAGGGTGCTTAAGCGTGTGTGTGTTTTTTTATTAACCCAATATGTTCTGATTTTCTTAAATTTAATTCTGTGATTTTAAGGACTCTTTACTAAAATTTAATTTTTTTAATAGTATATTGGCAGTGGAAAGGGGTAATCAGGGTAATATAAAGGGTGTTTTTCTTAGACGTGTGGTCTTCAAGAAGAAATAAAACACTTATAATTTAATGTTATGAAAAAGAATTCAGCTTATTATAAAGATAAGGAATTGCCATTATGTTTTAAAAATGATTTCGGGCAAGAAGCCGCCGCGGCTGGCTCGAATAAATTCCTGGGTGATTATGTCGACCAAATATTAACCATTATTTAAGTCTATTCATTATGAAATGTCAAACCAAACGGAGCACAAAGTGACAGATGTCAAAAAGACCAATTCCGAAAAAGGCAGGTATTGCCAGATTGAAAAACACATGTCTTAAAAAAACACCTTTTACGACCCAAATCGGTGAAACAGGGCCCTGGATATGGTTTTTCCATGCTTTAAGTATTTAAATTTCCTCTAAAATGACAGTGTTGGGGTGGGTAATCAATAAAATATTTGTTTCAATCATGCCTAGGGTCTGGTACCTTTCTTCTAAGCTGAAGCTATTTGAATAAATGGCTTAAAACGCTCCAAGTATAGCTAAGAAATATCAAATCCATTGACACTTATTTATATCAAATCACAGATTTTTCTTTGGGTTAACTCACTTAAGATGAAGCGTTCAGTAAATTGTGGACCATGACCTAAGCCGACATAGCAAAAGCTAGCTAGCCCAGTTTCTAGCCAATTGTATTTACCTAGGCACGACTAGTTTGTTCAGGTTGCCCTTAATTTGATCGATCCAGTTCGTGGTTGAATCTTCCATTGCATATATAAACTATAGTATTCCCACTTGAGGTGCGCCATCCATCGACGAAAAACTAAGCTCTAGAATACCATGGGAAGCAACAACAACAATTTAAATGGTGGAAATTGTTGTTGTTGCTTCCCATGGTATTCTAGAGCTTAGTTTTTCGTCGATAGATGGCGCACCTCAAGTGGTAGTACTATAGTTTATATATACAATGAATCTTCTAATCTGAACTCCATGCTACATGCAGGACCGAAAATTATCCAAAGAATCTTCCTCCCAGAAACGCGAGAATTATACTAATCACCATAGTTAAGATGTAATATAAGTAGCTGTAGTTTCTACTACACTGTCATAGTCGATTTTGATATCGATTCAAAAATGGTGGGTATCGATCTCGAAAAAAAATAGTTCAAAATATCTCCGTTCTTGTGAATAAGGTACACCATGCTTATAGATTCCATTGGGCAGGCATACCTACTCTCACCCGACCACATTGTTCAGATAAGATAAGATGTATGTTATTAACCAAGTCTTCTCATATTCTTCTCTTCATTACCCTTTAAAGTTAGGCCGGTGCCGGAGACCATCTGCTCTAGCATGCCTTTATAATTTTCTCAGTAAAGGCATTCTTTCCCCCAACCACGAGTTGGCTTAGCCCTTTTACTGCAGATCACCTTCAGGGTGTCAGATAATCTATCTGCTTTAAGACATCTTACAACCCTTGAATTGTTTGAGTCTAAAAAACAAGTCTTCCATTTTTGATTTTACCAACAAATTTTTATTAAAATATTCGGAAATGTTTTTCTTTCCTCACAAAAATATATTTAAAAATTTCGTCAGCTGGAAGTTGTTAAAAAATTCTATCAAAAACACGAGACACAAAAATTTGTACAACCTTGGCATGCTGTTTTTGCATACCAAAGCTGTGTTGTCAAACTTATTTGTTTTGACTGAAAAAATTTTGACCTCTAAAATTGAGTCTGCAAAAAAAAATAAAGACAAAATTATTTTAAGATATTTCCTTCCCACATAAATCCTATTTTTTATCGTTCATCTTTCAATTTGGCAACTTGATTGGTTTAAAAGCATCATCCGGACACAATAGCAAAATTTCCTCGCTTCGTATGACAAAAAAAAAGCAAGGAAAAATGCCAACAGAAAATTTTGATTTTGCTCATAATTTAAACATAACACCCGGATAGCCAAAGAATAACCTTCAGAGGCAGGTTTTGGCCATTGTGAAGGTCATATCTGGGATCCTATCTAGCTCTTCTATGAATTTCTATAAATAATATCTACGAACTCTTTGTGTATTATTTATATAAAGCAACAACAACAAAAAAAGACCTTGTAACACAGTAATGAGGCATGTAAGAAATTGGCTATGAGAAACCTTTGTAATATCCATCAGCACACCATGTTTAAAGAATATTCATTTTTTTTTTGCACAAATCAAACCAACCACCTTGAGGTAAACGAAACAATTTGTGTATTGAAAATTATAGAAAACAACAACAAAAACAGCATCGAAGCAAAATATTTACATATTTTCCACTTGGAAATAAATTAACCCAATCATTGGCAGAGAGCACTTATCAAACGAGCACAATCAAAGTCACAGATTGATTAACGATTGCAAATTAGTTTAAATTACTTGAGATACGAGTAGACAGAGCGAAAGTATCTTTACCGGGAATATTGTATCTATGAATATAAAATTTGTGTTGTTATACAATGTTATCTCTTTTTTTTTGTGTGTTGTGTTGTGGTTTGGAAAATGTTCTATTTTCAGCGATCTCTTAGATACAAGGTATAGAACAGAAATACAAAAAAAATAAAAGAACACGTGAATTTTACAAAGAAACAAGAAGCGAAAATTTACTTAGCTGAAATGTGGGGACAGGGAATTATTTGACTCTCCGCCGTCCAAAAGTGAATAAAAATCAATCACTGTCATGAGTTTTCAGCTTTGTAATCATAAATTTCTTTTGAATTGAATGTTGAATTTTGATTGAGTATCTGGAGCAATAGAAATATGTACTATAATAAATTGCCTTTAGTTTTGATTGAAAATGTTTTTGACTATCACATTGATGGTTGGTCTGTCTTTTTCGTAGGAGAAGAATGATTGAAGTTTTTTAACTGATATTTGAATTTTGGAAGAGCTCATTTTTAATCTAATGTGTGTGCATGTGAAAACAATTCTTGTGAATGTTGAATGACACAATAGACTATGTTGAACCTGAATTTCAACGAACACGCCTATCCAGGCATTTTTTTTTAATTTTAAATCTAAATCGCTTAAGTTTTGCACATCTTAAGAGCTATTGACTATTGAATTCATCTCACGAAATCTAAATTTTGAATTTAAAGTCAATGCATACAGATTCATCTACGAAAATCTATAAATTGTATAGAAGAAAGTTGCCCGCCTGTTTGTCCGCAAACTCTTCCTAAGCCACGCAACAGATTTTGAATAGGTTTTCAACAGCAAAAAGACCAATTTATCCCGAAGGTTCATATGTATAAGGTAGGTACCTTTTACCCCAAAAAAAATACTAAAAGTCGTAGCTATGCATTTTATAATAATTGTGCCAACATTGATTTATACTCCTAAACGTATGCAGCACTCTCAACTAAGCTCGGACGCCTGTGAGCCTATGTTTTAGAAACCCAAGATATTGCCTGAACGCAGCCCAGCTAGGACTTTTTATAAGTATTTCAAGAGATGGTTTAGTTTAGTTTGGGTATTAAAAAAGAACTATACAGGAATTTATGTTGATCTACTGAGCCTTTCGAAATTTTTAAATCCTAATTATGCCTTTCAAAGATGGACCAGAATAATTCTCTAGTACAATACATACTTTACGATGGAAATTGAATATCGGTGCACTCACGTTCGTACTTCGTAAACAAAGGATACAAATAGTTTTCTAGGCAACGTTAAAACCATCGCGATAAACAGATAGAAAAATCTACTCAACTGACCTTAAGAAAATGGGAGAAGTTGTGAATGAAGATGCCCAAGATGATTTGGTATGAATGAGTGACAAAGAAGTTCTAAAATAATCTTCCAAATATAGCTATTGAATGCTATTACACCTTTCTTAAATAACAAAACTCAATAATTGATTCTAATTTAATCGTTTAAATTGTAGCACAGTACAAATGTTTAAAGAAAACAGTAATAAATTATCTCAATTAACTGGTGACTGATAAATGTGCTACTTTGATTTCTGTAACCATTGTGATTCTGACACTTTTAATACTTATTTGTTAGTAAATTTTTTTACTTATAACATGATAATTATATGAATTATCAAGCAAGTGAATGTTTTGTCTAGTTAATCGGTTGAAACTAGCCAGTTAACTAATTTGAAATGAAATAGATTCAAATATGGTTTATTAATTACTGCAGTAAATGTAAATACAATAAATTATAAATCACAAATTGATTAAGTTTGATTAAATAGATTTGCATATTAAATTGCTCACTTACATTTGAAATAATTGATCTTTATTGTTTTGAAACAATTCGCTTAGGTCTTTCATTAAATTCGCCATTTTTTTTCTCCACTTGAAGTGTGATGCTTGATGCTTTTGATTGTGAACTACCAAAATTTGACTTTAAATGTCTGCTTCTTAGTGGAAACCATAAATGCACTCCAATAATATCAAACAATTTAGAACTTTGAATGATTGCCGTTTCCATGAAATTCAAAGATATAAATTTTATAAAATGACGAATTGAGAATTGCTGGAATTATTTTATTATTGGCGAAGTAAAATTAATTTGTTAATGAAAGTTCCAAACAAATTCGTTGCTTCCTTTGTCTCGATTGGAATCAAAAGCCTAGTTAAAACGATAAGAGCCATTAATTGCAAAGACAGTTTTATACATTACAATAGAAGTTGAAATAGAAAAAGCAAACATCCGCAATGATTGAACACCTCTTAACAAAGCTTTCACCTCATTTACCTGTCAAATTGGAAATGTCCTCCCACCACATAGAACAAGTTGATTTCAACCCTTAAAAGCTACCGGCATTTGCCTACAAAAAAAAGACATTATATTCAAATAGATAAACAATAATAAAAAAAATAAATTGTCAAAACATACAACGAAGATAAATCACAATTCACGACTGAAAAATCCAATAAATCATCGCCGAGTTTTTGGCACTCGAAACTTTTTGTAAATCCATTATAAAATTGATAGCTCAATTGTCAACAAGCAAAACGGTGGTGTGGTAAGGGGGTTTGGTTCGATTTAGGACTTCCTATTTCTTTTATATAATTCGTGTGACAAAAAAAAAATTCTGTTTCCATAATCTAGATCGATAGATAGTCGCACCTGAATTGACGGCGGCGTTCAAGAGCAGATTAAGTAGACTTAAAAACTTCAAAACCGTCTACAATATATTTTTTTTTCTAATTTGATATAATAATTTATTTCACATGATTTTTGTCTAGTGATATCAAAAATAGAGACTTACCTATAAAGTTGGTAATAATTATATGCACCGTAAAGGGTGTGAACATTTTTATCGCGATAATTAACGCATGCGATGAACAAAACTTTGCTAAGATAAGACTCCCGTATCGTGTGATCAATAATATAATTCGAGTATGCATTTTAATTAAAAAAATTAATTTAGTAAGTTATAAGCTCTCTTCAGAAAATTAGCAAATAAATAAATAATTTTTGGAGCAAAGTAATCAGTCAGTGTTGAAATCTTTTTGCAACGAGTAACGTTGTCACGTTAGTATTTTTCGGGAGTTATGTGCAATTTATTGTTGATTTTTAAAAGAAGTTTTAGGTACTTTCAACAAAATTGTAATTCGAAAAAGTTATTGAAATCGTTTATAAGTTTTTGAAGTTGAATGACTAATTTTACCATTTTTTAAATAAATATTCTGTGTTCCTTTTCTGACTTAATAATTTTTTTTAACACATAATTGATATCAAAAGAAATCACTATTCAAAAAGAATATTAAGTCGATTTTAATTTTGGATAAATTAACATTGTTGTTTGTTTAAAATCGTCCTGGAGGATTGGTTCAAAGGGAATATGAACATACGATGCACTTCACAACGAATAGTTATTAAGATTGGGTAAACGCCAAATAAGACCCAGTAACGTTTACAGGAAATTCAAGGTGGATCTTTTCAAAGTCATCTTCTACTGATTATTTCAAAAAATAAAAACAATTTTAAAAATAGTCAAACATTAAAAGTTAATTGAATTAAAAAGAAAATGCAAGGTGCCGCAAAAGTTGTCATAGATGATTTGTATAAATAAAAAAATTTAGTTCTTCTTTTGGATAATGCTAAGTTCATGTCTCAATTTTTGTTCCTTTAAGCCGAGAAAACGATATCATTTAAGTGACCACCCAGAGGATTAATGATCAGTCCATTTCGATTTATTGCATTTTCCATCACTCTTGTCCAAATATTCAATGAAATCCAAATAATGAATCCAAACATTATTGACGAAAATTCTCTTTGGTTTCCACACAAGCGCCTAAGGATTCTTGAGTCTTGACAAAGGCTTGTGACTTTAAGCCTCACAAAAATGAATTTGGAACGGTTAAATTAGACGATCCTGCTGACTTGTGCAATTCCTTAGGTATTATGAACCCGAAAATTGAGCCTTCAGATTTTTGATTGTGGATCGTACCAGCATGTGCTGCTGCTCTAAATTGTTGTAATCACATGTTCTCCTATTCCGATCCATCCAAATGAAATGAAAAGGGGAAATAGAAGTTTGTTTTGGTTTTCAAAAAAATAAAACCCGATGACGTCTCACGCGTAAACAGCACACAATGCAGTAATTTTCCGATTGAGTGATGACTTTTGCGTCACCTAGTAAATCAAATACCTAAACCAGAATAGTTATTTTCAGTAAATTATTATTTTTTGGATCAAAAAATGATTGACTTCAATAAATTTCTATTAAAAATGCCGTCTATGCATAATTATTTTTTTTTATATCTTTTTGAAATAAATAGCAAAAAGTTCGAATTTCCTAGAGGGTTTCTAGTTTGCATTTATTAAAACATTTTGTTTTGCACTGAAGCCATTCTAATGTATCAAGTCTTAAAATCAACCTAGCAAGGTAACTTTAATTCATTAGGCACAGTAGAATTATAGAAAACATTTATGATTTCCATTTAATTAATATTTCGTTTGTAAGTAATGACAATGTATGCTTACAATTGACTTCATTACACCTATACCTACCATTACAATAATTGGAATCGACAACATTTATAAATTACTATCAACGACTTTTCATCACATTGATGATACTATACATCAGCCCCTTTTAATTTAAATTATTTACCAACTCGCCTTCTCCACCGCCATTCTTATACGATACACGAATACTTTTGTTCACATTTTATTTATTATTATTGCAGAATCAATTCAGTGAATCATATTAATTGATTTTTAATTGACCAAGAGCGAGTATTAAAAAGTATAGGTACATAGTACATTTATATCTGTCCCTTCTCATTGGTTCAAAGTATTTTACAGACAGCAATTTTTACATTGCACAATGTGGTGCAAGCCGAAGCAGCAAGTAGCAAGCCGCAGATTGCAAGCAACTCTTTAATCGACATTCGGTTTGGTTGGAAAGCAATGTTTACCACCAACCAAAGCTGTTGGGGGAGCAGAATTCTTCACAATTAGTGTCCCGTCCCAAGTACCGATCCCGAGTGCATTGTGAAATCAATGATAAATAAAATGAATTAAAAAGATATGTTCTGTATTCACGTATGTATATGTAGATGTGTACTATCCACACCACATGCATAAACAATTACACACAAACAATGGATGACGTTTGTTGTCATTCAAAGAACAACAACAACAACAACAGCAAAAAAGCAGTTTGGTGCCTTAATTCACATGAATAAGCACTTTCTTTCAATTGAATTGTTGGAGCAAATTTAGTGTTGTTTTTTTATATCTTCTTTTTTTTTCATTGTAATCATAATTAAATGCTTTTTCATCAAAGTTAATGGGATAACATACTGTCCGTGGGATAGGGTCATGGCATGTTACAGTATAATAACAACAACAATCTGTCCTAAGGGCAGCATTGCCAGGTATGGCACAAAGTTTTGTTGCATTCGATTAAACGAAGATAGCCAAATCAGCTGTCGAATTGAATGAGTTTTAATTACATTTTTCCAGCTTTTTCAAGCCTATTTGTAATGTAATGTGTATTAAAATTTAGCATGATTTTCGAAAAACTGTATCAAGCAATTCTCACTGATTTATACGGATACAAAAATGAGGTAAATATTTTCATTGTCGACCGATATTACAACTGGATTCAAAGGTTAGATGGGAAAATATTTCGCACAGCTAATAACGAAGAAGTGTTCTTGTTAAAAAATCAATTGAAAATCACCTGAACCGCTCTTAAAGAGCAAAATAAATCCCAAAATTGATCACATAACATTATGTGCCATCAATAGTGATGGAAAAAAAATTCTGTAACGTTTGTTTTCCTAATTTCGACCGAGTTAAAGTATTCGGTCATCAGATCCGAAATCATGTAGACATCAAATTTTGTTTTGTACTCAGTAGCATCGTTCTTGAACGCAAGTATCCTGTGAAGGTTGAATGCATTCATCGGGGAAAAATCTTTATATTCTGACACACATCAAAGAAGAGAACTAAGTACTTACCTTCATACAAATCTTTGCCTGATATTTCACTAGATGGAAGCTTCAACTATTTTCCTTGCACCAAGGAAACAACTGTCTTGTATGTCAGCTAACAGATCAACACGGTCATTAGCAGAGTTTATAGTTTTATAGATGTTAGAAACTATACATTATTGAAAGCGGTTATTAAAATGAGGTTGGACCCAGATGATTCCCTTGTGGGACTCCTGATTTTGATGCTTAAAAGGATTATATTTTGATTTATTTTGTAGTTACGAATATGTGAGTGAAATATTTAACAGGGAAAGCCAGAGCTTAAGGCTTAACCAGTATGATGTCAGATGACAGTTAGTTAACCTTAAGATAGGTATCTAGGTAAGAGCAGACCAATTTTAAGTGAAGCCAGGTTTTTGAGCACATCACATACATATCTTTCTTAAAGATTGCTCCATACGAAATTGAAGTGCCAGGAGCTTAAAAAATGGAGCGTGATAGTCTCTGTAGTAACGAAACAAATGAAAGACTTTCGTTTTATATTTTCGATCTTAGAAAAATAAAAACGCAGCTTACAATTGTGCATTGTAGGATAAGATATCTTCCTTGAAAACAAACAGCCAGATTTCAGTAAAAGTACTTTTTTCGTAACAATAAAATCAGCATTCAGTATTCACATTCAAAAATTACCGAGTATCTATTTTTCCAAACTAAATTTATTGTAAGTTCTTCCAAGCCCGTCTTTGAAATTACGTCTGAGCAAGAAAATAATTACGTTACGAAAGCCACTTCACTTCTGCAATACCAAAGTATGACGTAAGTCTTAAATTTTGTACAACACCTCACTATCAATTTAAATTAATTTATTGCAAAAATGCATTCTGTAATAAGTCCTAGTTTTGATTTTCTTTTGTTATGTCAAAGTTTTCCATTACTGTTGTTGAACAAAAAAATCGATCATTTTAATTGAAATTTATGACCATCTGATGGCAATGCCGCCAAAGAACTTATTTACACTCACTATGACAGAATTCAGCCTTCTTAATGCTCAAGTCCATAACTGATGGTGGCAGCAAATTCGCGCATTCAATTAAATTGAATCACGTGCCAAACGTGCGATCTCCTTTGGCATCATTACGGTTAATGTTGATGAGTGTAGTTGTCTGATGATTTGTTTACATCACAATTCACTTGAAGTTCGCCGAATAAAAAAAAAATAATAAAAAAATTATTTCACCAATGATCAATGTGAAATAAAACGTCAACACGCGACAACACAACAAAAAACAGATCCTCGCGAAGTACATAAATAAAATTGATTCGCCTCATATTTTGTTGTCAATTAATTGAAAACAGTGTGCTTGCCACCATACTCGTACCCTTAGGTGCACATCAAATGATCGCACCACCATACCGACGCGCCGCACTTTCATAAAACCCCCATCACCCTTTATTACTCGTACGGTATGCAGTGACTACTGTTAACACTATAACAATGCGATGATGGTGATAGGGGTAGCATTGACAGCGCCATCACCATCACCAGCTTGTGACTAATCAAGATGCGTGACATCAATTGAAGCTGATTGAATGGCAGACTTCCGTTTAATTTATGGTCTTATAGAACCTTCTCGTAGCTGATGGCCGGTCACGATGGGTGGTGTTATTGTGTGTATGTCTGAGTGTGTGCTGTAAGTGATTGTGTGTCCAGTGTGTCTAAAAATGTTAGAATATGTGACGCCTAGCTAGTCGTAGTCGTAGCCAGAGATCGCTTCTTATTGTGCACAGCTTTTACAAGAGCTCGAAGGTCGAATGATAAATGGAATCTTACCCGATAGTCGCTATAACGCGCTATACTCGATCTTATGGCCATTCTAATTAATTTGTTTGCTTTGTGCGGCAACTTCATCGACGTTGCGTCGTTGATTGAATTCGGTCCAGCACGTGATCATGCGCTTTTGTTTTCTATTCAATCGACTATTTGTTTTGATCCATAACAATTAAAAAAAAAAAAATTAAAATAAAATAATTATTGTATGTTAATGAAACTTTATGGGGGCGGATGGTGCAAAAAAAACACAAAAACAAACAACATCAGATCATAAGTTCAAATGAATTAAAAATATCACTTTCAAATCGCGGATTACTGTGACAGAGTCTGTTTAATATTTATTTTTTTTGCGAGCAAAGTTGAAATTTTTAGTTTGATAGATAATCTTGCTTAAATAAGATGAAGTTTGTGTCAATCGAGTGGGTTTTCAATTTAATTTTTGTGAGATACAATCTTGACTGAGATTTTAATAGTAAGTTTGGAAAGTTAAAAAAGTCAATTAAAAAAAAATTTCATATCAGTGCGTTAGGTTGGTTTTTGGTGGGTTTCATCTTTTTTTATACCATAATTGGAAGACGAATTAATTTTTAATACAATTTTAATTCACTTTCACGAGAGCGTTACAAAGATTACTTAAATTATTATGAAATGTTACACTACATATTGTATTTGGTTACTTCCAATTTTTCGAACAATTAAAAGTTTTCAAAATCGTGTTCGGTAACTTTTTTTTAATGAAAAACTCTGCTAAAGTTATCAAAATCTAGATGAAAATATCATGTCAATCCAGTTTAATTATAAAAATAAACCAACTTTTTATTATTTGAAACCAGGTTTATAGGAATTAGGAATTTTAGAAAATTAGAGAACATTTATAATTCATAGACTTGCAGTGAATTCAATTATAATAATTTCAATGAGACGATACAAAAAACTAACTTTTTTATAAATTGTTCAACATCCCTCTTCAGGCACAATTAAAGTGTACACGTTTTATAAAATCAAACGAATATTTAAAGTCACAGAGGTATTTTTAAGATATTTTGAAACATATATTTTTTTGCATATCGAAAACTTCTTGTAATTTTTTTAAGTGAAACTTTTTTGTTCGATATACAATTTTGATAACTTTAAAGTTAGTTTACACAAATGTTTATGTTTTTAAATAAGAAAATTAGATCAAAAATATTCTTTAAATTCTGATCAAGAAATATTACGATCCTGGATTCTACTATTACCACGACGGAGAAAGACTGACTAGATATTATGATACAAAAAGCTTAACCACGGCTGACAAAAATTATGCTCTTGGTTATCAAAGATCTTCTGATCTTAATAGGACCACCATTATAGTAACAGCTGATGCCATTAACGTGCTAACACAACATTTGTAGAGACAATGTCTGATGTTAAATCTTTTGAAAATAAATTGCTATCAACAATCATCATGTGAGTTCACTTTTGATTTTTAATTAATGAATCAGAAACTCGTGCTCTAATTTATAGGTTTGCATATCCAATCATTTCCTGTTTTAAAAGGGGGGGGGGGATAAAGAAAAAATGTCTTCCACGAATGAGCTATTGAGAAAGATACAAAATTTGATTGTCATTCTGTGAAAGACAAAGCAGCGCTCTCCTGGGTATCCAATAAGAATTTCAAGATACCTTATTAAGTAATACAAAAAGATCAATAGTCAACACCCAATGAGTCAGATACTGCAGATAAAAAGAGCAGAGTAGAAATATTGGGATTTGAGTTAAATGCATCGCTAAAACACTTCTTATGATCTCAAATTATTATTACAATCCCTTACAGATAATTTTATGTAGCATTTTAAAGAAAGATAATAAATTCTTTTGAATTTTTATGTTAAAGAATATTCATTGGATTATGCAAATGGAATTTTACCTAACAATATTTTGTTAAGACTACAGAACACTTTAAAAGATATAAATAAAGTACCTATCTTTGGGGTCTCACCTTTTCTTGGACATCCTTTAGATGGACTATTTTCTGAGTAGATAGCTATTTGAGATCAATACATTTCATCAAGCATCCATAAAAATATCAAATTTTGATGGATTATTAGGTATTTAAACATTCGAGTGACAATGGTTTTTTTTTGGATAAAGTGATTGCTTGCTAATCTAGAATTGTTGGTTATAAAACTAGTTCCATATTTCTTTCACTCAAATTGGATTTCCATTTTAAGTTTCTACAAAATTACTCATTACGATTTATTCATTTTAGAATTTTATTTCATTTTTTTCAGACCAGAAATAGAAGTGTAATCCGTATGCCTAGATTGTTTAAAGACGAGTACTGGAAGCACTTTCAATTGACATAAACTAATGGTCTCAAATAGTTGAACCACAAGCAAAACAACAAAGTGAATACAAAAAAATTAACATCAAGTCTTCGAATAATTAATTTAGGCCACCCTTCAAAATGAGTGGCCTACCGTACGACAATAATCGAAGGAAACTTTCCTTCTTGGGATTCAACACAAAGAAGGTAAGTTCATCAATTTTAAATTAAATTTTTTAAAAATCGTTAAACAAGAAATTGTAACCGTGGATTAAAAAGTTTTTAAAATTGCCAATTTTTATAAAAAAAATTATAAAAATTTTCGTCAATTAAAGCAAAACAATTAAATCGCCATGGAAAATTATATCGCTCTATGAGAAATTGAAGATATGTAGGTACTTTTGAAATTTTTTGGAACATATCGATTGATCAATAATCTTAGACCAAATAGTTTATTTTGATACAAAGATAAGATTAATCATAACTGCAGATCTAGATATTACAACGAAGCACCGCTGAACAAACCAAATCAACAGCAAATATCAATACTTAAATAAATACCCATCAAGCTAGTCCCTTGTCGAATTCTATTTATAAAAAAATATTGTAAATCAAAGATCATAAATATTATTTAACTCCAGGAACATTAAAATGTATCTTCCAATCTATTTGCTGTTTGCAAAACTGGCGCTTCCACATGTAAAAATTGTACACAATCACCTACGATTGAACCCAATTCCAAATTTTGTTATGAACAACATCATAATATTTCTTTTCCTACTTTTACAAAAGTTTCAAACAAAACTTAATTTGAATACAATTTTTTCCCTAAACTCTAATCTAAATAAACACTTTAAATTATAATGGCTGCATTCAATTAATTTTTCAATTCACTGAATATGCTTCTGCCGCCTGCGCTAAATTTAATTGTAAGCCTTTTTATGAATTACATTACCTACTTTGAAAGTCTTTATACTTTTTGTCCTCATTAATTCCCTATGGCAGTAAGCGGATTGAAATATTATATTTATTTCTACTTACATACATGATTTCGAAATAAGGAGATCATTGTTTAATTAAATTCATTTCATTTCAAATAAGCGCATTATAAATAATTTTCTTAAATCAACACGACAAAAGACAAAAATAAGTCTAATCTAAAATAACAATAATTCATAAATCAGTAACATCGAATTGTGAAAGATAACAATTTTCTTATCTGATGATAAAATATTGACATTCAAGAACCTCGCATTATTTATTGCAGAAGCCAATAAAAAAAAGATACGAAAATCATGCATGGAATCTACAGAAATTTAATCTAATATTTCGAGTGACAAACTACAATTGGATTGAATGTTTTTTTTTTTGTGAAATCTTTTCTGCAAATACGAGTACATCGTTTTTTTTTTAAATTGCAAATACTGTCAATTTCAAGACTTTCAAATTGATAATGACATCATGTAAATATATGAAGTTCAATGACAGATACTGTAATACTGTCAAAAAAAAATGCTGCGTATCGGGCAATGTTTTATAGCTGTATTGTGCAAGATAAAACTTTTATACCAATATTACTTTAACTTACTTAAATGGGTGTTTCCATTTCTAATATCAATATTTTGACATAAGTTTCCCTTTCTAAAACTGCTTACATTAGATACGTTATTCATGAGTTTTGCACATTAGGAATGTAGAATATCTCATATCCCATAATATCACCCTAGGTATGAAAATACATAATGTGGTGTCAACAAGTTTAAAAAAAAAAATATTTTTGACCTAAAACAAATAAACAGTGTACCACTGTTCTTCTCAACCTATTAGAGCTGCAAAAAGTTGGTAAGTGAGATAAGAGTCTTTACGACATGATATCTTATAGATTTTGCTCACAAAATTAAAAACTCAGTTTTTGAGTAAGCTCACAACCCATTTAAATGTTGTTAAAATTAATAATTATTTGCATTTGTTAATGGATTGGTTTGATCATCATAATTAATTGTTGATTGGTGATGAAACTAGTGTTATTAATTTTTGAAGATGAGGACTTTCTTCACTATCAGATTTAAAGTTGTTTAGTTATAAGTTAAGTTCATTTAATCAGTCAGTAATACTTTTATGAAATACATTAAGAAACTATGTGGTAATTTTAATGTAAGAAAAAATTACAGCCAATTTTTGTTTCATCTTACGTGAATCACCCGGTTGTTAAGTGTATTTGTACATTTCACCTTCTGTAAAGACTAAATATTAAAGATGATGTAACTTTACCATATACTATATATATGTAGATACATATATGTATATATTTTCTAATTCGTATTGTGTTTCAAATAAATTGTAACTTTCATAACTCTTCAAAATAAATTATTTTATTTATGTTCATTGTTCAATGACATATCACAAACAAGACGTTGTAAAACCTAATCTCCTTCAATAAATGCGTAAGCCAATAAACGGCAGACATACAAAATAATAAAAAAAAAAATAAAAGAAAGAAAACTTTAATCCGAACAAAAGCAATTTTTCCTTCATTTTATTTCTATTGCTTTATTCTCGTAGAAAAAATCGTACCTACTTTGAAATAATTCGATTAGAATCAAATTTAACTTTTTTTACGTTTTTGTTTTTATAAAAAAATGTTTGTGTTTGTGTCTTCGATGGAATGGCGTTTGCTGTCAATTGATTCTCCAATAAAATTGAGCAAGGAAAAGGAAAACCTTGAAATTAATTTGTTTGTTTTTTTTTTCCGGGGATATCGGTAATGATTTGTGAAATAATTTGTCCAACTTGTTTTGGCCTTATTTCGTATCTTCTATAATTTATAAAAGAGAAATGTTTTTGCTGTGTTTTATGATGCAGAGTTAAAAATTTGTATTAATTTATGAGTTTTATTAGTTTTCTTTGTGCTCATCCAGCCGTTATAACACAATAAAGACATAGCGCCAAGGATTCCAAGGAAATGACACTATACAGACTTGAAGGCATTAAGTCTTCTGCGACAAGAATTATGGTTCGAGGAAAGCTAAATACCACACCGAATTTCAAACGAGAGATTAATTCACCTTTTTTCAATGAAACCTATGAAAACAGTTAAGAATAAAAATATTCTTATGACATTTAATATGCTAAAAATGTTTGTAAATAGTTTTTCCTCTAACTTGATCAAAATATCATCTTTGGAAACTTCAAAAAGAAGTGACAAATTTAATTACTTCCCCAAAATGCCCACAATTATTTTTTTAATATCTTCCTGTACTCTCACCCAGAACTATTTACAAAATATAATAAAAGTTGGACCCCAAAATAAGCCATCATTCAAAAATTGCATTTAGACAATTAAGGTTTTAGTCCTTTGGACTCACTTTATTGCGCACAAATATTTAAGTTTAAGTCATTATTTGGTCTATTTTCTTTTGTTTCAAGTTTAAAATCTAAAACAAAATAAAAAAAATATATAGTAAAAGTAAGCAATTAAACTTGTATAAGCTTATATAACAGATATTTCAAAAAAATTGAAATGCCCTATACATTATTAGCTACCTATTTAATTACCTAAATGCTTTTGTGAGTAAGTGCTAATAGCAGCAAATAGTTAGTTAGTCTAAGAAATCCAATACATTGAAACGGAAAGCAATAAGCGTGCATTGTTGCTTAGAGCCTTTATGCAGCTTTTATTTTGTCCACTTTCTGTTAACAGCTTCGGAAGGCTTAATACAGGCTATTTTAGACCTGCGTCCACTCCACAAGCCTTTTATAGAACTATCTGAAAGGCCTAAAAAGAACCTTACGTCACATCAAAAATGTGACTAAACTTGTGTAAGTTTGCCTTGTACAAGCTTTATACAAGCTACTACTTTTTCAAATTCAAAAAATTGAAATTAAACAAGCTTGTAACTTCGGTATTCACTTGACGTTAAAAGCGATTATTTGATTTGAATTTCTTTTGAATGTCTTCATCTCCTGGATATAAGGGAGAAGCTAAAGGTGCAGTACGGATATCTATAAAATCTCAAATAATGTAAATCGTATAGCACGGCTTACAATTGAAGCTGTCCCTTTAGTACAAAAAGGAGTTGAAGTTCAAGTTAAGTTTCTAAACTTCAACTGAGCTCCCACTATATCCTCGTGTTCAGGCAGTTAATGGTTTCATATATCTATGTTTTAAAGCAGCTGGAATTTTTTTTAAAGTATCTTAAAATTCTTAAACTTTTAACTCGTTTGTCAAAGTATATTAAAACAACTATACCCAACCCACCCATCAATAACCCAACTTTGTAATACCTTAAACAAATAACTATGTTCAAACTTTTAAAACAAAATTGAATGCCGTCTTTTCTCAACATCAACTGTCTGGATCTAGAACAAAGCAAAAAAGTTATGAGACACCTTAGGGCTATAAATAACTAAATTCTTTTCCTCCCCCTCAACCTCCTTATTAATAACTAACAAATACAAAATTTGCCTGTTGCAACACGTTCCATTCTTATCATTTTTATTGTCTGTCAGCTTTTATGTTTTATTTTTTTTTCTAATTTGTATTTCAATTGTCTTGTCATGCTTTCAAAGTCCCTTACAAAAAAAAAATATTTAAAAAGCTTCCATTGGCTCAGAAGCTCCAAGGCAAATTGCTTTCCGGGCTACCAGTTCGTCTGGCGAAGGGACATTCTGTGGAAGCTCTTTTTCAAAAGCTTCTTTTTTTTCCACTGTGGAACGTGATTCCTTCCCAAAATTTTAAACTGTAAGCCCTAAAAAAAATTCTACCACGTAGTGTAGATACATGCGGTATTAAGATAGCGCAACAGGAAATCAATAGTCTTGGCCAAGGTCGTGTGGCACAAGGCCACCCTTGAACTCCTCCCTCTGGCATTTGGTCAAGTAAAGGCTATAGGACTATTTATAATTCCAACCACCACCTAAAGCCCATTTTATCCTCCTAGCTTAGCCCCAGCCCCCAAACGACATCAAACTATTGATTTACATTGTTTTGCTGAGCTCAAAGATATTCCATCTACCTAATGCATATTCGATTTATTCTTTTGTAGGTCCTTAGTTGTTGGTGATGAAGGAAGTGGTAGTGCTGTATTATAGTTGTCGTTGCCTCCTTCGCTGTATTGAAATAATCATTAATTACAGTTTTCCATGTGGAGCTATTGACATGGATGGGTTTAAAAGATTGGTCTCCTGAGTAGGTAGCAATTATATTGCTGAATGTGCATCGTGTGTTGCCTGTGGGCTTTAAACTTTCAAGATCCCAGCCTTATACTTAACATTTTATTTTTGTAATACAGCGTTGCCAGATTAGAATATTGTTTTATATTTTTATTTTTTTTTTTTATATTTTGAGCTATGAAAAATTATCAACATTTTGGACTTGGGTTGTTTTTGGAGATTGTCGAGATGTAACTCAAAGTCCCACTCCATAAATCGTCAGCAAATTTAGCAAAAATTTAAGCAATTTTGTTCAACTCATCTTAAGGGATCTAAGGGAAAAGTCTTTCTGAAAGTAGGGCTCTGTACCGGAGTGTTTGAAAGGCAGTCCGATTCTTGGGTGATGATTTTTACTTGCGATTATAGGTACTATAAGGCAAGTTATGCATTCGTCGAAAAAAAAAAGTTTTGAGGTAACAATCAAACATGACATTACGATGATAGCGAAAACGAAAAAAGATGGTCTAAAAATTCCGTCCGTCTGTCCGTCTGTATGTCTGTCTGTCTGTCTGTCTGTCTGTCTGTATGTATAGACACCTACAGCCCAAACGGGTGGGCCGAATTGCTTCAAATTTGGTATATAGACTTTTTTAGGTATTGTACAGAGGAGAAATTGAAATTTTTTTTTTAGCTCAAAAAATAACGGTACCTGCCATACAACCGTTACGTTAAAGCTTATTTTTCTCAAAAACGGCTCTAACGATTTCGAATTAAAAAAATCAGTGTTGTTTTTTAGGTACGACTAATCATATGGCTGAAAAAAAAGTTTTAAAAAATGGCTAAGAACGGTACTTTCCATAGGACCGTTTTTTTTTTGCTTTCGACTAACTCGAAAACGACTCAACCGATTCTTTCGAAATTTTACACACATATAGCTGTAGGTAGCTCAATTTGTATTGCATACCAATATTTTTGAAAAATATTTTTTTGTATTTTTAAAAGCATTTAAAAAAAAAAATTTTAAATTAATATTTTGAAAACTACTTATTAATTTTTTTTTCTAAAAAATTTTAAATAAAAGTATTTGCTGAATACCTATGAACTGGCGTTTTTGAATTTTTTTTGAAAATTTTTTTCAAAAAGTTTTTCAAAAAAAACTTTTTTTCTCAAAAACCGCTCCACAGATTTTTCTAAATTTATTCTCATAAATTCAAATTTATCCAAGAAATAAAATGGCGTACTTTTTTTTCAGCTCAAATTAGTTTAAGTATTTATTTAAGAATTTTGAAAATTTTATTTTTATCAAAATCTCAAGCCCCCAAACCACTGTCACTCATTAGAGCAAGTTCGTGCGACCCAGTCGTGCATTTTATTTTAGCTAATTAATTATTTTTAAAGTTACATAAAACATAACATAAGAGGGAGTAAAACACTTTAGTGTTCTAGTCAAATTGCAGCTTGTACTGTTTTTACTTTCAGTAAATAACTTCAGAAGGCCTTAAACAGGCCGTTTTTAACTCAAATCAACAAGTCTTTTAATAAACTTGTTTTAATCATATTAAAAGGCCTTATAGCAGCTCTATAAAAAAATAGATGCTTGGCTAGCGTAAGTTTGTATAAGGTCTACACAAGCTTTAAAAGTTCGTGTTCATGTTCTTACATATATGGAGAGTGGTAATGCTATAGTCTTTAGTAAATGTTAACTTCCTCAATTTACCATCTAAATCTTTATTTTGAAAATGACATGTAGAAGTTTTTGAGGCTTGAAAAGAAGTGTGCTTAACTATACAGTAGAATCTCGAAAAGATGAACAGATATAAAACAGACCCCGTTCATCTTTTCGAATTGTTCATCTTTCCAAGCATCTTGCATTAGTTTAGGAAAAACATAAAGCTATACATACAAATATTGCATCTATTTGTTAACAAATCATTTTATTTAAAAAAAAAAATTAAAACAACATAAATTCATACAAAAGTCTTTGATGAGAAGTAAAAACTTATTTAGAAAGTTTTTTTTTTTTTAAACTGCTCAATGGGAAACACGGGAAAAGCGTTCATCTTTCCGAATTGTTCATGTTTTAGAACCGTTCATGTTTTCGAGATTTTACTGTACTTTTGAAAGAAAATATTCGAAAGTGAAAGAGGTAGGTTTATCATTATTTAATCTTATTTGGCAACACTGTCATCCGTTTGAGTATCATTAAATAATTAAGTGGCTTTGTTGTTTGTGAAGACAAGTTTTTCCTGGTGCTGCAAAACTCTTCATCAATTTTCATTTTCCATGAGTGTGGATGCCTTACATTATTCAGTTTCCAGCAGTTCCCTCTCACCCAACAGTTGGCCTTGACTTTGAAAATGCATTTGTTGGCTACCAACATGTTGGATCAAAAAGATATAAACACTCACACAAATATACATGTATCTGTAATAATTATTGTTGGCTGAGTATTATTTATTTATCAGATACAAATGGAATTGTTGGTAAATTAAAGAGAGGTGCGACTGTAGGAGAAATATAAAACAAATAAATGAAAGTCAATACAAAAACATTGAAGACAAAAAAAAAAAAATAAGTGGAAAGGGGGCCTTTAAGCAAGGAAAAAAAGGAAAGTAAGGTGTCGCTTGTGGGAATTTCATCAGAGGGTGCTTGTTCACTTAATATCCTCAAAAAAAAATTATATTCTAGGTGTTGTTATTATAAACTTTTTTCTTCGGAAAGCGGAAAGTTTATTTTTTGTATCTTCTTAAATATTTTTTTCCTTTGCCACTCAATAGCCAGCTAATGATTTACATAAATACACTCTGTTTTGACATCCAAGGAAGATGTTTAGGATTTATAATTTTTTTAGGGTACGAGCTTTTGTTGAAATTATTCAAAAATAAAAAAAAAATCTTGCGGGGGTTGTTTTGTGGAGGAAAACAAAAATCTTCAAGATGAAGTAGGTTTTTACTAAAAGTGTCTGTCTTTGTTGTGTAGAGTGACTAATGATAAATATTGATTTGGATGAGAAATCAATGAGGATTTGTGTTGTCAATGAAAATGGCCACTTAAGGAGGACTGTGAATTTTGTTTCTTGCAAGGATTTGGGGATTAGGTATTTTATTTTCGCTTTGCTAAATTGCACTGATAAGCGTTTAGAACTATATTTATATCTGATTTGATTTAATTTTAATCGTTAATGCCGAAGATTGGCAATTTTAATTTATAGGGACATATTTTAAGAATTCTCAATAGTTAAAGCCTTACAATAGTTTAAATTCAACTACACAAAGTGTCTTAGCGAAGTGAAATTAAATGAACTGATTTCCTGCACGCATGCTTGGGTTAATCTTATACGGAAATTGGAATTCTGTTAATGTGATGGGATCAAAAATGAAAATAAATTGCCAACATTATTCTTCTTAGGATTGTGGGTTTTAGCTTAAGGGCCATTTTTGTTTTAATAACAAAAGTTTTAACTTATATAACCAGAAATGAACACCGTGGAAGTGGCTTTGCTTCGGTAAAGCTTGCAATGTGTTCTTAAAAAGATAATATTCAAAATAGTTTATTTTCTATACCAGGAAAATTGGAACTACGATATTGAATTGGAACTACATAAATAACTTTTCCTCTGTGTGCGTTGATTTTTTGCGGAAATGGGTAAATCCCACGGCGCCGCCGCCACCGAACCGTAAGGGATAGTGGAGATCACTTTTCTTGGCAAGTTTTTTTTCTTGGGGGATTTGTCTATTGCTCGAAGGAGACTATGTTGGATTGAGCCCAGAACCTTGCTTCTCAGAAAGACTTCATTCAATATTTCCATTCGAAACCAGTTGACAAGTTTATTTTCTTTAAGATGAAACTCTTGGCTTAAATGCTTCCTCAGATACAAACTAGGAGGGTGTGATAAGTGACCCTATTTTTACTTGCGATTATAGGTACTATAAGGCAAGTTATGCATTCGTAAGAAAAATTAACAATCAAACATAACATTACGATAATGGAGAAGTCGAAAAAAGTGGGACCGACAATTCTGCCTGTCTGTCCGTCTGTCTGTATCGGCACCTACAGCCTAAACGACTGGACCGATTTGCTTATTATGTCGTCCTACAGAGGGTTTTTTGGAATTAGCATTCTAGCTTTAAAACTAACGGTACCTGCCATACGATTTTTAGTGAAAATTTAATTTTTCTCGAAAACGGCTACACTACGATTTTGATAAAACTTTCTGAATGATGTTTTCTGTGCAAACTTTTTGTTTTGGTTGGAATAGATTTTTCAGGAATAGTCTTATAACGGTACCTCCCATAGGACCAGTTTTTGAAATCCGATTTTCTCGTAAGCCACTTGACGGATTTCGATGAAATTTTTAATGTAGAAGCCCTTTTATAAACGAAATAATATAAATTGTTAATTTTTCCAAAAAAAAATTTTTTTAGTTTTTAAAAAAAGTTTCAAAATTTTTTTTTAACTTTTGTTTTTTCCAAAAAAGGTTTAATCTATATTTTTTAATTTTATTTTTCTGATAAAAACTACAAAGTGCTAGAAGTTGGCATACTCAAAAAAAATTTGGAATATATTTTCGAAAAGTTTTTCAAAAAAAACTGTTTTTTGAAAAAACTGGTCCAACGATTTTGAAAAAAATTTTCGTCAAAATTCAAAAACGTAAAAGAAACCTGATGGCTTACTTCATTTTCTCTAAAAAACGTTTGAGGTATTGATTTTAAAGTGATTAATAAAATTTCATATGATTTTTTCAATACTTTTTCCCGAAAATCTCAAGCCCCAAGACCATTTTAACACATTAGAGCAAGTTCGTACGACCCAGTCGTGCACTTTATTTTGAAATGATATCTAATAGAAAACTTAATTTTAATATAGCATTGATGAAAAAAAGTTTTATACGATGAATACAAATTTTAGAACCCAACTATCTTTAAAAATATATTTTTGTTTCCTTTTTTGGAAATTGTAATAACTAACTGACATGCATCTCACTTGTAAATCACGAACTTTAAAGCTTTCTAAATCTTTAATTTAATAATAGTATATAAAAACCGTTATAAATAAATTTTGTTGATATAAATCCCTGAATTTCAACTGAGTTTTAAGTTGTTGTACCTGTGATTATATTGAACAAGTTCAAAAATTGCAACCCTTTGCAGTAGCGCATGTGAAAGTTTGATTTCCATCGAATCACAAAACTACGTCATTTGAAGAGCTTTGAGGGTAACAACTTATTCGTAGTCATAGTACTTAATACTGACCTGATTCACCAATACACACACACAACCACAAAAATATATCTCAAAATCTTAGCAGGACGAATGTTTCATTTCATTCCATTCAAATGATACGTACTTGCATAACTCATCGTGTATTCAACTACACGTAAGCCCCTTACACGACCCTTATTTAACTTATCTAATGAGTTAACACAAAAGTTAAATCAACAACTATCACATACATCAAAGTTCAAATACCTCGTTCAACCGCATCATCATCATAATAATAATCATCATTATGAGTGTGTGTACTCTGTTTATAGACATGGTTTCCCCCTTCAAAGCTTCATTTTATATTTCAGGTGTAATTTTTCCTAAGTTTCTACTACCAACAACTATGTAGCTACATACAAGATACAACAAAAACAATGCGAAAGCCATCAACAAAAATTGACTTTTCCTAATGCCGGCCGACTTTGACTTTCTCCTACACAATACTAGATACAACTTGTGTATTGGCCTAAAAGGCATAACGCTATTATCATTATTTTTTTTTCTCGAGACATTATTTTCATTAAATTTCCCAGCCAAGTGTTAATGACAAGAGATGAAGGCCATGATAACGATACGTTTGATGGTCAAAATAGGCTTCAAAACCTTCATTTACCGTTAAAATGTATACTGTACTACGTATAAGGCTATATTCCTATCGTCTTAATGTGTACCTATTTTATTAAAGTTAAAAGCTTTTTCCTTTCGCCTGGCAGGATAAGCACTTTTTTTTTTATTGCAGGGGTATGTTTTGTTAGATTCCATAACCTATCCTGTTATGCTTTCGATTTTTGTGACGTAGATTGGGAAGCATGTTCTGGAAAAATTTGTAAAGCTGTGGTTGCCAACTCTGTTTGAATTTTTTGTTGGATGTTGCAAGTGAAATAGTTGGTTGCTTACACTCACTTAGTGATAAATAAAAGTGCACAAAATGATAAAAATGAAATTAGAAACTAATCTAGTGCCAAGTATAATACTTCATAGTATAAAGGAAGTTGTACTCCTGTTTGTCCGCTAACTTCTTTTAAGCCACGCATCGGATTTTGAAACAGTTTTCACCATCAGGTAGATATTGTTTTTCGGTAAGTTTACGTGTATCGTGAACGTTTCATACTGAAATCACTGAAAAATTAATTCGAGTGCAAGAACGAGTGTAGAATTTAGTTTATTAAAATTGAGATTTTTTTTTTTTGTTAATCAACTTCTCAACCGATCAATATGAAATTTTGTGTACATAGTAGCAAGGGTAGAGAAAAAGACAACGAGCATATCCCGAAAAATAAAGACAGCAAGGGATGGATACATTATTTATCCGGAAACCGGCTTATCAACTCAGTTTGTTGTAGCAACGCATGTGTTTCTGCTTGAGTTTGTTTGTTAGGCTTTCGCATCTTATCTACTCCACCGATCATCATGAAATTTAGTGCACACATCACAACGGGCAAGAAAGGACATAAAGTACTTTTCATTTGAAAAGAAAATTTACCGAGGAAAACAAAGCTGTCAAAACCCACGCTTTTCTGCAAGTGCGTGAAAAAAGCGTAAGCAAAATTTATCGATTCAAAAAAGCCTATTTCTTTTCTTTCAACAAGGGCTTGGGGCACTATTGAAAAGAGTGCCTTTCAATTTTATGCAATACAAAGTCTTAAAAAGCTGTTTATAGATCTTTTATTTTAATATGACAGTTTTTGAATAGCTACCATCTTGTTTATTTTTGCTTCGTTCTGCACGTAAGCATAGAGTTTTTTCGTGTTTACTCACCCGCTCAATCTAATTGCCATAAAGCATTTTCATAAATTTCGTCCTTATTCCTTCGAACTGAAAATTTAGCTTTGCTAACACGTGATTTAATTTTATAGTCCAATTTCACTTCAGTAAGTGGCAACCATAGCAGCTGGTTCCTTTTTTTACTTCAACACATAGCCCCTTCACATCAATATGAAACAAAAGCTCACAATTCAGAACACAAGCTTTCGAACGCATATAAAATGAATACAATAAAGCTTTCATATCAGTGTTGGCCTTGCTTGGCCTTGACCGGAGCTCAAGCAAAATTTTCACACAACCATTTGCGCCTGGAAAATGTTAGCGCATTAAAGTCTTTGGCACACTACTGTGCACATGTTTTTATTTTCTGTTCTCGTCTTGTGCCTCTTTCGAGTGTGTGTGTGTGTGTGTGGTTGTTCTACTACGATTACCTACGTCATAAATTTAAATTCCTGCAACAGTATAGAAGCCACCAACAGAAGCTTCTATAAACACTAATTGGAAAACATAAAGTATAAAACAAAATCTAGGTATATAACGGTGCCTATACCATTACCTACCTATCAAACGTGTGTTCTGTTTCCTTGTTCTATAGACTATAGTACATTTTAGGACGAGTGTGCGCGCCACTTTCTGTTTCGTTTGACATTATTTCCTACAAAATTGAACTAGCTATACCCAGAGCCAGAGTCTGTGTTTGTTTCGGCAATAAGGAGCTCCTCACTTCGGCTGGCTCCGGATATATACTACTACGACTACCGCGACGCGAATAGTGTGTCCTCGGATTTTATTTTCTAATCTAAAAAAAATACTGACCACTCCGTAGAAGTACTATAATAATTGCTGTGAGTGGCTGTGACAAGTGCGTTTGCATTATTTGTAAAAGCATCCCCCCTTAAAAGGATTATATTATTAGTTTTTGTGACAGTGACAGGTGTATTTGTTTAGTGGATACACACGTGTGTATAAGTAACTTAGGGAATTAGGATAGAAATAATATTGTGTGTGCTTCCAATATAAAACTTAATGGGTTGAACAAAGCTCTCACGCATGCATTCTTCCTCTCTCCTCAGTCCTCGTCCTTAAAATTTGTCGAGTACCTACAACCGACGACGGACCAAAAAATATAAAATGATGAGTAGAAGCACTACCTTGTTATTCACGTACTGAATCCTTTTTGCATACAATCACAAGACGTCCGTGCGTCGTCCTCGTCCGTGCCAAAAGCGTTATATTATATTTTTGTCTGTGAATTTTGTTCGTCCTGACTATGCAATGATGCTTGAGTCAGGATTGTAAAACTAAAATAAATATACAGAAATATTTTTATATCGAAAGTTTATGAGTGGTTTTCGTTGTGATATGTGCTGTGCAAGGACCTTGGACAATATATAAAATAAATCGCAACCTTCATGTTTTGTTAGAAGTGATTTGTCTTGTTCGGGAAAATATTTACAAGGCTCTTGTGGTAGATATGTTTGAGATGTAATTCTATTTTTATCCTCTTAACAGATTAAAAGATACAAAGATACACACGTGTGGTGTTAAAGGATATTGTATAAATTTTAATCGAGTGAAATAGTTTTTTCTTTTGTTTTTTTTTTTGTTGAAAAGTTGGTGTAAACGAACTGCGGCGATGAAATTAGAAATGTATTTCACTTCGTCGGACATCACAAGTCCTAAGTGATTTACGGATGCAAGCAATGTAGGTGAGTTGTTAATTAGTATCTTTATTCACCTGTGACAAATTTTGTTACATCCTTCGCTGTGTGATGTGTTGGCACATGCTGTCCTTGGGAGGGAAATTGGAAATTGATGGGGTGGCTGCTAACATCCAACGCGGCACAAGTACACACCTGATCAAAGTGGTATATTCGCATGGTTTGGGTGGTGTTTTTGGGAAAGGACATGTTTGTATGGCAACGGTTAAAGCATCTATAAAAGGATTTGCGTGGCAAAATTGGTTGATTTTTTTTTTTTTTGTGGTTGTTAACGAAATGTTTATATTGATTAGTTAGACTGAATAAATCTATTTTTGACTTCTTTTTTTATGATGAAATTCAAAGTTCACGACATTTTCGTGAATATGATGTTTGATTGAATCTCAAAAAGTATCTATATTTGTTAGTTATTTGTGTATCTGCGTAACTCAACCATGAATAATGAACTCATTATGCAAGGAGACGAATAATTGTGTCTTCATTGTGATCAAGGAAGTAGGTCAGGGATATGCCACAACTACTGTGGAATTCCAAAAGAAAAAAAAAAATATAATAGAACAATAGAATCCCCTGACCAAGAAAATGTTTATGAAGTGGGTTCCTATTGTTTTTTAATTTGAAACTATTGTGTGCATATCTGTCAGATGCTGCTACCTTGGCTTTGAGCACGAAATCGGGTCCTTTGTAAAAATACAGAACTAATTTAGTTTGGTATAGCTAGATTGTGGCAATTATCAATGCGTCGCGTCGTCAAGGAGCAAAATACTGTGTTTTATCAATAATCTTTGTCATGAAATTAGAAGGATTATTTTTAATAGCTCTGGAATGCTTTAGTCAAAAAGAAGCCACTCTTAAAGGCAAACATAAAAGTCCTTTCTTAATTCTATAAAGGGTTAAAGTGTGAAAGTAATTTAGGTTTTATATTGACAGCGAGGCAAAGGAATGAGGAGTATACTTCAAAAATTAATGAAGGTACGATGTATTCTAGTTACCTTTTTATCTAATTTACCTAGGCAATTATCTTGGTGAGGAAGGTCATTAAGATCACTTTTTTCTGACCTTTTCTTAATGTGTTTTTAAGTAGACTTTTGTTTATAGTTGAATGGTTTTTTTTATTTGTTTTAAGTATGTATTTACCACAAAAACAAAAAAACTTTCGATAAAAGGCTTAGGTATAGGTACCTGATTTTTCGGTTTCCAATTTATTTTGTAACAAGATATTACGTAAGTTCTTAGGTAGGTAATGTAAGTTATAAATAAAAATACGAATTTTGTCTATAACATTTTAATTCATCAAATATTTATTTTGATTTGATTTTTGTGGTTTTCTGTAATATAGGGAACTTTGTATCCATATACAAAACTATAATGGGGTGTAGCAGCTTTTGTGTGTAATATCTCTATGTTTATAATTAGGCTTGGCAACATTTTGTGGTACAATTTTCTCCGAAACTATTTAACCGATTTTGATAAATTATATTTAGTTAAAAAGCTACAGTTGCTGAGATTAGCAGAATCTTCTTAAAACACAGACACAAACACTACATTTCGCACTGAAGGTCATTTCCTTAAGTAGCATTTAACCAATTTTGTTGAATTTTATTTAGTTGAAGAGTCAAATTTGCGAAGCTAGTGTACGGTTCTGAATTGATTGTTTCAGTTTGTTTTAAGTTGATTTTTTTCTTTTTTGAAGAAGTGTTTTAAAATCAAATGCATCACATGTCGAGAGAGTAATTTTTTGCTGAGCTCCATAACTACATTTTTGCTGATAAATCCGTGTTTGATAGAATACAAGTTATCTTGAGGGACAAAAAGTTTTTAGTTACATTTTGTGGCTTGTGATTCTTCAAGTTTATAAAATCAAACGGAAATGAATATATATTCCTGGAATTTTGCATCTATTCGCGGGTTTCATTAAAACAGATCTTGTTATCTTTTCTCTGGTTATCATTTTTGGGATATTTAATTTGAATGTGATAATATTTTCCTTGTGCCATGATATAAATTATGTCAGCTATCTATTTTTAACAAAATACTTTAACTGTGACAGATGTTGACTGTGAACGTCGATTGAGTCATTTCCCTTTAATTTTAACTTTCCATTAGGTTTGGCAAAACCCCCTAGGGAAGCATGTCTCATTGTGCTGTGTATGAAAACAACAACTGTTTCAAATGATTCATTTGTTTATTTCAAAAAAAAGTTTTTTAAAAATTGATTCCAGGTTTTGTTTTCTAAATATTCATAACAAATTGATAAGACCCCTTTGCTTCCCGGCTGAATTAAAATGCAAAAATGTTGTACAATGAAAATAAAATGTACGAAGGGTTCGCACGAACTTGCTCTTATGCTTGAAAATCGAAATGTACATATTTTGAAAAAAAAAAAAAAAAAAAAATGTACATATTGTATATTTGAATACAGTTTCATAGGTATAAGGTTGTTCAAAAAGCTAAGGCAAGTAGGTTGGGTTAAAACAAGAAAAATAAAATGCACGACTGGGTCGCACGAACTTGCTCTAATGAGTGACAGTGGTTTATGGGCTTGAGATTTTGATACAAATAAAATTTTCAAAATTCTTAAATAAATACTTAAACTAATTTGAGCTGAAAAAAAAGTACGCCATTTTATTTCTTGGATAAATTTGAATTTATGAGAATAAATTTAGAAAAATCTGTGGAGCGGTTTTTGAGAAAAAAATTTTCAAAAAAAATTCAAAAACGCCAGTTCATAGGTATTCAGCAAATACATTTATTTAAAATTTAAAAAAAAAAAATTTAATAAGCAGTTTTCAAAATATTAATTTTTTAAATTTTTTTTTTTAAAATGCTTTTAAAAATACATAAAAATATTTTTCAAAAATATTGGAATGCAATACAAATTGAGCTACCTACAGCTATATGTGTGTGAAATTTCGAAAGTATCGGTTGAGTCGTTTTCGAGATAGTCGAAAGCAAAAAAAACGGTCCTATGGAAAGTACCGTTCTTAGCTATTTTTTAAAACTTTTTTTTCAGCCATATGATTGGTCGTACCTAAAAAGCAACACTGATTTTTTTAATTAAAAATCGTTAGTGCCGTTTTTGAGAAAAATAAGCTTGAACGTAACGGTTGTATGGCAGGTACCTTTATTTTTTGAGCTAAAAAAAAATTTCAATTTCCTTTCTGTACAATACCTAAAAAAGTCTATATACCAAGTTTGAAGCAATTCGGCCCACCCGTTTGGGCTGTAGGTCTACATACAGACAGACAGACAGACAGACAGACAGACAGACATACAGACGGACAGAATTTTTAGACCATCTTTTTTCGTCTTCGCTATAATCGTTATGTCATGTTTGATTGTTATCTCAAAACTTTTTTTTTCGACGAATGCATAACTTGCCTTATAGTACCTATAATCGCAAGTAAAAATGTGTGCGTGTAACCTTTACGCGCGATTGAAGTAAAACTTCTTTGACGATTATGGACATAATATCACTGAAATGATTAAATTTTAACTTAAACAAACGAAGAGACTAAGAGATCCAACCACTACTGGAAAGAACTCCCCAAGCTAATAAAGGCAAAAATGTTACTGGGAAACTACAAACAAGAACGATTTACAGCCTGCATTAACTTATACAGAAACAGCCTAAGAATCATAACGGGCTTCCTCACAGGGCACTGCAAACTAAAAAGACACCTAAATATCTTAGGGCTATCAAGCAGGGCAGCATGCAGATTTTGCGATGGAGAAGAAGAAACATCGGACCACATATTAGGTGGATGTGGTGCACTAATGCACAAAAGACTAAAAAACCTGGGTAATAGTTACAAGATAAATAAGGGCAGATTACCTTCTTTGAAAATACCTCAAATACTAACCTTCCTAAAAGAAATCGATTTGGAGGAAGTGCTGTAGGACGAGTATCCTCATCCAGCTCTAAAAGGGGCACAATAGATCTTTAAGGTCGCAGTGCGCTTTTCCCCAATTTAATTCATTCATGCAACTTAAAATAAAATGCATACAATGAAACATAACACAGTTTCCGAGCAAAGAAGTTCAAACTCTTGTGTTTATGTTCCGCATTTTTATTTATTAAATTCAGTCGTTTATAAACACAGATGTCCGTTATTTGTATTTTTAGCCAAGACAACATTTAAAAAAAAAACATACTGTTTTCTTCATGTCTATTTTTTTTACGAATTTTGAATGCTTTCGTAATATGTATGAATAATCATGAGAAAACTGACGATATATCGATATATTGATTTTTTTCACCCGATAATTATCGATACTGTTAAAGAATATCGATACGATAAATATCGATATATTTTTTACTTGCCCATTCCTACATTGATCAAAACAAACAAATGCCATGGAGCACGTGCATGAATGAGTAAGATTATAGTATTTATATTCTCACTCGTTCGTGCACACGGTGAGCTAATGCGAGTCATCGGTGCCGCCATATTGGAATACTGAGCGTTACTTCCGTCAGAAAAATAGTATGTATATTTCTGTCTCATTCTTTCCTGGCTTCATCCTACACATTTTTGTATTTGTGTCTCTTACCTGTCGTTTTTTCCGTTGCATCCGGTTTGAAATCACAACGATTCTAAAGAAGTTTCACTTCAAAAATCGCATGGGAAGAGGATCTATTCCACTCCGTTTAGCCGGGAGAGGCAATTTTCTAAGAACATTACTTGAATTGGAAAAAAAAAAATTAAAAAGCAACGGTAACTCTTCCCAGGCTATATATTTTTGTAAAGCTAGACATTTTTGTTTTTGGTTGTTTTTTTTTCAAATAAAGTTTAAACCGTTTTCAAAACATTAACTTTCAAATTCAAAATTTTGAACAAAAAAAATTTTAAAAAGATTTTCAAACTTTCAATTTTTTTCAAAACCTTACGTAATTAAGTGTAATTTTTGTTATCAAAATTCAATGCTCTGATTAGTTTTAAGTCCAAATTTTTTCGAGTATATAAATATATATTGCAACTTGTAGTTTGCATCTGGGAAAATAATGTTAAGAAAATTCAATATACCAGTTTCCAACCTAATATTTCGAAAACTTGAATTGAAAATACCGGTTCTATCAAAGGTACAAATTCCAAAAAAATGTTGGAGTCGTTTTCGAGAAAATCAATTTTCTTCTTCACGATAATTTACAAGGGCCCGTTAGTAATTAAGTATTTTACAAAAGACTTCATGACTTTTTACTAATATCTTTAAAATTGCATTGTACATAATATTTTAATAAAATTGAGAATGTTTCAAAAATTAAAAAAACAACATTGGTAGCTATAAAAATATAAAATTAAATAAAACACATTAATTGAATTGATTGCCATTAAATTGACTTTATTTGAATTGTAATTCTTTCCCATTTGTATTTGAATATGGCGCCGCGGCGGCGGACGTTTCAATAATGACGATTATCTTCAATCCAAATATGGCAGTTTTGCTTTTTGACATAGCAATTGACCCTGAAATGTGCGTCATCGCTGAACAAAATTTTTTGTGAAAATCGGTATTAAACTTCAGCAATCTCGTTTCAAGTCCATTCACCGAATTTACGCCTGTAGTCACCCGGCTTCAATTCTAGCACAAGTTCTATTTCGTTAGAGATCTTCCCGCAAAACGTTCCATAAACTGGGTGGACAGTGGACACATATCCATTTGTTGGACGATGTCGGATGGACTTAGATAATGCGAGTTTTCCTCGATGCTGCCTTCTAAAGCATAATTATTATAGCTTCTTCAATACGGTTTCAGATGAACAGAACCGTGTTTTTCGAAATAAATTTTGCAGATTTGCATGCGTTGTTCAGGCGTCAGTCGGTTCATAATGAAATGACAAACCAAACCGCATGGCAGAGATGACAAAATGGCTGTCAATGAAAACAGTGCTGCCAACTTAAAGTTCTATACCTCTAAAAAAACACCCTCTAAATTAAGTTTTGACGTAAATTTCTATAAATAAACATTTTCCTGAAGTCATTTCATTTCGGGCTTTTTAACTTGATTAGTATTCCACTTAAGTTGGCTTAACATCCCATCGACCAGATTAGTTCGTTCCCCTCCACCTGTCCTTACAACTTTAGCATTTCAGATAAACTACCTCAACGGTATAAAATGTGTCTTATTTGATTACCTAATTCCATCTAACTTTGTTGGTTATTCAACGCTTGAAGTGTGTTGATTGGTTGCTGTCAAATCAAATTGAACAAAATCAGCATGCAAGAACATTTTCCATTTCACCATTATGTCAGTTTGTTCTGAAAAAAAAAATACTTCAACTTTTACAGTAGACACAGTCACACAGTAGACATTCTAGAATAATCGGTAGTGCTATAGAGCGATTATTTAATTTCACATTCAATCATGGATTAAATTCTAAACAACAATAATTGCAGATTTTAGATGAATTTGTATCTATATCAATGCGATGTGCTATACACTGCACTTCATGGTTAAGAGCTTATAAGCTGTATCAGCAGCGAGCAGCGTTAGCGTTGCCCGAAAGAGTTTAACATATCGATTTTATTTTATTTCCCTTTTCGACTGTCAATGTCTGTGTCGTCGTTGCTGTGGTAGTAGTTGATAGTGGTTCGTATAGTTCGTGGGTGGATAGTTCTTTTGTCTGCCGATCTATAAATAGATAAAGTCAAATACATGCAACACTGACGCCTAAATGCTGGTGTTTGTTTTTACCTTTTTCAGGTGCTTTTTCAGCATCAGCTCATGGTATGCATGCATGCGAGTAACGGAATGTGTTGGATAAGTTAAGGCTTTTTGTTTGATTTGTATGTCATGTTATAGACCAATGTAATGGCCATAAATGGAGATTTTTAATTAGATTATTCTTTTTGTGAATTTATTTAATAGCCAGCTTTTAACGCTATTAGATACATTTATTTTTTGTGATTGATTATGAAGCTTAAAATATTAAAAAAAAAAAAAAAAATACATAAATTTAAAGCAATTTGAAGAAATGCAACACCAAAATCATTGATACATTAAAATATATGACCACTTTTAAATAATTGCAACCTTAGCAGATTATGGGTGTATTTAACAGTTCTTGAACCACAAAATGGCTACGAAACCAAGGAATACAAACCAAAATGATCATCTTCTTACTTCAAATGTGAAAAAAAATTAGAGCTTTAATGAGCTTTGATCATTAGTTAATTTTGTAGGCATATGTGTTAAATTACAGCTGAATTCAATATAGGTTTTAAACGATCTTGCTCGGATAAAAATATTTTACAAAAATCACGCCCTTAAAAGCGGGCCTATTGAAAAAATGTAAAGATATATTTTTCATATAACGAACGGAAAGGTTAAAAATTTTTAAAACTACGTTTTTAGTTCTTTCGTGGAAAGTGGACGTGAGCCCTAAATTCAAAAAATTTCTTTTCATACACAAGCTTCTTAGTTTCGACTAAGAGACGCACTAATTTTGTATTGTTTCTAATGAAAAGTGGGCGTCAGCCACACCCATAATCAATGTACAAAAGATTTTTATGAACAAGCATGTAATACAAACAAAATTTAATATTTTTCGTCCTAATTTATAAGCATTTTTATTTTATAAAAACAATATTGATGGTTTTGTATGAAAAGTGGGCGTCAGACACGCCCAATCTAAAATATTTTTATTTAATTTATAGCAAAATTACCTATAGCTTGTTTGTGTAAAATTTAAACGTTGTGCTTTGACCCTTACTGCACAGAAAACACAATTTAATTTTGTCAAATAAAGATTGTTGAAAAAAATGGCGATTGTGGGCGTGTTTGTAGGCAAGTTTTACTGGTTCAAGAACTTAGCCTTACTCTTGAACAAAATTTCAGCTTCCTAACTCAAAAATTGTGACGTCTAAAGAGCATTATATTACGGAAGGACGGACGGACATCGCATCAGAATTAATTTCTTATATTAGTGTTTTTCTTATACACGTCTTTCTTATAAGAAGCAAATTTAACACGTATTTACGAGTATATGGGAATGTGCATGGTCTTTTGGAGTGTCTTTCTTATATCCGTCATCTTTTGTACCTACCACTGATTCCGGTACCGGAAATTACGCAATCTAAAACTTACGAAAAGACCACACCGCGAAGTTGAAGCATAACTTCATAATATTATGTCTTAAAACAAAGATGTTTGTAAAACTTTTCATATTTTTACATAGACATACTACTCGATTTCGGAATGTAACTTTTAAACGCAATTAAAATTTTAGAAGAATTAGCTGAAGAAAGTGCATTATTGAAACAAAAAACTCATCAAAAATAATTAAATAAAATGCAATTTTAAACATATTTAAAGGCGCTTTCTTCCTTTGAGTTGTTTGAAAGTTTCAATGAAAAAATCCAACTCGCGTTCTGAGAGATCATAGAAAGGCTATAAATAGCCATTTTTCATGGCTATATTGCTATGCTTTAAAATTCTACAAATAAAACGAAACGCGTCGCAATAAATATAAAAAAACGCAAACTACAATGTTTTGATTGTCAATTGAAAACTATCAACATTAATTAATTGCGTGTTTTTTTTTCTGATCACTTTGAAGTTTTTTTTATTGTCCAGCCAAACATCATTGAAAAACAAAACAACTTTCAATGTTCAATGTTCTTGATAGGTTTATGACCCTTATGAAGTATGTACTTGAAATATCTGCCGTGTAGTTTTGACGCATAACTGTTTATGTCAATCTTTATAATGTTTGTTTATTATTATTACAATTTTCTTCAGTCAAAACAATCAATTCGTACTTTACTGTGACACATACCACGCATTAAAAAAAAATAGTCGTTCTTTGAAAAAAAAAAAAACAAATTTATTTCTACTGGCATTAATTCACTGATCAGTAGTGTACTTGAATTTTTGTGGTTTTAGTTTCAATAAATATACAACCAAAGCCAAAATCAATGTTAACACCTTGTTTTATGATATTTTATTTTCAGTCAGGAGGAAATGAAGACCCAGATTTGGTCCTCCTGGATACGGAAATGGAAAAGGTCTTTGCCAGTTCCAATAATATTAAAGACAAATTTGATGTATCATCGTTTCTAGATGCAAATGAACCAAAGTCCGCAGTTGGACCCTTCAAACAGAAACGTAAGCAAAATTTCTACAAATTCTATTAATTTTTGTAAATTTAAAAACTTAAAAAAATTCAAATTTAATTTAAATGTATAAATTTATTATTTTCAAACCAACACACACAACATTTTGTAGAACAGCGGAAAACGAGTGGCCCAGAATTTACGGTTGGAGAAGATTCGGAGAATGATAGTACGGAACCAAGTTGCACAATTACAATACAAAATTATGATGACATACCGGAGGATTTTCCTTTAGTATCTCAACGTGCTGAGTATGGCCATAATTCGGTAAGAATTTTTTTACGTTTTACATTTCAAAATTGAAGAAAATTTATCAAAATAAAGAATTTCATTTTGACTAGCACTGGATAATACAGTTTTTAACGATTTTATTTTCTAGGATTCAGGAGATGAAAAGCACGTCCAGTTTGCTAAGAAAAAAGTTGTTGTATCTCCCCCGAGCTTAGACGAAAAGCCAAATGATAATTTACATGAAAGAAAGCGACGGAAGAGGTGAGATTTTTTTTTTCAAACTTAACGATTCAAAAAAGTTACTATTGAGAGACAATTTGAAACTAATAGTTTGGTAAAACTTTAAATAAATATTTTAAATTTTATTTCAGTCGCCATCAGTATTATCGACAGCGGAAGCACTCTCACCAAGACACATCCGATTCTGCTAAAAGTCCGCAAGAAAATGGACCCGAACCAAGAGACATCAATGCTCGAAAGGTATCAGTTCAACCAGAAGATACTGAATTGGAGGTAAGAAACAAAAAAAACTAAAATGTCTGATCATAACTTGAAAACTCATTTAAAAAAAAGATACAACTTTAAAATAAAAACCATTTAGAATCAATGTCGCTAATTTTAAATGTATCTCTATCCCTTAATTGCTTAACAATCCTTGTGTGTGTATTCTAAAGAAAACGGCGAAGAAGGTTGCTTAACTTCACCAATTTTTTTTTTATAATAAATTTTGATTCTAATTTTTTTTTTTTTATTTAAATTCCATTTCAAAGGAAGCTGATCTCAATGAGCTGACCTCACATCGATCAGACGATCCAAGAGGATTGCGTCGACACAAAGTTCGCCATTCATCAGTTAAGCTCCGTGATTTGCCACAAATTAGTTTGGCAGCATTACAAGCAAAGAAGGCTTTCGACCATAGTCCCCATGAGGTAAATTTGTCCACCAAGTATTATATCGTCCAAAAAATTATGGCTTATTATTCTTTAACTTTAGATCTTCGTCCAATTGGATGAATTGGTTGGCACTGGTGAGGATCGTGAATGGCGAGAAACTGCACGTTGGATCAAGTATGAAGAAGATCTCGAAGAAGGATCGGATAGATGGGGTAAGCCCCATGTGGCATCATTGTCCTTCCATTCGTTGCTGAATTTGCGTCGATGTTTGGAAACTGGTGTGGTGCTATTAGATTTGGACGAAAAGGATCTACCAGCTGTTGCTTACAGAGTTGTAGAACAGGTACCCAATTCTTACAGTCGTCATCTTGTTAATTCAATAATACAATCTGATTGTTTTTTTTTCCAAAGATGGTAGTGGAAGATTTGATAACGAGTAATGACAAGCCCACTGTTATGCGATCATTGTTGCTACGGCATCGACATGTGAATGAAAATGCTATGACACATTTTCCGTTCACAAAGAAGAAGTACAACAGCTATACGAGTCTACAGGTAATTTTTTAATTTTTTGATTTATTTCATTCAGATTTTTTTTTTTAAATCAAATTGTAAAAATGTATATACTCATTTATGTCTTCATGTCTAATTTTTAAGTTTCGTGCTTAATGTATTTTTTTCAGTTTTAATGTTTATAATTGGCAAAATTATTTTTTTTTCTCACTGTACATAACCAAACACATAATTTTAAAATTTTAATTTTTCACGCAATCGTATTTATAAATAATTAAATATTGTATCACAAAGTATAACTCAAAGACTAACCATTTTAAAAATAATTGTTCTAATAGAGGATCACATGAAAAAGGACATGTGAGAACGGTTAAATACTGCGTAAGCTAACTGCAGCCATTAGTTTTAAATTTTTCCATACAAGAATAATGTCGATTTATATATACATTTCTTATTTAAAAGAAAAATTTCTGATCAATATCACCGGGATTGTGAACTTGATTGTTCCAAAATTGTTTTATAAACTTTAAATTCCATTGAAGTCATAACCCGCCACTTTTCAGGATCTACGCCACACAAGTTTAGGATTAAAAAAGCGTATGTTAGGATTTATCTCAAAATTTGCTTTGCTATAGGTTTATTTTTATCAAAACATGACATAAAATTCGACAAAAATTTTGAGGCTTTTAAAATTTGTTCGCAGCCATTAAGTTTAGTTTTGCTTGTTGTCTCGAAAATGGTAAACAAGTTCAGTGTTGGATTGTACGCGTATAGCTTTGAAGTTTTAACTAATGCAAGATGATGAAGAAAAGATGATGTGCCAATCTCTGAATTTACAGCCTTTCTTAGATTTCCGTAAAAAAAAATGTATGCAAGTTACGCTATTATAATAGAATTTGTAATACTACGACCGAAATAGGTAAATTCATGAATGTTCACCGACAATTCAGTACCTGCCTTTGCGGAAGTTAAATAGAACATCTTCTATGGCATCTTTGCTGGAAACATTAAATTTGTAAATTGTATCCTCTTGCATGTTTACTGGCACTAGTGAGTGTTATTCACGACGAAAAGTTAAAAAAGTAGAACTTGCGTGTGTAATTTCACACTTGCGCATGTACCTGTTACTGTTTTGAATCTTCTTTGGCGTCTCTGCAGAAAAATTTCATTTTGTGTGTTGCATCTTATTTATTGGTTACTGGCGCAAGTAAATTTTATCCAACTCATTTTTAAGCGAAAGCTCAGAATTTTCATGAAAACGTTGCAAGAAACGCTAAAATAGACTTAGCTAAATGAGTCACCACATATACTATGCAAACATTTTTCCCAACACGTCCTCTTTTCACCACTTTTAACCAGTAATGCCAGGAAAAATAGTTACTTGATGTATTTTTCATATTTTAAATGAAAGCTATTATACAAGTTCGTAGAATTTTTTTTAAAGTAAATTATTTACTGTTGAAGAAATAGACCGTGGCCATTTATAAATAATTAATGCTAATAGTGATGAGCGGATAAGACAGAAATCAACTACACTGGTCCCAAGGTCTACTAAAAAAATTAGCTTTAAATGAATATTTTTCCAGAAGCATCCCTAAAAAATACTTCCCTGATTGCTTCCCCAAGAAATTAGGATCTCGAATTAAGACAAACCTACATACTGGTGGTCTTAAGGCAAAACCGCTTAAGTTGATCTTTTAGAAAATTTTATTTACAAAACACACTAGCAAAAGGAAGAAAAGTTTTATCGTCTTGAAACAGCAAATACTAATAAAGCCTTAAGACAGACTTATGTTATTTTTCTCTGTACAATACTGAATTCACATTCACTTAAGTTGGCTTAACAGGAAAACTCGACTTTAGCGATTTCAGCTTGTCCACAAAACATAGTTCACGCAGAAAATCGACTTTAAGTGACTTAAGTTGTTATTCCTTGTATTAATATTGAAATCAAATATTATTTCGATAGTTCAGTTACGTGAATTTATCTTATCTAGGAAGAAAAAAAAATTAAAATTGAATTAGTTAAGTTTTTTGGAAACCGCTTCTCCAATTTTAAAGCTTAAAGCTTTCTACGTTGAATCGTATTGTCCAAGAAACTTAATTTCACCTTAACTCGACTTAAATGGATTTTGTTTGTGGTCACAGGGTTTTCTTGTTAATAAACATTTAAAATATATTGTTAGGGTTGTCTTTATTTTCTTATGACTGATTTTAACTAAATAATTTTTGTAAACAATCACCTTTATCTCTCACTTAAATCAAGGGGCCATAGATCCCCTTCAAACACTCCACGAAATCCAGTCAACCCACATTCTGCGTTCATTGCTTTCATTTTCACTTTTTACACATAATTTTTATTCATAACTTTTTTGTCACAATCTTCATTTTTAAAAAAACAAAAATGTCCAAGACCATTCAAAATGAATAAATAGTTTTAAAACTTAACACAAAAATTGATTAAGATAGAAAAACTTCTTTTTCCTTTTCTTCACATATTTTGTTAACAAAAAAAAAATCAAAAAAAAAAAAAAATTACAAATAAAAATGAAAAAAGTTACTTTGGATGGGAAATGAACAACGCAGTGAGTTACCGGTTCGAAGAAATCCTTACTCACCCCCAACTTTACCCCCACCACAATTCATTGGTCGCAACTACAGACGACATTCAGCAATGCCCTACATAAGTGTAAAGTTTTTGCTTGCTTCTCTAGATTTTAGAATATTGGTTTACACAAAACTTACATCTTGATATTGTTGTTTTTCCTCGTTACAAGTTTAATTTTACAATTTTGTTTTTGTTTCTTAGTGTTAAATTTAGAATAGATTTTTTTTTAATTTGTATCTTCCATAATTATTTTGTCTTTTCAAAAAGTCGCATAAAAGGCTATATCCTTTGTCTGAACAAAAAAAAAAAGTCTTTGTCTCGACATTACCTACTTCCTGTTCAACGCTCGCTTATTTATTTTACTCACTCACTGCCCTAATCATAAAATTCAGCTTTTTTAGATAACTTAAGCTTCGACGTTTTGCATGTCCTTCGTTACGTTAGATTTAATAAATGGAATGGACCAGAATAGTTTTTGAAATGTCCTTTTGTTTGGTGGTTTTTTTTTTTTGTGGGTTAGGAACGTTATGAATGTCGCATGACAAAATCTTGTGTTTCAAAAACCTCGAGTTTTTTTTTTCACAACTGTTGGTTGTGTCAACCTTACTAAAAGGTCCTGAATACACCACAGTGCATGTTGTTCTGGTATTGAAGAGGTTTTTTTTTCAGAGTGAAATGTTCAAATTTGAAACACGAGGTTTTGGAAGCGAGTTAGATTGTTTAATGTGATCTGAGTTGTTAATTTGATATTTATTTTTATATTTTCAACATTCAAATGTTCAGAACCTGAACGAGGATAAGAAACCAAAAATCTTGCCTGCCAATGAAATAGCTGGCAGCAAGAGAAACAATGACCTAAAGATTGACATGAAGGAGGACATGGTGTACACTTCATCTCAAGAAGATCTGAAGAAGCTCCAAAACGACACAATTTTCAAAAGGATTCCTGTTGGTGCTGAAGCAACAACTGTTTTGGTATGTTTTGACATTCATATAAAATTTTTCAAGAAAAAGGATCTGATTATTAAAATTGTCCTTTCTACAGGTTGGTGCTGTTGAGTTTCTCGAAACGCCTACCATTGCCTTTGTGCGTTTGGCTGAAGGAGTTTTTATGCAAAACATCACCGAAGTTCCCATTCCCGTTCGATTCATGTTCATTCTTTTGGGACCAAAAACCGTCGATCTGGATTACCATGAAGTTGGTCGTTCAATAGCCACACTAATGGCTAACGAGACCTTCCATTCGATTGCCTACAAGGCAGACGATCGTAAGGATCTTCTTTCCGCCATTAATGAGTTCCTTGATGATTCCATTGTCCTACCACCTGGTAATTGGGATCGCCATGATTTGTTGCCATTTTCTGAGCTGAAAGCCAAGAAGGATTGGATTCGGTCACGCAAGACAAAAGCTTTACAGGTATAAAATAAACCCCCTTTTCATAGAGCTTTACATAACTGTATTTTTGATTTCAGATAAAGCAAGCTAAAGAGGCCAAAGTCCAACAGTTGAAGGACATAAAAACTATTGAAAAGAAAAAAGACGATGATGACGATAAGAAAAAACTGAATCCCTTAGAGAAGACTCACAAGTTCTGGGGTGGTCTTCGAAATGATCTAAGGAGACGTCTGCCAATGTACAAAAGTGATATTATGGACGGCTTGAATACAGAGACATTGGCAGCTACAGTCTTCATGTACTTTGCATGTCTTTCAACGGCGATCACGTTTGGTGGATTGGCCTCCGATAAAACGCACAATTTGATCGGGATCTCAGAAACGCTTCTAGCGGCCTCTGTGGTTGGATTGGTGTTCCATTCATTGGCTGGACAACCACTGGTTATTATTGGAACTACAGGACCGCTGCTGCTTTTCGACGAAGCTCTATATCAATTTTGTTTGGACAATCACTTCAGTTTTCTAACAGTACGGGCATATATTGGTATCTGGTTGGCCATAATTGCCTTGACGGTATCGGCTTTCGAAGGAAGTGTCTATGTGAGGCTATTCACACGGTTCACTCAAGAAATATTCTCGGCTCTCATAACACTTATTTACATCGTTGAGACCATTACAAAGCTTATTTCGGTCTATAAGAGGCATCCATTGTTGGCAGATTACAATTTCCCGCCACCGTCAATTATGGACATGATGTCATCCAATAATTCAGCTGTTAATATGACACTTGACTTTCTAAATGACACGGACATAATCCAACCGCCATTACCGCCTGTCAAACCAATCAACATGCCAAACACAGCGCTCTTTTGTACAATTCTTACATTGGGCACATTCACATTGGCCTATTACTTAAAACTCTTCCGTAATTCACATTTCCTAGGAAGGAATGCACGCCGAGCTTTGGGTGATTTTGGAGTACCCATTGCTATTGCCATATTTGTTGCCGTAGATTATTTCATCCCAGAAGTTTATACAGAGAAACTAAGTGTACCTGAGGGTATATCACCTAGTGATCCTACTCGCGGTGGATGGTTTGTGCCACTGGGACCTGTACCTGTTTGGATACCCTTTATAACGGGCATTCCGGCTATTCTCGTTTATATTCTGATTTTTATGGAATCACACATATCCGAGTTGATTGTGGACAAGCCGGAACGTGGCCTTAAAAAGGGTTCCGGATTACATTTTGATATTGTCCTATTATGCTTTATGAATGTGATATGCGGATTCTTTGGAATGCCGTGGCATTGTGCAGCAACAGTGCGATCTGTTGCACATGTTTCTTCTTTGACAGTGATGTCCAGGTGAGTTGGGTGTTTTTTGTTTAAAATATATTCTTTGTTTCAATTGGGAGAGTATTAATGGCTGAGCATAATGATGTAGCTGCATGCAGTAGTATGTAGCAATGTCAAAGTTAATGTCAAAAAAAGTAGCGCACTAAGCAGCATACACGAATACAATGTGCAGCACTGAATTCAAACAAAAACATGTCTGCCATTGTTGTTTGTTTTGCAGCGCAGCACGTTCGTGAAGTTATAGTCTAGTCGACTTATACTTCAGCTACTCTCTGTGCTGCAGCTGCTACTTCAACTTCAAATTGAAGCCGTGCAATATGATTCACGTTCATTGACAGTGCTACGTACTACTGCTGCAGCTACACCATAGTGCTCAGCCAGGTAATTTGAATTGTGGGATTTCATCGACAATACGTTTCCGATGATGTAGCATCGAATATGGTATTTGCGTCACATTCCGCACTTTTAAAGGAGTTAACTCATCATTGTGAATTGAACATAGCTTGAAGTTTGCTAAGCAGATCCAGTTATTTTAAGACGGTTTCCTTTGTAGATGCATAAGCTTGTTTTATAGCATTGTAAGTGGCGTAGTGGTTGGTTCCTCAGGCCAAGGTGGAAGACTCTGAGTTCAATCTCTGATTCCATCTTAGTTTTTCTCCAAGGTACTGCTTTTTGCGAAGAATTAAACATTTTCGAAGACGAAATCTTGGAAGCGTAGATCTTTTGATCGTTTGGATTTGCACTCACAAGAGTGATGGTGGGTATAAGTCACTCGCCCTTGGTTCCTGCTGGAGCTGTCATTTTTAAGTATCTAATTTTACTCATTTCTACTGAAGGCTTGTAGAAATGAGTAAATAGTAGATACTTAAACTTGTACTTACCCCGTGGCGTAGTGGTTAGTGTGTCGGACTGCTACGCCGAAGGTTCAGGGTTCGATCCCTGACGTTGCCACCTAAGTTTTTTTCCGGGGTACTGCCTCTTGCGAGGAAGTGACAAATCCTCCAAGAGTAATTAATGTCATGGAAAGTGCTTCTCTGTTAGCCGTTCGGATTCAGCGGTAAATTGTAGGTCCCTTCCATTTCTGCAGAATATCAACGCACACACAGGAATGGTTGAGAGTGTAAGTCACAGGCCCCGGCCCCGCTTGGAGCTGTTGTGCCAACAATTTATTTATTTTTACTGAAGGCTTGTGTTCAGTTCTGCTTTTGAATACTTCGAGCTTCCCACGAAGCTACATGGCTTAGGACCGAAGCAAATTACTTCTTCACCATTGGAATGCGAAGCTAATAGTTTGATGTATTCCCTCACTGAACGGCTGATTTCGTCCACTTCTTTTGAAAGATAAGCCCCAAATTATGTCGCACTAAAAGTTTTCTGAAGTTTTTCGGAGTAAGACTTCTGGCATTCTGAATCTGCTTTTCTGAATTTTGGAATTCTTAAAGCAAGTTATCTTACTTAAGCTGAAATCATAGAGAGTCTTAAAAACCATGGCAACGTTGACACCTCTTCCATTCAGTTTGTTTTAAAAGTGAGGAGACCAGCCCAGAATCGTAAGTCAACAACCACCCGAAATTCTGACCGAACTTTGATAAGAGGCTTGACGTCAAAGACATTAAAAATTGGTTGAAGTTCCGGGCTGTGTTTCGAAAACAATACTGAGTTTTAATGGGCTGCAGAACATAATTCGTTTACTATTTTTCAAGGAACAACCTCAGCCAAAAGATGGATATCTTCGGTGAAAATGTCATAATTAGTGTTGATTTCCATCGAGCTCAAAATTTTGGATACGGAAGTTGGTTTTCTGAGACTGTTTAGCCCCGAATTTCGAATTCTTTTCTCTTTTGAAACATTTGACTACAGTTTTGGTATTATTTAAGCATTAATAAAAATAAAATGTCATTCTTTGATCAAAGTTTCTCCAGCTGTCACTTAACCGTAATTCTTTAAAATTTTCTAGAACTCACGCTCCAGGTGAATCACCACGCATCATCGATGTCAAAGAACAAAGATTGTCTGGATTTTTCGTTGCTCTAATGGTTGGTTTATCTGTAACAATGGCTCCACTTCTCAGGCTCATTCCCATGGCTGTGCTTTTTGGTGTTTTCTTATACATGGGTATTGCGTCAATGAGCGGTGTCCAATTCTTTGAAAGGTAAGTTTTTGAATATACTTGATTGGCATTTAATTTTAAAATGATATTTTAAATAATTTTTACAGGGTGAGACTTTATTTCATGCCTGCGAAACATTACCCACCTACGCCCTATGTCAAACGAGTTCCAACTTGGAAGATGCATATGTTCACCTCTGTCCAAGTACTTCTTCTGGCTGTGCTGTGGTCAGTCAAATCTTCCAAAATCTCACTGGCTTTTCCATTCTTTTTGATAATTATGGTGCCTTTGCGACAGAAGTTGGCTGCATTGTATACTGCAGAGCAGATGAAGGCCGTAAGTTTTTTTTTTTTTAATTTAACAAAATTTTCTAAATGCTTATAATAAATTATAAATATTTTAGTTGGATGGAAGTGAAGCAAATGCAGATGATGACGAGCCAGACTTCTACGAAGAGGCAACAATACCGGCCTAAGCCAAAAATTGCTATAAAACTTATACTTAAAACCACAACTAGAATTTAATGTTTATAAAGTATTATAATTGTTAGTTTAAAACACGCAAAAAAAACTCATGTTTATTTTTTTTGTAAACAAATAAAAATTGCATTGTGTAACATCATGTAGATAGAGTGTTAACGAAAGTTTATAAAAAAAATAAAAACAAAAAAATATGTAGGTATACATTATATATTTGAATATTTAAATATTTAAATAAGCAGGATCAACACATTATAAATGAAAATAACATACAACTTATTATGCCTATCTATAAATAAATTATATATATTAATCAAAAAATAAATAATATTTTTGTGAAAGATTTTTGCAAAAATAAAAACAAATAAATACATAATTTAACTTTGAAGTGATTTTTTTATTTTTTCTTTATTTTTTTCTTAAACTAAATTTTGTAGTTTGTAAGAATTTGATTTTAATCTATCAATTGGATTCAAAAATTTTGAAAGGAAGAAGACATTATCTACTAATTGGAAATTCAATCATTTGGAAAAAAAGTTATTAAATTAACATAAATTCAAAATTTCATTTAAGAAAGTAAAAGAACTAATTTTGTAACTCAAATAAAAACTAAACTAAGAATCAAATATATTTACCTAACTCTTACTCATTGTTCATAAAAAATGCACTCATGTAGCTTTCTAATTATTAAAATTGTAGATACATATAGCGCAGAGAATGAATTTGAAAAAAATAAACTGTATAACAGTTACAAATTTTACTTGTAGATACAAATTTATTAAAAAATTGGAATTTTTAAAAGAGAGCCAACATGATACATGGCTGTGTTGTGGGAGATACTTTCGAGTGAAGCTATTTTAAGGAACTTTTAAAAAGTCAAGCATGCCAATTGCCAATACAAAAATCGACATATATTATATTTTTCGAGTGATCAGTGTACAACACTTCTTAAAGAAATAGATAAAAAATACTTAAAATTGATTCATGAAAGCACTAATTATTGTATTTTTTTTTTCTTCTTTGTGATGGAAACCATTAAAAACGAATTGTTATATAGACGATTTCAAAAATCAAGTACCTTAAAAAAGGTAAGAAAATATATGACAGATGAATTTGAGATACTCTTAAGGAATATACATAATATAAATAAAGATACAAATATTTTCCTGTTTTTTCTTCGAGACAAATAAGACATTTAAGAAAATTATATTAAAAATGAAAACTCAAAATAAATTTAATAAAAATAAAATAGTGGAATTCATTGTTTCATTTAATAGTTTCAGCCAAATTTAAAAGATCTGTATTCAAAAACCGTATGGGTTTTAAACATACGAATGTCTAAAAGGTCCCAACCTAGAGGCTTTATTTGGTTTCTACCATAAACTGAAATATTCCATTGGTACGGTTTTGACAAGAAAATTGGTATTTATGAGGCTGAGCGAACGACAGTAAAATATTAATAGATGACTGTCCTAATTTTAATAAATAGGTACATTTGTTTATTCATAAAAAGCAAAAGGTACAAAATATGAATAATAGGTATCCTTTTAAGAATTTCTAAAAAAAAATTGACTTCCGTCCTACTCATCTGATCCATTTAGAACTTCGTGCAATTCATGTTAGGGGCCAGTTATAGCGATACGGAAAACCAAACCGAAAAAAATTTCAAATGGAAAATTTAGTATGTTATGGTTCGATTTAAAACATAAATGCTACACTGATCGATGGGAACCAATTCAGAGAATTTAATTTGGAAATACGAAATTGAATTGAACTTGTACTTTTTATTAAAAACGAAATTTGTAATTTTTCTTTTATACGTATAACAGAAAAATAAATAAATACATTTTTAACAAAAAGTATTTTAAAATTATTATGAACAAAAACATTCTCTGAATTGATGGCCATCGATCAGTGTAGCATTTATCCTAAGAATCGAATCAGAACATACAAAATTTTCCATTTGAAATTTTTTTCGATTTGGTTTTCCGTATCGCTATAACTGGCCCCTAACTGGGCCCTTAGACAATGGAACAGCACGTCCAAGCAATAAAACTTTCAAATTATTATTAGAGTGGACCCAAATTTTGGCAGGTTTCCTGAACTCGAAGGTCTATTCGAATAAACAACAATCGATTGATGCCCTTAAAGTGAACATAACACAGGAAATCTCTCAAATTCAACCGGATCTTCGCGGAAAGAATCATTGGGCCCTATAGGGAATAAAATTCCATGGGAAACATTTTCCATATTCGGAAAATTGGTATCGGGAACAATGTTCGAAGATCCGTGCGGAATTTTAACGATCGTGAATGAATTTCCCATGGGAAATCATCTGTCATTTTGCTTGATTTGTTTCCCACATATTTTTGTAGGGAGATGTAGATGGGAGATAAATTAAACACAAACAATTTAAGTGCAAAAACATTTGTTTATTTTCTTATTTTGATAATTATATTTATAAAACATTCGTTTATATATTCTTATTCAAGGGCGAGTTCAGTAAACCCAAAACAATTTGAATTATTGGTTGCTATGAAAAAAACATCGATATAGCTAATGGATTTACCTCAACCCGAGAAAAAGAAGATATCCAAAAGTTTTGGAAAAATACAGAATCCGAATTGAATAGCCAAGGCCCACCATTTAAATGCATATCAGAATGGAAAAAAGTTTGTAATTTACCTATTTCATTATAACACTGGTCGTATATTATTTTTGTTTGAAAAGGTATGGTTGGATAGAAAAAAAAAAATACAAAATAAAAAAAAAAAAAAACAACAATGGAAATTGGAAGATTTCTCATTATTTGTCAAAACAGGGTGGTTTAGGGAATTTATCAAACATGTAATTAAAAACACTGAATTGACATGACATGGGTGATTAAAAAGACAACTGTTCAGATGTAATGGGTGATTTTTTAAGAGGCTTAGAACTTTTTTTTAAAAAAAGACACAAAAAATTCGAAAAAATGAATGAAAAATTTATTTGAATCGATAGTTTGAACCTTGCAATTTAATGTTTAAAGATAATTTCATGCAAATGTTGACCGCGGCTGTGTCTCAGGTAGCCCATCCGCTGAGTCCAATTTTGGCATACTCTTTCACACATATCGGCCGGTATCTCACGAATGAATGCATGGATGTTGGCTTCCAGTGCGTCAATCGAAGCGGGCTTGTCCCTATAGACATTAGCCTTGACATACCCCCACAAAAAATAGTCTAATGGTGTCAAATCGCACGATCTAGGCGGCCAATTGACCGGCCCGAAACGTGAAATTAACTGTTCACCAAACTCGCCTCGCAATTGCGCCATTGTTTCGCGTGCTGTGTGGCATGTGGCACCGTCTTGTTGAAACCACATATCATGCAAGTCAAGAACTTCCATTTCGGGCAAAAAAAAGTTTGTTATCATCGCTCGGTAGCGTTCACCATTGACAGTAACGCTGCGATTCGCATCATCTTTGAAGAAATATGGCCCAATAATGCCGCCGGCCCATAAACCGCACCAAACAGTGGCTTTTTCGGGATGCATTGGTAGCTGTTGCAATGCTTCTGGCTGATCTTCACTCCAAATGCGGCAATTTTGCTTATTTACGTACCCATTCAACCAAAAATGAGCCTCATCGCTGAACACAATTTGAACAATTTGAACATTTCGAACCGAGCACGAACTTTGATAGTAAAATTCAATAATTTGCAAGCGTTGTTCATTTGTAAGACGATCCATGGTTAAATTGCAAACCAAACTGAAGCTGTTTGACAGTGACACAAGGTACTAAACACACGTCAGCTGTCAAAACCAGTGTTGCCAAAACCAAACCAGCTAAAAAATCACCCGTTATTTAAGAGTAGCGACAAGGCATTGCATATTATAAACTATAGTATTACCACTTGAAGTGCGCCATCTATCGGCGGAAAACTAAGCTCTTGATTTTGGAGGTTTTTGTCTAGATTACCATGGGAAGCAACAACAACAATTTTTTTTACGTTCCATTTTAATTGTTATTGTTGCTTCCCATGGTAATCTAAACAAAATCCTCTAAAATCAAGAGCTTAGTTTTCCGTCGATAGATGGCGCACCTCACTTGGTAGTACTATAGTTTATATATGTATACAATGGACAAAGTTTCCAAATCGAACAGTCATTTTTTTGTACGGTTACTGGTGAAAGCAGATTCGTGCATTTCTTAACGCTCCAATACCATACGGCTTAGTAATATTTTCTAGATTTCACGAAAGTTGTTACGGACGGTAGCTAGAGCATCATGCATGTCCAAGCTTTTTATATACTTTATTAATATTTTGTGCTGTAAAACAAAGACTGCACTTGCCGGAGATGCTCTGCAGCGGAACTTCACTGCAACTGAATCTTCGTCTGGAATTGTAAGAGTTAGATAAACCGCACTAAGCGGCAGCGAAACTGCGAGCCAGCGAAACTAAAAGCTAGAAATGGTCGTATACCCAACTCTGATGTGTCGTTTCGCTGAAGCGCATTTGCGCCTAATGTGGTCTTGCCGTAAGTATAAACTTTTAATCAATTATTTCGATTTGCAAGTTCTGGATTCGTTTGGGATATTTTGGTCTAACATATTAATGAAAATGGTTTTTTTTTTTTATAATCCAGGGAAATTTCTACTTAATGCTTATTAGAGCACTACTCGAAATTCCGTGGGAAACTCATTCCCTGGGAGATTCACGATCGCGGGGAATGTTCCGTGGGAACAAAATATTCATTGGGAAACAAAATTCCTTGGCAGATTTCCGATATTGCCCATTGAAAATTGGACCACTCGGATCCGTACCAACAGAAAAAACCGCGCCATTATCCGCCTTATTGAAAAGCCCTCCGATCTCCTCTCTCTAGCTAACTAATTGAAAACAGTTTTGTCTAACTTGAAAAAAGTATTCAATTTCTTTTAACCTTCGATCAATTATTCCTAATGAGATGAGAAACAATGATGCTGCGTCCGTCATAGAAAAGTGGGGTTAAAAATGACAGAGGTTCGAATATTCCCTGCGAAAACTAAGAATCGCGCAAAAGGCGATTTAAGCGATTATATTTAAGTTCTTTTTTGCAGATTGGACGTCAACGAAAAAGTTCTGGTCGCAGTCCCAAAAAGAAGAAGGTTTGTAACTTTTTTTGTCACCTCAAATCTTGGGTGTTGCTTTTCAAGAAAAATATTTTTAATCCTGTAATTTTGTATAGACATGCATTTGTATTTTTGAATTGTGTTTGTTAAGGTACTTGGTAAGTTGTAATAATTTTTTCGGAATTTATTGTAAAGTGAGTTTGTTGTTAAATAAAAAAAGTTTGGCTGACTTATTTTCCGAGCCTTAGGAGGCTATAAGCAATGGTTTCTAAAGAAAGTATATTACTTTTCACCCCAATCTTTCCTACGCAATTGACTGGTATGGAAGAAGGTCGTTTCGCTGGTATAGCATAACTATTGCTTTTGACTGCTTCTTACAGATGCCTTTTGTTGGCTTGTTCGGCATCATGAATAACCCCTTTAATTTTTCCCTAAAGGATTTCATCAAGTCAGGTGATTAACCGGTCAGTCCATAACATAAACCCCATTGAACCTCCTGTTCTTTGACTATTGTGTTTTGTTTCGGAGGGATCATTATTCTGTTGAAACCCATTTATATGTTAACATAACATGATATTTTCCAAGATTTCAATAGAAGCATATTGGTTTCATCCCTATGGCATGAGATATGATAACCGCTGTTCTTCTTTTAAATGTTGGTGGATATTTATTGTTCGAAAGATGTCTAAGAAGCTGCAGGCCCCCAGTGCCAATGCCACCATCAGTGTTGGATAGTTACGCGTAACTTTGATATTTTAATTAGTTACACGTAACTAATGTAACTTATGTAACTAATGTAACTAATGTAACTAAATGTAACTAATTGTAACTAAATGTAACTAACTATTACTAATAGAATTTTTCAAATACAAAAACTCACATTTTATGTTAAATTGAAATTTAGAACTTCCGTCCACAAACCCGATCGAATGACGTTTGACTACACTGTATTAGGGCAAAGCTGGATGATTGTTATTGCCGTCGGGCCAGCTGCCAGCTGTGGCAACGGCAACCTGGCAAGGAATACGTTTTTCAATTACTATATTTCTGCAAAAAAAAAAATTTAAAATAATAAAACAAAATAGATCTCGTTTGATTTCCTTTGGGCGAGCCAAATCTGAAATTTGAGACCAAATCTGAGATCAAATCTGAATTTACCATACAAAAATAAATCAAAATAAACAAAGAAATGTCCAAGAATCTCAAGAAAGAGGGGAAAACTTTAAATGTAAGTAAAAATCTTTTGTATGCTCCAAGAATATAATATTTTATTAGATTTCCTTTTCATCAGGAATACAGTAATTTCAATATGTATTCCTTGCCAGGTTGCCGTTGCCTTGCTAATAAAAGAATTTTGTCAATAGTCGATTGGAATTCAGGATGAAATGTGATTTTTTTTTATTTTTTATTATTAAGTTAGAGTTAGTTTTATTTAGTTACATTTAGTTACATTTAGTTACATTAGTTACATTAGTTACGCCAAATATTGGGCGTAACTAATTCATATTAGTTACGCGTAACTAAACGAGTAACTTACTTGCCAACACTGGCCACCATACAAACAAATTTTGTACGGGGTACATACAAAAATAATGATTTCCAATTTTTAGATTAAGTGAAGCGATCTCACGATCTTTTCTATCCAAACATCCTGGCTGAAGCTCGATGAAAATCTCGATGAAACGGAAATCTGCCATGACAGTCTTATAAATATAAATAAATAAAATATATATAAGGCCGGCGAGAGAATGAGATGGAATACACTACAGGGTTTTATTTTGTATCTAATACTAACTGAAATTGAATATGGTGGGCTTGTGTATTTACAAATATAAATGCTGGAACAAAAATGTCTGCAAAAGGCAAAATCCTTTAAATATTTTGTGGTTGTGTTTAGTCTCTCTCTAACAGGAGAAGCTTTAGAAAATTATTTGAATAAACTAAGTTCAAGAATAATGCAATACAAAAAATGCATAAGCAAAGTATGTAACGAAAAATAGTGTAAAAAAATTATATAAAATCTTAAAAAAGAGTCCGGAATTTTTAAAAAGTCCGTTTTCGATGATTTTTATCAAGCGGAGTCATCTAGTTCAGGCTTTAAAATGGAGTCAAAAGTACGCAAAGGAGTCTTAAAGGCAATCCTGCTCTACAGATCTTAAGCGAGAGAGCAAGCATGTCGGTACGATCTTATGTATATTAAATGTGCGTTAAAACGTTTGTATTTTTGTGTTCGTGTTTCGAACCTTTAGTCATCAATAACGTTTGAAAGAGTTTTTCATCTCATTTTCTCGTAGGTTACTTTTCTGAAATTTCACTTCGACTGAGTGAATGTGAATTGCACACACACACATTTTTCTTAAAACATATATTTTGTACACATTTTGCATGAAAAAAATGTGCTAGATTTATGTGTAAGATTTGCCTTTTCTTTGCAGAGACAATATCAACGTTCATTAATTCCAGGTTCACTGGATTATTTTCGGCTTGGCTGACTACCACTTTTCATAAGAAACTAGTTTTAACAATTATTATTGTGTTCGTTTATAAGGCTAAACTAAATATCCTGTGTATGAAAGAAAATTTTAAATTTTGGGTGTGGTGTTGCCTACGTCCAATTTTCATAAAAGAACAGAACATGCAGTTTAAAAATAATAATTAAAGGTGTAGGCTGTAGGTACTAATAACATCCAATTCAGACCAATTTTTTTTTGTTCGTCATATGAAAACTATTTCTAAAAATGTTTTTTGAATAAAGTTTTCCAATGCGCCCACTTTAAGGGGCGTGATTTTTATAAAAATACTTTTATTCAGTAAAAAAAAAAAACCACTTGCAGAGATGTCATGCATATGCTTAAAACACGATTAACGACCAAAACACTAAGTTTAGTGCTTGAATTTCGAAAAATAGGTTTTGAATTGAGTATCTTAACAATTCTTGAACCAAGGATTACAAACACAAATGTTTTATCTTCTTATTTCAAAAATGAGAACGAGAGTTAATATACATTGGGACTTTAATTTTCACAATTGAATAGGTGTGCACTTACATTAACACATTTACAAAAGTGTAAGAGTGATTTGAACTTCTGATTTTTTGAATGGCTTGATAACTCCTCTAAAATACATTGGAGTGTAGTTTGGAAGAATCTTGTGATCTCCAATCATTTCGAGAGTAAGGAAATGCTTTATTAGGTCAAAAAATTTCAATAGTTTCATTTTTGTTTTAACAAAATCAAAACAAAAATTTTATGTCAATCGAATGTATCTGAATTAACCTTAATCAACTTTCTGAATAGCAAAACAAAAACCTTGTCACTTTTGGCAAACATCAGGGCAGTTTGGGTATATCGCGTGTCAACTTAGAGTCTTAATTAATTTTCATTATTTCAATCAAAATTAAGGTCTGCCTTAAAGACACACCATACCATAGCATACGGTATGGTATAACGGTATACCTTTGGTTGTACACAAATTGAAATGGCGTCATTGTTTGAATGTGCGTGCTTTGTTTTAAGTATCAAACAATCCTCCCACTACAAGAAAAGGCGACACACAACATACAGGAGCAAATACAGGACGAACTTTTGTTCTAAAAAAAAAAAAAAAAAAAAAAAAACAATTAACTGCAATGTTTTGTGTGGTAATAACAGTGACAGGACTACAACATTTCTCCGGTAAAATGGAGGGACAGCGACACTATACTATTCGGACAAAGTATAGTGTTTGATTTTTGGTTAATCGATTCTGTATCACACGGACATTTGTAATTATGAACAGTTATTTCTCTAAATTATAACCTTCCAAACCAGGCTTCTCTACCCTCGTCAAGCGCATATATATATTTATATACCAATAGGTATTTATGGTCTTGTGTGTGTTTATGGGGAAATGGAAACAACTATTTGATGGGGAGAGCGGAGAGGTACTGCGACTTGATTTTGGGCCAAATGTGAAAATAATCCCAGCATTTCATTTTTATTGAGTTGTATGTTGTATTGATTCGTTTTGGTGCTTTTTTTTTCTTTTCAAAAACACAGAAAATAACATTGTTTATAATAGTAGGACTAAACACATACACATATATACATATATACGTAGTTTTATGTTCGTTAATAACTAAGGGTTGACGTATGTTGTAGATACTACGTGCGATGTTAGCGGATAATTTTTGGTGAACGATATTTTGTGTTTTGTGAGGCTGGCCAAAAGTGGACGACCCCATTATAATATGAGGGAAACAAATGTATGGGTTGGGGGAAAATATAATTTCCTTAACGATCATATATTATATACCTAGTATAGAAGTATTAATTCCAATTAGTTTGAATTCCTAACAATTAATGAATGGTCAGAACAATTAACCAAACTCTTCGCGGCATGTGCCGCAGAGTTTCTCATGTTCAACTTCATTGAACTTAATTTTCAGGTATGGTGGGTTCTTAAAGTGTTGGTAATGACAAAACAATTAATTTAGTCAACCAGAACCATTAAAAGCCCTCCATCATGGTGTGGTTGTTAGAACACTCTGGTAACTTGGAAATGTTATTAAAAACAAAATCTTAACTTGCCTTAATGAACACAATGATACAGAACGTTGTGCTTTAGGGGCTAAAACACAACCCTTGTCAAATCAGCTCGACTCTCGGCTAACCCACTTTAATAAAGAATTAATTTCTACAATATGCTTTTAGAATTATGTATATGTATCCCTTCGTGTTTTGTTTTAAGAAGGAACAATGTCACCGCAAAATCTTTTCTTCAAAGTCCTTCCTTTTAAGTGATAAATCTGACAGAACTCTGAACGAGCTTAAAAAAATATTGATAATATATTGACCAAATTGTTGGAACTGAGCTGAATTTTTTTTGTATAATGATTCCTCAAGTTTGTGCAGCATTTGGACCATCTTCTTTTTCGTACTAAAAATTTGAATAAATGTCCAAAAACCTTTCGTAATACCTTGTTTTTCAGTACATCATACATTACCATCATTAGTGTTTCTGGCACTATGTTTTCAAGGGTTTTTCCATTGGATAGATTTTTACGACCTGTGGTGGCCATGTTGTTTTGTTGACATCTGTCAAATATGTTGTTTATTTTATTAGTAACTGGTGCCAAATCGCCATGGCAAGCAACACGATTGATGAAATTTTTTTCTACATTTTGGTCGAAGAATCATAATAGCGTCAAGTCACACCAACCCACTCGAGACCAGGTGACAATGCATCGTGAAGAAATCACTTTTTCGTGTGGGCGCCAGCGTTACAGAACTTTGATAACTAATTTCATTCTTTGACCATATAGACCTAGACAACATGTGGTTCCACCAGCAGGCAGAATATCTTTACGTATACTGCACGTACGGCTGCATGAACGATTTAAGACTTACTATATCTCTAGTAGGTGAAGTGAAGTGGCCACCAGGTCATGTGGTTCGTATTTAAGTAAAAGATCTACTCAGAGGACAAAAAGTTTCACGTTTAAATCAAAATTTTGAAGTCGTGGCATTTTTTACAAACAATTTATCCTAACATGTCAAAAACGAATCGAAATACAAAGCAATAAATTAACTGGGTAATTTCAACATTTAACATTCCTGCAGTGCGACTAAAGAATGAATCTCTGTTTGCGATTATAGCCTATACTAGCAAGTTATGGGAAAAAAATTGAGATAACAATCACACATGACATTACGATGATGCAGAAGTCGAAAAAACTAGGTCTGGAAATTTCGTCTGTCTTTTCGCACCTCAAGATCCTGAACGGATGAGCCGATTTGCTCCGAATATGTGGTATTTAGTATTTACTTGGAGCTCCCTCGGAAAGTATTTTTAATGGTTGCCCTAGGCCCAAAAATAACGGTACCCTTCCATACAATAGTGAAGAAGAAAATTGATTTCCACTTTACTTTCGATTTAAAATTTTGGACACGAGAAGTCATTCATGACCCAATTTATATGGCATTTTGAAATTCTCAAATACTTTTTTTCTTATTTTAAATAATATGAGAAAAAAAATTGGTTTTCAAAATACAATATGTTGGAAACGGGTATATTGAATTTTTCAACATTATTTTCCGAGATGCAAAGCAAATTGTCATAAATATTTACATACTCGGACAGATTTTAAAATATTTTTTCAATAAAAAAAAAAAACTTTTGGAAAAAAAATGGTTGAACGATTTTCAATATTTTTATATAATACCTTGTACAAACCTGAACTATAAAAATAAAATGCACGACCTCGTACAAAGCTGAACTGTAAAAATAAAATGCACGACTGGGTCACACGAACTTGCTATAATGTGTGACAGTGGTCTAGGAGCTTGAGATTTTGATAAAAATAAATTTTTCAAAATTCTTAAATAAATTCTTAAACTAATTTAAGCTGAAAAAAGTACGACATTTTATTTCTTGGATAAATTTGAATTTATGAGAACAAATTTATAAAAATCTGTGGAGCGGTTTTTGAGTAAAAAATACAGACGGACAGAATTTTTAGACCATTCTTTTTCGTAATGGCATGTTTGATTGTTATCTCAAAACTTTTTTTTCGACGAATGCATAACTTGCCTTATATAGTACCTATAATCGTAAGTAAAAGAAAAGTGCACGACTGGGTCGGACAAACTTATGCTCTAATGTCGACAGTGGTAGAGGGTTTTGAGATTTTGGAAAAAAGCAGGGGAAAAACTTTATGAAATTTTATTGATTACTTAAAAGTCAATTGTTAAAACGTTTTTTTTTTTTTTTTTTTGAAAAAATGACGTAAGCCGCATGATTTTGTTTACTGTTAAGAATTTTAAGAAACTTTTTTTCAAAATCGTTTTACTTTTTTTTTTTTCAAAAAAGAGTTTATTTTGAAAAACTTTTCTAAAATATATTCCAATTTTTTTTTTGAGTATGCCAACTTCTCTAGCACTTTTTAGTTTTTATCAGAAAAAATAAAATTTAAAAACATAAGCGAGAGCTACAGTACGTTTGCAACTAACTGTTGGATACCCTATTCCCTATATTTTTGTATGTTTATGCGTAAGCCTCCCGTAGCCAGCCGATGTTTCAGTTTCAGAAACAAAATTCTTCTTTAGCAGACAGAAAAAAATTCAATTTCAAATTGAATTCACACATTAATTTTTTTAATTTGTCTCGAATACATTTTAATATTCCTCAAAGAAACTTACGGAATCTACCTAGCTGCATAAATGTCCCAAACTGTCGTACTAATTATGAACGATTTTCTCCCTTAAACAAAATGTTTGAATTATTTAATCTTCTCAATAATAGATGTAATAACTTATTTGACCAATCGTTAAATTTTTCATCTAAATTTCAGTCAAATTTGTATTCAATTACATAATTGTCTTTAGCTATGTAAATAAATAAATTTCGTGTGGTGTGATGTTCAATTAGTGCTGGCAAAATAAAAAAAGGTGCGCCACGCCCAAAGTTAAAACTTTTTATTGCCAAGGCAATTAGTTAAAAAACATTAAAAAATGGGCGTGTCTTAAAAATTTAAAACACTAACTGTGCTTTGATCAGTATTTAGGCATATGTGTAAAACTACAGCTGAATCGAGTAGTTTTTAAACAATCTTACCTGAACAAAGGTATTTTATCAAAATCACGCCTTCAAAAGTGGGCGTATTGAAAAAATTTACACAAGAAAATGTAGAGATATATTTTTCAAATAACAAACGAAAGGAAAAAGGTTTAAATTGAATATTGATAGTACCTTAAATTTTTAAAACTACGTTTTTCGTTCTTTCATGAAAAGTGGGCGTAAGCCACGCCCAAAATTCAAAAATTTCTTTTCATACACAAACTTTTTAGTTTCTACTAAGAGACGCAAAATTTCGGCTTGCAGATTCATTATAAATACCGTCTATCTACAAAAGCAATTTTTTTATAAATTCTAGTGAAAAGTGGGCGTCAGCCACGCCCAAAATCAATTTTTTTGATTTCATACACAAGATGTTTATGTGCAAGTAATACCCACAAAATTTAATATTTTTCGCTTTAATATAACAATTACTATTTTGTAAAAACAATAATGATGGTTTTGTATAAAAAATGGGCGTCAACCACGCCCAAACTGAAATTTTTTTATTTAGTTGCAAGAAGGTTTACCTGAAGCTTACGCGTGCAAAATTTTAGCGTTATGCTTTTATCGTAACTGTACAAAAACATAATTTAATTTTACCAAATTGAGGTTGTTCAACAAAAATGGCGATTGTGGACGTGTTTGTGGGCGGATTTTACTAGTTCAAGAACTTAGCCTTACTCTTGAACCAAAGATTATATACACCAAATTTCAGCTTTCTAGCTCAAAAATTGCGACCTCTAGAGAGTATACATACGGACGGACGGACGGACGGACGGACGGACGGACGGACATGGCTAAATCAACTGGGCTTTTGATTCTGAGTCAGCATATATATACTTTTCTATACCTAACGGTATTATTTCTCTATGTTACAAACTCCACACCAAATACAATATACCCATTCTATGGAATAGGGTATAAAAAAATAGCTTAAACCGTTTTTGAAAAAAAATAAAAAAAAATAAAAAAAAAATTATTTTTTTTATATCTAAAAAAAAACTTTTTTTCAAAAATTAAAAAAAAATTTATTATTTTGTCTTTAAAAATGCTTCTTCATTAAAATGTTCATCGAAATCCGTCAAGTGGCTTACGAGAAAATCTGATTTTAAGAAATCGGTCCTATGGGAGGTACCGTTATAAGACTTTTCCTGAAAAATCTATTCCAACCAAAACATACCTAGAATTTGCACAGAAAACACTTTTCAGAAAGTTTTATCAAAATCGTAGGAGCCGTTTTTGAGAAAAAATAATTTTGCACTAGAAATCGTAGAGCTAGAAGCTAATTCTAAAAACCCCTCTGTATGGCGTCATAATAATATTATGTACCAAGTTTGAAGCAAATCGGTTGAGCCGTTTAGGCTGTAGGTAACAACTATACAGACAGACAGTCATACAGACAGACAGAATTATTGTCGGAACCACTTTTTCGACTTCTCTATCATTGTAATGTTATGTTTGATTAAAAGAATTTTTTTTACGAATGCATAACTTGCCATTTAGTACCTACCTATAATCGCAAGTAAAAACAGAACAGGAGTTGTGTCGAAAAAAGAGAAGGAAAATGGATATCTCAAAGTTTTTACTAAAATCTATGACTTAAAACTTAAATGAACAATAAAAGATCTCTACTAACAATCTACTAACTCATTGTTTTTCAAGTAACTTATTCAAATCCCTTTTTATAAACACATTTTTTTCAGTTAAACCTTTTCACTAAATATTAAATTTTTAAGGAACATGGTAACTCCATTTAATTATATTAAGGAAGATCTCTTTGGCTTACAACTGGACGAAATTCTTTTTGTGTCTTCCTGACCTTGAATCTTCAAAAAGATTTATTTGGATTTTCACATTGCTGTTTTCTCTAAGCTTTATGAATTAAAAAAAATAACCATAACGCAACGTCCTTATTATGATGGCTTAAACTTCCTGGCTGAGGCATTGACCCTTGGCGCATAAGAAAAGCTGTTGCTTTTGTTATCACACCCTAAACCTGCAGGCAGACGCAAATATTACTGACAGGATAACTTGTCTCTCCAAGTTCCAAAATGAAACTATTCAATCTTTCGAACAAGGATCTGGTTTCCATGTTGTTATTCAAACCTAGAATCGGAGCATTGCGTGCAATAATGTACACTCTGTTCGATGTTTTTGTTTGCTGTAAATCGCTCCTGAGCAGTGAGCACCGTCATGCGCCCAAGGAAACTCACCATTTCACTCAATACTTCCACTCAAAGTCACATCACTGCCTCAAAGCTTTTCCACAACCATCCTTAATACAAACTTTGACATAACCACCAAATATAACCTAGGACAAAACAGCAGCAGCCATCCCTCCCCCTTGCCAAAGAAAAAACCAACAAAAATGTCTACTACTATCCTGCAAGGTGAGTTCAAAAGTCAGTCTATTTCGTAACCGTAAAACGGACGGACGGTATTATTTCAACGTCGCATGTTAAAACTAAAAAGTCAGCTTCTGTGTTTTTTTTGTGTGTGGTAACTTTGGTAGCCACAAAAATAATATCCTTTCTGGAGTAAAGTTACTTCAGAATGAATGTGTAACTTAACTTTCGAGTATCTACGTAGTATATGTTTGTTAAACGTCGTCGGTCGTCGTCGGTAAAGTATAGTATTTTATACAATTTGGTGCGTGTCCTTACGCCCGTTTAACTTAGTAAATCAAGGAGTTTGAAAGGTATTTCTTCTTTCTATATTATATCCACAAAAGCAAGGAAGGCATCTTGCCACACGCTGCCACCGATATAAGCAAAAAAAAAAAAAAAGGAACGGAAATTTAGTGCTGATCCTTGTGAATAGCTGGAATATTTATTTTATCCAGCTTGTCCTTGGAATCGTTTCTTTTTTCTCTTTATCATCGGGTTGTTGTTGTTTTATTTTGTTCATCCAGTGTGAGTTCCTTTTGTTGGCCAAAAAGAAAGCAATAATTGCATACCTTTGGGAAAAATTTAACAAAACCAACCCACAAAGCCCACTCTTACCTCTACACCCTATATCCTGCCCGGCCTGATATCCTGCCTAAAGTACGTACACCAAAATCTGTGTCACAGTTTTTCGTATTTTAGTCCTTGTCGTTGTCGTCGTCGTCGTAGGTCTTCGTCTTTGTCGCTGTGGCTGTGTCGTATAGTCACTATTTTTTTTTGTTCTCCGGTAAATCGGGAGTGTTGGTTCCGTGTCCTTTATTTTTCTGCCAAATAGGATATAATACAGTGGTGAGAAAGTAAGCTGGCATTTTATGTGGTTTAACCTACTCCGGTACATAATTTTTTCTTCGGTTTCGGGTTAGTTCCGCGGACGTTTACGTTTGGCTGGCAGGACAATTGCGGTAAAGTGGTGTAGATATAGTGTATTACGAATGTATCCTTTTGTAGCAGCAACACCCATGTGTGTGTGTGAATGAGCATTGGAATTTGCGTGTGGTATATTGTCTCATACTAGAGGTACCTCTACCCTGGTGGAAATCTCATGAATTAATTTGATATTATTCAAGGTTTAACATTTTTTTTTTTTTACTTTCTTGTGTGATAAAGAGAATGTCCTTTGGAATTATTATAAAAGTATAAATTTTCGTGATGAGCATAAAAAAGGCTTGAACTAGAACACGTCCTCTCTGTTTCTGTAATAAAATATGCTAATTCCCATGTGTGTCCTTTCTCTGGAAATCGTGTGAAGGCCGGGTTACGATACGATAAGATTAGAAAAGAGTAAAAAAGATGGTTGCATCTTAACCTGCATTTTTGATGTTCAAGGATTTGTGAGAAAAAAAAGAAAGAAAAAAAAACGGAACACAATAGAAAAAGGAAAACGTGTGTATAACATGATATTGGACCAAGTCAGCCGGAGGAGCAGTTTATAAGGTTGGTATAGTTAGTGTTAAGCTTTACTTACATTTTTTTCTTTCGTTTATATCCTTGTTTGGTGTGTCGAATCGAATAATGAAACAGAGAGGACAACGACAAACAAAAAAAAAAAATACAAAATTCCTTTTGTCCTGTGGAATGGAAAGGAATTTATGTGACTTATATAAATTATATTTCTTTGAATGTTGGGTGGGAGGTTAGTTGATGGTGTAGGGTAAACCTCTACTCTATTTAGGTTTTGTTTGGTATTTTTCTTGCGGGGGATGAGCGGGAGGGTTGGGGGAGTAGATAATGGTTTTGGTCGTCTGTAGTCGGTATACTCTATACGCAAGGAACTCCGTACGGGGCACGGTTTTTTCTTCCAATGTTTTTAGACTTTTTTTTTTTGTTGGTCTATAAGATTGATGATTATTAGGTTCAAAGCTGTATAAATATGTTTAGTATTATATATATACTATATCTTAAAAAAAATAATACATTTATATAAGAGTAAATTCGGAGTTAAGGTTTTTTCTTTTGCCTTTGTAGACGTCCTTTGAGGCGTTGATTTGTATGTCGAGGAGGATTTTGTACAGACTGCCTGGTTTTTTTTTTTTTGTTATTTTTTTTGTTCGTCCTTTTTACTTGAGTTATGTGTATAGGGTATAGAGGTGTGTAAAGTAGGTGCTTTCTTGGTTTGACAAATTATTTATTTGTGTGGTGTGTGTTAATTTTCTAGTTATATTTATCTATGTTACTGGAAGAATTCAATTAGATAATGAATGAATCGATGTCCTTGAACCATTTATGTGGCATGTGGAAATACTTTACAATCTGAAGTATGGTAGAGAATTTCAGGCTTTTAAATTTCTTTTAAAAAAGTTACAGTATCAAAATGATGTTTTATATAATAGACCGTGTAAAGCATGAGATTTATTTGAATAAATTCTTGGACTTTTTTTTTTGTTGATTGTATGGACAAAACAATGAAATATTTTCACTAAGTATGTATACATAATTATTTGAGCTCCATTGTAATAACCTGTTGACGCAGTGCTCATAGCTCAACCATAAGATAAATATTTCAGATTTTCGGTCTTTACTAACGCTTGAAAATCCTAATTAAAATTGGAAGTCGTTTTGACAAAAATGTAGAGATACCCTTTGGCTCACTGGAGCTCCAAATCAAATACCGATTCTCATCAGTCTTGAGAAGTAATACAAAACAGGACTTACTAAGTTTAATTATTCGTAAAGTAATGCAACCAAGAGCAGAACTATTAACGAATCAATTAATTTTTGTTTGCACTCACTTTAATTTATACCTAAATTCCATCTGAAATCATTGAATAATTCATATATTAATAAGCTCAAAAAGTCTTGATATAAATTACATGATTTACAATTTCCATTCACTTCGAGTTGGTCGTGTCCTCACGCATCACTATTTGATCCCGCTAAAAAAAAAGGGAAACAAAATCTTACTGTTCGTGGTTTAGACTAAATTTTTGTTTTCCTATAAAGATTGCTTTTATTCTTTCAAGTTGTAAATATCATGATATATTTATGCGGTAGGAACTGAACATTTTTCGCTGTCTCTTAACATTAAAAGAGCTTCATAAAGTAATCCGGTTGAGCCCCCAAGTCAGAAATTTTCACTTTTCCATTTTTAACTTATTTTTAAAATGCTGACTAAGAATTGTGTAACAAGGTATAATGAAGAACCCATGGAAAAGCTAAGAAAACTTCAGCCTAGCCCAACAAATTGGCTTAAACTTATAGTAAGTACGATTTTAAGGTATGAAACATTTATAAGGAAAACGAATTTTGTATACATTTCAAATGTCACTGTCAACTTATAAAAAAATTTATTTTCCTCATTAAATATGTGAAATTGAAGCCAAACACAATTTAAACTTGCTATCATCGAGCTTTTAAGTCCAGGCGATTATAGATCTCTGTAGGTTTTCATGGATATAGTGAGATCATCTGAACCGACTGCCGTTTTAAGAAAGTCACTCGCTGGTTTGTTCTAACTTTTTCATCATTCATTGATCACTTTGATTTCAGCAAAACTTCTTTCTTCTTTATAGCCTTCCACTAGTTATTAAAATTGGATTTTTCTCGAATCACTCTCCGAAATCTTTGGAAAGCTTCCACCTTAATATCTTAAAAAAATGCACTGCCTTTTCAATATCTTGAGGCAGATTTGTATGGTTTTTTTTAGATTTTTTATGTAATATTTATTTCACATTATCTATCAAAAAAAAAAAAAAAATAATACAGTTAATAATGTAAAGTTCTTCAAAAATTAAATTAAACATAAAGCGATTAAGCACCACCAAAGGAGTTTTATGATCGGGAAGGTCTCCATGAAATATAACTCCAGCCTATGAACTTGGTGGTGGCACACACAAGTTTTTGTTGTTTCATTCTAAATTTTCAATTGTAAATTCGGCAAGCAGCTGCCTAAAACTGCAAAGTATAAAATTTCTACTTATTATTTTTTATTCAACTGATATTTTTCAAGTTCTTAAATGCTAAAAAAAAAAAACAAATTTTCGAGCATCATCCGTTAGTTTAAATGTGCTGCACAATTTTTGTTTTAAAGAAAAAAAATGTCAATAAATGGTAGAGGCTTCAGAATTAAAATACAAGGAAAAGTTGCAGTAACTTCTTTTTATTTATTCTAAGCTTCTTGGCTTCGCCATCATCGGTAGTATAGCAACGCTGAACAACACTTTTTTGGTCTCCTGGTTCTGGTTAATTTCCTCTACTTAGACTTTTGCAATTATTTTGGACAACCACACAAAAAGGAGAGTTTGTGGAGACCAATGTGCAAATAATCTAGGTCCAATTTAACACTGTTTAAGCACTATCCTGCCTGGTATTCAAGATCTTGGAGTGAAAGTGTTATTAAAGTTGTTAGACAAAAAATATCAGCAGTTTTCATCTTCATACATTTCTCATATCTTCAAAATACGGTTGTAAAAAATGGGACTCAAATGCTCTTTGTTTTTCGCAGTCTGTTTCTAGAAATTCAATGATTGTAGCTTTGTTTTTTCTGGGTTGCAGCTTTTGCCAGAACTGTTGATCTCCATTCTCTTCCTTTTCTATATTAACACACCAAGAAAGACTAAGATTCAATTTACGTGTGTCCCTAATTCTATTTCCATATATGGTCTTAAATAAATCATAGTTAGCTATTTGCCACTTTCTCTTCGTTCTGCTTATCTAATCGTGCGATAAGATTAGAAAAACAAAAATGTTGACTAAAACGGAGCTGTTCGTTGTATGGGAGCCACATTTTAATAAGGATTGCAATGTCATCTTATATAAAATTAGAAAATTACACAAAACTATGCCAAACAAAGTTTGAGTGAATTTGGTTGAGCTTTTTTTAACTTATGGTTATTTGATATAATTTCATTTCATTGAAATCTAATTTCGATATGACGATTTAATCAAAAAAAAAACTTAAATTTGTCAAAAATGTGTAATGCTCGTTCAATTGTGAGTTTAATCAAAATTGTAAAAGCCCTTTTTCAAACGCTTCCAAAACGAAAAATAGTTACTTAAAAGGTACCAGTTAGAGCCGTTTTAAGATGAAATATAAAATTAAAAGTACAGTTAGACGAATTATTTCTAAAAAAAAATCCTAGTGGCTTTGAGAAACCAACAAGCTTGGATGGATTTCAATCATGTATTACCAAGTATTAACTGACGAAGTTAAAAAATCATCTAAAATATTTGCTGAATTCTATTGATTGAATAAATGATTGAACTGTTGTCAATAAAATTCTAGTAACAAAGTATCACTTTTGACAAATAAATCAACGCTCATGATTTTATAATTGTTTTCCAAACAGTTAATATTTAACTAATGACAAATTCGTTTCACCTTTTAATTCGAATTAATTGCATTTCAATTTTGTCCCTTTATTTTCTATTTCCATCATCTAAACTACTTACCTAAATCAGGTATAAAATTGAACATCACATTTAAATTAGAATGTCATTTAATTTATTCAATATTTAATCGGTGTGATGGGAAAAATTAAATTGTAATTTCCATAATTAATGATTCAAATCAACGTTAGGGCAGGATTTATCTTCATTTTTTTTTTTAATTTTAATTTTTAAGCTTTAAACGCCAATTATTTGTCATTATAATCATCACAGCTTTGATTACCCACAACTAAATGGATTAATCATTATCTCTTTCCATATAATAAATATCATATATTGATACATGTTGGTATTATAAAAAAAAAAAAAATAAAGATACAAGCTTACGATTAATAATTAATTTAATTGAAAATAAAATAAAATGCAAAGGAATTTATTTTGACAAAGGCAATATGAAATCTGATTATACTAACAAAGTGACAGTGATACCAAGTTCACCACCACCCGCTCCAGCCGCGCCACCAGACTTAACTTATCACTTCTATGCGTACTTTCCATCACATGAAAATTAATTGCGAGGACATCGTTAATTTAATTTATTTTACTGAGTAGATTTTTTATGGCATTTTTTATGAGACTCGCTTTCATACATCGACCGACCGACACCAAAAGTTCACTCGAATGCTAATATCGTGACTCTATTATTTGTTTAACAAAAAATAAAATAATAATAAAAAAAAGCAAAAAAAAACATCTGCCAGTGACATCTCTGGATCGGACAGACATCAGAGGGCATGTTTTAATGCTTTGAGGTGTCAACTTTTCTTTGTGTGCCAGATTTAAGTGGCCATAAAAATGAACACGGTTAACAATTTTTTTTACACCCCCCAGGCTAAGGCTAAGGCTCAGGTCCAAGCCCAGGCCCAGAACCAGGACCATATTAAACCTACTATATAATACATATGACACACATTTCATCATCATCATTCTCAAAAAGGACACCCTCCCTATAAATATTTTTTTTTTACGCATATGTATGCGAAGGTACACTTTGTCGTATTTATTTTATTGCCTGTTTTACGGGCCTGAAAATGTTTAAGTGGCCATTTGCGAGAACATTTGAGTTGAAATAAATCGAGAAACACCATAATATTGATCTATCGGTGACGCGAGCGGAGTGAAGAATGAATAGCTAGGGGAAGTTTTAACGCTTTGGATATCAAAAGCCAAAGCTGAAAAAAACAACAACAACAACAACAAAAAAAAAAAATCGGATATAAAAGGTAAAATTATAGGAAGGTACATTATGCTGATATGTTGTGTATTGTATAGATCTTGCTCCTGGTCATTTTTGACGTATCATCATCGTTGTGTTTGTGTGTGTGTTATTTATGTTTATATTAGAAGGACAATGACCGCCTTTTATTCTCTTTATCTAGGCCATAAATACTATCCACACAGTCATCCATTATCGAGGGGCTGTTCTGCCTCTAGATGAATGCCGTTTATTTTACGCACTTGTAACAAGCTATAATGACACTTAATTGACACTTTTACTAGCCATATAATTGAGTTATTCATTGCAAATGACCATAAACATTACTATATATTCTATATACCTACACTTACGAATATAGCAATAGCAGTGTGTCTGTAATACCTGGAATAATTGGTTAATTTTGTTCTTTTACTATTCGACAGTGGGGATCAATTTCGTTCCAGGAAATCATTCGTATTCAAATAATTATGGTGATTTTATTTTGAAATAACTACATACACTAAAATATATATGTACAAAGATATATTTTCAAAGAGGGTGATATTTTGATTAATAAGCTACAATTTTTTTCGAGGAGTCGTCCGGCATCAAATCGGTTAATCAATATTTTAAGCGCACATGTCTTATGACTATTATAATGATATGCTTCATAGGGAACGAAAAGTTTTGAAATAATGGGTAAGCATTGAGTTCGATAAACTTACAGCAAGTCGATTAAGTGGGCATATTTTATTTGAAAACGCAAGTAGCCATATAAAATAATTATATTCAAGGGTTGATATAAAGAAGGACACACGACTGGATGCGAGTATGCGACAATTCTTAGCAAAAATAACCTTCTTAAAAGAAAACGTTCCGAAATCAAAGTTAACATACAATTTTTCTCAATACAATCAAATCTGTAGTTTTAGCCTGGTGGACAAATAACTTTTAAAGAGTTCAATCTAGCTACTCGTTTTGATATTCAAAGAGTTTAAAAGAAAACTATGAAAATCTTGAAATTTTGAAACGTTATAATAATTTTCCAGTTTCGTTAGACAAACTCCGAAAAATCCTCAAATTCAAAGGATAGAACCGTTCTTGCAAAATAGTTCCTAGAAAGTCTTAATAAAATCCTTGGGGTTGTTTTTGAGAAAAAATTAGTCTTTGTTAACGATTGTATGGCAAGTAAAGTACCGTTATTTTTCGACGTAAATACAAAGTTTCAAGCTTGAAGCTTAGCTATCTGAAAAAGGAAATGGTGATGAATACTTTTAATTTTTTTTGTTAAGTTTGTAATACAGTAATTAATGTTGGAGTTGATAGGTTTATTGTTTTATGCAACAGGTGCGTAATCTTTTATGTCGGTATGTGTCTGTTTGACAGTATTTCATATTTCAAGCTGCGTTTTTGGTCTGTTGGCAATATCCCTTGATTCAATTGCACTTTACACAATAACAATTTCAAATCATCAGTTAAAACCAACCACAAAAATACTCAGAAAGATGGTGCACCTTCTATAGTTTGCTTTTGACACTTTATTGCACGGCTACAATGTGAAGTAGCAGCTGCAGCAGCGAGAGTCGCTGAAGTACAAGTCGACTCGACTTGAACTTCACGAACCTGCTGCGCTGCAAAACAACAACAAACCAAAATGGCAGACGTGATTTTTGTTTGAGTTCAGTGCTACACATTGTATTCGTGTGTGCTGCTTTGTGAGCTACTTTTTTTGACATTTACTTTGACATTGCTGCGTGCTACTGCTGCTGCAACACCATTATGCGAAGCCAGTTAAGATTAAAGCTGTGTGTCAATTGCGTTAAAATGTTGCCTAAATTTGAACCCTGGTTAATTTAAGAAGTTTGCGTCGAAATGGACACAATTTTAGCTTTTTGCTGTCAATTAGATTAAAATGGATATTTTTCATCTTGTTTTTGCTTTTATTTCCTACTTGAAAATCAATTTTTTTCCTAAAGAAAATATTGTATCTTGATGAAGTTTAATAGTTTTGTATACAAAAGACAACTTTAAGAAATACCAAAATAAAAATTAACGGAGATACATAAGTTACATTCTTACATGTTTTTAATTAATTTCTCACCAAGAATTTTATTTATTAATACAGCAATCCCAAATCTCTGTAAAATATTTCCCATCACAGATAATTTATTTAACAGTCTTTGAACAATAGTTTTGACTAAAATGATTTCAGAAAAATAATAATTTGAAAACATAAACAATTAATTCGGTTTGCAAAATAATCAATAATTTGAGGAATTTTTGTATAATAATTCTTTTAAAATACCAATGTTGTATCACAAGTCATTCAAACCAGTTCAGGTATCTTCAGGTATTCCACAAGGTAGTCAGTTTGGTCCAATTTTGTTTCCTTTAGTCTTTATTATTAATGGCATGCCTGATATTTGTTTCAGTTCTCTTCGTCTCCTGTTCGCAGATGATTTAAACTCTTTTTTCGATGCATAAAATCTATGATCGATTGTGGTTTTTTACAGAAAGACCTTCAAAGCCTTACAGGCTGGTGTTCGCTAAACCATTTATTCTAGAATACTTCCAAATGTCAATGCTTTTTCTTCTATCGCAATTTTCACCAACTGTGTTTGAATACAAGATTGCAGATAATGTTCTCGAAAGAGTATCTGAGAAGAAAGATCTTGGTGTGGGTTTTTACTCAAAGCTAAACTTCATAAAACATATTGAGTACATTGTAAGTAAAGCCAATTCTATTCTTGGCTTCGTTAAACGCAATTCTAATTGACTTTAAAGATCCCTATACTCTTATTTATCTCTAGTCGACCTACATATATGTAAGGTCAATTTTAGAATACTGCAGTATCATTTGGAATCCATAATGCATCGTTCATTCTGTTAGAATTGAAACGGTTCAAAGAAAATTTACTAGGTTTGTTGTTTGGAAGCTGGGTTGGAACATCGAAATGCCAGCCTATTCTACTAGATGCCAACTTCTCGGCATTCAAACACTAGAAAATCGGCGCAAAGTTTATTCTGTAATGTTAATATTCGATATTTTGTCATATCATATTAATTGTCCATTTCTGTTATCCTTAATGAATATATACGCACCACACCGACAGCTAAAGGGTCGTTCTCTTCTCCGTAAAATCGAACATAGGGTTCATAATTATGCATTTAATGAACCAATAACTCGTTGTGTTAGACTTAGACCAACCAACATCATTCCAAATTCTATGATTGATTTTAGATTTAATACAAGTAGAATAAACCTTTTGATGCACTTTTTAAATTAGTTCATAACATAGCTTATCTATTTATGAATATATTATTTATTTTGTTAAACATGTTATTTCGTTAGTCTATAAGAAAATTGATAAATCTCAGATTGATGTTAAATAAATAAATTAATAAGTTAAAGTTGAATCAGGTTTCTCGTATCTCGTGATACATTTTTTTTCTTTAGGCGTTCAATCTGAAAAGGAGAAACTGGAAAATGTATTATTTTTCAATCCGCAGAAAGCAGAATGTATGAAATTGGAATTTTCAATACATAAAAAAAATATATTCATAATATACAATCTGCGGACGGATATTGCAATATGAACTCTTAATTTGAGATTTAAAATTCCAATTCTAATTAGAAAAACAGTAGGTCTAAATATTAGAGCCCAATTGTCAACACATTGTCTTAGAGATCCCGCATTCCTACAATTTTCCTTATCAATTAATTATCAACCTTCAATGTGTTCATTAACTCAAGAATTTCAATCCAGTTAACTCAAAAACAAGCATTAAAGATTTAAAATTAAGCTCTGTGTTTCCACAACAAAGCAAAAGATACACACCTCCAAAAAGACCCTTAAAAACAATACCTACATAATATATACTATACCTACAATGAAAAAAAAAAAACTTTTATCAAAACTTTCCTAAAACTTTAAGTTGGATGAAAAGAAATCCAATAAAATATTTATAAACCAATCCTTTAAATTGAGACATCAAGACCTTGAAAAGTCCTTAAGAGAGGGAGGGGAGAGTTTGAAAAGTTGTTTTTTTTCTTTCTTCGATTAAATATCAACATTGGTAGAGAAGACATGCCTGCCTATAGCCTATTGCCTACCCTTTATAAATATTTAAATTTTTAATCTGTTCCAGTTGGAACTATATTTCTTTTTTTTTTCTTCAAATTCAATCCCCAATATCTGAGAATAAATCAATTTAAAGAGTTAATTTGAAAATATAATTTTACATTAAATTAAGTTAAGTAGGTACCTAAGGAACTTTGGTATTTTTTGTTTTATGAGCTGGATAGTCCTTAAACAAAATAAGAAATTGAAAGCTTTTAAAAGTCCAAAACTCAAATGAGTTAGGGCCTTGAATTTAATTTTTCTTTTGATTTGTAATCCGTTATTTACAATATTTAATTGATGAGAAACAGGATTCTATCGATATCAACATACAATCTTCAATTATAATTGACCTAAACTGTTAACCAAAATGTCAATCACGTCAGAAGCAGCATGTTGCTGTGAATGGTTCTTCCGCAATAACATTTAAATTGATAAAAGGTGTTTGATATTTTAAGGCCCGGCGTAATACCCTGTGGTTTTGAGGATATTATAGCCTAATTCAAATCAGTGTTGAAAGTTATTGGTAAGAGTTACAGATAAATCACAATGATCCAAATTTGAAGACAAGAACTAAAAAAAAAACATTCAACAACAAACAATTTAATTTTCCAAACACATTATTCGTTTAAAGATGTGAAACCGAAGGACGAGTTTTCACGATTATATGAACTATTTTCAATTTATAGTAGTTGTTAAAAAAAATTATCTTGAAGTCGTATCTTAGAGACAAAATTAAAAAAAAATTTTGTCTTGAGCTTACAATGGCCACCTTAAGAGAAATTGGAGATAAATGATGCACCCTGTTTTGGTAGAAAAATTACGAGGTTGAAATTCATACAAACGTTAGTACAACCACCGTCAGCACTGATTAGATTCGATTTATGCTTTTAATTCAAAATGTTAACATTTATTTCAAAAAACGAAGCAGAAACCCTTCACTGCCCATAAAGTGGTAACCCTGATTCCATCTCATGGCTCAATCTTTAAGTGTTCCTCCTCATTCTTGGTAAGCTTGCCACCTCGTAGGCTCATCTTTGGTAATCAAGCTTCATGGTTCATTAAAATCTTAACACTTTTCTTCTTCTTAACCTGTCATCTCATAGTTCGCCCTCCAGAGTGTTAATCACAGACATAAAGATAGTGACCGCCAAATCGTACTCTTCTTACCTTAAACACCCTTAAAATATTTTATTGAGCACGGTATAGATGTCTGCATGTGCATTTAATTTTTTTCGTGTATTGGTTTCGCATTTAAAATGCACGGGCGAGCTTAAGAGAAAGCTTAAGCATACTCAAAATAAATTGCACTCCAAGCTTGCCGGCAAAGAGAGAAAATAGAAAAGAGTTGGTGGTCTGTATCTTTAAGTCTGTGATGTTAATTATGGCCGAAGACGTAATGAATTATTGAATTACCCTTTGTAAATTTGGACTATCCTTAGGAAATAAGGAATATTTTTTAATACTTTGACAAACTGGGGTTGAGCTTCTTTGGTGAAACTCTATGAAGACTCTACAAGCTCATCTCAGCCACATATTGAAAACTCGTTATAAGCTTACTGCTAACTTCATGTTGTTCTTTCTTTAAATAATATGTTCTCTATAATCATTATGGCAGTTGAGTGGAGTATGTTTTTAATTGTTTTAATTGGTTTTAAAAATATACAGAAACAGATAGCTAAATCTTATTCATTTATCAAATGCAAAGTGCACACATTACGAAACTATGAATCAGGACCCACTGACTGACTGGCTGACATTTGAAACAATGTCTATCCCAAAGTAGTGTGTAACATTGAAATATGTGTCAAATTTTTGACATTTCCTCCCATCAAAATCAAAACACAATTCACTCATTCCTCGGTTTTGTAGGTGGGGTGCGTTATAAGAACAGAGTGTCCTTAAACCACAACATATGAAAGGTCATACACTTCATGGCTACTTGCATGCATTTAATTTTATACTTTATGGTTAGCTGAACTTTTACATATATGAAACTGAGAGAATATGTTATACACTCTCTCCTGGATCTGTAGAAAAATTAAAGCAAAAGTAAAATAGAAGGTCAGACAAGAATGAAAATAATAAAGTTTTTCTGCTGAATTTTATTTGCATGGTTGAAAAGTTTTTATTAACCAACTTGACTTATGGCGTTCAAAACATAAAACAAGAAGTAGTTACGCTTCAACAATTTTGCATCTAGAGTAAAATCAAGTAACATTATACACAAATGCGGACCACTGCGTACATACAAACACCATGTTGTATGGAATGAAAATCAAAATTTTTACTACAAAAAAAAGGAAAAATGTTATAAGTGTCCTTTGAAACAAATCTATAGTTGTATAACAATTTTATTCGTATAAATGTGTCAGGCCAACGCCAACTTCACCGTCACCGTCATCGCTACCATAACCGTCAACGTCACCATCACCCATCTTGTAACTTTTGCCTTCAATGATTGTACGAGCAGACAGTGTGTGTGCTTCCATTTTGGTTTTCAATCTGAAATCTGACTTTTGTGGCGTGTTGATTATGAGAGAACGGATGACTGATTCTAAATGTCACTAAGTATAACATGAAGTCTTGGATGTGTGTTGTGTATATACTCAATACGTGGGATCTTGTCTTTTGAATTATTATTTGTCCTGGTTCTAAAGTAGGTATACAAGAGTTATCATGGCAACATGACATTTTACATTTCACTGATTTCGCAATAAGTCGAGAAATGGTGCAACGGGATGAGAGCAGAATGAGGTTGCTCCAAATAGAGTATCTTATTTATTTTGCCATGCCAATTAAATAATTTCATAATAATTCTGGGTTAGGTTGATGGTTATGGGTTAATGGCTAATGTGGGTAGAATTAATATAAGAATTTGGTTTGGGAACACTGTTTGTGTGTGTATTTGCACAGATGGGATATTTTATGCGTATGTTCTACACTTAGATATGAGACTACGTCGCGTCATTCTTATTCTCACTTGTTGGCCTCTTTAGCTCAAGAGACTGTATCTGCAACGAAAATTTAATTAATTTTATTCAATTAAAAGTAACGACGTAAAATAAGTCATTGTTGGGTACATTTCGAAAACTATATTATAAGGACTGTCACTACCAATGGCGAGCGCTGCAGAGCGATGATAACCACTTTCTTGCTACCCAAATTGTGCCATAATAGATCTTGAGGACATGTTTTTCCAGCAAGACTGCGCGGCGTTATGTGCCACAGCAGACGCCACGATCTTCTTCATCTCAATCTACCCGCCCTTATTGAAAAACATTATAAAGGGTCATTCATTTTTCTGTTTCGAAAGTAAAGTTAAATAAAACACACACAGCGATATATTTTTGATAAAATTTTTATTTCATTATAAAGTTTAGACTTTGGCATTAGGTTATTTATGTTCATCATTCAAATGGCCCCCTCGGGAAGCATCGAAGAAAGTGATTCTTTTGAGATAATTTTTAACCACTTTTAAGCACATTTCTGTCTGCCCATTGGCATCTTCGAAGAAACAGTCACGTTGGCATTGTCTGGATGTAACGTCACCTCTTGCAATCACTTGTATGTTTTCTGAGCCCCATATGCGGCAACTTTTTCATTTACATACCCAACGATTGAGAAATTTGCCTCATCGCTGAAGAAAATGTTGTTCGAAAAATCGGTCTGTTGTTTCAACGCCCACTTTTGCAGTATGTACCTAAGCTTTAATCAATTAAACGGTGTCTTTTAATTGTTAAGCTATCCTCTCCAATATCGTAAATGGCAAACATTCAAATAATATTATGAAATTTTAGGTGACAGCTGATTTGAACAGGTGTCAAATGTCAAAGCTACCAAAGAATGACCCTGTATTTTGTGTTTTCTCCATATACAAATTTGTACAACTTGCACAACTAAAATTTGTCCTCTCAGTAAAATGCTGCCCTAAGAACAATTTACTAGAAGTAGCGATGAGTCTTCTATTCCAACCGGGAGGGCCGATGCAGTCCTAGAAGACCCCATCTAAAGTGGCGCGATCAAGTGGAGAACGACCTCAACCAAATTGGTGTGCGCAACTGGAGGCCACTGGATAGGAACCGGCCTAGCTGGTGAGGATCTTTGTTTGAAGCCGTGTTCCACAATAGTAGGTATGTAGCGATGAGAGTTCCTACATAACAGTGCTAAGTTGAGATAGATAATGGCGGTCCTGGGTCCTGTTCCTGTTGAGATTTGTAAAGTCGGCTGTTGTTTGGCGATTTTTGTCGGAAATATATTTTTAACTGGATGTTCTTGGGAGATTTGATATGATGTTTTTGTTAAGCTAGGAAAGTCTTTACTAATTAGCCATTGACTTCTCCTGGTAAAAGATCTATTTTTGTAGGCGTTTTTTTTTTTTTTTGTAGGGAATTTGTTCATCTTCTGAGAGGGCATTCTTCCCAAAAAGTGATCCCGAAAGCATACAATCTAATATTACAAATTATAACTTTATAATTTGTTTTGAGTTATCAAAGTTTATAAAAAAAAAATCCAGCTCGAAGGACCATTTTTGAATCTTAAACATTCAAAATGCTGAGCCAAACCTAAGCCTTAATGTTAAAACAAACCTTAAATTTTGCATACACATTCCAGAATCGTTATTTATATTAATTTTCTTTCTGCTTAACATAAATAATCCTGAGTCCTGCTTCTGACACACCACCATCAATATTATCAAGAACCTTGAAACTCAAATTATTTCTTTTTATTATTTTTTTTTTTTTTCAATTATGCAGTTGGTAACGTGCCTTGTCATTCCACCATATATCCCCCTAACCACCTCTTGAAAGTATGGATGTTTGTACAAAAAAAAAAAATCTCATTTCGTTTATAAGTAAATAAAATACCATTAAAAGATCCACAAAAGTCTAAAATGATAAACATCATAAAGTTTGTTTTTGTATATAATTCTCAAGGCCTAAATTTGTTCCTTCATAAAGATTATTTTTTATATTATAACTCCTTGGCCAGGCCGCAGTGTCTATATAGATATCCAGGAAGCATCAGTCTGTCCACATTTTTTGTTTATTTTTTTTTTATTGGCAGAGAAGGGAACAATCCAGGTGTAGCCGGGAGTGGCACACAGTGTTCTGCATTTTGTTTAACGATAAAAGGAGGTCATAAAAATAAATTTATCATTCTGTCATCCGAAGGATATAAAAACCATATCATAAAATTTGCCTAAGGCAGTAAGCAAATCCATAAAAACCATAATGGTCATTGCGCTAACTTCATTTAAAATGTGAAAAAAAAAAAAATATTTGTGTGTATGTGTATGAGAATTTGTCCGATTTTGTTCCGTCCTGTCTCAACATCACGCTGGCGTTGTGGAAGCATCGTCCTGCTTGGATCTTGTTGTTTTGTCGGGTGTTGTTAGCATATCCCCTATTGACTGTTATTTTTATCCGTCCAACTGACTGGAATGTGCAATACCGGAACTATGCTATGGTCGTTTTCCCACACATATCCCGAAGGGAAACTATACTAAAATGAGAATCCGGACAGCGTGTACAAGTCACCTAACATTTCACTTATATGCTACAACCAGCAATTTCGTCCTTGCAAAATAAAAACAAAAATAAATAAAAGGGGGACAAAATAAAAATAAAAATGAAAATAAAATGAATCTTTGTATGATGCACAGCAGCTATACCCTCCTGATGTCCTTATATGTACAATAAATACTAGGATACCTAATCCTGTTTTATGGGTGTAAATTGGATGAAAGAAAATCCCACTTGAATTGAATTCTTCTTAACCATCCAGCAGTAGTAGCAGCAGCAGTGGTATAGAGCATATAGTTCAGGCGGCCACACACCACCCGAGCGAGTATCGTGAATCCTGTTGGTTGTTGGCTGTTGCAAGGACAAGCTACCACGGGCCACTGCACTGTGAGTGGAGTTATTTCCTCCTACCCAAGCGGATGCTTTTTAAAATGCACTGGCACACAAGTAATTTACAGGTGCAAATCCGCCATTCAATATTTCAGCATATTTAGGTGCTAGAATGTGCTATAGTTCTCCTACCATTGCATCGTGGTGAACACTGGTACAGTACAGGTACCTATACTCTTTTCTTGCAGCACCCATCAGTAAAAAATCACAAGGATATCAAGGATCGCTGCATCAGAAGCAACTGTTCATGTGAGTATAACGAAGGGGGCTTTCGAGTTCACATGCTTAAAGAGAGTTCAATACGTATAGGTAAGGTATACGACGATGATGACGGTGCACATTGCACATGGTTTGTGTCGTGTGTTAGACTTAAGTGTCCTTGTTTCTCTCGCTCTATCTAAGGTATTCTTTGGGAATTTTCGTTTTTTTTTTTTTAATATTTTTTGCCTCCTTAAAAGGATTATGTCCATAGTATATGTTCGGGGTGCAGCTTCAAGAGTCCTCGAAAGTCCTAAATTTTCAAAAAAAAAAAATCGTCCTTCAGGATTCGGTTCCCTTTGTTGTTGTTGTTGTCGTTTTGGATTCCCCAAAGCTGTAAGATTTGAGGGAGGATTTTAAATGAAAGGGAGCCAAGCATTCACTTAGAGTGGTTATAAATTTAGGATACACAGCGCTACACTTTTCTATACCCATCCTTTGGCGAATATATAGCAACTACGAGTAAATATAGCTATATTTTTTATTCTTGGAAGGGGGATTTATATTCAAGCCCCCTTTAAAAAAAAAGGGTGAATGTAGCTACTAGAGCAGTGTCGTTTATTTATTCTGAGTGACAGGGAATTGAGGTGTTTAATGGGCTCCTGGACATGGTATAATTGACATTTGATGTGGGATCAAAACTGGAAAGTTATCTTGTTTTACGTTTTTCTTCTTTCCTCGGGGTGATTCGAAAAAAGTATTGGATTGGATACTTTTTTTGAGTTTTTTGGGGGAAAATTAAATTTTCAAACAGCGCATTTGATGTTCGAAAAGGGGAGGGAGGGGAGGGTTCCTTTTTTAAACTAAGTGACCTAATTGAACTTTTGCGAGAAAAGTCGATCTGTGTATAAAGCTGTTTTTTGCTTCAACCAATTTGGTAAAGTGGTTCTGTGCATTAATTTTTTTTTTCATTCACGTTTTTGATTGTGGGGGCAACTTTTTCATTTAATTTTCTTCTAGTAAATTCGTTAAAGCGTTTTTGTTGGTTATTGGTCTTTGAATAAAGCTCGTTTTTGCCAACAGGAACAGGACGATGATGGAGGTTAGAAAAAGCTAACGTCAAATTCATTGAGTTGTTCTTAGCGAAGACATACAAGTTTGCCATTGAATTAAAAATGAGGGAACTAAGCTTTGGAGAGTCGAATTATATTTCCAATATTCTTGTTTTTATCTTTGAAAATGACTTACAGCCAACTAAGTCAAATCGTGTTCAATATGGACCACGATAGTCCATATTAACATACTACAACCTATTTCCCAAATTAAGGCATTGGTGGTATTTGATTTCATTATTGGTCCTGTGTGAAGTTGCAGAACGAAGACGTGGCCATTATCTTTAGATATATCATTCTCGCCTAACAGTGTTAGAAACAGGTTTTATTTTCTATTATTCTCAACATAGTCCCTAAAAGGACGGCTCGTATAAGTTTCTCGAAGACGATACTACTGACAGAGAAAAAGATTGTTGAACTACATAGCTGGGGTTTTTTAATGCTCTTGCGATGCTTTTTTGATCTAAAACATTGGAAAAATTTCATATTGTCAGCATTCAAAGTAGTCCATATTAGCCAACTTTAGATTATTTCAACGATAAAAATATAAGCTGTTATGCTTCACCGGTTTCCAGAAAAAACTAGGATCCTGTCTAAGCTAAGTTTCCACACCTTAGAAAAATGTCCTCAGTAAACGACTGACCATAGAATTTGCTCGAACAAAAAATAAATTTTATTCAAATTCTAAATTAGTATATTTATAAAAATATAAATTAAACACAATCCTGGTAAACATTAAAAAAAAATTTTGTTTTTCTATTTTCAGGTAAATAAACCAAAAAAATGTGTAGATATTTGATACTTAAAATTCAGAGGTGAGTATTTTCAAAAGACAATAGTTTTGAATTACACATTTTTCTAACCGTGCAGATTTTGGTAAAATTATTCAAAATCTAGGTTTTGACGCTTGTTGTTAATGACACTCCTGCGGTTAGCTACCAAGGTCTCGACACACACAAGTACGATGAACTAGACCTTATCTCTCCCATATTTCTGCAGAATTTTGTTTCCGTGTTAGTCAAATCACCTCTTTCAACAACTACCCTATACACTCTCTACTGGTAGCTTCCTGGATGAAAAAGTTCTTCGTTCCCTCAAGACAGCCCAGGCTCTCCACAAAACTTTTGATTTTTGAGTTTGGTACCGACGAACCTCTATTTCGACGGATTATAAATAACCTTTAGAACAGTAGCGTGGTTTTGCATAATGTTCAGTGTGATTTTTTTAAAGATAATTTATTGTTGGTGTGCTGCAAGGTTCCGTTCTATCTCCGACTCACTTTCTTACCTTTAAACATTAACTTGCCTCGGATTTCTGATTCAACAACTTATCTTGCTGTTTTCAGATTTTTAGACCTTGTTCTTCGGATGTGAAACTGTAATACAAGCGTATAATACGCTCTTCAAATTCCGACCTTCAAACCAATATCCAACAAGGTGGAATCGAATACTTCGAACGCAGACTCAATGTTGTCTTCTGTCATTAAATCATTGACTTTATAGAATCTCACTCCCAGTAAAAACAAATAGGATATGATCTTGACTTGATTTTTGTATCCAGGCCAAAAATTCTTATTTTTCTTTTTCAATCATTGTCCAATAAACACACTTCCAAGAAACGGACAGATGATGACTTCTGATCTGAACTGACTGCTGAGTGGGCGTTCAATATGTTTACTTTGTCAAATAACCTACCGATACCCTTTATTATTATCATCACTAGCTATTCCTTCTTCCTTTTTTTGTCCTCAAATCAATAAATTTTATTATAGCTATAGCTTGAAAAAAAATCTCCACTACTTGACAAAGAATATTATTTTGCTGCCCCTTTTTTCTTACACATAAAATCTTATTTCTCACCAATAAGAAAGACAACAAAATGGACGTGTGCAAAATTTTTTTTTTTTATACTATATTTTCACAGCATATTCAGAAAAGCCCCTTAAAAAAATTGTATTTTTCAAACACTAAAAAAAAAAAAGACAAATATTGGGAAGAAAAGAAAACACAAGAATATAACTCCCAAATGCGACTTATCGGCCCAATCGATTGGCAAAATGCAAAGTATCTCGCACACTATATCTGAAAATGTCCTTTGGCTATTTAAGGTACCGGATACTTTCCCAAATAGATACCCACATAATCTTGTATCCTCTTGAAAGATTTGCTAAATCATTAAATTTCCGATTTGTCCTCGGGACGAACACACTCCAACTCAATCACACCGCATATACTATACATAAACATTATACAACAGCCTTTTGGAAGGACATCCAATGATTCTACTCTGCCTTTGCTTCTTTGACAACTCTGCTCCTTCCATCATATCCATATATAGTCATGTTCACATTTTTTTTTTAATGTTCGAGGAATCACAAAAACGACTCTCGATTGGAAGTCCATTTATGAAGGAGAGCAATTCTGCTTCTGAAAATAGAAGGAAAGAATAACAAAAGGATTTCGATTACATCGAATAACTCATTAATTGGCAGATGTTACCTATGTTTATATGTATGTTGTATACGTACCAAGCGAGTGCCAGCGACCAGATTACCAAAAACCAATGTTGGCTTTTTGATAAGAACCAGAGGCTTTAGTATGTAAGCTGGTTAACTAACAGACTACAACTGTGTCGCAATATATTCGTATGGTTGACTTTTATAACGATGACTTCCTTTTCTCTTAAAGCTTCACAGATCCCTGAAAACGAAACCAAAAGGATGGCGATGGCGATTTTCTGTTCGGGTATTGGGTGTTCAGTGTTCAGTTTCGGTGCTCTTTTTGTTTTGTTGGTTGTTTGCTGCCTTTTAATTTCCTGACACCACACACCAAACACCGGACACAAAATAGATATATAGACACGAAACAGAATACAGAGCCTTCCAATAAGACTTTGGGATGCGATGGTCGACCAAAAAAGGACCTGGATCAGAGGATGTGCGTTGGTATTTCAATTTTAGCCTTTCTCTAGTGGTTATGGGTGTTGTTTTATGGTCTTAAAGCTACTTTTGTTGTTATTGTGAATTTCACTAGGAAACTTCCTTACATACTTTTAAATTATTTAAAAAAAATCCGAAAGTCACAACAGTTACAATTTTTGAAAAGAAAATATAAAATGATGCTCGGACTTTTATCTTAAATTCTCAATAACTTGTTCGCAGTGGAAGCGCCTATATGGATGACTTGACATTTTATTTTAACAAAAGCATTTTTGGTCTGACCAGTGACATTTTTATATTTAAGAGCTACCCATTTTGTTTGAACATTCATATATATAATTTGCTAGAATTTTATCCAATTAACTTTAAAAAAATTGTCAAAATTAAGCCCAGTAAAAAAATCATTGTGCGGTTTAATAAAACCACGATGCAAGTGAAACTTATTTTCATTCTTAAAGTTCAAGCAAATCCACTATAAATGAACGAAAACTTAGGATTTAAGAAGTCGAACTCCAACTTATTTATTTTTTTTTCCAAATAAATATTAATAATAAATTTATTTCATATAATATTTCAATTTAATATTTAACAATTAGATTAGTAGCAAAATTAAATAAAAAATTATTTCATATAATACTGCAATTTAATCTTCAACTTAAGACTAGATCTGTGGGCCCTGGGCCCCTTCGACAAACAGCGAAGCGAAAAGCCGACATAAACTGTGAGCAGGGTTCTTTACGGTATAACTACCAAAAACTAAGTGAAGCTTCTGATGTGTATTCCCATACAGCGTGCCTTCGGATGAGAAACGAATTCCTTTGTGCGATCAATTAGCACTGAAACAACTGGTGGAAGTTTTTAAATCTGATTTGTAGTGCATTTTTCACTCCGCCTTATGCAATATTCCTGCAAAGACACAATGTGAATTATAAAGATAAAATACAATTTTAAACTGGAATATTTCATTCTAATCTTTCTTGTTGCTTTGCTGGGTTATGCCTATTGCAAGTGGTTGGAGGTCTATTTCGGTGACAAAGGGGGTCAGTTGTGGTGGGTGTTGTCGGTGGTCGTTCTAGTTGTGCGCGGTAGGATGTGGAATGGCTTCATCGGTGGTGGTTGATGATGTTGTTGTGTGTGGCGGGAAGTGGGGTGACTTCGTCGGCGGTGGTAAAAACACATCATTTTATGTATCGGTCGGAGGGTGGCAATGTGTAACTGCTTTACAAGAATTTTTCCTTTCCGTACAAGCGCCAACTGTCTCATTGTATATAAAATCTTTAGTATTCTGGAGTCTGGAGATGGCGTTCGACTGTGTCGCCATCTAGTGCCTGAACACTTCGCTTCTAATAGCTTTATACAATGCCATCTAAAGATAAAAGCGCCGTCTAGTAACCACTGATTGCAACAATAATTACTTCATATTCATAGAACTTTAGTTTGTACAGCGAAGGTGAGGATATAAATACTACACTGTCAGCTGATGCGAGCCATCGACGCCGCCATTTTGCGACATTCGACAGATAGACGACAAAATTTGAGGCGATGATGGAAAAAAAATTCATTTTAAAAACAATTATTAGCGAATCCCACAAGGTTCGGCCTTTGGTCCTTCATTTGTTTTTTTTCTTTTATTTGCCAATAACCTGACAACGAGCTGACAGTAACAATTCGCAAAAATGTTAAATTTGTAATTCCAAATTGTCAGTTCACAGGGTTTTTACTCTTTGTCCCAAATTCTGGAAATTTGATCGTCATACCCTGCCTTGGCCTGAAAGTGCTTTGTCTGGCAGCGTTGACAGAGTTTGTCAATTGTGAGGTGAGTTCATAATGCTTTAATCTTTTTGTCTCACAATTAATTATCAGCTACTTCATCAGGAACTGGAAGAAACATTTTATTCTTTTGATACGAAGTGAAGTGTGAATAACAAAAATAAATTCGAATCCAAAGTTACCGGCAACTCACTGAGAATTAAAAAAAAAAAAATATCTGACAGTCACATGTCATAACATTGCACATCTGACAATTTTGAACGGGGATGACCATATGCCAGTTGTTAAATTGTGTGTTTGCACTGACAGATCTGAAAATATTGTCAGATCCTACTAAATTATTTGCTAAGCTTAGATTAACTTTTTTAGTTTTACGTAAAAATAAAGTCTTGTAAATTTTCCAAAAAAGAAACAAGGAATTCCGAGAAATTTCTTTGGTGATTGAAAAAGTAATTTTAAGACACTCAATCATGTATCTAAAATTAAATTCTTGTTAACATTTCTTCTTCCTTTTTCAAATGATTGAAAGTTTTATTCAAGAAAAATATTTAAACGAATTTTTAAGTTACTTTTTGAATTGCCCGAATTGATTCCGATCTCATATTTTATAGTCTAAGGCTAGGCGCGCACTAGGTGGCCAGTTCGCGCGGCCAGGCCGCAGCGGCCAATGAGTTTTTCTAGGAAGCATGTAGGTACGCCCATTAGGCGGCCAGCGACCAGCAGCCAAACTCATGCAAAACCTGGCCTTTGCGGAATGGCCGTGCGACTGGCCGCCTAGTGCGCACCTAGCCTAATAAATGCATTAATTGTTTGTCTTTCAAAATCATCACTGAGATGTAGAATTCTTCCAGAACTATCTATCTATCTAGAATCTAGATGGTACATGTTACTGTAACTTTCTCACATTTATTTGCTTATGTATAATTATTTCAAGGTCGTTTTTCTTTAGTTTTCCCCTTGAGACTAAAACTACCCTCTCTGGTGAAATTCACATACATGCCTTTTTATTCGATCTCCGATCTCCTCTTAAGCTCCATCATCTACCACATAAAAGCATGCAAATTAATTGGTTAATTAATTATATTTCAGTTACTCTTTGCCCACCACAAAAAGGCAAAAGTTTGGGTTAATCAGAGATATTAGTATTAATAACACATCACAACAACTGTCTTTTATAATGCTTTGGGGTTACGAGAACAATAATAATTCTACAGTCTTCCAGAGAGATGACCCCTTCTGTTTTCTGTATTCTCAAACTCAAACTCAAAGTATATAGGTTGGTAGGTATACAAAAATATCCCAAACTAAGGGAATATTAACGAGTTTTAAGGGATGCATAATGAGCTGGCGCCCTTGAGCAGAGGCAAACAATATAAAAAAAAAAACCAAATACCAAATCCGAAATGGTATTAATGTCAATATTGGGCTTAGAGATAAAGCTGTACATAAAAGTATCTAAGAACTAAAGCTGGAACTCACAATATGCGAGCGAGAGAAGAAGTGGGAGATGAGGAGAATTGTGTTGGTTGGTTTTGGTTCCATGGACAGCAGCATCGGCATCAGCATGGCATCAAAATGACAGAACTGGGAGCCATAAAGCTAAAGAAACCATCCCTTAAGGTGAATTTGCGAGCTTATTTTTACTATTATTGCTGCCAAGACGAAAAAACAAAACAACGACACAGACACAACGGCAACCATGGCAGTTGCTATGATGTTACCCGCTTACTCTCCTTATACCAATGATGATGGCGATGAGCTGCTAGAGGTCACATATAAAATAAACTTTTCTATCGTACAATTATTTCCCAAGAGTGTTCCTGATGTTACACAGAGATGTGCGGGCTCTGGTTCTGGCTCTGAATCCAGGCTGTGAGGAAAAGATTTCGCCTTTGGATTTGTTTTGTGAAAAATTAAGAAGGGTAGTTGTTGGTGGGTGGGAAATTTACATTTTAACTATGGAAAACGTTTAATTGCCAATTGAGTTGGTGTATGGCGTTTGTCGTTTGTCGTCGTTGTCTTGTTGCTTGGGAGGGTGTTAAGATCACAAATCACTCCCCAAATTGTCGTTATTTTTCATGATTTGTTTTTATTTTCTTAATTTTATTTATATTTACTTTTTTTTTTTCTGAAAGAAAGGGATGATATCTATGTTTCTCAAGGCAGCTTTGAGTTTTTATTTGGATTTTTTTTACATAGCATTAACGCTAGGTCTTTGCTTGAGCTTGTGTGAAATGAAATTTTTGTGGTTGTCAGTGATAGGTTTTGATTTCCAACATGGGGGACTTAATAATGATAATAATAATATTTTTTTCATTCTTAGAAATTTATAGTCTGTTGTGTTGCCGGTTGCTTGTGCTGCTATCCCCCGTGGATAAGTAAGATAATTTTCCTATAATGAGGGTCATTTTGTTGGGCGTTATGGGCTTCTCGCTTTGCATGTGGGGGTGGTGGGCGATGATGGCTTTTGTTTGCACAAAGGGTTAGTAAAAATAAACAATTTCATGGAAACAGAAAAAATAGGAAGGTAGGTACCTAAATGGTTTTTAATAAAAATTCTCTAATAAAGAAAATAAAGAGTTAGGGAAAGTAGGCGTAGTGCGTTGGGGATAATATCCAACACCTGATATTTTTCTTGATTTTTATTTTTAAATCTAACCATTTCGGATGAATGTTGTTAATAAAGATAGTCAAAGGAAAAGGAAAAATAATCCGAGAAAGGATTTATCATTTAATCCTTCTTCTCATTTTAATAAGTCTTAGAATATTATGGGTTAGGTAGAGAGTAGCAACAGTTTTCATTAAAATTGTAATTGATATTTTTTTTGTATATGTATAATTTTATCTGAGAAATTTAAAAAGTATCTGATCTAAAAACAAATGTTGTATTTTTGGTGAGTGGTTCTTTTGTCGTTTTTTCAAGAACATAATAAAAAGGAAGCAACTCAATGAGAACAACAATATTATGTCGCTGATGTTAAAAACTCTGAAAATTTAGAAGAACTCCATTATGTACAAGCAAATTCAGAGAAAGTGGGTTTATTGCACACCCTTTGAATGGAATTTTTCAACTTTTTGATGTTTTTCTTTTTCTACAAAAAAACTTTTCTAGAAATTCTTTTTTCCTAATATTTCAGTAGTCTACATTAAATATGAGTGAGACTAAAAATGTTTGTTTCTGAAAAAAACTCTAGAGTGTCGCAAATATGGCCCAGGTTGGTAATATGGCCCACTGCAATATTTTATGAATAAAACATACTAGGCACTGAACTAACCGTTCAAATGAAACACATTCAAACCGGCATTGCATCATTGTGTTTTGGCGAGACAGTATAGTTGATAAGTGTTGGGAGTTTGTATCAAAGTTTTTGGAAATTAAATAAGTTTTGGTGTTATGTACAAAAGTGTTATATGTTATGCTATCAATTAAACTTGTTATGAAATTAAAAATTTGAATGCTATTAATTGAGTTTGTTAAAAATTAAAAAAGAAATGAAATTGTCGTAGTGTAGATAATATGGCCCATTCCAGGTTTTAATATAAACCAGTGGGCCATATTTGAAACGTGGTTTATACTGGATTTTCTGTTTGTTTTGTTTTAAGAAATCACATCGTGGCTGGCAATGAAAGGCAATATTTTATAAATCAAATTTGCATGCCTTACCATCACAAAGTATTTAAAAACATTTACTTTATTAATAGGGCTTAATTTTTTCGGACGTCCTGTGCCATCTTATAAAAAATTCTATGATTTAGCGATGATTTCTAGAGGCATATATGGATATAAGATTTTGAAGCGAAATTCGCCAAAAAATTCGACTGGGCTGGGCACTAGAGCAAAAATTGATAACAGAGGTTACTTACCCAAAAACACTTTTTAACTTTCAACTTATGCAAAAGCCTGGACCAGTTTTGAAAAAATATATAAAAATTGAGTATTTCCTTGCATGATTCCAAATGATAGCAAATCAATCCAAAATCTTATTTTTTTTCCAAGCAGAAATCTTGAATTGCTTTATTTTTTTGATTTTTCAAATATTTTTAAAATAAGGGCGCTATCTCACAGGGTGCTTCCTCAGTTTTAATTTTTTTCTTTTTTTAAGTTCTTATGTTATAAAGTTGAGGTCTTGAGTAAGCATACCCTTCCCCTTCAATTAAAAACTTACCTTCTTAAAAATATGTCTCTTATAAAATTTTCGAATCCTTGTATGTATCTTAGGTTCTTGATTTTTAAAAGTTGTGGTTGGATAAAAAAAAACATACCTACTCATATAGGTTTTTAAACCAACATTTCCTTAGAATTTGGAATCAGGTTCTAGAATGCTGCAGCCTCCAGCCCATCTTATGTAAGTACTGCACCGGAAATGCTAGAAAATCAAGTCCCTTTGCATTCACTTTGGCTTTATTTAGTTCAACATACTTTTAGCCTAATTGTATCTCCTTTCCAAAGAAACTAGACATCAGGCTTAAAAAAAAAAAATACAAAAATTAAGCTCACCTTTATAATTTTTTTATATTTTTTTTAGAAAAAAAAAAATATTAAAAATTAAGTCATCCACTCTATTTTATCGTGTCGCATCACAGAGGTAACCAGGAAGAGGATGAAATTCTGCTCCTGGAAGCCGGTGCTTCTCTCTCCTTTGACATCACCTGTCTTCATTTAATTTCATATCACCGCGAGGATTGTTTCTTTGAGATTTCTTCGTCATGGGAAAAACGAATTAATGCCAACAGCTGCTGCTGCTGCTCGGAAGAGGAGTTTGGGGAGATGGTGTGTTGGTAGTTGTGGTGGTGTCCTTCTTGCCCTGGTGTGGTCGGTCGGGTTGGCGTTTTTTATTTTTATTTTTATTTTATTTTTTAACCTACCCTGACCCCTGGGTCGTGCTCGTGTTGGGTTTCTCTTTAATTCATTTCTTGTATAGCGTAATTTTTTTCTTCTCCAGGTTTTTCTTTCAAAGTGTATCTCACTTTTATTATAATTTTTTTTTTGTTATTATTATATGCATCCCTCTTCCTCTTCTCCTATCTGTCCTAAGAATATTTTAACTTATCTTATTCTATACAAAAAGAGAGGGATTTTATTTTCCGGTCGAGAAAAAATAAACGAAGGTAAAAGTTATTTCTTTAATGCATTCTCTTAAGATTTAGTTTGACCGGAATTGGTTGAGGTTTTAGCGAAAGCTTAAACAAATTTTGATGGAAGGGGCTATAAGGGAGACAAAAAAAAACTATGAATATAAATCTTATTCAATTTGCTAGAACGAGAATTGTTTCATTATAGTTCACCCAGTTTCGATGTTTAAGCAACATGATGGCGTCGCAGGATGTTTTTCATATTTTTGTTTCTATTATCTTAGAGAATATTTAAAGAAAAAATCAAGAATTCTCTATTTTTCCTACTATAACCGTAAAAAAGGACCTCAATTTATTCTGCTTTCTGCATCGATGCTGATTTACGGATATTTATTTCAAAGTTTGTTTTTTTTACGTGCAATTTTAATATCTGTGCACACCACATCGATTACCTTGCCATGGAACAAATGCGCTGGTTTTTTTTATATAGATATTGCTGAAGAACTTTCTTCATACTATATGTATGCATAATAGACGAAGGATACTGATGAGGAGGAATAAAAGTCAGTGATGGTGCATATAGTTTTTTGAATGTTTGGGTATCAGTTTTAATGGGTAACCTAGAAGCTCGATGATGCATGTTATTTGGGTAAGCTGTTTCCGAAATTAAATTAAGGAAGTTTTGTGCTTTTTTCTTTTTAACATTGTTAAGCTGAGCAGCTGGAAAACCATTTTATAAAAGTCTTTAAAACTTTGCTAATCAATTTTTAAACGAACAGTTTTCACGTTTAAAAGTAGATTAAATAGTTTTTTGACAAGAATGTGTGCTGACTAAGCAAATACAAATAAAAAATTAATATTTTCACAAAAATTTAAGCAAGAGAAAACAATTTCAAGGACACAAATTATCTTCTGGCTTGTTTTGGGTAAAAAAATGAATGAAACAGTGCAGAGGCTGATTTTCTTTAAGATGCTTAAGAGCACCTGAATTGGAATGAATCAATGAAATGAACTTTGACATTTTATCCATAGGGAATTTTGGGAATTCATGCTGATTTGTATTGCGGATTGTAGACAGAAAAAGATTTGTGTAAGCATCATATCTTTTGAGAGGTTTTATTTTTGAAAGTTTTGCGACTCAATGTCCTTCAAAGAAATCACCTAAGTCCCACTCTATTTACTAAGAAAAAAACTTGTCAAAGTATTATTTACACTTACAAAATTATTTTCAATTGGTTGGTAATATTACATTATTTTATTTTTTATCAATTTTTAGGATCAAAAACATCTCTGACAAAAATTACTAGCATTTCTTGGTACTGTCACATATTTTTTCCAGAAGTAAGAGAAAACATTTACTGCTTTAAAATAATTTCAAGATTTACGGCTTGGTCTGATTTATGAATGTAAACCAATTGTTGTGTCCATCTTCGGGTTTACCAAATTGTGATGTTACCATACTCGAGTTTGCGTTTCTTATAGAGTTTACAGCCATCCGGTCGTTCTTGTGCACTTTTAATGTGTAAAAATGGGTAAATTATTAAAGAAGCTTGAACAATGGCAGAAGAAGTGAATTATGTCAAAATGCCAATCCTCGTCATTGCGAGGTCTGTGGAGATCTTTTTCACTCAAAAGTAGTTTTATTGGCGTCTTATCTAAGCATGTTTTGCCCAGTTGGTACGTTTACTAACGTTGCTTCTGTTTTAATGACATTTTGATGCATACCAGTATTCGTTGTTTTTCTTATTTATATTGGCCAGGATTTTCTTGCACCCCCACACGCTTCCAGGATGGTCCATTTCGTTGTCGCTTCTGATGGAACAGCACGATCATCTTTGTTTTATGGATCACATAGGAGAGGTTTCATTCTGCCCTCTACAAATCCGAGGCTAATATCCTACCCTTTTCTTGCAATTTCGCCAACTTTTTCATAACACTCGATTCTCCTGTGATCAAGGATCCAAAATAGTGAAATATTGTGCTGCAATGCAAGAATCTTAAGCTCATTGTGGGTGCATTTTACAAGCTAAGATTATATTTAAATAGTTGAAATCTGATGGTTTTATTGCTGCCTTAATGTCAATAAAAATGGTTCTCCCTGTTTGATTAGATGCATATACGATGGAGTGCTATGAAGTAAGAGCCTTCACTGTTTCCAAGTTATTCGAATATATTTGTGAGTGTCCATTAAACAAGATTCTCCAATCGAAAAATAGGAACACTTCAAAACTCTTTCAAGACAATGACATAAAATATTTGTATTTTTTGAAATTTACCAGATCTTTCATAGGGCGTCAGCAAAATATGAAAAATCTGAATCAATTGCTGAATATAATTGGCTTTTTAATGCTTCCTTCTAAAAAATTTAGTAGAAAGAGAGAACACTATATGAACCATAATAAGGTATTTTTGTTCTTGATTATTTTTCCAAACTTGGCAATAATTGCGAAGAAAAAAATCATTGATTTTTTCCTTTTCCCAATCTACTCGCTTCAGCACCCCAAACCATGTATCTCAATACTGTATCCTGTGATCTATCTTCCTAATTTTATACTAAACATAATCCGCATTCAATATTAAAGTCTTTTATCAAACCCTAATTCAGTTCCAGCTTCAAATTTATCATCCAATATTATCGAAAACAAGAGAATTTGATTAACTCGCAGTAGAAAAAAAACACGGAAAGAACAAATTGTCCCGTGACAAGAGCACATAAATTCAATACAAAAAATATTTATCGCTTACCTATATATATCGAAGAGAAAAGGAGATGATAACAGTTGGGAATTTTTCAATCTTGATCCTTGTCCCATATGCTGTGCTCTGGGCTGTGGCTTGTGCGGGTGTTCTCTTTCAAAAAAAAAAAAAAAAAAAAAAAGATGGCCTAACCAAACCACAATTTTTCGAAATTAATAAGAATCCTCACGTATTCACCTACAATGCTTTGTTATACTCAACACACAAAAACTGTGAATAAAACAAAAAAAAAGGAAAACTGAAAGAAGAATAAGAAAAAGGAACATCAAATATTTATTTGTTATGAGAATTTCAAAATAAAATTCAATAATGTTATTTCACATCTGTGATACGCGTTTACCCACAAATTCTTCGCATCAAAGGATCAATATTTTTTTTTTTCATTTTGTATCCAACAAATTCCTTGTGAAGGAGTATATGCCATACCAAGTCATATATCAGGAGCATAACCAACATGAGTAATAAATTCCCAAAGGGCGAGAAAAAAATGTTCTCATTCTTTTGACATGTGACATAATATATCTTTTTTTTTTTTTGTGTAAGTTTATCATTTGTGGTAACAAGAACGATTTATTTTATATGAAAAAAAAAAATGAAAAAAGGACGAAAAAGAAAAAAACAATTTGAATGTCAACCCTTTGCGTGCTTGGAAAAATATTAAATTGGACCCGTGACATTGGCATAGATACACGTTCTAAGCTTTCAAAATGAGTTCATTGTGTATAATTTTTTTTCTGTCTTTCTTTCTTTCCTTGTTTATTTTTTTAAGCTCTTAATTACGCTTAAAATTTGTAATTGACAACTTCATAGAATCAGAATATCCTTCTAATTGCTTCATACACATTTCCATGTTTTTTTTTTTTTTTTCTTTTTGTATAAAATCAAGGAGACATGAAAATTTGCAAAATGTGTGTGTGTTTTTTTTTCATGTGGGTTACCGCCAATTAAATGGCTTAACCTTCTTTCAACTAAAAACAACCTAAGCCGAACAAAAAATGAATATATAAACACAAAAAAAAAAGATACAAGTTCATGGAAGGCTTGTGCGGTGTATATTTCATACGCTTTTATATTGCCACTAGTATGTTGGGGTTAAATAAACCACTGCCACTCTCTACCACATCACTCGACAAACAAATACAACGAAATATATGCGAACCAAAGAAGCAAAAAACAAAAAAATGTATTTAAATAATAATTATCAGAATTTATAAATCTGTGGGTTGTCGGCCGGCGCAGCGCAGCGCAGTGGGTTGTGAATTTAAATAGCTTTTAAATGTCCAATATGAAATTAATTCAAAAATCCTATTAAAGGATTAGGGAAACTCAAAACACCAAAAACAAACATAAAAGGGAAGTGATTTCTTTATTAATTTGTGTGTATTGTTAAATATTTTTTTTTTTACTAGGGGTTGGTTTTTGGCTCTTTTATGGTGGGGTGGACAGGGTTAAGTGTTTTCTGGTTTTAAATATTATTCGCAACTGATAAGAGCATAAACGTATGCAAACAGCAAAGTTCCTGATTTATGGTGGTTTATCCTTTTTATGAAAACCCCAATTCAAATTGGATTAGATTTTAATCTGAAATTTATGCGATGGTTCTCTGTTTTTGTAATTAGATAGAAACAATTTTGATGCTTTTAAGCCACTGCCAGGCAATGATCCTAAAATTTTCATCTTGAATTTTCGCTAAAAAAAGTCCAATAAGTCAATGGAAACAAATATTGGAATAATTTCAAAGAGGATAATGTTATTTTATGTAATAGAAACAGTTTTTTATTACCAGATATTGAGCTTTTTTGAAAGGGACATCATGGTTCAAAGATACAACTGAATATAAATATATTAAAGCAAAATTAGAGCAAAATAATTAAATTCATGAAGCATATAGCGTAAAAGACAATGAACATTTAAGAAAAAGACCATTTTGGTGTTAACCAAATTTGATTGAAAAATACAGATTTTAATAGACATGCAGTAGTTTGGCTCCAGTAGATTATATTCTACGTATCTAGTTATGGTTTCTCAAGATTCATTGTGAACTGTGTTGTTTTGCCGATTAAACATTCTTTGTTTTGTTGTTTGTGATGATATATGATCTAATTTGTAATCTTTATTCTAACAATTAATTTAAAATTTTACCTACTTATCGTTCCATTGAGTTGATTCATACAAATTCAGGAGTAATCTTTGGAGTAGGTAATGTGCAAATAGTTCTCTTTAATTATTATAGAAAGCTGTTGAAAAAAACAGTCGAGTGTGCATAATGGACGTGGAAGAAAATATTACGTACCTTATAGATAAAGTAAAGAATTCTATCAGTTTTCATACAAAATTTGATAGATTTTATTTTGTTTAAGAACAAATTTATTTTGACTGTATAAGAAATTAAGCTACAAATTAATTTTAAATTCGACGAAAAAAAATACCATAATAATGTAATACAACATTTCAAAATCGTCTATCAAAATATATTTTATACTTATCAATTCCGATTTCAATTAGTATTGAATTCTATTGAAAAATAGTGCATAATGGGTTTTATTCGAATGAAATTAATACATTATTGTTTGTTACTGTGATTAATATTGATTATTTTACACATTTTAGTTTAGAACACGAAATTTATCAGTATCAAGCTTTTACTTGGTGTTCAACAGAATCCAATTAAAATAACTGATTGATCTAGTTTGTATTAATTTCCATTAAAGAATAATTCAAATAAGTCTAACCTTTAATAAATGCATGCCTTATTATGGTAAATAAATCTTGAAGGCTTAGCTTTGGAATATATGTTTTATTATAAAAATAAACGAAATTTGCATTATAACTCAAGGTTCAAAATTTATTGCAATCAACCTGAATTTTATAAGTTCTATTGGAAAGTATTTAATTCCAATTGTTGATTAAAATATTCAATCCTGTTAACAATTTCCAAATATAAAATTTAGTTGAAATCATAGATTATTAGTTTCTTATACTAATTTCGGTTTCAATATAAATGAGTCTAATAAAATTTCTGCTGTATTATAATTGACACGATTGACAAACCAATATAAGTTTTATTTACTAAACATATTGAATTGCATTTTATGTGATCTCAATTATTATTGGTACATACCTATACCTACAGCTCGATTCAAATATTTTATTTCACCAGAATTATGATGTGCTATCCTTTGTTTCCTTTTAATGCAGTTAATATTCTAGATGTATGCATCTTTTATTTATCATTGTATCATGCTTTGAATTAGAGATAGGTTACTTTTCGATAAGGACATAGCACGAATTGATTTTATTCTTATCGCAAAATCATAGTCAGGCATGGGAGACTTTTGTGAAATCCAAAAACTACTTTCTAGAACTCATTTCAAATCCAAATATCGACATCTTATCTAATGTACTCATGATTAGATGAATTATTTCAAGGGATACGTATTTGAATTACAATTGAGTTCAAGGCTCTTTTTGTGTCTTTTATAAAATGTTTTATTGAATAAAAGGTTGCAGAAACAATTAAATCATTTAAAATGATTCCCCAAGGATAAAGGTTTTGCAAAACAAAGAAATCATAAAAGCCTAAAAACGTACAAGCTTGTTTGTTTCCTTAAATATATTTCTTGTTTTTTTTTTACAAACAAATTGTTTTCCAATTAAGGGAAAACAATTTTTAAACTTTCGTTCATCTTTGTACAACTTTGGAGTCCATTTTATTTTCAAGTTAATATTGCAGTTTAAACAAACATGCATAAAATAAAGAACATATACATTAAACTAAAAAAAATAAAAGAAGACGAACAACATTCGAGCTATAGCCTAAAAACATAAACAATATATACACAAGTAGTTAGAGGATTGAAGTAGTAAGAGGTAGGTTAGGTACCTACTCAAAGTCAAGTCAGAGACGAACTTTGTTGGCAACGAAATTGTTGTTCCTCGAAATTTCGTTGAAAGTTTTCTAAAATTAAATTTATTTCACACAATAGCCAACGGTGCTATGCGAGTTTCATCCATCTACAAATCCTTCTCTATGCAATATAGGATTATATATGTGAATATTGTAAAACGAAACGATATAAACATATGCTATATAGGATACAAATTTAAATTTCCTCAGTATCCTTGTTTCCACTCAACTCAACTCAAAGTCGGACATGTGCGGTTACATATACTTCTGCTCACACTCCAACATCGATTCCTTTTGCATATATTTTTGTGAACATATAGAACAAAAAAAAAAGAGAACTAAACTAAACAGGACGGGCACAGGATATACACTTCAGATGAACAGAACATTCGTCTTATGCTAAATACCAAACATAAACCACTTGTGGGTCGCAATATCCTAGTGATGCAGAGTGCAGAGAATGAGATAGTGTTGGAGGGGTATTGGGGGCGGAATGTGTGTGAGTGGCAATCCTGCCTCGAGTCCTGAACTATATAAAACCACAAAAGTACTTCACCAAACAATTTCAACAATAAAAGTTAGAGTGACTTACTTTTGTCCCTATTTCTGTTTGAATAAATAGGAATAAGTGAATCTACTTCAATTACATGTCGACTGGATGTAAATACAATTATTTTCGGGAAAATTGTTGTCTATATGTGGATTCAAATGCAATGCTTTTTAGTACACACACATACACAAACCTTCTTTATTTGGGAAATTTTAATAATTAACATGATTTTAAATGTTGATGCCTGTGTTAGATGATAAAGACCACTATAAAATTCAAAATGGCAGAAGATAGACGAGTTCAGATTAATTAAGGCTTGTATCTTGAAACCCTATAGCTGACAAAATTGTATTTTATAATGGTTTTTATTTCTTAAATCATCGATATAATAATTCAAAAGAAGATTCTATGAAATATGAACAAAACTAAATCAAATATTTAAATTTTCGGATTTAAAAATTCCTTGTTCATTTCCATACAAAAATGTTGATTAAACAAACACACACAAATTCAAAGGCAATCCATCAGAATGAATAGAAAATTTTGGTGAAATTCCTTACAGCATACAGTACTGGTGAAATAATTATCGCCAATTCATTAAATTTTATGTGACGAAAAGAAGTGGTATAACATATCAACCTTGAGGTACTTGATTACATATATAAATAGCATTAAAAAAAATCTATATAATCTCGAAAATCCTGGCAAAGTAAGAATCAAATAAAAAATCTCAAAAAGACTAATAAAATAAGATTACATAATTCATGAATTGAAACATGTCCTTGTCCTGTCCAGCCGATTTTAAGTCCTTCATCAGTTCCGCCAACGAAACTTCGGTGATCTAGATTGTATGTGTCCAGTTTTCATACAATGGAATCTATTTTTGTTGTTCTGTTTTTTCTTTTATTTTGAAGAAAATAAGGGTTTTCGATATCATCGAGGTATTGGGGATGAAAATATTTTTGAACGGTATGCCTCACAAAGTGCGTTTTATCGAACTTGGGAGTATTAAACTCAGCTTAGGGAGATCACTTAACTCAGTATTAGACATCTTGGAATGGCAAATTTATCAATCAATGTCCCATTTTTCTAGTTAGTGGGCATTTTAAAGATCTGCCAAAATTCGAAATTTTCAATAATTAACTCACGTATCCAAGACTCGAACCAATATGGATTCCATTTTTTTTGCAGCACAACACTGTTTACAATAAAAGTGTAAACGTAAAACTTTGTCTGTTTTTAAATTTAATATTGTTTTCTTACACCCATACAGGAATTTGATTTGTTATTTTTGTTCAGTTTGCCAAAAAATCAGGACAAAGCAAAGAAACATCAACTATCAGAGCAAAAAATATAGAATAAAAAAAACTTTTCCAACCCAACAAGAAGTGTATAACGAAATTGCTTATATCCTGGTAACAAGTAGAGCAAATAAAATTTACAAAAACAATGTGTGTAACTTAACAACGACATATATCCTTTTTATACGTAGGTATATGTATCTCTACATAGTCTACATATTCATAGTAATATGCATGATGGGAAACTATGCAAAACATTGTTTTGGCGCAGCAGTAACCCAATACACAAAGTAAAGCAAAATTATGCACTTCTCGTATCTATGGATATGTGTGTGCCTTCTACAAAGGCATATCTATGCGCTACTATCAGGCTCTGATATTTAAGGCACTCTCACTATAAAATTCCATGTTGATGTACTGTGTACAATAAGTTTACATATACATATGTGATCTGGATGAAAAATTGGAGGCGGTTGGGAAGCGTAAATAATTTAGGGAAATTTTGTAGTGTGAAGCATGTTCTTAGCTGCCCCCGCTGGCAATTCAAAGTGGATGACGAAAATAAAGGACGATGGAGGATGAAATTATATACCGCCAAGACTGAAAACATTTTATAAATTGGGACAGAAAAAAAAAAATATATATGTGGAATCCTTTTAAGCACTCAACTTTGGTGGGTTTCATACATTTTTTTTTGTATTAATAAAACTTTAAAGGGATTAACTAGTTTCTCGTAAAAGAATAAAAGAAAGTAGGTTTGTTTTATAGTTTATGAATTTCAAGGACATTTTGTTGAAAACTATTGTTTGAAGATAAAATTAAATTCTGATGGTGTTGACACTAAGAGAAGTGTTTTGGACAACTTCATTTTCAGAACGCTTTAAAAAATACCATTTACTTTTAAAGATGCTTTTTTACAATCTGGATTTTACTTTCTCTTTACGCTTAACTTCCCAGTTTTAAGGGTAAAATTTATGTTGCAATTTTAGGAAATAGTCAATGTCTTACCAAGGGGTAGGAAAATTTATAAGCACAATAAAGTTGGAACACGAAATGTTCCCAAAGTGGAGAAATATCAATTTAATCAATAGAAAGGTTCCTAGGTAAATGGTCAACATCAAATAATATTAACCATGAAATTAGTGAAACAAAATCAATTCTTTTTTCATAATTGACTTTTAATTGTATGCCAAATTAAATGTGCAATTCCCTTAACATAATCAATTAATTTTCGAAGAGCCTAGCAAAGTAAAATCAGTTAAACATCAATGAAACGGAATGAGATAGTAATTAAATGTAAATAACAACACAATCACTTATCCATACAAATAAAAATTATAGAGAAATCCAATGCGTTTTTATTATCAACACAACAAAAAGCTTTTTTTTTAAGAAAAAGTTTAATTAATTTTTAATTAAAGGCTAATTAGATGCACTTCTTACAAAAAATCAAGTGCAGTCATAGGTTAATTAACAATGATTTTTAAGTATTTAAAGCATTAGTAATTCATAAAAACAGTAAATTACATAATAAGCTAATTAAAATATAAATTAAATTACTTCAACATTGACATACAAATAGAACACATAATTCTTTTAAACATCATCTTGATTTTTTCAATTTGCTTCTATAATAAGATGCTCATTGAATGCGAACTAAATGCTGAATTATCTTAAAAATATTTTGAAAATCTCGTTTTAAGAAATCAAAATTAAAAAAAGCCAATTTCCGCGCTCTGCTTACTTCATTAATAGTTTTATTTCTACTTTCTAAAAAAAATTTAGCATTTAATTCGTTTTCTATGAACACTTAATTCAAGAATCATAATTTGGCCAAAAACAAATTAAAAAAAAAATTCTCTGGGCATTTAATTGATATTTAATTCACGGACCAACTTTGTACTTTAAGTTTTTGTACTTGTTTTACTGATTTCTTTTGCATTTAGCAAAGCATTAGTTTTTTCTATCATTATATTTTTATGTTTGGCATTTAATTAGCAATTAATTAACATCTAATTAAGCAATCATAAAACCTTTGTTTTGCATAGATTGTAGGTACTTCAAGGACATCGAAATACCACTTGCTTTTCTTTTTTGAAAAATTGTTTCAAGCTTTTAATTTTTAAGGACATACGAAACTTTTTAGGAACAAAAGGTTTTCAAATATATTTTGGCTATCGATGTTCGATTAAGTTAGAAAAACCTTACACCAACACAATTTCTTTCTCTAAATTTTGCAATGAAAAACGATGACTTTCATTTCAGGGAAAAATTCTTTTTTTCGTTCTGTTCATATAAAATTTCAATATAATGAACATCCAGGTATTAGTTAATAACAAAACATAATTCGAGAACGACCTGTCCAAAAAAATAAAACTTCTTACCACTGCATAATATTTCAGCAACTTCAAAACTGTAATTTTTTTTTTCTTCTGAAACTACAGATTTGAGGAATATTATTTGAGCACTAAATTAAACCAAAAACACAAATCCCAAATTTCAATTTCAAAACGAAACATCCCGTTGTTTCAACCAAATCATGCTAATTTTCACTCTTGAATCTGTGCATTCTGTTAACATAAATAATAACATTCCAAAACTTCAACCTTATACAACTGAGATACACAAAGGACCAAGAAGGTATAATTTTGAAAAGCAAACCGATTACTTTTGAGAACGTTAGAACTCCTTACAAGACAATGCACCACCCTTTGTAGTAGGTAAACTAAAGCTGTGTTCAACACAGCCTCCAGACACAAACTAAGTTAATTTGAGATTAAGATTCCTTGTGTTCGAGAAAACCTGTGCATAAATTATTATAAAATGACAAGGGTAAAATTAAATTTGCATAATTAATGGGACAAATGAGCACACACAAATTGTCACCAGAAACAACGTTTAATCGCTTGTAAACTTACATGTATACATACATACGAATAAATATAGTTTTGAGTGAGTGTGTAATAAAACAAAGAGCTAGTTTGGATAATTAAGAAAATTTTCAAAACGCATTTTATGAAACTATTACAACAAACTGTATATAAAGACTTGCAACAAAGGACTCAGGTATCAGATACTTGAGTTTTATTGAACAAACAACAACTTTCAACTTTCAACACAAATAGAACGGCAGATACAGTATACAACAGTATTCCTCAGACGATGACAATTTCAAAGATATATTCCGGAATCAGAGGAATACTCCTGATTGCTGTCTGCCTGGCAGTGATTAAGTCTTCGTATAGTGAGCATAGGGTTTGTGGCCGTGGATTGAGGGACACGATGGATATGGTGTGTCCAAATGGTTTCCAGACTCACAAAACAAAAAGGACCTCTCGTAAGGATAAATATAATTTTAATATAGAAAATATATTTTATATTAAAAAACTTTACTTAGTGAGCCTTGATGAAGACTTAAGCAATGAAAATACCGAAGAAGGCTTCAATTTCGGATTGAGTTTAGATATGTTGCCATTTTTGACCAGCATGGAAAACAGCGGGATTGCCAAAATCCGGAGAAGGAGACATGGAATCGTTCATGAGTGTTGTGATAAACCTTGTAAACTTAGTGAAATGCAAGCCTATTGTAAACCTTAAGCTAAACACAAGACCTCCGAAAAATATGACAACTATGGATACCTGAGACACTTTCAAAAACACAGTGAATTTTCATAAAAAAATAATAGAGCAAATTTTAAAATATTTTTTTATTGAAATTCACAGAAAATTTCAAAAAAAAAAATATTTTCCACTCTGTTTATCTTTGATATCAAACAAATATATATTTCTTAAACTCTATTAATCTTAAAGTAGTTCATAAAATGTAAATCATCTAAATAAATTATTTTCGTGCAATTTTAAAATATCTACTTTGTTTTGAATCATTCATTATTTTAAAGACAAATTTAGAACGACGACAAGTAGAATGCACAAGTTTTAATAGAATTTTACATTTAAAAAAACTATTTACTACTAAGAAAACTACTACTTAATACTAACTACTACTAACTTAAATTTTCAAGAAATCAGACTCAAAATTGAACTTATGAGTTTTATCACGGAAAAACTAACGGTACAGTTAAATAAGTCCTTGAGTATTAAGTTCACCGAGGGAATTAGTTCGTAATTTCCTTTAAATGTTACATTTATTCCTATTTCCCCTTAACAGAAGTAAAACAAAAAGTTAATTATTTTCAGCATCTTGAAAAGCAGCTGCAGTTCATTTTGGAATTTAGCTTACAAGATTAGTTCAACTAGTGTTTTTGGGAGTAACTTCTCTCTTCATGCTCGTCAAAGTGTATTATGTATACCAAGTTGCCGTAAGAAAGTAGAGTATGTTTCCATTTCGCATGGGAACTAAGTCCACCATATTGTCTTTGAATATTTAGAAAATGTACCGGAGCACCATGTCACGGTTGGACGAACTTGGTCTAATGAGTGACAATTTCAGGGATTGAGATTGAAATTTTATTAATAACTTACAAATCACGAGTCAGAAATATTTTTTGGAAAAATTGAACTAAGCCATCTAATTTCTTGTACTCATTCAACCAGTTTTTTTTTCAACAAAAGTTTGCTTTGAAAAACTTTTCGCAAACATATTTCTAAATTTTGTTTGAGTATCCAATTTCTAGCACTCTATATTTTTAACAGGAAAATAAAATCTTTAAAAAATTGAGCAAACCGTTTTTGAAAAAACCGAACATTAAAAAACAAAAATTTAACTTTTTTTGAAAAGTTTTAATTTATAAAAAGGTTTCCACATACAAAATTTCGTCGGAATCCGTAAAATGCTTAACGAGAAAATCTTATTTGGAAAAGCCGGCACTATGGAAAATACCCTTTATAAGACTTTTCCTGAAAAATCTATTCCAACCAAAACATGAAATTTTAACAAAAACACCACTCAGAAAGTTTTATAAAAATCTTAGAAATGAGTTTTTCATTAAAAATCGTATGGTAGGTGCCGTTAATTTTGGAGCTAGAAATCTTTATTCAAAAAAAAAAACTTCTGTTGGGGCTCCCGGAAATTACGCCAGAGGAAATTGCACCAGAATTTTATTTTGGAAAAAACGACTGAATTTTTTTTTGACTCAAAAATTTAAAAAAGAGCAGAACTTTAGTTGGCTAAAAAGCCCGAAATGTCGGAAATTACGCCAGATAGATGTGGAAAAAGAACCAGAAAGCAAAATGGAAACTAAGCCAGAAAATTATAATATTCTAGCCTAATTTCAAAATAACGATTTGGAAAAAAGACCAGAAATGTTTTTTTTTTAAATTTTTAAACAAGACGAAGTGGGTGGGCATGGGCATCCACCCCGATTCCGTGATTGTTTCAGAGACATATCAAATTACCGCAAGGGGGGGCGACGCTATCGTAGGGGAATTGTGCCCAAGATGACATACTTTTTCTTAAAAGTAAGAAAGACAAAATGTCTACAAACCGTAGCGTTAAAATTGTCATGTAATCAAGTAATTTATGATCTTTTGATGAAAATAAAATTTGAATAAATTGCTTAAAATGAAAAGTAGTTATTAAAAATAAACAATTAAAAATAGTCCGAAGCTAGGCCTAAAATGACATAGTTGGGTATAAGATGATATACTTCATTAGAATAAGATGACTTAGGCATTATTTGGTTCTTTAGCTTCAATAAGTACATACTTCATATTTGGAACCTAGATTTTCGGCCTTTTAACTTTTTGATTTTCTTATATATTTATTTGGCTGGCATCTGAAGCAAAATTATTTCAACATTAAAAGAAATTGTTACCATTAGTTTAAGATGACATAGTATGCCTATGATGGACGGATAAGGTATATGTCATCTTACCCGATATGAGGTCGTATTATTACAAAAATAAAGGCATCAACACTATACAATTTAGGAGCACAATCACATATCTAAACAACATTGTCTTTACACATAAATACACATATAAAACACAAAGGACATAGAAAAACACTTAACTTTCAAATCACTTTTTAAACAAACAAGTACCTACCGACATATAAAAAAAATATTTTTTAAACTTTTTCCTTAGAAGCAGTTGCGATGACAGAACGTATCATACTGGCAGCTGTGAGTTTATTCTATGGATATGTTCGACAGAACTGTATCGACTTTGTAAATGCAGAAAATACGAGTATGTCATCTTGGGCCGAACTCCCCTATACATTCGCTTGTTGTTTTTTTTAATGTTTAAATTTTGAAGTGGTTTCAAATAAAAGCACTTAAAATGTTGAAAACTTTTTTAATTTACCGTTTAAACTGTTTCAGAGGCATATCAAATCCCCGCGGGGGGAATATCGTGTGCTGGCAACTCACGATCGCCGCCGCGGATCCCGCACCCACAGTGGTCCGACGCGCGTATTTAAACAATATGTAACACAACAACATTAAAAAAAAACAACAAGAAGAAAGTTAATCATAACTGTTATAACTACATAAATTCATATAAAAGTTTTCTCTCTCTTTTTTCAAACAAATTTTTTGGAAAAAATACCTGAAATCTGGGAAAAAAGGTCAGAAAATGTTGGCTTTTTTTTTCTATGAAAATTTGTTTGAAGAATTTTCTGGCGTTTTTTCCATAATTTTCAATGTTTGAACCCATAACTTGCATAATAGTATAAATCTCAATTAAAAATAACTATGGGGACCAAATCAATAGGTGCATGCCAGTTCAAATCTTTATGTGGAGATGAGGAACTTTTGCTGCTTGGGCTTTAGCCGTGTCCTGTTGACACCAAACATCTAGTATTTAGAATGTTCTTGGGTTCTGGAATGTATTCACCCACCAAAGAATACGATGGTGATAGACAATATAAAACAGTAAATGACTAGACAAAAAATACGTTTACAAACAGGCTACTCCATCTTGGTGAGTTAAACTACTTGCTAACGAAATTTTTCATACTTTTATTTAAACTTATGAGCATTGGGAGGGAAGCAATGGCTGCACGCCTCAATATCCGCGGACAAAATATCCGGGTCCAAATATCCTCGGACAAAATATCCGCGTCAAAATATCCGCGACGCATAATATTACGGTGTATAAACAATGACCTATGTAAGGGGGGACATGCTGTCCCTGCAACCCCCTGCTTGGGTACACTATAGGACTTGGGGTAGGTGCGAGGTTGGGTGTGTATGCCTATATTTTGAACGCGGATATTTTGTCTGCGGATATTTTTACCCGGATATTTTTTTGTCCGCGGATATTGAGGCGTGTCACCCGGAGCAATGGTCCTTTCAAATACATGCGTGCCATGTGGCAGCGATACCCTGAAAATATTTTTGTTAAATTTTGTATTTAAGGAATCTTATTTTTTGATTCAGCTTCAGATTTTTAAATGTGGTTGATCATAAAAAGATGATTGACAAAATGGTTCCATCTGATCTGGGAACTGATTTAAAAACTGCTTACATACATGTATTGACAAAAACTTTGTTAACTCCATTTACATAGATTTCAAGAAATGTGCATTGTAAATATAGGGTGTCACTATCATTTTGTCAATTATATTTTGGGTCATGATATTCGGATATATCTTCTTGTTTTGATATCATTTGTCGGGTATTAAAAAAAGGCTTACTTTGGTTTACCTAATGGCCATTGCGGTGGTATTATTTATGCTAGAACTAATTCTAAAACATTGCTTATACTTTTTTTTGAGGAAGCGTTCATAATTGCTTAAATAAATTTGGTATTTTATTTTAATCTAAAGGTATCCTATTTCTTGTCTCTTCCATTTCCCTTGCCCATGCTAACTTTTTGAATTTTTTTCTACAGAAAAAGCGTAAAAAAATAACGTTTTACTTTTTTTTTTTAATTAATACAACAATATTATATTAAAAATCAGTGAGAAATTTACAGAAAAAGAAAAAAAAATATTTATTGTAAAACGATAATTTCCTTAGAATATTCCCAAGAATCATGCTCTTAGATATTTTTGACGAATTATTGAACACCCTGTATAATGAAACGTTGCATAGCGAATCTATACTTGAACTAAAAAATAATTCTCAAAAACTATAATTTCACTGACAATCCTAAACAAAAACCTGACATCTTGATCTAAGTTTTTAAGATTTAATAGGTAAGGATATTGCTTTTTTTTCGTTAATCGAAAAATTTTGGTTTCTAAAAGTTTCATCGTTAATTAAATTTTTTTGTTGAATCAAAAGGTTTTTAGATGAGATCAACAGATGCAAATATTTAAAATTAAATAGGAAAAAGGATTCCCCTAGAATAATTTTTCATTAGACTAGACTTTGATTTTCAAAGTAAATGCGAGGAATTTTCAAATAGAAAGGGGAATTGATGCAAATCTTACGCAAAAGATACTATTTCCAACCAAAGAAGGCAATGAAATGGGTTAATTTAAATAATTCATGCGACAGATGAACACAACCTTGTAAACAGAAATACAAATTTTCCCTCATTGTCTTAGAAACGGATTTGCGTGAGTGTTGAATAAGGCAATGTTTGATAATGATATTGGCAGGATATACAAGTTGCAATTTAAAATACCGTTTTATCAAGCTGTATATAAGGACTCGCAAGATGTAAGATTGATCATAAACTAAAAGTCTACAGTCAGTAATAGGACAAACAGCATCCAAGCTCTAAGATTCAATTCATCGCTTTTAAACAATGACAATTTCAAGGATCTTTGCTGGAATCAGAGGAGTTCTCTTGATTGTTGTTTGCCTGGCAATTATGAGGCTTTCAGTTAGTCAGCAACGGGTTTGTGGTCGTGGATTACGGGACGCAATGTACATGGTGTGTCCCAATGGTTTTCAGACTCACAAAACTAAAAGGAACTTCCGTAAGACTAAATATGATTTAATTTTTTTTTTTTTTTTTTTTTCTGAAATGTACGATTTTGTTTGATTAGTTACCATCGATGAAGATTCAGACATGGAAAAAACCGAAGAAGACTCCAACTTTGGTTTGAGTCTAGACATGATGCCATTCTTAACTAGCATGGAAAACAGTGGCTTGGCCAAAATCCGAAGGAGAAGGCACGGAATTGTCCATGAGTGTTGTGATAAGCCTTGTACTTATAACGAAATGCGAGCTTATTGTAAAACTTAAAAAACTTTATGCAACGCCATTTTAATATTCGACTGATATTATGTGAATTGAGGATCAAGGACCTGCAAAAGGCTTAAACGCTTAAAATTTGTTAGTGTTATGCATGTATATAATAATATTTAGAAAGTGTGTGTCTTAAAATAATTTTTAAGATATTGTTTTTGTTTCAAATAAAATTCTTTATTTCAGTTTTCAGCATTCAAAGCATAAATATTTTTGTATATTTAATTTAAATAAGTTTAATAAGAATATTTAGTTTTCAAATAAATTATTATTCAAGAGCAAACTTTAAAAATCAGTTTTATTTTATTGATGGGTTAACAACAGTTTCCCTTTGATACGGTGGTTTTTTTCTTCATGTTTTAAAACACCATATTTTTAGGGACAAACTAACATTGAACCACCTTCAAATTAAGTAAGTTTTTAAGAACTTACTGTATCATAGTCGTGTGGTTCCGTTTTGTGGATTAAAATCCAAAAGAAGAGTAACGTAGTTTTAGTTTCAAAAAGATGCGATTAATTCCCAAAATACTTTTCAATTTTTAATTTCTAATTTTCTAGATATGCGATTGTAGCCAGAAGCTATATGGCAAAATCATTTCCTTATAGTAATTTTTAAATCAGTTCGTTTCCCTTCAACCATCCGGACTTCTAAAAAACAAAACCCTGAAGTAAAAATAATCTCAAAGTAAACAAATTTCACTTTCTCTCTTTCATTTATTTTTAATTTATGCGACCACTTAATCTTTGTAATTTCTTACTTATATTCTTCTCAAATAAAAAGTAAAAATGAAAAAATAAAAAAAAAACTCATGAAACACTCAACTGAATCAAAGAAAATATAAGATGTAAAAATAAATAAAAAACCAAATACAGAAATATTCCCTTTTAAAATAGATTTTCTTTTCTTTTTTTCCATTTCAGAATATAAATCATCAGAAAAGCAAGGGAAAATAAAAAAAAAATGTGTACACAAAGGCTCAAAAGCAGAACAAATTGTATACAAATTACATCAGTACAACTCGACGACGGTGTATCCCACTTCTCTGTATAAGTTCCTTCTTTGATTGATATGATCTACGTCCTTGTTGGCGTTGTCGTAGAGAAGCTACAATATACGCGAAACAAGTGTAAATCTGTTAACTTTCAAATTGGATAATAAGAAAAACTTTGGGTAACTTTTTGAAAATATAACAGCTTCAACACCATCTTTTTTGAAAATACGAAGAACAAAAAAAAAAAAAACACTTCCATAATTCCAATTTTATGTTTCAAGAAATTATGAAACTTCAAAGCGTAACGAAGAAACAATAAAAACAATAATAAAAAAAAAAAATACAACATCTTCACACGAAAAAAAAATTTCCAAAAATGTGCACAAAGTACATAATAAGGAGCAAAAAGTTTGTGAAAGAAAATCCCTTCGAAAGGCAAACATTTAAATTCCAATCATGAATGTCGGTGAATGATTTACTCAAGCGCAACAAACTACGCGGATTTTTTGTTTCCCTTTTTTAATTTTTTTTGTGTACTGCTCTCCTTTTTGTTGTATCGCGGAAAATAATCCTTTGTGTTAACGTCTGCTGGTTACTCTCTTCTTTGTATTAGCACACTGACCAGAAGGAAAAAGTTTTAACCAAAAAATTGTCACCCCATAACTTTGGCAAAGTAATTCACGAAAATTCGCTTAAAAAAAGGAAAATAACCTATAACGCCCAACGTCACCGCCGGAGGGCGCACTAAATAATATATTTTTAAATGAAAATAATAACTTCCACCAACAACAATAAAGTCAGTGCAATATTAATAAAACCCCAATAAATAAAATAATTTAACAATACAAACCACCCACTGGCATATAAAAAAAAATATTCCACATACGCCTAGGTGCCCCCCACACATCAGCCCCCGGGGACATTTTCTTAAATTGTGATTATGGTGGAATTTTTGTTGTAATTTTTTTTTTGAGGAAATGGAATCGAAAAAATACTCATATTCTGTTCCCATTATACTGAACACTTCCTCCCATGTGTGGCACAAAGTATAGTGTCAAAAAAGTCGATGGAAAAAGTATCTAACGCAATAATTGAGAGTGAAGAAAAAGCTACAACCAAAAACTGATCGAGGCATCGCATCAACGCACACATATTTGTAACAAGGAACAGGAGGGCGGAAATGAAATATATTTTCTAGAATAGACAAAATATAAAAAAAAAAATAAAACGTTTCAAATAACTTCAATAAAAGGTGAAAAAGTCAAAAGAGCTGGTCTCTTCCATAACAGAAAAAAAAAATATATAAAGTATCGAACTAAATCGGTCGTTTCAGGCGGAAATTCTAAATGCATGGCACGTAATCAAAGCGATAGAAGCAACGCATAAAAGGGTTTTTTTCCTCTCAAAAAAAAAAAAAAGAAAAAGTAATTCAGAATATTACACACACATAAAAAAAAAAGATGCGGAATTCTATCCGGGTAATGTCGACGTCGTCGTCGACGGCGAGAACGTCTTCGTCTTCATCTTTATCCTTGCGAACAGTGGGGAGCAATTGTATATCAAAATCGGTAAATCTTTTGTATACGGGATTTCTACTTATGCTCTTACTTATGGAAAATACTCACGCCAGAATTGGTAAGTACCAAGTAAATTGTATTTCTTTCCTCTTTTGTTTTTAGCTTGCTCTCCTAAGTGTGTTGTATCTTAAAGGTTAGAGATGAATTTTTACAACCCTATGAAGGTGATGATATCAAAGCCAATAAAATGAGATATTTTTAGTCCTTCAGGAGCAGTGAGAGAAAAGACCTTCCTTAGTAAAATAATACAATTTTCATGACGTTATATGGAATAAAAACCACAAGCACATAGGAAGTTTATAATGTACAGTGCTGTGGAATATTTTCGAACCATTTTTTTTTTTTTTTTTTTTTTTTAGTAACAGACTTCCAGTTAAATATTCAAAGTGTTTTAGATGTTGGCTAAGGTGGGATTTTTCAATTCAAAAATAATTTGGTATTTCTGTCCAGGATTTAGATCTATTGGGATAAGCTGAGAGGATATTGATACTGGATGAAGAAAAGCGACCAAGGTTATTGTAAAAAAAATTATACTTTTGTCTTTTTATTCAAGACAATCCCCGAATTCATTCCACAAAAATTTGAATTAAAAAAGTTGAAAAAAAAATTACCACATCACTGTACAAAAGTTTTTAATATATTTTTAACTTTATTTGGAAGTTTATTTTTGAGTGAGTTTCTAATACAAAACCACAAAGGCACGCATCACATCGCCAAAAGGGTGAAGTTAATTTAAAATATGTATGATGTTTGTATTGTTTTATATACACATATACAAACCCAAATAGGTACATACTAGTATATATTAAATATTTTCATCCTTCCTTCCTTTCAAAATGAATGAAAGAGTGCTGAGCCGATTAATTGGAATTTCATAATAATTAAATGGAAATGTGCCAGAGGGGTAATATTTAATAATATTGTTCGCATCTTATATATACTCTCTATATAGCTACCTATGTATTTGAAAGGATTTTTATATTTCAGTGGCTGCTCCTCACATTTCCTTTGAACAAAATTATTTTGCTCACGATTTTTCTGTTTAATTTTTTTTTTTTTTTTTGAAAAATAATTGATGAAAACTTTTTGCACCTAAGGTGTGTGAAGGATGTTGAATATGGAAGTTGGGGGAAAAGGTGAGGATTGTTATTAAGTTGGGGATTTTAATTTATATTATTAGAATTAAGAAAGAGGCTAGGTTCGTTTAGTATCAAAAACGTTTTTGAGGTAAAAATAAAAAAAAATTATCATTATTAGAAACGGAGTTAATTAAGTTCGGTTTTGAGTTTGCCAGATTCTCAGAGAGAATTATGAATGATTTCTGGTTAAGGTTAATGAGTAAAAATGGGTATTTTTTTTTTGTTTGTCCTACTTATGGTAACTAAAATAATTAAATAATAAGGAATCACAGAGGGGTATGAATGAAAAATTTAACGGAATTTTAGGCAAATCAGTTTGTAGAATTTGAATAAATCTTTTGATCTCTTTTCGAACCACTGAAGTTGCTTGAATTTTCATAGAATAAGTTCTTAGAAAATTCGGTTTAAGAAAAAGATCAATTAGCTTCCTCATAAGTATCCTTGAGGCTATATTCATTGCAAAGCAAAATGATATTGATTTATTTTGAAAATAATCTTTTTAAGCGAACAGAATAAGTAAGTTAAGAAGAAATTCAAAGCTAAAAATTTCTTATTCTGGATCTAGAAATTCGATATTCAAGTTCATGTGTTTTTTTTTTGAAAATGTCATAAGGATTTGAAATAAGGTTTCTTATAAATTCTATTTGATTTCTTCTTGTGTCAGTCTGATTTCCTTTTAAAAGGATCTAAACAAATAGGAATTGTTAAAATATTTTCGTGGAAAATCATATAAGCTGGTATCATTACAAAAATGTTTGCCTTTGCAAACTGATATACTACCTACTTTCTCTCTAAAAATAATATGTCTCTTTTCGTTGGAAAAATAGGATAAAATTCTCTGGAAATGTGTGTATCTTTAAAAGTTTCATTTTATTGTAGGTATCAAATATTATTTCAATTATTATTTCAAACTTTCCAAGAAGTTATGCGAAATATATCCAATTTTTGTGTAAAGGCCTATATTGAATGAATATAGTAGTAAACATAATAAAGATAATTTTCAATGATAGCTGATGTTTTCTAGCCTTGGTTTTATATCAAAGGATAGCTCTGTGTTACTAAAAATTTTTTTTTTAACAAAAACCTCCAAAGGCTTAGTTTTTAGTCCCCAAACCAAACCGAATATCGACAAGATCTCTTAACAAAAATCTTCCAGATGAAACTACAATCGCTCATTGCGATTTAATTGCTTGATTCACTACTTTTTTTTTAATGGCAAACTTGCACATTTTCTAAGTCCATGACCTTAAATTTTCAACATTTAAATAGGAATGGACATCATCGTGATTTTGTAAAAACAATTTTTGATCATATTTGCCAAAAAAAAAATCAATTTTTTAGTGCGTTAATAGTTAGGTTATGATGAGAAATGCCCAACTGAAATCTGGGCAAACATAAAAAATCAGTACAATGATTCCTAAACTGTACTTACAAAATAACTGCATCAACTTAAATAATAAAAAATATGAATTTTGTTAGAGATTTTGAGAAAAATTTATTTATTGGCTTGGCTTTGATAAGGCATCGCTTCCCGATTGATCAGCAAATTCTAGCATCACTTCTAAGGGTGGATGGAAGACCATACGATACCAGCTGCGTGCTGTTGACACATGTTATTTAGTCTTTTGTTCGTCTGTGCCTATCTTTCTTGTGTTAATTGTATTGATATCCTTTCCTTTTATAATGCTCATGATTGTGTTTAAAAAACACCGAATCACAGGGTGGCTAGTGCTAATTTTCAATTTTAATAAGCCTTTTGAGAACTTAGATCAAATAATTGAAATAATTGTGATACATTTTATATTTTTATATTATGCATAGAGTAAGGCGAAAAATATGGCCCACCCTTAACATTTTCTTATATAGAAAAAACAAACAAAAAAAAAGTTGAAAACAAAAAATTAAAGGAACTTCATTTCACACCTTAAAAAAGAACCGCTGGTAAAATGGTCCACTTAGTTTCAAATATAGACCAGGTGGTACAGGTGGTTTTTCACTATGGCACTATGACAATTTCATTTTTTTTTATTTTTAACACACTCAATTGACTTTGTACGTAACGAAAAAACTTATTTAATTTCCAAAAATTTCGATACAAAAATACATAAGTAAACTCACACAAAAATTATAACAAACACGAATAAAATCAACAAAATGCACTCACTCTCAACACTACTGGTCAACTACTGTCACCAAAACCAGTGTTGGATAGTTACGCGTAACTTTGAAATTTTAATTAGTTACACGTAACTAATGTAACTTATGTAACTAATGTAACTAATGTAACTAAATGTAACTAATTGTAAGTAAATGTAACTAACTATAACTAATAGAATTTTTCAAATACAAAAACTCACATTTTATGTTAAATTGAAATTAAGAAGTTCCGTCCACAAACCCGAACGAATGACGATCGAATGACTACACTGTTTTATGGCAAAGCTGGATGATTGATATTGCCGTCGGGCCAGCTGTGGCCACGGCAACCTGGCAAGGAATACATTTTTAAATTACTATATTTTTGCAAACAAAATTTAAAAATAATAAAACAAAATAGATCTCGTTTGATTTCCTTTGGACGAGCCAAATCTGAATTTACCATACAAAAATAAATCACAATAAACAAAGAAATGTCCAGGAATCTCAAGAAAGAAGGGAAAACTTTAAATGTAAGTAAAAATCTACTGTATGCTCCAAGAATAAATATTTTATTAGATTTCCTTTTCATCAGGAACATAGTAATTTCAATTATATTCCTTGCCAGGTTGCCGTTGCTCTTGCTAATAAAAGAATTTTGTCAATAGTCGATTGGGATTCAGGATGAAATGTGATTTTTTTATTTTTTAGTATTAAGTTAGAGTTAGTTTTATTTAGTTACAGTTAGTTACATATTAGTTACGCCAAATATTGGGCGTAACTAATTCATATTAGTTACGCGTAACTAAACGAGTAACTTACTTCATGTAACTTACTTGCCAACACTGACCAAAACACAATGATGCAATGCCGGTTTAAATGTATTTGATTTGAACGGCCATATTACCAACCTGTGCCATATTTGCGACACTACTCTATATTCATCATCGAAAAAATGTAGTTTCATAATAAGTTATTGGTATTATTTTGAAAAATGTACCTACCAGTTTGTCAAGAGTGGTTCTCTTCATCTACGTATTAACTACTTTATTTTATTTGCGGGAATCAGTGGATTAACTATCAAATCAGTCTTTAAACACAATTTAAACTTTGATTCTGAAATTAAGAACAAGGGTGAATCATTGCCTATTTTTGATACGAGGAGGAACAATTTAATTTGTACACTAGCAGGATCTAAGTTATTTTCAAATATATTTGACAAATTGCTTTTAACTTTTTATTGAGCAAATCTTCCTTCTTCAAGAGTTCCGTTGCATTATGATATCTCATCAAAATTTCTTCGAGAAATATATTTTGATATTTAAGTTTTGATTTACCTTCACATTAAAAAAATTGCTGTCATTTGTGCTTTTGTAAGTTAGCAAATTAAATTCGATACAATAAACAAAAATGTATAAAATCTAAACTAAAGTTTATAAAAAGTTTACAATAATATATATTTTTACTTGCGATTATAGGTACTATAAGGCAAGTTATGCATTCGTCGAAAAAAAAAGTTTTGAGATAACAATCAAACATGACATTACGATGATAGCGAAGACGAAAAAAGATGGTCTAAAAATTCTGTCCGTCTGTATGTCTGTCTGTCTGTCTGTCTGTCTGTCTGTCTGTCTGTCTGTCTGTCTGTCTGTCTGTATGTATAGACACCTACAGCCCAAACGGGTGGGCCGAATTGCTTCAAACTTGGTATATAGACTTTTTTAGGTATTGTACAGAGGGGAAATTGAAATTTTTTTTTTAGCTCAAAAAATAACGGTACCTGCCATACAACCGTTACGTTAAAGCTTATTTTTCTCATAAACGGCTCTAACGATTTCGATTTAAAAAATCAGTGTTGCTTTTTAGGTACGACCAATCATATGGCCGAAAAAAAAGTTTTAAAAAATGGCAAAGAACGGTACTTTCCATAGGACCGTTTTTTTTTGCTTTGGACTATCTCGAACACGACTCAACCGATTCTTTCGAAATTTCACACATATATAGTTGTAGGTAGCTCAATTTGTACTGCATACCAATATTTCAAAAAAAAATATTTTTTTTGTATTTTTAAAAGCATTTTTAAGAAAACAATTTTAAAAATATATATTTTGAAAACTGCCCATTAAATTTTTTTTTTAAATTTATAAATAAATGTATTTGCTGAATACCTAGGAACTGGCGTTTTTGAATTTTTTTTGAAATTTTTGTTCAAAAAGTTTTTCAAAAAAAACTTTTTTTCTCAAAAACGGCTCCACAGATTTTTAAAAAATTATTCTCATAAATTCAGATTTATCCAAGAAATAAAATGGCGTACTCGTTTTTCAGCTCAAATTAGTTTAAGTATTTATTTCAGAATTTTGAAAAATTTATTTTTATCAAAATCTCAAGCCCCTAGACCACTGTCACACATTAGAGCAAGTTCGTGCGACCCAGTCGTGCATTTTATTCTTATAACAATCAAGGAGATAAATAGCACTTGGTAAATATTTGTTACTTTATAACTCATGTATCTTTTCAAGTGAATTTATTCATAAGTCAAAGAGTCAAGCTTAAAACTTCCGTAACAAAAAAAAAAAAGGAAGAAAACAAAAAGTAACAAGTTCAGAAAGTACATAAAATTATTATAATCCAAATTTTCTCATTATTGAAAATACCCAAAACACATAAAGAAAGAAATCCTTCTTTCATTAATATTAAATCCTTCCTGTTTTATTATTCCATCAGGCATTTATGTTTTTGTTTCTTTTCTTCGTATAGTATAATATAATCCTCAAAGCAAATTCACACTCTTCTTTTACAGAAGCAACCTCAAAGATATCACACTTACGACTTACCAATACTCGTACACACATACACCATCTTCACCTCTCTCACATCTCATATATTTTATTACATCACATAAATCTCAATCAGTGCAAAACCTTAGTGTTTGCTAGTGTGGGCAATCTTTATTTGTTCATATGGCATAAAGGAAACGGTAGGAAATAAGGTGTAACATATACTCAGACCAGGCTCACCCGTACCCTGAATCCTGATACTTGAGCTAAAACTCGAATCGTCATCGTATCCCTATAAGAAAAGAATACAGATATAGAAGAGAGAGTTCGGGGATAACTACACAACACAAAGTGCACAAGTTTGTTTCTTTCAAGCAAATAACTGGCATAAATATAAACTCATTAAATTAAATAAGATTGATGAATACACTTTGAGACAAATGTGGGCTAAGTAGGCGGGGTACCCAGCGGGTTATACAAACATACACAAATACGTGGGTATAATGTGAATAGTTTGACTCTCACAGTATCTTTGTGTAATATACGTTACGTATTTTATATATAAAATCACCTCAATGTTAAAGGATATATATTTGTAATGTATGGTTTCTTGGGTTTGTGTATCCATTTTGTGAGGCTTCACGTTGTCGTTCATCATGCTCATTTATAAGGGATCCTTTTCGTCAAAGTGAATATGATATGAAAGCCGCAAAGAAACAGCCTGATGTGAAATTGAATCACAGCATGGGATTCTAAAAATAAAGTATCACTATAAATCAGTCTTACACAAATATTTGCGTGGTTGAAATGACGGTTAATTTAATTATATTTGACACAAGGTCTGAACAACGTTTCGTTTTCGACAAATTGTATAGGTACTCATTTTCCCTCTCAGTTCAATTATTTTATCGAACTTTAAAAACAGTAAACTTTTACATTTTTTTTTCTTCATGAATCAATCAAGTCGAAATTGCGAACCACCGAACTTTCTTCAAGTTAAAATGTTTAGGTGGAGCTGTCATCGAAGATCTGGGTCGAATTATCGGTGATGGCACTTCGAAATCCCATTGTTTTGTCAGAAAAAGACATATTTCCAAAAGTGAATCTTGTCCCAGTGATGTGCAAATCTGCTAACGGTTCAAAATGATTCATGAAAATGCAGGTCTCTTCCAATACTGCAGACATTCAATGCATAGACATAAACTGTGAAATTGTTTGTTCAGCTTAATTGTAGCAAACGGTGCGGTGGCAATCAACTCATTTTTGTTAATTTGACATAAATATTTGCAATTGTAAATATATAAAAGTTTAGAAAGTCCTACATCTTATTTTTTTGTATTTATTAATTTTAATTTTCATTATCAGACCAAAATAAACAATACTGGTCCCAGAAGCGAACCTTGAGGTACCCCATATGATCTAGTTTATTATTTTGAAATGTAGGTATCTATTGATGTTTTCGGATAGTTTTAAAACTTGTCAGATACGTACCTACTCGTTCTTATCTGTAAGCCAGTTTGTTTGTATAAATGTTTGAAAAAAGAACGCAAATAACATGACTTCTTGAAAGTCTTTTTTTACCGGGTGTTTATACCCTATTCCATAGAATGGGTATATTGTATTTGGTGTGGAGTTTGTAACATAGAGAAATAATACCGTTAGGTATAGAAAAGTATATATATTCTGACTCAGAATCAAAAGCCTAGTCGATTTAGCCATGTTCGTCCGTCCGTCCGTCCGTCCGTCCGTCCGTATGTATACTCTCTAGAGATCGCAATTTTTGAGCTAGAAAGCTGAAATTTGGTACATATAATCTTTGGGTCAAGAGTAAGGCTAAGTTCTTGAACCAGCAAAATCCGCCCACAAACACGCCCACAATAGCCATTTTTGTTGAACAACCTCAATTTGGTAAAATTAAATTATGTTTTTTGTACAGTTACGATAAAGCATAACGCTTAAATTTTGCACACGTAAGCTTTAGGTTAACCTTCTTCCAACTAAATAAAAAAATTTCAGTTTGGGCGTGGCTGACGCCCATTTTTCATACAAAACCATCATTATTGTTTTTATAAAATAACAATTGTTATATTAACGCGAAAAACATTAAATTTTGTGGGTATTACTTGCACATACACATCTTGTGTATAAAATCAAAAAAATTGATTTTGGGCGTGGCTGACACCCACTTTTCACTAGAATTTAGAAAAAAATTGTTTTTGTAGATAAACGGTATTTATAATGAATTTGTAAGCCAAAATTTTGCGTCTCTTAGTAGAAACTAAAAAGTTTGTGTATGAAAAGAAATTTTTGAATTTTGAGCGTGTCTTACGCCCACTTTTCATGAAAGAACGAAAAACGTAGTTTTAAAAATTTAAGGTACCTACTACCAATATTAAATTTAAAAGTTTTTCCTTCAGTTTGTTATTTGAAAAATATATATCTACATTTTCTTGTGTTAATTTTTTCAATACGCCCACTTTTAAAGGCGTGATTTTGATAAAATACCTTTGTTCAGGTAAGATCGCTTAAAAACTGCTCGATTCAGTTGTAGTTTTACACATATGCCTTAATACTGACTAATGATAAAAGCTTAGTTATTGCTTCAAATTTTTAAGACACGCCCACTTTTAAGGGGCGTTTTCGTCAAAAGTCGTATAATGCATTCATTTTTTAACGTTTTTTAACTATCGGTCGCAGTTTTGAAGTTAGAAGATGAACACTTAGATTTATATTTCTTGGTTACGTAGCGGAGTGTGGTTCAAGAATTGTTAAAAACACTCATAATCACTATTTCCATTCAAAATCTACTTTTTAAAATTTAAGTTTTGTCTTGTTTTGTTCAAATCGATCTGCAAGCTTAAAATTGAATGTCACTGAGCTCATACTAATTGCCTTGGCAACAAAAAGTCTCAACTTTGGGCGTGGCACACGCCTTTTTTTTATTGTGCCAGCAGTAATTCAAGATCACACCATACAAAATTAATGTTATTGAATTTTTTCCTGTCTGATAAAGAAGAACTTTGTTTCTGAAACTGGAACATCGGCTGGCTACGGGAGGCGAACGCACATGCACACACAAAAATATAGGGAATAGGCTATCCAACAGTTCGTTGCAAACGTACTGTAGCTCTCGCTTATGTTTTTTAGAGGTATAGAGGTTTAAGTTGGCACTATTTTAACTGACTGCCATTTTGTCAGCTGTCAAGTGATTTATTTTTGTTTGGTTTAACATTCCAAAATGAATAGACTGACGTCTGAACAACGCTTCCAAATTGTACAAATTTATTTTGAAATCATAATTCTTTTCAAAACACGTATCGCAACACCACGTCCATTAGCGATGAAGCTCACTTTTGGTTGAATTCATACGTCAATAAACAAAACTGCGGGCCGTATTTGGTGTGATGATAATCCTCAAGTGAATGTTAAGACACCGTTACATCTACAAAAACTGACTGATTTGTGTGCTTTATTGGTTGGTGGAATAATTGGTCCGTACTTCTTTAAAAACGATGCTGGCCAGAACGTTACAATCAATGGTGACCGCTAATAAGCCATGATTACTGACTTTTCTGTTCATCAAATAAACAACCAGGTGGAGTTGTGGTTTCAACAAGATGGCACAACATCTCACATAGCTCATGCCACAGTTGATTTGTTGAAGAAAACTTCGGTGAGCGCAATCCTCCAAGATCGTGCGATTTAACGCCGCTTGACTACTTTTTGCGGGTAAGTCGCTTGTCTACTCCAATAAGCCTGAAACGATTGACAACTTGGATGACAACATTCGCCGCATTGTTGCGGATATACGGCCAGAAAATTATCTTTCGAATAAATTAAATTTCATGTAATTTTAAAAAATTCATCTTTGTTTTATTCCATTTCAAAATCCTATACCTCTAAAAAAAAAAAAAATACACGTTATATCACGAAATGCGCAACTTCCAAGCTCAGATCCCCAAAGCCTTAATGTCAGGTTAAATCTTCCTCATTAGTTTCTTAATACTTTTCACGCTAATCTGTTGGCTATGTTAACTTTCTTCTCACTCATTTCATGTTCTATATTGCTCCTTCTCATTTCTCTTATTATATTCCCTAAATGAGTTTGGTATGCAGAAAATTCTGTCCCAAAGTTCCAACCATGATGCTGCCAACCATGCATCATCCGAAATCCAAGTGATGAACGACCGTATACGAGAGTGCGTGCCTATTTGGGAATATCTACGAAACATTTTGTGTTCCCAGATTACAGCTACAAAATTAATGTCATGTCTAATCGGCTTTTCGAATGTGAATTGAATGAGTTGCGGAAGGGGGAAGTGGTAGAGGGTAGCGGCGCGGGTGGTGATGTGCCTTGTGTCTCCAAAAAGCAAATGCGATAGTACTAGAGAGACATTTTGTCCTTTCTCACATGTTGTAGATTGTAGGCACTAGGCAGAATGTAGAGAGCATACAATAACGCACTAAACACAAACACAAACATCGCAACTGACGATGCTAGGACTATATAGGATAATTTAGATACCCTTCTAGTATGAATCTTTCCTCCCCTACCCCTGTGACCCTTCTGCCAAATGACAGTTTTAAGGGCAATGTATTATGTGAATTTATGATAAAACCTTACTTTAGCTTTTGCGTTTGCTTTTGCCATACCATTAGTATGTCTTTGTCTGCGTGTAAGAGAGTATATTCATACATATACATTTAGAGAAGATATCGTTTCAATAAGCGAATAAGGAAGCAGACATTTTGTGAATTTGTGGCGGAATATTTGAATATTTTATTGCTTCTGTTGGAATTCATAAACGATTCTCATTCAATTATTCCACACAAAAATTTATATCTAAATGTTGTATTGAATTGTGAGTTGCACACACACACTCAAAGGGGTGTTGGGTTGGAGGCATTTTTATACATGAAACTTGTGCTACCTTAGGCCCAAGAATATGAGGAACTGAATCCCAGGAGCTCAAGGTCCCCGTGCAAATATATATAAAGAATAATATAATCTATAAACCTTTTCGAGAAGACGTAAATTGAATTGTCATGGTTTTGCTGTTCGACAGACACACACACACACACACACACTACAAACACATAGGACTTAAAAAAAAGAAAACGCAACAAATAACCGTCTAATGGGATTGTTTTGTTGATAATAACGGATGTTAATATTATCGATTACCATTGTTTGATAATAAATTAGGGTAATTTTATTTGTTAGCTCGAGGAATTAAGGATGTTTTTGTCTTTTATATACCTTCTCTGTGTATAAGGGAGTTTTGTTTATTGGTATTGGGTTTTGAATAGGAATTTTATGCAAGGATGATTGTTTATTTTCTGGAATTTTTATAAGCCGGTGATAAAAGAATATGTTGATGACGTATTTATTTTGGACATTTTTTTTTAGCGGATTTGAAGTCAAAATCAATTAGAGATTCTAAGATCAAATGATATGTAGGAATGAGTTTGGCCAAAAGAAAGACCACAATTGATTTGACTTTTACATTCACTAATTAATTCGAGAAATATTAAAATGTATGCCATAACTTTCTTGAAGTTCATATTTTTCTATTTTCTAATGGCAACTTTTGAGTTTTTTTTCACTAATTTATCTACAGTGCCGTTCGAAAAATGTTGGTCAAACTTTTTTTTCGAATTTTGTCAAAGTTGTTGCAATAACTACATATATTTTAATGAGGTTTCGTTTTCTTATGCGGTTTCAATCGTTTCATGATACATTTAGAGTTATATAATTTTTTACACGCGGTCACGGGAGTAAAATGTTGTTAGACCGAAAAATGGATTTTTTGAGTACCTGGCTCATTTTTAGGGATCAAAGAAAAATGCTTTATTTGTGCAGTTTTTTGTTTTTTTATTGCTTCTCAGAAACATTTCCAATCTTATTAGTACTTTGTTGGACCTCCTCTTCCTTTTATTACAGCTGCACACCGGCGAGACATTGACTCAGATAGGTTTTTCCATGTGGTATGGTGTTCCAGGTCCGGATAAGTAAATTTTTTAGGTTTCCAATTGACACTGGACGCTTCTTCGCAACCTCGAGTTTCATTATTGACCAGATATTCTCAATTGGATTGAGATCTGGACTGTAGGGAGGCCAACTTAATACATCGACATTATTTTTTTCGAAGTACTTTTTAACCTAAAAAAAATAAATCAAATATAACTTTTAGTCAAAGAAGTTCTAGCTTATTTTAAAGCCTGATATTAATCTTTAATGTTAAAAAAAAAACAAGTTCATACTTACAATTTTGGCTGTATGGAAAAATGAATCTGCAAGTGTCACCAAAAAACTGCAGCGCAGAGGGCTCAAATTCATTTTTCAGAACCCGTAGGTAATCTTCTGCAAAGACTTTCGGTTCTACAAAGACCATTCTACCTTTTTCATCTACAGAGAAGCATCCCCAGACCATCACACCTTCAGTTTTAGGGGGCATCCGTAAGATGCATTAAGAGCTTAGTCTTTCCTTTGGTTCTCTTCGAGCGAATCCTCCCATCTCCAACATGCAGCTTAAACTTTGATTCGTCGTAGAAGATAACGCTGTTCCACATGTCTTGAGTCCAGTTAAGATGCTCCTGAGCCCAGGCCAATCGTTTTTCTCTGACTATTATTGGAAAATCCGGCTTCAGTGCTGGCTTGAGTGCTCTAAGTCCAGCTTTTACAAGCCTTTTCCTCACTGCACTTGATGAAATAACATTTCCTGTAGCTCGACAAAGATCGTTTTTAAGATCCACTGAAGTCTTGAACCGATGCCGCCGGCTTTGCAGCACCAAAAAACGATCTTCCACGGGGGTCGTCTTTTTTGGCCTCCCTGAGTCCTTTTTCCTGCTGGTAGTCGCGGTCGCACAATACCTATTTTTTCAAATTCCATGCCACAGTTTCTTGAGAAACATTTAATCTTTTGGAAATTTTGCGAGTTATCAAATTGAGACGTGACATACACAAAATATTGGCTTTGCACTCGTCCGAACTTATTTTTCCCATTTTTTTTTTTCACTAAATCACTTCGGTTCGCTTCGGACTGCTATCACGGGCTGAATGCACCTCTTCTTCATAATAACATCGACTTTTATGCACTTTTTGAATGACATTTTGCTAGCTAGTGCAAACAAAATCTCGTACCTCGCATAAATTCCAAGAACTGCGGAAAAGGGTAATAAAGGGTTTGACCAAAATGTTTCGAACGGCACTGTATATTTGCTGAAACATTAAAATATTTTTCAAAATTAATTGTAAAATCAAGTTTATAACAAAGTAATTAGGTGCTAATTGATTCTACCTTATATTAGTATATTCCTACTTCCTATATTTTTTTTAGCTTGGTAATGGTAAGTAGAGGTATTTTATGAATAGAAATACATTTTCCAGTATAAGTCAGTTTGACACCGACAAAGGCAATAGTTGGTGTACCTTCTGCATAAGTTCATAAGGCTTCAAATGATGCTTCAAAATAGAATTTGGTTAAAATAAAGAGCACTGATAGCAAAAATTTTAACAACCACAAGAATTGACAGACTTTAAAGTGTCAGCATTGTATTTATTCTAATCGAAAATTCCATGTGATATATTTAATATGATAACTCTTCTATAAATTTTCCAGTCACTGTCATAATAAACACTTAGTATCGGTAGAAAAATAAAAAGAAGTGGTGTGAACTGAAAGGACAGTTCTGACTGAGGTTATAGCAATTTCTTCCATCCAGCTTGACTCTTTTCTTTATAGTTATATTAAACTTTTGTTTGAGGTTCAAGCTTAGACGCTGGAAAGCCTGCCATTTCACGGCTTTCAAGTGTAATAAGAGGAGTCTCATTCCGCCGCATTATAAATTTGTAAAAAGAAAAATAGTTCGGTCCGACCACAACACATTAATTATTAACGATTTCACACCGATCGCATATACTGACCCATCCTCACCGTAGCACAATTTTTATTGCACAATCAATTATAATAATTACTATGCCCATACCAGTCAAGCCAGTTTGCCATCAGAATCATTAAACACAAACAACAATCAATGGCAAGCCACAATTTACTTGCGATTTGCATTGGATGGCATTTTCCATGCATAATTTTTGTTCATTTTATAATTACCACCGTCTTACATCTGAAATATGCATAAGATAGCCAATTTGACTCTGTGCAAATCGATTAAGGACAACCGTATTTGAACAACCCGAGATGGACACCCCCACTTGACTATTAATATAAGTACCATTAGTGACAATTTTTTTAAATGTATTATAAAATATCAATGTATACAGTTAGGCCCCTAATGTGCCAACAAATATTTTTAAGTATCATAAGTAAAATAGAATAAGAATCAATTGTAAATATCATATTGTTCAATAAATAATCGTTAAAAAGTGCAAATCGATTCCGATGCCACCAGTGACCGTGTACCCAATCTAGAGTACAGTGCCGAACTCCATTATTTTAACAAGCTTAGAACCCACAGTTGATGTGGGCTTGCAGTTTCAATTAGTGTCCGCTGCTATCTCAGTCGAGATTTTTAGTTTAGTGTCCGCTGCTATCTCAGTCGAGTTTTAGTTTAGTGTCCGCTGCTATCTCAGTCGAGAGTTTTAGTAGGCCCTGCTATCTCAGGGTCAAAGTTAATTAAGATTACATATTGAAGTATTAAAAATTGTAATAATACTTAACCAGAATTTGTAAATTATTGTATTGGAATTGCATACGTACCTATATGAAGAATTGGATAAGGAATAATATTAAGAATTCGTGAATAAAAACAACCTTTATGGACTAAAATTTTTTGCTTCTTTAGTAAACCCTGGACCCGACCAGCTGAGTTTTTTTCAATCTTCATAGATTTTTCATCTCATGATTCATCGTCCGTAGAATTATAAGTAAACCGATAAGCATAACTATAATTCTATAATACGAACCTCCATAATTACTTAAAATAGGGTTCTTATCATAATGCTCAAAAAAGTATTGATCTGACAAATTGATGAAATATAACAACCCGGAATTGTAGATCTGGTTGAATGTTCTTAAAATGATAGATACAATTTGTTTTTCGTTCAATCCCAAAAAAAAAATTGAAATTTGTGTTTGAAGTTCGGAACCCGGATATTTAAAAAAGATTTTCATCTCAAAACAAGCTTTCAACATTTAACTTGATAAGAGAAGCTTTAAATGATAGTGGAATTAATCATTCACAATTTTGAATAATCCCAAAGCGTGCAACTACCTAAGACCTTACTGATTCAATAAATTTTGAGGACCCTTCAAGAGTAATAAAATGTTCTATAGTTTTCAACAGAGATTTCATTTAAGCCTAATTTGTAATCAAGTAAGTGCCTCTCAACCCAAATGAAACCAAAAAAGTCCATGAACTCCCTGATGATTAGATACAAACATTTCATGTCTGAAAACCTATATCTACGTTAATACGTTATGTCATCATCATCACAACCCACTAATGACTAAATCAATTAAACCCAGAGAACAACCCAAAAAATAAAATAAAATCCTTCCCATGTCATTATACGTCACAATCACAATCTCGCACATACATTTTTGCCTTTGAAACAATCGCATTTTATTGTTCCCCCAAAAACTTTTGCCCCTCAACAACAAAATCGTCCGATGAAAATATAAGGAGTCCTTGACTTGAAATCATGTTCATATAACACAATTGCAAAGCGCCGCCGTTCCAACTATAACAACCACAGCATTAGCTGGCAATAAAACAACAAATTAATATTCTTCCTGTCAACACGAGAGACACCATCAAATTTCTTGCCACTGCCATATCGACTCCTCATACTCGTACTCTGCATGTGGCTTCACCAACAATTTCTCTGGCACATAGCACAAGGAAAAGGAAAAGGACTACTACAATATTACACATCAAACTAAAACAACACCAACAAACTAAACTCATGCCACTACTACTACTTACATTATATTATGTAAGCCTTATCATCGCTAGTAAAATGTTTATGATTTCCTCATGCGAAGTGCCATTACGCACGCCCATATTATACAACATCACAACAACCGTTTCCTTCAAACACACACATCCACCATCCACGCGATTGCTCGTACACATCAATCCTCTGTCAGTGTGGCTTTTATAACATCGGTAAACTAAGCTTCAGATCCTTGGAGAGTTCTTCTATGAACTAACAGTATACTCTACTCGTAGGTAGGTACCTATAGTGTGCCATCAGCCGAATTCGTGTTACACTTTCATAAAGGAAAAGCAAAACTTAAGCAACTCAGCAACTACGACACCCTTATTCCCCCCCGAAGAGCCCGAAAAGGAAGAAGGAGTCTCTGGAGCCCCCAAATGGTTTCCTCTAAGTTCCCCATCAAGATGACACATACCCAACCGACACCACATTACACCGTATGCGAGTGTAATAAGGGAAAATATGTTACAGTCAAGGCAAAAGGCGGGTTCGGTCGGTCGGTCGCGTCGGTCGCGTCGGTCGGTTGGTGCATGCAATCAGAAAACCGGAATTATGCAACAGAAGTCTGCAACTTAGTTGAAAAGTCTCGTTTGATATTTCCTTGCACAAGGATACACTGCGCTGTATGTGCGTGGTATTCCAGGAATTTCTGCTTCTGCTCAAGCAAAAAGCTGTGTCTGTCTTTCAAACGTTACGTCAGTTGTCGTTGTTGTTGTTTCTGTATAGTGAGTGAAAAATATATTTAAGGCATAAAGTGTCATCTTGTCGACACAAAAATGTGTGTCAAAGCGATACTTTTTAAGAATTCTCATCAAGTCACTCCTTGAATTTTACCTAACAACATACATACACCATATCCTTAAAAATGAAATAGAAGAGAAAGAGACACAAGATATGATAGAAAAATGTTGCCTTTTTTGCTTGTTTCAGTTTCTTTAAATTAAGGCAAACAGAAACACTAAGAAACGCAACTCTGTTGAAATGTAGAGAAGCAAACGGAAAATAAGCACTTGAACCTATAGAACACTAGGTTGACAAAGAAGAACAAAAAAAAAAAAAAAAAGGAACAAGATTCTTTTATTAAAGAAGGAACTTCTCCCTGCTTCCTGCTTCTTATCCACAATGTCTTGAATTCCTTCAGTGGCAAAACTTCTCGTCGTTCCATTCATACTGATTGGATTGCATCATTGGGGTGAATGATATGAGAAAATGGAAACAGTGACGAAGGAAGCTCTCTTTCTGTGATGAGATTACGAAATGTCACACAAGGAAAATCCTACAAAATGTGCATCACACAATCTGGTGACATGCCCTCAAAAACAACCATTCCGAATATAGTTGAAAATTTATATTGGGCGCAGAAGAAGAAGAAGAAGTTAAAGGAGCACAATGTGTTGGAGAAGTAACATTCACTGCGGAACACAAATTGAAATGTGCCAAAAGGTTTATCCTACTTAAGGAAGTATTAAATTCTAGAGACGAAATTAAGTTTAATGATATTAAAGAAATACAAAAATGGCTGCTTTTTAAGATTGATATAAAAATATTTGACGACCGGGGGGTTTTAATCATGCAGTCATGTAAAAACTGATTCCTAAATTTGAATCAACAGACAAGGAAGATTTTTAATGAAAAATATTTTTTATTGAAGCATAATAAAATAACTCAGCTGGATTAAGTAGTCCACATTCGTGTTGTGTGACCAAAATAGAAAACTCTCTATTTCATATGATGTCGACGAGTTAGTTGTACAAGTGGATATAGTGCTTTGTTGCTTACCTAGAGTTGTGGGTTCGAGTTCCAGTCTGGAGAGCAATTTATTGTCCTCTATCCCCCCAGTCTCAAATGGATGCCACCCGTAGGATTTTTGAAGATAAATCCCTAACATTTAATTACATCTGTATACTACGCAAATGTTGAAAAAGAGTTCTTATGTCTAGACCCTGAAATGTTTTTCATGCTTTGAAAGGCTTTAAGATCCCGACATGATGAAAAGATGGAACACCTAGGTACTTCCTTTTTTTCGAGTTATACCTAATATATTCAAAAATTGGTCAATTCAGGAAAAGGTTTTCAGTAAAGCTAGCATTGCACAGTAATCTAAATCTGTCATTGCAATGACATTCTGACGTCACAAGAAAATAAGTCATTGTAACGTCATTGCACTGTCATTTTTCACAGTGGCATTGCTAGCTACAGTGACGATCAGACGAATGTCGCAAGTCTGTCCTTGTCATTGTTATTTTTGAAATTCGGTGTCATTGCCATGACATGCAAAAGAATGAAGATTGACCACTTTCAAAACATTGAAAGTTGATGGTGACCTGAAACCGCGATGACAGAAGTCATTTTTCGCAATGATGATCACACGACATTCATAAATTGAGTCATGGTGTCTAAAAATATTTTCGTGAAAAAAGTTCCTCGATCAAAATAATTTAAATTAAAAACAATAAATAATATATTATTCCAATTACAGCAAATGAAAGAAAAATGTCAAGAAAAAATACACTGGAGATGGCGATTCGAGCAACGTATAGCAGTGTTCAGTTAACAACCAAAGTCAAGTTCCATGTGAATTTAGACCATATAGAGCTGCTTTGTACTATGATGTTGAATTAGGAGAGTTTAAAGCTCCTGCTCAACGAAAAATATTGAACCCGCACGGGGAGATAAGGCTTTTAAATTAAACTTTGTAAAAAATTATCAATGCAAAACTCTGTGGCCACAACCAAAAACCGCTTAAGTCCAAAACTATGATTGTTGGGTATGGGTCTTTGAAACAAATTTTAGAATCTGGAAAAAACTGATGCATTTAAGAAACAAATCTTTTTCAAATTCCAGTAAAAGACTTCAACCACAATTGCGTACACAATTTTCTGTAATCCTTATATCCTTATTCCGAAATTTATTGCAAAAAACTTTTTTAAAGTTGTTTTTCCAAATCGTGTTTTATCCTTTATTGCTTACCTATGTCAGTTAAGCTGTTATTGCAAACTTTATCATTTTTCAAACTTTTTCTTAAATGAGATAAGCTGTTTTTGATAATCTATTTTTTCACTTCAATCAATTTAAGTGATTTTTTTTATTAACAAAATAAAGGTAGGTTTTTTTTAAAATTAATAGTATCTACAAAATTAAAAAGGAAAACGAAACTTAATAAAATATATGTAATTCATATTATAGCATAAGATTATTAAACAAAACAAAAAATTTAAATTTCATCATTTTCATCCTGATCCAATAAGTCAGGATGAATATCACATGCATTTTCTGTTTCTAAATTGTTATAAAACTCGTGAAATGCAGGTTCGATGAACGGAAACAAGCTTCTAAGATCATTTTTTTTCTTTGAATTTATCAAATTTTTCGGTGGTGCGTTGGGGATATCACTCAATTTAATTGAGTTGACCCCCCGTTTTGTAACATTAAGAGTAGAAAATGGTTGATTTTTGTCAAGAGTGGTTTTGTACTGAATCTTGCCAAACATGTTTTTATTATATCTTAACCACCGTACTTTATTCCAAACAAATTGGTTAGATTCTTCATCTCGGGTCCTCCAGAGGAATTTAGACTTAGCAACAGAACTGAAATCGAAGAAGTCTTCACTCTGCATTTCTATGACATTAAATGTTTGTTTTGAACCTACGGTTCGTACAAAATTATACCAGTCATGGGGATGGTGAATTCGGACTTGTGTTCGTTTTTTTTTCCTTTCAATAAGAGCGTGATCAACGTCACACTCCATGTGAGTGTGACCAGGCTCGAGGAATTTATGATCAATAGTTTCAATCATGGTGTTGTTTAGCAATAAAGTTAAAAACATAGTGCTTACATATGAGTTCTTATTTTGTCCACTGCAAGAGTCACTGTAAAAAACCAAATGGCTTATTGGATTGTGGGCGATAATATTTTGTATATGCTTCATTAAACATGATGCGATTTTATTGCCTCCTCGCTTAGCCATACCCTCGTGCCACATAAAGCAATATGGGGTATTTGTGGCAAAGTTATGTACGGTAAGATTGTATGTCCATAGTTGCCGTTTATAGAAGCTAACGGAATTTCGGAGAAAGGGTGTCGGTAAGCACTGCTGAAGGTCAAATGCGAAAGCCATAAGTTCAGAATTTTCTTTCGCCAACGTTTTATCTTCCCTTTTAGAATCGTATGCTAATTCCGTCATGTAATGATGATGGTCCAATTCACCTTGAAGGGTTGCAAGCTCTGCAGCATCTTCACGTTTCGCAATCTCTAGTTTTGCTCTCAATGTGTCACATTTATTACAAGTGTCAATGCTGGGCTTTTTGAATTTGATGTTCATTCCTATAGAAATGAAAGGTACAAAATAATTCATTCATTAAAGCCTAAACTGTGATATCTGATATCTAAATATGATTAAGTTTTCAATAAGCAGACGTACCTTTAAAAATACTTGAAAATTTGCTCATGCTCACGGAGATCGTTGGGCGTTTTTCGCCGAATAGCTTGTACATAGTAGCCAATGTCAAATCCGCATGAAAATACTTACAAGACGTGTCACGCCTAGAATAATGACTTTCGTATGCAGGGAAGCTATTTATATGTGTTTTGATGAGTTGAACCACTTCTTCAGATATCTTGTTACTTCCTCCACCGGAACCACGATTATCTTTAAAAGGTATGTTTGGTTGCTCCAATTTTTTTTTTTGCAACTGATTTCAAAAAGCTTTCAGTTTCATTGAAGCATTGCTTGAAACATTTTTGGCAAACACGAGCTTTCTCTGCATTTATGTTTATAAAATATTTAATGTGATGCTGTCGGTTTCGGGGACGAACTTCACTTTTCTTTAACGTCTGTGACTTTTTGTCTTCAATTTCTATCAAACCTCCAATGAAAAGAACTCTTTGAATAAACGTTCCCAACGACCAATAAGATTTGAAAATTTCTTTTTGATTTTCAAAATTTATTTTTTCTTTGCAATTTTGTCGACAGCTACCAAGAGGCGAACACTTTCTTGCAGCAACAACTCCAGATTTGCTAGGGTATGATTCTCCTCTGTTTCGTTTTTTTGCAATTGCCTTGCTTGATTCAGGTTTTTGTTGGTTTTCAAATGAAGTTGGTAATGGCAAGGAGACCAGATTTGCTTCAAGTTGCTTACCCATGTTAAAAAGTTCCTTATCCGAACAGTCTTCGGATATGTCCATGTCCGAAAGCTCAAAATTCGGGTCGCGAACAGAGTCATCCGAACTAAAAACATCGTCTTCCAGTTCTGCGGTTCTATCGGCACCAAACTCTTGAAAGAGTAAATCCAAATTTTCATATTCAAACCCATTTGCTGATGATTTTGTTTCATTTAAAACGGGTTCCAAAAATAATTGCGAGTTAGATTCTGAACAGACATAGAAGAGAAATCAAAAACTTTAAAAGTTTGAATAGAAAAACTTTATAGATAAACAACCTAAATCACTTTTTTTACAATTCAAATTATTGTTTTTTGGTAGCGGTAGCAGCTCACTTCTTTTCTCATTCTGTTTGGCAAACACACCTTTCCTTGCCAGTGTAAGAATTTGTAATGCTCGAGAACTCATAGTCTTTTTTAACTTGTTATTTAAATGCACAGGCTTATACGTTTCAACACTCTTATTCAAAAAAAACTTAAAGCACTTCACTATTCACTTCCCGGTACGATTGGCTTAGTTCAACTGATGTCTCACAATTGATTTCGAAATAACAAATTAACTCAACGTAAGAAATGGATTCCTGCGATTGACCGTTAATATAAAACGCTAAGCCTACATAGCTCTTTGTGCCGACCCACCTGAAATTTGCAATAACCGCTTATGTTTGTTTGAATTCTAGGAACGAAATTTAAAAATTTTCAATAAACGCTTAATTCGAATAAGTTGTTTTTCGAGAATATGTCCGATTAATTTTTGAACATTTTTCTTATTTACAATAATCGCTTATGTCTTTTTAAGCGGTTTTCATTTATGTATGCGTGTTGGATTTCAGAAGAACCTTTGAATTTTTATAAATGGCTTAGATCAACTTTAGTCGTTTTTGGTAATGAAATTATCAGATTTTAAAATTCTTTGGTGAGATAAGCGATTATTGCAAATGCTGTGTGTAATGATAAACACTTAAGCGACTTTTTCTTTACCACGTATTTCAACGAAAATTGAAGTAAGACAGCTAGGATTTTTTTCAAATATGTAACAACATAAGAAGATAACGATGCAAGAAAAATCTCAGTTTGCGATTATGTCGACTTAAGCGGTTATTGATTGGGGCCACAGAACTGTAAACCCTGCCGCATTGACAGTAAAATAATTTTCAATGAATATTGAACTTTTTTTTAGTTTCTTCAGCCAAGCTTGACTGCCATTAAAATGACAAATTAATCAAAAAATATGTCATTGTGTCTTATCAACAATGACGGTGATTACACGGTCATCGATAATTGTCATTTCAATTACGTAAACATTTCTGTCATTGTATTTGTCATTCTGGTTGTCATCGGTGCAATGACAGCATTTTACGATGGCGGTCACATGACGTATGACGACGTAAGGACAGAGAATTACGTCATAATGACGTCAGAATGTCATTGCAATGACAAATTTTGATAAACGTGTAATACTAGCTTAACGCACATGTTGAGAAACATGGAAAGATGTTCAGTTTCCAAAGCAACTGACAGAGACGCAGGTATACTTACAAAAGTGAGATTTGATGCCTGCCACTTCCGGGATAACAAAAGGTTAACCATTGGCAGACCCATGGCATATAAAGTAAAGATCCGATTAGTTCGCTACATTAAGTCTTGAATATTATTTCTGAAAAACTGAAGGTTCGTCTAAGATTAATATTTTTCTTAGCAGCCATTTTAAAAGGAAAATTCTGAAAAACAAAATGGTTCCGCTTTATCAGCAACATTTTTAAGTTTTGTATAGTTTCTGTGGTTCCTTTTGTTACCTAAGCATGGTAATAAGTATTAGTCCTGATCCTGATTGATTTTAAATCAAAAATTTCTATCGCATGGAGAAAATATAGAAAAATCGAATTTTTATTTCTCTGACCTTACAGCTGAACAAGAACATACTGTTTGTTGAAGAAAAAAAAAACACAATAAAACGATTGAAATTCTCGAAGAAAGAAAGTAGAAAAAAAATCCAACAAGTGTGTGTGTATTCTTTTTTTTATTTTATTTTTATTTTAAGATCCTTCTTTATTTGTCACTCTCGTCCAACATTTAATGTTTAACGAGCTCTTAAGTGAATTGCAGCTGCCGACATTGATAGATGGATTAGACTGAAAATAAAAAAAAAACGAACAGTAAAGGAGCAGTTTGAACATTTTTTGAATTTACTGCACTTAAAACTGCACTTTGCAATCCCAATACTTTTCCGAAAGCATAATTGAATTCATGAATTTCATGAAAAAATAAACAGGATATTTTTTTTATTTTCATCTCACAAAATCATAAATTATTTCAAAATGCAAATCAATTTATTGAAGTAAGTCCGATTAAAAGATTAAACATTTGGATTTATTGTGGTGTGGTCGGTCGATCAATAAAAAAACATCTAAAACAACAAAAAATCAAACATATTGCCGCAGTGTAATCAGCTACTGGCCAAAATTTAACATTGGATAATTTTTTTTTGCTTTTGCTGCCTAATAAAGTGGCTTGTCATAGAACTAGTGGACGAGGAATAATATCGAATCCAGGACGTAATTTTATAATACGCACAGAATAGTAATATTTTAACAGATGAGTTCTCCCCGAACACCAAAATTTTGACATTTCATAATATTTATGAGGTTTTTATCGTGATTAAAATACCGCATTGCATAATTGTAACATAAGTCCTTCCTGTGTATGTATAGTTGTAGGTCCTTGTTGATACTGGATTGTGAAAACCAAACCAACACGTTGTGGTGAGCTACAATAATAATTATAACCCACGTCCGTACAGTAATCAACTTTTTTTTTTTTAATTTGTCGTTTCCTTTTGTATTTGCATTGCAGAGTGTAAAATTACAACAAAATTCTATTCATTCGGCAAACAATGCAAATCAATTGCGTAGCCGTATAGACGAACACTTTTGGCATATCATATTCTAATTTTATGATCAAACATAAAAATATGCGTATGATATTTTGTTCTTTTCAAAATAATAATAAAATAAATTCTAACCTATATTTTCGCTACTCTTTAAAATATTTAGTTTATTAGATTTATTTTATTGATTTAAGGATCCAGAGTGTGGTATTTATGGTAGGTATGTATTAACAGTGGATTTGTCAGAAAAGTAAATAGTATCAGGATATGTGCGGTCAACCGATGGATTATATGGAAATAAAAATATTTCTGAAATACATAGAAAACTACTGTGTGCATATGTTTTTGAATAGTTGTTGAAGGTGTAAGGAAGGGCGATATGAAGATAGGTGTTGGAGTATGTCACTGATACAATAGAAATTGAAATTTGAATCCGACAGTGGGTTCTGCAATTCATTCGAACATAGTGCCCTCAAAAGTGATTTCATTAAAATCAGTTTTACCATTTTCAAAAATGCCTGATCATTTCATACAGGAATACGGGATTAAAAAGGAGCTAAATTAGGCTAAAAAAGGGATGAATCTGCAAACCATTTAATGTAACTTTCTAACAACTACCGATGTTTGATCGATATAGCTATTCATTGCCCGTTAAGTTTTTGTTAAAATAAGCCCGCACTCAAAAATTTTTAAACCCGTTATCATTTTTAACACAGGACGAGCGTTTAAGAAAGTTGCTGAGAAAATTAAAAGAAAACCCGATGCACATTGATTTTGAATGTCTGAATATATTGTGATAGGAGGGAAGAATAGAGCCGTGTACAGCATTATACATTCGTGTTGTTTGCCTGAAGAAAGAGTTTCTATACTTGGCAGAACATAAGACATTTATGTTAAATTGATGTGAGCTCCTAGTGGAGCGAGTAGATATTACGGGAAAATGGAAAAATGGAAACTGGCTGTTTTTGGCACTGTTTACAAAAGGAACGACAAAATAAAGTGATGCAATGAACATTACGACGATTAAAAAAAAACTCATTTGCTTATTGCATTTGCTGGCCAAGTCCACTATTTAAAATAAATTTATTTGTGAAATCATTGATTGTTTAAACAATTGTTCGAATTCTTAAGTCCTTTGGCTAACATTTAATAAATGGCATCTCATCGTATAGTATTGTGTTTCGCAGAAAGTATTCGAACCAATTTGATGTTAATTCCGGCGTCCCTCAAGGCAGCCATTTAGGTCCAATTTTATTTGTTTTATTTTTAACTGACTTGGTTTCGATTGAGTTGGTTTTCCTCTAAACGGGCAACATGGACTTGCATTTAATATCAAATAATTAAGATCAAAAGACAACTGAATAAACTATGTGATGGATTGTTTATCACAACTTAGTATTAAAGAAGTATTGAAAATTCTAACAACAAAAATATTCAAAAGTTTAATCGACAAAAAGTATTTCTACTGTCTAAATGCCATTTGTAAAATATTTGCTCAACCTCGGATACAAATTTATAAACAATTTACCACGGTTTGTGTTTGCAAAATAAAATCTAAGACGGGGTTCAGTGAGTGGTTTTGAGAGTTAACCCACCAATTTCCACGGATTAAATAAAGTTGATCCACGGATAAAAAATTTAAAAACGCGGTTCAGTGCTGAACCACTATTGTATACTGTACAACTGGTGCTAAGGTATTTGAGCTTTTTCAAAATTAAAGTTGTTTGAATCACAACACGTCGCCGTCGTATCTGAAAAGTTTTTCACAAATTTTGATTTTGAAACTTGAAATATATATAAAAAAAGACACACAAACTTCTAACAAATTTTCTATTTAATCTGTCCGAAATGTTGAAATGAATTTATTTAATTTTACAACGCAATTTAAAACGAAATTGAATTCTCTAGCTATCCAGTAAAAGAGATTGCCAGAAGGATCCATTCCAAAAGTAACCTACTTAAATTCCAAACAATCATACATATTAAATATCCACAAGCGTTCTTACGTCAACAGTTAAAAATGGGTTTCCAGTCCAGATAAATACAATCTATCCTTACAAACTTTGCATGGAGCTTGTAACTGTATCAAGCATACCAGCAAACAATCCACAGGTAAAAAAAAAAAAGTTTGTGTAATATTCCTTCAACATTTCATATCCTGCTTTATTATGTTATCTAGTGAGTATATTTGCTTTAAGGGAGATATACTATAGCTACCTACATCCTTCGAGTTTTATTTACACTTTTGTGGTATTAATTGCATTCTTCATCTTCTCTCGCAGAATCATAGGATGTTTTGATTCATTAAAATAGAAAAATCACATTCCCTTCAATTAAACTGAATGATGACAGATTTCATCATAGCCATGAGCGGTATGAACAAATTATAACGGTAAGCAAAGAATAGTTAGATTGCATAGTCGTTTTCGCTTATGAAAGATATATAAACATTCTGGTTGGATTTGGTTTTGGTGTTAGTGTTGGCGCTAGCGTTGGTGTTAGTGTGAAGCGCACTAACATACACTCGAATTCGTCCCGAGGGCTCATAGTGTGTCCTAAAGAATTTGTAGAATTTTACACAATTATAGTCAGCTATGTGCAACTGTCAACTACTACTCCTAGTTGTAACAGCATTACTCACCTTCTTTATACCTCTACAACATATACCGAAACCCATACAGCTATAATATACAGCTGAACATTTAATTGGTGAGCATATCCTGAAGAGCAGAGCAGAGCTAGAGAAACAGTATACGATTGTACACGAGATTTGTACTACGTGTCAGGAGGAAGTGTAGAAGATGCCGCAAGTGGTGTTCGCAAATGGGAACGTTGTCGTTGTGTAGTATATAGTTGCTGCTATGGAAGTGACCCTGTTGCTGAAGTGGCAAACGTTGATTTGTCCTGCTGACATGAATCAGGTCATGTAGGGTGCTGCTTCGCACAGCAAGTAAGGATTAAAAGTTAAATGTACAAAAAAAAATATTTCTAAGTTTGTATATACTTCTCTTATCTCGTACTCGTAGTAGTTTCCAACTGCTACGACGGATGACGTGCGGGTTATGTTTTTAAGATGAAAAAAAAAACAATGTTCTTGTTCGTGGTAGTTAGGGACAATTATTTAGAGTTACATATGGCAGGACATTTTTGAATGTTTCTAATGACTTTCAAGATAGAAAATGTTAAACTTTAAGAGGAAACGTTTTAAAATATTTCCGAAAACAGAATGGTTTCTTGGAAGCCACTACTGAAGACTTTTCTGGAGAAGTTCAAGACAATCTTTCCAAAATTTTGAAAAGAACTTAACGTACGGCACATCTGTCCTCTTAGACTTTCCTTGGGATTATACATGTACTATCAGCCAGTCTCTCCTGAAGTCTGCAGTTTATAAGATCGTTGACAAATCGAATTCAAAAAATTGTATTTCAGTAAACTGATGGTTTTTGAAAACATTTTTTGGAACTGTACCCATATCAATGAATTTTGGAAAAGTGGATTGGGAGAGCTTACGCAGCTCAGGTACCTACTCCGTTATAAAAATGATCCCTCCCTATTGTGATGTGATCCAAATATGTGAGTTTCTAGAACATATCTGTTGATCTATTCTACGATCGGACTTTATAATATTCTTTGGGCTGATAGCTTTGTGATTCTCTTTTGTGTCGAGGCTGAGGTTAGCTCGTCGATGTCCAGGGTACATAAACGGGTGGCCTATTGCCAGTCTGCACTGCTCTTCTACGAACAACGAAGTGAAAAGCCCACATAAACTGTGAGCAGGGCTCTTTACGGTATAAGTACCAACAACTAAGTGAAGCTTTTGACTGGTATTCCTATACAGCGTGCCTTCGGATGAGAAACGAATTCCTTAGTGCGTTTAATTAGCACTGAAACAACTGGTGGAGATTTTCAATCTGATTTGTAGTGCATTTTTCACTCCTCCTTATGCAATATTCCTGCAAAGACACAATGTGAATTATAAAGATAAAATACAATTTTACCCATGAATATTTTATCCGTGTGCTTCTTGTTGCTTAGCTGTGTTATGCCTATTGCAAGTAGTTGGAGGTCCATTTCGATGGTCAAGAGGGTCAAGTGTGGCGGGTGTTGTCGGTGGTTGTTTTTGTAGTGTGTGGTGGAATGCGAAATGGCTTCGTCGATGATGGTGCTTGATGATGTCGTTGTGTACAATGGGGTGTGAAATGGATTCGTCGGTGGCGGTTGGTGGTGTTGTTGTTTGTGGTCGAAGGGTGGAAATGTGTTACTTCGTAACAGTTTTGATTCTTCCAACCATTTGTCATCTACCGCTCTCTATGGCAGATAAGTGCTGGACACTCCTTGAGAAAGTTAAGAACTGTTTCCTTACTTTCAAATGCTAATTTTGATCAAGGAACAGTGTCCTGCCGTATATATGTAGGTGTTAGAAGATCTAATTTCCGTCTAATTAGGGAAAGGAACAACCCTTTCGAGGTACGACACTTGAATTTGTTCGCTTCGTACCAGATTTTTTTTTTTCAATTCAACAAGAAAGGATAATTATGTTAATTGTCCAACTTCGTTTCCACCCCAACATAATCTGAAGCATATTTAAAAACAAGTATTTCCTGCAACTTGAGCTTACAAAGTATAATAATTTAACTTTCCAATCACTTGGTTCCTTTTTTTTAACCAAATTAAATGATACCCTTGTGCCGTAAATATTCCAAGAATAAAAAATACACCTCTTAGAAACATCTTTTACAACAGAATCTATAAATTCGATAATTTATACCAAGAATTCATAAATAGATTAAATAATAATGAAACAACAAAAGACTCTGGCACCGCACCATCATCATCAGAAAAGTCCTTCGATCAGGACCCCACATTTATACCTACCATCATATCAACTTAATTTGCATTGCAGATTCTTACAAAGTCCTTGATTTATTCAGTAAACAATAATGTCTCCGCGGGAGTCATTTGGGTGAATATATTATAAAATTTTAATTTTTTAACCATCATATCGTGTGTTCCTTGATTATAAGTGTCATTTATGGGCGTCCTGAGGATGTGTCTTTATGATTATAAACGCATTAGCAAGTGCCGATGATGTTTTAAGGTTGTGTTTTAATAGTGTTATGGTGTCATGAAGCAATTAGGTTATCTGGTTAAGATATTTTTGAGATTATCCAAGAGCACGTGGGTTTTCTATTAAAGCTGAAGTTTTAAGAAGAATTTGGTATTGATGGATCTTAACCTTAATTAATATGTTCCACGAAGAAAATCATTCTTGTATGTACGTTGATACTCTGCGGGTATGGAAGCGATACGCAATTTACTACTGAAATACCAAATGACGCTTGCATTTAAAATTGAGATATTTTCACAGCCATTTTGAGCTGGGCATTTTCTAAGACGACTCAAAACTGTTGTGGAATTGTAGTTTTAGTTCTACGTTTAATCGCATGTCCACCCCTCAATTTCATCCAACGTATAGCTCCTACAAAAACATGGTTGTCTGTAAAGTCGGTTTACGGACGATAATTTAACCAGTTCACAAAACACTTCAACCATCCCCACCCCCAAAACTGCCAACCAATCAACACACCTACAACCGCCAGTCAATCACCCACCATATTTGACAATTCACCCCCCCCCCCCTCCCCCAACCATACAAAATCCCCCAACACCAAACACCCATCCCACCTACAGCCACCAAGGAACCAACCATTAGCTTTTACAATATTTATCTCAACACTCAAACCAGCTACAACCACCCACCATTTTTAACACTACCCCTCTCTCCCCCTCCCCCCGCCTGGCCCACACACACTCCAACCACAACCAACCAACCACCCAACACCTTCCCCTCTCACTTTATCGACTTTCTAGGCTATGAAAGTGGCTTGGTAACGTGACTGTGACTGTGACTGTGACTGTGACTGTGACTGTGACTGTGACTGTGACTGTGACTGTGACTGTGACTGTGACTGTGACTGTGACTGTGACTGTGACTGTGACTGTGACTGTGACTGTGACTGTGACTGTGACTGTGACTGTGACTGTGACTGTGACTGTGACTGTGACTGTGACTGTGACTGTGACTGTGACTGTGACTGTGACTGTGACTGTGACTGTGACTGTGACTGTGACTGTGACTGTGACTGTGACTGTGACTGTGACTGTGACTGTGACTGTGACTGTGACTGTGACTGTGACTGTGACTGTGACTGTGACTGTGACTGTGACTGTGACTGTGACTGTGACTGTGACTGTGACTGTGACTGTGACTGTGACTGTGACTGTGACTGTGACTGTGACTGTGACTGTGACTGTGACTGTGACTGTGACTGTGACTGTGACTGTGACTGTGACTGTGACTGTGACTGTGACTGTGACTGTGACTGTGACTGTGACTGTGACTGTGACTGTGACTGTGACTGTGACTGTGACTGTGACTGTGACTGTGACTGTGACTGTGACTGTGACTGTGACTGTGACTGTGACTGTGACTGTGACTGTGACTGTGACTGTGACTGTGACTGTGACTGTGACTGTGACTGTGACTGTGACTGTGACTGTGACTGTGACTGTGACTGTGACTGTGACTGTGACTGTGACTGTGACTGTGACTGTGACTGTGACTGTGACTGTGACTGTGACTGTGACTGTGACTGTGACTGTGACTGTGACTGTGACTGTGACTGTGACTGTGACTGTGACTGTGACTGTGACTGTGACTGTGACTGTGACTGTGACTGTGACTGTGACTGTGACTGTGACTGTGACTGTGACTGTGACTGTGACTGTGACTGTGACTGTGACTGTGACTGTGACTGTGACTGTGACTGTGACTGTGACTGTGACTGTGACTGTGACTGTGACTGTGACTGTGACTGTGACTGTGACTGTGACTGTGACTGTGACTGTGACTGTGACTGTGACTGTGACTGTGACATTTTTCCGTGCGTGCTGCCCATATATTCCAAACCGATTTACTAGACGTTATCACGTCAAAAAAAAAAAAAACACAACACCACAAAGTATTTCCAACCCAACAGGATGGGCCTAAACATGTACTGTGTATTGGGCAACCCTATTAGCCATTGTTTGACCCCATCTTAATTTCCATGTAGATTACATTTCAATTTCATTTATAATCCACGCAATGATGACCAATTGATTACAATTTGCTATCCCGGCAACTAGAATAGAGAACATTCTGTACAACAAACCTCCAACACGGCAAGAGCATCCAGCAAGATAAGGGAATGCCTCAACAAAAGGTCACACTGTTGTATAGTAGGATGGCCTCCAACAACTAACATGAGATGTCCTTTCATTGAAGATCTCGAGATACCTATTTGTAGGTCTAGAGATATGGGTAAGGGAACAATTTATGTTACAAACATAAATAAACCGCTGCTGCTCAGCAACCACACATATACGATATACACCAATTTGCCGTCCGCCTACTGATTCCTTCCAAACATATAGGTATACAAGGATATTTCCTTCAATTTCCTTTAGTCGGACAGGACAACTCCTCCAACCAGTGTTAGAAGATGAACTATGGCAAATAAATGATGAACATTTATTACAACAAGAATCCGGGTTAGAGTTACATCATTCGTCCTCGTTCTTGTGTTCGTCCTCGTCCTCGTCCTCGTCACTATATCAAGCAAAAGCAACCATTGTTGTATAGACTTGTATTTATGTTGAAGGAATAAGTTCAGAGCCAGTGAGCCCAGCAAAATTAGTCTTCCTTCACATTGTCGGATACGATGTCCAACTCATCGACATCGTCACCATCATGATCGTTGTCGTTGTCTAGTTAGACTGCTTGTTTGGTTTGGCAAGAGTTTGTCGTTTGATGAGGTTGATTCTTCCGCCACTATGCTCTCTTGGAATCGCCTCGTCCTTCCGTCGTCATCATCCTATATAAATATAGGCGTCCTTCCTATATTGTATGGCATAATGTCCTCTCGTCCTTTTCCATCAAATTGATAAATTATTTCATTGATTTTCTTACTTCCCTTCCTTTTAGCTTGTTCTTGTATTATTATGTCCACCAAACCTACAACATGCTGCATACAGTATACTCTGACACAAATACACATAATTCTTTCTTTCTGTATTTTTTGTGTTGTTGTTGTTTTGTTTAAGGAATATCCTTTTTCCAATTGATAAATGTTATAGGCTTATCCGCAAATTTGAACGTCAACAGCAGCAACCAGTGTGCTAGCTAGGTTCTTTTTATAGAAAGCTTCTGCTTTATGTATATAGCCATGTGTAGAAGGAACCACTACAAAAAGATGAAGAATTATACCAGAGTGAAGGACGACCATAAGGGCAGACTATTGAGAATGGAGGGCGAGCTTGTTTGCTCCTAGCAGATCCTTAAGATTAATTTTTCGTTATTGAAGACCCTCATTCAATAATAAATTGGACCAAGCAAATATATGAATTGTGGGCGAAGATATGCAAGAACATATATTTTGAGCAGGGACGGATTTTTAAAAAAGGGGGCCCTTAATTATTTTAACAATCTAGTCAAACATGATCGTCAATGGTGCTTGCATACAACAAGTTTCTTGTAATGTCTGAGGGATTTAAAACTACTGATACGACATATAAACACAAAACTGAACCTATGTACGGTAACTTCCAAGTGTACCTGTGCATTTTGATACTGTAGGACGAGCCCTAGAGTTTTGTGCGGCAAACCTAAACGGCTTTCTTAAGTCTCACTTAATAAACGGAAATCCTCTTGTCAAAAATATTATTCTCATGTTATTGCGCCCTGGTCTTAGTAAGCCCCAAAATGCAGCCCTGGGTTTCCCGCTTTTTTTTTTGTAGAAAAGTTATGAAGAGCCTTAAAGGCGATGTGTGATTAAAGATTGTTTCTTCTGCCAACAAAGAGAAAGAAAATGAACATCAAAACTACAGTTCATTGGTAGATGCTCTATAAAAAAATATAAAAAAAATATTAAAGGACGAAGGCTTATCAGTTAAATTACAGTTTGAAGATGAAGAGATGAAAAATAAAAATAATTTCCAATTCAAAGGTTTTTAACTTTCCCAGCTGCACTCATCATCATCGTCATCATCATCATTGGATCGAAGATAAAGTGTCATAATTTAACAAAATTAACTTGAAACCAAGGTAACGGCTTGACGACATACTTCTTTAAGGAGCTTAATATATCACCAGTTTGTCGAGGAGTTGGTGTGTCGTCGACAGCAGGGCAGGACTCTCTGCCATCATTTTTAATTCTAAAGCTAAATAAAGAAAGCAAAAAAAAAATGTCATCCCACAAAAGCATTCCCAAGCGAAGGACCATGCTGGAGGAAGTATATATTGCCTTCAATGCCTGCTGCTGCTGCTGCTGCTGCTGCTGGGGTGCTTCTTGCTATACCATCTTGCGTTCGACATTGATAACCACCGCTAAGAAGGAGGACTTTCCGCAGTCAGGCTTCAACCATATAATATACGTATATAAACTGAAAAGAGCTTTAATTGAATTGCTGAAAGCGCAGCCAGCTAGGATACGTTTGGTATAGCAGCGGCAGCAGGAGTAGCATCAGTGGAGGAAACTCTATTAAAATGGAATGCAATTTATGACGTTGTTAGGAGGAAATGAAAGAGGTTATACTTCTCTCCTGCTGAAAGGACATTTAAAATATTATTAGGTTGTTGTAGTTCTATAGGTTCTATATGTATGTGTCCTCAGTATGGTGTTTGGATTTCTATTGAAAGCGTCCATTTTTCTTCACCATAATCGTTGTTAAGAAGTTTTGTAAGAAAAATAATTAAGATTTTTAAAAACCAAGACATTTTTGCTTTAAAGGTGACTGCATTTTTACTCCGTATTTACGATAATACATTGTCTTTGTGTGATTTTTTTTTTCTTTTGTAAAGTAAATTGTAGTTTTAAATTAAACACACATTTTGTGCACCACGGCAACGTAGTTTGAGTAAATTGCCTTCTTAAACAATCCAAATATACAGAGTGCCAGGACGTAATTCTTTAAGCGCGTCACATCAAGTCAATGATTTATTATACAATTAGTCTATGCCCTGCTGGCAGGTCCTGAACAGAACACTACCCAACAAAAAAAAAAATATAGAACAAAAAAAAAACACTCACAAAATGGGGTTTACAGGATGGTGGGCACATAAATAAAACGAAAGAAAATTGAGGACATGTCAACGAATGGTTTATTTCTTTTGATAATTGACCTTATTCACTTCCAAGAATAGTATAGCGTCGTCCTTGGGAGGCAGAACATTTTTAGTTGTAAATGCAAACTATTTTTTCTTTTTATTTTTAATAGGAATTTTTTTTTTTAAGTTTTTTTTTCTCTGACTTTTTTTGTTATAAAACTTTACTAGTTCAACTTAATTTATGAACCTTGGGTTTTGAAATGACACATAAGCATTTCGCTTAATATTGAATTTCATCCAAAAAGTCAACTTACTGAATGCAAAACTATCTTGGTAGCAATATCGTTTTGACGAGCTTTATGTAAAAATCAAAAGGAATACCAATTGAGTGACTTTAAAAATTGATAAAGACCCCTACAAAATACTGTAAAAAAATCATGTAATAAAAGGGTATGGGAACAAAATTCTTCGATAACATATAAAATTCATAATTAACAAGTATACAGGGTATACTGAGTTGATACAGACTAAACACCATTTTTTTTTAACATCAACCTTATTTTTTGTATTTCTTAAGTCAAGAATTCGTTATAGCATTCTAAGTTTAAGTTAAAGATAAAAAAAAACAATAACAGTCAAAAAAATTCAAAATAAATGTTTTCCCATCCCGAAAAGTCAGATGGTTGTGACGTCATACGTGACCATCATACCTTGTACCTTTATCATTGTCAATCAAAAGTCTTAAGTAAAACGGATGCAGATTTTCACGAAATAATCTTTTTAACTATTCATTTCAGTTCAATTTTTAATTTAAGTTTGAGTTTTGTGAGACTATTCGTTTCACAAATGGACCTTCACTTTTTAGACCAATACCTTCGAATTGAAACTGCTCAAAGAAAGTAGTACACCCAAACTCTGAAAATTTGTTTCATATCCCCTTCTTTTGGAGTATCCAAGACGAATTCTTGTAAAACTTAAAGTACAAAACTGACTTACCGGAAAGCAGTAAACATTTGAATGGGCAAACCTGCATCCATCTTGAACTTACCTAAGAAAAACAAGACATGCATTTAGAACAATATTTTGTGTTTATTTGTAAGAAAGAATAGGTTCATCTTTGTACATACATACATACATAATGTTTTAATGTGAAGAATAAATTTAATACCTTTTTAATTTGTTAAGCTTTCCAATGTTGATGATTCTTTGTTGGAATAATGCGATCCTGGACAATTCATTGTTTTTAAACATTTTTCGCTGAAATCACTGAGCCACCGACACGGAGCACTGCTCTTACACACCACCGGAAACTAACGACCTAAAACGGAAGACAGCCGCCATGGCACATGAACACGAACTTCAAACAATTATTTTGAAATAAATTGAATTTCTGAAACATTTATTTTGTTTTCTCTCAAAATAATTGAATTGAACTCATTCTAAAGGCTATCTTGATCACATATTAATTATTTTTTTATATTTCACAACCGAAAATAAAAATATTAAATCTATTTTGTTAACGAAATGATCGCGGAGCAAATGCTAAATGAACACGCATTTCGTGAACGAACTTTTAAACTGATTTATGTGGAAGGAAAAGCTTTTTTAATGAGCGTGCTTTAAGCTTTGCTTAGTGCATTTCCGGAAAGCATTGTTGTTTACATTGTAATACAGCATGGTGGAAAGTTAATTATTTATCTAAAGTGGTGAATTTGAATTTGAATTTGAATCAGAACTTCCTGTTTTCACCATTTTACATGGCATAAATCGTATCAGCAAAAAATGGCAACGAACAAGAATGTGGGTAATAAATAAATTAATTAAGTATGTGATTCAGAATCAGATTTAAGTTGGTAGCTTCCTCTTATTTCTACTCAGTTTGGTCATGCTTTTAGATTAAAAATCTTATGTTACTTGGTTCAAAAATAAAGAAAAATAAAAAAAATATATTAAACTAAAAGTATTGACAGGTTTTCAGTAAGAAAGCAAGTTTTAAAGTTATGTAATTATAAATTTTATACAATAAAACCGACGGTGTAGACATTTGCGCTTGGACAAAACAATAGGTGTGTCTTCCTAAATTATGAATAATGATAGTTTGAATGCAAAATTTGTTGTATTTTATAATAATTTTCGTTAACCATTCTCTTATAACCCGAGTATACGACATTGTTATCCAAAACTTTTTAAAATCAGCGTGGTATTAACTCTACAAACTTTTGGCATCTTTCTTGGGGTATAGAATACCATTCACTCTGAACAGCATCCCACAATCAGTTCCAGTTTGGAAAATATTGGCATCCTAGTTTCCGCATAAGCTCATTCTTCAAGTTCTCAATCGGGTTGAGATCTGGAATTGACTTGGCCATGAAACAATTGAAACTTCTTTCTCTCGATACCACTCTTTCTTAAGATTTGCCATATGTTTCTGATCGTTATATCCTGCTGAAAAATCCATCGGAGAGTCATGTTTTCTTCGGCAAATGGAAGCATGATATCTTCCAAAATATCCCTATAACCTTATTTGGTCAAGATGTAACTAATACGGAATATAGGAATTAGGGCCCACACCATACTAGAAAAAACGGACCCAGACCATAATATAGCCTCCGTGTTTAATCGTCTTTTGGGTATAGCGAGGGTGATAGTCCTTTCTTTTTGGTCGCCTGAAATACGCCCAGAATCTGATGAGAACAAATAAATTTTTGTTTCGTCACTCCAGAGGATATTGCGCCATTTTTTGATCCTTCAGGTCCGCTCCAACTTATATGGCTAAGATATAAAATTTAATCACACCTATTTTTTTTTTGACCAGCTGTGTATATTACTTTACTTGCGCATAAGAATCTCCTATTACCAAAAAAATGGAACTTCCAAATGTACACAATCACTTGCATACTATATTTGGAAAGTTTTAAGAAATGTAGAATCATTTTATTGAATAAACGAATTCCAATGATCTTTAAATCTTGGTTCTTCCCATATTTCTGTTGGCTGGACGATTTTGTTGACAGAATATGGCATCCAAATTTATAATGCGAAACCTACATACAATATTTTGTCTCCGGAAGAAATTGCAACGAATTTAAGATAAACAAACATTGCTATCTGTTAACATTGAACTCCCACACATAGTAAATCTTCCTAAAAAAGTACACACAAATAAATAAAATCCACATGGAAAGAATTTTTGATTAAATTTACAAACGTTATTTTAATTTTACATGACTTTCGTCGTTTTCCTTTTCCCACTTATAATTCCCAAAATAATATTTCCCACTTCTTCTTTTTCATAATAATCGAATATCCTATCGTACCCGGCTGCCCGCGCACACTGTGAATGTCCAAGGAAACTGTAACTGACATCCTTTTGTATTTCCCCATGGAATTAATTTTTTTTCCTTTATCTGCCAGGTCAGGGTACAAAATCTGCACCTGCGACAAAGTATATCAAATATACCCAACACCTTGTCAATTACAATACAATTTTCCTAAGTCATGGCCAAGATCTTTATTTTTTGTACCTTAAATCGAAAATCCTGATGATGATGATGAGCTCAACAAAAATAAAATATAATCGCACCAGAGACTCAGCACAAAATTTTTTCTTGTCCCTCGAAAAAAAAAAATTGAAGAATAAGATGGAAGAAAAAAAAAATTAATGACGAAAGGACACATTTAGACGATTTGCAGGATAGCTTTTTTTTCTTCTTTGCAGATATTTTTTTGTAATTTGCTCGAAGGATTTTTTCAAAGTGACTTTAATTTCCTATTGTAAATGATGTCCCCAACATTCATTCAGGATTTTTTGCCTTTATTTTCATTTTTTTTTTATCGTTTGCCTCTCAAAGTCTTGTTCTTGGCCAAATGTCCTTGCTCAAGTATATTTCGGATGGAAAGCAAAAGAGAGGAAGAATTTTCGCTTCTTGGACGAGGTAACAGAAAATGTCCTTTCAAAAAGGACTATACAAAATGAAGATTAAGTACTTTTGGTTGGCTGCCATTGCTGGCTTGTTTGCTGGCAGCATGCTGCGTTTCCTGCCAACTGCATACCTTCACGCCCTCAACTTATATATTTGAAAGACCAAATGGTATTTACCAGGGAAAACGAACATTTGCAAGGACGACTTCACGCCGCACTTAAACGTAATTTTATGTTGGCGGAATTTATCTTGTTCTTTAATTTATGGTATATTGGCTGTTCTCGATATTTTATTTGACTTGATCCTGCAACTATGTATGCTATTCCCTCTGCTCAGCCATACTATCTCAGTTAGCCATGTTTGAAAGCTAATTTACCAGGTTCTTAGACGAAGCCTTACATAAACCCCCGATGCTCGAGGTTGAGAGTAAATTAAATTGCATCCTTCATTCCTGGGTGACAGCAACTGGAACTTGGCCATTTCTCTGCAAATTCAATAAACGTGTAGGTATCGTGAACGTGATGGTGCATGTAGGAAGAGGCAGACGACTTTTTCGTCCTTGTCAAGTGTCTAAAAGATTAATGCTAGAGATTTTCTTTAACTAATTGTCTGTATTCGGTCAAGTCAAACACAGAGGCAATTTCCTTGGAAGTATCCCAAAGGACTTTTTTTTTCTTTTTACAAAATGACATTCCGATGTATGTTGTGCGTTAATTTCTTACATCCTTTATAATCTACTTCATTCTACTGCTATACCGATGCTATTTTCTGATAAAATGGTGCATTGATGTAAAATATGCAACTCCTCAGGATAAAAAAAAGGATCCAGCTTGAGCATTATAGAGAAGACTGCACAAAGGAAAAACGGACAAACATACACCCAGAGCCAGACTGAGCCAGCCCCATAGACAGAGTGCCATACCCACAATATAAGGGCCACAGAGAATAATATGTAAATGTCGAAGGATAATGACATTGTTTGACATGCTGTTCTTCATGCACTATATGATGGCAAGTGATGTGTGTGCAAAATGTCGAAGGCATGGACTCAGGGTTTTACCTTATTTTGCGTCGTCGTCGTCGTCACAACTCTGTGATGCGCTTGGTCGACATCGACACATTAGAGGCTCCCAGGCATGCATATGGTCCTCAAAGGTGTGTACCTTATACAGAATGTGAATGTTCTTAAATATTTACCATACACACATTTGGCATATAGGCTCAGAGCCTTTTTAGAATTTTTAATTCCTCGTGTTTAACTAGAGACGGCATTGGACACATATGGACCGTTTGTTTAACATTTCATGTAGGTAGTATGTATGGTATGTATATTTATGTGAGCCACATTAATTGCTAAACATAGGAAACACAAATATTTGACAATTAAGAGAGTCAAATCCTTTTGGCATGATGCATATAAAAAGGCCACAAATACAAATGCTTTGCGTAAAATAGGGAAACAATGTATTTGAGTACCAACCCATATGTATGTACACATATCTACTTTGGTTTTACTCTTCAGAGAATCTGGATAAAGGACTATATAATTGCAAAAAGGACTAAGACTTCTTTGAGTGAAGAACTAGGCAGTGATTTTATTTTGTTCAGAAGTCTTTTAAGGATTAAAGAGTGAAGTCATGGACAAACATTTACTAAGAGTTTTTAATTGAAAAAATTAAAGGACAAAAATTGCTTTTGATTTTTAACTTGACTTTGAGGATGTTGGCTTTGAAAAAGGTCTACAAAAACCAATATTTGATTAATAAAATTCAAGTTGAGTTAATTTTAAGACGTCCAATGCATTCCTTTGCCCATTTATATATCTTTTTATAAAGCCTTTAAGGAGAGGGATCAGCTGAAATAGAATTTTTCATTTTGCCTTTTATAGTACATAAGTATAAGTTGTTACACTGATTATCTAGAGGCGCACACATCAAATAATTCAAATAAAATTATGTGAGCGATTTGAAAAATAATTTGAAATGAAGCGTTAGAGTTTTGCTTGTGTGTGTGATGAGTGGAAAACTAGCAAATTCCCAATGACCAGAGCCGGGCGACCAAAAGTATTTGTTCAGCCCGTCCACTGTTGTGACGTCGACGATTGTCTGTATTTTAGAGACGGCGGTGAGCGGAAAAAAGTAAAGAGCAGAGCCAGGCGACCAAAAAAATATTCAACCTGCCTCCTACAGCAGCTGTCGATGGACGATGACCAGTTTGAAAAAAATAAAAAAACTTGTTACTATAACTTTCGTTGTATGTTAACAATTGAACTTTATTTTTCAGACTGCATTAATTTCACATTTGCTTCTCCCTTTTATACAAAATATATGCAGCACATTACAATAGATTTGTGATGCTCGAAAATGTGTTGTTTTAGTTCGTAAATAGCATTTTATAAGTTTTGTATGGTAAGCAAAAATGTGTTGGTTATGATTTAGGATTTATATAATTTTACAAATTGGAAGTAAGTAATATTGTTTTATGAGTTTAATGAAATAAATAATGAATACATAATGTTTTTATAATGGATGGCTGTTACAGAAATAATAATATTCAAACGAGAACCAAGGAGGTAGAGCAGCGGTGTGAATTAAATTGACCTTAAAAAGCTGAACATTAGTATACACGTACATATATTAAGTATTAAAATGTTGAAATGTTTTTATGAATTAATACAAATCCAAGTTTACGTCTTTTGTAATGTATGAAAAAAGACTACATTTCTGATCTCCATTCCTTTTCTGGAAAATTATCTGGTTATGGATAATTAGATAATCCATCAATTAATGTTTTAAAAGGTGGTAGGTTTTTTATATAAATATTAAGATTTACAAAAGAATTATTACAAATTAGTGCAAAAAATATATTGGTACTGCTAAAAATATATTTTTAGAAACCATAGCACAGTTACATAATACTCTAACACTTCTTATTTGATAGTCTCACTATATTGTCTTATTGATAGATCACTAGTATGTTCTGGTGATGCCTTGATATGAAAAAAATGTCACGCCTAAAAAATAATGCATTAGTTAGTGGGGAAATCATTAAAGTTATATATTTCCTGAATCATACACCTATAAATATTTTCTCAAATAATTTGAACGAGCTGCTTTTCATGTTTAAATATTTTTTATTGGAGTTAAAAGCTATTACTATTGAAATTTCTAATATCACAATCACATAGATAATCTTAAGGCACTTCTTTACGACTGGATTTTATTTTACTTAAAATAATAATTCTTAAACAAAATAAATTTACTTAAAATGATAAGAATTTGTTTTAATTGGGTTCTTAATAATTTAACGTACTTTTCATTACAATAATAATTGGACGTTATGTGTAGCACAATTTATATTTTTCTTTTGAATCGAATGTTAAAAGCGTTAAACATGCGATGGGATTAATTTTTCAAAATTGCGTGTTCTGTTTAAGTTAAAAATATATTTTCCATTCAAAAAATAGATTACATTACACAAAATACTTTAAATAAAGTGGATAATTTTGTTTTTTATGTTAGAATTATTGCCAACTTCACAGAACTAACTTTGTGTGCATTAATATTAATGACTTGTTCTATTCGTTTAAAATTGTATGCTTAAGCCAGTTTTATAAGTCTTTTTTTTTTTGGAAAAATGAATTTTTAGAATTACTTATGAAAATGTATTTTATTTTAACGAAATATTTGTTTAATACTTTTACCTGACTTGAAACAAACCTATAATAAGTTATAGATTTAAGACTATCGATGCAATATAATTAAATGATATAAAAACCATCTTTTAAAATTAAAATTTGTAAAATGGTACACTAAGAACTTTGCACTTTAAGGAATAGAAGTAATGTCATCCAATACTTAAAAGCAATGGGTCTTTATGACTTCCTCGAGGAATTTTAAATATACACCAAAATTTATTTTAAATAAGTTTTTAAAAAAGTTGATTTTCAGATTAGATATACAATCTATAATGTTTTCTATTAAACAAAATTGGGTACTTGAAAACCTTGCGTGGTATAATGGCTGAAATAAGCCACTCAGCCAAAAAAATTTGGAACTTAAATATACAAATTTTCGATCAATTGTTTCTACGGAATTGCTGCTACCACTTTTGCTAAAATTTAAATTATAAACTAAATTAATTTAGCTATCAATTGAAGTCATTGATAAGATTTTGTATATATCAAAAACTATATTGAATCACCCTCATCCTATTTTAGTTTGTATTAACAAAACTAATACGAACCATATTAAGGAAGCTATTTTGAAATATAAAACAATACAATTTTGATGGTAGGAATATAGTTTTATTTTTTAAATCCATTTCCGTTAATGACGTTTCTATTCAAACATTAAGTGTAGAATTTATTTTCTTATTCATAAATCATCAATAAGTCATAAGATTCATACTTCCAATGTAATGCTTCACTATTAAAAAATAATACAAACTAAAGTATGTATTTTGAATTGATAATTAACTTCCATATACTGTAAACGCAACTATTTACAAGCGGTATTAAAAGTGTTTCCCTTATTAAAATATAAATATCTTCTGCATCTTATTTAAGGTAACAGTAAATCTCATTATCAGTTAGTAGTTTCGGCTGTAGGGACACAGCCGAAACTACTAACTGATAATGAGATTTCTTAGAAACCGTATGATGTCCTTACTTCATCCTTTCTTCAACTTTTCAAATATTCATTTCATAAAATATTTTAAATTTTTGAATACCTTGCTATTGCGGTCTCCAGACACGTGTTCCTATACCCAATACACAATCTTTAGAATCAAGCCCGTGCCCCTCCTAAAAATTTAAAATTGAAGTTCAATCTCAGTAATGAAAGTCTATACCCTCCTCTCCTTTCAAAGGCTTTACTTCAGTTCCAATTTTTCATCCCAAATACCACGAAATCGAAAAGAAAAGTTTAAATTTTGTATGCTCGCACTACACTATACAGTATACATACCTACTTCATAAGGTACCTACTCTTGTCTACTTGTTCCTGCCTCTTGACTTCTAAATTTCCCATATCAATGCATGAGATGTATAAGAAAGGACTATAATATATATGTAGGTATTGATAGAAGGACCCATGTGTAGAGAACCTTCATTAAGAAATCAAAATCTACCTCACGCTCGTACACATGTCGCAATAGCAATCGCAATCCCAATCGCAATCGCAACTTTGACTTCGACTTTTCTTTATATGATTCACATCCACACACCATCTAATGGCGTTTAGTTTCTTAAGCTTTCGAATACAATAAGACAAAAAGGATTTTTTTTTTTTCATATAAAAATAACACGATCCAAAGCCAGAAATGAAAGGAATTCCTCCTATGATGGCTAAGAGGAGCACACAATAAACATAAAGGAGAGAAAAAAGAAAAGCATGAACAAACAATGAGGACACGACAACGAATTGAAATACATTTATCTGAATGGTGACGGTAAGTGTGTTCTTCGTCCTGGAGTTTAAGTTTCCACAAGCAAGCAAGCAAGCCAGCCAGCAAGCATCAAGCAAGCAAGCGAGCGAGTGAGCGTTTGTGCGGTACCTTCTTTCATATTATATATCCACTTTCTCTCGCACACATTTCGCATTCAGCATTTCTGTCGTCCTTTTGGCCTGGCTTACTCTCGTCGTGTGCTCCTTTAAACAATTGAATCGTGAACAAAAGAAAATCCATTTACCATTTTTGCCACCACAGTTTTTTTTTTTTTTTTTTGTCAGAGTTTTTATTATTATTTTTTTTTTGTATAAGTTTGGTTTTCCTTTTTCTTTTAACACAATGACCCGGCTCATGTGTCGTCATTTTGGTGGCATTAATACAACCATTAGTTGGATTGAAGAGGGTTTTCTCTTTTCACTTTGTGGACGGATGGATTGTTCGTTTGTGTTGTGTGCACACACTGGAAATTTTAAGCTGTAAGCTGAATGGTGAGAGTGCAGCACAATGGGTTCACAGCTTTAGTGTCAATAGTGCAAGTTGTTAGAATGGAAATGATTTGTTTATGAATGGAAGTATCTTTAAGATGATTCTTTTTTTTTTTTGTCCAATTTGGAGATACACGAAGGGAAAATAGTGTAAACATTGTACTCGTATTATATATAAAGTGAACTTAATAACTTGAACGGATTTAATCGTTGGTTCTTGTAAATTTACTATTTTGAGTTTTATACAACTGGGTCATCGACTCTTCCAAGGTTTTGCATGTCTTACCCGCAATGAAAGAGATTGAAAACTGTATTGTGCACTTCTTCTCTCCAATACCGATCGTGTGGAATAACATTCTTGGGTATTTGATTTGATAGAGCTGGTCAGTTGGTACCGCAAGAAGACTATACTGTGATTTTATAGTTGTGTCTATTAAGTTGGTGTCAAAATTGATATCTTCCATTTATTATTTAACATCCTATTTGTCATCCTATATCCCCTTTCCTTTTTAAATGTTTTTAAATTAAGTTAAATTCAATAAAATAGGTGGTGTTTCTTGATCTTAGAGGAAAATTTGAGCATCCTCTTTCTCACTCCCATATTTCCCCTGATTTTGTAAAACTTTCCTTAAGGGTTAAAGTCTAAGGGATAGTGATTTCCCAAGATAGCTGTTGCACAACTCATAATACCAAATGCAAACAATTCTAGGAACTCAAAACTCACAAAATCGTCCTTTGTAAATGTCTTTGCATTGAGGTGTCACAGCCGGCTTCACACCAAAGGGCGATTAAAAGTTCATGCCATGCCTTCTCCTAAATAGAACAACATTTGGCAAAGAATTTCAAGAAATTAAATTCAAAGTCCTGAATATTTGCTTGGAAAACAATTTTAATAGGATTTTGCAGATCACACTTCAGTGGTGACATTGATTATGAGCCTCTCTCTCTCTGTTTCTCTGTCTTCCTCACTCTAGTCTTGATCTGCTTTAATCATCTCGTTCTAGATAACCTTGTTTTATTTAATATCCTCCTATCCTATTGCAATATCTTCATTTCCCTTAACAGAACACACAAACACACATACAAAACAGCACTCAAAAATCTTTTAGTGCATCAGCTCATCTGAATGTTTTGAAATATTAAAATTTAATTTTCATTTTCGGAGCCTCATGAAAAGAGTATACTCCCAAAATCCCAGTAAAAAGTTTCCCACCACCCATATCGAATCGTTCCTGGATAAAGGAGCACAAATCACCTCTGGGTATTGCAAGGCGGCAGAGTGTATTCAAGAAATTTCAAAACTAAACCATACCTATCCACGGAACTATAGGTACAAAAACGAACAACCAACAAACCAACAGCGAGGACGACGACGACGAATTCACTATACAATATAGAGGACGAGGTAAAGGTACACAGCCAGAAATCCAAAGGACTCCATTCTTATGTGGTGATACGCTTTGCGGCAATGATGGCAGAGCTAAGCTGTACAAGAACTCCCTTTAGTTCTATAAATCGACCGGAATCAAATCGATTCCCAGGGTTTCCATGCACTCGTTTACACGAATCAAGGTGCAGAATCTCGAAAGGACTTTTTTGTTCGTCCTTTTTTTTGTATACATATATTTTGTATTTTTTGTTCGTGCTCATAGTGTTCATCTTTCTTTCATTTATTTACGAAACGAGTTACCCAGGGAAAGGATGATGATGATGATGAGATTTCTATATATGTGAATGTGTAGAGAAGATCCTTGGAAAAGTTGTATACCTACTCTGTTGGAAATAAAAGCGAATTGAGCTGAAAATCTATTTCACACTTTTGGAAATCATAAACAGTGCCTGGAGGTTTTCAACAACACAACAGGCAAAACAAAAATCGTTCTTTGTTGTTGTTTTTTTTTTTTTTTTTTGGAACGAGCAAATATGTATTTTGGCACCGCGCCGGATGTACAACAGCACGCCCCTGTTTTAAGCTCCGCCATATTTTCCCATTGCACCGCGCCGCGCCCGCCGCGCCGCCACGAGGAGAAAACTTGAAGTTAAAAGAAAAAAAAATGGAAAACACAAATTGTAAACTCGGCATAGAATATGTTGTACTGTCGAATGTGGGGGGGTGAGTCTAGGAATCAGAATCAGAGTCAGAGTCGGAGTCAGTGGACATCTAAATTGGAAAACCGTGTGGAAATTTCTTAATTTGTTGAAACTGTGTATTTCTTTCAGATAGGAATCTCGATTGGGATCAGGTCAAGCAGAAGTTGGGGAAATTAACTTTTTTTTTTCTTTTTTTTTTCAATTTTGCTTGGAATTTTTTGCTTTTATATCTTTTTGTTGTTACATATAGAATGCTGGGCAGAAAGGCAGGCAGGCAGGCACATAAAAATGCCTTTAGGAGCAGCGTTTCAAAAGAAGGCAATTTCGGTTAAGAGTGTAAAATTCCTTCTATTTTTTTTTTTTTTTTTTTTTTACAAGGAATAAGGTACCGTTGGTCGTTGGTATACCTTCCAATTGTGTGTGGGCAATGACCGCTCGGAGGAAAAGTAATTTAAAATTTTTTTGGTTGTTATTTTTGTGTTGTTATTAACATAATATGTTCCGAGGGGTATTTAACACGATTTTATGGTGATGGGGACTCGTTTTGTTAATTGGCTAAGATTTTTTTTTTTTTAATATATTTACTGACAGAAATTAGTCGAAGGTAATTATTAATTTTGGAAAGCGTTAAAATTCATTTTGTTTCAGGATTCAAAATAGTTTTTGTAAGGAATTATTTTGCATTGCAATCCCTACAAGCATATAACTGAAATTATTTTGAGTGGAACATAGCTTTAACATTGATGAAACCCTGTAAGCATTTCTTAGACGTGTGGTTTTCAAGAAAAAATAAAACGCATAAAATTTAATGTTTTAAGACAAAAGTTTGCCATTATGTTTTAAAAATAATTTCGGGCAAGTGGCCGCTGCGGCTGGCTCGATTTGCAAACGTTGTTCAGGAGTAATTCTGTTCATTATGAAATGGCAAACCAAACTGAGCATTAATCAAGTGACAGCTGTCAAAAAGACCAACTCCGAAAAAAGTATTGCCAGATTGAAAACCACACGCCTTATGATGCATCCACTGATCTTATGGAAAATGAAAAACTCTGCTAAACTGGAGATTGAATGAAATACAGACTTACAAAAATTTGTTCAAAACGATTCAAAATATAACAGGGTGACTTATATTATAAGATGCTAAAGAAAGAGGCATGTTTGCGGAAATGATTTTTTTTAATATTGTTTTTTAATATTTAAAAAATCATTACCTTAAATTACAGTTTTATGTTGCCACTTCTTTCGAATTGATGTGGTTTACAGATCGATGAAACGTTAATGCGTCGCGACAAACTAACGGTGCATTACTATAGCTAAGTGTACACGATTGCCAGGTCTGACAATCATTGTCAGATCTGCAAACGTCTAACAATGTGTGAAAATGAGCTGACAATGAGCTGAAAATTGAATTTGTGTGTACACGGTTTGCAGAAATCTACAAATGTCTGCGAATCTGTTGCCAAATATTGGGATGACAATGTCGACAAACTAATTTGGCCAAATAGCTGGCAATAGATTTGCAAACATTTGTAGATTTTCTGTAAACCGTGTACACACCAATTTAATTTTGGATCTGCAAATTCATTTTCTGCAAATGTCTGCCAATGAATAAATTTGCAAATGTTCCTTAAACTGCACCTGCAAATTTATTCATTGCCAGACATTTGCAGAAACGTCAGAAAATGAAAAAAATTTGGTGATCTCCCAATGAATTTTGTGTACACACAAAATGATTGATGAACAAATTTTTCTGCAAATTAATTTGGTGTGTACACGGTTGTCAGCTTGCGTGTACACGATTGCCAGATATCTACAAATTAATTGGCAGATATTTGTCTACAAATTGGGAGCCAAACAATTTTTCTGCAAATTAATTTAGTGTGTACACGATTGTCAGCCATTCGAGACAAATTTTCCACTGACAGATCCGGCAATATTTGCAAACCTGGCAATCGTGTACACTTAGCTTATATGTGTATTTCTATTTGGTGAATATTATTGTATCCCTCTTGTAAATAATTTTTTTAAGTATCTATGAAAACTTATTTTGAAAGGAGAAGTTCATCTCATTCTTTCGTTGGTTACTTTTCGGAAGTTTAACTTCTACCGAATGCGAATTTCAATAATTTGAGTTTCCTATACCTAGTTGTTGATACACAAATTTAATTTTCAGCTCGAAGAAATAACAAAAATATACAAAATTCTATATATGTTTTTTTTTCAAATACAAATTTAAAATGCAATTTTTGTTTTCAACTTTAAACAATGATAATCTTGGGACCATGGCCGGATTAGCCACGAAGCAAGAGTAGCAAATGCTACGGGCCCCGCTCATTTCGGGGTCCCGCACACCAAAGATTTCTGACCATAAAAAAGTATTTAGGTAGGTTAGATTGAAGTGTGAAAAAAATTTTCCAATCAATGTAGCCACGATTACTTTTAAGAAAATAGTTGCAACAAAATGTTCAACTATACATACATGTAATTTAAATTTGTATTCGCTGGTCATACCAAAAACTATGTTTTGCACCGCACTACACGCAAGTTGGCAATACTGCAAAACTATAACAGGGGAATTCACTAAATTTTTGTCGAGCTAATCGCAGTAACCCGACTAATTTGAAGAGGGTTATATCAAAGAATATAATTACCAAGAAATACAGCAGCATTAATATTCTTTGATTTCATTGAACATTTATTTTATATTAGTTGGAAACGGGAATAATGACGATATTGTGAAATATAATTCTAGAATGTCTGCAATCGACTAGTGCTTCAATCCGATGATCAAAACCTTAACACTAGATACTCCCTTTATGAATCATTACGTGCATACGTTCGAGCAATGCGATCTACATTTTCAGATATTGAGGCGAAAGCCAAAGATCTAACTGGCTGTGAGGCATATGAGCAAGAAACTTCTAGACGTTAAAAGCGAAATACATCAAAATAAGACAATTATAGCGGCTCAAATACACCCGACGTCTTTGCTGAAAACCAAATACCAAGGACAACGATATGAAATTGAATTGTATTGTCATCATTAATTACGTACTCACTGCTTTAGGTAATCGTATCATAAAATTTCTGGCGTTTTTGGAACATTACGAGAGCTGAAATCTCTTCCACAAGAAGAGATTTTGGAAAAATCTGCAATCACCGTAGGTGCTGACGCAGATGATTTGGAGGACAGCCTTGGCGACGAATTAGTCCAGCTCGTTGCTAGTATTATTAGCAGCAAGAATCGTGAGGCTCTTACACTGCAAGTTTACAAGCTTTTGATAAATAATTCTTTACAATCTTGTTTTCCAAACGTTGAAATTGCTTTACCCATTTATTTGTCTCTCATGATCACCAACTGCAGTGGTGAACGATCTTTTTCAACATTAAAACGTGTTAAAAATGAGATGAGAAACGCGATGACCCAACAACGTCTGAATCACCTCACTTTAATGAACATTGAATATGATTTACTCCGAGAAGTTGATAAAAACTTTGCTCAAATTAAATCAAGAAAAGTTTGTTTGTAACAGTTTTGTTTTATTTAATACCTAAAACTAACCTAAAACAATCCAAGGGCCCTTGATAGAATTTGCTACAGGCCCCGCGCTGGCTTAATCCGGCACTGCTTGGGACCCTTAAATTTCCATTAAATTAGGACAAACAAATTGATTTTGTGATTTTTGCATACCTGAAAGCATTTTCTTTTTAGTGCTTGACTGGAAAATAACTAACACATTGAAAATATATACCTAAAAAAAAAAATAATTTTCGTTATGTACCTAAGACTGTTAGGAAAAATGAATTTTTAGTTAAAAATAAGTTTTGCCATTTTTGTGGTCGTAAAACAACAAAAATCATATTATTCGAATCACCCTGTAAAGAAACATGTTTGTTTTTCTAATTGTATCTTGTTGCCAACCTAGAACAGCGACATTCAAATAAATACACATGCATTATCTGCATGTGCACGTGTCACTTACAGGGTATTTACATTTATTTTATTTTACAGTTGTTTAGACCCGTCCTTATTTAAAATGCACAGTCACAAGGTAAAACAAAACATACTCAAATTAAAAAAACCACAGGCTTTGATCTTTAAGGTAAAAATAAAGAACGACGTCCGTCAGTCGCTGTTGACTGTTCTGTGTTCACTTTTCTATGCTGCCAACACCAACACCACCCACCAATTGAATTAAAATCGGTCTTTTTGCATTTTGATTGCGCTCTCTAAAAAAACGTTACCTTTGTTGTTACAACAAAACAAAAATTCACACCAGACTCTCCTAAAAAAAAACAATTGCAAGCCTATGAATTGCCTCTAAAGCAGTGAACTCTATGAAAGCTTTTCTAACTGGCTTACAGCTTTTCCTGGGAATGATAAGTGATTCGAAAAAAAACCTGACTTACAAACCTTTTAACTTTGGAAGCTCCTTAAATGTTTTGCCGTTATAGGTTTAAAGTGAAACGAGGTTGAAAAATACTTTTATTTGGAGACGACTTGACATGAGTCTTTATTTTCATACCAGCCCTGTCACAACTCATCCTTGTTACATTAAGTCCTTTATCCATTTAAGTCATCAAAGAGGTACCTTAATATAAAATATTTTTTTAAGGTTAACACTTATAATCTAAAATTATTCAATTGCTTATAAGTCTATAATGGATTCGAGCAACTTAAGACAAGTACAACACGCAATGGGAAATCCTACGCACTCCTCATATATTTTAATTTTGGAAATGCTATAATATCTAATACTAACGCATCTGACGTAGCTGAAAATTACAAAATTTCACCCGTGGGAAGTAAGCGGCGTATAGTCCCACATATGCCTTCACACTTCTCTGTCACATACAAAAACAAACACAAATTTGTTCTGTGGGTGTGTGATGTGATAACTTGAATTACCATTTTAAACAAAAAAGACTTAGAAACACAACATATTCGTGCGCCTACCTACGCTTCCTCTTATCCGTCTCCATCCACACAGTCTAGCCATAACGCCTCGGAAAATCCGTTCAATTAGCTTGAAACGAAACAAAAATCTTTATAAACTTTGTTTTCAACACCTATACACGAAATTTCCCATGAAAATGCAAAAAGAAAAAAAGGAAAGCCATTACGAATTGTCGCCACCTCTCACCCTCATTTGCTCTTAGTCATAATCACATCCTGGATCCATTCCAGCTTCCCACCAACCAACCTTCATCCTAATCCAGACCGCTCCTTTCTACGTTGTTATACAAAAAAGTCTTATGTTATTTCTCGCTGCAATTTTTTCATTAATCATTAACTGGATTCGTTTATAATTTTTTTTTTTTTTTTTTTTTTTTGTAATTTGGTTCCTTTTTCTTTCTGACGACATGGCGTTGGTGTTTTTCATTTTGAGTTTCCTTAATTTAGTTTACCCCACATTTTCTCGCTTGTTTCTTTCTTAAGCTCGGTTTAATTTAATTCCTTTCACTATGCTCTGCTTTTTTTTTTTGTTATTCTATTCGTCCTTTTCCTTATAATTTCCAACTATACAGTTGGCGTGTGTCAGAAGGGGAAAAGTTTTTTGCTAATTACGGATGTCACCATTTTCACCCGGACCCGCCGCCGCGCCGCGCCGCCGCGCCGCCGACCGTCACCATTACCGCCACCTATATTTCAGGGCTTCTTTTCTTCTTTGGCACATTTTTAGTTCTAGATATGGTACTATTATAGTTGTTGGAGCAAAATACTGTTTCCTGCTTTGAAGTAGAGAGGAATAGGGTAAGGTATGGAGCACATGCGGGCTGGAAAATGTAAGTCGTCTCTGGGAAATTGTGAAGAAATGGGATTTTGTTGATGTTGAATTGCTTTTCTTGCCGCATTTTTCCTTCCATTTAGCTGCAATCATGTTGCACTTTTACACTCTCTTCACTGGGTGTCGCTATTGCCAGGCCATATCGCCAGCCATCATTAAAGTATAGGAGAGAGAGGGTGTGATGATATTTTCATCCTTGCAGCTTTTCCTTCAAACGTCCAATCCTGATGCTGATATACTGGATGCTGGGATGCTATACATGCTGGATGCGAAAAACCGTCATAAGAGTGTGTGTTGCCTGATGCGAGTTTAATTGCGTTCGCAAAGTTGTGGGTGAAAGCGAACATGAAAAGCTTTCATTTTTTATTTTATTTTTTCATTCTACTTTCCACCTCCTTCGGTCTCCTATTAAAAAACTTTTCTCGTTAAGCGTTTTCTTTAAGTTTTGTACTTTTTTTTTTTTTATTTTTTAAACTACACATATTTTGTTGAAACATATTTAAGAAGTTTTATTCTCTGACAAAGGGTATCTAGTGATCCTTGAGAGAGAAAAAAATATACCTTTACTCAAGGGAACACTGAAAGTTGGGTAAGACTCGCAGTAAGTATAGGAACTTAAACACTCCGATGGGATGGAATGGGATTGAATGTTTTTAGGAGGGGGAAGAAACTATTTTGGGCTTAAAGCCTAAACAAGCAGTTTCAATAATTCTCATCCGAGGATAGCTCCTTAGGGAATAATAAGTTCCGTAGCGAAAAATGTTTCTAAACAGGTCAAAAGGATTGTTTGGTTTTTTTTTTTTTCAACTATATACCGAAAACAGGGTTAAGGATTATTTTTTAAACCACCAAAACTAGTACTTTTTATATGGTTCATACAAAAATGAAACTTCCATAAAACTGGAGCACAATGAGAGAAGGTCATTATTACTTGGAATTCTGTTGTTCCTGATGCATAATGCGCTTTGGCTTCATGGTTTTCCTGCTAGAAATTATCAAGCGAATAAAAATAAAAATAAAAAAAAAAAAAAGATTCCTGGAGTTTAAAAATTGTTCTAGTGTTTTCGTAAAAATTTCTACCTTAAGTTTTTTTGTTCACTTTTTCTTTTGTGTTTTAAGAGTATTTTGTATAATTTATTTAATAAAAAAAAAAATTAATCCATTTGGGGGGGATTTTCCAGCTCTTAGTTGTTTGAGGGTTGTTTTTGGTTTTCTAAAGTGAAAACACAAAAGGACGAAGTAAGTAATTTTTTTTTTCTCGTTTTGAAGGAAGCACTTATTACACTAACTTTCCATCTCCTGGTCATGGAACTAATCTAGGTTTTGCCTTTGAATTAAATTTAATGTTATTTTATTTTATTGCAATGTGGTTCTTCAAGAATAACAAATTTTTAGAATTATTTTTTTTTAGTAATGGATAAAAGGGAATTTCTTGGAGTGAAATTTTTCTTTGGAAAACTACGAGAAAGTATTTTGTGAGGAAATGAGAACGGAATATTATATTAAATTTTAAATGAATGCGTGCAGGTAATTAAATTATTACTTGGAATCTAGTTATCAAATTAATTATGAAGAAGCTAGTAAATAATTGGCGTATTTACCAGTTTTCTAGACATCAGTAATTTGTTTGTATCCATACTTGAATCCGCTACTGTATGGCATGCAAGGTATTGAGACCATTGGAACATGATTTTGTACAATCAGTTTAAATAATGAAAGCAGAGGATTTGAACTCAGAATGGTAAGAATGAGACCTTAGAAATTTAAGAAGTACTAGAAGAACTACTATGACCAATGGAAATATGTTATATCCTACAGAAACAACCGAAGTAAAAATTTAGTCTTTTCGAGCTCTTGAGACATTTATTGTCTTGCATTTAACAGCCTGTTTCAAGAGGATTAAGGTAAAATGGTAGAAGCTATAATTGTTCATCGTCTTTCTCCTGACAGAACAAATGAAAACCCTGGAACTATTGGAGAATTCTGTGAGGAACAAAAATATTGTGGTTTTATGAAACCACGATTTAAGTGGAACTTGAGACGATGGAAAAAAAGTTTTACTCTTTAAAAAAGGTAGTCAGAACAAACTTATCAAGGAAAATTTCCAATGAGCCTTTCTTTGTCTCACCAAGGGGAGTAAAGAAGACCTGTGATATCCCTTTTGATGATTAGTCACAGCTCGAGCGATACGAAATTAGGGAGGAACTGAAAGGAGGTGTCGATGAAAATTGGTCTTGAATGTTTGAATATCAAAATGGCAATGAAAAATTTTAATAGGAAATTAATTCCAAATTCGTGATGTACGGCTGAAGAAGAAATCCCTATATTTCACGGTAAGTCCGAAATCGGGTTCAAGTGTAAGCTGATGAGCGTTCCTACCAAGACGAGCTGGATACCTCGAGTGAACATTTTTTGTAGAAGAACTGGTAAAATAAAGAGACATAAACAATTCTACGATGTTCAACGGCTGGAAATGTTTCCATAATGCTTCTCTCTAATATCAATTTTAACGCTTTTTCTGAACTCTGTCGAGCAGGTGTAAAAAAGTTTGAGAAGCACCTGCCCAGAGGTGGGAGTTATACTAAAGTCCTACTCATACTACATGCAATGAAAAACAAGTCCAATAGAAGGGAGAAAAAGCAGTTCTCCTTGCATAAGAATACTTTCAAATGGAATGAAGAAGTGTGGAGTCTAGAGGTTATGAATCAAAGTCAACAGAAAGCAAGAAAATAATATCTTACAAAGTTTGGATAAAATTGGCTTAATCCCTCTAGAAAAACAGATTATAACTGGCTGTACACAATGGTGTAGCTGCAGCATTAGCACGTAGCAATGTCAAAGTTAAATGTACGAAAATCGTATTGCACGGCTACAATGTGAAGTAGCAGCTGCAGCAAAGAGAGCAGCTGAAGTACAAGTCGACTCGACTTAAACTTTACGAACATGCTGCGTTGCAAAACAACAACAAACCAAAATGGCAGACATGATTTTTGTTTGAGTTTAGTGCTACACATTGTATTCGTTTATGCTGCTTAGTGCGCTACTTTTTTTGACATTAACTTTGACATTGCTACGTGCTACTGCTGCAGCTGCAGCTGCACCATTCTGCTCAGCCAGTAAACCGCTTTGAAGTGAACTGCAGGTGGAAAAAATAAATTTACAAATTGTAGGCACAATAGCTTCGGACCTGGTGACTCAAACTCAATCAAATCTGAACGGCTAGCAAGCCAGGACTTATTCTTGGAAGTTTGGCACTTTCTTCTAAAAGTCAATACCCTGGTAAAAATCTTAGTGAATTGGTACAATCGAACCCTAAGCCTTTGGCAAGGGAAGTCAAACACACATTATAGGTGATTTTACAATATCTAACATAAAAACATAGAAGCTGTGAACATAACTCTTAGGTTAAAATACGGAAAGACTTGCATCATTCCCCGATTAATAATAAAAACCATGTTCTCTAAAAGCTGTGTCAGCATGATGACAAAATTCTGCATAATAAGCTACAATGTTGTGATTGATTTTTTTTAAAACAGTCTTACTTCTGAACAAAATTCGAAGTCACTTTCGAAGTATAATTTGTAAACATTCTAAGTTTTCAGAATTATAGCCCACGATTCTTCCTCGTTGCTTAGAAATTTTATAAGGTTAGTGACTGGATTGGTTTCTACCGCAACACAGCCCTATAATTATTCACTTGATTTCGTCATATTCTGATGAAAGATTTTGATAGTCAAGACAGCCATATTCCAAGATCTTTGTCAAAAAATTTAAAGCAGGTCTAGCTATTCTAATATTACATAGACATGAAACTATTCTAAATTAGAAGGCTTATCAATGTTTCTGAGGTCAAACGGACAAATTTTGGATGCATTTAAATGAGCAATAATAGCCTCGACTAAGTGCAATTAAAGGAATCTCTAAATTACTTCTTCGAAACTTCGACACAAAATATTAGTATTATATCAGCTTACAAAAATATATTTCTATCAAAAACCTTACTAGCTGTCAAATAAATATTTAGACAAAATTTTGGAACTTCTTATTTCATTAAAAATTTAATCAAAATCTTAAGTCATTCCTCATTCATTAAGTCATTCCTTCTGACATGAAAGACAATTCCAACGAATAGCTTTTACAAAAATTTTCCCGAAAATTCCAGCTTCAATATGAAGTTCAGAAGTTAAAGAAACATTTTTTTCATCGCGAGTATGGGTGCAAAATTGTATTATAAAATAATTTTTAAAGTTAAAAAATATGAATATTTTTAAAATGCAAGCTTTAGGCGTAAAATGCTAAGAGCGAAGCTGCTGTGAGTTTTCATCACCATTAAACTCGAATAATACCGATTTCTGTGTTAAATTTCATTCGGTTGAATGTTTTTTTTTTTTTTTTTAGTGCCACGTGTGATGATTCAAGTATCCATATCCACACTCTATCCTTAAAATGCTACCACAAGCACACACACCTAGCTTAATGATAAATTCAAAATTCTCTCGAGTACCCTTTAAAGCTCTCCATGTCGTCGCATGCACATCACACCATTGAACTGCAAACAAATGGCCATATCCCAACCCGAGAGCCCCCTCTCTATTATAGCTTCCCTTCGTACCAACATATATGTTGTCGTCAACGTATAGAGTCCTTGCATTTGGAATCAGCATATACTCGTAACTCGTATATAGGGAAATATGCGCATAAAATTACTCCAATTCCCCAGCTGTTTGCTCTTTTCCAAGCCGTTGACGTTGATGTTACTGTTGCGTTCGTTTGTTGGAACTTGGAAGGTTTCACGCGAATATATTACAGAATTTGTGTTATGTGCATGAAAGTGTTTTTCCAGTAGCAGCAGCTTGTACGTAGATACATTTATTTATGAATAGAACCTTCAAATTCTAATGAAACTGACATTGATTCCGGATGAAATATTGAAATCTATACACACACATTTAAATCCCTTCCCCCCCCCGCATCCCTCGCCACGACCATTGGGCTGAAAAATAAAGCTAATAATATTTTGAAAAATTTTCAATACACAATTTTGAATACACCCTCCCGAATACACATTAAAACAACACTGATGCCTTTGCTATTTATTTTTGACCGGAAGAGGATGTACTTAGAGTGTGTTTCTGCATGATGCGATGGCAGGACTTCCCTCAAAATCAATTAGCTATTTACAAAATACAAATTTCTCCATTAATAGTATGATAGTGCTGCGTGTGATGATTGGAACAAGCAACGCTAGAACATGGGACTCACACGTGTTATCTGTGTTTGGTTTAGTTAAAATGCAGTTAGCGAACATTACCTGGTACAGTGGTGTTGGAAAAACTTTGTAGTTTTTAATATATTGTTATTTCAAAAGGAAAATATACAGGAAACGTCTGCACACAAATTTAAAAGAAAAAGTGAAGTTTTAGAAAGGACTACCAAAAAATCAATTTATTGTGAAGAAAAAAGCTTGGCTAACAGTTTAGGATATTAGAACCAGAATGTTTGCCAGTTTTCAATCAAAGTTACGGACAAAACTTTTACATTAGAGTGTAGGTATGGTCTTGGTCTATCAAGACATGCGAAAAACATATCCAATATTTTAAACTTATACTTGAAGAAGACGCGCCTTTCAGACTGCGTATCCCAATAGATGTATCAACTCAAAAGAAGTCCTGATAAAAGTTTCAAGCGGTCGTAAATTTCACTATCAACTATGCCTGTATGAGCGTTCATTCTGCTGAAATTTCCCTGTAATCCGGCTGTAAATAATAATGAATAATAGGTTAATTATACCGCTTCCCAATGATCTATTTTGTGACCCTTTAGATAGCTATAGATGAAAGCGCTGCAGGATTTCTTAAAAAAAAAACCTCTAAGTAACTTTATGATTTTAGGTACTTTTAGAGATTAAAAATAACTACCACTTCTTCCTACCGTAACAGCCCGAATATTTCCGACTTTAGCCAATAAGTGCTCTACTTTTACTATGAGCTGAGCACGGTAAGGAAATGTATTCTTCCTGCCCACCACATCAGAATTTACAGCATTACCTTTGAAGGTTCTGGTGATTTCTCTTAAGTTGATTCTACTAAAAATGATGCAGGTTCCAAACCTTAGCTTTGGAGGTTAATTCCAAAGTTTTCCTCCTCTTGTATTCTTCTTCGCTTTCAGTGTGGTTTTTATCAAATTTTCTCCCATATGGGCCTACTTCCGCAGGGAAGGTAACCTTGTTGTTTTTGCTAAAGGGTGTTCAGGTTGTTCAATTATTCATTTACCCGTTTGGAGCTGATAGTGTCTAAATTGTATGCTTTGATATGATCTTGACTGTAATATCTTTGAATACTTGTTCCATTTTTAGAAAATGCTAAGTGACTCCATCTTCAAAAGTTTTTGACATTTTTTCCTCTTTACCTAATACATCCAGTGCCAGTTCCCTCGGATATTTTGGATGCATCAACGAATTACTTAAGGGCTGGCGTTTATCTCGAGACTGTAGTTTGAACAATTTTCCCAAAATAATGTTTCTTGATCATGCAATCTCTTGTAAGGTCAAGTAGTGGTGATGCTTGAGTTAATAAGTACATTCCGCTCAGACCTGAATTTTTGCTCTGCTTTTATAACCTCATGATTATTCCTAAACCTAATCAGCGATAAAGAAAGCCAATAGGGGGAGACGGGGAACATTGATACATGAGGCACATAGATACAGTCTACATTATTCGAAAATTGAATGGAACAGGCCACTCAACTACGCATACTACGCAGCACGCCAATGAACGCAAACACATATCGTCCTGATATCCGGGTTCAGTAAACTCTTTGCGCACAAAAAGGAAAAATCTGTTTCGCGAGTCCTCAAGTATTTTTTTTGTTTTTTCGATTGAGTTTTCTTGCCGTATTTGTGCTTATGATTTCAAATTAATTTGAATGCTGAATATAATGTTGTTAATAATGTTATATTTACTTGAAAAATATTTGTGAAACGTTGTTTTAATTGCATTGAATATTTTTTGTTTCTGTGAGGTAAGTTGGGGCACACAGATACACACGACTTCGGGGTGATTTGATACGTATCAATGTGCCCCACAAAAGAGAAAGGTAGATCAAGTATATACACATAGCTATACTCCAGAAAAGACAAGAATGGAAGAACGGACAGAGGTCTAAACATGAAGAAAACATAAAAATGAACAAAGAAAAGGCGCAAAAGATCTTAAAAGTGCTCAAATTTACTGGACGTAGTTGAGAATCTCATAATAAAGTTAAAGAGAAATTCTCATATGACTATGATAATGTCATGCTGTTCCGGAGAAATTAAGCTACGAGAATCCTTCGACTCCGAAGAACCATTCGATTCTGATCAACTTTATATGGAACTAGCAGTACCGATAGACGTTGTTCCGCCCTTCCAAGCATTCTCTGAGTTTAGTCCTTGCAAACAAACTAATATAGAAGCTTTTTAAGACCCGGCTTTTATTTCTTCATCTTGTGGCCAAACCACATGTTCGGCTTTGACAAAGCCTTACAAAACGTGTGCTTTTTGTATGTGATTGATATTAGTACCCAAAGAAAGGCTTTATTTTGTTATTTAGTTTTATTTCTATCTTGTTAAAACTAGGTTAAACCAATGTTGACATGAATGAACAAATACTTTAACACGAATGTATTAATATATAAATGTTAAAAAAATAATTAAAGCTCGTTTTATTAACAGGTTTTAAATAATTACTGATTATTTGGTTATGAATAAAGGAGCCTCTGTCATGTACCAATGTGCCCCGTGAATGGGGTATTTTGATACTGAATTCATGACTCAGTAAAAAGGTCCTTAATTCGTTTTGAGTGGATGTTAGATTTTATCTGTTTAAAATAAGTTAGATAAAAAGATAATGTTCCCATAAAATATGTAAACTTGTTATTACTTTCAATATGGTGCAATTGTTTTGAGTTTAAATTAAAATCGTATCAAAGTGCCCCAACTCCCCCTACTTATGTCATCAGCAAAACACAAACAGCGTATGGCTTGAAAAATTAAATGCTCTAGAAGCTCATCTACTACGAGACTCCAGAGTTAAGGTGGCAATACCTCTCCCTCCCTGAGCTCAACATCTGTAATAACGATTCTCTTGGAAATGCTTCAAAGTTGTTGTTCATTTATCCACCACGATATTATATGATGGGAACACAATATTTTCTTAACAGCTTGATAACAGCTTCTTGTGGTGCGTGTTATCGAATGCTCTTTCCATGAACAAGAGCTCGTGTGCAAAATGCTAGCGAAGATGCACTCCTTTCGCCAAGTCTTATTGTTGGAGTATTTCCTAAAAAAAGGAGCTTACTAAATACATTTTAAAATAAATCAGGGCGTAGCTCCGATACTGTAACGATATCACCGCCCGTACAGGATTGTTTAAGATATCATAAATAAAGCAACTTTGACAACTACAGTCGATTCTTGATAATACATCCAACTTTTAAAAACTGTCTTTGTTGTGATGCTTTTTTATACTTAGGCTGAGGTAGGCTCGTCGAAGTGCAGGGTTGTTCGTGTTCCCAAAGAAAGCGAAAACTCAAGGTTGAAGAGTGTTGAACTCCGAAATAACAATGTTTTTTTATTTATCAAAAGATTCTTAACAAGTTACTTCATATACGGACTTAATAATAAAACTAAATTAATAATTCGATGTACAATATAGTATTAAATAGCTTAAATAATTTGGCCTGTAGGGTTTATCCTACGACAAGAAGTGATTCCAACTATATTTGGTCTATAGAGTTGCCTCTATGACAATAATTGGTTTTTGGTCTGTAGAGATTCTTGAAAAGAAAAGCTCCACGACAAGAAACGAATTAGGTCTGCAGAGATTCCTGAACGGAAGCGCTCCACGACAAGAAACTGATTAGGTCTGTAGAGATTCCTGAAAGGAAGTGCTCCACGACAAGAAACTGATTAGGTCTGTGGTGAAGCTTACGACTGCAGCAACCCCACGACAATAAACGGATTAGGTCTGTGTTGCAGCTTACAATGGCAGCTACCCCACGACAAGAAACTGATGGCCTAATGCCTTTACTTCAAAATATATAAGGGTTTCTGCTAGTATTCCCCGCAGCGTACCTTCGAGATCTCGTTTTCCCGGTTTTCTATTAAATAGAATCGTATACCAATGGCTGGGAGCTCGATTCTGATTTTCCATACAAATTTCGCTTATACTTATGGAATATTACAGTAATAAGGAAGTGTGAATTATAAAATTAAAGAAAAAAATATTAGTACTAAAATAATTCCTTCTGTTTGTTCTATATTTCTGCTGGTTATTATCATGTGTGTGTTCGGAGTTGGTTGGTAGTCCAAATCAGCGGTACGGGGCGGAGGGGTGGTCGGTTTTGCTTCACTTGCTGGTCTATTATGCAAACCTAATGTTGGGAAAAATCGTCGTGGTGATTGTGACGGCGGTCGGTGGCGGTCGATGATGATGGTCACTGGCTGATGCACTCATTATGGCAATCGGGGGCGGCGGTCGGTGGCAGTGAAGGAAATGTGTAACTTCGTTACATTGTCATTCGGGAAAACCATTAAATTTTAATTTTTATTGAATTTCTTAAAATAAAATTTAACTTTTAAAAAGTATAATATCTTAATAATACCAAAAAACGTTATGAGATTTTAATAAAACAGTTAGTTTGAAAAAAAAATGGAGTGTTTTTTGCCACAGCACTTTATAATTGAGAATGCTATTATATTTTAGTGAAGCCGATTTGTGAAATTGGAAATTAATTTTATATATTCTGTTCACAGAATTTATTTATATAAAAGCAGATTTCCGCTTTGTTATAATTTGTATTTTTGATATCTGAACTAACTGCATTTGATTTTGATTGGGAAAGCGCATATATTATTGAAACTCAATTTTTGTGTTTATTCATTCATTCACATTTCAACGATGATTTAAAATATTTTATTAGCTTGAGTTTTGTTTCCTGTTCTTTATTGATTATTAAATGTTAAACATTATTTCTAGTTGATTGGAAACGAAATTTCGAGACCAATTGAACTATTTTCTGCCGACAAAAAAAAATACATTTTAAACTTAATAATTGATTTAGCAATTGGAATTGTGAGACAAATGTCCTTCCAAAAATATCGAATGTTATGGTGTGTTGTTATCCGTAAAATTAAGTAATAATATGTTTTTTGAAACCCCTATGATTCATTAGAGAATTAAAGGAGAATCATCTCTAAATTTGTATTGTTGAATGACCTGATCCTTTTTTATTCTACTATAATATTTTCCAAAATATTTTTTTGAATTTTAAAAAAATAACAAGAGTTTTCTTTTTTTTTCCAGGATATTTTTGGCACATAACAGACCTGCATCTGGATACCATTTACTCGACACAAGGTGACGTCCTCCGCAGTAAGTTTCATAAGCCACTAAAATTTAAAATTTAATAGACAAGCCATAATTAAAGAACCTCAATTTTACGATCTGACCATCCAATCCATTAATGCCTAAAACCCCACCACAGTCTTCTTAAATTATGTCTTCTTTCAATCATCTGTGGCAATTTAAATCTTATATTAAGGTTATATAAGAGCATGCTTCAAACCAATTTTCCAGTCGAAATCCAAATAAGTGGGGAAGAAAATCTTTGCTGAAAAATATATAAAATTCAAGAGAAATCCCATCGCCAAGGACACACACTCTGTAATTTGCCATTTCGGATTATGTTATTAAAAAACGTGTTTCTCGTCCTTCTTTATGGCAATCCAGACCGAAAATTGTTATTCAAAGCGAAGTCTCATATACATTCAGTATAGAATCAGGAGAATATTGAACCAGATGGGAAGGGTGTGTTAGTGAATAAAAAAGTAATTGGGAGTGTTGATCAATACTTTTGAAGGAAGAAAGGAAAACAGTAATTTTCTTTAAGAAAGCTCTCCCCCGAAATCTTGTAGGATTTTTAAATCTAAGATTACCAAACACAAAAATCTAACTTAATTTCGAAAAAAGGTTGGGCTTTCGCCAAGGAAACATCATCAAAAATATCCTTATTTGTGCTTTGTTCTAGATTTGTTCTAGAAATCCCTAACGACCAGCAATTTCAGTACTTATCAAGAATCAAAAAACAAATTTTATTTGACAAAAATGTCGATCCTTTATTTAACCATCCTTGCCCTTTATGGAATTGTTGGATTTTCCAACTTTTTCAAGTGGATTGTTAAAAAAAAAGTTCCCTGCTTATCATGTTCGACAAAAACTTCACCAGCTTTGACAACGATATAAAAAAAAAATAAAAAACAAAGTGATAACATTTTTAATTTATCCCAAAAATATGCCTAGTTAAGCTGATAAACATTTTAAACGGTTATATCAGCGACAATGACTTTGGAGTTCGTAAACAAACTCCAAGACTTCTGTGTTTCGCATTCGCACTCCAAAAATAACCAAAAAGTGGGTGTTCTGCTTTTCATATCCTTTTTTTTTCTAAAAATAAAAAAAAAATTGTTTTGAAAACAAAAATCATCATCATATCCATTGTTCAGCATCGCGGTATCCTTTTCGGATTCATTCACTCGTATTCATTCCATTCATGATGGGAGCTTTTTCGTTGTCTGGTTTGAATTTTGTAAATTGAATTATCTGCCAGAGTACTGGAGTTGGTGGTGGTGGTGGAAGGATGGGTGGAGGGGTTTAGGTTGATTTTAAATACTTCGCAGTTGTTGGATAGGTTTAAGCATCCGAGAGATGGGTATCAGCGGCAACAGCAGGAAAATTTAGCAGCTCCTGCTAATGCCTGTCATCGTTGTCGTCGTCCTTTAACATCAATGGATTTGTGTATTCCTCGTTGTGATTTTCATGCGTTATTGTCTTGAAATACAGCAGCATCAAATTGACGATGGTAAGGGTAGCGAATGACAGAATCGACGGCGGCGTGGCGTGGCGTCATCAACATCGTCATCGTCATCGATGGTAGAAAATTCCGATGAATTTTCCAAAGCCATTGTTCTCAATACGCCTTTTACCTAATTGATGCTGGAAATTTTTTTGTCAATCGATTTTGAATTGTGATTGCGATGCTGTGCATGAGTGAAATTTAATTGCTGGAATTCTTTCCAAGCCACTTCATCCGGTTTAGAGCGCACTCTATACCCGCCGCACCTCATCCGCACTTTCAAAAGCACACTTTAAACCGAAAATCATCTCTCCAGCAAGGACACATGGTCACATAAAGTGAGTTGAGTCAATCAACAAAAAAGGATGACGGTGGACGACACGCACGCATCATGGACTATATATGCTCTGGCTGTTGCATCATCATTGATTCATTTGTGCGCAAAGTTTGTCCTTTTTAATTAAATTTAAGTAAAAAATGAATTTTCGTCCTAGAAACATAATTCGAGAGGAATTCTGTGTATTTTGACCGAATCGAGGACAACATACCGCATCACTGATATTTATGCAACATTTTCTGTTGACTTGTTGTTGTTGGTGCCGCAGCAGCTGACGGTGGTTGGGCTTGTAAATAAATGATGCAGCATTGCAATCGATGGTTCTATACGTACATACATGTATGCCTCAGTTCCTGCACTCTTGCACTGCATCCATCGGCCTATGTAATTTATTCTGACTGTCATCGCATCTAAATCATTTTTCTGACAACGACATCGGATTTGACCTAGATCCTGTCCCACAAAAACAGTGTGGCAGAGGTTGTTCGTTGGGAATGAGATCAATTGAAATGATACTATGTTTATGCAGAAAATAGCATCAGCTGATTTCTTCGTCTGTGATGATGAGTTTTTTTTTGTCTTACAAGATTGTCAAGATGCATCGTTGAAGTTAAAGGCCGTGCTATATTGAGAAGACAAATACAGCAAAAATAGGTTGTCCTTCTCAAATGCCTGCCACTGTTGCTGATATTGATTCTATTAAAAAAAAAGATCTTTGCTCAATGATTCATTAACTCATTAAGTCATTGGCACATTGACCCATTGGTACATTGACTCATTGACTCATTGACTCGCTGACTCATTGACTCATTGACTCATTGACTCATTGACTCATTGACTCATTGACTCATTGACTCATTGACTCATTGACTCATTGACTCATTGACTCATTGACTCATTGACTCATTGACTCATTGACTCATTGACTCATTGACTCATTGACTCATTGACTCATTGACTCATTGACTCATTCACTCATTGACTCATTGACTCATTGACTCATTGACTCATTCACTCATTCACTCATTGACTCATTGACTCATTGACTCATTCACTCATTGACTCATTGATTCAGTGACTCATTGACTCATTGACTCATTGACTCATTGACTCATTGACTCATTGACTCATTGACTCATTGACTCATTGACTCATTGACTCATTGACTCACTGACTCATTGACTAATTGACTCATTGACTCATTGACTCATTGACTCATTGACTCATTGACTCATTGACTCATTGGCTCATTGACTCATTGACTTATTGATTCATTGACTCATTGGCTCATTGACTCATTGACTCATTGACTCATTGACTCATTGACTCATTGACTCATTGATTCATTGACTCATTGACTCATTGATTCATTGACTCATTGACTCATTGACTCATTGACTCATTGACTCATTGACTCATTGACTAATTGACTCATTGACTCATTGACTCATTGACTCATTGACTCATTGACTCATTGACTCATTGACTCATTGACTCATTGACTCATTGGCTCATTGACTCATTGACTTATTGATTCATTGACTCATTGGCTCATTGACTCATTGACTCATTGACTCATTGACTCATTGACTCATTGATTCATTGACTCATTGACTCATTGATTCATTGACTCATTGACTCATTGACTCATTGACTCATTGACTCATTGACTCGTTGACTCATTGACTCATTGATTCATTGACTCATTGACTCATTGACTCATTGACTCATTGACTCATTGACTCATTGACTCATTGACTCATTGACTCATTGACTCGTTGATTCATTGTTGACCCACTGACTCATTCATTCATTGACTAAGAGACTTTTTGACGCATTGACTGCCTTATCCCCTGACAAACTATGATCCAAGAAAAATTTAGCTTCAACTGGAAGCAGAAAACAAATAGATGTAAAAATGAACATTGACACAGGGGTAGACCAAAATTTTCCAAAAGCTGATTCATACCAAACCAATGAGAGCTGGTAACTACAGAGGATTTTTTCGGTGGAAGCGAGTTGTCCTAGGTGAAGGGTGACATAACCTTATACGAACCAACTAATTAATTTGAAAAGAATTTAACTCTTTTGTGGTTGGTTTTTTGCCCAATTGTGTACCTTTTTCACTGACTTGGCATTAAACGACTTACCTCATTTACAAGCAACAGTGTGCAACCTTTAGTATCTAAATTTCTGTTTGGTAATCTCTGGGCACCATCCGAAATCAGCTCTTATAAAACCAATTAAAAGCAGAGGCACGTTAGAATCTCTGAATATAATTTTCTATTTCATGGAAATGTGTTTTAAGTTGAGTTTCTTCTTCCCGCAGCGCCACCACCACTTGGTGGGGTAAATTTCTGCTGAATTTTAAAAGTACTCTCTCATCCTCTTCATTCTAAAACTTCTTTGACAATTTTTTTTTTTGTTCCAGGTTGTTGGCGAATGGACCGACAAACGAGTTCATCGGGTCGAACACCGGGTCGTTTTGGTGATTACCTTTGCGATAGCCCATGGAGCCTAATCGAGTCAGCGGCTCGTGCAATGAAATCAAGACAAGGTGACAACGTTGAATTTGTCCTGTGGACGGGGTAAGTTTCATGTTTCCGAATTTTGAATAATTTTGCATTAAACTTAACTATGATGGCAGACAGACACAAACATTGAGAGACGAGGTAGGTACCTATATAGGTATAGGTTAAGGGTTAAGGTAAAGCTAAAACGATTTGTGATTCTGCCATTAATGGATCAACCATCATAAAATGAGGAAGAACGAAATTGTGGTAAAGTCTATATATTCTTATCGTGGCGTTTGATCTCGTACAAGGCGCGTGAGCACAAAGGATTTGATGGACCAAGCATTTAAGAGGGTCTAGTTTTCAAGGGTTAATATAGTTTAATGCTGCTGGGTGCATTCAACTTGACCTATACCATACCCTTTAACCTAAACCATGCCGGATATTAGTGTTTTTGAAATAATGCATCGTTTGAAAACAGATAAAAAGTCAGGCTGGGATATGTGTTGTCGTCATCGTTTAAAAGCACATTTATTTTTGTGGGGTTAATATTTGTGAAGGACTTGAAAATAATTTCCTTTGGCTTTTGGATGGATACCATATTATGGGCATTATTTTCTAAAATGGAGATAACCAAACAAACACACGCACACATCGTGAGTTTGAATAGGTTTTTGTTTAAGTGGCTTTGTATCCATAAAAAAAGGGAATTTTAAGGACTAAAATTGCAAACTAATGAGTTTTTGGTGTTGGTCAATGTTTGAATATTTGTGAGTTTGTAGAGTTCAAAAGTTTATTTTAATGGAATTTCTTTTCAGTTTATCTTGATAGCATTGGTACTCGTTAAGTTTAAAATGCTCTGAAAATTGAGATTTTGAAGGGACAGATTTTAGGTTTATGAGCTAGAAATAAGTATTTTTTACAAACTCATTCAATTTTGGACCTAGACCATTCACCATTCACCACAAAGTACTCATTTAATCGTGGTTCGTGGAACACCTTAAAATACAAGCTCTAGATTTTCGATGGGTTTATATTTTTTTTAATTCGGCAGATTAATACTTGCCACGATTCTCTCTGGAAATTTGACTCTCATTAGACAGTTGACTTCCACATTGTTTTTGGTCTTCCAATCCTTCGAATTTTGCTCATAAAATCATCCGTATTCGGTGGAAAAAAAGATTGGTGATTTGAATGTCCACTGAATCCAACTCATAAAAGCGGCCTTTAAAAAATTCGTAGAGCTGACCTCTGTCTAATGAAAAGTACCTTTCGTTAAAAGGACTCCTTTGCATGCAGAAGTAATTATTCCTCCGGTATATTCCTCTATGATATCAATATCGTGATATCGATATATGCATTCAAGGGTGAACTTGATCGAAGACCTTCTCAAAATGTACGAATTTAAGGTTTAGGCCAAGCTTAACAAATGTAATCCATTACAAATCCTGCCAACTATATATTTTTGTATTTGTTTTTGGTTCATTTCAAAGACGATTTCAAATGAAAAAAAAAATCTTTCACAAATCACAAAAGAGTCATCGCTTTACCTTGAGCATTTTTTTTCCCTCGAAAAATGTAATCAAAGGACTTGCAAATCTTCCTCCTCCTTCGTACATGTTGGTACGATTTTATTACTTTCGTAGATTATTTTTTTTTTTTTTGCTACAACCTGCGCGAATGTGTATATCAAATCGCTTTTATGGCTTAATCAAATTCAGATCACTCTCGGTTATTAGGTTTCTCTTAATTTCTTAATCCATAGACTTCAAACATAAAGTCGATTTCCAATCACCCTCATACTTCATACATATAAATCTCAACCCAGCATAGACTCTTCACAGGTTTCACCTCAATCTACTTTACTTCAAATAATCCACATCCATACCATATATACCCTCTCAGCACAGTCTATATATCCAATTGTGTACACTTATGAACCCATCGATGTATCTATCGACTCTCTCAAAACCTGTACGTGTACGGTTAACGGTGTAGGTACCTACCTTATAATGCTATATTCCAGACACTGTCATTTAATGACAAACAGCAATGTAATGACAGCAATCGACAAAATAACTGTGTATAATCTTGTAACTGTAGCTGCTTACGAAAATCAATATATTCCCCTCTCCATGCCTATTCGCTTCCCTTCTCCCGAAAATGACTTCCTTTTGATATAGTTAATAATACAAGCAGAAGCCCTTTTCGGATTGTATCCGTATAATATACCTCGGATTACATGAAAATCATGGCTCAGACAATAATATTATATAATATAATACTCCTCGCACACACACCTGGTCACCATAGGGCGCTGGCTTTTAATTTAAATCTCTCAGATATCATTATTCATTTTGCCATTGTGTTGTCCAGATTCCGGAAACAGCATGGCAGTTTAACGGACCGGATAAATTAAACTAGTACAAGCTATATACGAGTACGAGATATTATTTTCTTCTTCACCAGCCGCATCCTCTCAGCTCATCAATGTTCTTTTGTTAATGCATTCTGTCGAAGGGATGGAGGAGAAGATGGGGAGGGGGGAGGTTGTGATTTACTTGTATGTTTATAATATTAAACGCAGCAGTGGTTTAATTCCACAATTGTTCCATTATATTCGAAACTGATATCACTGCAAGTTTCATGGCTTACACACACACGCACATATGAACATATCCTATCTGTGTGATATGAATGGAGTTTTTCTTCAATTTGGTTAACAATGAAGTACTAAAGTCAGGGATGTTATATTTTTTTAATTTTGGTTTTTTTTTAGATTAAGTGATTTTTTTTTTATTTTGGTCGCGTTCACAGCTGAGACTAACTTTTATGAGGCTTAAGTCATCTACAATTTACAAGAGTATGCTGTACATATGCCAACCTTTTAAATTTTTTCTGTTACTTCCATTTTTTACTTCTTGAAATGTTCTATACGTTCATCAAACAGACTCTAAGCCACTGACCACTAAGATGCAGACCGCCAGCTCACTGTATGGTATCTTTTTTTGCCAACAAGCTGAAAATCAGTTGATGATCCATTTATTCTTAGAGTGCAACGCTCTTTTGTGCTTTTTAAATGGGAGCAGAGAAAATGTTAGACCCTCACGTTTGCACTTGCCTCAAAAATTTAATATCCCAGTTTTAAAACGTAGTCAATTTGATTGCATTGCAGTTAACTCTCTAAGTTTGCGCATGTAATTAAGTGTTAAAAGCACACTATTCAGTTTAAAAGCAATCGATTTAAAACCAGTTTGTATTTTTTCATTAGTTACCTAGACTATAAAAATAATAATTGTCATAATTCGGTTTACGGGAAACAACAAAAAATCTGACTTTTTTGTGCAAAAAATACTTGCTGGGCTCAATTCCCTACTATTTTTTTTTTGCTAAATCAAACTTTAAGCCTTAATTGTACATATTTTTATTTTTGGTGACAAAATAGTTTTTTAATATTTATGCATGTAGGTGTAGGTATGTACCTATGTCGTACTGAATTATCCTTAAAATAATATTACCCCATAAAATAAAAATCCAATCGGAAATTTTCTAACCATAAAAACCACCAGAACATTTTTTCCTACTGTTTTACCCACCAAACTGGGAAAAACAACCGATCTGGGAACACTGCTGACTACCTACAGTGGATACACGAAACTCTTTTGTCTGCTAAGACACACATAATGCATACCGTCTCTGCTACCCACTACCCACCGTTCTATTTTTAACCATCAGCCACCGACCTACCCACTTTCTTTCTCACTCGCTTGCTCCCTACTCTCGCTCCATGGCTATGTGCTTCATGCTACGTCCGCCCTCTCTCACTCTCTGTCAATCGGTCTTAATCGCTCTCTCCATTTTCGGGGACGGAAGTCACGCTTATTTCCGCTGTATCAGTAAAAATTTTACCCCCATGCGCCTAAAAAAGTTTCACTTAAAAAAAAAATTTTGCTGAATTTTAAAAAATGTCCGTAAAGCATTTAGGCTGCTATAGTGTTGGTTTGGTTTTAATTAGTATTTTTATAAGATAATCTTACATGTTCGATAGGATTTAATATTTGCTTTTCGTTGGCAGTGTTTCTTAAAAATATTATCTAAAATCTGGAATACCGCAGGGTAGTCATCTTGTCCCTATTCTTTTTTATTTTATTTCTTAATAATCTATTGTTTTTTAATCGTTGTTTTTTTTTTGAATTTCTAGTTAAAATTTATAATCAATAGAAAATTCATCTTCGGTTTTGTATAACATCACTGTCTGCAAAGGCATATTCCACCGCCCACAATACAAAACAACACAAATTGTCAATCGAATAAATGCAAATCGCGAATGAACTTAATCCCACATGTGGACAGGCACACATCACATAAATCGTAGTTTAGTTATTCACAATTTAATTGGATGCACATTAGAAAATTGTGTTAAATTCTCAGGAACTTCCAATGAATAATCGCAAAATCTATTTGAATGAATGCTTGCAGTGTGCATTCTAAGGTATACCTACAAGCTTCAACATCCTATATATGTACTACCAATATCTAATGCTCTATCCAGATGCAGGTGTATATAGGAGTGTATAGTGTTGTAGGTGTGTATTGAAATATATTGCTGAGGTTTCGGAATTGAGATTTCCGGATGCCACTGCTACAAATAATGGGCTTCTCAAAATGGTTGATTGCATTCTGAAGCATTTCCGCATACGCAACGAGCATCCAACACCGCATAAAATAGATTGCAATGAATTGCATTTGATTTAAATTCATTTTATACTAAAACGCAAAGCATCACACGAATTCTCTATTCGCTTTTGCCACCATCATCATCACCATCACCATCAGCAGGCAGCTGCATACGTACATACTTATGTGTTGTGTCTCGTAATGTAGAAGCAAAACAGCTAGAACAGGATGCAGGCAGAGCGCAGAGAGGATTCAGTCAGCAATTCAGCCCAGCAGAAATAGCATCATCATCATCATCATCCACACACTCCTAATTGCCAATTGAGTTTAATTGTTTACCGTTGGGTGTTGTTTCTGTTATTATTGTTTCTGTCACTGCTATCGATGCAATAATAGTGCGGTTATATTCAGGACTCGCACTCGCATCAGGAAGAACAGAAATACCAAAACAAGGATAATGAATTTCCGGGGCATACAATATCTACCAATTCCATTATACACTACAATACTTAATATAGTTTAATATAAGGCCAGACCAGGCCAGTTTGCTATGTGCTATCTCTATCGAAAGAGAGAGCAGGAGCGAGAGGCAATGTCTTAATTAATTGCTTGCGTTTATGACTTGTGCGATTATATTGCTCGTTGTAATCAGAAAATTTAATTAGCGCAATTGATAACATGCACTTGCACATGGCCTACAAGCTATATGAGCCTACAAACAAGCCAATATTACTGTGTGTGATTGTATGTATAGTACTACGGATACGGATACGGATGCGGATATGCTATTGCCCCAAGTGCCCTCTCACTCTGTCTGTCTGTCTGTCTCTCCGACTCTGACTGTGCTCTGCTCTGGTCTGTTCACTGTAAAATTATAATTGCTCGCGAAAACAAATCTGCTGAAAATTTATTGGGTTTCAAGGAATTTAATTCACAATCCACTTGATAGGTAATTTAAATTGAAAACTTTTGTATAAGAGGATTATAAGTAGGTTCGGTTGTCGGTCGGTTCGTTGTTCGTTGGCGAGCATTGTTTAAATTTTTCGTTTCATTTTTCCTCCAGCTCAGCCCTGCTGCTCTCTCTCCCGCTTTAGTAGCTCTTTTTGGATGGTGTAAAAGTGCGTAATGCGGAACGGGGAATGGACGGATGGTTGTGACTATGCTGCGGCATTAAAACCGAGGAATTTTAATTTGGCATTAGAAAAGGAAGTTGTTAATGAGAAAAGTATAAATTACATTGAGTTCTTTTTGAAATATTTATTTATTATTTCGTTAAGGTGATTTTGAATAGCTAGGTTTTGGCATATCTTTGACGAATTTATTTGGCCTTTTATGTTTAATACCTCCTTTTTGGAAAATACACTTTCGAAGCGTCAATGCCTTCATAAAATGACACTTTAATTACCAAGAAATATGTTATGAGGCAATTAGGAGATTTATTTTAGTTTTATGTTTAAATTTTAAGGAATCCATTAGGGTATAATATTTTAATGCTTACAAAAAGATCAAGGAATTTTGGAAATTAAACTTTAAACTTAAGAAATGTCTTAACAGTCCAATTAACAATTATTTTGATGATGAACCATTAAGCTAGTTCCGTATACAGGAGAGTATAACCAACAACTTCTGAACCGAGTCTAATCTAATAGTCAGGTTTCAACTAAGTCGATGCCAAAAAAAAAAACCCTGGTTTGATAAACAGAGTCACCTGGCACTTGCAGTGAAGAATGAAATTCACCCAAGAAATGCTGGGACCACAAAACAATACTATCCTCGAACTCAAGAAGGAAATAAGTTATGGTTTTAAAATTATAGCTCGCAATCCGCAAGAATGTGCTGAGTGTTATGATAGAAAAGCGGAAACACCAAGTAGTCATCTTCAACCAGGCAGAATAATCAATTCAGGTAAGCCCGATGAAGAGCTAAGCTTGCGTCAGTTGGATCACGGAGAATTATTTGAGTTAACATTGTCCCATAATCCCAAACTTAAGTTTAACAAAGCTGTTGGACCCAATAAGCTTCTAGTGAAGCCCTTGAAACTAATGGAAGATGATTTTGTAGACACTTGACATTTCCGCTTATTTGTAAGATTTAATCGGATTAAAAATGACAAACTGTCGAATAAACATAAGCGAGAGCTACAGTACGTTTTCAACAAACTACAGACAGCCGCTGCTGTTCCACTTTTAGAAACAAAATTCTTCTTTAGCAGACAGGAAAAAATTCAATAACATTCATTTTGTGTAGCTGATGTTCAATAACTGCTGGCGCAATAAAAAAAGGTGTGTTCCACGCCCAAAATTGAGACTTTTTACTGCCAGATCATTAACTATGAGCTCAATGACATTCAATTTTAAGCTTGCAGATCGATTTAAATATAAGACAAAACTTAAATGTTTAAAAATTTGATTTCGAATGAAAATAGCGATAATGGGTGTATTTCACAATCCTTGAACAACACCCTGCTACATAAATAAGGTTTAAAAACTGAAGTGTTCATCTTCTTACTTCAAAAAAAAAAAAACATTAAAAAATTAGTGCATATTATGACTTTTGATGGAATCGCCAACTGAAAGTGGGCGTGTCCTAAAAAATTGTAAACAAAAATTTAAAGCACTAACTGACCTTTGATCATTGGTCAATTTTTAGGCATATGTGCAAAACTACAGCTGAATCGAGTATTGTTTTAACGATCTTACCTGTATTCTATAAAAGTCACGCCCTCAAAAGTGGGCGTATTAAAAAAATGTACACACAAAAATAAAGGTAGAGATATATTTTTCAAATAACGAATGAAAAAAAGGTTAAAATTGAATATTGGTACCTTACATTTTAAAAACAAAGTTTTTTGTCCTTTCATGAAAAGTGGGCATAAGACACGCCCAAAATTCAAAAATTTCTTTTCATATACAAGCTTCTTAGTTTCGACTGAGAGACGCACACATTTGTGCTGAAAATTCATAACCTATAAATAACGTTTATTTGCAAAAACAATGTTGTTTTAGTTTCTAATGAAAAATGGGCGTCAACTACGCCCAAAATCAATTTTTTTTGATTTCATACACAAGATGTTTATGTACAAATAATGCAAACAAAATTTAATGCATTTCGCTCTAATATAAGCATTGTTTTTTATAAAAACCATATTTATAAGTAAGTTTTGTATGAAAAATGGGCGTCAACTACGCCCAAACTCAAATATTTTTATTTAATTGGAAGAAGACTTACCTTAAACTTGCTTTGATGTCAAGACACACGAAAAGTAAACCTGGGCTACAAGTACCTACAAATTTTCAAAAAATTACTCATTGATGCTAATGATAACAAGATTAAAGGGAATAGAGTCATCTAATGGGAATGGCAGGAATGGAAGACATACATCATTTTGATCGGAACGGTTAAGGAAATTGTCTATCTAGTTGGCTTCAATATGACTTCCAAAACTTCAACGTCATGTCTAATATGCTTCTTCAAATGTTTCCAATTTTCCTCTACAATGTTTTTAAAAAGAAGCGGTTACAAGCGGAATGCTTAAAAATACTTATGCGTTTCTCTCATTTCCTCCTCACCTTTTCCAATTAACAAAAACACATCAAAATGCCTCAATAAATCCAAACCATTAATTTCCATGCTAATTCAAAAATGCAATAAAAACCAAAGAAACTCCCTTCTCTGTGCTTACACCAAATTCCTCCTCCACCGCACCGCACCATACCAATCCCAATCCACGAAGCCAAGTCAGGGCAATATGACGATGCGACGATGTTGGCGTTAAACGCAAAAAGCCAATTACATCCATACGACGGCGACGGAGGGCGGCGGGAGCTCTGCGAAGTGAAAACCCATTTTCGAAAAACACTTCTCTCATTAATTCTCCGGAGATAAATTCAATCGGAAATGGTTTTTGAATTTATATTTATATTCGCCAAAGATGGATGAAAAACAAAAATTACAGTTGTTCTCTCACGGTATTATACTATAAAAAATATGCTATACACTAACTCACACACATGTATTATGCATTTAAAATTAAATTTTTAATAAATTTAATTTGCACAACGCGCAGCCATTTTCGTTTACAAAATAAGAAATTAAAATTAAAGAAGCTCAACATTAAATCTTATCCCCTACTCCCTATACCATGCCACTTTAACATATAGAGAGGTCCTTTTTACATATATATTTCCACACCTTCAACCATTTAAAATATTACCTACCTTAAATATATTCAAATTTGATTTCCAACACAAAAATATTTTCAGTCACAATAATTCATCACCCAAAAGTTTTGTTCCTACTTATCATTTTCTCAATTTCTCACTTCTTCAAAAATAGAATGCTGTTGGAAAAAAAAGGACGAAAAAGGAAATAAGTATATAGCGGGTAAAGTGTGAGGACGAGACGCACACGCCCGCGCCGCCAGTTAGTCAGTCGTATTATTATTTTGGAAGAGTATACCTACAAATACAAAACGAGAAACTTACTGTGAAGAAAGAAGAAGAATTATATTCATATCCTTAACTCTCCCTACAAACAACTGCTGCCGTCACTTCAAGTTTTTTTTTTTAAGTTTACCACATAATCATCATTGTTGTCATATTGGGAACGGTTTGAATGAAAGGAGCTTAGGGACTTACGAGGGCAGAAGCAGGCGACAGGCTCATTAAATCTACATAAAGGTGTTAAAATTTGTTATTCTTCTCACAGACAGTATCTGCTGACAAACTTAGATAAACACCTAGGCTGTGCAGCGGTAGTGGGTTATGTTCTAGTTGCTGGCTGGCACTGGGTGAGTCCTTTTTTGGTCCTTGTAGTCCGTATAGATATATATTTATATTCCCTATAGTGTTCTCCCCTCAATTCTATTGTGACACTGTTTGTCATTGTCACTTCTTTGCGAATTATTTTCAAATTATTTCGGAAGGAAACGCACGTTTTCTTACTCCTCTAAGGCTCTCTACTATACTCTTCTATACCGCTAGCTTCTGTTCTGTTCTGTCCTGGTTGGGTTGTATGCTTTGTAACGTTTGTCAGGTACAACAAGGATGTAATAATTAGTATTCTGTTGGATTATTCAAAAAAATTTTTTTTTACTAACTTATTTGTTTCTTTGCGGAATAAGGAAAGTCTGTTTGGATAACGGTTAAATATAAATAAAAGACTGTTTCGGGGTAAACAGGATACGCAACGTTGTATTAAAACTGAACACGCAAGGCTTTAAAGAGGAGTCCTTTTTATTTAAACAAAAGTTTCATGGATATTTTCATCAAGAAGAAGGAAGAATAATTTGGAAGTGTAAAGATTTTTTTTTTTTTCAATTTTTTTAAATTCTGATCCAAGGATATTTATTTGTCCTCCAAGTGGAAATAAAAATATGTAAACACCAACATTGAAACTACATAAAAACCTCTTTTCCCGTTCAATAAAATACATTTAAATCATCAACCATCGTTGTAATTGTGTTCCAAGCAACCATTTAATCGAAATTCAACAGCCAAATGGACCTCTTGTATGGTGTCCTTTTTAAATATGATTTAAAAAAGGTAAATTAAAAAGAAACAAATTTTAATCGACATTCAATTTAACTTGTCAGAGAACTGCTCTTCACATCGATCAACCCTTTTTCTTCGCTTTTTTTGAGTAAATTTTCTTTTTTTTGTTCAAAAAAAAAGAAAAAAAAATCTGTTCGTCATATTCGATTCAACATTGCATCCTGGTTCCTGCCTGGAAGTGAGAATCTGTAACGTATAGTTGCTGGGGCAAGGCCCAACGAAAAAAAAAAAATCATTAATAATACGAAATGCAATTCCGCACTTTTTTGTTCTTTTCATTAAGGCCGTGCTTTTCCAATTAATTAAGAAAGTATAGACAAAGAGTGTATGTAGGTGCAGTACAGAGAGTAGGAGTCCATCTGAATATTAAAAGGTCTTTTAATGTGCAAGAACGCACTTTACCATCCGCAACGTGTTTGCAGGGCCGGACTAAGAGTTCCAACAAATGCAAATTTAAGTGCACTGTTATTGCGTTATAAAGCATATAACAACTCATTTGAAATTGCATTGAAATCGGACTGCTCTAAAAAAAAGTGCGTGCGTACAAAGTACACACAGAAGTGAAACTTCATTGACAAACTAATTTTTTTTTTGAACCGCTTCAACCGACCAGTGCAGCTTCTTAAGGCCGCTTACCCGCCTAACACATTTAATATTATATACATCACAATTCTTCATAACAACCTTCCAGCGCTCATTTAACCACACACCAAGTCACATCCCTGCTACCCACCGTTCTATTTTTAGCCAACAGCCGCCGACCTACCCAAAGTTTATATGCAGAACCAGTTTGTGCTATTATAAAACAAACCTAACCTAACCTAACCTACAGCTCTCTTTCCCCATGGCACTGTGCGTGATGCCACGTTCGCTCTATCTCACTTTCTCTCCCTCTCTCGATCTTTCTCACTCACTTGCTCCCTACTTTCGCTCCATGGCTATGTGCTTCATGTTCATGCTACGTTCGCCCTTTCTCACTCTCTGTCAATCGGTCTCAATTGTTCTCTCCCTTTTCTGGGACGGAAACATCCCACATTTCCGTAGTTCTAATTTCCGCTTCATCTATACAAATTTTACCCTCATGCGCCTAAACAAGTTTCACTTCAAAAAAATTAAACACACCTACAACACACCACCTAGAAAATTTGATCAAAATCGCAAGAGCTGTTTCCCATAGAAAATAAGCATTTTTACAAGGAGTAGGTACATGGGAGGTACCGTAAGCCATTGTATACATATATAAACTATAGTACTACCACTTGAGGTGCGCCATCTATCGACGAAAAACTAATCTCTAGAATACCACCGGAAGCAACAAAAACAATTAAAATTGTTGTTGTTGCTTCCCATGGTATTCTAGAGCATAGTTTTTCGTCGATAGATGGCGCACCTCAAGTGGGAATACTATAGTTTATATATATGAAATGCGTAAGCATAAGCGCTTGAATACCAATTTCGAAAACCCCTCTACACAAAAAATCAGCCCATCTGTTTGAGCTGTACGACGGGGGAAGGGTTTGATTCTGAAGACAGTCAGACAAAATTGACCGACTCACTTTTTTCTTCAGAAAAAAATGCAAGTCTGAAGGCAGTTATGCCTATTTCACCTTCTTCACAATCCAGCCCTGGAAATTTTTGCAGCAACAACAACAAACATTAATTATATACAAAACGGAGGTAGCTTTGATTGGACTACGTCATTCCACAGCAGCTGAGTTCCTGGATGACTGGGACTGAGTTTGTGGGAGAGCCCTATATGCCTTTGCCTGCTGATGGTCTGATGGTTGAATAAATTTAAATAAATTTATATTGGCCATCATTCGTCAAGCGACCAGGCAACGCGCGTTCAATCTAGCATGGTCAACGTAGATGAAATATATATTTTTTGGAGGCAAAGAATTCGGAATTGCAGTTTGATTTTTTTTTTTTTTTTTTTTTTTTTGACAAATAACAAAAATGTTTTTTACTGTTTTCCATTTTCTCTTCATAAATTTTAGTCATTTTCGATTGTGTAGATTGAATGAAACTAGAACTTGTTTTTGTTAAAAAAAGGTCTTTTTGGTGAAGTCAATGTAGTTGGGAAATTAAATGTATAAAAGAGGATATTGCAATGGAGCGAGAAGCACTGCAGCTTTTAACACCAAAATTGTATTGCTTTGCCTTTTCATTCAATGCCAAAATACGAGTATGCCACTTCAACACAATGAATAAAAAGCTCAATTATTGAATTCAGCACCCGCAATGTAGCCGTTACAGTGGTGTTATTCTAACGGGATTGAAGACAAAAAATTAAAAAAAAAAGAATTGTTTTTGTATGTGCTACTATGTGCTACATACAAAAGCTGAAACAGCTGAAATGAACATCCCAAAAATTATTTTTGAAACAAAATTGACCTTAAAAATGCATTTAATTGAAGTTTATGCCCCAGCGCGATTTAATTGCACAAACTGCGAATTAGGTTTCGCTTGAATATATTATTTTTATACGGTGGTATATGAGATTATCCAAAAGTACGACTAAAGGGTAACCCAAATCAAAGCGAAGAAATTTATAGGACGCAGACGAAGATAGAAACGTTCACTGTTGACTTTGTTACATAAGAGTGAATGTTCTTGTCAACATGATTTGACAGCTCATGAACCATTCGCTATCGCCTCAAAACTTTTGAGTTTGGCTTAAACCTTTCTTCTAGAATTCATTTCTATTCACTTTTACCTAGGTAAAAATTACAATTTGTATTAAATATAAGTATTAGAAACGAAGTTCTGAGGCACTAGAGGGCGACACAGTCAACAATCGCCATCTCCAGAGTACTATAGATTTTAAAGAGTGTTTTTTTTAGAGGTGTGGTTTTCAAGAAGAAATAAAACGTATATAATTTAATGTTATGGCCAAGAATTTAGCTTTTTTTTGTATAAAGATAAGGGTCCGCCATTATGTTTTAAAAATGATTTCGGGCAAGTGGCAGCAGCGGCTGATTCGAATAAAACAGAACCATTATTTTGGTAATAAATTTTGAACGATTTGCAAGCGTTGTTCAGGAGTAAGTCTATTCATCATGAAATGGCAAACCAAATTGATCATAAATCAAGTGACAGCTGTCAAAAAGACTAACTCCAAAAAAAGGATTGACAGATTGAAAACCACACGTTTAAAAAAACACCCTTCATTATACAATCTTGTCATTCATCATTCACAGAAAAAGCTTAAAGGTATGCTGAGTTGATCTTGATACATCTTAAAACGCCATCTTGATATTTTGTGACGTCCGAATTTTATTATAATTAGATTTATACATATAGTGAAGAATAGACTGAATTAAGACTATCGTAAGTAAAGGCTTTAAAAATCAAAAAAAAAAAATCAGATAATTGTAAAGAAAAGTTAAAGATCACCTCATCGCAAAACTTCTGTGTATCAAAAGATCTCTTTCATTTTTGACATTTCACAAAAAAGGTGAAATGTCAAAAATGAACTCGCATTATAAAAAGTAACCAATTTTTCCGACTACATTATTTGTGTCTCGGATTGTAGATCTGTTTCATTTTATTCAAAATATTAAACTCTAGTTTATAAAATTATTTTGACAGTTCATGTGACTGCAGATCTATGTTTACTGCTTCGTACCATTGTGGTCATGAAGATACTTCTTAGAATCTTGAAGATTTAATCCAGTTAAGCACGTAAAAGTAATATTTTTTCAACATATTGCTTGTCCGTAATTAAAAGAACACATAAAAAGATATAAAACTCAGAAAATGAAAGCAATAGTAAAAATATTCTGCTAATACCTTTTACGAAATATAAAATGTAGATACCTATTAAATTTTTAAAGAACTTCCGAGTATTCCCAGTTGAAAACTATTTTTTTGTATGCAATAACAGTATATTTATCTAAATCATATACCTAATCGGCATGTGCAAAGCTTACTTATTTTATTCGCTCTTTCCAAATAATGTTATTCCTGGATTCTACATGGTTCATCCCAACTTTCCAACTAAAGTGAAAGAGAAATACACGTGCTTATTAACTTTGATATTCATATTTATAAAGTTTCATTTATAATTAACATATATCCCATCACATTAAGTTGGAAAATAAGTATAAAAATAAATAAAAACACGCTGTGTAACTGTAAACAAATACCCTCTATACACTAAAACAATAAACCCCATTAATATCAAAATTCAGGACACGACCAACTGTGCTCCTATACTCGTTTATATTGCGTATACTCGACAGGAGTATTTAAATGATCCTTCTTGGTATTAATTAGATATTTGTTAACATAATTGCCAACACGCTTATAATTTATATATTTGATGATGCGAGCATAAACTCCTACAACACCCTCTCCGACAAAAAAAAATACTGGGAAAGGGTGTATTATTTACTGGAATTTATTTTCAAAAAAGCAAACTCCAAAAAGGACGTGTCTCATGTGTTTGGCCTCGCTGGAGGGATATAACTACAACAAAAGGGTTAACTTTTTATTACTACAAAATATGATACATTTTGGTAATAATATTCATAAATATAAAAGCGCAACCACACAAGTGTGAGTTGTAATTTTTTTTTCTTCTTCCTGGAACACAAGAGATTTACAAAAAAAAAAAACCCTTTTACAAGTAGCAACACCCTTAAACATTATAAAAACAAGGTCACATTTTTGGAGGCGGAAAAAGGTGGATGTCTGTCCCTACCCACTCACACGTGTTAAACAAAAGAGCCTCAAGGAGTGGAAAAATAATATAGCTTTAAAAATTAACCAAAAAAAAAAAAGAAACTTGGTCCTTGTTGAACGGGGAAATCGGCTGAAAAAGAGAGTATTTAAATACCTTAATGCGTGTGGGTGGTGAATGGATATGCTAAACATAAGGGGGCTCAATTCGTATTTGCCTAACTTGGTTGTTGTATCCACTAATTTGTATAAAGCGACCGGAAAAATGTTCAGTTCAACACGAAGTAAGTTGAAAACGCGACTTGACGTCGACGTCAAGCTCACACGTAAAAAGGATAATAATAATGAGAGGTTGAGCTTGTTATATTTGGGAAACACTCAGTACTCAAGACTCACCAAAAGAAAACTCTCTGTTTCGTTTCATTAAAAAAAAAAAAAAAAAATGAAGAAATTAAATTCGCGAGCATTAACCCAAATTTAAAAGCAAAATACCATTTCCAACTAAACATGTACGAGTATACCTAGCTGCAAGGATACAAATATGGCATAGTAAAATAACGCGGGTTCTTATATTGCAAAAGCGAAGGAATTAATGAGCTTCAACGTTCAACGGTTGTTTTTCCTTTTTCTCTTTTTTTTTAAGGATTTTTGTTTTTGGTGAAAAGGAGTGAAAGGGTTAAATAATTTACATGTTATTTGAAAATTACACAGACTCCCAAAAATATTCCAGAGTAAATTAAGCTGTCTTTTTTTTTGGCCGTAATTAAATATTATACTACATAATAAAAAGGAGCATGATTTTTTTTTTACTTTAATATAATGATGGCTGACTGAGTGGCTTTGGTGGTTTTATATCATGTTTTGAAATTTATTAGTTTTTTTCTGAATTTATTTTAATACACAGTTCATTTTGGAAAAAGAGTAGTTTCCCCTATTATCGTATTATTCCTACTTTGCCTCTGTTTCCTTGCTTATCAAAGTATGTATACAGAATAACCGGAAAAGGATACATTTTTCATAAGCTCATTTTATGCTCAATCGTTTTGTAATTATGAGGTAGAAAATTTTGTCAATCATAGTACCTTAAACAGGCTTGTTGCCATGAAATCATTTATTTATTTCTCGAGAATGACTTGAGTGATTTGAATGAAATTAGTATGACTTTCTTATTGAGATATGATGATATGGTCGACCACTGCAAATAATCCTTGGACAATATTCGAAGTGTCAAACATCGCTCTTTCTCATGTTCATTTCGAAAATGTTTTGTTTCAGTTATTTATAGATCTCTTGGTTCTAGAGGCATCTTTGGTAAAATTGTTACTATTGTTAAAGAGTCATAAAACAAATCAAGCTGTTTGGTTTTGCACTGTGTCGGTTGCGTTTGCATTGGGACAGAAGCACAGGAGTGAGACAGGGTGATGTATTGCCACCATTTGGTTTTCTCTTGAGATTGGCTGAAAATAAGAAAGGTTGTATCCAAAAAATCTATTTTACAAATTAAAACATTTGGAATATGTGATGACATCTGACAATGCCAATGGCTTTCACTTGGCAATGATTTAGCCATACACTGAACTTGGACTTGGAACTTTTTAATCTTTTATTCCACAAAAGTTGAGTTCAAGTTTCACGCATTAATTGCAGAAAAATTGATTTTTAAGTATCTTACTCATCAACAGAATTCATAAGACTCATGTCATCAAACTACTACCACCGAAGGACGAAAATTCCGTTGTTTGATCAAAATTTATTTACGACACTTTCCAATAACTTTCCTTAAGACAAACTTGGAAATAGAGTATCTTTATTATTTTTTTTTTGTCTCCATTTTGTATTCACAGTTTACTTTTACAGAGCAAAGAAAAATACATTCAAAAGTTATTGATATCGTTCAAAAGTTCACTTACATTTTGTTTTTTAAGGTTATCCTCAAGTTCAATGCAAACTTATTTGCTTACCTATTTTCTTTTGACTTTCTTGTTAGTATTTTGTTTCAGCCCATCGTTCATAATATCAATCTGGATAAAAAATGTAAAATTTTCAGAGGCGTCAGTTTGTTTTTAGGACAGTATTTGAATAGTAACGGAGTTTTTATGGAAAGATGTCTAAAAATATATACAATATTTAATAATAGAATTTCCAAGGACCAATTTTTCATTATTATCGAGTCGTAGGATAAACTTAATGAAGAAAATTATGTCTCTTATTAAAAACGTTAATATAAATATTGACAAAAAATTCAATCGTTGGAATAGCAGATGTTTTTATAGGATATTAATTTTTCCTAGTAATTTATTGAAAAAAGTTGCAATTCAGAACGATAGAAGGTTTTTTATATTTGACTATTCCTATTCCTTTATCCCTGAACAACAGTTTTATTTGTACATGATGTTATAATTACTTATACAATGTGTTTGTGTTTTTTTTTAATTTATTCCATGAAACTCACACACATTTTTTTATTTTGTAACATCTATCAGTAGTTTATCTATATTACATAACGGATTATTGCGGACTTGAATTGTATTTCCTGGAAGCAGAAATTAAAGAACTACAATAAAAATAGACTAAAAAACATTTTCTTTCTCCATCGTATTTTAAATCAACGCATAACTAAAACTATATTTCAGCGATTTGTGAAATTCAGTATAGGCGAATCAAATTTACTTTTATAGTTTTGTATTACTTGTTCAATTTCGAATTGTTATTTGATTTTAATATTTCATAAAAAACCATTAACTTCATTAGTTGATTATAAAGAGGAAACTAAATAGAAAAAAAATAAGAAAAAAGCTTTGTGTACATCAATCATTTAAATGCATCCGTGAAAATTTTAATTGTTGATTTAAAGACGATTTAGCAATCAGGACAGGGTTTTATTGATATAAAAGACAAACTTTTGAGTTATGAATATTTTTTTTTTGACGCAAAAAATATTTTTAATCTGTTTAGTACTGTCTACTGTGTTCCGAAAACAAACAAAAATCAGGTGAACATTGACATCGATCATGACGTTATCTAAAGCGAAAAAATCTAGGAAGGAAAAAATGTATACACAAAAAAATATAGAAAGATAAGATCTAGAAGTCAAAAGAAATGTGAACAAATCTAGAAAGAGGGAAATCTGGAATATAATAAATCTAGAATAATGGAAAATAAATTCTAGATTTTCTATAATCTTTTTGAGAGTTTAAATGGATTTTTCACTACAATATGTTTGATTATAACTGTAGTAACCATTCCATAATAATTATGTCATTTGTTTAGCTCTTTTATAATAAACTAGAACCGTCTAGTGTCCAAAATTCGGCCATTAAAATGCCCAAAACTGCGGGGAAAAAAATTTCACAGCGAATTTATACGAAAGAAATGGTAAAAAAAAACACCAAGACATTTTCACCTGTATATCCCAAAAAAAATTACAAAACAATATATTCCCAGCACAACTACTCAGTAATACCTTAATACGATATATAATTCATCTCAATCGGTTGGGTAACCACCTCGCAATTGGTACAACAAAAAAACTGCTTGGCTATTTATATATAGATATATAGATGAATATATTTATATTAATCTCAATTTTTGAATACCATTTCTTTGTTAGTAAAGATTTCGTTTACTTGCATATTAAATTTGTCTGCTTATATTGTGTTCTCTTGCTTACTAAAGTATATTTACCTGCTATATCTGTTTAAACTTTAAGCACATGGCTATTATTGTAATACACTATTTCATTCTACTTTAGAAAAATACAATCTTGAATTAATATTAATTTTCGACACAATAGTCACCATTGTAAACGTCGCGAAAGTGGAATGAATTAGTTGATTTTAATTAATTGCTTCATTGACACTGATCATTAAGCCCAACTCCCTTCATCAAACCATTGTAACCATTGTCGCAAAAATTAATATTATTTCTAGATTTTGTGTATTTTAGTTTTATTGTATTCTAAATTTTTGGATTCTTGATTTTTTATTCTAGATTTTCGCTTTCTCAATTTGTTTTAATTCTAGATTTTTTTCTCCTAGAATTTCCCTTTCTAGATTTGTTTGATCTAGATTTTTTTTTTAGATATCGTGGTAAGCCCATTTTTTACAATTTGTATTTCATACAAATCAGTTCTGTTTGCTAAATTATCTTAAAATCAACAACCAAAATGTTCATTGATGTATTTCAATGATAGCTATAACTGGACCCCTTACGAGTCCTTTTTGAAATTTTTGAAATTAGAATTTAAAAAAATTAAGATCTAACTTACAATGTTTGAATGGAGGATTTAATGCCCACCAGTTTGCAGTCTTTTATTTTGATGGATTCCAATATTCCAACATTTTTTAGATCATTGAGAACATAGAATAAGTAGTATAATCGTAAACTATATTTGCCAAATTCCTTGTTCTATTACATGAAATACATAAATAAATAAAAACAAAAGTAAACCAACCCCACCCATGTTAAAAACATCAAAATTCGCCACCCAACTCATCATCATCAATCAAAACCTCCATCCTGCCATCAAATATAAAAGAGCACCACTTAGACATAATACCTATGCCATCACATAAGGCGTGCTTACACCTACCCTCAGGTAAAATGTCACAAATATCATGAATAAATAGAACAAAGGGGCTTGGGTGGATTAAGGAAACATCCCCCATGGCACTTTTACTGATAAGGAAAATTAGTTTGATTTCTTGGAATTATTATAAATCCTTCTGATGGTTTTCGTCAAAATAAAGCACCCCAAACCACACAAATGATTTACATGTTGTTAAAGTTTTAATGAAAATCATAAAAACTTGTAAATTTAATTGAATAACATAAAATTATGTTTATTCGAAAAGATGGCTTCAGAAAAAGCAAACAAAACTTTTCAATCAAACGGTTCTCCGAAGGATAAAAGAATATTTTAAGCAAAGTTTATTTTTATTTTATTTTTAAAATGTATTAAAGATAAAAACAAAACTCTGTGAGAAGTATAATCTTAATTCAAAAATACGTAAGCTCGTTGCTACCAAAAAATATTTATCAAAATGGCCACACCAAGCTTTACTTTATGATCCTGGAAAATTGGAGCTTTATTTTATACCAAAGTTCACACTTTTCTGTACTATGACGGAATCCAATCAGCTAAATTCCGTTGAATTTTCACCGAACATTTTTCATCCTCTAGGTAGCTTAATTTCCGCTTACCGGCTTTGGTAAAAAGCGAAACATTGCTTAAATAAAAAGTTCATGAAAAAATCAACTGATTCATATCTTAATATATGGCATGTTTGCTTTTATTTGAAAAGTGATGTAAAAAAAGTATTTTTTTTTTCTAATTTAACGTGGAATTTATAAAGAGATACATTTTTTGTCTATCTGCCTTATATAGTTGTTGTTGTTGTTGTTGTATAAAAATGTTCACATCCACATTTACTTATATTTTTTTGTGTATTTTTTTTCTAGTGACGGCTTATCACATTCAGCGCATCCTATGTTCGAAACGAAAAAATTGGAAATCCTGCGAAATATAACCGATTTACTGGGGCGAACATTTCCATCGCAATTCGTATTTCCCGTGCTGGGACATGAGGACGGCACAAATACAAACTTTCGACGGATGGGTGAACTCTGGAGACACTGGTTGCCATCGGAAGCATTGCATACATTTGAAAAAGGTTTGTGTTTACTTTATTTTTTGTGTAGGTCCTTCATGGCAGTATGGGTACATACGAGTATATGAAGAGTTAGTATTTCATCTTCCTTCCAGTTCGTCCATTTTCATAGTCTAAATACCTCTCTTTTTTTTGAGTTTGCACAAAAAGAAAAAAAAAAACAACACCAAAAGGATTTTGATGGATGGATTCAGGACAATCGTAACAAAAATTTAATATAATACCATTTCGGATTTAAAGAAAAAAAAATCCGAACAGAAGAACACTGGCTACATAAATATTCCCACAGACAACCGTCACAAAAGTTTCCTTCTTTATTTTTTTGTTGGATTCAAATCCATGTCATATCCCTGAAACATCGACGAACGTCACACAGAAATAAACCCTCGAATGGCCAAAAAGTATCCACTAAACCATTGATATTGATCCTGATGCCTCCTGTACTCGTATACTTTATTCTGCCACTCCATATACTATACTTCCTTTATTCATTTTGTGTATACATGTTTGTATATTTTAACTGTATTTTTGTCTTCTTTTCTATTCATTCTATTCCTAAAAAAAAAAAAAAAAAACTAGGTGGCTACTATTCAATTGAACAAACAAAAAGTCGTCTAAGGATAATCGCCTTGAATACAAATTTCATGCGACATGACCCGAAATACTCACAAAGCCACTTGGCTGCAGTTAGGCAAAGGCAGCCGAATGGCGGTGGCTCCAACAACGGTGGCAGCATGGATTCCACGGAATACAAAAACTTTTACTATCACCACGGAGGAGTGCATCAGCATCATTACCATGGTGATGGCAGCAGCGGTTATGGTACATCACATCACCATATGTCCCGTGGCAGTCAGATTGGTGGTGGTGGGAGCAATAGTGGAATTGGGGCCGTTGGGGGCATGGTCGTCGATGGTACTGGTGGACGTGTTAGCGCTCTATCCGAATATGAAAATCAGGATACGGAAAAACAATGGATTTGGCTCGAGGATGTACTTTCGAAATCAAAAAATAACAAGGAAACTGTAAGTTATAATATATATTTCTGAGTTTTTGTTGTTTCTTTTATTATTTCCAATAAGGAGTTGTCGAAGCACAACAGTTACTTTATATTATAATATCCTTGTTTCCACACAAAACCATATTACTCACACATTTGTTCAGTTTTTTTTTTTTTTTTACATATCTGGATAGGAAGGTACTTCTGTGAATATATCCTTAGATTCGGCTCGTACGTGGATATAACTTATCCACCATTTGTTTTTATTGTTTTCTGGTTTGCTCGTTACGGGAATTGTGATTCCTTTTTATGATTCAGATTGGGTTTGGTCTGGGTGTTGGGTTGTAGCATCGGTAACCTACCATACCACCGTGAAAGATTTAAGGAATTTTCTAACGTAACACAGAGGTCGGATTCTTAGAAAGTACTACCTTATCTGAAGAGAGAAAGAGAGAGAGAGGAGAGCCAGAGAAAGAGGCGAAAAAGCGAAAATCCTTTTTTTTTTTTTTGCAAAAGAATATCGTTTTTCTTCTGTTTTTGAGTTTGAATAATTTTAAGGAAGCACGATGACAAAGTTTTGTGTTTTGTATAGTATTTTTGGTTGTTGTTTTTGTTTTTGAGAATCTTTGCTCCACGCGCTCCTGCTTCCTGCAAAGTTTTCGAAAGTTTTTACTCTTTTTAATTCTTGTTCTTTCCGTTCTGTGGTCAAAGAGTATACAAAACTATAAAAGATAAGAACAAAAGATTTATTTTCTCGTATAAATGAGAAAAGGAAGTTGTTCTTGGAAAGTGATTGAGAAAAAGGAATAAAATTGAATTAGGAATGACAAAGAGGATATAAATTCTTTGGAAGAAGTTAATTAATTTCATTAGATATCATTTGGTTAGGTACTTTTAACTGGTGAAATTGGTTAGAAGAAGCTAAAAGAATATAAAAATATTAAGGGTTTGTTTACCGACCAAAGGCAATAAGCTTATAATGTGGTTTAGGTGTGATTCATTACATAAATAAATAATCTTGATTAATAAGTTAAATTACATTGTTATAAACAAAAAAATAAAGTAGATAAATGAGAGAGAAATTTAATCGAATTTTGTTGGGAACTTACTCGGAATACAGAACTTTCGAAAAAAATTCATCTTTTAAACAAATTGGGAGAAAATCAAAAAAACATTACAATGTAGTGTTTTTTCTTTATATTATTAAATCAAAGAATCAAATTATGGTTCTTTTATTAGCAAAACAAATATCTTGTCATTGAAAATTTCCACATGTTCCATATATTATAGCACTCCTTCCTTATGGTACAAGTACTTACGAGAGTTGATTATGTGTAGAGTTTCGATCATCAATTTGCTTATTTCACGATTTTCTCTGTCGAATATTAGATTCTCATCAAAGTGATTTAGATAAGGCTATTGTGCAGGTGCAGCCAGTGCTGTCTTCTATGATATGTTTGTGTGTATGTTACATTTATATTCTGGGTATATATAATACTAGCGGCCCCGTACGTGCTTCGCTACGTATAAAGTGAAATAATAGAATTGGAACACCAAATTCATTTATTCCAAACAAAAAAATATTTTATTTATTGCTAGCTATTTTAAAACTTAATCCAAAACATTTGGATAAACAATATTTTTTGTTTTTCCATTTTGAGCATGAATAAACAAACAGCTCGGCTGGGGGTACCGACTCTGGAACAGGCAACATAAAGTTGGCCATGTGAAAAACATGATTCCTCCAAATTCACACCACAAACGTTAAGTGTTTGCCCTTGGGCCTTGTTGATGGACATCGCAAATGATAAACGCACAGGATATTGTAATCGTTTGAATTCAAATGGCATATCAGTTGGAATCATAGGAATACGCGGAATCAAACAAACTTGTCCTTTTGATTTAGCAGTTAAAATCGTAGCTTCAATCAAATTTGGCAATAACTTTTTCACTGCCAATCTGGTGCCATTACCCAGTTTTAGTGGATTAATATTTCGCAATAATATAATCAAAGAACCAACTTTCAGATTCAAGCAATGCGGTGGCATACCAGCCGGTTCCAATGAATTTAAAAATTCAATTGGATAATTCGTTCCCTCATCTTGATTCATAAAACTGTCAATTGATTTATATGTCGTGACTACACATGGCAGTTTCGCTTGAATTTGAAAATTAATAGCATTGATATGAATGTTCTTCGGTGCTAAAAATAACGCGTTCTCTCAACCAATTATGATTTCTGTAATTCTGAAGAATATTCGGAAAAACACATTCAATTAATTCCTCTATCGATTGCGCAATTGTACAAAAATTGTTCGGTACAGCGATCAATCGTACTGTCGATTTGTATTTTGCCATCACCAATTTCTAACAATTGTTTTGAAAAATCATGGGCAGCTGGATCATTTTGTGATGAATACGCATATTAATGTTCAGTGTCAATTTTTGTACATGAGTATATCCAAAGAACTGATGACTTCAAACAGGCATTTATTTCATCAGCAGGAGTTGATCGAGGAATGACAGGCAATGTTTGACGAAAATCCCCTGACAGTAATATCAAAGCACCATACCAAAAAGCTGTTGATTACCACGTAAATCTTGCGTTGTTCGATTAAATGCTTCTAGTGTAATTCACTTCAACAGTTCAAAACTTACTGTTTGTGTAAATGCAATTGACAATTTAATTCAAAAAAAGCCTGTAAACGATATGAAACACCGACGGTTCGCTAAAAAACTGAGATAAGTACACGCACACATATACATATTACATTTGAACAATTGAACAATTCAAGACTCACCGTTTGGAAGAATGCACTCAACAATATGTTGAAAAATGTAAACACAAAAATCAATAATTATCGCTGACAATTTGCTTTAATCGAAGCACGTCCAAAATGAAATAACCGCATGAATGACATAACGACATGCTTGTACAGTCAACACTGAAAAAAGTTTCAATTTGACAGCACAGTCCCCACCTGGAAAAAGTTTCAATTTGACATCAAAATCCCCATTAACAAAATGATCCGCCATTGAATTCATTTGTTACAAAAAATGCGATAAATGAAGAACCGCTCGACCGATTTTGTGGAAACTTCACATAAACCATCTACTAAATAGTCCAAACAAAGCCAAAACATTTGGTTTGGATAGGTGAGCCCGTTCTTGAGTTATAAAATTACAACGAAAAGTGACATTGATTTGTATATATATAGATGATGCAAAATGTACTCGTAGTTTACTGATTAACTTGACAAATAAGGGGCCAGTTATAGCTATCATTGAAATGCATCCGTTGAAATTTGTATTTGTGATTTGTGACTAAAGGTAATGAATTTTTTTTTGCTTCAAAAGCATCCATGGTATAATAAACGCTTATGTAATTTAAGAAATGCTAAAAATAAGGCTTTTAAGTTATTCAAAAAAATTAATTCGGAACCTAACAAAAATCGATTTTGCCAACTACGTCGCGAATTTGAATTCTTGAAAAAAATTTTATACAAACAATATGTTTTGAATACCGAATCAAACATTCGTAAAAACCCAAAAGCCTTTTGGACGTTTCTAAATGGAAAAAAGCATACTTATGGTATTCCCGAAAACATGGAACTAAATGGCGAAAAGTCAAGTACAACTGATGTTACATGTGAACTGTTTGCAAGATTTTTTGAGTCTGTTTATGTTAATCAAAATTAATTAAACAGTAACTCCATTTTAACTAATATTATTGGTTCAAATACTAACTTAGGCTACTTGCATATTTCTGAAATTGACGTCTCTGATAGTATATTATCTATAAAATCCGATTCAAGCTCTGGTCCTGATGGTATTCCATCTGATTTCCTTAAAAACTGTTACTCAACGTTATCGTTTCCTCTAAAATTGATATTTAATGTATCCCTGTCTACAGGAATATTCTTAAATCAATGGAAAGTTTCTTTTATCGTTCCAATTCATAAGGCAGGTTCAAAAAAAGACATACAAAATTACAGAGGTATCTCGAAGTTATCGGCTATACCAAAATTATTCGAGTATATTGTAACAAATAAGATTTATTTTGATTTTAAAGAACAAATATCCACGAACCAGCACGGATTTATATCTGGTAGATCAACTTCTACAAATTTAATTTCATTTACCAAGTTCCTTTTCGACTCCCTTGAATCTGGATGCCAAGTGGATGTAATCTATACCGACTTCAATAAAGCTTTTGACACTGTGTGTCACAAATTTCTCTTAGATAAAATAAAGCTTTTCGGATTACATTCTTCTTTATTTGAATGGATAAAAAGCTATTTATCTGACAGAAAACAAATAGTAAAGTTAAATAACTTCTTTTCAAGGCCAATTGATGTTCTATCTGGCGTTCCGCAAGGAAGCCACATAGGCCCATTACTTTTCAATATTTTTGTTAACGAAATTCCTAACATCCTTCAAAATGCTAAGAGCTTAATGTACGCAGATGATTTAAAGATTTTTAAACGAATAAGTATTTGAATGACTGTAGAATTCTTCAAAATGAATTGAATGTCATCGCAACTTGGTGCATTGAAAATGGCCTTATACTACGTTTTCATTAGGGCAAAAAATGTGATTTCGTTGAAAATTTCCAAATTTGAGTCCACTTTCCATACAAAATAATATTAAAATTTTGTTTGATTTGGACGAAATCAAGGTTGCAAATTATGTGAAAACAAATCAAACGCAACTAAATTGAAACAAATTGAATAGATATTTTCTAAAATGTCAATTTAAAACAAAATCCAAGGCAACGGCAAAAGTAAACAAACCAACATGCAAAGCAAACGGCAGAAGTAAACAATACAAAATAACAATTTTGAAATAAAATCCAGCGCAACGGAAGTAGTAAACAAAACAAAACAAGAAGAAAAAATGAAAAGGTTGTAAAAAAGAAAAAGAAAGAAGATAGCCTGATGTCAAAACAAATGTGGAAACCTAGATGAAAACACTTTTTTAGCAATTTTTCAAATATCCTAATTTCGGCCCTAATGAAAACGTAGTATTACGCTCAATATAAGGAAATGTCAATCATTCTCGTTCTATAGATCCCTCCTTCCTGTGCAGTTTCAGTTTCAATATCCAATGTTTATCTTAAACAAGTAACAGAAGTTAATGACTTAGGTGTCATTTTTGATAGAAAAATGTCTTTCTCACTTCACATTGATTATGTTGTGGCGAAAGCTAACTCTTTACTCGGATTTTTAAAAAGAAGCTGTTTAATGTTTTTGAATCCTTACACTCTTAAGTCGATCTTTATGTCATTGGTACGTCCTATACTTGAATATTGTGCTATTGTATGGTGTCCATGTAGTGCCATTGCAAAATTACGTTTAGAAAGAGTACAAAAGGCTTTTACTCGATATGTGATAAAAAAAATTAAATTGGAATCTTAACGGAATGCCATCATATACAACGCGCTGTGCTTTAATTGGGATTGAAACATTAGAAAAAAGAAGAAACATTAATTGCATATTGTTTGTTCATGATGTGTTCTCGTACAGAATTATTTGTCCTGACATTCTTAAATCTTTATATCTCTAATCTCTATGCCCCAGAAAGAAGTATTAGACAAAGAAACCTGTTGTATAATCCTTTTCACTTGTATACTTACAGCTCTAATGAGCCTTTAACAAAATGTATTAAACTATTTAACTCGGTATGTTCAGAAGAAATCTGTTTATTCCTAGAACTAAATTTAAGTTATATTTATTAGATTTAAATTTTTTATAAAATAAAATTTCAAAGAATTTTAAACTAAATATTAAATACATAATGTATACATATGTAATCTGAAATCTGTTAGAGTTGAGTTACTCGGTAGATTGAATAAATAAATAAATAAATAAAAAAAATTTCCCATTTAAAATTTGTTTCTGATTATTTTTTCTAGTCAATGACCTTGACTGAAAGTTCTCATTATACCGCTCGCTAACGTTCACGCCTACGATATCATTCCAAAAATAGAGAACTCAAGATTAGGGATAGTGTTTAAGCTTACAAATAAAGAATACAAATTTGATTTAACTTTGCAAAAAAAAAAAGATGGGCATGTAGCAAATTAAGCAATTAAATCGGCAATGCATAAATTTAAAATAACTCAAATTTACTTTGACGCCACATCTGATTGACGAAAAGTTCAAACAACAAAATTGATCGATTTGAAACAAACAAAGAAGTGTCCTTATTTTTATTCATTCAAAATGATAAGATACATAAAATTGTTTGTATGATAAGATTGTGCCCTTTTCAACCGCTTCTTATATATTCTTTTTCGTTCGTCCTTGATTTGCATGTGAGGATTTGCAAATAAACTTATAACAATTTATTTTCCACACATGATTATGTTGTGACATATTTCTTATCACACTCATGGACGTGTTATGTGAGGCTTTTCTTCTTTAAACTTTTCTTATTCTTTTTATTCGAGGCTTATGCTATACTATACTGGGTTGAGCTCTATTTTGCCGTTGTTGTTGTTATTTTTGTTGCTGTTATCCCTTCATCGCTAAAAAACCACACAACAACAACAACAACAACAACAACAAAAAGCTAACATACATATTATAATCCTGAGTTGAGGAAGAATACAAAATCGTATGTACACTTGGAGCTAAGGGACTATAAAGCCTGAAAAAAGCAGATCCACCCGAAAAAGGATACTAGATGCTTATCGACAAAGAAAAGTCACATTGCGCCCAACTTGAATAGATTTTTTTTTTTTTTTTTATCAACAATGCTTCTACCAAAAAACCAAAAAAATTCGGAACAGGAAGAAGGATATCATATGTGCGAGTTGAATACAAAAGTTTTTAGCGGACGTCATATACACAGCTCACGTACATTGCCCCGCGAAAATGGTTGGGTGGAGTATACGGTGGGCGGTGGGTATATGGTATGAGAATAAAGGGAATAAACTTTTCGCTCCTTTATCACCGTCATTTGCCAAAAACCCATACATAAATGTTTCGACTAGATATAGAGACACCAAAAACGACAACGACACGAATTCTGACTCCTAACTCCAGCTCCAAGGATATGATGCATGACAGTAGGGTTTTGTGCGCTGTTATACCACACGCGTGCCAAACAAAGTCAAAACGATAGGATCATTATTCTGCCTCATCAATCACCAACTACATAACATTATCAAGCAATGTGCTGTCATAATCGAATGAATCCTTAATGTCATTTGCCCGATCTTGGGCGCGGTGGGCGCGGCGGCAGTGGCGGCGGGTGCTGACTACGACAAGGACAAGCATAAGCGAGAATGGAAATGAAGACAACGTCACCGTCACTGTCGCCGTCGCGTCGTCGTGGGGATCTTCTTCCGTTTTGTTGGTTGGGTGATTGAAGCTTATGTTATTTTTGTTTGCCAAAGAGATAGCAAATATCCCTTCCTTTTGGATGTGCTTGAAGGACGAAAAATAGAATAATAACGGCTATGTATATGTGTGTGGTGGAGCATCAAATTTGGCAAGTGGATGATATTGAATGGTTGGATATGGTGACGGTGACGGTGACGGTGAGGCATGTAGTAAAGTATGACTGATAGCATTTGACTTTCTATATGAACCAAAGAAGCATTAATTGAGATCAATTTAGTTTGAGCGAAACGTCTATTCAGAAAAATCTTCTATGTGGGAGGTAGGGTTTTTCTTAGGTTTCTTAGGGATGAGTCATAAAATACAAGCAATATTTTTGGTGAATAGAATAAATTATGAGTGGGTATTTTAATTTTTGATGGAAGTGGATTTTATTAATTGAAAAACATAATAAATTACCACCCTCTAAATGAAATTAGTTTAATATGTTTTTGAACCCATTAAGTTTGCTTGAACTATTTACCTTTTGTGCTGAGTTCAAACTATTATATCATCATATATGTCAAGTAATTTGAGTTATATGCATATCATAAGGATAAGGTCAGGGGTGCTTCGATGACAGAGTGGTATGTTCATTTATTTCCAAATTGAATGATATTTATTCGTTTGTTGTTTCAAGCAACACATTGAATGGTATTAACATCAGAAGGCATTTAGTGACGTCTGTCTTTGAATTTAAACTCGGTATAATACATTTCTAAGGATACACAAATGTCACATGTGTGTTTTTTTTCAGTTCACATTAAAATGAAAATAATTCTTATCAGAAAATAACCTAATTGGTTTTATATAGGAACAACTTAGTGCTTTTATTTTTTCTTGAGAAAAGATGTTCCTAACAAGCTTCCTTAAAATATAGTCATTGTTTCCACTACTGACATTCGTTTCAAGAGAATTTGATTTAAGGTCCAAAAGTGGAGCATTCATACGTGTTTTAATAATGGAAGTTTACCAAATTAGTTTCTATTGTCGAAAAAATGAAATCATTGTTACGGCCGATTTCAATGCCTAAAATTCTACGCTTCTTCACTGTTCTGGTCAGACAATAACCCAAGAAAACCATACCAATAAAACTAACCAAAATTCTTGTTATACACATATTCAAGGATCAACTTGCATGAACAAAAATTTAGGACAAAAATTCTTCACTATCCCAAAGGTTGTAAAGTGTTTTGGTCTTTTTATTTTTTATCCAAGAAACCTAACTACATATTTGTTTCCAGCTATCATTAAAAGAGACCACTTAATAATGTTATATTTTTAGTTTTAGGTTCGATAATAAAACTTATTTTCTCAACTTCTATCTACATAAAAACAAACTCACATTTATCTTAGTTCAAACTCTTTATTTATTTATTTACTCGTATCTTGGAACCAATAATTATTCACCAATTAATTGTCACCACGGTTAAAATCAAACTGTCCCGTTTCAGTTTAAGATGTCCTATTCTGGTATAAAAGTTCTCGAAAAATCTAATACTTGCACATTCAAGATGCTTTTGAAGCTATCAGAGCTTTCCAATTTCATAATGCTCAAGTACAGTATTGGTCAAAATTATAACAGCATAATTACTGTAGTATAATTTTGGGCGAATTGTAACCAAAGACAAAAACCATTCGTATAACAATAATATGGCTCCTTTCTGTACCTACTTGAAAGTGTCAATGGTTAAATTATATAAATCTTCTTTTGCACTCGTGCAGTTTTAAAATAATTTAAGGATCATGCTGACCCTGACAGTTTTTCACTCAAATAGCTCGAAAGAGGTGAACTTCCACGCTGGCAAAACAACTGCGTTAGCTTTGCCATTTTTTCTTTTCTTCAGATACATATTTCTTCGAACGGGAAGAAAATCAGTATCTTACGTCCCTTCTTTTCCAGGCCATAAAAAAGTCTGATTAACCATCAGATAAAGAAATATCTCGAGAAGCGGCAACTTTTTAATGACTGGCAGTGAGCATTAGATTTACCTGTGATATGATGGATGATATATCTCACCGAACAGTGGAACCCAACTTTACATCGTTTTGGAGAAAGTAAGACTATTGGCCCTAATATTTCAAAAGCATTTAGTAGAATTTTGGATCACGATCTGCTATTAAAAAAGTGTAGATACATTTTTTGTTTCGGTGAATTCCTTCTTCGAAAGACTAGAAATTACGCATTGGAGGGCTCTCTTCTACCCTCGATACTCAACCTCATTTAAATAAATCATGATCTTTTGTGTAAAATTCTAATCTAATGATGACAAAATTTTCAGCTTTTCATAATAATTTCCAGATACCCAATACAACCTTGTTCTTGTGAAGAGTGGAGCTGTAATGTTAGCTTAGGAACACGTGACGTTTCCTAAGGACGATACAAAGGAAGATTCTCGTCTCGTCGGTAGCACACCACAGCTCTTATTGAAAATTTGCCATGTTAATAGTAATACTAAAATTGCAAATAGAATTTGAAAATATCTTTGAGAGGATCAGATTTCCAATATGTATTACATTGATTAAATAACTAGAAAATATGCCAATGAACCAATAATCACAATTCATACTAGTCAATTCTCTAAATTGGCAAAATTCATTGCTTCTAATCGTTTCTCCCTTTGAAGGTTTTATTTTCAGGAAATCGAAACCAAGCCTTGCATTTCATCAAATGATACAAATTCCATACCACATTATATATCCTTTTCTAATTCTACACCAGACCATCATTATGTCGATGTTACTAACTTTCTCAATACTTTATATACAACTTGATTGGCCAACTTACTCATAATATTACTACTTCAAGGAGCAATTTAAAATATCTGCTCAGATTTAACCAGGACTTTAGCCTTCGTTTTTCAAAACAAATATTCCTCTTTCCAAGGAAAAGTATAGAAACCTCACAAGAAAGTCAAGTACCATCATATACTTACTCAATGAATATCATATCTAGCTTGTTTGAAATTTATTTATGTCCTTTTTCATCCTATGATTACGATGTTTGACCCTTTATTTTATAAAATACATATTTTAAATCTCAACATATGAGTTTCCTATAACCTAGTTTTCTATATCAACATCAACATCCATTGTCGTCCTCCTTCGCATTTATAATATAAAATTATACTTCAACTTACGTATAGTATATACATATACATATGTATGTTGATAGGAATGGAACACATACTCATACATATAAACACATTACTGTATACAACATTATATGACCTTCGATTTCACTTGGCTAAAGTACAATTTATAGGAAATGCTATCCAACATGAAAATCGAAATGAAAATTAACCCAACCGCTCGGCTCTGGCTTCGTATATTCCCTCTTCGTATTATAGGTACTCGTCCTTGTTGTTGCTGTATAGTATTCTGGTTTCTGGTATAGAAAAAGGACGTCCGTTCTCATACATAAATTATTTTGAAAACAGAAAAGGATAATTCCTTCCTCCGTAAAATGTTCATAAATTTTATGAAAAGGTTCATACAGACATTATAGGCAAAGATAGGAAAACATTTTCCTTTTTTTTTTTTCTATTTTTTTATTATTATTTTGAAAAACCATAGAAAATGTATAATGAATATGGAGCAAGGGCAGAATGAGTGAGTGTGCTAGCACAAAAAAAAATATAGAAGGAAAGCTTCATAATAACACAACGAGCCTAGGTACTTTGGAAAATCTCTTCAAATTACTAATATAATGGCCTCCTTATGATATGGCATTAGATTTTTAAAGAAATAAAGTACACAACTGGGTTGAAGGAATATAGGAACTAAATATTGGTATAATAGAAGGGAATTGAAAAATTGGCAAAAATTAACAGAAACATTTAGAAAGTAACTCTATCTTGATGTTAGACTTGATTGACTTATAACGAAAATTCCTTATTTTCAGCAATCATTAGATTTCTTAGAAGGCCAATTGACCAGACTTAATTAAACTGCAGACAATCAGTTCTAAATTGTGAAAGTTCAATAAATTCCCTAACATCTTAATTGCGATTTTCGTCCTCTTGTAATAATTTGCAGTCTCCTACTAAGTTTTGGATTCATGTCAAACAGATATCAAAAGATTGATCCTCATGTTTCAATTACACAGTCACTGCTAGCCCAATGGAAATCGAAACGATATTGTTCTCTTTTTGTAATGGTGTGTGTGTGTGTCAAAATGTGATTAAAGATTAAACAATATTTGTACGTGATAACGTCTAATAAATCGGTTTGGAATATATGGGCAGCACGCACGGAAAAATGTCACAGTCACAGTCACGTTACCTAGCTGCTTTCATAGAATAGAAAGTCAATAAAGTGGCTGTAAGTGTGATGGGTGGTTGGCTGTGTTGGGTGAGTGGCAAGTTGTTTTAGGTGTCATGGGTGGTTGGATTTGGGTTGAGGGTGTAGTGAAGGAATTGTCAAAAATAGTTGTACTGGGGAGGGGGTGGGGGTGAGGAAAACATTTTCAGAAATGGTGGGTGATTAGTAGGTGGTTGTAAGTGGTGTAGGTGGTTGAATTTGGTGCATGGGGGAATTGTCATTGTCATGTGATTGGTGGTGGTTAGGAAGGGATGGCTTTATTGTGTGGGAGAGTAGGAACAAATTGTCAAAAATAGTGGGTGGTTGGTTGAAGGTGGTGTGGGTGATTGGTAGTGGTTAGGAAGGGGGAATTTACTGTGTGGGGGAGGAGGAAAAAATGGTGGGCTGTTGGTTTGTGGTTGTATGCGGGAGTTCAAGGGTGAAAAAAATTAAAAAATGGTGGATGGTTGTAGGTAGGTTGAGTTGTTGGTGGTTGGAGAGATACCTGTTGTACACATGAAGTGTTTTGTGAACTGGTTATCACGTAAAATTATCGTCCGTAAACCAACTTTACAGACAACCATATTTTTTTTTAACAAAATAAATCAATTTTCGCAATGCCCAAAAAAAACTTTAAATCCTGCTGTTCAAGAAATGTCAAAAAGTATTGTGGTGTGTGTGCAAGTATGTGTTGAATCTCGATTGAAAATGAAATTTCAAATTTTGCTCTGAGATAAAAAAAAAATGTATCTGTTGATAAAAGAAAATAAACATTTTGCTTTCAGATCAGACAAAATTGCTGTCAGAGCAAAAAATGTTGATCAAATTAATTCCACTAATGATGGTGGAGGACCTAAAATTTGTTTGATGACATACTCGTTCCGCTTATCTGATATCCTTGTTTGTATCGAGTGACCAAGTTGAATTTAATAAAGGCATGACTCGGCTTCTTACGGTGTTCGATTCCGAGTGTTCCAATTTTCAATGACTCTTGCGCAAAGATACGGCTGAATTTGGGCGATAGCCTGTGTAATGTGTACATTAAAAGCATCGGTCGATTAAGATTTGTTTGCATAAGCCTGGTGACTTGAAAAAATTCCACAAGAAAAAGTCGGGGTTAGATCGCATTACCTTTTTGGCCAATTCATATCAACTCAACTCAAATAGTTTATGCAGAATATCAATCGTGAAGTCGGCTGTGTGGCACGTAGCGTCATCCTCTTGGGACCACATTCGTTCTGACGCCTCATGGTTCCATATGGTTCAATACCGGCCCTAAGAAATTGGTTATCATCGTTCTGTAGCGCTTGCTATTGACGGTGGTCGTTTTCAAAAAGGACAGACCAATGATACCTCCGCACCGGCTGAAATCCATTGCATACGGTATCTGTTTGAGGATGCATTGGAACCTGGTGAACATATCGTGGGTTGCTGTGGTCCCATTTATGAAAACTTTGCTTGTTAAGACAGCCATTAATCGAATAATTCGAAATGAGTCCCGTCACTAAGAATATTCTTCTTCCAAACTCAGAGCCAACTCAAGAAAAAAATTTACCATTTAACATTGCCAATTCAAAGAGCCTAAGTTATAATAATTATACACAAGCTTGGTATTTTCGGTTAAGATTCGGTGTGAATTAAAACAACAAAGTGCTAAATTATTCGTTATACGTTGAAAACTGTTTTTTTTTTTTTGGCTCTGAATACGGATTTCATAAGAGATGATGATATACATAAGTGAAATACAGTATTTTACGGATATAAGAAACACTCATATAAGAAAAACTCGCTTATAAGAAATGCAATCGAAAGCACCGTGTCTTTTCCAGGCATTCCGCTTTATAACTGAATGTATAAAAGAAACTCGGTTAAAAGAAATTGATTTGTATGCACCACTTAAAAATTTTATAAATAAAGTAATACGCATATAAGAATTTTTGTTCATAAAACCGACTTTGTTAACGAAATTTTGTATGAGTCTCATTCTGCTCTCACCTTTAATAAAATCATTTAACTTTCCAGTGGAATGACAGCAGTCACTTGGAAGGAAAACAAAATGCCCTTAATTGTTTGACAGCTTATTTTTTTGACTTGATGTGTGCCTGTGCATTGTGTTTTGCTTGAATTTTTGTGGCAGTGCTAATTTTTTCTAAATCAAAATGTTTAAAAAAAACGTTTCTCTTAAAACTAAAATCAAAATTTTGGATGAAATTAAGTCCGGGAAAACAAGAAAACAAGTTGCGAGTAAGTTTGAGATTTCTGAATAAACTTTGACCAATATAATCAAAAACGCAGGTGTAATCGAAGCGTCCAGGTTTGTCTGTGAAAATTTGGACAAAAAAAGGAACAGAAAGCCAAAACATGATCTTTTAAATAAAACTATGAGCAGATGGTTTGAGCAGATGTCTGAGAAAAACGCTAAATTAACAAAAAAAAAAAAAAAAAACGCTAAATTAATGTACTGCTTCCAAATTGAAAATCCGTGATTTTGAAGCTGATCAAGGCTGGCTTCACAGATGGAAAAAGAGTGAGAACATACGTTTCAAAAAACTACATGGTGAATCCGTTTCTGCAGATGCGAATGCAGCTTAAAATTTCAAGGATATTGTCGTCCCTGATTTACTGAAAAAATATGCACTTGAAGACAGCATCTTTTAAAAAAACGAATGTGATTATTTTTGTGAAAATAGATTACATTAATATCTATCCTTTAATTTTATTTGTTGTTGATGAAAGATTTTATTTTTTTGTTAAATAAAGTTCTAGTTTTATAAAATATTGAAAGCAGTTTTTAATTAACTCTTAGCGTTTTCTACTTTGGGAAGTATGTATTTTTGAAGAGAATATTTTTTCTTGTATGCATTTTTGTATTTATATAAGAACCTTTTTTTCTTATATCCGAGGTTTTCATATAAGAAAAACTCGGATATAAAAAAGAAAATGTTTGCATTCTCAGACTTTTTTATATCCGTGTTACACTGTAGTACACTTTTATAATTATGATTTATGAATTATACCTACTGCCCGAGTAGAATAAAACCAAATTCCAAGAATTCGTTAAAATTTATTAAAATTAAATATATTCAGTCTTCACTATTTGAAGAATGGCCAATTAAAAATTATTAATGACAAATTAATTGAATGTCGATTAAATGTCTACCAAAAACGTTAAATAGAATTTTGTCGTTCTTGTTATGAATAAAATATTTTGTCATATAGTCTTGAAATTATAAAAAAAAATTTAAAAACAAAATTGAGAAATTAATTAACGAATAATTAACACCGGACTACTATTTTTTTATCTGGTATGTTAATTAAAGCATTGACATGTTTTTTCAAAAGAAGCCAGCAGATGTGTAATTTATTTAAAATAATAAATTCAAAAATTATGATAGAATAATTAAAAAAATTGTTATTTATCAAGCTTATACACACATTTATAAGTATTTGATTATAAAAGTTACAAAAATAATTCTTTGTGAGGGTTTAAGGAAAAACTTTGGGAGCTTCTTGTGAAATTTAATGTGGGGGATCATGAAATTTAAAATTATTATTTCATGAATATTGTATTTGTTCCTCTGGAAACCGACTATCATTCATATTTTCATATCGTTGGCTTGAACAAAAGGGACCAATTTTATGGATTTGTAGCATCAATTAGCGAACAATTGTCTTTCAATTACTGAGCCTAATTTAATGTGCTCCATCACCAAATAAAAGAGAAAGAATTCTTTAGACATTCAATTGTTCCTGCATTTCAGCTGCATTTTATTCATTTAAATTGCGTTTTTTATTGCGAAGCAAGCGTTTTGAATATAAATATAATATTTTAGTATTAAAAAATTCCAATCAATTCACTTTGGATTGTAATACAAAAAGATCACTATCAAAATTATCACCCTAAATGCAATAAGATTTAATTTCTTCAATTGTGCATGATTTCTTACAACATTCATCAGCAATCCCGAATCTTCTGCGACGACTTTTGGCCAATGTGTTTGCATCATATTTTGAGATAAACGGAAACTCGCCAAACGGCAATTGCAGCATATCATCCTCCAAATCATTATAATAGTCCAATGGTTCAACTTAAGAAAAAAAAAATGTGTTAAGGACACCATTTTAAGGAATAACAAAATTTCAACTCACTTGATTTTTTTGTCTTCCTTTTAAACCCATTTTCACAGATTAAATGCAATGCTTCGGATAGTTTCCTTCCACACAGTTTTTGAAGACCCTCACAAGATGGCGTATTTGAACAAAAGATGGCTAACAAACAAACCCAATTCAAGGTAACAAGGATCTTCATCGACGGTGACGACATCCTTAGTTTGGTGTTTTTGATTTATGTTTTTGCAGCTCAGCTGTAAGATGTGGTAGCAGCTGCAGATGAATCAATTCTGCTGCTTCGTCCTTAATGGCTTGGCATATTTATACTTCGAAAAAAAAAATTTGTTAAATTTATAAGACGTTCCACTAAATAAAATATTTGCAATTCAAATATTCCTTGCAAGTCATTTTTAATTATTCAGTATATCAGTATATAAAAATTAAAGGGTAAGGGTTGTATGAATCCTTATTAAAGGAAAATTTACGCACGCAAATATACAGTTTCTTTTGAATTTTTACCAGTAAGGGTTTTTTTTAAGTCAATTTAAGTTAGCTCAGCTGTTTAATGTGAACAAAAAATACAATGTGTAGGTGTTGATTATGTCAAAATCGTCCTTATTTGTTCCCTCGCATTTATTTTTTTTTTCCCAAGAATTTGAGTAAAATTTGTAACAGTTATGTCAATAACAATCTTTGTATGGGTGAACTTTGTTCTTTAATGGACACCGAACACGAAACGATTACTTCAAGTATTAAATAAGGTTGAATCCTTTATGCAGTAAAAAAAATTCCTGCTTCTTCGAATCTACTATCGATTTGATAGAGCGTTCAATGGTGGTGCCAGCTTTTTATTAGTTGGGATAGGGTTCATGAGTTGAATACATTGTATAGCAAAACAATACCCACGCGGTAACATGACCAATACAAAAACAATTGCCTTCTTTTATATTCTCAAAATTACTTCACCAAACCAACAAAGAGCCAATTCAATCCTACAAGCATATTCCTTGCTTCATTAATAAGTCATAACAAAATACCCTTGTTGTCACTAATAATGATGATGGCAAGGACTCTACTTGGCTTGGAAGAAGAATAAAATTGACCAATTTTATTGCGTAATACAAACGTGACTGACGCGGATCTATTTTGTTCCCCCAGCCCCAGCCTAAAACCCAAAAACATAAAATTTAAATTGGGTCGTTGAACTAAGCCTGATAGACGAAAAATAAACTTGTATATACAAGGACGAAGGACAACACAAAATGGAAATCGTTTGTTTACACATTGTTTAAATGATTTTATTTTCATTCCAAAATTAAACTCGAACTTATTTAAGTCGAGCCTTTGCTATTTGCAGAATCGCCTTTAAAGCTACTCCAGCCATTTTGTCTCCACCCCGCCATCGCCAGCCCCTCCCTGTTTCTGTTTCATGCCGTGGTGGATTAATAGGATGAATAAAAAAGAAGCCTTCGCATTCGCACGAGTGGAGTTCCAAAGTACCAGAAAGACTCGAGTAAAAATAAATGAAATAAAAAAAAAAACCTATCCTGTGAAAAGAGAAAATGAATCCTGTCATGTACACTGTACCGTTGTACCCTGCTGTACATTCACTCATACTAGAATTTGGCATTTCCCAACAATTTTTCCGGGTCTTCCTGTCGATCTGACTGATTTTGTGTGTGTTGCTCGCATCTTTGTCGAATTCTTTCCTGTTCAGCCGGAAGTATTTTTATCCATTGCGTGTCCCCCTGAGAGAGATATATAAAGTTTGTGGGTGTGGGTGATGGATATTTTGGGTGCTTTGGATAGGGAGGTCAGAAGACAGCCTTTCGATTAAGTCTGAGTAGTACTCAATGAGATTGAAAGCATTGCTTCGAGTGTATTGCAACATGAATAGAGGAGGAAGCTCTGCGGAAGGTAATTGGATATTGAGGTAGGTAAGTTCGGATAGGGAATACTACCAACAATATCCACTCTGGGTATCTATATCCATCCATCCGTTAGAGAGATGGATCACGTTTTGATAGACGAAAGCTGACAAACTGTCAAAGTACTAGTTACATTCGTGTTTTTGTGGAAGGCTCTTCATTTTACACAGCTGAAGCAGAAGCTGAAGTAGAGTTTGCTTAAAGTCGGGGCAATCGGGTCATTGTACACGGATAGATACATGTTTGAGAAGTGAAAAAGTCCAAAAAGAAGAACTTGTGGATTCTGGAGTGATAATTGGTTTTGAATCAAAGGGCCAGTATGGTATAGAAAGATGCATAAAGCAAAAAAAATAAAATGCACGACTGGGTCGCACGAACTTGCTCTTATGATAAGCAATTGCGTAGTGGCTGCATATATGGATATTAAAAAAAATTAAATAATTTCGAAAATTCTTTTATTTTTTAAATTAGTTTAAGAGTTTTCTCGGAAAAACTAAGTATGCAATAAAATTTCAAAGCTATACGTCAATCTAGGAAAAAAAAATATTGAAAATCGTTGGACCGGTTTTTTTTTAAAAAGGTTATTTTTGAAAAACTTTTTCAAAAAATATTTTGAAATTTATTTGAGTATGCAAATATATGGCAATCCGTAGTTTACATTTGAAAAATAATTTTTAAAAAAATCAATGTACCCGTTTCCAACATATTTCGAAAACCAAAAATTTTTTTGAAAAAATTATAAAAAATCAAAAAAAAAAGGTTTTGAAAATTTTGAAAAGCCATATTAATAAAATTATGAATGACTTCCTGTGGTCAAAATTTTATTGAAATCGAATGTATAGTTTACGAAAAAATTTGATTTGAAAATACTGGTTCTATGAGAGGTACCGTTATTAGACAAATTTTGAAAAAAAATTTCAAACCAAAAGATAGATTTTCTTGCAAAAATAGCATTCTGAAAGTTTTATCAAAATCGTTAGAGCCGTTTTTGAGAAAATCAATTTTTGTCTTCAAGATTGTATGGCAGGTGCCGTTATTTTTGGACCTAGAGCAAAAATAAAAAATATGTTCCGAGGGACGGCCAAATAAATCCTAAATACCAAATTTGAAGCAAATCGGCCAACCCGTTCAGCCTCCAGAGGCGCGAACAGACATACAGACAGACAGACAGACAGACAGACAGACAGACAGACGGACGGAATTCCCAGACCCACTTTTTTCGACTTCTCCATCATCGTAATGTCATGTGTGATTGTTATCTCAATTTTTTTTTTCTGCACGAATCCATAACTTGCCTTATAGTACCTATAATCGCAAGTAAAAAGGACGACTGGGTTCGAGGAGTGGTTTGTATGGTTGGACACGCAAAGCATTTTAATTGAAAGATATGTCATGCCTGGTTTTTTTTTCAGTATTGAGTTCCAGAAAATTTAGTTATGGATCAAATATGACCGTTTTTGGCAATCTCTCCAAATAATAAAAAAAAAAAAAAATGTGTGTGCGTAATTCAGTTGAAGTGAAACTTCAAAAAGAAGTTAGTATACCTAATTTACGAGAGAATGAGATGAAAAACTCAGCTACCCAGCACCAGTTTTCGGATTACTTTCAAACCTTATGTTATGTATGACTAAATGCTTTCAACACGTATCTATACAAATACAAAAGTTTCAACACATATTCAGGCATACAGACGTACCGACATACTTTGCGTCCTTTTGACTCCCTTTTTAAGTATGAACTCCAGGACGCCACTATTTAAAACAAGTCAAAAAAATATTCGAAAACTGACTATTTTCAAAAATTCAGGATACTTTTTTAAAATTTAAATAATTTTTTGAATGCCAATTTTTTATAAATACTTTTGTTATGTATTTGTTTGAATTTTACATTCTTCTTGAATTAAGTTTATTGAAACCTTTTGTAAAGCTTTTCTTGTTAGACAGCATTCAAATCACGTACCTATATTAACTAACATACTAACTTAATCGTACCAACGCGCCTGCTCACTCGCTTTTGTTTAACATAATGCTTAGTAGACCTGACACCTGAGTGAGAGGCAAAACGTATGATAGGAGAAAATGAGAGCTAGAATATAAAATACTGTGTCATAATTCTTTTTTTCATTCGTTGTCTCTCAGACTTGTTGCGATATATATTTTTGTTTAATTGATTTACATATTTGCTTAAAAGTGTCATGTTGCCTTTCCGTTTCGTCGAGTTTCAAATTACCCCGATATTAAAGAAGTTTCACTTCAATAATAACACACCACGCTGACATCTTACAAAAAAGCTGTAATACGCAGCCGCATACAGTGTACAGTAGCTCACGTAGTTTTCACATACACTAACACACGTTAAATGCTCAAATACAAGCACGTATTAAACAGTGTGCAATATACATACACACCGACATCTGCTCTCTCGCTCTGGCTCACAAATTACAGGCGACTATGCTTAGAAGACGGGAGTGGGGACGCTACGAAGAATGGGACAAAGAGGAGAGACCGATAATATAAAATAGTATGTATATTTCTGTCTCATTCTTTCCTGGCTTCATCCTACGCATTTTTGTATTTGTGTCTCTTACCTGTCGTTTTTTCCGTTGCATCCGGTTTGAAATCACAACGATTCTAAAGAAGTTTCACTTCAAAAACCTGGGTAGTTACCAGATAAATAAGGGCAGATTACCTTCTTTAAAAATACCTCAAATACTAACCTTCCTAAAAGAAACCAATTTGGAGGAAGTGCTGTAGGACGAGTATCCTCATCCAGCTCTAAAAGGGGCACAATAGATCTTTAAGGTCGCAGTGCGCTTTTCCCCAATTTAATTCATTCATGCAACTTAAAATAAAATGCATACGATGAAACATAACACAGTTTCCGAGCAAAGAAGTTCAAACTCTTGTGTTTATGTTCCGCATTTTTATTTATTAAATTCAGTCGTTTATAAACAGAGATGTCCGTTATTTGTATTTTTAGCCAAAACAACATTTAAAAAAAAAACATACTGTTTTCTTCATGTCTATTTTTTTTTACGAATTTTGAATGCTTTCGTAATATGTATGAATAATCATGAGAAAACTGACGATATATCGATATATTGATTTTTTTCACCCGATAATTATCGATACTGTTAAAGAATATCGATACGATAAATATCGATATATTTTTTACTTGCCCATCCCTACATTGATCAAAACAAACAAATGCCATGGAGCACGTGCATGAATGAGTAAGATTATAGTATTTATATTCTCACTCGTTCGTGCACACGGTGAGCTAATGCGAGTCATCGGTGCCGCCATATTGGAATACTGAGCGTTACTTCTGTCAGAAAAATAGTATCTATATTTCTGTCTCATTCTTTCCTGGCTTCATCCTACACATTTTTGTATTTGTGTCTCTTACATGTCGTTTTTTCGTTGCATCCGGTTTGAAATCACAACGATTCTAAAGAAGTTTCACTTCAAAAAACCACTAGTTGAGAGGGTTGCGCTAAATTATTTTCAAATATTTTTTCGGGATTTTGAACTTTGTTCAATGTTGAGGCGTGTACCTATATTTACGTTACATTTGAGATTTGACATTTCTCGTTACAAATTTTTCCAGGTACTTCATTCCTGACTCACTTTCGAAATTGTCAATATCGTTACCACAGTTTGCTTAGTAACTGGGTTATTGATCCAAGAGGATTGAACTTTTTGAAAGCGCTGTTTTATTGGAGCAAACATTACATCTAACTTGGGGATGTGTATATCAGAAAGGATATGCATGAGTTTTCATACCTAAATGTTCCCCTCGTACATGACATTTGTGGATTTTTTGGTCTCGCTTGTCAAAGATAAGGAATTGGGGTCAGTCTCACTTTGTTTTCAAGCACATAGTCAAAATATGGATCAAAACTTATGTACATATTGGAATAGGAACATTTCAGTCAGTGTACCTTTTGGAGTCGCAGCAGATGTCCACCCACAAATATTTGTCTTTGAATTGGATTCAGTGAGGAAGGAAATGGGACAAAGTGAGTCATATATTTGAATACTTATGTATGCCTCGTGCTGTTCAATCGAGATTATTTTTTGAGGAGGACATTAGTCGGAAGTCAGAATCAAGACTTACTTTCATTCCTTTCATAAAAGTTAAAGTCAGAGAATTGACCACGTTGCTTTTTATACCCTATTCCATAGAATGGGTATATTGTATTTGGTGTGGAGTTTGTAACATAGAGAAATAATACCGTTAGGTATAGAAAAGTATATAATATTCTGACTCAGAATCAAAAGCCTAGTCGATATATATAATCTTTGGTTCAAGAGTAAGGCTAAGTTCTTGAACCAGTAAAATCCGCCCACAAACACGCCCACAATCACCATTTTTGTTGAACAACCTCAATTTAATAAAATTAAATTATGTTTTTTTGTACAGTTACGAAAAAAGCATAACGCTAAAATTTTGCACACGCAAGCTTTCGATAAACCTTCTTCCAATCAAATAAAAATATTTCAGTTTGGGCGTGGCTGACGCCCATTTTTCATACAAAACCATCAATTTTGTTTTTATAAAATAACAAATGTTATATTAAAGAGAAAAACATTAAATTTTGTGGCCATTACTTGCACATAAACATCTTGTGTATCAAATCAATAAATTTGATTTTGGGCGTGGCTGACGCCCACTTTTCAATAGAAGCTATTAAGAAATTGTTTTTGTAAATAAACGGTATTTATTATGAATCCGCAAGGCAAAGTTTTGCGTCTCTTAGTAGAAACTAAATCGTTTGTGTATGAAAAGAAATTTTTGAATTTTGGGAGTGGCTTTCGCCCACTTTTCATGAAAGAACGAAAAACGTAGTTTTAAAAATTTAAGGTACTACCAATATTCAATTTAATCCTTTTTCCCTTCCGTTCGTTACATGAAAAATTGTTCTACATTTTCTTGTGTACATTTTTTCAATACGCCCACTTTTAAGGGCGTGATTTTGATAAAATACCTTTGTTCAGGTAAGATCGTTTAAAAACTACTCGATTCAGCTGTAGTTTTACACATATGCCTAAATACTGATCAAAGCTCAGTTAGTGCTTCAAATTTTTAAGGCACGCCCACTTTTAAGGGGCGTTTCCGTCAAAAGTTGTATAAGGCATTACTTTGTTAACGTTTTTTAATTATCGGTCACAGTTTTGAAGTAAAAAGATGAACACTTGGATTTATATTCCTTGGTTACGTAGCAGAGTGTGGTCCAAGAATTGTTAAAAACACCCATAATCGCTATTTCCATTCAAAACCTAATTTTTAAAAATTTAAGTTTTGCCTTATTTTGTTCAAATCGATCTGCAATCATAAAATTGAATGTCACTGAGCTCATACCAATTGCCTTGGCAATAAAAAGTTTTAACTTTGGGCGTGGCGCACGCCTTTTTTACTTGCGATTATAGGTACTATAAGGCAAGTTATGCATTCGTCGAAAAAAAAAGTTTTGAGATAACAATCAAACATGACATTACGATGATAGCGAAGACGAAAAAGGATGGTCTAAAAATTCTGTCCGTCTGTATGTCTGTCTGTCTGTCTGTCTGTCTGTCTGTATGTATAGACACCTACAGCCCAAACGGGTGGGCCGAATTGCTTCAAACTTGGTATATAGACTTTTTTAGGTATTGTACAGAGGGGAAATTGAAATTTTTTTTTTAGCTCAAAAAATAACGGTACCTGCCATACAACCGTTACGTTAAAGCTTATTTTTCTCAAAAACGACTCTAACGATTTCAATTTAAAAAAATCAGTGTTGCTTTTTAGGTACGACCAATAATATGACTAAAAAAAAAGTTTTAAAAAATGGCTAAGAACTGTACTTTCCATAGGACCGTTTTTTTTGCTTTCGACTATCTCGAAAACGACTCAACCGATTCTTTCGAAATTTCACACAAATATAGCTGTAGGTAGCGCAATTTGTATTGCATACCAATATTTTTGAAAAATATTTTTTTGTATTTTTAAAAGCATTTTAAAAAAAAAAATTTAAAAAATTAATATTTTGAAAACGGCTCATTAAATTTTTTTCTAAAAATTTTAAATAAATGTATTTGCTGAATACCTATGAACTGGCGTTTTTAAATTTTTTTTGAAATTTTTTTTCAAAAAGTTTTTCAAAAAAAACTTTTTTTCTCAAAAACCGCTCCACAGATTTTTATGAATTTTTTCTCATAAATTCATAGTTTTCCAAGAAATAAAATGGCGTACTTTTTTTTCAGCTCAAATTAGTTTAAGTATTTATTTAAGAATTTTGAAATTTTTATTTTTATCAAAATCTCAAGCCCCTAAACCACTGTCACTCATTAGAGCAAGTTCGTGCGACCCAGTCGTGCATTTTATTTATTTTGCCAGCACTAATTGAACATCACACCACACAAAATTAATGTTATTGAATTTTTTTCTGTCTGCTAAAGAAGAATTTTGTTTCTGAAACTGAAACATCGGCTGGTTACGGGAGGCATACGCATACACATACAAAAATATAGGGAATACGGTATCGAACAGTTCGTTGCAAACGTACTGTAGCTCTCGCTTATGTTTTCATATAATTTTTCTTCAATGTCTCTATCTTTTATGAAGGTATATGAAAAAAATTATAATTTTCTTTTTTTTTGTTTCCAAATTAACTTTAATACTATTAAAAACATGTGTCATAGTGCCCCATGCGTGTTTCAATGATCCCCATTCAGATTGATTCAAGTCCCAATTAAAATAAAATCGTGCGAATATTATTCTAATTAGGTTTGAATTGAAGTTTTTCAAGACGAGTCATTTCAATTTCAATTTTAATTACAATTACATATCATGTACTCTACAAAGGAAGCTTTTACAAGGCAATTGAACTCAGGTATATTAGGAATTTGCTTCCAGATATTTTTAATTTCATTTTGTTAGCTTTCCATTTTATTCAATTGTTCTTTTTATTCTCCATTTTTTATTGCAGAAGTACACAAATTTTACTGTAACAATAATTTTGTTCTTTAACCTAGTTGAAACAATGATATCGTTTTTTATTATCGATGCAAGCCGTAGTACCCAAACCTAACCCCGCCTAAGATAAAAGCACAACTTTCATTTAAAAATTGACAAATCCAGTATTTGACACCATCAAAGCCAGTTCTACATAAAAATCCCTTTACATCTGTTTTAAAAGTATCCTTTTGTTGCTTATTGTCATGGTTGCCCATCAAGTCAAAGTTATTAATCTTCTGCTCCAAAAATAAATCATAAAAAATTCTTCCATACTTTTTTTTCCATGGAAGCAATGGCGAGCGTGTTATTCCAGAATATCGCTTAAGGATAAAAATCTTCCTCTCACTTCCCTTGGATGTTGTGACGCTTGATGGTGTCCCCACCTTTATCAAAGCTAGTTATGTAGCTGATGCTGCTGCTGTTGCGTTATCCTGGTTTTATTTTGGGCTTCTTTTCATCTTTTATTCTCATTTCGCGCGAGGTAAATTAATTTTCCTTCTTTTTTTTTTATTATTATTTTAGTGCGGAGGGAAATTTTATGGCTGAAATTAAATTACATTTTTGTGACGAAATGGCTGCTTGGATGTAAAAAAAAAAAAATTGCTTAAATTTCATCGTCCTTATAATATTGCGCGTAGTCGTTGGCTTGGCGTCCTTTGACTTACTGATGGAAATATTCTTTAGGATTAAAGGTGAAAAATATATAAGCAGAAGCAGAGTATTATAGTCTTTCATAGTGTGGGATGGAATTGTAAATTTTATAGGCAACAACAAAGACACAAATGGCAATAACTAAAATATAAGAATAAATTCTTTGATTGTAATATCCATAACGACGACCGGTGGTATACAGGAGATGGAAAGATAGAAATTATTTCCTGGATGTGTTTCTGGGTTAACGTTTATTTTTGCCTATTCGAGAGATAAGTTTTTAAAGTTTCTTTTGGAAAAAGGTAAGAAATAAAAAAAATATGAAATGAGTGGGAAGTTTCACTCCACTGTCAAGAAATAAAAATAAACAAAATTAAAGATCATTGTAAAAATTCAAATATTTCAAACTCCCTCTATAAATTCAGGCCAATTAATACTCCCTGCTTCGCCTGCACATAGATATCACAGTTCTTACCAGCTTCCAGTAAGATTTGATCTTCATTCAGTATTTCCGTTCCAACCTACTTTGCACCACAAAAATTCAGTTATAGAAGAATTTGTTTCCCAATATGGTGTCGGTGGTCATTGACAAATCCAACTATATATTGAACATTCAAAATCCATATAGTTTGCGAGAGAAGAATTTTTGTTTGGCGAAACAAAAATGGCCTTTTTTTATAATTTACGCGCACTCAAGGGGTTATTAATACCCTTAACATGAATTAACATAGTGCGGTTAGGAAAAAAAGGATAGGAGATAAAAGGAGATATCGATGCACATTGGTTTTGAATGTCTGTATATTATAATGGGAGGGAAAAATTGAGCCGGTTACAGCATTCCACATTCTTGTAGTGCGGCTTAAAAAAGAGTCTCTATACTTGACAGTACGTCCGAAGTTAGGGTCGAGGGTAAATTGATAGGCATTCCTAGCGATGCGAGTGTTACGGGGAAATTGTTCAAGGGGAGGAATGCAGCTGGCTATTTCGCTGGAGCACTGTTTGTGGAAGTAGCGATAAAACATGGTAAGACAAGAAACATTACGGCGATGTTCAAGTGAAACAAATTTAATAATATTTAATAATGGTTCTTTCTCCTATCAGTTTTAAGGCCCATCTTTGGATATTATCCAGGAGACGCCCAGATATGAGAATTATACTCAAGCTTCGGGCGAATGTATGCCTTGTATATTGTAGCCAGATCAGAGGGGGAAAATTATTTCTTACATCGATTTTGGAAACCTAAGCATTTTGCGTATTTTTAGCGACGTCAAATATGTGATCGTTCCACAAAAGGTGGTTTGTAATACACATACCTAGAACGCAAAGCTGTTCGGTTTCCTCAATGTAAGTGCCACTCATGGATAATGGCATAGGGGGCAGGATGTGCTTTAACGACAGAAGACAACATTGAGTTTTTGAAGCATTAAATTCCACACGGTTGGTAATTCCCCATTGTACAATGCTGTCAAGATCTGAATTTAATGAGCTGCCGTTGCATTTCCACATCCGAAGAACATGGACGTGAATCTGAAAACGAATATGTGAAGCTGAGAGTACGCTGTCGTCAGCAGAAAAATTTAGTGGATTAGAAGTATTAGACAAGAGATCATTAACGAAGATAAGAAAGAGTGTTGGAGATAGAACGGAGCCTTGGGGCACACCAGCATTTATTTTGTGGGTAGCAGACTGGAAACCATCCAAAACAACGCGAGTTGAACGGTCCGAAAGGTAATTTCTAATCCATCGAAGAAGGGGTTCATCGATGCCAAATGCACGCATTTTCGATAAGAGAGCCTGGTGCCAGACTCTATCAAATGTTTTTGAAATATCGAGTGCAATAATCCTACTTTCTTGTAATGTTGATATTATGGGAACACCATATATGCCAGCATGGGCCGGATCAGCTGTTTAAAGACAAGGAGATATGTGTTTTTACTCAGTCCGTTGTTGGTGAAATGGATACCCAAGTACTTCGTGGATTTGTTGACTGCGCTACATCAGTTGTGTCTGGGAGTTTAATGCTTATTTTCTCACATCGAGTAGCAAAAGCTCTTTGTAACAGTAACTGGTGTGCGGAAGCAGATGAGTTCCGTTTTGTTGATGTTGATCTTCAGTCCCCATTTGAGATAGTAGTCCCATAGGTGTCTGAAATCTCCAGGATACAATTTCCGGTGGCGGAGATGTGGCATACGTTATGGAGTCGTTTGCATAGAGTTTCGTTTTTGTTCCTGAAATGTTGACTGGTTGATCGGTGATGTAGATGTTGAATAGTAAATGACTGATTCTTGATTCTTGTGGCACTCCAGCGCCAATAACTCTGATTGTTGACTCGATGTTTTTAACTTATAATTCTTGCCAAATAGTTGGGTAGTCTATGTTGAGAAAGTTTGAACATAAGTGCTTTTATCCAAACGCTGGCAAAAGCCTTTTCAATTTTTATTGAATAAAATTCGGTGCCTTATGAATATTTCAACTGAAACACACTGTGAATTATAATTAGCTCAATGAACACACATCTAAAAGTGCTTTGATGGATTGATTTTATTCGCAATTCAAAATTTTGTGGGAGACAAGTCTACCACTTCGTTACAATATTCACTTACAAATTAAAACATTTTACTGAATTATCAAAGCTCGTGGAGAGATATTTAATGTATAGAAAACTAATTTTTTTTTGTTCCAGCGATTACTTAAATGTCTCCAAGAAATCAGAACCTGGCCTGAAGTATACTCCCCTTCACTCAAGAAATAATTCCTAAAATATAACCTCGAAAAAGCATTAATTAATGAGTTCAGATAAATCTAGAAAACCCATTTATAAATACTAGGTATACAAAAAAATAAAACGTCTGCTTTAAAGTGTGTCAATAAAGAAGAGACTGAATTCTCAGAAACACAACCCAATAAGTTTTGTGTTCTGTAAGCAATAATGAAGGACGAACAAATTTAATACTTTGATATTGTTTAATGAGAATCACTTGAAAATATCCTTTTTCAAATTGTCAATATTTATCGAAAGGCTTAGGACTAAATGCTTTTGGCCCTGTTGCCGCCTATCAATATAAAAAAAGGTCAAACAAAATTTTGGTATATAATGCAAAGGAAGGATTTTATATATAAAATTTTGTTTTTTTTTATATATATACGTATATAGCTATAAGCCTCCAGCCTCGTGAGCTAAAATAATTATAATTAATTGGCAAAAACATTGGGCAACAGAATTATTTCAAGTTTTTGCTCGTTACCACCAGGATTTCAGATTAATGAGAAATCCTTCGTGCGTCTGCATTGCGTAAGCAGCTGCTGCTACTGCTGGTTGCTGCTGTGGTGATGGTGATTGTTATATTTTGGGACGACGACAACCGACAACCGACGGACGACCATGTCCGTCCGTGTCGTCCTCTTGTCATTGATGGTCGTGGACGTATTAAATCTGATGTAATAACGCTCCGTCTATCCTATATCACTTTGGCTTCCATTTCTTGTTGTTTGTCCTTCTGTCCTTTTATTTTTGAGTAAGAGACATTTAATTAGAGTCAAATATGCGAACACATTTTCTGGAATAAGTGAATAGGATTTTTGTTAAGGGGAGGCGACAGAGGCGACCATCCAAAAGCGTTTGTGATGTTTTTTAAGCCTCTGACGACGACATATACTACAACAGACATTGTTTGTCGTCTTTTTCTCTTCATTATTATTCTTTTTTTTTTTTTGGCAAATTAATGCAAATTAAAATGATTTTGACAACATTCTCGTAAAGTTTTAAAATTATGTTTGAAGAGGGCCAAAATATTTGATGAGATCTAATGACATAATCGGCTGGGAAGGGAAAACCCTGGCGACTTCACACTTTGCATTGTGAAAATGTAAATTTATCTTTCAGTTGATTTTGGTGGTCATGTCTAGGATAAGAACTTTTATTTGTAAAAATACTTAAAGATGACAAATATGAAGAAGTCTCTAATTCAAACCCATGACTGAGATTATGGTAAGAATATAAGAAATTTCAATAACTCTGTCCCTGTAAACAAATATACCTAATGTCAGTGTTTTCATGTTAAGTAAGTTTTATTTTTGAAAATCATTCAAGATTTGGAACAACATTAAGTTTGATAGAATTTACAAATATTTGAATATTGCATCTAATTGATAAATTACTGAGCTTGGGCTGCATTTAAGCACTATAATCTGTCCAACATAAATTGGCAGTACACGTCAATTGAGAAATTGAGTCATGTTTTATGGGGAAGCTTTTTAAGAATCAGTATGTCACACGTAAATCCTTGTTAAGGGCGATCGCATTACAAAAAATTCAACATGGCTTCACTATTCTGGCCAGATAATACCCAAAAGAAGGTATTACGAGCTTTCCGTTGAAAAACACAGCTTGACTCAACTTGTTGATGAGGCAACCCAAATCACTGACATTGCAGGTGATTCTTTATGCAACTTTGACTTGTTTCTTACATCTCATTTACTTTCGCCTCAAGATGAAAATTACTATTTCAAATCAGCCGAATTATTTTGCTCCACCACATCAGCTAAACAGAATACAGAACCTTTTGCAGAAAACCGTTTGGGGTGATACTATTCCAGTTAGGGAGAGTCTCCAAAATTTCTTCGGAAACTTTTGTGATGCTTTTTTGTGCTTGGGAAGAGGTAAGCTTGTCGAAAGTAGAAGTCCATCAGGGTTGTTCCCAAAAAAAGCGAAAACTCAGGGTTGAGGAAGTTTTGAACTCCAAAATAACAACGTTTTTACTTATTCCTTATTGAAATATTCCTCTCTAGAGATTCCTCTGGAAAAAGAAGCGCCCCACGACAATAAACGGTTTGGCCTTATGCCAGTCAGTGATCCACTGCGACCAAGAGCGAAGTGGAAAGCTGACAAAACACTTTTGCAAAACTTAGTGATGCTTCTGCTGGCAGTCCCCGCAGCGTACCTTCATAATATCTCTATTCCCTGTACTCTATTAATAATAAAATCTTCTTCCAATGGTAGGGAGGTCAAGACTGATTTTCCATACAAACTGTTCTTCTACTTATGAAATATATCTGCAAAAAGAAAATGTGAATTATAACACCAACATTTAAAAATTCTTGTAAATGTGTAATTCTTCTTACATGATGGATGTTTTTTGCCCATTCCTCCGGTATATGTTCAAAGTAGCGGTGCAGGTCGAAATGGTAGTCGGAACAGCCTCAGTAAAATGCAGTGGTGGGTATTGCGTCACGTAATGGGACTTCCATACCCATAGATTATTGTATGAAATCATCCTGACGATCGGTGGCGGTGGCTATTGCGTCACGTGATTGTGATTCCATGCGAAGGGTGTTGTAGAAGTCGTCGTGGTGATTGGGGAGGTGGGAGAAAATGTGTTAATTTGATTCACCGATAGTATAAGAGACTACAGCACTGGTTACAACACTTTTTCATGGTATAACAATTTTTGAAGTATTAAATTGAAAGTCTCTTTCCAAGTGGATGGATGGAAGGCAGATTTTGTCCAGCCAGTTCCTTAAAAAGACGTATCTACAATAAACATCCCACTCAAACTACCAACTTTGCTTACGGTCTTTCATAAAACAAATAATTATCTGAGAAACTGAAACTTCTTAATGGATAGCTTTATGGTTTCAAAATAATTGGTCCACTGGTGATAGGGTGTATCTCCTCGATCATCGTTTTTAAGAAAGTACATAAGCATCAAACTCTCTTATCAAAAACGTGTGCCTGTTATACTTTAATGAATTATATATTTCTTTTCAGACTATCAGTTCACGTTGATTTGGACGGTTTTCACCCTCATGTTCACGATGGTGTGCTGTAAGGCTCTATTCTATCTCTTACTTCCTCATCCTTATAATTGATCTCTTGTCAAAGGCTCCTTTATTTTGGCATTTAATGCTTCAAACATCCAATGATCCAATGCTTTTTGAAGATAAAAATACCGATTTACCTAATTTGAATTTGATGTGGCTATTAGTTTTGGCCATAAGTGTCTTCGCTAAGGGTGTTCAATGGAGGAGCATTTGTTCTACTTTGGACACCAATATCTCCGATAACATATTGAAGTTATGGGTGTTCTTTAAGTGCAATTTAACGGGTAAATGACTAAGCCCAATAAATCAATAAATGGGTTTTAGAATTGTGGAGGATCTAACCTTCACATAAATTTCAAGCTGCTAGGGATTTTATGTTCTAACTGCACTTGACGAAAAATTTTGTGCAATCGCTTCCCTTGACCAAAAAGACAATAATACCGTTTAGCAACCAAAACCAAAATCGTTCCTTATAAATCAGCCCTGAAATCCAAATCTTGATTAATAGTTCACAGTAATGGGAAAAATTTAGTTGCAGAAAAAATAAAATAAAAAAGATTGCTACATAAAACGCTCAAATTAAACCAAATCAACAAACTGGAGTAATTTGTATGTAGCATTGGCGTAAATTACTTTCAACTGCATCACCATTACTAAGAAGAAAAAAAAAAACGTCCTTCCACTTCGCATTGGTAATAATTCACTGCGGTAAGCTGGTTCCATATCCACCCAAAATCCTGCCCGCCTCATCTTTCTTATAAGTGGATACCTCTGTTGTCCTTGCAGATCCTTAACGAACATTTAAACACAGAGTCCAACACCGGGCTTAGGTGTGTGCTGTGGTATCTTCTTCAGCACCCATGGGAACAGAAAAAATGTTGAATAAAAGTGCACTTGCGGATGTGTGTTTTTTTTTTTTTATTTTTGCTCAAGTAACAGTATCTCTTGAGAGCTTATCCTGGCGTGAGTTGAATCCAGACATCACACATTTATCCACCGCGAAAGTAGCATCAGGGACTTTGTTTTTGTATATGTATGGAGAATCTCACGAAAATAACTAATTATTCAACGGTAATTAATTGTCCATTAGGGCCAAGTGAGTAGAGTAAATGGTTTTTTTTTTTATTTCAAGCATCGCATCGGTTAGGAAATTATCTCAAGAATTTCCTACGAAAAAGGATGGTTCTTTCAAAGTTTCCTGATGCATATGAAAAGAGAGGAAGAAAAATAAAATTATACATATATACGTACGTAAGAAGGACGATAACGTGAGTTTTTTTTTTCTTCACAAGGACTCTCCAGGGGAAATGTTTGGTCCTAATTTGTAGCCTCATTGATTCAAACATCTTTGGTCAGCAAACAGGAAAATCACCTTTGTCTGGCTTTGTGGCTCGGTGGCGGCGTTGCCATCTCTCTAATATATGTAAATTTATCTTCTTTTGAGTTTTTTTTCTTTCTTTGTTTTGTGTCCTTGTGAATATGGTATAAGTGTGTAGTAAGGGGGTTGTTAGAAGGCAAACAAACAAAAAATCCAGGACGAGTGACTATGAAACAATGGAAAAGTATACGGATGTTCTATTCTTCCATTGCCCCCGGGCGGAAATCCCTCTCTTACTACTGACATTTCATTAAAAGTCGTTATGCAAATTAAAGCAGAAGTTTAAAATACACGCCAAGCAGGTGTTCGCCAGCAAAACCCAACGACCGACGACCGACGACCAACGCCAACAAGAAGATGAGCCCGCACCACATTTCGCCGATGGAGACAAATTATTCCAGTTGCCCAGGATGGCTCTGATGCGGTGATAAAGGAAAAGGAACAAGGAGGTTTGTATGTATAAATGGGGCCTACTGAGGGGAAAAGTTTCCGTTTTTAATTACTCCTTCACTATGAACGCTTGTTGTCCATAGCGTCGGCATCGACGTCGCGTCCCGTCGGCGTCAACGTCTGATGGTTGTGGTTCGCTTTAGGAGAGGCGGTGGTGAATGTCTTTTGGCTGACATGCGGCTTTAGGTTTTTTTTTTTTATTTTTATTTTGTAGCGTTGCTATCCATCCCGTTGTGTCAAAGTCCGCCTTTGGATCGATATGCCCAGTATCACAAACAAGTTACCACATTCTCATTTGTAGCAGATCCTTTTTCGAAAAGTAGACAGTTCGGACTTGGGGTAGGTAGAGTAGAGTGATAGAAGGAGTTGATAGGGGAGGAGAGTTTGTCAGAAAAGTCCAAGCCAACAGACACCGCCACCGCATGGAACATCGGCTGAGGAATGACTTCTAATGGTATTCAGGATTTTTTTTTTTTTATTTTGTTCCTAGATCTGCTAAAGCTTTTCATCTCCTTTTTCTTCTTCTATACAGCCTTGTGACGGTTTTTTTTCTCCTTCTTTTTTTTTTATTTTTTTAATCAGTTTCTTGTATCTTGACATTAACAAGGGCAAGTTAGAGTCGTGGCTGGTGGCGGGATAAGGAGGGAGGCATGCGGTGTGTGGTTGTAATTTAAGTATGGGGGTTGGAGGTTTTCATTATCGATTCTTTATATCCCTTAGCCGGGATGGTTTGTGGTTTTTATTTAATTTTCCCTGAGCATCCTCGCAGAACACCATCATCATTGCTATGGATGCCTCTCTATAGAGATTCTTCTTATATAGCGCCCGCCGTGCTACCATGCTCGAGCTGAAGCTGGAGCTGCTGGAAGAATATCTTAAGCAGCTTTGCAGATCTTAATCTAAATCTATAGATTAAGTTGCACAATTGGAAAAGCTTTCGGAAGAATTTATCAAGGAACATAATTCCTAAATAATTGACGCCTACTATGGAAGGGCATGTAAACACAGATATACAGATACACTAAGGAATTGCGAGGTAAAATGTTTTGGCTTATTATTGGCTGTCGAAGGGATTTGTGGTTTGTTGGCTGGGTAGGTATTCTTTTTGGAATCAAGAAGTTTATTCGTAAATTGTAATATCTCCTTAGATTGTGATAGGTACCTACACTTTGGTAGATATACTTGAACATTAAATTTATCGGGAACGATATTGTGAAGGATTTTATATTTCACAAGTAGAAGTTATAGAAATCATTGAACTTTTAAGGGATTTTGTAGAAAAATCTGACGATACGAAGAAGAACCAGCACTGAAACTGTAAGGGACAGTGATACAACAGAAGATCTTAAATGCAATTACGTGCGTGGTTTAATTGTATGTCTTTAAGAAATATTTTAACACTTTCACAACAACAACAAAAGTTAATTATTATTTTCTAAAAGAGGAAAAAAGAGTGGTCCGATGTGGCTTTCTTGAGGAACTCCAAATAAAATATTGAATAAAGAAGATATTTAAAGCAATTGAAGGCTATGTTCGAAACAGGTGGGAATCTAAACTTGAAATATCAATGTTGACGTATTTAAGATTGAGAGAGATAGATATATGTTTGTTTTAAGAAATCAGAAAATGTAGGTACCTTTGGCAAATCATTGTCATTCCTTAACTATAATTTCAATTTTTATTCCACCCATAGAACTTCTATTTCTTCTCAATAACTTCCGTAAAATCAAAGATCACCCATCAAAATAGAACACAACTCGAAAACTTCCTCCCAGTCAATTAAATAAATCACCCGGTAGCTTCTATAAAAAAAAGGACAGAAGAAATTTAATTCATCATTGAACAAAACAAGCTTTAGAAATTCAATCAAACCAAAAGATTTGTATTTATCTTCAAAGTTATATTATTTATTGCTTGAGCATCCTGTTGCTATGTGTGCAAGAAGTGCAAGAGCATTAAATCTCCTTGACAAGAAGTATACGTATCTCCTTGATAAATCCTTACAAAAAAAAAAAAAAAAAAAAAAAAAGGAACAAAGCCCCCTGAGATGCAATCAAACTAATTAAATGCATCCCATTCGAATTAAAACGAACGTAAAACTGATTTATTTTCAAAAAAGTTGCAGCATAGTCCCGAGCGAGCGAAATAGACACAACCGCACATGGTAGTTGGTATGGGTATAGTCAGCAGGACTGAGTAGCACTATGGAGTTGAGATGGGAGTCGATGTCTATTGTTTTCCTGATTTCACCCCGCTCTCGCGCGCGGCCTTGCAGGACAATTCATGGGTATAAAATCTTGCAACTAAGTCGACTGATACCCCTTCGCATTGTATTCCAGCTTTAGTGTCTGCATTGTATGGAATTCTATGGACTCTTCCACTTTTATACTATATTTAGTCTCTTGTGCATTTTTTGTTATCCTTCAAAGATTAATTCGGGTTTTTTTTTTTACTTTTTTTATTTTGGTTTTCATTGCTCGTTTCGTGTTCTTATTTCAAAAAAAAAAAAAAAACCAGAGACAAACATTGCTGGAGCTGCGCTGTGGCTGGGGCACCGTTATAAAAACTGTACAATGCCCTTAGTCTATTGTGCTTATTGTCGACATTGCACATTTTCTATTTACCTAGTTTTTTTTTTTGCGTTGTTGTTTGTTGTTGTTATTTTTTGGGGCCAAATATACAGAAATTATAATTCTCCTTTTTCTTGGAAGGCAAAACTATATCGAGATCGTCGTAGTCGAAAGGGGGAAAAGATTTGAAAAAAAAAAAAATAAATAAAAAGGAGACGTATGCAAACAATTGAGGAAAAAACCATGACCGACTGAGCGTACATTTAGCAGGAAATTTTTATGCTTCGAGTATCGGATGGAATAAAGACAATAATGGATATTGTTTTCTGGTGAAAATGTGACCCACAATAATAATTATTGTTGTCTGAAATTTAAAAAAAAAGAAACCATTTTTTGGAAGAAATACAAACAAACAAATTTTTAACGATTAAATTCCATCGCAACCTTGATGGGTGTGTTCTAAAATAATATTTGAAGGATGCAGTAAAATTGGTGAAGAATCTTTAAAAAAAAACCGTCTTAAATTGTAAAATGATTGAAGCTTGAATTGAAATTCAGTTTCTACAGCCACAGTATAGAGTTCAAAAATGTAGCGAATCTATCATGTTTTTGTACTTCAGAGGTCATATCACTACTGCCATTACAAAATATGGATTCTGTCTAAAAAACGAGACTGTACTCGTATATCGTTTTTGAATTTATTAGGTTTCTTAAATTCAAAAATTAAACTAAAGATATTTGGTAAATTTTTTATTTTCAAAATGTTGGAATTCTGGAAATTGAAAATTCAGCCTAAGAAAATATTTCAAAGATATAATAAACACTTACTTGAATATAGTTTTTGTATTTAAAATTAATCGTTTCCAATTTCAATGTAATTAAGAAACAAATTCAATACTTTTTGGTATATTTTTGAATATTTAACGAAATGTCTAAATATAATCTCAATATATGAAAATAAAAATGTATTCAATATTCATGTTCATTTAACTAGATGTATTTTACAAAAGCAACGTTCGGGGGCGACGCATTCGGCTAACTTATTCCGATTCTAAATGAGAACTGACTACTGACACTGGTTTACAGAATGCAAAAGTTAAAAGAGGGAGGCAATTCTGTTTTGGTGTGTCTGTCTGTCTGGTTGCTGTCGTCGTTGCTCGTTTTAGTGTTTGCGTGAATCGTTTTGTGTGGATCGTTTTGTGCTTGTATGTTTGCGTGTGTATTATCTTAGATGTGTTGTTGTAGTGCAGTAGTACTCCTATCCACCCACAACTATGTTTTAACTTAACCGTGCACCGACCAGGGTTGTCAGGTTTAAAAAAGCGAAGTCGCCAAGCTTAAAATTAAAATCGCCAACAAATCACCAAATTTTAAAATTTTCCACTCCATATATCACCAAACTCAAAAACTTTATTTTCACAGAGCAGTTAGAATTTAAGTTTTACATTATGCATTCCACAAACATTTGGTTCGTTCTTTTTCTAACCATAGTCAACAATAAATTGTTGTTACGTCACAAACATTTGTTGAAGCTGCATTGTTAAGATTTCTTGGGGTTTTTTACCAACCACTTAGGAACGGTACGTTCTTAGAATTTGTTAAACTTTCAAACTACCACATTTAAAATTTTGTTGTAGGAACTAAGTAAATTATTCTTCTTCATCGCTCAAAATTGGCAAAGAATCCATTTTATTCTTTGTTGTTGATCCACTCAAAGAAAATAAAGACGTTCTTGATGCCCAAATCAAAAAATTTTAATGTTTTGGTTTGCTTTTTAATAAAGGCTTTTAATTATTTAAAACAAAACGTCCAATTTGACAGACCAACAATATCAACTAATGTCATAGAGGTGAGTTGGAAATAGTCACAAATCTTAACTATTTGACACTTTAACGTGAGTTAAGGAACGCTGTTATGACGTCATACATTCACAAATCGTAAATAATTTTGATTAAAGGAACGCCTTGTTGTTGACTATTGTTAACAATTATTGTTGACTATGGTTGGAAATCTAACGCATGAATTCGGTTTGAAGTACGTGATTTATTTTATGGATGAGAATGAGAAAGAAATCGACCTGAATTGCCTGCGTTCAAAATTACTATTTCGATGACTCCATTCAGCATGCAGGAATGGAACAAATTTAAGTTTTAAGTGCTAACTAGAAAAATGAAAAAAAGTGTTAGGACTTCGATTCAAAAAATTAAAGTCGCCAAAAAGTAAAATATCGCCTTTTTTAGGATACATCGCCAAAACCTATTTTTGTGTCGCCAAAATAAATTTAAAATCGCCCGTTTGGCGATAAATCCCCACATCTGACAAGCCTGGCACCGACTTCTAAAACAAGCAAACTCTATTAGCATGGACTTGAACCATATCTTTTCAGTTCAATTCAAAATTGTTGTTAAATTAGTAACAATATTAAGATAAAAATTTATTTTCCAACAATATGCATTAAGATCCTGGCATTTCAGTTTTAAATTTTTATTTTATGACAGAACAATAACCTCGCGATAGGATACTTAGAAACTTAAGTCACTAGGTCTTCGCTGCTCGTTGAGCTCATTGTTTTGTAATATTAATTTGTTTTATACATTTTGATAACCAATTCCATATAAATTGAAGATTTCTTTATGATAAATTTTTAACTTTAAATTAGCATTTGAAAACTTCTTCAATACTACAAGCAATTTCTATTAATTGAGGTTTATCCACAACATAGTTGTTGGTTGTATTATTAGTGGGAAAAGCTAAACTAAATATAAAATATATTCTCAATTTTATTCTTATAATGCAAAGCATTTCATAGTAGTAGCTTGTCAAAGCAAGTTAATAGAGCACGCAATTGCAATATCCAAAACTCCTATCGCACACTGGAAAAGGAATTTTTTTTTCAAAAGTCAATCTCCAAAAAGACTTTGCATTGAATAAAACTAAATCGATAGATACCAGATGAAGATTTTATGCATGAACTATGGTGTATCTATGATATGTATATAGTGCAATATACGAATTCTATTTCTGTACTATTATGTGTATAATGTGCATAACGGACTTCTGTGTATTGTTTCCATATGAAAAAGAAGAGGATGAAAATTCTAGTGAAATATTCATATCTAATGGCCATCGTCTTTGGAAATTCTTGACAAACTTTTGGATAAAGTTCGAAGAGGCAGAGAGAGAGAGAGAGAGAGAGATAGTTGATATAATGCAAAAGACGACTTGATTCGAGATAAGCTGTTTTTGCATTTTGACTTTATTAGTTTTCTGTATTATGTGCGGGTGGGGTGTTTTGTGTGGCTTTGAAAGTCGACTGGAAACATGAAGTTCGAATTAAAATTAAACTTGCTTAACCGACTGTTGGCGGAAGTTAAACAAAACTAAAAGTTCATTAAAGACCTTGCTTAAACTTCAGGTAGTATTATCTATGTTTGTATATATGTGTGTATGTAGGTATATAGGTACCTATTTATTTATATGGAAACAAAGAAGAGGGAAGAAACATTCATTTCTGATCCTTGATGTGTTTCAACTTTAAAACTTTAAGTAGAATATTTAAATAAGTTAAGTTTTTGGTATAACAGGAACTTTGGGTGTAGAAAGGAGACTTAGCTGTATTTGATATAATGAATATGTTAATGAGTAATATGGAGATGAAAACTTTTATTGACATTTTTGTTTTTATATCACTTTTTTATTAGTGGGTAGTGTAATATGGAATTAGACAACCAATAGAAATATCCAATAGATACACAAAACTCTAGAAAAATATAAATCCGAATAGATATGATGTTCACTATAATCTTCCAAGTAATATTGGTTTTCATCCTGGAATTGATTGTTGATAAAAGCATCATCTATATCTAACCAATAATACATTCTGTTGTTATATTGTCATCAATATTCTCAGTCTAATTTGAAGCAAAATGTAGCAATGGAGCATTGCTCTCAATGTAAAAAAGCATTGGCTCCAACATAGAATTTTCTCAAAAATTAAATTAGTTTTTGGTCATTTAAGATGCTTTTATTCTTTTTCATTCAATTGAACACTTTTTAATAGAATACAAATCTGTATCAATGGAATTATAATTGCGTTGTCAATTGAAGATTAAAAGGCAAGGTATGCATGTATGAATTCAATGAAAATGGGAAACATAGACCCGAATGGTATTCAGTGTACAAACGAAAATCATGGAGGCATTTCCTATTGAATCTCAATTCCATTACTATTACATGCATATAGATTGGGATCATGACGTTATCCAGACTGACAGAATCTAGAAAGGACAAAATCTATAAAAAAAATATATAGAAAGATAAAATCTAGAATAATTTAAAAAAATAGTATTCTAAAATTTTTTTTTAATTTAGAAGAATTAAGATGGCAATGAAATTTTGTTCGATTTCAGATGAAAACGTGTTGAAAAATGTAGTTTTGTTCGTATTCCTGTCTTTATTGCATTCAATTCTTACAACATAAGACCTCTAAACATTTCGATGATTCATATCGACTATTGGCTGATGACGTTGTTTACAACATAGCATTATTTGGGTATGTCATGAGTGATCACATTTTCATATCAAATCAAAATGATTTCGAATGGAAACCGGCGTTCTTCAGGGGTGTGTATTGAGCCTTTTTTTTGCTCTTTATTTATTCATTGAGTATTTAGTTCGTGGAATCATGTTTACCGGAACTTTGATCAATGCACTATATTCTTTGCAGATGACAGAGTTCAACTTGCGAAAATGTTTTTAGAATATATTTTGTTCACATAAAATAAAATCACAAAATTTTGTACAAGCTTGATTAAATGTATGAATGTTAATGGATGATCTATTTTCTTACAAATAATGTATTTGAAAGCTTAACATTTCTTTTTAATTTCTGTGTTAAAGTTATGTTAGGTTTGATGAAAGACTAGACAATTTTTTTTTTTAATTTATGTTTGGCTTCCTCGGAGCATCATTACCTAAAACCAAACAGTAGAAAAAGTTATATAGCATTAAAACTAAGTCTTTAAAATGTATCCCAACTTTAAAATAAACAATTTTCCAAGAAATATACGATTTTCCGTTCAATCACCCGCTGCTGCCTAGCTTCGTATGACTTTTCACATTCAAATATACAAACAGAATTTCAAATGAAACTTTTAAATGAAAAGTTTCCGTCAATATACTTTAATATTGTGATTCTGGAATTCTGGTATGATGGTCCCCAAACAAAAAAGGTTAGTAACATTTCCAATGATTCAATAAAAACAGAAAACCCAAAAAAAAAAAAAATAGGAAATTTCATTCGAATTTCACATGAAAATGTTAAAATGAAATTTCCTAAAAACCTCTCTTTGTCGTTCTCTATATCCTGTTATCACTTTGCGTGTCAAGGCTTACAGTGAAAAGCAAAAGCTTTAAGTATAATTTTCTCTCTCTCGCTTTCTGGCAGTGTTAAGGTAAAATTGTATCTGATTTCAGGTGCCGTTTTAGAACTGTTGCTAGGCAGAGTATCAATTTACTCGTGTAACTGTTTTAATGAATCGAAGAACCCGAAACTCATTTTCATATTCACGCATATTCACTAAGGTACCTTTCTACACTATACTATTATACTTTCTGTGAATCCAATTTGAAATTCTCTATAATATTCCTTTTGGAAAATTCGATACCGTTAACCTAATGTTGTATCCATGCGAATAGCCCAATGATGAAGCCAATACCCGCACAATCCCATTTCAATACCCAATTCACCACAACCCGCTGGTATTACCAACCGGGCGCCACTATACCGAGCCGCTGCTGCCGTGTGAAAATTCTTTCAATTCCCTTAATTGAATCCGATTGTATAACCTGTGTACCGTTTTCTGTGTGTTGCCTTATCATTATTTGACGATACATACACATACATACACTTATATCCTTATTTCACCTTGCTGTGCGAATTTCTCTCCTTTTTGGCTCGTTTATTTTTTATGATTTTCGCATGTATCTTAACATTTAGATTGAATTTTTGTTCTTATTTATTTATTTCATCCTGCAGGTTTATATTGTTGGACATATACCACCCGGCTCAGATGAGAGACACGTTGGCAGCCAACAAAATGGACACACAACCTTCACCGAGAGCAACAACATGCGATATCTGGAACTCATTCGCAAGTATTCATCAATTATTCAGGGTCAGTTTTTCGGACATTTGCATTCGGACTCGTTTAGGATCATCTACGATGATAAAGGTAAGAAATGTCTTCGTGTGAAACATATATCAACAACATTATAGCTTTAAGGGAGATATCCTTTTTGAGCTGCCTTAAAAGGTTCACACAAAGTGTTTGGCTGATGCTGACGCTTTGCTCCTTTTTTTCGAAGACTTCACATTCATACTCTACACTCCTTGCAGCACACAAAAGGATATTTATCTTCTTTTTTTTTTCTTTGGTATTGAATTTCGAGGTCGATTTTTGTAAAATGTCGTAGTCCTTGTTGCCTGGATGCTCTCGATGTCGTTTTATCCGATTTTCAATTTTTTTTTTTTTTGCTCTCAACCGAAGATGGAGAAATAAATTGAATTATCTGTAGCTTTTAAGCTAATTTATCGTCATTCCCTCAACGAAACGGTCCTCTTTTTTTTCAATACCACCTACACCTACAATCCTACATACATGGATACAAAAAAAAAAAAACTAAAAAAAGGATATCAGTTAGAGTGTGTATATAGGTGTGTTTCCTTAAGTATAAAAAAGCGAAGAAAAGTGGATTGCTTCAAATACAAAAAGCAGGTGTCTTTTATAAGATTAATGATTTTGGATTTGTTTGTTTTATGTCCTTTGAAGGTCCTTTTTTTCGTTTCTTTTCGTTTTTTATGATTATTGGGTGGTGTGCGCACACGGAAAGAACTCTATTTGTATCCTGTAAAATTGGCGGTATAAATTGTATTGGTGTATAGAAAGTACCTACATAAATACCTAACCGACTTTAGTACTTTACGGATTGTTTAATGTGTCAAAGTCAGGAGTTATGCTTTGTGTAAGTATATATTTTTAGCGGGACTGAAATCGATGACGGTTGTTTTGGTTGTTTAGTGGGAACCATTAATCAAAATAAATTGAAAGCATTTTTTTTTTGTTAAACGCTTTAATGAATTTTTGGAGTATTCCCAAAGGAGGCTTTCGTTTTGTCTGGAAGACGGGTTTCTTGAGGGGTGTTTCTGAGCTTTAAGTTGGATTTTGTTCCATCTTAAATAAATACAACCAGAAAGGCTGGAAATTTTAAATTTCACACTCACTTTCACGGTAAATTTTTGTTCACCGTTATTATGGAACCCTATTCTTTAACACATTTATCCTGGAATTTTTTACATCGACTTAATTCTTCGGAAACTCAACTTTTAAGGAATGTTAGAAATGGAAAGTTTTCTAATTTTTAATATCTTTTTCTGGTAGTCTTGAGCATAAAAAAAAACTGTGTATCTGATCCTTATAACTTTGAACGTTAACAGTAGTGCAAGCAATTCAGTATACAGAATTAACTTTTCAAGTTCCGCTACCAAGTTTTTTAGTATACTTTGGATATGATCTCAGGATTTCAGAAATTTCGAGATGCACACCATTGCATGAAATAAGCGGAATTTCAAAAATAGCGGCTTAAAGATTTCAAAAATAAGTGTTTCGAAATAATGGAACAGTTTCCGAAATCTGAATAGTTTCCCTACGATAAAATATCCTCGAATCAGTTGTTGATGTTTTTGATAGAAATCGTCTTTTAATACAAGAAACAGAAATTACTTCTGATGCCTGTCAGGACCGATATCCGGAAATTCCACAAGCGTAATCGGTAGTGCATCACAAAGACAGTTTTATGGAACTGTATGTCAGTTGCTTGGAAAAAAGTAAAACCAAAAAAGTAGAGTATCCCGTTGTGAAGTAAATTTTCCTGCAACTCAACTTGAGATTGATGAATCAGAAGAACACTTAAAAAGGACCAGAGTATCGTTAACAGAGAATCAGTCGCTAGCTACATTTAAGATTTTTCGGAGTAATTTGTTCAACCTGATTCAGGTTTATTCCAAAGTTCTTCGATCCTGTCTGTCCGAAGAATAGCATTGATACTTGGTAAGATGTTGTGAAAGTCACCAGAACAGTTGACTATCAAGAACAACAATTGCGTTCTCGAGAAAGCTAAGCTGTTGCCAATTATGGGGAATCTTTTCGTTTAAATTTTTTAACAAAAAAAAAAAAAACAACTGTAACCCAAAATCCATCGTGTATCCTTGATCCCAAACATAGTTTTAAACAATTTTTCAACATCTTTTCCAAGATTATAACGTCTTGCACGAGTTATTATGGTCATCCACGTTTGGTTTTCCTTTTTTGTTCTCTGGTTCTCTCATTTCTTAATTTAATATTAATATGTCATAATAAACCACCCCTGTCACCATAGCCTGCTTCTTGTGGCGGAAGAATCGAAAACGTGCAACCACATAGTTGTACAGTAATTTTTCTTCCTTCTCAATGCGATGATACTACACACCAATTTCCCGGAAAAGCCCTAACTCAGTGTTTGGTTTTTTTTTTTTGTTCTGTTGCCCCTTCTTACACAATAAGGTTAATATCCCCAACATTGTTGGAGGATTAAGTGTGCTGCTTCCTTTTCAGCATTTCATTCTTGAGTTACCCACTTCTATATAACTTCCCGAGGGGTCATCTGTCACGTGCGAGAAATATTTTTCTTCTTCCTAAATCTCAGCTCTGTGGTGGAATGTTGCACACCCCAAATCCAAATTATATAGGGTTAACAACACTAACCACATGGCCTTCTTCTGCTAAATGATGCTTCCTTTTCTCCAATGGAATTTTAATTCCGGATGTTTTTGGTATTGTAGTATACTTTAAGGTGAACGGAGGAAATAATTAAAACTTAAGGGAAGCATATAAAAAAAAAAAAAAATCTAATTTAATTTCGACGTGATCATAACAAAATGTTTCTCCAAGTCGATACGATTTTCAGCCAAAAGGATATTTAATTAATTCATCATGAAGTGTTGCCAAAATATTATACTTTTTCCTTGTACCAGGATACCTTTGCATATTTTTGTGCCCCGGCCCGGCATCACAGTTCAGTATTCCGGTTGGCCAGACATCAGATCCACTCAGCTTTTGTGGATTTAGGCAGGCTCTCTTTTTCGAGGGTGGTAGCGGTGGCGTTGGGGTTGGTGGTATAAGGATTCTAAAAAATTTCAGGTCACTGCGTTTATTTGGTCGTGACAGTGACAGGACCCTGGCAGTAGGCGCCATCACCATCGCCACTTTCACTTTCCTCTTGTACCATATTTTTGTGTGTTGAACATTCATTTCGTGGGCATGGGAGAGAAGTGTTGACTATTAGGGTGTGAGTTTGGAGGAAAATTGCTTTATCGTTTCCAGTGAGAAACATTAATTCTGCTTCCTCCAGCCGCTGTAATCGTTCGCTTCTTTAGTCTTCTTTAGTATATAATACTGTAGGTCCTGCAAACATTTTATCACGCAAAGTTTTCGCCCCCCATCTTCATCGCTGTATAAAAGTCACTCTAATAACTGTTTTCTTTCTTCTTTTTTGGGTATTTCACAGGAAAGCCAGTGTCATGGATGATGATTTCACCATCTGTTACACCAAGGAAAATGAGCGTTGGATCCAATAATCCAGCGATGCGGTTATACAAGTTCGATACGGATTCAGGCCAGGTCAGTATCATCATCTCGTTGTCTTTGTCATCATTTGAAAAAGTTGACTTCAATATATTTATATGTATACGATTGTGTAGCCTGTTCTTTTGATTTATTGATTTTTTAGACTTCAAAACTTTATGACACCATCATCGTTTTGGAAGTTTGTTTTATCAGATTTTTTTTTTTTGTATCATGCTCCTTTTTGTGTCCAAAACTGATGGCACAATATATATTATATTTATGAGTTAGTTTAAGATTCGTATTTTTGATTCATTGGATTTTATCTAATTTTTTTTTTTCTTCTGATGGTGTTTTTGGGGTATTTTTCAGGTTCTGGACTACACACAATATTATCTGGATCTAGCATTGGCGAATACATTGGGTGAACCCAATTGGATACCCGAATACAATTTGACACATTACTATGGATTGAATGATATATCAGCAATTTCGCTGCACAATTTCGTAGATCGATTTACAAGCAATGATGGATCATGGTTTCCAAAGTAAGTTTTTTGGTTATCTTTTTTTGGGATAACTTGAATTAAAGGATTTATATTGAAGTGGTGAGAAGTATTATGGTTGGAAATGTCTGTGGGAGGGTTGATATTTTATTCTCTTTGAAAAAAGCTTTGGATAGCAATTCCAAATTTACATTTGTTAACATTGAATACTAAATTGTATCATATAAGCTGTTTTTGGAGCTCAAAAGATACTGTAGAAAGTGTGCAAATCTATGTTGATTAAGATTTTAAGAGATTCGTTAACCAGGCTTATGAAAACTAATAGCTTATTTAAGAAAGCTATTATTGTCGTAGCGAAGTTAATTGACTCCCAATCTTAATCTTACCGAAGCAATACTCTGCCGCAAAACGCTAATTGCGCACCAGTGAAGTCAATAGCCATATTTGGGTGCTATGTGAAAGAATAAAGGAAATAACCTGAATGAAGTTCAGAGATAAGGATATTTTATTTTAATATATTTTCGAATAAAAACACGGATTTATAATTGTGATAATATAGAATTAAAGGGTCCTATACCTAAGTATGTAGCCTTTGGAAAACCTTAACATTTTGGAACAATTTGAATGCGTTGATAAATCTAAACAGCTAGTGTCTTTAAGTCCTGAAAGTAGTCACTTCCTAAGAATTTGTATCTCAAGTAGCAGCGCTGGACATTGACAGAGATATTGCGAATTAGCTTTTGTACGGGGACAGGTTCTTAAGCCAAGGTTACAATTTCACAGAAGTCGACGGGGTTCCACCTTTCTTTTTCTGTAGAGACTACTTTACTTCCAATCGATTATTTTTTCCAAGAACTGCAGTTAAAAATGAGCAAAAACTAACAGCTATAACTTTAAAAAGCTCCAAAAACATACCAGAAATAAATTTCCAATTCAAAATTCCGTTTTCAATGACCTTAGTGAGGTTCTATGAACTGATTCGTCCCCTTTTAATGTAGCATAGCACGAAAAACAAAAATAAATTTAACACTCCTGTGGCGTCCAACGTGGGGTCAACGCAGATAATGTACTATCATTTCTGAAGAATTGATAGCGAAATACATGCGTTTTAAAGCAGCATTTCGAGCAGTTTTTTTTTTAAAGCAGAAAAGTTTCAATAACAGGACTTTAAAATGTGTGATGTGTTTTTTTCTTTCCAGCCGGGGATTCGCTCGCCGGTTTATCCAGGTTCGTTATCAAAGAAAAACAAGGAAAACTTTGATTGAGATTCCTCAATAAATTCACAATTATTTTTATTTAAATCCTTAAATGTCAAAATTATAATAGCAACTGTATTTTTTTATAATTGTACATTCATTATTTTAAACGTTAAAACTCTTAATTCGTTATTCCGCTCAGAGGCTATATTTTCCCAGGTTGCCAGGTTGCACTGGTGAAATCCTTCTTCGGTTGTTATTCCTTCGGTCCGCACTGATTCTAGGCTTGCCGCTGAATATTTTTTTTCTGGGAACAAAGAATGGTTATTATAATAAAGTGGAACTTAATACTAAAACGCAAACCATAGAGGTTGCAAACAGCAGGCTTTCGCTCTGGTCGATCAGTAGGTATAAGGCCCCTGGTGGCAACTAATACTTAAATTCAATAACAGCTAAAGAATGCTTAAAAACCACTAAGACCCCTTACCACTGGTAGGGGGAAGTCAGAGAGTTTAAATAACTAAGATAACATAAATGCCTAAATAAAATGATGAATTGCTCCATGCTTCTCTGATTTTTTTTTTTTACGATTTTACGATTACTTATTGAACAATTTAATATTTACAATTGATTCTTATTCTATTTTACTTATGATACTTAAAAATATTTGTTGGCACATGCTTCTCTGTGTTCTTCTTCGCCTTCTTATGGTATATGGCGGCAGCAACATCGTGTGAGTTTTAAAAGCAAAGATAATTTTCCATGCGCTTTAACACACGCTTCGTCGTTGTTGCTGTTTGTGGTGTAAGCATTGGGATAATGGATCATGTGACGATGACGTATCGTAGAAGAGTAGAATGTATGTATTTTATTGAAAATAGGTAAGAGATGTGACGCTTCGTTACAAATGTAAAAGTGAAAAAAAAGCAGCGAAGTTTCTTGGAAGTTTAACTGCAACCTTAAAAGCAAATTTGTATTTTGGGTGCAGGAAGTTGATGAAAAATATAGGTACCGATGTACATTTTGAATTCCCATTGTATGGGAACAAGTCAACAGTTTCATAACAATCGAAATATTTTTGGAAACATTTAATTCCATTAACCTTCGGGCAGGAAAATATATTCCTTGAATGACCATTCATTAAGTTTTTTCAAAAAGTTTCCATTCTAATCCTTATGTCCAGGAAATTTATGACAAACCATTAACCGCCTCCGAGACAAAGGAGTTCAAGATCTTCATTAGCAAATCTGTCATTAATCCTAAGAATCTCCGCCTTATAATAAACTTGAAAAGATAGCAAGGTTATAAAATTACCAAATATGACAACGGTTTTCATAATTTCGATTCTTTTTTTCTTTATAATAATTCCATCAAATCATAAATTCCTCGAAGCTAGGAATGACCTTTCTCCATCCGATAAGGATTTAACACTTTTCTTAATTAACCCAAATGTGTCTATGTCTAACAGTGTCTACCTTCAATTTATAACCATAAATTCAAATATACTTGACATTAAACACTTTTTTCGACACCAACCAACCAACAAAAAAAAAAAGGACACAAAGGCGATGTCAAATAAAACTCAATATAAGAAAATAATAATAAAGAAGGACAAGAAAGGTAGGTTTTTGGTTTGATAACAAAAACAAATGCAAACAAAAAAAACTCTTTGGTCATGGGTTGCCCTGTGTCTCTGTCCAACATCATTAATCATCATCTCCCCTTGGTCTTCATCTTTCCCCAATCCCCAACTTAACTCACTTTCAGTTCCCTACACCCTACATACAGTTTCACATAATGATTTTCTTGATAACAAATCTGCATAAATTTCTCCTAAATTTGCATACAAATAATCAGAGTAGGTACGGTTAAGAAAAAAAAAAGGACATGGGTATCTACTATTCATGAGGCGGCGGGGCGGCAAAGGGGGGACACCAACAATATGACCAACAAGAAAAAAAAATCTAAAAAATAGAAAATTGAGTCGCTTCGCCACGAAACACCGCATAACAAGCTCGCTGACGAAATAACGACAACATGGACGATGACGATCACGATGACGACGGACGTCGTAGTTGACGTCTACAGGACGACAAAGGACAAACAAGAAACAAACATCATGTCTCACCGTTCCCGTTAGCTTGTTTGCCCTCAATTTGCAGCAAAATGGTGGTCTAAGTCTTGTGACTGTATAATAGTGTAGTGTTCGTTCTAGAACCGAACCGAACCGACAATGTCCGTCGTCATTCTCGTTGTTGTCCTGCCGCTGCCATATAGATGGAATTATAGTGTTGGTCATTTTTGGTTTGTGCTTTCTTGTTGACAGCAAAGAAACACACAAATCTTTTTCAACCACTCTCTTATAGCGAGTTTCATTCACGAAAAGAATTGCTCTTTCTGTCAAAAGAATTGACCTTTTTCACTTTTGAGAGTTTCATTCATTCAAAAAGTGCAATTCTAGAACGATTCTCAACACGAAAGAATGCATCTCTCATGGGTTGGGAGAATCGATCTGAATACTTTTCTGTCAAACGTCAGATGAGAAATAATTTGTTATTTTTTGTTGTTTGTTGTGAAATTGTGCCAGTCTGTGATAAATATAACAAAAATAAACAAATAATGAACGAAAAACTTAATATGTACTTTAATTATCCACTTAATTATCAATTATCTGATGATTACTTTTTCCAATGACAAAAGACAAAAATGAAATGACAAAAAGTATACTTCAAATTGACATGGATACCCAAAACAAGTTTCATTCAAAAGGGCAATTCTCGATTTTGAGAACAATTCTTCCAAGTTTGAATGAAACTCGCTATTAGAGAGAGAGACGAGACGAGGTGTCCTTTTTTTGCACAAATATTTTGCTTTGCTTGTCCTGTCTTTAAAAAGATGGAAATGATATGCAGTCGTCCGTTCATGGTTCGTCGTTGGCGTCACCGTCACGTCGCGTCGCCATTTGTTGTCCCTCTTTCCTTGTTCTAATGCATATTATCAAAAGAAAATTCACGCGGAAAAGGCAAATAACAAGACTATTGACCGCAAACGAATTAGCATTTATTACGTATTCGGAATCCTTTTTCTAGGTTCTCTCTGTGGGATGGGGGATGGAAATGGTGCGGTCAAAATGAAATGCACGTCTTGAAGCGATTTCTCAGTGTCTACCATGTAAATGTAGGTAAGAGCTGTTAGAGCATATAATACCCATATCCATGCAAAACTACATATATGTACGTTTATATGAAAAAAAGAGGTCCTTTTTATTTATGATTCATGTTTTTCGTACGCTTGTTTGTTGTTTTTTCTGTTCCTGATTTAAGGGTTGGACAGGACAGGACAGTGTGTTTGCCTTATAAGCCAAAGGCGGAAGAAAACCATATCATCAGACAAAAACCATGAAAAGGATGTGCTTGGGGTCGAATGACATTAGGATATCCAATATAAAACACAAGAAGGTGTTGAGTTTGTTGAGTTATGACATTTAATTTGAATAAAACAAGCTTCTATCACATGCAGGTGTTTAAGACGTGACCATATTATATTTTTTTATTTTTTTTATTCTAAGGACTTCAACTTGGTAAAAGCTTCTTTGGCTTCCTTGGGTGTAGGGTAATGGTATAATAATGATGTAATATGCTGCATGAATTTCAAACAAGGAGCCAGTTTTTAATATTCAATAGTTTGGCTTAATTATGAGGCTTGAACCCTTGCAAGCAAAATACGATTTTTGTGAAGCCTTACTAGCTAGTCCTATGAAAACTGAAAATCTCCGTTATATTCTGCACATTACCGGGTCTGTGAATTTTTAGCCTCAAAAGATTTATTAAAATCAGCTTAATAATTTTCGAGAAAACGGTACCACAAAAGTCGCTCAGCCTGATTTATGCGGTGTATTGCTTGTGTGCATCTGATTCTCCATCCACATCAGTTTGATGGAAATCGGTTGAACACTTTTTGAGAAAATCGGGCTTAACTTATGTCTCCCGTAATACAAGATATGGACCAGCCAAGTCCTGTATGCATCAGTCTGGATGGTAGCATCAGCTAAATGTATGACAAATTTCAAGTGCAAATAACATATCCTTTTGGTAAGCGGTCTTGCACTTTACTCCACAGGATTTCTCCTAATGGATAATTGTAAACCTTCATTTTCCAAATAAATTTCTGCTCAGCAAAATGAAATAGTGCAACCGTACCTACGAATAAGGTGTTAAATTAAATTGAATGCAACGCCAACGCTCCGAAAATTGAGCCACACACACATGTTGCCATTAGAATATAGGCTTTACGGCATTCGGCAGTTACTGTTATTGTTACAACGACGATCATACATAGGTAATATAATTCACACCGAACAAATTGGCTAACATCAAAAAATAGCTTTCAACACTCTGAAACCCCTCCAAGTCCTTAGAGGGTGGGAGGGTTGATACAATAATACAGTTATGTTTCAACGTGAAATCCAATTATCTCACCTCAAGCTGTGTCTGTTAATATCAGGATTACGCTTTATAGTGTCCTTCTCTGTATTTTCAGTTCAAACACCTTACACCGCACTAACCCTTGTGCCTATATGCCATGAAAGTCAGACAGAGAAAATATTTTGATATTTATAACTTAATTGTGATCCAGTCACCCGAATTCGTTTTGTGTGTAAGTGTGTGTGTGTTTGTATGCCTAACCCAGCTGAATGCCTAATGGCTCACACATCTGGCGCGCGAATAATAACCCAGCCAGGAGCCATCAGAGCCATGGAGAAATGTCATGAATGGCAGAACCAGCAAAGCGCCTGTAACCTTTTGTTTTATGTTTTTAGCGCTCTCTTCTCAAAACAAGAGTGTAATGATGACCTAACTAAAATTCACCAAAGCTGTTATATGTCATTCAAAAGGACGAAAAAGGACTTTCGTCGTTGGTGTGTGGTGTGGTCGTCGTCCGTCGTCGGCGTCGGTGTGAATATCAAATAAAAGCAGCTCGGAGTGAATGGATATGAATGGATATTTTCAAACAATTGCGTTTTTAGAAATGAAACTGTAAATAAATTATTCTATTTAACATGGCGTCCGCATTGTTTGCAAGGAACAAATTATTATTTGCTGTGGCGGTTTTGAAGGTCCAAGGTAATTATTTGACTTTGAAAATGTCATGAGAATTTTTTGCGGAACATTAGCAAATGAATAGATCGAAGAAGAATCTAGCAAATGGATGGAAATACTGGGCTTATGCCACTTGATAACTTGAAATCGTGCTTACATAATGGTTGGTTAATGCACGAAAGTGAGGGAATGTTTGTTGTAAATGCCTTTTTATTTGACGGCGACAAGAAAATTGCAACCAGGTCTTCAATTTTGGAAAATGAAAAAGGGTTAAAAAAGACATACTAATGCTTTAAGGTTTGAAATATATACAATAAGAGAGGAAAATAGATTTGGACAAACATTCGATATTCGTGTTGTGCGGCTAAAGAACTTACTTGACAGTACTAGCGAAGATAGGCTCAAGAAAAAACAGATGAGCATCCTAAAAAGCATATTCGTTGGTGATACACAAATGCAGATTACAAGCATGATGTGAACGTAAAGCTAACTCTACTTTGCTCCTCTGGTAGAGTCAAAGATTTCGTGAGAATTTCTTCCAGTCTTGAAGAAGCAGCTGCAATTATGTAGTGTTATTCTGATTGGGTTTTTTAATTCAGCAGGTAAGTAATGTTGATCAGTATTCAATTGCTGAATTTTCTCCCTCATCTAAAGAACATCTTGATCGTCTCTAAGACCCTATTGGAAAAGCCAGTATAGATTGCCGAAATGCGATGGTTGAAAGGCTTGTGTCAGATTTGTATTTTTCCCCTAGAAAGTCGACCAATTTGTATCCGCTTCTGGAGATAGGAGTACTGTTTCGGTGTTTCGGGTAGTGCGCTCTCATTATAGGATTTTCTTTCCAAGCTCTTTACATGTTTTGCATTGCAAGATGTTTCCCCTTCTTGAGCGCTTTCAGTGAGAGGTTTGGGAAGAAATTGGATCATATACATGAAAACCAAAAACTTGCCAGGTACCTGGATCTGTCATGTTCTCTATGATATTGATACAAAAAATCCAACTTTGAGCAACAATCGTAATGTAGATTGGAGGGAAAGTAATCTTTTAATAAACAGCAACCCTCTTTTAAAACTTCTGTTAGAACGATACATCCATTTTGTTTTCAAAGATACTTTTTCTAGAAAGCAAAAATTCAAAATCGAAAAGTGGAACGATTTCATTCCACGATTTCTCAAAACATTAAACCCTACAATGAGTCAATTTAAAAGCATTAGAAAGTCAGAAGATCTTAAGTGCGTAAAATCAGGTTCCTTTCCCAAAAAAAATAGAGGCACACTTCCAAGTAAAAGTCAATTATTGCAGATGCCTAAGAAGAACTTTAAGGATAGATCATAAATATTTAACAATCATCTTTTCAGGAGAATTTTCCATAAATCAGTTTAATTAAAGGCAATCTCAAGAAAACAGTCTTACACCGTCCGCCGTAATGCCGTTATGCCGTTTCATTATCAGTTCAAATATATATTAAAAAATCAATCACAATAAAAATCCCTGGCGCACTTATTTCCATCCTTGCTTTGGCACACTTTAGACGTTTTACACGTAGCTTAAGATCCTGACAGCATCAAGTGAATACAAGAACCAATATTTCAACATATTATTTTAAGTGGCCTGATGTTGTTTAGCAGTGGATGGAGGGGGAAGGGAAGGGGGTACCAGAAGGTATTGAAAAACAAAATGTTTTATAAGGCTTATTTTAAGTTATAAGAGCCACCATTCACCATTCTTCAATGTACCTCCCCCCCCCCCCCTCCCAACCAATGCAAAACAAAATTTGAATTGGTTATAAATCCCAAGTGTTCCTTGCCAGTCACCTTTTGCTCGTTGCTCGTGTCTTGACTCGACGACTTGCCAGAAGGGCTGCACAAACAACAAAAATAACATGCCTTTGGGGGTATCGTATATATAAAAGGGGAGTAGGCATCATCTTGGTTATAGAGTAGAGTATAGGCTCGCATATACCCTCAAAACAACTACTGCAAGCCATATAATATTTTTCATGAATGCCTATCCACCCCAACCCCCTATCTTTATCCACCTCTCAACTACCATCCAAAATCGCCTGCTTCCAAGAAGTCAAGAATTTGTGTAAATGAGGTCAGTAACACCCCAAAGGCTAGGAATAAAACATGCAAAAGAGGTTGTGCTCCTTGCTGCTTGTTAATACTACTTCTTGTGTTATTTTATGGGATGGCGAAGGCTGATTTTGTTTTCTTTCGTCTTAAGGCTAGAACTAGGAATAAGTATATGTATAGGTAGGTATACACTTCTTGCGTCAAAAGAGGAACTGCCCTCTCATCTCCTGATGGGCCTGGCCTGGCCTGTACCTCGGCCTGGGCTAAAGCCTACTCGGCTGTAATATACAACTTGAGTTCAATTTTGGTATACACCATTTGAAAGTGATTTAATATCGTAAGGATAATAATTTATTTTCGAAGGCAAAATTACAGGAGCATACCCCATAGGTACAAATACACACCACACCACACCACATACCTATACAAGTACATGTATATTTTTGTTAATAGAGAAAATATATACACAGCCCCAGGAGGCTATTGAATCAATGTGCAGGAACTAATAGAGGATCTTTCATATTGGTACGGTGTGGCTGACATTCCAATGGACGATGAATGGATGGAAGGGGTGTCAGTGGCAGTGGTAAAATGGTGGGCGCAAAAAGGTAAATGAGTGGCTTGCTTTGGTTTTCTGTTTTCTTGGATGGATTCCAGAATGTAAGGACTGGAGTAGAGAGTATACGGTGACATGAAATGAGAGCTATATACAATTAGGAAAGTCCTTAAAGTACCATTAAAAATCAATTTGTCGTCCTAGAAGTTGAGGTGGGATGTACCGTCGTGTACCCTACAAACTGCGGTGAGTGAGGTGTCTCTCTCTTCTCTGAATGAATAAAACCTACATAGAAAAAGGTTGTCAATTATGCTGTTGTTCAGATTGTACATGTACACAATGTACATACAACATACAAGATTAGAATATAGTCCTTGAGGGAATATCCTATACATTTTTGGTAAAATATAGAGGCAAAGGGAAAAACGCTTATCTTCTGGCACATTGTGGTAAATGCGGAACATATTGTTTTGGGATGTTTTCCTAAGCCTTATAAGTCTTGTTTTGTAGAATTAAGGTAGGTATAGGATATAAGGACTAGGTGGTATGAATATCTTGTATGCTTAAGTCTATTGAAAACAAATTTTCAACAAGAAGGATCTAACTTTATTAAAAAGGGATGAGAGACAAATATAAAAGATTCTTTAAGACTCTCTGATGCTCTGTTTTGTAAGTTAATTTTTAAATGGTTATGTTATCTAAGAAGGCATAGAAACTTTTCAAAGGTATGCATATAAATAAATCGTTCAAAGGAAATTGCTCCTTTATTTAAAATCTTGTATGTTTTAGTGTGAAATTTGTATATATATTTAAGACAACCAACGTGAGGATGTAAGTCTCAAGAAGGAAGAGAAGAGCAGTTGTTGTTTTATTCTATACACAACACGTGTCATTGTTCTACATAAAATTGCTTCAAGACGTCAATGTATTCATTTTCATGTTAAATTTTAATAATAAAACTTATTTATTTTGAATTACTTGTAGCATCATCATGATGTATCTTTTAATCAGGATGCAGGCGTCCTATTAACCTGAATTTATGTGTTCATTAAAATAATAATACCTATTGAAATAGTCTTAGCTTTTCTGTGTTTATAAAGATCATGGTCAAGAGTTGGGAGATGCTTCTTTTGTTTGCCGAATTTCATACCTTTAAGCACCCATTTGGTAAGATGATTGTGTTAAGTACTTTTAAGTGTATGAATAATAACAAACAAATATGGCACTTTATAATGTTAGGGATGTCGAAGTTGGTCAAAAATGTCTGTTTTTCTTTCTGTCAATTCGCCTCTCCTTAGAGTAAGAGACTGGGCCGATTGGCATCAAACTTTGAATTCTGGTCCTTGGTAGCCCCCTGAGAAATTTTTATAAACAGAAATCTAGATTAACATTCTTTAGTAACTGCACCAAAATAGCTATAGCCCGAGGTTAGTTTTCCTCGAAAACGCCTAAAGAGATTCTGATGAAACTTCATTCAATTGGTTTGTGTAAATTTTTTTATCGAATGACTTCAACCAACTTTTGTCCACGACAAGAAACGGTTCCTTCGCACTAGGTCTGCAGTTTCCTCCACGACAATAAACGGGTGGCCTAATGCCGCAACTCTGGCGATGCAATTCCAGAAGAATAAACGGCTGAGCAGGGCTCGTTCCTCGTTGTATGCTACGGTACCCCTAAGAAGAGAAGTATCCACGACAAAAAACGCATAGTTCCAAACTTGGTCTGTGTTTAAGTTTACAAGAGCAGCAACCCCACGACAATAAACGGTGGGCTGCAGAGATTACTCTCAAAAAGAAGAGCTCCGCTGCAATAAACGGGTTGGCCTAACGCCGGTCAGCGATCCACTGCGACCAACAGCGAAGTGGAAAGCTGACAAAAAACTCTTTTTATTTCAAAAACTTGGTGAGGCTTCTGCTGTTATTCCCAGCAGCGTACCTCCGGTTGAGATCTCTATTCCCGGTAATGTATTTGCAAAAAATCTTCATCCACTGGCTGGGAGGTCGAGTGTGATTTTCCAAACAAATCGCACTTCTACTTATGGAAAATATCTGCAAAAAGAAAGTGTCAATTATAACACCAAAAGTGAAAAACACTTGTAACTGTGTAATTCTTTTTGAATGATGAATGTATTTGACTGCTTTTCTGGTTAAGGTTCTCGAAAGTGGACGTCAGTCCAAATCAGCGGTGCGGGGTGGAGGGGTAGCAAAAATTGCCTCAGTAGAATGCAGTGGTGGATCTTGCGTCACGTGATGGGGCTTCCATACCCATAGATTATCGTAGAAAATCATCTTGACGATCGGCGGCAGTGGTTATTGCTTATCAAAAGTCAACCCCGCCTTTTTACGGTGCCATGGATCCGACTTCAATGACTTTCGAATAAATCCGGCTGAATTTGAGCGATGTTCTGTGCTATGGAGCGATTGTGATTAATTCAAACAGACCTATGATTTCAGGAAACCCCACGACAAAAAGTCTAACGAACACTCATTTTGATTATTAAGTTTTATCATTGGTCCTTGCTTCGTGATTTGGCAGCAGAAATAGAAAAATTAACAACAGATTTGACAGATGTCACCAAATCATCATGGCTGCCATACACCGCCAAAAGCTAATTGCGACAGTTAAAAAACCCTTTTAAATCTTCTATTTTTTAACTGTTGCTTCCAGCTCAAAAACAGTTCCATTAATTTTGATTAAATTTTGTAGGTAATATACTAACAGCATTTTCAAGAAAACTGCGTTAGTTCTGTTTGTTTACAAATGCAAATATAGTTCTATTAAACTTTTTATGCCACGCATTGTGAAAATTTATAAGAAAACTGCTGTCATGTACTGTAATAGGCAACGGAAAATGTGCCTTAAGGTATGCAACAAATCATGCATCGAAGAATGCACTAAGCCACAACCCAAAGGTGGGCAGTGCATTGTTGCATACCAAAACATACAAATACAAAATAATAATTGGAGGCACGGCCTTACATGACGAAGACAGTATCAATGCATACTTACTAAAAATAATGCTGCCCTGATACTGGATAAAAAACCAAAGACCCCAAAAAGAACGAAGAATTGACAAACTGCCAGAATTGATGACAATGAAGAAAATATGACCGTTGATGAACCCGGTAGCAGTTGAAGTGCGAGTGCTGCAGTTTTACTATTAAATATTGTAAGTAGGTTATTATTATTAAATATTATTTAGTAGGTTACTATTATAAAACAGAATAGTAGAATAAGCAGTGTTACTATTAAATATTGTAAGTAGGTTATTATTATTAAATATTATTGAGTAGGTTACTATTATAAAACAGAATAGTAGAATAAGCAGTTTTATTATTAAATATTGTAAGTAGGTTAAAATTATTGAAAAATGTTTATGTTAAGGAGTGGGGTTTGTAGTATAAATACAGCCCCAAAATATTCAATAAACAACCGTATTTCTTAACCCAGCACGGGAACTACAAGTTTTTCATTTCAAAAAAAAAGGGAACTCTCCTCTCCAGTTGCAGCTAAAAATAAAAACCAGTTGATAAAAAAAAGGGGAACTCTCTTCTCCAGTTTCAACTAAAAGGAAAACCAATTAATAAAAAAAAAAGGAACTCTCCTCTCCCAGCTACCAGGAAAAACTTCAGTCGAACAAGGTAACCTAAACAAAAATATACTACTCTTTTCAGCATTAAGTCAGCCGTTAGGCTAAAGAGTAACAGCTGCCAGGGCTTTAATAATCTGGAATTCCCCGCGTAGGTAGGCAATCAAGGCAAATGAAAGATCCACTTGTTCTTGTTCTTGTTCATACGTAGTCATCAGGTCGACTACCATCAACCATACTACATAACATTGGCGCAGCCGGTAGGATAGTGTTGGATTCAGAAGAAAAATAAATCTATAAATCTGAAGTTCCTCTTCTGGCTTCAGAAACACTATCTTACGAACAAGAGAGTTGATGGTGTTCAACCTGATACGTTTGTCCAAGCTTTAGGAATTTTCTTTTGTTAATGAAAATTTCCATCATTAAACAAAACCTAGACCTTTTCTTTTTGAGCAAGCCATAGAAAATTGGTTCCCTATATTTCTGGTGAACACTTTATGGCGACATTTGAGCTTGAAGAATTGACCGAACAAATACGTCAATTATCTAAGGAAGCGCAAGACCAAGGGCAAGAAATAAAACATTTCAATAATACCCTACTTGCAGAGCTAAAAGTTCTTGTAGGTAAAGAAGTCTTTGGATTGAAGTACAATCAAATAAGTTCTCAGTGGGGACAATTCACTAGGTTGGAAACGACTGATGCTATACTCTACGAGTATATAGAAGCAGTGAAATCCCGACAAGAGAAACTCGAAAAAGATATTCAAGACCTAGAGTGTGAACTAAAAAATCACCAAAAAACTCGAGTCAAACTTGACACTCGCCAAAAGGCAGCGGAAAAAACTAACAGTCAAGCTGAAGCAAAAATTTCAGAACTAACCGAACGTATCGCTACCCTCGAGGCTAGAGAAGAAGAAGTTAAGCGTAAGCAAAGCTTCTACAACAGTAAGGAGAAAGAGTTTTTAAGTGGACTGGAAAATTTAAAAAGTCGCGAGCAAGGTTTCGCGGCCCAGATTAAACTTCTTAACGAAGAAATTGATAGTTTACGAAAAAAGACAACTTTTCGTAAATCAATAATCACGCAAACCTCTGTTCAATCCGACTCACCTCCAGACGAATCTCAAGCAGTTCAAACTTGTAAACAAGAAGCTAAAATGGCTTTAGGGTTCGAAAAATTGTTACAACTGTCACACAATGTCCCTGAATTTTCAGGGGGGAACGATCCTAAAATGGCACAAAAGCTCCAAGCTTTCCTTTCTTGTATACGCCCGATCATAGATCATATTAAGGAAGATAAGACTGATGAGGCCATGTTCATCAAAATTCTCAATACAAGATTGAGAGAGGATGCTCTAGATTTGATGGACGCATCAAAACCAGCGACTTTCAAGGAATTCGAAGAGCTGTTGAGTCGCACATATTTGCCTCTTGAAGATTACAACGAGCTGGTAAATTGTCTGATCACAAGTCGTCAAAGTACTTTCGAGACTTTGAATGCATTTGCGAGTCGGTTACGACATAGTTTAGCACTATGTCGAGAGGCCGCGGACATCAAATATGAGGACAAATCTGAAGTTGTTAAAATTCAATTAGAGGATTTTGCTAAATCAGCCTTCGCCTCTGGAATTACCAACAAACAACTTGGGCAATATCTGTTCACCCTCCAGACATCTAGTCTCGAAGATTTAATCAGAACAGCCTTAAATATGGAAAAACGTTCACAAAGAGGGGAAACCTTCTCGCCCCCTCAAACCTTTTTAAACATAGCCCATACAACGAATCCTGGTTTTTATGCCATCCCGCAAGTAGCTCAAACGACCAATAACCCAGTGGTCGATACTTCCGCAAAAAGCAAGATAATTTGTAGTTTTTGCAAAATTAAAGGGCATACATACAGTGAATGCTTAAAGCGACAAAACACTCCCGTCTGCCAAATGTGTAAGAAATACGGTCATGAAGCGTCAACATGTAACCAACGTTACAACGGTTCAAACAATACATACGGAAATCAAAGGGGAAATCATCAGATCTTTAACAAGGATCCCCCAACAAATTCGTATAGAGGCAACTCATCCTATGAAAGGAGGAATTCTCAAAACGAATTTAACCTCCCAAGAAATGGTCAACCCTTTGGTAGAGTCAATCACCAAAACAACTTTGGTGACAGGCCTCCCTCATTTCAAAGGGGTAGCCCACAAAATACGTTCCAAGCTCAAAATTCCCGGGAACAAAATAGATCCAATCCGTTTAGGGATAATAACCAAAACCTCTCAAACAGAACCGGACCTGATCTTAATCCTGGAGCCAGAGTTTTTCAGATGGGGTCTGAATGTGACTTCTGCGGAAGGAACTCCCACACATTAGACCAATGTAGTCTGAAACAACGATGGGAGAGCAGGACTTCGGGAAACGCCTCATAGTCGACCGCAAAAACCCCGGCTCGACTATAAAATATGACGAAACTAAGCAAGGGTACACAGTTCAACAGCAAAAGGAGGAAAAATATTCCTTACCCGCTATTGAAATCAGTAATAACATAACTAAAAAGGAAACTGTACGTTTATTGGTAGACACAGGTTCTGAAGTCAGTCTCATCAAGAGAAAGGCGTTAAAACCAAACACCTTTATTGACAAACAGAAAATTGTGTCGATTAACACTCCATTTGGTTCAGGTAATACACTTGGACAATGCACCGGCAAATTTAACATTCCAACGGAGCCTACTTGTGAATTTCAGGTTATAGAAGATAATTTACACATTCCAGACGATGGAATATTGGGATATAACTTTATTGGACCACACTGTAATGTGGAGGGTCCAAACAAAGTCCTTAGATTCATCTCAAATACCTCACAAGAATACACAACTCCTCTATTGAAATCGAAAATAGGTGAATACAAATTACCGAACGCATTTAATGGAATTCATTCTTTTGGATCTCATTGTAACATGAACAATCCACATAAAGAGACAATAAACGTACCTCAAAATTCCGAAGTTTGTGAAGGGAAGGAGGAAAAACTTGAAGAAAAGAGTGAAGGGCCCCGAGGTGATCCACACACATTTTCAGAAATGGTTAAAACACCCTTTTACCCAACGCAAAATATTAGAAATGTTATTAAAGAAGATGAACAAAAAATATTTAAACAAATACCAAACCATAGAGGTTTAAAAAATCAAAATATAAAACAACAACAATCCCACAGCGGATTAAATACAGCAAATGAATACATATCATCCCATAGAGGTTTAGAAACAAAAAAATTAACACAAACAACATCCCACAGCGGATCGAAAACAAACGAATATAAACCAACCCGTAGCGGTCTAAAGAATAAAAATTATGAATCATCATCCCATAGCGGCTCTGATAGCACAATTAACAATAAAATAACTAATACAAATCAAATCAACAAGAAAAAATCGAAGAATAGAAAAACCAAAAATAAAAACAAGAATAAAAACACAGTTCACAGCGGAACTTTAAATCAATCAAGTAATATGAAAGTAATAGAAATACAACCCCCTAGCGGTGTAGAAAGCATATCTCAAATAAATAACAAGTTGGCAAATAACCAAAAATCAGAGGGAAACAAGAACATAAGATTACCAGAAAAAATTCAAATACCAGCAAGGTGTAAATTGGCAATCAAACTACCCATTAAATATAATACAGAAATGATTAATAACGCCAAAGAAATTCAAAAAGGAGTATTCCTCGGCAACTGTCTATTAGCAGTAAACCAAGATATTTACGTACCCATAATAAATACCAAACAACATAAAATAACTATTAAAAACATTAAATTAGATGTCGAACAATCCGAACAATATTCAACATACAACCTAGATAGCCCGAAAAATCCTATAACACATTCCACAATTTTTCACACCACTACTCAATGCAACCATAACAACGAAAGAGTACAACATTTAGGAAAACAACTTAATCTGGATGAAAACTTAAACGACGAGGAAAGACGTTCTATTTTAAATCTATGTATGCAATACAACGACATCCTCTTTTTACCAGGAGACCACCTTACTCATACCTCAACAATCGTACACGAAATACCTATAAGGCAAGATCAACCACCCATTAATACAAAAATGTATAGACTACCAGAAAAACAACGAGACATTATTAATGAACAACTTCACGAGATGCTGGAAAATGACATTGTCCAACCTAGTAAAAGCCCTTGGAACTCACCCCTTCTTGTGGTTCCCAAGAAAGCGGGCTCTGACGGAAAAGAACGTTGGAGAGTTGTAGTTGATTTTAGGAAATTAAATGAAGCTACGATAGGTGATGCTTTTCCTCTACCAAGGATTGAAGACATTCTGGACCAATTAGGCCATGCTAGATACTTTACGACACTGGATTTAGCAAGCGGATACCACCAGGTATTAGTGCATCCAAAAGATAGAGCCAAGACAGCATTTAGTACTGCCTTTGGGCATTACGAATTCAAACGAATGCCATTCGGATTGAAAGGAGCACCAGCTACATTCCAGCGGTTGATGAATTATATCTTGACAGGCCTGCAAGGTTTAGAATGCTTCGTATACTTGGATGATATCGTCATTTATGGCAAGAACCTCGAAGACCATAACCGAAAACTAAAATTAGTTTTTGACAAATTAAGGGAACACCAGCTTAAGTTGCAACTTGAAAAATGTCAGTTCCTCCGAAAAGAAGTTGTCTATTTAGGACACAAATGTTCAGCAGAAGGAGCACAACCCGATCCGAGCAAAACCAGTTGTGTCCAGACATTCCCCGTACCGCGGACCGTCCGTCAGGTTCAATCTTTTCTTGGTCTTGCAAACTATTACCGTAAATTTATACCCAAATGTTCTCAAGTTATTCGACCTTTAACAAATCTATTGCGTAAAGACGTAAAATTTACTTGGACTGAAAAGTGCCAAGAAGCCTTCCAAAAAGTTAAAGACCTATTAGTTTCACCCCCTGTTCTCATCTATCCAGATTTCAACAAACCCTTTAACCTTACTACTGACGCAAGCTGTGAAGCAATCGGAGCAGTACTTTCTCAAGGAGAAGTAGGTAAAGATCACCCAATTGCTTATGCAAGTAGGACGTTGAATAAAGCTGAACGCAATTATTCAACTATAGAAAAAGAACTACTAGCAATCGTCTGGGCGGCCAAAAATTACAGATACTACTTACTTGGAAGAAAATTCACAGTTTACACTGATCACAAACCTTTAAAAGGCATATTTAGCGTTAAAGACCCAACTTCCAGATTGGTGAGATTTCACCACAAACTGTCCGAATTCGACTATAAAATAGAATATAAACCTGGAAAGTATAACACTAACGCAGATGCCCTCAGTAGAATCCCACATTATCCCACAGACTGTAACCCTGATAATACGAAAGAATTAGTTTTTACCTCCAATAAAGCCACTATAAAAGAGACGGACGCCATTTGTCTGGCAGTAACGCGCGCACAACGCCTACGCGATACGGTAATCGACACAGAGAAAAATACTATTAATTCAATTTCAATAGAAGAAGATAAACAACAGGAGGAAGAGGACAATCCCGATGACACAAAGATTTCAAGTTTAGATATAGGTAACGAGCCAAAACAATTACTCACCCCAGAAGAAATCAAAATAATTATGCATGACTACCACGATTCATCATTTGGCGGCCATCAAGGAGTAATAAAAACGTATAAGCGAATTCGCGAAAAATTCAAATGGCCCCATATGTTTATGGACATCGCCAAATATATTAAAAAGTGTACAAAATGCCAAAAGATGAAGTCAAGCTCAGAAACAAAAATGCCCATGGTTATAACGGATACATGTCAAAAACCATTCGATAAAGTGTACCTGGACGTAGTAGGACCACTACAAGATTCGTACTCAGGAAACAAATATATACTAACATTCCAGGATAACCTTACCAAATTTGTAGACTGGTACGCAATGCCAAATCAGGAGGCTGAAACGGTGGCACATATATTCTTTGAACAAATAATCACAAGGTATAGAATACCCAAGCAATTAGTAACAGATCAGGGCACGAATTTCCTTAGCAAATTATTCAAACAAGTTTGCAAGTTGTTGAAAATAGAAAAATTACAGACTACAGCATATCATCCACAATCCAACGGAGCATTGGAGCGAGCTCACCGACCGTTAGTGGAATATTTAAGAACGATTTGCGACGAAAGCCCAAGATCATGGGACCAGTATCTGAGATCAGCAGCGTTCGTATACAACAATAGTGTCCACGAAGGAACAAAATTTACTCCAATGGATTGTCTCTTTGGTTTCACCGCAGACATACCATCAAATTTAAAAAGGGAACCAGAACCAATATACGATAACGAGAATTACTACTACGTGTTAAGACACAAACTCCAGAAGACCCATGCCATAGCCAGAAAAAATTTAATAAGTAGTAAAAAGAATTCAAAAAATTACTATGACCAAGGGGTTAAACCAAACACTTTCCACGTTGGGGATAAAGTATTGATTAAGAACGAAAATAGACAACACAAATTGTCAGAAGTATGGACAGGGCCATTTACGATAGTACAGATACCAAACACCGAAAATAGCGTAATGCAAATAAAGAAAAAATGTGTAACCATACATAATAATCGTCTCAAACATTACTTTGAATAACTAAACCCCTCACGTTTTTTTTTAAACATAAACAATCACCATTTATTTCATCTTACGAACACAAATAAATTGCAAAAAATAAGTAGGTATCATATAAGTATAAGTAGGTTCATATTCCAACAGTTTTTAGGTCAAAACAATTAAACAACAGACGGCAAGTATGTTGGAAGTAATTAAATAAAAGTGCTGAGCCAATATATTACCCTGAAGGCACAATCACTATAGCGAATAGGTGCATTTAAATAAAAATCAAACAACTTGAAGTGATTCATTCGTTATGATTCAATACAAAATAAGTTCCAACATAACGACATGATATTTTGGGATATACCATTAATGAATAATTTTTTTTCTTTTCCTCCAATGCATTTCTCAAATCTTTTATTGACGCAAATAGCATACAATTTCAATAACAATCAATCCAACACAAAACATTTTTTTTGCTTGAAAAATCAAATTTCCTACTTAACAAGTAGTAAAACACATAAGAATCAAATTACCTCCACTTCGAATTTTATCAACACCTGTAAGCGATATAAAAATCACACACCTTGACCTTGCCTTTAATTTTTATTACCGCATTTTCTTTTTGAACCAAATATTACCCAAAATAAAAACTAAATTTATATTCATTCACGAAGACATTACCTACCTCAATAAACAATTCAAGTGCAGAATAGTATCATATTACAATTTTGTTTAAGAAGCAATTAAAAAAAAAAAATTATTATAAAATGAATTCAACACCGGGCAAGCGAAAATTGTTTAGCCAGCGAAATATAGGAGAATACTTATTTAGCAAAGTGCAATACAACAAGTATTACACACAAACAATTTTTTTTTGAAACAATTGAGTTCAATGAATGAACGTGTAGACACTCGTACTTTAATTTATGAATTCCCGAGTGAAAACAACTTTTTTAGCAAATAATCTAATTTCGGCCCTAATGAAAACGTAGTATAATAAATTATAGCGATATTTGATTTAGATATGTAAACAAAATTTCGGGCAAAGAAACTAAGCAATTAATGTTCGAAACAACGCTCATGGTACTTGAAATTTATTCACTAAACATACGAAAGAAAGAATGATAAAAAAAGGGGGCAATACGTAAGAAGAAATACGTAAAAGAGGGAGATATATCCCCAATCATACAAAAAAAAAAGTATAAAACAAAAAGATGGAAATAAATCCCCAATTACAGAAAAAGGTTAAACAAAATTTTTAAATGAAAAGAGGGAAATAAATCCCCAATTATCAAAAAAAAAAGAAATAATAACAATAATGAAAAGAGGGAAATAAATCCCCAATCACCAGAAAAAAAAAGGTAAATAATACAAGAAAAAGAGGGAAATAAAACCCCACACATAAAAAAAAAAAAAAAAAAAAAAAAAAAAAATTAAATAAAAAAAAAATTCCCCAAAAATATCACACAAAAACAGTTACACAAAATAATAAAATACATTACACAACAACAGTACATACATACATAAACACACTTAAAGTAAAAAAAAAATACATTTCTAACAAGGAAACACAAACACCACACAAAATACAATTCAAAATCAGCCAATCTAGAAATAATAATAAAAAAAAAAAAAAATTTTTTGCTAATAAATAAATAGTTTAAACGTCACAAAAAAAAAATACTTGAAATAAAAGCGAACATGTTAAATTGTTATTTGATTTTTTTTTATTTATTTTATGAAAAAAAATTTTAATTTAATAATCCACATTAAGATTTTAATTCCTTTGACAATATTATGTTAATATTATAAACAAATTTATGAAAAAAAATTTGTAAGTAAATTTAGCAGTTTATTTTTTGGGTTAAAACACATGTAACAGAAGCCTGCTTTTAAAGGTCATATCAAACTGCCCACAATTAATTTGGCAAAGACCTAATTGAATGTACTAAATTCCATAACAGTGAGTTAAAAAAAAAATTCAAAAGACTTATAGGAATGGTCAAATAGCTACTTCTTGGAACACTATCAGAAAACGACTAAATTAAACCCAAATTTTCAAGAACGGGCTTAAATTATTCAATGTGCTTTAAAGTAACATTTTTACTGAGTGGTTTTAATAAACAAAACGAATTTCAAAGCTTTCGAAATGAAAACCATGATTGACAAATGGGAAAATATTTATTTAGTCAATTGGTTGTATTTTACCCCGAAACCTTAAGGAATATCAATATTCAGAAAAAAAAAGAAAGGACTTGTTCCTCGTCCTCGTTCACTTTTTTTTTGCAAAAGCTTACCCTCATCTATTTGATATTCAGTGTTTGGTCATATTTATTGAACCCACCACGACTTAATTTTATATTCATAGTCTTTCCTGACTCCTGTATACATAGTTGACAACGCACAAAATATTTACATCAATTTGGCATCAACTCAAAAAGTGTCATTTTTTTTTTTATAAAAGATATAAAAAATATAAGTAAAACAAACAAAAAATGCTTTTAAGTCTGGACCTTTTTTACTTTCCATATAAATAGCAAAATTATTATATTTCAACCATTCTATCCTTCCAATTCCTTTTAAATCGCTCATATTTGGCGTTATTGCGTCACACAGTCGTTGTCTTGCCTTGCCTTACCACAAAAAAAAAAAAAAAAAAAAAAGTCACCTCGAAAAGACAAGAACCCCAATCAAAATGGTTGTCAGTTTGGATGAGGAATCACTAACAAATTGTTATGTTCTCGGTCTAGCTATATGCGAGTATCAGAGGATAAGAACCAAAGTGGAAATATGTACATAAATTGATATTTTCTTTAAGATACCATTATTGGTCACGGGTGTCCTTTTAAAAATTGACAAAATGTATCTGTTTAACATTTGTATACTTTGTCTACTATATAGAGTTGGGTACAACTTTAATAAGAAAAACACACACACACAGCAACAAAATTGGTAAATCAAATAAATCACAATCAATCATTTTTTTGGAAAGCGACACTTTTTAGGTAATGGTCAAAAAAATGGAAAGGAAACGACATAAGATTTAACGGAAATCGATGCCGGAAAATTTGTTTAGAAATGAAACAATTTCTCAGTAAAAGATACAAATTGGTGTGAATAAATAAACTTTCATCATGTTTTATGCATTTTTGTTTTATTGGATTTGCTGAAATCCATCTGTCTTTCCTCAAAAAAATTGAAGAATTGAGAAACGAGAAAAAATTGTAGGATGGTTGCGGGAGTCCTTGAAAGAAATTGGAGGCTGAGATTCTAATACGGCTTTGTTCTAAAAGATAGAAAAAAAAACTATACACAATTTATTAACAAATGACAATTAAAGTGTTTCCATTACTGTCAATCAGAAGTGGGATTGACTACACTCACACACGTGTCAAAGAGAGACTTGAAAATGCAAATAAAAAGGGTAACTAATTAGCAAATGTAATGGATACTTTCGATTCATATTACGATGACAATTTGCCACGTCAGAATTTTTGGTAACAATTAAAATTTACATTAAAATTTTATTGCATAAGTAGAATGTAAAATTTTCATCATTTTAAGAGGTTGTTCTCTACTAAATCATTTTTTTTTTAAAGAAAAATACTGTGTGTTCTAATCAGAAAACTAAAAATCATCTGAAAGGGGAAATTTAATCGCCTTAAGGGCATACATAACAATCAATATACCTAACCCACCACCCCATTATCGTACGAAATACTTTATACGAACTCAGAACCAATTATTCTACCTACAACTACAGAAAACAGGATTTGAATTCGAGATAATTAAACCAAAAATATTTTAATTAAATTGGCAAATGCCCCCCTCTCCAACTCTTCCTCTTTCCATTTTTTTAGAGATAATAATCTTATATTCTTCTTTTTGATTTCCTTTTTCAGATACTACCGAGCGAATACAGTACGATACCAGACAGATCCTTGTGAAGGTATTTGCATGCTGAACCACTATTGTGCAATCACTCGTGTTGATTACAAAGAATTCCGACAGTGCCTCGAGAAGGAACAAAGCGCATTACGTTCCCATTCGCCAGCCATGCAGTCCTGCTCATTGTTAATACTCTTACTCTCACTGGCTCTATCCTGCAATGCTGCAATGCAAATTCTGCCCAAGCACATCCATCATCGATTCCATTCATCGTCTATGGCCATTGTTTTGGCGCTGCGTAAAATTGTATTTCGAATATTTCCTGGATTACAAAGACCCGATGGTCAATACTGTCACTATTCATTAAAAATGGCGCCCAATGCTAACACCTCCTTGGGTCGACCATTTCCATTTGAAAATCATTCAATCCAGGTCCAGGTGGTGCAGGTGCAGGTTCGGGCCCAGGTTCAAATGAATGGCAAAGGTGATAGCGAACATCATATGTTGAAATTGATTGGTGGTTCTGGTTACTCCTATGTAAGCACAAAAACCGTCAACACTCGTGGCTTTTTCAGTACCCCACTACTCAGCAGGGGGTTGAAGTCGACGCAGCAGAACAACAATGATGACGCGAACCGCATTCTCACTAAACCACCACTAGCACCATCACCATCACCATCACCATCAACATCATCAACAGCAGTCATACGATGGTTTCAATGTAGAATCACCTATGTGTGGTCCTGGTCATCCTTGATGATGACGATGATGGCGATGTCTGCGCTAGGCCAGAATGATCGTGGTGCAATGCGAATGTACAAACAATGTGTTTTCAATTGCCAAAAATTGTATTTAACTTTAGTCGAATTAGTTAGATGTAATTGCATTGAAATTTACTTAGGGATAGTTAAGTTTAGTCAATTGGTGTTTGTGTGCTTGCGGCTTATGAACTTCAACAACCTATACATGACTTGTGAACGCGCACAACAAAAGGTAACGGCAATAGTGTTGTCATTAGTTTAAGATTGTGAACCAATATAAATTTATATAAAAAAAAAAAAAAAAAAAAAATATTATAAATATTTTGCTCTTATAGATTTTTTTCTTAACCTTAATTATAATTGTTACTTTAATTTTTTTTTTGGTTATTATATTCAATTCCATTGCTAGAAAATACTATACAAATAATGTAATATTTTTAAGATTTATGATGGGTAGATATAAATGCGCTAGAAAAACGAAATCGATGATGAGAATCTGTGTTATATATTAAGTACAGTTATGGGAAATACAAAAATTATGATTAACTGTAACGAAACCATTTATGTAGGTAGATCTAAGAGAATTGCTTTTTTGTTAAAAAATAAGTTTTCAAGGACTATGGGGTTTGGATGAACTGAGTAGATGAAAATTATAGAGGGGGATATTTAATTTTTTTATCTAGTGACTTCACAACTTAAAATATTTAAATTTTTGTGTTTTAAAATTTTGTTTGGCCCTTATAAAATTAGTCCGTTGCAGACCTACTACACAGAGTTGTTATAGAAAAATATTTACTTGAATAATATTAATTTTTGTCAAATCTGTTTACTTGTTCCCATCCTAGTTAGTCTAATTAATTGTTTAAAAACTACTGTGGAGTGAACAAGTTATTTTTTCTTTTGAAAAAGACTGGATGTGAACTCAGCTTAAATTATTACCACATCCAGCGTCAATTTCGCATGCCGCTCTATTTTTTCCGGGCTGGTGTCTCTTTCGAGGGAGTGACAAATCTTATAGGAGCAAATTGTATTATTGTAGTGCATCTCTGCTAGATGTTAGGATTCGTTGGTGAGTTGTACAAAAGTATTTTGACGGTGACGTTTTTTTTTTTTGCATTTACTTAAAACTTCTATTTAATGTGCTTAGTGCAGGCAACCTCTTGAAATGAACGGAATTAAGAATGAAATAATTCACATTTTGAATATTTTTGAGAATACATGGAAATGGTGGAATATCTTTTTTGTTACAATTTACTTCTATTATATGTTTCTATAGAAGTTTAATAAAGTAAGAGGCTTTACACAAGCTACTTAACTTCTATAAGGCTTTTGTAAGCAAATGCTATAACAGGCAATAACTTTTCATGAGCATTCAAAACCAAACCTGACAAATTCAATACGAAAGCAACAGAAATCTTTTGGCTTGGACACGCTATAGCTTGTTTTTGGCTGTTATATAAAGTTCTTTATACCAGCTAACATAAATAAAGGATTTAGATTTAAACATTATGAATGAAATGCTATTTGATCTTTCAACAGCTTGTTTTTCGATGTTTATGAAGAACTTGTTGTATTGTTATTTTCAGTACACAACTTCGAAAGGCCTTCTACAAGAAAAGAGATTGTCTTCGAGGATCTTAAAGCAGCTATTTAGTTTTAACTTTCAGAAAAAAAACTTCGGAAACCTCGCATCTATGTAAATTGAACAAGCTTTGTATACAAATTGTTTAAAATCAAGTTAGAGTTTCTTTTCTTGCATTAATTGCCTTACACAAGTTTTATACAAGCTTTTATTTGAAAAGTGGAGGAAACTGAACCATATGCAAGTAAATTGGTATTTTTTTCTTGATTAGTATAAATATAGATAAAAGCATGTCAAAATGATTCACAGGATAGATAATTGAGACACAGGAAATAAATAATTTTATAAAGTTTTTGACAACAGCAAAGGAAATATGATTTTTTCACATAATTGGATTATTTCGTTGCTTTTCTCGGTTTTATAATTTTCAGCTACAGAAATATTTCATGTTCATTTGTTGTCGTTCACAATATCAAAACATGTCAGCCGTGTGTATGTTTTGGTACTTCTTATCCTTAAATTTACCCGCGGGTGATTTGAGTGTACATGTGTATTAATTACAGAGAAATTGTTGTTTGATGAAATTTTAAATTGTATCCTTCAATCAATAAATGTTTTCGTCAAATGAGTCGATAACAAGTTGAATGATTCAGCTCCTTTGATATGAAATATTTTTTTTCAAACTTATTTGAAACCCAATATCAACCATTAATTCTCAATCTGTTATTTATTTTATAGCAACTTTTTAAAATCCTAGCATATTATTCACACAGAATAACTATCATTTATTCAAACAGATAGCTGATATCCTTCAATACAAAATTGTAATAAATAAAATATTTCCTTTGCCATATGCATATGCGCATACACATACACAAAGCTCTCCTCGAGGCCATAGTCACATACAATCTATTAGCCTCAAAAAATATTTATAGAAATAACGGTATTTAATCTTTAACTAAAAAAGCAAACAGAAATTTATATAAAATATTGGTGCATTAATAAAACAAACTTTTTATCAGCTCGTAGTATTGTTAACAGGAAGCACACTCAACAAAAAAACCAAACAAAAAGTGTCAGGCTCACATAAAATCAACTTCTGATGAAAATAAACAAAAAAAAAACTTTTTAACAAAATTTGTAGAAATACACAAAAAACAAAAACTTCCATTTCCCAAAGGGGACAAGAGCAGCTAACAAAAAACGAAAAAAAGAAAAGTCCAGGAAGATTAAATCACCAGCTAATATCCTGCCGCTCCACGTTTGTATACAAGTTCTACTACAATCGATAAGCCTCTTGTTTTTTGTTGGCCCCATACACAAACTTCTCTTCTTTCACCCCAAAATAACAACAACAAAAACAACAGCTACAGCGAAAACACAAAAAAATGGTTCAATTTAATTCACATACAAAACATTTTAACGACAGTTTGAGAACAGAGGGAATAAAATTTCCAATAAATCATCGGAATAAACGAAATCCTTCAACGAAATAAAATAAAACACATAGAAAACACAGGACCAAATTCGATCCTAGAGAATAAAATCCTCCTCCTCGACTTCCACATCCACCCACCACGAACTACCGTCGTTGTTACCATTTTTGGCATTTTTGGCATAACTGGTAAAATGGCGGGCGATTCTAGAACTCAGAGAACACACAACCATATAGTCATCGTCATCGAAATATATATAATCGAAACCTTTTAGCTTATATTCGAGGAACGTTTGGTCATTTTTCATACGACCTGGTTGAAAACGTCCAAAACTATACAATAACTCCGTTAACTGGATATAACAGAGTAAAACAAAACAAAAAAACCCTGGATTTCCCACTTCTGAACGGGACACACACAGATACACTCACAACCAAATGAAATGCAATAAACATAGTAAAAACAATGCAAAAATAAAATTCCATCCCAACAAAAAGAAACAGGGATAAACAATTTCAAATTGAAGGAAAATATTTCTAAAATGGAAAATTTCAAGTCCTGCGATTGGACTTGAGCTCCGTAGGGCATTATAGCTGTGTGTCCACTCTAAATTAAACAAAACACCATAGGGATTACACACAAACACAAAACGAACACAAAATCACAATCTAAAAACTTAAAACCGGAAACAGCAAAACTTTCCGTTTTAGAGAAGATATATTTTTGAATCCGGCCCTTCGTTCATCCCCTTGGCCCTATGCTTGCCTGGTTGCCTAGATGCCAGCTAAACGTCCAGAATTTTCATAGAATGATCCTGACTTATACTCGGCAGCAATATTTTACAACAATTAAATATTATTAGGTTATCCTTAGAGCAACCACAGAGAACTAAAATGCAATATCCTTTTTGATTATCATCATTTAGGGTATGGTTAGAGGGTGCAGTTGACCAATTGTGGGTCTCTCTATAGTATGGTAAGGCATATGGGGTAAGTTGGAGTGTCCTGTTGTTGATTTCTTGTGTGCAACATTCTTCCTGTCATTGTTTATAGTGGGCTTATTTAAGCCTGCTCTCGTTGGCACCTTTTACAGTTGGCCGCCTCCATGTTGTTTTTTTTATTTCTTTATTATTCTGCTTTTATTTGGTATATATTCCGTTATTACCAAGTTTATGCTGTGTTACACAATATTTCGACAGACAACGATGGAGGAGCTAAAGGCAAAGCAATGGTCCTTTCTCCAGTGAGCATTGTTAGATTTCCATTATTTGTAACCAGATACACACATCCTCCTCCCTCTCAGACTACAAACAACGGTATACGAGTGCATTCCTTTAATATGTTTGTGCAGCGGAATGTAACAAGGGCACAATGGCGCACATGTAATTTTGAAAATCGACATGCAATGCTGCACTGGGGCTACCTATATAGAATCGTTATAAAGCCATATAGAGCAGGGTTATGTAGTATACCATCAAGCTATATCCTTGCTGGCTGGCTCTAAGATGTTAAAATCCAAAATGGAATTCAATTCACATTTGATTATAGGAGCAGAAAGCACCGCAGCACATCATGATTTCTGTATGAGAAACGACTATGACGACGACGATGACGCCTCATGTTCTGGCCAGAAGGATCTCTCCGACGAAAAGACGAGGTGTCAGTTCAGTTCGTTTCAGATCGAATATTTGGGAGTTGGAGTAGAAGCTTGTTTTCTTATTTTCGAATTGTGTTTCGGGGGAGGGGGGGAGTCATGAGATCAATAATTTTTAATTTTTTTTTTTTTTTGTGGGTGATGGCGGGTGTTCAACCTGCGTTTGATTCGATTATATTGAAAGGAAATGCACTTTTGGTGCAGGTGTGGCAGTGTGGTAAATGGATTCCTTAAACAAATTTGATTACTTTGCGGAGGATATTTTTTTTTTGTGGTTGCCTTTGCTTTTTTTTTCTTTTTTTGTGGATCAAAAAGGGTCACTTGGAATAGGAATTGGGAAGATAGACCAAGGTAGCTACAAATTGGATAATCATTTGAAAAAGTGGAAATATCGAAGGTGGTGTTGTTTGTATAAAGGGGCGGTTTTTTTTTACATTGGAATCAGTTGAGGAGGATTTTTGTAGATGAATTATTTATGAAGGAGGCTAAAGGATAAGGGAAAAAAGGTAGAATTTTTAACTTATCAACAGATTTCACTTGACGTGATTTTCGGTAGAAACCTAAGATTATAATAATTTTTTTGTGAAAATCTGAGCAAAGTTTTAAAGATTCAAACAGCAGGTCCATGTGCCTTTTATCCATTTAACTGATTCTCTCAGTCATTACCTAACCATATAGAGATCGCTTAAGTAATTTTCGAAGAGGGTTTTTGGTTTGGAAATCCTTAACTTTTAATACTGTTGGCAGTACACGGTCACCACTGGTAAAAATGAAGTGGGAATTTCAGTCAGAATGGGTCGTTTGGATGTTCAAAGTTTTTCATTGTTTCGCAACTCTACCATACAATAGATAGAAAAGTGCGCTTTTGACCTCGAAAATAATGTTGCTAAAATGATTCTAAGATGTCCAGTTATTGTATTGTCACTCAAATATGTGGAGCTTGTTAAAAATTTTGTTGAATAAATCCCACGACCTACGGTCAACGATGCCTACCGAGGAACAAAACGTGAGATTCTTCAAAACTCTTTCCATGTTCTCCGTACAAGAATATGATTACCGAGAAACTCCCTCCCACAGACTTCCTATTAACGTGGAAGATTATGTGTGCTCATGACGGAAAATTTACAGGACCAATATGCTCTGGTCATGACATAGCACAAAACTTCTTTTCACGTGGAAGGACACAATGACGCGCTTTTTAACTGGTGATGATTTTCGATTCCATTGCCATTTTATATTCGAAACCTTTTACGGCAATGATGAATGAAGTTTTGCTCATAAAACATGATTTTGAAATTGTTATAATCGTTAAAAAATTGCAATGTCGGTTTCGAAGCCAATCTAATAGGTGCCAAAAATAGGGTTAAAACACCCGATACCAGGCCAGAACCCAGGAGGACGAGGAGAGTTTTGAAGAGGACGTGATCAAAATCACAACCGGAACAAACTAAAAGAAAAAAAGGTCCAACCATTGAAAATAAATAAATTAGCTAGGACAGTCAAAACTGTAACTAGGGTATTCCAAAAAAGGACAAGTTAAGGCAATGATCTTGTGTAAGCGTATCCGAGGGCTTATACGAGGAAATACCGAAACACAATTAGATACTTGGTGCACTAATGCACAAAAGACTTAAACATCTGGTTAGTCGGGGAGTTAGTCAAAGCCGACTCCAGATTGTTTAAAAAAACGTTCTTTTCTCCTCTGGAATTAGTTTTTCTATTAATGATCTGATAACGTAATGCTTGCTTTGGAACACTAGCACACTTCTTCTATTTCTTTCTTTTAAACTTTGTATATGTTCAACTATAACTTGGATTCATTATCCCTTTATTATACCCAATTTAATTTATTCCTCATATAAAAACTAAACAAGCAATTTAGTCGACTCCTTGTGTTAATAAGAATAAAAAAAAAACAAATAGCATCTAAAATTTATTAGATTATTGTTGACTTGAATATGGATCTTCAAAAAATAATGAAATGGGTTTTATTCTTTTCCACAAACACAAACAAACAACAAGGATACGTCCCGTATCTTCAATGATTCTTCATTTCTACAAACCCAAGAACATCATGTGTGCGTACAATATAAATTTATATAAATAAATGCCATTCTAGGACATTTTTGAATGATAGAAAACAATGGTACCTGCCAATTCTACATCATTGTCTTACGGTAACGGTAGCTACTCATCTAAGTCAATGTTACAAATTTGAAAACAACATAACATAAATATTTTCCACGTACAACAATTCTCATAAATATAAACTGATGTATTTTTTTTCCTGGCTTCATTTTATTTATGTTTTCATAACGCTTCACTGTCATCCTTTCAAATCCAATATTCTAACCCACATCCATCCATATCTAGTCTATACCGACACCAACCTTCAAAACCACCCATCACACCACCCACGAGCCACGACTATAGTAACCCCTATTGCAGAGCCCTCTGGCAGGCACATTCTTCTCTCTGCCGCCATTGCCACTGCCATGTGTCAATTTTACATTTATCTCATTGTTACTGGATATTCGCATTGTTATTGTTATTATTTTTATTGTTATTGTTACGAAAGGAGGTCCTGCATTACAATAGAGCAGAACAACATAAAAAAAAAAAATACACCATCAGCCAAAAGCAGGATAAATTGGTCGGTGATGGTGCGGGTGACGGTGATGTTGACGGTGGCGGTGACGGTGACGGCAGCGGTAAAAGTAAGCTCTATCGGTATTAACCCAAGTCACATTGGAACGGAAGTCGTGTGCTATAACACTGCCCTCGAGATGATGGAAACCGAAAAAAAAGGCAAGGAAACGACCTAAGAAGTGGAAGTGGAAGCGCGTATGGAATTCGAAATGAGCCAAGAAAATTATATGATGATGTCTCAGTTGAAAAATCGAAAAACATTCTTTACGACAATAAGTGCCTCAACATGATAAAGAAGGCCAACAGATGTCGCTGTTGCTGTTGCTGTGGCCTGGAGCTGAGGCTGGGGTTCTCCTTTTTTTTTTTTTTTTTGAGTTTTTCGCGTGTGTGCACTTATATTTTGTTTCCTCTCGACTTTGGTCGTCCTCTTAACCAAGTCCTATGACATTGAGATTGAACGCCAATGGCGGCAGGCACCAGGTCTCCCACAAGTATCTTATGGTATTTATTAGGTTTTCCCTGTTTTTAAGACAGAGAGAGAGAGTGAGAAAAGTAGCTGTAGCCCCATGGATTTTTTTTTTTCTTAGAAAATCTAACAAGAAGAAAACATGGCTATAGGGATTAAGCAGAAAAAAAACTCCACAAAACATCCTTGCTGATGATAATGGATTCGAAGAACCAACACGATGTGCGATGATGGGGCCAAAAAACCAAAAAGTAGCAACGCAATGCTAATGTACATTTTATTATTTCAAATTATCCTTATACTCGTGTCCTAACATACACACATAAGGATGCGGCTTCGGCTTCGGATTCCGATTCCAATTCGGATGCGATGCGGGTGGGTGATGATGGTGATGATGGTGATGTTTATTTGTTTTTGTGGTTTCAAAAGATTAGAGAAAACTGGGCTTTGAGAAACAAGAGTATTCCTTTGATTCGTGTTTCACTAATGTTTCCTTTTTTTTTTTTGTTGGGGGATTTTATTTTTTGGCCTAGCCTCAAGGCGATTGAATTAAGACCATGACTTTGATTATTGTGTACCTTTAAATGCTTGAGACCAGATGGTGTTGAATTAAAATACTATAACGCACCATCGCAACAAATGACTGCTTTTTTTGAAAAAGAACAGCCGCAAGAAATTCTTGAAGTAGGAGTTAATGGCATCTTAATGGGAAAATAATTTATTAATACGAAAAGAGTATTGTGGATGTAGAAGGCAATTTTTGGGTTCAAACGGTAACATTCTGGGTTTGCCAAGGAACTTAGGGAAACCGTAAGCTATTCAAAAAAAAAAAACTATTTGTTTTAAACGAGTTTGTCAATAATAAAAGTAGGAAATTGATGATAGCCCAAAAACTCTAACATTTAGATTAAGGACCTTCATACCATATACAGCATGGTAAGTATGAAGATCTTATAGGTACCTTAAGCTTAGATCATTCTGAAAGACCTTAGCTGTTCTCTGAAGTTGTTACATTAAAAGCAGTTTGTGAAAGTTTTTACAATGGTTTGCGTTTGCAAATGCTAGTAGTTTGCTTGCTTGATAAGTTGGCAGAGCATTTCCTCGTTCGGCAGGTATTATAGCGGGAAAGATCACTTAGTACGTCGTGGAGAGCATTTTCAGTAAACAACTTTGGAAGGCCTTATACAAGCAATTTATAACTTATATTTACAAGCCTTGTATAGAGCTTGCGTAACTCATATTTAAAGGCTTTATAGCAGCTATTTGTTTAAATTTCAGGTGGAATTCTTGGCTTGCTCAAGATTGCCTTATACAAGCTCTATACAAGCTATTACAAGCTAAATTGTTAGTTGGGCTTCTTTCTCACAATAAGCTGCTGTTCTTTTTGTCTTTTTTACGTTTATCCTTAAACCAACCACGGCTCCATTTCGGTGAAGCGATTTGCGCATTTGCTTAGGGGCTCCAGTGCCGTTTGCCATTATACAGACAGGATGTTATCAGCATAGTCCAAATGGCTTAACTTGTAGAATAGGTCCAATTGGACACCAAGCATCCCAGTTTCACATTTTGTGGCTGTATAATAACTTATGACATCATCAATAGTGATTTGCCCTCTTGTAGGCACAACACTTTTTTTTATTAAATAAAACACTACTGTATTATTTGTAAGTCTAAGAATTTATTTATTACTAGCTAAAGTTTCAATCTAGTTTAAAAATTTTATAATTTTATTTTTGAGAAAAAGAAATACCATGGGTGGATGTTCAATTTGTTGTACAGTACCTACGCGAATTAAGTCTTTGATTTTGTACAGTTTTATCAGAAAGTTTGGGCAAAGACGTGGTGTGATTACACACAAGATTAAAACACGAAAGTTTGAACAAATAAGGTGACAGTTCATTACGCTGTATAGTGTTTGGTGTTTTTTTATTTCGTATCCTCAGACATAAAATTTCTTGGAAACAAATTACGTTCATCCTGGTCCCAGTTCTTGCAAACTTAAAAAACAAAAATTAATGAATGAATGATGATTGGATACAAATCCATTAAATAAAATTTTATCGTTTTGCCTTTTATAAATACAAAAAAAAAAAAATATATAAACAAACGCTTTCTCTGAATTAAAAATATAACAATTAATAAACCTACAAACTATAAATAAGGATACAAGAAAAAAAACAAGCACTGTATGCATATAAATATAAATAGTAATTCTTATTAAATTGTAATTAATTATTCTAGGTAATTGTTGAATGTTGTTATCTTCCTTAGTTAATAATAAAATTAAATAATATAAACAAATCAGAATAATATACAAAAAAAAAAGAATTAAAACCATATAAATAAATAATTAATTTGATATTTTTATATGAATGCTGAATTTCCATGACTGCTACATTAAATAGTAAAAATAAAAAGGAAACAAAACGAATGTGTAATTATTTATGTTTGTATGTATTTAAAAATGTGTAAAATAGTATTTTTCAACAAAAACAAAGGACACAAATAATAAGAAATTATTGCCCAATCATAAATAAAAAAACAAAATTACATAATTTAAATTAACATTAATAAGTAAGGTAATGTCTTGTAAAATAAATAAAATTTAAATAAAAAAAAAACAACAACAGCAACACTAATAGAAGCTCGCATTAATTTTCAATTAAAAAAAATTGCATACTATAAGGAGTGATGATGATGACCAAACTACAACACATCGGCATTATCGTCATGTCGTCGTCGTTCTGTGTCTCTGTCTGTCTGAACTCAATAAAACAGATGCCAAGCAGATAATGGACATCAATTGGTGGGAATTAATTATTATTATATGCTTCTCTACCTTACATACATTAAAACATACATGCGTGTCGTTGATCATTGTATATTTATTTCCTTTTTTTTCCCTCTTTTGTGAGAATCATGTAAATAAATTATAAATTAATTCATATGGAAAACAATGTAACAATTAATTAATTTTCAACCCAAGCATATACCCACTTAATTGTGCGAGTTTTTTTTAATGTATATATTATAATATATTTAAATCATTATTTGTTTGTAGTTCTGTTGTTTCAATTTATTCTTTTTTTTTATTTATTTTAAGAAACTTTCAGAAAATAAATAAAAAAATAACATAACTGTACCAACACAATATACTCTATAATATGCATTGTATGTGTCATATAACGGTATACAGAGTAAATTGCTGAGAAAATGTTTGGTTTGATCTGTTTTTTTTTTTTTCAATGCTACAGTTAATAGTGTGCGATTAAACAAAAATGAAAAAGTGAACTCACTGAAATGGAAATAGAAATAATAAATAAACCAAAAAACACATGAATGAATATAAGTTAAAAAAAAAAACTTTAAATTGTTTGTTACGTGTAAATAAAATATGTAAATTAAATAAAAGTAAATAATAAAATATATATATATTCATATATTAATTTACAATATAAATAAATTGACTTGTGTTTTTATTTGATCAATAATTGAGTACAGTACAGTACATATTGGATAGATTATGGTTCAGTATAAATTATACAAATTAAGTGCATACTTTTGGGCTTAAATCATCATTGGTAAGTTTAAAGTGTTGATACTTAACTTAAATAGAAGCTTATTAAAATAAATAAATTATCTACAAAATAGAATTTATTTAACAATAAAACAATAGCTGTGATTAGATTGATTTGAGGGGTTTATTCCGGAGAAGGATTTTCTGGTTAGAATCGCTGAGTTAAATGTTTAAGCAGCTTTCTTTCAAATAATCGTTACAAAGCCAAAGTGCCAGGAATATTATTTAAATGTATGCCAATTCAAGGTCCAAATTGATATACCACATGCAAAAGCGGAGGAACTATGTACCTCACTAATCCAATCACTTTCAATAAAGCGATAAATACAGTGAATACTGTGTGATGTGTTAGGTAGCTGGTATCGTTAAATCGTTGGTTATGTAGCGGTCCGGGAATTTCAAGGTTTTATAGTTATACATGAAATAGTCTTATAATGGGAACGCTAGAGTCAGGGAGACAATTTCGGCAATATTTGACTCTAATCACTTTTTGAGGCACCAAACTGAGAAGCTTTTGAGATCTAGTCAAACACGAGAAAATTTGCATTTCGAAGAAAAAACCTAGTGTCGCCAGCATCGAGTGAGACATGGGAATGTTATTCAACTTCAAAAACGTTAATAGTTTTAAAAAAGGGAATATGACTTAAAGGCTGCCTTGGAAGGTAGCTAAGAATACACTGCTGCAGAGAGGTTGGATCAAAAAGGAATACTGATACTATAGCATCGGGTATTCTTGACTAGGCGATTCATTTCAAAAATAAAGTTCAAAGCCGAGGTTTTATAAATCTATCCGAAATGTTATCAAAAGATTGTTCAAACTGAGTGCTTATAGTCATAATAAGCAAGTTAAATATTGATACATGAGTTTGTTAACATTTTGTACATGATGTGTGTTTTGGTATGTTTTAATGTGCTTAAGTACATAACTATACTCGTACCCAATTCATTTACAGCCTTAGAAAATACAGTAGACGCTCAATATAGTGAACCTCTGTATATAGTGAACGACCAAAATTTAACACATCTAATCTAAATAGTGAACTATGAGAGCTACATTTTTTTGGGGCGATATTCAACGGTGAAATTTTCTGTTGCAATGCGCCTGTGAATAGACTACTTTTCTGAACTATTTATTTACCTTTCCTTTGTGTATTGTTCACACTTTGGCACGAATGTCAATATAAAGCTGCCTTATTAAACAAGTTTTTGATATGGCTTTGCTTTTGATACATAATTGTCGTAGTTCAAATAAATTCCAGTAAAACGTCGAAGTCTGTTAATATTAAGTGTCGTATGAAAGACATATACTCGTATTTAGGACATCTGAACTTCTGGAGGTGGAAACTAAGCTGCACAAATGGTTTTTGGAACTACGAAGAACAAATCTGTGTCACAGTGGATTGATTTTAAAACAGAAGGCAATTTCAATTTTGGTAAAAATTAATGGAACCAGGCATGGCTTCGTCGCAAGTGATGGCTACTTTGAAATAAAAATTGACATGTTTTTTGTTCTTCTATTGTTCTGTTTTTAAAAAAAAGTTATTTATAAACAAATTTAGTATTGAAAACATTTAAAAACGCCGGCTCCAAATAGTGAACAATTTCGATATAGTAGACTTGGTTTTTATTAGTTCACTTTATTCTGTTTGAATCATCTTCAACTCATGAAAACGTTTCGTTAATATTTGTTACAAAATACACCACAAAAATGTTACAACCAACCCTATCGTCAATTGCATTGTAAGCATTTCCTACACTATACGATTTAAGTTTAAACAAAAATCTGGTAAGTTTACCAAAATAGTCCTCAAGTTAAAATTAGTAGTTTTCTATCAATCACTGTTCAAGAAAAATATTAAAAATGTAGCAAGACCCTAAATTTCCAAATTTTTATAACGACTTCCAGTACCTACACAAGTCGTGTGTCGCGGAAAACAATCGTACAATATTCTCAATCACGCCAATCTAATTTTTTTCGTTACAAACTATGTCTTTGATGTGTTTCAATGTACCCCTATTGCATGCAACTTGCACATATTTATTATGACAAAAGTTATGAATACATGTAAAAGAGAACCCGAAAAATAGCAATAATCTTAACATATTTGTGTGCTGGTCTGGCTTCTTAAAATATATTTCCATACAAATGACCCAATGTAAGCTAGTGAGTGTTTTTCACGTTTATTATCCTATGTTCCTTTGAGCATTGTATAGATGGGAGTATAATCGCAACGAATGTTTTTCATTAGAAATACGGCTTCAAAAAAAAGCCTTTGAATCTGATTTTCAACACTGCCAACGCTTTGACTTTTGACTTTTAGCACATTGAAATAATTTCCGAAGCTTTTCCATCCAAAATAGATTAACTTTCTCGACTTCAGATTAATTTTTGCTTAAATGATTTCAAAAGAATTCATTTGAAGCAAAAGATAAGCCAAATTATAAGGAAAAAATAAACCCATACAAACTAACTATACAGGAAACATTTAAAGCTTGTATATTGTGAACTTCTTTAACTGTATAGAGTAGGCCGATATCCTTTTTCATTTCCTTTGCCATCCATAATACATAATGAACACCAGGCAAATAATCTTCTATGAATGAAAATGCTCGCTACCACCCGCTGACGGAAATGATCCGACGAAATTAATTTTATTATTTGACATTTCAGTAGCATTATACACATCCTGTCGAAACCTTGAACAAAACTGAAGCTCTCAAAACCAAACGTCTTTAGCTATACCTACCTACAGTGTAGACGGGACCAGGACGATACGCATATATATACAAACTTCTATTTCTGTCCAGATTCTAATCTTTAGCCTATATTCCCGTCATTTGTCCAAAGAACAAATTAAAAAAAAAAAAGAGGAAAACAGATTATATCGTGATTTATTACGGTTCCCCATTTTTTCGAAAATTTGTTTTTTTTTTCCTACTTCGTCCTTGGGCCGCCCGTAACTTAAGATACAACGAGTATACGCACATCGACCGGCCGGCCGTGGCCGTAACACCATTATACCGTTGCCTTTCTGCCAATGTCGTTTAGTCCGATAGTCACTTCCGATTTTTCTTCCAATAATTTTGCCTCTGGAACAGAAGAGTCGTAAATTTATAAATATGAAAGAAGGACGAAATAAGGAAAATGCTGTAATGAAAAGCTATAACACCAGAACGTTCAGTTGTAACTGTATAATAGTATCTAACGTCTAACCCTTGGTCCTCTGTCTTCTTTCTCAGTGGCTGGCGCGATGAATTAAAATAAGGGAGACGTCACACCAACACCATCACTGTTACCGTTGTTTGGCATGGCGTGTCGGCGCGTGGGGGTGTCTGAGTAAGGCTCGGGTTCGGCCATCTAACGAAATTAAAACCACAAATTATTGCGTAATCTGATTGATTATGTTTTGTGATTTAAGTTCAATCCGTTGCGTTGCCAGGTGCTTTTTTTTTGAGTGTGTTTTTTTAGCTGTTTTTTTAGAATATGGGAACTGGAGAATATAATTTCTACAAAGCGATGCGGAAAAGATGTAGATATTTATATTATTTCCATTTTTTTTTTGCTCCTTCTTGGAGATACGGAAAGGAGTAGAACATTTTTTAATAGCAATTACTTTTGATAAATCGGTGTGTCCTTTATTATTATTTCGGACAGTTTTTTTTTATGAAACTTGGTGAGTTGCGGAAGTCATTTGTCATTGGAATTTTGTTTTATTAATTTTTATTTCAGTTTTATTTTTTTGGTGCCGGGCGGGAATAATTAAAATGACACAAAGAGACGTATTATTAAGTTAGTGCTTGGTTTCCTTATCCCATCAAAAATGTTTAATGCAGGATATTGTGAGGATACAATTTTTTTTGTTAGAAATAAAAATTATCTTGGTACCTATCAAAAGAAATGTTATGTTTACTCATTATTTAAATCTGACTAAGATTATTTCATTAAGAGAAAATAAAAATTATGCAATACATTTTTGAATATTCGCTAATTAATGCCTTGAATAGAAATGCAGCTTTTTCTAGCAGAGGGGAAAACTAGTATAATAGGATCGTATGAGGGAATGAAAACTGCAGTCTGTCATTCTTTTATTTGTAAAAAGCGTCTATTTGCACACTGTAGTGTTAGAAGTTTTACCAGTTTTCGGAGCATCGCCATGGCTGACATTTTTTTTTTAACTAAGAAACTTTTGATATACCTACTATAGACTTCTGGACATACTTAAAGGAGCAAGAAAATCGCATGAGTGGAACGTAATAGAAGAATTTGATTAAATGCTTTTACCCAACGAAAGTTGGCATAGAACAGTAGTCTGAGTCTATTAAAACTATGGAGACACCCATGTGTACAAAAACTTGTTCTCGATTTAGGTAATTTAGATAACATACACTTATCCTTCGGCTGTCAAACAATTTTGGCCTAAAGTTTTTTGGAATCGTCGGTCGGTTCAGCACTGTTAAAGCGGATAATCCATCAAACGGTAGTGGTGTTCCATTCGGAAGTTTCGGTTCTATGATGCTCTTAAAATAGTGGTATAACATGTTAAATGATTCCGTAAAAACAAACGATCATTTACTTGAAAGTTCTTTATGTTCGAAAAACGTTTGATGGATTTAGGTCATCCAATTTTTCTAAACTATAGAAGAGGAGAAGAGGGAGACTTGAACCCTTTGGAAGATTTTGAATCATAACTATTTATTTACGTTTCCTAAAAGACTCGTTTCTATGTTAAATTAAAGACACGTTTATTGGCTTTCTTTTGGCATACAAAACATTTCTTAGTTTTAAATTGTTTATGAGCAGTTTTAAAAAGAGTGAAGGAACTTTAAATGATGAACTCTCCCCAAGTTATGGGAGACTTGATCCCTGAGTGAAATTCGATATGAACTCAATTTTTTTTAAGTAAAAACATCTTAAAAAAATTTAGTTTTTAAACTTGTTTCTCGCCTCTGCTCGCAATAATTTTTTTGGGCTTGTGAACATTGGAAAGACCAGTCTCATCTAGATTCTAGTTGTCTTTTGCTCCAAAATTGTTCTTTTCTATTACGTTTCTCAAGTTCGTAAACAATTTTGGAACATAAGCTTAGTTAAAGCTAGTGGCTCTGGTTAAACTCGTTGCTTTGGGTGATCTCAATGATAAGAATGGCTTTCGTTTCATAAAATCAAACATCCAATCGTAGCTGGCTTCCTTGTGAATATTCCAAGTTGCAGGTATTTTTTTTCTTGTTCGCTACAGCATATTCATAAGCCAATTGCCTTGTTTGCTTGGTGGTTAGCCCATTATGAAGTTTGCTTGCTTTTTCGAGGTAGCATGACAACAAATCTTCTTCTGCTTTTGTGAAAAGTTGTGACTGACGGTAATTTGAAACAAAACTTATTTCACAATCGGAAGCCTTCTGCGCTGGAACGTATCGTTTGAGGGTAATAACGTTTAAATTCAATTTTTTGGCCGTACCCTTGACAGTTCCCTTATCACACATAATACGGCTTCTTTGATTGTATCTTCATCCAAAGGAGTTCTGATTTTTGTATTTTTTGTTGGCTTATAAATTCTTGGCATTTTGTATCAACCTACAAATGATACCTAATTGTATGAATATTAAATAAAAGTTTAACTACAGATTTGTGTATACCAGTAAAAAAAACAAGTATTTTTAAATATTGAAGGGAGGAACTATCTCCCCCTTTTGTGGTGGGAGGGGCAGTTACTTAAAATTAATTTTTTTTTAAATAACGATAGTATTTTTAATTAAGAAGACGGAGACTTGATCCCCTCGGGGAGACTTGATCCCCGGACCAAGTCTCCCATAGTTGATGGGATCAAGTCTCCCAGTTCGGGTACATTTAAAAAAAAAATACAACTTCTTTTTGGCACGTAATTAAACTTAAGCACGTAATAAAAACTTAATATAACTGTTTATAAAGGCAATAGAAATAAACAAAAAATTATTTCTTGTACATATAACCAAAAACAATACACGACAGATATTACAAAAAAGCAAAAAAAAATATTAGCGCACTTACAAAAAACTTTAGACTCGCACGTGCTCTCTCTTTGAAAAGCAAACGCTGACTGGTCTGGTATAGGCACATTGATATGATTTGAAAGATCCTAGCCAGTGGTGCTAAAGTAAGTTTATTAACTCTTCCCGAACTGGTGATATAAAGGGGGGATCAATTCTCCCAGTTGATCAAGTCTCCCTCAACTCCCCTACTCTTAACAAGCGGAACGTTACGTGCGCCATCTATGAACGAATTTTACAAATACTTCATTGGAGCGTTAGTAATGGTTTATGTCTAGATTACCATGGGAAGCAAAAAAAATAACAGTAAAACACATTTGAGGTAAAGTAGATAAGACAACCAGAGCCGTCATTGACGAAATTCACAAACAAAAAAACATGCTCCAAATAAATATACAAAATGGCTCATCATCTTGAAAGACCCATACCGCCATACAGTGGATTACCATTTGATTGCAGGTGGTTGTGCATAAACTAATGATTCATCGCCACATTTTTAGAGATGTCTTTTGAAGCACTGCGATCCAGGTGAATTTTTGAATTTTTAAAATTGTGCAACCAGGTTCTTAAAAATTATTCGGACTTTGATGAGTCCGAATTTAAGAAAACAACTTTTCTTTTCATTGCTTTTAGTCTGCAATTATTGCGGAAAAATATTCGAAACATATGAAACCAAATGTTATATTTCTAACATAACTCAAAAATTCCCAGTTTTGTCTACATCGCCAGTAGATAATTGACTTCGCAACGTATATAGTTGCCCCACATCGTAACTATTTAATTTTCATTAATTATTTTCTTTAACTTCCGACCTTAATTCCTCGAAGCATGCAATTGACATCCTACCTTTGAGTAGGGAGGAACTATTGGATCTTATAGTTCCAAGTTGAAAATAAACTGAACAATAGAAAACAAATTAAAATTGCTCTGCGGTCTGCAGGGAATGAAATTGATTCCCGATTCCCAAAGCTCAAAGCCTGAAGAAAAATAGAAAAAAAAAACAAAAACTATTGCAGGAAATCATTGTTTTTACGAGTATACTAACAACAACAACAAAAATAACCGTAAACACTCTCTAACTGGGTCCCTGGAAGGCGTGTTTATTATAGTTGAGGCTATACAAGCGCAATCGAATCTTATCATTGATGGCGTCGGCATGAATTGGCACAAAATTGCTTTTAAATCAATGATTCACTGTCGTAACTGATTCACCTGGGTATTTACCTCTACCTTCTGTTCCTTGTCTAATATCCTTCGACATGCAATCGAAATCAATGGCAGCAGGATAAAGTGCAACAATAACATCAGCAAAAACTAAAAACAAAAGAAAGCTAATTTTGCTGATTCCAATTGAATGAATGAAGAAGCATTGGATGCACGGATGACCGGTGACCACATTTAATTGAAACAACAAACAATATTGAACTGGTCAAGAGTATAACAGTTCCTCCATGATTCATGGCCTGAAGCTATAAAGGTAAAAAATTGATCAAAACCACTATTGACTTCGTGAATTGAACTTTATTCCTTTCGAATGACATATTTTCTTTTTTGGTTCAAGAATTACAAGAGTGCTTGTGTCACGTTCCAATTTATTTATGGTTTATTGAACACGAAGAATACTGAATTTCTGAAGGTTTAAACAATACCAAAACTATTATACATTTCGGTGAAAAAAAAAATCGGAACATCCAATTAAGAGCAAAATAATTTGTATGGTTTAACTAACTTTTTTACATTTACTTGACTGATGGTGGTAAATAGAAATTTTAAGAAGTGTTTATGCTAGCCCCTGGCAATGATCCCGTCCTCAGGATCCGTCTTTTTAGGAGTCATCTTCTTCGTATTCGTTGATCAAAAGTCACGTGGAACCATCTTTATAATCGAAATCGCTGTGTAATCTACTTTTTTAGCATCAGCTAAGATTGCTGAATTTGTCGCCAGATCTTCTTCTCCTAGCTATTGTGTGGTTTTTTTACTTGCGATTATAGGTACTATAAGGCAAGTTATGCATTCGTCGAAAAAAAAAGTTTTGAGATAACAATCAAACATGACATTACGATGATAGCGAACACGAAAAAAGATGGTCTAAAAATTCTGTCCGTCTGTATGTCTGTCTGTCTGTCTGTCTGTCTGTCTGTCTGTATGTATAGAGACCTACAGCCCAAAAGGGTGGGCCGAATTGCTTCAAACTTGGTATATAGACTTTGTTAGGTATTGTACAGAGGGGAAATTGAAATTTTTTTTTTAGCTCAAAAAATAACGGTACCTGCCATACAACCGTTACGTTAAAGCTTATTTTTCTCAAAAACGGCTCTAACGATTTCTATTTAAAAAAATCAGTGTTGCTTTTTAGATACGACCAATCATATGGCTGAAAAAAAAGTTTTAAAAAACGACTAAGAACGGTACCTTCCATAGGACCGTTTTTTTTTGCTTTCGACTAACTCGAAAACGACTCAACCGATTCTTTCGAAGTTTCACACATATATAGTTGTAGGTAGTTCAATTTGTACTGCATACCAATATTTTTGAAAAATATTTTTTTGTATTTTTAGAAGCATTTTTAAGAAAAAAAATTAAAAAATTAATTTTTTTAAAACTCCTTATTAAATTTTTTTCTAAAAATTATAAATAAATGTATTTGCTAAATACCTATGAAATGGCGTTTTTGAATTTTTTTTGAAAATTTTTTTCAAAAAGTTTTTCAAAAAAAACTTTTTTTCTCAAAAACCACTCCACAGATTTTTATAAATTTATTCTCATAAATTCAAATTTATCCAAGAAATAAAATGGCGTACATTTTATTCTAGTGGTTCCTGTTGCCGACTAAGCTCTAGTTTTAAATGATTCTGACTCCACGATTGCCAGCCTTCAAATTTATATGAGCGATATCGTCCTAATCCACTAACTAAATTTAAAAGTGCAGCCTATTGCTTTGGACAGCGGCTACTCTTGGTGGAGTTAGAATAGAAATAAAATTATATTGTTGTTCAAATAAAATAAAAAAAACTTATTTAAGCAAAAAAGAAAAGAGAACGAATGAGGTTTTATAACTTTACTGCGAGGACACTGATTGAATTCTTATTTGCTAGGAGATGGTCAAAAAATCGGCCTCCAAAGGTGCCCTATCTTGGATGCATTATTTCATTATCGATATTAATTATTTATATACTTTGCAAAAATAGACGTATGGGATTCTAGTGACAGCATTCATTGTACTTACATAACTCTTACTATCCTTTATGGATAGTAGTTACTCTTAGACAATAGTTTCCAAAACGAGTCTCAAACTACTTAATATTTGGTCCTAATTAGCCAGTCTTTCCAGTTTTGTCTAGCATTTGTTGTTACCTAATAGTTTAGTTTCCTTTTTTTTCACAAAACAGGTCATCCGCAAGAATGCCAGTTACAACCAAACTATTACATTGCAACGAGAAAGAGCAATGGCCTCATTGAACGCTTCAAATCCTGGCGCAGGACATGACGTGCCATGGATGTCGACAATTACTCTCGCCGCCTGCCGTGCAACCAACGAACGTTAGCACACAAAACTATGTTGTTTCAATTTTTTGTGATTTTCATTTTTATTGTTGTTGCTGTTGTTGTTGTTGTTGCCGTGTTATCAAGGCCAATCATAATTGGAGCGCGAACAATATTGTTATAACGGTATATCGTGTATATAAATGCACCTCAAGCATATATTACGAGTAGAAGAAGTAAAGGGCAATAGCGGCGAAATAAAATTGAAGTGTTCATGTAAAATTGTATCCTGACCATTACGTTACGTGAGTATTAAAATTTATACATGCATACATACATACATCGCGTATCGATTTGATGAAAGTGTAGCGTGATGTTTGCGGATAAGGTGCGGAGGCAATGTAACGCCCTACATTATTCCTGTGGCAAGAAAAGTAACAACAACCAACTTTGTATTTGTAGCAAGGATAACATTTACGATACGAATTGGCTTCTTGTTTTTGTTGGTAGTTTTTCTCGGACATCGCATAGAGTAGGTATAGGTACGTAATCAGGACCGATATACGACTACAACTGGAAATGTTGTGTCGTAGCGCTCTACTTGCATGCATGTAGCGATGTTGCTCCTCCAATTTCCAATTTCCAGTGATAATTAGAAATTTGCATATAAAATTGATGGTTAAGTTGATGGTGGTTGATTGCTAGGGATGGTTGTGAAATATTCCTTTAAACGTACCTACGTACACGTAGTAAGTATAGTCGAATAAACTTGCGGGTGGTGATTCGTACCTCTGCCTATACCTGCTTGAGTGGCTATTTTGTTTTGGGTTAAGTGAAGGCCAAAGTTGACAGAAGTTTGAATAATTTGAACGTAATTTTGACACTTTAAGTAGGCGTATCTGGTTAATTTACTAAACGAACCAACCAATGCTATTAGCGCCGTTGTTTTAGCAGTTGATTTTAGAACCTTATGAGATGGGATCATGTGTGTAGAAGCTTTTGGTATACATTTCGGTTAAAAACTAAATTTAAGATTTATTTGGGGCCATTTACGAAATTAATGCAGCGGTGTAGTTTTCCTCTTGTCTAGCGAAATTAGAAATGAGGAAAGTTTATTTCAATTGAAGAAAGAAGCTAAACCAACAGTTCTCAGTTAAAGAATTTGAATATTGAAACTGATCCCTAAAAATTAGCCTCATTTTGTTGGATATATAATATTCAATCCTGATTCCTGAACATTATTCAATCGATTTTCTTAGATGTCTCTTACATTGGAAGTACTGGGAGAGAGTCAATGGTACCAGGATTAAAAAAAAAGAAATAAGAGTTCTGAATGCTAGAGTACAAATTTCAAATCATTTATTGATAAAAATCAATATAAAAGGGCTGAGATGACTGCCTTGTGGGACACCAGTTTCAAAAATTAAAATTAATGGATTTGATATTGAAGATCTAAAACTTAAACACTATGATTTGTGCACATATAAGACAGTTAAGTAAAGTAGTAGAAGTAAAATGACGTGAGGTTAGCAACAACAAAAATCCCTTAAAATTTATAACAGTCCTCAAAAAGTAGTCGGGTTAATTTAATTAAGTTAGTCATTCGTAAAAAAAGAAAAAAAATGTTGGGCAATCAAACATATTTGATATTACGATGATCGAGAAGCCTAAAAAAGTGGGTCCGACAATTCAATCTGTCTGCCTGTCCGTGTGTCTGTCTCGTTTGCTTCAAACTTGGTACATATTGTTATTTTGACATCCTACAGAGGGGTTTTTGGAATTAGTTTTCTAGCTCTAAAACTGACGGTACCTGCCACACGATTTTTATTGAAAAAATTAATTTTTCTCAAAAACGTCTCATACGATTTTTATAAAACTTTCTGAATGATTTTTTGTGTGAAAACTTTATGTTTTGGTTTGAACAGATTTTTCAGGAAAAGTCTTATAACGATAGATACCTCACTTAGAACCGGTGTTTTGAAATCAGATTTTCTCGTAAACCACTTACAAGACTTCGATGAAATTTTTAATGTAGGAGCGTTTTTATGGAAGAAATAACGTGAATTCTTAAATTTTTCAAAAAAAAAGTTTTTATGAGATTTTGAAAAAAAGTTAATTTTTTGTAAGTTTTGGTTTTTTCAAGTACGATTTTATAAACTTTTTTTTTAAATTTTATTTTCCTGATAAAAACTAAAAAGTCCAAAAAGTTGGCATACTGAACAAAATTTGGAATATGTTTTCGAAAAGTTAAAAAAAAACCGTTTATTGAAAAAACTGGTCCGACGATTTTGAAACTTTTTTCCATCGCCTCAATTTTTTACTTGCGATTATAGGTACTATAAGGCAAGTTATGCATTCGTCGAAAAAAAAAGTTTTGAGATAATAATCAAACATGACATTACGATGATAGCGAAGACGAAAAAAAATTGTCTAAAAATTCTGTCCGTCTGTATGTCTGTCTGTCTGTCTGTCTGTCTGTCTGTCTGTCTGTCTGTCTGTCTGTCTGTATGTAGACCTACAGCCCAAACGGGTGGGCCGAATTGCTTCAAACTTGGTATATAGAGTTTTTTAGGTGTACAATACCTAGAGGGGAAATTGAAATTTTTTTTTAAGCTCAAAAAATAACGGTACCCGCCATATAACCGTTACGTTAAAGCTTATTTTTCTCAAAAACGGCTGTAAGGATTTCGATTTAAAAAAATCAGTGTTGCTTTTTAGGTACGAGCAATCATATATATCTGAAAAAAAAGTTTTAAAAAAGGGCTAAGAACGGTACTTTCCATAGGACCGTTTTTTTTTTTTGCTTTCGACTATCTCGAAAACGACTCAACCGATTCTTTCGAAATTTCACACATATATAGTTGTAGGTAGTTCAATTCGTACTGCATACCAATATTTTTGAAAAATATTTTTTTGTATTTTTAAAAGCATTTTTAAGAAAAAAAATTAAAAATTTAATATTTTGAAAACTGCTTATTAAATTTTGTTCTAAAAATTATAAATAAATGTATTTGCAAAATACCTATGAAATGGCGTTTTTGAATTTTTTTTGAAATTTTTTTTTTCAAAAAGTTTTTCAGAAAAAACTTTTTTTCTCAAAAACCGCTATACAGATTTTTATAAATTTATTCTCATAAATTTAAATTTATCCAAGAAATAAAATGGCTTACTTTGATCCTTGAACTTCTCCGAAATGCCATTGCACACTCAAATTAGCTTAAGTATTTATTTAAGAACTTTGAAAAATGTATTTTTATCAAAATCTCATGCTCCTACACCACTGTCACACATTAGAGCAAGTTCGTGCGACCCAGTCGTGCATTTTATTTCGTTTATCTGTCGCATGTCGCACTATGGCGGCGGTGGCGGCGATAACTCGCATCAGCTGACCGTGTAACATTTATATTCTCATTTCTCACTCATTCGTGCACGTGCTCCGCGGTATGTGTGTGTTTTGATCAGTGTATTGATGTAAATACTGTTTTTCACTTGATCGTGATGAACACCGGTACAGCTAGTGAATCAAATAAACCGGTAAACAATAAAAAAACTAAGAATAGTGTGAAATGCCAATGATCCGAAAAAAAAATTTCACTTGCATCGTATTTTGATAAAACCACAGAATTTTCTTTTTGTGTTTGTTGTTGGATAATTTAATACGAAATTGACGCAGACTTAATTTCAAAGGGGGAAACAAATATATTGGGCCTTCACCCATTTCACTAGACTGAGCTACTTGAGCTTAAAATAGTTCAATATTTTAATATCATTTTCAGCAATGCTATACCTAAATTTTCTTATCCTAATCTACTGTGTCATTAAATGTGTGCTAGATATCCCTCTTGAACAAAAAATCTATTTTCCAATTAAATTCCAACCATCACTTACAAAAAGTCCACAAGGACTTAAACAAAAAAATCATTCGTCCCCACTATCTACAAACATTTTTTGATTCTTGTGTTTGTCCTAATTTTATTTTCATTAACTCTATCAGTGTTTATCAGGTCAGGATAAATTTAATATAATTAAACACCACATCGCAGACAGCTGAACAAGCTTATAAAATATAATAAGCACATGTATACATAGCTGTTACAACGAATTTCCCAGCCCATCAGTCTCAGTCACAGTCTCCACCGGCCGAAGGACAACGCGACGGACGGTTGAGCCGCTACCGCTGTCTCTCAGGGACCTAGCCCACTTTAATTCATTAAATTGTCGCCCAGTTGTCTCTATCTAGATCGATGGAAGTCATCCGATAAAAGTATATTACAAATTACTTTTCTAATTATCCATTGTCCTCACATGATTGTACACAACACGAACATCCCTAAAGGACAACGCCCATACATTCATATGCTCGTAGGAGTATGTGGATGTGGAAGAGAATCCAGCTAACTCACTTGGAATTTCTCAGATATTTAATCAAACGAAATCTCCTGCCCCACAATCAATATAGAGTACCTACGTTATGTGGAAAAGTTTAATTTTTTAGCTGAGCCAGATTAAAGGATGGGTTCTTAGAAAGGATGTCAATTTTGACAAGGTTCATTGCTCATTTTGAAACAAAATTGACTTAATTTATAATTATGGAAGACAAAAGGTCAAGACAGAAATACTTTGTCCACTCACTTAACCTCACTTCACCAAGTTCGAATCCAACGGCGCGGCGGCGATCCAGAGGTACACTGATGTACAACGTACAAGGATCAAAAGGAGCTGTTAAGAGGGAAAAATGCTAAAAGCCAAAGCGAATGCCTAATGACTCACGGAATCTACACCATTTTCACCTTTCGCACACGCCAACCGTCGTCGGTCGCCGCACCGTCCGTCGTCAAAGTCGGCATCGTTCAACAGTGTAAAAGACTTTGCTATAGAACAAGGAAAGTCCATCAGTTTTTGGGGTGTATAACATGCTTGTGGCTTTCAGTCACAAGCCTGGTCATATCCACTTCACTGCAGCCTTATTCTGTTTTCCATTTGAATAGAACTCTCCTCTACACACAGCAAGCAGCAAGGATTGCATGTCATCCGTTTTTCGTCAACCAATTTAAGTGGCTGAACTGAATAGCCTTTGAAAGCCCAGAATCCTGCACAAAGTATAAAGATGTAGTTAAATAACATAGGTAGGAATATATGTATAGGTACCTACCTGGGGATGTTCATTTTCACAGCAGCAGCAAACCAGCAAGTCCTTTGAATGCAGATATGTACTATACGTTGTATAAATATGTGAATGCGGTATGCGTTGGAATTCCATTACCTCCAGACCACAGACCGTGGATGCCAAAGAGAGTGTGAATCGCGCAAGCACACACCAAAGCCAAAGCACCTTTGTGGGTGAGGCTATTCCCAGAAGTGGACGGGCAAAGAATTCAAAGTATATTAAAGTTTCATTGCTGCCAAAATGGACATAAATATTACATTTTCCATGAAAAGGGTTAACTGATTTCTTGGGTTGTGGAAAAAAAAAAAAATATTATGAACGAAAAAGGATACAAAAATCATTCTTTGCCACGTGAAATCAGGCAACTTTTCAGTTGTTGGGGTTAGTATTTTGAAATGAAAAAGTTCAATTACGCCCATTTTTCTACTAATTGCATTTTTTTAGAGAAGCTTGTTGGACAGTGTAATTTCTTTAAAACTTCGAATCACTAACAGTTCTCAGAGGCACGAGTTATTGTAACGGATTTCATGCTTTTACAAACAAAATCTGCTAGAAATTTTACAAAACTGATGTTATCCTGCCTCAATAGTGATTTAGCATGGCTAAGAGTGATGGATTTTTGCTTCAAGGATAAAAGAAATACTTGAAAACTTTTAACGATGTCTGCGTTTTGAAAATCATCCTTTACTGAATTACTTTAATCATGCAGTTCGTGCAGATATTCTAAGACAGGTCGTCCCATAATAATTGAAGAAATGGAATAAAATATCTTTACAGCAGCGTTCCCGAAAGAAATGCAGTTACAAGGGCTTCCATGTATTGTCAGTTCAAACTTTCTGTAAAGAAAACTAACCCGAAGGTACCGCCCCACGACAATAAACGGTCCCTAACAACTTGGTCTGTAAAGTTTCCTCCATTCCATGGTAATAAAAGGTGGTCTGTGGTGAAGCCTACAAGCGCAGCAACCCCAACACAATAAACGGTGATCTGTAGAGATTCCCAAAGGAAGCGCTTCAGGACATAAACGGTCTGGTATTTCCCGCAGCGTATCTTCGTTAGATCTCTTTACCTATTCCCAGCACTCTTTTTGTAATAGAATCTTCTTCCAATGGCAGGGAGGTCAAGTCTGATTTTCCATACAAATTGCACTTCTACTTATGGAATATCTCTGCAAAAAGAAAGTGTCAATTATAACACCAAAAGTTAAAAATTCTTGTAACGGTGTAATTCTTCATGCACGATGGATGTTTTTGCCTATTCCTCTGGTATAAGTATTTGCAAGTGGATGGCAGCGTAAATCATCGATGCGTGGAGAAGGGATAATCGGAATTACCCCAGTAGAATACAGTGGTAGGTATATTGCGTCAGGTGATGTTTATTCCAATTGGTGTGCATAGATAATTGTAGGTAATCATCGTGAAGATCGAAGCGGTGGTTTTCTGCATCACTTGATGGTTTCAATAGCAAATCATCGTGGTGATCGGCGGCGGTGGAAGGGAAAGGAGTAACTTCGTTACAACCACGGACCAATAAGATACAGACCGTCAACTCACTGTATGGTTTATCTTTTTGCCTACAAGCTGAAAATCAGCTGATATGCCATTTATTTTGAGAGTGTGACGCTCTCCCTTGCTTTAAAACCCATTTAGCAAGCACACCTACAAAATAAATGGCATACGCAGGTATAATTGCCATTACAAAATGCACAGAGAGAGATGTAAACGTATTCACAGACAGGAAAAAATATTTCGAGGGTGTTTCAGGCAAGAGGAGTACGAGTTGGCGGTCTGTCCGTGGTTACAACCTAGTGCTATTTGGTCTAGCTGACAAGGTTAGTCCGTGATGCGATGCTGCGGTCCATGATGTTATTAAGTGGTATGAATTCTAGTTCAAGGTTTTTTTTATTCACGATTCCTCAATCATCCTTATTGAAACCTTCACTAAGCCGAGACTTACCATTTTGTAACTCAGGAGTTCTTAGCCTGGTTTAACTTTGAGATTGCAAATACGTCTAAGAATACAGCATTAAAAAAAACATAAATCACACCACGATATCCGTGGACGCCGAATTCTCAACGAGACTTTTCTGGGATCTATATTTAGTCTTGCTAAAATAATGGAGATCGCTGAGGGTCCTTGGTCGAAAAATTGCTTGATTCGATTTGTATCGTATTAGATTTCTGGTTAAGCGTAACTGAGTGCGAATTATAAGAACAGAAATAAATTTGAATTGCGTTCTCGATTAGAAACCTGATGGCCAGTGTTGTGGAATATGGTTATCCCTTGACGGCGGAAGAATAAAGCAGATAGGTGAAAATGCTAGAATTGCAATTTATTATGAGACGTTGGAGGGAAGCATAATGCTTCTTCTTCTGAAAAAAAAGGCTGAGTATCCAATGCCTTGGGCATGGATTTTGTGGAAGAGAACTGCAGCTACAGAATATAGTGTATTTCCAAGGGGAACAAGTAATTAGACAAGTCACCAATCCTAAATTGATCATGAAGGTACCATGACTGCCACCGTTAGTACTTGAGGGAGCTTGGATCCATAAGGAATTCAATTGTGTTAAGTTCCTTGGATAATGTCACGATCAACATCAAGGAAAATAAGTGAGGTGTAGTAGTGAAGGATAAATTACAAAATGTATCAATCTCATAATATACGCTTTGTAAGAATTTCGATAAAATTCTTCTTCAAATAAATATTTAACCATGGAATATTAAGTCCTTTTTTGATTCCAATAATAAGCTTTGAAAATATAAAATATGTGGTTATAGTGAAGTCGATGTCCTCGAAAACCATCACCAGACGACTGCTAGAGGCTACATAGTAAATTGAGTAAAATATCAGCTCATTTTAATTCACTTTTATTTTTAACCAACAAGTGCAATTAAACATTTCAAAATCATGTTAAAACATTCTGATAAACGATCCCTCTAGTCCATATGGCAATGGTCAATCATATTCCCCCGGAGCTATTTCATTACTTTCGAACTCAGAGGTTATGCGATACAAACTATACTTCCTCTTCCATTAAACGCCATTTTATTTAACATGACCACCGCCATGTTCTTGTGTAGTAACGAATTACAAAACACGATGTAACAATGAACAACTTCAACACTACATCACTATATACTCTCATATAATATTCCATCATCATCATCATCATCGCATCCACACCCACACTACCTTCCTCCGCCATCTTTCGTCATAACTCATTTTTAGTTCATTACGTTGACCAGGATCAATGACCTGACTGCTGGTGATTTGGTCATCCGTCATACACAGTTTCCTCAATTTCCGTTAATTTTCATCACAGAGTGCATTGTGTCCCGTCCGACGCCCGAATAGGGTGACAATTTATTTTCCACGTCACTGAATGTTGCCATTGGCGCGTTGTACAAGTATTTCAATAGCGCGGCCAGCGCGGCCAGCGCTTTCTTTCAATCCAATGCCATTGTCATGAATGTAACACCCGGTCCAGGCCTGAGTGGACTAGTGGTCATAAGGTGTGGTGTAGTTTTGGGGCATTGCGTTCGAAATTGCATACACTACAACATCACCCTCACGCTAACCAAAAACGCACACATCAATGCATACATGTGTGTAATAATCCTGCAACTTTGGCAATTATTTGTTCGGGACAATAAATTGACACGCATTATATTTTTGTTACTGTGTCAGGGACAAATGATTGGGTGGATGGATGTGGAGGACAGCTTTTTATGTCACTGTATAATTCCTAGCGTATTGATTGGATATTATTTCCTGTCCACCGCTTAGAATTTAAGATTTTTGTGATAAAAGGACGACCAGGGACTACGTCAATAATAAATTGGTTATACAGACGAGTACGCCATCTAGTAGTGACAACACATAATAGATTGGTTGGGTCTGTAGATGGTAGATGACGATGTAGGTACAACATGATGTTCAGCATGGAAAAATTGTATAATACTCCTGTGCAACGGGTGCATCACCCATTAACATCCTAAGCCAAATGTCATGTTGGTCATATTGAATTGCTCCGGCATAGCATCGGCACCAACTATACTTCATCTCAATCTCTCCGACAACATCCTTTTGAAGTTTTACATTCAGCATTTTTGGTCCTTTGCTCATCATCATCATGGACAGGCAGGCGAGTGCTGCCCGCTGCCCGTCTATACGTATACTCCGTCATCATCATCGTCAACACAGCATATACCATACTTTCATCATCCGGCATTGGACGAAATCCTGTTGAGGGCTGTAAATAATTGATCCATTTCCGCAAACTATTATCCGATCCGATCCTTGTGACGGATGTAGCTGTCCGATTCGCAAAGCGCTCGATGGCAGGCCACCTCCGGAGTAATTTTTGTCCTGGTGGAATAATTCGCGTTGTGGATGATGACACCCAAAAAAAAAAAATATTTTTAAAGAACTTCATATATACAAAGGATGGCATGCAGCAAAGCTATATCCTGTCTGACTTGTATCGGATGCATTGAGGTACACATATTGCCCGCCCAAAGTCCGTTCTATAAAAAGGTGGGCGTTGGTTGGTTGGTTGGTTGGACGGGTGCTGGAATTCTGTCACATTTATCATCATCCATTGATGTTGTTATACGAGTACGAGGCGAGGAGGGTACTTGCCGGAGTACTTAATAATTTATGTACATTCGTTTGGAGGGTCCTTTTGGATGACCATGGAACTTTCTCTTCTTCCCCTTCACTACAATATAGCTAACTTAGAAGTGTTCAGGAGCAAACAACATGACTTCAATTGGCATCTTGATTTGGGAAGAGAACGAGTGTGTTTTTGTTTTTTTTTTTTTTGTCCTAAACTAGCTTGGTTGGGACGTGAATACACGTTGCAGGACCACATTCAGGAAATATATTTCAAGTGACACGTTCCAGTTTGAGACATTGTTTAATGGTTTTTTCATGGAATGTGGATATATCGGCAACAGAGTAGGAGCATTCATTGAACGGGGTAAAGTGAAGCAGGGTAAATGCAGGGAGAAAAAAAAAAACACGGAATGAAACGTAGCACGAACACGATTTTTATTGATGGGTGCACGGATGTGGAAACTATTTATTTATATAATTCCTCTCTTTTAAGGAGGTTATTTTATACAACATGCGGTTTTAAATTCAAAAGAAACATTGATTGTATAGAAAACTCCAATCGATATATATTTTTTTCTTCTGACAAGTGAATTGGGAAAACTAAAGTTTATTATGAGAAAAACACGGTAAAAAAGTCGGAGAAATGGTCAAGACAAAAACTGTGTTTCAATTCTCTGTGGAAAGATTGAAGATTGAGTTTTAATTATTGTGACATCAAGTTCACATAAAATTGAAATAAGGACTCAAATCCCAACAGTGAGACATAACAAACAGTGGACTTTTTGAACAACATTTCAATAATTAGTTTGATCAAGTCATACATTAAATATTTTAACAAAATTTTAGGAATTCCGACAGTGATGCAATACATGATATCCAACAGTGAGACACCGTATCTATTAAGGGGAGAGGAAACTAGAACATACATATATAAGGGCTAACATTAAAATAATTTTCAGACTTACTTGAGAGTTTTATTTTGTAGTGTTTGTGTGTATCTATACCAACACTGAGACAAAGTAAATTTTTTTTTTTTAAACATTATAACCAGAACAATTAAAATTAAGCTCAACTGCTTGAGCTCAATGACATTATCCTGAACCAATTTAAAAGTATTTAAAAACAGGTGTCTCACTGTTGGTGACTCTTTCTTATAGGTGATTTTTTTTAGAGCTTTATGCACCTTTTCGTAAACATTTGATGATTACATGTTCTTCTTGGTGCTACATTAGGAAAGCAGGAAACATGAAAGGGAATTTTCCACAAATTTCTTCTATTTTTTGTTCAAGATTCTATTACCTACCTTATTCTTCACATACGACCTGATCATAGAGTCTTGTCAGACAATATTTTGTCTTATTTTGCTACATTTAAACCAAATAAGATGGATGCCTTGAGATAGGAATTTTCGTGGACTCCCGGTAATGTCGTTACTCGACTGTTGTGATAAGTATGTGTTTTTTTTACAGGTAAAGAATTTTAAGTTGGCATTGACAGCCATTTTGTAACTTGCCAAGTGATTATAATATCTCCAGTTTAGTTTGCCATTCCACATGAATGGACTGATGCCTGAACAACTCATGCAAATCTTAAAGATTTATTTCGAATGGGTTCAAAACAATATTGATGCTGATCCGCATTTGCACAAGAAAATTATGTTCAGCGATGAAGCTCATTTTTGATTGAATGGCTAGGTGAATTGTTGAAACTGCAGAATTTGTAGTGTAGATAATCCTCAAGCTATTTTTGAGACGCCGCGCCGTTACACCCAGTGTGTTACGCGTTATGTGAGCTTTATGGACTGGTGGAATCATTGTTCCTTACTTCTTTAAAAACGATGTCGCTAAGAGTATAACAGTTAATTTCGACCGTTATAAATCCATGATGAATGACTTTCTCATTCCTGAATAATGTGGGTCAGCTGAGGTTGCAACAATATTCAGCGCGACATGTGAGAGTTTTTGAAGTTGCTTTTCCACACCGATAAGCCAGCGACGAAAAACATTCACTGCGTCATTGCCGATATACGACCCCAAATGCTACTGGTCGAAAATTATTGGACGTCGAAATTGGACAACATCAGAGCCAGCCGCAGTAGCAATATGGCAGAAATCAACAAAAACACCTTTTGTTAAGCTAATAAAAAATTGTGGAAGGACAAAAAAGTATAAGCTAAACGTAAAATAAGGACTTGACGGGAAAACTTAAATCTAAAACTTCATGGCCATAATCCTATAAAACCGAAGCAATTATGGAAACACCAATAAATGGGTCCTTTAAAATATACACAAAAGTGTCCTAAGCCCACGAACTTGGAAACTGTCTTTTCAAAGAAATTCATCTCCCACACGCACTAACGCACTGTACCCTCTGAAAAAAAACTTCTTCAATTAAAAATGGTTTAATAAGCGCGATCAAATTAGCTACATAAAATACTCATTAACCAAATATATTCCCAAGGAAACTTGAAGGCGTCATCTCAGTAAAGTTTTAACACCGTTTTGTCAAGCCTCTTATGGTTGTTACCATTAAGAGCAAAGTCTACAACATTTGTTAAGCATATAATATTCCTGGTAAGCCTTCTTTGCATATACGAGCTGGAGTCGAAGCCCCGTTCATATACGAACAACTTTTGGAGTAGCTTTATTTTTGATCGTCCTTATCCTCCTCGTGTGCTGTGCTGTGCAAGCAAAGGGTGCAAACTTTTCACAAGAAAATTGTAGTTAATGGTGAATCTACCTATTAAAAAACTCTTGAAGTTACCCCTTTTCATATCATTCTCTCCTCATATTAGCCTAGAATATAGAAAATACACACTTGATATGCGCAAAAAGTCCTTGGAACCTTGATCCCAATATTTATATATACGAACGAACATCGTTGTCCTCCAAAAACATATATACAGGCTTACCGTATAATATGAACTATGTGTGCGCTCATCGTTTGTAAAGAGTAAAAACTTTAAACTTCTTGACTTTCATATCCTTGTAATAGTCCTTAATTCCTTTTCCTACCAAACTACACAAACACATTGTGATGTGATTGTGCACAGTGTACCTTTATACTATACATATATAAAGCGTACATGTTTGTCACCATGCCACCGCCCGCCATGTGTCCTTGTTGCTAAGTAGCTAATGTGTGTCTATGTGTCAGACAGAGATGATATGATAATAGACAGGTACGGAGCGATTGATGCGCGATATGCCGTTGTTATATCTTCATCACACCTCTTATAAATCCTCTAGCTTTAAGTAAAGTTAGCAGAGAAGATGAAGTTTTATCTGCTTCTCTTCCTATCGCTTCCACCCAACATAGTATAGGTACCCTACCCATATCCAGGTCCAGGTCCTTTAGCTGTTCTAACAAAATTTACATATGATGTTCTTGAAAATTGTGTCTCTGTTAGAAGATATAGAAGATGGAACTTTCATAAGACTTTCCCTGCTCCACATTCTTGAGGACACTTCAAAGAAGAAGAATCTTCACGTGTATCAGTCACAACCTGGAACTTTCCTTAATATGATTATTATGTTGTCATAAGAATCAACCATCTTCGTTGGGTTGTGGTGCTATTGCTGTTGCTGTTGCTGCATGGCAAGTGTGTATAGTTTAAGTGCGATAAACTCGATCGAGTCCTTAAAGAAGGATGTTTGAGAACTCTTTTGGAAAACAGTGCTTTTGAAGGCGTAAAAGGGTAAAACTTCATCGTTTGGGCTGATGCCTGGCATTCATATCAATAGATTTGCTAGCTAAGAGTGAATGAACCACTTCCGAATAGACTCACACACAACACCTATAAGACCATGCGACGACGACGATGGCATCTATAAGAACAACTAACGTTAAACGCAAGAGGAAGACAAGAACAGAACTTGGGTAGATGGAGACGGGTTCGGGTATGAAGACGATGATGACGAAGACGAAAACTGAATGAAGGTACCTATACTATGCTTGTCTTTTCGTTGTTTTGTTTGCTCTTTTGTGCAAGACCCTCTGAACCAGGTGAAGCAGTTAAGTGCTACTCCAAGGATTATCGGGCATTTGAGTAACTAATTGAGCTTGAAAGTAATTAAGATGGTTTTGGCATAGTTTTTCATCGTCTTGTCTCGTCTCGTCTCGATGCCATCATCGACCTCTGCTATCGTCACATCTTCTGACTTTGGGATTCTTTTGAGAGCTAGCATAAGGCGTTGTGTTGTCGGCAACATGGTTGTGTGTCGATGGGGGTAGATTATTTGCTTATTTTTTGTATATCTTAGTTGGTGTGAAATGATGGTAATTCATATAAAATATCAGGTAAGTGGTGGTATTTTGAGGACTTATAGGGAGGTACTTCCATAATCGGAACATCTAGAGTAACCACCCCCCTCCCCCACACTGAATTATATATTTCCAACCATCAGTAGAAGAGAACTGGATTTGTTCATCTCCCAGGAAGGCATTTTCCTCCCAGAGTGATCTATAATAATGTTTCTGGTCTTGGGTTCGAGAAATAAAACTTATTTTTCTTTTACTTTTATATCACAACTGTCTCTTTAAATCAAACTCACTTTTATTTAAATTCAAATTCTTTACTTCTTTATTTATTTAAGCACCATTAATTATACACCATTTAATCGTCACTAAGGTTTAAATTAAATTGTGTCGGTTTCCGTCTGAGATGTCATATTTATACTTGTATAAAAAAGTCTAGAGCGATCCAATTCTCGAACCACTCAGAACTTTCAAAGTGCTTTGAAAGCTTTCAGAGCTTTCAAGTTTCCATAATGCTCAAGTACAATATTGGTCTACCTTCTATTTCAACCGAATTACAACAGCGTAATTACTGTAGTATAATTTTAGGCGAATCGTGACCAAAAAATATATATATTGTTATATAAATGGTTTGTGTCTTTGGTTGCAATTTGCATAAAATTATACTAAAGTAATTATGATGTAATAATTCTGAACAATGCATTATGAAATTTGAAAGCTCTCAAAGCTTTAAAAGCATCTTGATTAAATTCCTTATTACTTTTTTGTTATAAAATAAAGACAAATCTAATAAAAATATTGTTTTATGAACTTAAGCTTTCTAAAACTGGCTTTGGTTCAAAATCAATTTTTTTACAATGGCTTATTTCGATATAAGTAGTGAAATTATTTGATACCTGTTGCGTAGGTTTAAATTAACTTAAGTCGACGTATGCGAAAAGCGATCATTTCATTTGGTTTTCACAAGAAATAAAAGCTTATTTCAGGACTTAAGCCATTTAAGGTAAATGCTTGTTTATGTTTCGATTGATTTCGGCTTTAGATAGGCATAAGCCGTTTTGCAAGTGCATTTTTTGTCCACATAAGCTACTTTGATTTTTTTTTTACTTAACGGCTATATTTTTTCGTAAAGCAATAGGACCCAGACTCAAATAGAAGTAAACAAACGAAAAAAGGGGGTAAACTAAAAATAACGATTTTCGCTTATGTCGACTTATTATTACCATAGTCAAAATTAACTGTCAAAATCCCTTGATTACAAAAATGTATTAAAGTTGTGTAAGATTTGAATACCCACTACATTAAATACAAATAATTTAAGCAATATAAGATTCATGAGTCTACATACTCAAACTCATTTGGATTGAAGTTTTTTGTTACATGTATAACTTCATGAAAGAACAAAAAGAGATATTTGGTAGAGTTTTATAATCATATTCTTGGAAGAAGAAGTATTATTTTGAAAGCAAATATTATTTTCAATGCACAATGTATACTCAAAATCCTCTTTCAGTATTGGTTTTCATAAAAGTCTTAATGGAATTGATATTCCTGCCAACTCTATTAAACAAAAACTATCCGAAAGGTATACCCGAAAATAAATAAACACTTAGCGGAAACATCTTGTAAATCGAAAAACTGAAAATCGATTTTTATATCACTAAGTTGCGTTTTTTCTTTCGATATAAATGCATACATTCTGGTGTAGTAAATTATACCAAATCCATTGAATAGCATTAAAGTGTACAATGTGCAATAGATTTTACTCTTTTTATCTGTTAAACAGTTAATTAAACAAGTAGTCTATCGTGTTAAGTGAAGTAGACAACGGCTAGTTTTATCTTGGACTCAAATTAGAGTATTGAAATTTGAAACGTTCAATAGCCTGCATTGATCATTCGAATAATGTTTCAAAACTTCAATATATTAAGATTAAAAAATATCAGCAAAGTTAATTGTAATTATGTTTTCTTTCAGTGTAGTAATTACATATGCATCTCCACGAACATCATCAATTTATGCGTTCGGATGTATAGTTTTTAAGTGCATTCGAATATGCCTAAGATAAGAGCACATACATGCACAGCAGCGCACAGGTGCACCATTTTGCGGTATATTTTCCATCTCCTTTCCAAAAATGCATCGTCCTTCTGTATGTACTTGCACTATCACGTCAAAGTTGCATCCTTCAGAAGAATCATATCATTGTGAATGTGAATGGGCACAAGATTGTCTCTGACCATAAACCGGTAACCTTCTATTCTAGTCCACATAGCAGCATCACAGATGATATAAACCGACACAAGATGTCGCCCATGTTGATTTCCTTGAAAGATAAAATATTTCCATATTCATATTCAATATGGATAACGAACTCTGTGGGAGAAAGCAACAAAACCAAATGAGGTAGCATCTGACACAAATAGCAATATTGCATACGAGTATAACTATATGCAGTGATGAAAGAAGAAGCAATAGGACACTCTTGTGGATAAGCCAGAGCATATATTCAGGAAGCATCGTTCTCGGTTCTTTTTTCTTCTTTTGCATATTTCAAGGAATTCTGGAACATTACCTTTCATTATCAATGTCTAACTAAACGAAATGTGTCCATCAGGTGACGGTGTTCCTCTGGAAGATAATCTTCATGCATATATGTGCGAGTATGAGTTGGTGTGTCCATAATGCTGGATGATATAGCCATTGCGACCATAAAGTGCTATACGAGGATACGTAAGGAATATTTATATTTATCTTGGCAGTGATAGAAGCTTTTGGATGTCCGAAGTCTGATATTAGCCATATTCATCCTCATACATAACCATCACCGAACCATAAAATAAACCACACAACAATAATGGCCTTACCATATCATTGCTGATGTCGAACATAATACTGTGCTGAGTTATTACGTCACACAAAAATATGAACATGACATGCATTGCAACACGAATAGGAGTAGGAACAGGAACAAGAACACTGAATATGGCATAGTGATGTGAAACGATATGACAGTCAAAGGTTTCTATCTCATATGATATGTTTGGATGATGGGTGATTTTATAGGAATTTTCAGCTTCAAAAAGATAAAGCTAATTACTAAAATGTATATGGAACCGATCGATGTAAGCAGCTGGTTTTTGAACTCAAAAATTTAATAAAACTTTTATGCTAAACATGATATGAAGTGTGTGTTTCAGGATCATAATATTGGATAGCTCTTGGCATCGAGGTATCTCAACGAAAATGCCTTGTTACAAACTAATTTATCGATGGCTTTACTTTACTTTGGGTGGTTAAGGTTATACAATGTAAACAATTTTGGTGTGCCTCAAGGTTCCGTTCTAACACCGACTCTCTTTTTCATCTTTTTAAATGATCACTATTCTATTAAACTGTTTCGCTGATGACAATACTTTCAGCTTTCATGCTTGTTTCTAGATTCACAACCATGTTCTTCAGTTGTAGAATTAAAACGGCAACGTTTAATGAATACAAGAGATATCGTTTGCCCAACAGCTCAAAGCGGGACCAGAGCAAGTGACTCTCTCTTTCTCCCTCAAACATTCTGCAAAAATAAAATGGGCCTACAGTTTACTACCGAATCCGAACGGCTAGCTCTTGCAGAATCTGGCTGGAATCTAGTATTGAACTCAAAACCTTTCGCCAAAGTGTCCGGCAGACTAACCACTGCAGTACGGACTACTATGGCTGCGTATGATAAACTCATTTAATACCGATCTTGGCTGAATTGCCCAAAGGAGAAAAATCAATCGTTTGGAATTTAATGTTTCAAATGCTCAATTGTGTCTTTAATTTAAGCATAATCTCATATCGGGGCTGGTACTCCAAATGCATATTGGCGTCTCTTGGACAGGCATAAAAAAACCAGCATTGAAATTGCTAGGCGAAAAAATTACAACATCGTTCTCGTACATTGTTTTATTGTTACTTCCTTGAATAAATGTTCCGTCGATTTTTCCAGTTGAATTCCTTTACCGAAACAATGTCCGAACACAATTCGGGCCCCATCGGCTTACCCTTGAGCCTGTTTTCAGGCGTATTTTTATATAAAGAGACTTTTTCTTTAACCGCACTGCACGAATGTGGAACGACACCAGTTATTCCTTGTTCTGGTAGGAGGTCGATTCTAAAAAAAATTTAGGAATCGCTGATGATTCATTGGATTTCGTATCCAAATTTCATTTTCCGGTGAAAACATGACCCAATTTCAAACAAATTGAAAGAAAAATAGAAGCCATGAAAGTTTGCCAAAAGAACTGTAAGCGAGTAACCTACATTATTATTGTTTTTTTTTTCTTCCTGCAAATCAACAAAACTATGATTCATCCCATTCTCATTCTTTATTTTAAGTTTTTCGACATTGATTTATTACTTCCTCTGGAACAGCTCCATAATTCATGTAAAAATAAATTCATTACTTTTGCCAAACTTAAAAGAATACCTTTCTCCAAGTAAATCCCTTTCTACACACGAGCTTCATCCATATAATACTGGCCACACTTGCATACACATACACATTAATACATTTATATTTTCAAAGATTTTTCGTCCTGCTATATACCAATACTTCAACAAATGCTCAAGTGCATAGTGCACCGCAACAGGAGCAATGTATCTTTGTTTGACTTGAACTTAAAGGTGAAACTTTAGCTTCTCCTCTATCTTATTGTTGCCATATTTTTTTCTCTGTGTGTAATCCATGTGAACGGTATATGTACTGTATATAATGTATATACCACATATAGAGCAATGAAATTCTAAAAAGGACTTTTGTGTGAAATGTTATGATTTGGGAAATAAAGTAACAAAAAACACAAAACCAAACAAAACAAATTCCGGATGGATTTATTTTTTCATGTGGGCTGTGGGGGTTTCATAATTTATGATTGATCTTTGTCCTGCTTCTATAAGAAGATGGTAGCTTTTTTCGGATTTTATTTTTTTCTATTTTTGTATACATATTTTGGTAAATAAAGAATTCATCGTCAGTTTAAAGCGACTTAAAAATAGCCAATTCCTCCGGAGCAGTTAACTTTTCAAGTTTTCTAATTATTCATTTCTATTTTAAATGCATGCAAAAAGGATTTTTTTTTTGTCTTGCATTCCTTTTTTATTCATTTGAATACTTTTGACGATTCCATTAAGTTGTTCGCCAATACTTTTATACTTTCAGAATTTAGAGTATTAAATTTTTTGTGCACTTCTGTAAGGATCTAAAGTCTACAATCCTTCTACGGTCCTAATTTTGACTCTCCCATCAGGGACTTTCCCAAACCCTGGAATCTAAATGAAAAGTAAAAAAAAAAGAAAACATTATTTATAGGCAAAAATCTATTTGAATTTTAAAAATATGTCCCTCGAGACTGTGCTAAACTGTTTCACAAAAAATAAAAAAGAAGTCAAACCTATTTTTAACTTATCCCAGCACCATCTGGAGGGGCATCCTTTTAGTGAATGATGATGCAAACCACGTTTCAATATATCCTTTTGGTTCTCACCATTAATTCGATTTGAATATCCATTTCTGTTTGCAACTTTTGCCTATGCTTTTACATATATAAAAATTCCTTTTGTTAAAAAAAAAAAAAAAAACATATGAAATAGGAAAACCAGCCACAAAAAGTGTGAAAAAGAAAGCAAAAAGATTTAATAATTCAACTCAGCTGCCAAAATTCGATTTTTGGTTCATATGTAGAGCAAGCAGTATCTACGCCTTTAGCCATATGATTCTCATTCTCGTGGCTATAAATATTAATAAAATGTGTGAAAATTTGCACTCAATTTCCCTTCTACTATGCATACACACACACCAACACACACAACATATCTGTAGGATTGCCTTTTTCTTCGATTCGAATTCAAACACTAGAATCGTCCCCATCTGACCGCTAAGCATCATAGAATTCGACCCAAAAAGTTGCTCTCCCTCTTTGCTACACATTCTTTCTTCCTCATGTCCTTTTTCACTCACAATCGAATCAAACAAGGACAAGAGAATGGTAGGAAGAAAAGAAAATGAAATCCAATTCCTTTGGCAATTTATTTTCATTCAGCGAAAATGAAATCATATTTTCGTGATCGGGAAAATTAATTTTCCCCAGCTAAGTATGCTTTAGTTATGGGTCTGCTAGCTGGGCTCTAGCAGAGAGCCAGGAATGCCTTTGATTCTTGCTTCTGTTGACTGTGCGGAGATTGTCGTATCGTCGTCGTGGTGTGTTATAACAACAAACTGCCAATTTGATTTGTTACATGATAATGTTATTGCCTAACGGTTGTTCTTGTATAGTTGTTGTTGGTCGAAACTACCGCTAATAATACAGTTTTGTTATCGTTTTTGTCGTCTGTTCGGCCATTAAGAGCAAAGTGGTGCTATAAGGGTCAATAGTCTCAAAATTTTGTTTAGGTCCTTTATTATTATTACAGTTGTGATTGAAGGACGATGAAAACAAATAGTGATTTGAAAAAACACTTCAACCGTGAAGAAATGCCAACCCTTTGAAAGGAAAAAGCCGACCGTAGGAAATGTTTCTATAACAATTCATGCGAACTGTACATGGAACGACTTGTATAGTCACAAAATTTTATATAACATAAGGTCAGGTCATGTTAAATTAAATAATTGAAGCAAATACTTAAAAGCACTTTTGAAAATCGACAATTTTTCACCAGTTTTTCAAATAAAAGCTTTTATAAACTCGTTCTTTTTTACCAGCACAAAATAGCATTGTCCTTTCTAATCCTTGGAAAAAATTAGTTTTCCCTGAGGTCAATTACAAATCGATTGATATCAAACTGAAACGATATTGATAGTGTGATAAATTAAGGATCAATAAGTGATTTCTAAAGTGAAAGGGTATTACGCTTACGATATAGCCGATTACGAATTTGAAAAGCGACCAATCCTTCAAATATTAATTTGAGTTGACACGAACCATAAACCACTCTACACGAATATGATTATTTACTTACATGAAATATGATAGTATGCAAAATGTGTCCTTGTCCATTAAAAGGTTGTTCATGTCATTTAAAGGAACAAAATTATTATATCTTCGTGCTGTTTGAATTTTGTTTCAATTAAATTTATGTTTATTACATTTCATAAAACGTAACGCTAGTTATGTCATTATTATGGTACCCATTAAAAGGCATGATTATTATAATTTTGGTTATAAAAGTTGCATGATTCAAATATTAATCTTTTATTCCTCTAAAAGGCTTTAAACGTTACATATACGTCTCCACTTTCCACCCATCAAAGATACACTTCTAGCCTCGGACACAAACCAAAATTCTATTAAGCCGGGCAGCATCATCTCAAATTGTTTGCATGGCTTGGTGAGGGAGTGTGCATATATGATGGTCATATGCCTCATGGTATAAATCTTTTGATTTTAACAGAGATTGCTCCTCGTTTAGATCTTTTTTCAAGCCACAAAACAAAACAATCCCACTTCTGAACAATTTAAAGTCAAGATTATATTATGATGATCCTCTGTTACCATCTTTTTCAAAAACTTTCCTGTCTATTTTTAGGTGAATAGAAGGTAAGTGCCACACCCATGATACCATCCAACCCACATTCTTAAAAAGACAAGGTTAATACATCGCGTAGACCCTCAATATTTATAGCATTGAGAAAATTACAAGCACAGGAGTGGCCACCGCATTTAGTTAGATGATAGCCTCATGCCTCACATATCCCATCAGAATCCTTTCTCATTCTACGAGTAGAACTGTCGAAGATTAATTGCAGAATAATCCGTTCCAAAAACAGTTCATCCAATTGTAGGAGGTATGTAGTGTAGGTGGCAGAGCAAAAGTAGGTGTAGCGAATAATAGGGAGGTTCTCCTGTCAATTGTCGGCAAGTCTATGACTCGGAACGGTGCTGTGTAATGGCAGGAAAAGCAGTTATTTTTAATTCAAAAATGAATTTAATTGCCCACGCCGTTGATATAATTTACATCTGTATGAGGTTGACTGCGAGTGTTTTGTTAGTATGTGTGTGAATTTGATTATGCAAGTGTGTGCCAGGAATTTCTAATTACCAATGCTGCCAGCAAAATGTCGCCGGAATGTGTTTTGCACGATATGCGTATGAAGAATGAGGTCCTTGCGTTGAGTTTTGTAGCTTTGAATTGGTTTTTCCATTTGTGGGTCCTTCGTTCTCTGAATCCTTGGTGTTCACTGAGTCTATGAGGGTAGGTATGTTTTATTTATATGTATGAATGTTGAAATTGTGTTGGGCTATTAAATTACTTCTTTCATAAGCAATTCCGTTTTTGGTATTTTTCTCGCATTTTCAAGGATACGATTAATAGCCGTGAGTGAGAAAAACCAAAAAAAAAAGGACGATATGAGGTTGTGCCCTTATATACGGTTGAACTTTGGGTGGTCCTGGTCTGCGATGTCAACCACAGATTATATCGCCTTATTTAACATAAAGGGTGGGAATAATAGTGTCGCGAGCTTAAGTTGTTGATTGCGTGGTTGTTTTGTTGAAAACAAAACCAAAGATTTTTATTGTTGTGACGGGATGGGAGGAAATGCGCTCCTCGAAATGAGTTACTTGAATAGGCAGGGAAGCACGCATTTATGAAACAATTTAAACATCTCTCTTGTTCGCAATTTTCTTTTTTTGTTATGTTATTATTATTACTTTTTTTTAATGTCATGCACGAACACTTAAACATACCAGCCGATCAAGATATGAGTCTCAGAGCAATTAACTTTTCTCGGGCAACTTGAGTTAGGAGAAGTGTGCAGTTAAGCTCGTCTGGAAAATATTAAGTTGTTTGCTGATATGATAACGATATTGCATGGGATAATGAAAAGGACACGTTCGAATTTAATATTTTTTTGCTTTTCTTTCAAAAAACAACATTTAATCGTTTGGAGCAAGAACAAAGTTGAAGTTAGTATATAAGATTTGGAATTTTTGATAAACCATTTTATTTAGTGACTGCGAATACAAAGGATTTGAAGAAATTGCAGTGTAATCGACATTGAGTACTTTGACAATAGAACCTTTGCAACTTACAAATCTTTTAAAATGTATGCAATGTATGGAATATTTTAAATCATCTATTGACTTAAAATTTTAAAAAAATAAAAAATCAATAGAAACAATATAATCAATTAAACCAATAGAACCAATAGAACCAATAGAATCAATAGAATCAATGGAATGAATAGAATCAAAAGAAAAAATAGAATCAATAAAATCAATAGAATCAATAGAATCAGTAGAATCAATAGAATCATTAGAGTCAATACAATCAATAGAATCAATAGAATCAATATCAATAGAATCAATAGAATCAATAGAATCAATAGAATCAATAGAATCAATAGAATCAATAGAATCAATAGAATCAATAGAACCAATAGAATCAATAGATTCAATAGAATCAATAGAATCAATAGAATCGATAGAATCAATAGAATCAAGAGAATCAATAGAATCAATAGATTCAATTGAATCAATAGAATCAATAGAAGCAATAGAATCAATATAATCAATAGAATCAATAGAATCTTTAGAGTCAATAGAATCAATAGAATCAGTAGAATCAATAGAATCAAAAGAATCTATAAAATTAATAGATTCAATAGAACCAATAGAACCAATAGAACAAAAAGAATCAATAGAAACAATAGAATCAATAGAATCAATAGAATCAATAGAATCAAAGGAATCAATAGAATCAATAGAAACAATAGAATCAATAGAATCAATAGAATCAATAGATTCAGTTGAATTAATAGAATCAATAGAATCAAAAGATTCAATTGAATCAATAGAATCAAAAGAAGTAATAGAATCAATAGAATCAATAGAATCAATAGAATCAATGGAATCAATAGAATCAATAGAATCAATAGAATCAATAGATTCATAAAAGTCAATTGAATCAATAGAATCCATAGAATCAATAGAATCAATAGAATAAATAGAATCAATAGAATCAATAGAATCAATAGAATCAATAGAATCAATAGAATCAATAGAATCAATAGAATCAATAGAATCAATAGAATCAATAGAATCAATAGAACCAATAGAATCAATAGAATCAGTAAAATCAATAGAATCATTAGAGTCAACAGAATCAATAGAATCAATAGAATCAATATTCATAGAATCAATAGAATCAATAGAATCAATAGAATCAATAGAATCAATAGAATCAATAGAATCAATAGAATCAATAGAATCAATAGAATCAATAGAATTAATAGAATCAATAGAATCAATAGAATCAATAGAATCAATAGAATCAATAGAATCAATAGAACCAATAGAATCAATAGAATCAATAGAATCAATAAAATCAATAGAATCAATAGAATCAATAGAATCAATAGATTCAATTGAATCAATAGAATCAATAGAATCAATAGAATCAATAGAATCAATAGAATAAATAGAATCAATAGATTCATAGAAGCAATAGAATCAATATAATCAATAGAATCAATAGAATCTTTAGAGTCAATAGAATCAATAGAATCAGTAGAATCAATAGAATCAATAGAATCTATAGAATTAATAGATTCAATAGAACCACTAGAACCAATAGAACCAATGGAATCAGTAGAATCAATAGAATCATTAGAGTCAATAGAATCAATAGAATCAATAGAATCAATAGAATCAATAGAATCAATAGAATCAATAGAATCAATAGAATCAATAGAATCAATAGAATCAATAGATTCAATTGAATCAATAGAATCAATAGAATCAATAGATTCAATTGAATCAATAGAATCAATTGAAGCAATAGAATCAATAGAATCAATAGAATCAATAGAATCAATAGAATCAATAGAATCAATAGAATCAATAGAATCAATAGAATCAATAGAATCAATAGAATCAATAGAATCAATAGAATCAATAGAATAAATAGAATCAATAGAATCAATAGATTCAATAGAATCAATAGATTCAATAGAATTATTAGAATCAATACAATTATTTAAATGAATAAAATAATGAGAATATATAGAATAGTTTGAATCAATAGAATCATTTAAATCAATAGAATAACTAAAATCATTAGAATCAATAGAATTAATAAAATCAATTGAATTACTTAAATCAATAGAATGATAAGAGTTCTCAAATCAAATCAATAGAACTAAAAAAATCAATTGAATTAATAAAATCAATAGAATCAAAAGAATCATAAGAATACAAAAATATTTCTGAGAACTCCCTCAATAAATAATGAATTTAGAAAACTAATTTTATTATATGGGAAGTTAAAACAAAGAAAATAGAGGTTTTTTCTTAAATTCATAAATAACAGTTAATTATAGAGTTGAAAATAGGAACAGATTTAGGAGAGAACTATGATCTCAACATAGTACAGATAAAAACATCATTGGATTCAAAGAAGAAACACGAAAGATTAAAATAATCTCATACACTAGGTACTTGCATCTCCCAATGCAATTAATTCATCAACAAATCTCATTATAGACAGGAAAAATGCTCTGCAATTTTATCTTCACAATTTTTTATATCTACGTTTTTTTTCATTTTCTAGCAAACTTTAATCCCACTCCTGTCCTGACTTTACCTTCAAGTAGCAGTTTTTCATCAAACAACATTTGTGCACCATGGTGTGGAAAACATGCTGCACTACTCTCCACATAATAAATAATTAAAATATTTTCCCCCGCCACACCGCTGTCTTCCAACTTTTATATAGCATTCCATTTTCCTTTTGAATGAAAATACAGCAAGATGAAATAAAAGAAATCTAAGTGAAATGGCCAAATTTAAACCGTCCAGAGGACGAAGGCTGCCATTCAGACAGAACTTTCATCCTTAGTATCAAGGCACAGAAGCAGAAGAGATGAATAGTGAACTCCTGAATAATTCATGCATGGATCCAGTTTTCTTGATTTAATTTCTTCAAGTCTTCAGTACTCCTACTCAGTCTAAGTGTACGCGATATTCTTCTAGATCCTCCTCTTGCATTGGGTGGTTGGCCTTATATAGACATCAAGGATTCTTTATACCTACCACTAGGCTGGCCATGCTAGTCTCAGTGTTGCTGTTTTTATTGTTACCATTTCCATTGTTAGCCATAACATCCACCAAACAACAAAGACGACAACAACAACAACAACACAAAAGAAAGGACGAAGAAAAGTTTGAACAATAAAAATAATGATTGTGGCAAGAAAAATGTAGAAAGGTTATATAGAGACTATGACTATTTTGTGTGTTTCTTATAGTAGTGGCCTGCGTTTGTTTGGTTGTGCTAAGAGAGGGAAGTAGGTTCCTTTGGGTAAATTTGAAATAATGTCCTGCCACACTATTGTTGAAACAACATTCTGCAATTCTATACTTACCACCTTTGCTAAGTGTCGCAAGTGTCGCGCGGTAAGAGCAGCAATATGAGAAGCATACATAATATTGCTTTTGTTGTTGTGTCTCTGTCTATCAGGATGTCTTCGCTTTCTCATTGTCGCAAGGGGAATGGGTAATGAAAAAATCAGGATCTCTAGAAGTAACTAACAAAAGAATAAAATGGAGGAAGGAGGGAGAGACAAAATGTTATGTAATGGAAAAGCACTCAATATGAACTAAAGGCTCACGCAGGGAATCACTAAACGGGATTCGCATAAAATATGATTCTCAACGATTCCCAGGATGGCCCTTGTTTGTCTCCCCCATCGTCATTCTCATTCTCATCCTCATCTCTATCTTCCACTCCTCCCACACTCACAGTCCGAAAGTGTCCGCCTTGGGGGTTTGGAATGAATGTAAGGCATAACCTTACTGTTTATGAAGCCATAAAATTGTGTATATTAAATCCTGGAATAATAAAGGCGCTCAACTTGCATTTATGGCCAACAAAAGGAGGATACCAACAAATAGAGGAAGTGCCAGAGTCATCCTCCGAAAAGGACATATTATTACATTCTAGAGCTATATACTTTGGTTGAAAGGAAAGGCACAAAGTGTTGGTTGCTGTATGCCTCTCTCTCCCACTCAGTATACCTAGGAGTACGTTAGTGGGGATGCAGTGGTATAATAGTTACTGTCGCTTCAGGGTTGCATATCTTTGTGGGCTAAAGAAAAGGATGTTAAGGATATAAGGTACCTATAGAGTGGATACTTTACTCTTTTGAAGAAGAAAATGAGATGTTAAGACGGCAAGCCATGGACTGGCAATGCTATAGTATGGAATAACAAGGGCTTTCTCTGGCTATTGACTTGTATACCACGGGCGGGAATGGCGCACGATGGATCGAGAGTGTTAGTGTCAAAGTGAATGAAATTGGAAGTTGCAAAGTCCATTATTGGGGTCATCTGATAGCAGACCACTCAATTGAGGCAAAATGAATGAGGGATGGATGTGAGATGCGATACTGAAGCTTTCATATAAAATATATAAATGAATAGAAAAAAAAATATGGCAGTGCATTAATGGACTTTGTATTATTGTAAAGAGAACATTTATATATATTTGAGTGTACGGTGTTCCCAGTGTAAACTTGGAAAAAATTAATTCATGCCAAGTATTCTGAGCAAGTTCCTCCTCATTGGAAGTTTTTCTTCTTTTATTAAAGTGGCCTTTTTCTTCTTGTTTCTGGAAGTCTTGAATTGTCAATTAATTAAGCCTCTTTAACAAAAAAAAAGGTTTATAATATTTCAAAGTATTAGTTTGCTCTTGCAAAATATTAAAGGAAACACAACGTTAAAAAGGTTATAGAACATTTGAAAGGGTTTCAATGGCAGACTTTATTCTTATTAAAATTTTGATAATGTGCATTCTTTTTGCAGAGATGCTTGTTTAAGAAAAACTTGCTCCCAGAAATTCAACCCAGTGTTTGGAGGCACTTTACACAATTGTTGGAAAAAAATTAATATTTCTGATTAACAAATAAATGAAAATGTAGTAATCTTGGATATAACCTTTAGTATAATATGTAGAAAGGTTAATGATATTCTGTTCCTGAGAAATCTTCCAATTAGAAGTGAGATCCAATTCCGTTAATTCTCTTAAGAAAATGCATTTTGACTTTCTATTTGTAAGGAAGCATTCTAACCGTGGCTGATTACAAACTCGTTCACTTTTAACAGTCCTCTAGTTTGTTCCTACTATTACCTATTACGGACTTTATATTCTGTGCTTCTTTTAAGTGGACTTTCGGATACTGAAGATATAAAATTCTTCCGCTTGGGATAGGCCACCCATAGATTTTTGTTTGTTAATTTTTAGAACGATCTGTTATTAATGTCGTCAATAGATGGCGCACCAAACGTTCCTCTTATTGATAGTAGTATAGATTATAAATACAATGCCTTCTCCCAATTTAAAAGGACTATGCAACACGCCAAGTTATAATGAGTATTATTGTATCAAGGTGGTGTCATTTCGGGTTAGTTACCATTAAATCCAAATTTTTTATTCTGCAGATGCTGAGTGTTCTGAGTTTCTAAATCCCTGGAAATAATATTTGGCTTTAGTTGGAGTTTTGAAAAATAAAGAGAAACCACATCTGAATGCTTATATTTTGTAACGAAATTACACATTTCCACCCTGCGACCACACACAACAACATCAACAACCGCCACGGACGAAGACATTCCACTTTCCACACCCCACCGTACACAGCGACATCGTCAAGCACCATCGACATTGCGTTCCACCACAGACTACAAAAAACAACTACCGACAAAACCCGCTACACCTGGCCTTCTTGGCCACCGAAATGGACCTCCAACCACTTGCAATAGGCATAATGCCTGATTCACAACCTCGAGTCACGACGAGACGAGAGCGTCGCGATTCTCGCTGTCTTTTTTTCTCGTTCTGAAAAATCAGAACGAGAAAAAGTGACAGCGATAATCGCGACGCTCTCGTCTCGTCGTGACGCGAGGTTGTGAATCAGGCATAACCCAGCTTAACAACAAGAAGCACAAGAATACAATATTTTTGGGTGAAATTGTATTTTATATTTATAATTCACATTGTGTATTTGTAGGAAAATTGCATAAGGAGGAGTGGAAAATGCACTACAAATCAGTACGGAATCTTCACCAGTTGTTTCAATGCTAATTAAAAGCACCAAGGAACTCGCTTCTCATCCGAAAGAAAGCTGTATGGGAATACCAGTCAGAAGCTTCACTTAGTTTTTGGTAGTTATACCGTAAAGAGCCCTGCTCACCGTTTATGTGTGCTTTTCATTTCACTGTTCGTCGAAGAGAATCGCTAGACCGGAAATAGGACAAGTTTAGACGTGGGGTGTTTGTTTTTAAGGGTAAACACAACAGACCCACAGTACACATATTAAAGGTAATATCTTTAGCGTTTTCATTTTCGCATACTTGCGCATCTGTCAAAATAAAGAAAAATGGCTGGCTCTGGAGACACTTTAATTTGTTTGCATGTAAAAATAGTATAGAAATCTCGTGGTTTTTTTAAAAGTGATTGTCTTAGATGATTAAATTTATATAAATAAGCATTATATTTAATAAAAAAGATAAATTTGTGTTGATTTTTACCACCATTATGTCTCCCTGTTCAGCCATTTTTTTTAATTTGAGCTGCCAAAGTGACAGATCAGGTTTTGACAACCTGCGCAATATATTACCTTCAATAAGTGTACTGTGCAACAGACCGGCAATAGGCCACCCGTTCATGTCGTGAACTGTTTTTTAGGAACCTCACAGCCCTAGACTTAAGTTGAAGATGGAATTGAAATAAAAGGTACATATATGAAATAATTTGTTGTTAAGTTTCATATGGAAACAAAAATTTATGTATAATTTGGAGTTCGAAAATTAATACTGAGTTTTCGCTTTCTTTTGGACACACAAAAGCATCACAATTCCTCGTTACCTGATTAATTTGGAATTTCAACTGAATCTTAATTTGTGAACAAAATTCGATTCGATTTTCGTCTGAAATGATAATTACTATGCTTGGAGTCACAAATGAAACCTTACCTTCAGCACATTTCACATGTATTGATCTAAATTGACCACTTTTACTTCCTTCCTCAAAGCATCTTTCCAGTCAAAAGCCACTTATGGAGTCCTTAATAGCATGCGTCTTTTACCGTACAACATTGAAGTAGTTCGAAAATCTAATTAACAAACTTCTTCACCACATGACACTGACACCTACAATATAATGAGTGTTGCACGCACTGTTTCGCTTAAAATCAAATTAAGGCGACAATATTCTAAAACGTTGCTTTGTTTCCTTCATAATTAATCACTTAGCATCATAGCAAATCACTCCGGATAATATTCAAGAGGTTAAACAACATCAAGAGTTTTTGAAATACAATGTGTCAATTTCGCATGAAAATGCATTGTAAAAGCTGACACAGAAAAAGTTTTTCCATCAACTTACAGCTCAGGGCTCTGAGATCACATCACATCAAATCACAAAGGACGACAACGACAACGATACATACGACGACGATGACGGCGACACGGTTGACAAATTCATTCGCACTTTTACAAAATTGTTGTGGCAAGGACGTTTTTTGTCGCTTCTGTTTTGTAAGGGGCCCAACACCCTCTCTTACGTTGTATTAAAACAATTGGCTCGTGTTGTGTATATAGAGTTCAATCTTCAAGCTTGAAGCCATGTTGCCCCCACATACTCCCATCTAACTCTTATATCGTTGGCATAATCACATAAAAAAGTAAGTGAGTGTTTCTAATTACTCGATTCCCTAAACTGAATAATTGCCATCCTTGATTGGTTCAGAAGTTTGGCATGGCACACCAAATTCAAACGGGTTGCCAAGATACCGAAGCAGCAGCCAGTTTGCGATATAGCCAGCTTACTCTCGCCCTCGTCGTCACCGTGCGTCGCCTTCATCGTCGTCGATGAACCATTGCAAGCATCAGTTTGTATCCTGTTTCCTATTCCTGTGTATAAATACAGTTCGACTCTGCGTATCGCTTCGTTGTTAAATCCTTCGACAGGGAATAGAGAAGAAGAAAATTTTAAACTTTTTAGCTCTAAAGGTTTTAAACTTTTCTGGTGACAGAAACAGAGTGTTAGATGGGCTCGGCGCTCGGCGTTCGGGCAGGGCATGCAACCAAGCAAGCAAGCAGCGTGATGATGGTGTGGCAACATGGGAGAGGCATGGCATGGTGTGCAACATCGACACCTTTTAGATGCCGCGGGAAAACTAAATTACGTTTTTGAAAAGTTTTCCAAAATGAAAATTGTTTTCAACTGGGAATAATTGCCAGAAGAAGTTTTTTTTTTTTTTGGAATGTTGTGTTTTGCCAGAGGCCATATGGGGGATGGGGTTGATGGGGTTTTTATGCAACATGCTATGGGAATACGTTTGGAATTTGTCTAAGAAGAAACATTGGAATTTCAAGTTGACGATATTTTTGTATGTATACATACTGGTGTGTGTATGTGTTTTCGTGTGCATATGAAACACTGTACAAGTGGCATAGAAGATGCGGGGGAAGGCAACTCTCAAATAATATAAGGATTTCATATAGATTTTATTGTTTTGATTTTAATTAATATCCAGAAAATAAGTTCCATAGTGCGAAACTTATTTGGAAAACGTGCCATTGGCTGTTTGATTGGAATTTTTCGAGAGAATAGGTGAAGCATTTTGTTTAACTTGGAACAAGGTGCCAAAAATCCAATTGAAAAGGTTGACTTTGTTTTCGAAAACTAATCTTTTGTAATCGTGTTGCAAAGTTTTGACAATTTTGATACGAGTCGTTTCGTTTATGCTGTTTTTAAAAGTTTGAACTCTTAAATATTCCACAACATTTTGATAAAGAACTATGGGCTTTGAAAGATACGATTTCGATTGATACCCATTGAGAAGGTAGTCTAATAACATGATTTTTGATAATGTTGAAGGTTCGAAATGCGAATATGAACATGGCTCCGAATTAAAGACTGGTCAGGTTGGAACTTATTATTCGATACGCTCTACACGCCCCAGCTATCTGAACTGTTTATAGCACATAAGGCACCTAGTTGAATCTTTTTCTCCAAACTACGTTGATACATATATACAGGCCCAAATAATATTAACCGAAGAGTCCACGCTAATGCCCCAAACAGCAGGATCGCCATAATGGAGGTCTTGTTGCGAGGATCGAAGCCTCGTTGGGCTGAAATTGTTTTGAAAGGTTTAATAGATGCTCCAAATAGGCCAAGTCCTTGTCTAATTCAAAGTTTTATCTAACCATAACGTGATATCGTGATATCGTGATATTTTGTAGAAGCCTACGGTTGATGATCCATTGGCAGCACGCACCGTTCTTCTTACCTATAGTACAAGGTGGGCCAAAAGAAATCACCTTTTTGGAAGATGCTCTTATTTTTGCAAATGGCCGCCAATGTCAAATCTGTTTTGACATTTGTGGACTAGACAGATGCAGAATACAAGTGAACAAGCCATGGAGCGATACATAAACCGACATGAACTGATATTCTGAAGGCGGCGTTCCCGGGTCGCCTCATCTCTCGTTTTGGTGATTTGCACTGGCCCGTAAGATTGCCCGATTTAACCGTTTCAGACTTTATTTTGGGGTTTTTTGAAGTCCTGTGTTAACGTGAACAAGCCCGAGACTCTGGAACCCCTGAAGTTTTTCATTTAGAAACAAAAGAAAGCCAAACAACATGATATGGATGACTTCTTTGGCCCACCCTGTATACAAAAAACTTCAGCAAGCCCAAATTATTGAACGGATCAACAATTGGCGTCACCCACCTTGTCTTAAGCATTTTCAGGCTTCAAAGGGTAGGTGTTGTTCTTCCCGACCTCAACGGAATAGCGCGAGTTCTCCATAGTCTCTTGTCCCATCAAACGAGGTTGGCAGGGATGGTGTTTTTAAAGACCTTTATTACTTTTCAAACCCAAGTTCAAAAACCAACTAAATTTTAAAAAAATCCCCGTAAAATCAAATCAAAATCACTCATGTCAAATAACCTTCACACATACTCATTTTAAAAAAACTCAAAACACATCAAAATATTTCAAAATTAAATTTTCAAATCTAAAAATGACACATCGTTTCCAAGTTATTTCAAAATGTCTCCTAATTTTCACCTATCTGACTTTATCCCTCTGGTGGAACCTAACCACCACAGGCACCTTCACAAGTTCCCGCTGGATGCCCAAATCATTTTTCCACTTCGAAAAAGAAAAAACTGTTCATATTGAGTTTTCAAAATGCCATTGGAATTTGTTTGACGCAATTGCTTTCAGCCTGGTCGCCCTGCCAGGATACTTGAGTGTGTCAAAGGGTGAAAGGAATTTATTCAATCGTTTTAGCGGTGGATTAAGAAAATACCTTTGGATTTGCCTAAGTCCTTGGCTAATAAACTACGCTCAAAGCTGGATACAGAATGTTGGGAGTTTTCTACAAAATGTTGGCTCAGCATTTCAGGCAACGACCGGAGGCGTTAGCTTTTTCATATTTCTGCTGTGTGTTGGACTTTTAGTGCAGTGTATCCTTTGGATGGAAATTTTTCTGGTGGCTGTGCAGGGATGGATGCTGATGCGGAATGAAAATATCGTTGAATATGAAAATTTTGAAATGAAACGCAAGTTATTTTCAGCTGGATGGTGGTGTTTATGTGCAAATCATTAAAACAAAAATTAATTTTATAATTCTTATGAACATTTTATATTTAACTTTTTATGAAATAAATATTCACACATTATATTTTACTATAAATTATTGAAAATATTTTGTTTTTGTTTAGATCTTCTAAATTCCATTAATGATTTAGATTTATAGATACATATGTACATATAAGGATGTTTTTTCAAAACTATTTAAAGTCTTGTCTAAGGAACTTTTTTTCGAAATGAAAAAATTGTTTTTTTAAATATTTTAAATTATTAATCTTAAAACAAAAATTACCTATCCTAAGTCACAAATTATGCACTATCAAACGCAGTATTACAAACACCTTTCTCTTCAGATAGCTTTTGGTCCTCCAACTCTAATGGTACTTTCTCGTTTTGTTCACCTTGTGGTTTCCATTTGGTAGTTGACGAAAATAATGCATCTTTGTCCTGTAATTAAAAATTTCAAAATGTATAATTATTATAAAGAGGCAGTTGATTAATTTTTAAAATTAAATTATTTAAAAAAATAAAACAAAAGACTTCAGTGTACTAAAGAATGAAAGTTCAGGAGACTAATTAATTGATCAGTATATTGTTTAATTAATCGCTAATTATTTGCGCTAATCAATAATATATCCTTTTTCACTTTAACTTTTTGGATTGAAGGCGAATCCTTTGTATCGCCTTAAAAAGTTTCAAATATTGATGAGACTCGTTAATTGGAAAAGTCGCTTTTCTACCCGAAGTCAACTCGTCCCAAAAAGAACAAACAATGAGTCTTCATTTTCTGAATCTGTGTGCGTTGTGGAGTAAGTAAACGCCCAGTTCCAAGGATTTGCATCTTCGGTAAGACCAAGAACCATCGTGTCAACGGATTGCTCAATTTGTCCCAGGATGTTTCTGAAAGTTACTCTAAAATAAAATAAATTTGGAAGCACAGCCTTTTGCGTAGGCTTAAATATGCTGGCAAGAGATGCCATGGCATTGAAAATTACAACAGTACAGGTACGTACAACAGGTACTCCCAGACGACTAAAGTTTCCCGCCGCTCTACCTAGATGCACAAGTATTGTCTACACTTATCAAAGTAGCGATAAGCTTTCAAAAAGTCGAGGCTAGTATCTTACATTCTATCCGCTTGATAGTGGTAAAACTAAAACTATCGTTGTTTTCTTAAGCTCAGCACAGGAAAGTAATTTGAATATCTTAATTAATCTTCTAATTATTTACGAAATTCAATCGAATTTTGACTTCACTATCAATATGAAGAAAATTGTAAAATCGGTAGAACAAAAAATTTGGAAGTTTCATTTAATTGGTAGTTTACTCCAATTACTTAACAAGATTTAATTATTTAATAATTGGTTTATAAACCTTGAGCATTAAAATCTAAAAAAACAGTTCAGCATTGATCAATTTTACAAATTAATTCAAAAAATAAGAAAAAATTCAAAAATCAATTAATTTTTAATTCAACCGAACTAATTAAGTGTTAATTTTTTACTTATTAATATCACTCAGTAAAAATATTCTGGAATTTTCGATTTACCAAAAAATATCAGTCCACTCAAATGCTTCACTATTATAAACTTCGAAGCGTGAAGTCAATATCACAAAATTTCATTGGACTTCTCAAGTCAAGTTTTAATTATTTGATACTTAAGTAATTTTATTGTAATACAAAATCATTGCTAGGAAAACATATAGCAAGCATATAAATTAAATTTCATTGATTTAATTAAATGATAATTAAACATTAATTCACTGCACCATTATTTTTTTTTCAACATTTGATTATAATGATCGTATATTTTTTGTTTGATCTTATTTTCAAAATCTAAAAACTATGTCTATTGCACAATATGCTTATAAGGCTCACTTTTCATCTTATACATTCACACTAACCATTATTTATCGAGGACAAACATTTTAATATAAAAATAACTCCCCATGCTATCCTGCTACTGTCACAGGTTGATGGATACGATATCAAAAAACACGATAAACCAGAATGAAAAAAAAAAAACAAAACAAATAAAAACAAAGATTGAAAAGGTTCCTTTTAATTACAATATCCACTTTGTTTCGAAAACGAACTGACCAGCAGCCGCGCGGCAGCAGCGGGCGCGTTGACAGCAATTCATGTGATGACAATGAACTTATAGGCATTTAACCCGCTCAGTACCTTTAAGGATAAGGAAATGTAAATTAATGAACCTCTGTCACGCAAGCCTGGATAAACATAAAAAACCATTCAGGAGTAAAAGTCTAAAGTACTTCACTTAAACCATACTCGTCGTTTTTTTTTTCCTTTTCTTTCATTTTTGTACTTTTATTCGTCCTTTAAAAAAAAATGTTTTTCTTTTTTTATTGTTTTCTATTGCTGACTTTAATTGAGCCAAAAGTCATATTTTATTCTGGTTAATGTTCATCGGCCATCAGTGTTAGATGGCCTCCATTAATGGATATTTTTCAAGAAGTATAATTGCAGGGTCGGTCGCCTCTGAAAAGCACTTTGCAGCAGCATGGCTGCCACCAGCCACCGCGCTGCGCGCCGCAAGCCTGGGCTAAAGGCAATCTATCTCAATGAAAAACGTTAAAAGACGTTTTGTATAGAATGGGCATTATATGTTTTATGATGACATCACTTCAACCTTAAGATGGCTTTTTGTAAGGCGTAATTGCTTCAGCAATTTCGATAATGTCCTGTTGAGTGGTGATTTAGTAGGGGGATAGCATTTTCACATTGCATTTTGTAAACACGCGTGCATAATAAATGAAACATTAAATGATAAATGAATGCTTGGCATGATTCAAATCTAAATTAGATTAATAAGTGGCTGAAGATGACAAATATATCGTTTGAAACAAACGTTTATTGTTTAAAAAATTCAACACTAACTTCAAAGTGAAACTATTAAAATTTTTTTTTGACACTTTATTCGCTGTTTCCAGAACAAAAACGCAGCTTTTTGTATCAAAACAAAAACAAAATAATGATAAAATTTAGAAAATATTTCATCTTTTGATAAGTGAGTTTTCAGAACGTTTTCGAAAGTTACTCGAGTAAACAGTATTATTTATGGATTTCTCCAACTCTCCCGAATGGCACGACGATCCCATACAATTATTCACATAATATGGATAATAGAATCACCAGCATGTGACGTAACAACAGCACTGCATTCTGCTGAGCAAATTCGAGCGCCCCTCCACTCCGCACCTGCGATGAAGGCTGCCAAATACGTAAACCAGAAAGATATGCACAAACATTCACTGATCAAAGAGATTTGCTCGTTTGCAAGTATTTTTACTTTTTAACTTTATAATTCACAGTCTCTCCTTTCAGTAAAATTCCATAAGTAGGAGTGAAATTTGCATGAAAAATCAAAATCGACCTCCCAGTCATTGGATGAAGATTCTATTGCAAATAGAGTACAGGGAATAGAGATCTCAACCGAAGGTACGCTGCGATGAATACCAGCAGAAGCCTCACCAAGTTTTTGAAAGTAAAAGTTTTTGTCAGCTTTCTACTTCGCTGTTGGTCGCAGAGGATCGATGACCGGCATTATGCCAACCCATTTATTGTTGTGGAGGTCTTCCTTTTTAGAGGAATTATTTTCGTGGGGTTGCTGCTCTTGTAAACTTCACCACAGAACAAGTTCCGAGTTTGGAACTACCCGTTTTTTTTATCGTGGATACTTTTCTTCTTGCTCAACCCTTTATTCTTCTGGAATTGGATCGCCAGAGTTGCGCCATTAGGCTACCCGTTTATTGTCGTGGAGAAAACTCTGCAGACAATGTTCCTTGGTTCGCTTATCAAATAAAACACACAAATTCAAAACGCGAAATAGCGAGTTCCGTAAATATTATCTTCAATTTGGGCATTCGAACGCTACAAAGTATGTTTTGAGCCAAGTAGAAACCACACGCCTGTATCAATCAACACCACCCACCTAGCAATCCTCACTTCCTGTATCAACTTGTTTCATTTCAGCTTTTTATTTAAAAAAAATAATACCGATTCATCTATAGTGTCCTATGTCCACTCATAACTGATCCTTTACAAAAAAATACACATACATGCAACAAATATGACACAAACAGTCCCTATCTTATTTCCCGCGGAAAAGAGCAATTTGGCAAATAATTTCCCTGGCACTGTACAGTGTACACGAGAATATTGGACAAATTTCTGTTTCTGTTTCGAATGTAAAATTTACAGCCACCCACAACCACGCCCCAAGCAAATTTTTGTTCTCACAAAAACACAACGAAGTTTTCGGTTTTGTTTTATTACACCACAGCCGCCATTGTCGCCAACAAACAGAAGAGTGAACAGTGAAACAGAAATCTATGTGTCATGTGTGTGTGTGATAAAATTCGCTTAAAATTTGGCGGAAACACCAAAAACACTCGACCATAAATTCTAATCCGAAATAATGCTACTTAAAGTCATACAAAAGCAATTTTCGGGCTTTGCATTCTTACGCAGCGCCGCGCCGCCACCGTCGCCGAACCGTTGCTGATGATGAATCCTTGCGCGCCATGTTTGTTGCATTGGAAATGGATAGTTTGTAGAAGTGTGTGCAAAATTTACAAAACAAATTCACACATTCAAAGTTATATTTTATAATAGTATTGGCTTTGGCTATGGTTTTGGCTTTGGCATTCGCATCTATAAAAAAGTCAATGAGGACTAATCGTGTCTTTCTGGGTGTCGGCTTTGGGGGTATGGAATCATTGAATCAGCAGTTGATTGTGAAGAGGAGCCTCTTTCGAGAACGCTACTAGCTACAACTGCAACTGCTGCTTCATGCACGTAATTATTATCGACCAGTTTTATACACTTAGGATGAGTGAGTGTATAGTTTTAGGCGGGTAATATGTGGTGTGGAAATCACATTAATACCAGCAAAACACTCAATAGGACTACTCCCTAATAGCTGGATAGCCTAAAACCGTTACCAAAACCGGATTTGCCTATAAAATTCAAAGTGAGATAATGTAAACCTATTTAGTGCGGTTGTCACAACCAATCGAAACTTATCCAATGGCCAAACTCGCATTTCGGGTGTTATGGTTTTGGGGTGCATTACGTGTTGAAGGACCTTCTCGTTGTCATCCCCGCTTTTGTAGACCTCCTTTTCGATCACACACATTATCATTACTTGCAGCTCCGAGTTGCAGTGTGATTCTATTTCTATGCTTGGATGTACATTGGTCTATATGCTATATACACAAAGGATAATGGAGGACACAATTTTATCAGCTAGGAAACAGTTGGAATATTAAAAGCGTTTTGGATATTTTCTTCACATTCTTGTAAAAGACATAGAGAGTGGGGACTGGGGAGAGTATGTAATTTGGAGTGCCTTTCCGATGTTGGGAAGGGGGACATTCAAACCTCACGAGCTCGTGTGAAAAGCAGACTACAACTTCTGCTAATGATGTGGAAAATTAGTTGACCATTTGAGTTGCCACATTGAGTGAGGAAAAAAGCGCTACAAGCTTCCCATGGAAATTGTTCTGACCGAAGGAAATAGTCAAAATAATGGCGTAATGATTCACCAATGCTATCAAGGAAAATAATTTAAATGGAAATTGAGCTTAACTTCAGCTGATCTGAAAGCAAATCTACTTTGAATAGTGCGTGCATATAAAGAAGGATTGGCAGTACCATGAATTTCAAGAACATTAAAGTCTCCAGGAATTGCAGTTTCACATAAATTTAAACACACAAATATTCCACCCATATAGCAAGTACGTGCGACCCAGTAATGAATTTTTTTTTATTCATACGTCCACCAAATGCTGGTACTTTTGCAGTTCCTTGTACCAGAAGTCCTTAAATCAACCTCTCTTCCTTTGTGATTGTCTGTAGATGCCGTAAAATACATAATGCTTGTTTCAGCGAGTTCTCAGTATTCCTCCTTGAAAACATAATATAACCAACTTTGGAAGTCATTGTGGTGAATTCCCGCTTATCACTCAAGAATTTCTTTCTAAAAAATATAATTGAAGCTTTAGCTTTGTTCGCAGAAAAAGTTAGCTGAATATTCTATCAATGTTAAATTTCCTCGAATTCGCTTTTTGGTGCATGTTATGAATCCATTTTGTTGTTGTCAATGTCATCAGATTAAAAAAAAAAACATTTTTATCTCTCAGTGTTTCATTGAAAAAGATGTATACGTATATATTTATTTTTTTAGTCCTGTCCAGGTCCACCCAAAAACAATGGTCGTTATCATTTTTTTTTTTTCTACGATACACCATTAAATTACTTTGGACATTAATTTTCCATTAAAATTGTTTAAATTCCATTAAATTTTTTTTTACAATATTAAAGCCTCCCAAGGGCGTTCGTGTTAAAGATGACCTATATATTGCAATCAATTAATTACTCCGTTCATACCTGTTAAGAGTACCCTGTTGTCAATTACCTTCATTTGCCATTAATTCACTTGACCATGCCAACACCGTCGTGTCGTCATTGACACCAATAATGGCGTGTATAGATATATGATACATACTTTTTTACGCGCATACCTTATCACATTAACATAATATATACATAAGCTAATGGATTATAATTATTGCAATCAATATGATTTGAGGTTGATTTTTTTTTTTTTGCATTATATCCATGTTTGTTAACTTACCCATCCATCTTTCAAGATACGATAAGCCAAAAATACTGGAAATGGAATCAAAGTGCATGCACCCATCAGCCATCCCAGGCTATCAGCCCACACGGGAAATTTATATCCGGCAAATGATGTTGGCCCAATGTCGTACATAATAAATATGAAAACGGCCTAGAAATACAAATAAAATAATTAAACATGTCCTCTTAAGTTTAAACTTCATTATGCTTACAATTGATGCAATAGGCGTTAATATCTTCCACGTTAGACACCAGTAAAATCGCATTGCTGAACCCAAATTGATTCCCATCTGCATCATGTTGTCAAAGGCACGCTCCATGCCGTACACCCAGGACAATATTACAACCTGAAAATATTACCATTTTATTAATTTTAAGTGTACTGAAGAATTTTTACTTCATTAATTTTTAGAAACGAATGAACTTTAAAAACGGAAGCCATTCCAAAATAAAAATGTTCTATCAAAATTGATGTCCTATCTGGCATTCCACAAGGAAGCCACATAGGCCCATTACTTTTCAATATTTTCTTAAACGAATTTCCTAACATTTGTAGATTTTGGAACGTTTTAGTAATTTGAATGAATGTAAAATTCTTCAAAATGAAATATCATCGCAAATGTCACTCTTTTTATTTTTAAGATCCCTCTTTCCTGTGCAGTTTCAATATTGAGTCTCCAACTTTTATCTTAGACAAGTATAACAGATGCTAATGACTTAGGTGTCATTTTTTATAGGAAACTTTAATTTTTACTTCACATGTTGTTTTAAAATTGCGATCAGAAAGAATACCAAAAGGAATGATATCCCATCATAGATACATCGTGCTATGCGTTAATTGGAATAGAAATATATTATATAATCCTTTTCACTTATTTACCAACAGCTCTAATGAGCCTATAACAAAATGTATTAAACTTTTGAACTTTGTATGTTCAGAAATTGATTTGTACATATATAGTCCTAGAACTAAATTAAAGTTATATTTATTAGATTTAAATTTTTATCAAATTTTTTTATAGTGAACAAAATATTTAATATATTATATCTGAAATCTGTTAAATTTAAGTTGCTTGGTAGATTAAATAGATTGGTGGCCACTTTTTCCATAGCAAGTTTTAGAAATAACACACATTTTTTCTTAAGTTAAGTTATTTTAAAAATATCAACTATCATCGGAAAACGTAAGAAGCATCAAATTTATACAAATAAACTGCACTAAGACCACCATTTCAAAATTGATCTTCAAGTATAGCAAGGTATGACCTTTTCATACGATTGTATTTTTTTCTTTTCAAAGGACATATGTGTTTAAGATTTAAGATGATTACCTATATTGACTTATTAAAATCCACTTAGTGAATAAGATTCCAAAATGTCTATTCCACGCGATGGACAGTAGTATTAAAGTTCTTCCAATGGAACATTATTGAAAGGGTATACCTATACCATGGACAATAGACATATTATATAAACCGAATCATTTGCCTAAAAAAGTGCAGTTGAAAAAGTACAAAATTTCAATATTGTTTCAAATTAATATTGGAAAAAAAATTATTATTCATTCCACTTCATACCGAAATGAAAAAAAAGGAACATAAAAACAACTTAGTTTTATAATGTATACATCAAATATTTAATAGATTAAATAAATGAAATCAGTTTATTGGTTATTATTAATAATAAAAATGTTCAAGTTTAAATTAAAAAAGTTTGCTTTAGAATTTATTTTCCTGTTTATAATATATCTAATACAAACATTTCCACAATTCCCTTAGTTCAAGCAAAATCAAAGCTCAATTGAAGGTTTTTAGAAAAATTTTGAACAAACCTACGGAAATAGATGTGCATTTAATTATTTTCTTTGTTTGTATTCAAAAAATAAAATAAAATATTTATTTCACATACTTAAATATAACTTCCAATTAATTCTTTTGAAAGCAAAATAAATATTATCAAGAATTTACTAACAAGATGCTGTTTTATTGTATATTTTTAATACTTCAATTCAGGATTGTGTTGGATTTTGAAACTAATGCTTGGTTATACAATAATTGGACTACAAATATATAATGCAATACATGGTAGCGAAACACAGAAGCAGTCTATAGATACATGCTAAAAGATATTATCTCCAGCCATAGGTAGCTAACTTTTGCTTACTTAAAAATATTAAATTGGAAATAGAAACTCGACCAATCTATTCCAAAACATATCTTTAGGTACAATTAAGAAAATTATTAGATTCATTGATCTTGCACTTTTGTATAATATAATATGAGCAGATCGAAAATCTTATAAAAAGTAAATTTTTAGTGCTAAAAATTGAATATACATTAATTTGTATGCTTAAACTTAAAGAGGAATTCGTGAAGAGGTTTATAAGAAATACAGAAGAAGCCTCCATACAAAAAAATCTGGGCTGTATCATTCCCTTTAAGATTCCGTCATGCATATTCAACTAAAACAAAAAACCAGTAGACTTAACATTCCATTCACTTTCCAAAATAGGCTGCATCACATCTAAACGCATTTAAATTGGTATTTGAAATGAGGCCAGCTCTCTTATTAGGCCCCGAAATTTCACACGTTAATTTTTTGTAGAATTCATAGATCGATTGTCTAATGCCAGTTTTGATGGTCTAAATTGTATTGCTTTGAACAGAATATTTTCCCGATTAGTGGGTAATACACTTCATTCACTACAAACCATAACCATACTGATTCTTCTTTCAAAAACTCTGGTCAATTTTTGTTTGGTGTGGTAATGATACTGACCAAATTTGGACGAACCCAACCCCCAAATAAACAATTTGCCACCAGTTTATTGCAAATCGACCACACACAGTAAACCGACTAACTAATGTTCAACACAAATTAGCCATTAATTATTGATTTTGTTAATCAATCTTCAGCAAGGGTTGTTGATTTTGATTGCCTCTGAAATTATGCAGCCCCATCTGACAACCCTTTTCGATGTCATTGAAGGGAGAAAACTTCTCATTTATGACGCGCCATACCAATCCACAATCAATGCCATTACACAGTACCAACCATAGCATGTCAGGTGGTTAGTTGGTGGGTTTTAGGCAATTGACACTGGCAGATTGGCAGCAGGAGAACTACAAGAGTAGATATTCTATGGCCCGGAATATGGTGATGGTATAGATACTGGAATCAGGAACAATAAATTGGTGTGACTTGTTCCCCATATGGCATAAGTTCTAATTATTGCAGAGGCTAATTAAGAGCAACCCACATATAGAGGGCGCGGTGTATAGTATATTAGTATGTATTTAGTTGCAACCTATTGAGAGTGTGGATCTCGATTCTCGAATCATCCGCCTTCGCATCGCATTTGTTGGTCCTCGCATAATACTCGTAGGTACCTATACTCATGAGTCATGACAAATATTTTATTTGACAATCGCCTGATGGCACAACACCGTTATGTGCCTCTATAATTTAGACTAAAACACTAACAGCGCCCCTAGAGTGGTTTAGTGCTAATTTACACAGAGATGCAGTAATAATCAGTGCAAGGAGGCATATATAGGCAGGACCAGGAGCCTAGCACAGATGGGTCAATCTGGTTGAGTTTGGTCGGTTGTTGTGGGTAAACTCCGGGTGAACTAGGGTTCATTAAGCCTCAGTAGATATGGGGTAGGTAAAGTGTATTGAAGCTCAGGTGGTGGGCTTTGGTTTGGGGCTTGGGGAATGGCGGCGGTGTTTTGGTGGTTTGCTAAAACTGTTGAACCGAATGTTTAGTTTTGCAAACTGTTGATAACGAACCCAACTGGCAATGGCAAGGGTAATAATTTTCCAAAGGGGATTTGTGTACGGGAGAAGGTTGTAGATTTACATAATATGGAAGTCATTAATGGATTGCTTTAAATGCAATAAATTTTATGAAATATGTTGTTTAGTCAGAGATAGTCGTTTTGCAAAATTCAATTACATTCGACTTAATTGATATTGTTTTTACTGATTCAAATGTTTATTGCTAGTCATACAATTTTGTTTACAGATGAGTCCATTTTTGATCAGATTGTCTTTTATCACGTCTTACAATAAGAACCACTCAAAATCCATCACTATAAAATATAGCTAAGAACTGTTTGATTTTGTAAAAGGGACCATTTTTTTTTTTTTTTTTTTTCAAAATCAAACTGCCACCATTTACGTTTTGAACTGTTGTGGGGTTAGATTGAGGAGATCAAACCACAATCAATAGAATAGAAGAAATGGGGCATTCCTTAGATTTGTGAATTTCGTTCAGAACTGTCCAGAACAATCCATTTGGAATATTGGAAAATTTGAAAACATCATCTTATTTTAGATGATGATTTTTTTAAATGCACAAATGCTTTCCAGCCTTAAAATACCAATCCAGTTATAAAATTAGTGATGTAATCTTTAACCTAATAGAAGCTTTATGTTATCATTATTTGATGCAAAAATACAGAACAGCTGATTCAAAGTCAGCCTCTTATTTTTAATGTTAGAAACTACATCAGTAGTTTTACGGCATTGAAATCTTTAATCTTCTTGAGTTCTTCTAAGAAATGGGTTGGGTTTTCTTGAATATTGTTCATTCTCGTTTGATTTATGTTTCAAAGGGGTACCCATTTAAAATGTGTATGTCCTTCATCGAACCAATTTAAAACAGTTTCCGAAACAATAACGTGTTAAGTCCTCATAAATGTATCTACATAATTTATTTAGTTAGCATGAAATATTTTCCACCGAAAGCAGCCATCATCTCACATAAAAAAAAAACACAATTTCAAAAAATGAGCATTCGTCATGCATGTCCTTGTTTATATCCTTTTTTAACCCAACTCACCTCACCAAGTCCCAGCAGCAAAATAGCCCACGATGCTGTATGCCATTCCATCAAAGTAAATAGGAAAATGCCACCATTACAAACCATTGGTAAGCCAGCAAGGAAGCAGGCCAAGCATACTCCAGCCGTGACACGCCAGTGATGGTCCCTTAAGTGCGGCCACTGATCGATGAGCGACGTACAAATAGCTTCGATACCACCAAACTGGGAACCCATGCCCAGAGTGAACATCATCAAAAAGAAAGCCACCGACCAAACGTGTGGCAATGGCATCATCAGAACAGCCTTTTTTTTTTTGATACCGCACAAGTAAGTGGCGCAGAAAAAGAGTGAAAAGAAAGAAAAATATTTTTTTTTATAAAAATCCGACGTAATACAAATATTTAGTTGAGAAATTTTCCCAGTAAAATGTAAAAAATGAACAGACGTGATTTATATCTTCATTCGATATAAAATGAAAAATAAAATAAAAAAAAAAAAATACTTACCTCAGGGTAGGCTATAAATGCCAATCCTGGACCAGACTGGACCACCTCATCCACAGGTACGTCAATATTTTTTGCCATAAAGCCAAGGAAGGCAAATACGGGAAAGCCAGCAAAAATACACGTGAAAACGTTTGTAATTGAAACAAAGATAGTATCTCGATGGCAATTGTTATGGAACTGAAAAGAGAGATGGTTTTTTTTTGTACGTTTTATTTAATATTAAAGTTTAAGGACGATTTATATAAAAGACAAGGAAAATAGTTTTACGATATTTTTCTGACGATTTTCTGACATCTGCAATAATTGCCAATGACATGAGCTTGTTTGTTTTAGGGATTTAATTAACTATAAATTATTGAAAGTTTTTTTTTTCATTCCTTAAAAATTCAAGCAAACATAAACATAACCAACACAATTGGCGCCCAACGTGGGGTCGAATATTATACTGCTTTATTTATGTATTATTTTTAAAAATGTTTATTGCCAAGGAACGAATGTCACTACCTTCAATTTAATGTTCACAATAATTTAAAAGCAAAGTATTCAAGGAATTGTAAGATTTGTTAGATTTTGACGACTGCATATAAGTAAAAACGTAGGTTCTAGGAAATGCTTCAGGCATTAAAATTCAGCGAACAGAGCTTCAATGAATTCATCTACGAAAATACAGACATTTTTAATTGACTATAACTTCATTTATGTTGGCGCCCAACGTGGGGCCCATCCCTTAACTGTATGCCCTTCTTTAAAATGTTCGCTTTAAATAGTCGTCTGATTTTGACGGTTGCATGAAGCAATTATTTGATACAAATTAAGAGATACTATCGGATTTAATGCCAGGATAATCATCATCATCATCATCTACAAAATTACAAAGCATTCTACATAAACCATCTATCACACTTTTACTTAAAATTAATTTAAAGCCACCTTAATTGTGGAATTTCTCCATCGCAACCCTCCCTCCCCAAACACACACAATTTAAAAGAACATACCTGACTATATGAGGCGAATGCAACTAACGAACCACATGCCAGGCCAAATGAGTAAAATATTTGCGATGCAGCATCACCCCAAACGCTAGCTTTGGCAAGTGTCTCCCATTTTGGGTTGACATAAAATAGGATTCCTTCTTTTGCTCCTTCCAATGTGACTCCACGGATCTGCAAGGAAAATCAAATTAAAATTCCAAAAATGTTAGCAACCATTAAAAGTGTGTTCACTTTTGCGAAGTTTTATTCAATTTTTTTTTCTTTTCTTCCTTTTTTTTTTGGTTCTGTTTAGTCAAAAAGGAGTGTACAAAACTACTTTAAAGTTGTGAAGTTAAATTAAAAGTGATAAACAATGCATTAAAGTCTTTTTGTTTTTTAACATTTTAACTTACCAATAATGCTGTTAGAATAACATAGGGGAATAATGCAGTGAAATAGATGACTTTGCCGGCACTTTTCACGCCCTTAATGAGACAGAAAAATGCAATTACCCAACCAAGGAGAAGACAGAGCACAAGCTGCCACCGGGGGTAGCCCCAATTTGTCCATGAGGAATCACCAACGGCCAGGACATTTTGACTGGAACGAGAAATATTGAATTGTTAATTTTTTTTTATTGTAAGTTTGTATTGTATGTAATCATCTAATAGGGCGAGGCATACCGCAAGGTTCTATTATTAGACCTATTTTATTTAAAATAAAATAAATTCGTTATAATGACGAAAAGGCATGCACCGGGGACCCTCCCTAATATATATTGAAGAAAATAGAAATTAAGGCCATTTAAGACAATTATTAAACAATTGGTTTCATCAAAAGCTGACCAGTTCAAAGGAATGGGAAGATGGGAAAGAATTTTCGTCACTACTCTGGAATAAGATTGAAGTGGTATAATGTCTGATGAAAATCTCATGTGTGACTTCCAGATGAAGCTGGAAAATATAGAAAAATTACTGCCCAGGTTGAAGCTTGAACCCGAAATTCTAGATTAGCAATTGAATACTGTTTCTTTGCTGTTCCATTGCCACCCGGAATTCATTTCAAACTAAGAGATGCAAATTAATTCACTGTGACGTATTATTGAACATCGGATTTTACATTTTCAGTGTTCATAGCAGGATCCCCACAAAATTCCGTCTTTCCAAATCTCGTGTTTCAAATGTTTTTTTTGGATACTGAATCCTCAGGAATCTAGACGTGTAAAATGTCCTTAATGGTTCAATTTTTTAACATTCCGGACTTTGCTAATCGGGTTTTCGAAATTAGGGAATTCGTCTCTAACTGCCCTTGTATGTCATTTCATCAGAAGTCTGAATTGTATTCGAATGATCCTGAATTCTTTTTGGAATGGCTTTAAAACTCCTGCAAGTTGTGAAGTGAGATTTTGTAAATCCATCGTAACCAACCCGTTAATAGCATGTTAAAAAACTGTCGGATCAAAAAATCGTATGACGCACTATTCATTGCTTCAAAGAAGAATTTGTGTTAAGGAATCCAGAAAAAAAAAGACTCCATCGTGAGTTGATTTATTAAGGATTGGATAATAGGCTCGAAATAAAAACAACAAGAACGCATTTCTCCAAAAGTCATTAATAAGTCCTTTCAATTGTCACTTGATCAACTGATTTATCACTCGTTTCCCTATTTTAATGATAACAAACGACAAACAAGGACAAAAAACTGTCAAAACCACACGAGTGGGTATCAAAAGCTACTCCAAAGTTTTACATTAGCATCATTAAAACAAACATTAACGACGACGACGACGATGACGACGAGAGAATTCCACTCCTGATGTTTTTTTTTTTTTCGTCCTTTTCGAATTGCTGGGAATTTTCCTTTTTTTTCGTTCATTCAACTTAATGTCCAACAAACTACTTTGGATTAAAATAAGTATCGTCCACACTTCCTGGAAACTTCGCAGAGTTGGGTATTGCCAGCCAATAGCCATTTTGTGCTCGACATGGATGAAACCATTTAAACAGACACACACAACTTCTCTGTGTCCAAAGATTCTAATGATGCTGGAAATCAATTTGGAAGAGGCCCAAGAACTTTTCTATGCGATTTAATATTAAATGATTTCGAGAGCGCTCTACATTCCCATCCCATCAGCAATCCTGGCACAATTATTAAGCAAATTAAACAGAACAACGACTAACGGAATGTTTTTGGTAAATTTCCTTCTACAAGGACATTGACACCGAACAGCAGAGCAGCACAAAAAAAAAATATACCTAAAAAATTCTTTAAAAGAAGACAAATTTAATCAGGCATCTGTTGCAGGAGATGACATAGCAATAAGGAAAGTGATGTTAATTAACGTCTGGAAGTAGATTTAATTGAAAATTCCCTTTATTAAGGAAATTAATTTTTGGAGAAAAGCTCAAATTAAACAAAACAATAATAAATCATGGAACTCTGGCTTGAATCATGATAACAGCAGCGGCAGCGGGTCGGGTAGATACAGACAAAAGGATACGATTCGTCATTGGAGCTGAGGTCGGTCGGTCGGTCGGTCAGGTCGGTTGGTATCAGTATAGATAGTCTGTGTGACATTCCTATGCTGCCAAATCAATTAGAATTCCATCAATCTCTTGGACATCATACGGGGGAGTTGAGTCCAATGGCATTTAAGGCAACAACAAAACAAACAAAAAATCCCTTACCTAGGCTTGGGTCTGTCCGGCTCGACTCAGTTAGGACATGACTCCTGCAAGAGGACATTCAGTATTCTGTATTTATGTAGTGATAAGGTGGATTTGTCTAACATCGATTAATTCGGTTGCAAGTTGTGATGCGGGTTGGTTGCCATGACCATGATGGGCATGAGGATGCTCTTAGAGGCTGCTACCCATTGGGATTTGATTTGATTTCATTTGATTTGATACGGTAGCCACTAGTCACACATATATCCTCATGTGGATCCTGCATCCTTGGTTGCGGAAATGGGATCGTCAATCGTTTCGCTCTCTCTATCTCTCTCTCTGTTTGTCTGTCTTCGGTTGTACGGGTAACCCTATGTTGGTGGTATGTTCCTCCTATACTTTCTATCTGGTATAAATATGACTCACCGGAGCAATGGCCTGAGACGGTTGCGGATCCCGAACCAGGGGAGGGGCATGGCAATAAATGCTAAGTGCATACTTGTGTATATTTCTCAATTATTTTTCTTCAGGATCAAATGGAATGAAAAAGATTTAATGTGACTGCAATCATAATCAATCAATATTGCTCGTTGCTCCTGCTCGCAATAGTACATACCTATAGTAGAGAAGTTATAGTGCTCGCTCGTTTTGCTAAATCTGAAGCTGGGACATTAATGGATTACGGATTGAATGGCTTTGGGCAAAAATGCATTTCAACTACTCATTGACTGGCTGGTTTTATTTTTAGCGTGATAGCTCAAAAGCGATTGGGGCAAGTTTAATGAAAGATGACTAATCGTATTTGCTTTTTTGATCCTTCGATTAGGGTTTGCAATAAAAATGGGAAAAATGATTTAAGAGGGAAGGTATGGTGTGAATCAGAATGATAGATTGACAAGTCTGAGAAGTTATTGTATTTTGGTTTATTGAAATTCAAACAAAATTAACTGTTAAAAAAAAACGTATTTCTGTTAAAAAAATAGATATCTAAAGAGCTTGTGTTTGGGGAGTCTAAACTTTTGGAAAATAAAACCGACAGCTGAATAAAAATCGCATATAAGTATTAATTAATAACGAATAGGCTCTTCAATAAATTCTTATCCAAAACTGACAGGAAAATGCGACACAATTTTTTGAAAAGAATTTGTAGTCTGAACTTGGAAGAAAAGTCTCTGTGATTTTATAAGCTGGTAGAAGTAGTGTCGCTTTAAAACGAACAATAACAATGTTAAAATTTTGTGTGATCTGCAACCCGAAAAAGTTTGACGTGTCAGAAGAAATAGGTATAACATGCCAAAATAATGAAGATGATAGATGGTCTCGCGGAGAATTCGTGAAGAGCCGTCAGAAATAAATGGCATTCTATTGGAATCAAATGATCATTAGTGACGTTGATTGAAGTAAATTTGTGTTGCCCTATATTATACCCAGTTTACCTTAAATAGATGCTCTCAAAGTAGCATTTCTTAAATTCATATCAAAGCTTGTGTCTTCAAGTTGTTTAGTTCGGTAAAAACAAACCTACCTCAGGAACTGGTAAGTGAGGCTTCCAGAAATTTCGCAATAAATGGACACTTTTCGGACTGAACTTCAGGGCTTTCCAATAAGAGGTGTTATTTTGATATTCACAGTAAATAGCATTTTTTGAGATAAATGATCGCATGTTTATTTCAATGTAAAGAATAAAATATGCCATTAATATCATAATACAATATCAGAATGGCCGCCACGGCTACGCTTACACAAGAATATCCTTTTCACGAAATTTTCCATCACCAAATCGCAAAGTGGCTACAGTATGCCCTCAATAACTTCACGAACTCCATTTTGAGGTCTTGAATTGACGCTGGGCTGTTGACGTAGACCTTATCTTTGATCTTTCACGTGGACCCAAAGGAAGAAGTCGCAAAGTGTTAAATCAAAAGATCTCGGTGACCAGTTGTGATATCCTCTTGTTTATTTATTTAATACGTTAAAGGACTAACGTTTACACATATTACATATATAATATTTCTTAAAACTAGTACCTATATAATATACAACTTCAATTACAATAATGTATTAAAAAAAGTTTGTTTGAATTTAGCACTTTTAAAGTTATCATTTACTGAAGAGATCATAAAGTAATACTTATTGTAAACTGCAATCAATTGATTTAGAGGACTATTTAACCCATAATTTACTCGACTGAATAATGGACATAAAGGTATTTGTCTTCTTATGTTAGCTTGACTAAAACTGAAACGTAAACGACCCAAAGTTGATGGCGATGTTATAGAACCGTTTATTAATTTTATAATGTAACAAAGCTGTAAATATTCTCTGTGCTTTGAAAGTAGAGGGAGATTCAGAAGCTTAACTCTTTGAATGTAGGGAGGCAGTGAGACTCCAGGATGCCATGGTAGAAAACGGAGGGAAAAACGCATAAATCTTCTCTGAATACCTTCTATTCTATCTATATGAGTCGAATAGTATGGTGACCACACAATACAGCCATATTCGAGTATAGGCCTAACAAATGATACATATAAAAGTTTTAAGACGTATGGATCATGGAAATCTCGAGAGAATCTTTTAACGAATCCTAAAATTTTATTGGCTTTATTGATAATATAGTCATAGTGATATGTGAATGTGAGTTTTGAGTCAAGTATAACCCCCAAGTCAGAGAAAACGGACGGTCTAGTTAACAGACAAGAGTCAAACATGTAATTATATGATATTATTTTCTTTTTGCGTGTAAAACTCATTGTTTTACACTTGTCAACATTTAAAAATAAGCGATTTTTATTGCACCATTTCCAGAAGTTTTCGAGATCTTCTTGAAGTTGTAGACAGTCATTAATTGAAGATATTTCTTTAAAGATTTTTATATCGTCGGCATAAATGAGAAGAGAAGAGTTTTTAATAATTGAGGTCACATCGTTTATATACAAAGTGAACAATAACGGACCTAAGTGGCTTCCTTGTGGAACACCTGAATTTACATAAAATTGTTCGGAACATTCACTACGGAAAAAGACGGCATAACTTCTATTTTCTAAATAAGAAGCGATCCACATTATAAAACATTCATTGAAACCCAAGGCTTTAAGTTTTATTAATAAAGTTTTGTGACATAATTTGTCAAAAGCCTTACTGAAATCAGTAAATATACAATCTACCTGCTTCTGCTTTTCAAATGAGTCAATACAAAATGAAGTGAAGTGAAACAAGTTTGTAACGGTAGACTTATTTTGCACAAAACCATGTTGACTGTCACTATATATATATTATAGTTAAACGACAAGACATTACATAATAAGAGACTCAAACAATTTTGGAATGACTGATAGTTTAGCGATGGGGCGGTAGTTGCCAATATCATTTTTTGGTCCTTTTTTATAAATTGGTCTTATATACGCACTTTTCCACAAAATGGGGAAGACTGAAAACTGTAGAGATTTATTAAATAATAAATATAATGGATAAGACAGTTGGGAGGCACACTTTTTTAAAACACAAGACGGTACACCATCTGGACCCGGGCTGAAACAGTTTTCAAGCTCAAAAATATTCTGAACAATTGAATCTTCTTGAATAGCAAAATTTATAGAGTTAAGATGTGGGTAATTTAGTTGCGGACAGAAATTATTCACAGGTTCATTAGAACTGCTAACTAAATAAGCATCTTTGAAAAAGCTAGCAAACATGTTTGATATTTCACGGGAGTCATGACTAGTTATATTTTTGAATGACATAGAGTTAGGATAGCCGTCAGTATTTCTTTTGCTATTAACGAAATTCCAAAAGTTTTCTGGGTTATGCTTCAATTCACTCTCAATTTTCAATATATAGTTTGAATATAAGGCATTCGAATAATCACAGAACATATTTTTAAGTTCAGAGTAGATTCTGTAATCCTCATCATCTTTGGATTTACTAAAATTTAGCCAAGCCTTATTTCTTTTATTTTTTAAGTTTTTTATGCGATGGTCGAACCATGGTGGATTATTAGATTCAATATAGTTATTCCGTAGGGGCGTTGTTTTAAAAAAGCAATCGAAAAGCAGGCTATAGAATTTTAAACACATCTCATTCACATTACAACTATGAAACAATTGATTCCAGTTTACATTACACAACAAACTGACAAGAAGATCAAAATTACATTTTTTAAAATCAAACTCAAGTTTAGCATTCGCTTTTGTGGATACATTACACATAGTTAGATTCAAAGATATATTTAACGCAGGATGATGTCTATCTTCGTTTAATAATATAGTGTTAGCAGGAGTTACAGCTATGTCAGAGTTTACTGAATCCGTAAAGAAGACAAGATCCAGAATTTTATTAAAGCCATTACAAACACCATTGTATTGGCTTAGTCCGCATGAGGTCAGTCCGTCGATGACTGAGAATTCACTGGAAGATGATAAGTTTGTTGGAGAATATATAGTGCAATCATCTGTTTGTTTCCAATTTAAATTTGGGAAGTTAAAGTCGCCAAGGATCAGAAGTTCGTCATTAGGTTCTTCGAAAGATAACACGGTCCGGAAACTTTTCCCTCAAAAGATCGATGGTTTCGTTGCTTGTTTGGCACGTAGCGCCTTAAACGTTGTCCAAATCAATACCATCCACTTCCGGCCATAAAAAAATATTAATCATCTCTCGATAGCGCAATCCATCCACCGTATAGCTGTTGCTCCATCCTCATTTTCGAAAAAGTAAAGTCCAAAGACCCCGCCGGACCATAAACCACACCAAACAGTTACTCGTTGAAAATGGAGACGATTTTCAACAATGAATCTTGGGTTTTCCGAGCCCCCAAGTGCGACTATTTTCTTTTTGACGTAGCCGCCGAGGTGAAAATGGGCCTCATCAGCCAAGATGATTTTTCGATGAAATTCTGGATTATTTTCATGCATTTCAAGGACCCAATCAGCAAAGACACGACGTTGTTGATGATCGGCTGGCTTGAGTTCTTGTGTTAACTGAACTTAATTAGCCTTGAGACCCAAGTCCATGTGGAAAATACGGTGTAATGACGTTTGTGAAAAAATGCCCAATTCCAAAGATAAATGGACAAACCTGGGTTTTCTTCAACACTTTGGGCTACAGCAGCAATATTCTCAGTTGTTCTTGAGCGACGTGCATGGGTTTTTTTTCCACATCGCTACTTATTGCAACAGCTTGAATTTTTCCACCAATTTCTGAATTCTGGTCCCAACCAAAAAATGTTTTAGCTTTACAAACCGTTTCTGCCAAGTTTTCACCATTTTTATAGTGAATTTTTATGAATTCAGTGCGTTGTTGAAGTATCGTTACAATTTTATTAATGGCGTAGTTCCCTCCTGTCAAATCTGCAGAAGTGTCTACTACCGAAACAGAGGGCTATTCAAAATAACACCTCTTATTGGAAAATTCGTTACAACCGGCCAAAAACCGAATTCTCTATGATTTTCGTTGATGGGAAATGGAAAAAAATCAAATTGGAACAAACGCATCGGACTGCAATATTGTGTCCCTGCTGTAAATGATAGATCTTGTCTTCACCGAAAAGGCATGATGCTAGCTTTGAACGCATAATCAGCCATGCTTCGTTAGAACATTCACGAGAAATGCTCCGAATTGAAGTCATAGTTTTTCTTCACATCCCTGAATTTCAAATTTCAAAGTGTACTTATATCGAGTCAATCGTGATCGCATGATTCTTGTTAGAGGATCAGTTTTTGGTAGTGGAGTATTCGTTGCTATTAAGAATATTGCTATTGCAAAGATTGAAGTACTTTTAATTAATGAATCGCTCGCCAACACTAGGACATTGCTAAAAAGAGTATATTCTGCACTGAATCTTCCTACTATTAGCCATTATTTTTACCATGAATGTACCAATTTTCGCAACTTAATGGAGAGTCGATTCATCTAAATTTCAAAGAAACACAAAATTGATGACAGTACGAAAGTTGTACACGTGAACAATTTTTTCTGAGACCCCAAAATCAAGAAAATCTTATAATTCAAAGTTTTGGAAGTTGGGTTTCTGCTGATGATTGGCATGGAAGCACAGAACTTTACGAAAAAAGCAGAAAGGTAATGCTTCGGTATCACATCTCGAGTTCAAAAATGCAATTGAATCTCTTTTTTATTTGATACAACTAACCAATTTACAATAAATGCCCCAGAGTGTTCCCATGAAACCGGGAAAGTCTAAGTAAACACTTCCAAAAATAGCATCTTCATTTTTTAAAATCTCACATATTGTTCATTCTCTCCAAAACAGTTAAGCCTTCCTTTTTTTAAATAAAAAGTAAATTATTTTAATAATTGATGACTTCACGACTTCAAAATAAACTGTTCCACAGGTACTTCATTTCCGCGCGCCAATTTGTTCCCAGGTGGTCTTCCTTTCATTGGAATACGAATACGAGTTTCGATGGCTTTATTCTCCACGAAAAAAAAGAAACCACAAAAAGCTTTTTATGAAATATGAAGAAGGAACAACAACGAAAAAATTGAAACACCAATATTAATGGATTCCTGAATAAATCACTTAAATTATTAATCTCCCTCTCTCTACCATTATAATACAAAACCCCGAAAAATTGCTTTCCGTATAATATTTATGTCACATCCGCTCCGAAGCGTGTCCTCATTCCTTTTAATTTTGCTTTTATGCGAGAAATTCTGGGATCAAATCAAATGCGTGTGGAATGGAGTAACGTCTTCGTTGTTACCTTCATTCTTCTCTCTTCTTCTGAACACCACATACAACAGTCAGTAACTCCCTTCGGCATTCAAAGTGTACATATTATATACACAATCCCAATCCATCAATAAATTTGTGGCACGAAAGAAATAGGTCCTTGGGGATGACGAAATACCTGGTGTGCTTGTGCTTGGCACTGTGGCAGTTTTCGAACGTTCTTATAGGTACATCTTCATTGATGACACTCCATACTTTGTCCCACATGCAATATGAAGAAAGTAATTTGAAAATATGACTCAAATTAGAGTTTTTTTGATGTCCCACGTGCGTGAATATAATTTTTTTTTTTTTTCACATATAGGATGTCTTTATAGGTAAAAAAAAATAAATGGGAAAAAATTAAGTCAAAATGAAAGTGGATATAGTAGCCTTGAGATGTTGAGCTATTTACTCCTGGGAGTCCTTAATTTAAGCTTGAAAAATACACATCATCTATATCAACTTTTGGGGTTTTATTTTTCGGTTTTAATGATTTGCAAACGAGTCCTTTTTTCAAATAAAAAAAATTAGTCAGTGATCCTTGGGATGGTTTAAATAAATTGGTTGTATCGATGAATTGAGTACTGCTATTTATAGTACAGGCAGGGATTTTAATTCAGGGGGTATTCTGGATTTCGCAATATTACATGCCAAATTATGATAAAGTCGGTGGTAGATTGACTAAGGAGTTAGTTGAGGTAATAGCTAAGTTCAAAGGAATGCTGCCAGCATTGATAGAAGTTATAATTTATTAATCAAATGCAAGTGACATCTTACATTATTGAAATAGGAAGAAGAAATAAATTCAAACAGGCTTCTTCATTAAAAGAACTAAGAACCCTCCACATGCTAGTGACACCACATAATCAACGACAGCAACAACAACAACAAACAAACAAAAAAGGACAAAAATCACACACAGCAAAACTAATTAAATAACAAGACATAACAAAAAAAAAAAAAGCGACAAAATATTTACTCACTAATAATACTCCTCGGAAGCCAGGACCCTCTTAATTATTCTCCTGACAGGCACATCCGCCTGTGCGGTCACATTAAAACAATATGTAGCATTAATGCCTATCAAATTATTTGACCCGCAAATATCCCGAATACTCGTGCATGTACGCTTCCAGAAAATCCTGTCCATGTCATTATGCTGGTTATTTTCCTTGCAGATATTATCCTCCAAGCTGCTGTAGCAATCTGTTTCGCAGGAAGAGAGAAGAAGTGTATCCTTTGATGAATAAAGTAGTCTTCGTTGGAATAACAACGCAATCGCATTCGATATTCGAGTAGGAGTATAGGAAGGTGGAACCGGGAACTGCAAAGTCCTGACCACATATTGCCCATAAGTGAATAATTAACGATATACTTACTATCCGAATTGAATTCATTATCACAGTAGCCCCAACGGAGACGTGGCGCAAATGAGGCGAATAAGTAAAAAATTATCCAAGCGATTATCACCATGTAATAAATAGTGACAAATGTGATTACCACAAGCGTGCAGAAGCCAAGGCCTGTCAATAAATTAATAAAAATATAAAAAAATTTAAAAAAAACAAGAAAACAATATTAAACTTGAGAATTATTTATAAATGTCAGCACCGCGAGGTTGGCACATCTGTTGCAGTGCAGAAATTATGCTTTATGGCTTTTTAAAGAGCTTAATAATTATGAATATTAATTTCTTACAATAAATCCAGAAATTTAAAAAATCTCTTTTTTCTGAATAAAGTGTATGTATATTTGCAGATAGATAGCCAGGACCTTATACTAGTTTGAATGGCTCACCTTGAAAAAATGGCGCCAGGTTGGCATATGCTTGGATTGGTCCTAATCCTCCGTACTGTCCAACAAAAAGTTCAGCGAAAAATATTGGCAATCCAATGACTAGCACCATCAGCAAATATGGAACCAAAAATGCACCTGAAATATAAAAAAAAATAAAATATTTATTTAAAAAGGTTAACCTGTGTGCTAAGTGTTTTTGACTCAAATACAAAAACGACTTATAAACGACTAAAATGTCTTAGGAAATAAAAAAATAAAAACTTTGCTCATAGGTTATGAGAAACCGCTGTATTAGAAACAAAAACATTTTTAAAAATTTTAAGAAAAAAAAGTATGGCAACTCTGATTTTTTTTTTAACAAGTTAAAGGATGATCCAACCTTCTCAAAGCATTTTTCGTACTTCATCTGATCTACTTCTTGGTTAATTTGAATTTTTTTGATTGATGCATAGAATTTCACTTGCGTGGTAATGAAAACGCAAACTTGGGTTGCAAGTACTTGTCCACGTGTTAAAAATTGATTGACCAATTCGTAAAATCCTTTTGTAGAGTAGCTATTCTTTTTACTTGCGATTATAGGTACTATAAGGCAAGTTATGCATTCGTAAAAAAAAAAAAAATTCTAACAATCAAACATGGCATTACGACGATAGAGAAGTCGAAAAAAGTGGGTCCGACAATTCTGTCTGTCTGTCTGTCTGTCCGTGTGTCTGTCTGTCTGTATAGTTAACTACAGCCTAAACGGCTGGACCGATTTGCTTCAAACTTGGTAGATAGTATTATTATGATGTCCTACAGAGGAGTTTTTGGAATTAGCATTCTAGCTCTAAAACTAACGGTACCTGCCATACGATTTTTTGTGAAAAATTAATTTTTCTCAAAAACGGCTCCTACGATTTTGATTAAACTTTCTGAATTGTGTTTTCTGTGCAAACTTTATGTTTTGGTTGGAATAGATTTTTCGGTAAAAGTCTTATAACGGTACCTCCCATAGGACCGGTTTTTTGAAATCCGATTTTCTCGTAAGCCACTTGACGGATTTCAATTAAACTTTTTATGTAGAAGCCCTCTTATAAAAGAAATGATATAAATTCGTAAATTTTTCAAAAAAAGTTTTATTGAGTTTTTTAAAAAAGTTTCAAAATTTTTTTTTTAGTTTTAGTTTTTTCCAAAAACGGTTTAATCTATATTTTTTTAATTTTATTTTTCTTATGAAAATTATAAAGTGCTAGAAGTTGGCATACTAAAAAAAAAAAATTGGAATACATTTTCGAAAAGTTTAAAAAAAAAAACTGTTTTTTGAAAAAACTGGTATAACGATTTTGAAAAAATGTTCGCAAAAATTCAAAAACGTAAAAGAAACCTGATGGCTTACTTCATTTTCTCCAAAAAACGGTTTAGGTATTGATTTTTAAGTGATTTATAAAATTTCATATTATTTTTTCAACGCTTTTTTCCCAAAATCTCAAGCACCCAAGACCATTTTAACACATTAGAGCAAGTTCGTACGACCCAGTCGTGCACTTTATTTCTTTATGTTCCCATTTGTATTAATCCATAATTTTTGCAAGTTTGACTTGAACATTTATTTTCTAACTTCAGGCCGCTGTCCAAAGCTTAAGGCTGCACCTTTTTGTAAGATTATGGAATTAGAACTAACTTAATCTTCTCTTAATGAATTTGTATTGAAACTATCCAAAGATAAAATTTTTTGATCAGGAGGATTTTTCGTGTGAACCTTTTTCATGATTTGATGTAGGGTTTTTGGATCTCACCACCGAGAATTTGTATTCTAGTTTCGAAACCCACTCCTACAACCTGTTCATCAATTTTGAAGCAGCTTACAATAATGAAAATAGGGAAGAATGTAAAGATCCTAAAAACTTCCTGCAAGGGTTATACGTATTACGTATAGCATCAGCATCAAGTTGGAGGGTGCTCGCAGAACCGTGAAGATTCCCTATCAATGGATTCTATTGAGACCTCTGGCACTACCACAAGATTAAGATGGCTAGACCGAATAGATACCAAAACTGCAGCTTTTAAAACCTTCAATGCCATACGAGAAATAGTAAGAAGCCAAACAAGATTTCCGACTGCAGTCAGCTGCAGTTGCAATAAAAGTGGGGCTTAGAAGTACCAGCCTTTGTAGCGAGGATAATGATTGAATTTGGAATTTCAACGCTTACTTAGAGAACTCGTGTAAAAATGGAGTATGACAACTTTCGAAGAAATTAATTTCAAAAATCAAATTATTTCAACATCAATCCTGAGCTATGAAAGTCCCAAAGACTCTTCTTAGAAATTAAGTGGATTAAATCAAATTGTTAAGAAAACTTCACTATTTCCAATAACCACCATCTTTTCTATTTTGTAAATGCTTCTTCTATGAACTAAAATTTATTTCTTAGTACTCAAAAAAGTGTTTCAAACTTTATATTATAATTGTTAAACTTTCCAGAGTTAACACTATTAAAATTTTTTCTGTAAAAATTTCATCCAAAATCATTTAAATCGGATTCATAATTCTCAGAAAGTCAGTAACAAAGGCACAAAAACTATTGAGAAGCCACAAAGCTCCCTACGAAACTAAAATAATTATCAGTTTCAAAAGGCTTTTTAGTGCTGCCTCCATGGTCGTATATAGTAGCAGAGTTCTCTTCCCACGTAGTATAAGATTTCTGGGAAAGATGATTTGTTCTAATTGCCGTTGTCATTACCAATGTCATTGTCTTTGCCATAGAAACCACCTTCAATGTAATCATCGCCATTGCTATTCAGCCACATACAACAATTTTACACCCATTTTCAAACCCCGTGCTGTTTAATAAACGCAGTGGAAATGGGAGAATTTCAACAGCTTGGTTCAATCTTTATGATAAAACTCCAGAACGAATCAACCGATTTGGATGAACTTTTTGTTTTGATTTTTGTAATTGCGGAGAAAATGGCGTTTTCTATAGGAATGCATTATTTAACACCACTCTGGCATTGAATTATTCTAGAATAGCTGCGACTATGTTTAATGTCGAATGAACTGTATACATTCTGAACTGAAGCTGCAACTCACTGAACCTGCAGCTCAACGAAATACCACATGCAACAATTGGGCGAATGAACAATGGCCAGCAAAATGATATTGGAGGCGGTGGAAGGAACTTTAAAAGATCATTGCGACAGTCAAGTTATGTTTTGCTGAAAATTTTTCCTTCAAATTAGTTGACACAGTTATCAACCAGAATGAAGTAGTCAACTGTCCAAAAGGATTCTTGAATTCTATAAGAAAAAAAACTCGAAAGACTAGTCATTGGCAGTTTGTGGAATCAACTAAGAGTTTTGTGTTTCACCCATGGCAACTGTAGTCGCGTGTTCGCGTGTCGTAAAGACATTATTTAAGATTTGAAATAACTGCTGACAAGTTATAATAAATTCAGTTAATGGTTTTACGAAGTTCACCGGTTCGGTTCTTCAGAGAGAATCAAATCACAATCAACAATACTGGTGAAATTCCCCTGATTCATAGTCATCATCGTCATTATTATCTGTGTCCCCCTTTGTCATCGTCTCAGACATGGCTGCAGATTATTAGAAGCCATCTAACGAGTTTTCAACTTTTCTAAGACCGGATCCAGAGGAATCTTGAAAATGAGGATAATTTATTTTATGAGAGTGATGCAAAAGTACACAAATGAACATGACGACGATTATCATGATTATGATTATCCTTGGAGTGTGTGGTGTGTGGTATTATTGTAAGGATAGGGGCGGCAGAGGTGCGATTCTCCTTTTAACGATGGCAACTCGCAGCATGAAAAACAATATAAAAAGGATGAGAGAAAATATTTACGTAAAATGTGGTGTGACATCTAAAAAGGGGAGCGCAAGGATAATGGAGCCATGCGATGTATTCCTTCTTATTTTGAAAAAAAAAAAAAAAATTGAGCTACCCTGAGTGTAGTAAGTATTACTTCTTCATTCTAACTCCCTACCAACCTTATCCCCCAGTCAATGGGATTCACTGGAGGCGGAGGGAATTGGTTGTTGTATAAAAATGTTTCCACTTTTATGCCTCTGATGAAATAATAAGTAATAACTCATTTTGAACTTCTACTCGCGTGGGTATTGTGTTTGCCCTTTTTGTTTTATAAAAATCTAACCCTCACTTCAGACAAATAACCAAATGATTGTGACGACGACGCGACGCGATCCTGATGGGTAGGTATATCCTTTCCTGACTTTTTAACAAAAAAAAAAAAAACAAGGCCACGGATGAAGTACTTTGTGACGCGAAAAGTTCAACAGACTGATGTGTGATGTGATGTGTCTGTTGTTGCAATCGTAAAATGTTTTGCTTTGTTTTATGGGATTTCCAGCCTCAATGGGGTTGTAAAAAAAAAGTTTAATGCAAGTTCTCGAGACTGTAATCACAGTCATGGAAAATGGCATTTTATTTTACGTTTTTACGTCTGCAATTATGTGCCTTTTACAGGCACGCCACCCGCACCACCATTTGGGAATTTTATGTACTAAAAGTAAGGTTAAATAATTAAAATATGAGAGCTATTTCTTGGAGCGAAATGTAACATTTATGTATATTCAAAAAAAAAAAAAAAAAAAATGTTTAATAGCTTGGATGTTAACGTGATGCTTACACTGGGTACCTACACAAATATTTTGAAAATCTTGTGAAAGTGTTTTTTTTCGTAATTTTTTTTTTAATTTCTTAACTTTTCTGAGTTGAACACACATTAAGGAAAATTTTTAATCTTTTTTAATACTTCCCAAAAAATTCGAATCCAAGCTTAGCACAGTAAACATGTCAAATGGTGCACTGTGGTACACTTTTATTGGTGCACTGTGAGACATTCGTACTGCATATTGCTGTTTAATAGTTTGAATGTATATAGTATACTCATTTGAATAGTTAAGTCAATATATCTGCAATTTATTATAGGTTCGTCCAATTTTCATCTAAACAGAAAATAAAAGTATTGAAAAGTAGTAGAATGTATTAGAAGTCACAAGACAGAACTAGGTTATAATGCACAGAGCTATACGAGTTGCTTAGGAAAAAAAAAAACAGAAAAAAATAATGAACTGCAACTTGGGACGTCACAGGATTTCTGTTATAAGAAAGTGCTTAGAAGTACAAAAAAAAGTACTTAAATCCACTTTCTGGTAATGGCACCGGTGAAGCCGGGTGGCATTTTGAAAATCCCAGATACTTATGAATTTTTTTTTTCTTTTGCTCTCATTTTCTCATTTTAATATTTACCGTACAAGAGGATGCAAATTTAAAGAAAACAGAAAACATAATTGGTAAATAATTGAATATTTAATCTGATCATGTTATTCAAAATTGCATTCCCAATCTTTACTCAAATCAAATTTACTTCAGCTTTCCACTTATCTTTTTTGAGAAAAAAAAGTCTTTTAATTTATTGAAAAACTTAATTGTCTACTTGTGTAGGTATAATATCAACAATAATTCTCTTTGAAGTTAGAATAAATATTTATAAAACTCAAGGCCGGGCCGTCTGCAATAACAAAACCATTCAAATTCAAAGTAAATCACTTAAGATTAGGACTTCAAACATTCCATTGGTATAGGTATAAAGAAAAGAGTATAGATACAAACCTTGTATAATGATGTGCAAATATTTTTGGTCGAACTGTATTTTTTTTGGAAGTTTATTCCTTTAGAAACGATTTTATGAACAGGTTAATGAAGTGTTAGGAGAGGGTCCAAGCAAATAGCAAAGAGACTGATTTCAATGAAATTGTTTTTGGGTGGTGTTGGCAGCGAGATATTCAAGATCAAATGTACAAGGTATATTGTTCCTTACATGTTGCTTCGCCAGGTTGGGTTAGTGGAGTAAACTGCAGAGGTGCTTCGGAGATGGTATGTTAAGCTTTAGTTGGTGCGAGTCACGTAGAAACAATTATTCAACTTTAATTTTTCAGAGAAAATATTTAAATTTAAATTTGAACTGATTTTCCAGAATTAATTAAAAAAAATAGCTGTCAAGAGACGCCGCGCCTGGCAGATGTTAAACGTTCAAGTTTACATTAAAATTCATAAATTTTAAAAACCATCAAAGAAAATATGAAATGAAATAATTTTCAATAATTTAGTGTTTCGTTAATAAAATCAAAATATTTGTGTTGTTATTATATTATAATAACAATAATTATTACAGATTATATTCATTTAAAAATAGGAACAAAATTTTCCTCCCCATACATCCGCCATACACCCATTCCATCTACAACCACCAACCAAACATCCACCATTTTTGATAACATAGTCCCCATACACCGTCATCCATTACCACCACACCCCCTCCACCACTACCACCCACCCCCACCAACGACCAACCAACCTACAACCATCAACCACCCAACACGCTCCAGTCACATTTTGAAAAATTTTATCGAGCGTCATGCCATTTTTCGTGACGATTACGATCTATTTTACTGCCTAGGTGCGCCAATAGATGTTTCACATAAAACAAAAATGCTGACCAGTTTTGCCCTCCAGCCATTTTTAAATATTTTTTTTTCTGATTAACGCGGACTTCAGGGGCTATGACTACCCTTTTAATGTTTAGCAGACATTGCGAGACTTAGGAAAATGAAAATACACATTGGGTTTTGACTTCTGAATATCACAATAAGGTGGAAATAATGCTGGGTAAAGCATCCCGCATTCGTGTTGTGCGGCTCAAGTACGGAACTATGTCCCTTAAAATATATCTGCAGTTTGCTTCAAGGGTGAAATGATAAGCATTCCTAGAAGCGCTAGTGCCAGGGTTGAATTTTTTCAGGAGAGGAATGCAAATGGGTATTTAAATACATAATATATTGTCCAAGATAAAATAATTTTCGAGAAGAAACATTTCGAAGGTATTCAAGAAAATTGGTTGTTTCAGTGATTTTTGTATCTCCAATCATTTAAAAGGCTCTTTTCCGTAATCAAGTTCAACAGTTATCAAGTATATGATCGTCAAATAAAAGATGGTTGCTGATTTTCATTCTTAGGATTTCAAGCAGAGCCATATGTGAACGAACATTGTCGGAGAAGGTAGCTGTGTGCTTTTAACAGATAAATTACATTTTTCCTACCTTTCCTTGCAAAATTTTGATGAAATAATCCACAAACTCTCAACTGACGGGCAATGTTCACACAGCACTGTATTTATATAAGAATTCTAAATCTTATGCATCTCCCTCGTCAAGCAAGACAATTTTGGAAAAGTTTACATCATAACAACATGCCTTGAAGATAACATATTATGCATTCCATCAGAACCAAAACCAACCACCTTCTTAAAGCCACAAAACCTAAATAAACCCAATATGCTGGTATAGAATAACCCGATCTTCAAGAAGTGCTCCAATTTCTTGTTATTCGCCCTTGATGTACCCCCTTTCCCCCTTTCAAATATATTTATATAAGTGCATTATTATACAATACTTGAGCATATATAGCAAAGATATTTTATACTCAAACTCATACTATTGCACATTTATTTAGTCATCCATGATGGCAAATAAACAGGATATTCTCCTTATGTTATATTTTCTGACAAACTTTTACAGGTAAAAGCGAAGTGTGTGTTTGCTACAACTATAGTACAAACTACAAGGGCGACAAGGCATTGCTGTGCTTCATATATCTGAGAACTTGCATCCAGCATTTTCTTAAGGATAACGTGTAGGTAAATCCTTTTATCGATTATACCACATATACCTGGGAATACTGCATCAGAGAAAACCAATGGAATTTCTATGAAAACATTTTATTCCTCTTCCAAGGACGACATCACTTTGCCTTCGAATGGAATTCAAGATACATGCTGTCGGCGGCCGGCGCGCGCTGGGATTCCTTCATTTCAATTCTCTGCAAAAGGACTTTTTCTTATTGTCGATATATTGGGTCGATCTAAGTATACGATTCTGATTGTGGCTTGACGTGTCGTCTTCAGCTTCAGCCTCATGATGGAAATGGTGGTGATCTCGAGCGAGCAAAATGTTTCTTAATAATATTTATACCTATTTGCACCTTCTAAATAAAGTTAATCTGACTTCAAATTTGGGAATAGCTGGATTGTCTAGCATCTAGCTTGAAACCAGAACCAGGACCAGAACACATATCCATATAGCATATCATAGCACAGCAAGGACATGAATACTTCTATCAATATTGTATAGCTAAGCAGATTCCTTAATATTATCGACCAAACGATAATCGAAGGTTGCTCCAACAGAATCCTCGAATGATCTCATTGAGTTCAATAAAATCACTGAAGGATGCCATTTGCAAGGAAATTCCGTTTACTATATACCTTCCCACATAGTTGTTGATGCTGCTTCTACAGCTGCATACCTTATACCTATATTCCTTGTCCATATATACTTGTAGTATACCTTTGCCTTTTACCAAGGCATGCATGCATGGATGAAACATTCAAGTTTCTTTGGTTGAATATCTTCCAGGACTATATCTAATGTGTTTACCTAAAACCACTGAAGCATTTGGAAATCCTCTTTAAACCAAACCAGAGATATGGGTGAAGCAGAATCTGATGCTGTAGCTGAAGGTAGTAGGATAGGTACCTATAGTCGTAGTTATCTGCATTATGATGCTTTGATCGGGTGCATCCTTAAATTGTCCACTGAAGCTCGTTTAAATTTAAGAAATTAATTAGGATTCAGTTGATTTGGTTTGGCTTTTGCCTGTTGTGCGTTTATATGTTGTGAAGTAAGATAAGGAGGAAGCTATGCTCGTGCTGCCTGTGCTCCTGCTCCGGCAATGGTGTGGGATAATGGTTTTGCCATGTAAATGGCATCTCGAAGAGTATATCTGGGATTTGTCATTTATAAAGTGTTTTGGTTATTTAAGAGGAAAGTAGATAAGTGTGTTTGTTTTTGGGGAAATGCCACAAGTTCACACATAATATTATCGATATCGATACACCTAAATTGGTACCGATTTTGGGATTTGTAAAATTAATGTTTAAAATTTAATTTGACATTTCTGGGATCTCAAGGAATCGTGTTTTGATTTTTGGAATAATTGATTCTATTATAAGATTAACAAATATATTAGTGAATTCACATGGGGGGTGCTGTTGAATGTGGTTTCAAACGTCTCGAACTTTCACTTACATTTGAATTTGAAGACTATATCTTTTTATTTTGGAAGCTTGAACATAAATTTTGTGCTAAAATACTGAGTAATTTTAAGTTACAACATTTCTAGGAAGATTTCAGAAAAATTCAAGTTCTGTACTAATCTTCAAAAGATGTTTTTAGATATAAAGTGAGGGTTTCGTTGGTACAGTAGATTGAAATCTAAGTTATATTTAGCCCACGAAAATCCCTTTATCTTTCAATCTTATCATACTGTTAGAACGAAGTTACACATTTCCTGCCGCCCCTCTGCCTTCCGACCGCCAGTGAGGCTAGAGCCAAATAATAACCACCACCGACCGAGCGCCGCCACTGACCGCCACAATACATTCCACCACCGCCACCAAACGAGACAAGGATTCCATACCATTATTCATATAATGAATAAAAGAATCACCATCACGTGACGTAACGCCAACAATGCATTCGATTGAGGTAATTTCGACTACCCCTCCACCCGTACCGCTGATTTGGACTGCCGACAACTTCCGAGTACCTTAACTTAACCAGAAGAGAAGTTAAATAAATTCAGTCAAAAAGATTTACACATTTGCAAGTATTTTTAAACTTTTGACTTTATAATTCACAGTCTCTCCTTTCAGTGAAATTCCATAAGTAGGAGTGAAATCCGCATGGCAAATCAGACTCGATCTCCCAGCCATTGGGAGAAGTTCTATTGGAAATAGAAAACCAGGATAAGAGTTCTCAGTTCTCACTCGAAGGTACGCTGCGGGGATTACCAGCAGAAGCCTCACCAAGTTTTGAAGCAAAAGTTTTTTGTCAGCTTTCCACTTCCCTGTTGGTCGCAGTGGATCGCTGACCGGCATTAGGCCACTCGTTTATTGTCGTGGAGCTCTTCCTTTCTAGAGGGAATCTCTACTGAGGGGTTGCTGCTCGCGTAAGCTTCTCCATAGACCTAGTTTGGAACTACCAGTTTTTTTGTCGTGACTACCATAGACCGAGCCCTGCTCAACCGCTTTTTATCAGCTTTCCACTTCGCTGTTGGTCGCAGTGGATTGTTGACCGGCATTATGCCACTCGTTTACTGTCGTGGAGCCCTTCCTCTTTAGAGGAATCTCCACAGACCTAGTATCTAAGGTATCATAAAAATTTAATTGTAATCTTTTATTGTATGAGTGTCATTAGGAATATGAAATAATCTGTTAAGCAAATTAAGATTAATAAAAATATTGTTGTTTCGGAGTTCGACACTCTTGAACCCTGAGTTTTTGCTTTCTTTTGGGAAGAACCCTGGACATCCATGAGCTAACCTCAGCCTGAGTATAAAAAAGCATCACAGTGTTCGAACCCACAACTCTAGGTTAGGAACAAAGCACTAATGCCACCCGCATTTTTCTCAGTGCAGCTAGGTCAACAACGATTTAATGTGAGGTGATCATGTTATTGGAAGAAATCGCTGAAGCATACACCTGGAACTTGGTAGAAGGTATAAGCTCCGTTGAAGCACCTCGTCCAACTACAAATGAGCTGAGGCGAAACAAAAAAATCAAACGAAAACGGAGTTCTTCAGATTTTTTGTGCCAGAGGCTAAGAATTGAAGTAGTTTTTAAGCTCTATATTGATAGCAGAAAGTGTAACGTTTTTTCTGCTTAACCAAACATCCATAGGAAGGGGAAAAGAGGAGGTTCAGATATACGAAAATCGCCCCTGAAGAACTCGGATTAAACGGTTTCGACTATATTTCAAAACATTTAAATGCAATGCGCCACGTCAGGTCGGGTTATTGGCAGCCTTAGCCAACATATTCTAGAGTTAAAAACTCCAACTCTCTCACACCTCATATCGCAAATAGAAAATTCACCCGTAATATTGTCGTAAAAATTGGAAACAATCGTGAAACTCCACCAAACATTTCTTAAACGTTTCCAGATGTGTCTGATATTTATCAGAAATGAAAAATTTCTGGCCAACTTTCAACAGTCGCAGAACCACATGTTCAGCAAGAATCTAGTCCTTCTATCAGAAGTGGGAAAAAATTGCTTCAGTGCTTACAAAAAACTTTTGAGTGTGCACATGTAATAGAGGAAGTGCCAACCATATTCCATACTCAGCTTTGGTTGAGAATATTTAGAGAGATTGCTTGAACTAGTTGCTTTTTAGTATAAACGGAACAATCTTCAGATACAGCATGGTTCAAGTGAGAGAAATAAGAGTTCATTTGAGGAGTTTAATGTGAGATACACCTAAGTATCTATCTAATCAGGTCAACCAGACCAAGTGGAGATGGTTTGCTAAAAGCATTCTTTAACTACTAATCTATGAAGTATATGGAAAGAATATGCAGTATGCTGTATGCATGATGATAAAGACTGAAACCATAGTTCCTTTTACCCGGTCAGAAGAAAATTTCCAAAAACAACACATTAAAACTATAGATCTACTCTTGCGATCAACTTGAAGGTCTTAAGTCGTTTAATGACTGATTCAATCATTGCTTACAACTAAAGGGGTTTTTGACTGAGAAAGTCTACCATCGACTGAATTTTTTACGCCAGATCTTCCTGAACGTCAACGAATTTAGTTTTGCCAAAAACCTATCCATCTGTTTTAGAACCCACTTCTGACAATACGTGTAATGGAAAACTATTTGTACGCCACCTGCTGTCCAGTTTTGGTAGCACTTTCAAGCTTCTGATACATCTATTAAAATTCGTTTTGAACATATTCCCTGTTTTATCAAAAGTTAGAGGGATTCTGGTGAAAATTCAACTCTACCGGAGTGCTAAGGCAACGTGATTTGTAAAGCCAATTCAACATCTTCTATGAAAAGGTAATGCTCAGTGACCATGTCATCACAATAAACACTATCGTCACATAGGTATACTATTTTCCGCATCATATTGTGTTTGCTAGTGACAATTCTATCAAATGTAGTGCCAAATCAAAATTACCAAACCAATAATCATGTGTTTTGAAACAACCAAATACTACAGAATTGTGTTTGAAAATGTCCTTGTTTTCAAACTAAATAACTGTTCAAAGATTATTCTTTATTTAAGGCAATTTCCAAATAGATTTCACTTGAAAACAAATGCAAACTATCTTCATTTAATAAAGCGGTCTGCTTCAACAATGACCGTCATAAATAATAGCCAAAGTCATTCCTTAAACCCCTCTGAACACTCCATTTTCGTTAGACACGTCCGTCGCCGTCGTACGTATACACACCACCCATCGATTCGCTAGTGAGTAATAAATCTTTCACAGCTCTTCTCACTTAACCACTCCCACTAGAAACTATTGCACAAATTTTCACAATTCTCCGCCACGCCACTACTCGCTGGAGGCAGAGGCACCAACACACAAAAAAGAAAATACTGAACACTCCACAGCACCACCGCCACCGTACCAACTTGTACATTGTACAATATGAAACACAAGAGAAATGTGATGCAAGGGCACATGTTGTGTACCAAAAGGTACATTTGGAACAGCTGAATCCTTAGGCAAAATAATATGGGATAGCTATAGCCAGCAGCGGCATTAATGGCTCTTCTTCAAAACATGCCCCCAGAAGATACATAAATAAAACATACCTCCACCATTTCGAAAGACTAGATACGGAAACCTCCAAATGTTTCCAAGGCCCACTGCATAGCCTATGCAAGCCATGACGAACTCCAGTTGATTGGACCAGTTGCCTCGATCTGGCTGCGTTGCCGTGGTTGAGTTAGTCGCCGTTTTGGTGTCATCTGCCGTCACCAAGCCGGATGCTTTCCCAGAGCCCAGAGCAGCATCCCTATTGACGGATGGACTTGGGTCACTACTAGACAATATTGAATGTTTCTGGAAAACAAAAAAAGAAGAAAAAACACGAATATGAATGAAGAACTGCAAAATGGTTGACAAAAATAACAGTTAAAAAAAACCAAACGAATCTCTTCGGAAAAAAGTGTGTTAACGTGGTTGTTTTAAACTGTAAATTGTAGGCTGACGAAACATCATTCTGAACATATCCTCCTTGTATATACCGAGCCGGCCACGCCACTCTACACCGGTCGTTCTAGCCAAGAACTCTTGGACGTGAGTAAGTGCCATGGTAGCTGGTGGTATGCAACGGGATTAGTTTGATGGACAACATCAGTTTAAAGCAAAATAACTAACAATCAGATTTATACGATAGGGATGTAGTGTCCATTTCGATATGGAAGTTGTGTTTTGATTCCTTTTTTTTTTACAGATTTTGGGAAGTCCTGTTGAAGGGAGGGTATGAAATATTTGTGCGGGGATGAGGAATGTATTTGTGTTCTGAGAAAACACTGTTTCTAGAAACAGTTTTGTTCATAAAAAGAAGTTCAATATTTTCAAAAACAAAACCTAAGCGAATTTGATGATTCATTGAAAAATGTACCGTCAATTCGAATTCTGTTGAAAAGGTAGTGTTGGAAAATTCAGAGTGATTTTAACGGGTGCACATTTTTTTGTCTTAGATAATGATACAACAGAATTACTTTTCTGAATAATTTTGAAACGGAAAAATCATTCAAGGGGAGAAATTCGACTGACTAGTCCGCTGGAGCATTGTAAGACAAGAATCATTACCAAGTTCAATGCTCCAGCGTAACATCTTTTGTTATGGTTTCTTTATAAACAGTTTCTTGAATTCTATTAAGTATAAGAAAATTATACTTAATTTTGAGGCGAAGGAACGCCTTATAGATCGTCAAATATATGTTCGTTCAATTAACGAAAGACGATAGCACGACAGAAGAAGCAAGGTTTTTAAGCATTACTGCCTGAGCATAATGGTGTAGTTGCAGCAGTAGTTTGTAGCACTGTCAAAGTTAAATGTACGTAATTCGTACTGCATGGCTACAAAGCAAGGTTGCAGATGCAATGCAGAAAGTAGCTGAAATACAAGTCGACTCGACTCCAACTTGACGAACGTGCTGCTCTGCAAAACAACAAACAAAATGGCAGACGCGATTTTTGTTTGGGTCCAGCGCTACACGATTGTATTCGTGCATGCTGCTTAGTTAGCTTCTTTTTTTTTGATATTTACTTTGACAATGCTACATACTACTGCTGCAGCTACACCATTGTGCTCAGGCAGTTTATGCCCACAAAATAAGTTATTTCTCACGATCGGAATCTTATAAGAATATTATCATACGCTAGGGCTGCATTTCTTCTTCCGAAGAATATGGATTTTTTCATCTGGCAAATGATGGTACTGTTTCCAGTCGTCTGTAAGACAATTAAGCGAAGAAAAAGTTTTTGGACAAGGGGTCGTAAATTAATGTGATACAAACATTCGGAGACAAAATGGTGCCTTGCAAAACACCAACATTTTTTTTTTTTGTGAATATTGGTTTGAAAATCGTTCAAAGAAACGAGAATATAACAGTTCAAAAACTATTTTTAATCCATCAATGCCAAATGCAAACATTTTCGGTAAGAGGTTGCATGACGGCTGTTTAATAACAAGTATGGAGGAACGATGATTTAGCGAGAATAATTAAAGTATCAAAATTATTAATTATTGTCTTCGGTTCTGGATCGATGGACTAGCTCGAAGAATATAAACTTAAGTCAAATCCTAGTTCCAGAAACACTTTTAATCGCTGAGGGAAGTTATTGCCTTGTCGCATTGTCTTGTTTTGTGAGGACACAGTGATATTCTTTAGTAGTAGCATTAACATTAGAAAACCAAAATCATCCACACAAAAAATAGACATTAAGAAGTGCAAACATTCTGATATGTCTTGCTAGAGTAAGGTAGTTGGATTTTCTTTATTCATGTACTAAGATCTATGAAGGAACAGATGAATATGCTGCACGACCATATAAATCCAAGTTTTGAATACCACGGGCAAAGTCAATATTAAGTTGTTATCAAAGGTACTCTATGCCCTTTTCTGATATGTTTCTGACAATGTGTGTACAAAATTTTAGGATGATCGGTTACATTTACAATATTCTTAAGGATGAATAAAATAATGAAACGATTCTTTTTTATCCTAGAAAATCTGGATTCGAGATCTGTAGATCAGACTTGCAAAATTCAATAGAACTAAAACGATCAATGAAATTGATTGGCATTTCAATTGAATAAATGTGTAATTCAATTCAAATTCATCAGACTGACTATATTTCGTTCCTTCTAAAACAACTTTAGAAACAACCAATATTTTTAACATCAGAACTGTCCAACATTAGATTTCTTATCAACCAACTCCGTCACTAATAAATAAATCATTGATTTATAAATTCAATTAAAAAGCGATTCGACAATACAACTTTGTTGTCAATGGTTGTCATTCACTTGAAAAATTTTGTGTTATCAAGACATTTCTGTTTTATTGTATCTCATGGTCTAGGTAGCTCTAATTCCGAATTTAATGTTCCTTACCTGATTTATTATTTGTCTTGTGATAAGCAATTTTATACAAAGGTATACAACAAATTAAAGTGCTAAAATCATTCATACTTACGACAAAAGCAAAATTATTATCAAATCACTATCGATTTCATATAATCTTGTACTGAAATTGATTGAAAGCCAATAAAACATGTCTGCGAATGATTAAAAAAAAAAATTGAACAATAAAACAAAACAATGTATGTCATTGAATCACTTCTTAGTCGAAGTATTGAAAATTCGTAAAGAATAACCAAATAGAATATAAAATTTCATCTAAAAAATTTACAACTTTTAATTTCACATTCAAATGAGCAAAGTGATCGGTCAAAATTTTCAAATTAAAATAATTTGTCATCATTTGGAAGACACAACAACTGACAAAACAATCTTCAGTAAACAAACACAAATTGGAAAGCTAACCAAACCAGGTGCCCAGTGTGCCCACTTGCACCCAGAAGATACAAAAAAAGATTTACGTCAAATTTATGTAACCTCACCGATAGAGTATAGTTGTCGCCGCCAGCACTAGCAGCGGCTAGACTCAATTCAACTCACCGTCATTGGAGGCTCAGTCGCTGTGAAATTACCAGAATCATTTATCTTACTGATTTTCGGATCAATTTGCGTTGCCATGACGTATTCTTTTTTTGTTTAATTGTAAACTGATCGGTCAGTCTTACCGGCACGATCAATTTATAGATTTTTTAGAGAAGTAATAAAAATTAGTATAGTCTATAGACGACACCCAGCGGCCGGTATGACGGCACTCGCGCCGCGGATTTAAAACGAAATTAAGATATTTATTCGCACGTTGTCGTATGCGCGGGAACGATCGTCTATCCCAAAAAATCCCGATCTCAACTTGTCGCTTTTAGTTTCTAAATAAGACTGCCCCATGGTTCAATCTTTAAATTCGTTTGGACTTCGAGGAGCCAAGTGGATGTTGTTGTAGCGATTTCATATATAAAATGTGACTGGCTTACAGGGAAATCAGCTGTTTTGGCGGATTATCTATCTAAGATAGCACAACCAATTGATTAGGTTATAGAGTTATATCGCAGTTACATCTCATTGTTTCTGACACATTTCTCAGATAACTATACACGGGCCTGGTTCAAATCAGTATTTATTTTTTTCTAACTAACTTTATTACAAACGTCATTAGTGTTGTACCTACTTGAGTTAAAACTTAGTTTTAAAATTTTTTAGTGATTTATTAATGTGAATGGATGATCGCAATCGTGTAATATAAAAATATCTATAAAAGCTATTTCAGATCGGAGGGGTTTATCACAAACTTGTTATCGAAAAATACCCAATAGTGTTCAGATACATTTGATGAATGAGTAACCTCAGACAACTTGAGTGTGGAGTTAGAATAGAAAATAGAATTAGGCGGAAATGGATGTCTGGGGAGTTTAATTTGTTTTGTTAAAAAGAATTCGAATGTGGTCTAAGTCAGGGTAAATACATCAGAATTTGTATAGGTACTACTATTTTTAGTAATCTTATTTTTCAAGAGTCGTTCGGTTTATCAAGAAATTCAAACAATCGCTAAAGTAAACAACATTCTTTAAATAAAAATTACACATAAGCAGATTTTCAGCTTGAAGGTTAAAACAATAAAGAACCACATCGGTCAGTTGCTGCTTTGTGTTCTCTTTCTACGCTGTAAACACCAACACCACCCAGCATCCGATTTCAATTTCATTTAAATCCTTCTCTTCACATCTCAATAAAACTTTACGCTTACAAGTGAAATCGGAAAGGATATTTTTGGTTCGATACCCGAAAGTATAGCCTGAGCAACACTCCCGGTAACGGACTCGGTGTTATCGACTTTGATCCAGACAAAATGCGATCATATCTAACACCGATTTCCCAAACCTCAATTCACACAAAGGGACTTGGCGGTCTCCTGATCAACAAACCTTCAATCAAATTGACCATATTGTGATTGATAGTAGATGGCATGTTTTGAGTGTCCAGACATTCCTTGGGGTCAATATAGACTTATACCACTACCTTGCAGTAGCGAAGTATGAATGTAAATATTCCCTTCATTAAAGCATATTGAGGAAATTTTATTTGCAAAACTGCAATCGCAGAAGACCGTCAGAACTTTTGCCAACCAAATCTCGTCCAAGCTCATAAATGACCCGTGGCAACACAGCAAGTCGGCCATCTGCAATGGGTAGCGCTTCACTAAGTGATATCACCCAAACCAGTTCCCTGGAAACCCCCTCCCAATTTCCTCCACTTTGTTCATAAAGTTTTCACTCGCCATTTTTGGTTACCTAACAAAGTTGTGAAGTGAATTGTGATGCTTTTTTGTACTAAGGCTGAGAATAGCTCGTCGATTCCTCCACTACAATAAACGGTGACTGTAGATATTCCCAAAGGAAATGCTCCACGGCAACAAACGGTCCCTAACTAATTTTATTTAAACAAAATGGTGAGGCTTTTGCTGGTATTCCCCGCAGCGTACCTTCGTGAGATCTCTATTCCCGCTACTCTATTTGTAATAGAATCTTCTTCCAATGGCAGGGAGGCCGAGTCTGATTTCCCATACAAATCGTACTACTTCTTATGGAATATTTCTGATGGAAGACAATGTGAATTGTAACAACAAATGTTAAAAATACTTGTAAATGTGTAATTTTTTTTGCATGATAGATGTTTTGCGGTGGGTGTTGCGTCACGTAATGGTTTGAATAGAAAATCATCGTAGAAATTGGGGGCGATAGACGGAAAATGTGTAACTTCCTTACAAAACATCTTAAATGTGAAAACGAGCCGAAATCTGAAACTCCTACATCGAATCATGCGAAATGTTCATAGTGAAAAATCCGCTTGATAAAAAAATTATGTCTTCTAATCTCTGTAATGGGAATTTGTGTAGTTTAGATTAAGTTAGTTCTAATTCAACAAACTAACTGGAAGGTGCAGCTTTTTACTTTGAACAGCGGCCATCCTTTTTTTCTACGAATTGAATCTGTCAACCTGTTGAAACTCCGCCGAACTAATAAAAATAAGTTTTCTAGACAAACATTTTACCAAGCAATAAAATCGTAAGAAAGTAAAAATGTTTAACACATGGGTGTGAGAATGCTACGAGATTTTGAAATGCATATTTGCAATCAACTTTTTTTTTAATAGGATCTTGTCAATTTTGTACTAATTTCAGCAAAATTTAAATGTGAATTTTGGTAAAAAGAAAAACGGTTTAAGCCTCCTTTTCTATTTATCCAGCATGTTTTTTTTTCGAAATGTACCCCTGTGTGATGGGAATTAAAATCAAGATTTAACATTAAAAAAGTTCTGCCATTCTTAAAGATGAATCCCACCCAAATCATGGATCTTAAAAGTCTCAAATAAAATAAATCTTTCAAAATACACCTCCTTTTTGTATTTAAATTTACGTTGACATAAATCTTACACCAAATCCTTTTTAAAACAGCTTACCTACAGATTTTTCTCAAGGATTTTATCTAACTCAAGCAAAACATACAGTTACACAAATACATAGCTTAACTGTATCCGCTACTACGCCTTCCAAAAAATCTGTCTGTTAGTTTTGTGACCATTCCTGAAAAATTGTTCTCAAGGTTTCCCAATGCCATCTGTCAATCCTTATACTTGAGTTTTTTTTTTTTTCTTCTCCTTTTAATATAATATTTCCTTTCCATTCCATTGACTTCCTGACTATTTCCCAAAACTGTTCTGTAAATGAGACACAAAAAAAGGATTCACAAATCTTTAATGCAAAAAAAAAAAAAAAAAATTATACAATAAATCTTTCCCCAAGGATTCCACTTGCTTATCATTCCATTAAGATGTTTCCCCCGAAGATATAATATTATAATGCAACACAAAGAGGAGCACACCTACAAATACATATCTACACTATATTGTATGTGTTCTGGAATCGACCCGCCAGAAAAATCACCCCCTTCAATCTCAGCCACAAATATAAAAATAAATAATAAATAAATCGAAATAATACAAAAAAAAAGAAAAAAATATTCGAAATCTCAGATATTCATTTGGAATCCTGTTCCAGGAATTTCTCACACACGAGGCATGTCTTGATATTGGTTTCACATTGGCACGCCTACACTTTACTCCCTGAAGCTGTTGAAAACGCTTTATCCACCAGGATCCAAAACACACACAACATTATAACGAGGATGTTTTTTTTTTCTTTATACATTTATATTTCTAACTGTATACAATATCGTTCCTAAATTCGTTCCGATGGCGAGTGAAAATTTTATTTCATGCATAGATGAATAATTTTCAAAAGAATATCAAGAACCAGAACCAGGATGGATAGATAGGATGGGAGTGGGTTATATTTGCTGTTGCACTCCATTGGACCCTTAGAAATGTATATACCCTCTCTCACAAAAGTGGATTCAAGCCAGAGGGAATGAACGGAACAATATTCAAAATAAAAATGATCACATCCTTGCGATACAGTATAAAGAGCTCTCGTTTATATGACGAACTACCATAACGTCGCATCGGTCGCGTCATTCAGGACGAAAGAGAGATCCCTTGAGAAGCTTCATGTTTTCTTTTTCTTCATCCTAACTACGAACTAGTATAGTTTTACCAAAATATGTATATCCTGCCAATTCTTGTGAATTGTTTTCCTCCATCATTTTTACAAAACCCTTATAGGGATAGGGGGAAGGTTTTAAATTCCATGCAAGACAACTTTGACAATAACAACCAATATTATAAAATGTAGGTGTATCATAAATATATCCCCTCTACTACTTCAACCTCATCGTCGTCGGTTTTCCCGTGAGGTGTTCTTGTATGTGTGCAAAATAAACCCAAACAATGAAGTAACAATCACGTCCAAAGGATATTATGAGAAATTGAATTTTACTCCACATCCACATACACCCACTTGCAATTTGCAATTCATCTCGATGCATTATTCCCTTCTTGAAAGTTCGATACTGAAGTCCTTTTTTTGTAGGTACTTCTCATCCAGGCGGTGTGGTGGCGATGGGTGTTGCGGATCGCAGGTACGATCCTTGGGGTATTTGATGCAGGATGGTTGAGACGACAGTGATGAACAGCACACACATATATCCCACACCCACACATAAACACATTTTATCCAATAATGATTTTTTTTTTCTTATAAACTGTATATTTTTTTTTTGTGTGTGAAAAGAAAAATCAGCCGTGTATATCCTTTTAGATGAGCCCAATGAACTTACCTGAATTTGTTTCGTACGTGCGTGATGATGACGATGATGATATCCTTATGTGCGTCTGTTTATCTGTGCAGAATACCAAAACCACAACAAAATGGATTCAAATAGATCCTATAAACGAAAAGCCTCAGCATAATTGAATTACAATGTCGAATTCACATATTCGTTGGTAGGACACCTGTCAATATGTCATAACGCAAATCCTTGATTTGATGGGTAAATTGATATCTTTCCAAGGATGATATTCTGTCAAATGCATTTTACCGAAAAGATATGATAACATAACCGCTTGAAGGGGGAAGTGAAAAGGACATCGAATAATAATCGTGTATATCGGTTTCTTTTTTTTTTGGTAAGACACACACGTTAACTGGAACTATAGATGATTGGATTATTTAATATATTGAGAATAGGGTGTCGTTATGTTGGTGTTCATGTTTAGTTCATGATACATTTTTGTATATTATATGGATGGCATTTTGAGGCAAGGACTTGGGGTGTTTTTGAGTCATTGGAATAGAAAGATAAACGTTTTTTTTTGTGCAAATTCATTGTAGACAAAATGCAACGTGTGAACTGCTTTAATAGTTTACAAAGAAAATATTTTTTTGAGACACTGAGCTTTTGTAACACGAAGTTTGGTTGGTTCTAGTCGTAGTAGATGTCACTTTAATGACTTATCACTAGTTTAACTTAGGACACCTAGTATTTTCGAGAGATAGATCTATTCTGAAATGTCCGTTTGGATTTAGGAAGGTTGCAATGTAACCAAAGAAGCAGCTGTCTAATATATCCAATATATTAAAGGGACTCGAAAATGCGTTCCGGGTAGGAATTCGAAACTTTCACACTTCAACCTAAGAAACACTTCCATTCGTTTTATAACCCACTCTGGTGTACCACAAGAAAGTCATTTGGAGCCTTTAACGAAGAGACACATTTCCACTCTCCGAACACACACAACAACACCACCAACCGCCACCGACTAAGCCATTCCACACCCCACTAAACACAGCAACATCATCAACCACCATAGATGAAGCCATTCAACATTCCATCGCACACAACAAAAATAACCACCGACAATACCCGCCACACCTGGTCCCCTTATCCACCGAAATGGACTTCCAATTCCAACCACTTGCACTAGCCATAACCCAGCCAAGCAACAAGAATCACAAGAATTAAATATTTCTAGGTAAAGTTGTATTTTATCTTTACAATTCACACTATGTCTTTCCAGAAATATGCATAAGGAGGAGTGGAAAATGAACTACAAAAGCAGATTCGAAAGCTCCGCCAGTTATTTCAGTGCTAATTAATCGCACCAAGGAATTCGTTTCTCATCCGAAGGCACGCTGTATGGGAAAGCCAGTCAGAAGCTCTGATCGTGCGTCGAAGATGATCGCTAGACCGGTAATAGCCCACCAGTTTATGCCGTGGAGCGTTTGCTTTTAAGGGGTAACATCACAGATCGGCAATAGGCCACCGTTTAAATCGTGGACGGTTTCTTAGGAACCCCACAGACCTAGTCTTCAGTTGAAGATTAAATTGAAGTAATATATGAAATAATTAGTTATTTCATTTTGCTTGTTAAAAAGAATGTCAAATTGAAATATTATATGAAATAAATTGTTAAGTTTCATTTGGAAAAAAACTGAACAATTTGGAGTTCGCAACTTCTAAAATCCTGAGTTTTGGCTTTCTTTTGGATACGCCCTGGACACCGACGAGCTTACCCCAGCCTCAACACAAAAAAGGATCACAAGCCTTAACTATTTATTCTTGCTTTTAATTATGTTACATTCTGAATCATAATGAGGTCCTTATGCTTACCCTGCTTTTTCCGTACAAAATTTCTTCAGAAAAAGTCGATTCACTCCTGGAATCGGCAAAAGAAAAAGTGGGAAAAGTTGAGTGAAGTGCGAGGGAAAAGAAGCCGTTATATTGTAGTTGCCAGAGGAGCTTTCATACTTTTTGAAAAAGTATAACTTTAGTGGCTGAGCGTTGAGATAACGAATCACTCATAATCCTGAGTAAATCTAAGGCACAATTTGAGACCAACCAGAAACCGTCTGGAAAATAAAGTTAGACTTAATTAAATCTATCTAAAAAAATGTTAGCAACCAATTTTCAACCATTCTGCAACTTGGAAATAACATGGAATGGAACCAATTTGTCGATTTTTCAAAAAAATGTTCTATCGCTTTTCACCCATTTTCGGACCATTATATCCAAAATAAAGGAATGCGAATTTTTGTCCAATCAGCAACTATGTGCAATGCAATTGCAACCAACTTCCAACTAGTTGTCTACCAGACAAATTCGTTAACAATATCAAAATAACCAAGTCCGAAAAAAGGTTGAAGCTCCTAAATATGTGAAACCCGTTCAGCAACCTAGAAAACCAGTATGCAACCCAACTAAGATCTTTTAGTATAGTTCAATTTATATATTAAAAATAACCGTTCTGCAGTTAAGAACCAATTTCAAAATATTCAACAGTCTCAATGACTGCACAAAGCTTATAATATATGCATTGAACTCAGGATTATTAATTTGGTTGTCTATCCTTACCCGTGCGTTAAACAAAAACCTTTAAAAACATTCAATTTAAATAATTGAATCATTTCTAAATTCTAAGATAAATATAAAATGACATTTTTAGAAATTACCATTTTTATATTTCTCAAAATGGAATATTGAAGTCCTTGAATTTCTTATGATTCTGTTTTTTTTTTTTTTTTTTGTTGAAACAAATATCTCAAAAAATTTCGATATCCTTTTAACAAAAACGAAATTTCTTCCCACGCACACATTAAAATCGAAACCACAAAAGATATTGTATTTCATTCCGAACAGTTTCGTATTTTAAGGTGATGATGTCAGTATCCTGTCTTACTCTGCTACCCCTCCCTGTGCTTACCGTGTAATATTTGACTTAAATAATTGAATAGAATTTTTTTTTTCTTTTTCAACCGACTTCCAGCTTTACCCAAATCCTTAAGAGAATTATGTGAGAACTCAGCGGCAATTACGCACCTACAAACAAAACAAAAATGGCCTTAACAGTGAAATTTCAATGATTCACTTATTTTTATTTATTTTTCACTATGGGCAGTCAGAAACAGCTAGGCACCTGTCGATTTTCGCTATTTTTTTTTTTTTGAACATTGACGCCACAACCACTCCTTGTGGAGTCCTTGAAAAACAGAACAGGACAATTCAGAAATTGATACAATATTAATTTCATACTTAAAAAAAAAACACGACACATTTAGATTCAAGTTATTTTCCCTCAACTAAATTTAGAGTTTATTGAAGATTCGATTTTTGATCCTACGTCGGCGTTGCGTCGTAGGTGTTCCCTTTTAACGTCCCGCCCCCCTATGCTTCAAATTTGTGTCGTCATACATTATTATTCGCGTTGGTGTCGCTGAAGTCGGGGTGTTGTCACTTTGTCAGTGGTCTTATGAATTATTCCAAAGGACAATAATTTGCTCAATCAGGATACAATCTGACAGTAATGTTACCTCAATCGAAGGGTGGAAAATAACATTCACTCACGCACACTTGCACTTTATATCAACAATATAGTATGTAGGTAGGTAGTGTAAAGATTTTCACGGAACACGTCTTGAAATAACTGTGTACTCACTTAAGGATAATGATTCCTTCGGGTGGCATTTAAGTTGTTAAATTTTAATCAAATATCAAAATCACTAAGGGTTTTTTTATGTTCATTATATAATTATTTGAAATTCTTAGAAGGGTGAGGTATGCTGTATTTCATCGAAAATCCAGGTAAATGTATCTATATCTTTGTTTTAAGCAGTGGTTTAGGATTTCGATGAAGTTTCAGGTGGTGGGAACTGGGAAGTTGGGAGGCGTTACATTACATTTTATTAAGCTGTACCTACATGGGAGACTAACGATTTAATGGATTTCTTCGAAAATTTAAGAATTCAAGAAGACGGTGAGGGAGCTCTTGGAGTTTTTGAAGAAAAATGAGTTGTATTAACTTATTTCCAAAATTTCTGTATCAAGTGCTTATTAATTGTTGGACCTTCCTAATACTATTTTAAGTTTTATTGAACAAAATATAATATGCTCTTTCAAAATGTAATAGTTCATGGATCTCATTATTAGTGAACTAAATTTTTTCAAACACAAAATTGATTTTTCGCTACATTACTTCGCCCTACATTAATATGGATAAATTAGGCTATCACGGAACAAAATTAAGCAAAACTATTAAATCAAATAATGTTCTTCAGAGTACCTACTGTTAAGGAAATTCGGTTGCATGTCGCAAATCTTCAACTCAAAAATATTTTTCTTTTTTCTTCAAGACAGTTTCTTCGAGATATTTTTTTGATTTTTGAATTTTTTTACAAACACCATTCGAAGTATTCGTTATTGTATGTTTGCTCTGATGCCAATTGTTATGTACATATCTTACTAGAGCGTAGTGTTCCTAGGTGTCGCTAAATTCAACCCTTCAACCAGATCGATCTCAAGCCTGCCGTCTCCAATCTCGAATTTTTAAAAGTCATAGGCCTCCTTCAAGCTGGTCACTCTATAGTTTATGAGGTCTACTTTGGCTAATTTGGTGTTGCAGACTTTATGAGCTAGAGCTTTGATCTCCATTCGTTCTTCATGACCCAGTCATCATGATACTCGAATTTTTCTGGCTAGGCTCATTGTGCGTTTCTACTTTCATCTCATGTCATTTTATCTCAGCGATCTAACTCTTCATTTAAATGAATTTCTGATATTGTTTTTGGCCAATCTTAAGAATGTTCGGAAGAGGCTTTAGTTAACAACCAATTGCACATCTTTCCAAAGTCATGGAATTCAGCATGGATTTTCTAATATACCATTATAACAAAACGGTTCGGTTTTCGAAGCAATAATTTTTTGGTACTGGCGAACATATATTTTGACCTTGACATTTGAAGCATTTGAAAAAATTTGCCGAGTTAAAAAGCCAGTGATCTAGTGATCCCTTAACAAAATCCTTCCGTAATACTCACCCCAATAAGAATGTCCGTCAGTTAGATCAAGATCATGATTTTGGAAGCTTTGGTAAGTATAGATAGATACTACTTCATAAGCCGCACTACACGAATATTGTTTGAGCTCTTCTTTAACAATGTGCAGACATTCAAAGCCAATATGCATCGTTATTACATCTTCTGGAGGAATATTTGCGTTGTTTCACAGGGGAATAACGGAACGGATTTCAAATTTGATTCCAACAAATGAAACTCTTAAGGCAAGCGTTGGTGCATTTTGAATGTGTCTACAGGAATCCCCGCATAATTGAACTTCGCTTAACATCATGACCATCCCACTTAATTGACCGACAAAATTATGTTCGAAAATTTTCCGTAAAGTAGAAAAGCTTTTTGAACGCTTAGGTGAATTCCGCTTAATTGAATTACTCGCCTAATTGATCTTAAAAAATTAAAACATGCACAATTTTTGGCTAAATGAACGGCCCAAAAAAAGCATTATGAAACAAAACTAAAAATAAATTTGGACCAAAATTACTAAGCTCTAAAATTGTAAGCACTGCTCTGTGAATAACATAGTCAGCTATTATTTGCTTTTTGTCGTTGGATATTTCAATGCCTTAGCACATTTAGAAAATCAGTGAAGCTAATAAAATAGCTGCAGTACAAAATATCGAAAAAAGCATGCATGAATACAATGGTGTAGCACTAAATTGAAACAAAAATCGTGTTTGCCACGTGTTTGTTGTTTTGTTTTTCTATTGAAATGTCAAAAATGCAGCGCAACACATTCGCGAAATTGGAGTTGAGTCGACTTGTACTTCAGCTACTTCTGTGCTGCAGCTGCAACTTCAAATTGTCGCCGTGCAAAACGAATAACGTGCATTTAACTTTGACAGTGCTACGTACTACAGCTGAAGCTACACCGGCGGCACTGTGGTGTCTTAATTTTATTGACACTAATAAACATGAATAAATAAGAATGAGTGAAAAAAAGACACAAGTTTATCCATTAAAATAAACTAAAAATTTTAACTGAATGGGGAAAAAAAATAAGACTGAACTGTGTGCCAAATACAAATGTTCATCCAGCAGGCTCAATAGAGTTTTTCGCGATGTGAAAAAAAATTGAAAACAAATCTAGAAGTTGCGCATTATTTCGCAAGTGCGAAAGAATCAAGACGTGCACACGTCGAAGAAGCTCTTTTAACCTGGGTCGGCTAAAATGAAAGCTTCAGGAGCAGCTATTTCTCTCTACAATGTGAGTTCCAGTTTTTTCGAGAATTTCGTAAGTTGAAACTGAAATGTTTAAAGTGAATTTCTTAGATGAATATTTTATCTTTTAATTGACCGACTAGTGCGATTTTACGGGTTTCGCTTAATTAAACAGGTCGGCCAATAAAACAAGATTTCGTTATTTGAACCACCCGGATTACTGACCGAAAAACTTGAAATGGGCACTGCAATATTAAGCAGAGAATACTATCGGTTTTTGTTTTTACAGCCTTCTAGTCGGAAGGAGTTTTGTAACTTCAAATTGTGTTTTTGTAAGGTAATCACCAAAATATCAGCGGTAATATATGTGACGGATTTTCGTTACATTTTTTTTTTTTTTTTATAATGCACACGCGCTCAAGGGGTTTGTTATAGCTCTTTTAATGATAAGTCACAGCGCGAGCGATAGAAAGTTAGGAAGGAAGGGAAAGAAAGTGTCGATGAACATTGATCTTGAATGTTTGAAGATCAAAATGGCAAGGAAAAATTGTGCCAGGCAATTCATTCCACATTCGTGTTGTGCGGCTAAAGAAAGAATCTCTATATTTCACGGTACGTCCGAAATTGGGCTCAAGTGTAAACTGATGAGCGTTCTTAGCAAGACGCGAGTATTACGGGGGGAATTTTTAAGGGGTGGAATGCAGCTGGTGACCTCGAGTGAGCATTTATTTCCATTCAAAACGTTATTGTTAATGTCCTTAAATTTAAGCCTTATTGCGAGCGTATGTTTGGTGAAAAAACTCAAACTGAATTCCAAAAAATTTACTTAACTGCGCATATTTAAATGATATTTCCTAGAATCTCTTCTATTCAACAATCTATTTGAATACAAAGTACACCAACTTTTGAGAAAATAATTATTATTTTCAACATAAGAAAGATACACCTTAAATTATCAATTTTCTCGGCTAAAATAAACATAGTATCTACATCTAGCTATAGAATCCTCTCATTAACTTTTCACATGGCTTTTCACAAAAGCCTAAAGTTGAAAATGAAATATTAATGAAACACCCTTCATGAGAAAATTTCTCAATCCCTTTGCCTCAATTTTTTTTTTTATTTTTATTTTTGGTATTGAAAAGGAAGGCTTTTCAACAATTCCATATTATAGTCAATCCATTCTCGTATAGTTAGGTATATCCTTTTCACCATACAGTTAAGTATCCTTGGTGCTTGTGTCTAGTAAAGAAAAAACCTTTGGAAATTCTATCGATTTTGAAATATTCATCAAAGTAAAACAAAGGCAAACAAATTGAAAAGGTTTCTATCATTATACCTGTGTTAAAGATACACTAGATATATCATCATAGATAGAGATAGAGATACTTTTGTTTAGTAATTACAATCTTCATCTCACAACGCATCAAAGGACATTTTCAAATAATAAAGAGATATAGATTGAAAATTTTGTAGCATCGTGACAAATCAATATGAAAACACAGCCAAACGTGAAATCCTTCGTGGAATCGCATAAATAAAAGTGAGAGAGATACAACCCATCATCATCATCTATCTTCTTTGTAGGTATGATGTAGGTACCGCAATAGACAAATACAGAGGAACCAGGAACACATTATTTGCTCTGCAAAGCCTTTTCCTCCGTCACATTTCTGTCAGATAGCTCTTCAAATGCATGCATGACTTAGTCTCACAAACAGTTACTGTTATTCGTGCCATTGCCACTATACCGTAAACCGTACCGGTGCAGAAACAAATACACCATCAACAACATCGAATAACCTGCAGCAGTATACTACAGTTACATCTACAATGTGAGATGTGACAGTGTGTAGAGGTAGAGCATCAGGGTCGGTCTGTCGCTAAAGCTATACGGTTTATAAGGAGACAAAGGATAAAATGTTCCACTGATGTGAAAATTTGAAAGTAAAGAACTTTCTGAGTGAAAAAATCAGCAAGGACTCCCTATTTTCCTAAGTCAAATACTGAGATTTTTTCCCATTTTTTTGTTTGCCATCGACTGAGATGTATGATGTCTATGTACGAGTATATAGCAGTCTCTGGTATTCGACTCCATCAGTGACTTGAAGCTAAAGCCATAAAATGCATAAAATGAAAGACAAACTATTTGACGTGAGAACTTTTCGATATTTTTCTGTCAAAAAAATAAAAACCGTTTAACTTTGTCCCGATACTTTTATTTTTTGTCTTCAAATTCAGTCTAAACGATATGAGGTAGGTAGGAGAGGCTTGACTTGGCTTGGCTGAATGCCACCACATACCGTTCTGCCCGTCGCGTCGCGTCGTCGATTTAAATGTTTGCAGGATGCAAATTCCATATTTTGATTTACATTCAAAATAAGGATTTCTGTGTGCATAAAGCGCTTCGTTCCAAATAATAACAAAAAAAAAAAAAAAAGGATTTACATTTTTGTCGTCAAGACGAAGACGTCAAAATATTGTCATAGCGACGCGACGCGACGCCGACGTATGTAAGGCAGTTTTGAGTACGTGTCAACCTCAAGTTAGACTGCCTTCAATGGTTACGAAAGAAGATGAGAATTCTGCACAAGGATATGCATGCATTCCAATATGAAATTGCACGCGCGTTGTGATGAGCAAAATCATTGCAGAAGTTATCATATTCGTGTACATGTACTTTTGGCAGCCATATCTCTCCATCTTTACTCCTTTATAAATTTAGAATGGAAAGTTTGCCTGTATCTGACAGATCCTGCATCTTACTGTGCTTATAGTAAATCTAAATCTCTGTTTGATGGTATATTTTAAGTTTTATCTTTTTTTTTTTTAGACATTTTCGCTTGTAATCTGTTGACTTGCTTCCTCTCCCTTTCTTTGATTTGGAAGTGAAAAAGCAAGTTGCACTGTTTTGGACCGAAAAATTATATATGTATATGTATGTTTGCATTCAAAGACGAAACATAACGGATTCCATGAAACAAAGTACTGATTAAAATGTTCGTTTGACTGATTTTAGGAATAAATTTGACGGCAGCGGCAGCCGGCTGCGAAAGGACTCAAGAGTTTAAGGCAAACCAGCAATGATAAAGGCTTGTACTACTCGTATGAATGTATGTATGTGTTTTTGTTCACTCTGTAAAGGAAGAAATTATTGTAAAAGGAAATGCAACAGAAATGAGAAATTCCCTCAACAAACGGAAGAATTTCCCATCAGCTTTGCTTCCATATTTATGCACTTTAATTAAATTTACCGTTTAACGTGAGGAAATGTTGAATTCAATTCGGAGATAGTGATGATGATGTGAACGTTGTGTAAGGATCTCCATGTAAAGAAGAATGTTAGATTTAAACACACACACAGAGGAAAAGCGGAGATCCTGAGAAAAGATTTTGATGATTCTTTTCAATTAAAATGGAGTTTCAAGTTTTGATTTCGCTTCAAAAAAAAAAAAAATAAAAGAAAAAGCAACCTTCAAAAATGTCACGAAATTTACATGAATAATTATTGAACCCCCGTGTACTTTATGAAACTTTTAGGATATCTTGACAACCTTGAACTTATTCCGGTTAGTTGATTCTTGATTGTCTAAAATTTGCCACTAATCATTTATAAATATATCCCCGTTTTTATAGCTTAACGCTTTTGTCTAGATACGAAACAGAAAGCACTTCAGGGGTCCCTCAGGGTTACATGCTAGGGCCTCCACTGTTTAATGAATTCTTACCTCGTTCATCTCTTTTTGAATGACGTTCAATTGCTTGTCCTAAAGATGAAGTTTATGACCAAGTGTGAATCATTTAGACGGAAATATTACTTTGTGCTCGAAAAGAGAGCTGGTCAATGAGTTAAGACTTGGCTTACGCTCACTTGAACTTTTATTTAATCCAACAGGAATTAACTCTCTTTGTTTGATTAATTGTTATTCTTCAAAATTAGACTTTTCGACACATTAGGCACTTATAGCCCAAGCAAAAGGACCTCATATGATTAAACTCAATTCCCCTTATCTTTACAAAAAAAAATCCTGAAAATAAGTCAGAACAAAACAAAAAGAATACTAAATCCCAGATTAATGAATACATTACATCTTGATTAGCAAAGAAAAGAAAAAAAATGGTATAAGCCCAGCAACGCAAAACACACACAAGGCACCCACCATTAATCCTTCAATATTGTGTGTGTTCACAAAGTTTACCTCTGATAACAAATTCCAGTCAAACAAACGCAAACCAAAGCCCAAGAAAAGACCCACAAGAAAAAAAAATGTAACGAAAGACAAATCAAAGAACCACCAGCCAGCGCAGCGCCAGGAGCAATCGTTAGGGAGATACGAATACGAACAACCCACAGGTGCCTTAGCACCGTGTGCCGCCAGCGAATAGGCACTCGGAATCGGATCGGAAGAACTTTTGATTTCTACTTGATTACCCCCTTAAGGCGATGATAATCAATTGCAAATCGACTCTTGTGCTATGTCATGGTAATCCTTGGTTCCAAAGTCAACCTAACCTCACTCTGCTGATTCTTTAAGTTTCATCTTGGGGAAATTAATCGGAAAACTTTCTGTCTGTTGGTCGTGTTCTTAGCATTTTTTTTTTTCTACTTTCGTTTAGTCCTTATGCCTTTCCTCGTTCCATTCTCAAAAAAGCTGGTGCTGATTTTTGGTTGGAAAAATGGCGCCCGGTGTGAGGCCATGTTCTGATTGATGAAATTCACTTAAGTGATCTTTAGCCTCGATTGATAAGAAAAATAGCCAGTTTCGCTGAAGGGGCTTATGGACAATTCCATCCATGTCCTTGTCTCCTTGGTTGCCCTTTTAGGATTTTTTTTTGTGCTAAGATCTTTGTCACATTCCACTTGGGCACATTTTACCACAGAAAAAAAAAATCAGTCGGCTTTTATTTACATAACTTTGGACTTGGACTTTTGCACTCTTCTCTAGGGACAAGAAGTATTGTTAGATCCAACAATGGATCCCTTAAGAAAAATTTTAATAAGCATTTCACGCTGTAGAACATCCTTTTTCGAGAAACGAGAAAAACGTCGGAAAATTGAGGAAATCCCTTAAACATTTTTCATACTTTATTTTTGACCTCATTGAGAGAGTGTGGTAATAATATACATATTTTTGGCATGCTGCATTGCAGCCATCACACAATGAAGAACTTACTGTGTTATGTTGGTGGCACATACAAGTAAGAAATATTTCTTTTTCGCGCGTTTGCAACTACTTAGGTATACTTCATCTGGTCCTTCGCTGCTGGATGTTACCCGGGGTTTTTCTGTTATGCATCAGCGAATATTGTATTTAAATTCCCTGCACGTCCTTTAGTGATTTTCTGTCAAATTGACACTATACTATACTTCCCCTCGCATCCAGTTTAGTTCGGATTTTTAGTTTTCCTTTGTGAAATCGGGACTTTGGAGGAAGGGATTTTGTAAATTTTTTATAATACGTATGGTAAATGCGGTATGCCGTGGAACTAACCAAAGTATCTTTGTGAATTGTGTCGCATCTTTTAGTTAGGAAACTGTATTTTTTTTTTCCTTAAGGAAGAGGGAGGGAAAATCTTTTTTTATCATTTGAGAATGATGGAGAGTCGTTTGGGTATAAAAAAAAAGGGAGTCGATGAATGAATGACTGCGGGATACATTTTGTATGAAGTTTTTAGAACTTTCGTGAAGTTTGTATTTATTTTTGTCCTTAAAGTAGGATGGGGAGATGGATATTGCTTGGTAAGAAAATCTATTTTAAAACGTGTTAATTTCGTGGAGTGGTTGTTTAAATTAAATTTGTATGTAAGTACAGTAGACGTTCGATTTAGTTTACCTCAGTCAAATGAAATATTCAGCATAGTCAACAGAAACACACAAGTCTAAGAACAGATTACTCTAAAAATGAGAAATACAAATCTGGAGATAGTGAAGTGAATACACATTTGTCTCTACAACTGCATCGCGATGGCTCTGTTCCAATAATGCAATAATTGTTCATTTTTAATGTTTGCATGTGGTATAGCTGCATTGAAGATCACTTTATCGAGCGTTAACTGTATGGTTCAGAAAAGTAGTTGAGAATCAATTATGCTTTCAGTGTTAAATTGAAAAATCCCAATGATTGTATACTTCGGGGGGCTAAGGAAAGTATTGGAAATATCTTGGTGTATTTTAAAACAGTTCACTGTTGTTCACTATGGTTTTTACAATTTAATAGATTTTATTTTTTAAGTACATGTATTTACTTTGTCAATCAATAATTCAAAAAAAGATATGATTATAAGCCATTGTTGGCTATTCAATGTAAATACAAAATACAACGTTGTCAATTGACATTGAAAAAATGCATTCTTAAACTTGCATGAAAGCATGAAATACAAATTTTCATTAAGGACGTAAAAGTATGCAATGATAATATGGTAAGAAATAAGGAGGCAATGCTAGTGGCTTATTTAATAAAACTGAAAACACACATGACTTATAGAATTTTTTTGGTGTTCGATGATACTTTAAATTAAAACAGAAATCAATTTTGGACAGTAAAAATAACCACTATCTATTAAACAATAATAAACCAACCAAGCACGAGCACGCGGTCTGATAACAGTAAATGACAATTCCCAATCATATTCTAGTTTTATGGTGTGATATGATTGCTACGAGTAATTGTAATCTTTATTATCAAATGACTGAATCACTTTCTAATGTGAATGTACTTCCATAAAAAATTATCAGAAACAAAGTTTGTAAACTCAAATTATTTTATATTTAGAAGGTATAGAACTATGCCATGATAAAATATTTTCAGCCATTTGCTTTTGCTGTCTACAATTTCAATATATGTAACCGAACAACTTTAAGATCTACAAAACTTGACAAAGCCAACAACTTAAACATAAGTGTTACTTTGAAAGTGCTTCAATAAAAATTATAACAATCTATCTCAATATTTAATTGGCAAAGAAACGCGTTTTTCATGTAAATTCCAATCGATTTCCTCAGTTTTGGTTGATTCTAATCTTATTTTACAAATAAAACGAGCATTAATCATAATAACCATAAAATATTTAGTTCAATTTTTCATAAACTTTTGGTGCAAATTGATAAAACCAATAACAAGCTAATGATAGCATAACTTCTATGTTTATTGTTGCCTGCTGAATTGTGATCAAAACATCGTTATAAAATTTAGGTAATACAGGTAACCATTTGAAATCAATTAGCCACTTGGTCATGATCTACATTGTGATTATCATCATCATTAAAACAAAGTAGCCTATTTAGATCCACCGAACTACAAAACCCTTAATCCTGTTTCATCGCATCACCTTTCTTTCATTTGGTTTTATTGCTTTAGGATTAGATGGTGCATTATTTTGTCTTATCCAAAGAAGGCAGCACTCAAAATTCATACAATACCATGCTTCTATTCTAAATATTGCAAAATCTATTGGAAAATGTTGAAATCTGATATAATTTCTGCGATGTGTTTAAGCAAAATTTTTGTAAAAATGTTTAAATCCAAATCTTTCATAAGTATATTAAACGCTGCAATAATCTTTAATCCTAAGAGATTTTTTCCTACTAAAATATTTCTACCTGTTGCTTGAAATCCAAAAGAAGAACAATGCATCTAATTACCATTTGATTTTTGCGTAAGTACACTGCTTAATCCATACAATACAAAGTACCTTTTTTACAGTGTGTCTTAATTGTATGTGTTATATCACTTTCCAATTATGTATAAATATAGCTGGGCAAGTATTAGAAAACTTTAATCTATTCCATCTCTCTTTGTTGAACATCTTTTATCGCGGATGATAATGTATTCTTTTAACAAAAACTCATTAATTTCAATTCTTTATATAAGTTTACTATTGATACTTTGCACTAACACACCAACCTGTCAAGGACTTCAAAAATTATGCGGAAGGAGACTGACTTACACACTGGCATTGATATGTAGAAATGGATTCGGAACGAAGATGAAAAGATCAAGTGAGTTTAATAAAAAAGGTTGCCTTCATTCTATTGTTAATATCTTATTTTCATTTAGATGAACCATTAGAATATATTGGTAGCATAGAAGGCAGTTATGTGGAACAAGCGTCATTGGAGCATTTTCCATTCTTATTCTTGTTCAAGTCTGAAATCAATAATCGACGGAAAAGATTTGGCATTGCTGATGAGTGTTGCAAGAAGTCATGCACAATATCAGAACTTCGTTTGTATTGTTTATAAATTTGTGATTTAATGTGATATAGTAAACAAAATTTGATGTAGTATTAATAAACTTCATTTGTGTAATTTTCAATTTGATATACAAATCTGCAATTATGTATTTCAAACTGGTGGGGATTTCTTTTTTTTTAATTAGGCGCAATCATTCTACGATCTTTTTAACATGACGTTTTTGTTTTATCAAGACTATTGAAAATAAGAATCTAATAGTGGAAAAACATAATTTATGTCTTACTTAAATTAAACATAAAAAATCGATAATGGGTTCGGACCGATAACCCCTACCAAATTTTTTATAGCATTACAAAGACAAATTTCATTTTATTTTTCTTCAATTCCAAAAAAAAAATAAGAAAAATTTGTATTAAAAATGGCAGATATAATGTCTCAGAGAAGAAGACACTCGATTTGTTGCTTGTCTTTTATTTTGATGTTTTGATTGTATCGCAAGCAGGTTCGCTCTGATATTGCCACCCTTGAGCTGGTATTGCCTCATTTTTGTGACTGACTTTTGCTAGCTAGCTACACTCGAATTGGTTAGTAGGTAGGTATATGCGAACATAAATCTTTTTTGATGAAAAAATTCATCTCAACGGTGTAGATGCCGCCGTTGAGTTTTGATTTCCAATTTAAATCATCAATCTCGCACCGGTGAAAGATGATTTGAAAAATTTTGTAATTCATCACGGGGATAATTCAAGGACGCATTACATTGTCATACATGACAGTTTTAATATTTTCTTTTATTATATCAAAGATGGAAACAATTTCAAAAAGTAATTGCATTAATTTTTAGGAAGCATTGGAGGAGGGTTTCTGGTTTATTGGGAGCGGACATTTTTTTAAAGCTAATAAAGCAATCTTTTTGAGAACACTCCATTACAAAATATAAATTTCCCATTTTCTGTTGGACAGTTCGTTCTGACCAAAAAATCTATATCTACGACCTGAATACAGTTTGCTTACCACTTTTTGACATCGGCCTTAACATTTTTTTTTTTCCATCGAAATTCGTCCTGTATTTGCTCATCATACATCTGTATCTGTATGTAGAATGTATTTCGCACGAAACTCAACACCCGAATTGGAATTGGCAAACTGGCCAGAAATTGACGGTTGATTTTTGCAGAAATACTATCGTTGACGACGACCAGAGCAGAGCGAGCACTAGAAGGCCAGGAAAAGAGGATACACAACCTTGTGTGTTTGTGTTTGTGTTCGTGTATATGTGAAGTGCAGGTGCACGTAGGTATCTATAGAATGCAAAACAATGCGGCGATCACACGCGGTAGAGATACCTGTCACTATTGTTCAACTTCTGTCCGCATGCAAATGAGAACTTGAACACTCTGTACATGCTGCACTACGCTGCGCTGGCTGGCTGGCTGGCTGCCCCGACTGGATTGAAGGGTGCTGTGATGAGCGGTGGTATAGTGTGCGGGAAAGGAATGGTCATGGTATATCCTGGTGGCCGAACTAGCAAACCCAAATTTCATCAATTCTGTGTATATGTTGGCCATTTGTTTGCACTTCAGTTAGAGGTTGTGAAAACTGAAAACTGTGTTGGATTGCATTGCTATTGAAACAACATTCATCTGGAGCTGAGGAGGGGAATGGTTCGAGGTGGCCCTGTACTTTGTGTGTGTATTTTCTGTTGTGTTTTTTTTTTTAGTTAGAGCCTTTTGAAAGCCTTTGTACCTACTTATGGCAGTGGTTGACACTTTTGTCATTGAACAGGGACATCGATGCGGTGGTGGTATACTATCGTGAGTGTAGTAGGTACACACTACAGGACACATGTTTCCGTTGAGTGAATATACGATTCGGGCAAATGTTTTTTAGTGAAATCGTTTGGCTCAAGAACTGGTGCCATGGTCTTTGGTTGGTTGGTTAGTTGTGAGTTCACGGGGGCTTTAGTTTGTTCGTATTGCTTCTCGATGTAGCATTAAAGAATTGGATTTTCATTTGTCGAGCTGGTTTTACAAATTTGTTTTAGGACAAAGGCAAAAGGGGTTTTTGATATTTTCAAGGGACAATTAGGTTGAACAAAAGTGAGAACTAATGTTGTGGCAAATTGCTTATTGGTTTTAGGAAAGTTTTGAAGTCTTTTCGAAGTTAACTTGGGCAAGTTTTGAGGATTTATAGATGCATTGTAAGACTAATAATATGTTAAAGTATTTATTCGACAAAACAAAAGTACCAAACGCCATTCACAATATCCAGTGAGGAACTGTAGTTTTTCCTTAAATTTGCAAATTTACCAAACAGGATAAAGAAGTCAATTATTCTACCGAATTTTTGTATTCAATGTGGTTGATCGAACTAATACATCGCAATTTTAAATTGAAAAGTTCAGTCTTCATCGTCTATCGTACATTTAGTCAACTACGATTTCGCCAAAGAACGCGATTACCTGAAAAAGAGCTTATAAAAAAGGAAAATAGAATTTTCAAATCAGCGTATTCCGAAGTATTCAACAGACTCGCCATTCGTTTTCAAACTGTTGCAATTACATCTGGCCTTGACAATTATCAAACCAAATCAGTAATATTTGCAGGACACCTTAAACTTTCTACGTTAATATTATATGTCACGTGTTCGCGTGTCAGCAAGCCATCACCTACATTTTTGTATGCGATGGAAAATAAAACAAAGCCAGTACTGTGTCAAAAAGACTTGGTGTAAATTTTAATATCACTTTGAAGTTGATTTGAAAGTTCATTAAACAAAAGTTGATACCCAAGAAACTCTATTTGGGTTCATTACAAAAAAAAAGAACATATTTCCTGTTCTCCAATTTGTTAAAAAGAAAAACAAAATTTATCGATAAGAAACTTTGATTAATTTTTAACTTTATTTTCAACTGATATCACTTTATCAATCCAAGGTCTCAAAAATGAAACATTCGAATAAACAGTTGGGTGAATTGGGCTCCCACAGAGTTCTCCCCAAGACACAATACCCGCTTGAGAACCATTCACCATCAAAGTTCCACCTGAATCTCCATGACAAGTATCCCGATCACCTGATTTTGTACCAGCACATATCATACTTTCGTTAATCCTATCGTTTCCGAAACGCTTCTTACATTCTTCATCAGAAAATATTTCGACGTTAGCTTCCAGCAGAACCTCTGAGAATTCACCTTTCTCCCAAGTAGACCCCCAACCGGCTATAGTTGATGCCGAACCGTCAGCTGGCCGCTTTTCTGTCAATCGAATGGGTTTCATGTCATAGCTGTTGAGAGGCAAATCACTACCCAGCACCAAGATGGCCACGTCGTTATCATACGCCATGCTCTTGTTGTAGTTTTCATGAATGATGTTTTTTACAACTGGAACTACAACTCCACGTCCATTTCGAGTATTTGTCCCAGCAACGACATGTAAATAATTGGGCTCAATTCCAACAAGTCCGTGAGCTGAGGTGAGAATCATATTTGAGTTCAGAATACTGCCAGCACATTGATGTAGATAAGGACAGGAGTCACATTTTTTGTATCGAATTGAGACATGGTGGGGATGCTTTGTGATGTCGGTAGCAGTTCCACCAACAATACGCCCTTGACGACGAAATACTCTGATGTCTTCTTTGTTGAAAGATCCACTTGAAACCTCCACCCAAAGAGCCAACGAAATTAAAACTACGGAGTACAACATTACTGTCACAAACTGTGTTTCCAAAATAATGAACGTTGCAAGTTTTATACCAAATTTTGAAATCTTATCAAAAAAAAAAGAATGCGGAATGTTTATCTTATCTTGTTCGTATTCTTTAATGAATTGAGTGTCTAAGATCGAAGCAATACCTGATAGTATATAGTTCAAGGTTCGAAATCAGATTTATGTTCATTTCAACAATAGATTATCTATTTGTTCCATATTTGAACCATATACGTAGTAAAATCCCTACTACAATCCGAAGAAGACATCACTGAGAAGCAAGTAACGTTGTACACAAACACACCAATCAACAACATATTTTCATGCGAGCCTGCTAGCGGTGTAATATGTAGTTTTTCTTACTTTAAATTTTAGTCTTCTTTGAGCCAGCGACAAGCAAGCGTCTAAATAAATTGTGTTTTTTCATTTCGAGGTTTCCCAAACATAGTTGACGGTATTTTATTGCTATTTCTTACTTTTTCAGTTTTGATATAAAGTCAAATGGCGCCGCAACACTATTATTCACTTGCGGTTCCAAATAGATAAAGGATTAAAGACTACTTTTTATATATATGTAAGACTTTAGGTCTTAAGGCACCTTTTTGGACCGCAATTCAGGAATTGGTGGACAAATTTGAGCTGTTGGGACAAGTTAGCGATGTGAAGAATAAAATCCGTGCACGTCACTTAAGAACAATTGAGAATATTTCTGCTGTAGCTCAAAGTGTTGAAAGAAACCCAGGTTTTCCCATTCCTCGTCGTTCTTTGGAATTGGGCATTCCACAAGCGTCATTACACCGTATTTCGCATTAAAACTTGGGTCTTAAGGCTCATAAAATTCAGAAGTTAACACAAGAATTCAAGCCGGCCGATCATCAACAACGCATTTATCTCAAAAAATGTCATTTTTCTTTGACTATCAAAATAACACATCTTATTGGAAAATCCTGTGAAAACCCAACGGGCGGCATTTAGTTGAAGCTAGAGGAATATTAAAAATTTAAGGAACAATGCGATCGACTTTCTCAACAAAACTTAGACTTTTATTTTTTGTTAAGCTAATGTTGCCTTTCTTATTCTCTTGATATATGTTTGCACCAGAAACAGTGCTTAATATTTCTGAAAACTTCCTCTCTTACTCTTGCAATCCTGCTTCCAAGATAGTCTCACTTAAAAAATAAACAGCTAAAAAACTTCAGAAAATTACTGCTCCATATGACTTTCCTTTGAGCATAAATATCTTTTTCATTCTCAACACTTTTCCAGGATCTAAAAGGTATTCTAATTAAGATTAATTCCGCTGCTGTATTAAATCCCAAAAGTCCTTTAATGCTGTTCTCCTTGTTGTCTTTTTGCATTACTTTTCCACCTTATTTTCACTAACGCTTGGTGTTGGTAGCTGTAGGTACGCTCAGAGCAGCAGCGTAAGGTACTCAACCATACTGGTATTCTTTTTCTGTAAAAAGTTGCTTTAAATGTTTTGGCTTAAAAGACATTAAATAATGGTAACCACCGTAGTTAAAGTACAGCAACAGGACACTAAAGGAAAAATTAAGGAACGAACAGAAAAACAAAAATAAAATTGTAAGAGGATCAGCATTTTAGCTAAAGAGCATAGAAATATACACAAACATTGTCAAGCGCATACAATTAAGTTTCAACCGAGATGCTGTTGCACTTTTGCAGTTTTATTATCCTTGTGTCTCGTGTTGGTATAGTTGTGAGCTGTTGGTCGCTTTGTGTGCCGCATGTCCTACTTTCCTTTTGAAAAGAGAGAGAGAGAGAGCGACAAAACAATATTATAAACAAAATGATTGTCATTGTCTTTAAGGAGGGAAGCAACACTATGCCAACAACAAACAGAGCAGCTCTAGAAATACCAGGACCAGCAACAGGGAACTTCGTCATCTTGTTAGGAAAACGGATTCGCCTTCGTCGTATAGTCGTCGTCGTCGTCGTCGTCGTCGCACACAATATAATATGTACAACACAAGGATTGTACTAATCCAATTAAAATTGAAGTTAAGTTGGCTACACTGCTCCGCTCCGTGATAAGGATTTGTTTTATGTGGCATAAAATAAAGGAATGCGCTTTTAGTCTACAAAAGTACAGACACATTACATAAGCGACGGAGAAAGCTGCCGCATATCCTTTTTTTTTTGCAGTTTTGAATGCAAGGACTCAGCATTTCAGCAAGCCATGCTGGGTAGTTAAGGAGACCTTAACAATGAACATCCTTTATCCACATTATTATACCCCTTCTTTTCTCACACACTCTCACAATCTGAATTGACAATGTAGATATATATGCAGTTGCAGTGTAGTTGTTGTATTGCAAACTGCTTACAATGAGGCAATTCAGTTGGGCTTGGCTCAGGCTTTAAAAAGGGCTAACCATCAGCTCCAACCAGCAGCGGATGAGGTACCATTAATCCTTCGAGCTCCGAGATGATAATGTTCGTATAGAAGTAATGCAATGCACCATGCACCGCTATATAGAAGAGAACTACCGACGTTGCATATAGGTTTGGTGAATGGCGCGTGCTGTGCCATGAGTGGCAGGATGTGTCAATTTGCGTCGATGAATCCTTTTATGCTTACCATGGCATTGTTGTCGTTGTTGGCCTACTTTCTTTAGAATGGTGTGGCATCAAGTTCGAGAAAAATTTAAAGTAAGCTGGTTACCGAAGACAGTAAGTAGGACTTTAACTATGAACATTTTAATTTAATAATGATGTGAGGGAAGTTGAGAGTGATCTTATAAATACAGTTTAGTGTAGGCTTATCTTTGGAATATGAGAAGAATATATGCTACAACAAAGAATACCAAATTATGTTTTAAAGTTTTGACGATATGATGATTGAGTTTTAAATTTAAATCGTTGCACTTTTAATTTAATAACTACCTATTATTAAATTGATAAACGCATTCTTCAAAATCACAACTTTGTGCGTTATGAAGATTCTTTGAGGAATTTATACTGCTTATTGGATGTCTGGAAATTTTTAATTTTTCTTGTGACAGTTCATGCATAAAGTCATTGAAATAATTCCAATTGGAGTTTTTTAACATCCTATATCTAAGGGACTATCGATTTTCGTATCGCAAAATATTACGATATCTTTCAAACTTCCGATAAAACAGGTTCTTCCTTCGACTTTCTTGCAAATGGCCCAATAGGTTTTGATAAAATTAAAAATATCGTACTACACTTCTGAGTAATTTAATTTGCATTGCATACAAAGGAATTAAATAAATATTTCCAGCAATTTGTATCGTAAATTATTTTGTTATCATATTTTTCTATCTAGTATAAAAACCGACCTCGATTATTTTTTCGTATTACATGTCCACTTGCGAAATGGCCTGATTCCATTATTTTGACGAAAATGAAATAAGATATTTTATATTCCTAATGCTCTTTATTAGGAATATAAAATATCTTATTTCATTTTATGATTATACCTACATATTAAGGTCCTATTGTGTGGAAAATCTTCGCAAATCTATAACTCACTTTCAAAGGCGTTATCAGTTCATAGTTTTGACGTTAAATCTCATTTTATTTTATATCAAAGCTGAAAGTAAACTGATATGGCGGAAGTTAAATAAATTAAAATGCACTTTGAGCTTTTTATTTTATAATGAAGTTTTGATTAACTTTCAAAGTAGTTTGGTATCTCCTTCAGAATCAATATCCTGTATTGATGTGCTTTGAGAACTTCCATTAATATTTGACATGTCATTTTATTAAGTATGTAGCTTAACAGAATATTAATACATATTTGTCTTGGAAGGACATTTTATGAGAACCTTAAGTATGTTAAAAATTCCATCAAAAAGGTGAATTATAAAAAGAAGAAAAGAAATCTAGTGAAAATTGGTGTATAAATAAAAAAAGGTTAATAAATTAAAGCATTATTTAGTCATCTTCCTTTCATAAAATGAATCTGATATTTCAGAAATAAGTAATGACATGGATTTTGATATCCATAATATATGCTTCCAAAAACAATGCATCAAAAAAGCTAGCACCACCTGTTGATCAATCAATTAACTACACTGTAACTAATGTCCACAAACAGCTTCGGAATATCTTAGATCTATATTCTTTCGAAATGCACCATCGGCCTATTTCTAAGTTAAATGCTACACCTTGTCTAATATTCATTCAACCATGTTCTAACATTTTTCATGTTCAAAAAATCATTGATTGTATTCAAACAAAAACGAAATATAAAATATATTTTATTCTAAAAATTCATTTTAAACTTAAAACTATTTTAATTGAAAATAGTAAGGCTGCATTTCAAGATACGTTCCTGTTAGACACTGAGGTCACATCACTTCTAAATTATTATCCGCATGACACATTCCCAAACAGCATAGCATCATATAAAATTTACAATACTCTCGGTATATGCAGAAATCTATTTTGAAATCCACTCAGAAAAAAATTAAGATGAAAATTGCTCAAAAATGTAAAAGATGTAAAAGACATGCGCCAATGGAACAGTCATAGACATTAGACAATTTTTTAGAATCATCATGGAACCGAACGAGTAAAAATCAATTCGATTCCACTCGAAATAAAAAGTTTCTTGATAATAAAATACTTTCGTTGTAAGCACTTTTTTATTTTTATTTTGTTTTTACAAAAAACTTTGTATATCTATACAAAAAGATTTTTGAAGGTTTGATTAAATGTGGCCGATTATTGAGGAAGGTCAATATTGAACAAAGAGTGGGAATGCTTATCAAATTGAATTTTCTTGTGTCGAATTTTATCTTGTTCATAGTTCATGTTTTGATTTTTATCAACAATAATTTTTTCTTCAGTCTTCTTTAAATAAATTTATGATTTTTTTAAGAATAAGTAATGATTTCTTTCCTGAAGAACAATATTGGCGATATGGCTTTTTTTTGTTAAATAGGGCTATTTCAATTTTAATTGAAGTCTAAAAATAACAATAAAAGTGACACATTTTTATAAAATTCAGGGTTCAAAGACTGATGTTAGTGCGGTAAGTGATCGGTTTTTCGGGGAAATGTTATTGTTCTTGAATAGAACTCCAAATTTAAAAATAAATAGTTTGCGAATCAGGTTGACAAGATATCTAATCACCATACGTTTCGATTCCTTACAGAAACAGCAGATTTTTAGATATTTGTGATTATTAATAATTTTCTAGAAGTTAGCCACGGCAAAAAGTTTCCTATTATGAAACTCGTATACAATTATACAATTATAAATTTTATTATAAAGACATAGAGTCAGGTTAGGATGATTTCCAATACTGGTATTGATTGCAAAGAAACAAAAGTAACAAGGCCAATCAAGTATCTGTAGATAAAAAATAATTGGAAACCATTACATAGTATACTTTTCACTTGGACTATAGTTCCTTGTCTATATCGAATGCCAAAAAAAATATAGTAAAAAAAGATTTTAAATGTACAAAAATCAAATACCACAATTAGACAAAATAAAAAAATCACGCAAACCTTTAATGAAAAACTAAAAATTTATTAAATATTTTGTTTGTCTTCAATCAAGCTCACGGCCAATTAACAAATACAATCAGTGCTATTCCCTTTTGGATTCTCTTTAAATCAGTGCTATTTTTTATAATTAGTTGAATAAAGTTAAAATTTGCATGTTGTTGATTAAGACCACTAAAATATTTTCTGATGAAAAGTTGCTTCCAAAGAGTATCTTCTTGATTCTGCAAGGATTGGACGCCTTACAGAGGATTGTATTAAAGAGTGTTTTTTTTTAGACGTCCGGTTTTCAAGAAGAAATTAAACGCATATAATTTAATGTTATGGTCAAGAAATTAGCTCTATTATAAAGATAAGAGTTTGCCATTATGTTTTAAAAATTATTTCGACCAAGTTGCCGCCGCGGCTGGCTCGAATAAATTCCAGCCGAGAGGCCCAATTTTCAACCAATTTTTGCAGCAATAACTCGCCAAGTATTCTCTTCCAAGGTGTCAATCGTCTCGGGCTTATCTGCGTAGACAAGCGACTTGACATAGCCCCACAAAAAAAAAAGTCCAGCGGTTTAAATCGCATAATCTTGTAGGCCACACCACAGGCCCACGACGCGAGATAATGCGCTCACCAGTAGTTTCCTTCAATAAATTGATTCTTTCATTGGCTGTATGGCATTAGCGCCGCCTTGTTGGAACCAAAGGTCGTCCAAATCAACATCAGACATGACTGTAATATTAAGACCGGATTCATTTTTGAAGAAATATGGACCAATGATTGTACCAACCCATTAAGCACACCAAACAGTCAGTTTTTGTGGACGTAATAGTGTACATACACTTGAGGATAATCATCACTACAAATGCCACAGTTTTGCTTATTGACGTATCCATTCAACCAAAAGTGACCTTCACCGCTGAACAAAATTTTCTTGTGAAAATCGAAAATCGTTTCACGAGTATAACCATGTTTTTCAAAATAAATTTGCACAATTTGCAAACGTTGTTCAGGAATAAGTCTATTCTTTATGAAATGGCAAAACCAAACTGAGAAATCAAGTGACAGCTGTCAAAAAGACCAACTCCGAAAAAAGTACTGCCAGATTGAAAAACACACGTCTAAAAAAAACACCCCCAAGGTTAATTTAATAGATAATGGCGATGCTATTTTGATCCTCGAAGTAGGTTTGTTTTTCTTAGTTGCAAATGAGTCTGTTACAATTTAAGTCTTGACGAATAAAGGCGGCAGTCCCGTTTCCAACATAATGAAAAAGATTCGAGTTTTCGGTACTCGTATTCTCGACCACAGTTGAGCATCTTTCTTCCGAGACTTGCACCCATAACAAGCATAGACAAAGACACTGCCTCAAGGACCTTAATTTTTTTTACTATGTGATATTTGTAATATTTTATTTAATAATATTACAAATACTTTTTTCCATGCTTTTGGTCAGTTTAGAACAATTTTTAACTTTGCTGCCCGTAATGATTGATATTAGCTCACTACCGTAGCGCGGTTATAAATACATTTTTCAGAAGCTACATTTCTTCCACAATCTCTCTTGAAATCCCTTATTTTTGAATTTTCTAAGTTAATCATGAACTGGAAAGTTGTCGATAAGTAAAGTAGATATGCCAAATCACACTTCACCAGGTAAAAGGTATCAAAATCAAGAACTTCTCAGCACTCATTTAGTTCCTGGAATTTGAAATAAATTCAACCCGCTTTCGCAGGTGGACAATCTTTCATTGTGAGCATGAGCAGGCAAAATTAAATCTTTCTTTGCTATTTTCAAAAAAAAAAAAAAAACTTACCAAAATATTTCACTCACATGATGAGCGAATTTTCCAGTCATGCACTTAATATTTTAACTTTGCCACTTAACACACTATAAAACAAAATAATTTTGAGTGTGTTTGGATAGAAAATAAAAAAAAAATTAAACAAAATTATTAATCATGCCCCTGACACCCCTTTGCTTTAACCCATAATAAATCCCCTCAATGCCCAGCCAACCGAAGTCGAAGATTTTGTCGATTGGCCAAAAAAATACGGCCACTTTTTGTAGAAATCCGACAACTCATCCTGTTCTGATTTCGTTTTTAGAAAGCAAGCATCTAACCGAGAGCGTGCCCCCAGAATCTGAAGTGTGAGTGACATTAGTCTTGGGAAAGAATAATTTTAAATTAATTTAAAAAGAAAATTAGAAACAAAAAAAAAATAGAAAACAACCTAAAAAACTCATTTCCTTTTATAAAGTGCGCGAATTTTTTTTTTTTCAAATTTTCTGACATTTTGTTTTCTCCTTTTCGGTGTTTTTTTCGTTCGGTTCCTGCGAGTTCCAATTTTTTTTTTTGGTTTTATTTTTGAAAATTTTCTGAACTTTTTTTTGAGAAAGGGAAATCCAATATCCAATTCGGGTGCGTTTCGTTCGGGAATATTTCGGTTTTGGCAGTTTAGATAAAGTGTTTAGACAACGCGCAGTATTATTGTGCAACGAAAGTGAAGTCATTTACGAGTCGCTTTATCCAAAATAACGGTAAGTGATGTGTTACCTAGATGAAATCAAACTTAAATTCTATTTTAATAATTTTTCTGTGAAGTCATAAAAAAATTAAAAATTTGCATAAAATTTATTAAAAAAAAAAAAATTAATTTCAAAAATATTATGACGGTCCTCAAAAATGAAATAAAATTTCACTCCCAGTGTCTTGTGTAGGTGGAAAATTTATGTATGTGGGCAGATTGGTTCGATTCGGATCGGAGGTATAATTTGCACCTCCAAACTTATTTCACCATTTTTATTTTTATATATAAAAATAAATTTTATATAAAATAAAAAAAAAAACATATTACAAAAATAGCCAGACTAAGTTGTGAGCAAAATTTTAAACACAAACAACAATTTTATATCAACAAAACTTGTGTTGGGCCCACTCTCAAAATTTTTTGTATCTTTATACCGCCGCGCCGCGAGTATCTTTCACCACCTTGCGGTAGGAATCGTGGAATTTTTTTGATAGATATTGCCATTTGTTCGATGAGTTACACTTTCCAACAAATTTTCCACTCGAAATGAGCAGAAATGTATAGCTATGTCTATGTGTGTGAGTGAATCTTTTGTGCAAATTGAATGGGCTTTGAGTTTTTTTTTTTACAAGATAATTATTTTTATTTGAAATTTATTTTTAGAACTGTTCCGTACATTTATTGGAAATTTGTAAATGTGGAACGCTTGATGACAAAATAATGCTCAAGCATGGCACAATTTATGTAATAAAGGATGAAAATGCCTTGTTGCCGTAGGTTTTGCGTTGATATGGGCTTGGCAGCTTAATCTGTCAACACGTGAAGTTTTTTTTTGTGTCTTGACTTCTGCAGTCTACCTCTGTGGTTTATGAAAAAAAAATGTTTGCAATTTTTTTTTTGTCAACTTATTGCATGTGGAAAAGAATTTTATATTTTGAGACAAACATTTTTTTTTAGCAATTTCCGATGACGCCTTGAAAAGTGTATATATACTTGGAAATAAATTATAATGCTTCAGGTGGGCGGTTATAAATGACAGAATTAGGTAGATACGAAACGAAATGAATTTCTTTCATAAATCATTCAGAAATAAACTATAAACATTTCATAAAAATAAAAACTTATTACTTTTTTTAATTTTTTATGAGTAATATTATTTATCATCTAATTATACCCTATTCCATAGAATGGGTATATTGTATTTGGTGTGGAGTTTGTAACATAGAGAAATAATACCGTTAGGTATAGAAAAGTATATAAATATTCTGACTCAGAATCAAAAATATTTCAGTTTGGGTGTGGCCGACGCCCATTTTTCATACAAAACCATCAATATTGTTTTTATAAAATAACAATTGTTATATTCAAGCGAAAAACATTAAATTTTGTGGGTATTACTTGCACATAAACATCTCGTGTGTGAAATCGAAAAAATTTATTTTGGGCTTGGCTGACGCCTACTTTTCACTAGAAACTATAAAGAATTGTTTTTGCAAATAAACGGTATTTATAATGAATCCACAAGAAAAAATGTTGCGTCTCTTAATAGAAACTAAAAGGTTTGTGTATGAAAAGAAATTTTTGAATGATGGGTGTGGCTTACTCCCACTTTTCATGAAAAAGAACCAAAAACGTAGTCTCAAAAATTTAAGGCACTTCCAATATTTAATTTAAACCTTTTTCCTTCCGTTCGTTATTTGAGAAATAATCTCTACATTTTTTTGTGTAAATTTTTTCAATACGCCCACTTTTAAGGGATTTTGATAAAATACCTTTGTTCAGGTAAGATTGTTTAAAAACTACTCGATTCAGCTGTAGTTTTACACATATGCCTAAATACTGATAAACGCTCAGTTAGTGCTTCAAATTCTTAAGACACGCCCACTTTTAAGGGGCGTTTCCGTCAAAAGTTGTATAATGCGTTAATTTTTTAACGTTTTTTAACTATCGGTCGCAGTTTTGAAGTAAACAGATGAACACTTGGATTTATATTCCTTGGTTACGTAGCAGAGTGTGGTCCAATAATTGTTAAAAACACCCATAATCGCTATTTCCATTCCAAATCTAATTTTTAAAAATTTAAGTTTTGTCTTGTTTTGTTCAAATCGATCTGCAAGAATAAAATTGAATGTCACTGAGCTCATAACAATTGCCTTGGCAATAAAACGTTTTGACTTTGGGCGTGGCGCACGCCTTTTGTATTGCGCCAGCACTAATTGAACATCACACCGCACAAAATTAATGTTATTGAATTTTTTTCTGTCTGCTTAAGAAGAATTTTGTTTCTGAAACATCGGCTGTTTGCGGGAGGCAGACGCATACATATACAAAAATATGGGGAATATAGGGTATCCAACAGTTCGTTGCAAACACACTGTAGCTCTCGCTTATGTTTTTTTTTTTTTTCAAATAAAAGCTGCTTTTTGCTTCCGAACTTAAAGAAATTCAAAATTTCTTCCCCATAGCTATGATATTTGAAAGCAATTTCATTAGAAGTGTCAGCATTTCCAAAATTTTGACTTGCTTATTTGTCACCAGTAATTGATAGATTTGACAGATGTCACCAAAACAACATGGCCGCCACTGCCCGCCATAATCTGTTTGCGCCTAAAGTCCAACATTGAATATACTAAAATCTGCCCCTACAGAGTGGAGTCTTCTTAAAATATTCACTTTTTGTATCAACTTCAACATTTATATTGTCAAAACATTCAATAGATAACGATTAAGAAACCTCTCAAAATGTCAAAATAGTCATCGTTAGTTCAGTTTTTAACAATATAATCGCCTACACTTAACAAAGCTTTTGTATACTATTTCCTGCCAGTCAGCAGTGCGTCCCTGAAACGTCCTTTTTATGTTTTCATATCCTTCCTATATATCTGCGCCTGTTTTGAATCTCAATACATCGGAATCCACAACACAATAGAGAACGAAAACTCAATTTATTATACAACATTATTCCCGCAGAGAATGGTAATTCATCAAAATAATATCCTTTCAGTTATTTTATCTATTTCTCTCTCTCAAAACTAAACCTACACGGAACAGCGAACATGGTGAAGCGACAGCGGCAGCGACGGCAAGGACCCAAACAAAAGAAAAACACAAAACACCATTTGATTTCGAATGACATTTTCCAAGAAAAACAAGAAAACAAATTCACAAAACCTTACCTATATTTGGAAAATCAACGAACCTCTAACGTTACATAATTTCACAATTCACGCTTCTTTAACGAACCAACAAATTAAAGCTCCTAAAATTCGTATCGTTCTATAAAACACACACAAATTTCGTCCTTTTTGCCTATGATTTGTTGTACCTATAGTTCCTGCTGTTGTTTTTCGTTACATCCTGGTGTCTCATAGAAAGTATTTAGGAGTAAGGAAGCTGAAGCAGGTATAGGAGAAGGTAAACAAACCCACCTTAGATTTAACCAGAAGGCAAACTCACGCTGTGGCCAAAATTGGATGCCTACTGTTACTTTTCGGTCCTTTATTGTTTTCATTTTCATTTTCATTTTCATACGAATAGGCAGGCTCAAGCGCTCAAGGATAGCGCAAGCATAACGCATGTAGTACTTGGTTTCTTGTTGTTCTTGCTTCATGCTGGTCGACTCTAATTAATCTTCGTCTGCATTAAAGCTTAATTGAGATTTTCTTATTATGCCGCACGCATTCCAATTCCATTATTCACGTTTTGTGTGTTTTTCCTGGGAAATATTAAACCGCTTTTATTCGCGAAAAGTCAAAGGCATCACAGGGGGTTTTCAATGTTAATGTTCAATGTTAGGCTCTGTTGAGTTAATCCTTTGCTTTTGGCACTCAACCCGAATTTTACAATTTAGGAAATGAGTGAATTATTCAAAATGGTTTCCATAAAATTGATGTTAGTGAATGTCTTGACTGTTGATGGAGTATTGTTCATAGTAATTTCAAATAATAAAAGGACTGGGTTTTTTTTCTTTGGAACACAACCAAAAATCTTGAAATATCTTAAAACCAACAAAACTATTACCTCTCACACTCAGTCAGCACTAATCAATGATCATATGAGTAACAGTCAGTTTTTTCTCCTTTAATTAATGGCATGGGGTATATTGAACCGTTTGTTCAGTGGTCAAAGAATATTAAGGAGTATCAAGGGTGATGTTGGAAAATGCCTCACATACAAGTACATGCTAGTATGTTATAAATTTTAACTTTCAGACTTTTTTCAATTTAAAAAAAAAAATTACAATGCACTTAATTACCTTATCAAGATTATTTCTTTCATTACCAATAAAATTCGTACAAAAATTTAAGGGGGCACATTGATTCGTTTCGATCTTCGAAAACTTTACCAGAGCTTTAGATTGTATCAATGTACCCCAAACACTCGAATATGTTTTGCCTTAAATAACGTCGTAGTGAGATACATTATAAATTTTCTGTTGTTATAAATTGTTGTTATTTCCCAAGTAACACCATAAATTACCACGAACTAAATAAGTTAACCGAAACCAGTTTTTTGAACAATAAAATAATACCTCTTGGTGTTCCACAAGGCAGCCACTTAGGTCCTAAACTATTCACTTATTAATGATGTGCTTTTTTCTAAAGGGTTTTCCAATAAGAGGTGATATTTTGATATTCAAAGAAAAATGGCATTTTTTGAGATAAATTATCAGATGTTTATTTCAATGTAAAGAGAAAAATATGCCTTTGAGAAAATATATTAATGCATTTAAGAAGAACAATATCAGCAAAATGGACGTCACGGCTACGCTTACACAATAAATTCCCTTTTAATGAAATTTTCCATCACCAAATCGCAAAGTGGCTGCTGTATGCCCTCAATAGCTTCAGGAATTCCATCTTTGAGGTCTTGAATCGACGCTAGGCTGTTGGCGTATACCTTATCTTTCACGTGGCCCCAAAGGAAAAAGTCGCAATGTTTTAAATCACAAGATCTCGGTGACAAATTATTGTGATCATCTCTTCGAGAGATAACACGGTCCAGAAACTTTTCCCGTAAAAGATCGAAGGTTTCGTTGCTTGTGTGGCACGTAGCGCCCTCTTATTGAAAGTAAGCTTTGTCCAGATCAATACCATCCAATTCCAGCAATAAAAAATTATTAATCATCTCTCAATAGCGCAATCCATTCACCGTATAGCTGTTGTTCTAGCCTCGAAGATGCGACAATTTTGTTTATTGACGTAGCCACCGAGGTAGAAATGGGCCTCATCAGTCAAGATAATTTTTTGATGACATTCCGGATCATATTCATGCATTTCAAGGACAAAATCAACAAAGATTCAACGTTGTTGATGATCGTCCGGCTTGAGTTCTTGTGTTAACTGAACTTAATTAGCCTTGAGACCCAAGTCCTTGTGGAAAATACGGTTTAAATGAATGTCCAATTCCAAGGAACGATGAGGAATGGACAAACCTTAGTTTTCTTCAACACTTTGGGCTACAGCAGCAATATTCTCAGTTGTTCTTGAGCGATGGGCACGGGTTTTATTCTTCGAATTGCTTATTTGTCCCAACAGCTCAAATTTTTCCACAAATTTCTGAATTGCGGTCCGACAAGGTGCTTCACGACTATCAAAAAATGTTTTAGTTTTACGAACCGTCTCTTCCAAATTGTCACCATTTTCATAGTGAATTTTAATAAATTCAGTGCGCTGTTGAAGCAAAGTATCGTTCCATTTTTATTAATGGCGTAGTCTCTACTTGTCAAATGTCAAAAAATTACAGCTTCAAAAGTAACAGCTACCGAAATAGCGGGCTATTCAAAATAACACCTCTTATTGGAAAACCCTTTAGCCTTTAGTTTAAATTTTATTTTATTGCGTTTACTGTACCAATGTACCCCATATGCCTCTTATTAGTAAAAAAACAGTAAATTAAAATTATTTGAACACTAAACCTGGGTTCACAAGAAAAATTAAACAGACACTGTACCTACAATCCTACTTTGGGTTACCAAAAACCAGGAAGCAGTGCGAATCATAATTTCATGTGTGTAAAAAAAAATAAATCTTTTTTTCATAAAACCAAAAAGAAGACTTTGTAATTTGTTTTTATTGTTATTATTGTTGTTGTTGTTGCCGTTACTTAAAATCAGGACCTATTTGCGTTTTGGTACTTTTTCTTCGTTCACCCTGAATTACCCTCAACGCCTCAACTCGGAGCATTTATTTGTTGAAAAGAACCTAAACATTATTTTATTCTTAAAGCTATGATGGCCTCTTATTGAAAATAATAATTTTATCCCCCTGCAAGAACATGGGGTAGGTTGGTAGGCAACATTTAAAAGAGGGAGGTTCCTCATTCAGAGCTTTGGTAATGGTAAACTCGTACATCATCATGTTGTATCTAACGTAAATGAGTAATATGTGTTTATCATCGATGATTTATATTCATTTCTTCCATTTTTTTTATCGTGTGACGATGATAATAATAATATTGATGTTGAATACCGCAATGAGTTGAGAATGAACATTTATACATTTTTCTTAGATTATCTTTTGATAAATTAACTTTGTTGAAAGAGCAAAAATTGTTTAGAAAAGTGATGATGAATTTTTATCTGAAAGGTAAACAAATCGGAGATACATCGTTAAACTTTTCTTTTTTTTTTTTTTGCGAAACAAGAATGAGATATGAGTTGGGAACACTTTATTTTTTAAATGTTGCGCATGATGAAGAATTATTCTGGAATATATCTTTCATTTACCGGGGGTTCGAGGAAATATTGCATAAATCTTTGAACACATTATATACTGAGACATTAAGAACGTCATGTTAAACATTGTACTTTATTTTTTGAAGAACGATCGTAAATTATTGAAAAATATCTTTGACTCTAAATGAAATATTCAATCAGCATTATATGAGTTTAATCTAGTTGTCTATTATCATGGATTTGTAAAAAACGTCAAGAACTCAACGTCATCATCAGTTCCAACGCTCATCGTCGACAATAAACCAATTGTCAGCTCTTCAGAGAAGGCGAATATGCTCGCAGCTCATTTTGCTGCAAGTTCTACGTTGCCTGCAAGCAACAATGCCCCTCCTGTACTTGAGAACGTTAATTTTTCTATGGGACAGATATTTTTCCGTACTCGTACAGTAGCAAGAGTACTTCAAGATCTTGATATACACAAATCCGCTGGCCCGGATGGTATACCCCCTATTCTTCTGAAGAAGTGTTCTTCATCTCTGGCAAAACCACTGCGTAAGCTTTTTCATCGCTCCTATCGTTCAGGAATCTTTCCTAGTAGATGGAAAACAGCATTTGTCCAGCCCGTCCCAAAAAAAGGTGACTCCTCCTCCCCCTCCTCCTACCGACCAATTGCACTTACGTCTCTTCTTTCCAAGGTCATGGAAACGCTGATAAATCGTCAGCTCAAGAAATATCTCGAAGATCGGGAGCTTTTAAATGACCGGCAATACGGCTTTCGCAGCAATAGTTCCACTGGTGATCTGATGGCATATCTCACCGAACAGTGGAACAAATCTGTGCATCGCTTTGGCGAAAGCAAGATTATTGCGCTTGATATTTCAAAGGCATTTGATAGAGTTTGGCATGAAGCTCTTTTATCGAAAATGCGTGCAGTTGGTATCGATGATACTCTTATTCGTTGGATTAGAAGCTATCTTCTGGACCGATCAATACAAGTTGTATTAGACGGTTTCAAGGCTGATCTCCACAAAATAAATGCTGGTGTGCCCCAGGGCTCCATTCTGTCTCCGACTCTCTTTCTCATTTTTATAAATGATCTCTTGTCTGTGACTTCTAATCCATTAAATTGTTTTGCTGACGACTCAACCCTCAGCTTTTCATATACGTTTGATAATTCACGGCCTTCGAAATCGTATGATAAGCTCGTTAAACTCCGATTTAAACAGCATTGTGAATTGGGGTACTAGAAATCGTGTGGAGTTTAATGCGTCGAAAACTCAATGCTGTCTTTTACCGTTGAAGCTAAACATACCCCCTATGCCATTATCCATGAATGGTACTTGCATCGAGGAGGCCGATAAGCTATCAGTATACTCGGTATGTGTATCAGTGACAATCTTCGTTGGAATTATCATATACTTGAGATTGCCAAGAATGCTGCAAGATGCTTGGGCTTTCTTAATAGATGCAAGAAGTTTTTCACCCCTTCTGATCTGGCTACAATTTACAAAGCGTTTATACGTCCTAAACTGGAGTATAACTCCCATCTCTGGGCAGGTGCTTCTCAAACTTTTCTCCACCTGCTCGACAGAGTTCAGAAAAAGCGTTAAAATTGATAGGGGAGAGAAGCATTATGGAAACATTTCCATCCCTTGAACATCGTCGAAATGTTTCATGTCTTTCTTTATTTTACAGGTTCTTTTACAAAAAATGCTCACTCGAGGGAGCCAGCTGCGTTCCACCCCTTAAACATTTCCCCCATAACAACTCGTTTTGCTAGGAACGCTCATCAGTTTACACTTGAGCCCAATTTCGGACGTACCGTGAAATATAGGGATTCTTTCTTTAGCCGTACAACACGAATGTGGAATGGATTGCCTGGCACAATTTTCCCCTGCCATTTTGATCTTCAAACATTCAAGATCAATGTTCATCGACACCTCCTTTCCCTTCTCCCCTAACTTCCTATCACTCGCGCTGTGACTTATCATTAAAAGGGCTATAGCAAACCCCTTGAGCGCGTGTGCCGTTTAAAAAACAAACAAAAAAAACAAAATGGATATCATCGGATATAACATTCCAAGCTAGCCAATCAAAGTTAGTAATTGAAAATTTCTGGAGGGGACAATACTTTCGCCTGGAAGAGGATATCAGTTATTTTAATTTTGGGGATTTTCTTGTTTTTTTTTTTTTTTGTCTACGAAACATAAAATATTAGAGACCAAGATATATGATTGAAGTGGTGGCAGATTTTGCAAAAGGACTCTTAGACATAGAGTACTGAGGTACCAAACTTGTGAGAAAGTATCTGCCTAATTAAATATGTAGAAGATGAGTCGTGTATCGAAGAAAGTCGTGTATCGAAGATGAGTCGTGTATCGAAGAAACTGCCTTGAAGAACTTGGTATCGTCAGCGAAGAGTAATATATGGGAAATACTCGTATCGTTAATAGCAAGAATAAAAAGGAGAGGGCCTAAGTGGCTACCTTGTGAGACTCCGGATGTAAATAATAATTTATTGAAGAAAACGTAATGGTTTTCAGATAAAAAAAAATCTATTCCAAGAATAGAGGTTCAAATTCAAGGATATAACTTGATTGTTCCGTGAATGAATGAAGGGCTATTTTGGATTAAAAACTAAATTTAAAAACTTATAAGATTTTTGCAAAATTTGATTTCAAAGATACTATTGATCATACGCCACTTGTGGTCTAAATATAAAAGTCTTTCGCATTCAAAAATATGTTGAAATGTCATGTACTACAGTCATTATTACTTGCTCTATAGTGCAAGTATTGGTTTCGTGCAGAAAAAAAAAATCGAGGTTTTAATCAAACATGACATTACGATGATAGAGAAGCCCAAAAAAGTGGTTTTCGCCATACCGTCCGTCGGTCTGTCTGTGCGTCTGTGCGTCTGTGCGGATGTGCGGATGTGCGGATGTGCGGATGTGCGGATGTGCGCTTTTTCACGTCATGCTACAGCCTAAACGGCTTGACGGATTTTCTTAAAACTTGGTATATAGCAGTTTGAAGAAAAACCATTGTCGAAGTTTTTTTTATTTCGTTTTAGCCCGGCTCAAACTGGTACCTTTCAAGTAACGGTTTTTTTCAATTTGGATTTTCTCGAAAACGGCTCTAACGATTTTAATTAAACTCAAAATTTAGCTAACTTTATGTATTTCGAACAAAACTGCGTTTTTTGTTTTTGGCTCAAATGGCCGTAACGAAAATCAGGTTTTAACGGGTTTTTTTCAAATAGCCATAAGTTCACAACGGCTTGATTGAATCGACTCAAACTTCGTTTGACATAGTTTTTCATAGTTTTCTATAGGATTGTTAAGTAAACTTTTCACTGAAGCCTTTCTAAATGGTAGCTCCCATACAACGAGCCGTTGAGTTTTAGCCAACTTTTTTTGGTTTTTTCTAATTTGCTCGAAAATGGCTCTAACGATTTTGTTTAAACTTTGTGTGTAATATTCTTTTAGTGTTCTTAAGAGAACTGCGTTTTTAGTTTGTGGCTAAAAATGCAAATAACGGAAATCTGGTCTTGACGTCTTTTTTCAAATTGCCATAAGTTGTCAACGGTTGTATCGAATTCAAACAAACTTTGTTTGGTATAGTTCCTTACAACTCTCTATCAGATGGCATTGCATTTTTTTCAGTTTATCTTATTTAAATGGTGGCTCCCATACAAAGAGCCACTATGTTTTTGCCAATTTTTTTAGTATTTTCTAATTTACTCAAAAAAGGCTCTACCGATTTTTATTAAACTTTGTATTGAATATACATAGAATGTTTTGAAGAAAACTGCATTTTAGTTTTTGGCTACAAATGATAATAACGGAAATTTGTTTTAACAATTTTATTAATTTGGCCATAATCGGACATTTATATCATTTATAGCACCCAAAAGATGACATCTAAATTTTAAAAATTCAAAGGTTTCTTAACGTAAGCTCCCGCTCGGGTTTTCCAGTTTTAACCAAAATTTTGTAGTTTTCCCCAAATTTTTCAAACAGGAGTTCTTCATATTGCTCGAAAACTTTGTTTTCATCGTACTATTGCACCCACAGAGCAAGTACGTGCGACCCAGTCGTGCATTTTATTTTTTTCTAACGTTAAAAAGAATAGTATTCGCAAGGCGGATATCAATAGTCTTTTGGCTGATAATACGCTTACAGCACACTGTGGAACAAGTCCTTAACCAATAAGTTACTCCAGCCAGTCTATCCTTAGCTAGTGACCCCTATTATGTACCTAAATATTTTTTGGTCAGGCCAACTTGACCGAGATTATTTTTCCCTTTTATAATTCTGACTAAGAGCGAAAAAAGGAAAGATTGAAAAATGTTTTTTTAGAAAAAGAAAACATATTTGAAAAAAGAGGTCGAGAACTACAGTAGTCGTGAGAAGATTTGGCCCAAAAACTAAGTAAATGTTGGGCAACAAAAGCGACTCTAAGCATACCGCTAACCTATATTTTTTTCCTATTTTTTATATTTGTCTGATGTTAGCAAACAAACCTCAACAAACTTTCTCATAATGATTTTGATAAATGTTTGCTAAATCTCATTAAGTCAGTTTAGTTGATGTCCTCATAACTCTGCACCTATGTACGCCATACATCTTCTCTTTTTTAAAACAAATGAAATAAGTGCCTTACAACAAAAATACTAAAATTCCACTTCCATGCCAACAAAATGCCAGCTTCATATATCAATGTCGAAAAATGGCGACATTGGTCTACAGCTGAAGCAGTGGTAGCACAGCAGCAGTAGTAGCAGTAGCAACAACATATACCCCACCTTCTCACTGCCTCTGCCTGCCTTCCTGCCTGCCTGCATATCAGTCTTCCATTCTAGTATTACCTACAGATAGAGCCTTCTAAAACTCAGGTAGCTTGGTACCTAAACGAAGCGAGCGAGCGAAGAAGGAAGTTCACGTTTCATCATTTCAAATAAATAACTTTTTCCCCCTCTATATTCTTCTCCCGGGCGCCAGTTAAGAACACATAGAGCAATATAGGTAGAAATGCTTGGATGTAGGGCAAGGGATGTGGATTGAAGATTTTGAATCACTAGCTAAACATTTCACATGCGAAAAACGAAAAACGAAAGCGAAGAGTAGGTACAAAAAAAAACGAGATGAAAAAGTGGAACAAATGTTTTGGCAAGATGATCTCCTATAATGTTCAACTTAAGCTTGTGGACCTTTTATGTTTGCAACATCCGAAAGGAGCTTCGCAAAACGGAACATTATATTAATGACGCATTTTCCTTCAAAAAGTTATTCCCGTATCCTGTTCCTGTGTTGTACATACTGTGTGTGTGTTGTAAGTATAGTCAGTCGTTGGATGGATTGCTTTGGCAAAATGTATATGAGAGATGCTCTGTGAGACATCAACATCGGCAGCAAGGGCAATACTAACTCCTACCAACAACGGTGTTTTGTTGTTAAGCAAAATGATAAATCGCACGCATTAGGAGGGGGGGTGCTAAGGTAAATTGCCTGAAATTGTTGCCTTCCATAACCATTAACACAGTTGTTGTTGGAATTGGATTTTTTTTTGTTTTGTTTTTTGGTTGTAACGGGTTGGGATTTTTTTTTTTTTTTTTCATATTGCACATTAATGTTAAACGAGCTGTTGGCACCTTGTAATGCGTCTTTAAATGGAAAAAGTTGTGCTGTATTAGATTTTCCGTTTTCCGTTAAAAGAAATAAAAAACCTTAAATGAATAAATTATTTCATGTGATTCAAACATTTTTTTATGGCACAAATTTCACAGCTGTTCAACTTGAGTCTTCTTCTCATCACCTTAAACATTTACCAAGATGGAAAGCTAAGTAAATCTTTTCACCCCTTTTTCAAGTTATAAAATTCCTCACACAAAGCCACACAAACACACGAGTATTGGCACGAAAATCCACCCTAGTCGTGTGCACTGAGTGGCACTACTCCATTTTCCCGGAAATTGTGGTTTTCATTGTAAAATGGCTTAAGAGTACTGTTATCTAGAAATCAAGTAACCGCCATTTTGTATGGCAGAAGCGGATAACGTTAAATCAAAAACTTTCACTTGAGTAGTGAAACATAAAACGGATGAAGTGAATGAAAATATTTCTTCTTTTCACCAAAGTCATGGTGTGTGCTGCAGCAAATCAAAACCCTTCTTTGGAATTATTATTGTCTACACGAACAACAACAACAACAACTACAACTAAGTGTTTAAGAGAATAAATAAAGCACTTTGAAATGCTTCAAGAGATTTTGGGGAGGGAAATTGAGTGAAGAAGGGGGCTAAGAAATGAAACGCCGCAACAATTTTGATAGTCTTTTTGGTCTTAAGTCTGATGCTTGTGGCAATGCTTATTTTCCTGTTTATTTGCTTTTGTTTGTCAGACATTTTGTGTTTTTTGAAAACAAAATGTGGCTGCGTGTTATTATTTAATACAACTTATGTCACCTTGGGGTGTTAAGTTTCGTTAAAACCACAAAGATGTGCAATTATTTACACATCGATTGATTTCGCTTTAAGTTTAAACCAAAATTATACTACCCCCTCCCATACAAAATTGCAACCGAAAACTAAACTTAAGACTCACACAAAATATGTCTTAAAAATAAGGTGCTTGAAATTCTTTAATTTGAATAGTTCCTGGGTGTTTCGATAGTTTCTAAGATAAGATTTGTTTCACTCTCCACACTGGTCTTTTTTAACAAGCCGCCGCCATTAAAAAAAAAAAAACCAAATCCAATTCTATCACATTGTCTTTAACCACATCTTACTAGCTTTAGACTTATTAATGTAATAGAGTCATATAAACTAGTTAAAAGCTTAACAGACAGTTCACAAGAGTTTATAGTGTACAGCAAATGCCTGCGTCCGACAGGTGGTTCTTTTGTGAAGTCTTACAAATCATGTGTGTGGCAAGCGATTTACACAACCTTGTTTTAGATACCAAGTAATGAACGGTCGACGAATTCTTAATGATTCGAATCCTTCTCACAACGGTAGTAGGATAATGGTAGAGATTCGTCCCACGTTGGGCGCCAATTTGAACCTATAAAGTTAATTCTGCTAAATATTACTGACCCGTTCGCCTTTTTCTTGCAACTTCTTAGAAGAGACTTTGTCCAACATTGGGTGCAAATAATATAAAGTATAAACGTTTAATACGTTTCCAGCCAATATTCGTTCTATTCGCTTATTATCTTTATATTCTTTAAAAAAAATTAAAAACTGGCTTTTTGAATTTGATCACAACCAGATCGAGGTTTTGTTGTCCTATGTCTCTTGATACTCAACTATTTTATTGTTCATTAATAACATTTTAAACAATTGTATTTATACCATTTTAGTATTATCATTTTTGTTAATGACAGCATCTCAGACCGCCAGATTTTAAGTATGTATCTACTTTAGTTTATATAATAATTAAATATAATAGTAGGTTTAAAAATATAATGGGTATATTAATATGTTTGCTGCTATAGCAACGTTGCTATAGCAACAGTTGTTTGAAAAAATAACAAACAACATTTAAATTTCAAAACTTAAAAATCTAAATATGTATTCAAATTGAAAACACGACAAAGCGAACACTTAAAAGTAAGTTTAGCCTTAATTTAATTTAAATTGTTTCTAAAATATATATCTATGTACATTTTTCTTACAGGAAATTTGTAGTTCATTCTATAAATAAATAACTGACATAATTTCGAAAATTCCCTTTGTCTTTTAATTTGTCTTGTTGCTGGAAGCAACAATTTTTGTATATTATTTCTTGTATTTATTTTAAAATTTTGTGTCTGTTAAATTATTGTAACTTTCTTTATTGCATTAATCACCCCACCCCACACTCTAAGTTCAAAAATAGAGTTATGTTTATATGTATGTAAGTGCTATTTAATTCTATTTTAACCTCTAAATACAAAATGTCATATAAATAATAAATAAATAAAATAAAAAACATTGCGTCACCCACGTTGGGCGCCAGTTATTGCACATGAAGTGAATTCTTCCTTAGTCTAGTAAGCTCTCCAGGCTCTCCAGGTTCTTCATGCAACGCCTGACTAGAATAAAGGCATTTTGCTACAACTGATTCATGTTATCTGACGGGTGGGGAAGACAGTCCACATATAGGTCACCAAACTTCTAGACTATCTTTCGAAAACTGGCAGCGACAGGTGCCGATCATATACGACCAAGAACGTCTGTTCAACACAAATTGAAAACGACTTTGCTGATAGATTTATCATATATCTTTAAATTTGGCAAATGCTATTCAGTGAGTGAAGTCGAAAAATAGCAGATCCCCACGTTGGGCGCCAATCATTATCAATGAAGTTGATCCCTTCTAGATTGTATAGGATATTATTTAAAATGTCGATTTTTCGACTTTGTATGATACATACATTATGCTATGTTTTTGGAATGGTAATTGAACCATAGCAATAGAATTTTCACGGGCCATCAACCATGCATTGAATAATTTTCATAAACATTATCTCGTTCGGACAAACCCATTTTTGTCTAAAGTACTGAACAACATAATATTATTCTGCAACAAGTAGAGCATAATACAAACTCCCTCATTTTTTACTTTGTTCAATACTTGGAATAAAAAAAAATAAGGTTATTTTTGTTTTAAATAAATTTAGAAAAAAAAAAATTATGAACAACTTCAAGCAAAAAAAAAACAAGTCTACAAAAATAGCAATTTGTCATAAATTGTATTCAAGCATGAAATCTTTGTATACTCTCCCTCGTGGCAAACACCCAAAGTATCTTTTCTTATAAATAAATCTGTATACCTATTGTTCTTATCCCAAGGATCAAATTTGGTATATCCTTTACTTCCTTAGCCTAGGCAGACTGTTACATTTTTTTGAGGATTTATTTTCTATTTTTATTTATATGTATGTATATGTATCTCTGTCGAAGAAGCACTTTTTGTTTGGTTTGTTTTTATTTTAGAAAAGGAGATGAAAAAAAAAAGAAATATCTACGCAGCAACAGTCTCTTTTTTTCTTGTTTTTATTCCAGGACTCTCTGCCTTATTCAAACAAAACTCATTAATTTTAAGACAAACTTATCCATCCGTAAGACGAATATCATTTCAACTTATTCATTCACAATATCCACCATTTATCCATAAAGCATAGTTAATAGATAGAATGTCTTAGTCTTGAGCAGAAAAGTAGGATAATAGGATCAAACCATGACCTTCTCTTTTTTTTTTGTATCAACGCATTTGGAGCTATGAGAAAATTAAATTCAAAAGAAAGAAGGACACGAAACAAGGAGTTCTGGTAACAGGCAGATGGAAATTTAAATAATTACACATTTCTGTGAAAAGTTTGTTTTTTGGTAACTTTAAAACTTAGCAGTTTCTAGCAATCGGTTTATAGGAAAGTCACACACATTTATTAAAACGAACAAATGAATATTTTAGAAAATTTAATAAAAGGATTCAAAAATAATTAAACCAAGTAATGTATCTTAATCTTCAAATCGTAACTAAGGACTTCAAAGTTTAAAGTCAACCAAACACTTAAGTATTACAAAATTTTATTAAATGCTTTTTCAAAATAAAATTCTCTAGGACTTGTGTCATATTGTAGAAAAAAAGACCACCTCTACTATACGTACATCCTTCTTAAATTGTCCACTTAACGACAGAAAAAACCCACACACAAGTCACCGAAGGAAACGAGATTACTTACATAGAAAAAATACGTTCCAGATATTTATTGAAGCAAACGAAGAGTCGACATACGTTGTTTTCATAAATTCCTTCCGTAAGGTCACACTCTAGTTCCTTTCCCTCCCAGCTAGAGAACCCAAGTATAAAGATATTGCAACAAAAAATGTGGCAAGAAAATCTTTCATCTGGTAGGTACCTTACCTACACGGTTGTAAATTCACATCGATTTCTTTGTAAACATATTTTTTTTTTTTACAATAAAACATTATTTTTGTTTGGAATATGAAAAATGTACTAAAAAAAAAATAGAAAAATCTACTCGCTTATTATTTGTATAGGAGAGGGGTGAACAAAACAATATTGAGGAGCTGCTGAGGTACATAAACAATATTTTGTATACCTGTTGTTTGCAGGTGTTCCTTTTTGTGTTATTTAAATAACATCAGCGGGAGTCTAGCATGAAATAATTTGTTTTCATATTCCAAAAAAAAAAATCGCTTCAGTTGGAAGCAATATTCTGCAAAATTGCTTTATCTGCGAACAAAAAATCCAAAAAAAAAATAAGTTACTAAAATAAAATTTAAAGTTAAACGGATTTTAAAATCACTTGATTTTTAAAGAGTTTTGAAATTGAAACTGGATGAATAAATATTTTGCTTTAATTTTTGTATCCTTAAGATACAATTCATAAAAGCAAAAACACAAATTGAATCAACAAAACTCTAGAATTGATTGCCTCTTCGACGCATTTGCATCCATAAAAACTGACTCTAGATTTCAATTTTAATAATAAAACCATTTCACACTTTTATCTTTGAAACAAATAAGGATCCTCTCTCATCCATTAAACAGAGCACATAATCTGCAATCAAAATAAGTCGACGACTACGTGACGTGTTGAGAAGGTGATGCAGCCAAGGTATAGGGGGTGATGGTAGCTCATTCAATTTTATTTCCGTTTTTATGATTTGAAAAAAAAAAAAAGAAGAAAATCAGTTGTTACACCATCACACACACCCCCTCTATCAACTGTAACATCTGATACACCCATCATCCTCCATCCCCATCCCTTCACGGTTTCACATTCATACCTGCGGCTTTTCTGTGCCCGGCCGGAACGCATCTATATAGAATATAGAATGTGCTTTTCAAAATATCCGCATATTATGGCCGAACCATATTCCGCGCGCACTTGATTTGATGATACTCGACTCGACCTGGTTCTATATTGGCGGGGCGGTGGAGGCGTCGTTCGTCGGCATATCTCTGCGTTTGTCTGAAAAGGCGGATATCATGATATGATGGTTTATCCAATGATTATTATTATTTTATCATTTCGGTCCAATTCAATGGAATACCACCAACGACGGTAGGTTTGAGGTACCTCCGAGTAGGTATACTTTTGTAAGGATCATTATGGTGTCCATTTGGCGTGCACAAGTCCTCCACTTTCATATTCTGTGAGCTCTTCTATTTCAATTCGATTTCATGGATTATGCAGGAATTTATTATTGGACATAATGCTAATAAAAGATATATGTATGGAAAACTGAGGTAAATCCTCTCAACTGGCGATCGAATACAAACAGCAATTATTATTATCATCATTTTCATCCATTTTGCGTGGGTTGGTAGGTACGAGAGTATATTAATAAATTTATTAAAACGATGCGTCAGACTTGATGCTGAATGCTGTGGGTTGGGCTGGGTTGGGCTGGGAACAGAATATTCGTTTGTTCTTTCATTTGAATTATTTTTTATTGAGAACGGAATGGTGGGCGTTTGTATGCCTTGTACTTGGATAACGGTTTTTTTTTAGTATTATTAAGATATACCTAAGGCTCTTTAATGGATGCTAAGAGCGATGCATTTATTGATTACAAGGACGTTATGCATAAAGAACTATAAATCTTTCTTGTTATTGTTTTTAAAAACACTGCGATTGATTGGATTGATAAAACGATAAATTTATAACGTTAATTAATTTGAATTGAAAGAAAAACAGAAATGGAAAGCAATTCTCATAGAGCAAACAAATATAAAGTTCAGTGAAGAATCGGCAAATATCATTACGTGATATTTTCAAAGTGATTTCCAATTTCCCTCTTCAAAAATATAGGACAGAACAGTTTGACAATCATACCAATCACTTCAAGGTTTAGATTTATTTGAAGAAGAGTCCATCTTGATTCGACTAAAATTGATCTGGATAGCGTATACTTTTAACAAGATGGCGCTACGTGCCACACAAGCAACGAAACCACCGATCTTTTACGCGAAAAGTTTCCGCGCCGTGTTATCTCTCGAAGAGGTGATCACAATTGGCCACCGAGATCTTGTGATTTAATACCTTGTGAATTGCGTCTTCTTCCTATGAGATCATACAGCAGCCACTTTGAAATTTAGTGATGGAAAATTTCATAAAAAGAATATTATTGTGTAAGCGTAGCCGTGGCTACCAGTTGGCTGATTTTGTGTTTCTTTATTAACGGCATACTTTTCTCTTCACATTAAAATAAACATCCGATCATTTATCTCAAAAAATGCCATTTTTCTTTGAATATCAAAATAACACCTCTTATTGGAAAACCCTGTATATTGGCTTGCAATTTGCCAAAAACGAATCACATCACTTTTTCTAATAGACTAACTGAAACGCAAAACCTTTACAAGCGTACGTCAAATCATTGAATCCGCTCATGCTGATGAATGTGCTAAGTCAACAACTTCCGATAGCTGTAATGGAAATTCTCTTACGTCAATCTAACAAAAGAGTGCAGCCTTTTGTTTTGGACAGCGGTCTTTAGTTCGAAAATAAATATCTGACTGCAGCTTGTAAAATTGGTGAAAACACCTTTATTTAAGAAAGTGAGAAGGTCAGAAATGTGCGATCGTCCTACTTAGCTATATTCTCCATCGAGTGTAAGCCTTACTACATTAAAATATCTGGACAGGACTGCATCGCGTGTTTTCAAAAAAGTGATTTTTCCCACCTGAATCAAAGTGCACTCTTCGAAAGGCTATTTTTCCTAAACATCGGTTTTTTGTCTGACAACGCACTGTGAACTGACTGGATGGGTGCATTTTGAGTAAGGTTTCCGATAAGCTCACTTTTCAATCTTAAGGGTATGTTTACTAGTCAAAAAATTACTATGGATGTTAAAACTTCCACGAGTCTGGAGTATGAACACTCTTTTTAGAAAGCACTTGGAATCAGTTAGTCTAATCCAGAGCTTTTTAAGGTGATCACTGACCAGAATGAATGAGATAGTAGCTGAAAGTATAAGATTGCCATCTTAAAATTTTTAAATCTAACAGAAAATTATTTCATCTGTCATTTAGGTTTTCCTTTAATCAAAGTGTTTTTTAAACGATCAACAAAATCAAATAAATAAATTAGAAAAAAAAAACACTTTTAAATCTTCTCATTTATAATTACCGAAATCAAATTAACCAAACGTAACTGTCAACACAAAATGTGCCATCACCCACAACTACACTAATAACCAAAAAGTCCTTCTTCCAGTTTAAACAAGGATAGAGCAGCCAGCGAGCATCTTTGAAAATACATAATTTACGACTGGAAAATTTCACCCTATGGAAATGCTGCCCAAAAAAGAAACTTCAACAAATTTGTCAGCACTTCATTTAAATAAATTTAAACTTAAGCCCCCAAAGTAGTGTCTTTCATAAATGTTAAGATGCTTCTTCTTTTTGCTGCCATCTTTACTCATTCCAATGTTGGAGACTAGGAAAAGGGACGACTGTCTTGTGAAGAGGTCAATTTCATTCGTCCTTTCGCTTGTCACACTAAAAGGGTTCATTCCGAGAAGAATATCGTTTTGGCTGTTTCTTCTGATTTTTTTTTTTTTTTTTTCAAATATTTTTGGTTAAAATCCTGTATTTTAAAGCCTTTGTCCCTCTGTTGTTCGTTGTTCACTTGTAAAACAGGCAAAAATAACTAAGAAAGGACACACAAATGCTAAGGGTTGTCATTAAGCTTATTTATTGAGGCTTATTGCCAATTAAACTAATGGAAGTTTTCTTTTGCCACGAGTGCTTTGAGAAAGAATGAAGGTTCCTCCATCATTCATCTTGTAACAGAAACAAAATTTGTTTAAAGGATTAAACAATAAAAAAAAAAATATATTTCAAAGTAAAAAAAAAAGGATGCGTGTCGGGAGAAAGTAACAATATTTTCTATTCAGCTTATTTGATAATTTAAATATGCGTGGTATCTAACCGTTGATCCCTGAAGGAAAATATGAAACAAGAACCTAATGGGAAATTACTTTTTTCATGGGAAATTTTAGGGAATTTCATTGACGTTTCAAAGAAATTTTTCATTCAAATTCTCGAACTCTGAGCCTACACAACAAGCAATAAAACTTGTACAAGATTCTAACCAAGACAACTTAAGAAACATCCAAAGGCCTTATGCAAGTCAAGTTGGCGAACATTACGCAAGCTATGTAACTGCTGTAAGACGAACTGTATATTATACTGTACTTCAGAATCTTACCATACTAGAGTTGTTAAGTGTTTTATATTTTTGATTTTATTAACAAAAACGTATTAACAAGCCTCTAGATATATAAGCAGATTAGTTAAGTTTTAATAAGGCCTTTATAGACAAACCTTCACAAATTGTTTGAAATGACTTGTCGTGGAAAGCCTTTAAGCAGCCATTACTTTTTCAGTATGTTCACAACCAAAGACGTGTTCATACCATTTTAAGCTTCATCTGCAAGCCTTCTCTTGAACTAGCTAATCTCTTTAAGGCCTTATAGAAACTATTTTTTTTTTATTGTTAGAGTCTTATGTTTATTGCAAGTCCTTTATACAAGCTAGTTTCATAATATTTATCTGTGATAAGTTTGAGATTTTTCTAAGATCAGTTAAAACATATTTATATGTAAAATTGTATCAACCCTGGCTACAGTTATGAAAAATGTCTGTTAAAATTTTCCATTCAGATACTTCCTTATCAATTAAAAAAAGTCTGCTTGCGGTGATATTAATTTGAAATAATTATGAGTAACCAAAGATGTTTCATAGCAATAAAAAATATCCTCGTTTTGGCTGAAAAATCCTTAAATCACTCCTCATTCCATCACACTATACAATACACCAAACTGCTTTAGTGTCTTAATTTTATGGAAACAACAACAAGGAGTAAAACATCTATTTGATTGCTCTTCGTTAATCCCATTTTGGCATTTGCTAGATTTAAAAAGTAATTTGCAATTAAAAAGAACCTTGTCTTTGAGCTTCCAGCCAAATGCTGCTGCTCTCTTTCTAAACAACAAAGAGGCACGAAAAAAATACACACATACAAACAAAGATAACACAAAAGCAGCAAGTTACACTGGCATAAATGTCCTTGGCTACAAGACCACAGCAAAAAAAAAATCAAAAAAAAAAAAACATGTCGATTGTGAAAATGGAACGGAAGCCGAAACGTGCAACCAACCCGACCATAAAGCTTACTGGAAATCTGTGCGCCTGTGTAAATTAAGCCATCCTACGAATACCATAACATTTTATAGGATTAAGTTTACACTACATAAATTTTGTAACCAAAAGGAAGAGCCAGAAGGGGAATGGAATGTAACAAAAAAAAAAAAATTACAAAATTAGCCGCGCCACCCTTGCCCGTTGCGCTCCAGCCATTTTTTCACAACCTAATCGTCCACGAAATGTTCCCTGGTCCACTAGGTCTCTTTTTTTTTTTTTTTTTAGGGAAGACTCTCTCTCTCTATTTTCGGTGGCAATGATGGAAACTATAGAAATGCTTCGCGGAACATTGTCCCGGTGGCACATATTCTCTTGTAAACCATTATCCATAGAATAGAATCCAGTGATGTGGTTTAGCGCTCTAGAAACCAAGAAATATGTAAATTTACCCAACACACACCAACAAAATTATTTTCATAGAAACCTACAAGGACTCATCGTCGTTACTATGGGAGCGGAGAGGACAAAACGCTATTTTCATGGAAATTTGCATACTTCATGGACTGATCTGCCAATCGTGTCCATAACACATAACATTGTCATATTATTTCCATGAATACGGTTATGTTGTCAGTGGAGTCCTAACTGAGTGGTAACATAATGAAATTAAGAACCGGAATAAGTCTGAAACAGGATGTTAATATTTTTCTTTTTTTTCTTTTTCTTAATGTAAGCAAAGTCAAGTTAGGGGGTATAACAAGGACATTCTAATTTATAAGTTAAGTGGGGTTGTTAACTTTCTTTAGCTTTTTCGTGATTAGATTCGATAGCTTTGATGAATCTCTTGATTTCTGGCCACATACTGAGGAGAACTCCTGTCACCAGGCTAACACAACTTTCGATGCTGGAGTGTAGCCTGACAGGAGTATTTCGACAGCTCTTCATTGTCCAGGATGTTTTTAACAATGGACAACAAGAAGAACTTTTTTTGTTAAAGAAAGCTTCCTGACTTTCATTGTAGTCAGTCCCATGTAATCATCCATTGGCTTGAAATATATTTTGTAACGATACGTTACAGATTCGCCTATCATCGTAATAATACCCGCTACCCTCCAGGAAAATACTAGTAATAAACTTAGTTACACACATGAAAACCTGTAACCCCTGATCGACCGCACTGAGTTTTCCATACAAAAGCAAAAACATTCATAAACACGGCAACAAGCGACATGCGGTCCTCCTAGCATCATGCCGGCAGCAAAGATTGATGCGATGCCAACTGACTTTATCATTATCATTAACTGATTCAGAAGAATAATTCCACCACGTATTCCAGCAGCCAATGGCATCAACGTACAACGAGGTGAAAATCGACCACGATCGTTTGTTTTACATCGAAGCCCACACAGGGTAAGGCATAGTTGACACGATCAATGAGCTCGGTGGTGAGTTTCGAGAAAGAAAATCTATTTTGCATTAGCCTCCTCCCCCCCCCCTTTGCACCACGACTCCAATCAATACGAATTCATGGACAGGTTAGTTCAGTGGTACAAATGAAAACCAGAATTATATGAAACCGCGCGCCATCCGACCAAAACCCCCCTCACCTAAATCAAAGCAACTAAATCACACTTTATGGTTACAGCACGGTGGGGCTACGTTGAACTAATAGATAAGAGACGATAGTGAAAAGGGTGTCATATGGGAGCAAAGGGCTAACTAAAGCGTGGGGTAGCTAACTAAGAAAATTTAACTTCACATATAAAAGTCACATTTTCTCTGTGCCGGTTTATTGAATAAAAGAAGGCCAAATGGGCGACCAAAATCAGTTTGAAACCGAGTTGAAATCGAGTTAAGATCAGAGTTTGGAAACATAAGTTGAAACCAGAAATACCTAGAAATAAAGAGTGGAAGTCAGCAGTTGAAGGGATGCTGACATCAAACCAGACAGTGACCAGGAACCAGTAACAATAAGAGGTAAAACAAACAAGGCTTCCCCCCACCAGTGGTAAGGGGTCTTGAATTACATTGAAAATACTAAGCCGGGTAACACCGTTGATAGCCAGAGTATACGTACTCTGTTGATAAGCCAGCGTATACGTACGACTGTGGATAAACCAGCGTATACGTACACTGTTGATAGCCGGAGTATACGCATACTCTGTTGATAAGCCAGAGTATACGTACTCTGTTGATAAGCCGGTGTACACGTACACTGTTGACAGCCAGGGAACCATAGAAGACAACCAGCTTACAAAGACGATTGGAGGAAGGGCAAAATTACGAGGCCAAGCAGAAACTCAAAACTACGACCTGTAACCTGTAACGACGGAAGACAGGATATCAAGCAAATGTTACCATAATTATAAATTTTGTGAAATTATCGTATTAATAAATATAAAATAGGCACATAACCAAAGTGTAGTGCTTTATTTGGTGCGACCCTGGGATTCCGGCGAGCTTACCTCAGCCTGTGAAATCAAAGCACATCACAATTTTTGAGATGTTAAATTTTCTCATTGGAGCAATTATTTTATATTCTTCTTCCGCTTTTCTTAAACATAGTTCTAAACTTGGCTATAACCAAATAAACTACTACCATTGAGTACCATTGAAGGTACATATTATTAGGAACAAATCAGTAAGGTCCTGTTGGTTGTTGTCACTTTTAAGACAACTGGAGGGTGACATCTTCTCTGCTTGCTGTTAGCCAAACTTTATAGGTATTTTATTAATCTGTGCTAAGATTCTTGATGCTTATCTCAGGGAAATCCAGTACTATCGTTTAAATCGAAGGCACCTTTCAAGATCTCTTCGAAAGATTCCAGACAATGAGTGCTATTATATGAACCGACCTAGCTGAAGAACTGATTTAGTCAAGACCACTTCAATCAGCCAATGAAATCAGCGAAACCGAATCTGACGAGCGTTACACTTTTCATTAAAACAGAGCTCGCTGCTAATTGCCTTCAAAAAGTGGTAATTTGAAAAAAAGAAACCGTGCGTGATTTTCTTCAAATTCAAATAGTTCTGTCAGTGAGGACTTGGCTACAAATATTAAACAAAAAAAAACATAAAAGTTAAAAACATACTTAAAAGCCTTAAAATCCCTATCTAACTTATTAAGTATTAACTAAAACTGTGTTGTGCACTTTCTTGCTCTCAAGCCTTTCTAACATAACATCCGTGTTAAACCATCCGCACTAGGCATGGTAAATTGTACCGAACGGAGTTTTAATTTTGCCATATGACAGTTTTCAAGCTTCAAGAGCAACAACAATTCCCTGCATAGTAGATGTCAGTGCCTTCTTTACAAAAGGATTTTTTAAAATTTAAAACATTATTGCAAGATTCTTAGAAAAAAGAAGTTACTTTTTGTTCCCAAAGAGTCTCATTTTCATTTAATTGAGCTTCTATAAGAAACTTTCCATTGACTCGACTTCTCCTTATTCTTTAACTTAAATGAACCTCCAACTTTTCACACGAATATTCTGATGATAACAAAAATGTGTCATGTTGTACGTGCAGTTTTTCATCGTGTTCATCCTCATCATCTCTGCGCTTCTGCCGCAGACAAACAATATGAAACAAAAACTAAGAGAACTGGGAAGAGAAGCAAGACCTGATCTAGCAACATAGAGATGGGTAGAAAAACTGAGATGACAAACTTTCAGACACGTACTTTCTTTAGCAGATTTAATTGAAATCCGGGAACATAGCTGGAATAAGATTTTTTGCTGATATGCCAATGCCATGGTATGTATGTTGAAGCATAATTTAGACTTTGTAAAACTCACGATTGAATAGTTCCAAATTTCCAACTAACTTTATGGTGTAATAATATGAAGAAGAATGAATTTTTCAAAAATGCCAACAGCATTTTCCATTTTCGTAGGGGAACCCGTCTCATGTTGCTTATCCTTATCCTTATCCTTATCCTAACTTTAAATGCGAATGTGAGCTTGAGAAGTTTAGGCGTGAAAGCCTAACAACTCAACCGATAATCATGACATTTCTTACACATATTGCAAGGGGTACAGAAACGGACATTGGGTTCTCTTTATCCTGAAAAATAATACTGCTCCCTAGGGATATTGTCAATTTCAAATTCGAAAAACTTGTAACTTTTTGAGGAGCTTTCTAGTAAATTGAATTGATTTTGAACAATTTCTAAAAAAATTGCATGCAAATTTACTTCATTCATATCCAAAAAGGCATAAAATACAACGCATTTATTCAAAGGAATTCCAATACTCTAGCTTTTCGCAAGCCTCCATTTTCCATCGTCTAAATTCCCAGTCGTGCTTACTTCCGTCCCTTTTTGACCGTGACTTTATTATAATCCTCTGTGCAACTTTTAACTTAATATGTACGAGTATGTGTGTGTGTGTCTATTTTGTATGAAAATAAATACCCGCACGTCGCAAAATATTCATCATCACGCCAAAGTGGAACCGGTCAAAAGGATGTCTCTTGGCATTCGTATTGTAAAAGAATCCTTTAAAATCTTCCTTTATGTCCTCTTTGCCTGTTTCTTTTTTTTTTGCACTCTATGGCATTGAAAAAGTGGCAAAAGAATGCTAAAAGATGCTTACGCTATTTACGATGCAAACGTGATTTCTATATCCGGTGCATGTCAAAAAAGGTGGCGTATCAAATCTATATACGAAAGAGGAAGGACAGGACGAGCTATACGAGCAATGAGCAACGACCAAGACCAACCCGGACATGGACAATGTTGAAGTAGGAAAAAGATTCAATTCTCTGAGGCTGAAATGATTTCGTTCCATATCCTGCCACCACGGCTACGGCTACCCTATGAGAAATCCATCCTGATGGATATAGTGGATAGGGAAGGGATAGATATATGAATTTTATGAATTCTGTGGATGAATTCCTTTCGAATTGAATGAAAGCACACTCACTCTCGGCTGCTCTCGCTCGGTCGGTCGGTGTGGTAGATGGATACTGTAGCGGAAAGATTTCTAGATCAAAAATCCTCTGTGGCCGCACAAGCTGCGCCATCTGTTCTGGTCGGCTGAATATTATTGCATTGTAGAATGTAGATTTCATTTTTTTTTTCTTGCAATAAAACATAGACGATATATACATAGCATTTTATATAGGATGGAGCGGTTTTGCTTCGGATGACAGCTGGTTTTCCTGGAGATGATGGATTTCATTCGTCCTTGAATTTGACTTTAAAATCTCTAAAATTTGCATGACTAATGTCAGGAAAGATGAAAAATAATATTGAAAAGGATAAGAAAGAATAAGCGAGTTATATGTTTTATTTTAATTTTTTTTTTTCACAGAATAGGGAAGGTTGGTTAAAGGATTATATTTTTTTTATAAAATCAAAGATTTTTCTAGAGTTTAAGGACTAGGTACCTGCTCTTGAAACAGTCAATTCCCTCCCAAATTATGTTGAAAGAATCATTAAAACCATAGCTAAAAAAAGGTATGAAGACTAATTGAGGCACAGCTTGTTATGAATTATTTCTCTTAATAAAACATCCTTGTCAGCACCCTTCCCTTTAGATAGCAGATAACATTAAAACTACCTCAACCAATTATCCAAATTTAAAAAGAAAATATGATTTAATTTAAAACTCAACTTCATAATTCCAATCGCATAATATTATTATTATTTCTTCCTTTCCTATTTCTAAACTCTCCTCACTTTCAGACAAAGATCCTTTTCAGGAAAGCGCATCATATTGACGGGAAACTTCTTTTTCCACCTTACTTATTATATCGTATGCCTTTGTAAAAAAAGGAATCCTCATCGCGCTCTTGCAATTAACACGAATTCCACTCTTTCTCTTGTTCAAATAATTAAATCTATCTTGGCAGGTGGAACAAGTGCATTCCTTTTTACATCACGAAGTCCATAAATAAAATTAAAATCAGAACAAAGGATCTCACGAAAAAGAGGAGCGCTCTCTCTCTTTCTCATTTTACTTGTGAAAGGACGATATTGAGCTGAACTTGTGTTTTTTGATCGCTCCATGAACTACAGGGACCATGGTGATAAGAAATAGAGTTTAAAAGTTATCGAAATATTCCCGGTATGCAGTGTAGTATAGTTGGTGAATTTCACCAATCAATTTAAATGTTTAACGAAAGCTAACTTAAGAAATAACAACTTTTTAAAAATATGGACTGTACCAATATTTGATTAAGGGTTACCAAGGACACAGAATATCCTAATCCTAAACATTTTGAAAAGCGATTTCGAATGGAATCTCCAGTTACGAAAATTCGAAGACTAAACAAAAATGTACTTGTCAGCTTCAATTAAGTCGAGTTTAGTCAAAAAATAATAAAGATAATATTTTTCCAAACAACTTTTAAGGAAAATAGTGAATATGTATGTGAGCATATATTCACACTTACATCCTGTCTCTCTATATTTTTGGTATTCGTGCTGGCTTCTATGGAGCCATCATTGGGTCTGAATGGGATATTTTTTTCTTACCTTGTTTTGAATTGTTTTGAATGGTTTCTGTTTGTTGTGATTTAAACTGAGAAATGAAGAAAAGAGTCAGGGAACAAATATTAATCACGTTTAAGGAATACCGCAGTTTATTTGCAACTCCTTCACAGGTCGTGATTGGGTTTTTTTTATTCACAATTCATATTTCACAAATCGTGAATTTTTGCTCTTCTCTACTTGTAGGCAAAAACAGAGAACAACCTCCATCGGTCGCTGTTGTGTGTTCTCTTCCTATGCTGCCAACATCAGCAGCGCATTGAAATTTGTTTCCTCAATTTTTAGTTGAGATCTTTGAATGAATCTTCACGTTCATTGTTTTCCGATTGATAAAATGCCAGAAATCATTTCTAAAGGGGTAAACTCCAATAAACTACAAAACTTGTTGAAGTCAAAATTTTGAGCAGCAAAAGTCTTAAATAAACAATTTAATTTTAAGAAGAAGTCTTCATAGCTTTGTCTACAAAAAATTAGGGAACTCCCGAGTATTTCAAAAATACAAAATCTAACCACATTTTAAAGTCAAATGAATGCATGTCTTCTTTTAATAAAATGCCAGAATCCATTTTTTTTTAAATAAAGACTCGAAAATTGTCCACCTACTCATAACTTACTCACGTGAAATGTGACGGTTAATAAATAAAACCCAAATGATGTAATTTAAAAAAAAATAAAGTGCACGACTGGGTCGTACGGACTTGCTCTAATGTGTTAAAATGTTTTCGGGTGCTTGAGATTTTGGGAAAAAAGCGTTGAAAAAATCATATGAAATTTTATAAATCACTTAAAAATGAATACCTACGAGTAAAACGTTTTTTGGAGAAAACGAAGTAAGCCATCAGGTTTCTTTTACGTTTTTGAATTTTTACGAAAATTTTTTTCAAAATCGTTCGACCAGTTTTTTCAAAAAACAGTTTTTTTGAAAAACTTTTCGAAAATATATTCCAAAATTTTTTTGTTTATGCCAATTTCTAGCACTTTGTTGTTTTTATCAGAAAAATAAAATTTAAAAAATGAAGATTAAACCGTTTTTGGAAAAAACAAAAATTAAAAAAAAATTTTGAAACTTTTTTAAAAAAATCAAAAAAACTTTTTTTAAAAATTTAAGAATTAAAATTATTTCTTTTCTAAAAGGGCATCTATATTAAAAATTTCATCGAAATCCGTCAAGTGGCCTACGAGAAAATCGGATTTCAAAAAACCAGTCCTATGGGAGGTACCGTTATAAGACTTTTCCTGAAAAATCTTTTTTAAATTAAACATTAAGTTTGCACAGAAAACATAATCCAGAAAGTTTTATCAAAATCGTAGGAGCCGTTTTTGAGAAAAAATAATTTTTCACAAAAAAATCGTATGGCAGGTACCGTTAGTTTTGAAGCTAGAATGCTAATTCCAAAAACCCCTCTGTAGGACGTCATAATAATACTATGTACCAAGTTTGAAGCAAATCGGTCCAGCCGTTTAGGCTGTAGGTAACTATACAGACAGACATACGGACAGACAGACAGACAGACAGACAGACAGAATTGTCGGACCCACTTTTTTAAGGCTTCTCTATCATCGTAATGTTATGTTTGATTGTCAAAAAAAAATTATTTTTTTTACGAATGCATAACTTGCCTTATAGTACCTATAATCGCAAGTAAAAAAAAACTTGTGAAATTCACCTTTTCGCAAGGCAACATCTTTTGCTTTGTTTCTTCGAAAATGATTACCGTTGCCGTTGATACATGAATTATAGATGCATTGTAGATATCATCGACATAGCATAGAATTCCTTTCCTTGGACATTCTTCTCTGGGCGATGGTCTCCAAAATGTTTCCTCAAATTTATGCATTTATGTGCACCAACGAATATCCTTTTCCTTTCCACCCTTAAAATAGGTTGGTCTCCTGGCAACGAAGAGAGGTTATTTCGCTTCAAAAATTGCTTGATTGCACTTAAATACGATTTCGAAAGTGGCGTCATGGTGATGCTGATGTTGATGATGATGGTTAGGTATGTTGATATGGACATAGAGTTAGAGCCAGTTGGAGCAAGCTAGAGCTGTGCTGTTGGTGATGGTGATGTTGTAAGGTGAGATTGCCTTTGGCAAAATGTTATTTCTCATTTTGTGGATGTTAAATTTTAAATGCAGAATAGCTTGCTCCAAGTCATGAACGGGCGAATAATAATGTTCCTGCCCAAAAATGATTATGATCACTGTGTTTGTCCGTGTATGTGTTCTATGAAGATGATGATGTTGACGATGACGATGACGATGATGGGGAGACAGCAACAGCGCGCCGAAAATAGTTTGGTACTCGATGGTGATGATGGAAAAGCCAGCCATCGCATCAAGTAGTGTCTGTTTGAGTATGATGCCAAAGGACTATTATGCACATCCATGCGCTTTCAATGCAACTAGCAATACCCCTTTGGCGGAATGAGTTCCAAAAAGGAACACGAATTGCAAGGGCAATTTCCCAAATGCACCAACATCCAACAAGCAGGCGATGAAAAAGGCTTCACCATCACCACCACCGCACACCGTAAAGACCATCCTCAATTTAACGGATGCATCGAATTTCGTTTGCGCTTGCAATCGCGATTTCAATTTTTCCGGATATTTGTGCATTGCTGAACAAGGATGTTCCTCGTTTTCGTTCTCCTTCTCGACAGAGTGCACTCTTGATATAATACAACTACAGCTCTCCTGTGTAGCTGGAAGGAATGTTTGTGCGGAGCGTGTTATTTTAGTTAAAACATCTTTGAGAATATAAGGAATTAATCAGGATATTACTGCTGCAAATGGTTGTGGTGATGGAAATGGAAATGGGATGCCATTGCCATTGCCATTGCCAGTGCCTTTGCCTTTCCCTTTGCCACATGCTTCTATAGCGCTATATACCTTTTGTTAATGCAGTGCAACTTCCTTCCCTGTATTAACAATTAATTTTTGGGTGGGAATTGCCATAGTTTCCTTCCCTCGCTCCTTTTTTTCGGTTTCGCCGTTTCGGTGGAATAGGACATCGTTTCGCTTTCGGGTTTTGGCTCAGATTGCACTGTGTGCACGACGGAACATGGGGTTCATTGGAAACGGCTCCTCTGGCGTATGGGGAATGCTTATGAGAATTCAGAATTTCGCTGGATTAGAATTGCTCTGTTAATTCGATGGGAGTTCTTCTTCTAGGAACTTCTTCGTGTTCCTTTCCTTTCTTTTGTTTTTTTTTTTTTTTTGTTCTTATTTTCTTCTTGTGGTTTTCATTGAAGCGATAAATTACAAGCTGAAGGAATGTCTCACTCTGGGGATGTCATTAAAATCTAAAATTACGTGTTTGCTTGTGTGCACGTACTACATAATTGCATAATACAATGGGAAATAGTTTCCATTTGCTCAAGAACTTGGTGAAAAAATTTAAATTTTATCATTGCACTGGAGAGACGAAATGGAGTTATATTTGAAAAAAGAAAAAAGTTAAGGAAGCATGAAATAAGATGTTCTTAAAAAAAGAAGGATAAGAAGTGGCTTTTGTGACTTTTTGAGCATTTTTTTAACAGTTAAGTTTGGAGATTTGGAAAAAGAGGAGTAAGGGAAAGAAAAAATTCTTAAAATAAAGTGCACGCTACTGGGTCATACTTGCCCTTAACAAACCGTTTTTGAGGAAAAAAAAAATAAAAAAAAAATTCAACTTAAAAAAAAACCATGGTTGTCTGTAAAGTCGGTTTACGGACGATAATTTTACGTGATAACCAGTTCACAAAACACTTCATGTGTATAGGTATCCCTCCAACCACCAACCACCCAACCTACCTACAACCACCCACCATTTTTTTAATTTTTTCACCACTTGAACACCAACCTCCCACCCTCACATACATCAACAAACCAACAGCCTACCATTTTTGAACATATTTTTCTCCTTCCCCACACAGTAAATCCCCCCTTCATAACCACTACCAATCACACACACCAACTACAACAAACCACCCACTATTTTTGACAATTCCACCCCACCCGCCACCTACAACAGCCAATCAACCACCCACTATTTGTGACATTTTTTGTTCACCCCTTAACCCAAACACCAACCTACCATCCCCACATACAACCAACACCTACTCCACTTACAACCACCTGCTACTCACCCACCATTTTTGACAATTTTTTCCTCACCCCCACCCCCTCCCCAGTTCAACTATTTTTGACGATTCCCTTCAATGCACCTTCAACCCAAATCCAACCACCCATAACACCTACAACAACTAACCACTCACCCAACACCGCCAACCACCCATCACACCTACAGCCACCAACCAACCACCAACCATTTTTGACAATTATTTTTCCCTCACCCCCTCCCAACACCAAATCCCCCACCTGCCACCACCTTTCACTCACCCACCTTTTTTGAGAATTTTTTCATCGCCCCCAATCAAATCAACTATCCCACCACCTAAACCGCCACCACCATATTTGCCAATTCACCCCCACCCTCCCCCAATCATACCAAATTACCCCAACACCAAACACCTATTCCACCTACAGCCAACAAGGAACCACCCATTAGTTTTGACATTTTTGTCTCACCACCCAAACCAGCTACAACCACCCAAATTTTTCCTCTTCCCGACACTACCCCCCCCCCCCCCCGGCTGCCCCACACACACTCCCACCACAACCAACCACCCACCACCCTCAACTCCCACTTAAGCGACTTTCTAGGCTATCAAAGCAGCTAGGTAACGTCAGTGTGACTGTGACTGTGACATTTTTCTGTGCGTGCTGCCATATATTCCAAACCGATTTATTAGACGTTATCACGTCAAAAACTCAGAAAAAATTGTTTTTATAAAATTGAAGAGTTAATATTATTTCGTTTATAAAAGATTTTCCACCTTAAAAATTTCATCGAAATCCATCTTGTGGTTTTCGAGAAAATTTCATAAAAAAAAAATCGGTTCTATGGGAGATACATGTAATAATACTTTCCTGAAAAATCTATTCCAACCAGAGCCTAAGGCTGACACAAAAAACTCCATTCAGAAAGTTTTATCAAAATCATAGGAGCAGTTTTCGAGATAAAGAAATTTTGAATAAAAAATCGTCCCCTCTGTATTAGGACAGACAGACACAGAATTGTCGAACTCACTTTTTTCGAATTCTCTATCATCGTAATGTCATGTTTGATGGTAAGAATTCTTTCTTTCTCAAAGATATAACCAAGATTGGCTTTCAACCGCCACCCTCTAATTAATTCTTGGCAACCCTCTAGGGTCTAGGGGTTCGCGATCCGCAATTTGAAAAATACTGAATAAGAGGAATCGGTTGATAGCAGTTCCGTTTTCAGTCATGAAATTTGGTGTCCTCCTAGTGCATAAAGCCTGGATTTGTTTAATTTGTTGCATACAGCACAGGCTACATGTGTGTTTGAATTTGTCAAACGGCCTCCATCTATTTTTCCTTTTTTATCTTGACCAACCGTATCAGTTATCACATTGTCGATTGCCAGCAAAATCAGAATAGATGACAATACATCCCCTTGTATAACTTCTTGAAGGGCATTGAAGTAGTGGGAAAGCTGCCCCTTGTGCAAAACGAAGCACCAGTGACTCCTGTTTTCGGATCTCAACAGTTCCTTAAAACCTAATTCCTACCAAATCTCTCCATTTTCTCTTAATTAAAAATCTCTTGATGATGCTTAAGAAATATTATTTTCCAGATTGTTTCCTTCAGATCAAAAACGTCTAGTTTGTCTACCATTTCAAGGAAAAATCGGATAAGAAGAATACGCCACTGGCTGGATGAATTCCTTGCTCACCAGCGACATTTCCAATACTGCTGTTGTTTCAAAACTATTTCATGGCAAACTTTTTAGTATGAGGAATGCTGGTTTCTTATCCTAGAACAACGTAGAATTATTTATTTATGATTATCGATGCTGGTTTTGATGTTTTTAGTTCTACAAATAAAATATTGTATATATTGATGAAAAATATGTGACAAGGACTTTAGAAAAATGAATTCCTCAATAATTAAGAAAAGAGTAAAAAGATCTTTGTCATAAACCAGAAGGTTTAAATTTCATTAAAATAAACTAAAATTTTGGCAAACCACTTTGAACCTAGAATCTATCTGTATGAAGACCTCATCTCTTTCCATGGTACCTATAAAATCTTCGAAATTCCAAGAACTTCTAAAATCCTTCGCAAATTTCTATCAAAAATCAAAAATCCCTTCCACAACACCACAAACTGTACCAATAAATTAAATATAAATGTCCATAAAACCCACACCTGATTTTCAAATTCCAATCAAAAACTGAGTTATTGAATTAATTTCAAATTTCATTTGTTCTATTCATACTCACACAGGTGTGTTGTGTATGAAGGTGAAGGTACCTATTGATGATTCTGCACACAAAAACAATTTTATCGTTATCTCTATATAGTTGTGTTGTTGGTAGTTGAGTTGGTTGCAGTTTATGGATATTTTTGCACCTCTTTGGCATTTGTGAAGCTGCATTCCGATTTCCGACTGACGACGACATCACCTCCACACCCACATACCACACACTATCAGCTTCACTTATTGTCCTTAATCCCAAACAACCGATTACAATTGATTTTACATCTCCAGATTTCCCACAATGCGGCCCCAATATATTTCCCAATATATAAGTATCCTGTGTACAATACGAATACCCTTTGCTTCGATGCGATGTTGGTTGGTTGTTATGGTCCTTAGTTTATAATATGTTGCAACTTGGCAATATCGTAGATAAACACGAAACGGCAGAGAGATACAATGCTACACAAGATGTAAGCAAATAGTAAAATGGATGTTTTTGGGAGCCCTGAACTGAACCCATTCTCTTAACATATTACATGTATCTGAAGCTACGTATAGATTTTGTGTCCTTTGCATAGGACAAAAGGATTTATTTTGTTATCCGTACGATTTGCAAGAATTTAGTTTTGAACAAAATGAATGTTTACATCGCCACACAAAAAAATTGCACACACACACACACATATAGCATAGCTGTGTATAGAAAACTCAAACTGTATATCTCAGAGATGTATTAACCGATTTTCGGATTTCCTTGAGTAGACATAACATGAGCTGCTACTTTTGTGGCAAGATATGAGTTGAACCCTACAAGGCTTAAGGTAACAACGACAGACAAACAAAAATGTAGATGCAGCATAAGAAAGAGTTATTGCAACTTGAAGACGCAAGAAAATTTTAAAAATTATGTTTATAAAAGGGACAGACGATGTCGATGTCCTTTGATCTCTTCACGATGTCTGTACCTAAGTCGCAAATGTTTTCGATGTGACATAGGGAAATTCAGAATGAAAATGTATTCGTTATTTGCTCGATCAAGGATATAAGGCATCGTTAGGTTTCTCATTTCCTGTTTACAATAAATAAACTGTAAGCACTGTACAGGAAGTGGAATGGAATCCTACCACATTTTCGGTAAAGAAACAAAAATTTATGAAATCCAAGGTTTGTTTCCATTTTTTCATTCATTTTTGTGTTTATCCTTGAGGTTTGGTATCGGTATTCGGAGAAGTGCTTGAAAATCGCTTCACAGATTGCACTCTCAACAGCGCTGGCTTGTGAAGTCATTCGTATGGGTGTTTCAATGCAGTTTATGCTATCAAAAGGATTCATTCTTGGATGGATTTCGTGATGATATTTACGATTGCCGATATTTAGACACGCACGAATGGTTTTCTGTTTTTGGTTTTTTTTTTTTCAAACAACAAATAAGTCGAAGGCAACTTATTCCAAGGATGAAGGGAGTAATATGTAGTTACTTGCATGTCTTTCGAGTTTCTTATCATATACTTACACAATATCCTTAAATTTGATGTATTGGTTCAGTGATGTGCTTTGAATCCTATCTTCTATAGAATATTGAAGAGGAAACATTCACAATTGAATAAAATGTCGATAAGATGTAACATGTAACTGTTTTTGGCTCTTCTTACGCATGGACTACTTTTATTTGATTCAGAATCAATTCTTTAAAACTTATTTCTATTCTCATAGAAACGCCAATAACTGAATTGTCCTGTAAGTAAGGATTTCGCACACAGTTATTTGCAGGTTTTCATGATCCAGACCAAAGAAAGACCAAGACTACCATTTTTTATTACTGGCGCATGAAATGTGTTTCTTTTTGCGTGCATTTTTTTCAACTGGTGTGCAAGTAAGAATATTGAACTTCAAGTTTCAAGAATTTTAACATCAAGCAACAGCAAAACATGGCAATGAACAAGATACTTCTTTTCCTAAATTAGAATTCATCTTCAATTCATCTTGTAGGCAGCGGTAAATGACGTCACAGAATTACGACTACTAATTGAGTTTAGGATTTTTTTTTTTTGAACCACCTATACTAACAGAAAAACAGAATGTTTGGTAAGAACCAAAACCTCGAACTTACAAAATTGTTGGTTGAACTTACAGTCCCGGAGCATCGTCGTAAGCTGAAAAACTTGCGCCAGTTTTAGTTTCAATAAAAATTATTTTTTTTTTTACAATCAAACATGACATTACGATGATAAAGAAGCCTAAACAAGTTGGTCCGACAATTTTGTCTGCCTTTATCGGCACCTTCAGCTTAAATGAACTAATTTGGCTCAAACTTGGTACATACTACATAATTTTATTATGAGTTATGACGTCCTACAGAGGGCTTTTTGAAATCAGCATTCTAGCTCCAATACTCATTTATCTCAAAACTGGATCCTACGTTTTTGATAAAACTTTCTGCATAGTGTTTGTTGATTAAATTGTATGTTTTGGTTGGGATACATTTTTCAGGAAAAGTCTTATAACGGTACCTACCTTAAATAGAACCGGTTTATTCATATCAGATTTTTTCCTAAGCCACTTAACAGATATCGATGAAATTTTTAATGTGAAAGCTCTTTTATATACAAAATAATGTTAGTTCTTAAATTTAAAACAAAAAAGTTTTTGGAGTTTTTTCAAAAACGGTTTGTACAATCTTTTTGACGTGATAACGTCTAATAAATCGGTTTGGAATATATGGGCAGCACGCACGGAAAAATGTCACAGTCACAGTCACAGTCACGTTACCTAGCTGCTTTCATAGCCTAGAAAGTCGATAAAGTGGGAGGGGAGGGTGTTGGGTGGTTGGTTGATTGTGGTGGGAGTGTGTGTGGGCCAGGCGGGGAGGGGGGAAGTGTCGAGAAGAGGACAAATTGTCAAAAATGGTGGGTGGTTGTAGCTGGTTTGGGTGGTGAGATAAATATTGATAAATATGGGTGGTTCCTTGTAGGTGGGATGGATGTTTGGTGTTGGGGGGATTTGGTATGGTTGGGGGAGGGGGCGTGAATTGTCAAATATGGTGGGTGGTTGGTTGGCGGTTGTAGGTGGGTTGATTGGTTGGCAGTTTTGGTGGTGGGGATGGTTGATTTGATGGGGTGCGATGAAAAAGTTGTCAAAAAAGGTGGGTGAGTGAAAGGTGGGGTAGGTGGTTGGATTTGGTGTTGGGAGGGGGTGAGGGAAAAATAATTGTCAAAAATGGTTGGTGGTTGGTTGGTGGCTGTAGGTGTGATGGGTGGTTGGCGGTGTTGGGTGAGTGGCAAGTTGTTGTTGGTGTTTTGGGTGGTTGGATTTGGGTTGAGGGTGTAGTGAAGGGAATTGTCAAATTTAGTTGTACTGGGGAGGGGTGGGGTGAGGAAAAATGTTTCAAAAATGGTGGGTGAGTAGCATGTGGTTGTAGGTGGAGTGGATGGTTGAATTTGGTGTAGGGGCGGGGGGTGGAATTGTCAAAAATAGTGGGTGGTTGGTTGTAGTTGGTGTGGGTGATTGGTAGTGGTTAGGAAGGGGGGATTTACTGTGTGGGGGAGGAGGAAAAAATTTTAAAAATGTTAGGCTGTTGGTTTGTTGATGTATGTGGTGGTGGGAGGTTGGTGTTCAAGGGGTGAAAAAAATTAAAAAATGGTGGGTGGTTGTTGGTAGGTTGGGTGGTTGGTGGTTTGAGAGATACCTATACACATGGAGTATTTTGTGAACTGGTTATCACGTAAAATTATCGTCCGTAAACCGAATTTACAGACAACCATGTTTTTTTTTATTCTATTAAGAATTACAAACTGCTTGATGTTGGCATAACTCGAAAAAAAAATTAGAAAACGTTTCCGAAAAGTTTAAAAAAAAAAACTTTTACATATTATAAAAAAAATCTGGTCGAACGATTTTGAAAAAAAAAATTCCTTAAAATTCAAAACTGTAAAAGAAATTTCACGATTTACTTCATTTTCTGCAAAAAGTGTTTTACTTGTGATTTTTAAGTGATGAATAAAATGTAACATGATTTTTTTAATGCTTTTTTCCAAAATCTGTTGAATAACATTAGACGCAGAATTAGATTTGCTAAAAATCAGAAAACACAATTTGTGTTCCCGATGGCAGCATTTTTATTAAACAAAAAAAAAATTCTTAAAAGGCCGCTGTCTATAGCAAAAGGCTGCATTTTCCAGCTTGATTCCTTATAGCTGCGGTAATAAATTAATTTGCTTCGTGTTAATTATCCCAGTAAATCCTTTTCTTTATAATTGTTCTTGCTAGATCATTTAAGAATTAATTTTTTGTCACTGCAATTCTTCAATTATTTTTATACAAATCGAACGGAAGAAAAGATGAAAATAAGTGTATGCTCTTTTTGGCCCCAAAATTAACGACCTTCGTTTCCTGAACACACCAATTCTCAACCTAAACACTCAGAGCGATTCGATTCAAAATTTTCTCTACCACTAACGGGAGTTTTAAATCATATTGAAACATATTAAACTTTATCCTTTCGATAACGCAGTTAATTGGATTCAACTAATTACGAAATATCCTTTTAAAAACAAATGCATTTACGTCCACTCGACTTATTTTTAGCTCCTAGCACAAACGAATGAGAGTCTGACTGAGTACCTATAGTGTGTGTTCGTTTCGCTTTCGTCTTTTTATTTTTAATTGAACATAACATAAAGCCAGAGAGTTGGTACAACTGGAAGTTCCATCACTTATGACTTTAATTAAACTAAAAGATACACACCGTCTCATTTACAGATAAATCGAGATAAAGTTTTAAACTCACGTGTGTCTGTCCGTGTGTGTTTGAAAGTTAAGAAAAATTAAAAATTAAAAAAAAAAATTCAAGCATTGAATAACACACTCCTTCCTGTCTCTCCAAATGAAGTGTCGGATGGAGAAATACTTTTAATTCCATTACTTGTGCACCAAATGTTTTAATTAAGAATCTCCTTTGACAGACTAATTTGCAGAAAGCTGAAGGATAAAAATCCACCAGATACTGCGATGTTAAAAACTAAATACGACATATCTCATGACACTCTGACGTTAAAAAAAAAAAAAATAGAACAGAATAGGAAGGATCTCCCAGATCCCAGTCCCAATCCCAATCCCGTCTCGTCTGACTCTCTGTGTTTAGTGTGTTCAGTCAGTGAAGTTGTAATTGACAACTCACGTGTAGAGAATAGAGGACACTTGATACGTAGCTATAGCTAGACATTTATATTTGTATAAATTGCGACAGCTAACGGTGGTGTTGATGATTTCGAGGCGCCTGCAACGGAACTCAACCAGGAAGACATTCACTCTTATTCCTCCCACTCTCCTAAATGAATCACCTTTTCGTCATTTAGTTTCTTCGCCTTTCGGTATAGTTTGTGCATTGGATTCCTGATGTTCCTATAGAAATGCGCCGCTTTTGTTGTAGTTTTTGAAATTCAATTCCATTATCCTGGCTCTTAACACAAAGGCAAAGTAAAACTTTGACACTCATTTCATTTGCTGTTTTGACGTTTTTTGGTTGTGTGTGTTTCTTATACCGGTTTGTCATCATAGTGGCAGTCACTGGACACAACCTGCATCCTTGTCGTCACCATCTTTATCAAAAAAAAAAAAAAAAGTTTATAATTTCTTGTTTCCTTTTGATTTGAGGACTCCTGTTTGAACAAGGAGAAGACAACTTTTTTATTCGAATGACTTGGAAAGAGTGAGTTTGGTTTCTGGACTTTGTAAGCCGTTGTAATGAAGTGAACAAGAACACGTCAAGAGCTTGAAAGTTAAGTTCATTAGGAAATAAGATTACGTAGTGTTGGGAACAAAATAATAAAAAATAATCACGAAATGGGAATTAGATCAGAAAAGGGGAACGGGAATGTGAAGGAGTTGTTTTGTGTTTAAGGAATATGACACCGTGTGAAAATGAAACGTTTTTTAGCTGGAATATATGAAAATTCAACGACGTGCATCGCTAAATGGGCAAATAGCTCCGATTTAACAGAGACTTTGAATAATTGAAAAAGGCAGTTTTTTTTGTAGAGGTAGGTACACCTAGAACTTTAAGTTGGCAGAACTGTTGTCATTGACAGCCATTTTGTCATCTGCAATGCTATTTATCTTAATATTGTCTTACAACATCATCATGAATCGACTGACGCCTGAACAATGCACGCAAATCGTGCAGATTTATTGTGAAGTCGCTAGTCTACATTAATTAAGCTGAGACGATAGACGACCTGCAAACCAACATGCATACTTGGATATACTGCTGCAAGGAGTGATCGAATTTTGGAACTAAAGATTGGACTACATCAAAGTCAGTCAATTTTATGGCAAATAATGCAATTTATCTGTGTTTATCTCATTCTTTAGTTCTACACCTCTTTAAAAACACCCTTTTGAACAGCCCTTAAAAATGCTCTATGCAGGAATTAGATCTTTGAGGTGAAGCACCTTGGGGAGCTATATTAAAGCACGAAATTCAATGTACGACAAGGGGTTGACTTAAGAGTTTTCTACCAAACATTTCAGTGAATATTATATTGTTGCGAAAAGCCGATCCAGCAATCTGAATGCAGAAAAAGATTTAGGAGAAAACCAAAAGAAATAATCAAGAAAATCAATTTATTTGGAATTTCTATTGAAAATTTATTTGTTGTTGAAAGTTCTGGTTCCCGAGAGGTTTTTATTAAAATTTTGATTTATTCTTTTTAGCTTTTCAACAAAATGCGTAGAAACCCAAAAACAGTCTTCTTGTCGCCGCCTTCTGGTTCCACCTTACGTCCGTCCAGTTCGAAAGAAGAAGTAGTTCCAAGAGAGCTCTACTTTGAACGCACTCCTTTTTAAAAGATTTTCAAGTCTCCAAACTCCAAAAAACCAAACCAAATGTCATTCGCCAATTCGCCATCAATTTCTTTTCCTCCTCATTTTCTTCTCCGCGTGCGACCAGCTAGAACTTAACCTCAACACGTCTGTGAATGCATCCAGGTACCAAATAACATTAGTTGTTATCTTTTCGCTCAAATATGGAAATCGATTTAAATTCGCTGGAAAAAAATATGACATTTCGTAACACTGCCCCCCTCTTAAAACTCATAGTTCCATCTGAGTTTCTCCGTGAGATTCATATTTGGCTAGACGATTTACGTGGACAACTTTTGTTTTTCTGGATCCTGGCAGCTGAATTCGATATAGCAAATCGGATAATTTTTCTACTATCTTAGCGGGTCCCATCCAGTCACTCTGAAGCTTTGGGCTTAGTCCTTTACGGCGCTTTGGGTCGTAAAACCATACCTGTTGATTGGATAGAAAATTAATGGGATTTGCTTTAAGATCGTACCTGTGTTTCATTGATTCCGCTGCGGTGTGAAGGTTAGTTCGTGCAACATCGTGAACTCTTTGCAGCCTCTTCTCGAGCTCTAAAACAAAGTTTGGTGCATCATTGTATTTTCCTGGGGGTATTCCATGAAGTAGATCTGTGGGAAGTTTCAACTCTCGTCCAAAAGTGAGCATCGCAGGGGTAAATCCGGTAGCTTCGTGAACTGCAGTACGATAAGCCAATAAAGCTGGTTGTAGGTATTGATCCCAATCATTTTGTAGGCGATTGGAGAATTTTGCAAGGTAGTCGAGAAGTGTGCGATTGAATCGTTCGACCATACCATCGGATTGCAGGCGAAGAGGTGTAGTGCGAGTTTTTTGTGTTCCTAAAGCTTCCATTGTCCTTTGAAAAACTTCTGATTCAAAGTTGCGGCCTTGATCGGAGTGAATTATATGCGGAATACCGAATCGACAGAAAACATGATCGATCAAGGGCTGAAGCACAACTTCAGTAGTCTGGTTAGGAACGGGAAAACATTCTGGCCACTTTGTAAAGTAATCCATTACTACGATAACGTATCGATTACCAGTAGTTGTTCGAGGTAGAGGACCTAAGATGTCAATAGCTATCCTCTCAAATGGATTACCGGGTCTACTTGGTGCAAGTGGTCCTCGAGTTTTTTTTGTAGGGCCCCTTCTAGCTGTGCACAGGGGGCAGCGAAGACACCAACGTTTAACATCCGAAGAGCGGCCTATCCAAAAGTATCGGCTTTTCACTTTATGAAGAGTCTTCTTTTGACCTAGATGGCCTCCACTGGGGCTGTCGTGCAGCGCAGTCAAAACATCTGGAACATTATTCTTTGGAATAACCTGAAGTTGACTTACCGTACCATTGTCGTCTTTCCATCTTATTGTTATGGTATCGTCGCTTATTTCCAATTGATCAAAGAGAGCCCAAAATGATTTTAGTTCAGCGCTTTCTCCAAGGATTTCATCTCGGCTGGGGCGAACCGCTTTATTAAGCCAGTCTTTGAGTTTTACCAGAGTAGGATCCTGTGATTGTAAGTCTCCCAATTTCTGTGAATTTCTGTGAAATTCTACGATATTGACGCGTTCCGACCTTAGAACTTCCTTTTCTTCTTCCCGCGTACAGTACTTACATTTTCCGCACGGCCTGCGGGATAAAGCATCTGCATTCCCATGTTTTGGTCCTGGTCGATGTTGAATTTCAAACTCGTACTGTTGAAGACGTTCAATCCAACGTGCGACCTGGCCCTCTGGCTGCTTGAAGTTGTAAAGCCATCGAATAGAAGCGTGATCGGTCCTTAAAAGAAATTTCCTGCCGTATAGATAGTGGTGAAAGTGGTGGGTACCAAGAACAGCTGCTAATAGTTCTCGTCGGGTGACGCAGTAGTTGCGCTCAGTCCGATTAAGAGTTCGACTAAAATATTCTAAAACAACTTCGGAATCACCTTGCCGTTGACTTAGTACGGCACCAATGCCCACATTTGAGGCGTCAGTGTCCAAAATCAAAAGATCATTAGAGGTCGGGTGTGCCAGGGTTGGGGCAGTCGTGAGCCTTTCCTTCAATCTAGAGAAAGCTTCCTCGCACTCAGGACTCCATGTAAATTGTCGTTTCTCCTCAGTCAGCTCTGTAAGTGGCTTCGCGATGGTGGAGAAATCCAGAATAAATTTTCGGTAGTAGGCACATAGGCCTAGGAAACTTCTTACGTGCAGCTTTGTTTGAGGAGTTGGCCAATTTTTAACAGCTTCAATCTTCGATGGGTCTGTACTTATTCCTTCGCTGGAGACAACATGTCCAAGGTAGAGTACTTGTTTCTTCAAAAAACTGCATTTATGAGGGCTAAGCTTGAGGTTAGCTGCTTTCAGCCGCTGAAAGATAATTTCTAAATTAGTTAAATGTTCTTCAAATGTTGCCGTTGCGCAGATTATATCGTCCAAGTAGATTCTAGCTACCTCCCATGGAACTCCATTGAAAGCTTTGTTCATCACCCTTTCAAAAGTACCTGGAGCGTTACATGCTCCAAAGGGCATTACATTAAACTGCCATAAATCGGAACCATCAGTAAAGGCTGTCTTTTCCTTGTCTTTTGGGGCCATTTCGACCTGCCAGTAACCACTTTGGAGATCCATAGTAGAAAACCAAGAGACGCCTTCTTGTAGAGTTAAAAGTTCCTCAATCCTAGGCAAAGGATATGAATCTTTTTTGGTAACATCGTTGAGGCGACGGTAGTCGACGCAAAATCGATGGGATCCATCTTTCTTTCTGACTAGAACGATTGCAGCAGACCAAGGGCTGTTTGATGCTTCAATTACTCCACGCTCTAGCATGTCATGTATCAAGTTGTTAACTTCTGTCCGTTTTGCCATAGGTACTCTTCGGGCTGGAATTTTGATGGGCTTGGCGTCACCAGTATCTATATGGTGCTTGGCTAAACCCGTTCGTCCAAAATCGTTTGGCCCTGATGAAAACACGCTTCGATATTTTAAAAGAAGTGACTTAAATTTACCAACCTGATCCTCTGTTAGTTCTTCTGGGCACACTGGCATAAGGTCTTCTAGAGTCAGGAATTTCTCTTCCTTGGCCGGGGGATCTTCACATACCTCTGCCGCTGTCATTCGCCCTAACACTAAGTTTGAAGGGAGGACCACATTTTCTTGAGAGGTGTTTGCAATCCTCGCAAGCATTTTAGATTGATCCGATTTAACAAGGCTTCGGGCTAGAAACACTCCGGTGGGAAGGTTGCTTTCTTCACACGGTTCTATGAGAATATCCGACGCTGCAATGAATATTGGTGTTGGGAGCTCCAGGATAGTCTCTGTCCTGGGTGGAAGGGTGTGTGGTGAAGTAGTGAGTAATAGACACGATACTTGCCTACCTGGTACTTGCAACGGAAATTTCTTACCCCGAATTTCCAACGTACAAGCTCCAAAGTCCAAATAGCAGTGATTATCCATCAGAAAGTCTACTCCCAAGATGGTTGGCACATCGTCTCCTATGACCGCAAATGATTGCAAGCATTCCTTACCGTTTAAGATTATCTTAATTTCTGCGTTTCCAAGAGTCCAAATTTTTTTTCCTGCGATTCCCTGTATCTGAATAGGAAGCCCCGATGCTTGTAATCCCCTTGGCAAATCTTTTTCGGCTAAAATTGAGATGTTTGCCCCAGTGTCGATAACTACCTTGCAAGATTCTCCCCCGATACGTGCATTTACATACAAGCTTGTTCCATTTATGGCGCCTACGAACTGTGTACTTGGTTCTGCCTGCCGCTGCCTGGTTGAAGTGCTAGGGAGAGTTTCATAAGGAGACAGAGAAGCAGAAGCTGTTACCTGTTTATTGTGTTTAATATCTGTAAAAGAAGGACTAGTAGTAGGGCTTAGCAATGGAGCAACATTTGTTACTACCACCGGTCTGTGCTCCAATAGACCGGTAGTATTTAGTTTTCCGATGGACTATTAGCTATGAAAGCGGCCGCGCTTTCTGGTTGCTGTCTTCGATCTCTTCTGCGATTTTCTCTATGGGGCTGGGCCATGAAAACTGTTCTATGACTCCTTCTTTCAAATCTAAAAGTCATGTCTTGTGCGATTTGTAGTGCCTCAGTTATGTTTCGAGACGGCCGACTGTTACAAAGTTTTGTACTTGATCGTCACGAATACCCTCAACAAATTGTGTAAGGAGGATTTCCTCAACTACGCTTTCTGAACAATCTGGAAAAGCGGCGACAGATAAACGTTGTAACTGAATCGCGAATTCAGCTAAGGACTCCCTTGGGCGCTGGACTCGGTTTCGTAGTTGGGTGTAACTGGCAATATTATCTACGCTGAATCGCTGTCGGAGGAGTCCTCGAAGAGTGTCGTATGAAAAAGATTTTCCTGAAGGAAGTGCACTTAGAACACACAATGCCTCCCCTCTCAGCTGCAAGGCGAGTCCGTTAGCTTTTTCCACCTCTGTCCACCCATGAACCTTTGCTGCTACATCAAATTGTCTCTCGTAATCCATCCAGGACGAGCGGCCGTCGAACGGCTGAACAACGTTTGGATTAAAATTTGAGGAGAGATTAACTGCCGGGGCTTCGCCACTTTTCGTTTCTGGACGTATAACCCCAAAACCCAGGCCCACCTGTTCCCGCCTTGCATTCATTTCTACGTCACGCCGTGGAGTGGTGTCATAAACTTCACTAAACATTCGCGTGCTCTCAGCTCCATGAATTGCAATGGCTGCAGGAGCTGACATCGGAGCAGTATTATTACCTATATTCTCGTTAGGTGGCACATTAATTGACGGACTTTGGGCTGAATTCAGCGTCAAATCGCCAAGTGTTTTTTCGAGTGCACCGACCCGGTCTTCAATTATTTTCTGTCTATCCGCTAGTTCCTCTTTCCATTCGCCCAATTTACTTTCCCAAAAGGTCCTATCACTCTTGGTGTTCTGGGCAAATAAGCTCGCCAATGAGTCAAACTGCTTCTGTATTTGGTCTGCATCCATCGTGGTATAGAACTAATCTTAGCTCCGTTCGACTACCCCACATCTGACACCAGTGTTGCGAAAAGCCGATCCAGCAATCTGAATGCAGAAAAAGATTTAGGAGAAAACCAAAAGAAATAATCAAGAAAATCAATTTATTTGGAATTTCTATTGAAAATTTATTTGTTGTTGAAAGTTCTGGTTCCCGAGAGGTTTTTATTAAAATTTTGATTTATTCTTTTTAGCTTTTCAACAAAATGCGTAGAAACCCAAAAACAGTCTTCTTGTCGCCGCCTTCTGGTTCCACCTTACGTCCGTCCAGTTCGAAAGAAGAAGTAGTTCCAAGAGAGCTCTACTTTGAACGCACTCCTTTTTAAAAGATTTTCAAGTCTCCAAACTCCAAAAAACCAAACCAAATGTCATTCGCCAATTCGCCATCAATTTCTTTTCCTCCTCATTTTCTTCTCCGCGTGCGACCAGCTAGAACTTAACCTCAACACGTCTGTGAATGCATCCAGGTACCAAATAACATTAGTTGTTATCTTTTCGCTCAAATATGGAAATCGATTTAAATTCGCTGGAAAAAAATATGACATTTCGTAACAATATGTATATAAGATTTTTTATGAATTGCTTAAGCCCAGTTAACAAGCGGCGAAGAGTTTCTTTCAATTTAGTATGTTGCAAAAATATGGCACGCTTCTGATTTTGAAAAAGCTTCCCCATTAGACGTGTACTGCCAATTTATGTTGGACAGAGTATATGAAATTCGACGAGAAGCAAGAGGGTGATATCCTCTTGCTTCTCGTCGAATTTCATGACGTTACAAAATGTTCCATTAAGGCGCCTCGCCTGTGTAAATAGATCCGTGACTGACAATTGATTGATCATTCAAACAGCTGCAGTTGTCAAATATCAAAAAATCTTTTGGAATTTTTCGTGGCTGAAGAAAGTCTTACGATAAACAGCGTTGATAATTTTGGACCTAATTTGATAAAAAAACATGGCCCACAAAACCAAATTTAGCTTAGATCAGCTTAATTTGCAGCTTAAAAGATAGGACCTTACCACTTTATCAAGAATTTTATCTTTTTCAACCTAATTTTCCATTGAATTCGATTGACTTTTTTTTCTTATGAATGTCCTTGAAACTCTTGTTTGTGTGCCTCCAAAATCAACATTTTCTCTTCCTACTGTTTAATTTTAACCATCTTAAGAATTTTGTATCCTTCTATACCAATTCTAATATCCTTTCTTTTCTTTCAGGTAAGTGTCATCAAATTCGGAAATTAAAGTCATCTTTCTCCTTCATTCTCTCTATCTCTGTCAAAAAAAAAAAAAAAATCTTATGTTCTGCCGTACCATCATAAAAGAAATCAATTACCAATTCAAAACACGAATTTCCTTAAAACGGTAAGTCAAAAGTAGATATTATAACGCCCGTTAGATTATTATCCAAAGAATGCATAAATTTCCATCAAATAAATTTAATAATCACATCTTCTTTATATAGAAGCTACTCGTATAGCCCCCCACCCGGACCCGGACCCCTCCCTATCTTCCACACCATCCTTATACACACAAACAGAGAAAAATATTCGCATCAAAACATTATTACGCCCTATCGACGGCAATTCAATTAGGTATCAAAAGAATGACAAATCCGAGAGAGTGACTTGCACCATCTCCTCACCCACACGCCAATATCAACACCTCCATTATACCACACCCTCTTCGCCGGAAGTCGACGGAAATGGTAATCTTGAAGACAGAAAAAAAAAAATTCTACGAAATATATATAAGATCCTCAAAGGCGAAGACGTGCGATGCTGATGCTGACGATGGCAATGATGCCACATCCACATCATCTTTATAAGAAGCAATAAGTAGAAGCATACAAAAACAACAAGAAATTGTAGATCCTGCAGACAGGACCATTTAAAATCAGCTCCATGACGTTGCTTATACAGATAAATGGTTGACGAATGTCATGTCTCCGTCACGTTATCGAAAAAATTATTTTTGTCCTTTTTTTTTTCTTTTTCATTTTGCCTGAGAAAATATATATACCGTTATTATTTCTACTGACTAAGCGTTCATATTGAGTGACGTCCTTCTTGATTCTGACACCTGAGCTGAGAGTCGTCCCAAACGCATTTCAATGGAAGAAAATAATAATTTTATCCTGTCATTGCTTCCGGTAAATGAGTCCAACATATTTGTCATGGAAGTGTGTGCGGAATGCGGATGGGTTGTGCTTGATGATTTAACTTTGTTTCCGAGAAATACAAATAGGAATATCATCTCTTTTCCTTTCCAATATAAGTCAATAATGATGAGAATCATCCATCATCTTAGCTGGAGATTTTTGTTATATACCTTTAATTAGACTTTTCTTTTGGGAACTTGAGACCGAAATTTATATCAGATTTGGATCCGTAAAAGGGTAATTGAGAGATTTCTGGATCATCCTTGATTCCTGATTGCAGTAAGTTTTTAGATAATAATTAGCTTTCAGGTTTTTATTCAGTTGACAAATAATGGTAAGATTCATCGAAGGAGTCACTAACTTTTTCTAGCTATTTCACGGTTACCAAGCTAACTGATTCTTTTGGACCTGAAATAATGTGCTGCTCCAATTATCTTGAACCTTAGCCTGTTCAATAAGATTCATGTCTGGCCTCATCGCAAGCCAATCCATTACCGCGATTTCCACTTCTTCTAAATAATCCATAATGCATCTGGCCTAGCATTGTCCTTGATCAGTTAGAAGATTTCACCAATAAATGCTGCGAATGGAACGACATATTCTTCGAGTTTGTTGTTGACATAGTACCTAAATAGAATTTACCGATCCTTCCACTGTGCAGAGCTCGGTTTTTCCACTCAGGGAAATTCCTGCCTTATCAATAACTGGACCTACCCAGAAGCTTTTAATTTTGGGCAATCGTCGGGGAAGAGTATCTCTCAACTGGTTGTTTCCAGACTCTGTTACGTCCATTTGGACATCTCTGACGAAATCTGGACTCATCAGCAAAAAACACTACTCCAGTCAGCATCGGTGCAAATTTGGTGCATGCGTGCAAACTCTATTCGGCGTCGCTTGTGCTCTACCCATTGTATATATAAACTATAGTACTACCACTTGAGGTGCGCCATCTGTCGTGGAAAAACTAAGCTCTGGAATACCATGGGAAGCAACAACAACAATTAAAATGGTGGAAATTGTTGTTGTTACTTCCCATGGTATTTTAGAGCTTAGTTTTTCGTCGATAGATGGCGCACCTCAAGTAGGAATACTATAATTGTTTGTTATATACAATGGCTGCGGTACTCGAGCCGGTTACTAATCGACCAGAATATGCTTTCGGCCGAGCTGAACCTTGACGCCGAGTGAAAGAGTTTGCTTTTTATTTAACTCAGTGTATATTATAAACATACCTCGGACGCAAGGCTTTTCGGTTTGCTAGACTCAAGTGTCATACTAGTCCAGTCAAATAAGGGTTTCACCTCGGAATGAGAGATAATAAGCTGAAAATTGGTATACACGTTCGTTTTGGTGTTCTAAAAGTTGTCTCAAAAGTCTCAAAATCTAATGCCCGAATCGTATGTTATTCAAGGTCAAAGGTCACAAATTTTTTTCACGATTATCTCAGTTTCTGTAGCTCCAATGATGTTAACGTGTATGTGAAAATTGTAGATCATAAGATTTGCTACCAATTTTGTATCAAACATTTTTTTATAAGCCCAACCGTTTTTGAGATAGAGGGCGGAGAACCTGCAGTTCTCAGTCATACAAGGTCAACCGTGAATCTCAATGAATAATACCTTGTATAATAGGTTGTTAAAGTGATGAAATATTAATAAAAATAAATGATTAGTATTATTTATTGGTTAATACACATTATTATTAATAACATTTTGTATGTTTATATTTTATTTTAATAATAGCTTGTATAAAGTTTGTATTAGGCAAGCTTTCCCAAGCCACACGCATCAAACACTGACAATTAAAAAAATATCTGCTCTAATGCCTGCACATAGGATGGAAGGCTAGATATGATAAAGACAGCATTGAGTTCTTGAAGCATTATAATGGTTCATAGGCTTTTCATTTGCTGTTGCAGTTCAACTTTCAAACATTCGGGTTCAGTATCTAAAAACTAAAATATCTACTTAAAGCTGAGTGTAACTTCGTACGGGAAAACTTAAGGAATTATAAGGCTTTGACAGTAATATGTTCATTGTAAAGTAAAGAAAAAGAATTGGAGATAAAACAGAACCTTGGGGCATACCATTTTTTTTTTTTTTTTTTTTTTTTTTTTTTTTTATTATAAGACTGAAAACCGTTCGATAGATACAACTTGAATTTTAAAAATCCGAAAGATCTCTTTTAAACCATTGAAGAAGGCGATAGGCGATACCAATAAATAATTTCAAGTTTTATTAAGCTCATTAATTTTACTATCTCCAACACGATGGTAAGATTGATTCCACTATTCGATCATCATCATATCACCAGTGGTAGTGGACTGCCATGAAAACCGTTCTGCATGTCGCCGGTGTGATTATGAAGTTTCCATAATGAAAGATACAATTTCGTGAGCTGATGGCTTATCAGTTTATTGACCAAACCTTTATTCGCTTAGGTCTTAATATATCAAGTATTGGTCAAGAACCTATATAAGAACATAAGCTAATAATCATTCAAGATAATCCTCAAAAGGACTCAGTTTCACCTAAAATGTTACATCTATCCTTCAATCCATACACACACACAGATACAGACATATTTATGCAAATATATCTTTTTATTAGATATTTTTCCAATCTCAAAATCTTTTTTTTTTATTTATCAAAGCTTAGTGTCGAAGATTATTTCCATTGAGGAGGAAAAAAAAAACATTTTCAATAATTTAAGCCAATAATATAAAAATCCTTTTCCCATGAATTTACATGTCTGATGTGGGTGAGGCAGAAAACTGGGCATTCTTGGGAAAGCAAAAGGATTTTCTTCCCTCGGATTTGTTGAATGAAACGGACTTTTCGTTAACAAAGTAAATAACAAGTAATGGCCCAATTGGTAATCTTTATACCTCCAAAGTAATTCCCTGACCACAATTCCCTATCAATATCCTTCCTATCCGCAATCTCTACCTACTTTATACCATTCACCGTCAAATCTTACAAGTTACCTTTCTTTTTGTTGTTGTTGTTATTGTTCCTGGATGTTGAATATGTATAGGTTTGTATAGAATCAAACCGACACAACACCCACACTTTATGGTTTTTACTTGGCAAAATTTATGCAGATTACGTTTCTTTGTATTTTGTGAGCCATAGCAAGGACGAAAAAAAAATATATATAAAGCTACCTATTTTAAATCTCAAGTAAAAGTGAAGCTATATGCTAGTGAGAGGTATTCATTCGAAATCGAACCGACAAGTTAAGATATTATTCTATATACTTTTGGCAAGGACTCTCTGAGCCATACAATGTGGCTTATTTATATAAAGAAAGCCTCGCGGTATGGTTTTTGGTTTATTTTAACATTTATTTTGGCTGCAAGGTAATTGAAAAGCTTTTCAATTTGAGAAAAGGAATTTTTTTTAGATCCACTGACATGCCTGAGGGTGTTACATGGAAATAAGGAGGGAATTTCACCAGGTCAATAGAAAAGGGATTTTAAATTCTATGTAAAAAAAATTACCATTAGGTCCTTTGCTTTTGTTAATCAAAACAACCTAAAATTCTGTTATATTTTTCCAAGATTCTTAACCGATCTATATCACAAAAATCCATGTTTTCGAAAGTATAACAAGGACACCAAATTTTGAAGTAGAAGTCCGGAGTTATAAATGAAAATAAGTTTCATTAAACAATTCGACATTTAAAGACGCGCTTTGGTGCACCAACTTATAATATGTCCCTTTGTGAAGGATTCACTTTTATATGTCTTTTTTTTTTTTTTTTTTTGATTTTTAAGTTCATAATCTAAAAATTTATTTTATTGTAATGACGCACTACAACTACGACCCCACAGATGACGTTTAAAAGGCTTCTCCAATTCTTAAAGAAGTGGATAAGAATTTCAATTTAGAATAAAAATTCCACGATACCTACTCGTGTATTATATTCCACACTCCATAACCGTTATGACTAAACAATAGATCAAAGGACATTCTTACCTAAGCACTATATTGTGCTATGTGTTTCATCTGTCAGCTGTGCAATAAATCATTCTTGTCACAGGTGACTGTGTGCCGTGCTGGTGCATTGTGAAAATGTAGAGTGCTGAGTGCAATATCCAGGACGCAGGAGTATAATAGGCAAACACCCCACAATTCAACACCACTCCTGACAACGTCGAAGTGGTAATCTATGGAGGAATATAGCATTAGAAACAACCACGACTACGACGACGACGCAAAGCGACGACGACACGGTGACGATGGCACGAGCAAGATATAGCGCTTCTCTGTTCTACTATACCAGATAGATAGTGTCTTCGGTTGATTCACACAGTTGTTCGGTGGATTAATGTCCTTGGAGCACCAACAGAAAAATTCAATAAAAGTGCGAAAATGCTAACCAGCAGCAGCAGCAGCAGCAGCAGAAGGAGCAACGTGTTCTGCTCACAGTGCACTCCTGAATTTCTACACTTTGGCATTCTGCTACTATACCACAGCACCTGTGGCTTAATGGAATTCTGTTATTTTATTCCCACGCGGTTTGGCTCTTCCTCCTCGTTTGTCCTAGTCCTATCGTGCTCGTCCTATTCCTGGCATCCGTCGTGCATTCGCATGCCGCCGTCATTGTACAACTGTGGGTCGCACTTACCTCAGAAATTATTCCATGAAACGATCAGATATTTCAATTTTTTTTTTTTCATTTTAATTTTTCGTAGTTTATTGCAATTCATAACCCACTCCTGAGTCCTGAAGCTGTTTCCGATCCACTTTTAAGCTCGTTTATATGGCATAGACGGAAATTTGCATTTGCTGGATGTGTTTGAGGTTAGAAAATTTGGCGGTGGGAGGTCCGGTGGTTAGAGCTGCACAAAATACTCTTGTGATAATGAACCTGGGACTGTTGTTTAATAGAAAATTTATTTTTGTTTTATTCGCAAAAAAATAAATAAATTAAGATTCAAAAATATTCAGGACTCTCTAGAGACCATCTACATAGCTATAGTTTTCATCAAACTTGAGTAGAAAATGAAGTTAGAGGGGTGAATTGTGTGCTTCCTGGAGTGTGCAATGGCATTTCAGAGAAGTTCAAGGATCAAAGGATTTAAATAAAGATTTGTAAAATGGTCTGAACGTTAGTTTCACTCTTTTATCATTCACTACCGACTTCATTTAAATTCATCGAGATTTCTACAGCAATTTCAAAAATTTCAACGAATTTCGTGAACAAAAAAATATAATTCAACATGAAAAACTTTCAATTGAAATTGGCTTCGTTGCGTCTAATTAAATCATGTTATACGGTTTCCGATTTAAAAATTAGCAGAAAATCGGGTGCTGTGGTCGCTTTTATATAATTTTTTAAAATTTGAATACGAATTTCTACGATTATCTCTTTCAAATTTCTGAAAAATTCTCAATTAAGCCATTCTCGCATTACGCTATTTAAAGAGCAGAACTTTCAGCAAGCAGGGACAAAAAAATAATGGCCGCTAAATTGCAAAAGCTCCTGGTTTTGAATTTCTTACTTAAAATATTGAATTTGTCTCAGTTTTTATGATTAATTCCACACATCCTGCCAATGTACCCCTCATCTGAAGAACAGACATTTTAATCAGTAATCCAACCTGAAAATTTGAAAGCAATATAAGCAGATAACTGGCTTAGAAAGATTATTAAAGATGTCATTAAGACATATAAGAAACAGATTGGGAGACAATATGGAACCTTGTAGCATCACATAAAATTTTTCAGAAATAAATCAATTTGGAAATTTTTAAAAACAATTTGAGTTCAGTTTTCTGTCTGAGCAGTGCTTTTAACTCGGAAAAAACATCATGGCGGAAAACAACGTAGAATTATTCTTGTAAACTGCAATTGATTTCAGTCGGTTAAGCAATAAGGCCCTTTCGAGAAGAACCAAGGAGACGCTCTCTGTTGGATGAAAAGTCCTTTTCAGTATTCGAGGAAAAATTTCCGCCAACGATTTACTTACTTATGTTGGTTCGTGGCTCCACTAGAGCGTGGTGCTCCTAGGCCTTGCTTAGTATGCCCCTCCAGCCAGCTCGATCTCTAGCCTGCCGTCTCCAATTTTGCTCTCCAAGTTGTCGGATGTCTCCCTCTACCTGGTCGCTCCATCGGAGATGAGGTCTACCTTTGCTTCTGACTCCCTCTGGTTTGGCGTTGAAGGCTTTACGAGCTGGAGCGTTAATGTCCATTCGCAAAAGTAAGTTTGATTTCAGCGATGATGTTGTTGCCTGTGCTTACAGCAGTACCCATAGGTAGACAAATTCAATGACTACCTCGAAGTTACTTATCAATGGTCATGTTGTGACCAAGTCGGTAATGGGATCGAACTTTTGTTGATGAAAGCATTATACTTCATCTTGTCCTCGTTTATTTTCAGTCCCATTCTGCTTGCTGCTGACTCCCTAGAAGTGAAGGCACCGGTTACTGCTCGCTTTGTTCTTCGTATCACGTCAATGTCGTCTGCGAACCCAAGTAATTGTGTCGATTTGGCATGGGTGTTCCATATGACATTTTCCAGTACAATGTGAAAACAGCTGCATGACAGAGCGTCAGCTTGTCTCATCCCTCTGCTGATTTCGAAAGTTTTAATACAGTCCCTACCAACTTTGACGGAACAGCGAGTATTTTCCAAAGTCATCCTGGTGAGGCGTATCAGCTTGGCACGATATAGTTCAATTCTATTTACGCTGTCGTAGGCTGCTTAAAAATCGACGATTAAGTTTTGGGTATCGATGTCCTATTCTCGGGTTTTCTCCAGGATTTGGCGTAATGTGAATATTTGGTCGTTCGTAGATTTTCCGCATTGGTAAGGACCTATTAGAGCATCAGTAAACTGCTTGAGACGTTCACATAAAACGCTGAAAAGACGCAGGACTTATGGTCCTTTATTTCAGCTTCTTAAGTCGAATCACAAAAATTCTTTTGCAACGATTATTTTGTATGTGTGTTCAATTTGGCGCAGGGGCATAAGTTCCCGGGTCATAAGTCCCAAAATTATAGACTTATGTCCCTTTTAAGTTAGACTTATGTCCTACTTAAGTGGGGCGAATTTGGGACTTACCTATATTTCACTTAAGTGGGACATATCCCCCAAAAATAAAAGTTGGGACTTATGACCCGGCGACTTATGTCCCTGCGCTTTTTAATTTGTTCTATTGTGATGTTTTTTTGTGTCGAGGCTGAGGTCGATATCCAGGGTGTATCAATAAGAAAGCGAAAACTTCTGATTTTAGAAGTAGAGAACTACAAATCTTTTATTATTCTTCTTAAACTTAACAATGTATTGCATAATAATACTTCAATTTAATATTTTCTTTTTAACAATCAAGATTCAATGAATAGAAAAATTAAATTAACAATTTATTTCATTAAATATATTTTAATTCAAATTTCAACTTAAAACTATGTCTGTGGGGTTCCTAAGAAACCGCTCCACGACATAAACTGGTGGCCTATTGCCGGTCTAGCGATCCTCTGCGAAGCGACGGAGAGGAATGCCGACATGAACGGTTGAGCAGAGCTCGGCATGTAATTCCCCCTTACTTAAACAAAGGGACTACGGCATAAACAGGTGAGTATAAACTCGGTCTACAGTATTGCTTAAAGAAGCAATATCTGCGACATAAACAGGTCTGTGGTGTGTACTCTGTAAAGTAAACGATCCACGACATAAACTGTTGGCCTATTGCCGGTCTAGCGATTCTCTACGACGGACAACGGACAGTAAAGCTGACATAAATGGTTGAGCAGGGCTCTTTCACGGTATAAATACCAAAAATTAATTTAAAGCTGCTGACCGGTATTCCCATACAGTATGCCTTAAGGTGAGAGACGAATTCCTTAGTGCGCTTGATTAGCACCGAAACCACTGGCGGAGATTTCGAATCTGATTTTCGGTGTATTTTCCACTCCTTCTTATGTATATTTCTGGAAAGACATAGTGTGAATTGAAAGATAAAATGCAAATTTACCTATAAATATTTCATTATTGCGTTCTTTTGTCGCTTGCTAATGTGTTGGCTATTGCAAGTGGTTGGAGGGCTATTTCAATGGCTAAGGGGCCCAGGGTTGGCGGGTGTTGTCGGTGGATGTTTTTGTTGAGTGCGGTGGAATGTGGAATGGCTTGGTCTATGGTGATTGATGATGTCTATGTGTATGATGTGGTGTGGAATGACTCCGTCGGTGGCGGTTGGCGGTGTTTCTGGTGTATGGATGGAAGTAGGAGGACTCTGTCGGCGGCGGTTATTTTATCAATCGATGCTTAATCGGGTGGTGAAATTGTTGGTGCACAGTGATAATTCCTGGTAGTGGGCGGCGGCGGATAGAAAGTGGAAATTTGTAACTTCGTTATGTACTCAGCACATAAACTCGCTGTGTTGAATACATACATACGTTGCAACATGAAGACAGCTGATTTTTGTAAATAAAATTCAATAATGTAATCAGCACTATCAGGCAATCAACAGGACCTGATTTCCTAGGAGGCCCGTACTGACAACATTAAGAATTCTGACTTATAGCTTTAAAAATCTTTATTACAGTTATAGTGGGAAAGAAAAGTTTATGATATTACGCCCTTGTTTTTATAGAATTTATTTAACAAAACTTGTCTACGTTAAGTTTCAATTTAAGATCCATGATAAAGCACGAGTCACAAAATTATGTCCTTTAAAACATTCATTATTATTATTAACATGCAGGCAAAGGAGCAACACAAATCAATTATCCTGAAGTGATATGTGACTGATTAATTGATGAGCTTAGATTGGAAGCAAGGCAATTAGTGGACAAACGAACACGCAGCCGATGGCTATTAATTCAATAGAAAATTCAAATTGTCCTCATTAAGAAGAAATACATGTAAGGACACTCTCAAGGAGACACACAAGATGTTAAAATTCATAATATCAATATACATACTATTATTATTATTATTATCAGCGATGGCGACGTCGTTTAATCTTAACGGAAATATGAATACAAAAGGACATATCTGTGTTTTATGCAAATTACTAACAAACAAAAGCACTTAAGTGACCGCACACGTTACGTAGGTTACGATGCGGAGTGGAGCGATGCAAAGCGATGCAAAAGGATAAACGGAGGAAAAGCGGATTCAAAGTGCATCGCCTTGTGATGGAGTGTTTTTGAGTGTAGTGTCGCTTTTCATTGGCAATATATGATGATGACAACCACCATATATGCAGTTTGTGGAAAAGGAAGCATGCAAGCGTGCAATGATGCTTAGTTGATTGGTTATGGTTATGTTGGTCATGATGGGTTGCGTTATGCTGTACTGTCCTATTATAATGGAGGAAAATGCGGAGCTTTCTATATACTCAAACTCAAGGACGAGTGGTATATGCCTGAATCCGGACAGCACTCGCACCCGCATATTAGACATTTTGTCTTCATATCTCATCTTGGTCCTCATTCATCATAAATAATCCATTAAAATTAGAGACAATATACCGCATAGATAGAGGGCAGATGTGACATGGCATGGTGGATATGGACGCACTAAGACAACAACAACAACAGCGACGATGACGACAACGACGATGAAGACAAAGACGATTTATATGCTGGCTTAAGGTTAGGACACATCATTTTGTGGATGACCGTAGACAGTTGAATTTGTCCATACTATGATGATAAATTGTTGTTGAAAGTTGCAACAGAAGTGAAGTCATTTAAAAAGTCTTAACTTTTTTATTTAATGTTACGGAATGTTCCTGAAAATATCCAAGGAAAATATCACAACACTCCACAATTAAGTTCCTGGAATTTTTTTTTTTTTTTTTCAATTTAAAAAATGGACTTTACTTACAAAAATCCATTCACAAACTTAGATCAAAGACGTCAGCTATCATGGGAGATACACTAAATTTTTGAACTAGGATGCCATTTCTGAAATACCTTCTGAAGGACGCTCTTAAAACACCTTGCACTTAGTTTAAAGCAATCGCCCCAGCCAGCCACTTAAGCTGTAGGTGCCAATACAAACCAACAGGCAGGCATTGTCCGATCTAAATTTTCGACTTCATTTTTGTGCAAAATCCTAACTTGCTTCAGGACTTAAATCAATCATCGCATGTAAGATTGCTTTTTTTTGTCCGAATTTATATATCCGACTTTGATTTCTTTTAAAATGAAATCGGGCCACATTTTTAGCAATAGAATTTATTAACGCTTATGTCGACTTAAGCGCTTTAATTTAAAAGAGTCACATATGGAAGTAAGTATTGGAAATGTCAGGCTTAATTAGCATGTATATTTGTAAATGGCAGATAAAATTTCAAGTACAGAACTAGCCAAATCAAGAACCATAACAGCTTGAAACCTCAGTTTCAAACAAAGTTCCAAGATATTGAAAAAGCCGGGATCACCCAAATATGAATCCAATTCTCGTTACGTTCATAGTTGAACTTTGAAAGTCAAATTACTTTAAAATCTGTGTGATTTAAAGCTCGATGAAACGAAAATGCGTCACGGCAAAGAGACAAGCGCATAAATACAAAGAGAATGAGCTAAAAAATATTGCACAGTATGTTTTATTTTAGATCCCCGCTTTGTGCCATGCTTCGTAGGACCAAAAATCGAAATCATGGAGTGCAAATTTTTGGGCACTTCCAATATGCATAAAGTCCTCTGTTTTCACTTTTCAATAAGACCCTACCAAAGAAATTTCGTTGTGATGTTAACACCGTATTTTTATCCCTAGTTAGAGAGAACCTCAATATTTCACCAATGTTTCTGGAATATGTTGCATGAATTTTGTATTCATCTGGAGACTAGAGAGATTGTCCTGTTATATCAAATACTTATACAAAATTTTAACAACTTTAGAACTTAAGAAAAGCAAGGCCACCTGGAAAGAGGAGGTTTGGTTTGGGAAAATGGGTTACTCTTCTGTTTTGCAGACACATTCTATCACATTTCACCATCAACACCGACGCCGGCCGAGGTACTGCATTCTAACCAGAAGGGGTGGGTGGGGTGAAAATCTAATGTATTTCCGATTATTGAATCGCATGCAATTTGAAATTGAAAAGTTTGATGTTATTCTTCTTAAAATCGATCGATGCCAAAATTGAACGTAGTTGGTTGATGTATGAAAACCGAGTCAAGAGTTCGGAGAAAATGGTGCCCAACTTTGGTCCATTATACCATTCGGAAGTTGTTCAACTTTTAAGACTACACTGCACATGCAAGCGTAAGGAATATCTAACCTTATCCCAAGTTGGAGTTGGACCTGCAATCTCTGAGTAACATTAACAACATTGAAAACCATAAGAGAAATGAAATAACACAATGTTAGGGCACCTTATACAACGAGTGCAAACAGGTGCGGAGGCAAGGTAAAAGACAGAGTTCTTCCTCCTTGTACCTACAACGAACTTTTAGTAGAACTACAAAGTCTCCCATCCCCCCCCCCACCAAACACAAAAATATTCCCAAAATGAAACAAGAAGTACAGAATTGAATTGAATTTCATTAATAGTAAATAAATGGACATCCCAGAATTGGTATTGTTGGAAAATTTGAGATTTATGTTTTGGAAAGCTTAGTGATTAGAAAATTTTGATTAGTTTGAAATATTTTATAGGGCCCCTTGTGTGGAAGGATTTTCATTTAGTTTTCCACAAAATTCATACATATTTATAAACGATAGAAATGAATGTAGATATGTTGTGTTTGTGTTTGTATTTGTATTTGTGTGTGTGGGAAATTTTCAAAAACAATTTTCGATTAGATTTTGAGTTAACTATGCAGAACTCTAATTGATAGTGATTTGTTCGAAATGATAAATGCCTGTTTCATTTTATCGGAAGTGTTTTGTTGGTCCTTTGGGACAGATTGTTGAAATATAAGCTTAAAATGTATACAAATACGAAGAATACTGTAAACATGCAATAAGAAGAGGTGAATTATTATGAAATAAAATATGTAAAGCATGGGATACATTTGGGAGAAGAATTACAAGAGATTAAAGAAGACTAGCATACTTTGGTAACATGAAATTACTACATGAGTTCCATTGAAAAGTGTCCATATCTTGTTATTCTAGTATCCAAAACAGTTACAACATGTGGATACTTGTTACTTATCTGACAGATACAGTCAATGAAGCTATAGGAAACGAATTAAATTTAAGTACAGAAAGCAAAAACAACTATTTTGGAGTATCCCCTGAACATATGAGAATCAACAAGAACAAATACTTTCCATGACTGCAAAAATATAGATAAAACATAACACTGTTTCCCAATCAAAACTTAAATCATGAACATCCTTAAGAAATTGATTCAGAATATCCGATTTTTCAATTTGGCAGAACTATTTCTAAACGATATTTGAATTTTAACGAAGCACAGTAAATGATACGCTTATAAGAAACAAGCTTATATGAAAAACACTGATATAATGAATTTCTTTAACAACACTGATTCTCAATTTGCCTGTCGAATTGGATGTTTATAAAACACTTTTCATGGCAGACGAAAATGCCCATCTAAATGTTCTTTAAATGTGAACACACCCTTAGAAAAAACATGTACATGCATTTCCATGATACAAATAAACCAGATACCGCCTTCCCGTTTCCATATTTTGTTTCGTTCTGCGCATCTACGTCACGGAAACACATCGCCTTTGCATTTTTGATTTTATTTTATTCTGCGCTCTTCGTCGTCCTACACCACGGAAAGGCGCTACCTAATTAAGTTATATTATGATGTATTTCTGTACTCTGAAAGAAGTGTCATAAATATCAGACTGCAATAAATTCCAAATTTGGGCAGAACTTCGGTTCAGTGTTTGTATGAAATTGAACAAAAATATCCGTATTCCTTTTATAAGAAACTTGTTTTGTATATCCGTGGTTTCGTTATAAGAAACACATACGCTTATAAGAAACAAACATTGTGGCATTTTGGAGTTTCTTATAAAGCTTCATTTACTGTAATAAGAAATCATTTAAGATTTTCAAGGGTTTGGGAAACTCGTAAGACTTCACAATTCTAGCACGATATTTCAATCTTCCTTGCCTTCAAGATTTAAGTTCTACCTTTTATTGTTTGTGACGTTAACTGGCTGAGCACAATGGTGTAGCTGCAGCAGTAGCACGTAGCAATGTCAAAGTTAAATGTACGTAAATCGTATGTAGCCGTGCACAGTGCACTACAATGCGAAGTAGCAGCTGCAGCATTGAGAGTAGCTGAAGTACAAGTCGACTTCACTCCAACAACACCTTAGTGCAGCGCTGCAAAACAACAACAAACCAAAATGGCAGACATGCTTTTTGTTTGAGTTCTGTGTTGCACATTGTATTCGTGTAGGTATGCTGCTTAAGGTAGTTCCACACTATCCCACAGTGTAATACGACATGTCAAAAATGTGTGATGAAACAGATGTAGTGTGGAAACAGAATATGACAGCGCAGATCTCATAAGATTTGACATGTATAATAGCTTGATTCTGTGGTAACTAATTGATACTAACTTCTTTCCCAGTTCAAATACGAATGAACTCCAGAAGCACAGATTCTCCTATTTATACAACTTTATTTGACATTATAATAAACAAAATATTCTTCAATGTTCAATCGATTATTTTTTAAACGATCAACTAGGGTTTAAAAACACTAAGTACTTCTCATCTATAACACGGCCATTCTGCAATTTTCATCATTCTCGATCAAACCATGCATGTTCAGTTATACACTCAGAACTCAGAGGTTTAGCTCACAAGCTTAAACTTGTTTCATATCATCAACCTTCAGCAGTTCAGAGGCCCTCGGCTTAACTACTTTTAACAGATCGTTATAAGCTCAGAGGTTTAGCTCTCAGGCGTAAACATGTCCCATACGATTTACTTTCCACCAATATTCAACTGCAGAATAATCATTTTTAATAAACAACACAGTGCGTCAAATGTTAAACCAAATATTACAAGTAGAATTATTTAATAATGAATAAAGATATTATTAACATTAATTTTCTATTACCTCATAAGGTCCTCTAAATTGTACATCTGACTTAGACTTTCGTATTTGATTGGTTTTATATAAAACATTTACCTTTATCAAATCTTGTCTTCAGTATTTTGTTTAGCTAAACAGTTGCTTTCTTCATGTCCATTCTTATTACAAAATGAACAAATCTTTACGTTGTCACTTCTTTCGTATTTGTTATAGGGGTTTGAAGCAAATCGTGGGCAATGTACTTTCAAATGACCAAGTTTTCCACATTCAAAGCAGCTCTTTTCCGATTGCAAGCGGGGTCGCTTCTTTTGAGTATCAACATTGTCGTCATTACTTGGTCTATTTCTGTTAAATCTCTTGGGCGAAACATCATGGGTTTGAGGAGGGTCACCTTTTTCCATACGAGGAGATTCCCTTATGGATGATATATGGTCGATCAAACATTGAATAGATTTGGGCATAACAAACATCAATGAATTTTTCAATCCGATATTCGATATGCAACCAATTACGATTTTGATCATTTTTTCTTCAGGGATATCAAATGGTAAACGGTTTATTTGCGAAATTTTTGCTATCACAAAATCGGAATAGGACGCAAATTCGTTACTCTCAGAGTTAGCAACTTTTCTGAGCTGAATAATGATATCCGAACCACTTGAAAATGTATGGATTAAAGACGATCGTAAATCGGACCAAGTGTAATGCTGGTAGCCATATTTATCGAACCAGGTCTTAGAACGACCCATTAAAGAAGAACGAACACGGGGTATGACATCAAAATCCTTTAAACCATCACGTTGAATTCTTTCGTCAATATCAGTACACCATTTCAAAATGTTGACCCTTGAATGGTCGGGATCAAAAACTGGAAAACTAACGATGTCATCTTTTCGATCTGATCGTCGAGCAATCTGAAAAAAATTTGATAACGCATCAGCTGTTATGAGCATTGTATTATTAGAACTCTCTTTTCCTTGAGAAGTTTCGGCGTTAGCATCTTTATAACCTCCAGAATTGTTAATTTCTTCCATTGTCTATTTATTTTTTTGTATTTTTGTTTTCGTATTTGTTTTTGAAGAATTCTTCTTCTTTTCTTTTCTTTTCTTTTAAGGTAATCCCACTTCTGATAATAGTTTGATTCTGTGGTAACTAATTGATACTAACTTCTTTCCCAGTTCAAATACGAATGAACTCCAGAAGCACAGATTCTCCTATTTATACAACTTTATTTGACATTATAATAAACAAAATATTCTTCAATGTTCAATCGATTATTTTTTAAACGATCAACTAGGGTTTAAAAACACTAAGTACTTCTCATCTATAACATGTATGTACTGTTTAGATCTGAAATATTTTTTAGGATTGAATGTAAAACCATCACACATTCCTTTACACTTTTTTTTTGACATGTCGTACTACACTGTGGGATAGTGTGGAACTACCTTTAGAGTGCGCTACTTTTTTTACATTAACTTTGACAATGCTACGTGCTACTGCTGCAGCTACACCATTGTGCGCAGCCAGTAAGTAGAGTTCCAGAGTTATAGGCCGCCATCAATGAGATGTCCTACTCCAGTTCGAGAATGAGGGATGGTAGATATTTATTGGAGCCCTATGCCACAACTGAAGTAAAAGGATCTTAAAAAGTCATCCTTCTTTGAAAATGAGTTTATGATCATGGGAGACACTGAAAAACAGTTTCTTACTTTCACGAAGCTGCATTAGTTTCAGCAGTTTCTGACATCATTTCTTTATAACTGATGCTGCTGCTATCGACACATCATCTTATATATATTAAAGATTAGACGGTGAAGATTATACAGCGGCCATTCATCCATCACCATGAACGTTCTTTTATTTTTGTATACAATTCTCCCACTCAAAACGCTACGTTTGGTAAAGTTAGCGATTGAGGGATTCGGTGCAGAAGCAGAAGATATAAGACAAATTCATATTCCACTGTTAAGATGGATGTACCGTGTTGAGCAAGCAACCGTAATTTTTAATTATGTATTGCCACCTATCCCATATACGGAAAGTTTTCTTGTTAACACAGCCATTTGGGTCCTCTTCCAAACGCTCCGAAACCAAGTCAATTTTATCATTTGAAAGTTTTTGTTTAATCGTGTACCTTGCCATGGTAATTTGGCATCAGCAATTGAATAATAAACAACAAATTTGACAGATGTCACCAAAACAACATGGCCGTCAAAATCTACCCTCTCTAATTGAAAAACTCTTTACCTTGGCATTACTACAGTTACAACACAAATCGAAACTGACATTTCTGCTTCCATGCTTCTAAAAGTAGCTAAGCATTAAGACCGAATGAGGAACCCAACTTCTACTTCAGTGTGAATGAACTTTGACAAATATAAGATTTGAATAAAATCGACTAAGCTTCTTACAAGAAACGAAGTATCCGTTAAAGTGACAGTCTTTTGGGTGAAATTTGATTTGATTATCAAATTTTATTTGTGAAATATCAAACAAGTAATCAAGATTACAAAGTTCTCCAAAAACATTTCTTCGGTTCTTTTTATTAAGAACGCTATAATTGATTTAATTATTTTATACAAATGCTAAACACGCCACTACTGCAACTTAATCACAAGTGAAAAGTTTTCTGAAATGCAGTTTGCTTCGCACGTTATGTTCGTCTGAATTATTTGATTTTTTTTTTTTTTTTTGTTATAATTACATACAAAAATTCCAGGTTTCATATTTCCAAATGTCAAATAATATAAGCCTCGTTAGGAGTGACTCTGGCCAAGATTAAAGTTCTAATTAAAATTCGTGCCTCAGAACCAACACAACAAGCGCATTATTAATTTAATAACCACAACACACACACACAAAAAACACCAGTAACTATCACGTTTCAGACGTTAAAAAAAATATATACCACATCTAATTATAATAGCCAATGCAACCATCCTACCACACCGTTGCATCAGGCAAGCGGCGGAAGCAAAGGACTTCCTTTTAATTCAAATGCAGCCCCGCAGTTTTGCATATAAAAATTCATCAGCCTGTTAAATTAACCAATAAAAGCAAACATAATAATACGTGAAGAAAACTTGTGCTCGTTTACACTTAATAGTCGCAAGATGTTGAAAATTCATGACATAATTTCCACCTTGGCCGAAAAATATCCTTACAGCTAGTTAAGCATAAATAAAAACTGAACCACCTCTGGTAGGCACCTATATGTATCTAGATACATTTTCTATACAGAATACAAAAGGACGAAAGGAAGAACCTAGGCGAAGAAGGAAGACAGCATTGGGTGGTGTCCTTTCCGGTACCTACTTCGTATACTCTAAGAAACATTTTTGGTGCATTTGCGTTGTTGTGCCCCTCAAACTCTTAACAAAAGAAGAGGACGCCGCGCCGGGCGGCCCAAAACACCAAGCTAAAGAGTATACACAACACAAAACACGCTAACTTGTGCAGCAAGTTTTATCCTTAAATTACGAAGAAGTCACGTTTTTAAAATGGCTTTTTGTGCTTTCATTTTATTTTTCTTGAAAGATGATAGAAGTGTAAAATGATGGCAATGGCGGAGTGGAGCGTGTAGGTTGAGAAAAAGGAAATCTCGTGCAAAGAGAACTTCCATCTTCAAACAGTGAAGTCCTCGTTAAGCATCGTTGGCACTGGTCATGTTAAACACGGCACACCAGGCAGCACAACCAACACCAACTACTAAACTATAAATATAAAAAATAGAGGACTAGGATGTCTTGCGAAGGTATAGATACACCTTACCTTCATCCTTTCTTCCGGAGATTCCTTCTATATATAAGGAGCTCAAGATAGAAAGCAAAAATTTGATGGAATGTAATTTGCGCATTCACTATGTTAAGGTGCAATTTAAGCTAACGTTAACCTTGTTTTTTTTTATTTTTTATTATTATAGTGTAGTGAGAGAGTGTGAGTTGGATAACTGTAAGGATGCAACTAACAAGACAGTCGAAGTATGCTCACAAACACATGTATGTACCTACGTTGAGAAGATCAACTAGAGCACAGTAAGTGCCTATTTGGATAATGTTTGCTCTAAAATAACTATATCCTAAGGAGCAGTCTTTTGTGGTTATAAAGAACTTGTGAAAGCTTCAAGAAAAAAAAATACAATATAAGATGGAAATTTAAAAAAACTTTTAAACGATATGAAAAAATAATAATAAACGGTAGGATGCGTGGGAAAAATAAATCAACATTTTTATAGTTTTTCTTTTCAACAAATAAAGTTTTTATTTTAAGTATCAAATAAAAGTATATCAAAAAAGAAGAATTTTAAGTTCTGAGGATTTAAAATTATGGGTGTCGAAAATGTCGAAAATAAAAATCCCTCTTGAACAAAAATAACTTTGACATTTACACTAAAAAATTATGTTTGTGTGTTAGAATTGTGAACAGAATTACTAGACAGGATGTTAGAGCAAAAATGTATTCCTTAGTTCAAAAGTAATAGAAAAATGTCGTCGAACACATTTCTTGGCAAATTTTGTTTAAGACGAATGATACTGAAAGATCAGATCTGGGATGTGGTAGGAGACCCTTATCCTCATAAAACACGAGAATGAAAGTCTTGTTCCAAGCCCACGTTCTGGCTTCAAGACTAAGGTTTAAAGATCTGAAAGACAAGCAATCCCGAGGCTACAAATTTAACCTTGGAAAAGTTGGATAAACAATGAATTAATATAAAAAAGAAACAATATAGGCCAGCAAACGGAACCCTTTTTGCACACCAATATTTTTAATTTTTGGGTAAATGAGAACTCCTTCTTACTTAAATGTTGTGTTCTATCTTTAATTATATAATCATACTACTTTTTTCTCTTACTCTTTTTTACAAAATTATTGAAAATTGACAACTTCAGAGCATTTCAAAATATTTTAGAGATCAAAACGTAAGGCCTTTTTTTGTGTGGATGATAATATAACTGGGGTTTACCGTAACCTGATATGACGTTGAAGGAGCTGGAGCACTGATGTTCATTTGCTCTACACTGCCCAACCATCTCAACTAGTAGGTCCGAATTTTTCTGTCTGAACTTTTCTATGTCGCTTTATAGCACTCTTAGTTCCATCGTTGTATCTTCTTCCTCAGGTTTTTTACTTGCGATTATAGGTACTATAAGGCAAGTTATGCATTCGTCGAAAAAAAAAGTTTTGAGATTACAATCAGACATGACATTACGATGATAGCGAAGACGAAAAAAGATGGTCTAAGAATTCTGTTCGTCTGTATGACTGTCTGTCTGTCTGTATGTATGTATAGAGACCTACAGCCCAAACGGGTGGGCCAAATTGCTTCAAACTTAATATTTAGACTTTTTTAGGTATTGTACAGAGGGGAAATTGATTTTTTTTTAGCTCAAAAAATAACGGTACCTGCCATATAACAGTGAAGTTAAAGCTTATTTTTCTCAAAAACGGCTCTAAGGATTTCGATTTAAAAAAATCAGTGTTGCTTTTTAGGTACAACCAATGATATAGCTGAAAAAAAGTTTAAAAAAATGGCTAACAACGGTACTTCCATAGGACCGTTTTTTTGCTTTCGACTATCTCGAAAACGACTCAACCGATTCTTTCTAAATTTCACACATATATAGTGGTAGGTAGCTCAATTTGTATTGCATACCAATATTTTTGAAAAATATTTTTTTGTATTTTTAAAATCATTTTTAAGAAAAAAAATTAAAAAATTAATATTTTGAAAACTGCTCGTTAAATTTTTTTCTAGAAATTATAAATAAATGTATTTGCTAAATACCTATGAAATGGAGTTTTAAATTTTTTTTGAAAATTTGTTTCAAAAAGTTTTTCAAAAAAAACCTTTTTTTCTCAAAAACCGCACCACAGATTTTTATAAATTTATTCTTATAAATTCAAATTTATCCCAGAAATAAAATGGCGTACTTTTTTTTCAGCTCAAATTAGTTTAAGTATTTATTTAAGAATTTTGAAAATTTTATTTTTATCAAATTCTTAAGCCCCTAAACCACTGTCACACATTCGAGCAAGTTCGTGCGACCCAGTCGTGCATTTTATTTCTTTTATATCACATAGGCACTGGACCAAGGACCATAAATATTACAGTAAAACTTGTTTCTAATACTGCAAAGAATTTTCAATCTGATTGGGAGAGGGTCTATGCTTCTCTGCACCATGTATTAGGACCGGGATGATGAGTTTTCTATACACCACCTCCTTGGTTTTTTCTCAATGGGGCTTTATTTGTCCTGATTACTAAAAAAGCGTTTATCAAGAGTGATTCTACGTTTAATGTCTGCGCTTAAGTGTAAGTGTTTGTTTAAACCTATGCAATGGTCATGTTCTGCTTCCCTCCAACATCATTCTGTAAGGACTAAGGACATATTATATGTGAGCTTGGCAGGATCTCTCGAGGTGGTCATGATAATACGTTATAGTTCTTCCCTATTTACACTGTCGCCAGCTTCTAAAATCTTTTATGGCGGGTCTTGATGTTAATTTTTTTAGTTTTCTCCTGGATATGGCGCAGTGTGAAGATTAGGTCTGTGGTTAGAGCTTCCACTTCAAAATCAGCCTTGGTTAGGGCAAAATAATTTCCATTTTGCTGGATTGAGCTTAAGGCCTTCTAGAACTTGTGCAGATAGTAAAAAAAAACACAGTTTCAACAATTTCAATTTTGGATGTGGATACTCAATATTAAAATAATAAAACTAACTGAACATAAGAATATAGATTATTCAGATCCAACTGGTATCAAAACAAAACGTAGTTTTCTGAAATACGAATAAAAATGGACACTTAAATAGTCATCACAAAGTAGCTATCTAGGGAAAATACTCTTTTTATTAATTTTTTTTTATTATTAAAATGTATCTCATCCCTCAACTTCCTAGTTTTAGTGTTAGTTCTGATCTCCACAGAAAAAAAAAAAGAGAAACACAAAAAATTAGCAAAACTTTCCGTCCATTATTCCAGAAGCAACACAAAACATGGACGAACATTTTTTATTTCTGACAATTTCTGGAACCCAGAAACATTTACTGCAGCTGCTCGCAATACTTCTCATTCATTTTTCACACTCACTGCCTTTGTCTCCTATTCCTATGGTGAAAAGTTTTCCTTAACACAATATTTTTGTATAAGGAGCCATCCTTGTACCTTAGTCGTGTCATAAGTTAACGCAATATTCATGTTGTTTAAGTTGAAAGGAATTCCTACACCGTCTGGACATTATTACCAAAAAAAGGAGATAAAACTATAAATGAGAAGTAGCTAGCTTCTGGATAAGGAAGGGACAAACTCCGGAAAAGGTGTCACCAAAAATATCTTCGAAAAAGAGAAGGGTTGAGGTGCAGTTTTGGTTCTTCTAGTCAAAAAAAATTATGATGAATCAGCATGTTGTTGGCCTCTAATTTCTTGTTAATGAATCAAATGCTAAATTTATTGCACTTGAGCCAATAAATTTTTTTTTTATTATTAAATTTACCTCAAAAATGTTGTAAATTCAGATTAATTTAGTGTTAATATGAAAAACTTAGGCGAGAATAATTAACCAATAAGAAAACATAATAAATAATCGTATAAAATATTTTTTTTTTTTTCAAGCAATAAATTTAATTTTATTTGAATATTCAAAATTTTCTCAAGCCAGCAAAAAAGTCAAGAACAATTTTTGTAATGTTTAGTTGAGAATTTATTTTCGAGAGCAGTGTCAACCACGCCTACGTTAACACTTGTTGAGATAGAAAAAAATATTGAAACATGCATTTACGATGAGCAATAAAAATTTAAAAAGAATTGTTGATGACAGTCTCTAACAAAAATGTATGAGTAATTTTAAATGAAAAACATGTGCAGGTGTAGTTTTGTAAGGTTCTGAAAAAGTTCAAACAATGGCATTGGCTTTTATTATATCTGCGATAAAAGAAGCTACCACTGACTTTCTACATTGTTTCCAAGTTTTCCATTTTGCCAAAGATTGTGCATCTCTGTGTTGTTCTTGGAAAACCAAATAATTGTATTTACAACACGCTGTGAATTTAAGAAATTCCACCTTCGCTAGAAACATATCTCTTAAAAGAAAACAGCTTTTTTGAGATGATTGTCCAAATTTTTCTGATCGTTACAGAAAACTTAAATTCCTCTAATTACATGGTTTGAAAAACAACACGCAGACATCTAGGTGCTCTAATCACTTCAAAACTTGAATACTGATTGGACTTGCGGGAAACAGAAATCCAAGCTACAAGCCTATCAAATAATCTCCATTCGAAAATCTCTGATAACCCATATCCATATCCATATCCATATCCATATCCATATCCATATCCATATCCATATCCATATCCATATCCATATCCATATCCATATCCATATCCATATCCATATCCATATCCATATCCATATCCATATCCATATCCATATCCATATCCATATCCATATCCATATCCATATCCATATCCATATCCATATCCATATCCATATCCATATCCATATCCATATCCATATCCATATCCATATCCATATCCATATCCATATCCATATCCATATCCATATCCATATCCATATCCATATCCATATCCATATCCATATCCATATCCATATCCATATCCATATCCATATCCATATCCATATCCATATCCATATCCATATCCATATCCATATCCATATCCATATCCATATCCATATCCATATCCATATCCATATCCATATCCATATCCATATCCATATCCATATCCATATCCATATCCATATCCATATCCATATCCATATCCATATCCATATCCATATCCATATCCATATCCATATCCATATCCATATCCATATCCATATCCATTTCCATATCCATATCCATATCCATATCCATATCCATATCCATATCCATATCCATATCCATATCCATATCCATATCCATTTCCATATCCATATCCATATCCATATCCATATCCATATCCATATCCATATCCATATCCATATCCATATCCATATCCATATCCATATCCATATCCATATCCATATCCATATCCATATCCATATCCATATCCATATCCATATCCATATCCATATCCATATCCATATCCATATCCATATCCATATCCATATCCATATCCATATCCATATCCATATCCATATCCATATCCATATCCATATCCATATCCATATCCATATCCATATCCATATCCATATCCATATCCATATCCATATCCATATCCATATCCATATCCATATCCATATCCATATCCATATTCATATCCATATCCATATCCATATCCATATCCATATCCATATCCATATCCATATCCATATCTATATCCATATCCATATCCATATCCATATCCATATCCATATCCATATCCATATCCATATCCATATCCATATCCATATCCATATCCATATCCATATCCATATCCATATCCATATCCATATCCATATCCATATCCATATCCATATCCATATCCATATCCATATTCATATCCATTGTTATGATATCAAAACGTCGTCGTGCGATTCCCTTGGGCTAATTGGGTTTCTCGCTCAGCTCGTCTTCTTAGAAACCGCCATATTTCCCTCTCTACCCATGATACCGTTTATTCGTATCAAATGCTTTAAGTTTGTGGCTATGATTTTTTTTTTTAAGTGAAACTTCTTTACAATAATTGTTGTGATTTCAAACCCGATGAAACGAAAATGCGTCACGACAATGAGACAAACACATAAATATTATTGGATTAATTCGGAGGAAGAATTATTAACCACCGCCGTCGTCACGTCGGTGTGCAAATGAAGCTGTCAAAAATGATACGGAAGTTACTGTCTTTGGCTTTTGGGCCAGTAGCAGGCAGTAAAACATTTCCCAGTAATTGACAACTGTTGTTCGAAGTATCTCTTTACTGACCCTGAAACAAATTTAATTACATTTTAAAATCCTTTTCCTCGTCAGACAATCCCTGTCAATCAATTCACGTTGTTTTAAACTCTTTTAAAATGACCATTTCAAATCAATTTTCTTTTTTTTTTTTTGAATTTTGTGGATGGATTTGTTGAATGAACAGTTGAAGAATCCTTGGGATGTCAAATAAATTATGTTTCACTGGTCTCTTGGTCCATCTAAATACTTCCCTGAAACGTTTGCATTGCTAACTGTCTTTCTTAATGATTGCATTATTCATAGATGTCACTCATAATTATCTTAAACACAAACTCATCCCTATATATTGTTGATATTCATCTGAAATAGTTATCCGGATTCGAACTTTGCAATAACCACAATGCAGTCGTTAAAGAAGCACAAAAAGAGCTGCCAAATATCTTTAATGCATGCCAACACATTTCGCTATGTTAGTGACTAATTTTATTAAAAGTGGCTTCCAATTAAAATAATTCCCAGCCAACAGGTGTACTTGAAATTACACCGCAAAAATGTCAGGAAAAAAAAAACTATCTTTTACTATCCGAATAAAAGATTCTTTCAAACATTTTAGATTTTAATTTTTTTTTTTCCTGAGTCAATGCGATAGAGATGAAACTGTGGAAATGCTTTTAATTTTTGTATCTTTTTTTCACGCACTCATACCGCATACTGCGTGCTGACAAGGTGAAGCAGACATCCATGTGACCTCAATGCTCATCGCATTAAACTTAGCAACGCTGAGCACGCTTTTGTACAAACTTCACAAAATTTCAAAAAAAAAAAAAAAAAAAAAAGCGTGCACCTGACGGGACTAAAAAGATCATCAGTGCACCCTTGTTCAGTTACATTTTTTTTTTTCCTCAATTAAATGTGTACAGACTGTTTAGGTCTGCATGTAGCGGTAGCCTTATAATATTACTGAGTGAGTGTGTGCATAGGCACCTTTTTAACAAACTTTTTAATTAGACTCTTTTCATCAAAAATGTCGGAGTTCCTCGGAGTAAAAGAATGTTGTGAAATTAACAGAAACTACTGCGACTCACACAGGAGAGACGACCTGCTGCATAAACAATTAGTGAGAAGGCGGGCAAGCATGGGAATTATAAAAGAAGGACACAAGGATAACAAGTAGCATAACTTAAAAGTCAAATAAAATGAATACGAACATTGTTGGTGTTATAAGCATTTTGTCTTAAAGAATTTCGCCAAGAATGTTGTTTTTGACATTCGCAATTTCGCATCGCCGACATAATAGTAGGTGCAAGCTTTGCGTTTTTATACCCTATTCCATAGAATGGGTATATTGTATTTGGTGTGGAGTTTGTAACATAGAGAAATAATACCGTTAGGTATGGAAAAGTATATATATTCTGACTCAGAATCAAAAGCCTAATCAATTTAGCCATGTCCGTCCGTCCGTCCGTCCGTATGTATACTATCCAGAGGTCGCAATTTTTGAACTAGAGAGCTGAAATTTGTCATATATAATCTTTGGTTCAAGAGTAAGGCTAAATTCTTGAACCGGCAAAATCCGCCCACAATCGCCATTTTTGTTGAACAACCTCAATTTGGTAGAATTAAATTATGTTTTTTGTACAGTTACGATAAAACCATAACAGTAACATTTTGCACACGTAAACTTTAGGTAAACTTCCTTCCAATTAAATAAAAAAAATAAGTTTGGGCGTGGCTGACGCCCATTTTTCATACAAAACCATCAATATTGTTTTTATAAAATAACAATTGTTATATTAAAGCGAAAAACATTAAATTTGGTGGGTATTACTGCACATAAACATCTTGTGTATGAAATCAAAAAAATTGATTTTGGGCGTGGCTGACGCCCATTTTTCACTAGAATTTATAAAAAAATTAATTTTTTAACGTTTTTTAACTATCGGTCGCAGTGTTGAAGTAAAAAGATGAACACTTTTATTTATATTCCTTGGTTACGTAGCAGAGTGTGGTCCAAGAATTGTTAAAAACACCCATAATCGCTATTTCCATTCAAAATCTAATTTTTAAAAATTTAAGTTTTGACTTGTTTTGTTCAAATCGATCTGCAAGAATAAAATTGAATGTGACTGAGCTCATACCAATTGCCTCGGCAATAAAAAGTTTTAACTTTGGGCGTGGTGCACGCCTTTTTTTTACTGTGCCAGAACTAATTGAACATCACACCACAATAAATTAATGTTATTGAATTTTTTTTTTGTCTGTTGAAGAAGAATTTTGTTTCTGAAACTGAAATATCGACTGGCTGCGGGAGGCAGATACATACACATACAAAAATATAGGGAATAGGGTATCCAACAGTTCGTTGCAAACGTACTGTAGCTCTCGCTTATGTTTTTTTATTCATGTTGTAGAAAAATATCAAAGTTTTTAAGATCGATACTTCTCCGTCCTTATTTTGGGTGGCTAAAATGTGAAGCTTTGGTAATCTACTTTTCACTTGGCTGACGTATACGTGCATTTCCGTCTTCTATTATTTTTCGCTGGAAGAAGAACAAGAAAATACCATGTGAATATCGTGTTCACATAGTTTGATCGCGAAAAGTTTTCTGTCGTTCCGAATCTTTGCCTGGTGGACTAAAATATTGATGACAACTTAACAATTAAATAAATTTAAATTTTCTAAACTTTCTTCAACAACTGTGCTGGCGAAATTCAACTTAAAGTATGTGTATCTAACGTATTTGCGTGCAGACAAGTCATCAACGCTTGAGCCTGAGATGCATAATGTCTTTACCGGTCCGGTGATGGTGTTTGGATTCGGAATAGAGAGCCTCCTGAATTCCGTTATTACTACAACGCAACCTTGTGCTGTGCTGTGCTGTGCTGTGCAACGAGATGTCGTCGTCGTGCGTCGATAGATAGAATTCTCAAACGTGCATCGCATTCATTTGCAAGGACATTTCTATAGGTGCCTGATTACACCAAACCTGCATTGCAAAGCACAAAACCTCCTGTATCCTGTGCCTGTGCTGTGTTACCACCAGCCAGCAGGATGACTTATGGGGGAAAAGTTAATTGCAAATCCTGGCCGTAATACACGGCTTGATTATATAGGCTATATTTATGCTAAAACTCGTGTAGTACATCAACATCAGTGGCAATATAAGCCATGTGTTTAATACCAAGCAATGTGACATCATGCATTTCAAATAAACTTAATCATAATCGTATACAGAGATAGAGAGAGAGAGAGAGACAGTGGCGTCAAGATTGTCTGTGTGATGGGGGATGGAGGAAGGATATATGTAAAATTATGTGCATCACCAGGACAAATGATGTGCCATTCTGGCAGGCAACAAAAAGTACAGCAAACTCGCATATATTGCAATTGCAATAGCATACGAGGACGTATATGTATTATTTTTTTCATTTCCAAAGAACATTGCAGACAAACTCTCAATTTGCATTTTATATTCGTAATCCTTTGTGAGTTCGTTTAAATTTTTTTTGTTTTCCTAGAATGTGTTGAATTGATTAAGGATTCTTATGCATTAATTTTGCTGAGTGTTCTAGGGCTGACACGCGGCATGCGTGCAAACTGGAGCACATTTTTTTTTTTTTAATGCAGTTAACATACACGACATGTTTTTTTTTTTTTCTCTTCTGTTGTAATAATTAGTAGGGACAAAGGACACTCGTTCTAGTTCTCATTAACCACTATCATGTTCAAATGATCAAGACATTCTAACGGTTACAGTGAGATATCCTATACCTAGGGTTTATCATTTTGGGCAATATTTTTTGAACTAAATATATCAAATGGATTTCTAAGGAATCGTGTTAAGGTCCTTGTGATACAACGTTAAGACAAAAAAAGAAATACCTGAGCACGTCCTGCCACCAAGACTGAATAGTTTAACCTAATGCTTCTTGACAAGAGCATACCTATAAATTCAATTTCAATTAACGAGACAGTGAAATGAAAAGAAAAAAAATAAAGGACATACTGACAAACAATGACAATCAAATCCCAAATGACATTGAGACGTTTTCTTCCAACTTCAATATAATAGAAGATGTTGAACAATACTCCAACACTCAAAGCTCAATACTTTTCTTTGTCAATCGGGGGCAAATGATTCTGCCATCTTTTATATATATTTTCTGCCGATTTGGCACGTATTTTAAACATTGTCACGTTCACCTTGTAAACATAAATCAGACGCCTAGGTCTCCAAGGATGTGTGTGATGCGGCTGTATTGTTTGCTTGTTTGTTTGTTTGGTGCTAGTGCCATAAACTTCTTGGCGCGGCATGTACCGCAGCGGAGCAGCACTCGGTACCTACCCAATAAAATATTTATCCCAACAATGATAAGGTATACGAGTATCGTCCTTGTTTGACTTTTCTTTAAGAATTGCTACCGTAAGATGTGTATTTGCTTTTGAGTGTGTTGTACCAACCAACTTATTGTAGTTTACGCATAGGCTTGCAAAAAAAAAAATTAGTGGTGCCAATTTATTAAGCCAGCAAAAAAAAAATCAAATCTTTTGTCAATTTTTTATTAAAAGCTCAACAAATGCGTAAATTAATAAGATTTTAGTCGATAATTAAAGGGAGAAGTTATATTTAGTATTTTAATTAAAAAACTACGAAGAATTGAAAAAATTCCATTTAATTATTTTTTAATTAGCACCTAATTATGGCACGAAAAAGGTGCAGAATTTCAAAATATTCATTGTGGTCCCTACGAGTAATTTTTTTTTGATAAATCTACCATAAAAATTAATTGTAAAAACTGTTGTTAGAGAATATTTAGAATTTTTTAACAACTGAGTATTATTCATGATTCTTTTAGTAGAGATAACAATTATTATATGTTCACATATTTATTTCAACAAACATTTTTCAATATAAAGGGTAGTACGCAGCTAGAGCTAATTTTTAGTTCAGGTTTTTCTCTCCAAGCCTTAGCTAAATCCCTAGCTAAATTTTTGACATAGGAGAGTTGTGGGGAATATGTGATTGAAATGGCGACTTTGTGTAGAAAATGTCAAAACAAAATTTTTTTGACAAATAAATTATTATTTTTTTGAAAGGTTTGGACGTTTACCTTCTCGTTAAGGTAAGTTTCTAAGGCCGCAACTGATGCCAATGGTGATGATTCAATCACAGCTCCAACCAACACAACAACAACATCTCGTGGTAGAGGACGAGGCAGAGGAGCTACTCGTGGAAGTAGGGCACGCGGGGCAACTACTTCTGGAAGAACCATGCCTTCACTGGATATTTCAGTGGGATCGGTAAGGAAACCTTAGACATTTCATAGAGAAGAATGAGGCAAAAAATTTGTGTTAATCTCTAGAAAACAAGCACCAGGCAACCCACTCTCCTTGATGCCATGAATCAGAAGTCATCAAGAACAAGAGCTGCTGCATCTAAAGTCGTCTACGACATTTCTTCAGATTCTGAGTGAATTATATATTCTTTTTTTGTTTTCATTTGTAGGTATATATATTTTTTTTTTTTTAAATAAAAAGTTGCCATTCCATTGATAGAACTTAGTCATCTCTCCAAGTCAATCTTTGTGTTACCGATGAATCTTAAAACTTCATGTGTCCCAGCGCCGAAATCTTCAGCTCCTGCATGAGCAATCATGGGATCATTGTCAATGCAGTACCTTTCATCGATTTCGATAGCAAAGAGCTTGCCATTGCGTTCTTCACACATGATACCCATCATCTCTTGGAGTCCCAAATTGCAACACTGCAATGTGCAATGGCAGCAAAGCCGTTGAAATCTAAATAAAAAAAAAAATATTTTTTAAGGACTTTTGAATTGTATTTTAGAAACTTACCTTTTTACTTTTGTTAGTCTGAAAGATGTACTGTTCATCTTTGATTTCTATGGAAAGAGTAGTCTCTAATACGAGATCTTGGCCCAAGCAGTCTTTAAAATTAAATTTTGATCCACTAACAGCAACTCGATGACAGAAGCTTTAAAGAAATGCAAATAAAAAAACAGCTGTTCTCTTATTCATAAGCGTACCCAGAGAAAAGCTAAAGAGGGGCATTAAAATATCATCGCATATAGACTCTTTTTGTACAAAACTCTATTTAAAAATTCGTTCTTTTGTTTTAGCAGAACACACTTGTTATTTTGATTTGCATTCTCTACCCGAAATAGCTTTTTTATGCTTTTAAACAAATTGTCGGTTAAGATTCAACCCCTACGTTACCCCTTTTTAGCTACGACCCAAAAAGATCTGTCAAAATTTAGCTCGCAGAAAATGTGCCGAGCAATTAATTAGTCAGCTAAATTCTGACAGTACACTGGGAAACAAAAGTTTGAAATTTTAGCTAGAGCTGCTTTGCTTAATTTTAGCTTGGCTAAATTTTGGAGAGAATTTTGTATGGGAGCTAAATTTTAGCTTGAGCTGCTTACTATGTTAACAATGAAATTGGAGCAAATAAATTGTAACTAAAAAAGTAATTACCAAATAATTAACCCCTAATTACGTATTCAACATAGTTTAAACTTCATATCTTTTATTTACTGGAGTGTCGTAGCACTTGCGTGTATGCAGATTTTCGAGGCCTGTTTAAAATTTCCCTCGATTGTAAAAAAAAAGATTTCGTTTTTAATAATTTACTTTATTTATTCAACTGCTTGATTATAAACAAAGTGGCAACACTCAAATATTTATAAGAATAGTCTTTCCGACTGTCTACCCACCTCGGCTCCTTTACACAATCTTGCTAGCATAATGATTAAATTGTAAGATTTGTATAAGGTAATGCCGTGATATTTATGGTACATTATTACTTTATTATAACGGTGTTTAGGCAAAGTGAAAGGAGCCCCAAATGCTCCCGGTACCGGTGGATAGGTAGTATGTACATTTGTATACCTACATACACCCGTACCCGCATCTCTATGGTTGGTTGGGTTGCTTTTACAAAGCAACCTTCAGTACCTCTACCTATCTAAGTAGAAGGTATAGGTATAAGATATTTCGAGAAACGGAAATGAGATCTATGTGCCAGACAATGAAATATATTCATTATTCATTATCCTTTGAGCAAGTAAATTTGTTTGGTTATAAAGGTAGGTAAAGGTATAGGTACACATACAAACTTAAATATATTACACAACACAGAGAACAGACGAGGCACGGAGTCACTTTTATGATGCAAATTGGAAAATAACTTAACTTACAAATCGGGTAAAATAAATCAGAGCTCTGATGCAAAACGAAGCCAGTTAATGAAACTTAAGTACCTACAAAATAACTTTGTACATAATATTATAAATACCTTCCTACATATAGAAATGTAGAGATTTTGGATTATACTCAAAGATCCTTGCAGGATTATTTTGTTAAATATTATTCTTGTTCTCATAACGGGCGGCTGTATTTGAGATCAAACAAAAAAATATTTACTTAAACGTTTTGTTGGGATTGAAATTGATCATTCAATAAAGGTCCTTTTCAAAATGAAGTAGGTACCATCTACCCAGCAGAGAAAGGATATTTTTTATACTAGCAAACGTAACCAAAATTATTAATTTAATTGTTCCAGATATCATCTTAATATTCTTTTCGAAAATCTAATTGTTTTATCTTGCTTAATTTTTTAAGAACTTTTCATCGGAGTCTTTAGGCATCATCCTTGAATAACCTTTAACCATTCACCTCCTCTCCACCCCCAAAAACCTAAGAATGGTTAATATTTTATTTAAAGGTGGCGTCGCACAACTGCAAAGGCAATGAAAACTTTCCCCACAAACAAAACTTTGCAAACGGACGACACACAGTCAACAAAATGCCACTGAGATCTAAATTCATAATTTGAAAAGTTTTTCTCTAATTGAGTTTTCCACAGGACTTGTTCGTAATTTGTTTACCCTCGACATAATCATGTTCAAGTATACAAGGAAAAGAAGAGTGTAGACTTTGGCTTTAGGAGTTTTTAAACAAATGGTTATAATTTAGCTTTCATACCTGCCCACGAGTGTCTATATATTTTTGCCCTTACCTCTACAACGGCTCACCTACACACAAAAACCAGAGTGTTTTCAACATAGTTTTTTTTTTTTTTTTTTAAATTTTATTTTGAACTAAAAATATGTTTTATGACAAGAGGAGTTGTTGTCAAGTTTAAGAGCGTACTCAGATTTTTGTTAAATTACATCGATTGTAGGTGTAGGTGTCCTTTTTGCAAACGTATTTGCAGTGAAATGAGATAAATGTTTTGATAATTTTTTGAGAGTTTGAAAGGTGACATGCATAAGCGAACTTTGAAAAATATGTGGTACGACATTGCAAAGAAGTTTTTCTAAATCCAGCAAACTTTTACTAGATTTTTTTTTAGTATAAAATCATTTAAGAACTTGTTTGAATGAGCTTTTTGATGAGGAAGGGGCTCAGTGTAACACTATTCCTACAAAAGTGGGGTACTTTGAAACATAATTTAAATCTATTCTTGTTTTCCTAATCTTAAATTTCACACTTGGTGAATAAGTCCTGGTCAGTCACACTAACTGTTCATCAAAAATAAACATACACGATTGTCTCGATTTAATCCTGTTCCAAATAAGCCCACATATCGTTTTAACTATCTGCAATTTGAAATTTGAAGCAAAAAAATGTAAAATTAGTGTTACAACCTACCCCTACCAAGTTTGAGGACATATTTCAGATGTTCTTTGGTTGTTAGCAGCTTCTTATCAATAAAAAAAACTTGGGTTCTGTTTTTGAGTAATGGTTACTTGATGTCTTAATTTTGTTTCCAGTAAGTCCAGAAACTAATATCAGCTAAGTAAGCCGCCGCCATTATTGATGACCATTCGGTCTCAATCTCAATGTTTGGCATATCCCATCCCTCTTCGTAGAAAACATCTATTCCATTTGAGAGCTTCAAAAGTCTGGTACTTTTTCGACATGGACTCCTGAGTCCTGATTGGACATAAAGAAGTCTGGAGCGGTTCAATCGGGCCGGCTAGTGAAAATCGCCAAAACTATTGGTTAACTAGCGTGGCGTCTTCGTCCTCGGTGACTTCTTGAGCCAGAGCTGCAATATTTTTAGCAGAACGGCTGCTCCAACAATCTTAGACAATTATTTCACTTTGCTGAGGAGCATAGGATCATAGCGATTCATATCTTGTTGACGTATTTCACAAATGTCAAAAGAGAATTTACATTTGCCGCCATTTGCAAAAGTTTTAACATCTTTTGTTTCAGGATTTTCAATTTTCTCGTACTGACTAGCCAGTGTCTAAACCATTTTGACCCTTTGCCTGATGGACAAAAAGATATCAAAACTCTATCTTCAATCCTTTTAAAGACTCCAGAAGAATGTTTCACCCTATGTTAACTTCTCCCATTTCCATGTTAAGAAAAAAAAAAAAAAAACAGGAATTTAAATTGTTATTTACCATCACCTTCGACGCTCGTCGTTCCATCCTTCATCATTTTCCTTGTTCAACTTAATTGCTTACTGGATATGAAGCAACGTTTGTGAAACAGGTTAGTTCCAACAGCCACTTCTTGGTTCTTCAGCATTTGTTGTCATCGTCATCGTCGTCCTAGTCGAAGTCATCGTAGTCGTAGTCATCATCTTCGTCCTTTTTTAATCATTTTTGCCATCAAACACATTCCACTACTTCAACAACTATTTCCTTTCTCTGGTGTATAATAGTAGTACCTATAGTTGTAGTTGGGAAGAAGATGCATCTTCATCTTCGTTTTTCCTTTCCTGGCTGCCATCGTCAACATTGAAGTCAACCAAAGGCGGTGTGGCAGCGGCTGGCAAACCAACCTCCTCTTTCATTCTGCACCAGCAGCACTAGCACCATCACCAGCACCAGAGAGGAGTGCATATCCTTTCTTATGTACACTACTCAACCTATGCTCTGTGGCATGGTATGTATCTTCCTGCATAATGATTAACCTTTGACAACACCACAATGTTTGTCAAGTGGTTCAATCTAAAGAGTGAAAGAAGAACCAATCCAAAACCTAGCTATAGATATCTAGATATTATGTAGTTCCATAGGGTTTCCGTAGCCTGTTCCATTTCTCATTTCCAAGAAAAAAAAAGAAAAAAAAACGTTTAGAGTAAAAACCTTCCGCATTTCGCAGCAAGCAGCCAGGTAAGGAAGTGCATCTGAACACCCTTTTTTCCAAGAAAATTCCAACAGGCAAAGGGTGCATGAGAAAATATCAAAATAAGACCTCATCTCTATGACTGATGAAAGGAAATACTTCGTGTAAGGATGCAGAAATGTCCTTGGCGTTTGCCTAAGGCATCAAACATTAATATAAAAACTCATTATCCTGCCACTGTTGTTGTTCTTGTAGTTGCAATTGTTGCAGGAGCTCTCGCTCTACTTGATGCTTCAACAAGGTGTTTTTTGTATATATTTTTATTTCTAAAAACAAAAATTCTTTTCCTGTCCTTTGTCTCAAGTGCTTGTATACGAATTAGTTTTTTTTTCCACCATTTTCTCTTTTATAATGTCTTTTTTCTTCTTTTTTTCAGAAATCGATCCGAACGAAAACGGAACCAAATTGAAAAAACACAAAGAAAAACGACGAGACGAGAATAGAATAGAACTACCGCGTTCCGGGTTGTTAAGTTTCCTTTTTTTCGCTCATATTAATTTTATTTTCTTGTTGAGTAACAAAATCCGCGATAGTTTTTTTTTTTTTTTTTTTTCAATTTAAAATTAATACAAACGGATAAAAGGATTTCTCTCTCTCAAAAAAAAAAAATAAACTCGAACAGGATACCAGACAGAAAAAAAAAATCGAACGAAGTACACACCGTTTTGTTGGTGAAAGTGGATAATCGAGCTCACACAATAAAATCGAAGAGGATTTTTTTTCCTTTTATTTCCAATCTAGGCAATTAAATAGAATTTAGAGTTAAAGCGAAATATAATTCAATAAAGTTCAACAGAAGTTTTTTTTTTTCAATATAAAATCGAAGAAATAACTTAAAATGGCAGCAACACAACGTAAACTTGTACATAAGCAATTCAACTCTCCAATGGGATTGTATTCGGCGCAGAATGTTAAGGAGACTCTCAACAGGGAACTCAAGGCGTTCGGAGAAGATGGGTAAGTAAATCATTTGATTTGGTTAACTATTTTAAGATGGTAGGTACTGATTTCGTCTAAATTAGAGAGTCCATTTACAAATTGATTTTACCTCTAAGGACCATTTGATATAATACCTTGGAGTCTAAGGCCTTTGATATTTTATAAGGGGAAAAAACCAACAGTGAGACACCTATTTTTCATATCGCTTTGTTTTTAAATTGGCTAAATACATTTGGAAAATTTGATTATTAATTAATTTAAGCCAAAATGAATGAGTTCAGAGTGGGACTTGTTTTACAAAATACGAATTTTATCATGAAAACTATAATACAAAATCAGTTTTTTTGTGATAATAAATGCAGACAAATTTTACACTACTTGTGTAAGTTGATGATCATCAGGACATTACTTAAATGCCACGACAAAACATAATAACAATTATTGCATGCATTGAAATTCAAATAAGCTAGTATCGATTGTCACTTGAGATTCTGTCTCACTGTTGGAAACAATGTACTGTCTTACTCTTGGCAATAGATTAAAGAATTAAATTTGTGAAATAATAGATCTTTTATTTTGTCCTCAATTTATTTAAATTGCTTTCGGATGATATTTCCACCAAATTCACATTACACACGTCTTAATCAATAGGTAGTTCAAAACATTTCATAGCGAAACTATGCAACATTTAAATTAATGAAAAATGTCTCACTATTTTATGTGTCTCACTGTTAGGTATTTATCTCTATATGTAGCATTGGTTTTAAATCCATTACATCTCAAGGTTAAGATTCCCCTAAAATTATGTTTTCTATTATGCAAATCATGAACACGCAAGAGATTTACAAATTTAATAACATCGTGGATATTTGTTTCATTCATCTGAAATATTCTAAATAGGATATAAGAACTCAAAAAATCTCATAATTAAATTTGAATAAATTTCTTTATCAGCTATTTTCAAATTTGTAAAAAAACAGTGAAACACATTACGGAAGTTATTTTGGCGAACATAATATAAGCTAACTGATATAAGGCTTCTCTAAAAAAGTGCTTAAGCAGGAAATAGCTTTTCATAAGCAATTATGATAAACGCTTGCAAATGGAAACCTTTTTACGGAGATATAAGCTGGGCTAGCTTGGCTATGAGGTTGTTTCGGACGATATTTTATTAGTCTTATACAAACTACAGGTGATTTAGGATAGTCTACAAAATAAAATAACTTATTCGCTATTCTTTACTTCATCAATCAACCCGATACAGTTTCCTTTTAGAACAGCGGTTTTATAAAATGTCTTAGCTTGCGTAAATTTGTCTTAAACAACTTCTATACAAGCTTTTACTTGTGAAGTTAAAAAATAAGACCTTTTACAAGCTTGACTGGTAGTTGGATTACCAGTTGAATAGTTTTTCCGTTCTAGAACCAACAACTTAAAGTGTATCTCAAAAATTAAGATCTGGCATTTATTTATAAAGATATTTCTATTTTTAAAGATATTGATTTCTCTTTTCTACCCCTTAAGATCAACATTCAATAATCCCCAGAATATTTGCAAATTAAATGAAACCTTTCTGAAACGAAATTCAAACAAATATATCTTTCCTTAAAAACCCCATAAGTGTTTATCCGCACAACATCTTTTTCTTTTATCTGTAAGATGCAACTTTCATGTAGTATGTGAAATATATAACTGAAAATCAATTACTAATCGAGACATGCAAGCGAAATCAGCAATTGATCCATCTCCACAATGCATTAGACGCATCAATCTCTTCGTTTTTTATACCCTATTCCATAGAATGGGTATATTGTATTTGGTGTGGAGTTTGTAACATAGAGAAATAATACCGTTAGGTATAGAAAAGTATATATATTCTGACTCAGAATCAAAAGCCTAGTCGATTTAGCCATGTCCGTCCGTCCGTCCGTCCGTCCGTCCGTCCGTCCGTCCGTATGTATACTCTCTAGAGGTCGCAATTTTTGAGCTAGAAAGCTGAAATTTGGTATATATAATCTTTGATTCAAGAGTAAGGCTAAGTTCTTGAACCAGTAAAATCCGCCCACAAACACGCCCACAATCGCCATTTTTGTTGAACAACCTCAATTTGGTAAAATTAAATTATGTTTTTTGTACAGTTACGAAAAAAGCATAATGCTAAAATTTTGCACACGCAAGCTTTAGGTAAACTTTCTTCCAATCAAATAAAAATATTTCAGTTTGGGCGTGGCTGACGCCCATTTTTCATACAAAACCATCAATATTGTTTTTATAAAATAACAAATGTTATATTAAAGAGAAAAACATTAAATTTTGTGGGCATTACTGGCACATAAACGTCTTGTGTATGAAATCAATAAATTTGATTTTGGGCGTGGCTGACGCCCACTTTTCAATAGAAACTATTAAAAAATTGTTTTTGTAAATAAACGGTGTTTATAATGAATCCGCAAGCCAAAATTTTGCGTCTCTTAGTAGAAACTAAATCGTTTGTGTATGAAAAGAAATTTTTGAATTTTGGGCGTGGCTTTCGCCCACTTTTCATGAAAGAACGAAAAACGTAGTTTTAAAAATTTAAGGTACTACCAATATTCAATTTAAACCTTTTTCCCTTCCGTTCGTTTTATGAAAAATATATCTCTACATTTTCTTGTGTACATTTTTTCAATACGCCCACTTTTGAAGGCGTGATTTTGATAAAATACCTTTGTTCAGGTAAGATTGTTTAAAAACTACTCGATTCAGTTGTGGTTTTACACATATGCCTAAATACTGATCAAAGCTCAGTTAGTGCTTCAAATTTTTAAGACACGCCCACTTTTAAGGGGCGTTTCCGTCAAAAGTTGTATAAGGCATTAATTTTGTAACGTTTTTTAACTATCGGTCACAGTTTTGAAGTAAAAAGATGAACACTTAGATTTATATTCCTTGGTTACGTAGCAGAGTGTGGTCCAAGAATTGTTAAAAACACCCATAATCGCTAATTCCATTCAAAACCTAATTTTTAAAAATTTAAGATTTGTCTTGTTTTGTTCAAATCGATCTGCAAGAATAAAATTGAATGTCACTGACCTCATACCAATTGCCTTGGCAATAAAAAGTTTTAACTTTGGGCGTGGCGCACGCCTTTTTTTATTTTGCCAGCACTAATTGAACATCACACCACACAAAATTATTGTAATTGAATTTTTTTCTGTCTGCTAAAGAAGAATTTTGTTTCTGAAACTGAAACATCGGCTATTTACGGGAGGCATACGCATACACATACAAATAGGGAATAGGGTATCCAACAGTTCGTTGCAAACGTACTGTAGCTCTCGCTTATGTTCTGCTTTGTATTCAAGGATGTTCCTCCAGCAGGAGGGTGCCGCGCTCCGTAGCGGTGCAATTGGAATACAAGTGAATCGATTTATTGTAAGTTTCTTAAGTATCCTTCTGCTTGAATCCCACACGAGCAACGACCCAGCCGCGACCTCTGTCTCGCAGTTTATACCTTTCAATCTCCTGCTGTCAAGGAAATCGATTGAGAATGCACTTTCAAGATACCAGATCGTCCTGTGGCATAGATGGGTGGTCTCCTTCTCCTTACCAATCCGATGTAAAAGATGGATGATAAATAAATAAAATGCACTCTTCTGTCTGTGTGAATAGAGAGATGTTATTACTGTGCAACGACCAAAAGACACACAACATCACCAATAATGTTGGTATATTTTTATGCTTTTATCCAGACTTTACATTATTATGACACTTTTACACGCTTGTTTGTCGACTATTATTGGGATTCAGTGAGCGGATATGGCGAATGGCGTATTTGTATTCCTTCAACTAAACGCAAATGCAAAATACCATTAAAATACATAAATATATGCAAGGACCAGAGAAACACACAGAAAAAGAACACAGACGACATCGCACTATTATTCGAACGAACGAAGTAATTAAACGTAATTACATTGCAATTATTGGACTTTTGGTGACGTTTTTGCACTTTGGTCCCTTGGTTAGCAGGGAGTTGTGGACAAGGACATGTATATTTTTAACTGCATGGCGAATAATATAATTAATATGTTTGCAGTCATTCATTATTACATTTGCAAGGGACTTTTCTGCATTTGTTAAAATAATCTGTACGGAAGGTGTGAAATGAACACAAGGATTTTACAATTTGGTTTGACATTTTTGAATGGCAGCCACTGTTATTACAGGGCAAGCACAGAGATTTTATTTTAAATTACGACAGCTTGTTGTAATTTGTTTTCCAAAATGTATTTAAGTTTAAAAACAAACATTTTTCTAACTGTATCCAAGAATTAATAGAGTTGTGTATTGTATTGTATTGTATTGTATTGTATTGTATTGTATTGTATTGTATTGTATTGTATTGTATTGTATTGTATTGTATTGTATTGTATTGTATTGTATTGTATTGTATTGTATTGTATTGTATTGTATTGTATTGTATTGTATTGTATTGTATTGTATTGTATTGTATTGTATTGTATTGTATTGTATTGTATTGTATTGTATTGTATTGTATTGTATTGTATTGTATTGTATTGTATTGTATTGTATTGTATTGTATTGTATTGTATTGTATTGTATTGTATTGTATTGTATTGTATTGTATTGTATTGTATTGTATTGTATTGTATTGTATTGTATTGTATTGTATTGTATTGTATTGTATTGTATTGTATTGTATTGTATTGTATTGTATTGTATTGTATTGTATTGTATTGTATTGTATTGTATTGTATTGTATTGTATTGTATTGTATTGTATTGTATTGTATTGTATTGTATTGTATTGTATTGTATTGTATTGTATTGTATTGTATTGTATTGTATTGTATTGTATTGTATTGTATTGTATTGTATTGTATTGTATTGTATTGTATTGTATTGTATTGTATTGTATTGTATTGTATTGTATTGTATTGTATTGTATTGTATTGTATTGTATTGTATTGTATTGTATTGTATTGTATTGTATTGTATTGTATTGTATTGTATTGTATTGTATTGTATTGTATTGTATTGTATTGTATTGTATTGTATTGTATTGTATTGTATTGTATTGTATTGTATTGTATTGTATTGTATTGTATTGTATTGTATTGTATTGTATTGTATTGTATTGTATTGTATTGTATTGTATTGTATTGTATTGTATTGTATTGTATTGTATTGTATTGTATTGTATTGTATTGTATTGTATTGTATTGTATTGTATTGTATTGTATTGTATTGTATTGTATTGTATTGTATTGTATTGTATTGTATTGTATTGTATTGTATTGTATTGTATTGTATTGTATTGTATTGTATTGTATTGTATTGTATTGTATTGTATTGTATTGTATTGTATTGTATTGTATTGTATTGTATTGTATTGTATTGTATTGTATTGTATTGTATTGTATTGTATTGTATTGTATTGTATTGTATTGTATTGTATTGTATTGTATTGTATTGTATTGTATTGTATTGTATTGTATTGTATTGTATTGTATTGTATTGTATTGTATTGTATTGTATTGTATTGTATTGTATTGTATTGTATTGTATTGTATTGTATTGTATTGTATTGTATTGTATTGTATTGTATTGTATTGTATTGTATTGTATTGTATTGTATTGTATTGTATTGTATTGTATTGTATTGTATTGTATTGTATTGTATTGTATTGTATTGTATTGTATTGTATTGTATTGTATTGTATTGTATTGTATTGTATTGTATTGTATTGTATTGTATTGTATTGTATTGTATTGTATTGTATTGTATTGTATTGTATTGTATTGTATTGTATTGTATTGTATTGTATTGTATTGTATTGTATTGTATTGTATTGTATTGTATTGTATTGTATTGTATTGTATTGTATTGTATTGTATTGTATTGTATTGTATTGTATTGTATTGTATTGTATTGTATTGTATTGTATTGTATTGTATTGTATTGTATTGTATTGTATTGTATTGTATTGTATTGTATTGTATTGTATTGTATTGTATTGTATTGTATTGTATTGTATTGTATTGTATTGTATTGTATTGTATTGTATTGTATTGTATTGTATTGTATTGTATTGTATTGTATTGTATTGTATTGTATTGTATTGTATTGTATTGTATTGTATTGTATTGTATTGTATTGTATTGTATTGTATTGTATTGTATTGTATTGTATTGTATTGTATTGTATTGTATTGTATTGTATTGTATTGTATTGTATTGTATTGTATTGTATTGTATTGTATTGTATTGTATTGTATTGTATTGTATTGTATTGTATTGTATTGTATTGTATTGTATTGTATTGTATTGTATTGTATTGTATTGTATTGTATTGTATTGTATTGTATTGTATTGTATTGTATTGTATTGTATTGTATTGTATTGTATTGTATTGTATGTATTGTATTGTATTGTATTGTATTGTATTGTATTGTATTGTATTGTATTGTATTGTATTGTATTGTATTGTATTGTATTGTATTGTATTGTATTGTATTGTATTGTATTGTATTGTATTGTATTGTATTGTATTGTATTGTATTGTATTGTATTGTATTGTATTGTATTGTATTGTATTGTATTGTATTGTATTGTATTGTATTGTATTGTATTGTATTGTATTGTATTGTATTGTATTGTATTGTATTGTATTGTATTGTATTGTATTGTATTGTATTGTATTGTATTGTATTGTATTGTATTGTATTGTATTGTATTGTATTGTATTGTATTGTATTGTATTGTATTGTATTGTATTGTATTGTATTGTATTGTATTGTATTGTATTGTATTGTATTGTATTGTATTGTATTGTATTGTATTGTATTGTATTGTATTGTATTGTATTGTATTGTATTGTATTGTATTGTATTGTATTGTATTGTATTGTATTGTATTGTATTGTATTGTATTGTATTGTATTGTATTGTATTGTATTGTTTTGTTTGTATTGTATTGTATTGTATTGTATTGTTTTCCATCTCAAAAACCAACCTTCTTTTAAATTAAACTATTAAGACATTCATTTATTTAGGAATGATTCGTGGTAATTGTTGTGTTGAGCTCAAAAAACACACATCACAATATGGCACAGCATTTATGCAATTATTTCACCTTTTAGCAATTTCATACGTCCTCTCCTCATGACTTTTAGTTCATCGTCGGTATAGTTTATCTTAAGCACTTCCAATAGGCATCTCTCATCCTAACCAACCAACAAACTCATTCAAAACTTAATTACGAAATTGAGTAGAATTGTTGTTCGGAATACTTGTCGGCTTGGCTATTTTGAATAGAAGAAAAGAAAGCACACAAAATCAGTTGGTAGAGGGGAAATAGAAGATGTTTCTAGAACGGTTATTTCACAAGGATAATCAGTCATAATTTTCCGATTCAGCGAGCAAAAATGTCTATCCTCCTCCCCCACTTACCAACCAGTCCACGATAGTCACAACACGACGATGACAATGGAGGATGTTTCGAAATAATTTAATGAGACATCTAATGAAAATCATTTTAAGCAGCGGATTAGGAGCTTGAATGACAGTTTGTGCCATCTGACAACACAAAACAGCAATGAAGCTTATTGATTTTTTTTTTTCATTTCTTAGGGCTGGGACTAGGGAGGTTTGTTTCTGTCTAGTGTCTGCTACTCGGGAGGTCTATGCAAAGCACTAGGATTATTGGAGCACTTAATTAGTGGATAATGATGAAAAATAAATAAAAATAAAAATAATAATTGATGAACGCTTGGTTTATCAATGAAATGCAGTGAATAGATAAAGTTTATTGGGATTGATATATTTTATTTTATAAAATGAGCTTTAGGTCCAATGAAACAAATAAGTTAATATTGTCACGACGTTTATTGGGATTATTATATTTTGATGTAAAAAACAGAGAAAATGAGCAGATATTCTTATGGACAAGTATAGACTTATGGTGTTTAATTAGGCAGAACAAAACCAATGATCTCAATTCAAAGGACCATTTGGTATGGTAGCCTGTAAGGTCATGGTAATAGTTTATACATGCAATTTAAAGAAATACTTAATTTGTAATATTTTGTGTATACAGGGTGTTCCAATTGAGATTACAAACACTTCAGGCTATAACAATGATCAGCCATAAGTTTGGTTTTGAACTATGTCTTCTGACTTTCTTAATCTGTTCTCAAAAGGTCCTTTCTTAAATGACAAAATTATGCAACAGTTTGACACTTCTTCGCTTATCTGCAGCCTTTTGAATAAAAAAGACTATACTCGACTTGAAAAAAAGCCTCTGGTGTTCCCAAAGCCCCAGGCGGTAGTTCCTCAAGAAAGAATGATGGGTGAATTATTGGTTATACAACAGCAGGTATCAAATGGTAGAGAATTTACATAAAAACGAGTGTCACATCCTTAAATCGTTCTGAATAGAAGACAGCTGCATAAAATGTCGGATGATGGGTTGGGTTGGGAATGCTCATAGTTACAACCAACTGACACGACAAGGGACGCGACACAGCATCAGTATGTGCTGTGCATTGTATACAGTTGCACTTCAAACATTTTGTCAAGTAGTATTCACCTATATCCACTTTACTCCTGATGCTGCTGCATGCAGAAAAGGATATACAAAACACTGAATCTGTAGCAGAAGCTGAACAGATATGCAGCGTGCGGACATATATGGGTGTGTGGTGTGCTCTTTTTCAATGGAAATCCCGTTTTGTACTTGAACACAATATCCAAAAATGAAAATAAATTCAAGTTCTGCTATTTGTATCTATGTTTATGTATGAATCTATGCAGGTTTGAAATATGTGTGGCAAAGGGATAGGGAACAAGCAACCGAGAGTTATGCTCAAAATATTTAAAATATGCAAATGCAAGCCACTTTGTCACAATGTTTCACTTTGAATCTATGGGAGAGTTTGGAGAAGTTGGGATTTTGCAGAAGGGAGTGGTGGACAGAAAAAAAATATTGCAACATACCATATTTCCTTTGTGAAGCGCAACACCAGAACTTGATAATGTTAAAACATTAATTCCCTTCATGTTTTTGGTTTCAAAGTGGATTGCTTTACATCCATGTGATGTCTAAGTTTATTCCCCTTTCATATGAAACCTTTGAACAAAGAACAGTGGGTCAGGAAATGAGCGGGAAATAACTTCTCTGATAAATTGATGCATTTTGATAAAGTTTTTTATTTTTTAAAAGTTTATTTTAAATTGAAAAAAAAATTACATAGTTATAGGTGTAGTTTTACTGATTTATTTAACTTTTACCGGAGTAACTTCGTAAAGATAATGGCTCTAACCAACTTTTCATAATTCTTACATCTTACAGGTGTTATATTCTTTTCCTAATAATTCTGTTAGACTAACTTCTGAGCTGGTTCCTTTAAAAATAAATCCCACTTCTGACTTTTCTTATTGGAACTGGTGTAACTATACTTTCTGTCACCACAAAACATAGCCACATTAGTCATTATGTACATTGTTTTCCATCTTTATTTTCGGACGTCAACCTTAAGTGCAAAAGAGAACTTGAAGGTTTCTATGATGTGAAGCTTTTGTGTGCTAAAATTTAGTTCATGTGATGCGTTCTGTTTTATGTAATTTAACTGCTGCAAGTATTGGAAGCAAAGATTCATAAAATTTATATTTTAAGTGCCAATTTTGTTTAGTATGATTTTATTAAGATATTATAAGTTGCCTTAATAAACGAGTGGACAACATATAAAGATTAAAGAAATGGCAATAAGGAATAGATCTTTGGGGTAATGTACAACACTTGCGGTGTTAATGGACTGCCAAATGAACCCACCAATATGACTTTATTTTACTTCCTGAAATGAAGAACAGGATCAATAAGAATTACGATAAGATTCAGTTTAAAAAAATTAAAAAAGAGTTATTACATCACCGTTTGACACCTCCCTCCAGGAATAAGTTTTTTTGATAAGCGGTTTTGCCCACACACAAAATATTTCCAGAACCTCTTTTCATGCAGAGAACGTACATAAAAGTATGAAGTGAAGCTAACTTCATGGCAACATTGTCAAGCTGGTCAAATTTCACGATATTTTATATCACTGTGTGACACCTCGCCTCAGAAATCTATGTTCGTTCATAGCATATCAGTCTAAAAAGACGAAAATAATTCCAGGACTATTTCTTATTGCAGCGAATATCAAGAGAAGCTAACTTAAAGGTGTGGGTTCTATTTTGATATTAAAAGTTTTGTATACAAAAATCCTTTAAAATTTTCTTGCTATTTAATTAAAATAAACCATATTATTTTCTTTGTGATACGAAGAATTCAAAACTAATTAAAATCAACAACTTTTAAAACGCCCACCCCTGACAAACACCATCTTTCTTAGATTTTATTTAAAATCCGAAGGACATTAGGATATTTTGCAGTGTCTAATATTCGAAGAGTGTGACCACAATGAAAAGAACCACAAGACCATACTATGCAATCGTCGTTAATGTTGTGGCCAATTAATTAAACCGAAGAACACGACAGTGTTAATGGCACTCTTTATAGGAGTTTGGGTGCCAGCCTTATATAGTGTCCTTGTGAACTTGTTCCACCGCAGACAATGTTTCTTTATGAGTATCGCTTGAGGGGTCAATTATTATAGACATATACCATCACACACACAAACACCAAACAAAAATACAAAATGACCCCCGCAGAAATAGTCCTTAATTAAGATTAATAAAAATTACTTGATTCCTTCATGTTCTGAATTATTCATGTAGCCATTGGGCCCGAAACCACTGCGTGTATACCCGTATCAAATTAGGATACGAACGACCCAAACGATAGATATAATTAGATATTTACAAAATTCAGCAGCCAACATACAAAAAAAAAAGGAACACACACAAAAAAATTGATACTGTATCGGAAGGACGAATGAATTAAGCGAAACAAGTGGAGCATTCCATCAGATACAAGGATCCGAGAGAGAAAAAAATATATACACAAAACCTTAACATAAATCGATCATTCATTTGAATCAAGGACTGAGATATTTTAAGAAGGAGACATTGATGACGAGGACGACGACGATGACGATGACGACGACAATGGCAGCGAAGACGCCACGCCGCACCGGCCGCCAACAAACGAACAACGCCGACAAAATGTGTATACGAGTCTGTATATTCTTTGAGCCGGAGAACATGATTCCACTTTGCCAATTATTGTGCCGGCAACATTAATCTTTGCCATAAACATTAAATTATTACATTAATAAAGTATAATGTTCGTGATGGTTTCATTTATCAACTGAGATTCTACCAAACGAATCATTTATCTTTGTTGTAGATCTGTAACGGTTTTGTCGAGAATATACAAAAGCTGGAGGAGATGTTCCTTCTCCCGCAAGGAGCATTTTATTTAACGGTAGTAGGTAGGTACATCTTTGTGGGAATTCTATGATTTTTTTTTTTTATTCCCGCTGTCTTGTATACCTTTCATAGACTGTCATGGATACGCGCGACTTGCTTATACGTCATTTTGAATATTTTTTGTTTGCTTTTTAAAAAAAAAAAAAAAGATACTTTATCTAGAATGCAAGCGAAAAGGAATAAACGATGCTTTCCTTTCAGATACGCTTGAATAATTTGTGTTTTTGGAAAAATTATTGTTTTTTTTTTTTTTAATATGCCAAAGCCTGGGTGTGCTCTAGTTTTGAGTCATCTGTCCTGGCTTTAGCATCGATCAAAAGTATATCGTTATGGCGTCTATTTTACAGTAAGTTCTACTTAGTGAGAAATATAATTATGCTATAGAAGATTTAATAAGTTGTGGGAAATTCTATCAACTTGGAGATGCATTCCCTCCCTTCAAACGATTTACTGATACTCGCACCTCGATTAGCATCCTTCAGTTTAGCCTCGAACTCAACATAATGAATCATATTATAAGTATGTTTTTAAGAAAAAAGACTTCTTGTTTTACCACACTACACGAACGTGAAATACATTTACTTGCGGTGTAGAACTTTAGGTGCTCTTAGGTACTTATGTTATTTTAAATGCTCAAGAACTTTCCGGTACAACTATTCTGGAACCCTCTAGTTTCTCGTAATTTTCGAGAGTGTTTCAAGTAATCCAAAACGTAAGTATCCAAATCATCGATTCTGGTTTGTGCCTTGGATAATGATAAAGATTCAAACCAAACTGATCAACTTATGTGAGCTATACTTCAAATAATCTTAAAATTCGAATTTCTTAATCCAGTTGAAACTGGGGGAATATTGAAAAATTGCTGCCTAGGCTGGGGCTCAAACTCATAACTCTATGTTAACAACCAAGCACCCCGAAAGACAAAGCGATGCAAATGTCCATAGACGACGCTGGCTGTGGAATTAGTTGATTTCATTGTATTTATATTTTATAGTAATTTCATGGAACATTTTATTTTAGTTCTGAACGTCGTCAATGGCGGCACTAGTTGTCTTGTCTACTTTACATCGAATTTCTTCTATTGTTGTTTTTACTTTCCATGGCAGTTTAGACAAAAACCACTAAAATTACTGCACAATCAAAGCTTGTGAACGTCGCCCATAGATGCCGCACAAAACGTTCCGCTTCTTGGGAATACTATAAAATATAAATACAATGTTGATTTCTAGTGTTTTAACGTGCCAAAGCCATTGCATATATAAACTATAGTATTCCCACTTGAGGTGCGAGATCTATCGACGAAAAATTTAGCTCTAGAATACCAGGGGAAGCAACAACAACAATTTCCACCATTTTAATTGTTGTTGCTACTTCCCATGGTATTCTAAAGCTTAGTTTTTCGTCAATAGATGGCGCACCTCAAGTGGTAGTACTATAGTTTATATATGAAATGCCAAAGCTAGTCCATAACAAGGTTTATTTGAAAAAGATAAATGTGTTGCATACTTTCAGGAGAGTATATCAACTTTCCCATATTAGATACAAGCCCTTTTATAGTTTTGTTATTAATAATTTATTAATAATATATTATGTCCTTTTCTGCATTCCACACAATGTGTATATGTACAAAATTTCATGATGATCCGTTGAGTAGTTAAGGTGTGAAAGCCTAACAAAGAAAGAAACAAATGTAAGAAAGGTTTCCTTTAAAATATTTCTAAGCATTTTAAAATGTCTTCTTTATATAACCTTTTACGTTGTTTCAACTTTTTATTCATACATTAAACAACAAAAAGAAAGTATAAGAAAGGACCTTTAAGACACCATCTACACCATCAGCCACCACACCAGTAAAAAGTAAGTCTTAGTTAAAAGAAATCTAGTAAAACAATCCTTTTTCGTACTCTCTCCCCAAAGTGCATTACCAAAAGCAATTGTTGCTTCATAAATAACATCTTCACACACAAAAAAGACCATTCAAACTCTTTTTTACTTAACTTTTCAAAACCTGCGACGGCGACGAGTAGAAATGTTTCACCGTTATATACCTTAAACATTGCCCAAAAGTGAGTAAGTAAGTAATTCTGATGATCCTTTTTTTTTTTATTTTTCTTTGTTGGTGTTTGTGTGTTGTTGAAGAGGAGAAGGGTTGAAGGGTATAAGAAAAATGTTTTATATCACCTCTTTGCTATAGGATCCTATACCTTCATACCATTCCTTACATGTGTTTATCCTTTTAAAAATATTAATCCTCCACAAATCCCAAAGAAACGCAAGGATATCGCATTGTAAGGTCTCCTTTTATGTAGATAGATATCTCCTTATTTATATAGATGTACATAGAGTAGATGGTGTGATTTTCGTCTTCTTCTGGTTTCCAGCTGATGGCACCAACCGAAACAGGCATATTATAGAACCATGGCACTAGAGAGCAGTCCTGGCAATCATATTTCGCCTGTCAGCCGACATCTTGGTACATTTGTTCCCGGTTATGATGGAGATATGAAGAAATGGAAAAATTACTCTGCATGTTATATAGCTTTCAATTTTATTGAAATATGCTCGGCATCAGGACTGTAATGCTAGCTCATCCACATACACAACCAACAAAAGTGCCTCATCTAAGAAGGATTTTTATTTTTTTCTTTAAAAAAAAAAAATGTGAAAAGGAAGTATACATATATGAAAAAAAAAAGGATTCTTCCTTGATTTTCCTAGTTTTTCTTATTTTCGCCATCACTTTTGCAAATTTTCATAATGCAATCAGATGACAAATTTCTGCACATTCTCTGTTTTCTTTCTTCGTTATTTGCATGCATGACAAATGGCCTCCGAAGGGGGTGGCGGTGGGGTATGGGGGTATGTGCAATGTAAAGTAGGATATTATATTTTCTATACCAACTTATATCCTTCTACTCTGAGTTGGCCGGGCCGGGCCACCCCCGATTTCATTGTCGGTAGTGGTTGCGTTGCGGAATTAAAGTTGTATGCGGGCGTGTCTTTTTTGCTACGAAAAGTTTTTAGCTTACAAAGCTTGTTGTCGGGAGACTGCGACTGCGACTCCGACGGAGACTGCGACTGTGACTGCAACTCATGACTTCAGGAATATTGAACATGAGAGTTAGTTTTTTGTCAGAATTTTTTCTTTTAACTTAAGTGCAATTGGTAGTAGCCTTGTAAAGGATGACTTTATTGCGAATTTTATTTTAAACTGTAATGCTTTTGATAAGTTGTTCTTTCGTTACATTTAGAAATTATTTTGTTCTTACACTTAGGTTATGTTGGAGTCCATATTAACCCCTCTTGGATGATTACCCTTATCATGAGTATTAATGCAGTTTTTGAATGTGAAAAATACTGAGGGCACTGTCGTTATTGTCAGTAATATAATTTAGCTTAAGGACAAGAGATCTTCAATAAAGGTGAAAAATAGAGTCGGAGTAAAAATGGAGCCTTGTGACCAACCAGCATTTAAGCGACTGAAATGTAGCTGTCCAAAAATTAATTTATAATTTAATGAAGAGGGGTTTCGTCATACGTCAGACTTTAACTTTACAAATATTATTATAATTTTCAATATATAATCTTCTTTGACCCTGAGATAGCAGTCTACTAAACTCTCTGCTGAGATAGCAAAGGACACTTAACTCCCGACTAAGATAGCAGCGGACACTAATTTCAAAACCTGGAAGCCCATGTCAACTCTGGGTCTTAAGCTTATCAAAATATTGAAGTTCAACTCTGTACAGTAGATTGGTACACGGCCACGGGCGTTAACCGACTCGATTTGAACTGAATCAAACTGGCTGTCTTATGAATATTTCGGATGCAAGATAGTGGTAATTATAAAACAAACAACAAAAACGTATGGGAAATTCCATTCCATGCAATGGCAAGTAATTGTTGCTGAAATTGGTTGTTGTTTGTATTACTTGACTTTATTATGATGTAAAACTGGTTTGACTGGTATAGGCATAATATGCTACGGTCCTAGAGGAGCGAAATGCTCTCTGGTGATGATTGTGCAACGGTGAGAATTGCTATATACCAACATATACGGTCGGGGAGGAGAAAAATCCTCAATTAATGTGGAGTGATCGTACGGAATTACTTGCTTTGCAAATTATATAATGCGGCGGTAAGGGCGTTTCATTACAAGATACTAAGGAACTCTTGCAACTGTAGGATTGTATTTTTTTTTTCAATAAAATCACCGCTCTCAAGAACAGAAGGACCCTTATAACTTTTTTTTGTTCATCCATTTTTCATACTAAGTCATGGTAACTTAATCCAAAGTCCATCCTCCATGTTCAAATGGAAATGCAATACCCAATTAAATATTTAACAGAGTCTACGCATTATTTATTGCATAAAACATTTCCCCAAAAAACGAAAGCTAATTAATTTTATATTCCCAAAGTTTGTTCATCTCTTGAATTTATATTCTCATTAGCTATCTATTTTTAAAAATAAAGTTTTAAAATCCAACTTGCATAACTCCAATCGAAGGATGAAAAAACTTATTGACTCCTCAAAAATACACATATACATCCTTTCATAGATTTACAAAAACAAACCATCTGCATAACTTCACAACGATTTTCATTACTAATTACAAAGTTTACAAAACAATAACCCTTCCTTTATTCCCAATAGCCAATCCTTCATCCTTATTATTCTCTACATACTACGATTCACCTGCGCCATTTTACACTAAACCTGCCTTTTGTATTCATTAAAAGGAACAAATTGTTGCTTTTCATTGTGTGTAATCATAGGTGGTGCGCGGTGCTGGGCACATAATAATAATAATAGTTTGTAATTCCAGACCAAAGTAATAACAATAATAACCTACACAACCAACTAATATTCGCCCGGCTCTATGATTTATGCTTTTGAATTCCTTGTACTCATAGAAGGAGGTATATGGAGGTGGAGGTATAGCAACTTTTCAGTTAGCTTCGGATATGGCTATCTTCTGTTCTCACACAGAACAAACAAGGACCTTTTCCCATTATTATACACTAAAGGTTATTTCCATTAAACCATCGTTAAAAATCCTTTCGCTACTGTAGGTAGAAACAAGTACGAGGATGATAGTGGTATGGAGCAACATTAAAATTCTTGTTTTCTGCTGACGTTGGAGAATAAAAAATAATTACTTAAAATAATGATGGGCTAGGTAGACGTTGCGAAAATTGATCGAACCATCATTATTTGCTATGAATTTTCTAATTAAGAACTTTTTTTTGTGAGCTAACTACAATTCAACGGAAGTTGGCTTGATATTGATGTACCTACGAGAAGGCATGGTCACAAATGATGTTTTCGATCAAAAGTTTTTGGAAGTTTTCATGAGATACAAGATACATGAAGAAACTCTATAGAACTGTTGTTCGCCAAAGATTCAATTCAAACGAAATGGGCGTGTAAAAGTGGGCGTTGGTTGGTTGAATAAGAACCAACACAAAATACACTTAGATGTACGTGATGTGTGAGTGGGTGTAGGGCAACCTATTTTGGCATTAATCCTGCCCTATAATGTTGCACAAAAAGTTACAAAAAAAATACAAATTTACTAACGTTTACTTTTACAAAACTAAAAACAAAAATTTTAAAAAATAGTTTGGTCATTTAGTGATCAACTTTACCTTGAACACATTTCAAAACTCTCTGTTTAATCATGAAACTTTAAGAAAACTTTGCTGAACTCAATTTCTATTAAAGATATCTGTTCGTTTAGTTTAGATACGTACTTAAAAAGATACATCGCGTTACATATAAAACCAAATTTGAAATGAAGAAGGTAAATTACCCAACAACAAACAAAAAAAAAACTTATCTTCCATGTCAAAACATCTGAAAACTAATTGAAATTATATGAAAACTAAATTCAAACTCATTACAACGAAAACTACTCATGCAATATAAAGTTAGTTGGTAAATCTTATTTTTTTTTTTTCGGGAGCATTCGGTCAATGTTCATACTTTGACCATCTAGCTATGTGTGCACAAAAAAAGTGGGGAAAAGAACCCATTTTTTCTAGTTTCAAGTTAAAATGCTAATGCAGGATTTCGAAACAGAATATAAGTGCACAGTATGTAGTACTATGCAAACGAACACTTAAATTAATTAAAAGGAAAATAAAACTATTTGAAGGTTTTGGCGGATTTTTGGTTTTGTTTTCAAAGTCTGACTTTTAAAAGGTTCTCTGATGAGCTTCGATGGGTAAAAGAATGCATGACTGGGTCACACAAATGTGCTCTTATAATGAATACAAATACTGGCTCTTTGGACGCGGATAAAAATACTAAATTAAAGTGAATATTTTCACAACAAAAAACTATGAATTTTGATTAAAAATTTTGTCATCTCTTGAAAAGTAAAGATACATCTCCAAAACTATTTTTTTACCAGTTAAAACCAGACTAAAAACCTAGTGCAATTGAGCTATGTACATTTATTTTAACACAATGGCAAATTCGATTTCACCATTTGAAGTTTTTGTTTGATAAAAATCGGTGAATATTGCTGTCAAAAGAAATAATATTAGCAAATGCTCCACCTCATCATTTTATATAAAATCTATAGTCTGGAGGAAAATATCGACTGTGGCGACACCTAGACTGGCCAAACAATCTCTTCAAACTTCTAGTTTAAGGTATAGAGGAATTATAAAAGGAAAGATTAAAATACGTGATAATTACTAGCGACATCCATAGCCCAATAATCGCGTTATTTTGTACTCGTTCTCCAGACTACTATTTATTACAATGACCTCATGAAAAAGCCTGAACAAAAACCTTTTCCCTCTCCAAAGTTGTCAACTTTCGATATCTCAAGGCTAGTTTCCTTTGGTATGGAAAATATCTCAAGACCACAATATACAAAAAGGGTCCCAAATTCCCAATATAGTGTTGTCAAAATCTATCGGTCTATTAGCAGTGTTTCACATATCCCTAAAAAGTTTCTTTTATTTCTCCTAGACAAATCTGCTTTCCTATAAATCCATGCCTTTAGTCTATTAGAAATGCATTTCTTCTTTTCTGTAATACCGTTATTGCAAACTTCGTTTCTGACCCGGCTTCGACAGCCTTTTCTTAATTTCCTTTGAAATCCCACAAGGCAGGCGCTTAGGGGCTCTTCTTTTTGTTTTTAATATAAACTCTACTTAAATTCAACTTGAGCTAGACACTTTCTTAGTTTGATTGCTCAAAACCAGTTTGGAGCAAAATATTGACAAAATCTCAGCAATCACTTATTTGCGTGACCGCCACCATTTTCACTTTTGGTTCAACTCACTACTTCGGCACATAATGTGACCAAGATGTGACCTTAATATTTGACCCGGTACTTCAATGCACCTGTCAAGTGTCAATAATACACATCTCTAGAACCGGATGCATCTAACGTTGTTTGCACAGATTTGTCATTCGCGGTCTGACTTGAAAAGATCCTGTGATCAATATCAATTAATTTATCGGGAATAACAGAGATACTATTACTTCATCGCCCCCTGTCAGTTTCCGACAATTCTGAAATTTTCGGTATCACTATTGACGTACTTACATGAAAAATGAAAAATAAAACAAGCTGCCAGTATTTCTGCCATTTTTTTTCGTCATTAGACGATATATTGCTTAAAATATTTTTTAGATATTTTTCATTCATAAAGTAATGCACTATGCACTTTTAATATGACTGACGGGTGGCGACTGGCGAGGATTGATTACCAAATTTTAAAATGTGTCAGTGTCATTAAACAAAATAATGGCATAAGCATCAATTTTTGCCTATTGCCGATAATTTTGAAACTCTTGGTATCACCTATCACCACTCAAATGAAATATAAAAAATAAAAAGAATTGCCAGTATTTTTGCCATTATTTGTGTTTTTTTTTTATCCTAAGATGAAATCTATATTGTTTAAAATATTTGTTGGTTAGTAGTTTTTCATCCATGAAGTAATACACTATGCACTTTTAATATGGCTGACGGGTGGCAAGAATTGGTTACCAATTTTTAAATATTGTGTTAATGCCAATAAAAAAAATAATGTCATTAGAATCAATTTTCACCTATTTTCTCGTTAACTAATAATTTTCCAAATCCAAAAACGCAGACAATTATGGTTTCTCTTTAGACTTTTGGTGGCCGGAATGTTTTTTTTTTTGTCATTTTTTCCATTGCCATTATTACGTCAAATCGATTGGTAAATGTTCAGTGGTCATTGAAATGCCCAAAACTGTGGGAAAAAAAATTTCACAGCGAATTTATACGAAAAAAAATGGTAAAAAACACACCAAGACATTTTCACCTGTATTTTCCAAAAAAAAATAAAAAATTACAAAAAAAAAATATTCCCAGCACACCTACTCAGTAATACCTTTATAACGATATATAATTCATCTCAATCGGTTGGGTAACCACCTCGCAATTGGTACCACAAAAAAACTGCTTTCCTATTTATATATTATATAGATGACAAATATTGGTTTACAAATGGGAAAAATTACTGGGCCAATCGAGGAGAAGGTAGATTTGTTTGTCATAGGTACTGTCATATTCGGGATTGGTAAATATATACAATAATGGCAACTTTTCAGCTGTGTAAACAACGACTTAATAAAAATTAGAATTTTTGGTTTCTGAAGAAAAGTTTATAACAAATAATGACTCGAAAAATAAAAAGTATTGTTCAAATAAAAAGCAATAATAAAATAATCATAGATAAAACTATATTTAAATTGACACTTAACTAAAGTTCAACATTCTTTTAAGCCTCAAAAATGAATTACCTAAAACGTAATTAAAACAAAAAAAAACATCATCAAAAATAAATCAAAACCATTTTATTTAAAACTGGGTTTATTTACCCAGTTTTGATACCTTATGCACGTTAATGTTAGCTAATGGCAAATTTCATTTCGCTCATTGAACCTACAAATCCACAAAACATAACTAAAAACTAAAAATTTATTTAAAATGAGATTAAAAAAGGATAATAAAATCCTAATTACCTAATAGACAATTCCCTGTCAAGCATAAAATCATAATTCAAACATTTATTCATGGGGTCAGTCGCACAATTAACAAACGGTGCACAAAATTTTGTGGCAATTATAAGCAGTCATCATGATGGTCCTGATTTTTTTTTTTTATTTTCCAAATACCGGGTGGAAACAGGAGGTGATGGTGGTGTTGGTGACATTTCCACTATACATACTCGTACATAGTTGTCAGCCATTTGTCTCTATTTACGCCACTTCTCCTACTCAAAACTGTTCTCCATCGAGATGAAGGCAAACTTAGTATTCCAATTCCAACTATAATATAACTCTGCAAACGCGCGGTCCAGATTCCTATTGGGAATCACACTCCCTCTCTCTCTCTCTCTCTGCCTCTCTCTTTGAGGACCGCATTAGTTAATTAAGACACTATTGCTGGTAAAAAAATAATTAAAATAACAGCTTAAGTTGAAATATCCATTTATCCGCAGATAAACTTTTTCGTTGTTGCAGAACCGCCACCATGCTTTTTCCAAAAAGAACCCACCTCGTGACGACAGACGAAGACGCCTGCCTGCCACACCGCCATTTCTTCTGGTGGCGGTGGCAGTCCCGACCCGACCAACTGCTAAATTAAACAATAAAATCATAAAATTATCACACTGTGCCAGTGATGGTTTTGTGCTGTGCTTCTTTGCAGTATTCGGCCCTTGGAAGCAATTTGCCTGCGCTCCAGCTCCTGCTCCTTGCCGCATGCAGAAGGAGTTGTTGGTTTGGAGTCACTCTTCATGGCGTTCGCGAGTTCGAAAAGTTTATACTCCGACTTTTAGGTGCCATTTGACTTCTCTTTGTGGCAACAACTAAAACAAAACCATTTTCTCACTCCTTGCCCCTCTAAAAAAAAAATAAAAAAAAAAGGAACAAAAAACTTTCTTTAGAACTAGATCTGGCGGCAACGGAGCTATTTTGGCTAATTGGCCTCCTGAAGACTGGAATAATTCATGCAGAGCGTTAAAAAGGAATAATAATGTCCATGTCCAGACTCAGACTCAGACCCAGATCCAGATCACAGAGAACCTTAGACTTAACATTTTTGAGACAAAAAAAAAGGAACAAACTTGCACAAACACGATGATAAGGACGATGCAATTTTCCTTTTTCTGTTGCTATTTTAATCTATTAGTTTGAAAATTTATTTGTAGATCCTTTTTTTAGCGAGTATTGTCTACTTTTTTTTAGCAATTCTGTTCGCAGAAATTTTCATTTCATCTGCAGAAACGCTCAGCGCAGTGCTCTAAATTTAATCGAAAAAAATAGAGATGCCGCCATACTCGTTGTACCTCTACGCTATAAAAGTTTGAAAAAAAAAATAACGGCTAGAAAAAAATTAAACTGAAATAAAATGGATATCAATTTTGTATCTCTTTGTCTAGGAGTTAAAAATAGTGTGTAAAAAGATACTTTGGAGAAGAGACTTTCGCAAAATAAATTACCACTTGAATGCAGCGAAAGTTTTGAAGGAGTGTTTTTCTCTTTTGTTGTACCTACATGTTTTGCTAAACCTATTTTAGTTTTGAACTTTGGAACAATTATTGTACAAAGGGATGCAGGTAGGACGAAAGAAAGTATTTCTTGGCGAAGGCTTGAAACTTTTTATAAATATTACAGGCTCACAGAAAAAATTGGTTTTCATAAAGGTAAAGGAGACAGAAGGACAAGGAATCCTGAAGTCTTGAAGATTTAAACACACGCACTGGAGGAGTTTAAAAAGTTTTTGTAAATCTGTGTACAAGTCAAGCGGTTATTCATATGAATGGGAGAAGTGGGTCTCAAAGTAACACTTTTTACTTAAACCGAATTGTCTTCTAATACCTGTGACACAGTGCTGGTATCGATACCATGCTATGTATTTGAATATACCACCTATGTGTCAGGAAAAACCATGCGGTAATACCACGCGAGCAACAAGGTATTAGCATGGTATTGATTACTTGGGTTTTCATCGTAGTATACGTTAAAAAGACAGCAGCGCCATTCTTCTCAAGCGATTTTTATGCGAACTAATTTTAGTTGCTGCTTTGACAGCGACCCTCTAAAATCATTTGTTATGGTTGGTTTGTTTGTTCTCTTTTTTGACAAATAAATTTGATTTGACAGAACAGTGCTGTCAACGTATACTACAGAAGTGTGTGTCACCCTATATGGTATTGCGAATACCATGGTATCTATACTATGGTATCGATACCAGCAGTGTGTCCCCGCTATAAGGTTTTGAAATTATGGCAGCCAAAACTTTTATAAATTTGAAAGTAAATTCTCACCTACAAAATCAACAAGGAGAATTAAATTCAGGAGAACTTTTAATACAAAATTTATAAAAAAAAAAAGTCATATTGTTTCAACTTACCCCACCGATGGGGTTAGTTGTAACATAAGCAGGGGAAAGTTATAACCAGAATTTAGAAGATTATTGTAAACAGATATGCAATTAAATCACATACTGTTCTGGAGAGGCAGTTTAGACAACCGATTTTCTGGATCTCCAATGGAACTCCCACTCTTCTCTGGAGTAAAATATATGTTGAAAATCAGGATGGCTCCATCGAACCGTGAGTTGTCAAAGAAAATAAAAGCTTTAGATTGTGGCTCTAGATGAATTTGGCTCAACCCGACGAACGTTTTAATGTGTCACAATTTACCCCCGAAAAATGTTGCAACTAGCCCCTGATATGTCCTATCAGAATGAAATTGGACAATGATCAAAAAGACTCTTCACTCTCCCCCTTTGATACGTACTACGAATTGTAGTCTATCGAAATAAGGTATGGAGAAAAATGGAGGCGGAACAAGACAGCATACTTATAGGCGCCTATAAAAATGCTGATGCTCCAAATGCATTTGATAAACAAATAACACATCTCGACCTATGACGTCAGTGGTCCAAAGCAGTGGAATGCGTAGTGCATACGACTGCAAAGACTGAGCAAATCTGATATGAGTGGGTTCGAATCCTATGGTGTGCATAAAAGTTTTTCAAAAAAAAATTGGATTAAGGCTCAGCACCACAATAATAAGGAGACTGATGAGTGCAAAAGTGGCTAAGCACGAAATAGCTATATCTCCAGCCAAAAACAATAATTGGTGTTAGCACCTTTAAGTTGTTGTTCAAAAATTAAATAAAATTGACGGAATAAAGAATGGTCAAGCCTAATAAGCTGACATTCTAGTACGAGTAGTACAATAATAACAATAATAAGTAGATTTCAATTTAGAGAGAGAGATCCAACTGCTTGGAGTATAAAATTAGAGCCGGCAGCCTAGAAACTGATCCTTCGGGGAGCACCACGCTTTGAAGCGCTATCAAAAGTAATTAAGAAAATGAAGGGGGCTTATAGTGAAGAACCTACCCGTCTTGCCTGTTGAAATTCCACCATTGGACATCCATGCACCTGAATATCAGAAAGTTGATAGATTCGTTTGATCGACCCATGGGGATTTTGCAGTTGCATGCTTTAGAGAAGATTATAAATATTGCATGATTGCTAGACCCAGCTTTAGACCTCGTTCTGTCCCATTCATAAATCAAGCAGTAACTGTATCTTAAGCAGTTTAAAGGAGTCGTAAAAAAGATGAAAAATTTACCTTAAGGATACAATCTATTCAGAGCTAATACGTAAGAAGGATTCGCAAATTCCCTCTCAAACCAGGCAATGATATGAGTTTAACTAAATTTGCATAATTTATGGAACACATGAACACATTACTTGTCACCAGAAATAAAACTTAATCGCATGTTAACTTAAGCATAGATTTGCGTGAGTGTTAAAATAATGGGATAATAGTGACATAAGAATAGAATCCAGAGAATTTAGAAATTTCTTTTAAAATTACTATTGCCTCCTTAAATTGTATATATAAGGACTTGCAAAATGGAAGTCTTATCATTACCTAAGAGTCAACAGCCACCGATAGTGACAAACACAATATTTCTTCATCCTTTAAACAATGGCAATTTCAAAGATCATTTCTGGAATAAGAGGGCTTCTTTTGATTGTTGTCTGTCTGGCAGTAATAAGGATTTCAATTGGCCAGCAAAGGGTTTGTGGTCGTGGATTACGAGATGCAATGTATATGGTCTGTCCAAATGGTTTCGAGGCTCATAAAACAAAAAGGAGTTTGAGTAAGTATAGATACAAATAAAAGTATATAATCAATTAATTTTAATTTATTTTAGTGACACTGGAGGAAGACTCAAGTATTGAAAACCCCGAAGAAGACTCTAATTTCGGTTTGAGTCTGGATATGTTGCCATTTTTGAATAACATGGAAGATAGTGGTATGGCCAAAATCCGCAGGAGAAGACATGGTATTGTGCATGAGTGCTGTTATAAGGCTTGTTCATTCAATGAAATGAGAGCGTATTGTAGGGATTAAAATGTACGTGAAAGTTTTCTTTGGAATATTGGACTCACTAGCGTGTACCTGAAAATCAAAACTAATACGAAACGAAATTTGGAACGATTGTTATGAATTCGCTGTTAAAAATGTATATAGTACTTATTTAATAGGTAGATTTTCTTTAAAAAAAAAACAATTTCATGTTTATTAGTTAAAAATAAACATTTTAATAAATAAATAAAATATTTTGCGAGCAAATTCGAAACTAGGTTTTTTAAATTGTGCGAACAAACTATCACTGTGATAAACGAAAAAGCTTAAGACAAATCATGTTCCCAAAATTTCCCATTTCAAAAAAAGAAAATATTTTATAAAACAAAAAATTTCACTATTTTTCTGCTAGATATTATCATCTGAGTGTGTGGAGAAAACCTCAATGGCAATTTATATCGATCGTATACCTCGGGAAAACATTTTTGTGTTAAAAAAGGGATACCCTATATTCTTTTATGTGGCCCTAACAATGTGTTTACAAAATTTCATGAAGATTGGATGAGTATTAAAGGCGTTAGAGCAAAACAAACAGATAAACTCACATTCGAATGTATAGTATTAGCTAACACCATACGATTTTTCACTTTACCGTTTATAACTTACATCATCTTGAAGTAAAAATACGACGAAAAAAAAACAGACAGAACAGAAGAGAGAAGAACAGACAACACATGTCAACAACACGTGGTTAGGTTGCGTACGGTCTATTATCAGATAATCAACCACGACCAATGATGCTTGATTTTGCTGATTTTTCCTAAAGTGGGGAAGTGCGGGGAATGCCCAAGTCCGTTAAAGTTGAAATATTTATATAATAATGTCCTAAAGGCTCATCTTTTCGTTACGAAGAAAATAAATAGGGCTGTTTAACAAATAGACAAACCGACATTCGTTTGACCTTAATAACTGTCCTTCAAAGGATCGTTAGGATATCTTAAGCTAGATTAAAAAGGGTTTCATTCAAGACCTCCACCTTATCACTGGCTTTGCTATATGTGCCTTAGGCTCTTCATGATAATTTTCGAACTAGACTTCTGAGAGGGTCACAATAATTACTTTTAGGGCGGAGTGATAATGTCAAGAACTTGCCTCGGTTGCTAAATTCTTCTACCTGCCTGAAATCATTCAGTGCGTGAAAGTCAAACGTTGAATAGTCCTTATGGGCTTAATTAGCTATCGAGGAATAAAGAGGAAAGACTTCTTTGCCCTATAAGAGGGAAAGAGGTACCAACGTATAAAGGTAGATAGTAATTCGATGGTCCAATTAAATGGGAATTTTAAATATGTTCCAGGCACACTCCTAATTTATAGAGTAGAGCCATCGAATGCAAGGGAAATTGCTGCAGATGAGAGTATCATTCAAGATTTCCACCGGATGATCTGTACGATTCGTTTTCATGTGCAGACAGCTGAGGTACCTCCAAGTTTTTTTTAAATTTATGGTTTCCTCACGTGTTGCTTGAATCAGAATCATAAAAAATAATTGTATGAAAAAAACATGTTTAATATTTTACAAAAAACTCAGAAAAGTCCTTGCTGTCATCCAGCTGTCTAGCCAAGACAATAAAAAAAAACTCCTGATTTGTGTCTTTCAAAAACCAAATTACTTCGAATTCAAGCATTCAAGACTTCAAATAGTTAGTTGCCTGTAATTTCAGTAAACGTCTTTAAAAACCATCAACTCCCTGTCTCACAATTACAATACCTAGTTTGTGCCAACAACATTAAATTTATGACCGCCATCTTAGCTGCCAAAGTCAGTATTGCCTTTTTCTCTCTCATCATCATAAATGGTGGCAATGGCGATGGCGATGGCGATGGCGGCGCTGCATTGCAGGCAGGCATCTTGCCGAGACAATATCGTTTCATTTCCAAACACAGTGAAACTGTTTCTTGCCCATTAAACCACACCCAACGGTCTCCACAAACATCATCGTGTATACTGAACAAGTAACAACATAGGAGTGCTACAATAACTATCAACTTCCTGCCAAACCGTTTATCCTTATAGTAGAACAACTACTATAGTTCCCCTTCCCCCATCCTCAGCCTTTCCAACTCAAATGCTAACAAAACGTCGATTACACAATGGCAGCGGTAGGAATTACTTATTGCAATAGCTTTTCTATACTTTACGACTATTATAGGGGTATGGCTGATGGTGATGGCGACGACGGTGGATAATCTAGCCAAGAACCGTTCCGTTGCGAATAAAATCCTCAAAGTTCGAAAGGTGATTGCTTTGCTGAAGACCCGAACGCACAACTTTATGGCTTCCATCTTTAACAACGGCAATGGCGGGCGGCGGTGCGGCGGCGAGCAGAAAAATATATATAAAAATGTTTTAGGTAGTACGGACCTAAGTTATGTATTTTTCGGGTTCGGGGATGTCTGGCAAAAATACTAAACTAAAAAAAAATAATAAAAATAATAATTACCGGATCGGAATACAATTTCAAAAAAAGAAAAAATATATTTTGTTCTGTGTTGAAGGCAGTGAAGGCAACCCCGTGGGCTTTAGAACGGATACAGCTAGAATAACGGGATATGAATGAATGGCGGTTAAATTGTGGCAAATTGTTCTTTCCATACTTTTGTTTGTTTTAATTTGCCGACCCATTGGAGTGTGGGAGTCAGTTCTCAGTCCTGGCCTCGTCGTCGGTTGGCTGGTCAGCACCAGAGAGTTCGATCTGGCAGTTCGTTTAATTATATATTGGCCTCTCTCTCTCTCTCTACCCTCTCACTCCATTTTTTTTTCTTCCCTTTTTCAGGCGATTGTTGCCAGTTTTAACGATGATTGTTCAAATGCGGAGGCAAAGTAGTTGTGTTTTTCCGGATCCGGTATATTGAACAATTAAAAGTTTATTAATCCTTATTGGCGATTATTTCATACGTACTCGTATCTGCTATCCACAGGATGTAGTGTTTGCACCGCAATACACCACCAAATGGGAACGACATCGATGGCGGTGGCGATGGCGCGGCGTTGGCGATGGGTGAAGGATGATGGAGATGGTACAAGGATGAAAACAGCAACAGCAGCGGCAATGAGGAAATTAATTAGTTAATTGTTCGATTTTATTGGAAATTGAGTGAGGACCAATTGAATAAATGGTTTTGTTTCTAGCTTATAAATTGGTTTGAACTATTTTTATGAAGAATTATAGTTGGCGATGTTGGCAGGTAGGTTATGAGGGGAATTTCTTAGAATTATGTCGTGAACAATGATGAAATATTGGCGTCATAAAAGGGTTAAGTACTTTGTCATTTAAAGACTTTTGGTCGAAACATTTTCTGGAATCGTATACAAGTCATACCTCATTCTTAAACTGTATGTAGGGACAGGTTAAATAAAACTTTAAGTGAATTAATATTGTTCATTGCACACGAACGATATAATGTAATTTATTGTAAAGGCCTTTTGAAAATATTTCTTAAGAATTTTGTCAAGCTATAAAAATAATTATTCCAAGTGCGTAGAACAAATGTTTCTTGGTAAAATAAATTAAGCAATCAAACAATATTCTTCAGAGAAAGGAATGTTTACTTTGTGAATGTTTCCTAATAAATGATAACGACACACGATTCTATTTCAAGATTTCTTCCATGAACAAATAAAAATGTTCTTACAGCTCTCAGCAATTGTGTCTGTTCCAAAGAAAAAATATATTTACTATGATTGGTATATAAAAAGATATATAAGTTATTAATAGTACTATAAGAAAATATTTCTAAGTTATTAAAAGACTAGATAATTGACTCTGATTAACTGATTCATGAAATACAATCTCTTCGTAATGAATTACAATTAAAAAAATTCTTAAAAATATTTTTTGATGAAGAAATTTTTTTTTTTAATAAACTTTTTTATTTTATTTTCAGGTAAGTGATGATGACAACCAAAATTTTGGACCAACAACTATCCATTTAGGTAACCAACCTACAAGGGCAAGTTCTGATTTCGATTTTTCTAATTATATGCTGATATGTGAAAAAACCTACAAAAAATTGAACTGTAAATTGATTCTAGTTTTCTGTAAGTTTTCAAAAAAATTGAAAAAATAGCGCTTTTTGGATTGACTAGTGATTCTGTCTTAGCACATATTAAATTTGATCATAATTGGTTTAACAACGTCGAAGTAAAAATTATTCAAAACTTTTAATTGGGAAATTGTTCTTGCCATTGTTTTATAGTTTAGTTAAAGAAAAACGTTGCCCTTGTGCTTTAATATATTTTATTTGCCCTCAAAGGATTTGACTTCTCTGAATATATTTTAACAAAGTAGTCCGAGAAGTGACCGTAGATTATTTATCTCATCGGAACATCGAAAAAACTTGTTTCCAGTACGAAGGAAATCTTTTTCTGACCACTAGATTGGTGGAGAGGACGCAGTTGCATTTTTAATTTGGTACGCATTTTACACATCTTACACATCCTGACGGGATAGGTTCTCGTCAAAATTACCGTACTTTGATCATTTGTTCCCTGATTTTTGTTTCCCGATTGTTTTAGAATCCTTAGACAATTTTGATCGTGTTGGCAATACATTTATCCGATGGCCCAATGAGATTCGCTGTCTACGGGCACCTCCCTTGTTAAATTATTTTGTGGGTATTGCTTGTACACAAACATCTTGTGCCTTAAATAAAAAAAATTATGGGCGTAGCTGACGCCAAATCCTCATTAGGAACTATAGAAAAATTGTTTTTGCAAGTAAACGGTATTTATAATGAATCCATAGCTAAAATTAAAGCGTCTTTTGGTCGTATGAAAGAACGAATAACGTAGTTATACAAATTTAAGTAACTGCCAATATTCAATTTTTACTTTTATTTTGCATTCGATTCGTTATATGAAAAATGTATCTCTACTTTATTTGTTTGTGTGATTTTTTCAATACGCCTACTTTTAAGGGCATGATTTTTATGAAATAAATTTTTTAGATAAGATCGTTTAGAAACTACTCGATTCAGCTGTTCGTTTTAAATTTTTTTTTTGAAAATTTTTTTCAAATAGTTTTTCAAAAACCGCTGCGTAGATTTTTTAAAATGTATTCTCATAAATTCAAATGTATCCAAGAAATAAAATGGCGTACTTTTTTTCAGCTCAAATTAGTTTAAAGTATTTATTTAAGTATTTTGAAAATTTTATTTTTATCAAAATCTCAAGCCCCTAAACCACTGTCACTCATTAGAGCAAGTTCGTGCGACACAGTCGTGCATTTTATTTTTAATGATTTTAAAGTATTGGTAGCAGCTTTGAAGTAAAAGATGAACACTTCGGTTTGTATTCCTTGGTTGAGTAGCAGAGTGTGGTTCAAGAATTGTTAAATACACACTATTTCCATTCAAAATCTAATTTAAAAAAAAAATTCAAATCGATCTACAAGTTTAAAATTGAATGTCACTGATCTCATAGTAATTCCCTGGGAATAAAAAGTTTCAGCTTTGAGCGTGGCTGACTCCTTTTTTATTGCTTGTTTTCTGAAATGTCATTTTTGAAAAACGTTGGTGTTCACAGTTGCTGCTGTGGCCACGATTGAATACCTTTCTTCCGAATTTCTTTTAAAACCAGATGACCCAAGTTGTTTTTGTCATATTGTCGTCGAATTTCTTGTGTAGTATTTTTTACACCAGAACTTGCTGCGATCTTCTATTGATTTATTCAGGACTTTTCAGTTGTCTAAACAAAATTAGAGTTTACCTAGTAAAACAATCAAGCTTTTTAAATTAACTCGGTGTAAGCCGATGACTTTTTTAACTTTTGAGCTAATATTGTATTTTATAAGCTTACAGCAAAATCAAATTCTTGTTTTCAATCAAATACTGGTGGAAAGTAAGAGAGTTTTGGTACGCAAAATTATGCCCTTATTTAATCCATTAACAAAAAAAAAAAAACTAGGTTTATAATCGTTCACAGGAGACAGTATAAAAACAAGCTCTTCTTATAATGTAAATCTTTTCCAAAAACTTGCTAAACAAAAGGACCTTTGGATAAGGAAGAAGTACAAAATCTACCTTACCATCCTTAAATAATATTCTGAAAATCAATCAATCAGTTAATTAAGCTCGGTATTGTCCATTTGCACATCCAAATTTATCTCTGCTAATTATCACCCATTATATTCTGTCAATTTTGCAATCTCTTTTACACCATCAACAACCATGCAAAATATACAAACAAACATAATCATTCATATATTTGAGGAGCAAAATCACGTTTCACATCCCCCAACTTCAACCCCAACCTCAACCTACCCTCGTAACTCTCATAAATGTGAATTTAATATAATAATAATGTAATTATACACCCAAGATTAATTATTTAGCAAAATTTAGATCAAACTCTATAAATGCAGAGTTGATGTGTCAAGTTAATTGATATGCATGCACGCACTTCCAAGCCAACGGCGATAAATATAAAATGTCATCAATTCTCACCCCCCCAGCCCCAACATGCTCACGACAGGTATATCACTTCCTAGGTAATTTAAGGTTATGTAGCTGCACACATTCTAATTCATCAAAGATTGTGGCTGAAGAAGAAGATTGAAGTTATATCAAATAATGCTGATTCATTTGAATTTCATGTGTAATTTATCGCAATTAAATTTCAAGAAAACAAACAGACAAACAAACTGCCCGCCGGGGTTCACTCACTTCCTTTTTGATTCCTTGTCAAATATTTGCCATCACACTCTCAACAACAACAATAAAAACAAGAACAACGATCAAAATCACAGGGGTAAAGGGGTAAAAGGATGGGTTATAAAATATCTAGACTATGTGTCCGCTCATTCACTTCCAAGGACATAAAATGGCGAACAAAAAATATTGCCAACATCATCGTATTTTTGTTTGTTCTGTTTGTTCACTCGAGGTCAGCAAATTGAATCATTCGTTGTCGTTGAGTCGTTCATGGATGCCATATCGACAGCAACGACGCCGACGACGACGCCAATGCCAACGACTTCAACAACTCTTGCCGCCTCGCAATTCGTAGGTATATAGCTCCGATTGATAACATCTACACGAATATAATAATATAATAGTTTGGCCAAGGTACCATGGGAGATATGGGAAAATCTTAAAGGTCCTGAACACTGTTCTGTTCAGTTCAGCTAGTATGGCACAAAAGTTACAAATTGTTTGTTACAGTAGGGTATAAGGTCGAATGAACTGGATCATTGGGACGGAAATTCGGCAGACCCATCGGTTGAAATCCGTGGCATCGTGGTTTTTGCTGTTGTATTACTTCAATGTAAGGAATTTTCCTGATCCGTTTCCCTGAGTAAACTTAAGTAATTTTTTTTTTTTTGGAGTACCGCCTCTTGCGGACTGGCACACGTTGAGGGTTCAATTCCGGATTCCATCAAAGTTTTTTCTGCATTACAGGTTCTTGCAGGGAAGTAGAGAATCCCAATACAAAACCTGTAGAAAAAAGTACCACTCTATACTAGCCGTTCGGATCCAGCGGCAACATTAAAGTCCTTTCCATTCCTACCGAGTATCAACTCATACACAGGAATTGTTGAGAGTGAGCCAGGTCAAGGCTGCTTTATTCTGTTTGTCCAACAAGATTTATTATGAAGAGGCTGCCTTTTGGTTTTGGGAACATTTTTCGGTCTTAGATATCGATTTTGCTTGAAAATTTCTTGCGTCCGTCGCTCCAACTAATACACTCTAAACTTGTCACTGATTCATTGTTCCTACGTTTCTGGGAAGCCCCTTTGTTTGAAGGTGGCTGGAATCAGGTCTCCTAGTTGCCATCATTTCCATTTAAAAGTTAAATAACACAGTGTTCGAGTTCGTTATGGAACAAAAATTCTCCTGACTACATTTATAGTTTATTTACACGCGATTAGCCCGCCATCTTTTGAGTGAAAATCGCAGTTGTGCACCCCATAATCGATGGAAATTACTTTGTCATTCAAAAAAGTAAGATAAATTTTTCACTACTGCAATACGTGCTCCCTTTTAATGTGCAGGCGTGCAGTTAAAGATACACAAAATCGAAAATATTACGTATACGCCCAGGTGACCGATGTATGTGCACTTAATCGATGAATCCTTGGACCGAGATTCATCTCAATCTCCTTTGTAAGTTTTTTTTTTTTTTTTTTTTTTGTAAAGAAATGCTGTTTACAATCGTTTCGAATAGAACAATCGCAATCAATGCGATTAGTCACCGGACCGGAGGTGCATCACGTAAACCAATCACAGGAAGAGCATCGAGAATGTTTTCCCCTTTGGACGGTTTTTTGTGAATTTTTTTTTTTTTTTTTTTTACTTTGGTATTACTTTCTTGCATCTTTTTCATTTGTTTGCTTTTTTGATTGTTCTTTTATATCATTGTTGTTATCTTTCTGTCTGTTTTCTGCAATACCTACCTTTGTGTGTGTTAGTAGTTTGCTCTGCAATCAATTTAAAGTGTTGTAGGTATCAGTTATTTTTTTTTTCTTCATTCGCTTACTTTTCAACGATTGCTTCGGCAAAAAAAAGATAATAAAATGAAAAATTGAATTCTTTTCTTGGTGTTTTTTAAACGGAAAGCGAGAACTTTGGATAAGGGTTAACTGTTGTTTCATTCACTGGAAATGGAGATCTCTGAGCTCAATGATTGCTTAGTTATTTGTGAATTAATTAAGAAGAGATAGAGAATGAAAAAAAAACTAGAAGTGTCGAATGAGAATTAATTAAAAAAAGCAGATAGAATTAAAGGCAAGTGAGAGGATTTAAGTCGAATTTACTAATTGCATTGTTAACTAAGTCCTCGTTTAGAGCTAATTTTATAATAATTATCAAGCTCCATAACAATTCTGCATGTAAAATGTTGCTCCATAAAGCTTCTCTAAGATGTCGAAGTTCCAAAAAGCACTTCTTCAAAACTTTTCGCAGTTATGATGTGGTGTTGCCTTATGGAAGTTTCGGTAATATCGCTTATTACCGAAAATGTAGTTGAAACGAAGTCTTACCGAGGTTTGCTAGATTCAAGATCTCCGTCTTAACATTTTACATCTCACTTACCACACATCATTTTTGAAAGGAAAGTAAGTATTCGTGGTTATTGCCACTTCTACAAAATAAATTATATTGTGAATACACTGAAAACATTTTTGACCATGTAGCGTCTCTCAAATCATCAATACTAGGATTTCTTTTTTCCTATACTTAGATAGTGTTATATTTTAAATTTGACATTTGCTTTTTTCCTCTTTTATTGTGTCGATTAAAGAGTTTTCATCAAAACGTTCGACAAAGTTTCCTTTAAAATTTTATGAAAACTCTATGCCAGCTGATTGACAACAACCTTGGCACAGTAACTCAATGGAAGCTTGATGGAAGCTGCAACTTCTTCCTTCCTCCGTAACACTTGTGTAGAAGCTTAGTGGAAAAATGCATGTCAAGCCAAATTAAGCTTTCGCAACTTTTTTTCTATCAGCCTTTTAACAAAGTCGTTAACGAAATAATGAATTCTATAAAAAAATGTAGCTTTCAGTGCAAGCCTTAGGAAAACTTTATAGAAGTTCAAACTTCCAAATTGCAATATTATCAGCCTAATCGAAGCCGATATATGAATACGAAATTTTCCAATCAAAATATATATTTACATTCCCGTAGATTCCATGAGCTACCATAGGAACCAATCATCAGTTCTCCAGCCTTGAAAAAATTACAGAGCTGTCTACCATATATAATCATCGTCATGCCAATTTTTCCAAAAGTAAATGTCGCCCTTGATTTTTCTATTAGCGAAGAATCTTAGAACATAAAACAAAAGACACAGATTAATCTCGAAGATACATAAAATAAATCCATGAAATTATTTTTACTTTTATTATACATGGTCGCAGCATATCATCAACATCATCGATACCCAACCACAGAAGACAAAAAAAAAAATCACTTTCCTTTCCCTTTGCTATCTTTATACTGCCTCACATCTGACCTATTGAAAATCAAGAGTGCAAATCTTTATCTGATGAATCCTCAATTGAATATGTCAGCAATTCGATGGATGTGGAGGGCGCACAATCTATAGTATAGGTGCTGCATTTTGTATCCACACAATTATCATGTTAGACTCTTGCAATTTCGTTCGTCGTTCGTTTGTTTGTTGTGTCACTTGGTTGGATAGTCTGAAAACAACGACGACGACGCGACGACAGGGAAGTAGCTGTGGACGAGTTTCTTCTTCTTCTTTGTAGTCGTCGTCGTCGTCAGTTTATCACCACACTGCTGGTTGTTGGATTCAAGACGCCTTCCTAACAAGTACTACAGTCTACAGTATAGTATCTCAAATATCCGATGGAATCATAAAAAAAGAACTATTGCAACCAACTTGACGACCGACCAGACCATGATAGAGCAGAGGAAAAAAAAAGATTTTCCTTCGCTCGTGCTCGCTGCCTCGACAATCTTGATCATATAGAAATACAAATGTGTGAGTAGGTATCTTTTAATCTATGATGTCGCCTATTTTTATAATATGCGCCATCATCACTTTAAGTATATAAAAAATGAGGATGAGGAAGCCGAAGAAAAAACCCCTTAACCATGCAACTACACTTATAATGCGCGACGAAGCCAGCCCAGACGCAGAGGGAGACCAAAACCAAACGTTTACGTTTAATAGGGAACTTGAGCAAAAAAAAAATATAAATGTGGTGCAGATTTTTGTGGAACACGTCTGGCAAATATTTGCCAACTAGAGCATCAAAAATTGTAACATTTTTCTTTCTTCCTTCGTTTTCACTTCATTTGATGATGAATTTTATTGTTTGTGATTCTTTAAATGGACAAGGTATTCCAAATGTTACGTTTAATGACGCCGCAATTATATAGCCATTCCGTAATTGGTGGCGTCAATTGAGATGTATAATTTTTATTTGCTCGGAGACAAGTCCGATATTGATGAAACGAGGCCGTATTTAAAATATGGACTTAAAACTGTTGACCAAAGGGTTTAGTTTTAAAGCAAGTTTAAGTACAAAACTTAGATAAGTCAACTCACACAATGGCTTTGCTTTGAGTTGGGATTAAGTTATTAAGGAATTATCATAATGATTTTAGTAGGTTGGTCATCAAGTAGGTAAGTACTACACCTGCTCATTTTTTTGGTGTGTTCACGAAATATGGCCTGGGAGCCGTTAATTTCTTGCAGCAGTCTTTGAAATTTGGGGGTTTGTTTCCATGTACAAAAGGAAAATAACTGATAAGACAGTTGGGCTCATCAGTTAGATGCTGTTGTACCCCTCTAAGACGCAAAATGTTGGTCGCTGATTACCGACTCTTATTAAAATTACAGCATGAATATACTGTGAATTTTAATTTTTAGGGGAATTTGTTTAAATTCATGCACCTAAAATTAATATAGCCCGTGGTCTGGCCGAACTGATAAGTGACAAATTTCTTTGGGCGCTATTTGACGTCACTTTGATGAAATATTGTGAAAAGCTAGTAATTTTTTTTTTTCTATAATGTAGTGAACTTTGCTTACAACTATCGCATTTACTTCTGCTTTGGCTTTCGTTTTTTGATAATTTTTATCTTTTCAAAAGTCATTTTTAAACGATTTTTATTCATATCAGTTACCATTCACTAGTCCTCATTATATTTTCCGCAATATAAATTTTTACATGCGATTATAGGTACTTACTATAAAGAAAGTTATGCATTCGTAAAAAAAAATAGGACAATCAAACACGATGATGGAGAAGCCTAAAAAATTGGGTCCGACAATTGTGTCTGTCTGTATGCCTGTCCGTATGTCCGTCTGTCTGTATTGTTACCTACAGCCTAAACGGCTGGACAGATTTGGTTCAAATTTGGTACATAGTATTATTATGACGTCCTACAGAGGGGTTTTTGGAATTAGCATTCTAGCTCCAAAACTAACGGTATCTGCCATACGATTTTTAGTGAAAAATAATTTTTTTCTCAAAAACGGCTCCTAAGATTTTAATAAAACTTTCTGTTTTCTATGTAAACTTCATGTTTTGGTTAAAAAAAGACCTTTCAGGATAAGTTTTATAACGGTACATTCCATATAAGACCGGTTTTTTAAATCAGATGTTTTCGTAAACTGCTTGTCGGATTTCTATAAAATGTTTAATGTTGAAGTGCTTTTCGTTAAAAGGAAATAATAATAATTCTTAAAAATTTCAAAAAAAAAAAACTTGTTTTAATTTTTTTTTTAAATATTTTTTTTTAGTTTTGGTTTTTGAAAAACAATTTTTTGAAAAATTTTAAAATTGTTGTCTTCAGATAAGAACAACAAAGTGCTAGATGTTGGCATATTCAAAAAGTATTTGGAATAAGTTTTCACAAAAAAACCATTTTTTGAAAAAAACTGATCGAACGATTTTGAAAAAAAAAATTCTTAAAATTCTGAACAGTAAACAAAAACAGACTTCATTTTTTTTTTAAACGCTTTATCTAGTGATTTTTAAGTGATTAATAAAATTTCATATGATTTGGTTACTGCTTTTTTCCAAAATCTTCAGCCCCAAGACCACTGCCACACATTAGAGCAAGTTCGTGCGACCCAGTCGGGCACTTTATTTCATTGTGACTAGGTGCTTGCGGCTGATCTTCAGTGCTAAACTGTTAGGCTATTTTTTGACGAACAGGGATGTCTTTTGGACCAGAAATCACTTAATTTAACCAAATTGTACATGCTAGCCTATGTAGTTATCAGGAATAGTTTCTCTATTAATTTGCAGATCGAAAATTTTTGGTGCCGTGACATTTGGCCATGCGTCATATGGCCATATTTGGAAATATGGCAATATGACACTTTCACAATGTGTCATGTGTTTTTTTTTCACACCCCAAATCGATTATCATTTGGGCCAAATTTTTTTTCCGCCCGTTACGCTTTTGCGCGAATCAAGATTTTTTTCTATTTTAAATATTAATTTACTTAAGTACATAGTTGAAAATATATTCTTGCAAATTGACAATGTTTTATTAAAGTTCAACTTTAATTTCACAGCAAGAAAACTTATCTACAAATTTCATTTAATTGTTTAAATAGCTACATTAAACTTAGCAACGAATTTTTTTTTTCGCATCCCAAATTGGTTCTCTCTTGGGCAAAATTTGAATTGTATGGCCATTTGACGATTTTAGAAAAGTGTCATTGGACCATATGGCTAAAAGTCGAAGAAAAATATGGCCAAACAACACTTTGACAAAACGACAGATGGCCATATTTTGAAATATGGCCACATGACACATTTTGAAAGTGTCATATTGAAATATTTCAAAATATGGCCATATGGCCACATGACACATGGCCAAATGTCACGGCACCAAAATTTTTCATCTTTTTAATCTTTGAAATCATCGTTTCATTAAAAAATAAAATGCACGACTGGGTCGCACGAACTTGCTCTTATGATAAGCAATTGCGTAGTGGCTGCATATATGAATATTAAAAAAAAATTAAATAATTTCGAAAATTCTTTTATTTTTTAAATTAGTTTAAGAGTTTTCTCGGAAAAACTAAGTATGCAATAAAATTTCAAAGCTATACGTCAATTTAGGAAAAAAAAATATTGAAAATCGTTGGACCAGTTTTTTTTAAAAAAGGTTATTTTTGAAAAACTTTTTCAAAAAATATTTTGAAATTTATTTGAGTATGCAAATATATGGCAATCCGTAGTTTACATTTGAAAAATAATTTTTAAAAAAATCAATGTACCCGTTTCCAACATATTTCGAAAACCAAAAATTTTTTTGAAAAAATTATAAAAAATCAAAAAAAAAAGTTTTTGAAAATTTTGAAATGCCATATTAATAAAATTATAAATGACTTCCTGTGGTCAAAATTTTATTGAAATCGAATATATAGTTTACGAAAAAATTTGATTTGAAAATACTGGTTCTATGAGAGGTACCGTTATTAGACAAATTTTGAAAAAAAATTTCAAACCAAAAGATAGATTTTCTTGCAAAAATAGCATTCTGAAAGTTTAATCAAAATCGTTAGAGCCGTTTTTGAGAAAATCAATTTTTGTCTTCAAGATTGTATGGCAGGTGCCGTTATTTTTGGACCTAGAGCAAAAATAAAAAATATGTTCCGAGGGACGGCCAAATAAATCCTAAATACCAAATTTGAAGCAAATCGGCCAACCCGTTCAGCCTCCAGAGGCGCGAACAGACATACAGACAGACAGACAGACAGACAGACAGACAGACGGACGGAATTCCCAGACCCACTTTTTTCGACTTCTCCATCATCGTAATGTTATGTGTGATTGTTATCTCAAATTTTTTTTTCTGCACGAATCCATAACTTGCCTTATAGTACCTATAATCGCAAGTAAAAAAATGCCATTGTGGTGCCAAATTTATTCATGGTTTTCAGACAGACTATGTGGTTCCCATATGCAGCAGTACATACTTGACAAAAGAAATACTTCAAAGCATCACTGTATTAAAATTCAAAAGATGTTCATTGTTCTGTGACCATTTGTGGGAGATTTTTTCCTGATTAGTCTTGAGTCTACACATTAATTTTTTTTTTTCATTTGTTGGACAATATTGACATTGCCAACATTTGACTCCACTTTTTTTGACAAAGAAAATTGATTGTCTATGTGCTTGGATCTTTTGCTGAGTTTTACTTGACACATGAGCTTGAGACAGCTTTGAATATCTTCGTAAAATACTGTTGAATGATACAGGCCTTCTCAGCCAAATTGCCATTTTGAATGCTTCGGATATCTCTTTAAGCTCTGCTTCAGTTGTTCAAAAAGAATTAAATAGCAAGTTTGTAATCAGCAAGTCCTGCATATAGCCCCTTTGTTTGTGAAAAAAATTCAATCTGAATTTGACTTTCAATTTGTTCTGTCTGCTGCCCGCCGATTCGCATCAGAATATCCAGTCCGGTCAAAAATTAAGTTTTTCAAAATCATTCATTTCAAAGTACCGCGGAAGTATGATTTGTGTTTCCTTGACAATTGATTCATCCGTGCTAGCCGGTTAAAGGTCATTAGCATATTTTAACCTGTATCATTGGTTGAACTGCTGTACACAAATGTTTCAACTTTGCTCTAGATGAAACCACTTTTGATGAGAACCTTGTGGATTGCCTCGTTCTAAACGTTCAGTTAGTTTACGAAAGCTAACTTGGCTGTTGCAAATACTGCTTCGTAGTCTTCTCTTTCATCTTCACTTGTTTCATTTTTAGTGTATGCCACACCAGACGAGCGATTTTATCTCTGTTTCTTGAGAACACTTGGGACAAACCCTGGTATACCTCATCGTTATTTTATTAGGTTCATCAGCTGCATCACTTCATCACCAGATATTTCGACACTCTTCTCTTCAAATAAATGTCATTTTGGTATACAGACACTCCAACTCCGTTCTTCGCATCTCCGTTTAAGTGAACTGGGCACGTACGGAGCAGAACTTATGATTCTCCAAGTGTTTCTTAAAAAATTCTTAAATCAAAATCTGATTTTTGAATGAAGCCTTTCTTAGTACCTCTTTCTAGCCATTTGAACTAGACTTCATAAGACTGACTACCGGAGGATGGTTATGGTCAATCTACTGGGTGTGACCAAAAACCAACTTTGATGTGCATTTTTTGACTTTCCCAGAAAAGTTTTTGCTGCATGTCGTGTTCCAAATCTAATAGAGCCTTCGAAATCCAAATTTAAATTTTCACCATTATGAAATCTTTTTTTTTTTTTATTATTTCGAATCTGAAAAACTCCACGTGTAAGTACCTCCTATGTTAAGATATCCCGTCAACATTAAAGGAGAAAGTTAAAAATTCGATAACATCGATAACATCGATGAATCAATATTTTTGATTTTAATTGTTTCCATTAGCTTGGCCACAAGATTTTAAAGGAATCATGGTTTATTTCATATTTCGAATGAAGCAATCACGGGCACATATTATTGTATACAAATTACAACGCACGGGCACGTTCCTTATTTTCTCTTTCCCGGAAAAGCTGACAATATTTTCATCAATTGCCTTAAAATTTAACGACAACAAGTAAGCAGTGCGTTGTTGTGTTCATGTACAGTACCTACATGCTCTTCAAAATTTATTATTTTTCTTGGATTACCATTTCCTCGAGAGAAGAGAGATCTTCTATAAAAAAACCATTCTGTGGGAATCCATTGGAACCATTACTTATATTTAATTGTCTTCTAGCGATACAGTTTCATATGTTATGTTTTTTTTTTAAACTAAAGGGGTTCTGAGGGGGTATCCAACTATCAATGCACTCAGGAGTTGATATATGAAAAAAAAAACAAAGGGAAAGCAATGGCAAGGCAACAATAATAATTACAAAAAGAAGACACAACAATAACAACTACTGAAAAAAAAAAATACTGAAAAAAAAAAAAAAAAACTATCTGCAAGAGCTGCACGCATTTATAAAATAAAATTCTTTTGCAGTTGCTGGTGCTGCTCATCGTCTTTGTTGGTAAATTTGTGAACTTGCAGAGCGTAGAACAGGGGGTGCGGTGGTGTGTGTATGGTATGAGTGATGGCGGTTTTTAGGTGAGCCGCTATACTACTTCTATATAAAACAATATATGTACATAGATACTCTTGTATCTTTTGCTGCTGACTCAGATTCCATTTGTAGATTTTTGTCTATGCACGCTTACCATAGAGCACCATCAAGTGTATCTTTTTGCTATAGGTAGGTATCTAAGGCAGCAGCGCCGCCAGCGCCGGTGAGATCTGAATCTGCGAAACAGCTGCTGCTGCTGCTGCTGATTTTGCTCTTTTGATGGGTTTTTCGATGCGAGAAGCTTTCGATGAATTTTAGTATTTTATTGTTTATCCATTCGAGTGGTTAAAATATTCGCGAATGTCGGACTTTTCCTGCAATCGAACGCGATAACTTTTTTTTTCGTTCTCTATAAATTATTAAGTTCTTATCAATAAATCGTTGAATTAAAAAATAAAAAAATCTTACACTAACTAACGCAGAAAATTGTGATGAAAAACGAAACCCGAAACGCAAAAATGTACGTATTGATTTTTTTTTTAATTGAATTTTTTTGGTGACTCATTTTTGAATTTATTTTAAATCATCCCCCTGAAAAAAAAATTACTTAATTGTTTGAAACACCTTTGTTTCAAAAATAAACTTCTAACGCGTCGTCATTCAAAAAATTTTTGTATGGGTAATTTTTTGTGTTTTTGTTCTTATCTCGCATCGACCTTGGATTTGTGTATCTTTTAGAATGTTATCATCCCTTTGATGTATCTGATATCTCGTTTCATAAAGATAACAAGTTTCGTTAATCAAATAATGTCTATAGATGCATTTTTTTTTTCTGGTTTATTATTGCATATGTTACTGTCTGTTTGAATTATTATAAATTAATTGAAATTAATGGGCTGCGAAATGAGCAGATTCTTTTTTTTTGATAATATTTGAATTTAATTATTTGTTTGGTTAATTATTATGAAATTTGGCTTTTTTTTAAGTTCCACATTATGAACATAGTTTGTATCTATTAGATACAATTTAAAATATTCAGTGAGGTTGTCATGTTTTAACTTACTCGTACTTATATTTATGGAGCTCTGTGAAGTTTGTTTTTGATTTGTTTAATTTTTAAATACCTTTCGATATTTATGGAAAGTTGTTGATGAAGTTGTGTCCTAATATGACAGAACGTGTGCCAGCAAAGCAAATGTGGTTTAATGTGCAGTATGATGTCACACGGGAGGGGTTTTATGGTCTTTTAGAGAGGTTCCAGGTTCCATGTTTAATTTAAAACAAAGTTTTTGATGTAAGAATTTTTATACAAAAAATATTAAATTTTTATTGTTGAAGCCTTGAAAAGGAGAGTGAGACTATAAAATGAAATAAACCACAGAAAAATTCTATTAACTCTCATAAATTTGACTTTATTTGAAAGATAATTCTTTGCCATTTTTATTTGAATATGATTTTCTGGCATATGGCTATTGTGGCTGGCTCTGATGAATTCCAATCTGAGGTCCAATTTTCGATCACTTTTTGCAGCATTTTGGGCGGTATATCGTCAATAACAAGGCGAATGTCATTTTTCAAGTGCTAAACATTTATGGCTTATTGTTGTAGACTAGCGTCTTCACATGCTCCCACAGAAAACAGTCAAGTGGTGTTTGATCGGACAATCTTGAAGGCTTACTCAGAGGTCAAAAAAGCGAATTTAAGGGGGCTCTCAAATAGGGTTTCCTTCAACAAATTAATTCTGGCACACGCTATGCCGCGCCGCACCGTCTTGTTGAAAATACAACTCCCCACATCAAGGCTATTCCATTCAGGAACGAAAGTCATTGACCATGGCGCTATAATGGTCTCAACTGACAGTAACCCTTTGGCTGGCATAGTTTTTTTTTTTAGAAGTTTTTTTTCAGTTTTTTTATATGTAACGGAGTAGCTTGAGGATATAATCTTCACTTTAAAAACAGCAGTCTTGCTTCTTCATAATTTTTTTTGTACATATCGGGATAAACAACAATCTCGTTTCGAGCCCATTCGAAATAAATTTGCACAATTTGCATGCGTTGTTCAGGCGTCAGTGGATTCAAGACAAAATTGCAAACCAAAACACATAGCAGATGACAAAATGGCTCTCAATGAAAACAGTGCTGCCAACTTAAAGTTGTATGCACATCTAAAAAACACACTATATTAGTAAAGAAGTGTGTTAAAAGCCCCAAAATCAATTGGATTCTGAATAGGGTTGGCAATAATAATTATGTTTATTTTCCGTTTTTTGCTAACTGTCAAAATGGTTGACAGATAAGCAATTACATATATACAATTCCCAAAACTTCAACAAAACCTTTACATGTTTAAATCTGCCACAATTCTACAAGTCACCAAATATATCTTTATGATTGAATCATACGTTACCTCGAACAAGCTTTACGGACGCGTCGAGATGAAATATGAGTAAAGCAGCGTTCACACGCAGACAAGACAATGCGACAATACTCAATTGTCTTGTCCGAGCTTCTTGGTTGGACAAGACAATGCCAGCCAGTCGACATCTCGATATTGTCCTCAGAGATAGGTCGGCAGGCTAGCTCGAAAGACAATAGAATGACAATTATTGTCTTGTCCTAGAAACAGTTGTTCACATTAAACAATGATTGTCTTGTCTCATTGTCTAGGCCTCTGCATTGTCCCATGTGAACCCCGCTTAAATCAACTATTCGAAGAAAATAATTCTGAGGAAAAAATTTTTTTTTTTTGAAGTATCTTATTTTTATTTGTCTTGAAATTCAAAATGGATACAGAAAATCTAATTTCAATTATATAAGTTTCCGGGGCAGTGGCTTATACTGCCGCGAGATAGTCAGTCAACAATAAGTTCCAGAAACGTACATATGTGCGGATGCTCATGTACAGCTGGAGTCACCGAAGCGTTCCAAATCACAGTAGATGTACACCAAAGGAGCGTCTTGAGTCCCATACTCGCGGAAAACTCCACTGTCTTCTGTGATAGCATAGAGCTCCAAGCCTCAGTTGTGTCCAATCCACTTTTTTAAACTGAACAAATTCAAAACTTAACACACAGAAACAGTAACATTCGTTTGAAACGTCATACGCGCAGAAATGTTCAAATATTTCGACAATTTCGTCACCTTCTTATCATGCTTTTTATGCCAAAACGTGACGTTAAAACTCAACCCCTCATTGTGAGCATTTGACACGAATTCTTGTGTCTGAACTTTTGTGTTCTGTCAAAGCGAAGCTCAAAGCGGCATTGTGAAGCAGGCATTAAGAAATCATTGTATCTTTTCATTGTTATCTTGACATTCAGGACCAGAGCTTTGTTGAAAAAAAATTTTACCTTTCTGTCAACATAAGGATTTATTTAATAACTAAGATACTCGGGAGTCTTGAGATAAATCATTTTATTTCTGTCACATTCCATCACTTTGATGTCACGCTCTGCGTGAACATATAATTTAATATTATGGCCAAGAATTGAGCTCTATTATAAATTTAAGGGTTTGCCATTATGTTTTAAAAATTACTTCGAATAATGGCTCGAATAAATTCCTGGGCGATTATGTCGCGCGAACCGAACCATTATTTTGGTAATAGATTTACACGATTTGCAAACGTTTTTCAGGAGTAAGTCAGTTTATTATGAAATGGCAAACCAAACTGAGCATAAATCAAGTGACAGTTGTCAAAAAGATCCACTCCGAAAAAAGTATAGCCAGATTGAAAACCACACATCTATGTAAAAAAAAAGCACCATTTATTAGTTTTTCAACGTTAAATTTTCAAAACTGGAACATTAATTCTAAAGCCTTTGTTCCTGTTGCGGGAAGGTATATAGAGTCAAAACAAGAACTAAGCTGTTTATAGTCTCTTCGATCGATTTTACAAAAACTTTCTCCATTTGAATTCCCTTTTAATTTAACCTACAAAAAAAGCCTTTATTTCCCAATCCAATACTGTCAAAACCCTTTTCAAATCGATTTCAAATAAGTACCAAAAAATAAAAAAACGATTATTCCAAATTGGCTAAATGTCACCGCTATGTCACGCGCCGTTTAAACATCTTAACTAACTACAAAATTTATAGCCTAATTTTCACGAAAAGCCCTTGTTTTGAAAATAGTGTTCTACCATTTATCCAAGCCCGCGCCTATCTTGCTCCTGATGGCGGGTGACATGTTTAAGAAAACAAGTAGTACCGACCTCTCCTTTATACTACTCGTAACTATATATAAACTCAACGCTTTTTCGTGTCTTAATTCAGGCGCGTGAGAAGCATTCTCAATGTCTTTTCCACTTTGGCTCACTAAAAACACACTTATTCTACTGTACGTTCTGCAAGGCGACAGCGAAAGCAAAAGGACGACACCTTATTCACTACATTACCACCACCTGATGTGATAATGGGTATGGAAAGCAGAGAGGCAGCGGCAGCGGCAGCGACAGAAGCGGTGCTACGGAACCTATATAGCATGGGGCCAAATTAACAGCTCGGAAAATTCAGACATCAGACTTAACCTGTAAATGTCACTAAAGGATAGTAAAACGTTTTTAAAATTATCCAATCCTCTGCACTTCACATCCTTTGATTTCAAAATGTTGCTTGCTATAGTATACCAATACCTAACCAACCAGACGCTGATTTATCCTTGGAAAAAGGGATTTCAATCCGTTCCACTAAGCTTATTCTCGAGTGTCACACAGTAAAGAGAACAACAACAACAGCAGAAGCAGAAGCAGGAGCAGCAGCAGCAGCAGGAACAGCACAATCCAAATAACCCATAGACGAACGAACGACTATTTACATCGCAAAGTGTGTATATATCTATCCTTTTCTTTCTTTCTGTTTTGTATACAGCTATAGAGCCATGAGGGAGCATCATAGAGCAAGGACTCTTTGTTCTTTTTGCGTGGAACAAAAGATTACGTTAGCATCTTGTTTAGTTAGCAAAAGTACCAGGATGAATCCCTCAGATCCCGTAAAGGACTTTACCAAAAGGCAGGTGATAAAAGGATAACACGTGACAGAATTAAATTTTCTTAACCAAACGTCACGATCCTTACTGCGCCGTTAACCCTCACCACCTACCCATATACGTATACCCGACACCCGACACCCGACACCCGAAACCCTTATTCGCGGGGCGAAGTGGACCTATGAGATGGGGTGGTGGAGGAGTAGGATGCTAGGATTGGGTATGGGTTTAGTTGACGCAATGTTGGACATCGCTTCTGCCATTTGAATGAGTGAGTGACTCTGATGTACATTTGCAGGAGCATCATCGCACTGCTACAACTGCAGCGTCACTTTATTTATACTAGACGAATCCTGAAATCCTGTGGACTATGATGCTATATAGGCTGTTGTATATGTATATACGAGTTGATGTATAGAGCCACTTAAACCCGAGGGGATATGGTCTTACGTGCTCGAGACCGAATTTGAACTGATTCGATTAAAAGTAAACAACTGATTTAAATTCGAGAGTGAAATACATTTGATGTTTTGATGGCCTCTAGCGATTGAATGTCAATGAAGTGCAGTTAAAGCGTTCGAACGTGACATGCTTTTTGACAAGATTTCGTATTCAGATGGTTCATCTGATTCTGAATCAAAATCGGAATCGGAATTCCGAGTCGGAGCCAGAGCTGGAGTCGGGATCGGGACTGCTCGGGATGCTCTTTCGAGAATATCTACATCGTTGCGTCGCTTCGTTTCGTTTCGTTGTCAATACCAGGACGAGTATTATAGTATAAAACACTAAAGTATGTGTGTTTTCGTTTTTGGGGATTTTTCGAATTTGTTTGTCCTAGCTAAACCAACGAACAAAAACGGTAACGCCGCCGCGCCGCTGCCGCCGACAAGGACGACGATGACACGAATCGTGTGGTGCGTTGTGTTGCTTCGGTTCGTTTTGGGTTTTTGTCATGTGTATTTGCTCTGTGTTCTGTGTTTTGTGTTCGGTTTGTTTTGCTATCCATTTGGGATGTATTAACATGTTTATTCGCCGAATTTTAATGTTCGTTTACGGTACGTGGTGTCGTAAATATAAATCAAAATAATTTTGTGTCACAAAGTATTGACATTTTTTTATTTGCGATATCGGTGCATCATCTGTATGGCAGGATCGCAATCAACGTGAGATTAAATAAAACAGAAACAGTTTAAAAATAGTTGTTTTCCGCTTAGTCATTTAGAATTGAAAAAAAAACCAAAACAAAACATGGTTCCCATTGTCTCCTTGTGGCTACTGTAAATTTAATTCTAAAAGGACGAATATTTATATCTTCAACATCGTTATGAAACTTTATTCATATTGTAATATTTTTGGTTCGAAAAATAAAACATGTTTTTCCTTTACTTTTATATATCACAACTTCTGTCTCTATAAATCAAACTCACTTTTATTAGGACTCAATTTCTTAACTACTTTATTTATCTTAGCACCACTGTAATTATACACCACTTAACTGTCACTACGGTTAAAGTCAAACTGACCCGTTTATGTTTCAGATGCTGTTATTTATACTTAGGTTCAAGTCTTGAATGTTCCAATTCTAGAACCCCTCAGAACTTTCAAGTTGCTTCTAAGCTTTCAGAGCTTTCAATAATTAATGCAGTATACTCTAAGGCGAGTTGTGCTTGTGACCAATGGCAAAATCATTCATACATATAACACTAATATTGTGTTTCTAAATTTTAACACTAGAACTTTGAGCTAGGAATTTTGGCTGTAGTTTATTATGCCAACTACGATGTAACTGCTTATTAGAACAAAGAGGAAATCCAATTAAAATTTTTCGCATCAAAGTTTGAACCAATTCCGAAAACCAAGCCCATATGTGTACCCATGTTAAATTTGTCAATCACAACAAGACGATGGAATTCAGTTTAAGAAATGTTCAATCCGGCATTTCCATTTAAGTTTTCCGTCCGTAAATCAGGGTTGTTTAAATTAAATGAATAAAAAATAATTCACATCCTATGAAGCGAAATAGTGTAGGACCCAAAACAGAACCTTCGGGCACACCAACATTTCTTTAAAAAATGTCAGACTGAACAATATATTAGACCAGTTAAAAGATTAATCATTACTCCTTGATTTTGTAATTGAAGTAGATAATATTTTCAAAACCATTTGTGAGATAATTTCCCAGCCTAAAAATTTGTTTTTAACAAATTTCGTAATGCTTTTTGATTGTTTCAAAAATATTGAGCCTCCCTTCAATTGCAATAGACAAGTTTTAAAAGCAATATGCATTCGGATTCAAGCTTTCATTTATGATGGTAGCATTGCAAGCGCACCATCTTAAAATTACTGAAATCGGTTTCATTTTAAAAATCTGTTTCAATATACTTCGCAACTTTACAAAAAAAATGACAAATCTACATCCTTTTATCCTTTTCACTCTAGTGATGTAAAAACACATGTAGAAGTGAAGTTGAACATAATTTAAATTTGTTTTTGTTAAATTAAATTAAAATTGGAACAATCCATTAAAATAAACATATTTACACGGTCATTCATTTCGTGTTTTCAAGTTGGTAGCGCTGGTATTTGACACCTGTCAAACTCAACTGTCATCTGAAGTGTTATAATACCTATTAGCTAAATGTTTGCATTTATGATAATGGATCGATTAACAATCGAACGACGTAAAATTATTAAAATTTACTACAAAAGTGGTGATTCAAACGCATCCACTTTTCGCGAATTACTCTTATGGTCATTATGGTCGTCAAAATCGACCGACTTCACAAGGAATTTGACGAGAGTGAAAGTACTACTGATATCGTAATACTTGTGCATCATCATATTTCACACACTGTCGAAGTAATATTTCCCGAAGTTCGCAGGTATTGAATGCAGTCTGGACGTGACGTGATCGATTAGAACGATATAAATACTTCCAAGAAAACGGGGCAACAAGTAACACAATACGACCATATATTGCTGTATTGCGTGAGAAGTTTCCTGGTCGCGTAATTTCACGTTTTGGCGGTTGGCCACCAAGATCAAGCGATTTGACAATGTTTGACATTGCGCTTATGTGAATAGTCCCCAAACTCTTGACGCATTAAAAACCAACACTACTCAAGTTATGGCCGAAGTACCGCCCGAAATGTGCAAAAAAAAATTGGTTAATAATTACCTCATGATAATTGCATACTCCAAATCTTTCCGACTCAATCTACTTCGACTTTTTTTCGAAAGTGGTATTGCTGTTAAGAACAAGCATTAGGATCTAGGATCAATATGGAAGGGGATTTTTTTCATATTTGAAATTGGTCTTTAAAATTCAACTTATTCGATGTTTTCTTTTGAAATCCCTCCCAGTCTTGGTCATATTTTTGTGACTCAATTGTATTTCGTTGATGCTGCAACTCCAATTTAGAACAATCAACAAAAATTTCCTTCAAAAAACTATGCTTTCCATTCCGTTTGGCAATGTTTCGTCCTTAGGGTTTCCATTTATGAATATATGTAGTTTTATATTTCAAAATGTCTACACTCAATCGCATAACCAAACCAACTATGTCTAGATTTAAACCCAATTATATTTTTTTGGCGTGTGTGGCTTTTCCCAACTGAATTTGTGGAATCATTTAAATAATACAAAAAAGATATAAAAGTATTAAATAAGTAACTTTACATAAAGTTACAGTTATATTTTTTTGAACATTTCCACAACCACAATTCACCACAAAACCACTATGCAGAAAAAAAGACTAAACGAACCTTGCATAAATTGATGATTACAAATTCAAATGAAGCCCAGCAAATAATATAAAATATACTACGAGTGTGATGATGAGTGAAGTGACAGCATTGCAACAACAACTACAACAACAAAAATAAATAAAATTACTCATTCAAATTCCTATTGATATATATCTCACATATCCACACCACAATTATTATTATTTCGTGATACAATTTCAAAATTTATAGCTTTATTAATACTTTATTGTTAAATTTATTTGGTTAATCATAAAAGCGGATAAAATAGCAAAAACCAAGTCTACTTCACAATCACATCGAAGGGTTTAGGATGGTCAATTTTCAGTTGAAATTGGACTCATCATTATCATCATCATCATCAGTAACCTGAAGTGAGCTGGAAAAGTGAGAAGTGAAAAGTGTTTTAATTGACAAAATTTTAATATTATATCGTGTGTAATGTATCTACATATAAAGCCAGAGGGAGATTAAAAATGCAAACCAAATAATATACTATATTAAAAGGTTAATTAGATTTGCTGGAAATGAAACAAAAATGGCCTAAATAAATGTATGCGTGGGAGATATTCGTATAGCCATTCAAGTTAGTAGTTGAATATTAAATTCGATACTTTATATTTAATTTTTTATGCTATTCATCATAAGAGCAATCAATTTCTGAAATAAAACTTTATAGCTTCAAAAATTTAAATTAATTAGGGATTATGCGTGGTATTCACGAATCACTCTTAAATTAATAACCTTGTAAGTCCATCCAGCAACATCAATTGGGACTTACGAGTGCTCACAAAACTCTTGAGTTACGAGCAGGATCTTCCAAAAATTCGTATTCGTACGCAGCAATATTGTAAGTCTGATATTTTAACTCTGCTGGTGCTGGTGAATGCGTGGTAAGGCAACCGTCAGTTGTGCTAGTGAAACGGATAAGAAGAGTTGGAGAGTTGCTTGAGCGGCCGTAACTGCAAAACATGGAGTATACTAATCTTTTGGTATCTCACGAAGCTTTTCATTAAAATACAGTTAAAAACACAGAATAGCAACTTCCCTTTGTTTCTTCCTCCCAGACAAAAGAAATTGAAGAATTGACTCTAGAATCACCGCTGCGTACGAATAGACATACCAGCTTATGACAACATACCGATTGTATGTTTTGAAAATTGACATGTTATTTCAAAAAGAAGTTTGGATGAGCCTGAGTACGTTCACGAAGAAGGAAATGAAATTCCGAATTGAAGTTAATAATAGTCGGTGAATAGCACTTTTCAAACCTTAGCTTCGAGGCTTCTTAAGTCCACAGTGGTTTGATAGTGTTTTAATGCAATTCTGCGTGACTTTGAAGAGTTTCATTAGCAAACATGATGAATTCTTTTTCCGTCACTTAAGGGCTTATTCTCTCCTCCGACAATTACAATTCTTTTTTTTACATTTTGAGATATAATATAAAAATTTCTCATCCAAATTCAAAACAATCCTGAACAGAATAATCCTACACAACTTGGAAGGACCCATTTAAGAAAGGATAAGCGGAGCAACCTTAAATGAATATTGATATGTCCACAGTAAACAATCTGGAAAAGTTCTGGAAAAAACAGGGTTGTCCGAAATTTATTTGAAAACTTTTACAACAGAAATCTAGTTTTGAGGATATGGATACGGAATGCTACTGTGTCAAAAGTTCGCGTTTTTAGAAGAGATTCCTGATATATTAAATAAGTTTCTAGTGTCTAAACATTAATCTAGCATACTCGAAGTAGATGACGAACACCAATTTGTTTAGTCCACTTGCTGGCATCATATTTCACGACGAAAATAAAATGTGAATTATATGGAGGAACTGCAAAAATGTATCGCATCGCATAGAGACAAAACTTTTCTAACCATTAGCCGTATAAATATGAGGAACTTCGTAAAGTAACGAGATGGGCGTTTTTCGTTTTAAACAGTTTACGATCACACAAAGCCTGGCAGCGTGTCTGACTATGAGACAGTATCCTATAATGCGACCTTGGATGAAGCTAATTCGAAACCTGTACACCTAAGATTTGGCATTCCTTGGTTGGCTAGTTCTTCAATTTTGCATTTGATGGGAATATATCTGATCCTAGGTGATGGTGCAATGCAAATTTTTCTTCTTTCCTTAATAAGTTTCTGTAAGATTGCTTTCTGGCAACACTCTTTACAAGCAGTAATTTGTTTACTAACGACTGAGACGAACTTCAGATGCTCAATAGACGTTTCCCTATTCCTTCTGCTTCTCCAATACTCATAGTTATCATAGGCATTCGCACTGAGTGAAGAGGGTTGCATACTTTTAGGATTATAAATCGAAATTCCCATATTACATTGTACATTGCTAATGCTTTTAATATTACATTGTTAAAGATAAAAGGTATACATGTATAAACCTTCAAAACAAAATAATCTTCATAACGGTGAAAACCTTTTCAAAAGAAGTTATGTAGTTAAGAAAAAGTTAGCGGACAAAGAGGAGGTCAACTTGCTTTTATACTATTCATAGATGCAAGCGTTTAAATTATTGTTCTAGGAAAAAGCTTTCACAAAAGCGTGGCCATAAATTGACATTAAAAACCTATTTTTAAACCAAACGACACTTGTTTCCTAGAAAACGTTTCTTTTTGCTTCCGCTGAAAATGTTTTTTTGATGTCAAACAACGGCAAATTTATTTTGAGGACATTTTCGTCGGAAACACTTCAAAATTGCGTGGAATTTTATTTGAGTCTTGATGTATTTAGGCGTGTGCAAAAGCAAATACAAGAATAAAGTTATACCCCTTATGACTTCATTCCAATGAATCAAATTATCCATTTTCCATCCGCGGTGCATCATAGTTAATGGTCAAACTTTGATTTAAGCGTTGAAGCTCCTCCAACTTCCAATAATTGTTTTCTGATTTCTTTTCCAAAGAACTTCTCTTCCGATTCTTGCATGAACAACTACCATGCACTAGTTGCACTTCTTTGGGTAGAATTTTTTTTTTTTGCAAAAAGACTTTTACAATTTCCTCAAAATTCTATCTTTACTGCTTGGAACTGGTCACTTCAACATGTCACACTCTGGGATTAGGCAGTGCTTAACAGATCCCTAAACATTGATACTCTATACAACCATGGCCTAAGCCCACGCCACTAGGTACACCCCCTACATACACAACATGTAGGCACATACAAGGATACACAGTTTTTGTGATGGAATTTCTCCATCAAGCTTCTTTTTCTCTGTTCAATATGCAATGATGTCCTTTCATGTTGCTTAAACTGACACACTAGAGTCGAGATGCGAGACAAAAGGCCCAATGAATTGGTTCTCAGAAAATGCATTTTGTACAACAGTACAACGGTGAACCTTGGAGATAAGACATATACCTAAACATATAATTTTTATCTATATGAGAACGTTTTTGAGAACTGTGAAGCGAATAAAAAATCCTTTAGCATCACTACTGGGATGATGAGCTGAGAGCACAGGAGCAAGAGAAGGAAATCCCTGAAAAGGATGTTGCATAGCTTCCGCCTAACAGATGTCAAAAACTTGTTTTCTCCAAATACCAACCTTTCGCTTGAAATTATTTTCGATTTCGGATTTTTTTCTTCTTCCATCTTTTTTTTTTTTTTTTTGAGTTCGATCTCCTCTTGAGTTTTTCCAATCATCGATATTTGCCAAGGATGATGGCATCCTTCATCGCGTCGAGTTTGAGTAAAAAAAAATTCGTTTTAAATTTTTTTCTGTTTTCAATTTCCTTGGATGGCATGCGAATGACGAAAACGAAGTTGTTGCACAGCACACACAGAAATACAAAACACTTGGTTCAGTAACGAACGTGCGAATGGATGCTTGGTTAAGATGATTGGATTGCGATTATTTGACAACAAAACAACCAACAACGCCTCAGGACGACACAACAACGTAGGCATTGTTCTTTGTTTGACATGGAAAGGTGATGGCGACGTGTTCCTTCATTTCATTTGGTTATTGCTTTTGGAATATATGCATGCTTTATTCGTCACATTGAACAGCATCATGTTCATTCATAATGATTTGGAGATGAAGGAAACAAAAAAAGGACCTAAATTGAACTTTAAATTACACAACTTCAAGGATAGATATTCCTTCTTACAAACAATGCAACTGTCTATAAAACAAAATTCTTTGTCCTTCCATCAACTCACTTCAACCACATCCAATTTATTTAGAAATATCCTTTTCCACTCCACAAAACTATCTGATTAGTTAAATTACTATCTTCCTCTTTATTTATGCAAAGAGCAGAAAATATCTTTCAAGATATGCAAAAAAAAAACAAGAAACTTAAGGTAGATACCAACGGTACTGAAAGGTGGAAAATTTGAATTAAATCAGAATCAACTATCAGAAGGATCAAATCTTGTTGAAAAAATTTCAAATAGATTACAAAGCCCTCCAGGACTATAATAAAATAATAAACCACAATGCTAACGGTGGTGGGGCTTGGGCTATCCTGGAACTTGGATAATGGTGTAATAGAATGCAGAAAATAAAAAATAAAGGTTTTCAAATGATTGTACAAAATTGCTATCCAATTTAATTTGAATCCTTGTTCTACCTTGAAGAATGTAAGTAGTTGAAATTAAGTTACAATTGACGTCAAGGAAGCGGTTAAACAATAAAACTATTCGATGGAAAAAGAAAGAGGGGCATCTACTTTCTTATGAGGGCTTCAATTTGTATTAATTTGTAAAATTATTACTTTTCATTCTTCTCGATGAGGTTTATGCTTTGGTAAGGATCAAGGACATTATTAAATAGAATACCGAGAAACAATTTACTGTAAAACTTGAAATTCAGTTAAAAAAAGAAAATGAAGTAAATCAAAGGATAGTTCGAAGGGTTTGAAGTACAATTCAATGAAATTTTGAAGCTTTCAATTGAATCGAGTAGGGTCAATAGACAAAGTTTCAAGTTTAAAATGCTTAATTTTCAAAACAAAAAAATCTTAATTCAAAACCACCCTGTGGAAGACATTTTTAGTATGATATATGTCCTTAAACTTATATGACTACCTAAGAGCCTCAGGCGAGTTCATATCTATAGTTTTATTAAGAAATAGACCTTCATGAAGTAGTAGATAACTGAAGGTACTGTGCAAAATATTCTTTGAGAGAAGTTTAAGCAAGTTCGGATCAGTTGATTACTCGGATATGCTCAGTTTTTTTCTTTGGTCACAATTCGCCTAAAATTATACTACACTAACTATGCTGTAACAATTCTGTTCGACCAATACTGTACTTCAGCATTATGAAATTTGAAAGCTCTGAAAGCTTTCAAATCATTTTGAAAGTTCTGAATGGTTCGAGAATTGGATCGTTCACCTCAAACGAAAACGGGGACAATGTGATTTTAGCCGTAGTGACGATTAAATGGTGTATAATTAAAATTACAGTGGTGCTAAGATAAATAAAGAAGTTAGGAAATTAATTTAAATAAAAGCAAGTTTAATTTATTGAGACAGAAGTTGTGATATAAAAGTAAAGGAAAAACAAGTTTGATTTTTCGAACCTAAGACCAAAAACATTACAATATTTTGAAAGTTCATTTCTATCTTTTTTCTCTTCAGATTGTGACGATTAAAGCAAAGGCTTCGTAGATCATCCTAGTGTCAAAAAGTATTGTATTTTATTTTAAAAAAGCTATTAAAAAAAACCCGTTGATGCACCATGGGAGTAAAAGAAGCCCTCCTATTTATCCGCTAACTTCTTCTGAACTACTCAACTGATGTTGAAACGAATTTTTCTATCATGACGATAATCTTTTCTGAAAAGTTTATAAATGTACTGTACACAGGACATTGCATCCGGAATGTGGAATGGAAGCCGTAGTAGCGCACTTTATTAAAATGAGAACATTGATTTTAAGCTCCTTACAATATGCAACACTTTTAACTTATTTCGAACGCCTATAAGTATGCTAGGAGAAATAGAGACACATCTAAAGAGCTTGAAGAACTTCTCCAACTTGAACTACGAGCCAATAGAAGTGACAACTATCATTCAACTGTCAGTTTATATCAATTTGAAAACTCACAAGAAACAAAATGGGGATTGTTGTATTAAATTTCTGAATTTTCGTTCTTCAAGAGACATTATGGTGGTCCATATATAATACGCGCGGATCATATTTGCTACAAGCAACTCTAAATATAATCCTAGTTGTCTAATGTGCTTAGTTCATGTTTAATTTGAAGATGTATTCCAAATTGCATTTCAGAGGTGTTTGCTGCAGTTATTGAAATAATTTCGTTTTCTAAATTATTCCAAAAAACCAAAATTTATTTTCCTCCAATCCTTTACGTCTTTGAATGCCAACAAAAGTTCATTCCATTTGTTTTTACTTCTGTCAACAATTCTTGATTCCTTGAATTTTCAACAACAAAAGTTGATCAATATTGACAATCTATACACGTGATTAGGATTCAACTACCAACCTTAATGTCATTTCCTAATCAATCTAATAAAAGAATGTAATTTAATTTGCACACATAAGCACATATATCTTCGTGGCAATATTGCGTCTGCCCTGCAGATTCGAGGAGTAGAGCAATCCTAGAGATTGCATGCAAATTTCCAAGAAACTAACGTTTCAACTTTTATTCAAAAAAAAAAAAAAAAAAAAAAAAGAACTAAACCACTGCAAAAGGTATAAAACTCTGCAGTATTCACTATGAGAATGAAAAAAAAAGAAGTGTTGCCAAAGTAAAAACTAAAAAAAAAAAAACTTATGCACAATTTTTCCAAACTTCGAATCCTCAATAGTCCGGCAAAGTGAAAAGGTTCAATTGTACGAACAAATTAAAGTATCCTTTCAGCCCCGGCTCAGCTCAGAGAGTCCATCATTGCCTCTTCTTGTGCATTTGCCTTCGTCTTTCGTTATGCTTTTTCCGCCTCCCACATAAAACTCGCACACCCCCCCAACTCCACAAATATGCGGTGCGCATCGTTGCAATGAACTTTGGGTCAAAAGTTCTACTACATCCGATCGACTCAACAAGAATTTTATAAAAACAAAAAAAAACAAAATCAAACGAAAAGTTAAGGATGCATCTCGTCTATACTATAAAGGCAAAAAGGACGAAGAACATAAAAAATAAAAATGAATTGAAATTTATTCGAAGCCAACCGTTGAAAAAGAAGCAAAAAAGGACATACACTCTCTCCTTTTTGGAACAAGCAAGTGAATGTAGGGAAATGCATTAAAAAAAAAAATATGAAAACCAAATCAATTTGTTTGCCCAAGGATATATGATGATCATTGTTCGTATAGAAGTATCCTTTATAAAACATACATACATACATACACACCCAAGTAACATTTTAAGTTCGTTGAGAATTCCTACAGCGCTTCCAGAGCTGCCTTTATTAGCTAAAAGCTACAAAATTAACTCTAGATGCGCTCTTAGAGCTTATATCAAGCACATTGCGAGCTAATTTTGTGAGTTTGAGAGCACTAATTTGCTCCTTATCATAGCTTGGAAAGCAAATATGGTAGCTACTGGCTTTAATATTCGTTTCTTTGGTGACTTTCGAGCTAATTTGGAACAAATTTTTCACGCTTCTGCGCTTTGAATCAGTGTTGTTAGTAACTAAAAGTTCTATTAGAATGTAAAGTCCCTAGCTGAATTTGTTTTAAAGAGCACTATATTACTTATTCAACTCTATTAAACATTGCTTCTAGATTGATATAGAGCTTCGTGTTTGAAAATAGGTTTTAAGTGTTTCAATTGTATTAGTATTTGTAAAAAAAAGTCTGTCAATATTGTAATTGAACGAGATTTTATTTGTGTTTGTAATTTTATGTTCGCATACCATCAATAATTATTATTGGCAAGAACAAAAAAAAAGATGCCTGCAGTAATATCTAAGAGAATATGATAACAATTTTGATATTAATAAAAATAAATAACCACGATCAACTTCTAGTGGATTCTTAGTGCGATTTAAAATTTTTCACAAATGTTAACACGTTACCTGGAAAAACTACAATGCGCCCGCAAAATAATCAATATTAAGTTATCAAATAGCATAATTTTTTAGTATTATTTATTTAAAAAAACAAATTTTTTTAACAAATGACATCGAAAAGACTGAAATAAATGTTTTACTCAGTCTAAAGAACGTTTAGTAAAGTTTTATTTTGAAGATAGAGATTTTGAGCAAATAATTTGTAGAAATATTTCTTATTTGCATTGTTTTTTTTTTTAATAGTCACCATTTTTGAAGCAAATTGTGCATACTCTATCGAGCCCTTATATTGCCGTGAGACCCAAGTATTGTTGCACTAGAGCTAAGAGAACCTATATTTAAATGTCAAGTCGATAAGACAGATTGAAAAAATACAGGGTGTCCTATACTGTAAACAAATCGTTTGAAATATTAATATGTACTCGTACTTCATTTAAGTTAGCGTTTGTAAAATATTTTGCGTACAGATATAAAGACATACTTTTGTGGAAACGGATATGGATATGTAATAAAATGGGATGCATATATGCTTATAAGTTATAACATTGTGTTCAAAGGTTCTCATTCGCGGCGGCGCGCGCCGGCAGACATATTTGCTTTGACATATTTGTTAATTTTTCCAGTGTTAAAATTTTTTTTCATATACAGTTTGTCCATATGTTTTGAGCGAAAACACGTATATAACCTGAGTACGCCTAGACTGCGAAGGATTACTAATAAAGTATAGTACTAGGGGTAATTCCTGTCACTTCTTTTCAAATTCTTCACTTTGAGCCTCGTTTAACTTAACAAAAGTATTTTTAAGTCTTTCTATTCATTACTGACAAGTACAAAACTTAGAAGAACATTAACAGTCAAAAAGTGACATGAATGAATATGAAGTCCAATTTTTTTTTTTTTTTTTTGAAACATTTGGGTACAATTAGTGCTTCTTTACTAATTTAACGTTGTGGATTCGAGCCCCGACTTGTGCGGCAATTTTACAATATTCCCTTAGCTTCAACTGGACCCCTCCCGTGGGATTTTCGTGAGATAAATATCACCTAGTTCTCAATCTATTGTACCAACAAAAATGATTTCCTATCTTTCTATTCCTTCTCATTTGCATTCAAAAGACCTTAAGTCTTACAGGCATATAGTTAAAATAATGATTATTATAGGCTAATTTAAATATCTTATTAATTAATTAAAAAAAAAAAAGATTTTAATTCGAAATCCTTAAAATGTCGAGGTTTTAACTTTAATATCTTAGAAAAGTTTTGGTAGTGTTAAGTGCAAAAAAAAAATGTTGCTTGTCATTTTTATATTTTTTCATATGACACCCTGTTTACGTACACAAATTATCTGGTGAAAAAATATCTTCAAATGTATTTATCTCAACGAACCCTTTTGGAGCGCGTATGAAGCTCATAACACAAACACAAGAAAACAGTATGTATGCCACATTCTTGAAAAGGCTGATGTTTTTACTAAGTTTTAAACAAGCTCTAAATAGGGGTTCGATTTTGCCAGTTGATTTCAATAAAAAAACAAACACTTATCGAACTTTTTAGGAACTAGTAAATGCATAATGGTGCTTTAAATCAGCTCTATGATAGGTGAACTCTTTACGCACAGCAATCAGACGAAAATTAAATTATTTATGTATTTTATTTTTTTGATAAAAAATTCAAAACACTTCAGAACAAATTTCAAGCATTTATTAACAAAATTTCATAATTTTTACATAATTCATTCTGATTTAGTTCTCGAAACATATTCAATATTCACTTTACAGTTTATTTTCTTAAAAGAGCCATTCAAACTTATTCTATCTTGGTCTGTGAAAGCGCCGCAGGTTCATTAACTTCTTCCATACTGATTGATTTTGTTTTCAATTTTATTTGTCTACAGTCTAGCTATTCCCCGCAAACACTTTCCCAATATGTTATATTGTTTGTGAGTCTTTTTTTTGTGAACAAGGCGTATTTTAACAAATAAAAAAAAAAAAACACAACAAAGTTGGTAAACGAAGCGACTCATTCGTTTGGCAAACATTTTCATACTACAAGTTAAAAACTATAATCTCTCTCTCTCTCTCTCTCTTCCTCTATTATGGCGGTAGCACAAAAGTGCTCTATTTAAAATTTAGAACAGTTTTATAATAGCAATACATTTTTGTATTGAGATTTTAATTGTCTTAACCACAAACAGATCTATCTAAGCTCTAAAGTGACTCTTCGTACTTCTAAAAAGCTTATCTAAAGCACAAGAAGACAATACCGGCTGAGCTCTAATACAGCCATTATAAACGAAGTTAAAGAGTATTTTTATAAAGCTAAAGGCTTTTTAAGGGAATAGAGCTAAGAATTGTTCTTATACTGCAATATAGAGACAGATTTAAAACAAAAAACCCCAGAGCTGCAAATATCTTTGAAATGGAGCATGAGCTTGGCATCTACCACTTTAAGAGCTGTTTAGGAACATTTTAATTACTAGCAGCTCCAACCATGTTACTTGGGCACACACACAATTATCCATTCATCCGCATTCTGCACTTGAAAATTTTTACTTTATGTGTCCATTCGTCGATTGATTTGCTTTTTTCGAGTTTAATTGGACAAACAGATGAATTCTTTTCCGCATCCGCCGCCGCACCGCACTCAATTCCAGCGAGAGTAACGGGTGTGTGGTGTGTATGGTGTGTGTTTCTGTACATAAATGTGTGTGCAGTTTCCTTTCATTTTGTTTTGTGACCGCATTCGATGACAGTGCAAGTGGACTGACCGCAGGACTAGCCAGGAACTACCTTTGTGTACACATATAAATTTATGTATAGGTTTGATGAAATGTGAGAACTTGTTCAATTGATTTGAATGAATTTCGCCATGTTGTTTTTTTTTTTTTTTTAAGTGACAAAACGTGGGGATGAAAATAAGGTCAATTGGTTTTACGGACTTTGTATGAGTAGACTTAACTGCCTTAGAAAGGTAGTCAGTCATCAGGTATTATAAAAAAAAGGAAAGCTTAAACTCCACGAATTTAGAATGTGCTTGTTTTTTTTTTTTTAACAGAGCAGCCTGTAGTATTTAAGAACCTTAGCTACAATCTGATAAAATGCATAGTCCAATCACTAATTTTTCGTACGCTTTTTTCGGGTACTATTCTTTGAAATGTATTGAGTAAGCTTTCACGTGATAAAATGCATTTCTGTTGCATTCCATTCCTGCATCGTAATAACAACGTATGTACACACAGAAATGATTGCTTAGGTACAAAGTTTGTTTTAAAATCATGACCACATCGTTGGGCGCCACTTTGTATTGTTTTCTTTTTCTTCATTTTTGTGCGGGGTGATATTTTAATATTTTCTGATATAAGGAATTTTCACCATCACTTAAAAACTATAAGTTTCAGTCTTCAATCCACTAAGCTGCTTCTGATATGCTCTAAGCATATCAGAAGCACTGACTGAACTTTACTCTACCCACTCAACCTATCTACAAATTACTCAAATTTGGATGAAAAAGAGAGATTAAATCATACAAATCACCCTGTTAGAAATATAAAATACACTCACGCAGATTTTCAGCTTGAAGGCAAAAACAAAGGATCATGTCCGTCGGTCACGGTTCTGTGTTCTCTTTCTATGCTGCCAACACCACTATGAATACCAATTTCATTTAAATTTGTTCTTCACTTTTTGTTCTCAAACATTGCGCTGTTTAATAAATAAATAAACAGCTCCAACCGAAGACTTTTAAGACGATATGGGACCATGGATCAGATGTGCCAATTTTTGTTTGACAGAAGAGTGGACTGAACTAGGAATCAGAGAAAGAGAGCATCACAAAGAAAAACCAATCACAGCCTTCGAGAAAGTAGAGTTCCGAGTTAAATCGTGTCCTTAGTTACAACTGTAAGCGTGCATAAACTGGGACAGTCAAAGGACATGAAAAAGTCTTGTTTTTGCACTCATAGGGTTACCTTAAAAATCATTTAATCCTTAAACTCAATTCCAAAACAAATGATAAATCCTAGACAAAAAACCTTCTAAAGCTGCCACTGTTTTTCATCTCATTTATCACTTCCCATTTGTCAACCAAAATGGCTACTTACTCGTCAGGACAATAGGAACAAAAAAAAAAAACAAAATCACCAAAGATTATGAACACTTTCAGGACAAATTAAATCCCACTTGGTATTTGCCAACCTCTTGTGCTCATCTGATGCTCCAGCTCGATCCTCTGATTGGAAATTTTCAAAATGAAAATCCTCTCAACTCATCATCATCTTGGGAGGAACAAAAAAAAAATATAGATTCCACCGATTATGGCACTGTGCTATCGGTCATGTGTTTTGGTGATATCGAAAAGAAGAGTGCAGGAGGAAGCCCAGAGTTTGAGTGTATAACCAAAGTGAAGGATGAAGTGCTCTTCATCTTCAAGGATTATTATCCTAGCCATCATCCATCGTCTTTATTTTTCTCATTATTTTCTTCTCGCCTCCTTGTCAACTTCAAGAGTTATATACTATGTGCGAGATGGGATTCTATGAAGCAAACTGGGATATTATGGATAGGTATGAGATGAGTCCAATAACAAATCAGTAGAAGCGTAAATTTAGATCAATGGATAAAATTCTTAATGAGTTGGCAGATTCTATGAAAGGAGAACAAAAAAAATAGAAAATAATTATTAATATCTCCTTTTTCAATATCGGCAAATTGCAATCGTATGCTTGGTGCTTGCTGCTGCCTCTGAGCTCGGATGATGTTGATGTTGATGCTGATGCTGATGCTCCTGCTGCTTCTGATGTTGGAAGGTACTTTTGGTGCTATTGATGCCACATATTGACAACAGCACTTAATTCTTAAAACCCAAAGAGCGGAGAGTGTATCCTGTTCTTGTATCCTGTCTGCCTGTGGCGGGAGTGTGTTTTGCGTTGAATAGGATGCCATTCATGGATTATTGATCCGGGAAATAATCGGCGACGATTTATAGAGGCAAACGTGTCGGCTTTTAATAATAACCGCGCGTTGCGATTCATGTGTTATCGATAAAAGATTTAACTTTTTTTTTTTGCTTTGTTTTCTAGCTTCCAGCTTTTGTGTAGGGTTTTATGTTTTAAGTCGTCCTTTTCGTCTATGCATGTAGGCTTTTTTGTAGCTTTTGATAAAAAGTGATGACTGTTATGGTGTTGGTATTGTTGGGAACATGAAACGTGATTGTTTGTCAAAATTTAGCTTTGATTGTAGAGGAGCAAAAAATGAAACAGAGCAGCCTCAATCGAAATCAGCCTTTTTTTAAGATCTGCTAGATGATGGTTTCAGACACAGGAAAACTGTTTGTAATATTTAAAGTCTATTCAACAAATGTTTGCACAATAGAGTTAGGAAAAGCTTAAATATTTTATCACTAAACCTTTTTTTCTGGAATCATGAGTCATACGACATAATGAAGAGTTTAAAAATCTAGAAAGCTAAAATAAATACAGAAGAAAATCATCTATGATATCCAAAAATCAAGAACTTTTCAAAATTTAGAACGGAAATAATCTTGGAAAACCTCGAAAAGTACAAAGTTTTCCATCTTCAACATTTTGACAAAAATGGAACAATAGTTAAATCAAATCAATTTTTTTGGGAAGTGGAAATCGAAACTAAAAATTTTTGAATGCAAGTGTTGTAGAATTCTATTCTACTTTAAAATTCAAGAGGTATTTATCAATTTTTTTTTTGTCAAGAAAAGCATAAACCTTATGTTATGAAAAAACAGCTGTTAAGCGAGAATAAATCAAGTGTTTTGGAACGATTGATGATTTTCTAGTCAATCCAAAAAGTTTCCAGGTCTTGCCAGATGTCAGATTGTTTTGGGTGATTTTGATTATAAATACATTTCTTTCATTTCACCTTTTTGACATGTCGTTTTAAATTGGAGGATATTGTAGAATTACTTTAAAAAGTGCCACTGACAATAAGTGACAGTTGAAAACAATCTTTCGAACATTTTGTATTAATTCCAGAACTTTCGTTTTGAAGATATCTCTTCTAGATTTTGGTCATTAGCGATTGGATGCCCGAATGCAGTTTTTTGAATGTATTTGTAGTCTTGATTTTTTTGTATGCAGATTTTTTTGATTTTCTAGATATCATGAATGGGTAATTCAAGAAAATATTGATTAGCTCTACAAATCTTTCATTACAAAAATTTAATTTATTATTATCTATTCATATTAAATGTTCCATTTGGTTTCCAATCAGAGTCAATTTCAAATTTTATTAAATTTTTATTGATTGAAGATGATTCAATGATTCAATAAAATAAATAGAAACATTTTTTAAATTAAATCATATACCTACAGTCAGAATCATTTTGAAACCAATTCTAATTAATATCACCATATTTCATCAAATCATATCAATAAATAATAATATGTTATCAATATGTGCAAGTAGATATTATTACAGTTTTTAAAAAGTTACCAAAATTGAACGATGTTGGAATATCAGTCCAATAGTTTTTATATAAGAAAGATAAATTATATTTTGACGACATAAGACAAGACTACGATAAGGGACATGTTACGCTTCTTTGTCTTCTTGATTTCTCAAAGGCTTTCGACAAGGTAAACCACAAAATTCTTTGCGGGAAATTAAAATATCTTTTTGGTTTCGGTAATTCTGCAGTGAGGCTAATTGAAAGTTATCTGTCTGACAGACTTCAGAAAGTTGTAACTAATGATTCTTGTTCGAACCTCCTACGTGTAAAACAGGGTGTTCCTCAAGGATCAATTCTAGGTCCTATCATTTTCTGTATGTTCATTAATGATTTACCATCTGTTTGCAAACATACCACAGTACACCTCTATGCTGACGACGTTCAGCTGTACCTGGCTCGACCAATTAACTGCGTTATTGAACTAGTGGATAAATTAAACGAGGACCTTAGTGAAATTTATTCTTGGTCTAAGCAAAACGGTTTACTGCTAAATCCCAGAAAATCTCAAGTCATTCCAATCACAAAAAAGAAACTATCACCTAATAGTCTATCTGACATTTTTTTATCTGTAGATAAACTAAAACTTGTTCAAAATGTGACAAGTCTGGGCTTTGTTTTAAACTCTAACCTATCCGGATACGACCATACTAACTATGTTATAGGTAGAATTTATGGATGTCTTCGGAAATTATGGATGACTGCAAGCTTTACTCCGCATGATACCAGACAAAGGCTTGTTAGAACTCTAATTCTTCCACTTATTACTTACTCTGAAGTCGTATACCCCAATCTAGATTCCTTATCTCAACAAAAACTGCAAGTTGCGTTCAATGATTCCGTTCGATACATTCATGGACTCCGTAGGCATGACCATATTTCTCAGCATGTGAAAAACTTTTTGGGAACTACTTTAGATAAATATATTGATGCCAGAAACTGTATCTTCTTACATAATCTTGTTACTGGTAAGACTCCGCTGTATTTGTATGATAAACTAAATTTTGTTCGTTCTCTTAGAACGTTTTGTCTTATTCCATCACGCTATAAGTATCTTAATTCATCCCGTTTATTCTTCATTCACACCGTTAAATTATGGAATTCTTTACCAATAAACATAAGATCTATCTCTAATGCCACTCACTTCAAAAGTGCAATTTTCTCTCATTTCTCTTTAAATTAATCTTACAGATACCTCTTTTACTCTTTCAAATTTCTCATTTTTATACTCTTTCTCATTCTCCTTTTATTTATAAGATTTTTCTTCATTTTTAAAAATGTCTTACTCTATGCTGCTATCCTTATAAAAATCTATTATTGTGAATTAAATTTAGTTTTAAGTTATTTATTTTAAATTGAATACATATAAAACTAAACTAATAGCTATTATATCTTATCTCTGAGTACTATAAAAGATATTAATCTTAATGTACAAATATTTTTATTATGTATCCAATAAATTGAAATTGAAATTGAATTGAAATTGAAATTTCAATTTGTAATATCAATTAACTTAAAACTAATGAACGTTCAAAAGCCAATTTCACCATTACCTAGTTGTTTTAAAAAATCAATTTCGTAATTTTTTATTCTTGTTGAATCCTCGTTTGATAATTTTATATACAATTAGTATGGGTTCTCACTCAATACAGCATTAGATTTGGAACATTATTAAAATGGCATTTTACTTAGTTTCATCAAGTTTTCTTAGCCCACTATTTCGAGATTTTAATACAGACTCCACTAAAAGTATTGCAAAGTTTTAATATAATTAACATCATTCATGACTATCATGGCAGTTTACTCAGCAGAAAAGAATGTATTAGAAAACCAATGTGATTCATTGATTTTGTTATTCAACATTTAATAGTAAAAAGGCAATTTTTAAATATTGAATTATCACCAAAAATGGAAATAGTGTCAATTTAAATCTTACTTTGTTAATATAGAGCTAGATTGTATGAAATAAGTATTGATTATGTTATGATTAACAATGAATTTCTATTAAGAATTAACAATTGGGATGACACGAAAAGTAAATCAATATTGATAGTGACAGTATTAGTAATTTACAGCTCTGCTATCAAAGTATGTAATTTAAGATTTGATGACGTACATACAAAATTTTGTTTTTCTTATAGTTAGAATGGTAGCAATCCTAGAAATGTATTAAAAAGACTTAGTAATAACTTATTTCCAATACGATCTTATACAATGAATATCTTAGAGTTTTTGAAAGCATTGCAAAAACTAATTGGACTCGTACACACAACTTATAAAAATTGGAATTAAAACGAAACCTGTCAAATTCTGCACTTCAAGCAGATACTGCTATTATGCCAAAGAAATATGAAAGAAAAAATATTCAAAATATTTGCGCTATACTCACCAAAGGATATCTTATAGATGAAGATGATTTATCGTTTCTACCATTTTTTTTTTTTTACTCCAGACTTCAATATAACAATCCATTTGGATAGTGCTGCCAGCCAGACATTGTATAAATATTTCCAACCTAAACAACTTTTATCCTATCATATTCATAAAATGACAGACACGTATGGAATAAAATATCAGTTTCATAAATTCAAACTAAGGACGTACGCAGCAGCGCCAGCGTTGTGTGTTGTATCTATGAGGTGTATAGGTATCTATAAACTGGATATTTTGTATTTATACGAAATACAAACCTATATCATCGAAAAGCGTTGGCGTTTCGTGAACGTCCGTCGATTCGTGTCCATAATAAAATTTCGCTTAAATATAATAAAACTAATAACATTCACATTTATTTGTATTGCCTGCACGCTGCATATATCAGTAAAGCCTCACTCCACTAGTATCGATGGGTATGTTTATGTGGCCACCACAAAAACGTATCCTTTAGCTATATGTATATGCGATTCCCGACAAAAGTATCTTATTTTCGTCGTGGGAGCATACATTATATTTGGGCAAATTAAATGGCAAAAATAGTTTCAAAATGGCTTACATTTATATTATTTGTTGGCCGAAAGGATGTGTGTCGTCGTAGTCGTATAGTCAAAGAGTCATACTCTTGTCGTCATAGTATGATGAGCATTTTTCGAAGAATTCGTAATAAAAATTATTACCACCCTATCCTATTGGGTTCGATTGGACCATAAACCTTATCCATTCGGGCATTTTCGCTCTGTAAAAAGGCAAAAAATACCAAAAATGAATTTCAAATCGAAAAGATGAATATTCCTAGTCATGTTGACATTGTAATGGTGCGTCTGAAATATTTTTCAGCTACGCTACGGCATGAAATTATGCTGAAAAAAAAATACTTGCTAATGGATTGATATGAGGTTTTGAATAGATTTCCTATTCAATTCAGTGAATTATTTTTAATAACAGAATTTGGAATTGAAAAAAATGCATGTATAATATGGAAATGGTAGAAAGAACTTATTATGCAAGGACGTTCGGTTTTGTGTGGTAAAAGCTGGAGGGTTTGAAATGAATTAATAATATTTTCCCCGATGAAATGCGATGGCATTTCTATAACTCCTATAAATAATTCTGAGACTTTTCTTTATAAATTTTTTCAATTGTAGTGATACAAATAAATTTTTTTATTATGAAACACATTTTAAATAATTCAATAATCCATTGTTGGGTTTTATTCGGTTGAATTTTAGATGTCTTTATTCTGCGTGTATGAAATATTCGGTAGGGCCAATTGATATTCTGTTGCATACTTTTAAGAGCTCTTTTTTTTTAAATCAGTAATCACTCAAGTAGTTATCAGTACCCCAGTATCCAAAATTAGATTAGATAAAAGGACATACCGATGCATATTGGTTTTCAGTGTCTGTCTTTCATAATTTACAGATGCACAAGTCAAGCTCGGTAAACAACATTCAACATTCTTTCAGTTTGGCTAAAATATAAATCTCTGTTCTTGAAAGTACCACCGAATTTAATTTGGAAGGTTTACGGACATACCAAGTGATGCAAATGTATATGACTTGTAAGTTGTAGCCATGTCAAATCGAGAAACATGTATTTCACCAAGGAAACCTGGACATTTCAGAGCGTTTTTGATGACGTCAAATATGTGATTGTTCCACAGAAAGTTGTTTTTAATGCACATGCCTAAAACGGAAAGCTATTCCATTTTCTCGAAACAAGGGACATTCCTGAATCTTGTCATAAGGGGTAGGTTATGCATTAACAACAGAAGACGGCATTGAGTTTTTGAAGCTTCAAATTCCACACGGTTTATAATTCCCCATTAGGCAATGGATTCAAGATGGAAATTGAATGAGCCTACGTTGGGGATCACGACGTTATCCAGAGTGACATAATCTAGAAAGGACAAAATCTATAAACAAAAATATAGAAAGACAAAATCTAGAGGTAGTAAAAATCTAGAATGTATACAAATCTAGAAAGATGGAAATCTAGAATAATCTAGAAAAATAGTGTTCTAGATTTTTTTAGAGGAATTCTAAATCTAGAATTAATATTATTTTTTGAGACAATGGTTACAATTCGCGCGCGAGAATTTTAACCATTGTCTCAAAAAATAATATCAATTCTAGATTTTGTCCATTCTAGATTTTTGGTTTTCGAGATTAAATTTGTCTAGATTTTGGGTTTTCTAGATTTTGGTAATTCTATATTTTTTTTCTACATTTTCTCTTTCTAGATTTTTTGGCTCTAGATTTTTGTTTCTAGATATAGGGGTAAACCCCCTACGTTGCCATTACAGTTCCACTTCTGAACGACAGGATTGTGAATCTGGAAACGAATATAGGAAGCTGGAGAGTACTGGCATCAGCAAGATTATTAAGTGGATTGAAGTCTTAGCCAAAAGATCATTTAAAAAGTAATCAGAAAGAGTGTCGTAAATAGAATGGAGCCTTGAGGCACACCAGCGTTTACTTTGTGAATATTAGACTGAGAACCGTCAAATACAACGCAGATGAAACAGTCCGAAAGCTAACTTTTGATTCAATGAAGCTAGGATACGAATCTATCAAAAAATTTTGACATACCAAGGACAAAAATATCACTCTCTCTAAAACGATGATTAGTTGCACTGTTTGCACTGAACTCTGTCCCATGCCCATTAAATACAAAATCAATTCGTTTAGCTCCAAAAAAGCTTCATCATTTGCATTTGACTCCATTATATCACAAATTCGTTCAAAATACTGCCGAGGTTATGGATTTGGCTGTGCAAACTCATAATTTTAAGACTCAAACTCAATACTCCGACTCCAAAACTCCAACAACCCTATTCCTTTTGCCAAGTTAAGATGAAAATTACCCGCTATACATGATTTTAGTTCCAGTTCCCCAAAATATTGCACACTACTATCACCACCATAACCATTATCCAGCAAAAGCAGAACACAAGAGAAGAGAGAAGAGTTTAAGTACGAAACCTATTCTACAAAACCACTAAGCTACCAGTTTCCATCGCTATTTGTTCCCGTATTTCGAAAAGCGGTCATCCCAACGAACGCCATAGTCATTTATTGTTATTAGACCAATCTATCCCTTGTGAGGTTTTACGTCTCTACCCAAACAGACCACCGCACTCATTGCCTCCCTTTATCCTCATATTTTGTATAAACAGAAACTCACACTGCATGTGTGTGTGTTTGTGTGTGTGTGTTTGGGTTATACGGGTTTAAGAAAACAGGGATAGACCAGACCGGAAGTACTATGGCGATCGTGCTTTTGAAAAACTAATAAAAAATAATTACGAACGGAACTGGAACGCTGGATAATACAATTCAATCCGACTTTATTCAAGGGAGCACTTAAGCACACCGAGAACAATATAATACATGGGGCAATTTTCCATGTGTGTGTGTGTGTGTGTGTGTATGTGAAAAGGGAGGAGGGATGCATCGTACAGTGGTGTTAATTTTGATAGTTGGAAAGAAAATCTCCGGAAATTCTTTGTCTTTTACGGTACTTAAACTGATTTTGATAATTTTATCTGTCTACCTGGTACAAAGGGGTGGTATGAGGATGAGTATGTCCTTTCACAGGACTCCTTTGTTTCATTTTTAACTCTTTTCTTTTTTTGGAAACTAACGAACATAATGACCGGTTAGGGAGTGTTGTGGAACTCTAAAAGTGCTCCTTGATAGTTCCACAAATCTGCAATTAGGATTTTTTTTTTGTATAATGTTGGTTGGCCCAATCCTGGCAAGATGTGCGGTGTCCCCTTTATTCTTGATTCTTTTTCTGATGGTTTGAGAGCGATTTAATTCGCTGTAGAGAAGAATGTCAGGTTTTTAATAGACACATGAAAATACATTTTTATGTCGAGTCACAGAAGTGCACTGCTGTTTTGTGTGCGAAAATGTGAAATGATGGCACCCTAAGGGGTGTTTAAGTGTAACGAATCCTCTGAAGGTACATAAAATATACAAACAAACAGAATGAAAACAACAACAAATAGAAACTTCCTTTAGAATGAAAATGATTTATAAAAGTTGAGTGCGGCATTTTTTTTGTTTGGTTGGCCTTTTGAGTGATTTTTTCTTCTCCATCTTTTTTTTGTGTGTTGTTTTTGTAATGAAAATAGAGAACAACATTTCTTTTATTGGGACGACCTCTCTCGTATATTGTTTTATTAAATTGGAGAATGGTTTTTGCAAAAAAAAAAAAAGTGTTTTGATTTATAGTAAGCAATTTATTTTTGGGACGTGAGTTCTTGGGTTGAAATTATTGCCTGGCATGATTGCCAATGAGGTATTTTATTGCCTACCTTTTGTTATGAAAAATGGTTTGGTAAAGTTATCGTTAAGAAAATATGAAACAATATAAATAATAAGGACTAACAAAAAAATAAATACCTACCCTTGAGCGCGCTGCTCGAGGAGGAGCGTGTAATGATTTAGTTTTTTTAGTTGTTGCCATTAACTTTTTCCTTTTATGTTTCTAGATAAATTATTGAGAGCTTAATTATGTGAGGCCAGTTCAAGATGTTCTATAAATCTCACTGCAAAATAAAGTGCGCTACAAAATATTCGGATTTAGGTATACCATTTTAGGCCGAAATATGGAATTCAAATGGTATCCACCTCAGGGAATCATTTAAGTGTCGATAAAAATAAATTGACCCCCAGACTTTGTGAGAAATTTATATTTTTTTCAGAAATTTTAAAACACAATGACAAAATTAGATATATCGGCAGTATCCAGTGCGCCATGCGTTTTTATACTTTTATGAAAATAAAAAAAAAACCGTAGAGGAGAATCTACGTATTAAATCACATAAAGGGTTCTTAAGAACCGCCATTGCTTTCTAATTTTATTTTATTATTGATTTCATCAAATTTAATTAAGTAAAAAACAGTCTAACAGCAGGCCGCTGTCCATAGCTATGCTGCACCCTAAGTATTAAAAATCAGCAAACCTTTTACCAACTAGGACTGCGAACTGCCACAGCTGCTATGCAACTGATATTGGAGATCTATTCCAACCAAAAATAGACATTAAAAACTATCTAGAATGTCTTATCGAAATCCTCAGAACCATTTTCGAGAATAATAAGCTTTTCATAAATGTAAAGCTAGTTTTACTTTTATGTTTGCCCGAAAACACGTGTCCTAATTTTTTGAGGATATATTTCTTAGTTTCATATGATGTTAAGAAATTGCCCATATTTCTAACTGTCTTTTGGGGAAGTCATGTCAGGAATCGTAACAATTTGTTTCAGTTCCAGCCCTGTCCCCACGGCCATTCCGAGAAAATGATTTTTACCATTTAATTTCTCTCATCATCCATTTTGAATTTAGTACTCATAGCAAATTGAAATCACCTTTCACTTTATACCGTCTAATTTTGCACTTCCTTGTTTCAACTCACACTGACTTGTAGCCGAAAGACACGATATCAACAAGAGCAAGTAAAAGTCAAAATTGTCCATAAAGGACAACCGGATTTGAACAACCCGAGATGAATACCCCCACTTGACTATTAATATAAGTATAATTAATGACAATTTGTTTTAAAAATGTATTATAAAATTATCAATGTATATAGTTAGGCCCCTAATGTGCCAACAAATATTTTTTAAGTATCATAAGTAAAATAGAATAAGAATCAATTGTAAATATTATATTGTTCAATAAATATCGTTAAATCGTTAAAAGTCAAAATTGTCAAGGCCATAAGAATATAGATTTTGTAGAAAATATATTATAAACTAGACATGAGAAAACGACGGCCCTATTTCTGTCGGAATTATTTTAAAATAACCATAAGCTAATTTTTAAGTCAATTGTATATAAAAATTCTGCACCTAATTAAAAAAAAACACTTAATCTAAAAATTAAATAAAGTGCACGACTGGGTCGGACAAACTTGCTCTAATGTGTGACAGTGCTCTTATGATTTGAGATTTTGCGGAAAAAAGCAGGCAAAAAATGATATAAATTTTAATGATAATTTAAAAATCACTAGAACGTTTTTTGGAAAAAATGAAGTCATCTGAATTTTAAGAAATATAGTTTTCAAAATCGTTCGACCATTTTTTTTTTTTTTGAAAATATACTCCAACTTTGAGTATACCAATTTTTAGCACTTTGTAGTTTTTATAAGAAAAATAAAATTTAAAAAAAATAGATCGAACCGTTTTTGGAAAAAACAAAAAATTTAAAACTTTTTTAAAAAACTCAAAAAAACATTTTTTTTTTAAATTTAAGAACTTTTATTATTTTGTTTAAAAAAGGGCTTCTTCATTAAAAAAATAATCATCGATATTCGTTAAGTGGCTTACGAGAAAGTCGGATTTCAAAAAACCGGTACCTCCGTTATAAGACTTTTCCTAAGAAATCTATTCCAAACAAAACACAAAGTTTGCACAGAAAACACTATTCAGAAAGTTTTATCAAAATCGTAGTAGCCGTTTTTGAGAAAAATCAATTTTTCACTACAAATCGTATGGCTGGTACCGTTAGTTTTGAAGCTAGAATGCTAATTCGAAAAAACCCTCTGTAAGACGTCATAATAATACTTTGCACCAAATTTGAAGAAAATCGGTCCAGCCGTTTAGGCTGTAAGTATCTATACAGACAGACAGACAGACAGACAGAATTGTCATACCCACTTTTTTCCACTTCTCTATCATCGTAATGGCATGTTTGATCGTTAGAATTTTTTTTTTGTACGAATGCGTAACTTATCGCAAGTAAAAATTCAAAATTGTCAACCGGATTTGAACAACCCAAGAAGAACACCACTTCACTATTTATATAATTATCAGGCATAGGTTCCCCTGTAAGATTCCGACCAGATATTCTGCTGCTTGCATCCTGGAGATCAATGAATATGCACCTCGGGTAGCTCGAACTGGCTTGTAAGTAGCAACTTTTTCTGAAACGTCTTCAGGCACAGGTTCTCTTTCGGAGTTTTGATCAGATGTTTCGCTTAAATTTTCTGTTGCGATTTCTTTTAAATCAACTTCAGACAATGGATCTTCTCTGTTCCGAACATTGTTTTCTCAAGATTGCCCACTAGAGACATAGGGATATTCCCCCAAGATTGGCCCCTAAAAACAATCTTATTGTATTTCTATTGTAAGAAAGATATGAATGGAACATCGAGAACAAGTTTAAAATCATAATCTCAGAAAGAAGACTCTTCCTTTCGACTGGACAAAGGTTATAGCTACCTCAGCGTTAAACAACAAAACATCACAACAATAAACATGAAAAAGAGAAGACAGGACATTTTATCACAACAGCTACGAGTATTTATAACCTATATCATAGCACGCTATCATAGTATAATAAATTATCGATTTATTTTAATTAATTCCATTTTTCCATCATAATTACCGGAAAACAGCAGACACGAGCAGATATTTACTATCCTGTGGGCTACCCATATCCCGCGTCTAGGTGAATCTCATTGAAAAGTCCTTAAAATGAATTTTATTTAATAAACACCACTAGTGGCGGTTTAATGAACGAACAGTACGTTATACGTACCTATATCGTTGCATCATTATATTGTTTGAAGATGACTTCTTTTATATTTAAAAAAAAATCAGCATGATGTGAATATCATGCATAATATGGTTTAACCCGATGCATTACCTATACGCTTTCAATATAACCTCAACGATGAATCCATTTAACCTGGATACAAGGATGAGAGGTTTGCATAAACTCACGTTCCTACATATAATATACCTATTTAACGTGAGTTTCACAAAAAGTGTTGTGTGGTAAGCAAAATATGCGATTTATTTAAAAAAAAAAAATTAATAAAGAACTTCCTTTACCAACGAGTCACGCTACTGAAATTGATTACTTTCAAGTGGCAACTTCTTATATCCTTGCGTTAACACAAAAACGTACAAATATTATGTGGAAATTGTTAACGTGGAGTCAATATTCTCTGTGTTCAATCCAAATCCGCTGAAATCACAATTCACAACGTGTTTATGTGGCATTCGTGATGGATTGCCTGCGTCAATATTCTATAATTCGCTGAATTTTGTCACAGTGTTGCCAGGACAAAGTTTTCAGTTATCCATTTGTGGGGAAACGCAAAAAGTTTATTAGCGCTTAAAAAATGTTTCGACCAAACTCTTTTTAAGACTTCCAACTTCGATCCCAAATGTCCTCTTTTCCAATACAATTTGCCATTTCGAAATTAATTCCGAATTCGAAGTTCGAAAAAAGAAGTTTGCAAATGAAAAGGAAACACTTTATCAACAAACTTTTAAGAGTTTCCACTTAACTCAAAACTTACGAACTAAATAATAAAACCTGAAATCTGGCAACACTGGAGTTTGATTTATCGAATAATACATATATAGGACGTAGGGATGTTCGAAATCGGATGCATATAGGAGCCAAAGGAGGAGGAGGAGTAACAAGAAGAAAATAACTCTTGAAATCAAGCTTTTGTTGCAGGAAGAAGGATGTGTCAACTATGACTGAAGCATTATTCACGGAATATGTCAACACATGTCGCGATTGGGAAACCATTTCTGTGGTCGATTAGTAAGTCAGTCAGAATTTGCAATGGATAATATGAACTCTGCCCTTCCAATACCATATCCTCTTACCATCGCACTCTATGGCTTGGCTACTCTTCTCTGGTGGTTTGTGGACACCCTCATGTCATCACAGGGTAATCACTACAATTTCATAATAACCCGACACATAATCATTATTTTATGGGTTAATGAAAGAGTCCATATTCACACACCAAACCACCTACTTCACTCACGTTTATGACTATTATTGGTTCCCAACATCACATCACATCAGCAGTGGCAGCAGCAGCGGCATGCAGAGCAGGATAAAAGCCTCCCGAATTAAGGAAGACTGTTGCAGCAATGATACATTGTTGCTGCTGATGTTGATAATGATGACAATGCCGATGATGATGATGACGATGATGATGATGACGAGCATTACACGTAGCTAATTGTAATTATTGGTTATTGAAACACGGAATATTGAATTTAATAATTCAGATTGATTATGTGTGTAGATCCGCTCTATGGAAGCTGGAGAAGAGAAGAGAAGACTGAAGGTGTGTATTATTTTACTAAAGGATGCTAGGTTTGGCATTACTGCAAGGATAACACAACATAAGGTAAATCATTGACAGGTAGGGCTTAGGGTAAGAATATTGAATGCATCGGAGCTTGCATGTTTGTTTCTCTGAAGCAATGCCATCGTAAACACACTGATTAGATGTGTTTATTGTTTAAGCTCCGGAATTGGCAAATGTCAATCAGTGCTCTTTGGATGCTACTATATTGACGGCAACTATTCTATGGCTTCAAATTAATATTAATCACAACATTTATGGGGCGAACATTTATAGATACAACTAGTGACATTATGCAAAATAACTACAATGTGTCCCATGTTTTAGCATTAATGATCTAAGCTATAATCGTTTCAATGGGTTTGATTATTTAATATTTCTATAATAAAATGTATTCAATTTTATATATCAAACTATTAATTTGTACTTCTATACATCTAAAATGTATTTTATTTTTCTGTTTTTTTTTCAGGTAAGTGAACTTTTTGATGGTATTTGTATCGAATTCTGAAAAAGATTCTCAAATAGAAGGTAAGTATTTAAACGTACAATTATTTTGGTCCAAGAAGCACAGTACAAGAAATTGGTACTAAATCAATAGTTCAGTTTGGTTATATGTTCCAATGTAAGCATTTGATTAAATTAAATGTCGATCTGTTCTAAAACCAATTGGAGACTTTTAAGGGCCAGTTTTACGACTGTGGTTTATCCTCAGATCAAAATTTGAAAACAATCTAACTGGGGTCGTGCCTGCACAATCAGAGCTTCAGTGGTTTTAGAGTTAGCCCAATGATTTTGATGGATGAATTCAAATGCTGAACTACTATTGGTCAAATTCGGTACTAAAACTCACAAGAAGAACACCTCTCTATAGCCTAATCTAATGAATTATCAAAAGCATCAGAAGTCAGAGAGATTTTTAGTCAACTAGCTTTGCTGATATTTTCTAGACACCAAGAATCTTTAGTTGCTGAAAATTGATAACTATTTTTATTTTGTATTACTAGTTGACGCACTCTCACGCAAGAACATGGTAGTCATTTGAAATACTGTTTCGTGGTAAAAAGTATGACTTGTGCGACTGGGCGAAAGTTTTTTTGAAGTTTTATGTAGCATTACCATTCACATTCAAATTTTCTAAGCTAAGTTTTCGGTCTATTTGGACAAATCTTATAACAATCTTTCTTACGCCCAGGATATTTTTTAATGGATTTTAGATTCTTGATTACAATTCAATCAAACAAAATATTTAATAAACCTGAAAAGTGTCCAAAATATGAAACTCTGGTGATGTAACCCGAGAAGACCGTCTACGTCAATCTTAGAAAAAGAAACGGTCCCCAATAATTTCCGGTGGTCTGTGGTTTTCAGAAAACAATTCACGACAAGAATCAGATAAATTCTAAAATACCCACATTTCATAAGGATAAGATTCCTTTCTGGTATTCCGAACAGTATGTAAGTCTCAAGCCTTGATATTCTCATGTAATTCTTGTTCAACTGTTAACAAACTAGAAACTGATTTTCAGACAAAATAACTTTTTACTTGCGGTTTTAGGTACTAGCTATAAGGCAAGTTATGGATTCGTGCAAAAATAAATTTGAGATAAAAATCACACATGACATAACGATGTGGCGGAGAAGTCGAAAAAAGTGGGTCCAGAAATCCCGTCTGTCTGTCTTTTCGCACCTCTACAGCCTAACCGGTTCGGCCAATTTTCTTCAAACTTTATATTTAGTATTTAGTGTTTATTTGGTAGAAGTGTTTTTCATTTTTGCTCTAGGTCGAAAAATAATGGTACCTGCCATACACTCCTTAATTTTCTCAAAAACGGCTTTAACGATTTTAATAAAATTTCCAGGGTAATATTTTTTTACTACAATTCATCTTTTGGTCGGAATGGATTTTTCAAGATTCGTACCTCTCATAGAAATAATTCAATGTATTTTTGCACACAATAAATTTAAATTCCATAAAATAAATGCTGGTGTGCCCCAGGGCTCAATTCTGTCTCCGACTCTCTTTCTCATTTTTATAAATGATCTCTTGTCTGTGACTTCTAATCCATTAAATTGTTTTGCCGACGACTCAACCCTCAGCTTTTTGTATACGTTTGATAATTCACGGCCTTCGCCTTCGGACGTGTTATTACAACGAAATCGTATGATAAGCTCGTTAAACTCCGATTTAAACAGCATTGTGAATTGGGGTACTAGAAATCGTGTGGAATTTAATGCGTCGAAAACTCAATGCTGTCTTTTGTCGTTGAAGCTTATGCCATTATCCATGAATAGTACTTGCATCGAGGAGGCCGATAAGCTCTCAGTACTCGGTATGTGTATCAGTGACAATCTTCGTTGGAATGATCATATACTTGAGATTGCCAAGAATGCTGAAAGATGCTTAGGCAAGAAGTTTTTCAACCCTTCTGATCTGGCTACAATTTACAAGGCGTTTATACGCCCTAAACTCGAGTATAACTCCTATCTCTGGGCAGGTGCTTCTCAAATTTTTCTATACCTGCTCGACAGAGTTCAGAAAAAAGCGTTAAAATTGATAGGAGAGAGAAACATTATGGAAACATTTCCGTCACTCGAACATCGTCGAAATGTTTCATGTCTTTCTTTATTTTACAGGTTCTTTTATAAAAAATGCTCACTCGAGGTAGCCAGCTGCGTTCCACCCCTTAAACATTTCCCCCGTAACACTCGTCTTGCTAGGAACGCTCATCAGTTTACACTTGAGCCCAATTTCGGACGTACCGTGAAATATAGGGATTCTTTCTTTAGCCGTACAACACGAATGTGGAATGAATTGCCTGGCACAATTTTTCCTTGCCATTTTGATCTTCAAACATTCAAGATCAATGTTCATCGACACCTCCTTTCCCTTTCTTCCTAACTTCCTATCGTTCGCGCTGTGACTTATCATTAAAAGGGCTATAACAAATCCCTTGAGCGCGTGTGCATTATAAAAAAAAAAAAAAAATATTGCGTTTCAAAATTTCGTTGATTTTTAAAAAATTTAGACAAATTTTGGGAACGGGTGGATTGAAATTTTTTTTAAATAATTGTTTTCCCAGATAAAAACTCCAGATTTTCTCAAAAGGATAGAATCAAAAAAATATTCAAGTAGCTACTTCTTCGAAAATTTTTTCAAAAAACCAATTTAAAAACCAATTCCCACCTATACCCAACCCCATTTCCATTGTATGATGCCTGTTTGTCTGTCCAATGTACTTTTCCACAGCCCAACGTACGATTTTGTTTGAAGATCTTTAGAATATATCGCAGACAACGGTTAACGAAGCCTAGCTAATACCCTGCTCGACATATTTGCAGAGCACTTCTAATCTCCAGAAAAATATAACACCTCAGACTGAAAGTTGTGTCCGAGGAGTATGATATTGGTGCCTAGTCGGAGTTCCGCACACTAGGAGGATTTCGAAAAAATTACCGCCTCTACTATTGATTATCATTTAAATAATGATGGTTACTTCTTTTGAGCTAATGGATCGAAGATAAAAATCCATCAAAAGCGAAAAACATTTTATTGATTTAATAAAGTTTTTACGTCTGGCAAAGTTAGTATGCTTAATAAAAAACTGATCTGAGTTCCTGATACTACATAAATCTCTGTCTTCTTCAAAATAAACTTCATCCGTCACTTTAAAGAAAAAAAAGTTAACAAATTAAGACACATACACCTTAAAAAGTCCGTAAGGACGGACAATGCTTTCTTTAGCCCCATCATCAGTCAACACAATTTATAATTCATAATTTCGTTGAGCAAAAAAAAAAAACTGATTACAATTAAAAAAATTGATGAAAAAAAACTCTCATCTCTGATGGAAGTTCTTCCGACAGATACATAATGATTCCGCAAAATTAATAGCAATTGTCAGTTGAATTTCTTTTATTCAAGCCAAGCACAGACTTTTTTTTCCCTCTTAATTCTTAACACTTAACTCATTTACTGGAAAATTCCTTGTTACTTGAGCATTGATCCAGCAGTTGTCATTCTCACGCTTCTGCTACTGCTGTTGCTTCTGCTTCTGCTGCGGAGCAATGAAAGTACCATGCTGTTCCGTCTTGTCTTATTACACTTTTCCGTCAGCAATTTCAATTGATTCGATTATAGCTTAATATATTGGTATGCGCTCCAACCAAAGGAGGAAGTAAGGAATCTTCATCGTTCTCGTCATCATCATCGGCACCATCAGCCCATAGCGATGAAATGCGGAGACGACTATAGGACTCCATAATGCAAATGTAGGGGGACACGATGGCAATGACACAGAGAGGACTCCATGGCTCAAAATGGTTACGTCGTCGTCGGTCGTAGTCATTTACTATACCAATGTATAAATATATGTATTATGTTGGCGGGATGGCACGAATGTTGGTCCTTGGTGTGACCACCCACAGTTTTGTCATCGATGTCACAGTAGTCATCGTCATCATATGGGATGGCGGATGGGAATGCCAGAGAGCCCTCCTCCCTTCGATGATTTATTTAAAAGTTCAATGCGATTCGAATTCGCAATCGATAACAATGAGTAAAAGCAATTTCATTTAAATTGATTGCATTTACATAAAGCAACTTTATTTTGAATTTTCGTCCTTTTGTATGATCCTGTTTATCATTCATTTCTGCATTTAAGCCCGAATGGAAAATGGTATGCCGCGCTGCGCCCGTTGCGTTGTGTGTAGGTATGGTTGATGTTCGTTCAATATAAAACCAATATCTACCACTTTGGCGGTATTGCAAAAGGATGGATTGACAAGGCAGTAATAAGGAGTATAGCGATAGGACGGTATAACAAGGTCCTCGGTGTGTGTTACACATTAATGGGAATCTATCATGCTACCAACCAAACCCAGTCAAGCCGAGTCAGTCGAATATATTGGAACAGAGTATGCAATGCAGTAAGCAGCTTTTCCTCAAAAATAAGTTTGAAAAAGAGTTAAAAATATTTAATTCTATTTTTTTTTTTTTGTATTTTCGTTTTATAATGCAATTTTGTTTTGTTTATTTAAATGCATATTGTCAGCTATATCTAGTCAAACAGGGGCTGTATCCTATCCTGTGTATCCTGCATATATGCTGGTTTAATCCTTTCTACGTGAGGAGAGTTGGGCAAATCGAATTTATTTTATTTCGATTACTTTGGCAAATTTAGTATAAAACGAAATAAATTGCAATCAATTTGTTTTTGACTGTTTTTGAATATAAAATATGTTTTGTATCGGGGTTGGTTTTTTTTTGTCCACGGACAATTTTAAAAGCCGCCGTAAAAGTGTATTTTGGTGTAGTATCTAGGAACTGTCAGGAGTATCAGGATAGTGATTCAAATGCAGTTGCATGTTATTTCAATAGAGCGGATATAATTTCAAATTACGAAAAAGCAGTTAAAGGCTCAAATAGATTTATTTATTGTAATGATGGCACGAGATAAACAAGAGTTAAAATAATTGCTAAAGTGTTTGTCGGCACTTTTATTATGCACAGTCGGTAAGCTTGTACTGGATGTGTTTGTTGAGTGTTTAATTTGGTCCAGTGTGGAAATGTATTAATAGAATAAGGACTAGTCTATAAACCACTTAAAACTTAAAATTCAAAAATATTTGAATAATTGTAAAAATGTTTAATCAATTTAAAGAGGAATGTTTACCAACTTTAAATTTTGTAGAGATGAAATTCGTTAGATGAATAATTTTGATTGTGAAGTATTGATATCATGCTTCTACAAATTATTTTAATATTGATAAACTGTAAGAATACAAATGAAATATTATTTGGTATGATAGTGCTGGTAGCAAGCTATTGTTATCACACTTTAGAATAAGGACCCCCTTATCAATTTATGCTCCTTTCGTACCGAAATTGCATACAATCGGTTATGGAATTTTGAATCCTTAATACAAAATATGATTTTGATATAAAACATCAAATAAAAAATATCCAGATTGCAAAAAATTGGCTGTGAAAAATCTTTCCAGATTCTGTTTCATTGCAATGTACTATTCTTAACTTTAGTCGACTGATCTATTAGTTTTGTTGCACATTCTATTAAAGTCTATTGGAGCAGTTTAATGTTCTATCTATTGCCTTTTCGGAACCAATGAGAAATCCATCTAGGATTCAATTATCTTATGAGAGCCTCTATTGGTAACATACGCGTTATGGCGTGAAATTGTGACTTTTCGATTCAAATTCAAATTTAAATTTATTTCTTCTTTAGTGAAATTGCGTTACATAGTAAGATGTTTAACATATAGATATACAAATACAATGATTCTTAGCAACTAAAGATTTTTTAATAATGGGAGTTCATATGAAAGTGGAGATTATAATGAGCAAAATTTAGACAACAAAACTCAATGGATGCAAAAATTAAACTATGAATAAAATAATTTTGAAATCTATTTAAAAACTAACTAAATAATAACTTAAACTAAATAAGTATGATCATCTTAGTGAATTTATTATTACGTCATTTTATCGCAACATTATTTGAAAGTGTTGTAATTTTCGATTTAATTGTTGAAATTTTAGTGATGTCATGCAGTGCTAGTGTGGAAAAATGCCAGCCAAGATGCATAATCCTTTCGAGAGTTTTTTTTGGCAAATTTTTGTGTCGCAAACAACTTTCAAATAGATATAGATTATATACTGAACAGCATTTTTTTGTATGTTCTTAATGACCCTGTTTGTTATTTTATCATTGCCATCTGCTTTTGTATGCGAATAGAAGAAAAAGTGTCTTTAACAAGAGATACTGGTATGTGTATATTATTTATTTCTATTGAAGACAGGTAAATACAGTTAATACTGTTATTGATTCGATTCAATTTCCCATTCTACCGACAATAATTGAATGGTAAGTGCTGAGATCGAAATATTTCCATAGCTTTGAAAGCTCTTTACTAGGTTGTTACACGACAAAGCTAGTTTTGAGGGCCCTGCAGTCCTACTGATGAGCTTAGAAGCTTCCTGGCTTTTCAAAAACTCATATTATTGTGTGATGTGATTATTGCTCAATATTTTCTCAAGTTCCTGGAGCATTATATCTATGCTATTTCTATTTTTGGCTGCCAACAGTAATTCTAAAAACATGTCATAGACATCACAGTTTATAGTTTTTAGGTTTGGTATTGCTTTGATCATGGCCAGAACTACGAAAAATCAAAAAAAAAACCAATCAATCAAATGTCAACAAAAAGATCCATCATCAATCATCATTTTCCCGCACAAAAAACAACTAAACTATCCATCCCACAATATCTGACAAAATGTCGAAGAGAATACTTCAACTTTCTTCCTATTTCATTTCATTCGTTGACATATTTAATAAATTATTTAAACTGTAACCAAAAATTGTTCACAAGTCAGTTTGATAATTACCACACTAACCACAAAATAATAAAAACACAAACAAAACTCTCAATAAATTAATTATTTTTGAATTAGAAATTCCAAAAGAGACCTAAAACTAATTAGCACACCACCGGAAATAGAGCAAAAAAGGACCTTTCGAGGCGAGTTTTACCTTTCTGAATATAAGCAAGTTCTATTTAAAGGTTTTCTAAATGCAAGAGGGAGGATATTTAAATTCGAAACGCGTACCTACACTGAAAACGAAAACAGCTTCTTCAAAATAACTTTATCTTAACTCCTCTGTTTTCATCGTCCCTCCATCAAGGACACCACACGCACGCACACAACAGGAAAATAATTTGATTTTGGCAAAGCCCAGAGAGAGAAAGGGAAACTTCGAGTAGCATTTCGTGTTTGGTTCGGTCTGTTGCATTTAACTTAACTGATTTGTTTCATCCAGAATGACCGTATAACCCAGGCAAACCACAAGCAAAATTCATTTGGCTAAGAGTTTGATGAGATTTACAACCATTTCTATCGTTTGTTCTGATGTCGATCGTCCTAAGCTGAGCTGAGCTATCCTTAACTTTATATCCCCTTAGTTTTAGTCCCAACAATCTCCTTTGCCGTCTCACTCATCGATGGGTAAAAGAAGCTAGCCAAGTTAATGTTTTTTTAAAAAGCTTGACCAAGAATTTAATCGTTGGAACACTATAGTGTACACTACACATCCTTATACTCTTGCTGTTAGTCGTCCTTTTCCCAGTGTTGTTATACTATGTGGTAAGAGGGTTAGGTAAAAAACCACAATTTACCAATCTCCTCAGCACTTTTATGGAGCATCACATCTCTATAACGCATGAATCCTTGCATAGGAGCCAGCACAATCCAACAGTGTACCAACCAAAGCAGATGGACATATTCATAAGGAAAAGAGCCCAGAGTGGATGTGTCAGTTGAGTAAAACGAGTACACATCACATTTATGGAGAAATCTTAACCCTTTTTAGAAAATGAAAACGAAATTCATTTGGTTAATCGGGTGGAAATTATGGTCCGACTTTTAGTAGATAGATAGATAGATAGATACTTATGTACTTTTCTCACATTCAAACAAAGTACCGCATTTGTAGAGAGGTGGCTTTGGTCCTTTTTGCTTGGCCAAAAACGAATCAACTTGATGTGTGCGGTGGCAATGGATCGCATTTAATCCGTTTTTCAAATGTATCTGCACGAGCACGTGTGTATCTTTTGAGTGTATCAAAATCACTTTGGGGACTTTGGTAAAAGTGTTTTTGGCTCCAATAGAAGTTATACCGTAATGCTCAAATTAAATCCTTAAATGCGGTTTTGCTGTTTTAATTTATATTTTGAAAACCAAATGCGTTTTGATTGGATGCCATGCAAGATATATTTATTCCTTAATTTATGAAAATCAACTAAGTAAATAGAGTTTCCTTTCATGTGTTTATTCAAATTACAAAAATTGTATTGCACTCCTTGGAAGAACTGATGCTGTTGATTTATTTTCATTTTAGTTCGTTAACACATTGAGTTTTGTACGTTTTTAATAATTTGTAGTGAATTGTAGCAATTTGAACAGTAATTAAAAATTAAATTCATAAAAAAAAGAAGTGAAAATACATGACTAAAAATTTCCAATTGCATTCTCTTTTAATGCTTCATTGATTCTAGAAGAAAACATGTACTACAGTTATTTCTTATTCCTCAAACCGAAAAAATTAACCTCTAGCCCGTCATTTAGAAGAACATTCAATAGACAAAATGCTGGTTTCATCAGTTAATACAAAAAATTGTTTTTGCTCCTAAAAATGTACTACTTCTTTCACTTCACATGCAATTCAGAATGGGATGCACAAATCGAACCAGGTATGGCATTCCACATTCGTGTCGTGTGGTTAAAGAAGAAGCCTCTATAAGTAACTTCATGTTCAAATTAGGCTTGAGATTTAATGGACAATGCGAGTGTAACGAGGAAATCGTTTTAAAGAGAGTAATGTATTTGAATACTTTTCAGAAATATTTTTAGTCAAAGTAGCATTAAAAGGTGAGGCAAATTACGTTTATAAAATGTTCAAGTGAATCAAACGGTTCTGTTGTGGTTTGTTCACCTTTCGATTTAAATTCTGTTTTCTGAATTGGGAAACCTTCACATATCGCGGTGTTTTTTTTTTTTTTTTTGCGACGTCAAATATTATGTTCGTTCCACGAAGGTGGTTTTTAAGACAAATAAGTACTTAGAACGCAAAGTTGAAGCATTTCATTTCACACGGTTGACAATTTCACATCCAAAGAACAGTGTTGTGAGTCTAGAAGCGAATAAGAGAAGCCAGTTGGTGCTGTCGTCGGCAACAAAAATTTAGCCTGGCACACCAGCATTTATTTTGTGAATATCTGGCTGCAAACTTTCCAAAATATTTCGAATCAAACGATCTGAGAGGTGACTTTTCATCCACCCAGAAGGAGTTCGTCGATAACAAATGCACCCATTTTCGATAAGAGAGCTTGATAGTTAATACTACATTCTATCAAATGTTTTGAAATATCAAGTGCTCAAATATTTCTCAGAAACTATTTAAAGATTGATCCCAGTGTTCATTTTATACATACCCTCAAATCACCAGTAGACTTTATCCCACAAAAGCCGTTCTGCTGGAGGAATGAATATTTAGAACAAATCTTTGTAAATTTAGCTTAATAAGAAAATACAACGCATTTTAGATGTCACAATTTATCTATGAAATTAATCAATATTTTTGGAGCACTATACTGGTTGAATACATCTTTTCATGGAGTTTCGCAAATGCTTATTTAAATTGGGAAAACTAATAAAGATGATTTCGAAGGACTCAAAAAGTATTAAAATTAAATCAGAAAGGTATTAAATAAATTAGGAATTGTGTTAAAAGAGCTTTACAAATTTTTTTCTATGAATTTAAATTTTAGTGTTCAGTTATTAGAAATACAGATTAAAAAGTTCTCGCAACATTTCAGCCTATTAATTAGCTTTGCTAAGTATTAGTGTATTTTTCAATAAAATTCCATTAAATTAGTTTGGAAAAAAAGCACGTTAGTATCTAATTAAATATTTTAAAATCAATAGTTTTTATACTGACAATAAAATAGCAAATAAATACTCATTTGCTGCATTTAATCTCATTTCATTATTGTATCAACTATCACATTATATTTAAATTAATTACATCCCTTCGAACATTAATTTAAATTATTTAATCAAATAGGTTATTGTGTAGCTAGTATAAAATGGCCTGTATGGGTTGCATAAGCTTGCTTTATTAATAATTGTTGGTTGCCTTAGAACTTTGCATTCAAAAAAAAATACTAGAAACTTGCATTTCAAATGTTGCCACGAATTATTTCTTTTTTAATTTAAAATTGAATTTTTCTATAAGTTTCTTAATGAGAAATACTATCGTTTTTTAAATGATCAAGGATTCCTTTAAAACTAGTTATGTATTTAAGTTTGATTGTTTTGTATTAACATCGGTCGATAACAGTTTGTAAACCAAATTGATTTGACTTTTTATTCTCACTTGTTTGATGAAATATCCAATTCGAAACGATTTTTGTTTTTGTAACGAATGCATAACTTACCCTTTTAACATAACCGCAAAGTACAAAGGCAAGCGGGTGTTAATGCCCTCATATTAATTTTGTATTAATATTTGATACAATAAAACTGCAATATCTATATATTTAGCCATATAATTAATTGACTCATTTAATTGACAATAAATATGACTTACAAATTTATGTTTAATATCCCTATTTTGCAATAAACACAAAATGTGAATTAAATCACAATCTTTTGTTGATATTATTTCGATTCTACTAAACGGAAATGACAAAAAACACCATTATTATTTAACAAAAAAAACTCATGAAAAACGTAGGAAATAAAAAATTAAAAAAAAATTATTATAGTGATGACATGGACCGCACTGTAGAGTGTAATCATATGTACAAACAATTTTTCCCAATAGCAATAATAATCAAACTGTGATTGCATATATTGGCGAAATACAGTTTAATTCACAATTCATGATATTAATTCGACGAAGTGTTACTCACTAATTTAATTAGCAAACAGCCTTTCGATTGCAATTTCTCGCTCACATTATGATATGTTTGTGTGTGAGTATGTGGTTATATATTTAACTTTTGTATAGCATGACCATCAGGACCACCAACAAACAGTAGATTGTATAATTTCCTGATTTAAATATGTTAATTTAAAAAAATAATTATTTTACTTAATAGTTCTTTCTTTCTTTTTTTTTTTTTAATTCACGAGAATGGAAACATTCAGTTATTTTTTTTTATTGATTTGCGTGTTGAATAACGAACAGAAACATAAGTTTCGACTTTCGACCTCGATTATATTTTAATTAGACTTTTCATTTCCCATAGTTAATGGTGGGTTATTATTATTGTTTGTATTTTATTCGTATCCTCTCGGACTAATTATTTGTTATTGAAGATAATTATTTTGAGAATAAAATCTTTTCTGGTAACGGAAGTGACGTAAACAAAATGGAAACAACGACACCATGAAGATATAGTTGTGGTTCAATTAGTTTGTTACAATTTCAAACAAACAAATTATCCAGTACTAGATGCATCAGGTTTAATCAGGGATGTCATTCGATAAGAGCTGTCTTATTTGCCATTTAGCACCAAAATCAGATCAGTGCTACATAATAAAAATTTAATAAATTGAATACACTCTCGCAGATAGGGCTACTATTACCTTACTTCGAGAAACCTGGCCACGAAGAAAAAAGTCTTTTTAATTCTTTGGTCATTAAAGTAAAGTTTAGTTTAACGATTCAATATTCACGACGTTGTAAAACCATAGTAAAAGTAAAACGTAATCTGACACTTGTCTCAAACAAACTGTCAATATTGGTATGGTTGTGTTACCACAAGCAAAGAAAACTGGAAAAACAGTGTTCTGTGGTTGCCTTTTTCTGTCGTTTTTGGAGTTCAACATTTTGTATTTCTGAGGACACCTGTTTCGATAGTTTTAAAGCGATGCTAAAGTTTCCAACGTTATTTGAATCCATTTTCTCCATACTCTTTTCCCATTTTTAAATGGTGTTCATTAAAAAAAAATAAAGAATTTCCCCAGACTGAAACATTTTTATTGAAATTATGACTCATTCAAGAAAATGCTAACACATTTACACGTCATGTCATCGCAATTTAACGTTAGCAAATCAGATACGCAATGGGATCCGCATACGTATGGATTGTCAGAATAGAACGCATGTACCAAATTATTGACATTGATAGGTGTCTTCATGGCGCACTGAAGTATCAGGAACTCTTAGTTCTTGGTATTTTTCAACTCAGGACGAAAAAGCGCAGGCAGACAAGGAAAATCCAAATTGAATTTTCTTTTAAAGAAAATCAGATGATTGTGAAGTCACACACAAAAAACATAGGTACCTTATGATTTTGTGTATCGAATTAATTTTTTTTTTTTCTGTGACATGTCAAAAAAATTCACGCAGAATTAAAAACAGATGATTTCACGAAACTCTGTCTTCGGATCTCATTGCTGATGCTTTCATTCTATTCCTGTAGTCAGGCCTGAATCTGCCGTTTAATAGCCTTAATAACAAACTCATCGTTTTTTATGTTTTCCAAGAAAAATTACAGTACACACATCCCCTTTTTACAAGTTGACATCCCTGATTGTAGTAAATCATAAATACAGAAAAAATGCTTGAGTTAGGAAAAATTAGTTTCTGCAATTTTTCTAAAAACTTATATGTATGGAATTGGTCTTTACACTTATTGAACACCCCTATTAAACTTATTTTTTGCAAAATTTACGACATAGTCTCGTTATTGATGTTTTCTCAGATCTATCCTTCACAAAATGTGTATTGATCATCGTTTATCAATTCCGAAAGGTCTCGTTTAATTTCGAAATTGCTTTCAGATGCTCTTTAGAAGCTCTATAGAAGCTCTACAAAAGCTCTATAGAACCTCTATCGAAGGAGTATAGCCTCCCAATACAGGAAAATGTCTGCATGACTAACGGCTGCTACATAAAATAACAAACATTTGAATTTTCATATCAAAGACAACCCTCAAAAACTTTTTCTAAATGTTTTCTTTGCTGTTAATTGGATTCTGTTCCAACATTTATGAAAACATCATTGTAAATACTCAAAAGATATAGAACAAGGATATTTTTTTTAAAACAATAGTGCACAAATGATGAAAAGACAAAGAAAAGTACTAATTGCCTTAAGGTGCACATCGTACATATTTGATCATCACAACAACAACAACACACATCTCCTTCAAAATTTACCCTATCCTATACATCAGGAGGATACAAATGATAAAATATTCTATCCTGGTAATTGAATTGAACTTTCTTCAAAAACAAAAGGCTAAACAAATAGGCATATACTCAGACACACACACAACATTTTTGCCATAAATAAAACACAAACTCACATACCTATAATACCAATGTATAAAACAAAAACCCAAAGGAGTTCAAAATTGAGATCAAACAACCGTTTAGTTGATACTTAAGTTAAGGAATTTCCTTAAGGATAACAATTCGTTTATTTCTTGTCACACATACATATACATTAATAATACAAAGCAAAACCAGCAAAAGACTAAATTTACTTTCAAAAAATAAAATCTCTCCTTTCTATATAGGACTACATATATAGGAGATAGAAGAAGAAGAAGAAGAAAATATAGATAAGGATGATACTATACTTCTTGTTGGGCTTAAAACATAAATATCCTTTGACCAGTGTGCCCCCTAAGGATAATAATCAGATGAAAGCAGTTGGTCGACTGGAATGACATTGGGAATGATGTAGAATAGAATAGTATATTTTTTGGGGGGACTGGGATGAGTAAATGGGCTTCTAATTAATTTTGCTCCTTGACCACATAATGTATGTGGAAATAATTTTCTTCGAATCTTTTTGAAGACATGTTGCTTCTTAATTAAATCGAATGTTATACGAGTGTGTGCTGGGCACCTATGTACATTTTATGGATAAGAAACAATGTTTTGCTAAGAAGAGGACTTTTACGGTAGGTTGGGATATGGTTTGGTTTAGTTTAGTGTGGTGGATAGTAGACTTTGTTTTGTCCATTACTGATGAGGCAGATTCATAGCCTAGGATTACATGGTAATATATATTTTAGTACTATTTTTTCTTTCTTTTTCATTGGGTGGATAAAAATAAGTCACTTTTTGATATTAAACCAAAACAAAATACACACACAAACTACAACACTAAGTTGGGTTATTTGTGTTTTATGGGTTTGAGTTGATGAATTGTTTAAGGAGCCATGGCTTAAGGACAGCCTCACCGGCCACCACCATGTCATGCCACCACCGACCATGGTGAACCGAGGAGCTGTTTGTCTAATAGCGGTGATAAGTAGTCACAGATTGTCGGTATGGAGAGTTATATTCATTTAACTGAGGTCATTTTTTTTTCTTGCTGGCTTTGGGTAGATAATCAATTTATCGTAATTTAATAAGGAGTAAGTAGTGTGACCTTTCATAAAATATATTAGTTTTTTGACTAATTGGAGGAACAGATAGTGCCACTCGCTGATGGTAATTCGGCGCAGGGGCATAAGGCCCAGGGACATAAAGCCCAAATTTTTTTTTTTGGCGTTATGACCCATTTACGTGGGACATAAGACCGAAAATTAATTTGGGCTTTAAATCCCACCCAAGTGGGTCATAAGGCCCCCAAAAAAAAGTTGGGCTTTATGTCCCACATAATATGACTTGACAAATGATAAAAATAAATGTATTTCAATGCGAGAAAAGTTTTTTTTTTTCCTGAGCAGTTAACTTTAATGCTTCCGCACCTGGTTTAGTTGACATTCAAACCAGTTTTTTAATCTCTCCCAAAATTTGAAGCGCTCGTTGGTTTCGAAATTCAGACTACTGTTACATTTAATGTTGAGAAAAAAAAAATATGCATATATTCAAACCTTCAAAGTACATTAAGTGTTGATTGGGTGTTGTTCTTATAAGAACTGAAAGTTTAAAAAAAATGGAAAATCGTGGTTTTGAATTTTTGCTATTGACTCTTCCTTTAGGGTTGAAAAGCAACTACTACATATTTTAAAATGATTACAAGGTAAGAGCAATAGATTTCTTGGGTTCTCGAAACATGCATATTGAATTTAAGTTTTAGAGGTTTTATAAAATTAAAGCCCAAAAAATCGCGCGATTTTTTGGGCTTTAATTTTATAAAACCTCTAAAACTTAAATTCAATATGCATGTTTCGAGAACCCAAGAAATCTATTGCTCTTACCTTGTAATCATTTTAAAATATGTAGTAGTTGCTTTTCAACCCTAAAGGTCGAAAAAATGAATTATTATGTGCATTTTGCAGACAGATAATTCAAAATACTTCTATTATTTATGTATAAAATTAACGTTTTCAAGATTATTGTTGAATTATCTTTTTTGTTGTTGTTTATGTTAATGCTTATATAAGCTGTTTAATTTATTTTGTTGAATTGGATCTTTTGATTTTGAAATATGTACCTACTATAACATGAAAATGAACTAATGAATTATTTTTTTATTCAAACTATTTTTTTTAATTTGGGTTTTATGTCCCATTTTTCAGAAAAAAAATTCGGCCTTAAGACCCACTTGGGTGGGATTTAAAGCCCAAATTAAATTTCGGTCTTATGTCCCACGTAAATGGGTCATAACGCCCAAAAAAAAAAATTGGGCTTTATGTCCCTGGGCCTTATGTCCCTGCGCCGGTAATTCATTTAGCTGGAATTCATTTGGTTATGATATCGTGCGTGGCAGCAGTTTCCTGCAGTGATTCTTGTATCTTAAGGAAGTACTACGCCAACTATATGAGCCTTAACAATAAACAACTGGATTCAGTGATTCTTTGTACTAGATCACTGCAGTTTTGGGCTGATAATGAAAACAATACAGACACTTCATCAAAGCGGTGTTAGAAAATAGATTTATTTATTTTGTATGCTTTCAATAATTTTTGAATGGTTGCATTTTTTTTTTTTTTTCCTTAAGTAAAATCGAAGGAAGTATAGTCAGTCAATTGTGAACAGCTTTCAAAATGGCTTTTGACTCCTTATCGCAGAAAGTGCTTCTGTGCTTCACATGTCTGAAAACTGATCTACGAAAAAGTAGAAGTGCTTTTTTACATTCCAACATTTAAGAGTTACCCAGACAGCGAAAAATTAGAAAGTGAATAACTCCAAGCATAAGAAGGACCTGCCCAACTGACAGTTTAGCTTGTATAAGGTTCAAAGTTTCGAGGCAAGCTATGTGCGATAACTATCATCAAATGGCTTATCTAGAGCATTTTATAACATTCAAAGCAAGATTTTAGCATTTAGATGTCACAAAATTGCCTGCAGAGACAAGTTAATTGCTTTCATGAAAAGCTATTTGCTGCTATCACACCTGCAAACGAAAGTAGTATAGCAGTTTAAAAGCTTGCGTAATGTGTTTCAAATTGATTTGGGTAAGGCTTCTAACTGTGTCTATAACATTTTGAAAAAAGTCTATTTATAGAAACCTAGTTGGGTGAGGTACACTAATTTTATGTTTTTAAACCTTCGCATTAGTTTTGAATTCGAATCGGAATAAATCCAAATAGCTACTTATGATTTTATGATCTGATTTTTATAATAATTCGAGATTACTGGTGTCCTACATCAAACAATTTGAAGAACAAATCTCTCTTGACTCTGATGAGTCCTTGTAGAAGTTGCTGTACCTCCGGATTCGGTTGTCCTTCCAGGTTTCCGAGAATCCGGCTGGATAGCTGGAACATATGGTCGTCAATGGGGATAATTCCTGATTTTTCATACTGCATCTTGTTCGGCCAATACTTCCTTGTTTTGGGGTTCTGGTATAATCTTGTGCAGACTCGCAGAACTTTAATCTCAAATGTGAAATGGTGAACCAAATTAGACAAGCATATGTCAGTACTGGGCGGATGAGCTGCTTGTACATCAACAATTTGGTTTTTGTGGTCAATCCGTTTTGCCTCCTCATAAGCAGGTGCACCAGGTGAAACGAAAAGTTGGCTCTCCTCACCATGGCTTCAGCGTGCTTATTGAATTTGAATTTGTTTGAAAAGTTTACTCCAAGATATTTTGTAGAGTCGTTTGCTTTCTAATCTAATTAAAAATCATTTGATATTTTCTACAAAATATAAAAAAAGGAGAGAAACCAGGAAGTATGCATTTTATTATGCACTTTCTGGGAATAAAATCGTTGCATACTTTTAGTTGCCTCTGATCACTGTTGATCCTGAGTGCTGAATTAATTTGTATCGTGCTTTTGAGTGGCATATTCGAGACGACCACACAGTTTGTACTCTTCGAAGAGCTTCTACCTTTAATGTACAGAAAAAATATTTATAAAGTTTTAAAAATTAATGTTTTTTTATCAGAATAATAATTTAGAATTGGACGATTTTGACTATTTACATATTTCTTATCAATGTTTGTTTTGTTTTATCTTTTAGGATCGAAGTAGACGAATCGCTCCTCAAGCCATCCAACTTGGCTAACTCGGCCGTCCTTAAGGCGCTCGAGGAAGAAGAAAATGAGCAACACGGTGGTAAGTAGGACATTCCTAAAACACATTTAACGACACCACTCCAAAGACCAATGATATACAAAAAAGGCACAAGCCGTTGTATTTTTGAGAATACAGTTTTTTTACACATTGTTTCATTACGTTTACACAGTGTTTGTGTACTGTGTCTGCACCTTAAAGTATATTCCAACAAAAAAAAATAAATGTTTGCTCCCTTAATTAACTCATTTAGATAAGGATAACAGCGTTTCTATGGCTCATATAATGGCTCCACATGGGCAAAGAAATCCTGAGATTACTTTCACTTAGACTTCATAATCCGAAAGCTTTTGCTTACATTGTGTATAGACCACAACTTGGTATTCATATACTCGTACACTCCAAAGGCTTCAGACACTAGATTGCATTTAAGTCTTGGAAATTATATATATATCTATAGTATGCGGTGTGAGTATACCTTGCGACTATAGTATATATATATGTTCAAGGATTAACTTGCTAATGTAGAAATGGACGACCAAGTGTGTGTCCTATATGCAAAAGCAAGCAAACTCCACACCTCATTGTGTTGTGTATCGTTGGTTCTGTTTAAATATCCCTAGGATTGCTTGCTTTGCTGGAGTAAGCAGACTATCCTTACCAATATCCTAAATAGGTAATCAATAAAACGAAATTCCATGGTCCTGTGATACAACGATGAAAATTATCAGATTTCCTCTTAAAGCGATGTGCGTGTGTTCCTGATACACTATACTTGCCTCATTCACATCCTCTTACAGAATTCATATATGTTCGCACCAATGAGCTAGAAGAGATGGAAGGATTCAATACCCCCATCTTGCCATCGCTTTTTAGTCTTGCCTAATGGATCGTCTCGTCCGCTATGTCTTGCTATTTTGCCCGTTTTTAGTGGGGTCAATCTTTAAAGCTTCCAACACTTAAATAAAAGGATATCCTTAATGGTTAGCTCTATCTATCTTAGTTTTAGTCGTATCTTTTTGTAGCTCAACTATTCGAAGAAAGATATTGATTTTCAGTGTTATCCAAGGATATATTCTTGTAGGGAAGACTAAGGACACTGAGGAGTGTAGAGGGGGAGTTTACGATCCCAAAAAACATATTACATGCGGCAAGGAAGAAAGTTTTTTTTATGGTTTGCTGCTTTGCGTTCTGTGTGTGAGTTTATTTAGTGATGCCATGGACTTTACTTCTTATCAGAACAAACTTCCGTGCGGTAGGGTGTGCTTTAAAGTTTCGTTTAAGGGAAGAATTTCATCAGGAAGGATTGTTTAAAAAAATATTTTAGGTTTTCTGTTGGATCCTGGATAGACTATTCCTTCTTCAAAGTCTGGATATAGAAACTTATACCAGTTTTTGCCTTTCGATTATAACAGTTTTCTGCAACCATATTACCTAAGTATTGAAAGGCCAGTTCTGAAAAGTTTGATTTTGTGGATAAAGGATTTGACTCTTGCTAAAATCTAGAGAATCGTTTTGTAGTTTTGTATTCGATAGATTTTATTCATCCATTGGAGTTATTAAAATTACATTCTTCTGACCTTTGTCAGCCTGTCCTGTTATCGGCTCATTTTTGACTTGGACATACCGCTTTTAATGTGATCTTCCCCTGATGAATCCTCCTATCAAGGTAGAATTAAAAACTTTAATGCCTTCTTGTAGTTCTTCATCCGGCCGAAGATTTTCATCCACTAGAATCATTGGGAACATATTTTTTCACACTAGTTTTTATCGAGGAATTTTTCATTTAAAGTGACCAAGCACTTCTCTGCATCTAATTTCAACAATGGATACTGTTCGAATTAGTTTCTGCTTCTTAAAGAAGGACTGAAGGAATTGAGATCTCTTGAATTAAAATTTGTTTTTCTAAGCTTCTCATGCCGAAGCGATATTGATTTAGAATGACTGTTCGTTATGTTACAGAAGAAATGACTTTAACAAAATCCAATACTCCTTTATTTATTGACCCACTAGTTTTTTTTTTTTTAATTTCTATTCAAACTGCTGTAAATTTATTGGCAAAATTCACCCATCCAAAATTCGGAGCTATCCAAATGCATTGGCGAAGAACGTTCCTTGTCATCAAGCTTGTTTTTTCGATTTCCGCTCCAATGGCTGTTCGAGTTAAAGTTATATCCTTTTTTTTCTTCTTGTGTGTTACTGTTGCTTTTTGCTGTACGTAACATCACCGACCACAATGTTTTAGAGGGGTAACTAAATTTTATGAGAACCCACAGAAACAACTAGAAAGCATTTCGACAGTTATTGTTGGCGATAGTAGCGACGAGTAGTATGATGATGGTATTTTTTTTTTTTTTGTGTTCCTTCATTTTTTGATTTTTTTCGGAAATAAACGCTTTTCTCATCTACAATCCATTTCCGTTGGATGGATCTTTCAATTAAGGACACTTCATGTGTGAAGCCAACCACACTTTTGTGTTTGTTACCAGTTGTGGTAGTATGCGTCCTTTCAAACGGCAAATAAAGTCTATTGCTTCATATAGGGAGGCCCTTCAGTGGCCATTGCCAGGTCTGTTATTGCTGCTTGAAGGTATACGCACGGGTATCATTTATGGCCTCAAATATTTATTTGGGCTTATAGCCCAAACGGCCCGTAAAGTCATTGATCATATTTTGCCTTGTATCCAATTTAAAAATAAAATAATAAAAAATGGAAAAACTCTGAAAATGGGAGGCAATTTTTTTGGGAGGGTGGTAGATCCTAATCTACTGGCTCCTTTTGAACTCACACACACACACAGACTCACACATGATGACCTCGGAATGTTACTTTATAACTGTTAGTTGAAGGAGGCAGAATTGCCAGCTATATATCAACTTCAATTCTCATAAAAACTTATTGAATGTAATGGGAAGGATGAGGAAGGTAGGAATTTGTTCTTAGTTTGGTTTTTTTTTTTTTTCCTATTTCTTCTCCCGATTTGCTTTTATGTTTGCCAATCATACATATACACAGACACACACATGAAACTGTTGTGACTGAGGTTAGGGGTTTGGTTGAATAGGGTTGAAAAGTTATTAAATGTTTGATTCATGGAATTGCTACACAAATTGCAAATGAATAAGCAATAAGCTGGCGGCAAGCTGGGTGTCGTCATTGTATCGGCTTGGATCGGCTTTTGGTTCGACTTGGTTATAGGATTCCAAAAGGAGGGTGGTATATTGAAGGTGAAATTGTGTTTTATATTGTTAAAGTTGTTATTGTTGTTTTGCTTTGTTTTTGTTTAAAAAACAGAATCAGGTGAAAATCGCTCAGTGGCTTTTATTCTCCGACTGTGCTGGTGCTGGTGTTATGGTGCTGGATTATAAAATTATTATAGACAAGTAGAGGCAAAATAAAAGGATTTTCCAATTTAAATTGGAGGTGAATGAGGCTAATAGCTTTGGCTATAAGTTTTGACGACAGCATATTATATATACGAACAGCTGGGGTGAGTGTAGGTACGTACAGGTAGGATTAATATGAAATATTTATCCAAATTGGCATATATTGGATATTGATGCAGGACCTGAATGTTTTTGTGGCCGAAGCAGGTTTTGTTAAGTTTGACGTGAAGATTATGAAAGAGAATTTTAATGCTTCGTTAAATGCTGAAGTTACAGTTACATGCTTATTGGATTTGGAAATGGCTTTCGTTTTGATCGAATATTTTCAAGAAGATTTGGGCCCGTCATTTTCTGAGGTTCACAAATTAGTTCGGTGCGTTTAGACAGACGTTCAATATTTTGTTGATATAAAACTAGTTATGTTATTAATTGTTGGCGCAACAGCTCCGTCTAATAACTTACACTCTCAATCATTCCGATGTGTGTCGTGTGTGTTGATTTTCTTCAGGAATTGAAGGAAACTACAGAGATGCACTTTGTTCATGACAATATTTACTCTTGTGGAGCTTAACAGTTCTTCGAAAGAGACCGTACATCAGAAAAAAAACATAGGTCTCGATTGAACCCTGGACCTACATTATTGCAGTCCGATACACTACTCACTACTTTTTATTCATTACCGTAGGTACTTCTTCTAAGTCCTGGAAGAAATAACTTTCTAGGAATTTGATTTTAAGTGGCGGAGTGCTGGACAATGAATGATCAAAAATGTTCTGTCTTGGTGAACATCATTGTCTCCACATCTTCTGCTCTAGTCGCCGAGTTGAGACTCAATTTCTTTTCCCAGAATGTTGTGCTCACGAGGAAGCTAGTAATTTAAAGGATGATAGTCACTTTTTACCAGCTCATCAACTCTTCTGTTTCCCAGCATCCCACAATGGCCAGATATACAGATTCTTATATCATGATGTCTGGCGAGAACACTCAACTCTCCGCTGAAGAGTTAACAATCTTTCATTTCTTTGGCAAAAATTTCAAAATTTATATAAGCATTTGGTATTTCCTTAATTCAAATCGATTTAAAAACTTTTGGCACTACCAGGATGAAGCCTGTAAGAAACTGTCTTAAATGTGGAGGCTGATTTATCAAACTTGCTCAAGAATTTTCGAGTAATAAGTAACACCAATTTCCATGTCGATCCATCTGTACAAGTTTGTTGGGAAGTCTCTGAAAAATCTTTACATTGCCTGCTTAACTGGGTTTTCCGTTTAGGGTTAGAGTTTACCAAGGAGCAATATTTTCTACAGAATACACAAGGATGTATAATTGTTCAAGATTCAAGGGAGTGGTTCCCGTAGAACCCGTTGTGTATAAAGGATTTGCTAAAATTGTGATTCTTACCATTTTTTCTGTGTTTTCATGTTTTTTTTTTTCAATAAAACTGCGTTATGGTTTTTTCAATTTCAAGTCAAACTCATCACTCACTAAGGGGAAATTCTCTTAGTTCTCAATTCAACTTTATAATCGTAGTTGTTTTTTCTGTTGAACCCCCCACCAACATATTTGAAATTCTACATTTTTTCCAATAAAACTTGGAAACGATTCTTACTCCTTTGAAATTCATCATTAACTTTTTTATTAAATTCTGTTGTGTTTCTTATATTTTCTTCTTGAAAAAATTGCTAATTTATTTGTAATTCCGTCATACTCCCATGAGACATCGACGAGATTTCAGTTGAAAATGTACAAAAGATATAATCCGTCTTATTTGGTCATCCCTCTACCACAAATTGTTTGATCTAATAGTAAATCTCACCCGAACAAATCATCTACTTTGTCAATTTAAATCATCCGTTTCAATTACCTTTCAAAACTCACAAATTGCTTGTGTACAAAAAATTGATGAGCTACACCTGTTTATTTATACCCCTTATGCCAAATTTCCTTTGTCTCGAAAATTCCTACACCTGTCATCATTTCACCCCAAAATTAGCCCACCACAAATACTCACTTACCTCTCCTCCCCAATTATTTGTTCGTATGGCGTTTCACAAAAATGTTCACAGTCATGATGAATCACTTCAATTTGAAATATATAAACCAAAAAAAAAATATAAACCAAGAACAAACAAATTGTCTTTTCAGAGTCAAATCTCTTCAAAAAGAAATCACATTCTTAAAATAACCAAATCACACACATCAAACAAAGGAAAACATGAATCACATTGAACACACCTTATAGACGAAATCTAAATTTACCTTTGAATCAAAAACAAATTTATTTTTTGTATTTTTTTGAAAAACGTTTGTATTGAAATAAAATTTTATATTTTTCTCTCTAAAAAAAAAAAATAAAGTCCAACACAAGCACAACCAACATCATCAGCCACCATCAGAGACTTGTAAAAATACCCGTGAAAGTCGTCCACGTCAGCGAATTATTGTTGACCGTGATACGGTTTTAAAAATAAATCGACGTGGATCACGTCATCGCAGTCGAGACCACAGCTGGCCACCACCACCATCCGATCGATCACGAAGTGCCTCTGATGAACATCATTTTGATGAAAAAATCTGCCATCAACATATAATCGATAGTATTGCTAAGAAATTTGATCATCCAGAGGATGAAGAGCGGATGACTTCTCATCACAACAAGTCAACTGCTAATACAAAGATAAATGAGCGCCGTTCACGAACTCCCGAATGGCGCCCAACGCCAACCCACAATAAAGTTGCTGAAATAACTTTTCAAGTGCATGTTGGTATTGTCGAACCAAAGAAACAGTTTTTCGAAGGAATGGCGGGAAGCAGCTACGAAGTTACATCATCCCCACGAAGGGATAAATTCACTGAATCCCGTTACCAACCATCGAAGCCAGCATCGCACTTCATAGATCGCCCCCAAACTGCATCATTGGATCGTTATAATAGCAAAAAACACCAAAAACAACTGCCACCCATGAAACCACGCAGCCATAGTAGCTGCAGCAGTCCATTATTTGGTAGGTCATCCGCACGCAACAAATCGCCAACATATACTACATCAGAGAGGGAGAGAAAATCCAAATCAAAATCACCCATTGACATAGCCACAACAATTTGGCCATTATCGTCGTCGTCACAGAGAAAATCGGTTACCATAAAATTGTCACCATCATCATCGTCCCAATTGGGCAGCAGCGGCGGCGGTGGTGGTAGTAGCAATCAAATTAATTACGATCCTTTTGCCATGAATAATAATCATCAGAATCAGAATCAGAATCAGAACAAAACAACAAAACAGCCCGCCAAACCAGCAGCTCCTCGTATAATTGACTGCAGTTCTTTATCAAAAAAGAATCCCAACACTAATCTGGCCCAGAGGAATTCAGGAGCAGTATCATCATCATCAACATCAACAACACTGAGTTGTACCACAGAGAGAAATTTAAATAATGACAAACAGCATCACAAACTGCTTCAACAGCAGCAGCCTCAAAATTTGCATCCATCAACGAAAAGTTATGATGGCAATTTACCCACAAGTACCACCATAAAACCCACCAACACCATCAGTACTAGTTGTCATCCAATTGGCAGCAGCAGTAGTAGCAGCAACAGCAGTGGTGCAACAAACGAAACCAAATTAAATGCCACAACAACTGCCAAACCACAATTAAATGCGAATCTAAATTCGAAACCCGATGTCAAACCAAAAGCCGATGTTGCAAAAGATACTTCTACTTGCGTCAGGTCAATTGATTTGATTGATGACACAACCAGAGTCACTAGAAATTCTCCAACTCATATCATAGAAATGAAAGAAGATTCCACACATCCCACCACCACTACCACAACCGATGAAAAATTACGGAACAAACAAGAAAATATCGTCGCACAATTGTCAAGACCGCAGCAAGACTTTAACAAGACAGTAACAAGAAATGAAAACAAATTTCAAAGAGATACAATATCTAACAGTAGTGGAAGCAGGATTCACCCCATTAATGGTGACAAATACCAGAGGGCTGATAGTAAAGATACTGCTCCCATAGTGGATAGTAATGCCAACAAATCTCCATCAGAATCTAAGACAAAGTACGAACGTCGAAAGGGTATTTACTATACCGACGGGGAATATCTCTTCGGTCCATTTGGAACCGAAGACAACGACACCGACGACGACAACGTCGAAGACGTTGCAAAAGCTGTGGCACATGAGCTTCAGCAGCAACACCCCCATCAGCAGCTGCAGCAACAAAGACAACCCAAAGTCACTGTGATTCCTATCGAAGTTGAGAAACCATACCCACCTCCACCCACCACCAGCACCAACAATCGAATTGAAACATCCAACCTGGAGCAAAAGTGCGGAAAAATCCAAAAGTCAATCACCGAAGACCTGCGGCAAATTGATAGATACATGGAACAAGCAAAGATGGCATTGAATCGATTGCAAACAGAACACAAGATAGGAATAGGAATGCAACAGCAGCAGACCCAATCTCCTTTGCCTTTGCCGTTGCCTTTAGTGATTCCATCGAAAGTTATGATAGTTGAGACACCCCTACAGGCGATGATAAGACGTGTCTTTCACAAAATACCCCGGCGCACTCCTTCGCCAATCATTTTCACCAGTGATTTCCTAACTTCAACTTCGATAACTCGGGTGGAGAATGTGCCAGTTGTTGAGCAGGCACTTCTCGATTTATCGAATTTGACGGCGGTTTTGGCGAGAAGTGATGGTAATCGGGTGTTGTCTCCGGTGATGTTATCGATTCCATCACGACAACCCACGCCACCTAGTGTGGTTGTTGTTGATGAGATAAGCGATGATGCCGATGGAAATTCTGAGGGTGCAGCTGCTGCAACTGTCCGTAGTCAGAGTAGCTTATCGGAAGCGACTACGGCGACAGCAAACAGTCCATACACTATTACAGATAGTGGTACAGAAGAGCCTGTTCATTTGGTGTCTAATCAAGTGCAACAGGAGAAGGAGATTAGTCAGAGTAAAAACATCCTCGCTGGGTACTTAATAACGAAAAAGGATCAAGAGGAGCTCTTAGCTAAAGCTACAGCTGCAGCTGCAACTCAATCATCCTCCATACCTCTGCCATCCTTATCTCCTACGTTGCCGAGGAAACCACAAAACAAAATTACAGACACGGCAACAATAAGTCACAAGGAATTGCCATCGTTGAACGATAATCGAGGATATGGAGTGGAAAATGTCACAGGACACTCCTGTTCTCTCTCGTCCAAAAAGAACGATGATGGTCGTTGGCAGCAGCAATTAGCTAACAGCAGCACTAGCAGCAGCAGTAGCAGCACAAAGCCCAAGTCCAAGCCAAAAATCGATGACGTGCAACCGGACAACGACAACAAACTGCAGCAAAATTCAATAAATAACAGAGAGAAGTGTAGTCCTCGCAGGACACCTTCAATCAATGGCGAGGCACCACCTCCACCACCACCACCACCCCCTCCACCACCAGCAACTACAACTACAACAACAACTATGAAAGCACCTGTAAATAATTTGAAATATCGTGTGAACGGTCTTTATGGTCACAATGTGGGCCTCGTGACACCGGTGACAGCCAATAATGATGCTGATTCTGGTGTTGTTGTTGCATCATTATCATCGTCGTCGTCGTCAGAATTGTCGTCATCATCCGATCGACCAGGTCGTGCTAGAAATCGTAAATCAGACGAAGGAGCCACCAAGGTGCGGAGTCTTTCGCAACCGCCACCGTTTGAGTATTTGATGGAATCAGTGCCATCCTTGCAATCGACGACAACAAGTACAATCGATTTGGTTGGTGACTTTGCCGATGATAGCCATAATAATGACAATGAAAATCATCGAAGGTATAATAATGTGTCGCCGTGCTTATATTTCCCAGGACCTTTTCATGCCACTACAGGTATTATTATTGTGAGCTATTGTCGTCGTCGTCGGTTTTTTTGGTCCTTTTCTTTGCTGTTACTGTGGGTGTTACTGTCGTCGTCGTACATATTGCTGTCCTGTCGTCAAAATCTTCTTTGTTTGCCCGTGCGATTGTTGTTTTAGTCCTTTTTTGCCGTTGCACATTTAATGTTACTGTATTTCTTGTCGTCGTCGTTTGTTGCATTTGATATCCTATTTTCGTGTGACAAAATGTTTCTCTTTTGTAATATTTGTAATCCAAGTTGATTGATTTTACTGTCTGTGATTTTTGTTTTTTTTTTTTGTGTCCTTCTCTTTTGAAGATATTTTTTTTTTTTTCAGGACATATTAGCATAACATTTGTAATGGTTGCCATATGAGAGTAAATCTTTTATTATTTGGTAGCAACTTTGAATTTCAACAGGAATTCGGTATCATTAATAAAATCTTATAATGCTTCCTTTTTTTTTGGGAAGACCCAGGGGAAAAAACGTTATCTTTTTAACAGACTATGTTTGACACAATGATTGATGGATCAAAAGTATTTCGATTAAAAGTTTATGGTTTCAAGGACTTTTGATATGAAATAGTTAGGTCTTTGAAAATTCTACGAGTATGTGTGAGGAGAGTCTACTTGAACTTAAGTAAACATTTGAAAGATGCTTCTCCTGGGGAAGGATATGAGATATATTAATATGAACATCCAGCTATTTAAGTGTCAGTTGTACAATAGTTGGTCCAGGATTGAACATTGTTTTTTAATTCTCGATCCGTGGATCAACTTTATTTAATCTGTGGAAATTGGTGGTTTAACTCTTGTACCAATCTTGATTCACCGGCAACAAACACAAGCCGAGGCAAATCGTTTTTAGATTTTGATCTGAGGAGGAATCACAACTGTTGTACAACTGGCCCTTAGAATTACAAGGTTCACCAAACAAAATGATCAAATTGTGCACGCACTAAGCCCAGGAGATTTTTCAATGGAAAATTCATCTAATTGGAGTATTTCGAATTGAGTTTCAAATGGTCAACAACTTAAACTTGCACCAGATCGGTGTTTTACCCCCCCCCCCCCCCCCCCCATAAGATGGATTCCATTGATTGAGGATTACCAAAGACTCTCTGTATCCAATTAAAAAAAATCAAAAATCAAACCAGTTAGGCAATCAAATGTTTTTGAATTGATATGAAAGGGTGAAAAGTGCTTGGTGTACCTCAAGATTATCACTTGAGTCCTCTTCTATTTAACATTTCCATTAACGAGTAATCAGGCTGCTTTGGATTTGAGTTTTCTGCGGGATAATTACACACGACACTATTAAGATCTTTAAGACAACTTGTACTTTTAAAGAAAAATTAGTATCTAAAAATATTAAGAAGATTATTGAAATAGGGAACCAAAAGCTTGGTCTGAAAAAGCGTTGGAAACCAGCGTTTTTCAGCAGCTTTTTTTTCACTTCTTTTAGTTTTTCCCTAGCAAGAGCGATTTTTTTTACTTGTGATTATAAGAACTTAAGGCAGGTTATGCATTCGTCGAAAAAAAAAGTTTTGAGATAACAATCAAACATGACATAACGATGAAAGCGAAGACGAAAAGGTTGGTTTGAAAATTCTGTCCGTCTGTCTGCCTGTCTGTCTGTATGTTTGTATAGCTACCTACAGCCCAAACGGTGGTACATAGAGTTTTTTAGGTATTGTAGTTTAAATTTTGGTTTGGCTCAAAAAATTACGGCACCTGCCATATAGCCGTTACTTTAAAGCTTATTTTTCTCGAAAACGGCTCTTATGATTTTATTTTGAACAAATCAGGGTAGCTTTTTAGATGTGACCAATTATATGACCGACATTTTTTTTTCTTTAATTTCTAAAAACGATAGTTTCCATAGGACCGTTTTTTTTCAAATATCTCAAAAACGGCTCAACCAATACTTTCGAAATTTCACACATATATAGGTGTAGGTTGCTCAAATTATACTGCGTAGCAATATTTTTAAAGCATATTTTTTTTGTATTTTTAAAATCATTTTTTAATTTTGTTTTTAATTAATATTTTGAAAGCTGCCCATTTATTTTTTTTTTTTTCGAAAATTATAGATAAATGTATGGTGGTTTTATTTTTTTTTTACAAATGTTTTCAAAAAGATTTTTAAAAAAAACTTTTTTTCTCAAAAACAGCTGCACAGATTTTTATAAATTTATTTTCCAAATTCAAATTTATCTAAGAAATAAAACTGCGTTCTTTTATTCAGCTCAAACTAGTTTAAGTATGTGTATTTAAGAATATCGAAAAATTTATTTTTATCAAAATCAATTTCGTGTGACAGTCGTGCATTTTATTTTTTAATACTACCATTCTCAACTTTTGTTGTATCGTATATTCTAGTGTATTCGACGAGGAAAAATATTCCGTGAGAAGGTAATATACTTGGGCGCATACAGTAAATTATAAAAAAGTTCCAAGAAATTTAAAAAACAATTTTTTTTCCAATTCAGCCATCTCTTTCTTGAAAATTAATCTTTTCTTTTTTAGTTTTTTGCAAAAAAAAAAAACACATTTTTATTCAACGTTCACAAAAAAAGAATTTTTGGAAATCCAGCTTTAACGTTTTAACACAAAAAGTACCTAAACTTCTGTGAAAAGTACTGATTCTGATTTGAATTTTTATACACATTTTAATTTTTATCTAGCAACCAACAATTTTACTGTTTAAAGGAAAACAGAACATCAATCAAACACTAAGAATTTTGAGACCTTTTTTCAGGGTAAGCTTAAAACGGATTTGAAACAGTTTTTTGTGATAATTTTCACTAGGAAACTGCCTTGAAAAATTTGAAATTCACATTTATTATTGAAATTCAGTTCTCGAAATCACGACATGGTGATGTTATAGCTTCTGCTATTCAGTTGGTAAAGAACTTAAATCGACCTAAGCGCTCACTGTGGACAAATTACGAAAGTCGGACGGCTATGAAAAAAACAATACAGTTAAAGCTCAGCTCATGCACTTGGGGAATAAGCTAGTCCAATTATCTTCCTTTCCTTTCTTGAAGACAACAAAGTGGCGAATTTTTTCTGAAAATGTGGTGGCGCTAGTATCGTGCTTACATAATTCAAAAGCCGTTTTTTTAATGTTCTTTTTTTTTAAACTAAGTCATGAACCAACCGCAAAACATGAGTAATAATTACAGCAATCTCAAGTAAATTAATTCCAACACCTCTCATCTCTTATGCTAATGTTCACATCGACATCATATCCGTTTCAAAGAAGGATAAAATAATAAAATATTAAATAACCAAACAAGGATATGAGTAATTTAATAGTTTTGTTGAAATTTAATATTTTGACATTTTCCCAAATGTTTTATTGCTCATTTATGCTGATATGCGGATTTATAATTACCCCCCACAAAATAGAGCAAAAGCAATTCAAACGTGATCCTTTTAAGACTATGTCCTCTCATAAGCTCCTTAAGCATGTATCTTTCTATACTATGATATAATTTTATGATACCTATTATGCTTTTAGTTTCATCTCATAAGATGCCTCATTAATTTATTCAAATGAAGCTAAATGTCTACTATTTCTCTGTATACCCACTCTTCTCGTCTATATAATATAATATAGTAGAAATGTCCTTTGAGTAATAGTTTAAGTTTATTGCTATTCCACAAAACCCTCCTCCGCCACCACCCGCCTCTCTATAAAAAGGACATCAACCAACTATAATACTAGCCACTCTATATACTAGAACAAGAGAGAAAGAGAGAGTTTAATGTTCTTTAACGATAACCAGACATTTCGTCTCCAAAGTAAAGTACATGACCTTAATTTAATAATATAAATTTTAAGGTAATTAAAATCTTCAAACTATTCGCTTTAAATATTCCAAATGCCTCCAAAGGAATGCTCCTTTTGTTATGCCAAACGAGAAGACCAAGAACAAGAAGAAGAGAGGTATTAACTTAAGTAGGGAGAACCAAGCCAAGTCAGGAAACGCCAAAGGAGGCAGCCTCAGAGACTGACTATGATTATATACGAGGTTAGGTTATTTGTATGGGATATTCATTCACCCATATTTTTCGACATCCTCTCACGACTAGCTTTTGGCTTTTGTAATCCCCTCGTTGTTATATTGAAGGAGGACGAATTTAGTCCTGGAATATTTTTTTTTTGTATTTTTTGTGTTGAGAGAGAGACGAAAAGAATAGAATAGAAAGTCGGTTAAGTACATCATAGTATAGCTCAGAAGGGATAGTTTAATAAAGTGGACTAGTTTTTTTTTTTTCGTCCTCGCCGTATTATTTTTTAGAGCTGGATCAGCGTCTAGGAAGGCTTGCTCAGCGTTCATTACTTTAAGCTTAATGTTGGCGGATATTTTTCGTCTAGTGAAGTTTTTTTGGTTTAAGTTTTGCATTGTTCAATGTTCACGGCGTACAGCTGGTAAGACGACATCCTATAAAGCGACCTTAATAATTTTTTTTTAATCATACTTCTTCAAGGAGAAAGAAAAGGATGTGAAAAGACTTAACCTATTGTGTAGTTTAGTTCAAAGGAATGGATTGCATAGCGGCGCGCGTTGAGAAGGAATGTCAAGAGACGTTATTTGTCTACAGATTAAGATTAAATGTAATTCAAGGGATTGAGGTACTTTGTGTCTTGTAAAAATGTATTCTTTTGAAAGATTTACGTTAAATATATTTGGGAGAGGCTATATTTTAGTCTTTTTAAGAATAAGTAGTGCTTTCTTTTATTTCTCTTAGGCTGCCATAATTTGCTCAACTTTTTCCATGTCATTGTGGCAACTACTGACAAGGAAACTGAATTGAGTAATTTTTTATTGTATCTGTATGCACATGAACTAAAAAAACATGCATTTATTAGTTTTTTATTTTACTGTATACTTTGGAGTAAAATTTCATCAAAATCGGGTCATCAATTAACGAGAAATTCGGAAAATACAATACGTATGCAGGGTCCACAATGAAACTTATTACAAAATTTAATTTTAACTATGAGACCATTGAAAATTAATTCACAAAAAGTATTTTGGATCGTTTCTTAGAGAAAATGAGCTGGAAAAGTCAATTTTTGGTCAGGGTCTGTAAAGGACATTGCTTCATCCCACTATATCCGAATTGAATCGCAGCTGGACCAATTTCAATAACTGCAAGATCTTTAAGAAGATGTGGTCTTGTCTACAATAAATTTCGAACAAACGAATCACTCTGTTAAATCCGATCTTACATACCAGGGCGGTGGATAGTCATGAGGTGTACAAGCCATTACCAGGTTAGATATCCCTCATAACCACTACTTCTTCTACGACTGTCGTTCATATTTCCCGTCATTGCTCTGATGGTCTAGCTAGTTAGGGGTGTAGTCCATTGATTAATATTTTAATAAAGACCTTGGGAAACTGTCAGATAAAAATATCAAGGACTTGAAATCTTTCCAGGGAATTTTCATATCCCAACCGATCACTTTTTACAAGAACGCGGACAGGAGACCACTCTAGTAACTATACACTTTAGTTCGAAAAAGTCTAAAACTGACCTAGTTTACTCTCAATTACATCAAAGCAATTGAACTTAAGCCAACCAAAAACCTGCATAGAGTCTGGTCAAAGTGGCCGTCTAAATGACCTTATAGTAGATTGAAATGCACTGAAAAAAATATCATACATATAATATCAATGTATGCCGTACATTGAGCTGTTTGCTGTTTTTTTTTTTTTTTTTTTTTTTTTGAGTCAATGTGAAATTCCTTGAGCAAATGTACAAAATGTACTTTAATTTTTAAATTTAAATGTACCAATCATTGGTTCGATATAACTGCATTCATTGAATGACTCCCAAACAAAAAATTGAGAACTCTTGATTCCATTTTGACTCAATGTATTTTTTCGTTCGTTAATGTACACAATACATAACGATACTGAATGTTTGTTCATTGTCTTTAATATATTTATATTAAATTCAATGTAAAAATTACAAAACACTAACGAGATTTCGTTTTATGTACAAAACAAAGTCAAATAAACGAAGTACAGTGTGCCAATAAAAAAATGAACATTCGGTCAATGTACAGAAAAATGTAATATATATTCTTTTTCAAATTATTAAAGTTTTTTACATTGTGAAATGTACATATACATTGTGCCAATGATCAAAATCAAGTATTGTGTCAATGTACTTACATTTAAGTTAATGGAAAAAATATCGTGCCTATGAGTTTTTATGTATGTACAAAAATAAACGAAGTACATTGTGCCAATAAAAAAAGTACATTAGAGCAATATAAAAATGTACATTGTGTCAATGTACAAAGTACATACTTTCAATGTACGATGTAAACTGTTCAATGTAAAAAAGAACATTGTGGCAATGTAATAATCAACGTACGATGTAAAGTTCGAACGTGAAAAATACATTGACGCAATGTTCAAACATACATTGCCTCAATGTTATATACATAATTGAGGTTTTATTAAAAAAATTCCTTTTGTGAAAAAAATTCATTGAGTTAATTCTTTTGAGTTAATGTATTATAGTTCATTGGCTGAATGGTCTTGGTCTTAAATTATTTCAATGGAAAAATTGGGAAGCTTTTAAAGGGCTTTTAAAGAATTGAAATCATTTTCTCGATGTACCACGCATTGACTCAATGAATCGGGTACATTGGGGTAAAAAAAATGTACTTTATGTACTGCTTACATTGTTTTAATGTTAAGTACATAGTTAAATGTACGCGTTCATGGATCAATGAATTGGCAAACACTGTGCCAATGAACCTCTACATCGGCTGAGAAATGATGTAAAATACATTGTATTTACGTCTTTTTTTTGGTTCCGTGTGGATTCCTGGAGCATTGGCTGTCTTATCTCAATTTATAATCAATCCAAACAAATCTCATCTTAATCTTTGCCATCGAAGGGTTGTCAGAGGTCTCGTCTGAGAACCCTATGGCTCGTCCAAATGGCGGTTTATGACTTTTGGAGCAATTCTAAATGTGCCTCGTAAGCTGAATGCATTCTCTGGCGAATCAAATGTACCCAAACTAACCAGCAACCTGTCTAGGAGACATAACGTCTGGAGTCTGGTCACATTGACCATCCTTTGTTGTCCAAAAGACAAAATCCTTTTAAGTCCATAAGAACCTTAAAGGTAGTAAGTTATGGTAATAAAACAGTTCGTCCAGTACCGCCATTTTTTAAATTAAGGTACCAAAGTTTCTGTAAGGAGTTAATAACAGTATTATAAAAAGTCATCATATTAATGCGGAAAACAGCGTTCGGTACCATTTTTATTGACTTAAATGTTTATAAAGGCTTCAATATTATATTGTTGGAAAGGATTTTAGAAGAAGAAGTACACAATATAATATTTTTGGGAATAGACTATATTAAATTAGATAAAAAAAATGTTAAAAGAAACACATTCATTAGAAAAATAGCTTGAGGTTATAACCACAACTTTATTTAAAAAAAACCGTCTAAGGATGCTCAACTATTTTTTTACTTGTATCTTTGCTCTGCCGTCTTCAAATTCCTCACTTCAAGAATGATTTATTTATCCTTTAACATCTCATTATAAGCAAAACAAAACCTCTTTGAAAACGAATTTTCGGTCTTCCCCAAACAAATAAAAATAATTGACATCAAATCAAAATGATTGGGTTATAAAAATATATAAAATATTAATTTATACATCATGAGATACAATGTCATTCTGGCATAAGATGAAAAATGAATCATCAGCAGCATGTTCTCCTTCAAATGACAACAACCAAAAGAAAGAAACTTTCTTTTTGTGTCATATTTTTTTTTTTTTTTGTGTGGTAACCTTGAAAAAGTCTGTTCCGCGTATCCTTGCTCTCGAATATACAAAAATAAAACCAGAAGGACAAAAAGATATTATACATCGTATCCAATAAATTCAACATTCTGTCTTTCTTTTTATGGCTTGTGTTTCTTAAAGGAATATTATACAAGGAAACACATAACAACAGCGAAAGACTTGGTCCTTTTTGTACATGAACATTTTATGAAGAACCAAAAAAAAAAAAAAGTGATAAACCAAAACACCACTAAGCTGTCATTGCATCCACCCGTCGCGCCACGTCACACCACATTATCAAAAATTCAACCCAAAAAAACAAGAAGGAATTAACATCTCACAAATAATTCATTATTTTTTTGGTTTCGTCCTGACGATGTTTTTTTCTCTGTCTGTTTCTATGTTATTTCATTAAAAACGAGTTTGCCTCATAATTAAAATGCAGAGACGTTACAATTTTATTAGCATATAATGTTTATTAATTTTATCCCTACAACCACCCCCACACGCACTTTCTCATCAAGCAATGTGGTATATATCATCTTTCCGGACCTAAAGCGTCACTTTACTGCCATCAGCTATGGAAGCAGCAGCAAAAGAAGCAAGAAGCCAGAGTCAGTGTCTAGTGTCTATAACAGGAACAGCCCCTGGCAAGATCATCATCATCGTAAAAAGGCATAAGAATAAGCACTCAGTTCCTAGCTTGGAATTCGCCTTATTCCTGTTGGCTTGGCCTTTTCCTTTTTTTTCTCTCTCTTTTTTGTTGCTGCTTCCAGAGTATTCCACTGAGAATGGATATTTTTATGACTGAGCTTTCATAGAGTTTTTTTTTTTTTTTTAGTTATGACTAAAAGGAGCATATAGCTACATCCCAACGAAGAGCAAAGAACCAAGAACCAAGACCATCATCAAGCATATCGCAGACCCACCAACCACCCTTTTAATGAAAAGGAAGAAATATAAGACCAAGAGTCTCTAACAACAACTGTTCACAGTTTATGGCGGGATTTTTGCAGTTATTTGCTTGAGTGATAATTTTAGGATGAAACATGATTCACAAAATGATGTGCCAAAGTGTATACTTAGGGCGAACTCGCTTGGTGTATATTCTGGCGAATGCAAAGCTCGTACACCACTAAGGAGGGTCTTAAGTCTTCAATTTGAAACTTTTAAATGAAATAAAGTAAGGCACGGAGAGAAAAGTAAAGAGGAGTGCGTGCGGGGAAATTATAAATAAGCTACCATGAATACTAATGATAACGTGCTGTTTGAATCAACGAGCAGTTTTTTTCTCTTTTTGGGGAATCTCGGAAAAAGTAATGAAATTTTGTTTCATTATAGTAAAAAGAATTTTTTTTATTTGAATCCTTTTGCTGTCGATGAGAGTTCATTGGAAGTGAACTGGAGCTCAAAAACGTTTGCAATGATTCCGAGCGTGTTGGTTTTGTGATTTTGTTTCATATTTTCAAAAATTTTGAGCGTTATATCTTTATTTTGATATTGCTTTGTAATCGTAGTCTCTTTAGAAGTGGATTTTCTCAAAGTGGTTATGTGCCCAGAACAGTGTTTGGTAATTTTCCGAAATAGTAATATTTTCGAAAATATCCTATCTCCGAATCATCCCACCAAGTTTTCAACTGATGTCAAAAACTGCTTTTACATGTTTCAGCACTTATATAAGAGAGGCTCAATAAATTGATAGCTCTTTTTCCAATATTTCCATATTTTTGGCGTTAATACTACCAAAACGTCTGACTGAAGTTCCAAGTAAAGGAGCCACCAAACTTTTTTGTTTCGTTCACAGCTGGCGTTTTGATCGATTGTGTCGAATAGTCGAACTTGGGATTCATTGAAATATATCGAATGCTTTATACTTTTTCTGTCTAGTCCTGAACCACAGTTTTAATTTTGAACACAATAACGGATCAACGGATCTCCAGAATATAACAGAAACATAGGTCCTGTTTAATTAAGTCTACACAATATTTTGACAAATCATTCCCATGCTTGCGAACATGTGTTACAGCCTCTTTTCTGGTTGATTTAGTGTTTTCAGCGTTGATCAAAACTTCCATACACACAGTTTGTTGAAGCCACTAGTTTCGATTGTAGAAAGAAGGATATATTTGTTTGACTCGGTCCTTGAGATCTCTGAAATTAGTTAGAATCATGTCAAGAATACTATCAAATCCCGATTCTTTATTTGCTTCCAGAAAAAGAATGTATTTTCTTATTACGGCACTTCATTGACGTTATCCTAACAGCCCATAAAACAATTTCTGGACTCAAACTGTCAAATATTGACAACGCGTGGCGTTTTGCATACTACTTCGGTATCTGATAAAGCCTTTGGTGTTCTTACCGTGCTCTTACCTGATCGACTCCGAATTTTAGACCGCGTTGCTTTTGTGTCATCATCGGGCTTAATTTGTTAATGGCTGACCCAGTGGAATTGTATCTGCGTGGTGTCGAAATTTACTTTTGTTTGTCACAATTTATTGTTGGATATGGTTTGTGCCAGCAGAATCTCTAAGGTGTGATGCAGACAAAGGAAAACATGGGCTTGTACTTTGATGTTGGAAGACCTTTTCCACATTTTAAAGGCATATAGCTGCACGATTTTTCTATATAATTCGACACTGGAAAAAAATATTCAGAATGCACTACGAACTTTAAGTCAATATATTTTTGACGTCTAGGTCTGTTTCACTATCCAGTGACAGATAACTCCTCAGATAATACACAATAAACTGTTGTTGTTGTTAGTTCTGGCTGGGATGCATAATTTTTGTCCTTTTGGAGTTTATCCTTGAGCCAGCCGCTTCCCCGTTTTGTTGAAACAGTTGACGTATTTGGTTTAAGATCCCAGTGGCGTTTGCAATCAAATAAATGTCATTTCTGGGTTTCAAAAGCATCTCATACTCAGCCAATACAACATCAATATAAAAAATGAATAAAATCGGTGACAGTACATCACCCTATAGTACTCCACTATGTCCACTATGCAAAACAATACTTTTCACGTTTTCGCAGGACTCTTTTCTAAAAGCAAAAATTATCATCATAATTAATGCAATCAAAAGCTTTTTCAAAACCGACCAACATAAGGTAGAGAGGCGATTGATAGTTCAACAATTTATTGTCCAAGGATAAGTCGCAAGGTATTGATGTGACTGGCCCATGATCAACCACTGTGAAAACCGGCTTGGTGTTTCTTGAGCGTATATTTAATCCTTGGACTTAAACCTCTCGAGAATAATTGCTTCCGGAAATACGAGCAAAAGAATACCACCATATAATTGTAACAGTTTTTAAGATCTTCAGTAGATTGATTCTAACTGCGTCCTTTCATTTCTTATACCTGTGACAAACTGCTGGGCTGGTATCGATACCATGGTATTCGAGTATACCACCTTCATATGTGTCAGGGAAAACCATTGTAATACCAAGCTAACAACATGGTATTAGCATGGTTTCAATACTTTGGTTTTCATCGTATAGTATACAAATCCTTATAACGACTGCAGCGCCATTCTTTTTAAGTGATTTTTTTTTGTTTGAACTGAAGTTATTTGCGGCTTAAACAGCGGTGAAATCATTTGCTGTGGTTTGTTTGTTTGTTTACTTTTTTGACAAATAAATTTGGAGCTGTCAACGTATACTACACAAGTGTGCGTTACCCATGCCCAGTTCAATCATGCAAAATAATATTCCGATCTTTTAAATGAAAGACACTTTTTATAGTGGGAAAATAGTTTAAAAAATCCACTTCTATCACAAGTAAAATTAACGCTTCACATTCGAACGATCTATCTCGCTTCTCTTCTTAACCAATACTAAAAAGCTTATAGCTTTTTAAGAAAACAGAAAAAGAGCTTTCTTGCAACGGAGTTGCCAAACTCATAAAAATACTTAGTACTTAGTATAAAAATAATATAAATATAAATAAATCATCGAAAGGCAATGCCGGAAATGTAATGCCATTCGATACAGTATCTATACTTACTATGGTATCGATACCAGCAGTTCTAAGTGCTATTGGGATAGGTTTACTTACCCCAAATAGCAAGTGTGGTGACAGAAAAATACAGGCTGGTTAGGTCTGTTTTCAGGAATGCTGCAGATATGCCATTAATATTGTGATATTATGGCCTTTAAGATGGAAGACTATGGAACAGTTACACCATATGCAAATGAGTATGAGTAAATTAAAAACATTTCTTGTAAATATTTGCAATTTCGAATCAAATAATATTGTTCAAAAATAACTGAATTTTAATAAAACAAATTAATTGCATTCCCCATCAATTAATTCAAATCTAATCAAAATACCAATCCCACCTTCTGATTTGTCATAAATTCTTTCTCGTCCAATATATGCCGCCGTCTTACATTTCTTTTGAAAATATTTAATAATTTTAATTGACGGCATTATATCGCCCGTATTAAATTTTTGCATCCATTGCAGACTGCCCATAACTCAATCCACACCAAATCAATCGAATAATAATGTTTTTAAGTGCAATTCACACACTTTAGCATTTCGTAAGTCGTGTGGAAGATAAACAAATTTATTTTGTATCTATTTTTAAATTGAGTATCTCACAACACAAAACGATGTATGTTTTCTGTGTTTTTTTTCACATCCCTGAAAATTTTATAACCTTGATTCACATACGAGTGTGTATTGTATACAGTCAGGTATCTGCTATCGTAAGAGTATTATTATAATAAACACACATTTCATTTTTACCTGAACAAATTCAAATGGAATTTTAAGTGAAATTAAAATAACCCAGTTTTGAAAATATGTACAAACTATTTTTAAACCTACATCTACACACCGACTGTACCGTGCAGATGATCCATTTAGGAAAAAAAATTAAAATTAAATTTTAATACGTACTCGCACGTACCAAAATTTGTATATGAAACTCATAGAATGTTCTCTAAAACAGTAAGCAGGTGCAATTTATTGGATTATTGCCGCACGCCTAAAAAGTATCTCCCGCCCGCCGGCCGATGCGATGTTGTAGTCCCATCTATCTATCTTTGCCTCAATGGATAGGATAGATTTTATGTGTGATCATTCGATTTAAAATAGAACAAGTAGTTTTTTTTTTAATTTTTTTTTTTTTATTTAAAAATATGACACTCTCAACACACAAAAAAGAACCTATCACCTAATAGCCATCATGAACATGATGATGTATCGATGTCGTCTATATACGAGGATAATGCAATTCGGGTTGACTGAATTTCGATATTGACACGTTTTCGAGTTTTTTTTTTATTCGAGTTGTTAACATCGAGGACACGGGATTATTTATTATTTTAATGGAAATGGTTTCAAATAAAAATTGAACCAGTTTAAATTTGAAAAAAAATATATTATTGATTTTAGTTCTTTTTTTTCATTTCATGTCTATTTTTATCAGAGAATTCAAGGACTTAAGGGTTTTAGATATTAATGTAGGTGTGTAGATTGTATAAATGTCAAAACATCAAGTAGAATTGCGTTTTTTATTCAATTTTTAAAACTACAATTTTTCTATAGAAGTTTGTTTAGCGAAAATTCGTTGAAAACTCAAGTTTTTAGCTAAAATCAATAAAAGAAATTATAAAAATTATACTGTAGTCCGTACAGAAATTCCATCAAGGCTTTCATGCTTTATTTTATTCAAATCATAGAATTTAAAAAAAAAACACATAGTTGAACACTACAGTACACTTAAAACGAACTGTTGAATACCCTATTTCAACTCAACCGCAGCTCAATTCTAAATTCAAAAAGAACACTTAGTTTAAATTTTGAAAAGTAGATTTGGAATAAAAATGGCTTAACAATTCACTAACCACACCCTGCTACTAAAACAAGTATTACAAATACAAATTTTTCATCTTCTTACTTCGAAACTGCTAGCGGTAGCTTGTAAACATTGGACATTAACGCGTTTCCAATTTGTTTTTAATGAAAAGTGGGCGTGAGCCACGTCCAAAACATACAAATTTTCTTCAATACACTAAATGTACTTATAGAAATGCACATTTCGGCTTGTCGCTTTATTATAAATACCGTTTACTTACAAACCTAAGTTTACATACAGTGCTTTGCATAAGTATAACCGCACCCTGTAAAAATGCGTTTTATAGAAAAATGGAATTAGAAACGGTGCCTTTCTATTTTTTTGTTTATTGGTATCAATAAACAAGTAAATTGAGCAAAAAAAAAAGTTCCGTTATTTTCTCTTCTCGTGTTTAGAAATTAAAAACAGATTTGTTGGTATTGCAGAAGTATAACCGCATTTTTTTTTTTTTTTTTTTTTTTAGTTGTATGTAAATTTAAAAAAAATTAATATGGGATCTTATTGCCCCTATTTTCAATTAAACTAAAAATTCTGTTTGGCATACTATTTACGAGGTTTTTTAATATGGAATCGTCTAAAGAGTTCCATACTTCAACAATAATTGCTACTCGGAGATCGGCAACACTGGCAAATTGTCTATTATGGGCGTAAACTTTGCGAGTTATGATTCCCCAAAGATTTTCAATTGGGTTACAGTCTGGGGAGCGTGCCGGCCAATCCATTAAATTTACATTCCGAGTTTGAAACCACTCCAAACTTTGGCGACTGACGTGAATTGGAGCATTATCTTGCTGAAAGACATGCTGAATTCGACGAAATCGTCTTAAGTATGGCACCAAATTCTCTTGAAGTATCTGGGTGTAGGCTTCACTGTTCATCTTTGTAGTGGTGAAGGGAAGTGCAACCTTACCACGGTCGCAAAAAGCCCCCCAAACCATACAACTGCCACCGCCGAAGTTCCTCTTGGAACAAATTTTTTTTTCCTTCCAGAGATCGTGCCAATATCCATTAAATCCATCTGGCCCATCAAGATTGAATTTCTTTTCGTCACTGAAAATAATCTTAAGGAATAAATGCGTTAGATAATGGCATTTGAAATTATTAGAGTAAAGTGCATTAGATTGTTGCATTTGAAATTCTAAGTGTTAAATAAGAGAATGTTACTTACGGTTTTCCAATTGCGGTTCATGTTTTTTCGGGCAAATACCAATCTTTTTCTTTTGTGTGCTATAATAAGATTTGGAGTTGGTGCCATTTTAGCACGGACAATCACTCCACTACTTTTTATGCTTCGAAAAACGGTCGAAACAGAAACGCCCAACCCCAAATTGTCACGAATTTCCCGCAAAGAACTCATTGAATTGGAAACAGCATTTATGACTCGCCTTTTATCACAACGTGTCAGCATTTGTGGACGCCCGGGTCTTAATTTTATTCCATACGATTCTGGATCTTGTAAAAAATTTCGGACGACACGATCCGACCTTGAAATTTTCCGACCGATATTACGGAAGCTTAGGCCACTTTGCCGAAATGCTTGAATTTGGCCTTTTTCAATATCGCTTAAATGTTGACCACGTGGCATCGTTGTTGATCACTTCAAAATTCACAACTAAATGAAGCTTCAGACAAATTTGCATTGTGCGGTTATACTTCTGCAATACCAACAAATCTGTTTTTAATTTCTCAACACGAGAAGAGAAAATATCGGAACTTTTTTTTTTGCTCAATTTACTTGATTATTGATACCAATAAACAAAAAATAGAAAGGCACCGTTTCTAATTCCATTTTTCTATAAAACGCATTTTTACAGGGTGCGGTTATACTTATGGAAAGCATGTAGTTTTTTATGAAGAGTGGGTGTCAGCCCCACCCAAAGTCAAACATTTCTTTTCATATGCAAGGTTCTTAGTTTCGACTAAGCACAAATTTGGACTTGTGGATTACAGTTTATTTGCAAATACAATTTTTTTATAGTTTTTAATAAAAAGTGAGCGTCAGCCACGCCCAAAATCAATTTTCTTGATTTCATGCACAAGATTTTTAGGTACAAGTAATACCCACAAAATTTTATGGTTTTCGCTCTAATGTAAGCATTGTTATTTTATAAACTGAAATATTTTTTTTGATTGGAAAAAAATTCACCTAAAGCTTGCGTGTGCAAAATTTTAGAGTAGTGCTTTTATCATAACTGTACAAAAAACATAATTTAATTTTGCTAAATTGAGGTTGTTTCACAAAAATGGCAGTTGTGGGCTTGTTTTTAGGCGGATTCACTGTAACTTCATGATAAGGGTATTAATAATTAAAATTTAAAAAAATATTCCAGCTCGTACCTTTACAGTCCGTAATAAGATGGGTCACTAACAGAAAAGTATCGAAGAAACAGTTCGGCTTGGTTCAAGTTTTTAATCAATTTTGGCCAATTTATATGCCATTTCTGTTCCCTCTATATTATCTTAGTGTCCTGGAACCGAACAAAGGGCTACTAAGTTTCATTTTAACCAGAGGATAGGATGTTTTGTCAAACAAAAACCCTATACAGCATGAATGGGCTCAAATTTCTTTAAGAAGAACTTAAAAATCATTCTGCTATAATAATATGTATTAACTAAAAAATTAAGAACAGATTGTACTTTTTTAATATTTGTATATTTTTTTTAAAGATTACTTCTGATTTATTTTACAATTTTTCCAAGAATATTTTTGTCTCCTCTTCTCTTCTGGATCAAGGAGAATATGGTTTATGGGAGTATTTCTTAGTTTAAACACAATCATATCATAAAAAAAAATATATAAACAATTTTAATTTTTCTTAACTGCATTTTTGTCTAGACTTCCAGGTACTGCTGGCCATAAATTAAGACCAACTGGAATTTATTTTTATTGTTTGGCTTTAAAAATGAGCTGATTTATTATTCACTGCACTGCACATTATTCATTTTTTTTTTTCAGAATAAGGCCACAGCATGTTTATGTCTTAAACCTGTGCAGTTAATTTTCCCAACTTGCAATAAAACAAAAATCCAGATAAATCATAGTGGCTTATATAAACAAAGAACTTCTTTTTGAAAAATTGGTCTCAGTCATTTGAAATTTCAAGGAAACCAATGCCATTAAAAATGTTGAACCTTTCAAATCAAAAAATAAACTTTGACAAGTCGGAAAAACTAATAACAAAACACATTCATAGCTCATTTCAAATATTGAAATAGTATTAAAAAAGAAAAAAACCTCTCCACAGCTTTTATTTCACGGAAGAAGATCCAATCTTACAAGTCATGTCGCCCCCACTAAAAATAATAATAATGTTTACAAAAATAACCCACAAAGTTGACTTCATAGTCTTCACGACTACCCTACTCATCCTCATCATTCCTCATCTACCTTCAAAAATTCAATTTATTCCCAAAATGCCAATGATCTGTGATGTCAAGGAAAAAAAAGGCATCACCGTCAATTCTTAAGATCAAAATAGCACTCATACGCCGCCGAGTTCTTGGTATGATCTTAGTGCGATGGAATCCTTTCAATCAAACTTCACTCCTTCCATCGCCCCTCGAGAACTTTTCTTTTTTGTGACTATTTTGTAACGAATTAATCATTGTGAAAAAAATTTTACAAAGAAAAACTAATAAACTTTTTGTGAGAGAAAGGCATGAAAAAGAAAATAAAAAGAGGGCGAAGAGAAAGGCGAAGAAAACATTTTTTTTTATAATATAGTCTGTGGTTGTGTTGTGGGGCAGTGGAACTTTGTGGAACATAACCTAAAGAAACGATCACATCTTTTTTTTTTTTGTCTTATGTTTTACACACTGTGTTACGTATGCTTTCAGTATCTCTTCATTCGTTGGTCTTTTTTCTTTTTTTTTTTTGTCTGTTCTTATTTTTAATGATGTGTAATCAAGGAGAGCGTGTTAATTTTCTTTTCCGTGTACATGAGCGGATTAACCATCTTCATCTCCTTTTTTTATCCATATATGTTCAATTGAATTCCTTTTATCTACTATAGCGCCACCTTGTGGTTGTCGTTCGAAAGAATTCTGTCGTATTTTAACCTAAAAAATAGCACAGAATTGTAAATTTTTAAGGCTGTCAAATTTTTCGTGAGTTATCTTTGAGGTAGAGGCAATTTTTGTTTTGTCTGGAAAAATAGTTGACTCTCCAAAATATAATCAGTTAAGGTTGTCAGTCACTTAGTTTTACAAAACATCACTTTGTGCCTTTTAAATTTCGCGTATAAATTTAGCACTTCAACAATCATGTGTTAAGCGGGGTTCACATGGGACAATGCAGAGGCCAAGACAATCATTGTTTAATGTGAACAAATGTTTCTAGGACAGGACAATTGTCATTCTATTGTCTTCCGAGCTAGCCTGCCGACCTATCTCTGAGGACAATATCGAGATGTCGACTGGCTGGCATTGTCTTGTCCAACCCCGTTCAAGAAGCTCGGACAAGACAATTGAGTATTGTCGCATTGTCTTGTCTGCGTGTGAACGCTGCTTTAAAAATATTCGATCGTAACTGACAGATGATGATAAATGAAAAACAGAAGTACTCTGACATAATACGTGCAAAGCTTATGACAATTTTTTTGGTAATCACAGATTTTGCTGTCAAATTTCAGATTTTCCTCGTCCAATGGAAACCAAGAGATTTATCTTTTTTGGTAATAATTGTGTGTGTTCTTCTCGCAATGGCAAAAACAAAACTTCAAAAATTGCTGTTCGAGAAATGTCAAAAAGTATTGTGGTGTGCGTTAAATCTCGTTTTAAAATGAGATTTCAGATTTTACTCTGAGAGCAAGAAAAAAGGTTGATATGTTGGCCAACTGAAATCAAAATTTCGCTGTCAGATCAAAAAAATTGCTCTCAGAGCAAAAATTATTTCTCTGACTTGACCAAATAAATCACCATTAAGTTTGATATTGCCGTGACGTCACGATGTATGTTTCAATATTAGTTCAATTTTTTAGTGAATTCTTTGATTAAAAAACAGATTTGTGAAGATAAGAAACTTTATAAGAGGAGTAAGATTAATACTTCCAAGAAAGTTTTCATTTTCTTTCCAAAAAAAATCTGATGGTTGTGACGTAACACAATAAAGTCGGTATACCTTGTGCCACAGGACGATTGCCTTGCATGAATGCGTTTGGTGCATTGCAGTGTTTTAATAAGAATTTCCATCACTGTTTCTAAAACCATTTTTTTTAAAGAAAAGTTTAATATAAATAAAATGCATGACTTGTTTGCGCGCACTTGTTCCTATGAGGGATAATTATTAAGGACTATGTTTTTGAAAAAAAATTACTATATTATTTTGATAAAAACTGTGGAAAACCTTTTAACTTTTTTATTGGTTCGTGGTTTTCGGCAATATTTCCTTAGCATATTTCTCCAACACATTCTTATTCAAAATATTCTAAAACCTCAAAAAAATTATTGTAATTTTTTTTTTCTAATTTACTCAGTTTTGTGGCTTGCGAAAATAGGATGAAGAAAAAGCTGTTCTGTGAGGGATTTCATTATACCAATTATCCCAAAATTGTATTCTTTATAGACTATGCTTTCAAAAACGCACGCAGAAAGTTTTATCAAAATCTTTTGACTCTTTTTAACGTTTTTATGGCAAGGACTGGTTTACTGTACTTAATAAATATACGGTCATATCTTTTCAAAATATGACACCAACATTTGCTAAAGATAAAGTAACAACAAAAATATTTGCTGATGAAATCTATCTAAGTTTAGACACCTGTCCAACATTTTTCAAGGGTCAAGGTCTCAAACACAATAGTTTAACATATTGGCAGCAGTATTTTAAAAGTCGAAAAAGTCGAAAAAATGCCATGTTATGATCCCTCTGATGACCCCTTTTAAAAAAATTGTTCAATACTTTTTATTTTACTCTAAGCTATTATCTATTGTGGAATGGGTTGCTTTTTTCTGAATCCTCTGATTCATCCTTTTGAATGTTTTAAAAATACCACAAAGATTCTTTTTACAATTTATCACCTTCTTGCAAATGCACTCAACCTGCAAAAAAATTACTCTCTATCTTACCTGTTTGTCCAAATATAGCCCCCATGTGGGGGTGTTTTTTTCTTGTTTAAAAAAAAAATATAAGGCGCAATTGAACCAAATCCAGTCCCAGTCTACTCATGAAGAAAATCGAAAAGAAAACTCATTATTGAGAGCAGAGACCACCTCAAATCGAAATTGGCCCATTTTGCCGGCAAGGTATACTCTATGTGGTTACTCGTAATCGGGTAACAGCAGTGGCAGGAGCGTAAGGAGCAGGAGTGAATTCTTTTAATTTTATTCCTTTCGTTCCTATTAACAAGAACAAAAAAAAATACAGCATCAAGTGCGGTTTGGTTATAATTTCGTGGCAAAGGTGTGTAGTTTTTAAATAATAATTTAAAAACCCTAAACAAAATGGATCCAAAGTTCAAATAACTCCATTTTGTTTCAAATATAAAGTTTATTATTATTTATTATGATTGTGTTGTGCATTTAATGCTCGTGAAGTGTGTATTTGTGTGCGAAAGTCTTATGTGTTCAACCAAACTATGTCTTGGGTAAACTTTAAAGTTATAAGATTAAAAGAAAAAAAAAACTTTAAAAAACGTTCCTGTGATTTTTATTAAGATCGAAAAGATTTCTCACTTTGTTTTCAAAAAGATACAAAGTATTCATTATAATCAGTTGTTGTTGAATCATAAAAATAACTCGGAGCTATTTTAAGATTTTCCAAAAAAAATACGAAAAACATTTATGAGCTTGTGCTTGGGCATGTGTATCTGAATATGTATAGAAAAATACCCATTTCTTGACCAAATGTATGAAATTGGTTCCATGTGCTGAATTTGTTTAGATTTTAAATAAATAAATAAATAAATAGAAATATTACAGGCTGTTGTAAAAAAGCAATTGGTGTGATGAATTTAATTTTAATTTTGAAAAAAAGTCAAACGTTTTTGAGATTGCAAGATGGTTAAAAAAATTTAAACTTACTGCGTTATGTTCAATTTTCAATAATCTACCAAACCTTTTAAAGCTTATATTTATAACTTATGTTTTGTTCTTAACTTTTAGATATGTTTAAATTCTTTGAAAATTAAAAAATAAATTGTAAACGTAAGTTAGAAAAATAAATCATTAAAAAAAAAGAAAAAAAAAGAAAAAAACTTCCACAACAGACGAAAATAAAGAACTCTGGGAACCAAAACACTTTCCTGATTTAAAAAAATTCAAGGCTTTCGTGGTTAATTAGGTTAATTAAGTATTTCCCACAAAGATTAGTTTTATCGAAGTTTTAGTCAGTATTCAAGGAAAAAAACTTGTGTTTACTTGAAGCAATTTGTATCTTTTTTTTTCTATGGAAAACATAACATATCTTGGGGATAAAATTTAGATCAATATTTCATGGAATCGATAAATATCATTATTGACTCCATTTTGTTTAAATAAATACTCAAGCCATTGTCAACCAATATTGTTAAATTAAGCGAATTGAAATCAACTTTTGTCACTTCCCCTTCTAGAACAATTACCGTCAAAAACTGGTAAACAGAAATCAAAAATTTTGTATCGTCTAAAAAAGTCTGAACGATCTGATTTCGTTTACTATTTTGAATTTTAAAAGGTTTTTTTTTCAAAATCGTTAGCCTAGTTTTCCAAAAACCGTTTTTTAAACTTTTCGAAAACATACCTATTCTATTTTTTTGAGGATGTTTAATTCTAGCACTTTGTAGTTTTTGCCAGAAAAATAAAATTTTAAAAAAATAGAGCAACCATTTTTGAAAAAATCAAAATTTTTTAAAAAGATATTTTTTTTAAACTCAAAAAATTTTATTGCGAAAAATGTAAGAATTGATACTATTTCATCAATAAAAGGGCTTCTACATTAAAAGTTTCATCGAAATCCGTCATGCTGTTTACGAGAAAATCTGATTTCAAAAAACTGGTCTTATGGGAGGTACCGTTAGAAGATTTTCCCTGAAAAATCTATTCCAACCAAAACATAAGTTTGCACAGAAAACACTACCTATTCAGAAAGTTTTATCAAAATCGTAGGAGTCGTTTTTAGGAAAAAATAATTTTTCATAAAAAATCATATGGCAGGTACCGTTAGTTTTAGAGCTAGAATGCTAATTCCAAAAATTCCTCTGTAGGAAGTCATATTAATACTGTGTACCAAGTTTGAAGCAAATTGATTAAGCCGTTCAGGCTGTAGGTGCCGTTACAGACAGACAGACATACGGACAAACAGACAAACAGACAGACAGACAGACAGAATTGTCGGACCAACTTTTTTCGACTTCTTTATCATCGTAATGTCATGTTTGATTGTTGGAATTTTTTCTTGCGAATGCATAACTTGCCTTACAGTACCTATAATCGCAAGTTAAAAAGAGAGATTTTGACATACGAGTAGTGCAACCACCTTAACGGTGTTGTTGAACCTGCACAGATATAAAGTACCTACAAATGTTGATCTAAGTCGTCAGTCCAAACGTTCACTTTGTAGATATCCTTTTATACAAACAGACAGTACTTAAGACGACCGTATTTGCAGAACGATATTCGTTTCAATGTTTGGCTGATGTTCCTAGATAGGATTTCTTGATTCTTTGATACACAATTCAGGAGGTTTCAAGTTTTTGTAATTATTATCTCGACTCAGAAAACAGTTTTCTACTGTTCTGTTTTCGTGCTTAAGTTTCATCTCATTAAAACTACATGCGATCTGTTCAAGTATGAACCAATCGAATCATGAGGAACGATACCACACAGAAAATCCTAGAATCTTTCAATAAATCACGTGAACCATACTAAAAACAATAACAAAACATTTTGATTGCTTTATCAAGAAAGAACCCCGCTTTTTTGCACCATCAAAAGTAAAACCATGCCATGCATGCCCTTTGGGCAAAGTGTCAATTTCTTTTAAATTGAAACCAATAACTACAATATTATCAATCATTTATCCTGAGAAGGAGAAATACAAGAAACTCCATTCTTGGCCTTTTGAAAGGTTATTAATTAACCTTTGCCGTCCTTGAACCTTGATTTATGATAAACTTTGTTCTCCGCCGTAGGTGGTGTGTGTATTTTGGTGCCTAAACAAAACTCCCTTATTCAAATTAACACAAAATACCAAATATCAATAAATTTCTCAAAAGCAAAATTAAGAAAACTTTTGTTTTCCAAAATTCATAACCTCATTAAACGGCAAACAATATATTAACCCACGTTCGCGTATATATTTACAAAAGTCAACCTCTCAATAAATCATAAATACAAACAATATCTTTTGCTTTCACCATTTTCAAAAAAAAAATCCTGCCAAAGTATCTTTTCATAATCAAAAACTGTTTTCAGTTCGTTTCTCTTAAATTTTAATTAAACGATTATTCTGATTCATTGTTCAAATGAATATAAACATTAATTAAAAGTCAACAAAGCCGCATTTCTGTTTTTGTTATCCTTTTTTTTTTTTTGTATTTTGTTGGGAGGGAAGAAAAGAGGGTGGTTAAACTTTTTAATTTATTGCCCTGCAAAAGAAAAACTAATTTTTGCTGTCTGCAACGCGCGTTTAACAACGTGAACCAAAAACCATGTTGCGAAAATATAAAAACCTAAAAATAAAGCAAATGCATCTTTTTTTTTTTTTTTGTTGCATAAATGTATTTTTCAAAGGTCTGCCATGTGCATTGTATTATTTTTTTTTTTTTATCTACGTGTCAAATTAATTGGGAAAAATGTATATTAACTCATTATTTTTTTTTACATGTTTTTCTAGGTTATAAACGTGTAGCCTGGCCACCGGTGTCGGAAGGAAGAACAGTAAGAGAATTCACTCCGCAACCTACCACCCAACAACAACAGCAGCAACATTCACCTCAGCAGTCAAACTATCCACGACCTGGAGCATCCCCAGTTCAGGCAGCTAACCAGGTAAATACAATAAATTATAACTTTTTTTTTTAATTATTCTTCTTTTTTTTTTGTGTATCATGTATCCAACTTTTGCTTTTAAATGTTTCCAGTGTAAAAAAAAAATGTTAAATTAAGGATACAAAAAAAAAGACTATGAAATTGCATATGAACCAGGGATATAGATTAAGATGCTAAGTACTCCCGATGGAGCCTTTCATTTTGTTACAGCATGTCTGTTTTTATATGCACCTTGTTGGTTTTCGTGTACTAAAAATGGCAAAGTATCATAATTTAAAAGCCTCAGTGTCAGTGCATAGCTATACATGTTTTTTTTTTTACTGCACTATAATCTCTGACACACTTGCATATGGAAGTAATATTTGAATACAGGTTGTGTTGGAAAGAAGAGTTACACAGGATAAATGCTTTTTTGAGACTAATTATACAGGTGGCTTTTTTAAGTCGATTAATATTTTACGAGTACGTCCGTCTTTAAGTTTACCCAACAGAAATAGTTAGTCCTTTCTACCTTGGTATTTTTCTCAAATGCTATAGTGAGTTGAACTTTGCTTGATACTTTTAACCCTTAGAACCCTCAAAGGGTTTTAAACTTTCCCGCAAGATACGCTTATTGCTTCTTCTATCAGTCCGAAGATTGAAACCCATTGGGCCACAGGATATGGATTTGTGAATCACCAGATTTATTTTTCTCTGAATTTATTGTCCTTTTTACTTTTGCAAGACATTTGGTCATCGTAAGACCTGGTGCTGCGTTGTTACTGCACTTTTTTCAATAAATATGAAATTTGAGAATCACAAGCCTTGGTCAAATGAATGCCATCTAGATTGTAGACAGATCTGATTGATGAAATATTTCTTACATCTACCTGAAAACTTAAACATTACACGGCATTTTTGGTGACGTCAAATATGACTTCGTTCCACAAAAGATGGTTTCTGATATCCATATCCTGAACCTGAACAAAAATCTATTCGGTTTACTGAATGCAGTTGCCACTCATAGGGAGAAGGTTGTAATTTAATTTAAAAGAGCTTATAATCCCCTGTTGGACAATACTGTCAAGATCGGAGTTTTATGAGACTGCCGTTAAGGCTGAACTATAATATTCGGAACGGTGTGGACGGACACGTCCGTAATTATGAGAGAACAAGCAATTCGTTTCTCACGCCCGAAATACCGGATTGCTCCGTTTCATCAAATTTCCATCACACGCTCCCTATCACACTTTAAGGACGAAAATTTGAAGTCTGACTGTGAACGGATATGAGAGTGAAAAGTGTGCTGACTTTGTGTGTGACGTCACAGTCATCTTATTTTTCAGAAGAAAATATATGTTTTGCTTTATCGGCAATCCGTCCATTATGGGAAGCGTGTTCATTTCACAGGTTGGACGGCAACGTTTCGTACGGTTTTGACACTACCCTCCATTTAATTCCGTCCATTATAGTTCAGCCTTTACAGTTCTACATGCTAAAACGGGTTTGTCAATCTAGAAACGAATATGGAAAGCTTAATGAGTGTACTGAAACCAGTGCAGCAAAACAATTTAAGTCAATTGGAAGTCAAGTTTAGAGATCTTTTATAGAAAAGAGAAAGACAGTTGGAGAAAGAATGGAACCTTGAGGTACACCACACTATTTGTTTTCTGAATATCAGATTGAGAACGGTGCGAAAGTCGGAGAATGTGTTCCCTGTACAATTTTGTCCGACGAGTATAATCGTATAGAGGACAGTTGTATCTTTCGATTGGGTACCCATTTTACCCATTTTACCCATTTTCCCGATGAGATAGGTTCTTGTCAAACATACCTTTTTTTGATGTGGTCGAACAAGTATTTGTTCCCTGATCTTTTTTGTTTGACTAATTGTTTTATAATCTGCAGACAATGTCCTTCCTACTGGCGAAAAATTTTTGATGCCCTGATGAGATAGGTGCGCTTCAAAAAACCGTACAGAAAATCAACCCCTCCCGCCTGATACTCCAAGCAAAAGTTTTTCCGACCAGTAGTTTTGTGAATGTTTCCACGTTAACTATCGATCCTTAATAGTTAATTTTGGTCTGCGGATGAGATAGGTAATCTTACGGTCACCTTCCTTACTAATATTTCTTGGTCCGAAATATTTATCAACATTTCAATGACCTTGAAAAGAAGGCACGTAAATAAAATTGGTGTGTTATTTTATGGTATACGCTATTTTTAGCAACGGGCTGCTGTGTTCCATCTTTTCGTAAAGGGACTTAGATGAAAATTCTTACTTAGTGGTTTGGCCAGCCTGGACGCACAATTCTTCAGAAATATGGGATAGATTCTTGTATATCGAGATCTTTGAGGACTCTTGCGGCAGTAAAAAAAATTAACGTCCAACTTCTAAAATGCCATTGGATCTTCAATTAAAAAAAAAAGGTTTTAGAACTTCTATATTGCAAATCTGGCCTTGGAAAAACCTGACTAAACCTATTCCAGATTATGAACGTTGAAAAGGAGTCTTTCTTTCCAGACCCACTGTACACTCAGAGATAACATCGTTACTTCTGTCTACATACTAAAAGTTGTGCTACACAATAATGTTTGTTGGTACACCCTTTCAAAAGTCATACCTTTCCACTTTTACGCGCAACAACAAATTACACACATCACCGGATAAAATATAAAATTTAACAACAACAACCAAAAAAAAAAACGGAAATTATTTTACACATGAATATTTTTCCAGTTAAGGATGCGAAGCTTATCCTTTTAAACTTTTTCTTAACTTTTTTTTTTTTTTGCTACTCTATACCAAAGTGCAAAGTAAAAAAAATTATAGTATCTACTCTTTCGTAACTAAAAATAATAAAAAATAAATTTAATTGTCTCCACCTGATCCTGTTTCTCTGTTTCTACCCCTCTTCCTCTAGCCACACTATTGCAAGAGCGCTTCTCTCTGTAATTATTGTTTCACATTGTGCATCGTCCTTATTTGCCATAGCTTTCGTTTTTCATTTCATTATTTCATATTCTTTTCACGTATTTTCAGGAAAAAAAAAGTTGATGCTGTTATTATTTTCATTGCAATCATTATTTTTAATTTTGTTTTTTTTTTTTCCTATGGGAATGAAGAAAGGATATTTTTTTTTAGTTGGGTTCATTGATCCAGGGAGAGTTTTGAACTGCGTTCGATTTTTTAAATTTTGTTTCAAGGATATTCGCAGGAGCGATAAATCAGAGTTGTCTATTGGTTTGCGTTTTGCGTTTTAATGAACAACTTAATTTCAAGTCCTTTCTTTTTTTTTTTTAATAAAATCAAATGTGAATTCGTCGCATCGTCGTCAGGATTTATTAAGATCCATTTGTCATAAGATTTAATGGCCGACGTGAATACATTGGCCATCGCATTTCTATTCGTGGAATTCCAGCTAAATTAATTGCTCGCTTTATTTCTTCTTTCCGCGTTTTTTTTTTTTTGTTCGTTCAGTTTGCTCTCACAAAGAGTAAAGACTATGCTTCATAAATACTGAATCTTGAACGGAAGAATAAACATAGCGTGAAGTCATTTTAATTTATAATTGGCGCCATGGGAGAGAATATTGTTTCTATTTGCTTCTTCTTCTTTTTTCACGTTTTTTTTTTTTTTTTTGTGAAAACGAATAAAAAACAAAAATGTACGAAGTAGATGAATTTTATTTATCGTCGTTTGAGAATGTTTTTCGCATTAAAATTTTAAAAAGAAACATTTAAAATAATAAATACACAAAAAAAAATTGTATATTTTTTGGGCGGAAATGTGTTACCGAGAAAATTAAATTAATTTAACGATACATTAAATTTGCGAGTTGATAAATTTTATTTGTTTTTTTTTTTTTTTTAATTTAATCTTCCAAAACCTTAAGTGTCTGGTGAATATTTCTTTATTAAACACTTGTTTGAAATAATAGCTCTCAGGTTGGCAGGGCCATCTGTACCCCAACTTGGATGAAAGAAGAGTTTGAAATTATAAAAGAAAGAGTACACGTTCTAACCACAGAGAAAGCCATTTGCTTTTTTTTTTTAAATAAAAAGCACAGTTTTCAAAATCATTTTAAATTCTTTTTAGATTTTAGAACTTTTTGGTTTGTTATTTCAGAAAATGCTAGAAAATGTCATTTTCTTGATAGAAGAGATCACTATGAATTGTTTTCTATATTGCTTAGCTGTCAATTAGTTTTCAAAGTGAAATCGTTGCGATTTAAAACCTGATGAAACGAAAATGCGTCACGACATAGAGACAATCATATAATTGTTTTCTGACTAAGCGAGCGATAAAATGAAATAAAAAACCTTCATTACAGGGTATTTTATACATTTTAGCTCTCCTCTATCCTCTTTGAGCTATGCTTCGTAGCTTCTCCACTCCCGTCTACTAAGCATTAAACTGATGTGGGAATTCACTTGCTGTAGTAAAAAATATAAGAGAGGAACACAAATGACTTTTCAACAGAGCGTTGTCTACAAAAAAGAAAGAATCATTGCAATTGTGTTGAAGGGAAATGGAGATTCAGTGATGTTAGAATATCCAATCAGTTTAGAGGGTCCTTTCTGTGTACTTTTCAAAAGGTTCAAAAAATTTGCTGAGGAACAGACCCAGATATCGAAGATATATTCAAAAACTGACCTTGATTCGTAATCAACTTAAATTATTCGAATGTGTTCACGGGCAAGGTCTTTAACAGTTTCCACTGACCGTTGGATACCTTTTCGATGCAAGAGATTGAATAGAAAAAGTAAATGCCAGACAAAAACTGGCTTGCAAGTTAAGAATATTTTTTTACATTTTTAAAGGAGCTGAGGTTCAAAAAAAGTTTTAAAATCTCCACTTATGCTTACTAAAAAGGATACGCGTGGTTTAACTTAACAAAATATAAAATGTGCAAGTCGTGAATCAGGCAATCAAATCCCACTATTTGCAAATTTTTGTTTGGTGATTTAGTTTTCTAAAAGATTTTGTCTTTGCTTAAAAAAATTTATGATTTCAGACTCACAATCGCATGGTCGTAAATTTCATATATGGAAGAACGTACAAAAGTTGAAAATGGAAATTAGAGAAAAATAAGTTTCCTGAAGCACCATTTCCACTGGCACAGAATAAACCATTTCCGATCACAAATACATATTACTTAAGTATTGTGCGCAAATGGGTTTATTTTTACACCTCAGATTATATTTTTGTTTCCTAATAGTTTCACTCAAGCAAATAAAAAAATCAAATCTCGACAAACCCAATGTTTCTTGTTCCATTGGCTTTACAAAATGGGTTCTTCAAAAGAAAACAATAGAATGAGTCCACATATTATGTAATGTTATTTTGAGCAAACAGCTTTATGTCCCTTCCTCATTCTAATTAAAATATAAACTAATCTTTGATGGTGTTCTCATTGAAATTCATCACATTTATTATTAAAAGGAATCTAATCATTCTATGTGAAAAGTTTAATCAAAATCATTTGAATAGTTTCTGAGAAAACAAACTTAAATGAAAAGTTTAGAAAATATATTTTCACTTTGAAATGGATTTCTAGCTCCACAACGTTTCACAGAATATTGAAATACCAAATTCTAGCTAATTAAAGCTAACAATGGCGAGCAGTAGATGTTCTCAGAAAAGTGCTCCTGCCCGAACATTCGCTATATTCATTTTCAGTGAAAAACTGGAGGTAGTTTTTGAAATAGAATATCTGGAATCCTATAATCAAGTATTTCAAGGCACTAGCTAATTCAGAAATAAAAAAAAAAACTGTTTTATTATCTTCTGGACTTCATTAAACAATACTTTTTGTAAATTGTAAAGGAACGACTCTTTGAATCAAAGTTTAATGAGCCATTTATAGCTTCAGAGGTATTTTATTTTTCAAGGAATCTCCAATATAGATGCTCAACATTTTTGAATGATAATTATAATTACATCACTGCGCTGACTGTTGGTGGTAATGTGTATTTTTAATTTGAACAACAATGCTTCATTATTTAAATTTCAATTTGCATTCAATTTGTAAATAATCATCATCACGTTAAAAAATCATGTGAGGATTTATATGAACTCGCATATATATTTTTTTTATAAACACAATTGTATAGGTAGATTTTCGAAAAATAAAAAAAAAATACATATCCATACGTTGAAGTTCATTACGACATTAAAATAAATGACATGACACAGAGTTCACTTTCTCTCTCATCGCGATGGGATGTCCTTGGATGAAATAATAATTTAAATTGAATATACACAAGATGTTATCCTCTTATTGGTACAAACATATATATAATCATTTTACATTTATACATTCATACACAACACATAATGTTTCATCAAAAGGTCCTCTGCATGGCAGCGCAGAGCGATTCAAAAATAAAAGACCCCTTACCATTCATTACGTCACGTGGTCTTTTTGCTGAATTTTCCAAGTCCCAAGAGTTGACGACTCTATATTCGTCCTGAACACTGGGATACTGAACTGAAACAGAGCCGACAGGACACGCACAAATTTATGCATGAAAAATTGCAATTTTATTGGAAAAATGAAAATTATTCGCATTTCACATTATAATTGTTGCATTTTTGATATTTTAATTTTGATGCAATGTAATACTGGCAGCACACATCACTGCCAGTGCCACCTCCATCCACACTGTCTGCGTCAGTTTTTGGGACTTGGGATTTGTAGTCAGGGAAACAAAAAGGACCTGTCAACCTTCCCACCAGTCAGCAGTGGTTTATTGACTTTAAGAGACAAAAAAAAAAAAAATACATGATTGCATGTGGGAAAAAAAAAATTATATAATGGCAATTTCACAATGCCAGGAATGAATGTCCTTAAATGTATGTAATGTTGAAAATAAAAGGACAAACAAATATGAACACAAATGGAGTACGCATGCAGAACGTTGCAGTTGATATAGTTGGGCAATTTCATGCAATAACGTTAACCGATCTCGTTAAGTTAAATTAAAAGTAGATACCTAGACCTACCTACCTACCAGACCAGCGACTGCAAAGGTTCCCTTTGAGGCTTGTGTGCGCAATCGGCATGTGACTCGTGTACGTGGATGCCACAGCCACGTGAGTCCTTACAAAATTGACGTACGGAGATGGAATTTTATAGAATGTTATTTTCGTTCAGCAATTTTTTTTTTTTTAATCTAACTTATGGTTATGCAAATGCAAATTCTGAATTTAAACGAATCCAAGAAGGAGTTAATATTAAATTTATGCCCATTTAAAGAAATGCAGAGGTTTATTGAACAAAAAATGTATATATACTCGTTTAGATTATTGTCTACGATTTGTAAATTTTTGAGATGCATTTTGAAGTAGTGCCCCATGGCATAATGGTTAGTGTCTAGTCTAGTGTGTCTGACTGCCAAAGGGAGAGTACTGTTTTGGATAGACCTTGAGACGCACTGAATTCGCTATAAAGTAGAACTAGACATTTTGCAATCTATTATTTGTCAAGCGTTTCTTGTAGACTCAAGTACTGCGTGTAATTTTTCATCAAATTTATCCGAAAATAAAATCTAAATATTTTAGTTAAAAAAAAAAAATCTCACAACTCACAACTAAATTTAAACTTTTGGTGTTGTGGGCACACAATCGGCGCCCTAACGTAGTTTCTCATAAATACAAAAAAAAAATTATACTTTTTGACAGCTTTCGGGGTTTTCAAGGAAACCTAGATTGGCCCTTAGTAAAGATCGAAGAAGAAAGCTTTTAAAGAAGTTGGCATAGTTGCACGTTGATCCCTTAGGGAAGATGGACTCCTTGCTGTTTATTGAAAACTATGTATGTGATACCAGATATTAGACTCAAAAAGTATAAAACTGAAATTATATTTATCCCAACAAGTATCAACCTAAACATATACTTCTCTTATTGAAATTTTGTCAACAAAATAATGTTCATCTATATGCATGGTTATTACTAACCTAAAAAGCATTCTCTGTATCATATTCATAATAAAGGATAAAACGAATTTCGCAAAATAGCCGGATTCAATAAATAGAGCTATTATTTTCAAATTACTATACTTCAAACACAGCCTTCCATCAATAAATTATAATCAAACTCCATCCAACCAAGCATCAAAAAATAAAAAAAAAAGAAAATACGATGGCTTTTATATTGTTTCAACTTATCCGGAGAACCAATATCATTTCTGAATAATGCAACCCCATATAATCTCTGCCTTTAATCTAAGGACACTGCCAATATAAAAAGGAAGCTAAAATCAGCTGTCATATGTGTGCCATCAGGCTGCTCATAACTTTCTATTAATAAACCATAAAGACAAACCACCACAACCGCACACACCGCACTAAAGGCCCGATTTTGATGGCAATAATTAGATTATGTTACACATATACGCGATGATGTTGATGATGATGATGGCTACGTCGATTATATTCTTCATGATAAAAAAAAAACGAAATTTCATAAAAAGAAATTATTACTTGAGAGAGAGCATAAAAACAAACACGAACGTTGTGAAAGTAAAATAAAAATTAAACCAACCACGTCATATTAGATGAAGGGAAAAAAAATCGCACAAAATTAAAATCGCGTGCTACATGTCGAAAAGTAAATAGAAACAAGCGTTACAAATTCCACATTACACGTTCCACAGTGCACCCTTACAACAGCTTACAGCCTTAAAAACCAGCCACCAACAGCCAGGACTCGTCGTCGTAAAGCCTCATGATAACAAAAGAAATTTGGTTCTTTATAATTTTCCATTAAAGTTACCTATACACAAAAAAAAAACCCCAACAAGAACAACAACAACGAAAAATGGCTGGCTTTATTGGGTGGAAGCACCCCTATAACGCCCGCTCTATATTACCTACAAAGAAACCTACTGTGAAACAGGACCATCAAAGGCAAACCTGGATAGAACTTTATTAAAATGCATTAAGGAATCATGGTTTTCATGTCCACACCCTATGCTCTATGCTGCTGCTGCTATTACTGCTGCTGCACGCTTCACGGCAGTCAGCACCTTAGGCTTAGGCCTTCATCTTCACGCCCGCCGTTCCTAGAGCTTAGTAGAAGCAGCAACCAACAAGCGATAAAAATCGCAGACAATGATAGCCATAATCATAATGAACATAATAACTATAATAATTTTCAAAGGCATGTCATAAACTGTTTTATCCTGTGGCAACTCTGGGTTCTTACTACACACCACACTGTGAAAGTATACACACTCCTCGCTTGTGTAAGGATGTGGAGTGTAAAATGTAGAAAAAATAGATGGGTGGGAATGTATATTCTTAGGCAATTTGAGGGAGCTCAAAATATGAGAACATGGGTTATACTGTTGATTGCATTCACTCATGGAAAATCAAATTTTTTATTTTAATTTTTTCGCATTAAAACGCAGCGATAAGCAACGAACAGGGATTTGTAGGCAATTTTAGTTAGGCTTATAGGGAACTCAATTTATCAAGTGAAAAGTTTTGTACTGAACAGTATTTCAGTTACTAAACTTGTAATTTTTAAATGTTCTTTCAGTTACTTTCGAAAATCTACTTTTAACCCTTTAAAGACAGGATCATTAAAGAAGCATGCAATGTTTGTTTTGTTTGCCTGTGTTCTGAAAAATGTGTTAAAATCAATCACCTTTCAAAAGTTTCATTCGGAAAACCACTCATTCTGAAAACCAACACGCGTATAAGGAAACTAAAGAACTAAAACACATAGCTATTTATTAACCAATTGGTTTAACCAATTTGGATAAGACCGCTCAAAAACCTACTTGTAATCATTTTAAGAATGTCAAATCAAACACACGTCTCAGACAAATTAACTCGTTGATAAGACAGTGAAATTTTGAAGCGTTTTTTACAAGTTTCGTAGAATTTTCATTAAAATTTAAGCCAAGGGGTTTAATGTTCACTTCAACGCCCACATATACCCGAAAAGTAAAACAAATTGATTTTACTACGCGTTAACGGCATCTAACTGATGAGCCCACCGTTCATACTTGGGCGAAACGCACTCAGGCCGTGGAATTTGTTTTCATTTTAATGATCTTAAAGTAATGCCATTTGGTATGTGCTCGAATTAAATATAAAAGCCACAAGTTTTGTTGTTGTTTTTTTATTCAATTTTTCATTTTGAATTTTCATTTTGAAATTTTAATCATGTTGTAAACTAAACTTTTTTACTCAAACTGCCGAAAACTGTGCGTGCGATTGGACACACCTCAAATATTTTTATGTAGCAAAATATATTGAAATGTGACACTGCCACCACTAGACCAACGTGACGTCTAATAGAACTGTATTTATGTAATTTATATTCTTTTTGATATATTTTTGCACGCGAAAATACAAAATTTGTTTGATTGTAAAAATTAAGACTGCATTAACCACTTTGCGCTGATTTTGTTCAACTTAAATAATTAAAATTGACTTACCAAAAAGCGGGCAACATTAATTTTTTCCCCATTTGAAGTTACCTAAAAAACAAAGAATTTTAGGTTATGCGAACTTCTTATTCAAACATTTTACCCAACGATTCGTAAGTAATCCTTTCTTCTTCAGAGGTGTTTGTATATTCCAATAAATTTTAATCATATTGACACTTGCTTCTTTCTACGGCACCGACACAAAATCAAACACAAGAAACAGATAACTATAAATACAAATTTATAACAACAATTTTCAACAAAATTATATTTGAACTCAAAATTGACAACGACATTTTTTTTAAACACAATAACAGGTGATCAGTCCATTTCTTTCAAAATTACTGAGCCACCATCCATTAACTAACACTGCACTACCGACACATAGCACTCTATTGACAACGAAACAACAACGGATGGCAACCGACGCCATTGCACATTTTAATCGAACTCTAAGCAATCTTTAAACAAATTTTATTTGCAAAACAACCACTTTTTAGCGATGAAACATAATTAAAATCATTAGATATGTATATCTTCATTACTTAATTAGTAATAATAAAGAAACTTCACAGCCGCACAATGCAAATTAGTATTTTAAATTAAATTTATTTATCAGGCGATCGCGGAACAAACAATAAAAACCGCACTTCACTAACTTCTAATATCGTTATGTGTAGTAAAAGTTAATGTAACTTTGGTTGCGCTTAAAGCTCTGTTAGCATGGTGGAAAGTTTATAAGTAAGGTGGGTGGTGAGTTTGAATTTGAATTCAGATTTGAATTGAAATATAAACAATATATTAAATATGTACACGTACAGGGTGCTCTTATTTTATTGGTCTGTTCGCTAATTGGTCTGTTCGCTAATTGGTGATTGAATTTGTTGCTCTAAGAAGTATACATACTTAATAAATATAAGACTGTTGAGCTTGGTAAGAAATTGAAGGCAATGGGGCATATTCATAGATGATGTTTAAGTTGTTGCTAAGCTAAACTGGAGTTTGGAAACTTCATCAGGTAAACTCCAGTTTTTCTTAGCAACAGCTTAAACATCATCTATGAATATGCCCGAATATGTAACACTGCTGGCCAGAACAAGTAGGTTGTGTCTTCATAGCCTTCATCCAGCATTCCGGTGAAAAGTCATGTCTACTAAGATTGATGCTTTGCTTACAGTTTTTTCGAAGTGTAACAGAGGAGCTTGCTTACTAGAGAATTGCCTTGATATTTTATCTCTTTTTTCTTTTTGTTTCTTTCACTTCTTCAGCTAGCCTAATTATAATTAGTTTCATTAATGCGAAAACAAAGTTGAATTGATACAATTCTGCAAATTAATTTTTAAAGGTGTTTCCTGACAGCTACTTTAATAACAGTGCTGTCAACTCCAAATCCAATCGCCTTTAGAAAGAATTTGGTGTCTTTATTATTTGTTATGTGTTTTCCCAATGGTAAATTTAAAATAGCAATGTCCATGTAAAGATCTTGATCATTATCCCCTTCACAATTACTTATTATTATAAGTCACTGAATATGTCAAAATAAATGTTTCTCACGAAAAAATATCAATCTTGCAATAAAATTTCATTTCTGACATTACTTGTTTCCTTCCACTTTTTTTGCCTTTATCAAAAAAAATATTAAACATTAAATTGTTTCATTAAATCGAATGAAAATAAAGCATATTTACATTGATTACAGGCCTGACTGCATGTTGCCCTCACCATATGAATTCACATGACAGATCTGGCAATTTATCTTTAAAATAATATAAGTAAATACTCAGCTCAAATAAAGCCACAAAAAAAAAATACAATGAGTGTTCTCGGTTATTTTTATAAGTCGGTGGTTGGCTCTGTTTGTTCAGAGGATATTCCATATATGTAAATGTACGTATACAGATAAACACCACACAAACACAAGCATAATAATATAAGGGAAGTGAAAGCATACAACGTGGTACAGTGGTAAAATAATAATAATAAACGATTAATTGCATTTTTGCTCAGTCTACTATGCATTTTTGCATTTCCGATACATTTTCGTTTGCAATATTTTGCCCCAGTATAATGGCTGACCGGATATATTCAGAAAAATAAAAAAATTAATACATAAATATGCAAAGGTTGTAAAGCTAAGTTTTATAAAGTATGTACAAACATATGCATATGCATATGCACATATCATACATATATTTCAAAATTTACAAATTCAACATCCTTTGCACAGAAATAGAGTACATATATACTTTCAACTGGTTTTAAATATTTGTTGCCAGGCTCAGCCACATGTAAACATTTGGGTAGAATGTATGTGGATTAATTTTCCTAGAAGCTTTATATTTATTTTAATGTTGCTTTAAGTAGGTTTGTATGTTTCATTTAATTATCATGCACATTTTATTTGTTTACGCATTTTAAAAAAAAAAACTCCAGTGGAGGAAACCAATTTTCCAACTTTACGTATATGTTTCAACTAAAAGAACAAAGTGGATTTTAAGTTGCTGTTTAAAAAGAATGAACATAAACAACGTTTTTGAAATTGATACAGAAAAATAAGTGCTTCAATGTTACCCCCTTTGGAAGACATAAACTACTTCGACAAGTATGGGACGACGAATTTCTGAGAATTTGCGAATCTGAACGCAATTATAAATATTATTTTTTGCAACTTCAACTAATATTTTTAACATACGAAATGAAGGTTCTATTTTGTTGGCTGTTCTTTTAGTGGTTCCCAATTTCCATTCCGATTCCGTCCCTCTGAACACAGCTTAAAACTTCAAATACATAGTTGTTTTTTGATCGAACAGAACTAATGCAACAACATTGTTCTAAATGTCACAATGACACTTGAATATCATTTCTCGAGTCTCTACATGACACATACTGTTATCCTTAAAATCAACACAGGGTACTGCAGTATATCTTTTTTTTTTTTTTTTTTTTTTGTGGATCATCTTTTATGTCAATAGATGCTTTAAAAACATGTGTAATCAAATGCAACAATGTTCACATATCGACTTTAAAGATGGCGGACCCGTTATGTTTTGGGAAATCAAAGCGTTTGTCTCTGAGATTATGAAAAATAAATATTTGCAGGCCTCTGAAATGTTTTTTTGAATATTTTTTGTGAATCGCATTGAATTTTTGGGATTTAAGGATTATGTAATGCAATTTAAAAATGTCGTACATGAATCTTTACAGCATTAAACATCTATGGAGTATTTAAAACTTTTACCTGGGTGTCATATATGAGTACCTTCCACATTTTAACGTATTTAATAGATGTAATTTAAATTAATCTTAGAATGGCTTTTGCCCTTAACGCTAAATATAACCTTTATAATTATTATATAAAAACACAATCCTTTCTATATCTACCTACATGTTGTACAAAATATATTTTCATACATTTCCATAAAATCAAAAATGTATCTTTTCACATAACCCTGCTTGAATGAAACACCATTTATCATAAAATAAGCAAACGAAATTAACATTTCAAACTTACAAACATATCAAAAAAAATCCAAAAAACAAAATAAAATTTAATAAAACCTCCCTCGCCTCTTGTTGATGATGTCATCTCTACTGTCAAAATTTGTCAACGAAATCCAAACACAGAAAATCGAAAACAATTCGAAAAAAAAATCATTTTCCCCATTTTTCACAGGGTGGTCATTATCAACCTTCATATCAAAATCAACAAGAGCAAGAACCATCACCACAGCACCATAATCCACAGGAACCATACTATTTGCAGCAAAGATCCTCCCAAGCACCAGCACCAGCTGGTTCAACTGTTTCATTTAGAGGTGGAATAGCTAGTCCAGTTTACAATACACCAAAACCCAATCCCCAGCAACAATACCAACACCAACATCAACATCAACCCCAATCCCAGCCTCAACCCCATCAGCAACAGCAGCAACAACAACAACACCATTACCAAGCACCTTCTACCCCAGAACCACAACCGCAATTCCAACAACAACAACAATATCAACCTCCTGCAGCTGAGAATCATCAGCACCAACAAGGAGGTCATCAACAACACCTTGATGAACCAAACCGTGGTCGGTGGGGTCACGTTTCATCACCGGTACCCCAACGTTCTGGATACGTTCAGAACTATCAACCCAATCAGGCTAGACAAGCCTCCCAACCTCCACCATCATATGAATCGGAGCCACAATATGGATCCCAACAACAGCAGCAGGTACCATCATCGTGCAAGGTGTTTTGCACGAAAGTGTTTCTGGAGATTTTCTAGCGCAATATAGACAGTTTTGATGAGAACGCAAAAGCTTTGCCACATAGACACTAGAGAGGAAACGCAAATGGCCTTCCTTATAGTCGCTTTTAACTTGTAGATGCTCTTTACATCCAGCTAATTGTAAATCCTCCCTTTTTGGAGTAGAAATTTATGTGATAAGAAATAACTCAAATCTGCTCTATTAACTGTTAGAACGCTGTTCAATGCTCGTTTGAATCTCTAACATCCATAAAATAACACTAACCCCTGCACAAATATTAAACATAATAATATTCTTTATTTAACTAATAACCAACACAATTGTTTATATCTTTGTTCTGTTTCGTCTATATTCAACACCACAAACACTGCCAACCTTATATGCACTACCACCCTCCATTTTATCATCCTTAAAAACCATACACAACACATATACACACAAATATTATGTAGAACCATTATGGGGCATCATCTGTACCACATGTGAATCAGAGTTACGATCGCCAACCTTCCTGCGGACCTCCTCAACAACAGAATCATTTTGCTCCTGCTCCTGGTCCTTATGCTCCTGCTACTGCTGCTCCACAGCAGTACTATCAGTCGCATCAGCAACCCCAACCGCATCAGCAATATAGTCAGAACTCTCAACCAATTGACAACAATTATAATTACTATTCACAGCCCGAGCCGCAACAGTATCAACAACACCAGCAGTTGCAACAGCAGCAGTACCGCGGCGAGAGTCCTGGCATCATAACATTGCGCAAGGAAGCCCCGATCACACAGCAACCAGCTCCTGTTTATACATCACAACCAGCCGCCGCCAGCTACAGGGGTAAGTTTCTAATGATATCGAACAAAATCGAAAATTCAAAAAAAAAATTGCGTATACGCCCGAGTGTACACTTTGGTTCAATATTTGAACAAAAGAATTTTAATTAATTATTCAACTTATATCTATGGTCCAACAAATCAGACATAAATACATTTCTAAATGGCTAAGGGTAGACTTTTGAAATTCGATGATTTAGTTTTTAAGATTTTAAGTTCATGGTCAGTCCGGGGCAGTCTGTCAGGCCCAAAAGATGTATGAAAAATAAGTCATCTTAGACGAATTTCTTAAATTAAAAAAAAAATTGATTGCATGAAATAAATACATGAGTACTTCTGAGACTATTGAGCTCTGAGGAGGGTCAAAAAAGTTCAGTTCGACATCTAGCTCAGCAATCGGATCTGAGTCCGTCCCCTTTTTGCAACTATCTGAGTTACGAGATTTGAAGATTCAGTTCGCTTTTTTTAGTCACTTTTTCCTAAACACTGTCGTACCTTGGCTGAATGACAATTACTAAATATTTTGTTCGAAGGCATTGGCCCTTTTGTAGGGGTGCTTCAAATTTCACGATGACCTATGCAACACAATCTTGATATCTTACAGAGCTTCCAACTCTTGAACAAAACTTTTGACAACCACGTCTTAAAATCGTATTTTGAATTAAAAAAGCTCGTCAGATGACGAGCCGTTTTGGGACAAACACTGGTAAAAAAAAATCTGACGAAAGTGGTGCGTACGAGTAGACAGTGCTTCGTTGTAATAATTTTTTGGGAGATATCTTAAAGAGGTCAGTAAGGCAGTGAGAGTCAATAGCTAAATAAGGAGTAAACAAAGAATTTAAAAAAAACAAGAATGGTTGAAAATTATGTCACAGTTAAAAGTTAGAAGTATAACAAATATGTCAACACTACCACATGTGAACGGACACTGCCTCATTGATTTTTTAAATGAAGCCATGTAATTTAAATCCGTAAAATTATTTTTAGATTCAAAACTAGTTTGCTACAAATAATTCCAAAAATTTGGAAGATACCAATTCCTTACAAGTATTGCCAATATACACTACAAACTCCTTCATTCATTTCTTGAAAATATGTATGCCATTTTTTTTTTGTGGAACCATGCCATTATTTTCAATTTATTTGCCAATCACTCAGTAAAAATTGTATCGTGTAAAATGTAAATAACTCAATGTTATATGTCGTAAAAAAGTACTTTTATAACAGTTTCATTTTAAATAGGTTAGAAATAAAGAATTTATATATTTAAAAAGAAATAGGAAACTACATAATGTCATGTTGGGGTTCTTCAACTTACCAATCTACAAAAAGAAAAATGTCTCCTTAAAATCTTTTAGGAGGCTCAAGCATGCGTGGAGATCTGAAGTGGCCACCACAAGAATACAAAGAACAGGCCGTAGTTGAGAATGAAGAGCGTCGCAGAATAGCCCAAGGACCAATCTGCCGGCCAAGGCGAATCAATAAGGTAATGTTTTAAACTTAGTCATTTTCTTACTGAAAAAAATCGAATTTCCCATTTCTCGATAGGACTACACACAGTTCTTCGCCAAAAATGCCCTCAGCCATCACTATCCGAGCTACAAAACTCCACCGGGCACTCAGCACATTTATGGCAGCTATTAAAACGGACAACGACAATGGACGACATTTAATGACTTAAATTTATTTTACTAACAACTTAAACAAAAAAACGAAAATCTAACCTCAAAATGCAAAATGATATAAAAAAAAATGTAAAAAAAAAAATATACCAGCCAATTACTAACCAACTCACACTTTCGACAGTTGAAAAATTACTCTTCCTTTTTAGTAAATATATTTGTTTTAGATAAATGTCTTTGATGAATGTTGCGTTGCATTGTTGCGTCAGAGAAACGGGCTTCAAATTTCAAAGGAGTTAAACAAAATATTTTTTTACAAGGATCTCGATAATTCCGCTTCTCATCACGGAAATTCTAAATTAGTAAAAACATCTCTACTAAAAAAAGCAAGCGCAACTATCGATGTCCTTTGAAAAAATATACCCAACATTTCTTGAACGCAACACATCCAACGTCCCATTCATTCAAAGTCATACAACATAAACAAAAAGAAAAAAAAACAGTTATTTTATTTATATCCTGATGAGCTTAAAGTATATATAAATAATTAAATGTTTATATAAATTTATTTATTATTATTATTTTAACCAGTTACATATAAAAATAAATATATATTTTTCGAGTGTATTTTACTAATTATTTTAGTTTGTTATATAATTTCTTGTTGTTGCATGATAAAAAAAATATATATAAAAAAAACCAAAAAAAAAATTAAATATAGAGCTAAAAACGAACTACTCTCATATTATGATATAACGAGCTTTAAAATTAAATCGAGTTAACCAAATAAAATTAAAGCATAGAAAACAAAAGAATAATTTTAAAAATAATGTAGACAAAAATATAATTTTAAATAATTGATATAGCCTTTTCTTAAAAAATTAAAAAAAAACTGATAAAAAAAACACCTTAATTAGCACCAATATACAACGATATTTATTTATCATCAAGTTGAACAACTCTGGTATAAATAAATAGGAAAATAAAAATTATTATGCCATTTCACAGTGATTAGCATCGATTTCGAAAAAAAAAGAAACGTTAATTTTTTTTTATTAAAAGTCGAAAAAAAACGAAAGAAAAAACTTTTCATATTTTATTTTTATAACTTTTTTGAGGTTTAAAAACAAAACGAAAGTCTGTTTTTAAGTTTTTAAAACATTTTGGGGGCTAACTCCCGTTTTTGATCCTTCTTCAGGTGGTTTAAAAATGTAAATGTATTTTTAAAAAATGTAAAGATTCCTGATTTTCTAACCGAGATACCAAATTAAAAAGAAAAGCAAATGGAAAGTAACGTAGAAGGGACATAAAACGATATATAACAGCTTTGTGCTATTTTGAGTTAGATTCAAAATTAAATCAAAACATCACGAAAATTAAACTAACAAAATATGTAAGATTTTTAACAATGTGTATAGCATTGTTTAATGGCTTATAATATCGAAGCTATTTTTTTAACACCTTTGTAATGAATTTCTGTTGTTCTTTATTGTAATAAATGTGCAGTTGTATAAGCTGATTAAAATTTGTTTGTTTTATTTCAAATTAGTAAATTAACATTGGGCGGTAAGTAAAAAGTAATGACATTTTTAAATGTTGACTAGAAAAAACACAAAAAGGGTGTGTTCATGTTCAATAGGAACATAGGTGACATTCAATCTTATGGCGGATTCCAAATGACAACTCTCTAAACTCCATTTCTTTAAAAACAAGTTAAAAAGATTTTTCAATTACTGCTGAGACAACTCCTTTATAATAGCTTCGTTCGTGTATCAAAATCAAACAGTTTGCATTCGATTTCATACGTTTACATTAACACAAAAAGCGTTCGTGTGCTGAGAGATGAACGAAAGAAAATAACAGCTGTTTTATTCTTTCGTTCATTTATTTTCGAGTTTTGACCCAGTGAAATTTCATCTGGTAAAAACTTGAACTCTGTCAAATGCGAATGATGTTAACAATTTGTTGTTGCAGATGGCGCTTACCGCGAAGTGCTCGCCGATCAAAAAATTCAAATTTTACGTTTTTCAAGAATTTACACCAAAATTTGTCTCTTTTATTTGAAATTTTTTTACAGTTTTCATTTGTTGGCACAAAAAGAACCCGAACAGAGCTAGTTATATGTACTAGAAAGCACTGTATCATGAATCATGAGCTTTTGTAAACTGTCAGGGATCAAGGGACTGTTTGGTTTCGTTGAGTTTCCATAAATGCTACAAATAATTCTTACTAACATGGCTTACTGCCAAAAATATATTTTTTTTTACTTTGTTATAATGGAGTCCACGAATACAGAATAGTCTATTTGAATTCCTGTTTTGTCAATTTTTTTCGGACAGTCAAATACCAAAGCTGTCCAATTTAGTGTCAAGTTGTTAAAACAATTTATGTTGAAATACCTAAAGGCTGAACTATAATAGTCGGAACGGAACAGACGAGCCCGTCCGTAGTTGTGAGAGAACAAGCAATTCGTGTCTCACCACCGTGTTGATCCGTTTCGTCAAATTTCGATCAGTTTAGTTTACGGACGTAAACTGCGCTCGCTATTGCACTTTATGGACGGAAATTTGACATATGACATCTTACTGTGAAAGGATATGAGGGTGAGAGGAAAGGCCCAACCATAATACGCGAAAGAAAAAGTAAGCAAGTGTCAAAACCGAACGAAAAGTTTTCTTCCGATTTGTAAAGTACATCAGTTGCCCATAATAGCCTTTAAAAATAAGAAGAAAGAAAGAAGAAGAATACCCTTTAGAAAAAAAGGAATGTCAGATTTTCGTACGTAATGTACGACTCAAAGCGTACATTACGTACGAAAACGCAAGTGAACGAAATTTGCCGAGACTGAACAAAAAGTCATTTCGGATTGGGTATACAAATCACAAGTATTTCTACTGTTTCGTAAGTCAACGTACGTACCATTCTTCAATTATGGTTAGCCCTTTAGGTATACAAATCACATGTGTTTCTTCTGTTTCGTAAGGCAACGTACGTACCCATTCTTCAATTATGGTTAGCCCTTTAATACTTTACGAAACTTAACGAAATATAGTCTATTTTGACAGGGGTGCATGCTTTTAGTCTTGCCAATCCTATTTGTGAACCTTAGGGCTGAAATCGAACTGGAGCTATCTTATTAGCGCGGGTATGCTAGAGTCGCGGGAATGTGAAAAATAAAGACAACAGAGAAGAGAAGAATGAGAGAATCAGAACGACGCGACGCCAGTTTAGCCGGATTCCAGTCTTTGGAAGGATTCTGACACTTGACTGATGAAAGTTTAAAAAAGTAAAAAATTCCGTTAAAACTGTTAATTTATTTTTTCAGAGCTAGGCTCAAATATTAAAAATCTCAACCACGTTAGGCTATCGAAAAGATTAAGGAAGTAGATAAAAGCTCGAAAAAAATTGAATATTGAAAGTTTTGAAGTCAAACTTTGTTTTTGAATTATATCGACACGTTTACTGTCATTTTATCGAGACTCGAGATGACGTGTTTTCATCAACAAGACGCGAGCATGGTCCGATCGGAACTTTTCTCCAATCGTAAGATTCTAGATGACAGGGGGAAATATCTCATAGGTCTTAAATGCGCGCCTGCACTTCCCTGGTAGCTACATATTTCTGGTGATGGAGTCGTCTGCGTAGAGCTTCGTCTTTAATCCTAAAGTACTTATTGGTTGGTCTGTTCTTTAAAGGTGTTGAAAAGCAAAGGACCAAGTCTTGATCCTTGCGGATTGCTTTGGTTAATGAGTCGTTTTTATCATCCTGTGCATAATCTATGACCTAAAAAGTTTTTGACGATTCTTACAATGTGGTTGGGTATGGTTCAAGTAACGAAAGTTTCTTGGTTTTTTTTTAGTTTGAAAACCAAAGCTTTTAATTCCATCGGGCGAAAGCTTAAAAAATTGGAGATTATTTGCGATCCTCTGATGGTCTCTAATTAAAATTGAAATTCAAATAATAATTTGAGCTTATCAAGTGTTTTTGAAAGTCGTTTTTGAGTATGTTTTTAAAAACAACAAAAGTTTAAAAATAATAAAACCTACATCTTCATGTTTTTACAACATTTTTATTGAGTTATATTTTATTGTAGACAAAAAAAATTATTTTGTTTACAAAAGATGTTTTTTATAAATAATTTTATCATTATTTTAAATTTATATTTCAAAAACAAACAAAAAAAAACTCTCCGCCATCACAATAGCTTTAAAAAAATTAGTTAATTGTTGTCCTCGAGGGATTTTTTTTTTTCACAATTTATTTTAATATTCGTTAAGTTTAGTCGCCATATTTTTTTTTTAATAGGTTTGACACAAAATTATATTTTTACAATATTTTTTTTTGTTTTGTTTAAGAAATTTAATTTACATAAATGTATGTATATGTATGTTTGTATGTATTTTCTATTTAATTCTATCGTGGATTATGTACTTGAATTTAAATATTATCTGCATCTTAAACTAAAACAACCCTATTGTATATTGTAGATTATTTTGTAGTTCTTTTCTTTGTTTTAAATTGATTAATAACTATATTTTTGTTCGATAGGAGTGAAAAAAAAAATATGAAAATATGGAGTTTGCTCTTTTTTTTATAATTCTATGATAACCTGGAAGATACGATTATTATTTTTTTAATTCGCTTTGCGTGTTGCATTTAAGAAAATTAAAAAAAGTATTCAAGCTGTGATTTTGAAATGTTAAAGTAAAGCTAAGCCAATATTTTTCGTTTTGGCTTATTCGAGAATAAGCAAAAAAAAAAAGAACTTCAAAAATTGTTTACCAAAATAACACACTTAAAATACGGTTCGTTCTGGCACATTTTCTTATGAAAAACATAATTTAAAAATTTAAATTCCAACGCTTAATTAGTTGTTCCACTCTTAAGTAGATTATGAAAAGAAATCGGGGTAAGTAACAAAAACATTCTGAGGCCAAAAAAAAATCAATAAATTCAAAACTTTTCAGTACGAAAGCAGTTTAACATGACCTTTGGGTTAATTTTCCAAATTCAACCGCCAGCGGTTCATGATAAAAGCAATATTTTGTTGTTTCGAAAATACGCACACACTTTCTACGTGTGTGAACCTTATAATTATAGTTATTTTAAATTTTTAATTGTTTTTGTTGTTGTTGTTGGTTGTTTAAATTATTAAAAATGATAATATTTAAAAATAGATGTTATTGATGTGTTTTCTTGTTTTCTTCTTCATTCATTTAATATTAAATGAGAGATATTATGTATTATTTAAAAAAAAAAAGAAAAATAATAATATAATATATATAAAGTCCATAGGTGTACACAACTAGTGTTGGGAAGATTGAGAAGGATGTTGTGAGTCATCTTGTATGTCAACATCCATTTCTTTGCTGCTCGTAGATGCATTTCTGTTAGATAGTTTGTCAGAATTGTCATCATCATCGTCATCGTCGTCTTCTTCTTCTATGAGCTTGCGAGCAAGCCGAACTGCTTCGTATTCATTATAGTGAGCTTTGCGGCGTCTTTCGAAGGCAAGTCTTCGATCTGCAAGAAAATTGATACGAGATATTAATTGAGAATGGGTTTATTTTGAAAAAGAAAATAATGGCGATGGAGGAAAAGTTTGCTTTAAGGATTCACCAAAGGCAAACACTATGAATAGCCAGGAGCAGAGACAGAAAAAAGTTGTGTACAGCGTTTTTGTAATTCAAAACGGTTTTAGATTATAATGTGAGGATCTGAATGGGCGATACTAATGCGGCTTTAGACTTGGAAAATATATCACCGAACAGAACTTCACATTGTGCGAGATCTTGAAGAAAACCCAAGGATTTAACACCCAGGCGCACCACCTGTCCATCGATTTCAAAGCACTTCCTACTAAGCCAATACGACTTATAAGGATGACGTTTGAGGTAGGGATTCTATTAAAACCCTCGACACACCAGAGGGACAAGACAAGGTTACACACTATCATGCAGCTGTTTCAACATCGTGCCTGAAAACATAATATGCTCTCATCAACAATAGTAGAATTTCCCCACCGTCTTGGTCACAACATGACCATTGGTTGGGATGATCAAGTGGTAATCGCTGTTTCTTTTGACAAAGTAAACAATTAAGGAATAAAGGCCCATCAAGACTAACCAATAAGATCGTATACAAAACCCTTATCAGCCCGGTACTAGGAGCGATTAGGTGACCAGGTAAAGGGAGATCTTCGACAACTTGGAATGGGAAATATGAGAAATCAGGCTAGAGACTGAGTATAGGCTGGAGGGACATATTAAGAGAAACTCAGATGGAAATATAGGCCCCATCAGAGTACCAGTCAAATAAATCACATTTCGCAGGAGGAAGTAGAAGTGGTTTGATCACACCTTTCGCGGTTTATTACATTGCATCGTGATAGACGAATTGGAGTCAGATCCAGGCACTCACTTGGAAAATAACCTCTATGTTGCTAGGATTGAGTTTAATCTGCATCAGTAAGTGACGTGTTTTATAGGATGAGTTAAGGAGCTATTTATTAAAAAATAATTGAAAGAAAATATTGAAACGACAGCTCCTGGATGAGGCTAAATGACTTGCATTCTTAACCATTCACTTCTGTCGGTGAGCTGTGAGTAATCAGGAAAGCAACGAACTTACTATTTCCCCAAAATCTGTATCGCTAACAGAGCTGCAATTTTTAATGAGGATTTTTGACTTCATACAACAGGCAACAGACATGGAGACATAGATTGAAAGCCAAGTCTTCAGCACATAGTCCGACAAAGCAACCACCAACCAATGGGACAGGGCTTGAACTTTGCTCCTCAGTCCTCACAAAGAATGACTTCAAGTTAGTTTGCCGGCAAACCAAAAATTGTCACAAGCTTTTAATTGAGAAAGAATGGCCACGACGTGGAAAGCTTGTGTTTCTTATCGATTATTTCTGTGATTTTTCTGTAGGCGACACATTCTCAATATTTGAAACCAACCAGGATTGGTCATACTCTTTGTTTGTTTTCATACTTGTCGGCTTGTAAGCATATCCGCGTGGCTTATTGCAATTCTTATGAATCAGCAGCTAACTCTACGGTTTTCAAGTTGGAATTGTTCATCAAGAAGACCAACAAAAAAAACTAACATAAACAAACAAATGGTTTAAATTTGAATAAAGCGAATGAATCTTCCCGCGTAAGCATGTTTATGTTTATAAAAACAAACAATTGTAGGCTTATTTATCTTACAAACACAACAGCAATCCCAAAGCTAATCCTTTAACATCGTTTACCCATTGTTTGTTATTCATCAAAAGAATGTCCGTCATTTTATTACTTAGTTGCCACAAAAGAAGCACACAAAACATTACTTAACACAACTAATACCCCGCTAAACAGCAGTTTCTTTTTTTTGCACATTGTCAACATACAAACAAAAAAATGCGATTCTCAAACGATTACAAGAAAATCGATTTAAACAAATTACCACCGCCCGACCAAGTCAATTGTGAAAGCGAGAACAAATTCCACAAACAAAAGTTCTATAAATAGCTACAAAGACCTTTAGAGCATCGGGCGGGTGAGTGAGGAGGGATATCGTAGTCGGCCGGCACAAAAGCCAACCCAACCTGTAGCATCATCAGACTCGGAGAATGTTTTATTTTCTCCATTCTATTCCCCGCCTACATGATAAAATTTAATACAATTTGTTTACGTTTAACACGAATGAAGTGACTATGTAACGCTAGAGTTTGATTTAAATGTCACGACACTCGGGGGAGCAAAATCCGAGGGTGATTCTGTTCAAGGACAAAGGTATGAAGCACCCATTATATTGTATAAAAATAAATAAGAAACCAACCTTTCTGCTCCTCAGTCTCAACGCCATTGTCATCGGATGAATCTCCCTCATCGTCGTCATCGTCAAAGGAGGACGTCCGAGTGTTTGCAGCTATCATCAATCTAAAAGAAGCAAGAAGTATTATCGTGCGACTACCTATTTAATGAAGAGTCCGACGACATACTTCTCAGCCAACAACTCGGCATCCAGTTGGTCGATATTCTCCGGATCGACTTCGGCATAGTTGTAGGGAGTCTTTGGTTCCTCGATCTTCATGTGACCATAGTCTTTGTCTGGAGGATGATATGTCTGTAGAACATTCATCTCATCAAACTTAGCACTCTTTCTGTAACTACAATGGAACGAGACATTAGAAACCAAAATGCGAGGAGGAGAATGTTGGTGGTACGTACCTGGCTCCTGACCCTGAATGACGATCAAAACTGCTCGAGGTTTTAAGAATACCTTTGCAGGGCTTCTTTGCATCGGGAGAACCTTGCATGTTGGTTGTTGTGTTTTCGGTTTTCGGTTTTTAGTTCGGTGTGTGTTTTTAGTTGCCAACCCACAGAGCAGTTAGTTAACTTTGTAGTTTTGTGTGTAGTTTGCAATTCTAAAATTAAAACAAATAAATATATATGAAGCTAGATGTTACACAAAAAATGATGATTTCATCTTTAAAGCATCGTTTGGAATTCCAAAATGCATCGAGAAACTTTTAAAGGGATGGATGTTTGTGGCATTGACACAAAGGATTATAATTTTCAAGGCATAGTTCCAGAATATTGTCTTGTGAAAACTAAAATTTATTGAAGAAAGAAAAATGCAACAATTTCATACCTCAAAACTATGATGATTTCAGTGAAATGATGTTGTGTTTGTGTGAGAAGTATTGAAATTCACATTGATCAATAAATTAAAACTTTATTTATTTTATATTGAAAGAATAAATAAATTATTAAACTTCGTAGACAAGAGGAGGTTTGGATAAGGTGGCCTTTTATTTCTTGTAGGTTTTTATTTTATTTTTGCTAATTTTTTTGACACATCTCGTGCTCTTGGAAATTCCAATAATATTCGCAATGATTGGAAAGGATGTGTTGGTAAGGTATTTGTTAAATAGAAAAAGTAACGAGTTCAATCATTTTTACAGCAAAACGTTAACTTTAGGTGGCTTTACATGGAGTTGCAAATGCAGACGAAAACGCAACAACAACAATCATAGTGCAGACGATGAAAACGAACATGTTCATCTTCACTATAATTTTCAAGCTGCATCTATAATTTTCCTATAATCTGCATCCATGAAGACCGTCTGCATTTTTGCCTTCCCTCTCTATCACACAAGTATGATTTATTGATTTTGCATCCTCTTTTTTTGCAACTCAGGGCTTGCAGCTTCATGTAAAGACACCTTTTACCACACTTTTGTGGTGTATCTGCAAATTCGTATTTAAGCGGGCTTATACAGAGATGACAGCTTAACGATTTGTGAACTGTTTCGGGGTAGGATTAAGTTGTTAATTCTGAGTATAGCTGGAACAGAATAATTTTATAAAGGCGTTCATGGAAAACTGTGTCGTAAAATTTTAGTTTGACAATGTCAAAAACTTGATAACGTTTGCGTTAACATCCTTTTTAATATGAAAAATATTCATTCCTCAGAATCAAGATGTCACAATTTGTCAGTCAGCGAATTTCTGTAGGTTTGCGGAACAGAATGATATGATTTATTATTTAAGATTTGTTCATTTGTTGTGTTGTTCTTTACCATATGAAGTTATTTTCCCTGCATTATCAATCACTTTACTGCTTTTATTTTAGGTCATACTATAAAAGGAAGATTCCATTTCAATATCGACTCAAAATAAATGTTGGTAAAAATTATTTGCAGCCCCATTAATGTCATATTTGCCATATCGTTTGTTTTCCAACTTCCGAACTCCACTCTTTCTTATAAAAATGTTCTCTTTCACTTGATTTTGATGTACTAGTCTTGTCTTGACAACAACTTACAAAAAATGTACGTAGTCTTTCGGTTTAGAAGATACTTTAAAGTGCGTCTTTACATGGAGCTGCAAATGCAGACGAAAATGCAACAACAACAATCATAGTGCAGACCACGGGCACGGACCAATAACATACAGACCGCCAACTCACTGTATGGTCTCTCTTTTTGCCTACAAGCTGAAAATCAGCTGATATGCCATTTATTTTAAATAAAATACACGTATTTACGGACAGGAAAAAATATTTCGAGGGTGTTTCAGGCAAGAGGAGTACGAGTTGGCGGTCTGTATATTGGTGGCTTTACATTGATCTGCATGCCATCATCTGCAAAAATAGAGGACGCAAGATACAAAAATCATACTAGTGTGATAGAGAGGTAAGACAAAAATGCAGACGTCTGCACGGATGCAGATTATAGGAAATTCGACTCATGCAGATGAAAGTTATGGCGAAGACGAACATGTTCATCTTTTTTATAGCGTTTTCATCTGCACCATAATTTTTTTTCATCTGCACCATAATTTTTTTGTTGAACTGTCAAAACAATCTGTTTTTTTTTTTTCATTATATGTTTTGATTTGCAAAAGCGTGCTAGGAAAATTAATTTCGAAAATTTAATTATAAAAATATGGACACAGCAGCAGCCAAAAAACAAAAAAGTGAGTACTTAATATATTTATATTTGTATCCACCATCGAATGTATTTGTTACAATTAATTTTACTCCCTTAGAAAATCAAGACTCAATGAATATTCTTGAGGAAGTTGAAGAATACCTCGAAGGCTTTCCAGGTTTTTATAATTGTTTTACTTTTTTGTGTAACGTAAAATGATAATTATAGTAATTTTTTCAGATTATATGGAATTTGAGTTCTTAGATGATGAAGCATCAGATGCCCAGAGTACTGCGCCTTCCCCCATAAATTCCAGCAAAATGGTTAGTGATCAGCTGGTTCCACAAGAAAAAAATGGCAAGTGTTTAAATTACCAAAGGTAGACGCATTTAATGCCGAATACAAAAATGTATAATTCATTGCTGTGAGTCAAACCTTTTGCAAAAAAAAAGAAACACAGCCCGATTATACATTTTTGTATTCTACATTTAATAGTGCTACTGATGGCGTTATTAGTTATAAATTTTAACCAAAATATAAAAAAATCCTAGAACAAAAGAACTCCGGTTGTTGGTTTTTGGAAAAATCTAAAAGGAACTTTCTTTTGTTCTACTTTTTTTTATATTTTGGTTAAAATTAAAAACTAAGCCATCAGTAGCACTATTAAATGTAGAATACAAAAATATATAATTCATTGGTGTGAGTCAAACCTTTTGCAAAAAAAACACAGCCCGATTGATTTTTTTTGTTGAGAAATTCAGTAAAATCTGAAAAAGTTCAATTGGTCTATGCCGATTTTGTCAAAAGGTTTGACTCACAGCAATGAATTATACATTTTTGTATTCTACATTCAATAGTGCTACTGATAGCGTTATTAGTTTTCTTTTTCTCACTCTAGGTGCAGTTCGATGGGGCCTTGTTTATTTGCTTAATGAATCATTCGAAAAAGCTCTTAAGTTTTCGTTCGCTGAACAGCACGTATGGCGGCAATATGGTCGCCGGTAGCGATAAGAATGATTTAGAAAAACAGTCCGACACAAGAAGTGTTGTACATGTTCACATTTCTCAAATGCCTGACAAAGATTCAAGTAAGTTGATATAGTAAGTCTTAAACGAAACAAAAAATAAATATATGTAAATATTTTGTTTTGGTTCTAGATTCGGTGTATGCTACGTCTTTGGTTCCAGCTAACCAAGTAGAACAGGCATTAACTGAAACGGCCAGTTCATTGAGTTCATTTAGCCCGCGCATGGGGAATCACAGGTCTTGGGTCTGAGGGTGAGACTAAATTCTTAATTAATGCAAATGAGAAAATTATCAAAAACATTGTTTTTGCAACTACAGATTGAAGAACCAAATGAAGCGTTAAACTGCATTCAAGAGGCTGCCAAACTCAATCCACAATATCATCAGATAATGTTTATGGTGATTTTTTTGTATTTAAACCTAGAATTTAAAATTTTTATTTTTTTTATTTTAGCGGGGTCAAATTTGCATATACCTTCAACAATGGGCTGATGCAAAACAATGCCTAATAAACGCGGATGCTGATCATCATACTGAATCCTTGCGGGTGCTTGGAGAGATTCATCATGTTTTAGGTGAACAACGCATTGCAGAAAAGGTTTTAAAAAACGCAACAAAACTTGATCCGAACTGTCCAAAGATATAGTAAGACTAATGGCTGGTGCTTATAAAGGGTTTTCCAATAAGAAGTGTTATTTTGATATTCAAATAAAATAGGCATTTTTTGAGATAAATGATTGGATGTTTATTTCAATGTAAAGAGTAAAATATGCCATTGATAATGGAAATCGCAAATCGCAAAGTGGCTGCTGTATGCTCCAATAGCTTCACGAATTCCATATTTGAGGTCTTAAATCGACGCTGGGCTGTTGGCGTAGAACTTGTCTTTCACTTGGCCCAAAGAAAGAAGTCGCAAGGTGTTAAATCACAATATCTCGGTGGCCAATTGTGATCACCTCTTAGAGATAACACGGTCCGGAAACTTTTCCCGTAAAAGATCGATGGTTTCATTGCTTGTGTGGCACGTAGCACCGCGCGCCGTCTTGGCCAAAAACAACCTCATTAATTTTCTTTTTTTGTCGTCAAACTCTTATATATTTTAATATTTAAAAGCAGAAAAAGAACACTTCTTGATATAAATTATCTTTATTACAGCAAAACAGATGACTTTGACATCTGTCACCGGGCTTTAAAAATTATAGCAAGTAAAAACAGGTAGGTATATGTGTACTCTTTCACTCTTGCGTGTTATGTCGTATAGCTCACCCGCTTTACTTTTCTGCAAATTTGCAGATGCAGACGTCGAAGATTACATGTAAATCCACCATATTGGTCCGTGGTGTAGACGATGAAGATGAACATGTTCGTCTTCACTATAATTTTCAAGCTGCATCTATAATTTTCCTATAATCTGCATCCATGAAGACGTCTGCATTTTGCCTTCCCTCTCTATCACACAAGTATGATTTATTGATTTTGCATCCTCTTTTTTGCAGATCAGGGCTTGCAGCCCCATATAAAGGCACCTTTACGAATGTTAATTTTTCACATCTCTTTTTAGTTCTGTCTTAAATTCAATTTTTGTCCAACCTGAAACGCATTCAAAGAATCTTGTCTGGAAAATACCGACACGTCAATTTGGCAGCACTTCAAAATCAACTTGTCAAATTTCAAAAGGCGGCATTTCAGCATTCCTATTTTTTATGAAATTCAAAATGTTTTAAAATTTATCTCTTCTAACGAAATTAAAAAACCGCACCAAAATGAATTGCTCGCAAAAACTTTGGTAAGTTACAATATAAATAATTTAATAAGGCATCAGTAACATTCAATCAACCACATAGTTCCCCCTCAAAACGCAATCTTATCGTCGAAAGAAGCCTCGACCTGCAAATGGATGCAAAACATGCCAAGCAATGCTTGATTTGGGGTTCCATAAATATTCTTCTTTTGGCTATTCTCCTGTTTGATATTGCCAATAAGTGTCCCTATGCAGTGTCCAAGTGGTACTATGTAGAATACACTGCCGCTGGCATCTTGGCTGTGTGTGTTGTGTTCCATTTCGCCAAGTATTTGTACTATGTCCTGAGAAAGGAACCAGTGCAGGGCACCAAGGAGCAGAAGAATCTCCTTGGATTTGAAGACAATGGTAAGAAGAGATGTTAGTTTAACATATCCTTGTCCTAATAAATGAATTTTTTCAGATGCCTCGTTTGTAACGGCATCAAAAGCCAAAGTTCCCAAGGCAGACAACAATTCGGCTCCTTTGAACTCCACGATTCTAAGTTGGCATTCATCTTTCAATGATTGTAAGTTTATTCAGATATTTCAATAGCTTATGCTTGACAATTCAATGTTTCCAGCAGCTCGCTCACCAAACTGGAGCTACAGTCGCACAACACCGCCACGAACAAGCCTCAGTCCGGGACAAAATGTCTCGTGGAACAATTCTATGCAAAACAATTCATCTCTCAACGCCAGCACCATGAGTAGTAATGCTTCGTTTATGTCCCCCTATACCAAGTATGCTCGTGATGAGATAATAACCGACAAAAAAGGACTCCAACATTATCTGAGGTAGGTTTGTTTTATCGCAGTCGATTTGTTGACTTAAACGAATCTCCCAATTTCAGGGAAGTTTCCAAACAAAAAGAGTTCGGGCTGATAGAACCACATGAAGTGAGTAGTTCCTTCCACCCGGGATCGATGAATTCGTTTTGGAATTATTGCAACACAGCAGCGAATCTTTTAAAAACATCACTCTACCAGTTGGCGCCTTCAAATAGTGAGTCTAATTATTTTTTTAAGTTGAATTTTTTCTAGCAGCTTCTCTTTTTTCAAAGCTCCATCATCCCAGAACAAGCAATCCAACAAAGAAGAAGGCGTCAGTGACATGGATGGAAATTCTGATCTCATCAAGAAGATCTCTTCCGAGAAACTCTCACAATATGTCGCCAATTTAAGGAGGGTGAGTCTGACCACACTATTTTCTTCTTGAAAATCATCCAAATGCTTCATTTTAGTGGATGTCAATCACCATCCTTCAGCGGCTAGAGTGTGAAATCAAGAAAGTCGACAGTGCCTTCAAGATGCGAGGCTTCTCTGACATGCAGATTGGATCTGTTGGCTTGGAGCGTCTAAAGAAAACAGTTGACAATCAGCAATTCGTCACGCACTATGTGCCCATGCTGCCGCTTATTGTACCCTTTTTAGAGATATCCACCAACCAGGAGTACGTTGTGCAAAGGATTAAAGGTTCGTCATAAACTCAAAAAATCCAGAACCAATGTAACCCTCTTAATTTCAGATCTCGCTAAAGGGACTTGTGTAGCCGATTATCGCTGGAACTGTGGTTCATCGCACCAAGGGCAACGCTGGGACGAGCACCTACCCACCGATGCAGCTGTAAATATTATAAACCTGCTCCTAAAGCAAGACATTTCATTCTCAAGTTCTATGTTCTAATTCCAGATCCTCTTCCATTTGTTCTGCACTTACCTAGATAGCCAGTTGATGCCCCTGCCACAACCAGGTGGGAGGTCATTTTTCAACCGTTACGTAATCATCGGCGACAAGAAGACTGTCAAAGAGACCATTGTCAATGTGACTAACAAATCACGATGTGCCATTCTCTGCACGAACCTTTTAAATCCCAAATTCAATTTCATCAGCGACAAGGAGATCCACAATTGTGTCTACGATCGGAACAATTTGTTCTATGTGATTATTCAATTTCTGATCTACATGAAGCAGAACCACGAGGGACTGTTGGAAGGTGTGAACTTAGGGAAGAGTGGCATCAATATCATGTGTGTCATCGAAGACTGAAGAAGGTACCTATAATATTTTTTTTTTGCATTAAGGACGACCGACTGACGGCGTAATGATAAGTTTAGAATTTTAGTTATTTATGTTTGTGTTTTTTCTATTTCTTGAAATAAATTGATTGATGTGACAAAATGCGAGATGGAACTTGCTCAATTGAAGTCCTTCCTTTGTGAAGTCCCTTTTTCAGGATTCAGACAATTTATATTCCGAGTACATCCAACTCCGAAACTCTTCTTGAAAGCTCAGTTCATGAAAAAAAGCTATGACTTCGACTAAGCTGATTTCTTGAAAATGATGCCCACGGTGTTGATATCGTTGGCACAAAATCGTGCACTGAAAAAACCAGCCTGGTTATTTTTTTAGTGTAAACATGATTCTTTTCGTTATCGGATGGAAACTGATAACAGCAGATGTGACGACATTTCTTCAGCAGCTTAACATTTCAGGGGAAAGGATCCGCTTTTTTAACTGCCTGCGCTAGGAAGGTAAGCGCGATCTGCTCTCAGGAAATCTGATGGTATTGAGTCCAATTTCGTTGTTGATTTTGAAAATATGGATGGGATTTTGATTTCTGCAACTATTCCAGTTATGATCCTACTTACCAGATCTGGGTGTTCCGAGTGTTTTGTTTATCTTTTTAAGCAAGGAGGTCTAACTTTCAGGTCTCAAAAAGCTATAAACTCATCCTTTTGCTTTGTTATTCATCTTTCGATGAACGACTGTTGACTCCATGGGACCTCTTATCTTCCTTTTGTTCCAGAAGCTGCTGTGGGTACCAAACTTTAGCCTCTTTTACAACATAGGGCGGTGACTAGTTCCTTCCATTACTCTCCACTCGTAGTAAGATACCTCAGCTTTACCCACGACTCCAAACAAAGTATTTGAGTTTAGTTTTTCATTGCGCCTTTCATGTTCCATGGAATCCATTCAAACCACTGCCTCTTTACGTTGTCATGCCAGACAAAAAATCCCCACGGATTTCGAGTAAATTTTTTGCATGTGCCGAAGAAGAAGCACGATCTTTTTAAGTGTCCGTCGACGGAGAAAACTAGAAAGAAAGCAACAGGTCTGTTGTGACAGAATAGCTTCGTTCATTGAACTTTACCTAGGGTCCACCCAGGTTTCATTGACAGCCAAGAGTTGTTTGAAAGAAACCAGGGTTAATCGGTTTTTAGAAAACACATTAGGGCTGCCGCTTCTTTTAATTAAGTACAACGGAAGTAACTTTAACAGTTGATACTTTTCCTCAACTCGCTCAAAAAACCAAGACCTACTTAGGGCTACCATGGGTCTCAAGAAACAATCAAAAAATTCGTCAAAGCGAGTTGAGTTTCTTCAAAACAAAATGTGTGGCGTTCCCAGGGCGACTTCAGATTCAGGCCCCAATGAACAAAACTTTTGTCAAGTTTGAAACAAAGGTCAAAACTACATTCAACAAAAACAAAACCGTTTTTTTTTGTAATAATAAGTACGTTTATTTAAAAACACAGTTCTAGACATCGTTTTGGGCTTGTTTAGATAATAGAGTATGTTTGAATGTGTGTTGTATAGTAAATAATTTGATAGAAAAAATTTATACTTAATTTTTTCCAATTTTTTAATCTAATTTTAAGACACAAAATAAATCGAATAAAAGTTAGCTATTCCAACAATTAACTACGAAAATAAAGTAAACTTAGCAATCAAGAAGTAAATTTCATCAAAAATTCCAGCTAAAAATATCAAGAAACAAAATTTGGAAGCCATCTACCCCGCGTGCATACAAATTATTGACGCAGAGGAATTGGAATGTCACTTCAGCTGATATTTGTTAATTTCTTAATTCAAGATTGGTCATGTCCATTCGTGTTTCATCCTACTAAATTTACTAAAAAAAAGGAAACTTATCACAAAATTAACGATACTGCGAACGATGTAAATATGATTTTAAATTAAGTTGACGCGATGAGTTTTCCTTCCCATCTCCTAACTACAATTCTCTAAGGATAATTTTTTGAATTTTTGAAATTTCAATTTTAAGGAATCCTAATTTTTTTTTGTCATAAATTCGATGACGAATTGGGTCTTTGAGAGCAAAAGAAGACGAAGTAGAAGAAATTTTAATTCAAAAGATTTTGTTTTTTAGAGCTCAAATAATTTAGGGAGTTTTAGATCGTGTGTTGGGGTGGTCCTTAGAGAATCCCCGATCCGATTGATTCGATCCGAGTGCTGATGTTTGACATTTATGTTTGTAAATATAATTACTTTGAGGACGATCTAAAACTTTCCAATGTGCTATTTTACTAAATTGATCATTTCCATAATTTTATTTCGATTCTGGTGGCAGTAAGCCTTGGCTTGCCACAGCATATTGATCAGCTTTTGGTCACTCTTCTCATCCATGCATATGTCCTCGGGAAGTTGAGGATTGAATCTGTAGTAGGGAACTCCGATGGTACTGCACCAAGCACGAGCTCTATCAACTACACGACCATCAGATGCAGTTGCTTGGTCCACAAGTAAGTTTCCTAGATGAAAGAAAGGAATTCGTCACACATTCATCTTATTTAGATATTTTGATTCTGTACCAATGGTTGATATGCCATAGGCAAGTTTGGCGGTGTCCCAGATACTGTCAGGACGGAATACATCGATGTCCTTCAGCTCTGTCACAGGAATAAGTCCGGTGCCCAATGAAACCACAACGGAGACCTAGAAAACAAGACATACAAGTTGGTTTTATAAAAACAATAGGAGAGCTTGAATATTCTAAAACAAAGCATCATTATTCAAACCCTCAAGAAAGCCTTAATATCGGAGATGAAGGCAATCAATCTTGTGTGTACTTACAGGGATAGCTTCAGATTCCCTGCCCACGCTCTTGAGGGCCATATTGTATTCGTGGATCTCTGTCATGGCATCCAGTGTGGGATTATTTGCAATCAATCCGCCATCCAAGAATCGACCAAAGGCTCTGCAATTAAAATATTTCTCTAGCTTTATAGCTTCCTCGAAAAAAAACACCACCTCAATTTACCTGAAATAAGATGGTGCTGCTCCAGTTGCTCGGGCAGCTCGCCAAACTAATTGAGCATCAGGCTGTGGAGGTGGGACACGTCGATTGCCTGGAAATAAGTTCATATTTTTAATCCAATGATTTGAAATGTCACATATAAGACTCACTTATAGATGTAACAATTCCCAAAATATCACTAGCACTTGTGTAGTTCCTAAAAAGATGTAAATCGACGGGCTTTCGATCGGCCATCACTCCAGTGACCATAATCTTTGGGTGCTTTATATCAGTCATAAGGGTGAATTCACCAAGGTTATCCTTAAGAATCGCTTCGAAAACCTCACTGGCATACGGACGTGACCCGACAAAGCACTGTTCCTTCATACGCAAATACAATCCCATACATTGTCGCATTGTCTTGCCACATCCCAGACCAAGGGCCAAGATACCTCCTGTACTAGTGCCGGCAATCCAGTCAAACATATGAATAATGGGTGTTTGGGATACTTTTTCAATTTCCAACAGCATTTGAACCAAAACCAAACCACGAATGCCCCCACCGTCGAGAGAGAGAAGTCGACCACGACCGTAAGGTTTCTCGCCTTTGAAGAGTGAAGTTGTAGATGTTGGTGAGGATGTAGCTGATACCATACCGGCATCACTAGCTTCTTCAATACTGCCGGTAGGAGAACCTTTCTTAGAAGCTGGTGCTTCAGCTTTGACTTTGGAAGTAAACACTCCCAACAAAGTATCCATAACACTTTGGCCTTTCTTTTCTTTCTCTGTGTCCACTATAACTGGAGGTCTGCGGATGGGATAACAAAAGTTTTATAAAGTTTGGGCTTGATGATGGAATTCAAAATGTATACACTCACTCCACAGATTTGCCGTACAAATTGCCACTTCCAGAAGATCCATTGCCGAAAATTTCGAAAGCTTGGCGACTGGTGGATGCAAGCATGTTTTCGATGTGTTCGCGTTTTTCAGCCGATTCGGGTGCCTCTGGTGGGATGCCGTTGTAGTTTCCTTTGGCACTGCAGCCTGGTTGGCAGGTTTTACTCAACTCGGAACATCTAATTGGAAATTGAAAGTGTTAAAACAAGAGTTATGATGAGGATGCGCACAAGGAAAACTCACCTTTTTGCTCCAACAGAATGTAAAATGTAAAGAATTTCATCGTCCTTACTGCCGCTAGCTTCTTTGCCAACCATGTGACGGGGTGTGTTATCTAAACAAATTTGATTTGGAATTGAATTTGATTGTTTGTTTTGAGATCTTCAACTCACTGTCTTTGTTTGGTAAATTGATATCACTTCCGAATACTACTAAGCATTGTACTATGTTGACAAGCTTCTTGTCGATGGCTATATGCAGAGCTGTGTTTCCATCCTTGTCTACAACATCAATGTCAGCATCATGAGCCAGGAGAGTGACAACACACTCAAAACGATTTCGCTCCACCTGTTTTTGGAAAAAAGAATAAATTATTTTGTATTTCAAAATTCCAATTTTTCAAGAGACCCATCCTTACCATAACATGAAGAGCTGTTTTTCCATCGAAATTGAGCGCATTGACATCGCATCCTGTATTAATTAAAGCCTGTAGTGTTTCACGGGATGAACACCAGTGCAACGGAGTTCCTCCGTACTTCATATCTTGTGAATACAATTTGTTGGCATTGACTTTGACAAATTCAGCAACTGAACTTGGCGTTGTGGTTTTGTAGACTTTGTTGCTATTTTTTGCGGGTAAATTAACATCGGCTTTAGCTAGGAGGAGAGCTTTGACACATTCTGGTTTGTCGTAGAGGCACGCAAGGTGGAGAGGCGTATAACCATCGTTATTGCGATGATTCAAGTGTACAACACTTTTTTCTGTTAGCAACTAAAATCAACATTAAACTTGTAAATAAATTGTCACTTTTTTTTATGGTTTTTGAAAAAAGAAAACTTACGTTTACGATTTCTTTGGTTGTATTGGCTGCATAATGGTAAACTGAGTTGCTGTTATTGTCTAAATGCTCGATGTTGGATAATGGAAGGATAGCTTTCACCATTTCGGTGTGGCCCATGTTAACAGCCAGCTGGAAATAGTGTTGCTTATTAATTCAGCGAAAAATGAAATCAATCATAAGATAAAGTATAAGATCTTGGACGCCAAATGCGTACAAAATACAAAAGAAGGTTAAATTGTAGGAGCTTGAACTGTGGAAGCTACTTTTTAAGTAAATTTAGAAGAAAAATTAAAGAAACTCAAGACTTTTTCAGTGAATTGCTTTTACAGGTGTCTGCGGTGAATTCTGACGGTCCTAAGACGATAATAGAGGCAGGACCAGGCAGCAAATTAAAATATTTGATGCCAAGAATAAATTTGCAACGTCTAGTAACATGAAATGAAATTCGAACTTGAAGCAGAACTGTGAAGAGATGACTCTACCATGGCTTGATCTATGAACGTTGTGACGAGTGAACTCCGCAGTCTTCTCTTAATTTAAAATTGTTTTTAAGTTTTGTTAGTCAAGAACAAGCTCCACTCTTCCATACTTTAAGGTAAGTGGTCCAGTTGTTATTATTCAACCATGTTTACAGGTTTTCCAGCCACTTGGTTTCACTAGTTAATCTATTAAGGTCTGTTTATGTTTATGAACTCTGGGACAGCTCTTAGAAGTTATTGCAGTTACTGAATAATTGGAATATTTCCTCAAGTACATTGAAGCCTTCTTCTTCTTCTAGAACTCCGTAGGTGTTGGATGATACCCCTTTTTCTGTTTGCTTTTTTCTAGCACAATTGCAATTCTTCTCCTTATCATTTTAATTGAATTCTTAAGATTTAGAGTTGGGCCATCTGATTCCCTTGATTGGTTAAAAAAATGCATATATATAGGCTTTTTCAAAATCAACTCAGATTTCAATTCAACCTATCAATTAGATCTATAATTCTCTAGCAGAAGCTCTTCTTAATTATTTTGGCATGGTCTCTGATACTGTGACTGACTTATTCCCAGGACAATTTTAACATCAGATTTGGACTTATAGAAGACAAAAGGAAGGACCTCCCGTATGATTTCTTATCTTGTTTTCATTGCGGTTGTCTTCATCAATTAAATGGTGCATTGATGCAGTAAAAAGTGGGAAAGTTAAGAACGACCGTCTTAATACAAACAAATGCAACGTCATCTCAATTTTGCTTGTACACAGACAAAGTGTTCCTCGTCAGCATTCTGAGATCAAAACATTGAATCCCACCAGCGGATCAGTGTTATTAGCAATAAAACTGACGATGATATCACACGCACAGCTTGGTCAACGACTGAATTCATTATACGCTTGACCTTGGCTAGATCGTTTAAATTTTAATTCTATAAAACCATGCATGACGTTGTTAGATTACATTCGTACTTTTGCTAGAAGTTTTGGAACCAAAGTTCAATTCAGAAACCAGATGCAATGACAGATTACAGATAAGAATATGTACAGCTTCTATACAAAACATTTGTCCACGTTTTTGGCTTCTGATAACAAGAATTCATATTAAATTTTTAGTCACAGGCGATAAATTGTGTACCCGCCCAGAATCTAATTACTTTTGCATTAAATTTAAAGTTCAAATAACATCGCCAATAATCAGAAACCACATTGCTTGGAAGTAAAGTCCAAACTACTCAAACAAAAGGCACTTTGCAATATTCTTTTGATGACAATCATAGGCTCTTGCATCGGAATCAAACAGCTTGACATAAATTCAATTGAAATTTGAAAAAGAAACAGAGAACAATGCATCTTAACGCATCACGTACCAGCTCTCTCAGCTCACTGAACTCTCTCTATAACTAAAAATAAAGATACTAAGCTTATAAAGAATATGCTTCCTCCTTACCTGAAACGGTGACATGTATGTAACATGATCGGCATAATCAATGAATTCCAAAACTTTCGGATGACTGATGTATTCCGGGTAGTTGAAGTAAGCCACTAAATGAGTAATGGACCATGACGGATTTTCTGCTAAAACATCGCAGATTTTCTGAAGTCCATTCACATTATATTGCTATCAGAAAGGAATGGAGGAAAAGAAATCAGTTAGAACTCGTAAAATGAATAAAATAAACTAGGTAGGTGTACCTCCTTAACTATGCTAACATAGATCGGCAATCGATGTAGGAAAGCATTAAACTTATCCTCAGCTTCCTGCTGTGTGGTTGCTCGATACAAACTAAACGATGTTGTATTGGGATCAGTGCATGGCCTCTGGAGTACGATTTCCCAAATAGCCTTTTTATCCGGCTGCTGTTGGGGTGGGGCAAATAATACCATTGACTCATCGCGATGGATGACTTGTAGCGTTCCCAAAGAATCGCCTTTTATTTCAATCACCTTATTCGGTGGACTATCGACACCGAGAAGCCGTTGAAAAACTTCACAAGGAAAACAAAGAAACAAATTTTTCATATTATTTAAAAAAAAATAAAACAAATATTTAAATAAATTAGTTACAAGAAACAAACAAAATTAATTGAGCAATGATTTAGAGCAACGAAGGGAAAAGATTGTAATGAGAACAGTACCATAGCCGGTAGCGATCGCTCCAAGGCCCAACCAAGTCATGTTGTTGGGACCGTTTTTTTGTTTTGTTTTTTGTTTCTGATGATCTGGGAATGCGGCGTTAGTAATGTTTTTGAATGACTTGTTCTAGTGAATCAATTTCTCTTAATTGTTCTCTGCACGTGTGTGATTATTTTGTATTTAATTGACGCTTAATGGACCTTTCCCTTATTCGTAAATAAATTGATGATTCAACTATAAATTATTTCACGTTCCGGCATTTTTATAAAACAAAAACTATTTCAAAAAGAAGCAAAGCGATAAGGGTTAATAAAATCTAGTTTTTTTTGTCCCTTTAATTTGGATATTATATGTAACAAGCAACACAAAAAAGTAAGATAGGTAATGGATAAGGTGCTTCTTCCTCCGCTTGACCCAGACCGCAATAGACGGGGGAATCACACAGTTTTTATTGATTAGGATGAGTTATGCAACACTTATGGTGCTCAGCCAGCCACACATGGATAAGCTCGAATTTTAATTTAATTAAAACATTTTTTTTTTTTACAAGAAAACAAAGATTACAGTGGATGATAATGTGGGAAAAATCTTTCTCTAGAGTAGGTATGTTCTAGATTTATGGAAACTCATGCGCATGGGATTGTGAAAAATCTTTTCTGGGGAAGAAAAGGAAAAACTTTTTATTTTCTTCTAACCATTGAACATCTTTCAAACGCAATTAATAGTTTTTGTTTATTTTGAATATCTATTTTAATTTGTTGAATTAATAAACAATTTTCTTTTTAGGGGCACCACGATATTATAAACTTAAGTGAACGCTTAATATTCGCTCTTTTCACGGGACAAGCAACAAAAAAACTGACTGCACTTGCAAAATATTTTTCATTTTTGTCTATTTGACAGTTTACAGCTGGCGAATTGCTGTTTTTTTTGTTGGGTTTCGAGTCTCGTATCGACTATCGAAATTAGAAATGTCAAATTAAAACCTTAATGGAAGTAAAACGGAAACGGATATTTCAGCTTTGAATTATTTGAAGAAGAAGTAATGCCATTTTTTATTTTATTTCGTATTTATAATAAAAATTAAAATTCTTGCGATTTTTTATTTTGTCTATTAAAAATAAAATTGAGAAGTCCAAAATGCATAAAGATTAAGAAATTTGGATGCCTCATTTTTATTCGTTGTTTTGTAACGATAAAAGCTCATTAATTATTGTTACACAACTTCTATACCTAAGCAAATATACCTGTTTTGAAATATTGTTACAAAGATAATACAATAATTCTGTTATTAATTATTATGAAGTTTAAATGATTTAATATCTAATAACTTATGGCACTTTCATTTGGTTTTGCTCAGGGAACCACTTGCACTTCAGAAACATAATGGCAATATAATAAGAAAGATTCCTTCTTCTAAATTTTGACGTAGTGTTTGTCGTATGACCCATTTGAAATAATTTTCAAATGTAAAACCCTTGTGTTTAGTCCGATTCGCTTCAAACTTGGTACATATTATTATTATGACTTCCTACTAAGGAGTTTTCTAACTCTAAAACTAACGGTACCTGCCATATGAGTTTTTATGAAAAACTCATTTATCTCAAAAACGTCTCCTACGATTTTGATAAAACTTTCTGAATAGTGCTTTCTGTGCAAACTCTATGTTTTGGTTGGAATAACGCTCCCATAGGACCGGTTTTTTTTTTAATCAGATTTTTTTGTTAGCCACTCAAAAAAAAATTCCTAAAAATTCAAAATTGTAAAAGAAATTAAATGGCTTACTTCATTTTCTCCAAGAAACGTTATAACAAGTGATTTTTAAGTGATTAATAAAATTTTATATGATATTTTCAATGTTTTTTTTTTTAAAACTCAAGTCCCAAGACCACTGTAACACACATTAGAGCTAGTTTGTCCGACCCAGTCCTGCACTTTATTTTAACATGATTTTAACAAATAATGATTATCAGAAATAACAGTTCTGGCAAATTTTACCTACTAAGAAATTTTTCAAGATTTCGAAATTGGAACCTTATAACGCTGTTCGTTATCAGCCGTTTATGAGGTTTTTTTTGCAGTAATTTGACAGTTCGTATGTAGAATGTTACGTTACACATTGGAAAAAATAATTAATAATTTCTTTTTTGATATTTTATCCAAGTTATGATTTTAAACTCAGTGAAACGAAAAAGCGACACTAAAACGAGACAAACATGTACATCTATCTATAGGCTTTATCCTGTACCTTTGTCTTCTTCCTTGTGTTGCGCACTCTTTTCTGATAAGAGTGGCTTCTCGTTCTCACGCAGTTAATATATTTGAACAGCAAACATGTTTTTTTTTTAATTAATTAAAAACCATTTCCTAATTTATTCTTATCTATATTTTTTATTTGTCTTTATTGTTTTGTTTTTTCATTCGATTTAAAAACTATTTATCAAGTCTTATTGGCGACATAAATAGATAAACATACATTTTAAATAAACGTACATATTCTATTAAGTTATATCCTTAAATGTTACAAACAGATTTTGCAAAATTTCTACTTTTCGTTCTTTTTAAAGGTTCAAATATTATAAAGGTAGGTATATTTTTTTATATAGAAAAAAAAAAGATATTTCTTTTTAGTTAAATAATTTACAATTTCATTTAAAAAATAAAACGAAGACAGAAATAAATCTGCTCTGCTATCCATAACTATCACGACTCATGAGTATTTTCTAACACAAACAAAAAAATTAAATAAAAAATTATTAAAAAGCGCAACTTGTAAACAATTTGTTAACATTCGCATAGTTAATTTTTTGTTGTTCAATATTTACACATTTTTTTTTTCAATAATTTGGTTCCTTTTTTTCTCTTAATTTATTGCAAAATCTTATGTGTAGTGGTCCTTAAGCGAATAAAATCCCCTCGGAAATCGTTGGCTAAGAATTGTATTGTTTTTTAAGGACAAAAAAGTAGGTAGATGGAAAGCACGAAGCCCACGTTAGTATTCGAAGTCTTCATAAAAATGTTGCGCTACCCTCGTCGCTCCTCGGAATTCTTGTCTTGTGTTACGCGGTGCTTGTACGGCTCGTCTCCGGACATCTGTGGACGAGAAATAGGAGTCAGCTGGCGCGTTGTTGTAATTACTGCTTGGTGCAGAATATCCCGCTCGTTCGTATTTATTGAACGGTCCTAGATAGTTCCGATTGCTAGAGGAAAGGGGCTTTAAAGTGGGGTTAAGGGCATCGTTTAAAGTAACGTCATAGTCGTTTTCATACAATTCGTCGAGGATGGCCTTTGGATGCTCGATTTGTGGTGGCAAGGTGGTTCGGGGACCTTTGCGTGGAGAAACTGTGTAATCAGATTCTGCAGCGCTAGGGCCGGTTTCCCGAAGAATTGGAGCTCCATGCTCCAAGAGACGGACACCCGAGATGGTCGATCCCATATCAATAGGTGTGCTTTCCGTGGAAGTTTGTTTGAGAGCAGCTCCTACAGGCTGCAGTCCCCGAGGTAAGTAAGGACTGCCACCACGAGATGGCAGGAAGGGACGTTTAACTACTCTGACCACTGGACGACCATCACGTTGCGCTTGCTTATCACTTTCAAGATTAGCAGATGCTTTGCCCGCAGGGAGATCATCAGCACTGTCCTCAACGTGCTCATCGTAGACTTCTTCCACTTCCTCTTCCGCAACTGGTAGAGGAGCTTTCTCAACATCTGCAGGTCTCCTGCGATTATCTCGCCTGTGATCTCTGCTCACGTCTTCTACGATTGGATCTTCTTTCTTTTGTGGCCTTCGCAATTGCTCCCGTGATCTTGGTCTATGCTCACGGATGGGTTCTTCAATTGCATCAGAATCTTCTGAAGACTTTTCTCGAGTCGCATGTGGACGCTTTCTTTTAGCAGGTCTCTCCTCTGGTTCTTCCTTCGGTGGGATGGTTTCATAGTCATCGTCGATTGCTGCTATGGGCTTCCTGGGCAATGGTTTGCCAACCCTCTTGGGATTTTCACTTCCACGCCTTGACTGGCTATGCGCACGACGGGGAGGGCTATCGTCGGTTCGGCGGAGACCCAGTTCATCTTGAAGTCTGCGGCGGGGTGTTTCTTTCACCGGACTAACCTCCTCGTATTCTTGGTCTTCATAGTATTCATCACTTAGTGGAGCGAGTGTTGTAGTTGAGGTTTGTGCTTTTTGTCCTTGGTAACCAAACTTGCTTCTCTCGTGTACCGGAACTGGTCTTGGAATTTTCGGAGCAACACGTGGCCGATCGAAAATCGAAGCTATTGGACTTCCCGCCGCGGCGGAAGTAGATGGACGAACAACTATTTCTTCCTTGCCAGGTTTCGGTTCAGCAGGGCTTTCATTATCTTCTTCTGCTTCATCGCGACGAATTGGCCTATCGTAGTCGTCATCAATTGGAGCTGGGCGTTTCTGGCCATTCTTACGCCTTCTTCCACCAGCTGGGCGTCGTTCTGGAACGACGACGTCTGGTTCTTCGTCAAGTCTATTTCTAGGCTTGTCATCACTCAAACTGCGTCTCTCTTCAAGAATTGCTTTGCGATCAGCTGACGTTGTTCGGCTTATAGGCTGCTTTCGACGTTCAGATAAGTCACCTTGTCTGCCAACTGCACTTGATTTTGGACGAGCTAAGGGTTTTGAACGGCGATCTTCTACGTAGTCTTCTTCTTCATCATCTCGTATCGGATCTCGTTTCTTGGAACGTTTGTTATCAAATCTAGAAATAAGTTTTTTGTTCATGATTATTGCTTTCAAACGAAAATGTTTCCAACTTACCGTGGATCTTCGTCACTGTATCCCCTCTTTTCCTCGTAATCATCATCGTACTCTGGTCGACGGTTGCGTGGACGTTGCTTGCGACGTCTTAGGGGACGGCGAGCCTCCTCATAGTAATCATCTTCGTAGTCTTCATCGTAATAGTAGTCTGATGGACGACGACGCCTTAAAGGTCTTCGGGGTCTAAATTCTGGATGAGGAGTTAAAGGAGCTGGCGTTGTCGTTGTAGTTGTCGAAGTTGTTGTTGTGGCCATGTATAAGTTGTCGTTCCTTTATATAGGAAGAAGGACATATTTAAATTTAAGAATATCATAAGGGTAGGTGACGTGGTGAATTACCTGTTCCAGAATTTTGCAGAATTTTTACAGTCAACTTCGGAAGCAAAGTGGCAAATAAATGTCCTCTGATCGAAGGCTGTGAAGTTGGCGCACAAGAAGTCGTGACGAATGCCATAAATGCAGTGATGGTAGACCTGGAAAGTATTTTCAAGAATTAAAGGTTGTACATAGAGAAGGGGAGATGACGAGAAGCTATCTGTTGAAATATGTATTAGAGCGTGCATTTTTTCTCAAGTATAATTATTTAGTGTGACTCCAATTAAATTGCGTTAATTTATGCGAATCTTCATAAATAAATATTTTGTTGCTCAAACCATTCTAAAAACTTTTTAAAGAATTCTATTTGGTCAAGGTTGTAGAGTATCTAGCTTAAGACAATTAATCAGATGCCTCTCCAAAAAGATTTTTTTTTTAATTGATTGTGAAAAATATACGAAGAAGATCATGTTAAAAATTAAATAGCCTTAAAGTATCATGAGAAAAAAAGGCCTATTGTTTGTAGTTTTGACAATGAATTTTTGTATTGTTAACTACAAACTGAATCCTTGAGCTTGAGAATTGTTTATCTTTTAGAAATTTTTTTACCTGACATTTGTATTCAATAGACGCGTAGAATCCATCATGGAGCCCATCACATTTAAATGCTATCTCATCGTAAGGTGGAGGATTACTGAAGAAAGGATATGTTGAAAGGTTGTATCTAAAAAATAGGAAACAAAAAATATGAAGAAATAATTTTTTATCAAATTTTTAACTGAAAAATAGTACTCACCCATTGAGCTCCCGTGGCAAGTTTGGATCCCAGATCCAATCGATTTGAGGAATTCCAGTGAGTTTTTTCGGTGCTTTTGTTGTCACATTTGGTGCCTAAGATTTTGAAGAAAGCATTTATTTATTTTTTTTTGTCAAAATGTACTAAAAAATAGATACCTTTGAGTGAAGCTCGGTATATACTCATTTGGGAAGTAAAGATATAAATGCAAATCAAAAGAAAGACCTCTGAACCGAATTTGATAAAATTAAAAAGAATTAAGTTTGACTCTCAATGTAATCTTGTGAATTAATTTGTTAAAAAAGCGATGAAATTGGCTCATGTTTTAGTTTTTTTTTTAGTTTTTTTAGTTTAAAAGTTTTAGTTCAACTCACAAGAAGTTTCGTGTTAAGTGAAGAACATTAGATCTAAATCCTAAATTCTGAATTCTAAAAAGCTTATATTTTGCTTCTTTAACATAATTTTGGTCTTCTTAATTACCGTTTAATTAAGACTTAATTATGCTAAATATTTTTAATGTTCTATCTTAATTTAAAGCCACTAGAGCGTATGCTTTTTTTAAAGTAAATTACCTGAGTGATTTCAATTTGCACAGTTAATTAGAAAATAATTAATACTTTAATTGAGGCATTAAAATTTGCTAGACAGCCGTAGGTCTTTTAGGCATATAACCAAAATCTCTGTGCCAATGGGATAGCTCTCAAACATCTTCCCAGCGTAAAAAAGCGTGATAGGAAAGTGAGCACAAATAAACCTAAACAGAAACTTTCGCAACTATGTCCAATACCAGGGCGGCACTTAAAGCTCTTAGTTTCTATAGTATCAGTTCCAAACTAGCATGGGAGCATTTGGAGAAACGTACCACTTAGCACTTTGAAAGCAGAGGCATTCTCCATTGAATTCTAGGCCATGTCGTCGTCAAAGAGGCTGACTGGCAAAACACCCCTTATCGGGCCAGAGCCCAACTACGTTCTTAAAGAACACATGTGATGAAAAAGAGAGAGTAAAAGATTTAGTCATTGGAAAGAACTTACAAAAATCTTAGACAATCAAAAAAAAAAAGAAACTGCAAATTAAAACCAAGAAAAATGCATAAGTTTTAGGAGAAGAAGCTTTAAAATCATACCGGGACAAGATTCCCCACTGGGCACTGTGCATTAAAAGATCCTAGAGCTATGAAGTAGTGAAACATGCAGATTCTGCAAAGAAGATGAGGGAAAATCTGGACAATATAAACGTAGATGTGGTGCACTGATGCAAAAAGACTAAAACATTATCGTAGTTTCGAGATAGGGGAAGGCAGAGTACCTTATTTAAAAAAGTTGATACAATAGACTCGCAGTGCATTCATTCCCAAAATGATTCATTCATTTAGGTAAATTAGTGGCACTTATTTAAGTAAATTGGTATCACCTATTTGAGATAAGGATTGTATGAGGAAATGTCCTTTTCAATAAGAACTGAATTAAAATATGTATATTCATAAGATACTTAATGCTTACAAAAATCTTTAATTACAATTCCCTCATGTTTTATAGTTTGTTTCCAAGTCAAACAATCTGACGCGTGCCACTAACAACACCTGAATCACTTTTATTGCTGACTAATTAAATTACACACGTCTTTCATCTATTCCCACCACCTGGTTTAAAGCTCTGAAAGCTTAATGACAGAATGACCTTCTTCTCGTGGTTGTTGTTCCAAGTCCCAACTAAGGTTTGCCATATGCACCTTCTGTTGGCTTTCTTCACCCACACGAAGAAGTTGGAACAAGACAATAAAGTACGCCGCGATACTTTGTGGCACAGCAAATTATAGTTAAATTGTATTAAGTAACGGTTAGTTGTCCCTAAAGAGGTTTCTGTGTAATTGGGACAGCATAGTGAGCTCTTGTATGGATGATGGCATGATGGTTAGGTTAGCGATACAAAAGTTCAATAGCAATTTTTTATTTCGTTTTTATTACGAAAGCACCTGGTGCAAAATTTAACTTTTATCAACTAAAAATAGTGACGAAAATTTCAATATTGTTGATAGAAATTAGTATTAACAAAACGATTGTTCAGATTCGCATAGAAATTTAATAATTACTGACCTTTGTTTCAGTCTCTTCGACGGCTGCTGTCGTTTCCGGAACTTCAGTGGTCGTAGTTGTTGTTGTTGTAGTGGATGTGGTTGTTGATGTTGTGTATATTTTACCAAAACCAGGTCTTAGTGCCCCGGTGTGTGACATTAATCCCAGAAGAGCTGCAAAAAAGATGATGGTTAAAGACTTATTAGAGATACAATTGAACGAAAAGATAGATATAAGATTGAAAACAAACTGAATTTAAGATTGTCAAGAGCTACACACCCACAAAAGCTGACTTTTGAAGTTGAATTGATTGTAAATAAATATTAATAAAGGCGTCAGTTCAACAGGTTTTTTTTTAATCGTAGATCATTATCATTGATCTTTGCCATTTTGAAAAAAGTTTATAGGATTTATTAGGTTGAATGAATCGTCAATTAACATTTAAGCTTTAAAGTTAATGAAAACAAATTAAGATTGACATAATGATGATAATGATAATGTCAATGGTCTCTCATCAAAAGATTAAATATTTTTTCGAAATCTTAATTTCAATTCTTCTTGCATAATTCGTAACGAAAATATCTAATAGTGTTTTAATTTTGCAATAAGTCTTACTTTTTATTGAATGTTTCAGGTTAGTGTTGTTTTAATCATCAATCACTAAACGAATGAAATTCATTAACTAGATAGATAAATCACTCTGAGAGATACATATCTGGAGCCTGATTTAGGTGAGGAATGTAGGCTACTTGAGAAACCGCGAAATTTAAGGATCCCGCAAGAATTCGATGTAATGCGCATACAAAGTCACAGACTTAATTACGAAATTTCATCTCAATCTTAAAGGTCGTGTTCGAGAAACCAATTGCATATTTATGAAATCCTACTATAAATTATAAAATTAATTTGAAAATGTCTGTCGGTAGTCAATGAATTGAGTAAAGAACATGTATAATATTCTATATTAATATGTAACCTTGAACTTTGGATTTTTTTTTGCATTTCCGAAACTATGTTCAAATTGTCGTTATATTTTTAATGAACTCTGTCAATTATATTATTGGTAGGCAATTCCCATTTTAATTGTATTGTTTACTGTAAAATAGAAACTTACCCGCAAATATCAGAAGCCATCTTTTGGCTCTTCTCATCGTCTAGCAAAAATTAAACCACCTGCAAAAAAAGAAATAAAACAATTGTGAATTAAGAAACATTGAAATATTTATTATGTACTTAAATATAAAATGCAAAATATATTCAAGGAAGCCTGAACATAGACAAATACCAATTGCAATTATGCGTGGAAGAAATTCTGAGATCCCTATCAAATGGGCATTATCAACGAAGATTCCGGAGCGACATTAAAAGTGGAAATTCAAGAACTGCCACAGCCGCAACATTAACATCAGCATAAAGTTGGCAGAGGAGTTGGGAGAGATAAATCCATGGAAGAAAAGGTCTATACATACTTGTACGAAGGAGTTAATTGAAGGTACAGAATACTAGTCACATAAATTGAGAGAACCAAAGATTTTAGTAACCCTGAAAAAGAACATACCTACACTATTGTATTTAAATTTAAATTCATTCTACTAAACGTTGAATGCCTATCCAGCTTATCCACATCCTCTTCTGAAAGTCAAGAAAATACATCCTTTTTCAGTCCATGCTGTCATGTTATCGTGCACGAGAATAGTTAACATGGAAACCATTTTATAGAAAAAATAATTAAGTCTTATGTTAAACATTTTAGAACTACTTGTTAAGAATAAAGTACTTCGCGCCTGTTGATCGTTCAGTGCTGGATTTTTCATAGGGTAGAGTACTTGGGCCCTGATATATTTTTGGGAGCCCCGTTTCACTTTTGTTTTGATGAAAAATTTCTAAATATTTGTTCTTGGTGCAGATATATTTAAATCTTTTGTTTTAAACTATTCAATCGAATGATCTATAAATGTGACAGTTTCGTAAAAATTGTGCAATCTTTCATTAGAATTTTAAGATCCTGGTTTGAATTATACTTCCCATGCAGTTATTGAGTCAGATCATATACAAATTATTGTGCTTTTCGGATGAAGTAGAATAGTTTAATAGAGATATTTAGTTTTTTAAAAATGACAAAGCCAATTAGTGCAATTATTGAACAAAAACTTAAAGAATAAATAAAATGATTTTTTCAACAATATCAACATCTCTCAGTCAGGTAAAATAATTTCATATAAGAAAGAATGGTGGGGCACGGAATTCATTTTGTCTTACTCCGGCCCTGCTTGCATACAAATTGTATCTTTTAAACTTTGCTTAAGGGCTTGATTCTTACAACAAAGTGATTAAAGCAGTTTTATTCATGCTGTCGATTTTATTGGAGTTTGAACAAGGAACAGTTTTTTTTTTTTGCTTTTAGGTTTAATTAAAAAGACAGGAGATTGTTGTTGTTACATGCAATTCGTGAACAATTGTGTTCCTAAATTACTTGTTCTTGTGGAATTTCCAGTAGAATTCTTCTGACAAAACATTCGTTTCAACTTGTTGTATGCAGTTTCAATTTTGTACACTATAAATCTTACACAGAGAAGATAGTAACGGTTAGGAATGACTGCACTATTAGAATACTCTTGTTTCTACAAATACAAATACACAAATTTTTCATTTCGAAATACACATTATATTAACGATCATTTGCTTATTTCAATGAAAATGGAATTTTAATTTTAAATTTGTGCTTTAAGATTCTTTTTATTTAACTATTCAAATTAGTACCTCTACCTAGTTCTTTATTATGATATATCCATACTCCGTTCAAGTTTTCTCCCTCTTTTAGCTTCAGCTTACAATCCTACTATCAAAAACGATTATGAAACTAAAAATCCTTGTGCGCCTCGCCGGCCGGTTACTGATGGGCTTCAACATCTGTAGAATCATTATGCGTATTCACAGGCTTACGCAGTGCATTTCTCTTGCGTAATAATTAATTTGTATCCATCCACCTTACGTATCTACTTATCGATCGACAAATGAAATCAAAACTCTCGGCCAAGCGTCATCATAATCATATAATCATTAAATGAAAACCAGAAACCCCAATATAACAGAATACCAAACCCAAAGAAACTCACGCTACAGATCCTTGTAATGATAAAGCTAAAAATGCAAACAAAAACTGGAAAGGCCGGTACTTACTCGTTTTTATTAACAAATTAATTAATAATAAAAAAATAAGAGTGTTTCACAAGAGTTATCTAAATTGCCTCCAGGACAAGATAGGTGTAAAAAGGGCTGTCAAGTCGAAGTGGGATCTCAATTTAATAAGCCATCACTTTTTTTAATGACGGACTTAATCAAAATCCTTGTTACTATCACATTCCATATTTGTTTGTTCTATATCTTATGAAGTGTGCCTTTTAACGTACTAAAAGATTGTATCTCAATAATTATCGTTGCTACTGTCAGTTTTCAATTATTTTGAAGTAACAACCGCACTAAAAGATTGAAGGACGGTTGGTTCTTACGATTCGATGCGGTCCACAATTTTTATTTTATGGCATGCAAACTGACAAAAGCAAAACAAAAAAACCAATAACTTTCAATATTTTGATGGCAAGAAGGCCTCCAAGAAACGACAGAGTAGCAACCATGATGCTGCTAAGTTGAACACATGGTTTCCGGTTTTCAGATGAGTTATCTCTTGACAAGTGGAAAATTTGCTTGCGTCGAATGTGCTGGTGCTGGCTTTAAAAAAAATGTAACTAGATTGCGTGTTTTATTGAAATAGAAACCACTCTACTGGTTAGATACAATATCGGTCGGCAGCCAAACGACATTTGAAGAAATAAAAGTGCTAGTAGTTTTGCCAACTGGAATTAAACCATGTACCACACCTTTTTTGAGAAAAGGAATTGTCATTATTTTTATACCGACAAGAAATTATTGTTTTCTTAGAAACAACATAAATGTTTTGGGAAGAAATAAAGTATCTAGAAGTGACAGATTTTGATAAAGTATTTTCATCCGGAAACAACTGGATTCTGCATAAAATTCTTGCGGTTCAATTAGGACGGCCCTGCAAAGCTAACGATACTTTAAATAGTACAATGAACATCTTCTTGGATGAAAAACAAGTATATGTACGTAGTTTGGAACAAAATGATTATAATAATTGTATTTCCAAAAGCTGTAGTAAGACTAACAATCAAATAAAAACCGGTGGCATTTAGAAGTAAATATTAAAAAAAAATATTTTAATGTATTTGCATAAATGAAGTCCATAAACTTAGATAGGATTGGCACTTGGTAAATGTTTTTTTAATGATTTCTGCCAAATGCTAAGTATGTCGCCACATTAATATGTCTCTTTATCTGATGCGTTGGTGGATATTAAACGAATAAAAAAAAATATTATTATAATGAAGAGATGAGATAAATTAATGATGGGTTTGAAGTGACATTCAAAAGCAGGTATTAATACCTGTCAATGATGCTAAATACGATAATATGAAAAATGTAACCTTGAACTTTAACATTAGCTGAGAGTGATATTTTGGTTATATAAAGTGACAAACACTAAACTCATTGAACTCAGTTTTATTTTTATGAACTTGTTCGATCATTTAAAAAATGCAGTTGTGTATCTAGGTAAATTTGAATGAACAGCTGTTTGACGAATTCCCATGAGGTGTCATTTGATTGTTGAAATTAATCAAAATGAAGTGGATTTCACGTCAGGCATTGAAAAATTAACACGAAATTATCAACTTGAACATTGCAATTAGTAAAATTGCAGAATTAACATCTCTGAGAAATATTCGGCTCTGAATAAGCTGAAGGTGACATGAAAACTTACGAAATAAGGTGACAATCGCATCAATGATATATTATTTTGTCTCGGTAAAATGTTGTTCGTCACTAAAAGCCGTAGATTTTGCTGAAGATTGCAATTGTTCTATTTTTGTAATTTTTTAATGTGAAATAAAAAGCGGATAATATTTTGGTCCTTCGATCCGGATCATTGGAGCTCCTAGTTGAAACTTTTCTTCTTCGATTAGCCAGGTATGAAGCAGGAGAGGTTTGCAAACATCTAAACTTTTACATCGAATAATTTAATCAGTGTTTTCGGATCTAGGCCTTCGAACGCACAAACAAATACAGACTTTTCGAAATAAGTTTTCGAAGAATTTTAACCGAAATTCTACTGTGATTTTATGTGAAACTTTCACTCTTTTACCTTTAAAAATTCAACACTTTGATTACTTACAGATTAGCTACTTCATTTAGCGACAAAGGAAATTTTCTTGCAAGCTGACTTTGGTTTTTCAGGAAATTTTGCTTCACTTGAGGCAATCAAGCCTTCTTCTCATCCCCCATTCTTTCGTTTTAAAAAATTATCTTAAAATAATTGTCTATGCCTTTTTCTATTTTGACATTCTTACAAATGTCCTATTCACTTTCGGTGAATATCTACGAATTCCGCTATCCACTAGACGAAGCAGATATTCAGTTTAGGGAAACAGTGATTGTCAAAGAACTTAAATTCGGTAATATAATTGACTTTTGAAAAACATGGGAACATCTACACTAGTGATATTCACGCTACGTTAGAAAACGTCGTAAAAGTCGATAAGCTTTTAGGCAACGTAAGATATCTGTCATAATTTTAATGGAAAACCATGAAACAGAGAACTCGAGGCTTCTTGGTTATCTTTTTAAATTCTACCCAAACCATTGCCATTAAAATGTGTCTGCACTGTAATTTTGTATCTGAAGTCATGATTATTAAAGCGGTTAATTCTGACACATTTTTTTCAGATATTGACGTCAAATAAAAACATTCCTTCCCCCATAAGTTTTATGTTCAGCTTATTTAGCAATACTTTGTAGACGGTATTCCCAATTATCCTCCTTTTACCGGCAGCAAGCTTCAGTATAAACCATATAATTTTATTCAATTTCAATTAACCATCTTATTTTTTTTCTTTTTTTTTTTTTGCCAAAATGTAAATCCGAATTCCGGTACAAAAGAAACAAAGTAACAAACCATGAACAAACGAACATCCGTTTGTTTAAAAATGAATCATTAACTTGCATTAAATTTCCAAACAAACTGCAAACATGGAAGCGAACTTGTCTTGTAAGAGTATTTTTATGGACAAGGTGAAAACTTTTACTTTGCTACCGTAATGGTGAAAAGTATTTAAATCTAATAATTGACCGGCGGCGGGCAATGCACGGTGGCTTACTATTTTGAACACTTAAAGTGGGTTTCTTTATTGAAATCGGAACACAATAATTGCATACAACTTAATACAAAAATTACAAATAAATTATCAATCGCTTAAAAAATTCACCTTGTCATGATGAATAATGGAAGTATCTTTGTTTGAAGAAAGTAATTTCTTTGAATAATATTATCTCGTCATTAGTTTGGATGAAGATGAAGTGCAAACTGTCAACCCAATTAGCCGAAATTGTCTTCTTTCAAAACAAAAAAAAAAACAAAAAAAAAGAATGGTTAATAGGCTTATAGTTGCTTTAAATGTAACACTTTGTAAATTAACTTTTTTTCACTTTCTGTAGCCTGATTTCAATTTGTAAGAAATATTTTATATTTTTTGCAGTAAGTACCCCATTAGTGACGGTACTTGAAACTATTAAGCGTAGAGATCATTGTCTGTTATGTTCATGATAGTGTCAAGAAGTAATGGTGTCACTTTTGAGCATGCTTAAAGGAAATTGTAAAAGTGTTATTAACGTAGGTACTTTAAGGTGGATCGGTGTTGAAGAAAGACAAATTAAACATTTTATTTTGTCTATTTCCGCTGCATTGTTTGAAACTTAGGTAAAAGAAAAAATATTAACGTTCATTTGGATCTACGAGTATGTTTCTTCTAGTTGATTATAAAGTCGGCTTTCGTACGAAATACCCCCTAAAAAAATTCCACATCGCAAAAAATAACAAATTACTTAAATCTAACTAGCTAACTTATACCCCAGGTATGGATAAAGTCTCCAACGAAACATGGGATTAAAGCGATTTCATCACATGATTCCCTACTTGAAGATATTCATTTTGGAGATATTGGCTTTTTTATTTTATTGCTATAGATTTTACTTTGGGGATTATGGGTGTGGGGGATCTAACTTTTTGGAATTTTTAATCACAGTCACCAACCCAGAAATATAATCAGATCTTTGACATGGGAATTATTCAATTAATAGATAAATGAAGATTTGTGATCTTAGTTTCTATTTCAATTTTCTTCTTCACAAAGCTTTAGAACTAGAAATTTAGCAAGGAATGCCTGATTAAATACTACGGTGGGTAAGGGTCTTTCTAAATAGAGTCTTCGATTGCTGTATTGCACGAAATCTTTATATGAAATAGGGAATATCTGACGAATTTTTCAACAGCATTTACAATTTTTTTTTTTAAATTTTGAGTTGCTATCTTGCCACGAAACTGACGATTCTTGTATCATTAAAGAACATTTATTTGTTTTCAATCAATCTCATTTTTTTCCAAAAACCCAATTAAGTGCATTGACATTAAACTTGTCATTGTTTGTGTATCCTGATGCAGCGTTCAAAATATTTGTACATCCAACAGTGTCCCAAAAAAACAAACAACAAAATGAATAATGACTTTTCTTTTTTGAACACTTTATTGTCATAAGGACCCTCTTTAACGAGGTCTGTGCCACAATTATGCCCTCAACCATTTGCTTACTCACAAATTCCATGTGCAATTTGTTTAATTTTGTAATCAATATTCGATGTGGACACAGCACGCCATGCCACAGGCCTATAAGAACAACCATAAAGTCATTGATCTTGTTAAGCTAGAGGAATATTTTGACACTTCTGATATATTTATTAAGACAGCGGGATATACAGTCGAACAGACAGACAAACGGACAGACAAACGTTAAAAAAAATACCTTAAACCCCATGATTTTCTTGAAGTGCTCCCAACAATATTAATAAGGCATTCACCTGTTAGCCTTGCTATCTGAAGCATTCCGTTTGTTTTCTTTACTTTTTAACATCTCACATGAAACATTTAATGAGTCGTCTTTTTCTCGAGGTTATGTTCACTTAAGATTTATTTAAAGAACCTTTATTTTGTTAAAGAGAATTGAAATTAATATTCACATCGCATTTGTTTAATAATAACTGCGTTGAATCAAATAAGAACAAGCCAAGAGTGGAATAACAAATATATATAAAGAAGGCTCATGTGGAGGGAACAGACACTATCTTGAGAGCTTCCATGAGTCAGTTATGTATACATCACACAAAAAAAAAAAAAAAAAAAAAACGTTACAAGCCTTAAAAACCGGGAATGGGAAAAAATAAAAAACGAGGGAAGAGTTTTTATAAATGGGTCTTGCAAAAAACTCCCTTCATTTGACAGAAGAATTCGATTTGATTAAGAGCTTGATAAAAAAGATTGGAAGTATTTTTTCGTCTTCCCTGTAACTATAGCACTTGAAGTGTGAATGGAAATGGGTATCGCATAAGTCAAAAAAGATTGAATACGAAATATCTGGGATCTTTAATTGAGATGAGACATCAATCATCGCGTAAGCGTGGGTGGATGAAGTGGCTGGAAAACTCCGCTATCATCTGTGACCGCAAAGTGCTTCATAAGCTGTAGGGAAGACTCTACATTTCAGTTTTGCATCCGGCACTCACACACTGTTCACAATATTGGACAATAAGCATCTAAGATAAAGGTCCTTGACTTGATCGAACAAGAAGTAAGTACATAACTCCGAGTAAGCCTTTTCATCAAAAATACCATTATGCAAAAAACTAGAGCACGACCGGCTCAGCTGGTATTGTCACGTTCAAAGAGGGAACCTAAGAACTCCGTCAAAAAGGCGATATCATACAACGATACGATAATAAATATAAAGTGAAATCTCTATTTGATCAGTTTTTTTTTTTTGAAAATAATTCCATCCTCGTCAAAAATCCCCCAAAAAGTATCCTAAGCCTAAAATTAATTCACAATAAAACATTCACAATTTGTTGCTCCCACTTGGCTTTATTTATACCATCCGGACCTGCTCAGAATTTTCAATAAAATAAATCACGAACGAAATCCAAAAAAACATTACTAAGCCATTTCAACAATTTGAATTGAAGTGCATGTCTCACACTTAAGTGGCAAAATCAAAGCTAAATTGAGTGTTATTTGTCAACCGAAATAGTGATGAGTTTTGCAATTTAAACCTAAATGACTTGGCTGACTGGACTGGACGCTATCGCTAGCTCAAACCCACAACCGAAAGCCCGTGAAAACGAAAGTTCATCCATCCGTTCGTCTGTAACTGATCACTGATCGATATTCATATCGAATAAAGAAACAACAACAAATAACTTCAAAGATACAATAGTATAGTCGTAATTAGATACTTTTGTAGATCACACAACGATTTTGTGTCGGCATCGATTCGGTATATTATATTGTTCATTTGAATGTGGCTTGCCATATGATTGATGTGGTAATATGGATATATTTTTTTTTTCTCAATAGTAATTCTGTCTCGGTTTTATTATCTAATTTTGAATTCCGCATTGATAGGTATATCCACTGTACAACTCAGTCGACGAGAGTCTGGTCAAGTGCAAAGTAAAAATTACAAAATCGAACCACACACACCAATACGCCGCACCACACAATACATATATAATGTTCAACCTGGAACGTGTCATATGTAGTCGTAGATACTTTTTTGTGAATTCGAGGAACTTATGCATAATGAGCTAGATATAGTAGATAGGTACTAGCGCAAAAAATCAGCATCTATTGTTCATTCCATTTATGCTCGGATAATGGTATTTCAAATGTGATGGAGCATGTTGTAAAAAATACTTACTCGTTTTTGTTTAAGTTTTTTTTATAAAAGATGCATAGATACAAAATTTAACGTGCAAAATTCGGACTTGAAACAAATCGAACTCAAGGTAATAATTAAGCATAACCTTCTGTGTAGCCAACAGAAATTTTATTTCTTGATGAATTCTGGGAAAATGTTATACTTTCAATCAACTAAATGTATAAGCTCTATAAGTTCGTTTGATGTTGACACTGGGGTGTACTCAACAATCACATTATGTGACACCTTTGTTACCCCCGTGTTTTTAACTGTGTTTGATGTGAGTCCTGAGAGATCACTGGTGTCGCATTAATGCACCCTAGGTTTTCTTTTTCAGCGTTACAAATTGGAGCTGTCATTTTTGAAAAGCTTTCAGTTTGGAAATGGAAATTGAAAATTTGTAAGAACTTAGGAGACGTAAAATGTTTATTTTTTGTTACATCAGCAAAATATAATGGTGTTCCATTTAAATCCAAGTAAGGAGCAGCTGTGTGGTTTTTTGACATTTCACAGAACTGAACTGACATTTCTCAGTACGCACTGAGATCGAACAAACCTCAATGTTATCAAACTGTCAAACTTTATTTTCCTTCCATATACCATCCACCCTCTATGTTCATGCGAATGAAATGTCAAAATATGAGAATTTTCGTTCATTCGATGTTCATATTTCGGTATCGTGTTAATAATGCATGCTATTTTGGTTTAATTCACAAATAATATAATATTGGGATTTGGGAACAGACCTAATGAATTGTTAATGATCAAACATTTTTTCAGGAAGCATTTACCTAAAGTAGGTATGTATATATGTAACCTATGATATTTGGAAGGACACTTACATGGCGAAAAACTATAGCCAATACTACTTTGATGGGCGATTTACGGTGCTGAAGAATTCAGAATGGCGTTTTCAACGCACTTCACTGTGGGCTATTCACATTCATCTTGAATGCCAGTTATTATTGCAAACTAACGACAAAAGATTCACAATTAACATTTAATTAAATATTTTATTTATTAACATTTCAAGAACCAGCTTTAAAAAATTACAAGGTACAAAGTACCTATATTTTTACAACGCCTAATTATCTATTATTATAAATTTTTCAAGACAGTTCCAAATAGAATCAAAAAGATGTGTGTTGCTTAATAATATGAGTCTTGAAAATAAAAGAAAATATATCCACCTCTTAGTTAAATGTTAAGTTATTCAACTTTAAAGGTTATGGTTGATGAGCAGATTTGCCAGGTATATTCATATATTTTTTTTTAGTACGAAATAAAAATAAAATAAACAAATGCATTCGAACGTGTTTGCAAATGTTAGCCCATCAATCAACGTGGCTTACTGCCATTTGTGGAGGTGGATTACAGATTACAGTCTTATGCACTTTGTATTCAAAGGAGTATTATATGCAGATTTGGTTTTACATTTGGTATTCAAAATTTATTTTAAAAATAGACAATCTCTTCATGCAAAATTAATTTCTAGATCTCATCTTTAACAAAAGGAATCAGTAAATGGCTGGAATTAGTAAGCAAAACGAAAAAATTAAAAACAAAAACCTAACGAATCGTAAAAGGTCAAAAAGATAAAGATTTTTTATTTGTTGGTTAAGTCTTCTGCAAGTAAATCCCTACAAATGTGCCAGAAGGACTTTACTACTTTCAATATTTTTGAAAGAAAACAACTTTTTTGACAGCTGTCACTGAACTTTGTTCCTGTTGTCGCGTATTGTGCATTTTAAAATATGGCGTTCAAAAGGAGATTGTGGATCATTTTTAACTTTCATGAATCTGATTTATTCTATAGTACTGCAAGTAATCGTCCATCTTCTTATATTCCAGTCATCGAAAAATCAAGTTTGATTTCATTTTGTGTGAATGTTGAAAAATTTACACAAAAAAACCCAATTCACGGAAAGTAATTAAAAATACTCAGTCCTCACATCAACAAAACAAGTAATTAATATTTCAGTTTGAGCAAAATTTCGTGTGTTCCAATGATCATTAGCGAGCCTGGAAAAATAATCCAGCTTCATAAACTCGTACCTACACCCTATAGCAAACCTGATTCCGTTTAATTAATTTGCATTAACAGGTTTATAATTTTATTTTTAAAGGTCATTCGCCATCACAACTCCGAATGACAGTTAAATTACTATGGCGGCAATCACAGTAAACGTAAATTTTAAAATTTTTATTTCCACCACTTGTCAGCAGCAACAGCAGCATGAGAACTAGATCCAAGTCTCAAACACGCATCAACCGACCCAAGGTCGATTAAATAATATTTATTCGTTTTTTTTTTAATCCAAGATGACCGAATTGATTAGCACAAGTTATATAATTAGATCCAAACATTTCACTTTCTACCTGATACACCGTTAGTGTGAGGTTTTTTGAAGTGAAGTTGTTTATTTATATTTTTATCTTTCCGTGAGTTGGAATTACAAACACTGTCTGGAAACAGTTGAAGGGCAATTTAGATTGGATGCCGATTTGACGTCTTGCTTGTATCTTACAATAACGCCAACACGCTCATTCACAATGAGAGTGCTTCTTTGACAACCAGGAAATATGGAATAGTTCAACATGAAATGAACTCAAACCAGAAACGGTGTCATTCACTTGTAAAACTTTGAAGTTGTTATGGATTTTGAGGTGAGTGGAGTCATCCTGATTAACCAAATCACTTTTTGGGTACTAAAGCCGATCGTGAGCAATAAAATTTGGATCATGATTTGATCAGCATGTAATAGGTGATTGTTTAGGAAAAGATGTGCTTTTACTTACACGATCTGATCTCACATTTAGATTTGCTTCCTTGTTCCTATAATCCCTATGAGTATTCATATGACAACTCACGTTTTATAGTTTTGTATTCAAATAAACATAACAGTAATGTCGTATTCATTGTGCTTCGTTGCTTTTTTTATAATTGACGTCCACTAAATAGGGTAATGACTACCCTTTCAAAGTTTAATAAACACCAGCGTAAGTAAAATGGGGTGGGTTGAAAGAGGAGACACCGCTGCCAATATTGGTTTTGAATGTCACAAGAAATAGAAACATATGGTGGGTTACAGCATCCACATTCGTGTTGTGCGGCTGAAAAATAACGAGTCTACGCACTTAAAGGTATGGTCCAAATCCAAAGTTGAAATGTGTAATGATAGGAATTCTATGTAAGAAGCGCGAGTAAATGATTTGAATCGTTTGAGCTTTACTCTAAATACTGTCCAAATGGCTCAAACAAGTAAAAGCATCGTTATAGATATTTGATTTATATCCAAGCTTGGACAGATAGATGTTTGTTTTATTAATAACAGCCAGAGACCAGATCTTGAAAGTTAATTCAACACCTCAACAAACATTGATTTTGAGTTTCTAATAGACAGGAAACGTCTCAGTTCTTATGTACACCAGCATTAGGATGATAGTAGATATTGAAAAATTCAAATCTGTCGTTGTAAAAATACCCTAGTTAACCCTACATGAGAACCAAGAGCAAGAAAAGCGAAAACTGAAGAATTCTTTTTTGAAAAATGGACTATTTTTGTATGCTTTAGAGAGGATACAAATTGAACGCGAGTTCTTTAAAAATTATTGAGCTGTTACTTAGTAGTCACTAAGTTCCTTGGCCTAAGAAACCTCAAACATAGAATACAAAAAAACAATTTTGGGCTTATTCAATTTAATTATTTTATTGAGTAGAACCAAAGAGTGGTCGTAAAATCTGTGTATGAAAGCCGTTTGCGGACTTGAATGCGTAATGCCTTTATTTTTGCTTTCAAAAAGTAAGCTATAAAACAACATGTAATAAGCTTAAAAATACAGTCAGCAAAATATCTGCCCTTGCATTTGTATCGCCTTCGGACATAAAAATCATTTAAAAAAAGCTGGCAGAAAATATTTAATGACCTACTGAATTTTTTCACCGAGCTTAAAAAAAATTACTCCATGTGCTCATCCCCCACCCTCTTTATTATATGCCACACATTTTATTTTTTTCAATTTCAGGTTCTTTCGAACAACAGGTTACTTAAAAATCATTTGAATTTTTTTAAAAGAACCGGTAACCCCGTAACAGAGATTCCTATTTAAATACCCTACTTTTTCGGTCAAGTTTAAACATCTTCATATTATGTCACCCAGAAACTGCCGCACCCTTTCGATTTGGCCAATATTTGCATTTAAATAGCTCATTTACTCATCTAGTTAGCATCATCGATCGGTTGCACTAAAATTACAAAATTAAACATGGTTTTGCGAAATTGCTATCTTTGCAAATATTAACACTCTTTTTTTATGGCACATGTAAGGTACCTTAGTTAAAATAATAAAAAAAAAAACACCTTAACCCAATGGATTGGCATCAATTTTTTTGTTTGTATGAAAATAAATATCTTGTATGCCAATCTTGAGCTGCCGAAAAAAAAAACTGAAAGTAAAAACCAAGTTAAACTGGCCGTTTCGAAGCATTGCAACATACCATGCCACACACCATACCATACAATATACCATGGCGGCCACAATCACAGCACAGCAGCAACACTACCAACAACAACAGGTATTTCCAAGTAAATTAAAATAAATCAAATAAATTTACGAAACCTTATCGTTTGTTGTCGTCGCGTCGTCGTCGTCGCGTCCGTTGTTGTTGCAGCCTCGATTCATAAAAGTATATAGATACATTTTTGTGCTGGTGGAACTATACTGAATTAAATAATACATTGTGTTATGTTTGCAACGCGTATTTATGGGCCATAATGATCACTCTCAGGAACGATGTTTTTTTAATGATCTCAACACAAATGCCTGATGTGAGTTTTGAAAAATAAAAACAAAACAAAATAAAAAACTAACTTAAAAGTTGAGTAAGATATCTATAAAAATTTACATTGTAATTCAAAGTTGTTAAGATAAAAATGTTAAGTATTATTGTGTTGACATAATCCAATTAATCATGTTTCATGCCTCAGGGCTTACTATCACATTTCAAATTTTCATCAACAACTCAACTATCTCCTCTGAGATGTCTTAAAATACTTAATTTGTTAATTAATTAAAATGCAAATAATAAGCAATCTATGAATAATTATTAAGAGACAAAAAAAACTCACCTTCAACGAAATAAAATGTACGAAATATGTATCCAAATTTTTGAATTTCCACGCTTTGATTTCCAAAAGTTGCCAACGAAACTGTTTTAAATTTATATAAAAATATATTTAATATTTTTTTTTTAATTTAAAGTAATTTATCTATTTGTTTTTAATTCACTATCGTGGGGAAGAAAAATTTACACTTGAACACAGACAATCACTCAAGATCCAAAAAAAGATGAAAAATTAACGATATGACGATGATTAACAGTAAAAAGTGATGATAAAGAGGAAAATTCAGGAAAAAAACAAAGAAGAAGAAAAGAGAAGAAACATAAAAAAAATGGAAAATTCAGTTAATGAAAAACTTCACTCAACTATGAACAATTTAAAAGTAGAAAAGGAAAAGAAAAATTATAACGATCGCGAAGAAAAAGTCGTTTTATTTTTTTTATATTTTTTATTCGTTAACCAGGCAATAGGAAAAATTTTCACCAAAACAAATTTTATATTTAAAAATCAAGTATGTACCTTTTTTCGAGGTTCAAAAACTTTGATTTTTAGTCCTGAAGACACATATGTATGTATTTAAATTAAACAAACGAATCCGACGGATGTGGAGGAGTGAAATGAAAAACCAAAAGATATATACTAAAAAATATTTATCTATTCCGATCGATTACCAAGAAGTGCTTTTCAACCAAACGCCGATCACTTTGCTGCCTATTTGCAGACTGAAGTTGCGCTGCAGACTTATGGGCAGTGGGAGATACAAAAGTCAGGTAGGTAGGTATTTTTGTCTTGGGTAAAACATTATTTCTTAGGCATCAGGCTTGTCTGTCTGTTTGTTTATGTATCTGTGTATATCTGTGTGAGGAGAGGCTTTTTAAAATGTATTTTGTGATCGCGAATTCAAGAAAAAAAAAAGCTATAAGGGGATCATGGTGGCGGCTGGCATGGCGGTGGCGATGGCGGCGGCATTGGCGCTTTACTGTTAAATGCTAAACATAAGTCTCGCATGGAAATGGCATGGTCGATGTATAAGACTGACGACGACAACGACGAAGTGATCATGATCCGAATGCATGTAGAGATTGTCTCGCGTTGCTATTGCTACCGCGCGCTCGATCGCTTTTGCTGTTGCTGTTGGTGATAAATGGTAGCTGCTAGACCTCGCAGGTATACCACACTCACGTGTGGTGCAAGATATTTGGGCTCTGACTGAGCTTAAAACTGGTTACAATTATTGAATGTGGTAGAGTTTTTAACATTGCTGTTTAGTTTGTTGGGTTTTGCGGAAAAAGCTCGGCTGGTGATGTTTTTTCAAAGCAAGAAGTGTGGTGTTTTTTTTTCAGTTAAAGTTTTAAATAGGAATAAGGGCGGTTTATTTTAAGAGCCTTGCTTCTTTAAAATTTATAAGTCAAAGGCACATTCTATGCTGATGACCATTTCCACCAAACAAGTTAACATTTTGTTTAACTAAAATTAATTATCACTTAAGATATTGAAACATATTTTAAAATACTTTTAAATAAATCAACTATATGTTTTAGGAACTGCTTTAATTACTTTTTGAGGATTAATGCGATTTTTTTAATGTTTTATAAAAACGAGTTCGCTGGTCAGCTCTTTTGTTTTTTTTTTTAAACATAAACGTTGACATGGGAATATTTTAATAAAACTGACCTATCAATTCGATATTTCCTAAAACAACATATCGTGCAATAAAAAAATAATACTTAAAATGTAAATAATTCACTATAGAATGATGTGGAATTCTATGGAAAGTTTTTATCAATTCGTGAAGTTTGACTATATAGTGTGTTTCGGAAAAATCTAGTTTAATTAGACTTAAAATATTTCGATCAGGATTAAAAAGAGAAACTTTAGGGGGGAAGGGGGGTTAAATTTTTTTTAATTTGCTTTAAAAAACATTTTCTAATATTTTCGTCTCAGCAAGTCGTTTCCAAACACACACATCTCTTAAACAAAGCTTTGCGTTGTTTAAAAAAATTGATGCAAAATGAAGCGACAAAAAAATGAAGTGCTTGGAGAATTTTTCGATTTTTAAGTTAATAAGCAAAAGTAAAAGTAAATGTTAAAGAAAATACATTTAACTTACATAAATGTAGAAAGAACATAATGAAAATATTTTTGAGAAAGCAAGTTAATAAAGTCTCTTAAGGTTTTATTTTTAATCAAATGATGGAGTTCTGCAAAAATGTTATGTGTTAAAATCAAAAAGCCACGGTATAGTAGATTCTAAGAATAAAGATTAGATTCTAATGGAAGACTATTAAATTATTTGCGAAAGCCGACCCTGTTTGAATTGGTAAAAAGTGTCCGAACGGAGCTAGTATCTCTTCTATTTTTATATAAGTTTTGTATATATAATAGGCACTTTGAAATATCCCCCTCCCATAAAAATAATCAAATGTAATGAGCTAGGCGAGCAGTAAAATCTGTTTTATACATTTCTTATCATGGTATTTGAACTGTAAGTGTTGATCAATTGTGAACTTAAGTATTTAAATTTTTTGACATCTGATGTCTTTTGGAACTAAAACTACATTGGAAATGAGATCCAGAGCAATAACAATTGTAGATTTCAAAAGTCATACAACATTTTTGTGCATGAAAATTTACTTTAATGCCAGTTCAGGAATTTGTTTCAGTACCAAATATTATACATTGGATTCTTTTGCAAACAACAAGTTTAAGGAATGTAAAATATGAATTATAAATTGAACGTATTAAGTACATCATATCCAATTGCAGTGTCATCAGCAGATTACTTTTCCTACTAAAGTAGATGCAAATATAACTGGGCCAAAGACTGATCCTTGTGGTACACCAAAATTAATATATTTTTGAATTGCTCAAAACATTACCCACTTTTTTTTAATATTTCGTTTACCTAGACTCGCACCAGTCTTAAATGAATCCTTGACAGGCAAAATTATATGCATTTTTAAAAGTATTCTGTGATTACCATATCGAACACTTAAATGTTGAAGAGTAAGTAGATTTTTAAACTTGTAAACACCTTTTTGAATAAAAAAAAAGAAATTTTTGGGAAAGGTATACAAATTGTATGACACCTTCGAGAAAATTTTGAATAACTCTCAACCATTCGGAAAATCAAACGCCATCGACTCCATGTGACTGCAACATTTTCCATAGACCTGAAAAGAGCTTTTGAAAAGTTTTGTCTGCTCTCATACCTTGAGTTACATTGCTCTTTACAATAATTATTATTGTTACACATTTTTTCTGCTAACAAAAAAATTCAAAAAAAGCAAGTCTCACCATCGTTGTCAGTCCCAGTCGACCACAAAATGAATGGGTCGGTCACACAACTCTACTTTTTCTTCTTCAACATCCAAATTCATATCCATCATTGCTCTACATTTTTGCTGTTGAGCTATTAAAAGAGAGAGACATGGCTTCAACGAATTTAGTTTCTTGGGCCACTGGATCAAAGTGGGAGGGAAATACTATACGTACCAGATTTTTAAGTTTCAGTATCAAAACAAAGTAACAAAACTAACCATAACCATATGATCGCCAGTAAATGCACTGCAATCTTAACAGATTTTACAAAGCACAAAATTTAAAGACCAGCTATATAGCACCACTATACAGCATGCTCTGGATTTATATGATTTCAGAGTTACAGATATACAACTTCAAAGATAAAATAAAAATTCAACTTTCACATTAGTGTGACGCAATAAGCGGTTTTTATTTTATTTTTTTTTTTATTTTTATTTATTTATTTATTACTCGTACTCCATATTTATTTTTGTTTTATATATATATATTTTTTTTTTTAATTTTCTTACTTTACATTGCTTTTAGCGGTTTACTGATGCACTACGAGCAGCAAGCACGCATACCTATTCGTTAAGTTAAGATCCACAAGCTGCATCGGTATGTTGTTATTGTTGTTAAATCAAAGAAAGAAAAAAAAACGTGTATCACCGGTAGCGAAATGTATCTCAAAATGTATCTACGACTTGGATCTACTTTGTTCAGTTCACCCTATACAAAAAGAGGATTGTTTAAATTGAATGGAGGCCATAACAATCACGCTGAAAAGCTGGCAGGGCAGGTATCACCGTCATCTTCATCTGATGTGTCATTGAGAGTGTCCATGTCTCCATAGTATATTGTGTACCATAGACCAATGGCATAGATGAGGATGGCAAGAATAGCAAATTTTATGTAAATCCTGACTATATCACTGATTGGCGAGAGAACGTAGTATTTCAGCTTAGATGATGATGCTTCAGGAGATGGCTTAGGAACAATTGGAGGCCCAGAGTATGGTTGCTCTGGGTAGAAGTAACCTGGACCAGCCGCCTCATAGTTATTTCTACCATCCTTATCCTCATCTTCAAGGTACTCGTGATCGTCGTCTTCGGTATCATAGTCGTAGACATCGAAATCTTCGGTATGGTAAACTTCTTCTTCAGACCACTCCTCGTCGTCGTCGTAGTCTTCATAGTCATCGTCATCGTCATCATCATCCTCGTCTTCTTCAATATCTGGAAAAGAATACGAAGCGAATGGATTTGATGCAGGTTTATGGCCAGGAGTTGACATCACGAGGTTGATTTGTGGTTTTGCTTTGTTTACTTGATTGACTTACGGACTATGAGCGTTGCAAACGAGGTATAACGAAGGTTTATCTGTATGAAGACGATAATTGCGATAAATTGAAAATGTACGTGAAAGAATGTTCAAATGAATAATAAATTGTTTGCTTTTTGTTGAGATTTTGTTTAGCATTGAATGATTTTGAATAATCAAAAAATATGTTATGCAATAGGTTATGGCAGTGGTATGATTTATTCTAATATTGATTGAATGATGTTGAAATTGAATGATGTTTCTATAGTCTTGAATGTGAATTTCACGTAAGGTTTAAGTTTCATATTTTTAAAATTCTTCGAGCACCTAAAATGTGTCTTTCAAAGAAATGACAAAGCTTTATGAGCTCAGTCAAGTTATAAGAAAATGAAAGCTCAAAAGCTCGCCTTCACCGATGATCATTGACATGCAGAAAAAAAGGTGTTGGGTGCTCAAACAAAATCAAATTACAATTCCCTGTTAAATTTTCTAGTTGCCATTAAAATAAACGTCATCATTTATTCCGTTATTGTTATTCTCATCTACCTAAGATTATTCGAGCAGAAGATACTAGCCAAATAAGCTATAAAAGCTTCTAGATTCCGCTTTGGCATCATCAACAGTGCAGCACAAGTGCGAAACATTTAAATATCTGGCATCAATGTTAAATTTAGAAACAACTTGTTGATGATGAGATTATAACCACCCTATAACAAAAACTGAACTCATCAAACGTCAAACTAAAGCAGCGTTCACACGCAGACAAGACTATTGGACAATACTCAATTGTCTTGTCCGAACTTCTTGAGCGGGGTTGGACAAGACAATTTCAGCCAGTCGAAATATCGATATTTTCCTCAGAGATAGCTCGGTAGGCTAGCTCGGAAGACAATATAATGACAATTGTCTTGTCCTGGAAATAGTTGTTCACACGGAACAATGATTATCTTGTCTCATTGTCTTGGAAATATTAGAAAACAAATCAAAATTGGAAACGAGACTCGATATAACCAATCTGAATTGTATAGAGAGAAAACGCATTTCAGATGACATTTGGCTACTTTGTTGAGCCTTAAAATCATACTCGGGTTGTCGTATAATAATTTTCCGAAAAAAAACCCAACCTGGCCTGATAGCCCTGAATAAGCCACCGGTTGAAGTATATCTAGGATCTGGGTATTTTGCTTGTGTGAGTTAAAGTAACGAATCAGCTATTGAGGTGACGTTCGTTGTCAAGCATTTCTTGTGGACTATTACTAAAAACCAATTCACTCATAACTCTGATGTCATCTATCTGCCATTATCTATCTGAATATTCTTGTCTTATTTCGTGTAATGTGTTCCTTCTATAAAAATAAATGTAAATGTCAAACATATTATCCTCTAATAGTTCTCTAAAATTCTTGAAATTGAATATTTTCAAAAAAAGAAAAATTCCCATTTCTATGGTACCGCAAAATTCATTTCCCTATCGAAAGATGCTATAATTTTGCAAATGGCGGCAAATGTCAATTCTATATTGACATTTGTAAGGTAAACAGACAAACAAAATACACGTCAAAAAGACATTACTCCGCCTTACACCTTAAGAACGAGAAAAATTTGCTTAGATTTGACATTTGTCGCCATTTGCAATGTAATAATTATAGCATTTCCGAAAAGGTGACAACTTTAAGCCTCCTTGTAGACAGCTAATATAAGATCGGCAAGGTATTTTATTTGTTTCAATTTTGTCATATTCAATAATATTATGAACATAAGGTTTTCGAAAAGCTTGCGAGTCGGCTTTTCTTTATTTCAAATACCATTTCCTTTTTTCTATTAATGTTTCAAACATAAAAATTTTATTAAATCTTTGGTTCTTAGAAACATTTCATAATAAATTGAAAGAGCTGTTGCATAATTTTTTCCTAGGAGGTGGGACAACTCACGCAAGTACGTTCATTTTTATTTACCCTACGTGACACCGCCTTATCACGTTTCTTATAAAAATATTAAAACCCCATTCGCAGTGTCTTTAGTGTCTGCACGCACAAAATCCTCCATTCATCGATTCTCCTTTACTTTAATCAAATAAACACCTCCGCTGCTCTGATCATGCAATCAAAACATATTCGGTAATTTATTATTTCCAAATATTTAGTGACAGAAAGATCCATAAAACAAACACGATAGGCCTCTTTCAATATCGTCTTAATACGGAAGTTAACCCTCGTCTCATTCATTAAAAATTAAACAATTTACTTAATTAGTGATTTCCAGCTCAAAGTTTTGCACAATTTCGATTGATGAAGAGTTTTATAGTTGCGACGACGACGCGCGCCGACGCTAAGTAAGCTTTCCGTTGAAAATATTAATTTTGCTTCCCTAAGCAATTATTCAACTAAAGCAGATACATATACTCTATGGCAGATACTTACGACTCAAAAGTATCTTATGTAATTTTGCCAATAAATTCGAATTCCGTGCACATTGCACGCATTCAAAATAAAATTGGGAACTCGCCCGATAGCTATAGCTAATTGAAAAAAATAAAAATTACCATGCAAAGGTTGTTGTTTTGGGTTTTGTAAAACTTTACCAGTCCAAGCTGGAAGTCTGCGTTGCCGTTGTCCGTCGTATAAATTGGACTGCCCTTATTGAATAAAAACAAATATATAAACCAACATGGCTGCAGTTGGGTATTTTTGAGGCGTTCATTGTTGTTAAATGTCAAAGAACCTGGAACACAAGGTAATCATCTGTCAAATTAGTGTGGGTGGGTGTCAGTCGCACTAGCAAAGCAAGTAATGGAGCTGTCAACAAAAAACCAGTTTCTGGTTGTCACACGTTGAATGACAAGTACCTTAGTCTTCTGCAGAGCAGCCATTCAAAGAAATATAGTTCACCCTCTACGTTACCCCCTACCCTAGTTTTAAACTTTTTCTCTTTCCACTGGGCTACACAGAAGACAACGAAACGAAATTCCAAGCTTCAGGTTTTGTGACTTCTTTCACTTTATTAAGTCAAGTCAACGTCAGCGACAGCGGTAGCGGTGAGCGTTAATGGCTGCAGCAGCCATATAGAGTTGTTTTGTTTCGCGAAGTCGCAGCACAGGGTAGCGCAGCAACAGCCGAGCCGCAACGTGTGCCAATATTGAAGGTAATCGACTTGAAATAGTGCGACAAGTCTTGTTTTTTTTTTTTTTTTTTTTGGTCTTGCTTTTGCCTTAAGTTTTAGCTTTATGTATATCTTTGATTGTTATTTTTTTTTTTCTTTTTTTTTTATTTGTATCTTGCAGATACAATTCATTTTTGTAAATGTGTGTTAAAAACATAGCTGCTGGATTAGTTTTGCCGTACTAAAAGTCGAACAGGAAGAGTGACTGGTTTTGGACCTACATAGATAGCAAGGGGCGGGTGGTTAAGCTTTTGGTATTAGATTTTAAAAATTGAGCTTTTCTTATTTGAAATGTGTTCTAGTTTAGTTTCAAGTTTTTTTTTTTTTTTTGTATAACAAAACACATTTGCGGCTGTTAACGGTTAAAGTGTTATTATTTCCTCGGGGGGAGTTATAGGTATTGTGAAGGCGCATTGAGTTTAGATGGAAATGTTGAAAGAGTCTAAATTTCCTAAAGCTTCTTTAAGTTACTAAGACTCTTTTAGCTTGTTCGAAATGCGAAAATTATGTAAGGAATTGTGAAGACATATTGAATAAATATAAAACGTCACAGGTGTCCTTGAAGTCACTGAACACTTTAATTTTAAATATTCAGATCCTCGTTGATTTTATGCAAATTATTTTCAACTATACATTTTGGAAAGCTTTCATACATTGTAAATAGTAAAGGTCCCAAAATAGAACCCTGAGGCAAGAAATTGAGTTTGGCAATAAGAGCTTGACACTTTTAAGAACAGTCGCTGTGTCATCATCTTAATTGTTCTTAAAGTTCTCCACAACCTCGAAAATAATCACTTTGTTGTAATTTAAAAGGAGTTCTGATTCCTACTCAAAGTCTTGTCTGATCACTGCTGTAAAGTCAAAGCCTAATACATTTAAAAGAATATATCTTATTTGAATATTAAATACCAATTAAAGCTTCGATATAGTATATGTCGTATCTTTTTGATTAGAGAACATCTGATTCGGTTAACATGCTTCAATACACATTATCTGATGTTGAACCGGAGGAGATGGCAGATAGTGAAAGTGGATGCAACCCAGTCTAGATGTATGAACAACATACAATTAAACGGAAATTTCACTTAGAAATTAATTGCTTCTTTGCTGCAATGGGAACTATGTATTATAACATTAGAAAAAAAATTAGAAATGTATTTAATTAGTGATTTGTTTGTTTAAGTTATCATTTTCCATTAATTTTAAGTCCTGAAAAATTGCAATAAGAATTAATTATAGAGGATCTCTAGTATTGCAACAACTTTTTCAGTTCAATTGCATTGAAATAAAAGTAGATGAAGTAGCAAAATTAAAATAATGCAGAAAAAATGGAGAACTATAATTCTATCGTTAATTTTTTGATCGAGTAAATCGTTTTTCGAATACTTTTTGTTGGTTTCTTTTGCGTCTAGTGATTTGACTGTTCCCTGCAACGAACCTTTTCATGAAGGACGAATTATTTTGTTTATTTAACACTTTGAAAGATTAAAAGTTTAAAGAAAATTGAAACTAACTGACGTTATTTTGCCCTGTCACTTTTTATGCGTTATTAAGCGTGAATTGTATTGAATTGACAGTACCTTTAAATGTTTAAAGAAAAATTCCAAACTCACGATAAGTTTAAAAAGCAACTACACCTTTGAAAACCCATTAACTGGGATTTAAGCTGTTTTTGAAATTAATCAATATTAATCAAATAGGTACAACATTGACGGCGAGTGGTTCAGTACGGAACATCGCTTTTAAAACCTTGATCCATGGACCACAATCTAATCTTCGGTTATACAAACACGAACAGAGGTAAATCGTTTTTTAAATTTTGATCCGAGGATAATCCACTATTGTACAACTATCCGTAAATGGATACAAAATTTTCAAAAACTCAATATGAGAACGAAAACTTTTTTGCTTTACTGTTAAAAGTCCAACTCATTAATTATTTTAAGCTTACGTCCATTTAAAGCAAAAAAAAGTTATACCAAAACCAAGGTGTTTTGACATTTGCTTTATCCCAACAAAACTCACATAATAGGTATTCGTAAGCAAACATCATTATTTATTAAATTGTTATTAACAATATTAAAATGTCAAAGTACCTAATATGATTACTTTTACTCTCAAACATTCAAAAAAAGGCGATTAAATTAACTAAAACGAACACACTTACCAGACAACAAGTGTAAACAAAACGACAGTAGATGCAAAACTGACTCATTTTGGTATAAACAAAGCTTTTCCATTTATTCTAATGGAGCCGAGAGTAAGCTTTGAAATCTAACTTAGCTTTGTTGTTTTGAATTTCAGTAAAGCTTTAAAGTACTGATCATGTCGTGAAATGAGCTTACAAAAGCTTTACCCCAGACGCAAACCAAAGCTTGTGAAACCTCTCAAATATGCTTGCCTACTCTCAGGCGAACCAAAATAAAATCAAGCTTACACTTTTGAATTTGTTTTATTATAATAATCTTTATCAAGAAACATTGTACACTTTTTCTAACTTAAAAACTATTAAAATTATAACAAAAATCTAAAAAAAAATTAAACTTAACAATTTACATTAAAGCTATTTCTATCATACACAAAAGTAACACCATAACTCTTCAGCTATTGTTTCTTCATCTCTCTCTATCCTTTCTTCTCATTCAATGGCCTCGATTATCTCATATTCATCCTCAAGCGATCGATCGTAATCGATGTTATAACGGTTTTTAATTCTACTTTTGTATTCCTTGAGCTTTTCAGCATCAAGATTGTTAGGATTTTTTGGTAGTTTATCCTTCTTGTTGTTGCTAAGACTATTTTGTTGCGGTTTCTGCCTATTGTTGTTGCTGTTATGGTGGTTGTGCTGGTGCATTGAGTATTTAACAGTACCTCTTAAATTATTTTTGGTTATTGTGCGGGTTGTAGTTGTAGTAGTTGATTTCGTTGAGAATTTGGATTGCAGTTGACTATTTTGATGTAGTCGGTTGCTTTGAGTGGTGTCGAATTGTTGTTGTTGACTTCTGACGGAGCCAGATCGAGATTTTTTGGTTGCTGTGATTTTGGCAGTACTTGTGTTGGATGAATTTCGATAATCGCCGGCCCTATATCAAGTTGACTCGGTTGTTGTTTCGGTAAGGTACAATTCCTCATTGTTTCGATAGAGTTGTTCGGCGGACTCGCAGTTTACGTTGGTCCACCAGTCACAGACACGAACGGCTTGGTTGAAGACAGTTCCGTTGGGACAGAGGAAAGAGTATTGGTGGCCGGAGTGAAGACACCAGTGCCAGACCTGTAATAATTAATTGAGATATAGCTGTTTGAGGCATTGGAAATAAAACTTACTTGACAACGAGTTTCTGGATCAGCATAGTAACCTGGTAGTCTTCCTTGACAATTGAATGATAGTCCTTTAGGTACTGCTTCATATGCTGGGTAGTCTTCACCTGCTACATAGCCATCAATTTGCTGAAAAATATAAACAAAAGACAGGGTGGTCAGTAAAGTTAATACTGCGTTTGAGGGTTTTTAGTAGAATGGCGTACATTTTTAAGGAGCTTAAATCTTCAATTGATAAACTAAAGGAAAACTCAAAATAATAGCTCATTGAAAATTAGCCCGTTCAGGCTACGTTTCATCGACCAAAAACTGTATTTTAAACTTGAAAAAGGTGAGATTCAGAAACCAGACAAAACAATTTTCCGAAACGTTCCACAACCTTGTTTGAAGATTGCCTACTCAAAAGAAGATGACAAAAAAATAATATTTCAACCATAAAGCACTTCAGAAATAAAAATGGCTACTGGAACTCACAGCCCTTACGTGCCTATCCAGGATCTTACATACATAAATTCAAACACCCAGAAATGTTCATATTCATTGTGTTCTAAGGTTCATTTTTCGAGACATGAACATCGGTCGGCTCCGAAGATGCACTGTAAGCTTACTAAACGAAGTCGCAAAATCTGGTACACTGGTTTTTTTTTTTTTTTTTTTTTTTTGAAGTCAAACAAGTGACAGTGCTGAGCAATTTATGACAATGTGGTGCCGCCATTGATTTCATTATGTCGTTTTACTGTGGCGCCCTCTTTGTTCCTTTACTGCTTTTCAAATAAATTATGTTGTACTGATAACAGTGGCAACTAGCACAACTAGCACAATGCAAGCAATGGCGACAGTAATTAGTGTTTTTGAATTGAAGCGGGTTGATTTTGGCGGACTGTGGCGTCCATGTTGTTTTAGTGACATTTGTCAAATCCGTTGTTTATTATTGAATAATGCTTAATTATCATGTCAAGCTTCACGATTTTACGGCAAGTCTAAATGAACAAAGCTTTTTTTTTAAATAAGTGTCAATTTGAACATCTACCCGCCTTTATTGAATAACCCTATAGTTATAGTGACATCTTTGAATACCATAAAAGAAACGGCGGTTTATAAGGAAAAAATGCAACGCATCTATAAATGTAGAGTAAAATATTGAAATAGCAAACTGAAGCCCATTCTTTATCCCTCCGATGCCAGTAAAATGTTGAACAAGTAAGTTCGACAAAAGCTTGGCAATAAAAATACTTACATCTTAGCCCATTTGATTCCATTTAAGAGGCTTGATAATTTGAAGCAGTTTATCATATTAGTTCCACCAAGGTCATTTTAATCGGTTATCTGACACAGCTAAGCACAATGAATTAATCACCTCACAAAGATTAAGATTACATCTCCCCATTTAAAAAGTTTATCCACCGAAGTAGAGATGGCCAAAATGCCATTTACCACACACAAACCAGAGCCACCCATATCTGTCATGTCAATCATTTGACGCTTGGCTCAACTCGGCTTAGAATAAATTATAATCTCTCATGCGTTCATGAAATATTTCACAACAATTTCTTTTAATACCCAAACTACGAATGTTGTATAGGTACATAGTCGGATGCCCTACTAACCAGGCTCAGTACTCCAACTTATTATTCACAACCTCCTTTCCAGCTTTGCAACCAAGTCTGCACAAAGTGCTGATATTGCGCGATACATCATGTCATGGAACATACTTGTAGTATCTTAGAAATATCTACCTTTGCATACTTCTATGCATAATATACTCGTACTTTGAAATTGCTGGTTTTTTTTTCCAAACCATTTTAGTGAGTAATTAAAAATGGAAAAAAAAACTGAATCTTTTGCAAAACTGATCAAATATGCAAGGGCTTCCCCGTCTCTTCGACATTTTTTTTGACGTTCGTGCTGCAATGCGGCCGGCTAGGCTGCTGGAGCTTGGCGCTACTTCTCTGCAGCATCAAGATGAGAAATTATCTTGGCTAAGAATTGTGGGTTTAATGTTTTTGTCTTCTTGTGTACATAGATTCACTTTTATGAGTGGCAGCTAGATACTCTCTGGCGTTGCAATTGCGGAACACATTTGGGAAAAATTTCAAGAAAAAAAAAGAAGAAAAATATGAGCCACCCCGATAGGTCCGTGGAACAATCGGAGTAAACAAATGTTGCGCATTGTATGTAGGTTTCTTTAATGGATAATATTGTAGCGTGTTTGTTGTTGATTGTGGCATTGCAAGGCTAAAATGCAAGATGATTTAGAAGCACGAAGGAGGAGAAGCTTGCTGATGCTGGGAGGAGGGACAAATGCATATAGGTACATATATCTTCATTCGTATGGCAAGTGAAAATACCGCTGACACATATTCCGACTTCCAAGGTGCTGTAATCATCACAACAGAAACAGTATTTGCACTTAAATATGGGAAACCATAGGAAAGTCTTTCAAGAAGTTGATGGTACGAACTTTTCGGGTATTTCTTCGATCTTTTTTTTCGGTTTCAAAATTTTGTTCCGGCTAAAATATATTTCTATGGAATATAGAAATAGCAATCATTATGAAATGTTTAGCCAGGTACATCTGAAAGGTAGTCTTTCTCATGCAATGCATATGCCATTCCGATGACCTATAGAAGCATAAAGGACGAGTCCAAAAGTCAAAAGTCGAGGTCACCAGAATTTTTGTACAAAGAGATATCGAAAATATGGGACTGGAATCTAAAAATCGATTTCCAGAAATGCGAAACTATCGTGTTGAAAACCCCATTTTCTAAGGCTTCTAAAAATACGAGAAGGAACTGGAGAAACCTATTGAAGGCTTGACCAAATGGACATCCACTAGCGATAGCGAGTAAAAGTGCAGTAAAGAATCTTCAGCTAGATCAGAACCCTTATTTCAACCGACATTTAGATGCTACTCTGACCAGAGCTAAGGGAAAATGTATCCTTACAAAATGGCAGATTTATAATATTCGTCTTGACAACTACAGGGTAAATATAATTTGCTACTTTGCCCAATGATTGTCACTAGACGCCCTGTGTTTAACGTTGCTCCATCTCAAATATGGAATCAATTCGGGTGTTTCAGAGCCAACTAACTCACTATATAGTCTCTCTTTTTGCCTGCAAGCTGAAAATTAGCTGATGTGCATTTTATTATGAGAGTGTAAAGCTCTACCGTACATTTTAAATGGGAGCAGATAACGACACTAGAAATAAAAATGCACAAGCAAGGATGGCTGCCATCACAAAATGCAAAAATATTTTAAGGGTGTTTCAGGCAAGAGGAGTACGAGTCGGAGATCTGTATTGTATGTCTTTGGTGTCGGCCTTCTCCCAGAAGAAAGGAGCATTTGGTTTTGTAGGGCTAAGTTAAGCATTCTGCTGATTGATCGAAGGAGATGGACATTGAAAGTTGGACAGAGTTAATCGCCTGGTCCAGCTTACATATTTTTAAGGTAGAACTGGGTTGAGCAGACATGACTAAGAACCCGCTTGCTTTAGCTATTCTAGTTTAAAAAATGCATAACTACTATAACAGGTAGATTTAAAAAATGGATGAAAAAAACAATATCCAAATTTTTCTTAAGAAAAATAAAGCCAATAATTCTGAAGTCGCAGTTTTAAGAAGCTATAATTACTTTGGGTTACTTCAAATATGTTCCATCTAAACCATCTCTAAAAATATTTACCAAGGACTCACTCATCCAAAGAATGACTGGAATGGTTGGGATCCTGGTGAATTCAAGTTTTTAAACTACCCGATTCACGACCATCCATTATTTTCGGAATATTTGCAGATAGACTTTTTAAAACGAGTTGCTTTCAGGATATAAAACTTGTTTTCAGGATTTCATTAAATCTAACTTTCTTAAACTATACTGTATGAGCATGAGCAAAAAAGTTTTTCAAAAAGCATATCGCACAAACCCAAACAAAAATCTGTTTTATTTGGTTCCCATCTTTCCAAACTTTTGACAAAGGTGTTTTTGTTAACAATGAAAACTGAAATTTCTCAAAACCTCTTCAAACCATTTCTAGTATCAAAAGATTCCAACCACTTCGGAACTATTAATCTGCATTACACTGATTTATATCTTTTGCCTGACAAGACATGACTTCCTGACGATTCCCTGGGTAACCCAATCATCTCTTTTGTCGAAAGAGTAGTGAAATTTTCACTCTTCACTCTCAACAATATCCTTCATTAATCTTCTTCTCATCTACTTGCAAAAAAAAAAATACGTATCCCATTCTGATAAATTGTGTAACCGAAGCAAACACAAAATCTCGGAAGGGGGGTTTGAGTTATTAATTTCCTTGGGATTCACATCCCACAATGCTCGACAATAACAGAAAAAAAAAATACTCCAACAACCTTTTAGCTAACAAAACAAAATGCAACCAACAGAAAAAGATACTTACTCCACTGACACACATGTCCATGGCAACAAGTAATCCAATTGCCAGCACCAAACAAGCGATCTTCCTTTCCAGTGATCCAACTTTAGACATCATGATGATGTTGATGATGATGATATTGTCGAAGCAACTTCTATTTTAGAAAGGAATCACGTTAACTTCACACAGTAATTCACCCGGACAAAATTCGATAGTCAAAACAAACTTTTTTTTTAACAAAAAACAGCGATGAAGACGATCAACCAACGACGACTCAACAACGACGCGACGACGAACCAAAAGACAAGCTTTAGATACAAAACTTCTTCTTCGAATTTATCCAAGGGGTTCCCAGAGATGAGTCTCACGAAATTTATTACACTTTAGTTACAAATCACGATTGTAATTTATTAAAAAAAGAAGATCCTCGTTTTTTGGATAATAATTATCGTTCTTCAACACGTCAAAGATAGTCTCCAAGTTGTATCTATCGGACAAGGGATTCGGGTTTAGATTCGAGTTCACTGTAGAAGAAGAACAACAAACAAACAAGATCCACCACAGTTCAAAATGCACTTCTTTTTGGGGGAGGCAGTAGGATAAATGCACGTGCGAATCTCTGGCAAGTTCGAATACAAAAGTCGAACAAATCTACCAACATTTTTATTTATACCAATTTAAGCGCGAGAGAAGCTCCCGCAATAAGTTGTATCTCTCCTACTATATACCTACTCAAACAAGCAGAAGCGATGCGAATTCGAATTGTATCTATTGCGCTACACTGGTGGATTGCCTTCATCTTCTCGCGTTGTGTGTGAGAAATTCCCTAGTCACCATCATCATGTAGACAAGTAGTAGCTTCGAGCCATTCATACTTCAAGAGTCCCCATCCCCCGCAACTGGCACTTGATGGCCAAAAAGTATCTGCAAAGTGGTGGATCCAAGTACAAAAAAAAATGTATCTAACCAATAAAAAGACCATTCTCTCTCTCTCTTGAAATAAACGGATCTGGCCATCAAACCATCTAGCCAAGTGATAGTCATCTTTGAAACCACCGAATGTGACCCTAAAAAGAAGCGATCTATCTATTCAATGCATTTTGTATCTTTCGGATGATATTGATCATGGCTCGTGAGTAAGAAGTCTTCGCTGATGTCCGTTTCTTGAGAAGATCTTTTCTTTTTTGTTCTATTGTGATCACACATAACGGTATTTTTGTTTAGGCAGCTGCTATGATTGGAGTTGATGGAGTACCAATTGCTTGGTAATGGAACTAGCTAGCAATTCATTAAAGACAGATTACGAGTACCTTCCAAAATGCATATAGCGTGATGTATGGAAGATTGGATGTTAAACTTATCGTTGATTGAGGAATTACATAATTTTTTTTTTGATTTCGTGTATTGTTCGTGGAGTAATTGAATTAGTTTATGATGCAACGGTCATTTTTTTAAAAATTATTATTGAATGGCAATTAATTTTTTTGTTGAAGAGAGTCTTGAACGGTGTCAATGGGCATTCTTCTTTCGATTTGGTTTTGAGTGCGCCCAACTTGAAATCAATTTTTGTTTTTGTTTATGAAAACTTTAGTTTTTAGTTATTCGAGATGGATTGCATAAGTTTGATGGTTCAATTTTAAAGATTGAAATGAAAATAAGTGGGTTTTTATGAGGGTTTTTGAGAATGATGAACTGTGAATTATTGAAGTACCAATAGTTCATGGCTTGCAAAAATTTTAATTTCGACAGTTTGAAGACAGTTTGTACAAAAGTTTAAGTGACTGTCTGGGTCATTTAAAATAGGTCTGAAGAAATCATCTCAAACCCGACTACATAATTTCTTAATTGATTCTTTTTTGAAATAAATATTTGTTATTTTGTTTAGTTTTTCCCACTATAAAGATGAGCAGATCCTCTCAAATATTTTGAATTAAGTTTCACACTTACGTATTGGAAGCCTTAAAAAAATAGGATATTTGAAAAAGAACTTTGAAAAAAAGAATTAATAAAACAGTGACCGTTGCCATGTCTTTGTGAAATTTTAAGATTGAAAAGTAATAACCTTGACAAGATTTTTTAATCGAAGTTTATAAGGATTTTAAAATTTATGAAATCTTTTAATTCCGGAATTGCCTAGTTCGAGATTTTCGTTCCAGCCATTTAAGCAATTCCTTATTTTCACTGTTTGTTACAAATAAAACAAACTATATTTTTTTTTAATTAAGAATCGTATAAAAAATAAGACCTTTTGGCTGGAAAGTTTTCTTTCCACTAAGACTACATCTCTATTTAAAATGAAATAGGAGAAAGTAGCCTTAAATGGCCCCCTAAGAAATATGTCTTATAGCTCGTTTTTAATACCAGCTATAACTTTATATGTTAAATTAACTTTGTGTGTGTGTTTTAAAAACTTTATTTTAATATTCACTTAAAACTATAGAAAATATTTCATTGCTGTCCGTTTTAGACTTGCTCTTTTCAATGTCCGTTTTAGACAGACTAATTGTTCAAATCTCTTTCTTAAGGCTACCTTAAAATATTCATGGTGGGCGAAAATGATGTAAACGTATTCTTTGGCATCTCCTTTGTTGAGCCTGGAGTATGGTGAGTCATCTTGTTCTCATGCATCTCGAAACATGTTCTAAGTTTGAGACCTCATCAATCCGGCTGCACTTTTATGATGATTGGGATCGTGCCTTAAGTAAATTATGATCGTGCTTTTTTGGTGAATATGCCGTTACGATCCAATGGGTGTACGTGATGTTAACTTGTTATATCTTTTCAAAGTTGTATCAATAAGGCTTGTTTTTTAGCTCACTGAGTTAAAATAGTTTCAAGAAGTATTTAAAAATTTTAATTTTCAAAACATCCTTAAATTCTAGTCACTAAAATTGCTTAGTTAAAATGGCACACTGGTATGTCATTTTACCCTAGTAAACCAAAAACCATTTTCAATTGAACATAAACTTCATTTAAGGAAAAATAAACATAAATAAACTCAAAGAAAAAAATACACTTCAACAATTCATTTCAAATGACTTCAATAAAAAAAAGCAGGAACAAATTTAATAATTAAAAAAAACAAATTGGCATTCCAAATGATTTGGAGGCCTTTGTCCCATTATTTTTTTTAACTACTCCAAGTTCTGACATTAAGTCTCCCATCCAGGACTCTCTACTAGTCGACCTTTAATACTTTCTAACCATTTTTGCTAAAAAAGGAAATTGTAAAATTAGTAATTGCCTAAAATGGCATTGTGCCGTTTAGTTTTTTTTATTAAACATTTAACAGAACAAATTTTAACCTACCCAAGGCAACTGATTTTGCTAAAATAAAAAGAAATACTTTAATAACACCTTTTAACCCTATACTTACATACATACATTTACTTTCTTCTACAAAATGAAATGTTTTTTTTTTTAGGATTTTCAGAGTTTTAAAAATATCACAAAAATAATTTTGTCATCATTTAGTGAAGCCAAGACACAGTTTGACCTGTCAGTGATGTTTGACAAACTAAAGAACTGTGTTCACAAAACATGTTAATTATGTTCGATTATAAGTTTTCTAGCAAGTGTGTGTTATTTTGCCATAGTAGGCCATTATAGGCCACTCTCCCCTACTATACATGAATGCTTATAACAGGATTTTAACCTCAGAAAACATATTGCAAATTGAATAAGCGCAAAGAAAATTAAATTTTCAAGTCAGTTCTAATTCTCTTGTAATTTACATGTCGCTTACCAAATAAAATTTATAAATTTGTCGAAGAAAAATCAATATACTGACATCGACTAGTGTACAAAGATTAAAATAAATATTCTTAACGGCGGGGATATATTTATATCTAAGTGAGACATCATATAACTTTTAAAAAGCTTCTTTGAATTTACTGAAAATTTAATAAACCAAAATTACCTTCAAAATTACTTTCAGTTGCAAGATGACAGAGGAGAGGACCCAAGAAACTGTAATATTAATGGTATCAAATTAAAAACAAAATGTATTAAAAAAGATATTTGTCATTATTATGCGAACAACTAGTTCCTTTAACAAAAACTAACATCCTGAATAGTTACATTTAATTCACGAGACAATTTAAAAAAAAAAAGTGGTATTCCAGAGAGAATAGGAAATCACGGACCGAGAGATGATTGCTATTACGATCAGGTTCGTGCCATGAAATACAATTAAGTGAATTGTTTAAAGCTACCTACAAGTAGGTAGTCTAGTAAGTGATGTTTGTTTAAACTACATTCACTGTTTCCAATCAAGATTTCAACAATGTTTATTTCCGCTTTATATATGTTAACATCTATCAATCTATGTCATATCGTGTGTTTATCTATAAAAAAAAAATTGCTAAGATACACCTTCAATTTGAGATATTGGATCTTAAAAATTGATGTTTCTTAATAATTATTTTTGAATTCAAAGAAATCATTGTGCAAACTACCAGATTTGTCTTACTAAACATCATTTGTCAGTGAATTGATGTCTGAATAAAAGAAGCACATTTCTTTTGTTCCAATAAGTAACCTTAAATCCCTTTGAAATGATTACAAATTACAAATTACAAATTCCATCATTAAAAACACATCAAAAGTTATTGGCATATTGCATTTTGTAAGCGAAGAATAATGCTTCAATCAATTTCGAAGCATTTTACGCACCTTACACGCCATCTGGCGTCAATTAAACAAAACTATTAATTACTTTATCGACGTTTGGTATGTAATTTTACATCTAAGGGCATAGGCACACTCTTGCAAAACCCCTTAAATTAAATCATCCAAACTATACATGCAATGTCAAATTTGACAGGCTTTTTTGCCATCAAGGTCCATCTAGTTAGATAGAGTTCAAGTCGTGATCTTCAGATTACAAAAATAATATATCATCAGCGCCACTGTATCTATAGTATACCGCCAACGCCTCCTTATCTTTAGATACATCTTCAGCTGATGGACATAATTAAAAATACTGCGTGGGAAAAGTCTTTTGTTTGTGAAAATAAATTAAACTTAACATTTTGTTTATCCAGCAAATAAATAAAACTCATCCCATTGTTATCACAAAGATACAAGATACACACATGACCTTGAGGATCATTTCGATCGACATGAAAGCCAAATCTGAAGGCAGACGCTTTTGATGAGTTTGGGCTCTCCTTTCACCTTGGCCCACATTCTTTTGCCATTTAATAAAGCCCCAATGATAGAAAAATGTATGTATTTAAAAAACAATCTTCTAGATTGCTTTTACCGAAAAAAAAAATTCTCACCGTTTGTGCTGATGATGGACAAAAGAATCGAGTTCCAGATCAGTGGTTTGATGAGCAGTAGCAACGATGACGAACGAGCGACCGACCGACGTACGGGCGCACGGCCTTAATCCATCACCACCGGCCGGTGAATTACGGATGGACGCGACGCATGATGGTCATCTTCATCTTCTAACAAAAGACTTCCAAAGAATACTACCTCATTAAACTTGTGTTAAACTACGATCTTTTATGGTCGAAAGGTGAAGTTATCAAAAGTAAATTAAAATATTAATTCAGAGTCATAAAGCTGTTAAATGGTTGTTGGTGCGTGTGCGTAATAATATACGGCCGTCAGTTTTTCTTCATTTTTTTTTTTTTTTTATTTTGTATTCTTTTCCTGAGTTTTCAACATTAACTCCGGATGGGCTGGATCCAAGCTAATGTTTAATTTAACAATAGCTTTGGGGAGAACAAAAAAAAAATTACAATTGCACCAGCACCAGCGCAACGCCAAGCGCCAACTTAAATGTGGTGAAGAAGACAATTTGATGAGACTTCAAAGAGTGTGGCAACTTTAGCGAAGTCAAACCATTTAACTTCGTTTTGTGCCTTTCGGATTTCAAAGTTTATGCAACATTAGGTTTTTGTTCAAAAAAGCCTTTCGCGATTGCTCGTTTGAGAGTGTTTAAATGAAATTAGGTCGTTTTGCTAAGCTCAACAACTATTGAAAGGCACATGCAATGCATGGCTCCATAAATAGGGACACAAAACCAAAATGTCTGTCACAACACAACTCAAAAATTAATGTGTCATCTTTTAAAAATTTGAATAATTTATGAATAAATGAAAGTTTTCAAATAGGAGAGTTCATTTGAAGGCTTCTTGAACTATGAAATGATTCCCAGGTAAAGTATTTCAGCAGTAAATCAGTTCATTGATTGATTTATGAAAACACTTTCGAAAAAGATGTGAAGGAAATCATAGAGAAGGATTTAATGATCAAAATTTTGAAATATTGAATGAAGTCAAAAAATGAGACGATTGTTGTGTAGTTCTTTGACAACACTTCTAGTATGAATACACCTTTAAACTAGTCGATTTTGAATTTTTAAGCGAACAGAACTTATACTTCATCTGCTATATGAAATTCCAAATCGCTGATTCGTTCGAGTTCCTTTGAAATGAAATTTCGTATCGAGTCTCGTTAATGTGGCAGTTAACGTGTCTCTGTATAATATACATTTTTAACCCCTACGTGCGTAAAGAAATATGAGTCTACTTTGTTGAAGAAAAGATCAATTGAAGTCAACGACATCTAAACATCTGTGATCACTGCGATCATACAAACCTGCTCTTGTCCATCATGAATTAGGAACAATCGTGATCCAGTTTCAGATGCACATTTGCCTTTTTTTTTTTAAATTCCCCACAAAAAAATTAAACTATGTATTAACTGAACACCAGTTGCAATGTCGATTGTCACTTCAAAAGCAAACACATTAAATTTATTTGTTCAAGTTTTAACTCACATCCGTAAAACTGGAGCAATTCTTGCAGTTGCAGAATTTTTCCATTGATTCGACTATAGAACCATCATCGTGGAGATTTGAACCGATGGCATTTTAATGACACCAACCAGCAGCATCAGAACCGGTGGTGGTGTCATGCAACTTGCTGATAGTTATACTTGTTGCACTTGCAACTATTCGACCGACTTGACGTGACGACGACAAAGCTGGTGTAAGATCGCGATTTGTAACTTGTTGATTCTTCAATTTCATTGAAAAGCCATAAATATTTTGCTTCGGATGTTTCTATTGTAGGTAGGGTACGCTTCCCCAAGGCTAATTGCTGTTTTGTTGCCAATTTAAATGCAAATGAAACTACTCTGCACTTAGTTATCATGGTGACAGATTAACCTTGGGGTCAACATCCTACTCCGGAGTTGGGGTTTCGTAAATTATGTCTGGTAATGACTTGATGAACGATGCTTCCTTCACAATAATTTTATTAAGTTATTTGATGAAAAAAAAAATACACTTCCATTGTTTTTGGCTATTGTTTAAAAGTTGATTAGTTATGTCTGGAAGATTGTAGATCTTCTGTTTGGACAGGAACAGATCTTCAAGTGAAGATATAATTTTTGGTTTACAAGAACAGGAAAAACCCTGTTGGCAATGTCACACTAATCATGTTAAGTGTTATTATGTCCATTTCCATTGTCAGATTGAAATCAAAAACGTAGAGGATATTGAAGTATTTTTACTGTATACAATTCTTCAAGCTGAATTGAAAGATGAGTCTTGGGCCAATTGATTTTTAAAATCCTTACCGAATTAGATACCTTTTCAAATAGCTTTTATAAAATACAATATTGTGATAATTTAGCAAATCGAAGTGTAAGCTTCACCACATCCATGTAAGAAATAATAAAAAAAAGGAAGAAGATGAGTAAGCAAGGAAGTATTGACGAAATTTCGATTATATACATTTTATTCGTTTTTGAAAAGTTGTTAGTCTAAAGGGTTTAAAGCAATTAACTTTTAGTTTGATCACACAACTCCATTCGAACCCTTGGATAAGCTAAAACGAAAAAATATAAAATGTGCCTTAAACTATAAACTATAGCATGTACGAAAAAAATTGTATTACCGTTAGCTCTTTCACGGTTCACATAATTGAAAATGCAATTATTGGGGAACTTCCGATAAGTTTTATCAACTAAAGCACAAACGGGATCAATAACTGCAGGGCAAGTTTTTCCAAGTTTTATTTTCCTAACATCGGGAAGAGCTGACACGAGTGCTGGAAAAAATATTTGTAGTTACAAAATTATTTCAATATTTTATATCTAACCAAGCGCACATATAACAAAAATTAATTTAGTCCTCATTTTCTGAGACACTCGATGACCTAAATTGAATTTTTCCGATGAAGCATTCCTACTTTTATAGGTGCATCTACACTTTGTGATATATTCTTGTTGGGGTTTGGAGACTTACAATCTTCTTGGGGTTTTCGTAAGAAAAATGGAGTATATAAATACAGAATTTCATATTATTTATTGTATAGTGAAAAGGGTGCGAAAAAAGGTGGTTTACATTTACGGTGAACTACATTCAGGCGGAAATAATTCAGGCATTGAAAAATTGATAAGAACAAAGGGTCAACAAAAAGCTTTTATATGTGGAGAGAATTAATGATACGTTAAGATTAGCAATGACATTTCAAGTAAAAATATTCGATTTACACTGTTTTTTTTTTAGTCTTGTGTTCGAAAGAATAAAACACTTTTGTCCTTTAAAGCGAACTCTTTGTTTCTTTATTTATATCAATTCTTACTTAGAACTACTGTTCACCAATTTATTAATCATTTAACTGTGACTAGGTTCAATATATATTTCAAACTTTTGAGTTTGAGAAGCTCTATATACTTTATACTTCAATGAAAGATATCGAAAAATCTTATTTTCGGAGTTCGAACCCTAATGAACATCAAAGAAGGTAGTTTCTGGGCTTTCAAGTTATCCAAAATTGCAAGTTATACAATTAACATTACAATATGTGGTTGGCACCTTGCATAATCATTCAAGACTCAAACCATTCTGTTACAATAGTAAACTAATGATTACCATTTTACAGAATTTAGTGCACAAAACTCTTCTTACATCTTGTTCTCATCGTAATCTAAACCTTTTTAAGGTTCCAATGTAATAATGGTTGCTGGTTGACCTTTTCTTCTAAACCAAACGATCTGACTCCACTAGGCCAATTCTGACCTTATTCCTATAAGTCATTGATCACAACGATGTAATATAAAATAGCTGACTCATCTTCCTTTAACAATTACCCAAGCTTGAATACGATTTTTTTGTTAAGTTGTCGCTCATCCTCATCATATCTGTGTCGGATGCATTTCCTAATTGCTTAGCAGACACCATTATTGCTGTGATTGCGCGCATCCGAAACCAAAAAAAAAAAAAAAAACGAGGAAGGTCAAACGAATTCAGTCGAGACCGATTTACCAGAGATAACTAAGTCAAACAATTCTTTTCGTTGTTCTTTCAGCGTTAACGTTAAAACTGACATCTCCAATGGCTTTCTGAAGATGGGGATCCATCTTCTAATTGAAGAACAAACCTTACCAATATTGCGCCAGTGCATATAATATAGTGAGTGGTTATGAACTGCCTGCACTCTGACTGACTCACAGGAACGCGGCGCATATATATTCTTCACTTCGCATCCGTACTGATGTCTATTAACATCCGCTGCCACCGTTGTTGTTGTAAACGTCAAATGTAGGTAATGAATGAAACACAGCATACAGAATGGCTTCTTGGAAGCGTAACCATAAGATTTCGACTTGGTTGTCGAAATATGGCATTCTTCGACCGAGTTCATGTGGAAACGTGGGAATCCTCTCCTCCATCCAACCATACATATACGACTCTAGGTTATAGGAATCAAGCAATGCGATGATGTTGTGATTTTGATGTTGATGGTGATGTTCTCATCCCATGAACAAAAGATTAACGATTAAATCAGTTCACCATCGCGGATCGCACATAGTTGGAGCCACCATTTCGAGAGTGAAAATAACACATGCAGCGACTTGCAAGTGAACCCAGCGAAATTAACCCGATGCAATTGCAGACAAATTGTTTGCCTAATGCGGCCTAACAAGAGCAAGACACGAAAATTAGTGGCTCCAATTCCAAGCCTGAGGTTTGTTTGGATTAGACAAAAATTCAGACTGCAATTCGATGCAAAAAGAAAAGTCTCCGCGAGACCTTTGGATGCAGTTCACCTACTTTCCGGACGAAAGTGTGCTCTTTTTGACTTAGTTTTTTTTTGGTTTTCTTGTAATGTTTCGAAGAATGTTGTAGGTAACATCGATTAAATGAAAATGTTACAAGAGAGTACATTTGTGTCGTTTTCCTAAATCAATGTGATGGCAATTAAATGATTGACACGATTAGCTGAAAGCTGATAGATCTGGGTAAGGCTGTTGAGTGCTTGTTAGAAAGGGCATCGTCAGCAGGTTGCGCAGAAGTGACAAGACGTAAAAGGTTTATGTCTGCTCGTAAGTGAGAGGTCAGTGATGTTCCCACAGTTTTTGACATTTTCCATTGATTTCTAATAGAAGTTGATTTGATGATGAAATTAAAAGATTGATCAAAGAAGAAGTCTCGTCATTCGGTATTGCAATAAGTTTGTTGGAGCCAATCGTTGTTTTAATAAATTCTTAACCAAGCAATATTCCTTTTTCACGTGAACCTAATGAACTTAAATATCAAGCGATATGAACAGGTGTAAGCTCTAGGAGATGATAATACTAATGTAAGTGAATAGTCGATCTATAAGTCGGTTGATTAGTTATCCCATGTTCTGGACTAACTGCCTTTTAGTATCGAAATATTCCAATTTAGAATCTGCAAAAGTATCCACATCAAAAATACTTTCAAATGCTATCCTTTCTTCGAATTGATGAATCAATGGCTGTTCTTATTATCTTGTACTAACAATATCTAACAAATTACTGGATCTTAAAACAATTAAATTCATTTAAAACCTTTCCAATTTTCAAATAAAATTTCGAAGTGAAATTAAGAAACTAAATTCCCACGAAAGATTGATTTCTATGAAAATAATGGATTTCTCCAAAACCATTGGAATGCGTTTGGTGCCGTAACAAGATCACTTTCAATCATTTATGCAACAATATCATGTCAGTTAATTTTAGTTTGAGATTTTTTTTTTTTAATTATTCAACATTATTCCTCCCAGATGGAAATAAGATAAATTTTTACTATCATCCGCCTCTTTTTTTCTAACACCTTCTTGAACATAATTAATTCATTCACACTCTGGTCACGGTGTGCATAACTTTTGGCACAGCTCAGCTAGATATAGAGATTTAGGGCAACTTTTGAAGAATGGATTTGTTCCTCCTCTTCGAATCATCCTACAATTAACAAAAGTATTCAATTAACAGAGTTCAATTGTTGTTTCATCCGATGGGTGGGCGCAGTGAATAGGCAAATTTACTTAACAATGAAAAATTACCAAAATTTAAAAGTTATGGATTATGGTAACACATAGTTGATGAGGATTGAATATTTGGAAAGATAAATGCTTCAATTATTATGAAAAGAGTTGTTATAACATATTTTGTTAGGGTCAACTTTTTTGATATCTTCAGTTCTGTACCTGGAAACACATTTTTTTCACAGCAGTAAACGGAATGAAATGTTAAGAAAGTATGAAATATTTTTAAGACCACAATGATGAACATTAAGGATCTCTATAGGTAGATAGCCAATTAATAACAACATTTTCGCAAATATATTTTTATACATTTATGAGCACCACGTTTACTTTTGAAGAATATTTCTAAAGATTTCCAAAAGTATTACGAGTAGTGCAAAACTTATTGGATCTGCCAATAATAATATAGCTTCAGGCAGAGGTCTTCTAATACTAACTTACTTACCTTATCCAGAAATGTTGAAGGGTATTATAGAATGGACATGAGTTGAATTGTTTCTATCTAGACTTATTCAAAGCATTTTGTCTTATATCTCTAGAAAATATTGCTAAGTTAAGTTAAGTTTCGAAAAACATTTCCTTATCCTTTCACAACAAAATTAAGAGTCCCACAAAGCAGTCATCTAGGACCATTACTATTTATACTCACTTTCAAAAAACTCCCAACTCTGCTTATAACATTGAGTTTTGTTATTGTTTAATAAAGTTACGTTCCCAACAATATCCAACTCATCTCCACGAGATTAGTTCACAATGTTGATAGGTATGTCAAAAGTGACAAAGGCGAGCGTTTGTTTACAAAGTGAACTTGCTTTTTTAGCTTGCGAGAGATTTTAATTTCTTATTTCTTACTAGCTTTTGCCCGCTACTTCGTACGCGTGGATTTTAGAATAAAGTAGGTATCTCAATAATTTTTTTGTTTTTGTACAACCGGTTCAAAATGGGGGGTATGCGTGGTATGAAAGCTACATACCTTACCAGCTCTACAGCCGTAAGATTTTTGGTTTCTGTTTAATATTATTTCGAAGTCATAACGGTTTAAATTGCAAAGTTGGAGATTTAAGTTCTGAAGCATTATACCTAATTGGAATGCCCACTTTCAAAACGATGCTACGCGCCGATACTGCTATTTATGCAGCTCCGCTTCATCAGTTTTGGGCGTAAGTAGGTATTGCTCGTTCACCGTTCTTTATGGTTACATTATTTTTCGATTTCTGCTTTCGCTGAATGAGACATTGTCTATATGGTGATAAATAGCGCCATCTATGATGTTTTTGATGTAACTTCAATTCAGAATGACTAACTTATTTCTATTCATGTACTCGTATATGTAGGTAAGTGTAGCGCTTACTTCCTAAAAATCTTTTAATTTTGCGTTAAGTTCATTGAATAACGGTCGATTGCAGCAATATTAAAAAAACAACCAGAATTATGTATTTTCCTGCGATAAAATATAGCCTATATTTTAAGTTGGCGTACTACCAATTAATCTGCGAAAACCGTATTCAATTCCATGCAGTAGTTTTTGCGTTATGCGCGTACAAACATACAGACAGACAGACAGACAGACAAAAATTCTAAAAATGGTTGTTTTGGCTTCTGTGGGTTTAGTAGACTCCCCATATTAGTTTTGCATCTATATCTTCAATGTACAGACATCGACCCGTTATAATTTTATTATATGTATAGATTTAATAAATATAGTTTCAAATGATTTCAAATGAAATAAAATAAAAATGGAATATATACACAGGTTCGATCAGAGAAAGGTGAAATCCGCAAGAAACTCTTCTGAGGAGACAGAAAACTGTGTAAATATAGTTTTTTTTATTTAGTAATTTGTATTATTATAAATCATTTTAATATAATTAGGTGGCTTGATGGAAATTTCCAAAGAGGTCTAATAATGACCATGACCAACATTACGTGGTGAATTCGGTGGCCGCACTGTGTTTACAGTCGAGGAAGTGGATTAAAGTAGAATCTATGTAAAAAAAAAGATGTGAACTGAAGTCTCTAATGTTGGTAAACGATGGATTCTATGTTTGCATGGATGTGCAACAGTTAAACCAAGTGAGATTTCTGTTAAAGTAGTGAACGGCATTGTAGTCGTCGAAGGCAAACACGAAGAAAGGGGAGATGACCATGGGTATACACTATACATCTCGAGACACTTTATGCGCCGTAATGCACTACCAAAGAACTACGACTCAAATAAGGTGATCTCAACATTTCCGTCGGATGGTCTTCTAACTGTGACATTTTTTTCTTCTGAATTCATTTTCCAAACCTTATCATTAAAGTCGTTCTTAAATGAAATTGTAACAATCGTAACAATCTCTAGCATGTCACTTAATTTTGACAATCATCTGGAGAAAATGAACGCAACAATGAACATACATAATTTTGAAAACTAATTTACTGCAATATTTGAAAATGAAATGAAATAAGTATTTTATTTTATAATGATTTTTTATTTTTAAAACTATTATGAGAATGTTGTGATTTGCATGAAAAAATAGAAATGTTTGTTCATGTCGATTCTCACTTTTTCAAGGGACATGTTTCTAGTTGGTATTGTATTATACTTCGCTTCCCCTATTTTTCCTTAGGAACAAATAATCCCAAACATCTAATGTTATCCTTACTTTTCATTTAGTTACTATGAATTTTTATACTTGGGTTTTTCTTTATCTGATTTTATTTTTGGCTGTTGCTTAAAACCCCTGGAATTCATTTTGTGAAGCCTATACGAATAGCTATTACACTTTCCAATCATATCACTTGAACAACAAAAAATGTGACACAAATAGGCTTCGATATAATTCAAATGATAAGATAAGAAACTCTCTAAATAAAGTCTTATCGAAATTTAATTTAAAAATCAAGGTTTTTGATTAACCTCCCAAATATTATGGGGTTGCACACATTTTTAAATAATACAATCTAATATATTGTTAAAATTATGTCACTTTTATATTGTTTTAAGTCGGCTTCCTGTCATTACTGACACATTATTTTTGTTATATTTAACAATAAAACGATACAAAAAAAAAATAAAACTCATTCACACCTCGACTTGCATCAGCGAGGAAATGCAAAACGTGGTATTCTAATTACCCTCCAGCTCCAGGTACATTATTTGTTTAAAGGCTAATGGGTAAATGGCCACTTCCACTTCCAGCCAGCACAATTCCACCACCACACCAACTCCCCCTCCAATTGTTAATTCAAACAAAAATATAACATATCGAGTGCAGTAAGTAGCCATCGAATTGCTCTAAAAGTCATTACACGTCGTTCATGTGTGGTATCGAAAAGAATTTCACCAGAATAATAGTTATTGCTTATAAAATATTTATTTTTTACTAGGCGCAATAATTCACTTGCGAAGAAAAACGATTGATGAGTCAATAATCACAGTAATTGTGGTGGCATATATGTACCTAGTTTATACAGAATTCAACAGAAACCTTAACAGTGTCGATATAGATTTGGACTGTTTCTCAGTTTCGGGAAAGAACTGTTGTATTTTTATACTAAAAGCAACATCGGCTCCAGCTCTAAACTTAATCTCCATCACCCTCGAATACCAACACAATATTTCATCAGAATTGGTTCAGCCGTTCAGTGACAAAAACCCACGTGCAGAAGAATTGTATTAGCAACTGGACCTAAAATGTATCTCAAGCTTTTCTTTCCAAGGGGGACCTTAAACCCCCTTTGATTCACTTTTTTTTAGCTTTTCTCTGAAAATTAATGTCAAAATTTTGCTAAAACAACTATGCCTTTTTAAAACAAAAAATTATATAACTTAAGCTAATTCACTTAAATATTTCTGAAGGGGTGCAAAAATAAATCTTAAGCTGCATATTATATGAGGTTCTTCAACAAGATTCAAACTTTTTTATATGACAACCCTTTTTTGACTTTTAATCACCTTCTTGTGAACTTCACCTTAGACCTCCCAAACCCGGGTGATATTCTCATGTGCCGCTGTTTTTAAAATGTTTTGCTGCATGTTTTTCGATATTTTTGTGTTTTTTTTTTTCATTTATTTCGAGGTAAATGAAATTTTGTTTCGTCTGTTCACATTCTGGATTCGGTTGAATGTACACACGAGTTGGATTAACAAATGGAATTGCCCATTGTAAGTACCCATCTCCGAACTCCGATATAATATAATGATGAGTCGCGAGTCTGTTGGTCTATTGTTGTAGATAGGAAGATACTTTTTTACTACCGGTCGGTGGTCGCGAGCTCAGAGAGCGGTTGTTGGGTTTGGATCGGACAACGATCCGATCGTAAGTTCAATCTTTTTCCGTTTTAATTTTTTTTTATTTAATTTTATTCTTTTATGTTGCTTTGAGTGCTCGTCTCCGTGATGGCTTTCCATTTTTAGAGGCATTAACACTCGAAGTAGCGGTTTTATCCTCATTCAAATCGGTCAACACTCGAGTTGAACTGTGTTCCAGACACAGAAGACAGAACTATCTACACTGGCAATAGAATGCGTATCTATCTATCTAAATAGAGAAAAGATAGCATATACGCACAGCACAGGCACACAGCATATACCACCGACTGTTAAAAAGAAAATTTAATTTTCATTCACGTGTAGTATCTGGTGGCGATCGTAAACTCTATTTTTCGTGGCTCATTCTGAAGTTTTTCAAAAAATCTAATAATTGTATCTAAACATTACATATGCACTATATCAGTAATTGACGTTGACGACGACGACAGAGCACAACACCAGAACTGGATACACAACACCGACCGGAGAAGACTGGTTGGACAGTAAGCTGGTGACTTTTCAACCAACCGGAAGGTATACCTCAGCCATAGAACAAGTGTTGATACGGAAAGTATCTAACGAGATACTTTTAGTATCTTTCAACTGATCGTGCATTAATAGTGTATCTAGTTTTTTTTTTTTTTTTGTGATAAGACTTGCGGTGAGTCAGAGAACAAGTATAATATCAGATGATTGTCTGATTAAAAACGTCTATTTTATAGAATATTATGATCGTGTGACGTCATTCGTTTTGTGTATGTGTTTTTGTTTGTATCGGATTGATGAAAGAAAGTGCAGAAACCCCTCGAATCGCGATAAATTCAATTAAAATCAATTCTTTTGTTTTCTTAAATCGAAATGGGGATCTAGATCAGCGTCGTGTCGTCAGTAGATATAGCTAGGCGATCGATGGTGGAGCACAGGCACCGTTCTTATAGATTTCGTACGTGACTGATTATAATTGTTTCCCGTGCACATTATAGTAGCGGCGATAGTATGAATTGATTTTCTATCGATAGTTTTTTCAAAAGTAAAATCGACGTTATTAAGTGTGAGTATGAGCTATTTCTTAAACCAATATTGTTTTGCTTCAAGTTTTAAAAAAGTGCAGTAAAAAAATAATCTCAACTCTAAAATGTCACTATCTTATCGTTTTCATGAAAATATGAAACAACTTGAAATAGACAGAGATGGAAATTCCCTATAAACGCGGTGTGGTATAGTAAGCTTCTAAAGATACGAGTATCTTACAAATTTTAACAGATGAGTAGTTGCGGTTATTCTTTTCAAATGAACGGTGATGAGTGGTTAGTGATGACATAAGAGATATGTGATCAAAACATTAAAAATAAGGTGACGCTTAAATTTTTGTATGGATAAAATAACCAGTTAATTGAAAAAATATACTAAAAGTATCAATCAGAGTCATGTGACGGTAGATATTATTAATCAACCATTTAATGTTAAAATCTCCCGTAGATATAATACCGACAATCAAATTAAATACAAATAATGACAGTATTTTTATTTGTTTTCTTGAAAACAGTGCAAAAAAATAAAATAAAACGATTTCAACGATATTTTTATTAATTTACAGATACGTCTCGTCACGCTGAATAAAAAAAAAGCTGTTTAAATGAATACTCTGGAATACAGATAAAAAAGAGGATTTAATTAAAAAGATGTCAACAGCAACTGGTACAGACTTGGATGCTCAGGTCAATGTGGAGGACTTGCCAATGGAGTTCAAGGTAAGAATTGATATTATCAGCTGGTATTTCATCTCGTCACAAGCTTTTATTTAAGTCCAAATTTTAGTAGTATTGGAGATATTTCAATGGATATTAGATACAATTTTGACTTCTGATTTTTATAAATTAAATACTTTTGTAAAAAAAATCAAATTTTACGATGGAGGAATGATTTAAAAAGGATCCAATAATCAAGTCAGTCTTCTGCCCTTCTCTTTATGCTTCATTCTGAAGTTTAAATGTTTTTCGGAATGCTTAAACAGTTCTTGTTTGTTTGAAAAAAACGGCTCATACGGTTTTGATCAAATCATTGTATTATATTTTGATGGCCTCGAAAGGTTTTTTCTCTTAAGGTTCCTTACAAACGGCTGAAAAGATTCAAGAGCAAATCATTTCCATTGCGGAAATCTCGCTGTGTCGATCATTGATCTTAACTATATTTTCGAGCCCAGCATGCATGTCTTAATAATCTTACAGCTTGTTACATGACGACCTCCCAACATCAGTTTACGCCAAAAATTAAATTGAATTTGGAAAACCAGTGAGACTGCTTACTGCTGTTGGTTTAATCCACGACGAAAAATCTCATTAAGACCCTTCTGATATTCATATATGTTGGTGTGCCGCAAGGCTCCATTCTGACCCCAACTCTTTTTTATCTCTTCAATGTTCTCTTGTCTTAACTTCTAATTCTAATCTACTAAATTGTTTTTCTGACAACAGTACACTTAGCTTTTCATATTCATTTATAGATTCACAACCTTGTTCGTCGGATAAGGAACTGCAACCGCAGCGTATGATAAGGTCATTAAATTTCGATCTTGACAGCTATATTGTATTGGGAATGAACAACCGCGTGGAATTTAATGCTTCAAAAACTCACTGCTGTCTTCTGTCATTAAAGCATTACCTACCTCCCATGTCACTATCCATGAGCGGCACTTGCAGCTTGAAGATCCAATAGCTTTGTGTTTTAAGTATGTTCATTGCAAACAGCCTTCTCCGAATCGGGCTTATATTTGACGTGGCCAAAAATACCTCCAAAAATTAAGGCATGTCCCAGGTCGATGCAAGAAATTTGGTCCCCATCTTATCTGGCTACAATCTACGAAACATACGTATGGATGGCCAAGGCTTTGGTATAGTTCTCATATTTGGGCGGGCAGCGTATGGTCCAATTCACGTGTGCCTGTTTAGGCAAGAAATTAGAATAGATTCCTACAACTGGTAGCGAGAGAACCATTCAGGAAACATTTGTGTCACTTGAGCATCGTTGTAATGTTTCTTTTCTAATTTTATTTTGTCGCTTTTCTGACAAACAATGCTCCAATGACATATTGAGATGAATGCCTCTCCGTCATACTTCCAGCGCAAGGAATGCCTATTAATTGAGCTCATTTCGGATGATCTTTTTTAGCCGCACTGCAAGAAGGCAGAATGCTGTTCCTTGTTCGATTTTTCTCCCCATTGCAATTTGCAGACATTCAAAACCAATGTTCATCGGTATTTAATTTTATTTACTATATCCACCATTCCTAAACACTCGTTCTGTGTTATTTCATGGTAAGGGTTTTAATAACCCCTTTTGAGTGCCCCTATTTAAAAAAAAATGGTTACATGTTTGAATCGTGTATGAATGGTTGCATGGTTGCGCCACAATCTGTATAGTAAATGTATAAAATAATCTAGACTATAGAGACTGCTTGAGGATTTAAATCCAAAAAACGCATCCCACATTGGAAATCGGATACATGTCAACAACGTTTCGTTTCCACGTTCAACATTTTGAATAACTTATGGATCGTCACGCGTCGTCGCACGATTCTAAAACTCTTTTTTGAAATAATTTTTATTTTTTTTATGAGTTGCGACACAAGAACAATATTTGATGCTGTTCCATGTTGTCCCATTCACATCCGTTGGTGACGGTACAACAGTGTGTGGATGTTAACTCTTCGTTTGTTCATTTCCTTGGGTTTTTTTTTTTTATTAATTGTAAGCGGATGCAAATGTATCTACGTACTTTGGACATTGGACATTATGAATACGTGTAGAGTTCTACTCGGCCTTTGTAAATATAGGCATGTACGATGTTTGTACTTTTTTTTAATTCATTGCGCACTGAAGTCTATCGGTATTGGGCAGATTGAAGTTATTATTTAAGTTTCATGGTCATCACCGGAACAACAAAGATATTTAGATGGCCAATAACCGGAAGTTATCAAAAAGATTGGAAGCAGTGGGTTTTAATAATAATTATTTTTAAATTATATGACAACCCAATAATAAAATAAACTGATTATAATTGTTTTGTGTATTCAATTATGGAATAGTTCAAAAAATGGTTAGGTTATAACGTTTAATTCCGTTCATTGCTATATTTAAAGTAGCTAAAAGTATTAAATATGTATAGTATACATTTATATCAATTATTTAATTTTTCATTAACAGGTGAAATATATCGGCTGTGAAGTATCACGTGGTCTCTGGGGCATCAAATACACACGCCGTCCAGTCGATATAATGGTTGGAGTTGCAAAGAACCTCCCCCCAAACAAAGTACTTCCACATTGCAATTTAAAAGTATCTACATCCGGTGTGAATGTGGATATTATCGCACCCAAAGCTAGCATAAATAATTGGAACTATCCAATAGATACAATCTCCTATGGTGTTCAAGATCTCGTCTACACAAGAATATTTGCTATGATTGTTGTCAAAGACAACAACAGTCCACATCCTTTCGAGGTACATGCTTTTGTTTGTGATAATAGAGCAACAGCAAGGAAGCTTACATTTGCCTTAGCAGCAGCATTCCAAGACTATTCCAGGCGTGTCAAGGAGACAGGCGAAGGACATACGGATAATATCACTCCAACTCGACAGAAGTTTGCAATTGATTTGCGGACGCCTGAAGAACTACAAGGAAATCTGGAAGAAGAAACTGAAGCTTGAAAAATTGACGTATCAGGCTCAACAATTTTAATTTGTTAAATATATTTATTGTAAATAAGTTTAAGGAATAATTTCAAGAGAAAAGTGTATATTTTAATATTTGACATACAGCAAAAAGTTCCAAAAAATATGTAAACATTAGTATATCACAGTTTGTATTATTAATACTTAAGTTAAAACTTTTGCATTTTGTGTTCTATTTTTTTTTTTTTTTTTTGTATTTTAAACAAATTTTAATTTTAATATTATGATTGTGTGTTGTTTTACTAGTCGTAAATTGTAACTTTTTTTAATTGAGTGAATTTAAGAAAATTAAATTTAATAAAAATAAAACATGTCACAATTTTAATTATAATAATATTTTTGTCATGGGTCTATAAAACCAAGTTTTTTTTTCGAACTTAAAAGCGCTAATAAGGCGACCACGAAGGAGGAATCGGGCGATTATTTGTACACAGCTCTTCATACCAAAGCTTAGGTAAATTAATAATGGTTTGTAGACACGTGAACACGCATCATAGAGTGCACGGAACATGGATGAAATCTTCTAACTACTGGACTTTTGATTTGTCGATTGCCATTACGAAAGCCAGCCTCATGGTGAATAACATGTATCTTCGGGATACATGGATCAAATAAATTTTGTACGTTTATACCACGCCAATACCTTATGCTTGTGCCCTTTTTACAAACAGACTTGCTCTGTTCCGTTGCACAGTCGAGGCTTATTGATGTAAACATGATGATGGTTTAGTCTAATTTCATTTTCAAATTGTTTGGTGGTAATCTGAGCAATTACAACGAGTTCAAGAATTCTGTGTGATATTTGACTACTTTACCCTGTATGATTTGAAGGAAAACCACTGTCGCGGAATGAAAATTTGAATCATCTTTCGTCAAAACACTTTATCTTCGTCAATATCATAGCTCGATCGCTCAGCCAGATTTCATCAGTTCCTTGTTTAGGTTTGAGCAAAACCACAAAATTTGAATGGTCGCGCCAGGAATATGTACCTACATCATGGCGCAGTTCTAAAACTTTTAGTCCCTTCCCTTACCATTGATGGAATGGAAATAAGCCCGATCACGCATATTCTTTCGGTTTTTTGGAGTAGGTGTAGTTTTTTTTTTTCTAAACCCCCACTATACCTATTGAGACAAAAAATAAAAAAAAAATGTGTGCAAAACTCATGACTCATGACTACTTACATCAGATGCTGCCAGGACTAGCCGTCCTCGGATCAGCCGTTCTGCTTATATTGGCTTTGGATGAAGAGAACCGCCGAGTACTGACCAGCCGACGACGCTATGCGCCGACTTGCCACGAATTTGACATCAATCGGCTGTTCTATATTGTACGCCCAAGCATGTGTTAAATGACAGACAACTTCGGGTACAACTTTTGCGCCACCTTGTACCTTATGTATATCGCGGATAATCCTTAGATTCTTGGATAGAGATAGTCTAGCCTCTAGCTAGTCCTTAAACGTTCTTTCCTTTTCAGTAGGCAGCACAAAAAGCTTTAGTCGGAAAATTAAAACAATCATTTCAACTAAACTGTCTGGACAAATGATTGCATACCCTAAGGCGTTTAGTAAATTTAAATTTTCTCAAAAACGAAAAAGAGTTCTTGTAACATCTTCTGCGTTCGGTCTTCTTAGTTCATTTTTTGACGCTTGTACTTCCCAGATATCATTCAACACTTAATCAAACTGTTGGGGCTTAAGTTTTTTAAACAAAGAGCCATTATTTATAAATAATTTTTTAAAAATAAAACAATCTCTTTAATTTTTGTTGGCTTAATAGAAAAATCACATTTTTTTTTTTCTTAGAAACTACGGTGTATCAGCAACTCCATTTTGTATCCAATCAATGAAATTTGTTACTCTTGAGTATACTCCAGGAATCATAGGTCTCGCACATCCAATACCATACGAAACTATTCCAATTAAGTGGAATCGATTAGATGCTTCATATTTCTTTAAAAAAAATAAGAAGAAATAAAAATGTTATAAGCAAAAAGTCCTTCTACGTGAATCAAACATGCTTATACCTCAGGTAACATAAGTGGTCCACCTGAGTCACCCTGACACGTATCCTTGCCACCACTCAAATCACCAGCACACAACACCGCATTATCGAATTGCTCCTCTGAAATGAATTTTCCTTGCTTTCTATACAACTCCTTGCAGTTGGCGTTGGTGTAAATTGGAATTTGAAGCTCTTGCAAAACGGTGGCTGACTTTCCGCCCTCCATGGTTCTTCCCCAACCAGCTACGAACGGAGTATAACCTGTGATGTCTCTTGTACGAATTTGGCCAGAAAACGGAATACAGATTGGAGTTACTTTTTCTAAAATTTAAAAAAAAAACTGTATAAAATCTATCAAAATACACACAATTTTTGGTCCTTTACCTGAGAATTGCACGTTTTGGCCCAAATACAACAAGGCAATGTCATTATGGCCATCTGTTCGATTGTATCGAGGATGTCTGAGACGCTACAAAAATAAAATATTAAAACTACACCTAGCTTTTTAGTTTGGAAAAATATGAACCTACCTTGACAACAGGAATATCAACATGATTCGCCTCAGTTTCTGTATTCAAATCATGTTCTCCAAGCCGCACAAAGGTCCTGCAAGATAATTTACCCATTAATTATAATACCTCTATTCTCTATAGGACCGATTGATACAACTTACAAATCTGATCGAATGCAATGCGCCGCAGTCAGAACATGCCGACTCGTAATCAGTGCTCCACCACACTTGAAAGGAGACGCGGATAAGCCGCCATCATCGTAACCGATCAATGCAATCCAAGGCCAAGCTCCAACTTTACTTGTTGTTCCACCAACAATTTTCCTGAACTCATTATTAACATAACCACATCCGTCGGCCATTGATGGCAGTTTAGTTGGAATATCTTGGGTATTCCTTGGAAATATTGGTAAACTTTTAATTTGCTGGTTGGCATCTGGGCAACAGACCACTGCATATTGATTTTGACATATCGAATTCGATGCCTTCAAATATCTTACAAATGTGGCATCGTTTGGGTTCGATTGCAAGCGAGCGATTAAATCTGGACATTGTGCAAGTGCTACAGGGATATTAAGGATGTTTATATAACCTGCCTGAGAATAAGTCAATTTAAAACTTACGTTTGCAACTTCCATATAGAGTATCAGGATCCTGACATTGAGCACCAGCTTTGTCCTGCCGATTTGATACTTCTTCAACTTTTGTCTGTACAGGAGCTTGTGTAGTTGGTTGTGGTCGTGGTGTAAACGGTTCTGGTGTTGGTGCTATAATGATTGGAGGTAACGTTGGTGGTGCACTTGTTGGGAAAAATGGATTTTGAGGACTACTTGTGGATGGGGGTGGTTGTGGTTGGTTGTTGTAAATTTGTTGACTTACATCACAACAAACCTAAGAAGTTGTGTTACAAATTAAGCAAAAGCCATTCAAGCGAGAAAATAGAAAAGCAATTTTAACAAGAGAAATTAATTTAAAAAAAAAAATCTAAAATGCATAATAGTATTTCTCCTGCTTTTCAATTCTTTTCTATTGACCTTATTCTTTGTTTACCACAGGATCTCCGCGAAGGACGACATTTCCACAGCTTTGTTTGGCAGCTCGTAGATATCGAACGGCAACATTTCGTGGGTATTCATTGAGTACATTTGCAATGAAGGGGCAATAACTTAGCGTAAAACATTGACCTATTCCATTCTCTGGAGTGTAACATTGCTGACCTAAAAATTTAAGTTGACACACGAATAAGTAAAATGTTTTTTTGTTTCATAATTTATGAGCAAATCAATCAGTGGAATGAAAGAAAGATGGATGAATGAGTTACTTGCTGTGCGTGAAAAACATTTGTGGTGGGAATGCAGTTAGTACAGGACTCGATATTTTTTTTTCAAAACTTCCTTGAACTGCAGCAAAGGCAGTACGCATCATGATTTCCAAAGCCGCATTAAGCAACAGTCGAACTGCAAGTTTGGGAAGATAATCAACTTTGCTTTTTACTGCCTGTGAAGTGCACTCTCACTGCAGCACAGCGCGGTTTAAGACTCGTACAATACGTGCAGTTGAAGTCTTTTCGTTTCCACCAATCAAGATTCTTTTGCAGATAAAAAAAAAGCCCAGGGTTCACGTTAATGTATCTTAATTTAATAATCTCACCCAAAAAGACTGTTCCATTCAAATAAATGCCTGGAAAAAAGCTTGTGTAGGATGGAAAACGAACAGCACAACCCTAAGTTCAGTCTCTTCATTTTCTTAAAATAATATACTTTAGGCTGTACTTTGAATACATTTCCAAAATCAAAACAAATAAATCCTTTGAGGAATCACACTTTCTTTACTGTTCTACTTTGAAAAGCTCCGCTACTATATCCTTCCTAGCTCCGAACGAGCAAAAAATAATGATTTTAGTTTTCAAATAATTTAGCAAAAAGCAGCGATCACATGTATTTCATCCCCTCTTATTTTTTTTTTTATTTAATCTGTATGATTACCCAAGTTGCGTATTGAACCTTAATATTTAGTTTTAACCCCTTTTAACGGAGGTTATACCGTAATGTAACCACAATTAAGGAGCGTGGCCAACCCTTTAAGTGTGAAATACGGGACCGCCGACAATCCTACACATTAAAATACACTTTACACTATACATTGTGTAAAAAAATCCTGTGAATTTTATGTGAATAAAAACAAATAGAAGCTTTTATAAGTCATACTACTCAGACACTAACCTACTTGGTGGGTGTCTGTGATAAATATAACACTTATAAATAGTAGTAAGTTAATAACCTGTACACAATTATAACACTTTCGCATAGAAGTGAATAAAACTGTTCCAAGTTCCAAGGGATTGAGACTTGAGAGAAAGATGCTGCGATGATTCACAATTTATGAGATTGTAAAGTTTTTTTTTATTAAAGGGTATGGAAGCCGAACTGATGAATTGATAAACTCAATAAAAACCCCTTTTTGTTTGAGAATAAAGTAAACACATGGAAATGGTTTAATTTTAAATTGAGTCTTTGTTTTAATTATTGGACTATAACATTTGCTAATAGTTTTGTCTGTATCAATGGGTTTAATATAAATAATTCAATACATTTATGTTGGTTAGGTACGTTTCTCTTGAGGGTTGAAAGTGCAACCGGAGCAGGATTGGGTAAATTAACTTTTGAATAACTAAAAACAAGCTTTCGACTTTGTGTTCTCAGAGTTTCTTAGACTATTCCCACATAGGTACATACATCCTCAACTGAAAATCTTTTTCTTGGGTTAACTGAAGGTAATCTTAACGCTAGTGGTTGTATTTGACTGGGTTGCCTTCTGGTGCCTCAAATTTTGTATCTTGTAGATAAAATGAAATGCACTGTGAAGATAGTATAGCTTCCTCTACCATGTAGTTTTTACGTTTACTTCTTAAGCAAAGCTGAAAAATTAATGTCTACCGTACTATTGACATGTTTGAGGTAAATGAATATCTTTTGACGAGTTTTAGTTGCGAATTCGCCCATCGCAATGAGTCACCGAAGTACGTGGACGTGTTTTCAAAATGATTTCAAACATTTACAGTATACAATATTATTGTATACTGCCCACTGTCTTTAAATTGTATTTGATTTAAGTTCGGTTCACGCAATGTTTTCTGACAAAGGTACCTTACCTGCCTCTATTTTTTGTCGGGGTTAAAACTTAAAAGTGAGGGTTATTTTTATTTAAAAGAAGCATAATGAATATGTGCGGAGTTAAAAATTAAGTTTTGTTTGAGTTTAGCACACGTTTGATGGTAAATAAAGAATGTTTATGTTTTCATCCTATGAATGCGTAGAGGTTTTGTTGAAGTTTTTTTGACATTGCATGGATCTGCACTGACATTCATCATTGCCGCTGGGGCAGGGGGCAGGGAACATCAACCAATTGCGGTTCGTGCGTGCATGGAACCCATCAGGTCGTGATTTTCAATAGATAGAATAAGAAAATATTTTATGGGTATTGGGCATACTATACTAACGATTCCTAAAAAATTCAGGACCTACATCATGTTCATATATGAAAACATACGCCGTGAAGTTCCTGTCATTGAAACCGCTAGGTCTCTGTTTTCAAAAAAGCTTTTTATTCATATTAAAGTGTTGTATGGCATAGGCAATTAGATGATATTGTTCTTAAAACATGAAGCCTTCATATTCTATCTCCATTTGTTGGTATGAATTAAATTGGAACACTGATGTTATTTTATTCTTCATTTAATATCAAACTTAAAATTTTTTGTTGCATTATTTTTTGTGCTCTATTAAGTTAAAATTTGCTATTTTTCCTCAATGACCATACGATTTTGATAAAACATTTTCTGTGTAGCATCAGGTACCTACCCAAAAGGTACCTTATCCTTATTTTGATACAAATATCACCAAAAGTGTATGAGATTATATTTCAATGTGTCACAAGTGTATCTGTAACGTGATCTGTGGAAAATGGGGAGACAAAATTTGAAGATTTTGGAGAAAGGTTTAAGAGAAAACTATGAAACCATAAGAGTCAACAACTATTCAAACGAAGGCGGGCTTTAGAAATTAAACGCCCTACCACTTTCATGAACAGATGATTGGAATTGCACAATCAAAACTAAATTAATTTGAATGAGTTACGTCCATGTCAAATTTATGACGATGTCTGTAAGACTATTGCAATTTTCTCAAAAGTAAACTTTAATCAAAATCGTTGAAACTGTTATAAGCAAAATTAGTTTTTTGACAGAAACTTGCTTAAAACAGGCTTAAATATAATTTTTAAAATTATCAAACAGTTCTATATACAAAGTTTGGGAAAACAATGTTAAAAAACCAAAACTTTGGTCAACTTAAAAACATTTTAACGTTCAACACGTAATAAATTTTATGTATCAAAATGTATCTGGTCATGAAAAATTGTTAAAAGGTAAGCTTGGAGTAAAACATTAATTTTTGTGTATTAAGAAGATAACACAAAGACTTCTCAAACTCAATAAATATTCAAGCACGTGATTTTGGTTTTATTTGTTAAAAAACAAAACTAGTTTTGGCTACATTAATAATTTTAAACGGTTCGGGTAAATCCCTTTAAAGAAAAAAAAAGAAGAAAAAACTTGTTCGTATATGAAAATCAAAATACAATTCTAAGCCACAAAATATGGACAGCAATTATCATTATTTATCTTCGTTTAATAAATCGATTAACGTCTAAATTAGAAAAATGGTGAAATATCGTACAAGTCCAAAGATGGGAAAAGAAATATAGATACTAACACGCAATATTAGACTTGATTAATTAAGCTATTCCAATAAGGGGATTTATGTCTGTAATATTTTTTTTTACTTCTACACTATAATTCATATAAACTCCTAAGATATTTAATTTTAAAGATCAATGACAACGAATACAAAAAACTGTATAAATGCAAATGAGATAGTCTTCTGATAAAAAAATATTCAAATATTTACCGCCATTACCTTAAAGCAAACATTTTTTTTATAAAATTTACATGCACAGTAATTTTTGTAGATATTTCTTGTATTTTCATACAAAAACCTTAAAGCCCAGCTCACACCAATTTGCGGTTAGATTTTATCAATTCAACAAAAAAATAAAGACACATGATTAAGTGGCAAAACTTGATTTGCTTCTATGCGATGCATTTTAATTTTGGACAAGCTATCATGACATGCTGGCTGTGTGCTTCTAATATTAAATTGAAATTTTATTGAAAGTTAATCTCACCTTGCCGAAAGCCTCGTTGTGCTAATCCAGGCACAACTAGGCAAGTTAATCCAATTAAAGGTATCCAAAGATACATTTTGTTAGTCACTAATTGCATGTTTAAAACTTTAAGGATTGTTTTTCTATTTTTTTTTTTTTTTTTTACTTTTAATCACTTAATTAAAACACACCTATTTACAACACTCTTCAAAACACCATTTGAGAAGATTCTTTTAAAATTTCAACCGTATTTTTGTATACTTTTTGTATCTTTTTTTTTTTAATCCGTCTCGATCGATACGAACACGATTCGTATTTGGTAACCCGCTCGGACAAACGTATCTGTTAAGACTGCTTAAATAACTTTGATTTGGTTTGATTATAGGCTCTTCTCAACTCAATCTTTGAGTTCACATAGTAATAATTTTATGGAGATTTTTATTTTGCTGTGTTTTTTGTTGTTGTTGATGTCATTATAGTGTCGTCGTCGTCGTCATACATAAGTAGAGAACTGGACACAAAATTTATAGAAATGTTTGTCTTTCAGATGAATATTCCCAAGCAATCAACGGCAACTTACTACAGGTAGACAAGGAACACAGTGAGGTCGATCAGTAGATACCATACTTTATAATATTGAAGCGTGATAAGTGACTACCTAAGCAGAGGCTTTGAGATTGGATATTAAAAAATATTGAATGATATCTATTAGTTATAAAGTTGGCCTTTCCCATGAGAGGTTTTGGTTAATAGTAAAATGGGTAGATATTTGGAGGAGGGGCGATATAATTCTTACTTTCAATTAAAGCCGATTTCGAATGCACCTGATGAGCCAATTAAAAAAAGTCATAATGCCGCCATAGTTGCTGTAAAACATGCATAGAGGCGCTAAAGTCACAGAAATTACAAAAATACTGAACAAAGAACACGTGCAGGGCACGTTGAGGAATGGAAAACGATGTCCTTTTTTTTAGAATTGTAGCCTTGAGTTTTTTTTTAAATTCCCATAGAAAAGCGCCAGGATTCTAAGAGTCTGAAGAGGGATTATTTCAGTGCTGATTTGCAGTTATGTAGTTAGTAGTTGCCAGTAGAGCTACATACCTACATATGATACCTCCGGGACACCCAGAGCTCATTTAAAAAAATTGGACATTTGAAATCATGTCTTGGAGAAATCAAGAAGGGGTAGCTTTGTAGCCAGCTTCCTATTGATTTGAAGTCGAATACATATCGTCAAAAACTTAAAAAAGAGCTGGTGGACAACTGTAGTTTGGCCTAACCAAGTTTTATCATCGAAAAATTACGAATTACGATATTATTGTGTGGACTTTCAAATTTTTCAACCGCTTTTGAAATAAATACTAGGATTGCTGTTGGCCTTGATTCTCATTTGCATTTATGGTATTTTGTTCTTAGCTTTCCAAATGATTGCGGATTTTATAACCGGTGAGAATGGGATGAATTCGCATTCGCATTAACAGTTCTACTGGAAAAAAGCTGTTTTTTTAATCAGAAACACTGTACGCAACAATACCCATGTTTTAAAATTACAACAAAATCGATTAGTCTTTAAACTTGGCTCTGTTTGACATTATAGCTTGGTTGCCTGAAATCATTGATTATTTAATTTATAAGATACATTTTCAAACTTACACTTTCAATGACCCTTAACATCAAATCAACCTCACAGTGCTTGGTAATGAAAAATATTAAACACGAACCGTAAAAAAAATTAATAATAAATATAACTTACATAAATGAACTTGTCGATGTGTTTTCTTTACCTTTTAGTAGCAGCGGTGGCGGCGCGGCGTTTCTTGAAGGTCATTATTGAAATATATGTATGAGATACATTTTATACCAGTTTTTTTTTCCTCTTGAACTACAAAGTAACTCTCTGTTATTGTGGTGTTTCATAGTGTAGTCGCGATAGTCCATAGACTTTACCTTCTTTGCTTTGCCTTCGTTACAAATCAATTAACTTTGTCGCATGACGGTCTTTGAGATCTTTGACCTAAGACATGGTTACGCATTAATCATACCTACCTGGCACTTAAAGCCGGTGATTTTCTTTAAACAATCCAATTCGTTTAATGAGCAGAGAGTGGCTGACTGCGCAGACTCATTGCACTTCTTCAGAAATCATAAACTGGACGGATTTTCAAGGATTTTTTAAATTCTTGTCATCTCGCTTAATGATGATGAGTAAACTGCATTTGGCGCCTTGATTATGTGAGTTTTTGCCCCGGATTGAGTCGTTCTTTGCTTGAAGGCGGATCTTCAAAAATGGTGAGCAATTAAGTTAATCATTTTCTACGTGCACTCTTTTCCTAAGATATGCGATGATTCGCAGGTCCGCTTTTTTGTGTATACAAACAAATGCAAATCATTTAAGCAAAAAAATAGTTTAAAGGAGGCGTAGGAGTCTCCGATAGGGTGTTGGTGCAGGTTGTTGCCAGACATGATGAACCTAATTGAAATTCTAGAACGGTATTTTTTGGTCAATGGTTCTTCATTAACATTGAATAATCATATTCTTGAGTTATTTATTGCGTAGATGTCCAAGAAGTTGCTAGCTAGCTGCGGTTTCCTTATGTTTCAGGGAAATTCCCAAACAGAGAGTTGTTTGTCTCCTCGCTGTTTTGTCGGTCGTATCCGCTTTTGAAAATAATACACTCTTGGTTGAGTGATTTTTCAATCAGAGAATTTAACATTTCAATGGTGTTTTGAGAGTGACTCACTCAGCTGTTCGGGTTTCAACAAAAATTTATAGAATGTGAACATTTTTGTATACATTATTATGAGAGGCTTGTAATATGAGGTTTTTTTGAACTTAGCTTATCGCATGATCTTTGTAAATTGATGTTGGTAAATTTAATTGATAACAAAAATTCAGAGTACCTATCTCCTAGTTTTGAATGTAATTTGATGTGGAAACTTTCACTTTAAACAAATGGAAAAGGTAATTTACCGGGGGCAGCGTAGAAATGATAGGTTATATTACACAATAAAAATATTTATTAGCACTTTATTGATAATTATTATTGACTTGTTCAGTAAGTATTCAGCTAGTCTTGTCATAATTGCATGACATCATAACAATTTAAGTTGGATGCCAGTGGCGATTTGAGGTGAGTACTAGAAATATTGATCAAAACTCCATGAGTGATCTTTTCATATCAGAAAATAAGAATAAAAAGACACTTCTTTAGGCGCCAAATATATCTTCAAATACATTTTCAAGTGATCGTTGACTTTTGATTGAAAAATACTTCCCGTCCTATGAACGCTCCATTATCTTCCCTCTATTTTATGACTTTTTTATTACTAACTTTCATTATAGACCAAATTAAAAAAAAAAAAACATATATAGTAACTTCATTTATTTTATTTGGCTTTTTTTAAATTAAAAAGAACTAAGATGTATCAGCAACTCCGTTTTGAATCCACTCAATAAAATTAGTAACCCTAGCATATACTCCAGGAATCATAGGTCTTGCACATCCAATACCATACGAAACAACTCCAACTAAATGGAAACGTTTCGACTTTTCATACTCCTTTAAAAAAAAATTAAATTTCTTAAAAACTCCTTTTAGCAAAAACAAAGCCATATTCTAACCTCAGTCAACATAAGTGGTCCACCCGAATCTCCTTCACATGTATCCCTTCCACCACTCAAATCACCAGCACATAACACCGCATTATCGAATTGCTCCTCTGAAATGAATTTTCCTTGTTTTTTGTACAAATCCTTGCAAGCTGCATTGGTAAAAATTGGTATTTGTAATTCTTGCAAAACTGTAGATGAATTTCCACCCTCCATGGTTCTACCCCAGCCGGCAACATATGGAGTGTAACCTGTAATGTCCACGGTGCGAAGTTGGCCTCCAAATGGGATACAAATTGGAGTTATTCTTTCTATAAAAATCTTCTGTTCAGTAAAAGGATGAAACTTTGAAAACAATTCTGGTCCCTTACCTGAAAATTGTACATTATGGCTCAAATACAATAGGGCGATGTCATTGTGGCCATCTGTTCGGTTGTATCGGGGATGTCTCAAACGCTACAGAAATAATTTTTTAAAGCACTAATTTCTCACTTACAATGGTTTTCTACCTTTACAACAGGAACATCAACATGATTCGCCTCAGTATCTGTATTCAAATCATGTTCTCCAAGTCTCACAAAGGTCCTGCAAAAACGAAAATAAATATTTTAAATCTAAAATAAATAGAACCGATAAATTCTCACAAATCTGATCGAATGCAATGTGCCGCAGTCAGGACATGCCGGCTCGTAATCAAAGTTCCACCACATTTGAAAGGAGAAGCGGATAACCCGCCATCATCGTAGCCGATCAATGCAATCCATGGCCATGCTCCAATTTTACTTGTCGTTCCACCAACAATTTTTCTGAACTCATTATTAACATAACCACAACCTTCGGACATTGTTGGTAATTTAGTTGGAATATCTTGAGTGTTTCTTGGAAATATTGGCAATTGTGTGTTTGGGTCCTGATTCGAATCTGACGGGCAGCAGATCACTGCATACTGACTTTTACAGATTTGATTCGATGACTTTAAGTATTGGATGAAGGAAGCATTATTTGGATTCGATACCAATCGTGTGCTCAAGGACGGACATTCAGCAAGTGCTGAAAAAAATAGAGGATACTATTTTATACAAGGAATTGTTTTAGAAACGCCCGTTTTAGAAACGCCCAAGGTATTTGTTTTAGTATGTAAGGGATTGAAATCAAAATTTGGAAATCTATTAAAGAAAAAGTTGGCTCTGGCAATCACGAACTGCTATTTCAAAAACCAGTTCAGGAAAATGCTGTCAGTTTCCTTAACACTTCTAGCCATTGATTAGATTTCAGGAATCACCACTTAATATTGTAGGTAACTTCAAACACAAAACTTGAAAACATAACTCACGTTTACACAATCCAGCCTTTTGGTCAGGTGTAATGCATTGGACGTCAGAGATTCGTTCATTTAAGAATCCTTGAGTTGTGCTCCTCAAAGGAGAAGATGTTGTCGATTGTGGTCTCAACGACGTCCTTGGACGAGCTGCTGTTGGATCTATAAATTTAAATGGATTTTTTTTAGCTGTTTGCTGTTGGTGTAGTTGCCATTTGCTTATAACATTGTAACATACCAAATTGAAAAATATACGTGTTATAAACAATCTTTAAATAAGTTATAAGCTTCATTAAGAAAGTTAAGTCAATACAAAATTCACCCATCGAACGTCAATTATGAAAATAATTTAAATTAAAAATTAATAAATTTCATTAAACATTTATAAGATAGTTTTAATTTGTTTTTCAAGATGTTTTTAAGAATTTAGTGGTTTGATTTTATTTTGTGTTTAATTTTGGATAAGCTTTTCCGACATGCTGGATCTAAAAATACATATTTTCTTATCAAACAAAATTTCTTACTTCGCCGATCACTTTGCTGTGCGAATCCAATGGCAACAAAATGCGTTAATCCAATTAAAAGTATCAGATGATACGATTTTTCAATCAATATTTGCATGGTTTGGCTTATGAGAATTTAACTAAATTTTCGATTTGATCTTATAAAAATTGCACCTCAAATCATCAACAAGCATTTTAATTTTTGTATTCACTTTCACTTCTATCAGTATTTACATATGTATCATCTAATGTATTTATCTGAAAGATTCGTATTTTTTCAAACCACTCAAACAGACGTATTGACTAAGACTACTCGAAAAACTTAAGTTTTATTTAATTTTAGACTATTCTTAACATCTAAGAACAATGCGCAAGTTCAGATGGAATCTGGAAGATCGTTTTTTGTCGCGAAGCTCATTGAACTTGACCAATTTGTATCATGACATAATTATTGATATCTCTAATGGTGTTTTGATTGAAATTTCTTGTTGAAAAAACTTTGATGATATTCTGGGATCTTGGTCTGTTTGATAGAATTTGTCTATTCCAAGAAGATACATGTGCAGATAAAATGCTAAGAAGTTTCGTTTTTCACTTTTATTAACTGCTGTACCATTTCTGACTAAATTTCATATTTGCATACTTTAAATTCCTTTATCCGACAAGATAAAATGTTTAATAAGGAAATGCTAAAATTTGTGAAATAAATTTATTGTAGTTTAAATTTTGAAAAGTAAAAAGAAAACTACGGTGTATCAGCAACACCATTTTCTATCCACTCAATAAATTTGGTCACCCTTGTGAATAGGCCAGGAATTTCAGGGTAGTTGCAGCCAAAACCATATGACACTATACCAATCACGGTGTAACGAAAATCTTCTTTATAGAGCTTAAAAGAAATAAACATTAATTTTCCCCTTTTAAATTAGGTACCAAAAAATAACACTTACCACAGGGTACATGAGTGGTCCACCCAAATCACCATGACATGCAACTCTGGAGTATTCTTTTACATCCGCAGCACAAAAAACTGCATCATCAAATTGTTCCTCTGAAACGTATTTGCCATTCTTTTTGTATAGATCTTTGCATTTCGTATTTTCATAGATTGAAGCTGTTATTTCTTCCAAAACATCAACTGATTTCCAATCTCCCATGGTTTTGCCCCAGCCGGCAATTAATGGATTATAATTTGTAAAGTCTCTTGAACGGAGATCTTCATCAAGTGGAATACAAATTGGAGTAATTCTTTCTACAAAACATAGGCATGAATCATTTAAAAGATACAAAATTATAAAAATAAGTTTGACTACCTGAAAATTCGACATTTCGTTCCAAGTACAATAGGGCAATGTTATTGTGGCTGTCTGATTTACTGTATAAAGGATGTTTCAACACCTAGAAGGAAAGCATGAGTTCCAAGTTTCAGTGAAAAAAAAAAATAGAGTACAAACCTTGACAACAGGCATATCAATATGTTTGGTTTCAGTGTCCGTATTTAAATCGTACTCTCCAAGCCGAACGAAGCTCCTAAAAAATATATGTTAAATATTTGCTGGATAAGGACCAATGAATACTCACAAGTCTTGTCGAATGCAATGCGCAGCAGTCAGGACATGTCGACTTGTAATCAAAGTTCCACCACACTTGAACGAAGGTCGAGAAGACGATCCATTATTATAGCCAAGTAATGCAACCCATGGCCAATCTCCAATTTCACTCCTGCTGCTGAATTCATAATGTTTTAAACTATGCCTTACGTATCCACATCCATCGGCCATTGTTGGAAGTTTTGTAGGAATATCATCGGAGTTTTTTGGAAATATTGCCAACTGTCTTTTTGGGTTCTGGATACGATCTGGACAACAGACTACTGCATACAAATCGTCACAGATCTTATTTGATACTTTTAAGTAACTTATAAAGGTGCTATTCTTTGGATCCAAGAGCAAGTGGTTGCTTAAGGATGAACATTCAGCAAGTGCTGCAAAAGAACAATAATGTTTAGTTAGTTTAAGGTTCATATTAATAAAAGGACTCATATAGTTGAAGTATTGGTATAAATCAAAGAACAACAATTAACGGAGGTACTATCAATTTTGTATCTTATTTTATCGGTTATTTTGGTAGATAAACTTAAAAGTAAGATTAATTTCCCGGATATTTAACATAAAACCAAACGATTCATTGGATTTTGATGAATACCTTTTTTTAAATAAGAAACAAAATGCAATTTTAATTAATTCTTAAAACTTACGCATGCACGTTCCATATTCTTTATCAGGCGTTATACATGTGACAATATATTTTGGCTGCTGATAAAAAATGTCTTCTGTTGTACTTGGTGAAGGAGTAGGAGTTGCTATTGGTTTTTGTTGGATTTGTGTAGATTCTTTATCTATTGGATGTATTGTTTCTGTAGTTGCTGTATCTGTTGAGTAAAATATATTTATGTATTAGCTTTTTGAATATATGTACAATTACATGTACAATACCCGAAATTTTGTGTAAAAAAATACAAATAAACCTTGACGCCATTAAAGGCAGGTAGATAACTTTGTGAAGAGAAGATGAAAATTTTGTAACGAACGACAGCCCTTTTAGACATTCGTACATTCTAGTCTAAGTAGTTGTTTAAAGACATTTTTGAACACTTTAACTGAAAAAAGAGTTCTGTGTTGTTATGAGAATCGAAGAATCAATCAATCCTAAGACCTAAGGTCCTTTTCAAAAAATGTCTATTTTACCAAAAAATCCTTAAATGCAAATTCAGTGCCCTTTTAAACAGAATCAAAACTGAAGTTTTTTTTTCTAAATTCTCATGAAGGCAAGTTGTGCAGATAAGTGTGAACTTCCTAACTGACTGAAGGGAGAACCGTCATCGTATTTAAGTTTCCCAAATGTTTTTCTCTTTTCTGATTTCATTTTGTTTTCCACACTTCTCATCCCTCTTAAACAGAAGAAATAGACCATACTTTAATGTCTAATACAACCTTTTTTGCAGAACACCTTTTTTGAATAGTTTTTATTTAATTTTATTTGATGCGATGCAGTAGACAATGCATTTGGTGTTGAATATCATCACCTTAAACATTTTATCAATCAAAAGAACCGTCAAAATTCTCAAATAAGATCCAAAAGCTTGACATACTTTTAAGTGCAAATATGAGTTTCGTGGAATTTTTTTTTTTTTTTAATTAAAAATTTAAAAAAAAAAGAAAAAAATATGAATGTATCAAAATATTGATCTTGCGATTGCATTTGTATTCTTATTTTAGCGTTTTTAGATTGATGCTTTTAGGAGTCTAAGGAGCATTCTCACCATTAGTAAAAGGCAAAGTTAAATTCGTTGAGATATAATCGATTGATGCACCAGCAGCTATGGACGAAATATAAAAATAAGACGGCTCATAAAATACACTAACAGCCCACTGGACAAAACTGGAAAATAAGTTTTTTTAGGATATGAGCAAATCATCGTCTAAATTTCAAATTTTGTGTGTGTTAAAAATAAAACATACATGAAATTTGGCCCCCGATGAAAAACGGCCCCAAACTTCAAATGAAAAATGGTCCTAAGAAATTGTATCAAAAACAAATACAATAAAAATCGATACAATTTTGTTGAATTGGGGTGTTTTCGCATTAATGGGGCCTATAAAAAAGGGCCCATTTATGGGGGCGTTCCTCATCATGTTTTGTTTTCATAAGGGCCAAATTCCATGCAGCCATATTTAAGTATAGTGCATACAATGAATAGGTGAACCGGCTTGGTTTTAATGATTTCATTAAATCGAAGAATAATAATAATAACTATATATGTATATGGAAAGGAGATACAACTGGTGCATAAATTCAAGTTTAAAATTACTCATCAAAAGACCTATTGTTGAAAAACCGATTTTTGTGTCTTCTAAAGTTCAAAAATAACTTAGTCAGCATACATTATTTAGAAAAAAAACTTCCAGCATATGTTAATCCAAAGTTTTGTTCTTGGTTCTTATTGCCAATTTTTTTTTTTTTTTTTTTTTTTGTATTTAAACCAGTTTAAGCTAATACTTTTTTTTACCTTTCATCTCTTCATTAAGTCTTACGTCTAAAAAAAAAGCTTGTTAACTAAATAAAAAAAAACATTATTAGAGAAGAGTCGACTGCGGAAACACTTCATTAATTCATTAGTTTATCAAAATATTATTCAATATTTTTTTTTTAGCTTTGCATTTTAATAATTTCATACATGCAAATAAAATTTAATACTCGTACATACTTAATATGTATATTTGAAACAAATAGACTCACATTGTGCTGATGCTCTAGGTAAAGCGAAACATGTAATTCCAATCAATATTAACATTGGATATATTTTGAAAATAAGAAAATTCATGTTGTGGGATATTTTCACTTAGATTTTATTGTGCCGTTATACTGTGTCCACTCGAATAAACGTTTCCATTAAGACTGCTGAAATTTTTTTTTTATTATTATTTTAATAGCTTCTTTTGAATAAAATTTCAAAAGAAACTTGAAAAATCTTAGAACTCACATTAAAAACAATGTTTTATTAATATTTTGCTTGTGTTTGGACAAGAGAAACAAGGCACACTGGGGTCTGACGGTATACCTACAATAAGCAAAAGGATACGCTTTATTGCGAAGATAACAGCGGCACCTAGCATGCAGTAATTGCAACTAAACTACTACTATAATTTCTTAAGCTTAAAACTCATTCGAATTTTTTCTTACGAGTATTTGTTTAGAAAATGAATCAATTAAGGCGGACCTGAAAATGGTGAAGTGAGTAATCAAGTTAAATAATCACCGCCTATCGAAGTGTCATATTGGTGCCGTGATTTATGGGTCTAATTTTTCGATGTAAACAGGAACAAAAATGTGTTACACAATCTAACTTCAAGTTAATTATGGGTCATAATATGACGTGACGGTATTGAATAGGTTGACTTTTATTGGCAGTCAAGAATTTTCAAATAGCGTTTTTGTAAATTCAGTCGTCCCTTATTCATAGGTATGAAGAAGTGTGGAGGTTTGAAGATATTTGTGTGTGAAAGCACAGGTGGTTATATAATTAATACTGTTTGGGCTTAGGAGTAACCTCATTTCCAATATTGGATTTATTTTATTGTTTTCGCACTTTATCTGTCGGATGTACTTTTGGAAATAACGCTCTTGGTTGATAGATTTTTGATGACAATTTTGCAAGTCACTCATCACTTATCTTTATAGAAGAGTTTTGAATAAATTTTATAGATTCTTTTTGTCTAGCTATAATAATACTATTAAATGTTGTTCTTTAGAGGATTTATTTGTTACACTGCGTCTTTAAATCCTTTGACTTCTTTTAGTAGTATAATTTTCTAACTAGTCCTTAAATTGCAGCCGTGCGCAAGAATGTGGCCTTTCACAAACTTCATTTTGACGAATTTTTCGTCGGAACTTGGGTCTTCACCCGTACAAGATGCAAATCACCCAGATCTAAAAGCTTATGACCATAGAGAACGCCACAATTTTGCCTCATTGGGCGATTTTTTTTTTTTATTTATGTGTCTATCATTTGATCAAAAATAGATCCTAATTGTCCATTATGACGAGTCTATGACACATTTATGTCTAAAAAAACAAATCGTACTCTGCATATTTATTCGTTACAAATCATGATGCGGTGCTATCAAATCAAAACCTTCGTGTTTGCGTTCATCAAAAAAAAAAAGGTGTGTCCTCAAAATGCAAAAACCATTTCACGAAATCATCAATGGCATCACGTACGAAATGATTTTCACAATTATTGGCTACCGTTTAATTGATCGCTCATATTTTAATTTTATTAAAACGGATTTTAAACGTTGTAAACGATCGGGTACCTTCGTAACCGCCGCCGTGTCTACAGCAGAGGTGAGTTAAATCGATATAGCACACCTCTTTGAAACATCAGATGTTAACTTCAGATAATGACAATGTTGAAGTAGGTAATAGAAAAAATAAAACATGATGTTTATTTTAATCAAGTAAAAGATACTTTTCTGAAGTACAGTCATTGTAAACAAATTTATTATTCTTGTCAAGCATAAGATAAATAGATAAAAGATAATTTAATTCATCAACTGTCCTCCCAGATCAACCTTTCATTTATAAATTTTATTGTGTTATGTGTTTATTGAACGATTAAAAATAGATATAGAAGTGAACATTAAAACCAGAAATTGGATTTGAAAATTTTAAAAATATAACCAATTTAAATTGATTTGACCCTTTGCTCGAGATGTTTGCGGCTATTATTTTCCAGAGTCAGATGGAACCGGTGTGTTTCTATATGAGTAACGAATGAATCAATTAAAGATCTATTGTAATGCTAATCCTACTCTACCACTTCCTTCTTTTAGAAGCGTATTTGAGGTTCATTTAAGAAAGGTAACATGCACTCCTCCATCTTTTTAGAACCCAGGTTTTTAAGCATTTTTTTTTACCACATCAACCCAATATGCCGCCCGATGCCTCCTCGTCTTTCTCGAAGAATATGGATTTTACATAGCTTATTTGTTCTAAAATGATAAGGTTTTTTTTTTGCAGAGTGAAACGTAGAATTCTGTTATGATTTTAAGGCTGTTTCTATACATCGATCCTGATTGTGGTTTCTCAGTAACATTTTTGCCTGCTTCAGCTTACGAAGTTATTTCCATTTCTTTTAACTTCTGTTCTGCTCTGTTCTTGATCAAAAGTTCTCTTCAAAGAAGGGTTCTGCCCCAATAAGTTATTTTTGGTCCCTTAAAGGATGACTGTGTTTGACGTGCACAGAGTGTTGACTCTCTCCACATTCATACCCTTTTGAAACTGATACTAAATATAAAATTAAGAGCTTTGAGTGCTGCCTGTTTGTCTGTCATAATTGACTTCCGTTGAAAAAGTGTTTGAAGACAGTCTTATTGGCAAGAAAGACTTTGTTTCCATGCCATATCCCTTTGGCCGTCCTTGATCCAACAATGTACAATTTGGTTGTATTTGTTCTAAAAGTAAACACGCCTTTTTGCTACTCAACTCTGGTTGACAGTTTTCTAAAAATTGCTTTTCTTATTCATGCTATCTTTCTGAAGGTGATTGACACCCGGTCAAGATGTTTTGATCAAAGATTAAAGTCTCATCATAATTTAAAAGTATTGCACAGCCTAGTTCAGAATTACGGAAATCACGCGTTTAGATACTTCAATACCTATGTTTGACAATTGTCACACAATTTGACAAGATTTGAAAATTCAATTGAGAACATACGTCACGTTTAAGAATATTTCGTTACGCGAGAGAGGAAAAGATATGACATATAGCGAGTTTCATTCAAGAAAAGATTTGTTCTTTCTGTCAAAAGATTTGATCTTTTTCAGTTTTGCAAGTTTCATTGCAAACAAAAAAGAGCAATTCTAGATCAATTCTCAACACGAAAGATTTCATCTCTGATGGGTTGGGAGATTCGATCTGAATACTTTTCTTTCAAACGTCAAATGAGAAAGTAATAAAGAGCTATGATACTATTCTGGCGCCACTAGGTGGAGCTGTATTTCATTTCAGATGGTCTTTCAAGCTGAATTGTTCGTATTCTTTACTAGAGAAGAAATTCAAAATTCGGGTATACCTCCTATAGAACGATTTTAAATTTGTTTTTGCTTTCTAGGAAAGTCTGGAACGATTTTGATAAGACTGAGCTTTTTCAAAGTGTATCTAAAATTTAATTTCCGGTTGGAAAGAAACCAAGCGGATATTTTATATCTGATTAGCTGTAGTTAAATAACTACACAATAGATTTTCGTCAAACTTTGTAATAACTTTCTGATGATTTGCTAGAGGCAAATCGGATTATATTATAAGCAAATTCTTACCAAAGAACCTGACACAAAATCATTTGAATGGTTACATGGTTAATGGAGTATCACATTTTTTTTAGTTTATGGAAAAAAAAAACTTCATGGAGAACTACAATTGTAGAAATTAAACTAATGACGCTGCTGTTCAAGATTAAATGCAAATTTAATTGCAAAATTTTATTGCCTCCAATTTTGTTCCTTCAAATTGCAGTATAATTAAAAATTAATATACACATCAAAAGAAGTTGCTGATATAAAAAAAAATTATTTATTAAATGCTACAGGAATACTTTGCATCATTTATATAATTTATAATTATGTCATATTATTTTTAATCCAAGGCACAAAAGCAGCAACACGGGTGTAAACTCCCGGATAACCTGCTCGAGCACATTCGTATCCATACGAAACCATTCCTAAAAGATAATACTGAAAGATATTGTCCTCAGACTTCTTTTTTTTTTTTTTAATAAAAACCGAAAATAGTTTATAAAACCAGAAAGAAAAGTATATGAGTCACATATTACTTGTGGCATCATAAGTGGTCCTCCGGAATCTCCCTGACAAGCGTCTATCATATAACTTCCAGCGCAAATGAGCTGAAAGAAGAAAACAAAATTCGCCTTAAAAAATGATCAAAAAACAAAAATCAGTTCAAGGACATTATCGGACTTACAGTTTCTGTGCTATCGCCAACCTTGAACACCGCTGAGTAGTTGTCCATGCATGCCTTCGTATCGACTATCGGAACTTGTGCATCACGCAAAACATTCGATGTGGTACCTTGAAACTGCACAGACCCCCAACCAGCTATGAATGGGTTATTTCCGACGAAATCTTGTTGCATGAATTTTATATCCTCCGGCAGACAAATCGGGCGTATAAATTCTATGAATATTTTTTTAATTATTCATAACTTTTTAATTGATTTCGTAATAATGAAACTTTAAACCTGTAAATGAGACTGCATCAGTTAATTGGAGCAATGCGATGTCATTTGAGATCGTTTTGGGGTTGAATTTCTCATGGAAAACTATACGAGTGATTTTCACATCGACAGCAGTTTCTTCCATTTTGGAGAGGTCATGTGCGCCAAGTCGGACTGTCGACAAGGACGGATTTATGCAATGAGCTGCGGTTACAACGTAATTGTTTGACAAGAGACTACCAGCGCAGAAAAACTTCAACGCAGTTGGGTCTGCGGGTTCATAAAATCCCAGAGCCGCTGTCCATGGGTATGCTCCTGATGAAATGATTAATTATTACAAAGGTCGTTCTCTTCTTGGAAGCGATGTTGTTATTATCGTTCTTAGAATTTCGACTTACCCTTTTTCGCCTCCAGTCCTCCAACCACTCGACTAGTGTATGCATTGGTTATCCCACACTGTTCAGTTTTCGGAAGATTTTGTTTTATTGGAGGAGGCAGAATGAAAGGATTTGACCCCGGAAAAGGTTCATTAGGTGGAGGATTTATTTCGATTAAATCTGGTTGGGGCTTCGTTGTTTGTGGAGATGGAATTGGGGCAATGATGAATGGAGGCAGTTGAACAGTTGCAGGAGATGGAACTGGTGCAATGATTAACGGAGGCAATTCAGCACTTGTCTGAGACGGAACTGGTGCAATTATCAATGGAGGCAATTGAGTTGCCTGAGACGGAACTGGTGCAATGATGAAGGGAGGCAGAACAGTTCTTTGGGTCGTCGTCTGTACATTTTGCGACGGTGGTGGTGGTGGAATCGGTTGAAGTATTGCAGGAGATGGTGAACTTCCCAGTGAAGCAAATTGAAGTAGGTTAGACAATGATTGACTATTCGATGGATTTGCCTGCGAAGCCTGTTGATATTCAATAGTTTTCGGTCTTATAGTGCAGCAGATCTGTAAATAGGAAGTACAAATTATTCTTAAAAACAATATTTTTTAAGATTTTACCAAAAACCGAAAACCATCAAAACCACAAATAGCCCGACTAACAAACGTTTGAAAGTCTATGCGTTCGGGAGATCTTCGAGCAGTTTCGTAGAATTCTTCAAGAAGAAATGGACATCCTGATAAATTGATGCACATTCCGGGCCGACCCAATGAGTCGTTACAGTTTTGAGCTAAAAACAATAAAACAAAAGCAAGGTCACTTAACGAAAACGGGATTTTAAAATATTTGTGTCTACAAAAAAATAAAACGCATACGCCACAGTAACTTGAATGAAATGAAACCATTTCTGAAAAATCGACTATATTTTTTTTAAACATTTCGAGTGAAAATTAAATTTTCCACAGCTCACGTGAAAATGAATATTCCATAGAAAAATTTAAATGTGGAACTCACAACTTTACATTCCACATTTATCATTTTCCACAACACTTTTCACTGTGTTCGTGCACTATGATGTCAAAAATATAACGAAGAAAATAATGTGGAACGTATTCATTTCACAGAAAGTGTGTACTAAGGACGAAAAAAGAAAACAAAACATTGGCAACCCAAATCAACAGTATGAAATTCTGTTTCTGGAATTTGCCGCAATCTGCAAGTGAAATGAAACTTTAAAAGTATGGAAGCGGCAATGAAGTTCATAAATTATAATGAGCTTTTATTTAAGAAAGATAATTTTCATGTAAGCGAAATATTGTTAGTGTGGAACTTATTTACTTTACATTCCACAGCTGTATTTTGATGTCAAAAAAGTAAAGGGACAGCTTTAAATTTTTTCACTTCAGTTCTTCTGAGTGTGGAACATTAAATTTTGTATTCCAGGGCGATTAATTTAAGACTTGACAAACTTTTTCACAGAGTGATACTGAAACCATAACATAAATTTCACGCTTCCACAGCACTAAATTTTTTTTAACAGAATCGGGTATGTAAGAAATTATGGAACGTATTTCATTTTTCATTTCACATGAGGTTTCTAGACTGTTGCGGAATTATATTTATGAGATGGAAATCAATTTTTGTTCAAAGTAGGTAAAAACAAATTCCTGATATTTTGAAAATCCTATAAAGAGGATGCAATTGGCAATTTGATTCAAATTCACGTTGGTATATCTTTCACTCGAACCGAACTGTATGTACTACGCTTAAAATATCCTTTTTTTCGTTCATCCAATTTTTACTCACTTTTACTTTCTGCACCGCTCCCTAAGGCGAAATAAACTAAAACCACGAGTAAAAAGAACATTTTTTTATCCATCTATGAACACATATTTCGAAGTTGATGTTTTTTTTAATCTTATAACTAGTTTAATTTTTTAAAAACACTTCTTTTTCTTCTGCGGCTGCTCAAGGGTGAAAATATCATCATTTCCGTACCAACCGGACCAACTTGACGCTTTAAAACATTATTATTTCTCGGGTCTATACAGGGACAATTGGGATTGGGTCTTTGTCCTCCCGGAAGGCAAATCACTGGAAAAACTGGACACACTACTGTTCCCGGTGATGGTGTTATCGTTATTGGCGTGGGTGGAGTAGGATATGTAAACGTGGGTGGTGTCAACGTCGTGATAGCTGTTGGAAATGTTGGAAAAGTTGGAGTATAAGTAATAGCAGTTGGAATAGTTGGACGAGTTGGAAAAGTTGGTACGGTAGGAAATGTCGGAAATGTTGGAATCGTAGGAAAAGTAGGAAAAGTTGGAATATAAGTAATAGCAGTTGGAATAGTTGGACGAGTTGGATTAGTTACAGGAGTTGGAAAAGTTGGTACGGTAGGAAATGTCGGAAATGTAGGAAATGTTGGAATCGTAGGAAAAGTAGGAAAAGTTGGAGGAGTTGGATAAGTTACAGGAGTTGGAAAAGTTGGCCGAAGGGTTGGAATAGTTGGAGGAGTTGGCTGAAACGTTGGAATAGTTGTTCCAAGAGTTGCACCTGGTGGCAGAGTTATTATTGGAAAAAATGAAGGCTTATAATAGCCCGATGTACAAAGTCCCTTGATATTCGCCAAATATGATAGATACGGCAGCAAATATATTTTTAAGCAAAAATCGCCAACCGTCATGATAACGCGATTTTAAATAATTTGTATAACTTTCCCTAAACCGATTGTTTTTGATATTTTAATTTTAAGCGGAACTTCATGTCACTGTAGAACGGCACAATCAACTGATCGAAAGCCTACCAGGAATACCTCGAAAGAACTTCAATCCAAATCCATGCAGAATAATTGAATTATAATTGACATTACATTGTATAAAAGAATACACTATGCACCTGGGAAGTGGGACTGCCCTAATGACACAAAAAGATAGTTCCATTCTTTTAGACAACAAAAAAATGATTTATTATTGTCTAACGGGTCATGCTTGAGTATCTAGGAATATATAGTCATCACAACTATGATGGATGGTAATTTAGTTTGATCAAAAAAGGTGTCGGTCGATTTGATCAAATTAAAATAACTCGGCCAGTAGTTTTTAATTTTTTTTTTACTTAAAAATATGAAACTCGTGCAACGTGCCATGTCAATGTCAGACAATCTTGTCAATCTTTTATATTAAACAAATACAATGGTGTGATGACAATTTATCTGGAAATTCCCTTTTACAATTTTTTTTTTATTGCCGGCTATAAATTTTAAATCTAATGATGTTTAATCGTATCGAAGCGATATAAAAATCTATTCGTTTCAATTTCTGAGGAAATGTATAATTTGTTTAACATTGGGCGTGTGATGTTAATTTGTTGGTGGCGAGGGACTTGGTGAACATTAACGCCACAGATTTGTATTTTTTTTTTTCATAAAATTAAAAAAAAAAATTAACTGGTTGGTAATTGACATTTTATCGACAACAAAAGTGAGGAAGATTGAAATTTGCGATATTTTTTAGACAAAAAACTAACCTTGAAACTTGAATAATTTATTTTCGCACATTATTTTATGATTGTAATTTGATGACTCATTTTGTATGTTGGTTTAGTGGATATTCAGGCATGAAACTTTTGAGACATAGGACATAGCCATTTAAGTTTGCCATCAGGATTAAATAAAATTATATATAAACACAATGTTTGTTCTTGTTGATTCTCACTGTTTTGAGTACCTACCTAGCTTACTAAAGAATTCAATATGGTAAATGTTTGAAAAACATTTGGAACTTTTCAAAAGGATAACAACTTTGTTTAAAAAAAAAGGAGTAGACATCAAAATACGCATCTTCAGCAATGTTTTCTGAAGTTTAACAACATCTTCCTGTTCACAGTTCAGTAACAGTGACACAAAAAAAAACTAAAAGAAAGTTACTTGCTGCAGCTGTGTCAAGGATGAAATAGTACTTAATAGATGGAACATATGGCTTTAGTCTGGCAAAGACTTCCGAAACAAGCTCAAGTCTATTATTTTATATACTTGTAGGACTTTTTCACGTTTGAAAATAGCTTTTCATCTGTTTAAGGAGACCAGGGTGAAAATTTGCTTCAATGATTGAGTTAAGGTTATGTTATCAGCCACTGGTCCCTGGATTTTAATAATCGAGAAGTGTTGACATTTCGGTCACATTAAATTTGAGTAAAGAGAAAAAGCACCGGCTTTTATGTTAACCTCATTGGCCTTTAGTCTAAAATTAAATTAGATTTCTACGTGGAATTTTAACTCTACTTGCACCAGAGTAACTTGCAGAGGTTTTGGTTTCTGGGTGGAAACAACATTAATACTACTGGCGTCCAATTTTTGAAATTGCTGAAAGATGGACTGAGCATAAAAGGAACTGAGGGTTCATCATTTCCAGGATAATACTGAAAGGCATTATGAAGTTAGAGCATATAATTGAACGCCTTATAACCAAACAGATAATATTAACACACACAATAAAACCCACACGGTTATCTCATATAGACTTTGAAAGAAGCAACCCATTTGCAACAATCACGTCATTAAAAGCTTGATTTCTAAGAAATGAATCTTAAATTTAAATCTTAATCAGGACAAGAAATTAATTTATTTCAATAACTTCTAAATTGATAACTCAAAATCCCTGATTTTTGAGTTGAGGACATTGCAGCAAATTATCGATATGTATGTTCTCTAACTTTGAATATTCATAAGGGAGGGCACAACATTTCGATCACCGAATCAGTGTATTTTATCAATTTAAACACTTAGCCGACACATGATTGAGTACATAAAGGATTTCTTTCACAGGGGACACTGATTTGATTCAAAATTATGATTTCACAATTTGTTGGATTATACTTTAATTTTTAAAACACTGTGGTTTAGTTCGAAATAAAAAGATTAACTGCAGAACTACACGAACCTCAATTTTCGTTGAAGCGTATTATAGAACGATCTCGTTTACGACATGATAAATGATTTTTGTTTCAATAAAAAATATCCAAACATATATTTTAATTTATCTTGAGCGTGCATCAAAAACAAAAACCACATAAAAAACTACACCACAATATAATCCATTGTGGAGTTTTGTCATTGTTAATTTTATTGAAGCAACTTACATTCTCCTATCGAAATAAGGAGGCCAAATGCATTTAAAAACAAGCAAATAACTGAGATATTCCTTTGGAACATTTTTGCCAAAATTTTGCGACTTTCAAAACATTGACCGAACGCAAAAGATTAAAAATGCTCACCGTCACCGTCAGCAATTATACAAACTCCCAACTCTATAATATACCGACTTCTAAAAATTATTTATTAATGATTTTTAAATTGTGATAAAAAAAATGTTTAGCATTGAAATTAGCTCTAAGTACTGTGAATTGGGAATACCCCATCGTTCCAAATTTAATTTGATAAAAATAAATGGTATGGGAATGTGTTTTTTTTTTTTTATTTTTGTCTACATAATATTTAATTGATACATTTTTGTAGTTGTTATAGGTTGTATTTGGAAGAGAATATTTAAGGTTCTGACTCAGTAGATATTATATATTTTGACTTTACATTTTTTGGGAATGATAGTACCGGTACACGCTTCCTGCCATTTTATACACCATCTTTTAAACACTGTATTTACAACTGCATTTTTCGACGCTTTCCTGTAATTTTCGAGAGATAGAGATAAATGATTTGTACTTTGTCTTCAAACTTAATTCAATCGTTTTGGCAATGTACACCATTTCACTCTTTATGCATTCAAGACGATTCTTCCCATTTTGAAAAGAATTGTGGCATCCTTTCCGTGAGTAAATTAAGTAAGCTAATTATGAAAAGTCGGATGACGCACGTAAATAGTAGTTCTTCTTCAACTCATTACAATCAATTAAAATCTAGTAGGTCTTCTTCCTTTTAATTATAATTTCCAGAGGATAATACAAGGAACCAACCAAATGAAGCCATACATTATGGACTTTTCTATAAAAGCAAATTCAAACTGGAAGCATTTATCAGTTTCATTGCTTTCATCAGGATGTCTTCTCTTCGTTCAGTTCTTGTATCAGCAGTCCTCCTCGTTGTTATTGCCATGTGCCATAGCCAGGTTTAAAACATACTTTTACTTCATTTGAAGACAAAATAGTTCAACTTCATTTTATTATTTTCATTTAAGCTGACCTTCTCTCCAGGCTGGGGAAAACGCTCATCTTCAGCTGGTATTTTTGAGCCACATCCAGGCAATTGCCGGGGTGCTAACGAGATGCTGATGGACATTTTCAAATTTGTTCAGGTGAAGTATAATATTCATACATCTTTTGAGTGCTAATTTTAGTTTTGTTTTTTCTTAGAACGAAGCTCAAATGTATTTGGACTGCAATCAGCAAAAGTAAAATGATCTCTCTATCCCTGAATCAAATTGACTCCCGAACCCGAATCGACCTAAACAAACCAACAGTTTTTTTCTCTTCTACAATTAAATGATGTCGCATAAGTTCCTTCGTGCTTTTAGGCAAAGTTCAATTTATAATTTTTGTTAAATTTTTTAGTTATGTGCTCCCAAATCATAGATAAAATATGATACAGTTATTTTATGACTAGATACTTAAATAAACTTCAACTTATAAAATTGCATTTGAAGAGTTTTATTTGTATGACTTGATAAGTCGAATATGGGAAACAAAAGATCTGTTTGAACAGCCCTGAAGTCTCCCCGTGCTAGGACCAGAGCATTTTTTTTTTTAAACCCTCCTTTTGCCCTGATCAGAAAATTCACTATTACTGTAGGAATAAATCAGAGCTTTCATGATTTGAAAGATTTCCGTTGCAAAGACGAAAATAGTGGTTTATATTTATTTTTTATTTTTTAATAAGTCAAACAAATCATCATTTTGTTTTTTTTTTTATAACCTATTCTATAGAATGGGTATACAGTGCACTCTCGATTATCGCAAGTCGCAACTAATTAAAACAAGAGTGGTTGCAATGACCGAAGTTGTTGCAATTACTGAGTAAATTTTTTTTAAGCTAAATCAAGATGCAAAGCGAAAATCGAAAAAACAGCACTTATAAAATAAGTTAATTCATTAAGATATTAAGATATTTTTTTTTTGTTTGTCTTATATTTTTATTTCTCTTCCGATTCGGATACCATGAACACAATTAATGCTCCTATCTGAACTTTTCTCCGATTCTCCGAACGGATACCATGATAGGGGGACTATCTTTAGTTCTCTTTATAGCAATAATTATTTTCTTTGGAAAGAATTGGACATTTTTGTTTAGATTTTTTGGATATTTAGATTTTTTAAAATCGCCATTTCTTTCGGTTTTTGAAGACTCAATATTTGTTCAATAGGGCCGAAGTGCTCTGGTGTGAAAGCTTGTATTGCAGTTTCAGTCTTTATTTTAAGAACAGGAAGCTCAACCTCGGGCTTGCATATGCATATAAAAACAAAAGTTGCACTTATTGAGTCAATTTTTTTTTGAAGAATTGCGATTACTGCGTCAACAATGATATAAATTCAGCTGTTGCAAAAATCAAGGAGTTGCGTGAATCGGAAGTTGCGTTAATCGAGAACGTACTGTATATTGTATTTTGGTGTAGAGTTTGCAACACAGAAAAATAATACCGTTAAGTATAGAAAAGTGTATATAATCTGACTCAGTCAGAGTCCTAAAATCCGCCCACAATCGCCATTTTTTTAAAACTTCAATTTGGCAAAATTAAGTTATGTTTTTTGTACAGCTACGATAAAAGCACAAAGCTTTAATTTTGCACATGCAAGCTTTAGGTGAATCTTCTTCAAATTAAATAAAAATATTTCGTTTTAGGCGTGGCTGACGTACACTTTTCTTACAAAACCATCAATATTGTTTTTATTAAACAAAAATGCTTATAAGAGCGAAAAACATTAAATTTTGTGTTATTACTCGTAAACATCTTGAGTATGAAATAAAAAAAAGTGATTTTGGGCGTGGCAGACGCCTACTTTTCACTAGAAACTAGAAAAAAATTGTATTTATAGGTATTTATAAGGAATCCACACCCCAAATTTGTAAAAACTTAGTAAAATCTAAGAACCTTATGTATGAACAAAAAAATTTTTAATTTTGGGCGTGGCTTTCGCGCACTCTTCATGAAAGAACGAAAAACGTAGTTTTTAAAATTTAAGGTACTGATATTCAGTTTTACCTTTTTTACGTTCGTTATTTGAAAAATATGTCTCTATATTTTTTTTGTACTTTTTTTTCAATACGCCCACTTTTAAGGGCGTGGTTTTTATAAAATACCTTTATTCAGGTAAGATCGATAAAAAACACCTCGATTCAGGTGTAGTTTTACACATATGCCTAAAAATTGACTAAAGATCAAAGTTAGTGCCTTAAATTTTTTTTTACAAATTTTTAGGACACGCCCACTTGAAAGGGGTGTTTCCGTCAAAAGTCGTAATATGCATTCATTTTTTAATGTTTTTTAGCTATCGATCGCAGTTTTGAAGTGAGAAGATGAACACTTGTATACCTTGGTTATGCAGCATAGTGTGGTTCAAGAATTGTTAAATACACCCATTTTTGTTTGACATTTCACAGATCAGCACTGACATACTCAGTTCTTACGGAAAGGAGGCAATAAACAAATCTAATCTTTTTTGAAGATAAAATTGACTACTGTCTCTTTGGAGTTCCAAATTTGACCAAAAATTAATAAAAATTACAAAATCACATTTAGTTTGTAAAAATGTAGAGATTAATTTTCTTTATTATTCGTTTTAAACAAAAATACATAAATATACATAATTTTTATGTTTATTTGAGATAAACTTATAAATAGATGTTTTTAAAGACGATTTTAATTTGGCAACATCAATAAAATTGTGTAAATTCTTTAAGTTTTATTTTTTTTAAATATGTATATAAAATAAGCATTTTAATAAGAAACATCAAAAGATATTTTTTTGTTTTTGATACATTATTTTTTTTTTTAATCAAACAAAATACTATTTTGTAAATATATGTTATATTGCATCTTCTTGACATTGTAAAAAATATTAATAAAAAAATATTTTATAAATTTTGTGGTCAGCATTTATAGAGATGAACACTTTTAAAGGAGCACCGCCAAAAATGTAAACATATAAAAAAAAAACATAATTTCATAAAGTACCTGTATGGAAACAGAACAACAATTTTTGTGCGAAGAGAAGCGTTTTGTCTTCACTTTTTTTTTTATTTTTATTTATTACCTTTGAGTATTAAGTTTTTTTTTTAATTTAACACAAAAAAAAAACGTAAACATAAAATCTAATAATTTTTTCGTCGTTGTTTGACTTTTGCTTTTAATCGTTTTTTTTTTCGATTTTTCAATTCAATCAGGCACTAAATTGTAAAGTATGTTAGTGTTTAAAAATTTTATAAAATTTTGTTTGTGTATAATATTGTTTTCTCTTTTTACGAAGATTTATATGAAATAAAATCGCTGGGTTAGATTTTCTTTGATTAATCAATAAATATAGTTTTTGATTTAGCTTTGTGCTTGAGTTCATAAGCTTTTAATTTATGATCGCGTCGCAATGTTAGTTTGTGTTTTAATTGTTTAATAATTTTTAGTTTTTTTTTAGTTATTTTATATTCTTGGTGTTTGATTATTTTTACATAATGTACTAATATTTTTTTTTCTTTTTTGATTATTTAAACATAATAATAACTTTTTGTAGCAAGGCTTTGTGTCCCCATTTAGAATATTAAATTTGGAGGATGTGATGTATAAATGTTTGGCAGTTAAATGGTCTGTTGTGATTTCCCTTATGAGATTTTTTTTTTGGTAACGAATCAGGACATCGCCTTGCTACATATATGTTTAAAACAAAGGAGTCGATAACATTAAATGCGTAACTTGAAGGAGTTTTTTTTTTTTGTCAAAGACGAAAATTGTTGAGGGGATGGGAGCTAGATTTTGAACAAAATATTTCTTGTTTAAAGACAAGGTAGAAGGATAAATAGAACAGCGAGTTCTGAGTTGCAGTTACAAAATTAAAGGTTGTTGTTAGGCTAAAGTAGAAGGATGATCTTTAAATGCAATGACTTACAAATGATTGTCGTTTTTTGAGTTCTTTCCTAAATTGTTGCCAACTAATCACTCTAAACCGGCTAAAGGCTTGAATCTTTGTCCATTAAAAGGATAAGATATCCCAATTACTTTAGTCTAGTGGCATGAAAAGCCGACTGGTTTGAGGGCTTGAAATTTTGATTTCAGGACGCTTCTTCCGTTAACGTTTTAGTTTTAACCACGTTGGTATAGGAAGTAGAATAGTTTAACTTCCTTGGGTGTTCTGTATCTTCTAATTATTGAATGGGAGTAATGTAAAATGTCTTTGCTTTGTTGTGCCCTGTTTGGAAATTTTGTTTTCCTAAATTTCTTCATTATGGAAATCTTTCGAGGAAGCGTCAGACATAATGCATACAAACGCTGTCTCCCACACATATTTCTTTGCCTGCATACCAAATATGCGCCCACTTTAGGCAGTGTGAAAGGTGCTGCAATACACCGAGGAAGATTTTTGACAAGATAAAGTTCTTTCACTGCAGGCAGAGAAACATGGAGGGGATTTAATCGGGGCATATGCGCAAATTGGATCGAATCGTTAAAGAAGACAATGCAAGTGGTGGAATGCTGGCTTGAAATGCGTTTTATCCTGCGGTTGCTAAGAGGCATTTGTTAAGACGACGCAGGTTTGTCTACCCATAACATAAAAAACATGTCATCGGTAAGAGTTTTTGAGAATTGTTCGTTTGCAAAGATTGAGGGTTTTAATATAGTTTCAAAAAATAAGAATAAAGGGGCCTTTGAAGCAAAAGTTTATGAGAGGTAGTATGATTAAATTGACAAAGTTGTTCTTTCCTTCAACAAATCCTGTAGTAGTCCAACTATTGTGGTATAATTTTGATTATTAATTGGAAAATGTTTTCTTAAACAAGGCTCCTAAGCTACGTTTTCTATAAATTAGTGTCGACTCTTATCGTTGTCGTTATTTTCTTTTGCTTTTGGTTTCTTAATCTAATTTGGTGTTTTCTTGAACATGCATTTTGCTTGTATTGCTCTGTTCATTGGCGATAATGAATAATTAGATACAAAAAAATTAGTATATAAATCTCCAAACATGACACATACATACCTAAAAATATTTTATAGCGATTGCATTCAAAATTGGTGTTTTTTTTTTTTTTGCAGTAGCTAGTGTTATCAGTTAATTTCTTTGTTTGACTCAAAAACTGACTCAATTGTTGTAGTATTATTTTGAGTTCAAAAATATAAAATCTCGTTTAAAAAAAATGTTATCATAAATATAAAATTTGCCTACGCAACTTACAGGCAGACTTTTTCGATTCCTTAAGCGAGAGTTGTTAAAAAATACATGTTTTCTTCTATTTTTTTTTAGAAGAGACAACACTTTTTTTTGTTTTTCCTCTTGTAATTTTCCTCCATGAATGGCCTTTCGGCAATTTGGAATTTCCTAACAATGCGAACGAGTTCATGGAAAGCCTGATCGACATTTACACGCAACTTTGCACTGCATTCGATATATGGCATGACTAAGTTTCGACTAATGTTTTGTGCCTCTTCGAGCGATACCTGACGCTGATGTTCCAAATCACATTTATTGCCAACCATTAGCATGGGGAATTCATCTCGGTCTTTGACGCGGAGTATTTGTTTTTGGAATTTGGGAATCTCGTCAAAGCTGGAATGATCATTCAGTGAGAAGACGAGAAGAAATCCCTCACCGGATCTCATGTATTGCTCACGCATTGCACTGAATTCTTCCTGGCCAGCTGTGTCAAGAACTGGAAATGAAAACAAACATTTAGTTGGGCATATATGTTACTTGATTTGTTTTTATATGCTTACTGTCCAATTTTGCAGGAATGTCATCGATAACACATTGTTTGGTGTATGAATCTTCAATGGTGGGATCATAGTCAGTTACAAAATAGCTCTGAAAAGGGGAATCAATTGAAAGTTTTATTGTTTTTGACGAGTTTAAGCTAGATTGAGTCTTCAGGAGAAGGTAATTGTGAGCTTAAAATTCGATGCCTTTGTCGATTAATGGAACCTTAGCATTATTTACATTGGAATTTTCTTTAGAAGTTAAAGGTAACCACGTTTGTGAAAAGACAAAGTCCAGGATCGAGGCTAAACACAAGAGCAAGCAAGTGTGGTTTTGAGAAAGCATTTGATCAGGTAAAAGTGACTGCAATCGTGGAGATTACTTATTGCGAGAAGTATCACATAGAAAATTGCAGCTGTTATCAAAGAGTCTTACAAAAACGCAAGGTGTTTCGCTTTCTACAATGAACAGCTTTTGTCAAAGATAGAGAAAAGATGTCTTGTGAACAACTTCGTTTTTGCTGTCAATTTGGGACGCCATGACTGATATGGTGGATACAATTAAAGAACATGGTATCCTAGGGATTTTGTATAGAAAGGTTAGCCACACAGAGTCATGTATTTAGGAACCCTGACAAAAATAGAGCGAAACAATCCTTCAAATAGGATCCTCAGGGTAAAAGAACAAACAACAACTTGAAGAACATCTGTTTTAAAAGAAGCTTGGTCTAAGGGTACTCAAACCGTGGCCACAGCTAAGATCAGTTGCGGCAGTTTGGAGAGGATACTCCAAGAGGAGTTAAAGCGCTGCAGATTACTTGCAGCCGGACAAGAGACAAACTTAAAGCATACAAGTTTTTTGAATGACTTTTATCACTTTCAAACTAACCTTTGATCATTAGCGAATGTGAAATATTTTCACTCACCCTATTAACTCAGACGCCACTCTCTACAACAGACACTCACAAGGTATGAGAATCTTTATTGACTTGTCAACCTTATGCCCTCAGTTAATTGCTTGATAAAGAGCGTTTTTTTACAAATGACAATATAATTGATAATTGATTATTCACTGAGATAAGAATTGTTTACAATTTTCAGGAAAAAAAAGACTGCAATATCAAAAAAAGATTTGTGTTCCCATCGAAGTGTTTGGAAGCAATCTTCTTCGAAGTTGACCTAAAAAGCCATTATCTTTCAGTTTTATTTGAATGATCAAAAACTTTTAAGACTTGAAATGTCAATTGCAAGTTTTTTGTATCGTTTTAAGTTCTTCAATTCAAATGAACGAACTCTCTAGCATACTAATGCCTCTCCAAGCTCTATCCAAGTGCCAATAAAAGCATTAATAATGCCATTGCCACCCGCGCCCGCACCCACAACACGCTCCAAAATCATCAACATCACAACAAATTCCGATCAAAGCAGAAGCAGACGCAAGCACTTATTTTTTTGTATGTTTTCTTCTCTCCCTTTGTGTGTTTCTATTCTATTTAGATCATTGATCAAAAATTCAAGAATTCAAGAAAAGAGAGAAGCGCAATGGCCTTGTGTGTTGTGTGTTGTACTACTGTTCTATGTCATCGTGCGAAACTTTAAATTTATCATTATTTATAGATTTTTTCATTGAATTTCATAAACGACGCCTTCGAGAGCTGATGTACACAATTCATTTTTTTGGTTTTTGAACTTTGGATAGGTTGGGAAGCAGAATTAGGAAATGCTTGGGCTCTTTTAGGAAGAAAGATGGAGAGTTTAGAAAAGTGGTTCTAAACAAACAATAAATTGAAATGGCAAATTTTCTCAAATTGGAACAGTGACGTCAAGAATTATAAATAAACTGAAAAACACTTTCTCTGATGCGATGCGTCTCTATCGCCAGTTGGAAGTTCTTCTACAACACACGTCAACATCGCAGACGGACTGCATAAATGAGATCATAATGGGACCGATAAGATTCCTTTAAATACAAGTACACATAAAAAAAAGACTCTCAAGAGCCCGACAGTCTACAATTTGCTTCTTTTTTTTGTGGTCCGGATTCCTATGACAAATCTGATAGAAATGGGAAACAACGGAAGAGCGTGGGCGGGTTGGATGATATTATCTCGAGTGCCCATTTGTGGTTTCAAAGAAAGGAAATATTAAGCAATCTCACTGGTACCTACTACTGTGCTACTTCTGCTTGAGCTTGCATATGAAACTTCTATTAAAGTTTACCTGAATAAATTGTATTGTTATGGCAGACTTGCCCACACCACCTCCACCGACGACAACTAATTTGTAGGTTTGCGTCTGTCCAGGACCTCCTTGATTTTGGTGTTTTGACATATTTTTGGTTGGGAATTTCTTATTTTATTTAACTCGCACAAAAATTGAAAAAGTAAAAAAAAATAATAACGAGAGTTTCCACGCCCGAAGAAGCAACTTTTCTTCCGAAACTCGAACTGACAGAAGTCTGTGACAAATGTTTGACGTCCAGACTAGAGTTTTTTTTTTTGTTCTCTACATGTCAACCTTATCAACATGCGGTATCAACTTGTTGCAGAGCTGCCTGAACGATTATAATTAAAGGTGACAACACATTGATAGATTTATTGAAATGTGTTTGACGAATGAGAAAAGTACAGAAGAAAAGATTGAAAAAGTGCAGAATTTGGTGTTCCATGAGACAAAACCCTACCCCATTTGATCTACGATCTTTTACTTTGTTTTCCGTGGAGTTTTTTTAACTCAGTTTAATAAAATATTGTCCGTGCCTTCTTTTAGGCAGTACAAAAAAGCATGATAAGAATATCGAAAATGTGAACTTACTTCTCATTTTTAGACAGAATTTATTTTAATGCAAAAACTAGACTGGATTACTCAAAATTAAATAGTTACACCACCAAATTAGTGCGTATCAATTCAAATACCGATTAAAGGGAAGACCACACTAGGCACGTGTAGTTCAATTGCAGTGGAATTTCGCTGAAATGCAATACTTTTATCAGAAACTGGAACACAGATAGAGGGATCTGACAATAAATTAATACATGTAGTAACTTGCTTGACAGTAGCTGGCATGTGTGGTGTCAGGGTAACTTATAACAAAAAAATATTCGTCAAAACGGAGGTTTTTGACAAAAAGAAAATAATTGTATTATGTATCTACATTCTTTTTGAAAAAAGCATTTTATAATGTTAAGATTTATAAAATTTTATAAATTCCGCCTTCTCGTCAGAAGGCGGAATTTAAAGGTGTTTTTTAATATCCTTTATACTTTGTTAAGACATCACAGCAAGGAGCACATACAAATACATAGGAAATCTTCTACATCTGTACGTAACTGGTGATAATATGCTTCATGGTGGATTTACACTAATCTGCATCATGAATTCTGCAAAAACGAAGGATAGAGAATATAAAACTCATACTCGTGTGATAAAGAGGGGAGATAAAATCAATCTAGGTAATATTTGTGAAAGTTTCAAAAGCTTCATAAAACAAAATGCCCGACTGGGTCGCACGAACTTGCTACAAATGTGCGACACTGGTCATGGGTCTTGAGAGTTTGATAAAAATAAATTTTTCGAAATTCTTATTTAGCGACAAGCACGGCAGAGAGAGAGACGACGACAGTAGTAAAACAATACTACCAAGCCCAACTGATCATCGATATAATATTATGTAGTTCAGTCGTTCAGTGGAATATCGAATCGCGAAGCGAATAGACGTAACTACTGATATCAAATACAGAAGAGTTAAAATTAGTAACATTATTTATATTAAATTAAATAAAGAATAAAGATATACTTATAATAGTTTATAAATCAGAAGTGAGGTGAAATTCACGTGCTGCTTGAAAAAAAAAGATAAGTATGGTGATTTATTGGTTGGTCTTGGTACTGGAGAAGTTATATATTTTGAGCTTGGATTAAGAACTAGAAATTTTTGTTGTTATTTGATTGACTGTCGAGGCATTGCTCTGTGCTGAGATTTTGGTATACAAAATATTAAAAACATTGCAGTGTCTCGGGAGGGAATCATGTAAAATTTAAAATTGGTTTTTGCAAGATGGCAGACGCACCGTTATCATCGGCGGTATGTAGACAGGCGGGGGGGAAGACATGTTGCATTGTCGGTGGCTGTGTTGGTTGGTGTAGTGAGTGAGTGAACGAAGGTAGTATTTTCGGTTAACGAAAAAACAAGCCAAGAGAGAGGGAGAAGATGGAGATATCAACACTAAGCAAAAAAAGATACAATAAAATGATACAGTGGTTATCTTTTGGTGCACAAAAGGATAACAAAGAAAGGAAAATTGGTGTTGATGAAAAAAAAGAGGAAAGAAAGAAAAAAAAATGAAAAAAAGAGATGATTTGAATGTATAATATAATGATGGCTGGCGGAGACAGCAAACAAATGATGTATGTCGTATGTCGGATTCCCAAATGAATTTTGGAATACATTTGGAATTATGACGATTCCAGAGGACAATTGGGATATTGGTGTAATGTGCCAATCTCCACTGGGATGTAGTTTCACAGTTCAAGATTTTCTAGTTGCATGAAGACCAGACGGTTGATTTCGTTGTGTTGTTGTAAAGGGGGTCTAATATTCGACAACTGGTAGGGTGCATAAGGTTTACTATAAGATAACCAATCGATGATTTTATTTCATGACTAAAAACCAAAGCGTATGTAAGAATCAAAATTTACGCTTACGTGCGAAGGTAGTATGGAAGCGGCTGAGCTGGAAGATTGGGCTCACATACTTCCATATCAAGAATTCTTTAGAAAACGTCTAACCAAGTTATCATTCAATTTTACAGATGGACAAACTAAATGTCAAACAACTCCAAGATGAGCTAAGGAACCGAGAGCTACCAGTTACTGGATCGAAGAGAGCCTTGATTAATAGAATCCTGACACACGACAAGACCAGGGAGAAACAGAGGTCACAACAACCGGAATCCGAGTCAAACGAAGCTAGTGGAGTGGTAACCGGAATTAACAGCATGAACGAGGATGGAGAGAGAGCAACAGTCTCATCTGAAGACGATCGGGAGATGAGGGAGAGAGAATGGGACCTCATCAGGCGGGAAAAAGCGCTGCTGGAAACTGAGAGGAGGTTAATGCAACAGGAGAGAGATATGAATAACCAACTACGACTATTAGATGCAACGAGGACACCCACACCAACTCCGATGCAGAGGCCAAGAAGTTATTATAGCATCAGGGAGATGGCAGATGCCTTGCCAGTCTTCTCTCCAGGGGATATCACATCGGTATCTGCAGACGAGTGGGTGAGCCAAGTGGAAATACTGACCAAAACGTACGATTGGGACGAGAAAGCGCTGTTGCTCGCTGTAGCTTATAAAATGCAAGGTCCTGCGCGATACTGGTGGGATACCAACCGTGAAGCTTTAGAATCCTGGGATAAATTAGCAACAGGTATGAAACTCAACTTCCCACATCAACAGAGCGAGATAGATGTTCACCAGCAGCTGATGAGGAAGACCAGGAAGCCCACCGAAACAATCGAAAACTTTTGCTTCGAGATGAATATGATCGGAAAGAGAATCCAACTCGCGGATAAAACTATTATCCAGTACATCCTGCGTGGACTTAACGACCGGAACTTGAGTTCAAGTGTAGCCGCAGGAACCTTCACTAATATAGCCGAGTTAATCGAAAAAATCAAATGGTGTGAAGACATTCGCGGGGACAATCGAGCTACACTAACTTCTACCAGTGCAGCCCTAAGACCAGCAAGTGTAAGTCGACCGGTAATCAGTAGCCCAGCTTCTTGGTCACAGTGGCCACAAACAAATGAACGGTCAGGCTGGCAAAGTCGACCATCACTACCACAACGCAAGCCACTTGTCTGCTATAACTGCAATCAAGACGGTCATATTTCTCGACAATGTGCGCAAAGCCGGAAAAGACCATGGGCGACTGGCAAAGAGAATGACTACCGGAGCCCGAGTGAAGTCGGAAAACCAACTGAGAAAAATTTGCACATAAACATTATTAGACCTGAGCCAGATTGCTTTAATAAGGAAGGTACAATCAATGGTAGAGAATACGCCGCACTACTGGATTCTGGAAGTCAGCAAACCGTAGTTGTACAGAGAGTAGCCAAGGAAGCTGGAGCACCGATTGAGCTCAATACTGCTTCCCGAGAATGACCCAATCAAGTGGCCGATATACCATTCGCACCTAGGACCCAAAAACCTACTCGCGGTATGGTCGGCGGACAGGATGAAGAAGTGAATCGAGATCGAGTTGGACTTCGTCGAGGACGACGACGAACGTCAGGATGGTCGAGCTTTAGCGACAAGCACGGCAGAGAGAGAGACGACGACAGTAGTAAAACAATACTACCAAGCCCAACTGATCATCGATATAATATTATGTAGTTCAGTCGTTCAGTGGAATATCGAATCGCGAAGCGAATAGACGTAACTACTGATATCAAATACAGAAGAGTTAAAATTAGTAACATTATTTATATTAAATTAAATAAAGAATAAAGATATACTTATAATAGTTTATACTTAGATAATTACTTAAACTTATTTGAGCTGAAAAAATGCGCCAAAAAAATTCTTGGATAAATTTGAATTTTGAGAATAAATTTATAAAAATCTGTGGAGCGGTTTTTGAAAAAAAAACTTTAAAAGCATTTTTCAAAAAAAAAAAATCAAAAAAAACCAATTTCATACTCAGATAATACATTTATTTATAATTTTTGAAACAAATTAAATGAGTTTAAAATGCTTTTAAAAATACAAAAAAATATTTTTTTAAAATACTGGTATGCAGTATAAATTGAGCTACATACTATATACATGTGTGAAATTTCAAAAGAATCGGTTGAGCCGTTTTCGAGATGCTCGAAAGCAAAAAAAAAACGGTCCTAGGGAAAGTATCGTTTTTAGACATTTAAAAAAAAAATTAGTCATATGATTGGTCTTACCTAAAAAGCTTCACTGATTTTTTTAAATCAAAGTGTTAGAGCCGTTTTCGAGAAAAGCTTTAACGTAACGGTTATTTGGCAGATACCGTTATTTTTTGAACTAAAAAAAATTCCAATTTCCTCTCTGTACAATACCTAAAAAAACTCAACATAACAAGTTTGAAGCAATTCGGCACACCCGTTTGAGCTGTAGGTTTCTATAGATACAGCCAGATAGACAGACAGATATGGAGACGGACAGAATGTTTAGAGCATTTTGATTGTTATCTCAAAACTTTTTTTCAACGAATCCATAACTTGGTATAATCGCAAGTAAAAACAACAAATTTTCATATTCAATCTAATTAATAACCCCAATTTTTACACAACACTTCTATACGTCGACATCACTGCCAAAACACCTGCTTCCAAATTGAAACCGGAAACGTTAAATAGTAAATTATGCTAAACTCAGCAAAAAAAAATTAACATTGCATTTTCAAGATACTTTTGTGTCAGTAGCTAGGCATAGTTATGCACGAGGCTGGCTGCCTGAAGCTAAACAAAAAAGTGACGCCATCCAAATCTAAATGGTCTCATTAAAATAAATATTCGCCTCTACAACACTTTTGATTTATAAAATCACTTACGAAACCTAGTATCAGCAATGTAGCTCTCAAGCAAATCACCACTCGCCACATGATCCAACGCAAAGCATCCCCCATCTGCTTTAAAAAAAAAATACCTCTTTTTATGATAGTACACAGCATGAAACCCAAAAAAAAAACATGCTCCAAACTACTTACGTGTCCCCAACATCATTGGCTAGTTTTTTTTTTTTTTTTTGTTCGTAAATCATTTATGCGTCCAGATAAAGTCAGAAAAAATCTTAGATAACCCCTTGAGAGGTCAAACGCCTCCTAAACTTCTAGAAAAGATAAACACAAGGCCGCGCGCCGCCAATATGTTAATGTGTTAAAAATATCTTTTTTTATTTTTAAATATTTTTCGACAAAAAATTACACAAAATTTTGTTTTAAATGTAAAAAAAAAAATAAAACAAGACGAAAAGACATCTATACTGTCCAAGACACTTCTTCCTTTGGCAGAGGAACGTTCTAGAATCTCCAGAACCACCCTCGGAACTTATATTTGTTACACTTACTAAACTAAAAGTAGAAAACTAATAAACGAGTAAAATTTGTTACATGACGCTGGAACTGGAGTCTCTGGAGCTCCAGCTTGAGATTCGTCCTCCTTAAGTATATAAATCTTTGATCAGAATGGCTAGAGATTCATCAGTTTAACCTAGAACTCATCATGGCGTCCAAGAGCTTCTCCAAAGTCGGTGGCTTGCGAGCCAACAAACAGATCGTACTTGTCTAGAACTTCTTCCTTTGTCAGCTTCTGGTCTTCATTTTCATCGGCCTCGAAGAGCAGATGCTTAGCTTCGCTTTCAGCGTGGTCAAAATCTTTGGGGACGATCCAAGAACGGACTTCCTCTTTATCGAGGAAGCCGTCGTTATCGTGATCTCTGAAATTGCTAAATACCGACCTTTCTTGGATGACCCAGTCGGGTTCTTCGTCTTCAGGTTCTGAGGCGCGATACATATCTCCTATGTATTCATCAATAGAGACCTTTCCGTCCTTGTCCTTGTCGATATCCTCGATGGTCTCAATGATGACTATGTCCCGCATAGTAGGATGATCCTCTGGATGCAGAAAAGCTGTGAATTCTTCTCTTGTCAGGCTATCATCACCATCTTGGTCAGCAACGCCCCAACGACGACGGTCACGAGTTAACATTCGCTTGTACGAGATTCCATGTTCATCTCGGTTAAGTTCTTCGGGGTCCACCTCATCCAAAAATCCATACACGTTGTGCTTATAGATTTCCCAGTTTATCGAGGTTGCATTTTCGGTATTATGTTGTTTCCACATGCGTCCTACATCCTCGTCAATATACCTTCTTTGTGTAAATTGAATCCATCTCTTAAGCTCTGAGAGATTGACAAATCCATCGTTGTCATCGTCGATTTTATCGTAAATCAATCCCAAACGACGTTTGCTCTCTTCCGGTGGTAAGCTATCGAATTCCTTTGCTTCGTCTTCGCCAAGGAATGCTTCGTGGTCATATTGGATGTTATGTTCATCCCCTTCGTAATGATCTTTGTTCTCAGAATCATGCTCCAGGGGATTGTGCTTGTCGTCGGGTTTTGGAATGGCGGATGCAGCTAGAACCAAAGTGAATATCAACGATATCCTGAGTAGCACCATTTTTTATTTAATTTAAATTAAACAATCTTGTGTGGTATAAAAATAACTTTTAGTGGAAGAAAACACTACGAACACGCGAGGGAGGATGTTTCCAGATTCGGAAGTGGAGGCTGTATAGTCTTTGATTTAAAACAGGAAGAAAATAGCTGCTGGAGAAGATGTAGATTCCAACATGATTTTGTCCAACTCACACACGTTTGACATTTGATACGTTGTCGGCAGGGTAGGCTGCTACGACAGTGTTCGGAACTATATCTTTATAGCTTTTTCCATGGGTTTAGAATAGATTTTTACGTAATGCATGTACTTATTACAAAATTAATTTCATTTTTGTGAAAATTATCCAAAATCAATGAAATAATTAAGCCTAGATCAAAAACTTACATTTTTTTCAAAAACCCCATACAATTCATTGTACTCTATAACAATTTTGAAGTGTTTGTTTGAAACTTTCCAAGTACTTTTCAGACGTTTTTATTAAATATATCCATATGAATTCCTTTGACTTTACCACCACATCTTTTTCTTGTTTCTCAACAATTGATTGTTCTTGTTCCTGTTTTTCAACAAAAAGCTTGCTCGTCCACATTCACGAAAAGATCATAGATTTTTAGTATGAATTTAGCTGACTGATTATCTCGGTAGAAAAGTGTTCTTTCTTCACCAACTTATATCAATTACTCCGCCTAAAACATAAATCTGAAACTACTGGCGACGGAATGTGTAGCAATGGGGCACTGCCAACATTTTTGTATTTGTCTTTTCTTTTACTACGCTCCACGGTTGGAGTAATGGCAGTGCACAAAAAGGCATTTCAAACAATGTTTGTTTTGAAAATTTTGTGTGCACTTTATATTGTTAGGCCCAGTTGTACAATATTGGTTCATCCTCGGATCAAAATTTTTAAATAATTTACCTCGGTTCGTGTTTGCATAAACAAAGGTAAGACAATAATTTAAGTTTGAAGAGTTGTTCAAGAGCTAACCCACCAATTTAAGAAGATTAAATAAAGTTTACCCATGGTTAACGAATTTAAAAACTAGCTTCAGTGCTGAACCAATATTGCACTAAGCACTTGACTTTGTCTTTTTGATTTCTCACATTTTGCTTTCCAAACACTGATAGCTGTCAGATTGTTGTTTTTTGACACTTGACATTGCTGTGGAAAATGCAAACGACTCATGTAAATCTTTCTTAGTAACTCTAAATTTTACCACACTACCGACAAATTTTTCTCCATTATCATGTTATGCTCCACTACAAGGAAACCATTCTCCTGTCAAAAAACTTCCTTCAAACTTTTATATTCAAAAAAATAACAACTGTCAATTTAATTTTTCTTGTGTCGTTTATTTTATTCCTTCAAGTATAATTTTTCAACTAAAAATATTCAATCAAAACAAAAAACTAAACTTTTAATTGTTAAACTATAACCTAAAGTATGCATTACTTCTTTAAAAAAAGTGAACAATGAAATACTAAAAAATCTGCACTTCTAGAAAAACATAAAAGAACATCATCAACAAGCCAGTTCCAGTGATAAACGTGGGTTACACCCCCGCCAAACATTTCAAACTACAAAAATGACTTCAAAATCAAATGGACCCTACCTACCAGTTCCTGAAATTCGTGAGGATACTCTATTTCAGCATTCCTATAAGGTAAACTATCCGATTTGGTGAAGGTTTCATTGATTAAATGTATTTTTCTTACAGTCCAATGTAAACAAAGAAGATCCATTCCGGATGAAGCCGCCAAAACTCAAGCCACGTTACCATGACTTCAATTTAAATCGCAGCCAAAACTCTTTATCCGCCCATGCCATTTCATTCAAAGAATGTAGTGGTTTAATAAGTGATTCTATGCTAAGTCCGGTGTATAACCGCAGCTCGGAGGATTCATACTTCGAACAGTGCTTCACAAAGATCTCAAAAATTGGAGAAGGATCCTTCGGTGAGGTGTTTAAAGTGCGCTGCAAAGAGGATGGTCTGTTGTATGCAGTGAAAAAGTCCAAACAGTTCTTCCGGAGCGAGAATTATCGGCACGAGCGCTTAGAAGAGGTGAAGCGCTATGAGCAGTTCTCAGACCACGAAAATTGTGTGCGTCTCTATAAAGCATGGGAGCAAGACGACCGGTTGTACATGCAAATGGAACTGTGTCAGGAGTCTTTGGAGCACTATTTGGGCGTAAAGAAGCGAATCCCTGAGGAAAAGATCTGGTCAATACTTTTGGATCTTTTATTGGCTGTTAAAAGTCTCCACGACAAGAACCTGATCCACTTGGACATTAAGTTGGAGAATGTGTTGATTGGGGATGATGGAATATGCAAGTTAGCTGACTTCGGGCTAGTCATTGATGTGGATCGAGTGAGTTGGGATATAAATCATAATTTTTTGGAATTTCTTTTGATTGTTTGTGTTTATTAGGCCAATCGTCATGAAGCTACCGAAGGTGACTCCCGATACATAGCTCCAGAACTGATGCAGGGACATTTTTCCAGGGCAGCTGATATCTTTAGCTTGGGCATTGCCATTCTAGAGCTGTCGTCCTATATAGAACTTCCGCCCAACGGGCCACTGTGGCAAGAGCTACGTAGTGGCATTCTTCCAGAAGACTTTATCAAACGTAAGTTCCGGTAAATGTGTCCCTTATTTGGACGGAGAGAACTCCTTACTGTGATCTCTGATTTTGAACAATTGAACTACGATCTCATGAAATCGCTTCCGCTTCATTTTGGCGTTGGAAAACTAAATTCTCTTTCCCTTCCAGCAATATCACCAGAACTGAAATACATGATCAAATCAATGATGACACCAGATGCAATGGCCAGGCCAACAGTAGATGAATTGCTCAGAAATAGAAAATTAGTAAATCTCCTTCAAAGACGACGAAGGTGGGATCTCATTAGGAAAGTTGTAAGTTTATTCTCTCATGGCTTCCCTTTGGATCATATTTTAATCATGGTTTTCTTTTTGTTTTCGCATAGAAACAATCATATCGAAAGTCCAGACGTGCCGTTTGGTCAAAATTGTGCAATTTTAGGAATTTTATCTGCCGTTTTTTTGTATCGTTGTTAACGAATTTAAAAATCAAGGAATCACCAGCAACAAAAACGACGACGGGAGGAGGAGATCACAATACTGGGAATGTGGATAATAGCTTTGGAGCGGAGAATTCTTTTGATGTATCAAATCAGGCTACACCGACACATTTTGGAGATGCTGTTGTCAACTCAACGCCGTTGAATCATCAGAGTTTTCGATCGCGCAAGGATCTCACAAAGACTAGTTTTAGGTAAGGTTTTTTTTTTTTTTGAGAATATTGAATAGACAAACTCCAATGTTTTCAAATATCTCTGGGCAGGTGCTTCTCAAACTTTTCTTCACCTGCTCGACAGAGTTCAGAAAAAAGCGTTAAAATTGATAGGAGAGAGAAGCATTATGGAAACATTTCCGTCACTTGAACATCGTCGAAATGTCTCATGTCTTTCCTTATTTTACAGATTCTTTTACAAAAAATGCTCACTCGAGGTAGTCAGTTGCGTTCCACCCCTTAAACATTTCCCCCGTAATACTCGTCTTGCTAGGAACGCTCATCAGTTTACACTTGAGCCCAATTTCGGACGTACCGTGAAATATAGAGATTCTTTCTTTAGCCGTACAACACGAATGTGGAATGGATTGCCTGGCACAGTTTTTCCTTGCCATTTTGATCTTCAAACATTCAAGATCAATGTTCATCGACACCTCCTTTCCCTCCCTTCCTAACTTCCTATCGCTCGCGCTGTGACTTATCATTAAAAGGGCTATAACAAACCCCTTGAGCGCGTGTGTATTATAAAAAAAAAAAAAAAAAAAAAAAAAAAAAAAAAAATATAGTATTTTAGGTGGGAGATGCTAGGGCAGTGCGGAGTCAGGTTATTATTTTTATTTTATTTCTTACTTTCGTTGGCCAGTTTTCGGATTTCGCTAGTGATTCTTCTTATGATTGATTGCAGTTCGTGACGTTATATACTTTGTTTGAATAGCAAGTGACCAACATTTTAATATTTCATCTGTTTAAGGAAGCGCTTGTCTAAGACGTGCTTCAGCATGTACCTATTTATACTTAGATACTTCCCTTCGCATTAAATATATTTGCTCAAGAGCCTACAATTTACCGGCGGAGACGAACGGCTAGCTAAGATACATTTTTTGTGACTGTTGTTCCTAGAAAGAGGCGTTACGCCGGTTAAAATTTAGATGGAAACAAAAATTCGGTGTGGCAGTCGTGCACATCAATCACTACGCAACGGAATACTTCTCTTAACCGTGAAGCATCCTCAAAATGTGTTTATTCCTTACTCCATGGCATCTGTTACACCTACTTCTACTTGTAAACCAGTCTACCTCAGTAAAAACAATTTAAACTTCCAAAAATTGGTCCTTATCAGAACCAAACCAAGTATCCCCCCACTTTTCTACTGTTTTGAGTTTTTGACCGTCTCCACAAACTTTTTTAAACTGAGAAAGCGGACTTGATTACTTAACTCCGATCTTGACAGCTTTGTTCAATTGGCAATATTATAAACCGTGTGGAATTAAATGAGTTTTTCAGTTTTTGTTTTAAAACCAAAATTCAAAAACTTGTTTTTTATACAAATGTTTCTTTATTTTCCTTTCAGACTTGATTCGACGGATACCAAGCAAAACAACAGCAATATTTTGAGCTTCGAAGACTACGACATAACCCCACACAGTGTCTCTTTGGTGAGAAACCAACTCGACGTCTCTTCGTTCCAAAGAAAAATACTATTTCCCATAGCCGATGATTTTGATTCTGATTGAAAACTTGAAAGAATTTTCAAAATACAAAACAAAAACTAACAATAAGAGAAAACTATCAAAAAAGAACTAATTTTAAAAAAAATATTGAAAAGCAAAAGTTATCATGTTTGTATATACAAAATAAATAAATAAGTATACTTATTTACCTATTTACCCTAGAAGAAGTTGTATCTTTGTATTAAAAATACACACATACACCACTCTAAACTAAACTAAACCGACAATATATTAATCTGTCCTCATTGTTTTTTTTTTTTCTACATTTTTTTTTTGTCAAAATATTATGTTAATTATGCGTAAATTAAGAAAACTAATATTTTTGTTAAAATGAATCTAAATTATTTAAGAAAATTTAAAAATTTATATGTTACACACTGTTTGTGATATGTATGAAATAAAAAAGTTAAAAGGAAGATGGATACAAAAACTACACAAAAAAACCTAACAAATAACTCAAAGTTCGTTTATATTTCTTATTTTTTGAGTTTGGACTTTTCTTTTCCGTTGAGATAAAGAATTGGGTGCTTTGCTTTATTCGCGGTCAATCATTCAAATGTTGAAATGGCTAAATGCAGAAATTATGTAAAATTTTGAGGACAGCTCATGCTTGGAATATTAATCACACCTGGGAATTGGGAATAGAGAAATAAAAAAAAGCTGAACAAAGATGTGCCACCTAAAGAGTAGCCATAGTCTGATGGGGAGATGGTGAGTTACTGTTTATGGAGCAGAAAGTGAAGAAAGTGTTTCTCATGAGATCATTTTTTGGGGGTGTGGTGTTGATGATACTGATTTCACAATAGCACATAAAAATAACTTAAGTGATATTCGGTGATTAATGAAAGACTTTAAATTATTTTGTTGCTTATGGTGGGACGGACAATCTGATTTATTTACATAAATTGTTGAAATACAAAAAAAAAAAAACTTAATCAATTAAGATTTAGCTTAACATGTTTGTTTTTAACGAAATCGCTATATTTCTTCGTGTGAAGGAGTCACGAATCACGATCATGATTTCAACAGCATAGGGTGTTCGTTACTTAATTGCAAATATACAAAGGAAGTTTCTTGGGCGTGTCTGGATAAATTTATTAATTTTTCTGAAGGTTCTTTAAATTTTAATATTTTCTGTAGTACACTACACTGGCCAAATGTTACTAAGCATGATATTTAAGCATTTTTATTTCTTTAAGCCTATCAGAAACGGCCCAAATTAATTTGTTTTTAACTTTGAATTCTCAAATTTAGATAGATAAATTCTTTATTTTTTTTTCCATCATAAAATTTAACAATTTGTTTTGTATACTTAAGAATAAGGATTCTCAAATTTACTAACGGGTTTCTTGTTCATGTTTAGTCTCCTCGGGAAAAACGGATAGAAAACTACGCTAAATTTACAAGAAAAATAAGTTAACGCCCCTGTTAGTGTTGCATATTTAATTGGAGCATTTGATCCATTCCAAAAGAAAAGAATTCAATATTCTTTTATCTTTCCCTTAAAAAAAAGAGCTTGATGCAAAAATTGACTCTACTACTAGATTTGTTTAATAAAAGAAAACCATATACGCTTTACAGTAGCGGTTCAGCTAGTTCAGCCCAAAATTTCGTTTTTAAATTCTTGATCCGTCATCATCTTTATTTTATCTGTTGAAATCGGTTCTCTTTAATCGCTCTTGAACACGATACTTTGATTATTCAAACACGAACCAAGTTAAATCATTTTTAAAATTTGATCCGAGGAAGAACCACTATTATACAACTCGCCCTTAATGAAGCACAAGTGAGGGAAAAACGAAATTAAGAGCTAATTGAGTTGGGAAATATTTCATAAAACTGACTCTTTCCAATGAGAAAATATTGAAGTTATAACATAAACGTAAAAGTAACGTTCCTAACGTATTTGTAATGTTATGTTAATGTTACATAGTAAAAAAAACCGTTAACTATTTTCTTCATAACTGTGACATAGCTACACATTACCTAACAGAAAGAAAGAAAAAAAACATGTGTTTCACAGTTCACACGCGGAATTGTGAAGAGAATGGAACTATTTTTATATCTGGTATTCTACCTAATTCTACCGCAGGATGAATACCAAAGATGAGTATGTTTATCTCTTTTTAGTGTTGCGTTTTTGTTTCATTGAGCTCTAAATCCCAACGTCACTAAAAAAGTTTTCATTCCAGTCTATTACGTATGTACCTATTTTCAAGATTTAAAAAAGAACTACGAACTTCGAACTGAATCAAAGAACCGAACAGACAAAAATGTTCCTTACCTGACTTTTGGAACACTAAATCCGGCATTTGAATCTATTACATATACTTTTCTTATTATCAGCTTGACTTCAAAATTTTCAATTAAAAAATTAAAACAACCCCCAAATAGCAACGTTACTGTAACGTAACATTAATGTTAGAGTTACGTAACTGCTTCTATTCTGTAAGTTTTTCCTTTATTTTTTGAAATGCAGATTAATGAAAGAATTTTGTTGGCGTTCTCAGTTGTACTTTACTATGTATCTAACCTTTCTAAAAAACAGTGAAAACACTGACTAAGAGTATTATTTGTCACCCTGCAACCAAGTTTCTAAAGTAAAAATGTGATTTCATTTTTAAATATTTTGTTTGCCATTACTCCCTGACTCCCTCATCCAGACAATATCTACTTTTGGTACTCGTACTTGCAGCATTCCATTAAATTAAATCTAAAAATAAACGAAACAATAAAAAAAAGTCAGTTACTCGTAGGTATGCGCGATATACCTAAAAAAAAATACCTCAAAAAACCTTAATTGCCCATTTTTGAACTTAACCGTTGGTCAAAAAGAAATCTTGATCTCATTCGTGCTCAGTTCCGGATGCCTTTTTACTTGTGATTGATATCCACAGCCACATGCTCCAATGATCTTGTATGTGCAACATAGTTTAGGCCATATGTTGCCATTCAAATTATAAAAAAAAAATAATCTTTCCTCATGGACCCCAGTAAATCGACACAACTGTGGCAGTGGCATCAGACCAAGCGTCCAATTTTGGATGCCTGCCAACAATGGAGCGCTTACGGTTCCGAACTCATTCACTGAGTCATTCACATCGCCATTAATTTCACTTTCACTAATGTAATCCGTTTCTTTGAGTTCGAAATACCACCGCATCGCTGGCTGCTCCAGCCAACCAGCCAGCAAGCGCACCTCTGGCACCTCATGTTATAGTATTCACAAACACCAAACGATTCAAGTGTGTGTGCAAAGGGCCCTGGAACTGTTTCAGAGTTTGGTTTATTGCAATAGCCACTTCTATGGCGCTCTGGCAGCCGGGAAAACAAATGACGTGCTGATGGGATACCCCAACCCAACACCGACCTCTTCCCTGTCGCCCATCACCCATAATGGTTGATGATACCGCGAGGAGGAGGTTTGAGTCTATATTGGCCTAGGTAAGGAAAAGGCTTTTATTTTGGAATGTGTGGGTTTGGTTTCCATTTCGTTGGAGCCCGAATAAGCGTCCCATGTTGAACGAACACGGATGTTGATGGCAATTCGCCATTAAGTGATTTGGAGCTCCGTCATTCCGTGACAATCGGCGCGGTGTTGGTGTTGAGGCAATGGGTTTTCTGTTATTTCTTGTTGTGCAACTTGAAAGCCATCAAATGGCATTAGGGTGCAACGACCGTAAGATCAGACTATTTGGCGTGGGTTTTTTCGCTGTTAAATTAAAAAATGGCTTAAAATTCAGTAGGCACAGTACACAGTTTATTGGTATTGAAAACATTAAAAGTTGGTCAATATAAGTTTTTAAACTATTATAGACTGAAGGCTGCCAATTTAACTTTGATTAAAATACAGTTTGAGATAAGTTGACGCAATAGACGATCATTAATTTAGGTTCAATGCCATTTCAGGGATGCTGAAACTCTCAAAACATACAAAAGTGGTGCGGGCATCCTTGGATTGCGAGGAAATTCAAAATAATATGTAGAACTTACATGCAATTTGCATTTTTTGGTCAAATAATTTGTTCCCTTTCCGTTCTGTCAATTGAGTAGGTATTCTATCAATAATGAACGAATGCATGGGCAATTTTGTTTTCTTTGAGTTCTGAAGTCAAGGGGTCAAACAAAATTTTTTTTTCTTAAACGTAATTCATCCTTGCGAAAAAGTGCTCTGTTTTGCTGAACCTGGGCAAGTCTACCGTGTTTTTTGAGAATTGAAAACCAAGGTTATTTTGACAAAACACCGTTAGTTTTCAAGAAAAACTGGATAAAAGTTGGGTAAAATCTAAGGAACAAATGTTTTAAGGCCCAACCATAATCGAAGAATGGGTACGTAGTACCTACGTTGCCTTACGAAACAGAAGAAAAACATGATTGTGATTTGTATACAAAATCAAAAATGACTTTTTGATAAGTTTCGGCAAGTTTCGTTCACTTTTGTTTCCGTACGTAACGTAATGTACGTTTTCAGTCGTAGGTACATTTCGCACGAAAATCTGACATTTCTTTTTTTAAACTTTTTTTCAAAGAGACAGAATAAAAAAATGTATTTATTTCTTAAGGCTATTATGGCCAACTGATGTATTTGAAAGATTGGGAAGAAACTTTTTCAATTTCGACAATTATTGTTTCCTTTTTTTGCGTATCATTAGTCTGCTGACATAAATGTTTCAAGCCTCGTTAAAATAAAAAGCCGTGCTTGAACTCTGATTATAGTATTCAGTTAATCTGTCACTAAACATTTTTCACATTTGGAAATATTTTTGAAAAATTAAGTAGGAAGTATTTGATCCTTAATACGGAATTAAGCTTTTTGTGTTATTTCACATATTCATAAAAAATGACATTTTACATATATTTTCAAATTATTTCAATGACTTTCCAGTTCCTCTTTTGACTTCAAAGGTTCGAAGCTTGTATCTTTCATCACCATTTTCCTGTCTAAATTCAAAGCTCATACCTTCCTCTCATTTCGCATGGTCCATAAAGACAGCCAATGGCGGGATTATCTTTAGCCATCAATCCCAAAGAAAATTTGTGTACATAAATAAGTCGCAACTTAAAGATTGTATCATGTTCATTCACTTAAAATGTCATCAACCTCGACCTTTCCCGAGAAATCTATTTTTTTTATAAGGTCCACTTGTCTACAAAAGTTTTACCTTTCTCCCAAAAGCGCATAGCGTTTCAGCTATTAATTCTATTTTTGTGTTTTAATTAAACACAAACATAACAAAACTGTTGATGCCAAAGCTCATTCATTAAAGTTAGTCAACAAATTTTACTTTCATACAGAAACAGAGATGCTTATTAATATTTTGTTAAATGATTCGAAAATCATTCCAACTTTCACTATCACCGTAATACTTGAGATTTATTGATCTATGCTAAATCTACCGAAAACGAGATAAATTTTTATGGATGCAAATATTTAAGCTAAGCCTATCGCTTGATGGTTTATATAGGAAGCAAGCTACCAATATACCTTAGCCATAAAAAAGTCATTATTGTCTAAATTTATTTAAAGTCTGTGCAAAAATTTCAGGTTACATATTGGAAGCACAAAAATTTCCAATCTCTTTTTTTTTGTCTTAAGTCGGTATTTTTATATTGATTTAAATTTTCTCCCCATCATTGCAAAAACAACAAAACAAAAATAAACCAAAAACCGGACCAGAATAAAACATTTGCAAAAATATATTTATGGTAATTCAATGAAGTGGTCGGTGTGTTGAGTTGGTGGTTGCTGGTGATGTTGTCCATTCTTTGTCAGACATTTTAATGTCCGTCGAAAGTTCGCAGGCCATTGCTTTGACCGGCACGCACTACAGAATCGGTATTTTTCACTTTCGATTTGGTTATGCAAATAAGCAACAAAAAAGACCAAACACAGAAATAAAAAAAGAAATAAATACAAAATCTGGAAGAGAGATTCATTCTCCAGCTTAACATGGCTCTACACCAAACATCATCAAATCAAAAATACAATGTTGCTCTACGAGACCAGACATTTGTGGAAAGGAAACATGCAACATTTTATTCGCACTCCTGTTAATTATGATGACAGATACCTAGTTAGGCGCAATGTTCAACTCTTAATCGGTTTCGGTTTCGGCTATAGGTCCAACTCCAAGTCCAAGACTAAGACCGACTTCCAATCGTTGTACATTTCAATTTAGAATTAATTCGAGCTCGAGCGATAGCTTTCTTTCTATGTTGGGATGCCATGTTCGGCCTGACTTAATTTCAGCTGTATTTTTTATGTATCTTCCTCGTGGTCGTCGTTGGTGTTACGCAACATTAATTGGTTTCACGTTAGAGTCTTTAAAGTTTTTAGAACTGGGATGATGAGATTAGAGATCGGTTCAGGTAGTTAAATTAGGAATTTGAATTTTATGGAACGGCATAAATGGCATACGTAATAGCGATAAGTTGGAGAGACCTTGAGATGAGATCATAGCAATTTCACGTTTTGTTTTCAAAGAACAACATTGGGGCTGTCGAAAAGCCAAATTGAAAAATGTACGTTCTTCGTAAACTGGTAGAACCCTATGATTTCTGAAAAATTTTAAATCATTTAGGATCAAATAAAATAAATCGGCAACATAATTATAGAGTGCATCGATTCTATTTATTAGAATTTGGTGAGAGTTTGTTATTGTACATATTTGCAAATGGGGAAGTCAGCTTTTCTGTACTTCTTTGAGGACGTAGTTGTGTCCATTTGTACTTCGAATGATAGGAACTATATCAGAAGATATCATTTGATGCAGATGCAAAATTTGAGGAGTACAAAAAACGTGATGAAAGAGGGACCGACAAAGAGAAGAAGAAACAGTCAAACAAAAAATAGTTGGATGGTCAATTAAAAACAATATCTTCCGGCAAGATACAACAAATAGTATCCAGAAATGTTTAAAAGTTATTAATTAATCCAGAATAATAATAATACTAATTTTTTTATAGACAAAATAAATTTAAAATCCATACAAAATAAGATTAATTTGAAATATAAACAAGGTTGTTTCACACAAATCAATTCAACAAACAAATGACTGTATCTTTTTTTATTATCTTCACATTAACATGTCAAAGGTCAAGCTTAGATATGGTTAAACAATTTAAACAATGCCTACCGAAGCCATGATAATTTTAATATATTTACAAAAATATTTCAATTTGCAAATCAATCGATTTTTTTTTTCATATCACAAATTGACAATAAGTCTTTTAAAAGCTTAAAAACGATAACTTTTGTTATGTTAAAAAAGGAACCTTGAAGACTTCACTATTAAACAAAATGTCAAATATCTCAGAGAAACTCATTAAACATAAAATTTAAAAAAATGTCTCTATTGATATGTCAAGGAAAAGTTCTTTGTTAGTTATTTTTGCATTGACATAATGCATCATCTTCATGACAGTCATATGCGTTTTTTGTATCAATTATGAGCCATACATACGTGCTTGCTTCAAAAACATTACGTCCTATAATTATTACATAATTTGTTGTGCATTATGAATTATGACACTGCAGAAAGTAAGTTTCACTTTCGTACCAAAATTGAAACAACAAAAAATTCAAAAATAATTAATGGCTTTTACGTTTTTTGAGCCAACAACAATTACGAAGACAATGCGGCTAACATTAATGCGAAGTACGTTCAAATGTGACAATCCACTATTAATAATTTCGTATTCGTTTTGACACCTGGTATGACTCAGCTTATAAGACGCAATCGGGGGTTCATTGCAACATAAGCGTGTCATGCGACTATATAATAAACCTCTTTGGAATTAGCTCTGTTCATTGACTTGCTACACTAATCATTACTTCAAGCGTTGGTGGCACATAATTGAATTAATTTTTATTTTACTAATCACAATGCCCTAAAAGGCTGAGGTGAACGATATCAATTAATAATCAACTCACGGCCGGGAGTCCAAAATAGCTTACTGTTGATATGATTCATTTTTTGATACGAATATGGTTAAATGTACAGACATCCTTTTGAAAACTTGGAATGTCACAGAAAATAAGGTCCATTACTGAATCTACTTTCACTTTCTTGTAGTAGCAGTGAAGATAAACAATTGGGGTAGGTAGTTCTGAATAAGCCTTATGTCAAGAGATTTATAGTTGGTGATGTAACTTCCGCATACCCAAATTGAGAGAAATGCGCAATTTAATCTCTTATACAGATTAAATTATATAGTATACATTATGATTTTGTGGAATGCAAAGATGGAGGCGAAGTTTTCTAGGAAGGTTTTTTATAGAAAACAGAAAAAAGGGGAGTTTTGAATTTCACAATAAAATAAAATATTTCTCTATTTCAATCGAAAGATATAAAAATGTTCTATCATCATTTTTTTTGCAATCAAGAGATACTCTGATATTTTAGGATAAAGAAGGTATATATTAGTTTTGAAGTGGGAGTGACCAAAGCTTTTTAAATTATTAAACATTACAAATATTTTTTAAATTCTCATTAATACACGCTTTAAACAGTGTTTAATATGCCCCAAGAGACAGCTCAGATAGAACTGGGTATCAAGAGCGTATTTCATTACGATCAAGACATTGTTGGAAAAAAGAAGCGACACAAAAAACGAACCTTGTGGAATGCCACTTATGACTGGCACAAAATCAGAAAATTTCAATAGACGGAAGAATTTTCCCTTATGTTTTGAAACACATATGATAAAGCTGTACACAGATGTAGCTATAATCCTGATTTATTAGGTGTCAGTAAATTAAAGAAAACAAGAAGTTCACTTCTATTGTTTGGATTTCTCAAAAATTTCTGTAATTACCAATTTTCAGAGCCCTTATATAAAAGCAGCAATTTAATTTTTTCCTGATTTCGTATTTCTTTGGGGTTTTCGGATTTATACAATTTGTTTGATACAAGGCAAGAAATTAAGTGAACGAGTTTTCATAAGAAAGGGTGCATTATTTTATCAAGTCCTTTGGCCTTTAACTTAAAAGAAGGGATGTATTCTATTACATCTTCAGACAGTATTGTAGATGGAAAGAAGAGAATTTTAATTTGTGATATTTCCTAATATGATACCTTCTAAAATTTCTGAAGATGAATTGATGCAAAAAAGCATGATGATGAATGCTATCAAGAACATTTTTCTAGCATCTATAGACCATAGCACAATGTCTTATCACAAATATAAGCTGGCTTGTGAATTACGTTCAGTCAGACAACCTATAATAAATTATCTTGTATTGCAAAGATTACTATGTATTGAGCAAAAGAATTTTTTTTCGAAATTCCAGCATTATAACTTAACAGCTTTGCTAAAAGATAAACACAAAATGGCGATTTTTGAGAAGAAGCCAAACCGTGAAATAGAATTGTGGAATTCAAAATCGCATGAAACTCATGTGTATCGAAATTTTCACTCGTCGGAGAAAAAATTTAAAATACATTAGAAACTGTATCAAGAAAATAAAATTGGAAATATAAATTTATAAAGAAAAAAATTCTCAGCCAATAAAATTGAGAAGAGTTTTTTGTATAAATTAATACACAAGTTGGCTGGCAGTCTATATATAACAAATATATATCGTCGTTATAATTTGCCAGCATATGAATCTCGAAAATATTTCTTTATTTATATATTTCCATAATTCACTCACTTTCTAATAAACGTCCAAATTTAAATTCTCGTATTAGTGCGTTGTATTACTCAATCCAAGTTCATAAAACCAAAAAGGCCCGCGAATCAATTAAATCTCGAATTTGCTTATAAAACGAATTCTTTGAAAGTAAAAGTTCTTAAGAATTTATTTTTATTATTGTTACGAAATTTTATTCAAAAAAGAACACACAAAAACGAAATCTCCAGACAGAACCATCAGACCCATTCGTATATTCCCATGTACCATCATCAGTACCATACCCAGTCCACTGAAGAGGCCATGACCTACTATAATCATAATTTGAACAAAATAAAAAAACTACGCCCGCCGCCGCCGAGGCGACGTGATGCCGTCGACGGTTACTCATTTACACATCGTCACGATAAGTTGTTTCTTATTTTTTTTTTGGGAACCCGCATAGGAGTATAATAAGAAAATAAAATCCGCCAACACAAGTGAAAGTGATATGACCAGGGGATGCCTTAGAGAAGCTTGAAATGAAATAGGAATCGATGATGGTATTAAAATTAAGCCGGATCCCCTATCGTGATTCGCGGATACTCCATAGAAACCACGATAGCATATACGATTGTCTGATGAAATGCAAAGCCATCACGATCAAAGAGGAAGGTGCTAAATTTAAAATATCAAATATGGATAGGCGCAACCGTTGCCAAAAAACCATGTCCGCTTTGGAATGAGTCATATCATAACTGGACGCAACTGGGTCTTTTCATTGGGTTGCAAAATATGGTTTTAATTCAGTGGAATTGGAGGGCCTCACAAATATGCGTTACCTAAGAGGCAAACTAAATGGAGACAACGACGACGCACGGCAATTATAGCGACTACGACGACGTCAGCCTTTACCTTGTAACACATCTAGCAAGTGACAAATACCTGAGCAAATATTTATCCAAAATCCCAACAACAAAATGTGTACATGAAAGACGTTCGCAACACCGCTCTATCTCTATGGTGTGCGGTGCTGCCACTTCTGGTACCTGGTATCTTGTATCTGGTATCTGGTGGCTGAGTTGATGGAGCTAGTGTGTGCGTTGCACTGTGGTAATTTCATGTTTTACACTCTTTCTCTCTCGTTTGTGCGAATGGGTTTCGATTGAGAAAAAATGCCATGCAAAGTGGAGAAAGGGGTCACAACTTTCACGCGATATAAAATCTAGATACTGATTCGGGCCTGCCGCATTTCCATGTTAGCTTCGGATCTGTAGAGAGGTGTGTTTCTTGTCGATTTTTCCTTTTCTTCATTTTTTTCTTTCAATAAAGAAAAAATATTGTCCCAATTAAAAAAGTGTTTTTTGAAAAAAAAAAAAAAAAAAAAAATATCCACAGATCCTTGTGCAAATTTATGTCCTTCTGCTATATAGGAGAACGAAAACACAAACAACGAATTTTAACTGTGCTATAAAAGTGAATTCAATATATTTTGAATTAAAAGAAAAATTATAGTGAATTTTAAAAGGAAACAAATATTTAAAAAGTGAAAACCAATTTTTAGATATAAAACATAATAATACAAAATTACAACACAGAGTGCCATTTTGGAATATTTGAAACTATATTATACTGTGGATTATAACAGTCAACACAAAGGATTAATCAATCAAATCTGAAAAGAACAGGTGAGAGTTAAAATACAAAAATACTATGGAATCCATAAAAAAAAAAAATACGAAACACACATGACAATATGTTGAGGAAGCCGAAAACTGATAGAATTTCAAATATATAGGTCAATGAATAAGTTATCGAAAAGAATGCCTTTTGCATAGAAAGAACGTTCAGTATGTGATATCTATTAATAAAAAGGCTTTAATGTGATGTTGAGAAAGATTTACTATGTGGCAAAAAACTTGCATGTGTTAATTTGTGATAAAAGTGGAAACGAAAAGCTTAACTAAATTTTATTATTATAAACAGGTTCTAACCTCAGCTCTTTTGTTTCGCCAAATCGAAAGTGTAAATGAGTGATTTCTTGGACTTTGACAATTTTTTGGGAAATGAAATGGAGCCAATAAAATGTTTTATGCTTTTTTCATATTATTAGCTGCAAAAAATACTTTCTTTGCTTTCAAGTGAGTGATGGTTAAAAAGTTGAAACAGACAAGAAATTAAGTTTAAAAAAAGAGCGATTTATAAGTTGGATGGATGACTTGTTTGCAACAGGAACGGATTTAGTTGCACGCAAATTTTATACCATATAACAATATTTCTTGAAGATAATCAGAACAAGCATTTGGATGAAATAATTATTTTAAGAACAAGAAACTACCTCCATTTTTAAATGTTCTATAGAAGATCAATATACTCTGTTTTAAATTGTATTTCGTATTCGATCCATTTCTTTGGTTGAAAATTATACCCAGCCCATATCCATTATTTTAAGTTCAGTTTCAATTCTTAGAGTGATTTGTTCCTGTGTGGTTTCTGCAAAATCAACAGTTGAAGCAGCCATGCAAACGTCTTTTCAAAATATATCCGAATCATACCCAAAGTATGAACTTATGTAAGGTCTGGCTTTGAATTTTTGGGAAAAGTTATGTAATAATCGCTAAAGGACAATTCAAGGATATTTGTATAGAAGCATGACTTTAGATGATTAAGTTCAATATTTTAAAAAATTTCAGTGAACATTTTTTTAGAAATGCAACAATATTTCACAAATTAATTTTAATTCAAATTGTTTGACCAATATTTTTACTTTATATAAAATACTGTTCAGAATATTTTAGAAAAAAAGTTTAAGCAAAATCAGTTCAGCATTTCAAGAGTTGGGGATGTATCATTTCATTTTGTTAGTATGAGATTCTTAGGAAAATAACTTTTTCAGTAACAATAACATATCTGGATGTTAAACGTGTTGGTAATACAAACAATTCAGTCCCTCTGAAAACTATCTTACAATACAGAATTTCGAAGAAAATCTGTCGAGCTTCTTTTCTAAAGGGAATTTTTCTATAAAGGGGCAAAATAGAGGGTTCATGAGAATTTTCACGGGTTCATACATAATCCTCATGTTTGCAAAGTTTGAGTTCATTAATTTTCATATAAAAATTTTACCAAAGAATAAGAAAATTCTTTAAAACAAAAAGTTCCATGCTTTTTTAATTTGGGTTTTATAAATACTTTTCGACTAAGTAAAATAAAAGGCAGCTTAAATTCTATCTTCCATTGGGTTATATCGTTATGGGGCTTCCCTTTGCCAAACTGTAATGAAATTGAAATTCAAAGATATTAATAAACGTGTTCAGTATCGTTCACGTGATGGAAGTGAAACTACTTAAAAAATATATAAGTAACTTAACTTCTTGTACTGCAACAAGGTCAAAAAATGACGAAAATAAAAAGTAAAATAAATGCCGAATAGGAAATGAGATCAATTCTTCGGAAAGAGTAATATGAACATTTTACTCAAAAGAAGCCACTGAACAAGAAAGAAAAAAAAACTCGAGTCACTTTTCAGTGCAGAGCCTCAGTCTTAAACAATAGCAGCAATTCTATACTTGCAGCACCTGAACGTAAGTGCCATTCTCTTGTATGTAACCGCTGTAATGTCACAATTTTGATTTTGCAAAATTTGATGGAAACAATTACTACACGCAATGTTTTTAGTTGATTGTCTTACAATGTTTATGTATTCAAAAAGATTATTCAATGAATTAGTTCCGAACGTCTTCTAAATACGTTTGTAATTCGAAATATTTGTGTCGTATTTTAAGGAAACATTATGTAGTTCTTTTGGGTGTTAATAAACGGCTTTCGTTAAACTTCTGAACGTTTTTTTATCTCACTATTTTACATACATCTTCATTCATCTCTCCCATATAATTAAATAACAAACTTACTTGATTAGTTTTTGGGCTAGTTCCCAGAACTAAAAAATATCAATATGAAAAAGCACACTCCTCAGTCGAAACCCTTAATTATAATTCAACCACAATACATCCATTGCATTTTTCACATCCAAGATCTAATTTTAAATTATTCTGCACCAAATATAGAACAACAATGGAAACCAAGTTACCCTGCCCAATAATATTTCAGGTGCATGTTCTTATTTATTTTGTTGTTTGTATTTTTCTGCACGCCACAATGTTACAAAAATAAATAATACCTACAATTAATTTTTGTTTGCACAGCAATAAAAGATATAAGATACATACAAAAATTGGCAGAGAAAAAAACTTTCTTCCATCAAGCATACCATCTGTGAGTAGATGAGTGTAGTGTGCACTTACGCGGGAGCTCACCGCACATCCAAATGACAACAAGTGCAGCCAGCTATGTCAGCCAACAGCCAAATCAAGAAAGCCAGTAGGCAATGGAAAACAAAACCCTTTCTTTTCATATTATATCCCGACCACCGTTGCAATATATAAATGCATCTTCAAGTATACTTCTTTTTCTTCTTGTTTTTCTTTGAAAACTATCTCAAGACTATGGCAAAAGCAGAAGGAACCCACCAAGGCAAAAATACCAGCCACGACGATGAATGATCGAACGAACCAACCAACGGACGGCGGTCGGACGGAAGTACGCCTGGCTTAAGTTAGGATCAAGTTTTGTCAGTTCAGTTGTTGTTTTTACTATTCTGCGAAATAAAAATGGAAAGCACTTTCTTCGTGCAGCACTGCACCAACAAAACATGTGGAAACGAGCTCGGTTATTTGCATGAAACTAGGTCAATTTCAGTGCATATGGATGCCTCTATGTATTTGTATAATATAGAGCGTTGGTTGCCTGGAGTAATATTGTGGGTTTTAACTGCACACATCGAGTCACAGCAAGGCAGCAGGCAGCAGGCAAGCAGGATATTTTGATAAAAAGTGCAAGCCCTTGAGTTTTTACTTTCGTTTTTATATTCCAAGAAACGGGTTTATTTCGTTGTAATTTTATGCTCGAATGAGTCTTTCCAATGTTCCTCCTTATTCCCGGATAATAAATAAGCAGTGAGAGTGCAGTTGTAGTTCATGAAGTTCGCTGCTCAGCTCTTTTGTTTTGCTGTAAAAAAAATAAACAAAGTTTATTTAACTTCTTTCCCATTCAGCCCACGTAAGTCAATATTTTAACTGACCGATAAGGGAAATCAATTACAAACAAACGTAACGGAACGCAAAAAAAAAACACTTTCCCTATCTTTGTTCTGGTTTTGTTGTTGTAATTCCTTTAAGTGGGCGCCAAAGTGTCGCACTAACAATAAGCACTGCGAGCTGGATTGCGATGGGTAAGAGACAATTTTCACCATAATATGCAGGTGACAACTGACACTATCTGCACCACACCACACAAAACTGTGGCAGTAGTGTTAATTTAAAAAAAAGAAGAAAATCTAGAGCAAAGAAAATTAATTGGTTACCTATTTTACATAATGCCAAGCTTATCTTTACTTTTATGGCTGGCTTGTTGTGAGGTATGTGTATTTCACAAATTGGCACTAAAAATTTTTGCTGCTGGCTTCCAGATAAACCTTATTTAGAGGTGCTAAATTTTTTTAACGACCATTAAAGACTGGAACGGAAATGAGTTTTAAGCTGAAATAGTGTTATACAATCAGGAATTGGTAATCAACAACAACAAAAAACCCTGATTGCGTAAAACCAGAGCATTGCAGAGTCATTAAGAGTCTTTCTCAATCTCATAACACATATCCATCCATTAGTTGTGGCAAAATGCCAAAAAAGTATTTATACTTTTTGTTCACTCTTTGCCCTTGCCTTGGGAAGTAATTTCACTTTCACATAAAGGCATTGTTGAGTTTTTTTCTTTTTCTTAAAACTCACTTAGCATGACGAGGGAATGAATGGCGGCAGAAATTGCTATTCAGCTGTCTTTCAAACTTTTAATTTACATCAAAGAGGATTTATCATTTCTTTTGCGGGCTTAAGTAAATACATTCAAAAGCATATATGTACTGCAGAACATGAAAAAAACATTTATATTGTGTGTTTGAGAGTGCAGCAATAGGGAAATGAAAATTTCACTTTTAAGTGGTATATTTGCATGGTTTTATAAATATCTAGAGAATTTATTTAGTTGATTTTAGGATATGGAGTCTGCAATTAGCATTTTTTTTTTGAGAGCCATTAAAGTTTAAGCATGATCTGAACAATTTAAACAGTGTATTTTGATAAATTGGTCTTGAAAATGGATTTTTCAATGGTTTTAATTAAAATCCCGACTTCTTAGAAAAGTCCACAATTATAGTCATAATTGCACTTTGTTATCAGCATTGCCTCTAGTGTATCAACTTTTAATTGCGATTTTTCAGGTGTCCAAATGTTATTAGAAATTGAAAAGGGGCATTTGAAGCTGGAAGCGACATCGAAAACTCTACGAGTCTTATAGCGAGTTTCATTCAAATTTGGAAGATTTGTTCTCAAAATCGAGAATTGCACTTTTCAATGAAACTTGTTTTGGCAATTTGACTTTTTGTCATTTGGTTTTTGTCTTTTGTCATTGGAATTGCTGACTTTGGATTATTGCTAATTGATAATTAATTGGATAATTAAAGTACATATCAAGTCCTTCGTTCATTATTTGTTTATTTTTGTTTTATTTATCACAGACTGGCACAATTTCACGACAAACGACAAAAAATAACAAATTATTTCTCATTTGACGTTTGACAGAAAAGTATTCAGATCGATTCTCCCAACTCATCAGAGATGCATTCTTTCGTGTTGAAAATCGATCTAGAATTACACTTTTTGAATGAATGAAACTCTTAAAAGTGAAAAAGATCGAATCTTTTGACAGAAAGAGCAATTCTTTTCGTGAATGAAACTCGTCTGTCGACTGTATTTGATTTGAAACCTAACCAGAAAAAATCTAGCGAGGTTCAATCGCAAGACCAATGGCTAATTTATCTTATTTCCAATCGTTCATGCAGAATTTCACGTAACATCAGTCTGTTGGAACCACATGTCATATAGGTCCATTTGTTTCCCAACTATTTAAGGATTCATTGCAACTTGGCGAACCTCGTAATATATACAGAAACTTTTCTTGTAAACTCATCCATTCATCCAAATGATTTTGTTGGCCTAAATTTAGGTGTTATTCCGAATGCTCTGAAGTTAAGCCAACGAACAAGAAACCTCCTCCGATCGCAAAAATCTACCCGCGTTAATTGAAAAACTCTTTATAAAACTATGAGTGTACCATTCCAAATTTTCCCAACTTATGTTCTGAGCCACAAATATAATTGAAACACTTGTGAATTTAAACAATGTAATTTTAGTCTTGATATGTCTTTGACAATTTCTACAAAATCTTCGGGTCCAATAGTTTTTAAGGTGTGAGCCCGAATAATGAACAACAAAATCTATCTCCAGTCATTATCAAGATACCAGTTTAATTCCCCTACTCCATTTACCCAATTTTTTGACTGTCAAACAAAAAGTCAAACATAAATATTTATGGTCCACTACAAATGACCAAACAAATCATTTAGCATCTCTTAAAAACACTTTCCCCAAGAGCAATTAAACAAATTTGCGCCAACGGCCATATTTATTCGTTTCTATCACATTTTTGTGTCTTTCCTTGTAAAAAACGCCAGAAGTAGTGTATCTCTAACTTTTCTGACAAACTAATAAATACTTCACTAAAGCGCTGCTGCAGATCGCGAGCGATCGATAAAAATCAGTTCTTTTTTTTTCTTCACGAGAAAGCGTTCAATTTATTTAATTGATATAATAGCTCAGGTTAGTGCGTTGTCTCCAAATACCTTTCTTCAAAAACGTAAACAGTTACAAATAATAATGATAAAAAAAAATTGAAAAAAGCAACAACAACAACGAAACAAGATTTTGCCACTGAAGATGTTAAATCTTAAAAATATATCAAAGAGATAGATTGAAAGAGAAAGGCTAACAGTAGAAAAGATACAAAAAAAAAAGTATCTAGTATACACAACACACGGGCATTTATTAGTTTTAAATATAAGATACACTTGTTCCGCTCGTTAATTTATTTATAAGCACTCGTTGGAAGGGGTGGCGAGGGGGTACATTGAATACTGTTTGGTTTGTTGTTGGTGTTTCCCCTTGAGGCGTACAAAATTCCACACCAGATGCAATTTTTTTTTTTTGCTTAACTTAATTTAGCTAGCATACCTGAAGTTGACATCTTCTTTGGAAAGAATTGAAATGTAGTTTTTTTTTCAAGTCCATCAGCTGCATCTCAACAACAACTACTATAAGAAAGTCAACTTGATAATTGTAAATATTTGGAGCTGAATTTTTGTTCATCTTCTTCAAACTTGAAGACAATATTATGGAAAGACTACATCAACATGCAATATGTGCGCATTAAGTGAAATAATGATGAAAAAAAAAAAAATTAAGTGCATATAAGCTTATGGCTCTTGGTGTATCTAGTAGTTTTCTTTTCTTTTGCCAGTTCAGTTGGATACTGGTTCACCTAGTTTATCACGTCGTCGATAGTATAGTCGTTGGATGCTAGGAGAAAACTTCATAGACAAGAAATTGAATTTATACAAAAAAAAAAAGTATTCTCTGCTCTTCTATAGTGTGTATTGGTGAAAAGCGCCGGAACGACAAGTCAGTCGTCGACAACAACTTCATGAATGGGAAAAAAAACATCTTTTAAATAAATCTTTGTCTTGTCTTATAGATCTATTACCACCCCCCTCCACCCCATCAATAACAAAAAAACTAGAGGATGCTTTACAAGTATTTAAAGAAAATACAAACTAAAACTGTAGCACCTGTTTTTTGTTGTTGTTTTGGTTGTAAAAGTAGCAAATATGCATCGATATCTATCATCAGCAATAGCTATCTATCAGATAGTGTATCAAAAGAATTGGTTTAAAAAAACAACACAGAGACTCACACAAATAAAAAATGAAAACGAAAACACTTTCACATTTCTCTTTTATTTTTGGGCAAGTCTTTCCAGTGCGCAGTGGGTTTAATTTTTTTTTTTGGTGAGAAAGGTGGTGACCGAAATGTTACATAATATTCAGTGGAAAATTTACTTTAGGGCCCAATTCATTTTTTTATTCTGACGGAATTTTATCTGTTCATCTTGGTTGGTTTTTGTTTTTGGTTGCTCCGCTGTTAACCGTTGTCAGATTTAAACTTCTGGATAGCTGGTGTTAAAATGAAACAGTTTAGTGGTCAGCTGAGCAGACATTTCAGATTTTTAACAGATTTTAATTTTCACATTCAAAATGGGGGGGGGGGGGGGGGCAACTTTGTAGCTTCAAGATTAAGTCTTCTTTTCACTTGACTAGGTAAAAAGTGATGTAGGTACTTTTAATTAAATTCTTCCTTTTTTGATAAACCAGCTTTCATATCAATTAAAAATATGACCTGAAGGACAGACGCTTTTGTGTGCTAAGCGAATGCACCAAGTTTTAACATTTCAATTGGCTCTAACTATATTTTTAAGTCCGTTTATAAAGGAATCCGATATGTAAAATAAGATGTAATCTAGTACGATTAAGCTTCTGGGTTCCTGCCTTTTGCGATGAAGTGACAAATCTCTTAAAAGTACAAAATGTCCAAATAAGAATGCATTTCTGGTTGTTAACTGTAGGAATCCTTCTATTCCTCGAGATAAATTTTCAAACGTGTGCAAGTCACTAAGTATTGGCAGATTGACGGAAAAGGGTAAACATTTGTGCTAGGCTTGAATTAAGGCTACAAAAAGTCATTACTCAAAATGTAACACGGATAAACTTATCTCATAGGGAGGAGGTGCTTATTGTAACAAGCTTAGTCTTAATTTTCAAGAGGAATAGAAAGCGATGAAGTATAGCCTTGTCGTGGTAAAAAAAAATTTGGCCAAGCCCAAGCTGCGCCGTAGTCCACAAACACTATCCAGAAGCCCTCAATATGTAAAAACCCGTCACAAAGGTTTTATTTTTTGACTAATTTAGATATTTTGTACTGACAAATATTTCAAACTAATCTCTTGTTGAATTTATGCACTCCATTTTTTTTAGAGTATAGAATTTTAAGTTGGCAACACTATTTTAACTGGTGGCCATTTTGTCAGCTGTCAAGTGTCACACAACACGTGCCACAACTAATTTGTTGAAGGAAACGTTCGGCGAGCGCCTCCAATATCGTCCGATTTAACGCCGCTTGACTATTTTCTGTGGGGATATGTGAAGTCGCTAGTCAACGCCAATAAGCCTGAAACCATTGACCACTTAGAGGACGACATTCGCCTCGTTAAAAAGTCTCTGGAAAAAGTCATCGAAAATTGGACCTCCAGTTTAGACTACGACCGAGCCAGTCGTATGGCGTTCACATGCCAGAAATCATATTTAAATTATTATGCCAGTAGATTTATCTTTCGAATAAAGTAAATTTCATGTCAATTTAAAAAATCATCTTTATTTTATTCCATTTAAAAAAAAAACACACCCTTCGAAGCCCATTTCCAAATCGGATTTTTTAATGTGAACTTAATATTTTTTTTTATAAAACCCAGAGGTTTTCGAAATTCAATGATTCTCTTAATTAAATTCTCAACTGTTTATCAATGTGACCTAATTTTGACCCAAACAAAAGAACCATTAACTTCTTTCTTAATGTGGCTTGGATTTAATAGCCAAACTATTACCATACTGCATTTTGAAAAGACCTTGCTCATACACACGAACCGTCAATACAGTTAGGGCAGCTCATTTCAAAAACCATCCACCCATGTAGAAGTGTATGTTGAAAATATTTTCACAGCTCCTTAAACTCCGTTACGAAACTTTGGGAGGTATATTTTTTTTCTAAGTCGTTAATAGTTTCGAATCGTGTTTTACGTAACCCCTTTTAGCCTATATAACATTGTCCTCGAGATACTCATCATCATCATGATCATCATCATCATCATAAAGCTAAGCCATCATGTGCCATTTATTTATTAATTTTGTCAAATTGGTGTTGTTAGTTTAAACTGATTACATGCATGATGGGGTTAAGACTATAAAACGCCGAGACTCAAGAGAAAGATCAAAGACAAGACAAGAACGGTTTCCTAATTTGCATTTCAACCAAATTGAATTTCCATCCACACACAAGCTCGAGCTTACGATTTACCTTGACCAAATAAAAAATATTTTTTTTTTAAGAATAGCTTTAAGATACTTACTGGGAAGAAGTAAAGATACAGCACAAAGATGTTGATAGAAAGTAGGCTTTGTTTGTTTATTATTGTTTTTTTTTTGTCTTCGTTTAATATTTCTATATTTGTTGAATGTTTTAAGAAGACAACAACAAAAAAAAAAAAAAAAAATTGAAATTTAAAGAGCTATGCACTTTCTATTCAAACCACTTTGGCAAATTGAAGTACCCTTTTTGGAGATTGCAACCCATAGTCGTAAAGACTGGATCACCTTCACTTTTTTTTCTACTTCTAACAATTGCATTAACAATCTGCATTTAAATCTGCATTTGCACCTGTGCCGTGGCGATAGATCTAAAAGTGGTTAAGTGACCTTCCAAATTTAAAAAGCACCTCATCATAAAGGCAGACATAACTAGATATAAACAAACGAGATGCCCCAAAGGAAAATGGAGAAAATTTTTTCCAGCCATTGTATTTGGAAGAAAAATAATGATACGAGTTTTCTTTTCATTAAAATGAAAAAAAAAAAATCATAACAACAAAGATTGAGTATCTCAGCTCAGAGACAGTAAAAGATGTTGCATGAAACGCTTTGTGATAGTTGGCGGTGGAGTTGGAGTTGGTGTTGGTTGTTCCATAGTATAGATGGTGGCGGTGGAAGTCTCCATCAATCTATCTATCGCGAACTTAATCAAATGCGTGCGCAGCCGCGTATTCTTTTCACTCTAAATCTCAAACGCAGAGAAAGCGGTTTATTATTTTTACATAGTTTTTGTTTTTTTTTTATTTTACTTATTCTGTTCATTTGTTATAAGAAAAATATGTACAAAATCAGCAAACACGAACAAAATGAAAAAGAAAACAACTCGCGATTTCTTAAGCAAAATCTAAAGCACATTGTGGAACTGGTAGATACATAGATACATTTCCATGGAAGACACCATCATCATGATTTATTTTCCAATCCTAAATTAGAGATGGTTTTGGTTTAGCGGTTTTATCTATACTTATGGCCATGGCAATGGAACTGCATTTGGATGGAGTTTCCATCACAAGGTGCTCCTAAAACTTCAACTATAATATCATTTTGTTGTTTAAAAACGATAAAATAAATTGATTTTTTGGTGGCTGAACATTGAGGTTTATAGAGTTATTTTTGTTTTTGTTTTATTAAGTGTGATGAAAACCAATGATCTAGATTTAGGAAATATTTTTGCAAAAATTAGCGAATAGCTTCAGGAATTTAGAACGGAATTCATAAGTTTTCAATAAGTTAAAGAAAGTTTTGTGATTTTTTTTTCGCGGTTGAACAATAATTGCTTTTATCATTTTTGATATATTGATTTGGTAAAACTTAGCCTTGTTGTACTCAACCGTCACAACGCAGATCATACCATGCAATCCATGTGCTCAACTTATGCCCACTAAAAATTTTCATAAAATTCGTATATCGGGAGTGACTAACGTTTGGGATGTTATGCCATGGAAAGGGTTTCTAAAACCGAATGAAACCCGAAAGTATACCACAAAAATTGCATGGTTCAAAAATAATGGTTTGAGACCTCGCGTAGGATCGATGCTTCTATTTAATGGTGGATCACTGTGTTTAAAACAGGACTATTATGTTTACTTGCGTCGCTAAAATGGGCTTTCCAACAAGAAAATTACTCGAAACTCGCTTTCGGGTCAAAAGGATGCTTGAGAAAAAGTACCTACAGCTTGACCAGCTTGATTTGATGGAGCGTCGGTTTCAAGTCCTTATAAAGAATAAGTTATACACCAGGAAGTTTTAGCCTCAGTTGAAGTTGATGGGGAGGAAAATCGCTTTTTTCAGTTAATAGCATCTAACGTATATGAGTTAGTATATTCTTATAAAAGACTAAATGTGCATGCAGCGCAAAAAATTGATAATTTATAAAATAAAAGTCGGTTTGAAAATTGCACATCTGAAATAATATATATGTACATATTTTCATCCAGAGTTCCTCAAGGCACCCATATTGGACCTCTGCTGTTTATTCTGTTCATCAATGGTCTACACACGGTTATTTGATATACAAAAATGAACAAATGAAATGCTTCAAAAGTACAATTTAATAACCTGATACTGCATCTAAGATAGATGACAAGAAAATATTTGAAACACACGTCCCTCTTAATTTTTTTAAAATACTAAGTTTTACTTTGATGTATTAAGAAAAAATTGGAAGCATTTTCCTTCCTCGAAGTGGAAATGATTTTTTAAATTAATTGATTAATAACCGCCGAATTGTGGAAAAGTGACAGGTTGTCAGTTGTTTTGAAAAAAGTGCTTTTTATGATAAATTTTTTAAAAGATTATATTAAATGTGCATACAAATTAAGGAATTTATTGAATTTGCGTTAGAATTTAAAAGAAATTTTGAGTGAACTATTAAAATCAAAATACAAAATATTAACTGATGGCGAGTTCCAGTTTAACCAATCTCTTACATTTCATTATGCCTTATTTCGTTCACAAAAACTTAATGAAAATTAATAAAAACAGTTGATTTTAATTTCATAATAACTCTAGTCCATATTCCAAGTAACACAAGATTAAATCTGACACCAAAAAACCATAAACACTTGAGAAACCGCTAAAACTGGTCTCTTGAGCGCAAAATAAATGCGGTGTTGAAAAATGTACCAAAAATCCATGCAAATGCATTTCTATATCTCTCTCCATAAATAAAAATATTTAACAACCAATTTTCATACACCACAATCAACGACACAGAGATTCATCCAGCGCGGCGGCGGCGGTTCATCCGTGAGTGTGCAAGCTGTCAATTAAAACGACCAAATCACCATATGGCAAACTGCTCGTATAGCACTTTAATTGCATTGCTCCGTAATCGTATCGAATAAAATACAAATTGCTTTTACTAACTGTTATTAGATAGTTTTATGGCTTTAATTAAGCAATTCTTGTCGGAGACAAGTAGACATCGCCGCGCCGGCCGTGCGCCTGCCGAGCTATGGCACTATTTTCAAAACTTTCACTCTTGACTAAACATACACTCACTGCAAACCCCATGTTTGAACGAAAGGATTTAATAAATTCAAATTTAAGGATTTATGAATAAACTAATGAATATGGTGGATGTGAGACTGCGATCCATTAAAATTTTAAAATTGAAATTCAATTAATCTCTTCAAGCAAATAAACAGACCAGGTCTTGAAAAATTGTCTCTTATTGTAGTTCAAAGCCATCAACAGAAATTTACCATGTCCCACATTAAATCGATTTCGCTTTCGATTTCGTTTCATGAAGTTGACTTGCATTTCAGCCTCTATCCAAATATAACCTAACCTACACGACATCTACAACGGACGCCACCGCCGAGCTCCAGAGCAGCAGAAATCACCGCCTCATGCTGCATAGTCAACGTAATTTATCTGTACAACGGCATATCAATGCACTAAATCTTGCAGTGAAAGATACACAACTTCAGAGCGTAAAAATAAATTTTTTTGTTACCAATTGTTGTTGTTGCTACCATTTTCTCGACTTCAGCCATCCGTTGATTCGAAGAATCCAAATCCAAATCCCTAACGTGCGCATACTGTGAATATTTTTGTATCTTCTTAGCTTATGCCCACGGAGGAGAGTAACTTTCACTTACATTAAATGGAAACCAAAAATAAGCTCCCTCCTCGACTTCTTTTTTGAATTGCGGATCATGGTACTGTGGAGCGCCAAGAGACTGAGATAAATAAATAAAACTAGAAGAAATAAAAAAAAACCGGAGGTAGTACTTCAGAAAGTAAAACGTCGCTGAATAAAAAACAATAAAAAAAAAAAAAAACCAAACGGAAGAAACCAACCGCACAGAACAGCAGCGGATCTGAAGACTTGACTCCACTAACGGATAGACGGAAAGACGGATGAATGGCGATGATGGGGAGATTCCCCCTCCCACTTATTCATATGATATCTGTGAAAAGTGACTAGGAACTGGTTTCTTCTTCTTACCTCGTCTATTCTTTGGCATCAGTCTATGAAACTTATATCTTGGTTCGGACTCGTTGGATGGATGCACATCCATGGCGCGGCGGCGAGAAGTATCTTAGAAATTGAGAGCCAATGTCATTGGTGTAGTTCTGTTGCAGTTTTTTTTTTTTTTATTTGCACAGAGTTGCAGCTCGCAGTGTTAACTTGGCTTACTATAGTTGGATGGTTCTGTATCAGTAGGTTAATGGCACACTTGCTTTTGCGCTGACTATGTTGTATGTTCTGTTCCTTCTATACTTTGTGTGGTTTGGTTTTTTACTTGGAAATTATGGTTATATACTCATCATCGTGGATAATGGGCCTGGAAGATTTTTCATTGAATGGTGCTGCAATAAGCCATATAAAATGAGTCTTTTGAGGTGGACACAAAGCAATTAGTGTGTTGGATTCTTAGCTCATTCAGTTAAGAATTGAATTTATATGAGAGTCGCTGTCCACCCGGTTTTATTGTTACCAACTACTTCTATGTTGAGATATAAACTGGATTTGGCCAAAGAGTGTTCATCGTATTCAAGTTCTGCTTTTGTGTTTTCTTTGACAAGAAAAATGGAACTCTCTGGATATGTGGTTATAATGATGAATGTAGAACAAATGCTTATTATAAGATTCTTATCAAAACATGTATCGTTAAATTACTTTCGTAAAGGTCCGTCCATAAAGGCATACTAATTGTACTTTTAGTTTCTTAAAAACCATATGTGCATTTGTGCAACTTCTTGAGTTGTTTTTACGTGAATGAACAAAAGTTTCGGTTAGGTTTTTTTTTTTTTTTTTTGATATGGGTTTTACGGCTCTCAATTAAGGGCTATTTCTTTGCAATTAAATTTGGTGGATTTAAGTGGTTTTTAAACAATTACAGTAAAGAATAGTTATAACTATGGTTTTTATTTGGGTTATTATTTTCTCACGATCGTTTAAATTTGTGAGCTAACCAGCCAACATGATTCTTTCATATGCGTGGGTTAAATTTTCTTTGAAGTAGCGTTAAGCCACATAAATCCTACGCCCCAATTTGGTACGATTTTAGGTGATATAGTGATTCTTCATCAATATTTGTACGCCATTTTTCTTTGTGGTTGACCAACCTCATTACTTAGCTCCAATGTTCTTAATGGGACCGAACGACACCAACCCTGTGCTGTTAACATATGTTATCTGTTGTTATCTCGCCTTTCCTGTGTGTCTCTTTTTTTAATGTTTGAAAACTTATTCAAGGTTAAAAAAAATCCTCTGAAGTTTATCCAACTGCAACATTTGGTTTTGAAAAAATCTGATTAATCAGATATGTGTATAATTTTTAGGGTACAAATTTTTCCGTAGTTGGAATTTTCACAATTTTAAACTAGATCTAACTTCAGTTTTCTTGCAGAATCGTACATAAGGATAGAATTTGATATAAGGAATACAAAAAATTAAGAAAGTCTTGAAAAGAAGGCTTATTTTTCTTGAATTGAAATTTCGATTTTGATGAAACAATTTCTTTTTCAAATGTAGCTTATGATTTTAGTTTCGTTACAGTAATTTTCCTCAAAAAGAAGCCTGAGCGGTTACCTTCAATACAACAAACCCATTTTCGATGGGTTTTTTCGAATTAGACTTTACCAATTTTGAAAAAAATAATTGCAATTAAAGGAAACTTTTCAGGAAAATCAATATTTTGAAAATGGATGAATATTTGTAGAACTCAGTGATAGGGTTAACATTATTTACTTAAGCCTTTCAATAGTTCATACTTTAAGAATCAAAATTACATCTGCATACTACATATATTAATGTCTATTTAAGCATTTAAATATTTTACTTGCAATTATAAGTTGGTACTATAAGGCAACTTATGCAATCGTAAAAACATTTGGACAATCAAAAATGACATTACGATGATAGGGAAGCCTAAAAAAATGGGTCCTACAATTCTGTCTGTCTGTATCGACACCTACAGCGTTAACGGCTGAACCGATTTACTTTAAAGTATTATTGTGACATCCTACAGAGTGGTTTTTGGAATTGGCATTCTATATGAATTTTAATGAAAAACTCATTTACGAATTCGATAAAACTTTTCGGGCAGTTTTTTTTATTGAACTTTATGTTTAATACGTTTTTCAGGAAAAGTCTCATAACAGTACTTCCCATAAAACCGTTTTTTCGAAATCAGATTTTCTCGTAAGCCATTTGACGGATTTCGATGAAATTTTTTAAATTTCCAAAAAAAAAATTTTTTTTTTTCAATTTTTGGTTTTTTGAGAAACGGTTTGTTCAACATTTTAAAAATTTTGGTTCTCTTACAAGAACTACAAACTTCTTGATACTCAAAAAATTGAAATGTTTTCGTTTCCAAGAAAAAGGTTTTTTTTTTTTTTTTGAAAAAACTAGTCGAACGATTTTGAAATTTTTTTTTCTTTAAAAATCAATACAGTAAAAGAAATCACATATTTTACTTCATGTTGTCCAAAAACCTAGTGATTTTTAAGTGATTAATACAATTTGATAAGATTTTTTAAGACTTTTTTTTCCAAAATTTCAAGCCCCAGGACCACTGTAACACATTAGAGCAAGTTCGTGCGATGCAGTCGTGCACTTTATTCAATAGGGGCCGCATGCGATTGACAATTCAAAAAAAAAATATTTTTTGTTAATTCTAGTCTAACTTATTTTTCTGATATGTTCTCAGTATATTGATCTTACAGTACAAATAAATCAAAATTGTCATTCAACATTTTTGCATGTTTTTTTTTTCAAATACCAATTTCATCAAGATCCATTTCTAAGTTTAATCGTTCCTCTCAGCTTGAACAAAAATAGCTTTCGATCACGTTGTTTCCCTATTGACTAGTGACGAAAATCAATCCTCGCTGCCAGTTAATAAAATATCTGACCAGATAATATAATTTTGAAGGACCACAATATTCCTAGTAGCTTTTTTTTTGTTTGCAAATTTCTTATCTCAAATTTAAATATTCCATGTCTTTTTTTATTAAATCTGACTTTCGCAAAAATTAAGATTAGGTGTTAAAACTGTTTAACCAGCCTAGAATTTCGTCTTGACATTTGTTTTCATCACACGCATCCTTTTCCTTCCAATTAAAACCGCATCTCGTTATAAAATCAGCTGATTAGTTGAGTAAAGAATACTTAACTTCCAAACTTCAAATAGAAACTGCATGCTTAATCCAAAGAAGAAGAAGAGTTAGAAAAAAAAAAAATACCAAACCATATGCGCAAAGAATCATACTCCAATCCAACCACAAGACACCAATAAAGCAAACAAACAACAGCCAGAAAAGAAAAAGCATGCCACAAGGAAAAAGAAAGAAAGAAAAAAAGAAATGTTAAATGAAAAGTGGCAGGTAAAGAAAAAAAAATCTCAAAGAAAAAGACTTCATTGCTTCAAACTTAAACCATCAGATACATTCGATTAGTTTAGTGTTAGACTTGGATACATCGGTTAGCAGAGAAGAAAAAAATAGATACTGCGGTCGCTTCTTCTAAAGTGTCTTTTATTTTTTTTTTAATATTTTGGTCGAACTATACGCGCCGCGCCGTCGCGTATGAATTTCGTTCCTATTTCAATGTGAACTTGGATAGCAATTGGCCTTCGGTTGTTGGAAGTAGACCATTTTAGCCTGGCTAATTGTAAATATATTGGCATAGATCAGAATTTTTTAACATTTTTGGTAAAAAAAAACAATAAGAAATTTAAAAAAAAAAACACACACACACAAGATGCAACGATGACTGATGAAAAATAGAAAGTGGTTCCTTTTGGTGGCAAAAGTTATTTTTGTGAGTGAAATTTCCAGTGAGAATCTCTTGAGATGGCATACTTTTTAATTAACACCTAACTTTGTTTTTTTAATTAAAAGATACACAATATACATTTTTGTTCCATAAATATTTATCCCAACAATGTTAGTGAGACAAACTAAATTAAATTAAACAAAAAAAAGTATCTAAAGTGTAAAACTAAAGTATCTATTCTGTTTAATTTCAGATTTTTAAATATTGTGAAAGAAGATTATTGATTGTTTGCACTTCTGTGTTCGGATTAAAGGACATAGAATACAAAATTGGACACATAGATACAAATTTTCGACAAATATGGGACATCATACGCGGCACCACTTGCTCGCGTCTATCCTATGCATAGTGCTATTATCAAAGGTGAGTTTAATTTTTTTTTTACAATTTATTGTAGAAATAACAGAAATGACTCTTAGCTGAGATACAGATACAATTAAAAAGAAATATATTTTAGCTATAGCATCTTCTTCATCGATATCTATTCATAGCAGTTTTTTTTTCTATTAAGTATATTTGTATCTATACAAGTATATATTGTGTTTGTTGGGTGTTGGATGCTCATTTTATAAACAGAGAGAAGATATTATACGCTTTCTGACCGTTACCAATCTAGCCAACAGTAGATACTACTTCTTATGCAGAAAATTGAAAAAAAAAGTATCTTAACTATAAAACTATGATAGGAGCAGATAGATGATGGCTGGAGTGCGGTGGCAAGCGCGCAAAGAAATGAATGAGAAGAAGACAAAATCCAGTTATGCTCTGATTTGTACTAGTTTCGACTTTCTTTTGATAATAGTCTATAAGCGAGACTATAGACTTATAGGTGATTTTTATCATGATGTATGAATTGGTAGACTATATAGAGAAGCATCTTAGAAGCAGCAGCAGTTGCAGCAGCAGGAACACCGCATGCCATTGCCAGCCAACAATATGATGAAGAAAGAAGATGATGCTGTGTTGTGCTGGGATGTGCAGATAGATCATGGGCACGCTCTCACAGTAGCTGTATGGCAATTATATGTTTGTTCCGGGAATCAATAGTGTTACTTGGGAGGGTAATTGGTTAAAATGATGGAGAATTTGAATAAGAATTTGCGTGGTAATGGTAGTCAAATGATACAAATATAATAATTGTAAATAGAAAACTTTTTATGTTATACGTACATAATCTGAAGTGAAGTTTTTAGGATCTCTTCAACTAAAAATATTTTAATGAAAGCTTAAAATGAAGTAACTGGGATGGAAAATACAAAAACTTTAATGAAATGTTTGGTTGTCAATCATTAGCTGCTGGCTTTCCTTACAATAAATAGTAAAAGTATATTTTTAAAGTCAACTCGTACATTTATAAAGGGGTTTTTTTTAGAGGCATAGAACTAGAAAATGAAATAAAACCCAGATAAATTATATAAATTGTCATTAAATTGTTATATAACCGACGCAGCTGGCTTGGATTTAGTCCAATCATCATCAATAGTTACATGTTGCGCCGTCTTGTAAAAACAACAACTTCCCCACATCATGGCAATTTTATTGAAGATCGAAAAAATTCTTGATCATGGCTTTATAACGGTCTCTATTGACTCTAACCCTCTGGCTGGAATTGTTTTTAAAGTTGATTCCTGCTAAAATAAGGACCAATATGATTCAAGTAGCCTATAAAGCACACCAAACTATCAACTTTTCTGGTGCAACGGAGGCGTCTGAACAATGGCTTGAGGATTATCTTAAATCCAAATGCTCCATTTTTTCTTTTCAAGCCCATTCACCAAATGTACTTCACGCCACTCCGAGCCCAGGTGGCGGTGTTGTTCAAATTTATGATGTAATGGCAAACCTAACTAACAATAATTTACATGACAGATGGCAAAATGGCTGTCATATAAAACAGTGCTGCCAATTTAAAGTTCTGTATCTCTAAAAAAAAATAAACATCCTTTACAAATAATTTCAAAAATGATGACAACATTCAGAAAATTTTAAGGACATTCAAATGTAGCTATATTTTTTGTTCAAAGAAATGATCCTTTGAAAAAGGAAGGAACATTTAAAGTATTTTGGAGGTTTGTGCCTCAATAAGTTTTAAAGAGAGATATCATTACCAGAGGACCTATTGCCATTCCGGCGAAAACAATGATAGCCTTGAAATTATTTGTATCGGCGTTTATTAAATATTCAAAATTGAAATTGGTTTTATTGTGTTCCAAAATATTGTCCTCACTCTAATTAGGAAACCTCTAAGACATGCATTATGACTGTATGACACGCTTCTTCAATCGTCGACATGCAGTTCGAAGTTGTCAAATTATCTGGTTATACGAGATTATAAATCGTTTTGCTGGCCAAATGTTGATCCAAAGATATTTTAAGATCAGTTCACTCAAATCATTGATATTATTTTCCATCACAACTGATTTTGGAAATGTCCTTCACGAACTGTCCTTACGTACTGTAGCACATTTTTGATCTCTGATGGCGGGATCAATAAAACTTGAAAATTGCATTGAATATTATAAACTCGGATGTAAGTTTGCTCATTTCTTTGTTAGGCTTTAACAACAGATCATGATGAAATTTTGTGATTGCCAGGCCCGTGGAAATAGACTTATCTGGAAAAAAAATTAATCTCTATACAAATTGGGTTTTTGTAGCTAGTCATGGAAACCTGAAAGCTTACTAAAGTTTGCATGGTTCCAAGACTTTTGCATGTTCTTGAGTAAAAAAAAAAAACATAAAAAATCGCACCGAAATCTGATCCTCTGAATCATTTCGATTCCATTGTTTCTTCAAAAACTTCCACTCTTTTGTGCTTCCCTTGTTTTCATCTTTTTTGCAAATATCTTTTTTAAGTCCAAATTTCAATTTTTCTCCCAATAAATCTCATATCAAGTTTGATTAAAAAAATGTACATGGAAAAATGTTTATTAATTTTTATCTGCAAAAGACTATAGTTCAGATCATAAATGTTCCACATACGCCCGAGTGCCCTTTCGTTTGTTAAAGTTATTTAGTAGCGATATAATTTTTAATAAAAATTCTTAATTTTTTTTAAATAAAACTATTAACACAAACAATATTTCTCATTTCAGAACGCTCGCTGTGATGGTCCACACATAGACTCGGCGTCACTGCCGCTCGAACACAGATCCGTTTACGGCCCTCCACTTCAACAACAGTCACCCGCACCCATTTATGGAGCGCCACCCCAAGGTGCTCTGCTTGGTTCCGGTGCTAACAATGAAATCTCCTCAGACGAAGCATGGCCACTGGCCACAACCAATGACAGTCCACAAATCAAGCATCTGCAAGTGCAGTGTGAGAAGACACACATGCGGGTAAACATCGAATTCGATAGGCCATTCTATGGAATGATTTTCTCGAAGGGATTCTACAGTGATTCACATTGTGTTCATTTGAAACCTGGTACAGGACATTTGAGTGCAACATTTGAGATCTTCCTGAATAGCTGCGGTATGAGTAGTTCTGCGAATCATAATGCAGCAGGATTTGGATCTCCAACCCCATCGGGCAGCTATGTGGAGAACACGATTATTATTCAATACGATCCTTATGTGCAGGAAGTTTGGGATCAAGCAAGGAAGCTCCGGTGTACGTGGTATGATTTCTATGAAAAGGCTGTCACATTCAGGCCATTCCAAGTTGATATGTTACATGCAGTGACGGCCAATTTCTTGGGAGACAATCTCCAGTGCTGGATGCAGATTCAAGTCGGCAAGGGACCATGGGCTTCAGAAGTGTCTGGTATTGTGAAGATTGGTCAGACAATGACCATGGTATTGGCCATCAAGGATGATGAGAACAAATTTGATATGTTGGTTAGGAACTGTGTGGCACATGATGGCAAGCGAGCACCAATCCAATTGGTTGATCAAAGTGGATGTGTTGTTAGACCAAAGATTATGAGCAAGTTCCAGAAGATTAAAAACTTTGGCCCATCAGCATCAGTGGTGTCGTTTGCCTACTTCCAGGCGTTCAAGTTCCCCGACTCCATGAACGTTCACTTCCAGTGTGTAATTCAAGTATGTCGCTACAACTGCCCCGAACCCAAATGTGGACATGGACCATCACTTGGCGGTGGTGAGTACGGAGTACCACAAATTGGCCCCAATGCTCTGTCTGCTGAATATGGAGCTCCAGATGGATATGAACGAGGTGATTTTGGACTGGGAGGAGTTCCACCAGCAGCATACCCAGACCCAAGACACAACACAGGGGATACGTCAGGCGCCTACTCTGAGAACCAACCCGACGTCGTTCCATCGCCACAGGCACAAACCTCAGCTGTGACTACTTCTGAATCAAATCTAGTAAGTTCGCCATCGCCACAAGGATCCAATGAGTTGCATCTGCCACCTCCTCCACTGCCAGGCCAATCTGGCTACAGCACAATGAAGAGGAAGGACGATATGGAAGGAGGCAACCTCGTCTCACTTGGTGGTCGTCCACGATCCGTTGAAGGCTTGGACGATCTTAGAGGAGTTCGTCGACGTCGTGAAACTGACTTCGATTCCATCGAACTGGTGGTCAAACCACGAATCTACAAACGTGATACCCAAGAAATGACAGACGTCAACACAAGTAGAACAATCCAAGTTGTCGCTCCAGGTGATGTCAACTTCGCCCTCAACAGCAATTCAAACAACGAAACGGTGGTTATACAATCGGCGCGATCAGCCGATGCCGAAACAATTTGTATGTCAGTGCCGAGCTTTGTTGGAGGCTTGGTTATGTTGCTACTGGTCTTGGCAGTGGCATCACTAGTCGCCGCTTTCCTGTTTGTCCGGGTACGGCATTTCGATCGTAAAGGTCTTGGTATGGCGTACGTGAATTAAGGTCGCCAAAACATTTGATTATGCCTAAGGCAACCCCCACACGAGCACACCAAATTAATTTTTCTTTTCATTTCTATTTATTGTTTTATTTTTATTTTTATTTAAATAAATGGCGGTTGTGAAGATGTCCATTGTATCAAGGACTAAATTTTCCGATTTGCCACAGAGCCTTATACTTATTATATGTATTCTTTTTTCTATTTATTATTTATTTTCTATTTATTTTGAGCTTTACTAATTTTATTGCGAAACTTTAAAAAGTATTTTTCCCACTGTCCTATAAGCTTTCATTAATAAAACAAAAAATTAAAAAATGTTATACCTCTTATATTGGATCTAAAATTGAACTGAGAATAGTCTGAGAAGATCAGAAAACAAAAATTAAAATTAAATATTAAATCTTAATTTTCGAAACAACGAGTTTTAGTTTTATCTAAAAATAAAAATTACTATATATATTTCAGAAAATTAAAACCATAAAAAACGAAACCAGTTTTTGTTTGTTTGTATAAGATTTAAGAAAATGTGTATATAATTAATTTATTATTGTTGTAATAATAGCTCCGAAATAAATTTGTATTTTATATTAGAAAAAACAGCTTGGACTTTTATTTTTCTAGATTTAATGGAATGATGTTAAGATTATCGAACAAAATAATATATATGTATAGGGTTCAGTCGGGTAGGTTTCGAAATAAAATACCCTGATAAGAAAAAAATGTATTCCAACCAGGACAATGTGAAAAGCCTGGCTATGGGGCATTATACCTACTCCTAAACGCAGAGCGGACGGTCCGTCAACATTGATTGACCAAGAGCAGAGCACAAGACTCCCCATCCTCAGACAATCCTACAATTATTACACCTCCGAGAAGCCGGTTTACAACCGAAAATGCCAACATGCCAAACTTTCAGTCCAAAATGTATGTTTCTGATTTATTTTGCCTGCAGACAAAAATCTTCCAACAAAGGTACCTACCCTACTATCATCATAATGCTTACGAAAAATCAAGACATTTGTAGGGTTTTTGTTTGTTTGCCGTAAGAACGGTTGTTGTATTGGATTGGAATACACATTTTCCTTATTGGGATATTTTCCTTTCATAGGGTAAATTTGCTTTAAATGGCATTTTGAACGTGAATTACTGTGTTGTAAATTAAAGAATTCTCTTCATTTTCTTAAAATAAATAAATCTGTTTAAAAGGACTTTAAAAAAAATTGCTGCCATATTTGGCAACGGTGGTACAGACTATAGACAAAACTATGTCGAAATATTGAGGGTGTTTTAGGAGTGGTGGTTCAAAAACTAAATCTTTTGGTAAGCTTTTGTAACACTTGTAGTAGTATTAGCTTTGTATATATAATCTATAGTAACACCATGAAGCACAATATTCTGTTGTGAGATTTCTCGCCGATGGCGCTGGATGTTACATTTATAAGTTAAGCAGAATTTGCAGACTGGTAGAAGAGGGGTTGATGTACTGGGAAAGCGATAGAGAGATGTATATTATTTATTTTGTAATAACGACTAGCAGAATGAGGGAGTTAGCTACTGAGCTGTTATTGCCATGTCAACGGTGAGGATAAGTCATAATGAAATCAGAAAATATTGTGTTTGTGTGTGTTTAATAACATATTTTCTTAAGAATTTGTTGAATGTGTAAGTGCTGTTCTCTATTCTGATATTTGGCAACATCACAATCGAAAGATTTTCAAGTCATTTATATTGTTACATGAATAGTGTTTGTCTCAACTACAGTCTTATGAATGGTTTTTGTTTCTACTACAAAAATATTACTATATGGTTTTTGTCTATACTACAGTAAAATTCTGAACAATTCTGCTGAATGATTCTGCTGAATAACAATGTTGAATTTGAAAGCTCTGAAAGCTTTTAAAGCATCTTGACAATTCCGAAAGGTTCGAGACTTAGACTGTTCGGGAAACTTGATCCCAAGTATAAATAGGACATTTTATTCGGAAATGGACACAGTTTCATTTTAACCGTGGTAACGAATAAATGGTGAATAATTAGTGGTGCTAAGATAAAGAAATAAATAAAGAGTTTGAACTTAGATACAAGTGAGTTTCATTTATAGAGATAGTAGTGGTGATTGAAAAGTAAAGAAAAATAAGTTTTAATTTCGAACCCAAGACTAAAAACATTACAGTGGTGTCAGAAGTGAAATAAAACTTAAGAACATAATTACTTTGAACAAATAGAAGTGAAAAGTGATAAAGTGACTATGGGTAAACTGGTAAATGCCCTTAACTTGATTGAACTTAGAGCAGTGTTAAAGAGTCGGGGTCTTCCTACTGCTGGAACCAAAAATGACCTCATTATTAGACTGCAAGAAAATATGACTCAGCAAAACGAAAATCCGGACACATTCCTCGTCGATGTTGAAATTGAAGAGGAACAAGAGCATGTAAGTAATAATTCCGACTTGTCCAATATGATGGCTCTTCTTCTTGAGCGTTTTCAAGAGCAAAGAAACGAGCAGAAGAATCTTCTAGAAGAGCAAAGAAACGAACAAAAGAATGAACAAGCGAAACTTCTAGAACGTTTTGAAGACCAGAAAAACCTCCTTGAAGGAAAGTTCTCTGACATGGAAAGCAAGTTTGTTGCTGCTGACGAGCGTCTCGAAAGCATCGAAAAACAAATTTTGACTGTAGATGAAAGGTTCGAGAAAGTTGAAGACAAATTCGAAAAATATGCAAAGGAGTTGGACAAGGTAAGAAAAATTAAAATTAGAGAAAGTTCTGGTGACTGCATACGAAGAAAGGAAATGCATCCGCCAACTTTTGATGGACAAACTTCTTGGACGATCTACAAAAGACAATTTGAAGCAGCTGCGACAACAAACGGCTGGGACGACGAGGAAAAGTTTGTTGCACTAACACTTGCTCTCAGAGGACCTGCTGCAGAACTACTGCAAACAATACCAGCAGAGTTACATGGCAACTTCAAAGCTCTTACTCAGGCGATTGAAAAACGCTTTGGAGATGGCCATATGCAAGAAGTTTTCCGGGTCCAACTTAACACCAGGGTTCAGAAAAGAGGTGAGACTCTTCAACAGCTCCAAGCAGACATCGAACGCCTGGCTCACCTGGCATATCCAACGGCGGGTGAGGAAATTATTAATCAATTTGCTGCTGAAGCATTTGTCCGTGGATTAGCTGACATCAACCTCCAGCGAGCAGTACGAACGGCCGGAAAACGGACGCTTCCCGAAGCATTGGCGTTTGCCCTCACCATGGAAGCAGCGGAACAGGCTTCTCAAAGTATTCATCGGGTAAGAGAAGTAACTGTAGAGGAGTGCGCTTGCCAGAGAACGACATTCCAGAGCAACCACCGTGATGGACCTCTCCGATGCTGGAACTGCAACAGGACCGGACATCTCCAGCGCCAGTGTCGTATGCCATTAAGAAAAGAAGTTTGCCAACATTGCGGCAGCAGGAAGAACAGCCAAGAGGAGGCTCACAAAACCCCTGCTGGACCTGTTTCCCACTCGGGAAGGACCAACTTCACGGGGCAGAAGCTGGTTCCGGGTATCGATGGCCCCAGAACTACGATCCAGGTCTCGCAGACTAAACGAGACAATAAAAGTCTGACAATGGAAGCAGCTATAAACGACAAGAAATATGTGGCAACTATCGATACCGGTGCCACCGCCTCCATTGTAAGAAGAGACGTGGTGAAGATGACATGGCTACACAACACCAATAGCTACTGTCTGAAGACGGCAACAGGTGAGTCAGCTAAAGTATATGGGGAAGTACAACTAGTGATCGGATTGGCAGAACTGGAGTTTTCACATAAATTCCTAGTGGCAGATATTTGCGATGAGTGCATCATCGGAATTGACTTCATGAAAGCACATGGAGTAATTCTGGATATCGGTAACCAGGTTCTGAAATTTAGAAATGTCGAGATTCCGATGATCTATGGTAACGAAAACTCGTCAACCCTGAGAACTGTCGTCAAAGAAGACATACGCCTGCCTCCCTCTTCAGAAGTCTTTGTTTGGACAAACATAAAAGGCGATTCAGGGAACCATCGATACCTTTTTGTAGAACCGGACTCTGAACAACGTTCCCAAAACTACATCGTGGGAAAAACGCTTGCCGCACCTAAGAACAACATGGTGCCTGTAAGAATAGTGAACATCAAACCTTATGAAGTCAACCTTAAAGCAGGAGAAGTTATTGGACAATGTGGTCCAGTGGCAGCAATAACAAGAATCACCGATGAAGAAGTACGAAATCCTGTAGAAGTCAACTTTTTAAGGTCCAAAATTCTAAAATCCTGCAAGCTAAGTCAACAACAACAACAGGTTGCTGGAAGCCTTATTCATGAGTTTGCTGATATTTTCGCTTCAAAGGATAAACCATACGGAAGAACACAATTGGTGCAACATCGCATCGATACTGGTGATGCAAGGCCAATCTGTCAACCTGCAAGGCGCCTTCCACTAGCCAAACAGGCGGAGGTTACGGATATGATCTCGACGATGCAGAAAGAAGGTTTGATCGAGAATTCCAAAAGCCCTTGGGCATCACCAGTGGTCCTAGTCAAAAAGAAGGATGGAAGCACCCGGTTCTGCGTGGATTACCGAAGGCTGAACGATGTCACAAAGAAAGACAGCTACCCTCTGCCCAGGATCAGCGACACTCTGGATGCAATGGCAGGAGCTCAATGGTTTTCAACTTTGGACCTGAAAAGTGGGTACTGGCAGGTGGAAATTCACCCAGAAGATCGAGAGAAAACCTCATTTTCGACAGGTAATGGTCTGTGGCAATTCAAAGTTATGCCCTTTGGCCTGTGCAACGCTCCGGCAACATTTGAGCGTTTGATGGAATGCGTTTTACAAGGGCTTACTTGGAAGACATGCCTGGTTTATTTGGATGATGTCATCGTTTTTGGGAAAACATTTGACGAACACTGCAGGAACTTGAGAGAAGTTTTCCGGAGGCTTCAAGAAGCTCATCTTAGGTTGAACCCAGACAAATGCACCTTTTTCAAGACTGAAGTTAAATATTTAGGGCATATTGTCTCGTCTCAAGGGGTACAAACCGATCCAGAGAAAGTGGAAGCTGTGAAGAACTGGCCAACTCCACAAGATAAACATCAGCTGAGAAGTTTCCTTGGGTTAGCCACATATTACCGGCGATTCGTGAAAGACTTTGCTGGGGTTGCGAAAAGCCTGCACCAACTTACAGAGAAAGGAAAACAGTTCAAATGGTCAGGTGATTGCGAGAAAAGCTTCCAGGAACTAAAAACACGCCTCTGTTACGCTCCCGTTCTGGCATATGCTACTCCTGGGAAACAGTTCATCATCGATGCAGACGCAAGCAATGTTGGAATTGGGGCTGTTTTGTCGCAAGTTCATGATGGCCAAGAAAAGGTAGTAGCCTATTACAGCAAAGTGCTCTCGAAGGCAGAAAGGAACTATTGCGTGACCAGGAGGGAACTTCTAGCTCTGGTACTAGCTACGAAACATTTTCATAAGTACATCTATGGGCAGAAATTCCTCCTTAGAACAGACCATGGAGCGCTAAGGTGGCTTTTGAACTTTAAAAATCCCGAAGGACAAGTAGCAAGGTGGATTGAGAGGTTGCAGACATACCACTACGAGATTCAACATCGAAAAGGAAAACTACACTCCAACGCAGATGCATTATCCCGACGACCATGTAAATCAAACTGCAAGCATTGTTCACGTCAGGAAGAAAAGGAGTCCCTAGTCACTCAACGAGTGAGAGTCGAGCCCATTGCCGGCTGGAGTAACGAGGAAATTAGAGGAAATTAGGAATGCTCAACAAGAAGATTCTGACATTGAACCCATCCTTGCATGGAAAGAGCACGAGGAGAAACCACAATGGGTTGACATTTCCGATAGAAGCCCGGTGTTAAAAGCCTATTGGGCTCAATGGAACTCTCTCCATGTACAAGAAGGTGTACTCAAACGGAAGTGGGAATCCGCAGATGGCAAGTCCTATGTGATGCAGGTAGTTGTGCCTCGGTCCAAAGTCAATGAAGTTCTCCGTGAGATGCATGATGGCACTTCTGGAGGCCATTTAGGAATCAACAAAACGCTGGAAAAGATCCGAGATCGTTTCTACTGGCTTCATGCAAAAGAAGACGTCGAAAGATGGTGCAGGAAATGTGACACTTGTTCTGCTACAAAAGGACCAGGCAGAAAAATTCAAAGTGTGATGCAGCAGTACAACGTTGGAGCACCCTTCGAAAGAATTGCAATGGATATTGCAGGTCCTTTTCCTGAAACCAACGATGGAAACCGATATATTCTCGTGATCATGGATTACTTCAGCAAGTGGCCTGAAGCGTTTGCCATTCCAAACCAAGAAGCAAAAACGGTTGTGGATCAGATTGTCTTCAATTGGATAAGTAGATTTGGTGTACCTAAAGAACTCCATTCTGACCAAGGGAGGAACTTCGAGTCAAATATCTTCCAACAGATTTGCTCACTCCTTGGCATTCATAAGACAAGGACAACACCGCTGCATCCACAATCAGATGGAATGGTAGAACGGTTTAACAGAACGCTCAAAGAACACCTTTCCAAAGTAGTGGAAGACTGTCAACGAGACTGGGACCGATGCATTCCACTGTTTTTAATGAGCTATCGGAGCGCAGTTCATAGCACTACAGGACATACTCCTTATGAAATCTTGTTTGGTTCAACAATGCGACTACCAAGTGAAGTGAAATTTGGATGCCCTCCAAATGAGCCACAAAGCCAAGAAGAATATGTGGAGGATCTCAAAAAGAGACTCATGTACATTCATGAAAGGACCAGAACAAAGATAAAGGATGCCAGTGATCGCATGAAAACACGTTATGATGCACATGCAACGACGACAGGGTTTCAAGTGGAAGATCTTGTGTGGTTATACAACCCCCATCGGAAAAAGGGACTGTCACCGAAGCTCCAGCAAAATTGGGAAGGCCCTTACAAAGTTGTCACCAGAATCAATGATGTTGTTTACCGCATTCAGAGAGGTGTTAGAGGCAAAATGAAAGTTGTTCACAGGGACCGACTATGCCGCTACAATGGCCAGGGAAGTGATAGACTTGTTCGGGACGAACAATCTTAAGAAGGGGGCAATGTTACATGAATAGTGTTTGTCTCAACTACAGTCTTATGAATGGTTTTTGTTTCTACTACAAAAATATTACTATATGGTTTTTGTCTATACTACAGTAAAATTCTGAACAATTCTGCTGAATGATTCTGCTGAATAACAATGTTGAATTTGAAAGCTCTGAAAGCTTTTAAAGCATCTTGACAATTCCGAAAGGTTCGAGACTTAGACTGTTCGGGAAACTTGATCCCAAGTATAAATAGGACATTTTATTCGGAAATGGACACAGTTTCATTTTAACCGTGGTAACGAATAAATGGTGAATAATTAGTGGTGCTAAGATAAAGAAATAAATAAAGAGTTTGAACTTAGATACAAGTGAGTTTCATTTATAGAGATAGTAGTGGTGATTGAAAAGTAAAGAAAAATAAGTTTTAATTTCGAACCCAAGACTAAAAACATTACAATATGAACAAAATATGTATTTTGTTTTTGTTTGAAATTATAGGTACTTTAAGGCAAGTTATGAATTCGTAAAAAAGTCTTAAGATAACAATTAAAATAATATAATAATATACCTAATAATATAATAATATATAATATAATAATATGTAGGTATAATATATACCTAATGCTGATAGGTAGCGGACATGAAAAAAGTTGTTCGAAGAATTTTGTCCGTTTCTGAATGTCTTTCTGTATACTTGTAAAGGCACCTACAGCATAAACAGGTAATTCGATTACCCTTAACGTTGGTACCCAAATTTTTTTGGAAAGATTTTTCAGGCAGGAAACAGAATTTTTTTAGCTCAAAAAATTTAGAACTCTAAAGATTTTAATAAGAAAAAAAAAAAATGTAACTCCATAGGCTCGAGAATGGCTTAACCGGTTCTTCCAGAATGTCATTTCATATTGTAGGTAGCTACTAGGTAGGTACCTATGAACATTTAGGAAGCTCAATTTATCTAAGTAGCGCACTAACTACCTACCTATATTTATTTTAATAAATATTTGTTTTTAGGTATAATTTTACAAAGCTTGACAAAAATATTTGGTATTGGTACCTATTAAAAAAGACTAATTTTTTATTTATATATTAACGTATTTGAGTTCTCTTTTGAGTTGGTTTTTACTTTTAGATATGAGTCAATTCGTGCGACCCAGTCGTTTATTTTCTTTTAATATCTCACAAGATGATAGAGTTGCCACCCTTCTTACAATGAATATTTTAATTTTATTTTGATGAAAATTGAAGTCTCGTTATCCTTTTCGATTCAAAAAAGATTAAGTGGCTTTTTTAATAGAGATTGTTATATGTAAGATACCCATTTGCCCATTTGAACAAAATAGCAAGAATTGTTTTCGAAACAAAAGATTTTCATTCTTGAGATATGCTTGAGCAAGGCCAGTTCCAATTAAAAAATAATTGTGTCCGCAATATTTTCTATGAACAAAAGTTGCAAAATATCCATTTCTGTAGGGAAAATAGATAAAGTAACTTTATTTTGAAAATAAATCTATTGTTAATTTCTTGAAGTTTGAACCATTCCGCACGTAGGTATAGGTAGGTATTTAGGTATATGTCGAATGACTACTTTTTTTGAAACAAAATACCTATGTAGATAAAAACCTTCATTGTATTTGCCTCATTAGTAATTTTATGAATGTTTAGTTAGGTATTGAGCTGCACCTGCACCTATCAAATTTTAAGAATACATTTAAAACTAAATTTATATAAACCTACTCAAACTTCAAACCTACATAAATCTACTTCCTCTAAAAAGTATAAATACTACCTAGGTAGGCATACTTGAGAATTGTAAGATTTTCTTTTTTCATTTTAGGTGGCAATCCTGGCAGGTATGAATATTAAAATATTCATAAATCGCCAAAAATGTTCTCAACAAAAATCATACCTACCAAAACACCGTTTTCCGTCCACACCCAATACAATCAAAAAAACCTATTCTCATTCTTCATTCCATACGAATATTACTTTTATTTTATTTCATTCCACCTTATTCATTAACCTGTTATCCCCACTCTACTTTAATAACAATTTTTGTTTTTTGCTTCCCATAGCATTCTATACAAAAAATCATCGTGAATTGTCTCCCTCGAACCCCCAATTAAAATGTATACAGCATTCTCGTTCTTCCAATCTGCAAATCCATTTATATTAGCAGCGTTTGGTAGCTCTCCAAATACCCAAACCGGGGAGTTGCGAGATTCCCTGATAGATGTCGCTAAGAGCGTTACGCTTTTCGGTTGTACTATAGAATATATAGCAAAGGTATTAGTAGTCGAAAGAAGGTCACACTTAGCTTCAGACTCTCAATCTGAGTCATCAAAGATAAAATTCGAATTACATATAATAGCTAGAACTACCATCTGATAAAATATATTTTGGAACAAAAGAATGAACATAAATAATAAACTACAGAGTCTCTAAGCAAAATATTTATTTCACTCTAAAAGTAGTCTTTTTTATGTTCACAGTTAATGTGTTAACAGTTCTCAATTCGTAAGAGTACTTTTTCGAAGAAATTACAAGTTTCATCTTCCGAACAAGTACTGCACCTAGGGTTCTATGTATGTTTTCTAAATTGTGGAATGTACAAGCACCCTATATTGGAGAGGGAAATTTAAATGGCATCCAAATACACCAACCACTTTATATATTAAGAAAAACAAACCTTATAAATGCAATAATAAAACCTTTACAAAAATGTCCACAGAATATAAATACATTGGTATTTGGGCGGAATAATGAATAAATTTTAATCTTCTCCTGCTAAAATAAAAAACTAAAAACAACGGCTTCAATTACTCTACTTCACTTAATTTTTGTAACAACATATTCGATGTGTGGTGTGACCTTTGTCACCGATTTCATTAAACACGCAATAAGCATGAATTACTACTTTACAATGCATTCAGTAGATACATTCATGTTCTGGCAAATATCATGAGATTTTCAGCTTGTTCGCAAAAAACCACCCATCTGAGTGATTTTAATAAATTTAAACAGTGAAATCATTGTTATTTGATGATTTTTCATTCTAAGATGTTCTTATTGCAACAAAAATTTTAATCTGCTGTTTGACGCTTTGATCTTTCTGGAAACATTATTTTCACCATTCACCAAACTAAAAATAGAAATGCAATTTGTCACTCGAAAGCAGTTGCAATTGAAGTCGTCAGCTAATGACTGGGAGGTTGGCATCTCCTGTAATCTGGCTTCTCGGAGGTATAGTTGTGGGTGCTCTGAGGATCGGATTACTGTGCTGAGGAAGTTCACGTAAGACGTGCTACGTCCGCATAGCTTTCCATCAATATGGGTGCTTTGGAGACGTCCACGGCATTCAATTTGGCTAAGGAGGGGAGACCCCGTGGTAAGCTATTGGAATAGCGTCCCGCATACTGGTTGTGAATACCTACAGGCAGCCTTTCCAATATGATTCAACTTCAACTTTTTGTTTATTTTAATTTATTTTTTCTTTAAAGTTTTTTTGATGGGAATTCGCTTGCATTCTGTAAAGGTGGTATATAGAGACAAAAAAGAAGAAAGGACCTTTTGTAACTCAATCACAAAACCTTACAAAATTAATTAATATTGAAGAAAGTTGTGTTGGTAACTGCATTTGAATTGTGAGTCTCACAACATTTTGGTAATTTAGTCAAAAATAATAATATTAAAGAATTACAAAATAAAAACATTATTAAACAGTATTTTTAACTTAGTTACATTGGTATAAAAAAATTGTTTGTCAATAAGTCAGTCGTTTATTTACAAAAATGATTCATATGATATTTTCAGTTGATATGGGTAAGTTGAAAAATAATAATGTATGTAATCTATTTCACCAATTTACATTTTTGAATAGAAGACCACGAAAAACCATCTTGCCCAATGGGGTGTGTAAGATGGCATACCAAGGTAAGGTGAAAGGGCATACGTTACTTTAAATAAAAAAAAGGCAAAATTTAGGGTAACATATTGTTAAAGAATTTAATGTCAAATATTAAATACAAGAGTTTATAAAAATAAACTTAACAATGCTTTTCTTAAATTTTAACAAAAAAAAATAATAATATGAACAAACATAGTATAGTATGTATCTATACCAAATGCATAAAACTAAAGTATGCTTCTAAAGCTTGCTTTAACTATGTAGGTAATTTATTTTTCATTCAACCACTGAAAGAATAAAACTATTTTATCAACAAATTAAATAAAACATTTTATATATCACAAAATAACAAATACAATTATTTAAGAAGGGTAAGATGGCAGTGTTCCATTCTGCCTACGGGCATGGTATGTCATCTTGCCTTTTTTGACTTTTTATGAGAAACAGTACATTTGGTCAAAACAGTTTATCTTTAACATCCTTAACACCGAAAAAAACCAAAGTAATGGTTTTTAACAACAGACTATTAATTAGTGAAACCGCAATTTTTGTTGATGATACGCAACTTGAAGTGGTAGATAATATTAAATATCTTGGTGTTGTCCTAGATAACAAATTAACTTTCAAAGAGCACACAGACTATCAGTGTAAGAAAATCTCTAAGAAAATTGGTGTTCTAAGAAAAATTCGACAAAATATATCGATGAATTGTGCAGTTAGAGTATATATAACGTCATAATAAAACCCCATTTCGAGTATTGCGGTAGTTTAGTATTTTTTTGTCACCAATACCAAAAAAATAGATTGCAAGTGCTTCAAAACAAAGCAATGAGAATAATTTTAAAGTGCGACAGATATACACCAATATCTTTCATGGTTGAGTCCCTAAACTGGCTCAATGTCAATCAAAGACTTTTAATGTGTGCGATGATATTTGTTTACAAAATCAAAAATGGAATATGTCCAACATATCTCAGAGAAAATGTTTACAATAACGAATCATCGCAATATAACCTAAGAAACAACGATGATCTAAGAATACAGCGTATACGTACTACAAGAGGACAGCGGACGATACAATATATGGGGTTCCAAACATTCAACAACCTTCCAGACGAGATAAAACTCTCAGAAACAATTGTTCAATTTAAAAGAAAAATTTTAGTTTATATAAAAAATAATATTCGTTGATAAATACCTATATCAGTTCAAGAAAGCAAAAATTTTAATGTAAAATTTTATGTAAATTGTAAATATTATATATTTTTTTTTTTTCTTAATGGCACTTGTTGCAAAATAAAATTAAACAAACAAACAAACAAAAGTTTAGCCCACATACCTACGCGATGGCTCTTTCATAGAAAAATTATATTTTTTTAGCCAAATACTGTTTAAATATTCACTTTTCAATATTCTGACGGAACATGAAAAATAAGAGATTATTATTTTGTTTACTTACCTAAATTTTTTCTTAGATTTTTTTTGAATTAATTTACGGCACTTGAACAGAAGACCGTCCACATCATGGTTTCTCACACAAACTTAACAAGCGAGGATGTATATTCAGAACTTTTGTGATTCATAGACTTGAACCAGAGAAAAGGGTAGTGTGCCGTCTTATACTACGTTTTCATTAGGGCCGAAATTAGGATATTTGAAAAATTGCTAAAAAAGTGTTTTCATCTAGGTTTCCACATTTGTTTTGACATCAGGCTATCTTCTTTCTTTTTCTTTTTTACAACCTTTTCATTTTTTCTTCTTGTTTTGTTTTGTTTACTACTTCCGTTGCCCTGGATTTTTATTAGCGGAGAATTAGCGGAGAAGAAAATGGAAACACGTCTTTACAACTCGAGTGATATGAACAGAGTAGTTTATTAAAGTAAAAGAGAGGTAAGTATACAAAGAAGATATAGAACATACATACACAATATGTATTGACATAATACTCAGGTTACACTTATGATACTTATGATAGGGTAAATTAACATATACCAACACTCCTCCTTAACCTGAGAGTTATAGTCGAATTCCCATTGAGTTCCGGAATGATGCAATTTTGATTCGATCCAGGGGTTTAGTAAGGGCATCAGCGATTTGATGATCAGTCCTGACGTGGTCGAGTTTAATTTTTCCTTTATTTAATGTGTCCTGCACGAAGTGGTAACGAATGTCAATGTGTTTTGACCTTGGATAAAAACCACCATTAGTTGCAATTGTTATAGCACTCTGATTGTCGCAAAGTATTCGAAGAGGCTGCTGTCGTTTGCAAAGTTGATGTTTAAGCCCTCCCCACCAAAGCGCTTCTTGAATGGTTGCCGAAAGTGCCATGAACTCGGCTTCGCATGATGAAAGAGCCACAGTGTTTTGCCTCTTAGAGCACCAAGATATGGCTCCACCTTGAGCTATAAACATGAATCCAGTTGTGGATTTGCGGTCGTCTATGTTTGATGCCCAGTCAGCATCAGTATAACCGACGATTTCATCGTGTCCACCTTTGTTGAATCGCAGCTTCAGTGACGATGTTCCTCGCAAATACCGTAATAGATGCTTCACGGCAAGCCAATGACGGGGTCCAGGATTTGAATTGAAACGGCTGAGAAAGTTGACAGCAAAACAAATGTCTGGGCGTGTACATTGGGAAAGGTACATAAGACAGCCGATCGCTTCTTGGTATGGAACGCTCTTCATTTGTTCAGTTTCCTCAGAACTGGCTGGACCGTCTTCGAGTGATAATCTTTCACTTGAGTTCATGGGAGTATTTACTGGATTGGCATTCTTCATTTCAAACTTCTCAAGAATCTTTTCGATATACTGCTCCTGGTCCAATGCAATCGATTCTTTGTTGTATGTTATGCGCATTCCGAGTACTTGCGTCGCTGTACCAAGTTCTTTCATTTGAAACACTCTATGCAATTCGGTTTTCACAGTTTGTAGTTCCTTTTGATTGTTTGTGAAAAACAAGAGGTCATCAACGTATACTGCAATGAAGAGTATGTGTTCGTTTGTTGTTGAATGGTACACGCAAGGGTCATATTTAGATCTTTGTAGTCCTAGCGATTGGAGTACAGTGTCTAATTTTTGATTCCAGATTCTACTGGACTGTTTAAGGCCGTAAAGAGCCTTGTTTAGTCGACAAACCATCGAGGGGTTATTCGTATCTTTGTAAAAGATGGGTTGTTCCATAAAAATCTCGTCGGAGAGTTCTCCTTGCAGAAAGGCTGTGATGGCATCCATTTGTGAGATGCTTAGACCAAGCTCAGCAGCTAGAGCGAAAAGGTAACGCAGCGAACTGTGACGAACGACAGGGGAGTACGTTTCGTCGTAATCTACCCCCTTTCGCTGTGAGTAGCCTTTTATGACTAACCTCGCCTTGTAGTGGTCAATTTGTCCGGTAACATCAGTCTTAGTGCGGAAAACCCATTTGCACTTTATAGCTTTCCGATTATTTGGTAACTTTTCCAGCGTCCAAGTATTATTGCTAATTAAGGATTGCATTTCCTCTTCCATAGCAAGTCTCCACATGTGGGCATCGGGTCGAAGCATTGCTTCTTCAACTGTTTCCGGATCGTTCTGTTTAAAATCGATAGCAGTAAATGGAACTTTTTTAAAATTTTCTTTTTCAGGGTACTTGCCTTGTAATATGCGCCTCACATCGCTGGGCTTTGACACTTGCTGGTTCACAACCAAGACTGGTCCATTCTGGTGCGATGGAGACGCGACAAGTCCGGAGAATCCATGAAGTGATTCCATTTCATCCAATGAATCTCGCTCTTCATGCTGTGATGGTTGTTGCTCTGAATTTTTACCTTTAGGGGTGGAAAATGAGGAAGAATCATCGTTTTCTAAAACATATTCGTTGTACTTGCCTGGAATTTTGCGCTCCCTTTCGCTACGCCTTAGCATCTCCGGCTGCTGGGGGAGCGCAGAAATATCAGCATCAGATGAGACAGCATCTTCAAAAAAACTGCTTGTTTCGAGCTGTGATTCGTGTTCCTCGTTATGGATATGGTGATGAGAACATTCTTCTACATTTTCGTCGGCGACCTCGTCCTGATGATTAAATTCAACTTTAATGTGTTTTGACATCTGTGGTGTAATGTCAGCAACACAGTCTTCGTTGATGAAAGAAACATCACGGCTTTTAAAAACACTTTTCCTAAGAGGGTCGTAAAGACGGTAGCCCTTTGTGTACTCGTCATATCCAACAAGAATGGATTCTTTGGCTTTAGGATCCCATTTTTTTCGATTGGCTTTCGGGATATGTGCCATCGTAGTTGTGCCAAATACTTTGATGTGCGCCAAGTCGGGTACTTTATTGCTCCATGCTTCCACTGGTGTCTTACCTGTTCCTTTTGACGGCGAACGGTTCAGTAGGTACACCGCGTATCCAACAGCTTCTGCCCAGAAAATCTTCGGCATTTTGGAATCAGCCAGCATACACCGTGCCTTTTCAACAATTGTGCGATTGTTTCTTTCCGCCAGGCCATTTTGTTCCGGAGTATGAACGTTGCTTCTTTGGTGTTGAATTCCACTTTTTTGGAGTGATGTTTGGAATTTTTTGTTTGTGAACTCGTTACCGTTGTCAGATCGTAGAGTTTTGATCTTGAAACCACTTTGATTTTCGACGAAAGCACGAAAGTGTTCGAAGCATGAAAGTACTTCCCAATCCATTTTTGTTTTGAGAAAGTAAACAAAAATTTTTCGTGATTTGTCATCCACGAAAGTTAAAAAATATTTGTTTCCACCAAGCGATGTGTTTTCCATCGGACCACAGATGTCAGTGTGCACGACTTCAAGCAGCTGTTCAGCTCTACTACCGAACTTGTTGAATGGCAATCTTGTTTGCTTCCCGACAGCACAAATCTTACAGTCATTTACGATTTTGTTTGTGAAACCAATTCCAGTGGCCAGTCCACTGTTTAGTTTGTCCAAGCTGTCATTGTTGAGATGGCCCATTCTGCGATGCCAAAGTTCCTTGCTGCTTTTAAAACCACACGCAAGTGCAACATCTGTTGAGGTTGAAGGTTTCGCATCCAGTTTAAACAAATCATCAACGTTTGTGCCTGTTGCGATTATTTGTTTTCGTGAGTTGATCACTTTAACACCACTTTGGTTGAATTCTACCGTGTGTCCTTGCTTGACAATGCGACCGACAGACAGGAGGTTGATTGAGAGGTCAGGAATAAATTTGACGTCACTGACTTCAATCTCAGTCTCTTGGCAGGCTGGGTTGATTGTAACTGTTCCAAAGCCTTTCACTTCCATTTCACCCTTGTTTGCCGCTATCACCGTGCCGGAGTCTTCAAAAAGACTTTTGAATTTATTTTTGCTGAAACTCATATGCGATGTGGCACCCGAGTCGAAATACCATGAATCTGTTTTGTTCTGGAAATTTCTTGCAGACAGAACACAACTAAAAGCATCGTGATTTTTTTTTGCTTCATTATGCATTTTCGCGCGGCAATTTTTTGCAATATGGCCGAATTTATTGCAATTTCTGCACTTTGGACCTTTTCTCACGGAGCTCTTTTTGTCTCGCTCGTGCACACGAGAATAAAAGGCAGACGAATTTTCTTCACTAGGGCGTAATTCTTGCAGTAGTTTTATCTTTATTGCATCTGCTGTTATTTTTGTGCCAGAATTCTCAAGTGCCATGATCATCGGTCTGTAATCTTCAGGCAAACCAGCTAACAGTAATGTTCCGAGCCACTCGTCATTTATGGGAAAATCAATGCCACTCAGCGATTGGGCGGTTGCCATTATTTCCTTAACGAATTTGTCCATAGAACCACAATTTGAAAGCGAAGTTGTGATTAGCTTGCGCAGAAGTCCAACACGCCGAGTTAATCCCGTATCCTCGTATGCGTCTGCTAGGCCTTGCCACAACTGTTTCGCAGATTTTGCACATTGAATGTGAACGTAGCACACGGGATCGATGACAAGCGTTAATTTGCTTCTGGCTTTACGATCCTTGTTCACATCAATGGGTTCTTTGGGTTCACCATTTTCTTTTATTTCGTACTCGATTGTGGTCGTCCACAAGTCATCCAAATCAAGAAATGCTTGGGCAGCAACCTTCCACGTCGGATAATTATCGCGACCGAGTAACTTTTCGATGGTTAGACCGCTCATTATTTTAACTAAAACAAAAACGAATTTTTTTCTTTTAATTATTGCGATATTTTATATAAAAAAAAAAAATCGAGAAAAAAAAACGAAACTCTGGGCCCATAACCTATTAGCGGAGAATTAGCGGAGAAGAAAATGGAAACACGTCTTTACAACTCGAGTGATATGAACAGAGTAGTTTATTAAAGTAAAAGAGAGGTAAGTATACAAAGAAGATATAGAACATACATACACAATATGTATTGACATAATACTCAGGTTACACTTATGATACTTATGATAGGGTAAATTAACATATACCAACAATTTTATTTCAAAATTGTTATTTTGTATTGTTTACTTCTGCCGTTTGCTTTGCATGTTGGTTTGTTTACTTTTGCCGTTGCCTTGGATTTTGTTTTAAATTGACATTTTAGAAAATATCTATTCAATTTGTTTCAATTTAATTGCGTTTGATTTGTTTTCACATAATTTGCAACCTTGATTTCGTCCAAATCAAACAAAATTTTAATATTATTTTGTATGGAAAGTGGACTCAAATTTGGAAATTTTCAACGAAATCACATTTTTTGCCCTAATGAAAACGTAGTATTAGGCTCTATCCCATCTTATAGGCCACATTCCCCTAGCATTCTTCGTCTACTTATTTAGGGTACTTCCTTTCAAGCTAGGTACATTTTAACTTGCAAAAGACGAAAAAGTCATTTAGCTTCCCTAGACATCGTTATATTAAAGCTTATTTCAACTTGAAATACAATCTTCAAATATAATAATAAAAAAAAAAAATATACGAAAAAATATAAAAAAAATTGTAGTCTGACCATGTTGGAAAGGCTGGCTATGGCATTCCACTCCGGTACGCTATCCCACTACTGCTTACCACGGGGACTCTTGGCTGCTGGCTTTCGCCCCTGGCCCGGTTCATCCCTCCTTGGCCAACCTGAATACCTTGGACTCCTCCATGGTACCCATATTGATGGAAAGCTTAGTGCGGACGTTCCGTCAACATGAACTGACCCACAGCACAGAACTCCCATCCTCAGACCATCCTACAATTACACCTCCGAGAAGCCGGATTACAGGAGATGCCAACCTCCCAGTCGAAAAATCTTGGTTTTAATTATATCCACATTTTAAAAGTAGGTCACCTATTATCCATTATATCTACCTAGCGTGCGTGTCGTCTTTGTTGAGTTAAGAAATTTTGACATTTGTAGGGTTTTGTAGTTTTCGTTTTAAATGGTTGTTGAAAAGGCTTGGGATCAAAAATTTCCCTTAGGATATTTAATCAACATAGGGCAATATTTTAATGTATGGTTCTTTTTAACAATAAATTCTAAAAACTGTTGAAATCTTCAGTGAATTATAAATTAATTTTAAAACAAGGTTTTAGGCAATAGAGAGCACCACTGCCAAACGTTACTCCGAAATACTTATTTGGATAAGCCAAAGACGAGCATGATTTCTTAACCATGACTAGTAGTCTAATTATGGCACAAAAAGTCACTCCAATTATGTTTATAGCTCGTAAATTATGCACACTAGGTCCAATCAATTTAATTTTAGTCACTTTGTTTGCCAATTAAGGAGTGATTTTGATTAAAATTACATCCCCAACAACAATAACCAACGAAGCAACTATACACTATCCGAAAAAACACCGAGATCTTTAATTTATCAAAGTTGGTTGAAAGCATTGAGAAATTTTATATGAATAAAATAAAAGTCAAATGGAAAGCTATAAGCCTACACCAATCAGGTTTATTGTCTTTGCAAACTACAAAAAAAAATATTCATTAATTTTGTTGTGACTTCATCGACTTTTTGTACAAATTCGCGTGAGTGTCTATTTGTTTGTATAAACCTTCTAATGTGCATATACACTATTTTTGACTTGGGAAATTATTCACTAGCAAATACAACAACCATTTCTCTGAAATACTAAACCAAACCGCACAAATGCAGGTTTGTTTTCACAGTTATGTCAATGCTTGGGATTTTTATTTTCCACAGTGAAAAAGCCAACAAATACCAAATTTACGAATAAAAACAACACAAAAAACCTAGAAATTAATTGTTTTTTATCATAAATATTCTCTTAAAATATAAATAAATAAAATTATAAATCAACCGTAACGAGAATCTGATTAAAAAAATAAAAATAAAAAAATCCCACTTTGGACATTTTTCAACTGGTTACGATTTTTAATGTATACTTTCGACTGGGAGGTTGGCATCTCCTGTAATCCGGCTTCTCGGAGGTGTAGTTGTGGGATGGTCTGAGGATGGGAGTTCTGTGCTGTGGGTCAGTTCATGTTGACGGAACGTCCGCACTAAGCTTTCCATCAATATGGGTACCATGGAGGAGTCCAAGGTATTCAGGTTGGCCAAGGAGGGATGAACCGGGCCAGGGGCGAAAGCCAGCAGCCAAGAGTCCCCGTGGTAAGCAGTAGTGGGATAGCGTACCGGAGTGGAATGCCATAGCCAGCCTTTCCAACATGGTTAGACTACAACTTTTTTTTTTTTTTTTAATTAATTTTGTATTTTATTTGGACTTTGTAGCAAACTTATTAACCCTGGAAACGCCAATACATCTTCGAGGAAACAATGTTGTGCATATCATTCGTTTATGAAGAAGAATTTTTGAGGGCGCGGAGAACGCGGAACACGCTACAGAGAGAGGAAACGCCACAGAAGAAGCTAGCTCGAAAACTTAAGACATTACATTACAAACAGTTTTGTACTGAACTTTACATATTATCGAACAATGTGCGTCTTAGAAGAGTATGAACGGCATCTAACTGATGAACGAAGCGCATACCGGCCTATGATTTTCTTTTTTTATTTGAAATAATCTTAGCCCCTACGTTCTGCAGAAATACTTTTAGAAACTTAAATCTCATTGCCGCAATGCTGCGCCTATTTATCGTGATGAGATTTCAGAATCACCTTTCATGCACCAAGATGTTGTAGGTTGTAGTGTATCAGCTTCAAAGGGATTGAAAGACCGGAGGGCGATTCCTTTTGAATTGTACAAGTATGGGCCTGAGGAACGTTTAAGACAGCATTCGATGGTGTAAACCGCAGTGCTCTAATGTACAAGCTTTACAGTTTACAGGATGGGCATAGCCCATAAGTTTGGGCAGTAATTCGAAAACATAAACACAGCGACATGGAATGGAAATCGTAGATTGTTGTGGTCTTTAACCAAAGCAGGAGTTAATAAAGTTTGCTCTCGAAGTCCTAGTTTGTCTGCTCTCTTTATTGATTGTTTGCATGGAATACGCAGGAATCCAAATCAAAGCTATGTTGTTCCCGAATGACTAAGTGTTAAAAGCTTTCTCACCTGGATCGCTCCAACTCATGCGAAACAAAGTAAGGCAAGGGTTCTCAAGGATTGGGTGGACTGCACCTCAATATTGAGTTAGATGATGCAAGAAGTTAGAAACAGGGTAGATTCAAAAACCAAAAAAAATCATGGCCACGTTAATGGCACAACTAAGGATAAACTTAAAAGAAAACAAATTCAAATAATTTCAGTGCAGCGAGGCTTCTTCGCTCTCCTGCAAATTGTATATAATTTTGTATATACTTTTTTTTTTATTAAAAACTTTAATCCTATGTACACATAAAACTCTTAAACCTACTTAGCAGCAGAGGCGACACCTTTACCCTTCTTTTGTGGCTGTTTTTTCTGTTTGTTTTGCATGTTTGGCTTTCCGTCTTGGTTTTTGTTTGGAACTGGGTTACCTTTGTTTGGGTTTGGTTTGAAAGGCTTCTTTCCTTTTCCCTTACCGCCTGGGCCTTGTGGGCCATTCTTGGCTCCTGCCTTTGCTTTTACTTCAACCTTGGTTTTCTTTCCAGCAACCTCGGTGTCACCATTTTCTGGCAACGACCTCTTGACGGGACTTGTTGGTGCGATTGGTCCCTTTTTGGGCTCTTCAGCGCTAGCGCCAGCGGGCTTCTTGTTTTTCTTCTTTTTCTTGTTCCTCATCTTATTTTCTGAGTCAATGTTAAACCTAATGTACAACTTGTTGCCACCTAACTCAAGTTTCCTTTTGACATTATTCCTGGCGACGGAAGTCGATGGTAGAGTAACTATGGCAACACTTTGACCTTCATATTTGATGGCGGCTGGCTTAGTTTGAATGTCTACGGCATCGGGGAACAGAGCCTTAATTTCAGCTGTCGACGCACTCTTGGGTATGTTCATAACGCGGATGATAGATGTGTAGTTCTTGTCTTTGACAACCTTCCTGCTCTCAATTCGAAGTATATTCTTTTCACGCTTTTTATAATCTTTTTGCAGCTTCTTTTTGATTATAGTTTCTATAACATCTTCGCTGTCAGTTTTCGGAAGTGAAACAAAGATTTTCGTCTCAGGCTGGGTGCTTTGGAGTTTCTTCAAAGTAATGTCGCGATCTTCGGTAGTGGCGAAGTCAACGAGGCAGAATCGAGCGGTTTTTTGCCTGGGTTTGTGGCTTTCGACTATCAAATCGGACAAGGATTTGATTAATTTGTCAAACTCTTCCATTTCTTCAGGCAATTTATGGGGGAAACGAAGATAGAGCTGCAGTCCTTTGCGTTTCGTATACCTCTCTCTTACTTCATTGGTGATCCTTTCGATTGTGGTTTTACTTGGTTGGGGTGTTTTGACCTTTTTTGCCTCCGTTTTTTTAGGTGTTGGAATATCTTCGTCGTCATCAACTTCCTCGTCGTCGCTTTCATCGTTGTCTGGCTTTTGGCCTTCTGGCTTTTCATCCGTATCGTATGTGCCATCGTCACATACAGTCATCTCATCATCAGTATCATCTCCGTCGGCTGCTGGGACTGGGACTTCCACGGCATCACTACCATCGTCATCTGTGGGAACTTCCTGCTCATCGGAGGATCCTTCGTTCAAACTCTCATTTTCTGACGACGAATCTGACATGGCTAAGATTATAAACAGATAGAGTTAAGGAAATTGTTTCAGGAATCAATGATAAAATGTACTCACTTTTTAATTTAATAGTTTTCTTTTATGAATTTAAAGAAATTATTTTCAGAGAAGTTAAAATGCGGTTCTTGAAAACACGCACGTGCAATTGTCAATTTATTTTGATTTTGATGTGATCTAGTACAATAATTGGTACAGTACAAAAATGTCAACGCAAGCTTTGTATATAGAACCCTTGTATATTAAATCTATAGTAATATGGAGACCAGGATCGACTGATGCGACACCTAGAGCCTCCAAACCTTTTTTATTTATTTCTCGTTTTGGAGAGAAAATATTGGTCAGATGGTTTAATTATTTGATAAAAACTCAAATGCAAGAACGAGAGTGCTTTATACAAAATAATGAGTGTTAGATAGAAGCCACAGTACAAAACAAATATTGAGTGGATTTGATTTTTAATGGTTTTTATGACAGCGGTGTAAGAGTGTGTACGTAAGAATGAATATTTTCTTTTCGTACGATGGTTCTAGGTTGAGTGGATTTGAGCTTGCGAGGATGTTGTTTGTGTATTGGAATAAATGTTTTTTTTATTTGATGGATATGCATACGGTTTGGGAAAATGTACGTAAACTTGATATTATTTTTCTGCACCCATGGTTGCCAATGAAAATATTGTTAGTTGACAGAAATTTTTTTTTTAATTGTAGGTATACTTAGATAATGTATTGGGTAGGTACCAATAATACATGAAAATATGAAATTGAGATTAAAGTTGTTACTAAATTTACTAAATTACGAAGCTGCTTATGCATTAAGATAAACATTTTTTCATTTTTCTTGCATAATTATTTTAAGAAGTCGGTTCGGTTACTTTTGAATAGCTTAGCAACAAAAAGTCATAGAACCATACGGTTTTCAGTGTTGGATTTAAAATTAAAAGGAGCATTGAATTTTGAGAAAAAAATTAGCACTTAATCACATAAAATTTTGAAAAAAATTAGTTTTAAAATTATTTTTTTTAATTTTTTTTTCATAATTTTGAGTTTGAAAATTAATATGAATCACCCTGTATATACCTATATGTACCTAATGTAATATATAAATACATTATGGGCACTGCATACAAAAAAAAAATTGTTTAAATAAACTATTGGAAATAAATTAAGAATCTACTCATGCGGCAAGCTTGTTTTTGTATACGTATGATATTCTTGCAAGAAGATTTTTACCGTTTTTTTTTTTGGACTTATAGCAAAAATAAATATTGCGATTATAGGTACCATAAGGCAAGTTATGCATTCGTCGAAAAAAAAAGTTTTGAGATAACAATCAAACATGACATTACGATGATAGCGAAGACGAAAAAAGATGGTCTAAAAATTCTATCCGTCTGTATGTCTGTCTGTCTGTCTGTATATATAGAGACCTACAGCCCAAACGGGTGGGCCGAATTGCTTCAAACTTGGTATATAGACTTTTTTAGGTATTGTACAGAGGGGAAATTGAAATTTTTTTTAGCTCAAAAAATAACGGTATAGGTACCTACCTGCCATACAACCTTTACGTTAAAGCTTATTTTTCTCAAAAACCGCTCTAACGATTTCTTTTTAAAAAAATCAGTGTTGCTTTTTAGGTACGACCAATCATATGGCTGAAAAAAAAGTTTTAAAAAATGGCTAAGAACGGTACTTTCCATAGGACCGTTTTTTTTGCTTTCGACTAACTCGAAAACGACTCAACCGATTCTTTCAAAATTTCACATACATATAGCTGTAGGTAGCTCAATTTGTATTGCATACCAATATTTTTGAAAAAAAAATTTTTGTATTTTTAAAAGCATTTTTTTTTTAAATTTAAAAAATTAATATTTTGAAAACTGCTTATTAAATTTTTTTCTAAAATTTTTAAATTTTATTTGCTGAATACCTATGAACTGGCGTTTTTGAATTTTTTTTGAAAATGTTGTTCAGTTTTTCAAAAAAAACTTTTTTTCTCAAAAACTGCTCCACAGATTTTTATAAATTTATTCTCATAAATTCAAATTTATCCAAAAAATAAAATGGCGTACTTTTTTTTCAGCTCAAATTAGTTTAAGTATTTATTTAAGAATTTTGAAAATTTTATTTATATCAAAATCTCAAGCCCCTAAACCACTGTCACTCATTAGAGCAAGTTCGTGCGACCCAGTCGTGCAATCCGAATTTCCGAATACGTCAGTGATTTTTGTTGTATGCAAAAGCAATCGGACTTCCAAGAAAATAAACGAAAAAAATCTTGCTTTATACCTAATTTAAAACAATTTTTTGTGAATAAACAATAGCTTAAATAGTGCCAAAGTGTTTTAAACAATTAATCTTTAAAAAAAACTTGTAGGTATTGTGCATTAAGAAAAATAAAATTCTTTGGAGAATCCGGCAAACGAAAGAAAAAAAAATACTGCGGCAAAATATGTCCAACTTTGTTTGAATACCTATTTTGGCAGCACGAAATCAATAAAACTATATTATTTTGTTGAAATAAACTTATTGTGTTTATTCAACAAGTATCCCGATAAATTAAAACACAGTAAATATTATTGAAATATATTTTTTAATTATTAATTAATCAATCCACCGAAAGTGAATAAATCGCGCCAAAACAAGTCGCACTTTTATTCCGTATTTAAACGCACAATACAAGTTTTTTTTAAAGATTAATTGTTTAAAACACTTTGGCACTATTTAAGCTATTGTTTATTCACAAAAAATTGTTTTAAATTATAAAGCAAGATTTTTTTTCGTATATTTTCATGGAAGCCCGATTGCTCTTGCATATAAAAATCACAAATTTTTATTTGTTTTCCATACGAAAACATTTTACATTTCTCTTTGACGTATTCGGATGATACTTCTCTAAAAAATTTGCTACCGAGGGCAACATTTGTTTGTATGTATAGGAAGAAATCCACTCAATTCTATTTCATACAAGCAACTTTTATTTGTCTATGCAAAAGGTTTTCTCCCTCATCATCATTGTTGTTGTCAGACTGAATATTCTCTTTCCAACAACCTTAAATCGGTCATTGCCTACGTTTGACATTCGTATAACACATGATTTCATTATCGTTGTCGCTCTCTAAATTTCAGTAGCGCTCTCTTTCGCACATTTTGCTGATGTGACACTACCAGCGCCATCCATAGCCTCAAAACCCCGTAAATAGTTACTCGTTGGCCATACTACTATAGGTTCTATATACAAAGATAGAACCTATAGTAGTATGGCCAACGAGTAACTATTTACGGGGTTTTGAGGCTATGGATGGCGCTGGTAGTGTCACAGCAGCAAAATGTGCGAAAGAGAGCGCTACTGAAATTTAGAGAGCGACAACGATAATGAAATCATGTGTTATACGAATGTCAAACGTAGGCAATGACCGATTTAAGGTTGTTGGAAAGAGAATATTCAGTCTGACAACAACAATGATGATGAGGGAGAAAACCTTTTGCATAGACAAATAAAAGTTGCTTGTATGAAATAGAATTGAGTGGATTTCTTCCTATACATACAAACAAATGTTGCCCTCGGTAGCAAATTTTTTAGAGAAGTATCATCCGAATACGTCAAAGAGAAATGTAAAATGTTTTCGTATGGAAAACAAATAAAAATTTGTGATTTTTATATGCAAGAGCAATCGGGCTTCCATGAAAATATACGAAAAAAAATCTTGCTTTATAATTTAAAACAATTTTTTGTGAATAAACAATAGCTTAAATAGTGCCAAAGTGTTTTAAACAATTAATCTTTAAAAAAAACTTGTATTGTGCGTTTAAATACGGAATAAAAGTGCGACTTGTTTTGGCGCGATTTATTCACTTTCGGTGGATTGATTAATTAATAATTAAAAAATATATTTCAATAATATTTACTGTGTTTTAATTTATCGGGATACTTGTTGAATAAACACAATAAGTTTATTTCAACAAAATAATATAGTTTTATTGATTTCGTGCTGCCAAAATAGGTATTCAAACAAAGTTGGACATATTTTGCCGCAGTATTTTTTTTTCTTTCGTTTGCCGGATTCTCCAAAGAATTTTATTTTTCTTAATGCACAATACCTACAAGTTTTTTTTAAAGATTAATTGTTTAAAACACTTTGGCACTATTTAAGCTATTGTTTATTCACAAAAAATTGTTTTAAATTAGGTATAAAGCAAGATTTTTTTCGTTTATTTTCTTGGAAGTCCGATTGCTTTTGCATACAACAAAAATCACTGACGTATTCGGAAATTCGGATTGCACGACTGGGTCGCACGAACTTGCTCTAATGAGTGACAGTGGTTTAGGGGCTTGAGATTTTGATATAAATAAAATTTTCAAAATTCTTAAATAAATACTTAAACTAATTTGAGCTGAAAAAAAAGTACGCCATTTTATTTTTTGGATAAATTTGAATTTATGAGAATAAATTTATAAAAATCTGTGGAGCAGTTTTTGAGAAAAAAAGTTTTTTTTGAAAAACTGAACAACATTTTCAAAAAAAATTCAAAAACGCCAGTTCATAGGTATTCAGCAAATAAAATTTAAAAATTTTAGAAAAAAATTTAATAAGCAGTTTTCAAAATATTAATTTTTTAAATTTAAAAAAAAAATGCTTTTAAAAATACAAAAATTTTTTTTTCAAAAATATTGGTATGCAATACAAATTGAGCTACCTACAGCTATATGTATGTGAAATTTTGAAAGAATCGGTTGAGTCGTTTTCGAGTTAGTCGAAAGCAAAAAAAACGGTCCTATGGAAAGTACCGTTCTTAGCCATTTTTTAAAACTTTTTTTTCAGCCATATGATTGGTCGTACCTAAAAAGCAACACTGATTTTTTTAAAAAGAAATCGTTAGAGCGGTTTTTGAGAAAAATAAGCTTTAACGTAAAGGTTGTATGGCAGGTAGGTACCTATACCGTTATTTTTTGAGCTAAAAAAAATTTCAATTTCCCCTCTGTACAATACCTAAAAAAGTCTATATACCAAGTTTGAAGCAATTCGGCCCACCCGTTTGGGCTGTAGGTCTCTATATATACAGACAGACAGACAGACATACAGACGGACAGAATTTTTAGACCATCTTTTTTCGTCTTCGCTATCATCGTAATGTCATGTTTGATTGTTATCTCAAAACTTTTTTTTTCGACGAATGCATAACTTGCCTTATGGTACCTATAATCGCAATATTTATTTTTGCTATAAGTCCAAAAAAAAAAACGGTAAAAATCTTCTTGCAAGAATATCATACGTATACAAAAACAAGCTTGCCGCATGAGTAGATTCTTAATTTATTTCCAATAGTTTATTTAAACAATTTTTTTTTTGTATGCAGTGCCCATAATGTATTTATATATTACATTAGGTACATATAGGTATATACAGGGTGATTCATATTAATTTTCAAACTCAAAATTATGAAAAAAAAATTAAAAAAAATAATTTTAAAACTAATTTTTTTCAAAATTTTATGTGATTAAGTGCTAATTTTTTTCTCAAAATTCAATGCTCCTTTTAATTTTAAATCCAACACTGAAAACCGTATGGTTCTATGACTTTTTGTTGCTAAGCTATTCAAAAGTAACCGAACCGACTTCTTAAAATAATTATGCAAGAAAAATGAAAAAATGTTTATCTTAATGCATAAGCAGCTTCGTAATTTAGTAAATTTAGTAACAACTTTAATCTCAATTTCATATTTTCATGTATTATTGGTACCTACCCAATACATTATCTAAGTATACCTACAATTAAAAAAAAAATTTCTGTCAACTAACAATATTTTCATTGGCAACCATGGGTGCAGAAAAATAATATCAAGTTTACGTACATTTTCCCAAACCGTATGCATATCCATCAAATAAAAAAAACATTTATTCCAATACACAAACAACATCCTCGCAAGCTCAAATCCACTCAACCTAGAACCATCGTACGAAAAGAAAATATTCATTCTTACGTACACACTCTTACACCGCTGTCATAAAAACCATTAAAAATCAAATCCACTCAATATTTGTTTTGTACTGTGGCTTCTATCTAACACTCATTATTTTGTATAAAGCACTCTCGTTCTTGCATTTGAGTTTTTATCAAATAATTAAACCATCTGACCAATATTTTCTCTCCAAAACGAGAAATAAATAAAAAAGGTTTGGAGGCTCTAGGTGTCGCATCAGTCGATCCTGGTCTCCATATTACTATAGATTTAATATACAAGGACGCAAGTAAATAGTCTAATGAAGGCATTCAGTACGATATTTGAGAAAAAGTAGCTGTCTCTTCGTACAGTGTCATTAGTATTTATTATTTTGTAATTACAGATAGCCCATCATCCCAATCGAACTACATAGGACGAAAGCATAGATCATACCTATATCCCTGTCGCAAGTAAAGTCCGTTGCAGTGTTCGTAAGGAAAGTCTTGCGTACGGTTCATGTCTCTGCCAGTTTAAACGAAGGAGATAACTACTAACAGTGAAAGGCCTGGCCAGAAAATTGCATTTTCAAGATCTCTTAAACCCGGACGACACAACATGCCAGTGACTGGCAAGACAGTTCCAATACACTCACATTTTGCACTCACACAGACAAACTTCCAGCCAATTAAAACACAGATAGGTATCTGACAATTATTAATACATGTATTAACTTGCTTGCCAGTAGCTGGTATGTGTTGCTGGTATGTGTGGATTTTTCCGACTGGGAGCTTGAAATTGTAGACGGCATTCCCGAAACCGAGCCGGGTTGATTAAAATGATGCTGGAGCACTCAAGCTTTCGCCAAAATACTACGTTTTCATTCCACGACGTTTCCATTGGATAGAAAAGTCTCAATTTGTATATTCTCAGGTGTCAAAAAACTGTCAGTGTTTTATGGGCGAGTACAGTTTGGTCATAAAGGTGCCTTTACATGGAGCTGCAAGCCCTGATCTGCAAAAAAAGAGGATGCAAAATCAATAAATCATACTTCATACTTGTGTGATAGAGAGGGAAGGCCAAAATGCAGACGACTTCATGTATGGAAATTATAGGAAAATTATGGATGCAGCTTGAAAATTATAGTGAAGACGAACATGTTCATCTTCATCGTCTGCGCTATAATTGTTGTTGTTGCTTTGTAGTCTGCACTATAATTTGTTGCAGCTCCATGTAAAGGTGACTTAACAGATTGACTTGTGAACTTCGACATGCAGAAAAAGAAAAACAATATTTCTGAATTGCAATCAACTATGACAAACGAAATTTCATAATCTGTCTGATTTAAGCAGACTAGACAAAATGGAATATAGCTTGTGTTGTGAACACATTTTAGAATGTACGCAAGTTTACTTCACAATTATTTAAAATTTGCATTTGCATAATGGAAGAATTTTTTTTTTCTAAACTGACATTTGCAGGCCCAGCGAAGAAATGACTTTTCTCAAAAATCAATTGGTATAAAAAAGAGAAAGCACTATGTTGCAGTTATAGCAAAAGTGAAAAGACCTCTCAACTATTCTTTTTCACAAATGACAGACGAATATTTTTTCGTTGAATATCTAGAATTTTTGTCCAAGTAAAAACTCCTTAAAAATCTCAAAAGTCTCACCAAAAAATTTTCCAAAATGACTCTTATCGATAATATCCGTGAATGGTTTACCGGAGAAACATCCAGAAACAAAAATGCCTCAATGTTGTCCGGATTATTAGTAAGCAACCCAAATCCTTTTATACTTTTTTTTATCTCTACATCTGAGTCACAAAGAAGAATTTGTATTTGTTTTTATTCTTCAAAATTATTGTTGTTTAGCTCGATAATTTATTTTTACTCATAACAATCTTAGTTTTTTGCTGGTTGGTGGTTCCTTATCGATGCCATGTCAATTGACCCCAAACACCAAATCACCACAGGTCAAGTGTTTGTTGGAATATTCGGGACAGTGAGTTTCTTTATGGTTAACACGGTTAAAAATTCACATGTAAGTAGCAACTATGGTGTATCCTTTGTTTCCTTTAATGATGGAATGATCAATAATTCACTAGATAAATGAGAACTCTGAAGAATCCGGCGCAAGAATAGCCAAGGTGTGGCTTCTGATAGGATTCGTTATGGGATTCGCGTCTGTTATCGCTGCAGTGTGGATAATGATTGATGATTTCATTAACAATCGTAAGGTCATTTAACTTTTCTATTTTACTTCATTTCATAGACCTTTCTTGATTTGTATCTTTTAGCTAAGAAAGATAACTGGCCAGGAGTCGCAATCCTGATGCAGAATCTCTTCATTCTTATGGGTAGTTTAGTTTATAAGTTCGGTCGCAACGAGGAAGACTGGAATGATTCGTAAATCCGAGGCAGCTCATTTGAATTTCATTCAAATCTAATTTTATTTAGCATTTAAATTTTAATTTACAACAAACGTTTATACAATATTTTATAATTTAACCATAATAAAGAACGAAATATTCATAAACCTTACATTAAACTAAAAAATAAAAATATTAATTAACCTCACATGTGTGTCAAGAGGTTGGGTTGCAAAGTTCATGAAAATCAAAACTACAGACATTTTTCTTAAGCAGAAGTTTCAATTAAATTATAAAACAAGAAAACAAAATGAAAACTGAAATAAATCATGTTTTTAGGAGCTTAAGACTGTATTTTTTAATTATTTTGTTGCACAGTATTTGAGCTATCATACTCATTTGAATTTAGAAAAAAAAAAAAACAAGCTGAAGCTACAGTACGTTTGCAACGAACTGTTGGATACCCTATATTCACTACTTTTTGTATGCGTTCGCCAGCCGCTGCCCAAGTTCCAGAAACAAAATTCTTTAGCGTACAGGAACAAATACAATGGGCCCTAACGGCAATCTTCCAAGGAATATTTTTTTCCCACGGAACACGGAACGCGATCGTGAATCTCCCAGGGAATGAATTTCTTACGGAATTTCGAAGATAGTTTTCGAATTTGTTTTATAGTGCTCTAATAGGCATTAAGTAGAAATTTCCCTGGATTATAATAAAAATCCCATTTTCATTAATATGTTAGAACAAAATATCGCAAGCAAATCCAGAACTTGAAAGCCGAAAAAATTGATTAAAAGTTTATACCGTCCGTAACAACTTTCGTAAAATCCAGAAAATATTACTAAGCCGCATGGTATTGGAGCGTTAAGAAATGCATGAATCTTCTTTCATCAGTAACCGTACAAGAAAAATGACTGTTCGTTCGATTTGGAAACCTTGTCGCTTCTCTTATATAAATCTGTACAGTCATCTTTTTAATCACCCATGTCATGTTTATTAGGTGTTTTTAATTATTTGATAAATTCCCTAAACTACCCTATCTAGTAACACTGTCCCCTTAAAAGTGGACGTGTCATAAAAATTGGTAAACAAAAAATTTAAAGCACTGAGTGAGCTTTGATTGTTAGTCAAGTTTTAGGCATATATACATGAATGTGTAAAACTACCGCTGAATCGAGTAAGTATTTTTTTGTTTAACTATCTTACCTGAGAAAAGGTATTTTATAAAACTCACGCCCTTAAAAGTGGGTGTATTGAAAAAATTTATACAAACAAAAAATAAAGAGATATTTTTCAAATAACGAACGCAAAAAATACTTTTAATTGAATATTGCTACCTACCTAAATTTTTTAAAACTATTTTTTTTGTTCTTTCATGAAAAGTGGGCGTAAGCCACGCCCGAAATTCAAAAATACTTAGCGTTTATTTGCAAAAATAAGTTTTGTATATTTTCTAGTGAAAAGTGGGCGTCAGCCACTCCCAAAATCAATTTTTTTGATTTAGGTAATACACGAGATGTTTATGTACAAGTAATACCCACAAAATTTAATGTTTTCCGCTCCAATGTTAAGAATTGATATTTTATAAAAACAATATTGATGGTTTTGTTAGAAAAATGGGCGTCAGCCACGCCCAAACTGATTTTTTTTATTTTATGAAAGAAGATTTTATGAAAGAAGATTCTTGAGATTATACATACGGACGGACGGACGAAGTCAGAATATATAGGTATTTATACTTTTCTATAACCTTACAAACTCTACAGTCCACACCAAATAAAATAAATCCATGCTTTAGAATAGGGTAAGGGTATAAAAAGAATTGTCTTTACGTAAGTTTCGATGAGAAACACAACTAAGTAATCAAAAAATAAGTTTTAACAACTCTTTGGAAGGGTTAATTAGACGTGTTTGAAATGTTAAGTTATTTTTGATTGATTTTACAGACTTGAGAATGAAAACAATTTGAATTGGCTTCTTTTGTAGATTTTAAATACCAAATTCAAAAAGTGTCCAAAAGGAAAAGAAATCATTTGCTGGTATTGCCACCTTTTGCTTTTATTGCAGCTTCTTTTCTGATTTTAATAGACCTTAATAAGATTACTGTGAATTCTCCAGGAATACCTCTCCATTCCTCATGGATAGAATCTAGAATAATAGTTGGAATATAATCCATTTTAACAGTAAGTTATAACTCTTAAGCTTAAGCTTACGAGTATAGTGGCCAAAAAACGATTGATGGTAACGCGGGTTAAAAAAAAAACTATTCCCATTTTAAATGGCCGGTCGAAAAGATAAACCTACTTGAAATAAAATACATGTACCAGTACCTATATCCACGGAATTTCTACTTGTAGGCAAAAACAGAGACCCACTTTTGTTTTGTGTTCTCTTTCTATGCTTACAAAACCACTTCTCTAGAATCAATTTCATTAAAATCTATCTGTTCATTCTGAATGAATTTATTAAACTTCTCGCTGATCTTTAAAAAACTAAATTTAACCGCCTTAAATCTTTTCCAAATAAGTAAGCTTTAAAAATACAAATAACCGTAAATATATAACAAAAATTAAATCTTTGAAATTAGTGTGACAATAGTTTTATTCGTTGAACCTTATCAAAGCTAAACAAGGTTGTCTTGACAGCCCAAAGTGTTGCCAAACAAATATTCTGCTTTCTCGGTTCTAAGAAAAATACCTTCGATTGTTTTTGTCGCAAAACTAACCTACAATCCAAAAACATATTTCATTTTCTTTGTTTAATCTTAATTTATCCTTTTATTAAAATACATCTTCTTGTATTCTTCTTTATTCTAATAGGGTTTTCACACTGGATCAAAAACTCGGTTTTTATCTATAACCTCATAACCTACACCAAAACCACAAGGTTTCCCATACAGTTTTCTCTTTCATAAACTGGTAGTTTTTGATAAAACTCCTCAAAACTCCTCAAACCCGAACATTTCAGAGCCTTATTTAAAAAAATCACATGTGAATGTTTTTGAAATAAGAACCTATTGACAGTTTGCAAAGATAATCCTTAAAAAAAAAAGAATTAAGTTTAAAACTACGTTATTCGATATTCCAGAGTAAAAGAACTTTCACTTAATTACTGGAATGCAAAATCAAAGGAAATGCATCCACGTCCATCCATTCCATTGCACGAGTAGTTTTCACAACTTAATTTAATTTCCGTCATCCGGTGTAATTTTCTTTCACATTAAAGTTTCAGCTCTTCATCGTTTTTGTCGGTGTATTCAAGTGCCGCCAAATGTGAGGAATAATTTTAAAGGACGAAAAAGTTCCACAGACAAATAATTAACACAAAAATAACTACATACCTTCCTCTATGCACGTGTATCATGTTCGTGGACCAAAATCCTTTTTCAAGAAATAACATAATTTTTCACTCTGAACCACCCCCAACAATCTGGAAAAATGAAAATTGAATTGAATCAGTGCATGTGAATTTTTTTTGAAATATTTTGTTGGGCTCAAAAGTTCTTCTTTAAGTTGTCCTTGTGTATCCTTTATTTGATATGGTTGGTGTTTGTAACGTATGCTCAACGTCCTGAATAATACAACTTCCTGTTGGGATGTTTCAAGAGGTGTGCAACCCTCCTTAAATAAATTTCCCACGGGCATCCTATCATCTTAAGGGTTACCGATACCGAACCATCTGTATATTTGAGTTTCACTTTCAAAACTACAAGCAAACATATTCACCATCAGGATCTAAGGATACAAGCTTTAGCTATTCAAAAGATATATACACACTATAGTAAGTGCAATTGACATGAACGCTTTAAGTCGCGCGACAACGTTATGCCCAATGTCCATATTGCCAACCGACGCAAATGTTTATTACACGGGCAATAATAGATGAATGATTCCTTAGCCCACATCCTTTGTGAACTATAAAGTACACACAAAGCCACCAGAATCAGATAAGCCCATTGTCAATGGTACAATCGGGGGAACGTTTTCTAAACTCAATTTTCGACATCAAGAGTGAACTAATATGAAAAGCAATAAATATGGAATTGAGTTATATCCTGTGATGTGCTATACTAAGGAGTCAAGTTGTGCAGGCCGCAGACCACTTCTCAACTATGTATGAATGTATATTACAAGACACACACAAATGGTGTGGGCTGGTGCGGGTGATGGAGGAGGAGAATCCTGGATAAATTGTATTCGATGAAAATCCACAGTCAGAGATGTTTTCTTTAGGTTTCGTTTTTTTTTTCTTATGGTTTTGAAAAACTGTTCACTTGGGCATTTCAAGGATGCAAGAGACGAAGAAAGAAGATGAAATGAGCTCTTGTGTTATGTTCCTTAATGCCTTTCACGTCCTGCGATTACGATTGTTTGTATTATACAGTCTCACATAAGACGTGCAACTATGATTCCTACTCAATAGAGAAGGAGGTGGGGTGTTTATGAATGTGTATGGTTGGTTGGTTGTATGAGCGGAAGGACCTGTAATTTTATTTTCATTTTTATTAGATTGTAGACATGGCTGGCGGATACGACAATAGAGATAGCTAGCTGAAATCTTAAAGTCCTATATTGTGTTATAGGAATAACTGAGTTTGTGAGACTGACTGTCTTGATTGATCAAGATCAGTTTAAACTCATGACGAAAGAAGAAAAGAAGAAACAATACTTAGTTGACAAATTCAATTAAATTGTATGGGACAGTATGAGTCCCAGAGTTGATCCAGAACCAATCTCCGTGTTGTGTTTCCTTAGCTAAGACACCAACCAATCTTTTTGATTTGGCTACCGTCGCGTCAGTTGCTTAGGAAAATCTTTACATTAAGATCTTACCCACCCCTTACTGCCAACATTCACTAACATTCCTGTCTGCGCGCTTATACTTTGCAGCAATGGGAGGGATCTAAAATGTATCACCGTATTGCGTAGAGATGGACTTCTTCATGAGAATATTAGCTTTTTTGGAGGTTTTTTACTTCTTTGCAAAGAGCCAGTCCAACAACAAAAGTCTTTTTTTTAATCAGGGATTGAACACAGATCTGTGGCGTGGCAGTGGACACTCTTGTCCACAAAACCCAACCACTGTTTTGAGGCCTGAATCTTAGCTGAACCAAGCAGGAGCGACCTTTCGATCCGGAGAAACATTTAACAAGACAAATTTTAATAATCTTGAAAAAAGATTTCTGCAATTTTATGTTTTTCGAGACGTCAATTTTAAAAAAAAATTAAATCCATCCAATTGAACTGAGGCTAACCTGAAGTCCTGCGAAATAGTGTTCAAGCCTCCCCCACCCTCAAAATAAAATATAAAACCAAAACCAAAAAGAATCCAACAACGAAGGACCAAATAACGAAAATGAAATCGTAAAACGTGAGAACTTAATGGTCCTTATGTTAGAACAATACATTTTTCCATTCCCATTCTCGCCTGCAGCTCCATCTCCTTCTTCACCTCCACTTCTATAAAGCCAATTGAAGATTCCTGTTTTAACGTGGTTGTTACTAATTTACACAACGAGCTAGGCGAACACTTCAACCATTGACTTGATGGCTGTAGTTCTCAAGAATCATGGTGAGAGTGCTGGCGAGCTCCTTGTTCCTTGTTAAAGACGATGTCGATGTCGACCTGGCCTTGTGGCTGTTTTATGTTTTTTGTTGCAGTAAGAGGATACTATTTTGCTGCGAGGGAAGGGATCTTATCCTTCCACGTCCAGTTGTTCGAGTTTGCGATTGTGTAAAGGATGGTTCGGGTGGCAATGACTTCTCCATCCTTATTATTTGAATCAGCTTTTGAAGATGTGTTGCCCTCTTGTTTTTTTTTTTTTTTTGTTTTTTTTTATTCCTTGTGTATGGGCACTTTTATTGGATCCAATTTCAGTAGAAGAAAGCCAATTACTCCAATGTTTCTTGAGATGTGGTATAAAAATCCATTCGCTGTGCTTTTCTTCTTCTTTACCTAATTGGAATTGAAACATAAATTAAAAGTCTGAAACAGAAACACGTCGTTCATCTCGCGTGTCTCGTGTTTGTCCGTTGACGTTTCGAAGATTAACCGCTGGCAATAATTTTGCAACAGCTCCCAGCAGCACAATATAGACTGCTTCCAGTTCCAGGACTCTGCTCTCCAAGAAAAAAATGTAGTCGGGGGCAATAAGCCTTTGATTGGGGGAGTTGAGGTTGAGGGTGGTCAATAAAATCGTTGATGTAATTCATGTTATGCGCGAGGGAGTGAAATATTACCCAAGTCGAATTACTCACTCAGACTGCTGAACGGGGATGAAAGTTCATGTTCATGAGTGGTTATTCGTTTAGGAATTTATATAAATGAGGCGTCAAGTGCATTGGTACGCGAAATAAATAAAAATGGAACTCCCAAGCGCAAATTGGAGAACATAATAGGCATCGATGTTTTATCACCGCAGCCGGAAGTAGCACACATGGCAGGACATCAGAATATATTCTTTTTTAAATGTATTATTTTGAAAATATGTATGTATTGAAATTGCATCTTCATGTTTTATGAACAAACCAAAAATTGGGGTTTTGGTTAAATTATAATTGAAGGTGACATTTATCAGCTGTGGCTAGACAGGATTCATGGTCACAGAATATCTAATATATTTGTACATGTACTTGTTTTGTGTGCCTGACTGGAAACTGGATCGAATGAAAAAGTGTCGTTTTTGAAGTGTTACTTAATTTTTCAGACCTATCCCGGAGCGGAGGAGCGGACAACAAAGTTAGTTGTTAATGTAGAGGTGTCTATAGAAGGTTTGGGTTGTGTAAAAAGTGAAATGTCATCCAACATGTCTCCGAGTTAACAACTCCTTATCCTTATAAATCACAGTAAATTTTTGTTTTCTAAATTGTATTGTCAAGGTGTAAATTGTTTGTCTTTTTAAAGGACCATCGAAATAATTCTACAAGACATTGTCTCGAACGTGCTGTGAATATTTTCTACATTAAATTCCTTCATATACCTTTCTCAATCCATGCTTCATCTTGAAAAATAGACCTTCCAAATGTCCTTTTAACACTCACACCCAATGGAACATACTAAACTGTAGGCGCAAAGTAGAGTTTATGTTGTTTTATGTAAAAGTTTTGACATAATTTATGTAGAAAATGGTGTCTTTAATGTCCAAAGACCGACATTAAATCCGAAAGGATTTTGCCTGGGTCATATGTTGAATATTTAACCCAATTTGCAATGTCCTGAAAATAAAATGATATCGGAGTCCACTAAATAAAATTAACGATGATACATGAGAACTGAGTGTATGTTTTCGCACTAGATACTTTGACATTGAAATTTATTTGCAACTACCAAAATACTAGAAATATAAAAGTTTATCCTTGTTAATAGGCAAAAAGGCAGTTAGGAATTCAGATATGCGAGAGTTTTGAAATGTTTTAGTAAAAGTTGACTTTGCTGTTGTTGCTTGCAGGTGGCTTCTATCGACTCTCGAAACCATAATGTTAGTAAGCGTTTAAGCTGCAGAGTTGCCAGAACCTTCTGAAATCTATACACACAAATAAAAATAAAATGTCTGTTTGTATTTTTAAAATATCAGCTTTTTACGAAATGCACATTTTAAAACATTAATGAATTTTGACGGAACGAAGTTCTTCGGGTCAGCTAGCATATATATTTTAAATCATAGTTTGGCTAAAAAATAAAACATCCAAGCAAAGAAAAAAAAATTCGATTTTTTAAAGTGGTGGAAGTTAGATCAATAGCGTGGAGTTCATTTTTTGAGTTTCAACACGTAGTTTCTTTTACCTAAGTAGTCTTCAAAGTACTCATGATCTCTATTTTTAGCTCCTGATTTATCTTCGTTGCCAAGATCTTATCCAACCTAGCGGATTATGTACATGTATCGAGATCCTTGAGTACGTTAACAACTGTAACGATGACGAGTTGCAAACTGTAGTAGCGTCATACTAGCAGCGAAATGTGCTGTAAGCAAATTAGCTTTACCTGGTGGGCTGACCACAGGATTTTGATCATAGGCCAGTATTTGAAGTCTTTTGTATCTTTTATATTTTTGTGTGTGTAGGTACTATCAAGTTTACAGTCAAGTTTTTCCGAGGTGACTTCTTGAATGCTTTAAAGTCAGCACACATTGCAATAGCTTTTAGCTTTAAAGGTCAAAAGCTCACTGACCTTAAATACCGTTACTTCACCATCCCCACCTAACTTACATCAAAATCCTCAAAATACAACATAAATTTCCTTCAAGGATTCTACCGTCTACAGTACCTACATGTTACCTTTATTGTCTTGTTAACCGCACCATGACGCTTATGAAAATTGACAATGATGATGGGGCATGATTTTGTTTGTAGACTTTGTCAACATATTCTCTTTGACAATAACTGTAAACGGATTTCGCCTCAGGATAACATAGAGCACATACATACATATACGTATCCTCTTTTGTTCAAATTATCATGAAGCTTCAGAAACAGAAATCGAAAACACACAGTCAAATAATCAAACAAACTTTCAACATCTGCCTGCATCTATATATCCTGCTTCTTTGCTTGTGTGTGGGTGTGTGTTTGTATGACGCTTTGACTTAAGGACATTTGAGCAAGGAAGAACTTGCGTGCAGTTTTATTCTATGAAAAGAATTGATTTTACATTTAAAATTGTCGAATGCATTATCCTCAGATAAAAATGATGCCTTTAAAACCCCTAAAGCTAAAGGACAAGCAAAATTTAAAATTAATTTCCTCAAAAAACTTATGTGATTTCCTTTTGGTGTAATTAAAAAATCTTCCGGACTTGTCTCTCCCATGGGCTCTTTCTTCATTTCTAAGTGAAATTGATGCACTCTAGCTTGAAGCTTAGACACCACTGAATCCTGCGAATCCTGTACCATGCTAGCATGAGAAGTCTTTAGAAAAAAAAATAAAGAAATTATAAACTAAAACAAATGTGACAAGCTAAGGAAACTGCACCCACAGTTTACGTGAGGATACATCGGGTACAAATACACATCACCATCACGCCATTTCATGGGAAGCTATATATGAAGAATAATAAACTGCGGAAGGCAGTGAGTTTGATAGGTAACCATTTTTTATGCGGAGCGACTACAACCGACCGACGACGCTTTATTACTTTTGTACTATTAAACATGAATGCTGTCAACATTGGTTCCGTTTCCATCCGGCCAGGCCGGCGTTGGGCGCCATCCACGTTGCCTTCGTCTATATACGTCTTCTCATCAGCTATATCCTCCTGGACTGGAAGTTTCTACAGTTTGCAATCTCATTGTGGCTGCTGCTATAGAGAAGGGATCTGAGCGAGAAGCATTTCAAATACTGGGAGCAAAGAAGTGACTGACAGTTCGGTGTTGAAGGCGGGCGAAGGACCTTCGTTTGGTTGAATCTTTATATAGTATACATGCGGGTGATGAAGACTCATAGCCTGGAGGATTATTGTACATGTTATGGGGTATAGTATAGCGTTAGAAGATTAAACACTTGGGTGGTTGGGATTTCATCGATTTGTGTGGGGGTGGCGAGTGTCAAGGAGGGGGTTGGCTTCCTCAACTTGTTCACTTGTTTTTTTTTTTCTCTATGGTAGCTTGTAAGGACTTTTCTTTTGGGATGGTTGTTTGTGATGTGCAGATTGTGTGGTGTTGTAAGGATATTTTTTTTTTACTTACATTCGTCGAGAATTCTTGTGATTTATGATGGAATGTTACACTGCGAGACAATACATATTAATTTGTTGAATTAAATGAATTATTAAAATTGAATCAAATTGCTCTCAAATTTAATTTTCTTTTTAAAAAAGAAGAAGGAGACTTGGATATTGTGAGACAGGCCTTTGAAAACGAAGTATGTATATCGCTCCCACTTAGTCCTGTACTTCATTTCAAGGATTTAATAATTTTACTTTGATATCATAAAATAAAATGTTTAAAATGCAACAGTTTCTCAACAGAAACTTTCAAACTTTAACCATAAAAACAAGTACCATTTTCGCACACCCGAATGCTCTTTATCAAAGCAACAGATAGCGAGAAGTTAAAAAAAAGTTTAAAAAATCATCATTTAACTTGATAAATGGGCAGCAAAGAGCTCTCAAATTTGTTTCTCCTTCCCAAAGAAAGCTATTAAGGCTAATTCAGACGAAAATAAAAATTATAAAAAAAAAATATGTCAAGTAGATATTTTGCTGTGGTCTGCATTATACCCTTGAAGAATGCAGATGGAAGGATATTTTTTTTAAAGTGGCAAATGCAAAGGAATGAAAATAAGTAGAAAAAAATTGTGAGAAAAAGATATAAAAAATTCTTTAGATACTTTCCAAACTAAGGCAGCAACAGCAGGAGAATATTGCACTTTGTGCAAAAAGATAAAGAATTCGCGGAAAGCCAATGATGGTGAAAAACTTGGTGTAGAAGTCCCGGCGCGACAATGTTTCGTGTTCTTTTTTTTTTTCTTCACAAACTGTAGCTATCCCTTTAAGGATGGAGTAATATTTATCAACATAATTACATTCTTAATGGGTTCTTAAGCCACCAAAGAGCATAGATCCTTTTTATGCATTTTTGTGGTATTTATACAACTCTAGGGCTTGACGCTGATGCAAGGCACGAATAAAGCTGTTAAAGTTTGTGTAGTTTTGCATTAATGATTAAGATACGAAATCCAATAGTTTTATTAAAAATGTAAAACCTACGTGGTTGACGAATTATCTAAGCCTACAAGGTGGCAACACTGGCACCTTTCAAGCATACTATGATAGAGAGCTTTTTATGCAATAAACTTACACAAAGCTTTTCAGTCAGACTGAGTTGCAAGCGCGTCATATCTTCCCTGTGCTGACAATTTTTGTTGGACAGAGTAAAGGTAAATAAGTGAATTTGGATTTATTCGTAGCTTTACAAAGTATTTCTTCAACTTTTTGATTTATTTTAAATGTCATTTAATCGGAAACAGTATAGCTGGGTGTCTGATTGAGATATTTCGAGATTACTTTGGATTATTAAAATGCAAGTGGCGAAAAGAAATTAAAGAACCATAACAACCATATTTACCTGACTTCAAAAACATCAGAGCAAAACTTAAATGATTTCAAGTTTTTTAATTAATATTTTTAAGGTAGGTATGGACCTACCATGCAGTTTTTAAACGAAAATATTAAGTTCAAATCAAACTTCAACTTCGAAAACAAAATACAATTATTCATTGTCAAGTGAAACATTAAATTTGTTTCCATTATGCATCTGTGCAGATGATGACTATCATCAGGACCGTTTATTTCTTCGGCCCCTTAACGTCCCTTATGACGTTGCGTCGCTGGTTGCTATGCGCTAGAGAAAAACCAAATGAATAATTAAAATCCAAATAAATTTCATTGGAAAAATGTTAAGTTGTTAAATTATTGTTGCTCTTCGGCTTTCCACTTTGCTAGAGATGATGTTGTTGTTTTTTGTTTTTGTTTTTATTTAAGTTCAAATTCAAATTGCTTTTTAAATGGCCTGTAAAAAGTTTTAATGAGTTTCCAACAAGGATATGCCGTGCTGCCGTGCCTTCCTCGCCGCATCACGCTAAAGTTGCCTCACCCACTCGAGTATTCACGTGCAGCATTGCGTTGTTGGTCGTCTTTGTCATATCCTGCTGCGGTACAAAGGTCAAATTGGTGGAAGGATAGAACATAGAACAGCTGGAACACAGGCCATCTGCATTTATAAATTTGTCGACGATGATGATGTGAAAAACAAAACAATACAAATTATTGAAAATGTAAAAATGAAAAATGAAAAAAAAAAGAAACATAATAATAACATCACTCAAGGAAAGGATCCTGGTAGGGGGCGCATCTTGGGCACAATGTTTTGAAATGGAACAAATTGTGTAATTTCTTTTTTTCTTATTTTTGGGGTGTGTGCGTAAATTGGGAATTGTGGAAGAAGTCGAACAAACAAATGTAATTACGAAAACTTATTATTTCAATACTTTTTGCTGCAAAAGGAAAAAAAACTTACTTTAAATATAAAAAAAATATAATTGCAAAGCAGAAAAACTTTCCATAATTACAATTTAGAGTTTCTGTTTAGCTTTACAGTACGGCCGGTGTGGGAAGGGGATTTTTGTATATTGTAGGTACCTACTATAATATATATTTTTCACGGTACGTCCGAAAGTGGGCTCAAGTGTAAACTGATGAGCGTTTCTAGCAAGACGAGTATTCTTTTGTAGAAGAACTTGTAAAATAAGGAAAGACATGAAACATTATTTCGACTATGTTCAAGTGATGGAAATGTTTCCATATCAATTTTATAGCTTTTTTCGGAACTCTGTGGAGCAGGTGTAAAAAAGTTTGAAAGGCACCTTTGTAAAAACAAATAGTTGCCAACCATTTTAAGTGGCGCTATCAAAATTGATGAACGGTTGAAGCTGCTCTATCCGTCAAAAAAATATGCAGCAAATATGCAAATTGAAGCACTACACAGTTGGCCTACTATCTTTGTCCTCGATAAGAGAGTTTGCAACGCATGTGGACTTTTATTCCAAACTAGGTTTTCAAAGATTACTAGGTAGGTACATCAACACTATACAAGATATGCCGTAGATTTTTAGTTTTCGTAAATAAGTAGGTTTCCATAAAACTCATAAAAGCACCATTCAGTTTGTGAAACTTAACACACCTCTTCGACCAATCAACTCGTCACGTCAGTAAGACAGTGAAGTGTGCTCGGCATTTGAGATTTTTACCGACAAATTAAAGTATATATATTTTTGAAAAGTCCCATGTTCATGAGCTGTTAGACAAAAATCAGCTTTTGTGAAAAACCTATAAATGAATTGGAAGTGTTTGATAAGATCCTTAAATAGTTAGTTTTTGAAAATGAACATTCCTCTTAATACAAGTGTCTAGTCGGTAATACAGTGATGTGTTCTTGGGTGCAGGATTTTAACAAGGAAAACAGAAAGGATATACTGTTGTATCCAAATATTTAGGAGGTCTAGGAAGCTTCTTGAAGTTATGTATTAGAAAGGCCTTGAAAATAACTTTTTTTTTTATTTAAATCATCAAATTTTAACATGATTAATAAGAAACGATGTGTCAATTTAATTTAACTGATTCCCATACAAATTATAAAAAAAACAACTGAAATGAATCTTCCACAAAGCGAACACCAAAAGCAAAAATATCCTTTTCCATTATCCTTCTCCTTGAAAAAAAAAAAGAAAAGTGAACAAATTATAATTTCCGGTTATTTAAGGCACGCAATAGCGTTAAATATCCGTTTTTGAAATAAACACCAAAGGACTAAAATAAATTACCATTCTAAAAGGATTTTTTTTTATATATTTAAAAAAAAAAACTTCCTAGTTACCTGTTCTTATTCTTGCATCATCACCACCAGTGGAAAGGGGATTAATTTTCTTTTCATTTTCATTCATTTAATTTTCACCTTTCTTCCAACAAAACAAGCGAACGTTTTTTTTTAACCCAACTACTTGTTTCTTAAACGGTAAGGCGTGCATAACATTACACGGGTTGATGACTGACGACGACGACAATGACGACGACGACAATGACGACGACGACGGAAGCGAAGACATCTTTGAAGGAGCGGAAATTCCTCAGAAGGAGCTTGCGAACGTTCGCTGGTGGTGTGTAGGTTAGGTTATTGAAAAAAAAGAAGAAAAAGCAGGTTAACACAAAAAAAAAAACGGGTTTGTTTTATCCTTTCGGCACGTCATTTGCATACAAAGTGGATTCAAATAATTTTTCTGTTTTTTTTTTTGCTTCTGCTTCCGGTTTATTTATTTTGCTTCCATCGCTTTGACTTATTAATGACTTGATAATAAAGGATAAGAAGTGATAAATAGCTATTAACTATAATTTAAGGTGTCTCACTTTAAGATTTAAAGTTAAAGCATTTAAAAAACAATTCTTTTAGAAAAGCCATTAAAATCCAATTTTGTGTAACATGTCCTTATGAAATATCTTAAGATACCCCACTTGTCATCCTTGCTAAAAAATTATTGCCTACACGACTCTGCAGTCTGCACAAACTCTTTTCGAAATCATAATTCAAAAAATGCTCCCCCATAGTAGTTATCAATGATGCGGCACCGGCACGGTCTATTACAAGAACTCTACTCCTTATGTAAGCCTCATTGATTTTTCCATTAAATGATGGTATCGCAGCTCACTAAATTGGCATTGGGGAGTTCATTGAATTTGGAAAGGAATCCTCAAATTAAAACGAAAATGCATACATTAGAGACTTATGTAATGTCGAAGAGGACTCTGAGTCAAATGTGCGACCGCAAACCACATACAAACATACATACGAAGGGAAATATTGAATAATTTTTATTTTTTGACATGATTTATGAAGAATTTATAATTTATTTCACTAATGACCATTTTTTGTTCGAGGTCCTTTTTCAAACATTATTCAGTAAAATATTTTTTTAATCTTCTTTAAAGAAAATTGAATGCATTTCCAATTAAAAGATTTCCTTTTTCTTGTAAGGACCATCATCAGGAAAAAATCCACCCACCAACCATCAGCAACAGGATACGAACAAAAAAGAAAAATCCTTTGAGGCTAGGTAGACATCGCGTGTAAGACATTCTGGTCACGTGCAAGCTCGAACTGCGATGTCCGACTTTTCAAGAGATGGGAAACTTGAGAAAATCACGTAAACTCTTCGTCAGATTTGTATTTCTCACGATTTAAAAATAAATTCTACAAATAATGATCTTCATCCATTTGCGGTCCATTTGGTTGAGACGACAATCCTTTTTTCTTTTCTTTATTTCTTGTGTCCTGGTTCAAACAGGAAAGTTATGTTCGCTAGAGAGTTCCTACAAGTGTAGTAGTTTTTAAGCTGGGTAAGGGAATATAATTAAAGCTTAAGGATTTTGTTATTCAACTCTAATTTTTTTTGTTCAATATTTTTGGAGTCAAGTCAATAGGCAGTAAAATGTTTACCATCCGTTCTTTTTCTAACCATAGTCAACATTTGTTGTTATATCAAAAAAAAGTGTCATTGTTAGGATTCGTTGGGTTTTTACAAACCATTAATGAACGACATTATGTTAGAAATTGTTTAACTGTCAAACGACCACTTTTAACATTTGTTTGTAAGTATATTGAGGAACTTATAAAATTATTCTCTTTCATCTTTCAAAATTGGCGAAAAATCCATTTTATTGTTGCTTGTTGATCAGTCAAAGAAAATAAAAACGTTCTTATCTTCTGCTCAAATCGAGAATTTGAAATTTTTAAGCTTGATTTTTAATAAAGACAGTCAATTGTTTATAAGCAAACGTCAAATTTGACAGATCAACAATCTCAACTCATATAATGGCGGTGATTAAGAAATAGTAACAGATCGTAACTATGTATTTGACACTTCAACGTGAGTTTAGGAACACTGTTATGACGTCAAATCGTAACTAATTTGGATTAAAGGAACGACTTTTTGTTAACAATAGTTGACTATGGTTAGAAAAAGGAACGCACCACTGAGGTTATCTTAAACTGAACTATTCAAAATGATGGCTCTCGTCAGTACAAACAAACGACACCATGAAGTTCGAGTCACTCAATACTGAAAATTAATTGTTATCCGATACAATAGACTACATATATGTATGTGTTGAAAAAAGGACTTAGCGTCCTATGGTGTAATGGTCAAGCCCGAAATGATCCAGCTCTGTAAATGTCAAAGGTAAAAAGCATCGGGTGAATGCCGAGTCCTTGCTGTTGTTGCTTCTAAAATAAATACTTAAAGTCAAGTGAAAGGATAACCCTTTAAATTGAGGAACAAAATTTCTGGTTCTACTCTACTTTGACAAATTAGACCATCAAATTGTTCTTTGAATTCTTAAAACTACCCACAAATGCCTTGCATTACTTATGGGACTATCCCTATAGCCCTTCTTGGTATTTTTATTGCTCCATCCCTAAAAGAAGAACTATACATATATTTTATTATTCTCTGATGCTTTGTTTCAATGGAGCCGGTTCCCAATCATGGCTGCTCGTAGAATCATCCAATTCTCTTCCAAATATAATATGGAAACTTTAATGTGTGTGTGTGTGTAAACGCTATGTGGTTTGTTCTACATATCCGAACATTTATTTGGTTTATCGGTCAAATGGGAATTGCCCCATATCCTGGCCCTCTTTTTTCCATTACGATTTTGATTTAATTTGATTAGAGAATTGTGTGAATGGAAATATTATTAACTTAACTCGGTGAGAAAATTAATTTATTGCATGCAATCAAATTATCGCAGCAGATTTGGGTAGGGGTACCCATATATATGTATATGTGTGGGTAGAGAGACAGACCAAAATGGAGGAAGTTATTTACTTTAAATTGTCCAAATAGCACTGTGTTATCATAGTATTGTCTTTTTTGTTTTGTTTTTTGTAACGAGCAATTAATGAACACGCAAGGTAGTATGCAGGTTCTTTTGTGAAATCTACTTGTTAACAGGGACCAACTAAAAACATTTGGAACCTCTTTTTACATTTAGGGCTCTATTAAAAGCAACATTATGTTACTTGTCAAAATCCAATCCCTGCTTTAATACACAAAGCGATTGTTGCTTGCAAAGAACCGATCGTCCTGCCCTTTGCTGTGTAAAAGGCTTTAAAAAAAAAATACTGAATTAATTAGTCGAAGTTGTTCCACCATTTTTTTTCAAAATTCAAATCAAAAATATGTAATTATGCTGTGTCCAAAAAAGATTGTCAGTACAGAAAAGGTAGGACGTTTGCGTCTAAGTGTGGCTTTAAAGCTCTACAAAAGCCTATCGCATAAAAAACCTCTTGCAGCGAGGCCGTAGGCCCTAGTATCCTAAAAATACTGATTCAATACTTTTGATAATAGATATATGTATTATTGGGTTTCCCCAAACTCTAAACGACTCGTTTTTCTTTCGATTTTGATTTGCACTTTGATTTACTATGCAACTTTTGTTATCACTTACGCATCTACGCCTTCATGGGAATATAACTTGATCCGGTCCTGGTGGACTAGATAAATAAAGAATTATGCATCTAATGGTATCGCTTTTAGCATAAACGAATTGCGAAACAACACTTAGCATATTATGCAGTGATTACAAGTGTTTACAATAACAGGAGATTTTCGTTTATCTATCAGATCACTTAGACTTCGGCTGCGTGGCAAAAAAACCGTGATAAGGCCTTCTATTTTCTAAACAGGCTGGAGCTGGAGTCACTGTTTTGGAAAAACCTCTCCCAAGGGACATGCACCTACTGACAATCTTTGTTGGACAGAGTATAATTGTAATTCTTCATGTAGCGTAGATTTTATACTGAATTAAACAATAGCTGGGGCCAAATATTTCGTACCTTCAGGCAACAAAATCTAGCATTGAAAGAAGTAAAAACGAATTTAATGTTTTGGCATCGTAATCATTTGGTTGGTCGAAAAAGTTCATTGAGATTAATGGCTTCAGAAAAAGAACATTTGTATAGTGCAAATTTGCCCTTTCTTGGTTTTTATCTGAGTCTATTGTCAACTGTTTTGTTTAAGTTATCCAAATTGAAAAGTGAAGAAATCAGTGCTGTCGGATTTTTTATTTGCATGCCGTTAGCTTTAAACGCAATTGCCTAGAGACTAAAAAAAACATTCCCCATCGATATGTAATTGAAATCAAAAACACCTTAATTTTTATTTCTGAATTGAATAAATGCATTTCAATTTGTATATTATTCCCTTAATGTTCAACACTTCATAAAAACGCTCAAGCATGCTTCTATTGAATTAGTAAAATAAAATGCTTTCCATATTTTCTCATTCAAATTTTGATTGGATTATCGGGAAAAAAACCATACAAATATTCAGTATTTTTAAAACAAACATCAGCTTGATTGTTTTCAATTTTATTCATCTAAAACCTCAACTAACGCCGCTTTATGAACAAACAAAGAAATCCCATATTCACCAAAAAAACATCAAAATACACACCACCAACAAATTTGTATACAGTTGAAAAAAAAGGATACAAATCAAAAAGCGAGCCTCTCCTCTCAATTTCGATGGATTGGAACTTATTGGAGGATTGCTATATGGGAGAGAAAGGAAACATAAATATCCCAGCATTGCTGCTTTTGGTGTTTGGGTGTTGTTTTGTTGCCTTGTTGGTGTTATATTGGCGGACACGTCGAGATTTAACCATTTTGAATATTCATGAATGCACTTGATGCAAAGGATTTCGACAATATCGATGATACATTTTTTTTTGTTACTGACCAGAACCAGAACCCTCAGAGAACCCCTCCTTGGATTTTTTTTTTAAGTTTTTTGTTTGAAGGATTCAATACAAATTGCCACTGCAATTTTATGCAGACCAACCCTCACACATCCCCGAATTTATGGAATTCTGAATTCAATATTTGTCTATGTAAATTTTTTTGTACAATCCAACCGACCGACATGTATCCTTTATTTGTGTCTGGAAGATGAGGAATGGAGGTGCTGAAACTGCCTGACTAGGCGGGGTTTATAATTTTTTTTTTTTGATATTTGTGCTCATTTGGACATTGGAAATATTTATGTAGTGTGGTTTTATGCCAGGATCCTTTTTTTTATAGACTTCAATTTGTCGATTAATATGCGGTTTGTTTTCAGCAAACATCATAGTTTTGATGATGTCTAAATGTTTGAATACAATATTTAGAGTGTATTAAAAATGTTAAAATTTGAATGCTTACAAAAGAACCATCAGAACGAAAAAGAGTAAATCATGCATTTTTTGTAAGCTTTGAGAAATGAATTGAACAAATTGAATGAATAGAAAAATAAATGTTCATAAAATCGAGCCTTCAAAGCACTTACAAAAATCATGTTTACAATCTACAAAAAAAAGGTACTTTTCAAAACTATCAGTTGTTAAAACACTTTTTGCTGCTATTGACAGCTACACTTGTACTCCTCCCGAAGCATAGTGCCGCAGCGAGGTTTTTGTACCTTTATGTATAAGCAGCATTCTAGACACTCCCTACTCCCAATTTTGGAACGATACTCAGCGTCCTTCAAAACAAGTTTTTTTAGGTCTTCTAACCCTCCTTGAGGGTTGAGAGCTCCATTCATAGTACTGCTGTTTGCTGTTGTCTTGGGTCACTTTCATTTGGCCAGTTCTAAGACTTTCTAAGACAAGGATGTAATGCAGACAATAGCCAACAAAAGCTTGAAGTTTACTCGAGATATTGGCAGAGCGTTACAATGTTCCACAGGCAGATCTATTTCATCACAAGTCCTACGTTGTTCCAGATAGTTTTTCTTTAATACATAAAATGTTTAACTGAAGCTCCTTCTTAATAAAGCCTTTCGGCCAGCATGTGTATATTTAGTCAAGAAACTTACCTCCAGTCATTATGAAATGAGCAAACGACACCATGAAGTTAGCTTCACTTCAGTAACGCACATAATTTTTTAGTAGAAACACAAACCCTTGCAATTTTTGGAGGGTTCTGGCAGCTTTCCAAGTGTGCCAACACACAAATTCTTACTTCGGCTTGAGTTAAATTGGAACTGGGATCTTTGCATTGAAGATCCTGTATTATCTGTTTACTGGGGTCTGCATACTACCATCTACATTTTTGATTTTTGAGTTTGCAGTGAAAGTTGCTGTTAACTCTAACTAGGTTTGAAAGTTTTGATCAATATCTGTTCATTCATTTGGGGCTCTTTTGAAGTGTCGTCGCTTTGTTTCCTTGAAGATTTTTCTTTTTTATCACTTCCTGACAAACTTTAAAAGATTTTGAATGTTTGGTTTTTGATATTTTTGTCCGATCCTCATCTTCAATGTCTTTTAATGATTGAGCTGGCTCACTTGACGAATCTTCACTTCTTATCCATATATATGATATTTGGAACCTTGGGAAGGAAAGAATTTTACTGTTCCGTGCTCCTGAAAACAAGACATATAAATTGAGTTCAACATTAAACTGCTTAAAATCCACCAGAAATTGATACCAAGGTATGTGTGATTTCTGTCATCAAATGACTTTTATAGGGCCTTTTCATAACATCTCAAGCAAGCTATACACGATAGCTGTCATCAAATGGCTTTTATAAGGCTTTTTTTAACATCTTAGGCAAGCTATGTGCGGTAACTGTTATCAAATTGCTTTTATAATGACCTTTGATAACATCCAAAGCAAGCTTTTAACATTAACTGTCATAAATAATTAAAAAACATAAGCGAGAGCTACAGTACGTTTGCAACGAACTGTTGGATACCCTATTCCCCATATTTTTGTATGTGCATGCGTCTGCCTCCCGCAAACAGCCGATGTTTCAGAAACAAAATTCTTCTTTAGCAGACAGAAAAAAATTCAATAACATTAATTTTATGCGGTGTGATGTTCATTTAGTGATGGCACAATAAATAAAATGCACGACTGGGTCGCACGAACTTGCTCAAATGAGTGACAGTGGTTTATGGGCTTGAGATTTTGATAAAAATAAATTTTTCAAAATTCTTAAATAAATACTTAAACTAATTTGAGCTGAAAAAAAAGTACGCCATTTTATTTCTTAGATAAATTTAAATTTATGAGAATAAATTTAGAAAAATCTGTGGAGCGGTTTTTGAGAAAAAAAGTTTTTTTTGAAAAACTTTTTGAAAAAATTTTTCAAAAAAAATTCAAAAACGCCAGTTCATAGGTATTCAGCAAATACATTTATTTAAATTTTTTAAAAAAAAATTTAATAAGCAGTTTTCAAAATATTAATTTTTTAAATTTTTTTTTAAAAAATGCTTTTAAAAATACAAAAAAATATTTTTCAAAAATTTTGGTATGCAATACAAATTGAGCTACCTACAGCTATATGTGTGTGAAATTTCGAAAGAATCGGTTGAGTCGTTTTCGAGATAGTCGAAAGCAAAAAAAACGGTCCTATGGAAAGTACCGTTCTTAGCCATTTTTTAAAACTTTTTTTTCAGCCATATGATTGGTCGTACCTAAAAAGCAACACTGATTTTTTTAATTAAAAATCGTTAGAGCCGTTTTTGAGAAAAATAAGCTTTAACGTAACGGTTGTATGGCAGGTACCGTTATTTTTTGAGCTAAAAAAAAAATTTCAATTTCCTTTCTGTACAATACCTAAAAAAGTCTATATACCAAGTTTGAAGCAATTCGGCCCACCCGTTTTGGGTTAAGGTCTACATACAGACAGACAGACAGACAGACAGACAGACAGACAGACAGACAGACAGACATACAGACGGACAGAATTTTTAGACCATCTTTTTTCGTCTTCGCTATCATCGTAATGTCATGTTTGATTGTTATCTCAAAACTTTTTTTTTCGACGAATGCATAACTTGCCTTATAGTACCTATAATCGCAAGTAAAAAAGGCGTGCACCACGCCCAAAGTTAAAACGTTTTATTGCCAAGGCAATTGATATGAGCTCAGTGAAATTCAATTTTATTCTTGCAGATCGATTTGAACAAAGCAAGACAAAACTTAAATTTTTAAAAATTAGATTTGGAATGGAAATAGCGATTATGGGTGTTTTTAACAATTATTGGACCACACTCTGCTACGTAACCAAGGAATATAAATCCAAGTGTTCATCTGTTTACTTCAAAACTGCGACCGATAGTTAAAAAACGTTAAAAAAATTAATGCATTATACGCCCCTTAAAAGTGGGCGTGTCTTAAAAATTTGAAGCACTAACTGCACTTTTTTCAGTATTTAGGCATATGTGTAAGACTACAGCTGAATCGAGTAGTTTTTAAACAATCTTAACTGAACAAAGGTATTTTACCAAAATCACGCCTTTAAAAGTGGGCGTATTGAAAAAATTTACAAAAGAAAATGTAGAGATATATTTCTCAAATAACGAACAGAAGGAAAAAGGTTTAAATTAAACATTGGAAATGCCTTAAATTCTTAAGGCTACGTTTTTCGTTCTTTCATGAAAAGTAGGCGTAAGCCATGCCCAAAATTCAAAAATTTCTTTTCATACACAAACCTTCTCGTTTCTATTAAGAGACGCAAAATTTTGGCATGCGGATTAATTATAAATACCGTTTATTTACAAAAACAATTTTTTTATAGTTTCTAATGAAAAGTGGGCGTCAGCCACGCCCAAAATCAATTTTCTTGATTTCATACACAAGATGTTTATGTGCCAATAAGACCCACAAAATTTAATGTTTTTCGCTTTAATATAACAATTGTTATTTTATAAAAACCATATTGATGATTTTGTATGAAAAATAGGCGTAAGCCACGCCCACACTGAAATATTTTTATTTGATTGGAAGAAAGTTTACCTAAAGCCTACGTGTGCAAAATTTTAGCGTTATGTTTTTGTCGTAACTGAACAAAAAAACATAATTTAATTTTATTAAATTGAGGTTGTTCAACAAAAATGGCGATTGTGGGCGTGTTTGTGGGCGGATTTTACCGGTTCAAGAACTTTACGCTTTAAATTACTATATCCGAACCAGACTGCAATTGAAAAAAATTCTTTTCAATCTTTAAATCATTAAAAATTACAACATTCTTACTTCCTCTTTTTTTTTTAAATTCGATTTCGAAGGGAAATTTTGAAAATATATTCAAGGCACGATCACCACGAAGGAAACAGCCATTTTTCGAATATTCGAAAAAATCGAATAATGGTCGATGCATACACTTTTCGAACTTAAACTATAAGAGCGCTGGATAACACTCTTCATAATTTCTAACAAGTGTACAAAACTAAACCCACCATTCTGTCACAAAACGGCCATTTTCTAAACTATTAATTCAGTTGATGGCAGTTAAATTCAAAAAGAAATTAACATTGAAATGTTTAACAACATCATCATGCAACAAGAAAAATATTCCCTTTAATCCATATCCATCGAATTAATCGTTTAACTTTTCCTCTCACGTTATAATTAAATCACAACGTTATCGAATAACTCACATACAAGTACATATACATATATTGCGTCATTAAAATCATCGCTTTTGTCAACGTGATGTTGGCCATGGGTGTTGACATGTTTTTATCTCTTTTAAATCGGGAAAGTCAATTATGAATGTAAAATGACTCCACTTCATTTTATATCATCATCCTCAACAAAAATTGAAAAAAAAAACTTTCATTACCATCTTGCAGCAATTTTTTTTTTGTTTTTTAATTAACACACTTTCTCCAAAGGGATGCCTTAATCGGCCATTAAAAATGTGTTCCATGGCGCTCGACATGCTGTTAACGTGTAAACGTCGTCATCATCGTCGTCCTTGTTGATGATAACAACCAAATGGCCCAGTTTTCAATAAATTTTCTCCGACTCCAACACCAACACAAAAAGGCCCAAACAACATTCTGAAGAGTCAGTCACAGTAACTATATAGACCGACCGACCGGGGTTGGGTGTGAATGTGTTGCAAGGGATAAGGTTCTGTTAATTAGATTCTAAAATCATGATACCCCTATATACCCATCATCATGGTGCTGGCTGTGCTTTAATTTCCGCCCTTGAGAGCGAATGGGAAATGACTTTACCATTTGTTTTTATTAAAACAACAAAAAAATTACTTTATGACTGAATGACTGCAGTCAGTGGGTAGAACTTCATGCTGGGGCTGGATGGTGGTCCCTATCCATACCAACCTATAGTCCTCAAAAAAAAAAAAATCAAAAAATTGTTGTTCTTTTTTTTTGTGTTTTTGGAAGTTTGAATTTGGTTAGAATTCAGTTGGCAATTTTTTGTCAACCATGAACTTACACATTCATATAGGGTAATTGCTTTCCAGCAAGGACGACAAGGTTGTAGTTGACAATAAAGTCAGGAGCAGTATAATTCTGGTAATTCTGGAAGTACTTCGCGCATCAATAAATTTAGCCTGTTTCACTTTGTGGAATTGCTGAAAATGAAAACTCTCCCCTAGCTCTATGTAATTAGGCAAATGAAAATATTAAAAATAAAAAAACAGAGAGATGATGGAACAGATTGTATCAAGTCTATAGTGCGATATTAATATGGAAGAATCCATAAAATTTTGATACGACATGTTGTTAGAAATTCTTAGATATGGGAGTGTTTTTTAATTTGTAAGTACTTCAGCAAAACAACGTTATAAAGAGTCCATGTTGTTTTACAAATTTATGGTCACAATTTTCTTACAGAATGAGATTAGTTATTGTGACTTCACATCACATGAACTCATTAGTATGGAGAAGTTATATTGCAAGGTGGCATAGAAAAAGGAATGTTGAATTAACGAGATACGTTGTAGATTTGTCTTTTTTTTTATAGAAGGCGAATTCTTTTGCAACTGGGAATTAAAAATTTTGATTGATATTAAAATCCGCATTCACAGAAATAAGTTTTTTATTGGATGTTAAACTAGAATTGGTTAAGTTATTACCTCAGTCTATCTTTGCATTCGAAAACCTGAGCAAACCTTCATCTTAGGTAGTAATTATTGGTTAGAATAGTACCAAAATTAATGATTCAATAAGTGATAATAAATTTATCTTGATTTTTCTGGCAATCTCAAAGGTAGAAGTTTTCCTATGATCTACCCTAAAAAGAATTAAATTAGTCATAAAGTACATATCTCTAGCCCTTTATTGAGGCTTGGAAATCTAGTTCACACAGAAATCTAAATTTTCGGTATTTTGGGTTTTCTCGATTTTCTGAATTTCGTAGGTACTGTCGTTTTTTTTTCAACTTTACTTACCCTCGGCATATGGACTATGGACATAAGTAAATGATCCTTGACAACTCGATTTAAACGCAGTGGATATATTTTGCAATTATGTGCCTTCAAAGTTGTCACCCTATTTTCTTTGGCTAAGATTTTTTTGTATTCAATAAAAACTTTAATTCTGTTTGTTAGTTTTGATGGTATTGATGACCATTTTGTCCCAACTTATGGAATTTCTCATATCTCTTGCCAAAATTTCGAGTGCTTTCCTGACGGATATTCTCCTAGAGAGTCTGAGCCTTGTTTTTATAAATTCGTGATTAAAAACAAAACACAAGAACGGTTGTTTTGTCATGTCAGCCATTAAAAATCACATAAACTAAAGATTAGGTGACCCGGAAAAGCAGAGCTCAGTACTTTGATTGCGGCTTCTGCGGTTTGAGTCGTTGTTCCATTCTGTTGCAAATACAGATTCTTCAGTTTTAATATATCTCATTGAGAAAGAAGAAAACCATTGAGCAGGAATCTAGAACGTTTACAGTCCAAAGCGCGCGCCGTTTTCGAAAAAAAAAAAAAATACCCGAAAACTCTCTTTTGAAAGGGTTATGGCTTTTGTACTACCGTCACCGTGTACTTACTCAAATAATACAAATGTATCACTTTTTTAGGATTTGTTTCTTCTGCGTGTAAGTAAACTCTAGACATAGCAGAGAGATGTTTACTTAATAAATCAGTCAACATTTTTTTACTTTCAAAAAATAAATGAAAAATGTCGGAACGGAATATTATAGCCTATTCACACCGCACTCGTTTTGGCTATTCGTTTACCAAAACGAGTAGAGCGTTCACACCGAACATTTACTCGTTTTTGTTTGACATTTCATTTGTTTGAAACTGCTAATTAAAAAATTTCAATTAAATTAATTATTAAATTGGTGTGTGGTACAAAGATAGTTTTGTATTTCAAAGAGGACCAGCCCTAATATTTGGAAAGAGATCAAAAACAAGGAAATCGTTAACAAGCACTCTCAGTTCATTGGCTACCCAATAAAGTTGCTCGTCAGGAAAGAGCCCAACTAGGAATTCAATCGACGAAGAAAGAACTGGAGACTGACGATTATAAAATTGAAGATGTTGGCAAGGATGATGGCACCAACAAGGGCGCCGATAAGAAAAAGACTTAAAATAAAGTTACGTTTATTTATTTCTGCTAAATGATTTTAGAACTTTGCTTTGTATTCTTGGCTTTGCGTTTTTTTTTCTCTGTCTCATCTTCGTGCGATTCCATTCCTTTTTCCTTCCTTAGTCACAAATACCAGCCTTTATATTCTTCGAGGTGCTAAGTGGCATATTCATGCGGTTATTACAATCTGCCAATTGTAGTAGAATTTTGTTCTGTTAGAGCAATTCATGTGAGACGTTCAATGGGGCATCTTTGGAATTAACAACACCCTTTGTAAGAAATAGATATTCTGGACTGGAGTTAGATATCCGCAGTTGTCCATGACACACACTCACAACCAGTGTTGGCAAGTAAGTTACACGAAGTAAGTTACTCGTTTAGTTACGCGTAACTTATATGAATTAGTTACGCCCAATATTTGGCGTAACTAATGTAACTAATGTAACTAAATGTAACTATCTGTAACTAAATAAAACTAACCCTAACTTAATAATAAAAAATAAAAAATCACATTTCATCCTGAATCCCAATCGACTATTGACAAAATTCTTTTATAAGCAAGTGCAACGGCAACCTGGCAAGGAATACATATTGAAATTACTATGTTCCTGATGAAAAGGAAATCTAATAAAATATTATATTCTTAGAGCATACAATAGATTTCTACTTACATTTGAAGTTTTCCCTTCTTTCTTGAGACTCCTGGACATTTCTTTGTTTATTGTGATTTATTTTTGTATAGTTAATTCAGATTTGATCTCAGATTTGGTCTCAAATTTCAGATTTAGCTCGCCCAAAGGAAATCAAACGAGATCTATTTTGTTTTATTATTTTGAAATTTTTTTTGCAGGAATATAGTGATTTAAAAATGTATTCCTTGCTAGGTTGGCGTTGCCACAGCTGGCAGCTGGCCCAGCTTTGCCCCAAAACAGTGTAGTCAATCGTCATTCAATCGGGTTTGTGGACGAAATTTCTAAATTTCAATTTAACATAAAATGTGAGTTTTTGTATTTGAAAAATTCTATTAGTTATAGTTAGTTACATTTAGTTACAATTAGTTACATTAGTTACATTAATAACGTGTAACTAATTAAAAGTTCAAAGTTACGCTTAACTATCCAACACTGCTCACAACGTTATGATGTTATGCTTCTTCTGGTTCTCAAAGAGAAAGTTACTTGAAATGGTAGAAAGAGCAGGGCACGAAATTCCAGATGACCCTCGACAGACCGTGCTTCATAACCAAATGGTCCTTCCATTCGCTAGTACCTAATTAAAATAAAAAAAACAGTGATATAAAATAATTTTTAAAAAAATATTACTTACCGCTGCCAAGAATGTCTTCAAATCGTAGAATAGAAATATTGGATTTGTTTTGACAGCAAGAAGTCAGCTGTTCTTTTTTTTTGAGAATCTATTCACAATAACATCACAAAAAGATCTGTTCGTGTAGTTCATCTTGAAATTGCAACTCGTTTTCCAGTCGTTTTGCGGAAAACGAGTCGTTTTGCAAAACGAGTTGGGTATAGAAAATGTATGGGAAAACGAGTCGTTTTGGGTAGTCGTTTTGCGGAAAACGAGTAAATGCTCGTTTATGGTTTGGTGTGAATAGGCTATTAAAATAAAAAAAATGTTTCACAATTTAATAGAAATTTTTCGCTTGAAATCAATCGAACGCAGAGTAGGTTTCATTTACTTAATATATTATGTGAAATAAAAAGTATGCAAGGCTCTCTCTTTTGTATTTTCGTATTTACCGAATTTGTTAAGGAACAGCTGACAATTTCCTCGCAAATTCTCTGCGATTTGGCTGCAAGACATGCGCTGCGCATCGAAAATTATTGTTTTCGTTATTTCTATCGCAATGTTCTTAAACGAAATACCTTCCACAATGTTGCAGCAACATTATTTCTACCATTCGTCACAGTTTTTCTATGTTATCGTCGTCGTTGAAAAAATGGAAACAAAATCAGATGAATGTGGGAGGCTTTCTTTTGTTTAAGGAATGGGTTTCGTTCCGAAGGCATAGTACCTACGCTTTATTTAAGATTTTTAACGAAAATTTTTATTGCTTAAAATTACAATCAAATAATGAACAATAATAAGTTAAACAAAAGTTTTTGAAAAATTAAGGACACTTATTGATTGAAGAATTTATTTTTTCTTATGGGTAGGTAGTCTAATCACTATTTTGGCTAACGAATGAAATCAAAGAGACTGTCTTCATTTTAATGCATTTACTGGCTTTCTGAATACTTAAAAAATTGACATCCTATAACTCTAATAAATGATACTGTTTGGGCTCAAGAGTATCTTTCTATACTCTAGGTTTTTTCGGAATTTGTTTAAAGTGAAGTTCTAGAAAGGCAATTAAGAAGCTAAGAATAATACTATGAACTAAGAAGTGACGTGCTAACTAAAAATTTATTAGTGCATTTATTACAAGGACCCTGTTAATATTTTTAAGCTCGATTGCTCTGATTATTTTTCTGTTCGATTTTTTCTAAATTTTTGTCATTCGAAATTATTGTGTGTTTAACAATTTTTTTTCAAGATATTTGAAATCCTTGATTTTTTCCAACTCAGGATTAAAGAGTACCTACATTTTTTCAAAGCCCCGATCTTCATACATATTACCTATATTTTAATAAGCTTGTCTGTTGGTAAGAAAATTGTGTTAGCATTAACACAACCTTCCATCTGAATTGCAAGTTTTCAGAGTCTTCGAGATTATGATTATTCTTGTATCGTGAATTCCAGAATTCCTCTGGCATGTTGTGTTCTATTCTCTGGATTTTAGATTTCCACCAATATTATATAACAAAATGACAATTTTTTTTTAATTCAGTTTTTTATTTAATTCATTTCTTAACCTATTTAACAGCTAGACCAAAAATCGTTAAAACTAGCTTGAATATCGGGTTGGTAACGTTCGCCCCAAAACACAAGCCCCAAACGGAAATGCCCAAACGAGAAATCCCCACAGTATAATCCCCATCCCCGAAATCCCCAAAGAGAAAATCTACAAGCCGAAAATCCCCAAACCAATATCCCCAAAACAAATATGTTCAAGTAGTGAATCATGCGATCAAATCGTGCGCGCGATTTGATCACATGATTCACTACTTGAACATATTTGTTTTGGTGATATATTTGGTTTAATTCATATTGCAGGAAATGTAATCCAAAGAGCAAATATAAAATTCCTTTTAGTGCTTGTAATGTTTATTAAAATTAAAAATACATTTTCAAAATTAGTAAGTAAATAAATATTTAAATGAAACGAAAAGAAAAACTTAATCGTTATCACTTATTAGTTAGATTCACAATAAAATAATTTCATGCGATTTTTCTGAAAACTCAATTCACATAATTAAGATGTACACGGACACTGGGGATTAGGGATCTTTTTATTTTGTATTTGCCTTACTGTATACAATGTCAATATCAAAATGCAGAATTCTTTTTTTACTGGGTCTTGTTGGAGAAAAATGTTACAAGATCTGCCAAAAGACGAGAAAGTACATTGCAGCAATGGATTGGACGAATTCATCTTAGCATCTACGTTGAATATTAAAATATGATACTTGATGTTCTTAAAACCGGCCGAAATCAGCACACATTTCGAAATTAGAAGAAAAAGTGTTTTCTTCAGCTATCTTAATTTTTTTTACTTTTCCTCTTCTTCATTCAGTTCGAGTTAAACTGGAATAAATTTGGTCGATGAATGGTTTCACCTAAATAAGGTTGAAATGGAATAATTTGAAATTTAGAATATAATTTATTTAAAAAAACATTGTTTCATCTTTGTCAGTGGGCTAAGATTAATTGATTTTGTAATTTTTATAGAGGAAGAGTCTCTAACAATAAAATATTTTCAAGGATTTAACATTCATGTTTATTTTCATTTCATCAAAATCAGTCAAATCGTCCAAGAGAAAATATAAAAAGGAAAAATTGAGGCCAAAGTAAGAGTTTATTGAAATTCGTAGACAAATGAAAACAAGCGACCAATGTCCAAAATGTCCGAGCTTCTGAATTTTTTCTTTTTAATTTTCTCAGATTTGATTAACTTTAAATACCGTTGTTTGACATTATGACAGAAGATTGAACAAAAAGTTAAAATGACAAAATTAATGTTTTCCGTCTGCAACTTTGATTTAACTTTATGTGAAGTTTAACAAAGCTAAAAGTAAAATTTACATAATGGGAAGTCAATATATAAAAATAAATGCCGAAAACTTCAATGACTCTACAAGGAGGTCAGTTTAAACTGACAATCATACAACCAAGTACGTATTCTCTTTTTAACATAACTTTATATTCTACCAGATGTCCTTTTGTGAGTTCATAAAGTTCCTTATACGTATTTACACAAATATTGAAATTTACATTTGACAGTTTAAACTTCCCATTCCATCCACTGTATACAACTGTACATCTCGGAAATCCCAAATGCACAAATTTCCTTATGGAACAGCATGGGCAATTTACTTTATCCTCTTTTGTTTACTGCCCACTCACACGATTTCTCCTTTTCAACTGGAATTTGAAAATTAAGACTTATTGTTCTGGGAAAATTAAAATATTCCCAACCTTGCAATGTCATGGTTAGTAAAAAGATCAATTAAATTATTCTTTGCGAAAAAGAAAATTGAAAATCATACAAAATTAATATTTCAATTGCTCACCCTACCTCAAGCCACGAGTACCTACAACAACAACAATAAAAAATCTGGGAGGATCCAAAAATTCTTTCATCTAAAAAAATTCCTACGCACTTTTCAACCAAAAAAAAAGAGAAAAAAAAATCAAGTTGAACGTAAACAAGGATTTTCATCGATAGCCTCCTAAGGATATTCGCAGATATCGCGAATCCTTATCAAACAATTATGATTGGCCAAGACGAAGATATTCAATACACACAAAAGGAGGGGTTGATAAAATCATGTTCCTTAAAGGATATACACTATACCAGTCAGTATACACGCCAAATGGTCTCTCTAACTGATTTTGGCGCACATGCTCCTTAACGTTCTTGTTCGTCGTATAGTCCTTGTCAATGATGGTGGTGGTGGTGTGGAGTGAAGGCAAGGCAGAAACAGTTAACGTAGGGAGTATCGTATTGTGTTTGTACTAACTGGGGAGACTTAACTGATTTGTGTTCAAGGATAATTTGTGAAAGCGAGTAAATTTAGTACAAATTCAACATCGCTGGAGGAAGGACACGTTACTTTTACTGTTACCTTTCTTCTCAGTTCTGAATAAAGGACGAGAAATGTATAAAATTACGTTTTAAAATTTTTGCATCGTTAACAGGAGAAGCAAGACCCTGTGGGATTTTTTATTATTTCATACAAAAAGGAACAGTGTGTCCTGTATAACACTTTTACTCATTTTAAATGTAACTATCCAAAATTGACATAAAAGGGTTATATAGTTGGGATTCGAATTCGGGGGGTTACGGGGTCAAAGGGGAAAAAGGGTATACAATTTTACGAGCACTTTTTGAACTATGTCCGAAACAAGGAAACTTTCAAATAGCCTGAGGACTTTCCACTGCAATAAATGTTTAATTTTATGGTGCTTAATCTTTGTTGCATTTTTTTCACAGTTTTTTTTTTTTGTTTTAATTTTTTGTATTGTATTGTCAGTAGGTATTGCTTAAATGTTGGAGAATAGCCTACGGCAGTTATATAGTTGTTAACAGTTTGTACTTTTTGTTAAGCTTCGCAGGATCATAGTTAAATGGAATTGTGGACTTGCTGGGGAACTTTTTATGTTATATAGGTAGGTTAAGGTATTTTGTATAAAATGATTTAAATACAAAAGGAGGAACATTAGCTTTGGGAGTGCCATCATTAGTTGAACATTTACACCTGGTCTTGTTAATAGCTCCTGGGGGGAATTTAATTTTTTTTTATCATGAAATGGGAGTTTAAATCACTCAATCAAGGATATATGCAGAAAATCCTTTTGTAAGTTAAACAAATGACTAGATAAGCTTAGATAGTTAACTAAATCCCCTCTGACCAAATAAATTCTTCATGTCCGCTCTGAAATTTTTAAAGTTGTTTAGAACCGGCATTGTGAAGATAAACAGGCTTTCATGTTGAATGTCCAGGGATTAATAAATAAGTGTACCATATCCATAGTTATAAGTTTAAGTAATAAGGTTTCAAAAACTAGTAAAGTGGACTTGATTAGAAAAAATCAGTGAACATTTTACAGCTTATGCCTCAGCTCATGGTTGAAAAAATGTAATCACTTAGCGAAAAATTTTAGATTCCGGGCATCTATGGGCAGTAAAAAATTGCACTAAAAAAAATTGCACAAAATCTTCCAAATTAACTGTTTTTAAAAATTTTATGTAACTAAGCACTATCTAACAAAGCTTATTTTCCTTAGATTTTTGTAATTCTTATATGTACGAAGTTCCAAGGAATCATTCACGTCAAAAAAAACTATATTGCAAAAAATAGAGCATGAGGGATTTGTCACTTTCAAAGGAAAGATCCTGAGAACCATGTCATAAAAGTGATGTTTTGAGAAAGGCATTGAAAATAAGATGGTTATGAGAGTTTTATTTTGTCAAATAAATTATTATAGAACACACACAACTTTGTTAAAATTACATCAACGCACCAACTAGTAAAATGTTCATTGCCACATGCCATTATTGGAGTCAAAATGCAGAGCAAAAATCATCAACAATATAGCGACCAGGGGCCGAATTACGGCATCAGTGAGCAAGTGAGTAACGTTCAAACGTTACTGATTTACGTAAACAACACATCGGGATGATGGCATACGAAGCATCACGTATCGAGCACACTCTTAATTGTACTAGGGTAAATCTATTACATTTCATTATAAACGTCATTTACACATCTATCTTTTACCTATTTGTCACAGCTGTTATTGTTATTATAATAAATAAAAAAAGTATTTAGAACATTCACATTAAAAGATACTCATTGATGTTTTTTAATCTTTCAACTGAAGCTACTGTGTTTGCAATTTAATTTCATTTAACTTAAAATAAACATTTGTGCTTATTCTCTTTAATTTCCAAGAGTCGTTCTTGAATTATAAAGATTGCTTTCTTGGAGCTGAATGTGTTTCTCCAAGGCATTTTTTTCACTCTTGTCTGGAACAAATTTTCGGATGGTATCTTTTCCTTGCAGAACGAGTTTGGTTTTGTCCCTTTTCTTGGGTGTATATATATACAGTCTAAAACTTGTTGTCTTCACTTGAGCCGAATTCGGAAAAATTTGTCTGGCCAAATCCGGATGCTCTGCCATGAAGGATATTTTTTTATATGGTGTTGATTTTGTTCAAATTCATCCTAAAACATTTTCACATTTGATATTTTGCTTTAATATTATGTATTAAAAATAAAATAACTTACATTTTATCAGCCAGAATATTTTTTTTGTTCCTATCCGTGACTGCTGACTCGTTTACGATTGCCTCGCATCAATCGAGTAAAAAAACACACGTTTACTGACAAGGGAATGCCAAAAATTGTTTCCGATACTCGATACCGAGCTCGATATCGTAAGCAGTAATGCCAAATACAAATAATTCAGTGACGTATTGCTCACCTACGGATGCGGTAATTCGGCCCCAGGTTAAGGGAGATCTCCGACTTCTAAGATTGTGAAATTGGATGAGCAGCCTGCTGTTAAGTAATTCTCAGAAGCACCACCTACATTGTAGAGCCATTGATATTAAAAAAGAAAAGAACAGGGTTATTTATTTCGTGGTTTCAAGTTAGTAGCTCTGGCATATGACACCTGTCAACGCCGCTACCGCCGAATTATATAATTGCAAAATTATCAACTGCTTACTACCGCACATTAATTAACGATTTCAATCCTCCCCGATCGCACTAGATTATATTGCACAAGCAAAAAATACTCGATTGCACGCAAACAGCCATCCGACAACAGAGCATTTCGCTCCCCACCGACCGTAGCATATTACATGGTAATACATACCAACAATATCAGTCAAACCTGTTTTACACCATAATAATTTAACACAAACAACATTATTGCTGTTCATGTTATAATTACCACTGTCTTACATCAGAAATATACGTAAGACAGCCAATTTGATTCAGTGCAAATCGAGTCGAATACACCGCCCGTGACCGTGTACCAATCTAGTGTATAGTGCCGAAGGCCGAACTCCAATATTTTGATAAGCTTTAGTACCCAGAGTTGACGTGTGGATTCCAGGTTTTGAAATTAGTGTTCTCTGCTATCTCAGCCGAGAATTTAGTGTCCGCTGCTATCTCAGCCGAGAATTTAGTGTCCGCTGCTAACTCAGCCGAGAATTCAGTGTCCGCTGCTATCTCAGCCGAGAATTTAGTGTCCGCTGATATCTCAGCCGAGAATTTAGTAGGCCCTACTATCTCAGAGCTTTATTATCTTTTGGTTACAATGAATTTTCCAGGAGTGGTCATGACCATAGCGGAGAACTTGTATCATCATCATCAACATTTTCTTAGACCGTTACACCGATTTTGACGAAATGTTTATGAAATGTTTCCTTGTAGTCTTAATTAAACTTCTTAGTTCATTTCAATTAAAAATACATGAAGACCAAAAATTGTACTATACCTACAGGTAGAAAAATTAATATATTCTTAAGTGACCGAAACTTGGATCTATTTTTTATATGACTTAGATGTTTTGTTTCAGTTAGTTCTTTAAGTCTCCACTATCCTTGAACTCTCATATTTTATGCAACAATCATTAAAATTAAAAAACCTCACTAAATCTTAATTACTGAACTTAATTCATCGTATGCTCGCAACCACAGAGTGATTCAAACAAGTTTAATTTAAAGCAACAACACTGGCTGCAGCAGTCCCAGAAATGCAATTTATCAAGGACAATTCATTAACAATTCACGCATTTTGTACATTTCTCAAAATTGAATGCCAACTTCCCCGTCCTCTCCCCTTTTATTTCACGAAACACAATATATACAGCAACAATCGTCGTCTCTTTGCCGCAAATATGCGAATCCCATAAAATCTCATTCCATAAAATTCGAAATGTAGCAAGAGTAGCAACTACATTGCCCTCGAACAAATTGTGCAACGTTTGCATGATGTCCTTTGCAGACCTATAATATCTATAAGCCATATGAGTTGAGCAGAGCAGAGCATGCATGGAACATGGAACATCCCAATCAACCCTTCCTTATTCCTCTATATTCAAGACTTAGAGTCCAGTTCCACTTTATACGAAACAGAACCAATAAACTGTAAAATAATTCCTCACAAAAATGCCAGAACGTAATTAAATTATGAAAGGGACACATAAGACATAATAAGTCATAAATCAAATCGCATTCCCCGAGGGTCATTTGACATAAGGCATGTTTCAAATTGCAACACAAATCCCTCCCTCCCAAACACTCCGCTTCAAGCCCAAGGCTGGATAATGGAGTTTGGGGGAAGAGGAGAGCAAAAGCCAAAACACCAAGCTGGGCAACACGACGATGACGACAACGACAACGAATACGACTTCGACGACGACGTTGAAGGGAAACATGTGCGCCAGCTCGAGTTGTTGTCCCATAAACACTTTCCAAAGTTTTATGGTCAGGATATATGGAGGAGTGCTCTGCTCTGCATTTGTATATATATACGAGTACGTTCGTACATAGAAAATGGAGAGCCCCAAAATTTAGATACGGTACTGGCTTATATCGAACCATTGGCCATAAGTGTTTGGTTTGCATGTTAGAAGCTGTGCTGCATCATCCCCAGTGCTGTTGCGAGTCGTGCTCTCTGCTCGAAACAATTTGGCCAGAACAATATTTCGAAAAGGGTCCAGTTTTGCTTGCTTTGGTCCGGCCAGTGACTGGCAGACGTGTCTATGCCAGTTCCAATGTAATTAACAACACATCCTGTCTGTGAAATTGTAACTGTAATTAAAATATGAGATTCATCACACTCCACATGCAACAGAAAGGCACCAGAAGAGTCCTTCTTGCATATAGATTGGGAATGAGCTCGGATGCGCCCAATCATCTATTTTAGATTTTTCAACATTTATTTCTGTATTAACTGCACTAAATTTTTTTCAAGCATTATCCTTGAAAAATCTAGGTGACCTCTTTTAACAAACATCATGATGATGATGCATATGGGGGCTCGAGCCGGATGATTTCCTTTTCCAAACAACCAGCGAGCGTTCCCTTGATGAACTTTTCCTATTCAATTTCAATGAGGCACATGAGATGAGGACCTCTGTATGCTAGCACCGCAACGAGAACAAAATTACTACAGCAAAGGCAATCAGGGTGGCTGCTTTATTATCCTTTGTGTTGGCTTAAATTGAAAATTAATATTTAATTCGCGAGCGAGAAGAACACTGCGTGTTTCTTTTTTCTCTTTTCATGTTGCTGATGTTGTGTCCTTCGCATCAAGGCTATGTTCGGTTGTATAAAAGAGGCTAAGGCAACAACGTGCGTGGTGCAGTTACAGTGCTTTTATTAGAAAGCCTTTAATCAGGAAAAGTACTTGTTTTTTTTCTTAACTGCTAGGCAGGACTTAAGCAAACACGATGAAAAGATGTTTGGTTTGAATGTCTATTTTAGTGTTTACCAGCGGATTTGAATGGGAAAAGTAGAAAATAACTGTGTTTGTTCAAATCCAATAAAATATAAATTGTTTTTGATTAGCAGGAAGAAATAAATGCAAGCAGTAAGGACTTTTTTTATATTCAGAAACATATGGAAGTCCCGCTGTAGGGGGTAACCAGTAAGAATAACTTTGGTTAAGGACATGAGGTAAATATAAAATTTACATTATTTGTTCTACCGCATAAAATATTAAAAGTTGAATGTTCTTAAAATATTGCTTGCATTTAAATATAAATTTTTATGGTTCGTGTAGTGCATTACTTGTTTCTGATTTGCATAAATAATAATTTATTCAAGGTTGTAGTAGAAGGAAACAAGTCACAAAAAGGGTTGATGGATTCAAAAGGTCCTTCTTAATAATGTTGTTGCAGGATGTCGAAACAATTTTGTTTAATGTCGCATTCGTTATGAATAAATTGCCGTGTTTTAATTAATGTTAACGGTATTTCGTTTATTTACATTTTTTAAAAAATTATTCGAAATTCAACTTAAGAAAGCCAAAACATAAAATGAGGTAGTGTCTAACTGGAATTTTTTTAGAATTTAATCCTTTTTTTATCACACAAATCATGACTATTAAAATGTTGCCACGCTAAAGAGAGAGGAAAAACCATGTCAAGAAGGAAAAAGAAACCACTCAGATCTATGAAGAGCCGTTTTGAAAACCATCCTGATTACTTACCCAATTCCTCATCTCTGAAAAAATTACAGATGCTTAGGCAGTGACAGAGAAATCGGGTAATATCCTCATGTTCAATAAGTTTTTTTTTAATTAAAGCGGAAAGATTTTGGCATTCTGTATAGCGGCCATCTTGTTCTGGTGACATCTGTCAAACCTGTTGTTTATTACTATAGTTATTATTATTGCTATTGACCATATCACATTAAACGACTGAACAACACCTTTGAATTATGAAACTTTATTATCAAAATGAGTGTTTGTTAGTGCAAACATTGTGCGTGAAATATCGGCAGAGAACATCACTGAGGTCCGTGAAAGTGTACAGCAAAACTAGTAGCAGTCGATTCGTCACCGTGCACAATAACTCAACATTTCGAGAAATTCAACATGGCAAATTTTGCGTCGGAGATTGGGTCTACACAAGCAGAAGATCCCACCCATCAGGAACCCAATGTGCACGGTCATGGACAATGCCGTTTGTTTACTGACTTAGATTCGGAGCTTTTTTAAGAGGACCCCAATATTGGCCGAAAAATTATCTTTAGCTACGAGGTATATTTTTGGATGAATGGATGTGTTAAGCAAAATTGCCGTGTATAGGACCCCAACCGAAACGAGGTTGACCAGGTAACAATGTATCAGTATCTAGGTCAGCGGAGGCGTCATTAGCCTACATTCTTTCGAAAACTACATTGATGAGGCGATCTCCGACAGACTTTTTCTTGAAGGGTTTCTTAAAGTCGCATGTCTATGCGAAGAAATCACGAACATCAATGCCGATTGATTTCGCTAGAACTTTTGTTTGATACACACTTCTTCTTTTGGGCAATCTGGATTGCGCTGGGGAGCGTATTTTTGAATTTAGGGATTCAGTAATGTAATTTTTGCCTTAAATTTTGTGAGATGCTTTTTATCTTAGGCTGAGGTAAGCCCAGCGGGCCTCTAGGGTCTACTAAAGAAGCAAGAGAAACTTAAGTTTGTTAAGGTTGTTATTCACAGATTCTTAATATTATACTTATACAATTCTTGACATAAATCCAAGGCTACAATTCACAAATATTATTACAATTTTTAATACTTTAATATATAGTCTTAATCTATTTTGACCCTGAGAGATAGCGGGGTCTACTAAATTCTCGGCTGAGATAGCAGCGGACACTAAATTCTCGGCTGAGGTAGCAGCGCACACTTATTTCAAAACCTGGAATCCTACGTCAACTCTGGGTTCTAAGCTTATCAAAATATTGGAGTTCGGCACAGTACACCAGATTGGTACTTGGTCACGGGCGGTATTTGACTCCATGTGTACCGAATCAAACTGGTTGTCTTTTGCATACATATTTCCGATCCGATGCAAGACATTATGGTAATTATGATATGAACAACAATAATGCATGTACAATTCCAAATTGCAAGTAATTGTTGCTGTCATTGGTTGTTGTTGGTATAATTTGACTTTGGTGTAAAACTGGTTTGACTGGTTGGGTATGGGTATAATATTAATATGATTGCTTGTGTGCAATGGAATTGTGCTATTGAGAGGATAGCTTAGTATATGCGGTCGCGGAGGAGTTAAATCTTCAAGTAATGTGTGATTGTGTGGTGGTCAGATGGAATTACTTATTTTGCAATTTTATAACGCGGTAAAAGGGGCGTTTCATTACAATTCGTAATAAAGCTAAATGTTAACAGTAAGAATAAATTCATTTTTGACAATCCAAACTATAAAACGTTTATTGCAGTTTCTTTTTTTAATTTTTTGTTTTTTACAAAAACTTGTCGTAGGTTGCATGCACTTTGTCAAATTTTCCTTTTATTAAAAAAAAAAATTCAAATTACTCTTGAATCTTTGTTGGCAAAATTTTCTGTGGCCGACAAAAGACTTCTCCTGAAAAATGCATTCAAAGAGTATACCTTTAAAACAAGACCTGGAAAGTTTTATCAACATCGTTGCAGTCTTTTTTTGAGAAGGACAAGTTTTTCATTATCTGTTGTATTCAGCACAGACATACAATACAGATCGATAACTCTTTAAAGTTTCTTTCTTTGCCTACAAGCTTGATGTGTATTTTATTTTCAGTATGTTTAAGCTCTCTGTTAAGCTCTCCTGTGCTTTTGAAATGGTAAACCAATACACGAACAAATATGCACAGGCAGAGATATAGGGCTCAATAAAGTATTTTAAAGGTGTTTAAGGCAAGAGGAGTACGAGTTGTCGGTCTGTTTTGGATGTCTGTGGTATCCAGTATCCAGAACAACAATTCTAAAAGCATTCAGCAAGAGTAGGTACCATATTTTTTACTGAGCAAAAGTGATAAAGGATTTCTACATATAAAACTTAGTTTTCTCATTTACCGAGGGGTTAAAAATTTCATATTTTAAGGAATTTTTACTTCAATATGAAATCACAAATGGAATCACAGCTAACAGTATCTATCTGTAGAAGTACCAGATATCATAAGGATCTTCTAAGAAACTTAAAATAAATATTTCATTATAATTGACCCCTTTGCGGTGGGTCAAATTCCAAAATCCTCTTAGCATTCTCATTTTCAAATAACTCAAAGCACTCAAAATCTCCTTCACAATCATTATGCATGCAAAAATCCATATAAATGTTGGTATTAAATTTCAAATTATCACCCAACACCATCAATCGGAAAGTATATCCTCTTCGCCCGCTTGCATAATAACTTTCCAAGGGACACCCAACAAACCCCCGGCGGAGCTGAAAACCCAAAACCCATCATGAATAGAATATGCGGTGTTAAATATGATGCGTAGTGGCATAACTTTAACTTTAACACACACACACCCCTGGCCCTTTACAATATTTTTCCGTAAAGTAAATGATGGCTGCTTTGGGGACAACATCGATGAAATGAAACCTTCGACCTCCACACTCTGATGTCAGCGTCCTTTTAAGTGTAGACAGAGCATTAAAAATAAAGATAAAACCTGTATTTTGTCGTGTGTTTGTAGCCATCAGCAAAAGATGGTTCTTCGTTCCGTTGGTTGTTGTCCTCGCCATGTCGTTGTCGTCATCGTTCGTCGTGTCGCCCTCATTTCCGGTGCGGTGCGACGCTGTCGTTGGTGGTGACATAAAAGGACCTCTTATAAAACTTTAGCTTGTTGCCTGTTGCGGGTCATTTTATTGGCCTCATTATGTGATAAGAAATTGGACTTAAATGACCCAGGTAATGATAATAAAGAAAGCTTTACGATTTTGTATATGTATGTACGAGTATCTACTTTAGGTACATGCAAAGATGTTTGTATAATGTCCTTAAATATGCATTAGAATTATTACTTCTGTGTTTTGTGAGGGTGTTAAGGTACACTTAAAGAATTTAAATGATACAAACGTTGATCTTAATTTACACCCACCTCAGGGCCGGGCGGTGTAAATTATTTTGACATAATAATCGATTCTATCCATTTCTTCAAACTAGATGGTTTTGCTTGGACAAATAATAAGTATTGTTTACTGAAATATCTCCGCACAGCATGATACCACTAACAAACAGAGGAAAATACGAGAAAAAAAAAATTCGTCAAGGAAGAAGCATGATTAAGGAATATTGTCCTATAGCCTCCAGCTTTGCGCGAGGGGAGAAATATAAATCCGATGCGTGCATTAACAATTCGAAATATCCACGGGATACTTTCGTTTATGACAGCTAAAACATTTCTAATTCAACTTAAAACTTGTTCCTACTTAACGGTTATAATTAAAATGTTTATGATGGTGGAAACCCAAGCGCCACCGTTGATAGAACAGGAATTAGGTAAGTATACAAAGCAACAACTCATTTAAGTTAAAAAAAAGATGGCTACGCGACGATTCTTTCCTTCTCACGTTGGACTTAAAACTTTGTTAAACTTTCTTTCTTTAGAAGAGAATGTTGTTTTCTTTTATAATCCTAAGAGCTCCTTACTTGAACAGGGTGTGTCTTGTGATTTTTTAGGTTTCTACTGGGTGTCACTTATTTATTGCTTTTGTCCAATAAAGACTTATTTGTATAATGAAGGTGAAATCGGGGGGTAATGACTACCCTCCAAATATGTCAATACTATTCGAGAGTTGAAAGCAATTTGGTACGATTCAAATCTGATGCCGACACACATTGGTTTCAAATGCTGTAATGTGTGGGTCTGGTTCAAAATCCCGAAAACCAAAATCCCGAAAGTTCATAATCTTGAAAATCATGAAATCTTTGACAGGCGCCTGTGCCAAAAGTTTTCTTAATTAGTTGTTCTTTCAGGTAGGGATTTGCTTTTGATCATTGGGGATTTAGATTTTTCGGGATTTTGAACGGCTCCCGTTAATTAAAAACATACAATTTTTCTATCTTCTTCTTAACAATTTTCTTTAAGTCAGTGAATATATGTAAATTCAAGTGAGTAGCCACTGTCTTTTTATCAAAGGTGGCACTTTTCGATTCGTCTGGGATGAAACTGAGGGAGTCTCTGTAAATTACTTAGAATTATACTGGAGACTTGACCAAAGGGAATTTCTTTCAGTGCGAATATTATTGTTTATTTCTCAAAGTCAAAGTAGGCTCATAAAAGCAAATCAAAAAGTTCCAACTCGGCTTTAAAAGCTTATACTCCAAAGCAGGAGGGTTGATTTGTAGAAAATTGTTTCCAATATTATTTTAAATCACATTCTTTTTTCTCCATTTAATTGACCGCATTACACACTTAAAAAAAGTCCTCATCTTCCTTTGGTTTAAACTCTTCAGGTTGATTTCAAAGATTCTTGACTTGTAACAGCCCATTGAATAGGTACTTAGCTGCCTTATGGCAACCAACTTCGTACGTGACAAAGTGTCTAAAAGATAAAAAAAAAAATTCTGTAAACATCAACCTCATCATCAAGCTTTGACGAAAGGATTTCCAGAGTGCTCATTAGGCTTTCTTTAGATTTTTAAAAAATAAAACTTACTTCAAATTGTCATCGTTTAAGTTGGTAAAAAATGCCTCCAGTCCCATGCCCCACAGTATTCCACAAGATAAATTGTCTAAGAGTGTGGTTGTTTTTTACAATTATTTTCTAAGAATTGAGAATGAAATTGAAACTTTTCCTAGACACATCACATCATGATGCTATCGTCCTTACATTATTTCCTTCTTCATCTTTTTATTCATTTGAAGATGGAGAATTGAGAATTGACAAAAGGACACTTTTTCTATCTTACTCTATCCAGGGAAATAATTAAAATAAACAAAAAATAAAATACCCTCCAGCTGAAATACTACAAGAAATTTCCTATTCGAGAATTTTAATTTCCATCACCATCAACCATTTGAAATATGCTGAACGGGAACCGGGAACCATTACATTGAAGCTTGATATGCCTCCAGGCCGATTAAAATCTATTGAAAAAATTCACACCATTTATATGGGTGAGTTCTTGGTCTTTTTTTTTGTCGAAGGAACATTAAAATAAAAAATAATGTATATGTACTTTTTTTTAACTGTCAAAATGACGCAGTATACGATGAATTAAACATTTGTTTATTTTGACAACCTGACAATGAGTGTAGGTAGATGTAGATGCAAGGATAATAAAAGGACATCTGTGTAAGAGACTAAAAACCGAAGGATACCGGTATGATAGTCTATAAACATTGAGGGGCCAGTGCGTTATAGAGTTTGGAAATGATTTTTTTTTTTGGGTTCTTCTTGAAAACTACTGTCATACAAATTTCTACTCAACCGATTTTACACAGCTTTGACACAAACTGGCTTTTACGATTTTGATTTGAAAAAATCAGTGTAGCTTTTTAAGTATGCACTATCACACTATAACATGGCTGAAAAAAAAAATGGGTAAGAACGGTGCCCTCCAAAGGACCGATTTTTTCGCTTTCGACTATCTCTAAAACGGCCTAACCGATTCTTTCAAAATTGTACACGTATGTAGATATAGGTAGCTCAATTTATAAGCTTTTTTTGTAGTTTTAAAAGCATTTTTTAAAACTTTTTAAATGATATGTTTAAGTATACAATACTTATGTATATGAATTGGCGTATTTGAAATTTTTTTGAAAAATGATTTTCAATAAGTTTTTCAACAAAAAAAAAAGAACTTTTTAAATTGAAATGTATCCAAGAAATAAAATTGCGTATTTTATTTATAGCTCAACAAATTATTTTAAGTATTTATTTAAGAATTTCGAAAAACTATTTTGTTCAAAATCTTTAGCCCCAAGACCACTGTCACACATTAGGGCAAGTTTGTGCGACTCGTCATAAAATAATGTCTACGTCAGTCTTCAAAGACAGGTATTTTTCAACGAGTTTTGACTTTCAAAACATTTTATTACAACCAGGTGTCAGTCAGGAACTCTACCAACTTTCACCATTATTTGACAAAAAGAAGTTTTCGATTAAAGGTTACCAGAAATGACAGAAATTTGACAAGTTGTCAGTTGTAGTAACTCTTATAATCTTTAACAAAATCTCCGACCGTTGGTTAATACAATTTATTTACTTTTGGCAAATCCTTGAATGTCCCTAAGCTTTGTAAATAGTCTAGGTCTATGGACTATAAAAACAAGTCAAATAATTTCCAAAAAATTATTTCCACCAGAGTGAAGCACTATAATTGAATTTATTTACACTCTCTCATCAACTAAAGGAAGTAACTATACACTACACTCTATTTATATAAAAAAAATATAAAAAAAAATTAACCTTTCCTTGTACACAAACAGTGAGTCAAATAAAATGCAAACACTTCTCTCGCCCTGACAAGATTTATTGCCCAAGCGTTCGCGAGAGTTTCTCTAGAGCAGCCCTTAAGCGCTGCTCCATGTACACAATTCAGCGCCCGAAACTGATTCAATGGTGATAATGTGTCGGCAAATAACTACCAAAATGCGAATTGCATACAAAAAAGCAAAATACGAGTCCTTCCTCATGCCCCATTGCCATTGCAGCCATCATCATCTCCCCTATATACAAGTGCCGACACTCATTCAAGGATTCAGAATATTTTCCAGCTTTCAACTGGCGCCCGAGCTGAAATAAATTTTGCATTCATATCACTTTTTGCATTATGACTCCTCCACTTGACTTTTTCGTGTTTATTTTCGATGTTTTCCTAGGATTTTTTTTTAATTTTACATTCTCTGGACAAACCGAAATGGTCTCTGGCAGAGTTTTTGTATATATTGGCGCGGGGTGTAGTAGTTTTTTTTTTTTTTTTTTTAATTTTACGGATTGGGTTGGTGTTGCCGGAGCAAAGGTTCAACAACCTTTATTTGTTTTGTAATCCTTTCAATGCTCTTGGCCTTTTGATCCTGAATCTGTGTGTGCAGAAGTATTTACAATTTGTATAAAGTGATCCTTTTCCGGGAAACTACCCACCCGCCAACACCGCTGTATATTCGGTACATTTCAGAATGTTCCCACTTCTGGCGGCAACTATTAGTCTATATGTATGTCTGATGCCATTGCAAAAAGAACCTTCCTGCCAACTCGACTCTCGACTGTCCGTGTCCGTTATAGGTCGTGAATTTTATTTTCCTGGAACTGGAATATTCAGGACCAAAATTCATTCGGCGGCGCGGCGTGGCTGGCTGATGGTGTTTGCTTATGGTTCACTCGCATATGCAAATTTCCGATCCGATGTCAACAGAATTGCAGGGTGTTGGACAATTGAGTTCTCTCTTTTTGACTATTGTGTACATGGGCTTTGTTCGTCATTATTTTATTTTTGCTTTCTGGACTGATAATATTGGCAGGCGGCAAGGCAGGGTCAGAAATATGGAAAAAAGATTTATTTGGTAATGGAGATTATAAAAAAACATCAGCACTTACTATTTGTTTGCTATTATTTCATATTTTTCGAAGCTTTAAAATCTATCTTGCTTTATCATATTCAATTACTAGTTTCCGGAAATAGGATCCTGACGGGAGTTAAATAAAAATTTGTATCTTAAAAAAGCATATCTATCCATTCTAAAGTATCAACACATCGGCTATGGAAATAATCTCATGAAACCGTATGGCGATACGAGAAAGCCATCTTGGGCAGACGTAAGTTAAAAGAATCTTTAAAAAATAAACCGTACAAAATTCAAAAGGCTGAAAAGGCCAGTAATGCTCTCATCCAAGAAATCAGACTCACATGAGCACAAAATTAAGTCAAAAAATTTTAAAATGGCACTTAGGTAGTGTTGGGGATTCTTAAATCCTCGTAGTGACCCTATCAAGTATGGTGGCCAAAATAAAAACACCTTCTAAATTGCTTTGAGGAGTTTTATTTCCTATGAGAAATTCGAACATAAAGTTTTTATTCAAAAAATGGATTCTTTTTTGGTACTAACACTTTTGTGTCTCCCTTCAAGTGTCGATTGATTTTTAGGGTTCCGTACCCAAAGGGTGAAAACGGAACCCTATTACTGAGACTTCGCTGTCCGTCTATCCGTCTGTCCGTCTGTGCGACATTTACAAGGCTGTATCTCATGAACCGTAAAACTTAAGACACTTGAAATTTGGACAGATGATGTATTATAGTGTTCCCTATAACAACAAATACTAAAAACTAAATAAAATAAAATATTTATGGGGGCTCCCATACAACAAACGTAATTTTTTGGTCGTTTTTGCTATGTTTGTCCGTCCATCACCAGGTTGTCTCTTTTCTTCTTTAGAAATTTCTTGAAGTCTGGAATTTACAAATATGTAAATATGTAAAATATGTCCCTGTTAGTTCTTCTTTTTGCTGATTTGCGACTTTTCCTTCACTCACACAAACAGCTTTACCTATACATGTAAATTATAGAAATTCTTTTAGAAGAAAAGAGGCAACCTATGTATGCTTTTAAAGCTAAGTTTTCTTCTATTCGTGTTCGAATTCGAATTCGAATAGAAAACAAAATAGAAAAAAAACAAATGTCAAACAAAAAACAACAAGTCGGTATTAGATTCTCTCATAAAATAATTTAAAATCAGGATTAATTGTTTTCTTTATTTTATTGTCATTAGAGGTGATTTGAGTGATTTCTAGAAATAGTAAACAAAAAAAACACTATGCTGAGAAAAAAAATTACTGAAATTTCTCAGTGAAATATTTGAGCAAGATTGGCAAAAGACATCTTGGTGATAATTTGTTTAGGAAAGATCGCGCCAAAACTGTTCTCGTTTGTGTGAGTGAGAAACAGCTTTACCTACATATAAATTCCAGAAATTCTTTTAGGAGAAAAGAGCCAACCTATGTATGCTTTTAAAGCTCAGTTTTCATTGTATTTATATTTTATAGTAATTTCATGGAACATTTTATTTTAGTTCTGAACGTCGTCAATGGCGGCACTAGTTGTCTTGTCTACTTTACATCGAATTTCTTCTATTGTTGTTTTTGCTTTCCATGGCAGTTTAGACAAAAACCACTCAAATTTCTTTCGAAGTCAAGCTTGTGAACGTCGTCGCTAGATGCCGCACAAAACGTTCCGCTTCTTGGGAATACTATAAAATATAAATACAATGCAGTTTTCTTCTATTCGTGTTCGAATTCGAATTCGAATAGAAAACAAAATAAAAAAAAAACGAATGTCAAATAAAGAACAAGAAGTCGGTATTAGATTTTCTTACCGACCAAATTTTAAAATCTTAAAAATTAATATAAATAATAATAACTTCTTATTAAAACAATTCTATATAATTGCTTCTTGCTGCTTCTTCTTCTGCTGTTAATACTGAATCACTGAATTAATTATGAATTATTAAAACTACTGTTTATCCTAAAATATTAAATTAAACTTACAAAAGAAGTACTGGGAGGTCTCGATCCGATTTTAAAGAAGTTATTATTTATTTATACATATACATATTTATTTTTGAGACGTTAAAAATTAATTGCAAATTTAATAATGACTTCTTGTTCTTTGGTTGACATTCGTTTTCTTTTCTATTTTGTTTTCGAATTCGAACACGAATAAAAGAAAACTGAGAGTTAAAAGTATACATAGGTTGGCTTTTTTCTTCATTGCGGATTTCTGGAATTCTTGAATTTTCATGCATAACTGTCTCTGTTTCTTCTTATTTTTACTGATTTGCCAGTTTTCTTTCACTCACACAAACAAGATCATTTTTGGCGCAATCTTTCCTAAACAAACTATCAGTTCGTTGTCTTCTGCAAATCCTAATCGCTTGTTACAATAAGAAATTTAAGCAAGTGTTTATTGAATAAAATAAATATTTAAGGGGGCTCCCATACAACAAACATGATTTTTTTGCCGTTTTTATAGATAATGGTACGGAACCCTTCGTGCACGAGTCCGACTCGCACTTGCCCGTATTATTAATTCAATTAACAAAAAACAAAATGGCTTCTCCTTCTTCCTTTTCGATGATGCATTCAATGTTGCATTTGAACCGATTTTGAACCACAGACATATTACACAGAATCGACACTTGAAATGGACGTGTTCTGTTCACCCATCAGTGTTTACATCAACTTTGTCATAATAATATTAAGTGTTTTAAATTGAGATAACAGGTAGGAAAAATTGACAAATTGTTCGTTATTCGGAAGAATAACAGTGCATTTTGGGTTCCAAAGCTTTTTTTACAATGAAGCTCCTATGGCCAGCTCCCAAAACAATGCAAATTCGATGCTAACACTAGCTCTTCTTACTTGCAGAGTATTTAAAGATCACAACTGAAGCAAATACGGTGGCCCTTATAGTATTGACATTATAATTCTGAAGAGGTGTGTTTAAACGCTGACAAAACCAATGCGTACGTTACCGTGATGATGGGAAAGAGTATTAGTCCAGCCCGTTCCTAAAAAGGTTTTTCTTCACCCCCTCAAACTACCGACGTTTTTTTTTCAAGATTAATGGAAACGCTGATCGAAAATCTGGTCAGTAAATATCTTGAGGAACAGGAAATTCTCAATGACCGGTACGGTTTTCGTAGCAATAGAACATAATTGAGCTAGATATTTCAGAAGCATTAGATGGAGTCTGGTACCAGGCTCGGGTTGGTAACGTTTGCCCCAAAACACAAGCCCCAAACGGAAATCCCCAAATGCAAAATCCCCACAGTAAATTCCCCATCCCCGAAATCTCCAAAGAGAAAATCTACAAGCCGAAAATCCTCAAACCAATATCCCCAAAACAAATATGTTCAACTAGTGAATCATGCGATCAAACCCGCGCGTGATTTGATCGCATGATTCACTACTTGAACATATTTGTTTTGGGGATATGTATTTGGTTTAATTCATATTGCAGGAAATGTAATCCAAAGAGTAAATATAAAATTCTTTTTAGTGCTTGTAATGTTTACTAAAATAAAAATACATTTTCAAAATTAGTAAGTAAATAAATATTTAAATGAAACGAAAAGAAAAACTTAATCGTAATCACTTATTAGTTAGATTCACAATAAAATAATTTCATGAGATTTTTTGAAAACTAAATGCACTGCACATAATTTAGATGCACACGGACACTGGGGATTTGGGATTTTCTTGGGGATTTTGGCAAAAAATATTGTTTGGGTGTGGATTTCATTCATGTGGATTATGTCTTTGGGGATATTAGCTAGTTGGATTATAATTTTTGGGGATTTTAATAGATAGGGATTTTTTTTTTTGGGATTCTGTAGGACACCCACCAGGGCTCTCCTTATCGGGAATACATGCATGCAGATTTTTAAACTTTGTAGGTCTAAGGAAAAAAAAAAGAATTGTAAATAATCTCTGAAATGTAAATTACACAAGAGCAAATAAAAAATATTGTACCTAAATAATAAAGAATATTGTGTTCAATTTACCTCATTGGATTATCCTTGATCTTCCCTTATACGGACATAAACAGCCATCTTTAAACATTTTATTTAAAACGTTTTGCCTTTAAAGTGGTAACAGGTTTGTATTAAATTTTGTAACCATTTTTTTGTCTGATTTTTTAAAGAACTCTTTTCGTTTCTAACGAAGCCTGAAACGATTATTGCCTCCCTTAAGCATAAGCAGTCAATCGAAAGTGTTTTAGTGTCCCAGGTGAGACATGCCTTAACCAAATTGATTGATGCTCATTTAATACGTTTACTTTAACATTATTTTTTTATTTGTCTTCTGTTAAATCCCATCCTTGATGCATCATCCTTCAGATAAACTGATTTCAGGACTGCTCCTGGAATATAATTGATTACGTAAATTATTGACATTGATTCGAAAGTAAGGCTGCTGAGGAGCGCCCGCCGCCACAAAACAGATGAGAACCACAGTCCCTTGTAATCGAAAAAAATAAAATATCCAAACCTCGGGGGAAAATTGTAAAATAAATCTGCATCCATCTGTCAATCACTTAAAAAAAGTGTGTATAGGCACTGTCAATTGATTACTCAAAAGCATACCCATCACTCCTTTTTAAAGCAAAAAATCAGGTTCCTGAATATATGAGTTCTTTTTAACCAAAACATATACCTACGATTGGTAGAGCACCCATCACGTAGGAAACGTAGAAAAGTCCTAAATAAAGGATCCCATCAGAAGAAACCTCACCACACCACAAGTTGCCCAAAGAAATTCAAACAAAATCCCACAATAATGAGGAGGGGATTAAAATTGCGTTGTTGTTTGTAAATAATGCTGTGCTGCTTCTGAAAGTGGTACGACCGACTACCCTTCGATTTGGGGGTAATTTTGCGTGAGTGCCTCTTTCAATAACAATATATGAACATCAGCCATCTTCTTTAATACCCCATCTGCACATAACTTCATCACACAAATGTATCTGAGAAGAGAATTTAAGAATCTATAAGGATGAGGGTGCAGTGCAGAGGGATGTTGATTGTCGATACTTTGCAACAGACACAATGTGTCACACGTCGCGTCGGTCGACTGGAGCCGAGGCCAGGCCCGCAGTCGGATTCGAGAGTGTAGAAATAGCTGTTATGTGATGGTTGATATTCGAAATCATAAAGAGTTCAATGGCAATTTTCCGGGCACAAGACCCAGAACCACCAACCAGAACACCAACTTTGAGGAGTTGAGAAAAGAACATGTTGTTGTTCTGTGCACATATGGATATGGCAAAGTGCTTTTATATTTCGAAATGTAGAACGATGACAGGGAGAAGTAGATGGGCATGGGCATGAGGGAGTGTGCTCTCATAGTTGACACGTTCCGTACATAATAATAAGAATGTCATCATATTGAAGATACATTTTTATATTATCGCCCAGAAAAATATACCATCATCATCGTCGTCGTATAAAAGTCACATGAATAATATAGTAATTTTAAGAGCATATCCGACGCGTCGTCGTCGTTCTCGTTCATAATTCTGCAAGTCGCCCGCTCCCCGCACCGCAGCCGCAGCCATACCAGCCTGAAGCCAGCGATTGCTTTTTATATTTTATTGGTAATTTCCCATAATTTTGAATTAATGACTCGAATAAATTTAAGAGGATTCAAGAAAACGTGGTTTTAAATCACTCATTTTTGACCTTTTACAAATTTGACGAACAAGTTTCGTAAATGTTTTTAAATTTTGAACAGAAAAATTGAGCTTGGTATTTTTGTTGTTGACAAAGTTGAGGAAAAGTTTACTGTTTTTAAGCAAACCACAACAAATGATTTCAGAAGGTCGCTGTTAAAGCAGCAAATAACTTCAGTTCAAAAAAATTCACTTCAGAAGAATGGCGCTGCTGTCGTTAAGTAGATTGCTATGCTACGATGAAAACCCAATCGATACCAGCAGTGTGTCACAGGTATACTAAGGAGCTGGGTATAGTCAGCGTAGAGCAAGGTACGGGTATGTTTAATGACCAGGACCACTTCAATATCGTTTAGAGTAAAAAAATAAATAGGAGAGACCCTAAGTGCCTATCTTGGGGGATTCCGAAGCTAAGTAAAAATGGATTCGAAAGGCCAGATCAAGTTGACAAAAAGAAGAGTTTTGATTTAAAGAGATTGTTGTGAAGAACTTGGTGTCGTTAGTATATATTCTCCGGGTTCTCTGCATGTATCTGAAGCTTGTGATGCTTATAGGTATACTCTTTGCAAAGGGTATAGATTTACAAATTGCTTTCTCTTTTAGGGTGGCATAGTAAATTTTACATCAAATTATGTGATTAGTTTTGTCATTCTTAGTTATCTGTCATTCCTCATCTGTCATTGTTATGTCAACTGTCATCTGTCAAAAACTATAGGAGTTGTTGTTTCATTAAGCCAGACTTTTGAACAATATAACGAAGCGAAATCAGAGAATTACATTCTTGGCTAAAGTCTGCCAAAATCTGGTCCAAAAAGAAATTTGTTCCAATTTAGTATACCTAATCGAATTTTAAAATTATGAAATTCAGATTGCCAAGTGGTTGTTACTGGCCTTTATTCGTTCAAAGTACTATCTTTACCTTTTGAGACACCATATTTTTATTTACAAAAATATTTTTTCATTATTTAAGCTCTTATTTGATTTAATTTATATTTTCTTCTGCAATATTTTTCTAGATCCTTTTGAACTCCAGACTTCTCTCGCCTTATCCTTTAAATTAAACACAACTGCATAAAACATCATTGTCATTGTCATCATCTCATTTCCTGATTAAAATTACCTTTGAGGTTTTGAGTAGGTCTTTTTTCAACACCGCCCTCTTAGGTTTTTTTTGTTAGTCCTTCGAAATGGAACTTTTAGTCCTTTTTGCTCATTTTACTAATTCGTATATAAATATTTTTTTTTTGTATTTTCAATTCCTTTGGCGTGTGTCTTGGGTTCTATTGTTATTGGATAATTCGCTTTGTGATCTACTTCAAGCAGAAACACAAATAAATTTCCCTTCCCTTCCTGGTTGGATGCTGATGCTGATGCCGGTGTGTCCTTGCTGTGCGTGTGTTCTGTTCATGGTTCTGTTCTTCTGTCATATTATTATTCTTCTCTTTCTCTAAAATAATTATTTCATTCAATTTAATCTTTTACCTTTGCATCAGAGTCGACAACAGCAGTACCTATTCCTATACCACCTCGTCCTCCTTGTGCTCTTGAAGATGTTTTGAAAATAGAAGGTGTTTCGTCGGAGAGGAATATAGTCCTTGCACAGGACGAGTACATACAAACAGCAGAAGAAGAACAAGAAAACTGAAAAGAACAGTACTGTTGGTGCCTGGTGCGTCTGTGATGACAAGGACAACGCGAGTTAATGCGACATAAGTGCACATTTTATCCAACAACAATGACAGAAGACTGTGTCATTAAATTTTATTGCATTTTCAATTAAGATGAATTTGTTGCGATATGGATGTAAAGGAGAAGATGGAGCAGTGCCATCTTGAAACATCTTGAAAGGATGCACTTTAAGAGCATTAATCAATTTGCTATTGAATGAGATGGGAATAAAAACCATCCTTCCTTCTCTCCACAATAATTCAATAATTGCATGTAACTTATTGTTAATTAAAAAAAAAGAAGAAGAAACCCCATCGTTGTTGGTGCTGTCATCATTAGAATTACAAATGGCTTTATGAATATTCCTATCGCTGCCTTCTAACCACTAGAAGAAGGACCTCCTTCCAGTGTTCTTCATCTTTTTGCCAGCAATTAACCATAACCATATCATCCAGTGTTGATCGAATTTATCGAAACGATTATTATTCAATTAAGACTTCGTATCGATTATAAGGGTAAATTGTTGCAAATTGGAGTGTCGTCATAGTTGTCGTCCTTGTTTTCGTTCTCATCGTCCTGACTCTTGCTGTGCGGAAAGAGAGAGCTTTGAGTTGTTTGCTGTGTCTTAATTTTTTTTATGACACCAACAGATGCTGCAGACAGATTATTGCCCAATTATGATGCCAAAGTTAAGAAGCAGCAGCAGCAGAACCCAAGGACCTATATAAACGTATTTCTATCTTCTCGTTTAGCTTGTGTTTGATTACACCTACCACTTCCATCTATCCCATCCCAACCACTTGTCCTTGTATAGATGCTCGGAGCTGTTAGGTGGTGGGTGGGGTAGAGTGAAGTTTCATTTCATGTCGTGATAGTTGTTATCCTTGTGGTCTTTTGTTGACATTAAGTGATGTATAAGCTTATCGCTAATTTGTTCTATTGTTTGTGCTAATAATATCTTATACGGTATTCGGGAAACATTGATATAGGTTATGTTAATAAAGGATAATTCAATTAACTATCGAGTTCACCGGATCATTGCTTGAGTGGGCGTGATGAAGCTAATGCGGGAAGTAATTTCATTATTCTTATGGTGAACGAACAAAAATAGCAAACCGACATTTTTCACGCCCACACAACAAGTCTAAGTTAAGAAATTTTTTTACTCCTTTCATTTAAGATAAAACAATTTAGAACTTATGATCACAAAAACTTAAAAAAGTGATTACACAAAAAATCGTGTAGGAAACTCTTTAAGTAAAATATGGTTGTGTTCGTAGATTACCCGAGACACAATCGACCGACGGGCCAACCGTGGCCGAACTATGAGAGTTAGTCGGCTCCTAAAATACACTTAAGGTGCCGTATAAAATAAATTTGGTTTTCAGAAATGGTGTTATGGCCTTAGAGACAAGTGTCTGTTATTTAATTTTTGAAGACTATATCGTATAAATGTTGCCCGCGTTTATGCCGCAAATGTTAAATTTTGCAGGTCAATTTTTGCATCACTGCTTCTACATACGAGTATGCGGCCGGTATTTACTGAATTAGCCGGTAATTCTAAAGGCTTTATCACACTGACAGTGAATTCACTGACCACTGGCAGGCAGTGACGTCAAAATTGCGTCACAATGCCGTCAGTGAAGTCATCCGTAATGTGATAGCCAGTTTTGGGACGCCAGTGAAGGTGTCAGTTCACTGACGTGTTCACTGATCAACCCAAATCGCGTCAGTGGCTGACTCGAAAAATGACAAGTGTGATAAGTAGTCACTGGCGCATAGGACCCCTGACACACTTTTATGACAAGAGCGTCAGTGAACTGACCCTGTCCCATCACTGGCAACACTCGAAATTTCACGTTGTGCCAGTGGAGGAACCCTGTTAGTGAACTGACCTGTTTTTTGATATTTTGTTTAGAACTGGCATTTTTTAGATCAGGAATATGCGTTTTTGAAGTCGCTAGGTCACTTAGTTTAGCCGCAAGTCAAGTTTAAAGATGTCAACTTTGATGCCGATTTTTTATGATACATAACTTGCCTTATAGTACCTATAATCGCAAGTTAAAATATAATAATTAAACATGACATAACGATGATAGAGAGAAGTGGAATATTAAAAGTCAACGGCTAGAAGAACAAAAGTGACTTCAGGGCTCAACAAACAAAGCTATTATTAGAAATAACCTTAAAAAAAAAACAACCCACAAGAACCTTGTAAATATCGTCAAGGACTTCTGGAATAATAGCCAAAGTAGTTGGTTGAGCTATTTGGAATAGCGGTCGCAGTGAAACCCTTCCTTCTCTCTACGCCTCAACCACTTTTTTGCCAAACACTGCGCCGTTGACGAGTTCTCTTGTCCTCATCATCATCGCTGAGACTGTCCACCACACACGCTGTCAAATAAGCCATCGTGGCAACTTCAACTATTTCCAAAAATTCTTTTTCTGATATTATTTTTTTATAAAGAATTTTGTGTAAAAAAAAAACGGTCCAATTGAAAGTACCGTTTTTGGACTTTTTTTAAATTTTGTTCAGCCATATGTTTTCTAGAAAATAAGCTTTAGCGTAACGACTATTAAGCAAGTACCGTTATTTTTTTAGTTAAAAAAATTTCCATTTCCCCTCAGTACAATGCCTTAAAAACTCTATATATACCAAGTTTGAAGCAATTCGGCCCACCCGTTTGGGCTGTAGGTGTCTATACATACAGACAGACGGACAGAATTTGTTGATCATCTTTTTTCGTCTTCGCTATCATCGTAATGTTATGTTTGATTGTTATCTCAAAAAAAAAATTTTTGAAGTGAAACTTCTTTATCGGCGTTGGAAAAAAAATTATCGTCACATTTTTCGGTTACGCGTCACATTTTTTCGTTACGCGCAATCTTTTTCTTGTTTTGATTCCATCACTGCACATAGCCATGGAGCGAGAGTAGGGAGCAAGCGAGTCAGAAAGACCGAGAGACAGAGAGAGAGTGATATAGAGCTAACGTCGCATCAGGCATCACGCACAGTGCCATGGGGAGAGAACTATAGGTTAGGTTAGGTTAGGTTTGTTTTATAATAGCACAAACTGGTTCTGCATATCAGCTGTAGGAAGGTCGGCGGCTGATGGTTAAAAATAGAATGGTGGGTAGCAGAGACGGTATGCATTATTTGTGTCGTAGCAGACAAAACTGTTTCGTATAACCACTGTAGGCAGTCACCGCATTGTTCCCAGATTGGTTGTTTTTCCCGCCAAAATGGTTGGAAAAAAACTATTTGGTGGGTAAAGTAGTGGGAAAAAAATTCTTGGTGGTTTGTATGGTTGGAAAATTTCCGATTGGATTGTTATTTTATGGGGTGATATTATTTTAAGGATAATTCAGTACGACATAGGTACATATGTACCTACATACATAAATATTAAAAAACTATTTTATCAGCAAAAATAAAAATATGTACAATTAAGGCTTAAAGTTTGACTTACAAAAAAATAGTAATTGAGCCCAGTAAGCATTTTTTTGTTGTTTCCCGAAAACCGAATAATGACAATTGTTATTTTTATAATCTAGGTAACTAATAAAAACATACAAGACTTTAATTTCATTCCATAAGGGTATCCCTACACGAATAAACCGTTTTGCAATTCCAGTTTCAAACTGGTGCTAAATCGATTGAATTTAAGCTGAATAGTGTACTTTCAATACTTAATTACATGCGCAAACTTAACGAGTTGACTTTAATGCGATCAAATTGACTACGGTTTGAAACTGGGATATCAAATTTTTGACACAAGTGCAAACGTGCGGGTCTAAGGTTTTTTTTTCTTTTTGAAAAATGCATTGAGTAGGATTTTAGTGTTAAACTTTCTTTTAAACAAAATATGGTGTTTTTCCCCCTACAGTACAAAATTGGGATTTTATTTCGAATCCAGTGAGATTTCTTATATTTCATCTGGAATCATTGGCAGGCAGGTTGTTGATGGTTTTAAAGTGGCGGGTAGCAGGGATGTGACTTGGTATGTGGTTAAATGAGCGCTGGAAGGTTGATATGAAAAATGTGATGTGTATAATATTAAATGTGTTAGGCGGGTAAGCGGTCTTAAGAAGCTGCACTGGTCGGTTAATGCAGTGCAAAAAATAAAAATTAGTTTGCCAAAGAAGTTTCACTTCTTACATGTGTACACTAGTACACGCACACATTTTTTTTGTATGAATCCATAACTTGCCTTATAGTATCTTAAATCTCTCCAACTTCAAAATTTAGCGTGCCTTTTTAGCAAAGGTGTGTAGAGATAAATATTGTAGAGATAAAATTTAGTTTAGCGCGTACTGAGTACTAGGCTTAAGCAAACAAAACAAAAACCAGCAGCTAGAGTTTTCCACCTCAAACAAATAATAATAAAAAAAAAAAAAAAACAAGGAACTGACAGCCACTTGCTGTCGGTAGTCAGTCAGTGTGATAGCAAAACTGCTCACTGACCCGATTTCGAGTAAATTTCACTGACGCCACTTGCCAGTGTCGTGTGCCAGTGAAGAATGTGTCAGTGTAGTGTGATAGTCAGTTTTTCAGGCGTCAGTTCACTGACCGACTCGGAGAAAATATTACTGACTAGCATGAGGTTTCAGTGAGTTTTGGGACACACTGGCACAGGCCTGCCAGTAGGTGTGATAACCTTTTTTTCTCAACTGACCACTGACGAGCAATTTCTTCACTGGCGTAAGAATCACGTCAGTTTTCGTGACGTCACTGCCAGACAGTGGCCAGTGAAATCACTGTCAGTGTGATATGGCCTTAAGAATCGTAACTGGATTGTTGGTGAAAACTTTAGAGTTCACATAACCCAAAAGAAAAAAAGTCTAAAACGCGAAATCAGCTGTCCACAAAAGTTTTTCTTCATCTCAAAAGCAGTCATAATAATACTGCCAGACAATACAATAAATTTCTGAAATTGAGCGTTACTTGTGGTTGTCAAGTTATAATTTTGTTGAGTTTGTGATACAATTATATTTTATAAAGCTGCTTGAGTGATTGATTTTATTGCATAACATTACACCCCATAGATTAATTTTGTTGCATTCGACATATATTCCTTTCCATTAATTCAAGCGTACAACTTGTCTGTCCCACTCAAATCCTATCCCGCATTTAAATTCTCAGAACTACTTTCAACCAATGCATCAACAATCGAACAATAGGTTTGTTCGATTTCTCAACTCCCAGTGAACACTGAGAAATGTCAGTGCCGCTCTGTGAACTGTCAAAAAATTACAAAGCTTCTTGGAGTTTGTTTCTGTTCCAACACCTTAGTGCATCACCGCATTCCAAAACTGCCAGCAAAATTAAATTGTCAAAATGATCGTGCAGTATGGATTAATTTCTGATTTAACCTAACCTCAAAGAAATCTGAATTTTTAACCAGCTGACATGTTTTCAAATATCTGCAGCTCGGATTTTTGTCGGGTGAATTACTTATTGCTCAAACAGTGCCTGAATCCTAGTCACGTCAAACACTTCAAATGTAAAGTTTCTTTGGTATTATTTCCTTTTTGCCTTTTTGCAGCATTATAATATTCTTTTGAACAAATTAGCTATAATCCAATGAAAACCTCCATTAAACCCTGATTAGTTTTCATTAAAATAGCGCTGTTTCAAATATAATAATAATTTTCTATGCCTGAAGCACAAGCTATTTAATAACCATTTGTTCAGCTATAGCTCCGTCACAAATACCCTCTATCAGTTATTAAGTATAGTATCCTTTCCTGTTGCGCGTTCACTATGAATTAGTGTATTAATTTTCAATTTATAAAAAAAAAAAAACACTGTATACCTGCAGTATCAAAGGAATAATAAATAATTGGAAAAACGGCCCACAATAACCAACCCCAAATCGACCAAACCAACCAACGACCGACCGACCGACCGCAGGCTGCCAATTGAAATTAAAATACACAAATTAAATAGAATTTTAAATTGATTGCAGTAATTATTGTGTTAATAAATGGAGCTGCTTGTCGAATATAAGTCAGGTAGTTTTTTTTTTTTTTAAACCAACACACGACGAAAAGGACGATAGACAGGACGAAAACAGGAACAGAGATTAATAAATAAAAGACTCTAACACAACATAAATTTATTCAGCAAACAAAATGGGTCGAGTGATGATATTTTAATCGCTAATGAGTCATTAGCTTATGGGATTAGTTTGTCAACAATTTCCAAGCCATGTTTGAACAATTTCCCTATTTTCTTGTTTTATACTCGTAGCTACAACGATTACGAGTATATTCCTGTATTCCTGTGTGTGCACAAAATTTTAATTCTCTAAGGACTATTAAACGTTTTGTAAAATTTTACCTCGCATGGGACACACACACATCTGGTTGTGATGCTCTATATAAATTGATTTGGAAAACACAAATTAAGCGTAAAGTGGGAAATTATATTTTATGGTTAGGTGAATAGTGAATTGTCTCACGATTAAAGGATTACTAAATTTGTTTTTGGAATCAATTATTATTGTGTGTTTGTTTGTATTTTGGATTTTTTATTTGGGAATTTTTGTGTGTTTTATTACAAAATTTTGAAGCTCCGTATGAAATTTAAAGTTAATTAGAAACAACATTTTTATTTATTAATGAATTTTTTGTTGTTGTTGAAATAGATTAAAGGATAAACAAGGATAAAATTATGTTATATTAACATATTATTGTCTTACATAAACCTACTTCACTTAAATCCTTTGAAGGGTGAGTTGTAATTTGTTGTATGGGGACAGTTTCAAGTCTTTTTGGATCACCTTTAGTTTCTCGATAAAGCTTCTGTAAATCATAACTCCCCTTTCTAAATAGTAAAATCAATTATCTTATGACATTAAATAAAAAAAAGCAGCTACGAAGAGCGGCGCGAGTTTGCTCAACCAACCGCACACAATATTAATTTCGGTCGAAAAACAGCAAAGACAAGAACCACTCTGTAAAGAAAGTATTATTATACAGTTTTAACTTGCTGCCAAATCAGAACAGCGACACACATGTGAATACACACACATCTTTCTCTGTAAATTTAGTGGTGAATTCGAGTCGTTCTGGGCATTCACTACCGGGACCGAGAGTGTAGGTGCATATCATGGACTGCTAGGAACCAACATTGTATTTATAATCTATAGTACTCCCAAAAAGAGGAACGTTTGGTCCGCCATCTATGGACGAAGTTCACAAACACTTGATTGGTGAGTTAGGAGTGGTTTTGTCTAGATTGCCTTGGGAAGCAAAAACAACAATAGAAGACATTTGATGTAAAGAACATAAGACAACTAGCGCCGCAATTGACGAAGTTCAGAACTAAAAAAACATGTTCCATGAAATGACTATAAAAATGTATATACAATGGTTGGTTACAAATTAGCGCATTTAAATCAAATATGCAAAATATGGGAACAAAATAATCCGGACATCTTGAAATGTTTCTGTCAAACGAAACATCGTTTCCATGCAGGGGCGTACATCGGTGGGACTAGTAGGGCAAACTGACTTCTCTCAACTTTTGAAAATATTTAAGTATCATAAAGATATCCAATTATAAAATATAGGGGGGGGGGGGGGGGGATATGTTTATGCTGTTATTTGACACTTTTCGTTCTTTTCCTTGACTTTTGTCTTGTTGGAAGAATCAAAGATCCACGTCCGTCGGTCACTGTTCTGTGTCTTCTTTCTATGCTGCCAACACCACCTAGAACCCAAAATAATTTTTTTCTAATCTGTCTCTTCAGTTATTGTTTTCGCTCTCTTTATAAAACACTATTTTTCTCTTAAAACTAAATTTCATCCCCATTAAACATTTATAATAAGTATAAAGCCCTAAGAAAATTTAACATTCGAAACGAAGCTGCTCTTATTTCAAAACCAAGGACGAATTTAAATGAAAACTTGACTTGAGTTCAGAGTAGTTTTTAAGTGGCTCAACCTTGCAGGGAGAGCGTCGCTTGTGCAGAAAACTGCTGTAATTTTTAAGATATTTAATTGTTTAGATGTTCCACGAGGCAGTATTTTAGGACCGCATCTGTTTTGTTTTAGATTCTGTTCTGAATTGTTATGCCGTTTCAAGTGAGCACTTTGATATTCCTACAACTCTAACTAACTCTAGTCTAATTTTTTTTGTTGGATCAAAATAGGTAGTTAGAAAATATTACTTCAACTTCGAAACAACACTATAACTGCCTATTCAATAAATTTCATATCAAACGAAAACGACTATCTTACACTTCCAAAAGCACGAAATTCAATTAAAGGATATACCCAAAGGGGCAATATTGTATAGGTATGTATGTAAGTGTAACACATTTTAATTAATTTCTTTCATTTAAGTCCTGACATCCTTTTGTTACAAAATGACAAAAACTGCTGAATATATAACCACCACATTTTTTTTTGTATGTTATCAACTCACCGCTCCATTCAAAGCGCAAAGCAAATTTATCTACACCTTCCGAAAACAGTGTGTATTTTGAAATGTTTCCGTGACTTGTCAGTTATGTGAAATTGGATTCCCTGATTCTTTGTAGCCGCACAATAAAAGCTTTAAGCAAAAACCCTGACACATGTTTTGACATTGAGTATTTTATGCAGACAGCATTGTCCCCTCTGACACGCACCAATAAATTACAACGGAAGTTTCTAAAAACGTATAGGTTAGGTATATGCCATTTTCAACCCTCCCAATCACCATTACAGGTGTAAGTGATGGTGCAGTGTATGTAGCAAACTTATGGACAGAAATAATCAAATCGAGAATCGTGACCTCTTCAATTGATTATTCCAACGAAAAAAGAAACCAACCTGGAATGAATTCTAATCGCTTAACGAGTCCCAAAAGTGCAAACTCATCAGTAAAAGGCAGCCCCCCACAGCGAGTCTCCCGAAGAATCATTAGCTTACTACCCCTGAGACTATTTGGAACCCCCGCGGTCTGACGGCGGCGATGTTGATGCCGACGCTAGCGCTGTGACGTTAACCAAGGTTCAATTTTGTGTTTAATCAAAGTAAAGAAAGTTCTTCCTTGTCATGGTTGTGTGTATATACGAAACGGATAGGGAAAGTTTCTGTCATTTTTAAGCGTAATTACTCCTGGCACTAGTTGGCACCGTCATGTAGCAGGAACAACATGCATGTACTGCCACACTACTATACCCTACCGCACCGACCGACATCCTTATATGATATGGCTGATCCGTTGCATTATTATCTCTCTTATAGCGAATAAACTTTATATTTTCTCGAGGGTTAAATTCCTCTGACGCCAGGCCAGGACACAACAACGAAAAAAGGGCGGAAACAACAACAAAACATCCGAGACGAGACAGAACTGCATTATCATGAAAACACCGCACTTATAGTCTAGGTAGGTATATCACTAAGGTCCTTGCAATGATATGGCAATGGCGGTGATGTAGCTCCCCCTATATAAACCATAACATAACCTTACCATCCTTGAAACTGTCTTTAAATTCCAAAAGAATAATTACCCAGACGAAGGGAAGTTATGACGTTGCTACATTTTTTAATGTCTTTTACTGTCAACCTCTGACTCCTTCATTTCAAAATGTCTCGTGTTGTCCTTGCTGTGAGCTACTGTTTCGTGGCTATCAAAGACTCCTCTGTGGAAAGGGTCGAATTGTGAAAATAAAGTTTGGTGGATTTCTTAAAGATTCAAGCACATTTTCTGTTGCAAGTTGATGTTTTTTTTTACTTTTCTGATTTGAAAGCTTAAAGGGGAATACAAATCTTTTTTTTTTACTTGAAGATAAAAGGACTTTTATTTCGATATTCTTGTCACGTACGTGCACTTGGTGGGTTGTTTTATGACAAACATTAGGATCATATGATGACAACTGGCTTTCAACGCTTCTTGTTTGTAGGTTTTGGTTGAATTTGAATCCTTGAAAATTGTCTGTGTTTCGCCCCAAATTATGTATGATCCTTGATCCTTTTTTTTTATCTAAATTAACAATTTCTAGTATACCAAAACATTGTTAAATTTTCTATAAATGGATAACACAAGGACTTCCAACCTTCAAAGGCTAACACAAAAAATATAACTTGAACCCTGATCGGTTCATCGATTAAAGTTACACCAACATTATAAACAACAAGACAAAAAAAAAAACATGTATCCTTATTGAAACCTCAGACAAAACATTCCATCTCTTTGGTTTCCCTCTAATATATTCATTTACACCCTCCCTCGTTGGCACTGCTTATTCTCTTCGTCCTGAGTCCTGACAGCGAGTGAATAAAACAATTTTCCAAAGGAAAAAATAAATTTCACTGTAAAAAAGGACGAAAAAAAAAAACTAGAAAGGAAGCTGAAAAAATAATAATGAAATGGAAAACGTTTTACATTTCAAAGCAAAACAATTTGCCTGTTTTTTTTTATTTATTCTATTCGGTTCGACTGACGTGGGACAGCGCAGTTACAGCTACATCTGACTGTGTGTGTGTATAGGACTCCACCAGTGAGTCCGCTACTGCTACTGCTACCTACGATTTGGTGTGAACCGTCAATAGAACTCCAAACTCCTGCCACACTATAATACAAAACACGAGTGTAACTTCCACTGACAATACCATATATACAACGCTAGAAGACGAACATGGCTTTAAAGAGAGCTGTTGCTTCATCAAACGAACACTATACACCAGCTCCATCAGCATGTCCTTCAGGATGGCGCTGCTGCTTTGTTGTTATTCTATTTTCTTTGAACTGCTGCTGCACTTCACCCATCGCACCCTTTCTTCTTGTTCTTCCAGTTTCAAGTTTTTTTTTTTTGTATTTTCTTCCATAAGCGAAACACGATGTTATTCCTGCTAGAAGTTTTCTTTTGTAGTCGAATTTTTATGTGCGAAAATAGAAAATTAAATAGTGAGACAGCAACCAGCAGGCGAAAAAGGACGAACCCCAGCCCAAAAATTGAAAGGAGTATGAGTTCCCTATACTTTTGTGCCAGTCAAAGGAAATCTATTTGAGGATAGAATCACATTAGCGCTATCGGTTGATAGTTCTTGTTCTTGTCAAGTTTAGGTTCTCCACTTCCCCCCAAGGAGTGATTGAAGTGTCTGCTTTAATTCGAATATAAAGTGAAATATAAGTTGCTTATCAGATTTTATTAGTTTGAAAGGATGTATTGAAATGTTTCATCAGTTTAGTTGTTGATGACAATGACATTGAAGTTTTGATTTTGAACAAAAAATATGTTAGAGATCCTTGGTATATTAATTCACTTTAAGACAATAGTAGTACCCCGTTCCCGTGGGGTAGTGGTAAGTTTTGTCGAATTGCTACGCCGAAGGTTCTGGGTTCGATCCTTGACTTTTTTTTCCGAGGCACTGCCTCTTGCGAGGAGGTGACAAAATCTCCAGAAGTATAAATCTAGCCATGAAAGTGCTTTTCTGTTCAGATTTGGCAGTAAATCGTTGGTCCCTTTCATTCCTGCAGAGCACCAACTCACATCCGCTTGGTGTACCAACAATTTCAGTCGTTTTCCAGGTTCGAGGACAAGGTGCTATATTCCAGGAAATAAATTGCTACCACATATCCTCACAAATCAAATACCTGAAAAACCAATCAAGAAAGATTCAAAATAAATGAGCGGGACTGAACGAAAAGGAAGTCAAAACCTAATGATCTCGCCAAACTTGATACCCAGATACTAGGTTGACTTACTGACGCTTAACAGGTGTCTTTTAAAACTTGAAACGATAAGTTATTTAATTTTTTTTTTGTTTTCATAGTGTTTGAGTAATTTGGGCGTGTTTTTGATTTTTAGGGATGTCTATTTTTGGACATGGTTCACATGAACAAACTCACAAATTTAAGAAACAATGTTGCAATTCGTCAGCTGAGATTAGTCCCGTTTCGACTCATAATTCCTGAATTAAATGACCGCAATTGATTATAAAATTGATTTTCAAAGGTCTTCATATATATATGTTGTGTCAAGACCCGTCCACGGGAGTAGGTGAGTCGTATGACTGCTGACTGCTGCTACTCACTTTTGCAGTCCATTTGGAAGAATAAGACATACATCAGTCCAAATTGGCTTTGCCACTTTTAAGCTTAACTATATCTAATCTTTGTTGGAGTTTTTTTTATCCTAAGAATCAAGTTAAAGTAACCTCCCAAACTTATGAAATAAATCCCACAGCCAAATTCAATCTGGAGACTGGAGCTAGTTCATATCGACTTGTAGAGTTTAATAGCCGCGACACATTGCTGGTATTGATGCCATACTGTAGATACCAAGGTATTTGAAATACCATAGAGGGTGACACACACTTGTGTAGTACACGTTGACAGCACTGTTCTGTCAAATCAAATTTAGTTGTCAAAATAAAAAACAAACAAACCAACCACAAAAATGATTTCAGGAGAGTCGCTGTCAAAGCAGAAAATAACTTCAGTTCTAAGAAAATCACTTAAGAAAAATGGCGCTGCTGTCGTTTAAAAGATTCGTATACTACGATGAAAAGCATGCCAATACCATATTGCTCGAGTGGTATTACCATGGTTTTCCATGACACATGGGTAGTATATACTCGAATACCATAGTATTGATGCCAGAAGTGTGTCACAACTCATAAGTAAAACTCACTTTTAAGCTAGATCAGAGCACTTCTCTATACTGCTACAGTACTACGACGAACTATAATCATTGAAATACAGTGTTTAAGAAAGTCTCCACAAAGCCAGGCGTATCTTTTTACATGTTTTGAAGTCAGGACTATTCTTATGAGATACCTACATTTTTAAAGTTTTATTCAAAATATTGTTCACTTTCATCTAGGCTGGGATTCAAACTGATCACGATTTCCAGGAAGGATTATAATTAGCTTTCTATTCTTTTCAGTCTATTAACTTTTTGTAATTTTCTGGAATCACACTGTGACTGCAGATATATGACAGCAGATTTCGGACGAATGACACTGACACCTGTCAAAAAAAAAAACGTGGTTGAAAAAGAAAAGAGGTTTACAAAAAAAAAAAGAAGCAGAAGTCCGAGCTGTCGCGGGGCATTGTTTTAAGAAATAAATAAAATCCGTATATTGGATTACTCAAAGTATTTATTCTTTTTATTTGGTATAAACCACGACACTTTTCAAAAACAAAACACGGGTTGGGGTCAAAATTCTGCCGGGGTCAAAATTCTTTTTACCTCTAAGCTTATATGTTTTGGAAGGAGAATTCTTCATATTATCTGAAAAATGGTTCCAGGATGAATATTTTATTATACTTGGAACAAAATCAAGTTTAAAGTTGCTAGGAGAGAGTAATTGCTGGGCAATGGACGGAACATTTGACGTTGTTTCAATAATTATGAGACAACTTTTCTCTATTCATGGAAGAGTTGACAAACAAATGGTGCCTTTCGTTTTTTGCCTCATGAGCAAGAAAACACGCTCGCTCTATGAATGTTTTTTCGCAGAGCTACTTAGAGTTGCCAATGGCTAAAGTATTCAGCTGGCACCTAAGCGAATCATCTGTGATTTTGAAAAGGGAATTTCTTCTGCGGCAAAATTGTACTTTCCTTCAGCTAAACTTAAAGGATGTCTTTTTCACTTTGGGCAAATAATTTGGAGAAGAGTTCAAAAAGAACAGTGAGATTTAAAGATAACAGTCCATCTTTTATTTAATTTAATTATAATTTTTATTTCAGTCTAGTAAGGAAATATGGCAACTCTGAGCAGTTCGCCACGCTTGTTCGAATGCTGAAAAGCCTAGCCTTTGTGCCTGCTTCTGAAGTCTCACAATACTACGAAAGCTTACGCAGTATTATTGATGACTCAGACGTGTTAAGGCTAGCTGACTGGTTTGAAAAGAACTACGTAAGAAACAACTGTAAATATCCTCCTGAGTTTTGGACTGTTTATGATGCAACTAAAAATGCATTCCCAAGAACGCAAAACAATGTAGATGCTTGGCATAGTCGGCTAAAAGTTATCGGTGGCCGTATCCATGTAGGAGTCTATAAATTAATCAGCGACCTACGAAAGGAGCTTATCAGTGCAAAAACAGAAATTCAGCGTGCGAAGAATGGGGAGAGGATAAAGAAAAAGAGAAAGAGTATTTTGAAAAATAAACAAATAAAAAGAATTTTAAAAAAGAGAGCAGATTTAAGACACACTAATTATCTCAGACGTATATCAAAAAATATTGTTCTTTTTGGTCTTGTTTAGGTATGTTTTTTTTTTATGTCAAGCTTATTTTTTTTTTGATTGTTTTGTTTTATGTTGCTCTTGTTTCTTCTTTTTTTGACAAATAAAAAATTAAATAAAAAAAATCAGCAGAATTTTTTCTTTTTTAATAGCCAAAATTTTGAAAAGCAGAATTTTGTAAAGTAGAATTTTGTCAACCAGAATGAAAAAAAGCACAATTTTCGTTTTAAAAGCAGAATTTTCAAAAGCAGTATTTTGAAACCAGAATTTTGACCGGCTCCCACGAAACACAACTCTGCAATTGGTATCCTCGCAGTATTCGAAGTCAAGTTTGGATAGATAAACGTCTGAAAACTATGAAAGCTTTCTCTTTCTGGTACTCACCAATCTATGTTTAAAATTTCCGCAAACTCTTGGCTAAGGGAATCATAAAAAAATTTTCTGAACAGTTTCCAAGAAACAGTTGTGAAAATTTTAACTTCTGGGACGGGCTGACAACAGAATTGTATTAATTTTCCAAACTTAAGAAGTTATGTGTTACTCAGTACAATTTTTTTTAAGGATTTGTATCTATTGTAGAGTGTGGGGGATACCATGATTAAATATCCAATCCCCTTCTAATATAATCAAATACACAAAACCGCATACAAATAAAAATCCTCACTCCAATATCGCATAACAAAAGTAATCAACAGAAAAACAATTGCAAAATATACTTTTCTTCTTCCTTACAGTTAATAAAATTTACATAATTATTTTATATCACATTTCTCATCTCCCGTACCTCAACCCCAACCACCAACAGTACTAACACCAAGTTACCTTCTTCACACCGCTTTAGGCAAACAACATAAATTATGCAAAGAAAATGAGGTTCTTATTTGCTTAAATAAAAAAAATAAAAATGAAAAGCTAAAATTAAACATCCACACAAAACCAACAAAATGCGAAAATGGAAGGGGTGCGGTGCGGACTCTCTATACCGATTCGGTAACAAGGACATTAACACCCCGTACTTGTTGTGTGGCACTTGACAAAGTAAAAAAAAAAAACCACCCATCCAGGACGAGGATCTCTCTACCTGGATATTCCGATCTAAGTTGTGTGCGGTAAAGTTGTTTGCTTGCGCTGCTGGCTCATGGTAGCTGGAGTTAGAGCTGGAAGGATATTTTCCGCCATGAGATTTTTCTCTTAATGATTTTTAACGCTAAGCTGGTCCTTTGGCACGTTCTCGTGTAGCCCTAAAGCTAAAGGAAGCCAATTTGCAGCAGCATTTCATTTTACACCTGTAAAACGATTTTTGCTGCCGCACTTTACCCCCCCCCCACCAACACACACTGCTGTTGTAGAATGGATGAGGTAACAACAGACTCATTCAGTTCCTTATATGGTGCTCATTGTGACTATACACACTATATATACTCCCAGTGTATCCTTTATCCTTAAAAATATAAGTAAGGCAGCAGCAAACATTATTTAACGAGAGGGTGCACCGAAAATGAACTCCACAAGTCCAACAATAAACGCCGGAGTGTCTTAAAGGAAGGGTGATGGCGATGAGTGTGGGCTTATTGCTAGATGCGGAAATCCCATTTGTTCTTTTTTTTTTTTTGCTGTTCGTCCTTAAATTAACTCAGCCCAAGGAATTTGAAATTTAAATTCAAATGCCATTTTTTGTAGACCTCCTTCGTCGTCGTCGTCGCCATAGTCGTCAGACACCCCCACGAGCAACACCATCACACATGACTGATGATTTATACAAACATGAGTGAACTTTCATCTACAAATTTAACTGCTCCAGCTTTATGCTTTTCTTTGCTAGTTTATCCAATTTGTGCAAATCTTACTCCTCATGGGGCACAAGGCACACCCGACTGAAAAAAAAATATATAAACCTCACATACAATCGTATAGGAAAACAGGATATGTTGCAAATCCTATTTGGATCTCTGTGAAATGTTCCCTAAGAAAATCCTTTTGCTCTTTTTTTTTTATTTTTTAGATTTTGGAAATTCTCGTTAGTCGTTGCTCCTGTTTTTTTTTTGTTCGTGCTGTTCGAATGGCGCACTGGATTTTAAGTAAAAACATGAATTCGCACTCACAAGTGATTTGGAAAAGCGGATTTTGTTTTGCTGAACTTTTGACAATGAAGGTTATTCATCTTTAAATCTGTGATTGTGTGAACCATTTTACTACAATTTGACGATTTGATGAGTGAATCAATAAATTAAATGTTTTGAAATCGGTCTAAGCTCAAAATACTATTAAAACAAGGACTTTAGAGCCTCGCGAGTCTCGAATGAATAGCATACATTACTGTATGGGGCTCAGAAATAAATATGATCCAAGAAATTGCAGTCTTTAAAGATTTTTTAAAATTTGATAGCGAATTGTTTTAATTTCCATACTTAATTAGCAAGTAATTGAAATTTAATTACGACTTTAATTTTTGTTCTACTAACCTTGTTTTGTTCTTGCATGTATACGTTGCATGTTGTTTATTGATGGTTGACTGAGAAATAAGAAATAAACAAAATGGACCTTTTTTGCGCAAGTAATTATCAAATAATTAACTCTCAATTAGGATCATAATTTTGTTTGCTGTGTCGACTTTGTAAGCTGATTATGATATTTGAATTAATTTGTATCATTCTTAAACAAAAAAGTGTAGATTTTAAAATTTTATTCTAAGTAATTAACAAGAAATTAATACTTCATTGTCTTCATTGATGAATGATTTCTGGATTCATTTTTAATGCTCATATGTGAATCATTGCTGTAATAATAAATGCATTGTTTTATGCAAAAAATAGAACTTTCATTTTACTTTATTTATAGATACAAAACCTCACACATGAATTTTTACGATCCTGATGAAACACAAATTCAAACAACGGAATCTAATCCGATTATTCATGCCTCACAAAAAAAAAAAAAAAAAAAGAACGGGAACCAAAACAAAATTGTCTGGAGTGTGTGTACGGACGTGTAAACCGCATCCTGGTATACCAATCTAGCTTAATGAAAATTCCACATCCTTTACTTACATACACACAGAGGGCTACGGTTATAGTGCACACAGAAACTCTATAAATACGAAAACACGCAATTATTTTCCATTGTAACCACACTTTCATCATATAGCAGTCCAGAAAGGACATTCGGAGAACCAAAAAAAAAATCTAATTCTTTTTGCATCAAAAATCTAAATCCAAAAAAATAATAGGAAAACGAAAATTCTTTCACGCAGTAATATTTCTCTCCAGCCATCAGGGTACGCCTTTAAGACATGAGAATGAGATTCTGATACCGTCAACTCGACGACGACGACGACGACGACGACGTCACCACATCACCGCATCACCACAGAATTTAATTCTCTTATCGTTAGTGACAAGCAGCCGTTTAATGCAATTTTACGCCGAATTAAGCAAATAAGCTCAGCATGTATGAACGTGTAAAAAGGATCTGGTAACTGCTTCTGGCAAGTTATTCTCCTCCAGTTCAAGGACATGAATAGGAATACACCGCCTTATCGTATACCTATATGCAGTATGCAATCTGGTGTTGGAAACCCTAATGTGATTAAACATTGATGGAGTTAGAGGTTATATGGAATAATGAAAGTGTGGATGGTATTTGACAGTGATTCGGAGGGTATTACCGAGATGTAAATTTGCAGAGAACAGAGGTAGAATAAGAACTGTTTTGCTTCAACTATTGGTTAACACAAAAAGAACCTTTCTTGACTTTTGGTCCGAATTGAGGAGGCGTCTAAGCAGTGAAAATGTGGTCTTCCTCACATTTATAATATGATGTCAGAGAAGAGATAACTAAGATTGAAGCTGAGGTCTGAGGTATTTTAAAATGAGGTAAGTCGAATACAAATTCACGGTGAGTTGCGCATTTTTTAAGCTGATTTTAATTGAGTTCCAAACTTTTCTGTGAAAAGCCTGGAAAGATTGTGGTTTAAAAAAAAAATCGCTATCATGACCAAACCGAAGATCTGAATAATTGGCCTGAATCAGAGTGAAACGCAAGACTATAGTTGTTCCAGAGTTTTTTTTTAAATCAGCCTGAAAATTTACTTACCGCACTGTTTTGGTCCAAACAAGAAAAAAATGTAACGTTATGCGTAGCCAAACATAAAAATTAGGTGGTTACTTTTCAATCAAAGTTATAGTGTACCAAAGGGAAGTCTCATAAGACCCTATTCTTTTATAAAAGAAACAGAGAAGCACCCCTTTGTCATGAGATGATTTTAATCGCAGATGCAGGGTTGCCATATCTTGAAATGCTTTGATAGCTCAATTTTAAAATTCTTGTAGCCCAATATCGGTGCCCAAAATGTAGCCCAAGATAATTAAACAAATTTCATTTTCATATATTTTATTTAGAATTTTGATGTTGAAGCACAAATCACGCGCACTTTTATGCACGTAAATCAGTTTCGCAAACCTTGCAAAAAGCATAATTTTTGCCTTTTTTGCTCACAGCAATCCAATAGAAACAAAAACTTACGGTCGGTTTTTATAAAAAATTAAATCAAAAAATTAAATTAACCCTGCGTACTTCCCAATTTTTTTTTTATACATTTTTTTGTATTTTTCCCATTTTCCCATATTGAATTTCCAAAACAAACAATTTTCAGCTCCCTTTCGTTGCCGCTTGCTGGCTGATTTCACTAGAAAGCAAATGAAGTTCGGTGCGGTTGAAATCAAATGTCAAAATGAATGACTGCATTCAACGAAGAAAAAGTTAAGTAGTGCCAAATTTTTCAAGTTGTTTAAAGGTATGCTTAGAGCAAACGATTTTTTTTAAACAAAGAAAAAATATCGTAAATTCGTAACGATTTATAGCCCAGTGTGATTGGACTACTACTTTGAGATTGTTGTACTTTGAGATAGTCCAATTTACGTTAAATAGCCCAATACAACAAACGACGGAAGCGTTTCTTTATGGCCCCAGACTTGGAACAATCTTGGAAGAGTGAAGTAGTGAAGATGGTGAGTAAAAGTAATAATAAATTCTTAATTCGCTTTTGTAATAGAACTCTCTCAGTAGTAGAAAATAAATAAGTTTCTGAAGTTGTTGTAAGTTAAAAGGTCACAAGGAATAGGGATCATCTTTTATACCAAGAAATGCATTTCAAATTCAAAAACTCCTGTACTGTTTCCTAAGTGACAATATTATCACTTTATTATTTCAAACGTCTAAAACACTGATTAACCTTTATAATAAACCGAGTTTTACACTAACTCTACTTATAATTTCAACTTTTCGCAAACTTGTCCTTCTTCCAAACTGAAAACAAGGAGCAAAACTTCTTAAGTAGTTATACCAACCAACCATTCACATAAATATTATAAAAGCAAAGAAATACCTAAAAACACTTTTAACTGACTCAATATAGTGGAAAAGTGGTCTGTTGTACACAACCTGGTCGTCATGAAGTCCTTTTCATGTTGTGTTTTGTTATCCCACATAAATGTTTTCTTAAAAAAAAAAACACCCAACACCAACACAAACACCATCATTGCCAACAAGAAGAACTGTTGTTCAGTAAAAAAAAAAAAAAAACTTCCTAACCAAAACATATTAAACTTTGTGTTTTAAGTAGTTGGCCAAAGAGTTTCAATGTTTTAAGGACCCACTAAGAAGCCGAAGATTTATTGCACTTTTATTCTATACTTCTCCTGTTTGAAAGCAAAGAATAGGATGAAAAAACCTTGAAAGTCCCTACATGTGGATGAGGATCCATAGGGAACCGAATTAAATTGGTAATTCAAGTTGATGCAGTTTTATTCAGGTATCAGGTTACTTCTTGTCGTAACATTATCCTTGAATTTTTATTTTTAAAAGAATGAAACTTTACAAAAGTCATTCACTTATTTGCTGGTAAAATGTGTATAAGGGGAGCATTGGGTCAGGCGTAAGGACGTTGTTTTCTATTTTGATGTCAAAAAAAAAATACACAAATCGAATTATTTTGACAACAATCAAGGAAATCTCCCCTCGAATGTCCTTGTGCCTTTTTTGTATTTATTTTCAATTGTATTGACGAATATAAAATTCCTTAATCGCTTTTTAACTTTGTTTTCGATCAATTTTGACAGGAAGAATAAAACTTCTGACATCGCAGGACTCTCGACTCTCCAGGATCATCACTTCAAGAAGCAACAGAAATTAAATCATTTCTTTTGCTTTTGACAATATGGACACAACTGGGAGTGGGAGGGGTTTACATATACGACGTCAACGACGCCGATGCGATGGTGGAGCAACATTTTTCATATAGCAAGGATTTCGTCTTCAATACTCCATCGTCTTTGGACAAATCAATGTCGATGAAACTTTTATTGGATAAGTTTGTTTGTGAAACTTGAAAATTTTATTTTTCATCCTTCCTTCCGTTTCGTTTGCCTTCTTTTAGTCTATGATTTATAGATTTTATACTTTTTGCTATCATTGCTCCTTTGGATTGGGATTTTTTTATACTTTTGGAGGGGGTGAGTATACAGTTGTACCCTGTACGCCCCCTCTATAAGTTAAGACCTTTTGCAAAAGTTTACTTCCTCAAATCGTATTTGCCCTAAATGCTGCTATTTGATTTTGATTTGTTGATAAGTAAGAGGACTTTTCATACACAAACAAGGTAAAAGAAAGTCCTTAACTAATTTGTACTCTTTTCCATTCAGGATATAAGGAGAAAATGGATGTGTAACGATGGAGTAAAGACGTTTTGTTTGCAATTGAAAATTGATTTTGTGTTGTTAACAAGAATATAAAAAGTTAAAAAAAAATAAGGAAACAGACGATGAGTTGATTTGGAAAAGTTAACTGAAGATTTTTATCAATGACATGCGATTTATTTTGGTCTATTGTGCAAGTGGTTTGTTAAGGAATGAAGAGCTACAGAGAGATAAATCAACTTTGATATAATTGTTCTGAAAATTGTGTATCAATTGGATGGTAAACATAGTTTTTTTTTTTTGCAGGTATACAACAAAGCTTAAACTCCAAAAGAGCACAAGACTTCTCCTCAAGTGATATGATGTCCTTTTAGTCCAAAAAAGAGATGAAATCGTGTTAATAATGTATTATCAATTTGTCATTCTGCATTTTTGCGACTCCATTGTTTTGACATTTTGTCATTCTATCCCTCCGCCATTTTGTCATTTTATCACTCTGCCATTTTATCATTCTGTCATTTTTTCGTTCTGTCATGCTTCAGCTCTGCCATCCTTTCATCTGTCATCTGTCATCGTGTCTACACCAAAGAGTGTCAAAATTGACAGTGAAGCCAAAATGAAGGTGACTCCGGAAGAGAAGTACAGCTTACATAGGTAGAAAGTTGATGAGATGCAGCGATGCTTTAGTAGATCAGTGGTGCGAAACTTCTATAGAAGAGTGAAGCAATCAATATAAAGGTTTACCTGGTTCTCTGGACCCTGTAGAAAGACGTACCGTGAAATATAGGGATTCTTTCTTTAGCCGTACAACACGAATGTGGAATGAATTGCCTGGCACAATTTTCCCTTGCCATTTTTATCTTCAAACATTCAAGATCAATGTTCATCGACACCTCCTTTCCCTTCCTCCCTAACTTTCTATCGCTCGCGCTGTGACTTATCATTAAAAGGGCTATAACAAACCCCTTGAGCGCGTGTGCCGTTTAAAAAAAAAAAAAAAAAGAAAATGCAGTAGTAGATTGTTTGGAGAGTCTATACTAACCAGTTACTCAATAATGATGATTTTGAGTGGTCTTTTTCCTAACAATAAATGATGTTCATTTTTATATTTAGTTCGGAAATTTATTTTCAGTTTTTGTTGGAAATGTATAGTTTAGTACTATTACAGTCATTATCAAGGTCCTGCTATATGAAACAGAAGCGTGGACCCCAGTCGGCTGAATCTTGCCTACTTAATTATAATTACTTAAGTTGGCGTTAACACTCTCACAGTAAATTGTGGAGCACCTTCTGGAACAAGCCTCGATCCGGCTGGAGGGATATATTAGCTTAGGCCAAGGAACAAAAATTCAACTCTTTATAATTCATCATTCACTACCAGGTGCGTGGTAAACGGTCTTTTTTGTTTACTTTCTTTTCCAAAAATCAAGAAAAGCCCGTAAGTAGAACCCATAACAGTGTGCCCAATACCCATTGGTCCCTCTTCGATTCATAAGAAATACTTCACTGCCAACAGCTGGTATCGCTTGAGCCCAACAAATTTGAAGTTGCGTCTTCAACATGTGGTCTGCATTTTAGTTTATCGAAGTTTCTATAACTACGAGTTCGATGCGGAAAAGTTCGGAAACTGTCATTTCAAGTTCAATTTATTTTCTTGGTGTTCATAAAACTTGTAGAATCAAAATCCATTCGCATGAAAAAAAAAAAACGAATAAAAACCTGAAAATATACAAAAAAATATTTTATAATGTTCACAAAGGAAGCAACAAAGAACAACAAGCGGTTTGAAAAAACCCCCATCAAAATCAAAAGGTAAAAAAAAAAAACACACAAATTGTGAATAACTCTTTGACAAATTTAATTGCCCATTACGCCGACCGAAACCGACTTGAAAATTCATTCATTCGCATCGCACTTCTTCTCCACAAAAACATCTGTTGAAGTCTCAAACAATTTACGGACGGATGGGTTTCTCCAGATTATTTGTTGCTTCTTGAGAAAGCACATGGCAATGGCAAAAACCGACACCAAAAACCCTTAAAGCCATCCGGGGACAAAGGATTCTTTTGCCATTAAAAAAAATAAAAAAAACAGGCACAACCCCATTACTAACTTCTCTCATCCCATGAGATCCGGAGTGGGGTGATGCGACGATGGAAGTAAGAACAAGCCAGAGTGGGTGAGTTGGAAAGATTGTGCGTTTTCTGGAATATAAGGAAAATACCACAACAACAACTAAAACTCCTTCGTCGTGTTCGTGTATGGAGATGGAGATACATGCCAATATTTAACCCTTTTGGGGAGAGTGAAATGTGTAAAACCCAGGCAACTTTAAGAAGGATCAGATTCAGGGATAAAATGAATGAGCCCAACCCTTTCCCACATCTTTTTGTGTGTTTTCATTTGTGGTGTTGATAAAACTTTAATGACACGAAACGAGGACTCAACTCAACAAAATAAAATAAATACAAAAACAAAACAAAAAAAATCATTTCCAAACAATTTGAGATGTTTTCTGTGTGCTTTCCCTTCTACCTTCCACCACTATAGATAATTCTCACCACCTTTCTTGGTTGGTTTTGTTTTTGGTCTTCTGATGATGAAAAGGACTTGAATGTCCTTCCAAATAACATTTCAAAGGTTTAGCATTTCAATGGAATGCGAATGACTGAAGGGGTCCTTTTGGTCCATCATCCTTCTCAAGAAACGACCTTCCCACGCCCCTGTATAACAGTAAATGAAGCCATTTACATGTTTTTTTAACATTTTTTTTATGTGCTATTCTTCAATTTGAACATTGGGATAGGATAGGTATACACGGTGATACTATTTTACAGGTTTGAGGATTAAGGGAAGATTCTCCGAATGAATTGATGGGGTCGTTGTAACCGAATAAAATAAGCATCAGGTAAATTTTGAGATTAAATAAACAAAGTAATTCTGTCAGATTTTGATCTTTTTCATTTCGGGCATTTTGGGGGTTGTTGGAATCACTTGTTGGAAGAAAATGGGCTTGTAAACATAAGATGGCTAAGTAAAAAGGAATTATCATGGCAATCATGACTTGATTGTATTTTTAAAATATGCTGTTGTGGAATGATGTTTTTGGACAAAGAACATAGCTCCAATTACTCAACAAGAAAAAAGGTGAAGCTATTTATATTTTTATTTCTGCAAGAGTTCTGAAACATGATTTAGATCTTAATCTTAGTTTACTTTAAGTGAACATACGCCCTCTTTATTTCCAAAAGAAACCCTAATCAATTCGGGTACAGGGTTCAACCACAGAAATAAAATTAAGACGTTGAAATTTTATCAAAAAAGAAAAAAATTTACCATAGTTTTGGGCTAACGCATATTATGCTCGGCCGAAACAGTATTTGAAGTTTAACTTATTTTAGCGCTTTGGTGGTGAAAATGTGTACTTTTTTCTGATCACTATTGCTGTCACATTGTAGTTATATCAACTGCCAGGGAAAGAACATCTTTTGGAAAAAGTATCGAACTGTCGTTATTATTCGAATTCCTTTTTTTCATAAAAGGGTGAAAAATTACACTACCTACTGTCAGTGTCAAACTTGCAAGAAAATAGTATGATGACAGATCGCTTACAAAAGAAGTGGCTATTCGCACGCAGCACTTCAATCATTTAAGATTACGGCTGCTGTTAAATAATGGAGCTTTTAACATAAGTGCCTGTGAGACAGACGGATTGTGGGGCGATTGTGTTCCTTTTAAGGGGGAACTAAAATGATTTTATAGGTTAGGTTTTGTGCTTGAGGAACCGCAATACCTCACTCGGATCTCAATTGATCCATTTGGCTCACCAGTATAAGGTAGCTAATATAAAAGAGGTATAAAGAAGCGGAACTAAGGAATTTGATTTAGTGGTTTATTAAGGACATCGCTCAGCTAGCTGAAGAAGTATTCTCCAAGAGATGCTGCCCTCTGTCATATCGTTCCTCTCTGGTTGTCTGTCTGGCTATGAAAATACAAATGTTTTTATAAGCTAGCTTACAGTTCATAGTTGTATCTTCGCAGATTTGCGGCTTCACAGATGTTAGGAAGCTTCAGATCTGGAATCTTTTTGAGTTGTTTATGAGCGGGTTATCTGAAAAGATCATATAAAAACATACCTTTTAGTCCATACGCTGCGTGCAGACAGACACTCCATAGCAATCATTTTTATTTGAAGTTTCTTGTCCATCTTTATCTCTTTGAATTTGTAAGCAAGAAAAGAAAAGACAATACTTTCAACTTTTCAATTTAATTACTTCTTCATTGAACGTGATCAAATAATGGCAGACAGGCGATAGCGTTCAGAGATGAATTAGCTAAGTGGCATAATTCAGTGCTTGTCATCTTGAAGTGGAATTTTGTAGTAGAATAACAAGGTTTTGAAAGAACACAACGTTTATTACTAACTGTTGTTCTTACTTTAACTCAGGGCTTATTTTACTGGGCTTTTAATATTCTAATTCAAAGCGGTTGTAGCGCCATCTTCACGCTATGTTACCTTTAATTTTAAGTAAGCTCTGTCAAGTGTGGTTTGACTTGGGGCACGTTTGTTAAAATACAGTTCTCCTGACAAATACTTCCACCACCTTCATTTACAAAAAATTAAAAAAAAAACCCAGTGTGACCTAATACTGTTAAATTATCTGCAAAATGTCAGCTACTCAGCTAAGTCATGTATGAAACGAAGCACTTACCCCCATCTGCCATCTTAAAATCCTCCCTCAAACCCTCTTGGGCTTACAAAAGCAGAAGCACATCACACACATGATTCATATTTTACGCATTAAGTCGACCGAGGTGGCACTAATGCGCTCCATGAAAGGGATTTTTCTCGCTCCGAGGATAGGTAAGCTGTAAGCCCACTTGTGTGGCTTCACGTTGAAATAAGAGACTTCTTCTTCCATTAGTTGTTGTCACTCATGTACCTTCTACGTAGAAATAGGAAGTATATGTGTAAGAACGTTGACATTTTGGACAGTAAAAGCTTGTGTTGAAATATCTCTCTCTCTCTCGAAGGTAATATAAGAAAGTAAAATAATTCTTGACCCTTCACTCAATTATTTTTTTTTTCTTATGATTATGCGTCCTCAAGTATAATTGAAGGTAATTATGTGCATTTCTATGGCTTTTATGTGATAAATCAGACAGTTTGACTCGTACTTCATTTCAAATTAATTAGAAATGTTACTTTTTCAGGTAAATTAAAGAAAACTGAGGAAAAAAAAATCAGGATGATGTAATCCTTTTTGAGTGCAAGGAATGAATAAAAGTGTTTTGCAAAGATGCCTCCTTTCAATGAGATAATTTGTAACTTTTTTCCTACGGGATAATCCTTCACTTTTCTCTTTGGCATGGGCTGGGCAGGGCATCAACCATGAGTATAATATTTTTTGTGTTAAAACGTAATTAACAGGAAGGATTTGAAAGGATGCAGTACCTAGTCTACTTAAAGTGAAAAGAAACACAAAAATGTTTTTATCAAAGGAATATAGAGTGTGAAGTCGAAGGAGGATGCACTCTCTCACAAAAATGATGGTTCTTTGAATGGAAATCTAATTTTTTGTTTTTTTTTGAGGAGTGGTCAGATCCATCATGGTAATTAGCCAAATGCATAGAGATAGAGAGGTTTCATAAAAAAAAAGTTTTATAATTACCTAAATGGAAATTTATCTTAACGGAAATGGCAGAATTTAGGGGCTTTTATGCTTTTGTTCAAAAGTGGGAAGCCACACTTTGCTTATGTTTCATTTTGATTCTAAGTTGAATTTGCATAAAAGAAGAAAGGATAACTAAGACAAAGGTGCATGTCCTGAATAGGATAGGGGGATCTTTGCATTAGCTTTTAGTGTTGCATCGGAAGTAAGAGCCTGCCCAAGATGATAAGAGTGTTTGATGATCTTTTCAACTGATTACGAAACTTTTAAAGTCCTTTTTTTAGACCCTTTCCCTTTGAAAACATTAACGAAGGTGTTAGATTTTATTAGTTTGGCCATCAGCAAAGTATAGCTAATGCAGTTTTGGATTCATCACAAGGCCTATAAGTAAATAATCGATGATTGTACTCGTATAAAGATAAAAGGTCTAATAATTCCTTCCTGGGGTACACCGGCTTCAATTTAGGTTATTTCGATGAGTCTATAGCAAGTGACTTTTTTTTAAACTTTTTCGTTCTGGAACTCTTCATGGGGTTATGACTTATGACTACCCTTTAAATGATAAGTTTAAACACAGTGCTAGCTTTTAGGAAACAGAGGAAGGATTGAGTAGGAGATAACGATGTACATTTGTCTTAAATGATTAAACATTGAAAAGGAAGGAAATACAAAAGTTGTGTAGGGATTTTGACATTCATGTATTACAGTTAAGAAAAGAATTTCTCTACTTCACAGTATGTCCAAAGATTGGCTCAAGGGTATACTATATTCCAACCAAAAACAATGTTTCCGACATTGATTACTTTGTTTTAAGGCTCTGTTTAATTATATCCAAAAAAGGTAATGATATTTTTGGCGCTTCTAACCAGATATGAGAATGATATACCATGGAGTATACTCTAGGTTTGGACGTATAAAAGCCTCATAAATTGTTGTCAGATTATAAAAGGGCACATTTTTTTGCATCGTCTAAGGAAACCTACAAACTTAGCTGCATTTTTGCAGAACCTTAAATATGATCGTTCCAAATGATTTAGTAATGCAAGTTGCTTTGTTGCACACCAGCATTTATTTTTCGAACTTGAGACTTGAAACAGTCTGAATTGAGCGGTCAAAAAAGGTATTGTTAATTAACTGAAGCAATAATTAATCGATACCAAAAGAATATATTGGATATATTGGATGCCAAACTCTATCGACAACTTTGGAAATATTGTTATATGAATGGTTTTGTCTTTGGTCACAATTCGCCTAAGAGTATACTACAGTATTTATGCTGTAATAATTCTGTTCGACCAATAGTTTGTTATATAATATTTTAATGTAACCATTGTATATGAAATCTATAGTAATATGGATAGAAGGATCGACTGTGGCGACACCGTGAGCCTCCAAACCTTTTTTTCCAAATTTCTCGTTTTGGAGAGAAAATGTAGGTGGAAAGGTTTAAATATGTGATAATTATCAGCGACATCTATGTGTCTCCAAACCCCGTTATCTCATACTCGTTCCCCAGACTACTATAGATTTCATATACAATGATGTAACCTATCTTAACTTTTGCTAAAAAAGGCTTATGTCTATTGTAAAAGATGAAATAAATAAATGAATAATAATAATAATAATAATAATAATAATAATACTGTACTTGAGCATTATGAAATTTGAAAGCTCTGAAAGCTTTAAAAGCTTCTTGACAGTTCTGAAATCTGAATGGTTCGAGAATTGGATCGTTCGAGAACTTTTATACCATAGTATAAATAGGATATCTCAAACAGAAACGTTACAGTTTGATTTTAACCGTAGTGACAATTAAAATAGTTACAGTTATGCTAAGATAAATAAAGAAGTAAAAAAATTGAGTTTAAATAAAAGTGAGTTTAATTTATAGAGACAGAAATTGTGATATAAAAGTAAAGGAAAAACAAGTTTTATTTTTCGAACCTAAGATCAAAAACATTACAATATCATTCACATCAAGCATTGAGTGCTTAAGAATACTACATATTTTGAAGCGGAGGTTGTTATTATCGGTTCCGGCTTTTTAACAGTCTGCAAATCATCATTCTGAGCATCAAGGAGAATGATTATACATTTTAGTCCAGTCCTAGAAAAACCAATTTAAGGGGTAAACATAAAAACTATGATATTTGAGAGCGGGCGAATCGATTTTCTGGTGTTCTTTTCTGTATTTGGTCAAAGCCAAATACCAGATCTCAATACTCTTCAAACATATTTGTATTTTTCTTGTTCCTTGCTTTTAAACAATATACAATCAATTTATAGTTTCGTATCAATTTACAAGAACTACTCATCTCATTATTAAGAAGAGTCAGGTATATAGTTCCACTTCATGATAAGGACTCTTCAAAACTCCACTTCAATCAAGATGGCATCACATCTTGAAAACTTTGAATTATTCCAAGAATAACTCTCCCCTCCCACACCACCACTTTAAAAACCACACTGAAGTGGTTGGTGTATATTTTCAAATAATTTATCATCAAACAAATACCACTGCGTGAGTCCTTGTTTATAACCCTCAACTCACATTCCCTAATCTAACCGTTTTTCAAAACTCCGTTTGCCATAACTCACATTTTATAGGCTTCCAGGGTTTAGGCGGTATTTTTTACAATTCACATGGCATAAGACTCAAATGTTCAAATATTTCAAAAATTATTTTTATATCAAAACGGAAACAGCAAAAATTATCCACAGGAAGACTAAAAAAACTGTACCGTGTATTTATTTATAGCTCCGCAATGTTGTGTGTGCTGCGCTTATGGACGTTCTATGGGGGTGAGTGGGTGGTTGTATTGGTGTGGTGGTGCTAAGTGTTTTTTGCGGTGTTGAGACAAGCTCGTAAATATCTTTCAAGAAGCATTTCATATTTATTTCATTGCCATAAAAATGACATATCCGATGGCGATGGCAATGCCATCTATATTGGGCTAAGAAAAAGGATACACAAATGTAAGTGTGCGGGACAAATTTTAATGAGCGAATAAATTCCGCAGGATCAATTTTTATGTGCGGAATGTAAAACAAATGGGGCTGCACTCAGAAATGAATATGGTTATTCAGCTCGTCGACTGTAAAAAACCCTTTTATGTTGCACAGTTAAGTTTGTCCTCTTCCACATTCAATTACGGGATTAAATCTATATCTATTTATAAGAGGGCTCTTAAAGTGCATCTCTTCTTACATCATGCCACTGACTTGCCGAGGTAAGTATCAATCACTTCAGGGAAGAGATATCTTCTCAAATGAAATCAGCTTTAAGCAGGAAGACGTCCGGTGTAGGATTTCGTCTCGTTCCGTTCCGGAGATGGCTTTTCAGTCGAAAAAGGAGACCTTCAACTACAATCATCCTGACAGAAGAGTTCTTCCTTCAGGTTTTTTTTTTCATTCGTCTACTTCAACTTCTTTCTTTCTTGTTTTTTATGCAATTGTGCTGCCGAGATGGGGCACGTCTTTTAAACGACAAATTTAGCGAAGCGTTTATTGAATAAAAGTAAATCTGTGTTCGGAATATTAAATCGGGAGCCAGAAAGGTACCAAAAGCAAGTGAATTCTCTTGTTACTTGAAAAATTATCGGATTTATATATTTTCACTCAACACTATGGGAAGTCAGTCAAAGACTTACAGAAGAATTTTTTTATATAAATTCCTATTTTTCTCTCTCTTTTTGGTTTGGTTTTTAGGGATTTAAGGACTTTTTTTTAAACGAAAGCAATTCTTCAGGATGAATATTGATTAGCCAAGAAAGAATGTTTTTTTTTTTTGTTGAGGAAATTGATTTGAGGACTGATTCGCTTATGAAAAAAGTAGGCTTTCTTATTGGATCGGTTAATCTTTAAGGGCTCTCTAAGCTGACCCTGAAGGTCAAATATGAAATTTTAAAGAAGAGACAAGAAGAGGAAAAAACAATTTAATATTCATTTCTAATCTCGATTAACTTCGCAGGATTATAGAAAACGGAAATAGCAAGTAAATAATGAACTTGCTCTAATGTTTGAATGTGGTCTGTGTCTGTGGTTTGAGATTTTGAAAAAAATCAGCAAGGAACAAAGGCATATGAAATTATATTAATCACTTAAAAATCAATAATTAAAACCTTTTCTGAAAAAAGTTTTGAATTTTAAGAATTTTTTTTCAAAATCGTTAGACCAGTTTTTCCAAAAAAACGGGATTTTTAAAACTTTTCGAAAACATAAAAATTTTTCGAATTCTGGAACTTTATAGTTCCTACCTGGAAAATAAAATTGATCGCACGGTTTTCGACATTTACAAAAATTTAAAATTTAATAAAAAAAAATTCATCGAACCGTTTTCGACATTTACAAAAATTTAAAATTTAATAATTTAAAAAATTTAATTTTTTAAAACCTCAAAATTTTTTTTTGGAAAATTTTATGAAGCAACATTAAAAATTTCATCAAAATATGTCACATGGCGTACGAGAAAATCTGATTTGAAAAAATCGGTCCTACGGGAGGTACCGTTATAATATATCCTGAAAAATCTATTAAAACCAAAATATAAAATTTACACAAACAACACCATTCAGAAGTTTTATCAAAATCGTACCTACCGTTAGTTTTAGAGCTATAGAATGCTTATTCCAAAAACCTCTCTGTAGAACCTCGTTAAAATACTGTGAACCAAGTTTGAAGTAAATCGAATTAAAATGCCATACCAAGATAAAAATGAATCACTTGACAGCTGACAAAATGGCCGCCAGTTAAAATAATGTTGCCAACTTAAAGTTCTATGAATCTTAAAAAACCACCCATTATTACTTATAAAATTATTACAAGTAAAAAATGGCTCCGAACAAAATGAGGAAGTGGCGTGACAACTCTATGGTGTCGTTCCAAAGTGACGCTAAGTTCTGAACAGCGTTTTTTCCCCAACTTGATCTTTATTTACAAAAAGGTGTAAATTATAGAGGTTTCAAACTGAAGTACGGACCAATGATGCCGTTGGCCAGAAATCCTCACCAAGCGGTTGCAGCAGCAACTGAATAATACACAAAAAGATTTGACAGATGTCATCAAAACAAATGGCCAACACAAGGCGCCAAAATCTACCCGCATCATTTGAAGAAAAAACACTGCCTTAATGGAGTCAAAAAGATTACAAAAAAAGAAGTGTTTTTAGACTCTCAATTTTTCAAACTGTATGTCAAAAATATTTTGGAACCAAATCATTAATGTTACAAAAAAAGATGACCTTTATTTCTGGAACTGGGTAAAATATTGTAAGTTGTAAGCAAAGAAAATATTGATTTTAAACAATTCAAACAAAGGTCATCGCTTAAAATTAAGTTGGTCAAATCGGATACAACAACCAAAGATCAGTTTCCATTAAATTTTGATTTATCTGTTGACATTGGAAGCACAAGTAAAAATATATCACTTCACAAATCTTACCCAAAAACTAACTAAATCTGACCAATTTGTCAATTCCACTTGACCTCATGTACCTACTCTCAAAATAACGTGTAACAATTAAAAAGTATTCACAATGGGTGTTCCAAGCAAAATGAAATAATAGATCTTCAATTATTGGAAAAAGTACCTACTCTCAACACAAGAGTCGCACATAACCTCAAGTAGAGGTATTTATGTGAACCTTATGATTTATATCCCGCCAAAAGAATAGAGCCAAAGGCTATTTAAACAATTGAAACATGTTTGAGTGATTATGAGGTAAGTTTAAGGTATTTCGTATCGCTTGGATTTTTTGCTCCAATTTGTCCAGAAATGAAAGTCAAGGTGGGGGTGACTGACGCACATGGTTATTAATTTTTTTTTGGTAAAAGTGAAAAAGAAATTATGCGGCGAGTATATGCGAAATGAGTAACCCACAAACAATGAATCCATAAAACATATAAAAACCAATGGTTTGGCATTCATTCAGTATCAGTCAGTTGTGGAATTTGGTATAGGATCCAACAAGTCCAAGGAGAATCAATTAAATCGATCGCAAAATGGCTTTTAAGTTTTTAACTTTCTGTGCAATGCTAGTAGCTGCCAATGCTGGAGGACTTCTTCATCATCCAGTTGCTTATACTCAATATCATAATGTGGCAGTAGCTCATTCAGCATCAGATGAGAATCATCAGAATCACCACCAGATTCATTATTCTCAAGAAGCTGCGAATCACAATGCTGAAGGATCACACATCCATTATGTCCCAGCCTATGCCAAGACAGTTCACTTTGCAGCTCCAGCTCATTCAAGTCCAGTTTACTCAGCTCCAGCTTTTGCCCATCATGTGGCATATGGAGCTCAATCTTATGGAAGAAGTCTAGGATTTAATGAAGGTCTATCATCAACTCCTGCTGCACATGCTTCTGAAGAAACAACAACTGCCGAGTCAACAACTACAGAATCAAGCACAACTGAAGCCGAAAGCACCGAGCAGATAAGTCATGCATCAAAATCTGCTGAGTCCGAACCAACTCAAGCTTCATACCAACACGAGTCAGCAACTCCTACTGGTTACAAATATGATGCTCCAAATGCATCTTCTTCCTACTCACATAGCTCTGTTGTTCCAACTATCTTCAAGTATCACACTTCCCTCCACCACGCTGGGGATCATCATGCTCCATCTGCTGTCAAATACGAAGTTCCTGCTCAAACTGTGGTAAAATACGCTGCTCCAACTCACTATGCCGCACCTCACCAAACAATTGTGCACTACGCTGCTCCGGCTCATCATCAGACTGTTTATCATAAATCTGCTGCCCCAGAAGCTGTTCATATCAAATACGCCACTCCAGAGGCAGCAGTGTACACATCCTTCGGTGAACATCCTCCAGCTGTTTACAACCATTACACGGCTCCTGCAGCGACTGTTCACCATACCTTTGCCGCTTCACAACCTGGACTTGGAAAGTATGCAGCCCCAGCACCAGCACCAGGTCATGTCACTTACATTGCTCCAGCTCCAGCTGTCTACTCCAAATATGGCGTCACAGAGTCATCTCATGCTAGCCATGTTGCTCCACCGCCCGCTACCTACATTAAGTATGGATCTCCAGCAGCAGCGACCACCTACACCACCACCTACAGTGCTCCACATCAGCATTCCTCTGAGACTTCGTCCAACAACTTGATCCATTATCAAGGTTCAGCTAAAACTGAATCTTCCAACGAAAACCATTCATCATCATCATCATCATCGTCAGCCGAAGAAAACAAAGACAGTGTAGAGATCAAGAGTCCAGAGAACTCATCAGCTTCACACCAGGAATCCAGGGCTTATTTACCACCAGCCACTCATTTGGTTTCCCACACCTACCCAGTTCACGCTGAACAATACAACCATCAGGAATCTGCTAGAAGCCATTCAAATGAACACAACATCTGGTCCACAGATGGCGCTGCTTCTCATGTTAGTTTCAAAGGATTCGGAACTGAGTATGCTTTTTAAGTCTTCCTAGTCGACATTTTTTATTTCATAGTTCATAGTTCATATTGCATAATTGTTGCTTAATTGTAAGAAAATCATCTTTTAATTTTAAAATTTTTTAAAGAAAATAAATACTTAACTGCATTGCAAAAAATAAATTTTTTTACTTAACTTACAATTTCAAAAACAGATATGAAGTAAGCCGGCTCAAGGCTGTATTCTTTGTCCTCGAAATATCAGCTACATAGAATCTAATGCAAAAAAAAAAAAACTCAGAACATCACCTCTTCTCCCCGAAACCCCATCAAATAAATTGTCCAAGTCCAAAAATACAATATGTGCGTTGACGGCTTGACGTCATGCTGCCATATCTTCAAATTTATCTGGCTGCGCACAATGGTGTAGCTGCAGCAGTATCACGTAGCAATGTCAAAGTTAAATGTACACTCAGATCGTATTGCAGTACTACAATATGTGAAGTAGCAGCTGCAGCATAGAGAGCAACTGAAGTACAAGTCGACTCGAATCCAACTTCACGAACTTGCTGCCCTGTAATGTTTGTTTGAGTTCAGTGCTATGCATTGTATTCGTGTATGCTAATTAGTGCGCTACTGTTTTTGACATTAACTTTGACATTGCTAAGTGCAATTGCTGCAGCTACACCATTGTGAGCGGCCAGTATGGTTGCGTGTGAGTTGCAACAACAGTCTCATTTAAAAAGCACAGGCATCTTTGGCTGTCAGGAGTGAGTGTTCCAAAAACGCGTTCACTTGGCTATCAACATTTTTTGTGCGAATTCTGAGATTCACAAATATTTAACTTTTACAGGGTGCTACATAGAATATTATATTCTTTCCTAAAAAAAAAAAACAAATTTAGTAATGAAATGTGGACAACAGGCTTATCTGAAATCTAAAGACTAGCTATACAAAAACAATTTTTTTACTGAGTGATTCATATGGAATTCCAAATTTATTTATTAACATCGAAAATAATGGTGTATCCTACACTAAATAAGATTTTAAGTTACACTCTGTAATTAGCAGCTTTTCCTCTATTTTTATTATGAAGGCAAAAAAATTGACATACATGACATGACGTCGATTTTAATAAATTGAATTCTTAAAAAAAAAAACGAAAACAATTAACTTCCCAGGCACCCTATATAGGGTGTTTTTTTAGACGTGTGGTTTCAAGAAGTAATTAAACGCATATAATTTAATGTTATGGCCAATAATTTAGCTTTATTTCAAAGATAAGGGTTTGCTATTATATTTTAAAAATGATTTCGGGCAAGTGGTCGTAGCTGGCTCTAATAAATTACTGGGAGATTATGCCGAACGAATATTGGACGCAACGTGCGATGCGTCGCTCGAACCGAACTATTATTTTGGTAATAAATTTGCACGATTTGCAAACGTTGTTCAGGAGTAAGTCTATTCATTATACGAGTATGAAATGGCAAACCAAACTGAGCATAAATCAAGTGACAACTATCAAAAAGACCAACTCCGAAAAAAGTATTGTCAGATTGAAAACCAAACGTCTAAAAAAAAACACCCTTTAGAACATTAAATACAAAAAAAAAAAACATCTTAATACAAAATTTGGTGCTAAATTTGAATGAAAAACAAATTCACCACAAATTAAAAGGCAACATAATAATTTAGGTGAACTTATAGTTATTTTAGTGTCAAGCTACGTTAGCCACGCGAGAGTTGATTTTCTAAAAACTTGGTTCCGCATTATCTTTATTATTTTTACCACAGAAATTTTGCATTAGGATGTACAATATATATAAACACGACGGGAAAAATTATCTACATGTTGATTAAAACCTATTTAAAACCCGTTGCGCAGTTTAAAATTAGTTGACGGATTAACAGAAGATTAACTTTTTTGTATGCTAAGTTTAATGATGCAGAAATCAAACTATGTTCATGAGGGAGACAATTGACGTAGCCTTATTTCGCTTTCACATATAATAAAAATGTTGATAGAAAGGTCTTGGTTTCTAGACCTATCAATTATTAATCAACCAAGTCATTTTGCCACTTCAAATGAAATTGGTGAATGTGGGCGTTTTTATAGGACATGTTGTTAGTAAAAAAAAACATTGCAACGAACCAAACAAAAAATCCGATAAGGATCCAAATATTGCAAAGAACCACTCAGAAATCTGTGCTTTCTTAACTTAACCGCCTTCCTCTCATACACTTGGAACAGTCCATGACACAACATATTATATTGCCAATCTTTAATCACTTAAACTTCAATGATGGCGATCGCGGGGTACGTGTATTCTTGTTTAAAATATCTGCCAATCGATCAACATTCTCTGTTAACCGCAATAAACAATTTCGATTTCATTCATGACATTGACAGCTATACTCCTTCGCCCTGGAGCCCTCAGGCCAAGTAGACACCATATTATTGTGAGGTGTCTCGAAGTATTACGTGGTCGATTATGATTTCATTTTTTTTTTCGCGTATGTGACTTGCGCATGATTAGGCCGACAATTGCTTTGTACAGCAAAGTGAACATTTGGCAAATTGAAAAAAAAAAAAAGATTTCGATTGCCTCAGGGAAATAACGGTACAGAAATTAATTTAGACCAAATTGCTTGTTCAAATTAATTTTGCCCTTACTTCGGATTCAGACATCAAAATCATATAAAAAAGTCAAGTCGTGAGCAAGATGGTAACAACCATCAGTAAGATTTTTGGCAGATAATGTAGACTAAATTGAAATGGCCATTATATATTTATGGGTGTGGTGATTTGTAGGTGACTATAAAAAACAGATTACGTATACGAACATTTTTATATTTTTCTTGCTAAATTATAGAGGGTTAAGGCTTCATTTCTTAGGCTCTATTAATTGGTTACTATTTAATGTTTCTTGACATAAGCCTATCTAACACATATAGCCAATCATCTGTTGCTTCAAGCTGGCTAATGAGGCATTGATTGATTTTTAGGCTTCAGAAACGGATTCGCTTATTATTTTTCAAGAGTTGTAGGCGTGAGTCATTACCTGATAAACAAAAGTTAGATAACAGGTGTATGGTGCGAGTAAAAGAGTAAAAGTAAGACTAAACAAAAGAGTTGACGTGAGAACTTTACTTTCGTTTGTGATTTCAAGGAGATGTTTTATAAGAATAAAAGTTTCATCATATGCCGTTAAAAAATTACATCTTAGTGTAGTGCATATGTATTCTTAATGAATTTATAACTTGCAAATGAAGTATTCGATATAAATTTCATGCTTGAAAAATCGTTTTTGAACGAAAACAATTAATGGAGTCGGATTTAATGATTTTTGGAATCAACAAATCTTGTACCAATCTAGCTATTTCTTGTGTCTTGAAAATTACTTAATTGGTTTAATGAAGTATGGATTTATTAATTAGAGTACTAACAGTGGCGTATTGAGGGGGGGCCCAAGGGGCTCGGGCCCCCTGCAAGCATCCACGACAAGCTCCGAAACGGCTGTTTGTGTTAGACTCCTTGGCTGACGTTGAAGTTTGGGGTAACATAGCATACCAAAAACATAAGCATTTTATAAATATTCAACAATAAGTTTTTCGCAGTAAATAATAGGTAAACACTGACCAAACCATTCGTTTTAAGTCTGCTGGTAATTATGAACCTTAAATAGAAACAGACTTATTCATAACTCACTACAAAATATTAGCTTTGTTTCTTGAACTTTACCCAGGGTCGCCCCAGGTTTTCTTAAGTAATGTAGAATTCCCAAATATAAGGAAAATACTAGAAGTACTGTGTGTACTTCCAGTAACGTCAGCAGAGCCAGAGAGATCATTTTCCGTCCTGAGAAGGTTAAAGACTTGGCTAAGGGCAACAACTTCCGAAGAACGTCTGAATGGATTAGCATCCATGAATATTCACCCAGAAATCAATATAGATCCTGAGGAAGTTGTTGAACAATTTGCCAACAAAAAACAAAGGAGAATGGACTTGATTTTCCCATGAAACAAAGATTAAACATTGGGTTTAAAATTATTTATTGCCTTTATTATTAAAATAAAAAAAATAATGAAATTTTGTTCACAAATAGTTTAAATAGTTTAATTTTATGGCGCAAATTAAGGTTTCTTAGAGGACAAAAAGATTTCGATTCACTTATTTTACTAACTTAAAAGGACTACAAAAGATTTATTGAAAAATTTTATTGGTGACCCCCCCCCCCCCCCCCCAAAAATTTTTCTGGATACGCCACTGAGTACTAATACAACTAAGATAAAGAATAAAAGAAAATTTTAATGGAGAGCATACCAACTACTGCCAAAATTTGATTTCAAATTCGCAATCATATGAGACGTAGAAAAGTGTGCCATTTGTCAAAAGCTCAGACACGTTTAAGAATGACAAGCTGTTGGAGGTAAAGATTTGAAATCGACTCGATTTTATTTGTTTTAAATTTGCTTTTTCACAAGAACTGTGGCTACAAAGTTAGTTTATTTAAAAAAAAAATATTCTGTAAAAGCAAATGACTGGTTAGAGCAGCCGCATCCGCCGTGTGCTGAATTCACATAGCTTAAGAATTTTAATTTGAAGCCAGTTTATCAAATAAAATCCTTCTTTACATGGTAGCCCTACCTTTTGAAAAGAATAGGTAAAGGAAATGGTAAAAGTGGCATCGAAAGATCACACCCAGTAAGAAGTATAATAAAATGCACAACTGGGTAGCACGAACTTTATCTAATGTGTGACAGTGGTCTTGGAGCTTGAGATTTTCATTTCAAAATTCAAAATTCTTAAATATGTAAATACTTAAACTTATTTGAGCTAAAAAAGAGCACGCTATTTTATTTCTTCGATAAATTTGAATGTATGAGAATAAATTTATAAAAATCTGTGGAGCGGTTTTTGAGGAAAAACTTTTTGAAAACATTTAAAAAAAAAAAAATCAAAATCATTTTTCAAAATATTAATAAAAAAAATTAAAAACGCTTTCAAAAATACAAAAAAATATTTTTTAAATATATTGGTGTGCAGTACAAATTGAGCTACCTACACCTTTGTATGTGTGAAATTTCGAAAGTATCGGTTGAGCCGTTTTCGAGATAGTCGAAAACAAAAAAAGCGGTCCTATGGAAAGAACCGTTCTTAGACATTTTTTAAAACTTTTTTTCAGCCACATGATTGGTTGTACCAGCTACACTGATTTTTTAAAAATAAGCTTTAACGTAACGGTTATATGGCAGGACCGTTATTTTTTAAGCTACAAAAATATTTCAATTTCACCTCTGTGCAAAACCTAAAAAATGCAATAGACCAAGTTTGAAGCAATTCGGCCCACCCGTTAAGGCTGTAGGTGTCTCTGTCTATACATACATACAGACGGACAGAATTTTTAGACCATCTTTTTTCGTTTTGCTATCATCGTAATTAGTTTGATTGTTATCCCAAAACTTTTTTTTTCTACGAATAACTTGCCTTATAGTACCTATAATCACAAGTTAAAAATACTGCCACCGGTAGCTAGAATTCGTCGACGTCGTTCTCAAAACCTTGGCTTGCCTTATGCAAGAATTTGGCAAATTTTTCTTAAGGCTTAAAAGCACACCAAATTCTACCTCATTAAGTAATACGGGAGCGGTTCGGAAGCCCGTTTTTTAAAATCCCGTTTTTTATAATCCCGCAAAAAAAAAATTAAAATACCGATTCTAAAGTACCGCTTTTTTAAAATCCCGCTTTTAATAATCCTGTTTAAACAGAATCCCGTTTCTCGTGAGCCCGCTTTTTAAAATCCCGTTTAATCCCGCTTAGCCCGTTTCGTATTTTGATAAATTTACTCAATATACAAAATCAATAAAAAAAACTTCTCCAAATATTTGTTTTTTGTTTTCCTTTTATCTCCTTTCATACGACATAACGCCCATGAACATTATGTCACCTCATCATCATCAGCATTGGGCTGTAAAATAAATTATATCCCGCTTTTGGAATCAACACAAGGTGTTTTATTTTAAAAATCGCCGCGATTTTTAAAATAAAACACCTTGTGTTGATTCCAAAAGCGGGCTTATAAAAACGGGAATTTAATAAACGGGATGGTAAAAAACAGGATTTTAAAAGCGGGATTTTATAAAAACGGGATTTTTAAAAACAGTATTTTAAAAAACGGGATTTTAAAGACAGGATTTTAAAAAACAGTATTCTGAAAAACGGGCTCCCGAACCCAACCCAAGTAATACAGATGGCCAATCAACTCGGAACCGTTTCAGTTTAGATTCAGTAGCTGCCATTACATTTAGAAAAAACAACGGTTAGTGTAGTTTATGGGCTAGTCGAATCATCGAACAACATTTCTTTGAAACCCAGGTTGGTCAGAACGAAACTATCAATTAATGTGGCATATTTGCTGAATCGAATTGAAGCCCTTGATAACAAAGTGAATTTTACCACACAGTCGTAGTATCCATGACTTTATCGCAGACAAAGACAAGTGAACTGACCCACTAGATTATGTATATATAGCATTAACTACTGGAGGTTGTATAAAGTATACATGGATGCACCATAAGTCCAATTGGTGAAGTGGATATCAAAGTAACTAGCGTTATTCGCTAAATACCAATCTAAATGCTCGGAAGCCCAGTCAAGTTCAAGAACAACATTTTTGTTTGACGTTATAAACTATTACATACATACTCTAAATATTGTGGTTAAAAATAAAATTAAAGATGCTTACATCTAACGAATAAACTTCTTAGAACCCATAACAAGCATGGAATTATATTTCAAAATACATTTTTACTTCAATCAAATTGTTCGATAAGTTTCTTACCAAATAAAATCCTAACTTCCATCCTCGACAGAAAACTTAATACAAAGGACGAACAAAATAAAAATCCTATTATCCTTAACAGCCTAATTGAGTTTCGATTGCAATTCCCCACATTATTGTCCAAAAACTCTGGCAATGTATGAAGCAATAATAATCGAGTTCTATGGCAAATCACTTTTTCGCTATCCAATCTACACACAATCATCAGACTTATCAATGCATGTATGTGTGCGATGATGGCGTGTAAATGTGTCAGTATCAGTCTATCTTTTTTCTTACAAAATGAAATCAAATAAATGTTTCATCTTTCAATCGATTTTATGACGTCTTGCAAACGCAATTGAAACGAAAATTGCTTCATTTATTTATTTCGCCCTCAATTTTCGCCAACTGAATATATGAGTAGGTGAGGGTGAGCAGGAGCAAAGGAAGATCACCCTTAAGGTCAAGCCAAGCAACATGAACATGAACAATGTATACCTTGAAATACCATCGTCCTGGTCCGATGGTCAATTGAAAATTTATAGAATAACTAAGACGATTTCTGGTGTAATTAAGAACAAAATCTACTCCATTAACGGTTCGTATTTGTTACTTCATTTATTTAACAATAAAAACAAAAAATAAAAATTAATTAAAACTTAACATTTTTGTGATTTTTTTTTTTTATGAGAACAATTTAGTATCCGTAGTGAGCACCGAATCCATCGAAGGTGACATGAGCGACGGCAGCAGCTGGAGAGTAGCTGATGGCCTTGCTGGAGTAGGCTGAAACAGTTGGGTCAACATGGCTGACATATGCGGCAGCTGGAGCAGCATGGGAGTAGACAGCGGCTGGAGCAGCTTGATGGGTGGCGTAGAGAGTTGGAGCAGCATGGGAGTAGACTTGTTGGCTGTAGACAGCTGGAGCAGCTTGGTGAGCATAAACGGCTTGAGGAGCAGCATACTTAACAACTGGAGCTGGGGCGGCATAAGTCAAGGTCTTGGCATAGGTTGGAGTGTAGACGTTGTTGTTGATGCGGGTGTCGGTCTTGCGAACGCTTGAGTATGGGGTATCAACAGCCTTGGAGTACTGGGACACAGTACCGGCATATGAACGAACCACATTTTGTTGAGTTGAGCCGATGGCGTCCAGGGATGGATTGGCTACGGCATAGTGAGCCAAAGGCGATGAATAAGCTACGGGAGCGTATCCAGCGTTGGCAGCGGCCAAGAGAGCGCAAAGTACAACAAATTTGAATGCCATTTTTATTTTATTTCTTTTTTTAAGATTGAAGGAAGTCGAATGGATTGAAGCAATGGACACTGTGGAACTGATACATTAACCCACATTCAGTCAGATATTTATACGAATGACTTTTCAGACAGTGTGACCTCTCTTAAACTATATTTTTTTATTTTTTTATATTCCCTTTGATAACCTAAATTCGCGTTAAACTTGAAACACCACAAACACGACACCTGGCATTTCACCTTTCCTTTCCTTTGATACACGGCAACATGAAACCATGCTTCTGGCCGATCAATGCGGTTCTGTTTGTTGTTGTTTTTTTTTTTTTTTTTGGTAAGGCGTATCATATCACTCACACGGTTACAGAGATTGAGTGATTGTTAACCAAAATATGGGGCTAATTGATCGTTGGATAAGACAATGATTTTAATGAACCGATTTTGATACTAATGTGACACACAAATTAACTGGCAGGATACTTGTTTAAGTTTGTAAACTGTAAGCGTGACAAAATATAATTATTATGTAATGTAAGTAAACAAGTTTATAGACATATTAATTAAAGGAACTTCAATGATATGTAATGATGAAAGCGCGTCTCATTTGAATGCTCTCAATAAAAAAAAATAAAAAAAAACAAAATATTATTTATTTATTTATTTATTTAATGAAAATAACTTATAAAGTAAATTTATAAATTATTTGTCAGAAAGACATCAGGGCAATATGACCATAGATGTCGTTTATAATTAAAAGTTAATTAATAACGGGTGATTTTTTGGCTGGTTTGGTTTTGGCAACACTGGTTTTGACAGCTGACGTGTGTTTAGTACCTTGTGTCACTGTCAAACAGCTTCAGTTTGGTTTGCAATTTAACCATGGATCGTTTTAAAAATGAACACCGCTTGCAAATTATTGAATTTTACTATCAAAATTCGTGCTCGGTTCGAAATGTTCGAAATGTTCGAAATTGTGTTCAGCGATGAGGCTCATTTTTGGTTAAATGGGTACGTAAATAAGCAAAATTGCCGCATTTGGAGTGAAGATCAGCCAGAAGCATTGCAACAGCTACCAATGCATCCCGAAAAAGCCACTTTTTGGTGCGGTTTATGGGCCGGCGGCATTATTGGGCCATATTTCTTCAAAGATGATGCGAATCGCAGCGTTACTGTCAATGGTGAACGCTACCGAGCGATGATAACAAACTTTTTTTTGCCCGAAATGGAAGTTCTTGACTTGCATGATATGTGGTTTCAACAAGACGGTGCCACATGCCACACAGCACGCGAAACAATGGCGCAATTGCGAGGCGAGTTTGGTGAACAGTTAATTTCACGTTTCGGGCCGGTCAATTGGCCGCCTAGATCGTGCGATTTGACACCATTAGACTATTTTTTGTGGGGGTATGTCAAGGCTAATGTCTATAGGGACAAGCCCGCTTCGATTGACGCACTGGAAGCCAACATCCATGCATTCATTCGTGAGATACCGGCCGATATGTGTGAAAGAGTATGCCAAAATTGGACTCAGCGGATGGGCTACCTGAGACGCAGCCGCGGTCAACATTTGCATGAAATTATCTTTAAACATTAAATTGCAAGGTTCAAACTATCGATTCAAATAAATATTTCATTAATTTTTTCGAATTTTTTGTGTTTTTTTTAAGTTCTAAACCTCTTAAAAAATCACCCGTTACAATAATTATATTTAATTTTTTTTCAAACGAAAATTAAAAATGAAAAAAAAAAGAAAGGAAAAAAGAAAGAAAAGTGATGTGAAAAAATATTTCAAATTTCTTTGAATTTATCGTGAAGTAGTGTGACTTCTTTGATGCGTTGGAAGGATCGGACATCAGATGGATTAAGTACTTCAGATATTTGACTCTGCATATCTTCAATTGAGCCGGTATTGGTAAGACGGGAAATCGGGAAAACGGCAAAAATGTGCCAAACAGAGAGAGGCTCCCTACAATTGGTACATTCATCAGGTGGGTCGTTCGAGTAATAATGTCGACTGGAAAAGAGTGTTTTTCCCACCCTTATTCGAAATATGGTAATATGCATTCTTCTCTGGAAAAGTTTTTGTTGTAGGGAATGCGGCAGTGTGATGGATGGTGTTGTCGAAGAAAGTTCTTTTCACTTAGCCATGATCTTTCGAGTTCTTCATTTTCAATGAACATGTATACTTTTCGAATAATCTGAGGGATGTTTGGGAGTTCCTTTATGTAAGGATAATTAATTGCATTTTTCGCTGCCATATCCGCAGCTTCATTTCCTTTAATGCCTACATGTCCTGGTATCCATGCTAAGATTAGGTTTTTGTTGAAATGAAGGATGTTTCGGATATTTTTTAGGGCAGGACAATTGTTTGTAGCATTAATGATATAATGAACAACTGCAAATGAATATATTTGAAACAACTATAAGTTTTTATTCAGAAATATATAAGCTATAAGTCTTCGTGTCCACCTGAATTTATAGAGCATTATTACATGTCATGAAATCACAAATAATCGTATTTAAGCTGATGATTTCTAAAAACAAAATTTAATATTAAAACTGATTAATTAGAAGATCATATGCGAAAAGTAATATATTAATTTCCAAAACAAATTTTCTGGTTATCCTAGGCAACATGACTTTGCCTTAACACAAGGTTTAGGGTTTAGTTTTCATTTTTCAAATAAGTATTAGAAACCATAAAATTAAATAAAAATGTTAGAAAATGTACTACCATTTTAAAATCAAGAGAATAAAAAAGAAGTTTATAGAATAGCCATTCCATTTGAAGGTTTTCATTTTCAGTGAACCCCAATTCTCAAACTATAATGGTCAGTTTTGTACCCGTTACAGAAGGGTCTTTAAAAAAATTAAGTCAAACATTAATCATTTCTGAGGATTTTTCAAAAAACTAACAGAAAAAGTTTAATTAATTATTATATAAACCGATTATGTGAACAAATAAAATGCACGACTGGGTCGCACGAACTTGCTCTAATGTGTGACAGTGGTCTAAGGGTTTGAGATTTTGATAAAAATACATTTTTCAAAATTCTTAAATAAATACTTAAACTAATTTGAGCTGAAAAAATAGTACGCCATTTTATTTCTTGGATAAATTTGAATTTATGAGAATAAATTTATAAAAATCTGTGGAGCGGTTTTTGAGAAAAAAAGTTTTTTCTGAAAAACTTTTTGAAATTTTTTTTAAAAAAAATTCAAAAACGCCAATTTATAGGTATTCAGCAAATACATTTATTTAAAATTTTTAGAAAAAAATTTAATAAGCAGTTTTCAAAATATTAATTTTTTAATTTTTTTTTTTAAATGCTTTTAAAAATACAAAAAAATATTTTTCAAAAATATTGGTATGCAATAAAAATTGAGCTACCTACAGCTATATGTGTGTGAAATTTCGAAAGAATCGGTTGAGTCGTTTTCGAGATAGTCGCAAGCAAAAAAAACGGTCCTATGGAAAGTACCCTTCATAGCCATTTAAAAAAAAAAATTTTTCAGCCATATGATTGGTCGTACCTAAAAACCAACACTGATTTTTTTAAATCGAAATCGTTAGAGCCGTTTTTGAGAAAAATAAGCTTTAACGTAACGGTTGTATGGCAGGTACCGTTATTTTTTGAGCTAAAAAAAAATTTCAATTTTCCCTCTGTACAATACCTAAAAAAGTCTATATACCAAGTTTGAAGCAATTCGGCCCACCCGTTTGGGCTGTAGGTGTCTATACATACAGACAGACAGACAGACATATACAGACGGACAGAATTTTTAGACCATCTTTTTTCGTCTTCGCTATCATCGTAATGTCATGTTTGATTGTTATCTCAAAACTTTTTTTTTCGACGAATGCATAACTTGCCTTATAGTACCTATAATCGCAAGTAAAAATGAATAAACCTTCGTTTAAACTGAACGGCTCGTTCCAATAGTTCTACCTTTGTACCTTTGGAAAACTTAAAACTTAAAAAAAGCAATGCCATTCCATAAGAACTATTAGCAAACAGTATACATTCAATGTCTTTGTTAACTTTTTTTGAACTAGCTGACACGGGGAACTACGTTCCGCTAAAATTCAATAATGTACTGAAAATAATAATTCTTTCATATGCATTTAGTAAAGAGCTTATATTTTAAAAATACAAATAGACACTTTATTTTTATTTGTGTGTACAGATTTAAGAAAACTTTGATCTGCTAAATTGCAATGCCTGCTTATGGGATCAAGCAACCAATCTTAAAAACATTTCTGAAAATGTCTTATTCTACTTTTCGTCAAAACAAGATAAGAATAGTTAAAAAGCAGTTTTCTTAAAAATGCTGTTTACCTTCTAAATCGCAAATTGTGAAAAAATCAGACTGAGTTGCCAGTGGAGGAAATTTCGAGGAAATTCTGATCCGCAAAATGATAATTCTATCTGTAGGAAATCCTTTAAGTACACACTTTATTGATTTCAGAAAATGCTAGTTTAATATACCCATTAAAATTAAAAAAAAATGAGTTTCGGAAAAAAAAACCAACAAATTTGGGCGTAAGAAAGTTTGGAAAAAACGCCCAAAATATTTTTGGAAATTTCGCCAAAAAAGGAAAAAAGACCAAAAAAGAGATTTTTCTGGCATAATATCCAAAATGGCTTTGGAAATTACGCTCAAAAAGTAAAAAGATATTTCAAGGATCCTACCACTAAGGAACTACTGTTACTAAGCAATGTGAGGATTTTTAAATTAATTATTGTGGCGATTATTATAATGTAATCTGTGTACATATCGTGCGATTTTTAAACAAATTACAATATAATAATCGCCACAACGTTAATTCTTGGCGTTTTTTCCTTCTCGATTTGGAAAAAAAACCAAAAAGCTTTTTTCTTTCGTTTTTTTTTTTTTTTTGCTTTATCCTAAAGGAAAAAACCACGGAAAAAAGACCCAAAACTTCAGGAAAAAAACCAACGTTTTGGGCATTTTTCCTAGGAAAAAGAATCAAAATATTGTATTAAGATTTTGGGCGTTTTTCCCATTTTTTATTGGCGTAATTTCTTATGGCGTTATTTCACTTAGCCCATCACAAGCATAAAATATTTTCGTTAACTCAAAAATAATAAAAGTATATAACATACAAAGTTTAATCAACATCGTTAGTACAGTTTTTGAGAAAAATAGATGGAACTAAAAATTTCGGTTAAGACTTAGACAAACATGTATTTCATCCTCAAAATGTTTTTCAAAAAGTATTAAATTTTCAATGTCACAATCAAAATTTCTGATTCAACAGCTTGAAGTACTGAGTTTTGGAGCATAAAATTCGAGTGCGAAACTCTTTAAAATTTATGAAAAAAAAATCCTGCACTCCTAGATAACGTGCTTTTAACCGCAGTCACTCGTATGTCAAATCTAATAATTGTTCGAGGTACGAACTATCGACACACTTGTAGCAGTTTCTATTGGAGGAAGAAAGCGTCCAGCAGCATCGGAAAGTCTTCTGAAACCGTTCCATTGGTACCGGAAATTACACATCTGACGACTCTGAAAACAGAAATTTGCTTCTCGATTTGAAGTCAGAATTCACCCAAGAAGCACAAATACAAATACATAACCTTTAGCCACAGAATATTCATTGGGGAGTCTATTCGCTTGCAGCACTGCCTAATGTTTCGTTAGTGTCGACAAAATGTGATGCTCAGTCCCATGCTTCGGGCACTTTCTTATTATTATGTATTTCTTACTTGAAATACCTGATTTGATTTTACATTCTCAATATCAATCCTCTGGGTTAATGGAGAAGTGTAAAAATTGAGAAAGAATTGAATATTTCCAATTCGACGAATTTCCCACAAAAATACAAAACAAAATAACGAAATCCCTAGAGGAAAAGGCACGCGATTTTATTGCTTGATTTACTACTTGTATATACTTTCTTTTTTTTTTTTAATTTTCTCTTGGTAAATTTTCTTTCTTGGAGATTTTATATTTATTCGGGGATTTTCTTACTTACACGATTTAAGTTACTGTTTTGCTTTGATGTCAATAAAAAGTCATTGCTACATTTCTGACAAATGCAGTTTCCTTCCAATTTCAATAACTTAATCAATAGTTTCACTCGTTCAAAACTGGTGATTTTTATTTGTATGCTTTTCATTTCCCCCTTAAAATTAATGTGTAGACAAAAGTTATAATTTTCAAAACTGGCAGACATACTTTTTTTTAAAGCAAGAACTTTCGTACCTTTGTTACTCCTTAAAACACTCATAATATATCACTCATCCATGTCACCTCTCCGGCATCTTCAAATATTTTTTTTCCAAAAGTAACAACGTGAAAAGTTTTTACGAAAAAAAAGAACACAAAGGTAGGTAAATCAAAAAACTGAAAGAGTTTCTGTTTCCAAAAACTCACCTTCAACATTAATTCAGTTCCACTCCCTGTTTTTTTGAAAACAAAACCTCGCTATCATAAATTCAAAAATCACTTCCCTTCCATATCCGCACATTTAAACTGAAGAAAACAAAGTTAAATTTAATATTTTCTTTTTTTTTCATTTTGGCAGAAAAGTGGATTCTTCCATTAAATTGCGCGCGTATTGAGGCGCAAAACATGCCAAATGGAATAATTTTTCGGGGTGAACTACCCCGCGGCTCAATAAAAAGTTTCAAAAATGGAAAAAGTTTTCTGCTTTGGATTGTGTGTGGGTGTTTTTTTTTTCTCTTTTTTTGAGGGGTGAGAGAGATTCTTCTTTTTATTCAGAGTCCTCGGGTTGATGAATATTTATTTCGGTTTTTCTTCGGATTCGGATTCAGTGTTGTAATTTTTTTGTTTGCCTGGTTTGTTTTGTTGTAAAGGAAAACAGTACTTGTCGTCCTTCTTCATTGCAAAGAAGTGAATACTTAGCAAATTGATATTAATTTGCACACAGGGTGAACTGTGTTAGTACCTACATCATGGACAATGGGGGATATAATTGAAAAATCTGTTTCCTGCTTTAACCAAGTAGGAAAATAAAAGTTACTGGAGTGTGGCTGTCAGAATTTGTCACAAAACCTAAGTGAAAAATTATTTTCAAAGTTTGGAATTAAGTGAAATAAGGTAAAAGGGATTTATTGAATAGACTTCTTCTCTCTACCCAACGAAATAAATTATTGTACAAAAACAGCAAGTAAATCGAAGAAATGTAATATCTTCTGAATGTGCTCCTTAAGTAGCTTAGAGGACCTCTTCTTTTACATATGCCTAAACATATTGTTTCCCTTGCTTTCACTGTCTTCCCTTACGGTGTGTTGATACTGTACAGATATTTCTTCGGTTTCAGGCACAGGTTTATCTCCTGGGTTCCAAAAAGACTTTTCTTCAGATTGAGTATTAAAGACATGGGACTATTCCAAATAGAATTCTACTTCAAGGCATGTTACATTTGGAACAATGGTTGAATAAGGAATTTCAAACTCTGATAGAATACTTCTAAGCCCAGCTTTCTCGGCTTCTTTCTTTGAAACAGCTTCTTCAACTTGAACTATCTCAGCCTCTACCAATCCTTACAATATTTTTTATTTTTTAAGGTTTATGTTATCAAAATCTAAAAAGTGTGTTTCAACTAACCCCACAGACAGGGTTGGATGCAACAGCTTGTACCATTTCGCTCATTTTTTTTTTACTAAATTATAGTATGTACTCGTATTTAAATAAAAATATGCTTTGGATTAGAGCATAACGCTTCAGTTATTCAGATCAGCATTCAAAAAATTTTGAAGATAGTTTTTTATGATTTCAAAATTTTTGGTAGAATCCTCATTATGATTTTCATTCGAAAAGTCTTTATCATTTAATTCTCTTACCCATAACACATTGGACTAACTACAAGCGGAAAATTTTACAATAAAAAAATATACAATTATTCTCGATTCCATGGAAAGGAAAGGACTAGGAAATTACCTGTTGCCTCCTTAACACATTAACAGAACCAATTCAAGACTACTTTCGAAGAACCCACCGCTCAAAAGATGACCTCCAAATTAATTACACAATTTTCAGATTCAATAAACACAACAACATCACAGAGTCAAGGAGTGACATCCAATCCTTCTGGAATGATTCTTCGTTTTCTTAAAAGACTAACCAATTCCACAACATGATAATGAAAAAAAAAAAAAAAAAAAAACTAACCAACCTGATGACCTAGAACCAACGTCGAAGTGAATAAACGACGACTGCGGCGCGGCGGCGACAATGAACCGACAAAAGGGAATCGACCTTGGACGAAGATCCAACCGCAACCAGTTCTTTTGACCCAGTATGTCTCGTCGCGCGCCGCTTCAGACCATCATCATTGATGTCGATCTCATTTTTTTGTTTTGTATCTTTTACAAGTCCAGCACCTGTGCGGTAACACCACAAAAGATCAGATTCTTTTTGTGTTGCTATGTCATTTGGACGGAATCGCCAATCCAAGTGCGGCGAAGACCGACGCGACGCGATGATCAATCAAGATGTGTGTGGGGCGCAGAAGAGTGTACTACGCATGTTTGGTGTGGCCAAGCCTTCAGATGAAAAATTGGATCAAAACGAAATGAAGAAAAGGGAAGCCCAAAGAGACCAAAAAAAATTAAAAAAAAAAAAACAATTATGCCAGAAATTGAAAGTAACTTGACAACCAACACAATTAATGGTCAAGTGCGTTGAAAGTGGATTAGCTGCTGCGTTTCTTGCTGTTGTTATTGTTGTTGTATTTTTTTGCCAGCTAAGGAGGGCAAGAGACTGATCCGACTTCATTCATCGTCCGAAGGAACAAAGCCTGCGTGAATATAAAATTGTATATAAACGATTGAAATTCAGTCAAACAGTATCAGTTTCATTTGCACAGAGTTCTCAGGAGCATCAAGCAGTCACAAACTATACCAAACACAAAAAAAAAAAACTTACCTAACTTAAAAATGGCATTCAAATTTGTTGTACTTTGCGCTCTCTTGGCCGCTGCCAACGCTGGATTCGCTCCCGTAGCTTATTCATCTCCTTTGGCTCACTATGCCGTAGCCAATCCATCCCTGGATGCCATTGGCTCAACTCAACAAAATGTGGTTCGTTCATATGCCGGTACTGTGTCCCAGTACTCCAAGGCTGTTGATACCCCATACTCAAGCGTTCGCAAGACCGACACCCGCATCAACAACAACGTCTATACTCCAACCTATGCCAAGACTCTAGCCTATGCTGCTCCTCAACCTGTCTACACTCATGCTGCTCCAACTGTGTACTCACACTCCGCTCCAGCCATCTACAGCCAACAAGTTGCTCCAGCTGCAGTCTACGCTCAGCCCGCTGCTCACGCCATCCACTACTCACCAGCAGCTACTGTTGCCCATGTCACCTTTGATGGATTCGGAGCTCACTATGGCTACTAAGAACTGATCATAAAATTGTTTAACCGTTTTGTTTTTCGTTTTGTTGAAATTGTTTTTTAGTTGAATAAAGTTTGAGATACAAAAAAATTTTAATAATTATCCTTTAATCAAATCAAGGACTTCTTTTAGGGTCAAAATCTTTCTGAAATCGTTTTTAAAAATCGCAATTTCCACCCAAACAAGAATAGACTAAAAGTTGAGTGTCCTTAAGCCTCTTAGTTAAAGACAAATAACTCCCCTCCATAAGCTTTAAAAAGGTATGTCCTGAGATTGCCAGTAAATCCTTACACTCAAAACATTTCACCTCAGTGCCGATACATATAACTACACACCAGACCAGTCCAAACTTTATAATGACTTTTAAAATACTTTCCTTTCTATACCAGGTTCAAGGTATAATGTTGTTGTGCAATGAATATCCTGGCAGGCATTTTGTTCTCCCAAGTGACGCAGTCAGTACCATTACTTCCTGTCACTTTTCACTGCCTCCACATGAAAGTTGACTTTGAAAATATTCAAGCGCTACCTCTACTACTGTAGGTATACTTCCAACCAACCTACCTTTATAAGTCTAATGCGCCACATACAAAGTCATGTGGTTTTCCTTTCAAAGTTTACCCACTTCCGCGTAAATCCTTTTAAAAGAGTTTGAGATGTGTCGGATTGGAATCAGCGATTACACGCGCTGAAACAGCTAAACGAACATTCTTTGCCTTTTATATAACTTCTTTAAAGGTGTGTTGTGCCACAACACAATATAATAGGAGACGAAGAGGGTGCAAAACAGCGCATATATAGTATACATAAAGAACTGCTGCAAAAAGGATAACGAAATCCATCCTTTTCGTATCGGCTTGGAAGGAGACTCCAGCCAGAACTTGAAATTAAGTTTTCCGCATCCAATTCGAAAAGTTTAATTGCATTCTTGGTTCGAAGCAGGAAATTAGTCGTCTTAAAAAAGGAATCGTTTAACTAGATTGATTGAGTGTTGGTGCTTGGTTGTGTTTTGGAAATTGTTTGTTAAATTTTGTGGTTGTTAAAATCAAAAGCTGATTTTGTTTTGAATAAATAAAATAAAACGTTTACATGCCTTATCAACGTGAATGTTGTAGTTTTAATGCCGGAATAAGGAGAGAATAAATACATTCGTTTAAAATTTTATTACAAGCTGTGTTTTAAAACTGTAAAAAGGTCTATTTTAAGGATAAACGAATTTTTTAAGACATCCTTTGTAATCAGACCGACAAAGCAGGTTCGTTGCTGGACAATCTAGCTTGGACAACAGTATTGAGTAGTATTTTTCGAGTACCTACTGTATTGTCACTGTTTCAATTTCATTCCATTTCAATTTGACGTAACCTTTTTGAGAACTTCTTAGCATCTCTATGTCAATACATACGAAAGGTCATTCAAAGTGTCAGAATTTGTAGAAATTTAGAGTGAGAAAACTGGATTTCTAACTCAAATGTCAAAATTGGTAAAATATCAAGAAATTTTACCTTCTTTTTGGCTTTGTTTTAAAAACGTCAAATATGCTACCGCAATTTCAGTTTGCTAATTTTGATTTGACGTTTTCCTGGTCCAATTTCAGCAAGTTTCTACGAATGTTTATTCTAGAGGTTCATCGAAATACGATACAAAATGGAAGAGATGGTAGCAATTCTCAGCAAAGAAATGGAGCTTGTAATGGTTCAAACGTCAAACAATGTAATAACAAGCAGATGACATAAGTCGACAAAACGTCAAAAAACCTGCAGTTAACAGTGACGTATCCATTATGTTATCGGATTTGAAGTATCATCAGTCCTCTAACTTTTCAGCGAATTACTTCGGATCTGAATGGCATTCAAAAATTATATAAATAATTCTCTTTTTCCTAGATATTATTAATGGAACTGCTCTTTCTCTAGACTAAATGTCAAAGTAGAAAGAAAACAGAGAGTGATGATTATTGGAACTTCCCATTTAGACCACTATTTGTGAATTAAATCGTGAAGGTGAACCACTGACGTATTTAATGCACCATTGCCTTCTGAATCAATTCGTGCGAAGACATCTACTATTATACGTTATCAGTACGTTTTCTTTTCGCTAACGCGAAGCTTTCATACGAAAGTTGTCGCTATCTGTGCGTAAACGAACTACAATCTGTTCGATAATTTAAATGAGCGTCCACAAAAGTTCTTCAATTGTCAAATAAGTTGGTTATGAGGTGGCCTATTTTCACTGAAGGACGAACGAGCCCCAATTTCTTACAAAAGATATTTCAACCACTCTTCGTCAAAAAACCAAAAACATACAAAAAAACGTAATAAAACCATTAACCAACTCAATTGAATAAAAAAATGTGGGAGTGCAGACTCCCACGAATAAAAGCTAAACTAAACAACTGCCTCCACCCCCACACCCGCATGCCACTGTGAATCCTGAATCCTCCAGGCGGAACACAAAAGGGCAAACAATGAATTACAGAATCATGAAAGCAAATTGACTTTAATGCAAAAATCAAATATTTACCTGGAGACGAATCTGCAAATATATTTATATTACAAAAAAAAAGCTATATATTCCTTACTCCAACGGAAAAGTCAGCTTTGTTCCTTCAAAGGAAGAATCCACGAAAAGGACGTCATAGAGTCGACTTTGTTCAACAAACATCTAGTTGAAAACACAACATGCACAAGCACATGTCTGTTGAATTTAGAGAAGGAAACGAAAAGTGTTTCCGAAAAGCGATGATGGTGTGGAATGACGGTCCGGGAAACACACAAATTCATATGGATGCCCAGCCTCCCAGCTCCCAGGATTTTACCATCCAAACCACCACAAATATTTTGCCAAAATGTGTTTTAGCTTTGCACATCGAAGATTAAAATTACCTCCGGAGCAGAGCGGGAGGAGGAATGGCGAATGTTGCAGCGATCCTAAGCATCCACTCCACAGACAGATGATACCAGTGAAGGTTAGCTGTTGTATAGGAGTGTAGGTATGCTGATGTTCGACCACAGCCGACAAAGTATTTGTCTTCAATGTAAGAGCTGCTTCTTCCAAATGGGTTAGTATCCAGCACTCTTCACGGTCGGTGGCCGATGGTGCTTGGTGCTCCAATCTATCCGTACCGCATATATGCCTTCGGGAAGATAAGAAATGAGTGATTCCATTACAAGGATGTGAGATGAATAAATATTTAATTTGCAATCTTTTTTCCGAGCGTTCTGCTTGGTTTTCTTCCTCGCTCATGCTGATGCTGATGGTGATGATGGAATTAAAAGATGTTTGGGTTCTAAAAGCTGTTGTGATTTGGATAATTTGACAGTGGTCATGCGGAAGACTATCGTTAGTTAAGGAGCTTTATGTTTTCAATTTGAGTGAGCGAGAATAAAGTTTAAACTTTTAATTTTCATCTTTTTGTTTTTTGTTTTTTGAAGGATGGATTCACTAACCTTTATATGATATTGCCTGTTTCGTTTATGAAGAATCAAAGGCAGAACCGTTTTTAATACTTGAATAAACATATCGAAAATTGCTTATAAACTGTTTTAATCTCCACATAATTGATGCCACACAATGTGTGTGTAAATATTTTAACTAATTTAAAACACTAAACTCTAAAATAAATTATACATCAGATTATTTCATCGACGATGCATTAATGCCACAAACTAAACTAAGCAGAGCTCAAATAAATTTTGTCAGTTTCTACTTTATTCACATTCGCATATATACTTTTGTGGAAATTCTGTAAAAGATTTTATAGTTTTCATTTAATATTCTGTTTGCGTTAGAATGTGAGTAAATTTGAAAATATTATTTTATTTTTAACTACTTACAATTTACTGAATTATTCGCTTGAAAACCCATAGAGCAAGTGTGCATCTTTAACTACATACACACATTTATATAAATTTTATGCAACATTGTTTAAATTACAAAATAATTAAAATCGCTTGTTTCACAGAAATTGTTCACAGAATAAATTTCATACTCATTCACACACCCAAATACATAAAACCACATGAAAAGCATAGACAAATTATCTAATCCGTTATGTTTGTGTTTCTGTAATCAAATACACATCAGTTTTACCAAAATCGGTTGAATACTTTTTGAGAAAATGGTGCCAGTTTCTTCGCTTTGCTTATTTATATTAAGATGATGAAATAGATTTTATTTTTAAACCTTTCGATAAAATATTTTAATTGTTTCTTAAGTATCCACCTTATATGTGTTTTTAACATCAACAAAAATGAATTACTGACCCGGTTTTCAAAATATCGTAACCAACACCTAAATAAATAATTGAATTTTTGAAAGGCGATTTTACATGAATCGTTAAAAAGACTTCCCATTTTTAAAATGTCATTGAAATCGGTCAAATGGTTAAAATTTATAATTCAAGGAAACTGGTTCTGTGGAAGTAGGGTTAGTAGGGTAAGAAATATTGCAGGTAAGAAGAAGCTTAAAAACAAGGTTACAATTCGAATCAAGAATCTATAGCGAGCTTAGTTGTTAATAGGACGCTTTCAAAAGAAATTGAATGGTTGGTCCTAGAAAAAATTAGTCCAAAATCAGAGCTTAATCTTTATCTCAGACAGAAGATCTTAACTAATGGTCCTTAATCTGCCCATTTTTCTTTTTTCTTATCAAACGAATTTGGATTTTAGTTTTCACTTATAAACTTTTTTGTCTTAAATTTAAGAAAAAAAACTTTTGCACTCTTTTTACAACTTACCCAGACTTATGTTTCAACTAACCCCATAGGCTGGGTAAAAAAAAAAGGCTAGACTGGGTCGCACGAACTTGCTCTTATGCTAGATATTTACTATACTTAGGGGCAATGTAGATATTTTGAAAAAAAAAAGAAATTATTTAGAAAAATCTAAAAATCTAAGAATTTTCTTGGGAAAACTAGGTATGCAATAATATTTCTTCGCTAAATATCTATCCAGAAAAAAATATTGAAAATCGTTCGACCAGTTTAAAAAAAAAACAAGATTTTTCTTAAAAAACTTTTAAATTTTTTTGAGTGTAATTATAAGAAAATATCAAGGTTTCGTATGGGAAAATTATTTAGAAAAAATTCAATACACATGTTATCAAAATATTTCGAAAGTAATTTTTTTTCGAAAATTATTAAAAATCAATTTTTTTGTTAAATTTGAAATGCAATATAAACTTAATAACATAAATGGCTGCCTGCGTTAAAATGTTTACTGTAAAAACCGGTTGTATAAGATTGTACATACATATATACCTCTATAAGTCACATTTCGAAAAATCAATTCTCACTTTAAGATGTCTATCTTCCCTAAAAAAATAGTATTCTGAAAGTTTTATCAAAATCGTTAGATCGGCCGTTTTCGAGAAAATCAAATTTTTTGTTCATGATTGTGTGGCAGGTAGGTTTTTTTTTACCCAAAACAAAAATAAAAAAGACCTCCACTCCAAATAATGAAATAATTACTAAATTTCAAATTTGAAGCTGTAATTTAGGCTGTAGAGGAGCGAACAGACAGACAGACGGACGGAATTTCCAGACCCACTTTTTTCGACTTCTCCATCATCGTAATATCATGTGTGATTGTTATCTTAATATTTTTTTTATTGCACGAATTCATAACTTGCCTTATACAAACATGGTACCTACCTATAATTGCAAGTAAAAATAAGGCTCACATACATTTTGGCCATTTTGATTAAATTTCTTAAAATTAAAATATAACGTCACAACACGAAATAGGTAGACTCTACATCGCAGGTTAATTATGCAGAAACGAATAAATTGCACAAGTGTTTATAGAGCACTCAAAAAATACTGTTGAAAGGGAACATCCTGATTCCTGAAATTCCTGGCAATTGTCAGATTTTTGTCAAGAGATAATATTTGCATTTGCATGGCAACAACCAAAGAGAACATACATACATTACGTCCTATTTAAGTGAAATTTTAATGGTGTAACGTAAAGTCCTTCTCACATGGTTGCACTCAAAGGTTACGCTGGCTGGATGTTTGATGAAAAACTCGTTAACCAAAAACATGGTTAATAAAGTTGCCATAACGTTAAAACATCGTCCTTTATTTGGCATGAAAATAATGTTGACCAACGTTATCGATCGAAATTAATTGTTGGTCTGAAGATTGTCATTTAGTAGGTAATATTCGTCCGCTCTTAAAAAATTGATTGAAATTCAAAAAAATCACTTCTTAACTTAGATGTAACATGACAATGAATCTAAGATTTAAATTTGTAACAACCAAAGCGAAAAAAAACATACATTTTCCATCAAAAGGTATCAAGTTCTCCACTTAAATCTTCCATTTACATATTTTAAAGCCTTTTTCTTGTTGTTGTTGAAAAATCCATCACTTCATCATTGCGCGTTCATTCGTCAAAAAAAATTTAAATGTATTCCTTCTTGCGTCTACCCCACACATTATGCCAGTCAATCCACCTAAAGTCGACATGTAATCGGGGTGTAAAAAATGATTGCCACACAGCAACATGTGTCATAATTGATACTCTGCTTTAAACCGTAATGTGTTCGCCATTGATTTCGAGTGAATAAATCGACAACGACGAATGACGACGCCAGCAGTGGCATCCATCCATCCATCCATCCATCCTCATATCCACATATTTATATGGAGAGTGAGACTGAAAATGAGGATGTTTTTCGACCCCCCATTCTCATCCTCGTCCAGGACTCCTTCATCCATACGGAACAAGTGCATGCAACAGATTGTTGGATCGGAAATAAAGTTGACACATTTGCATACCTAATAAAATTTTCATGTGGAGTTAACAGTCTTTTTTTTTTGCTGTCATTTTTACATGTATTCAACCCCCATCCCTTATATTTTTGGAGCCAAAAATATTATTTTTTTTTATTTCCGTGTGCCTTTGCAGTATCACTTCAAGTTAAACAAATTTATTGGAATTTTATTGGTGTTGACTTTTGGAGGTCGCACGAAGCCACCAGCGACAACAACAGCGGAAACGCCACCATTACAAATATCAGGTCCGCAATAGAACGGATTTATAATAATAATGTTCTCCCGTATCGAATTTATGTGAAATAAATATGTTGACACATATTGTAATTGAATATTGACGTGCTGTGCACACACGGAATCCGGAATCCGAAGTAGTAGATACAAAACGAGTAGATGGATTGATTTCGGTTTTTTTTTTGTATTTATTTATGGAAACACAGTTATTCAATTGAAATATGCACTTTTGGTATTTTTTTTTGTCGAAATAAGCATGCGTTTTATAGTGAATATTGAAAACCCGGAACAAAAATTTCAAATACGATTGGATCCTTTAAAGACTACTATCATGAATTTGTTTATGGCCTTAATTTACTTTACCAACGGAACTAAGGTCAAAATGGTTAACCATGGCATTGTTTCTCCTTGAGCATTGGCTAAGGATCGTCTGGACCAATTAAGTGAAGTGCCTTCTAGACAGTGTTGGCAAGTAAGTTACACGAAGTAAGTTACTCGTTTAGTTACGCGTAACTAATATGAATTAGTTACGCCCAATATTTGGCGTAACTAATGTAACTAATGTAACTAAATGTAACTAACTGTAACTAAATAAAACTAACTCTAACTTAATAATAAAAAATAAAAAAACTCACATTTCATCCCGAATCCCAATCGACTATTGACAAAATTCTTTTATAAGCAAGTGCAACGGCAACCTGTCAAGGAATACATATTGAAATTACTATGTTCCTGATGAAAAGGAAATCTAATAAAATATTATATTCTTGGAGCATACAATAGATTTTTACTTACATTTGAAGTTTTCCGTTCTTTCTTGAGACTTCTGGACATTTCTTTGTGTATTGTGATTTATTTTTGTATGGTAAATTCAGATTTGATCTCAGATTTGGTCTCAAATTTCAGATTTAGCTCACCCAAAGGAAATCAAACGAGATCTATTTTGTTTTATTATTTTTAAATTTTTTCTTGCAGAAATATAGTAATTTAAAAATGAACCTATTCCTTGCTAGGTTGCCGTTGCCACAGATGGCAGCTGCCCCAGCTTTGCCCTAAAACATCCGATCATTCGATCGGGTTTGTGGGCAGAACTTCTAAATTTCAATTTAACATAAAATGTGAGTTTTTGTATTTGAACAATTCTATTAGTTATAGTTAGTTACATTTAGTTACAATAAGTTACATTAGTTACATTAGTTACATAAGTTACATTAGTTACGTGTAACTAATTAAAATTTCAAAGTTACGCGTAACTATCCAACACTGCTTCTAGACTACAAACATCAGTAAGTCGAAAAAGAAATGTTAGATTCAGAAAGAAAATAAAATTTCAAAGCTCCGAAATTTTAAAGAATTCAAAGCCTCCCAAGATTTCCTTGGTAAATGTTAAGACTTTGTTATGACAATTACATAGAACAGAAATTATAATGCCTTCGCTGAGCTTTCCTATCAAAAAAATATGGACTGTTCTAGGAAACATTTTAAAGGAATCCTTAGCCGATTTGTTGGTTGAAAGAACCCATTTTGATACCCTAACCGGTAAAATCCACCGACAAACACTCCCACAATCGCCATTTTTGTTCAACAACCTCAATTTGGCAAAATTAAATTATGTTTGCAAGTGAAACTTTTTTTACATCATCGCCTCAAATTCTTTGGTTCACCTGTCGCATGTTGCAATATGGAGGCGCCAGCCAATAGCTCGCATTAGCTGATCGTGTAGTATGTAGTATTTATAGTGCGTAAAATATCGGACGAAAAATTAATTTTAGGCCGTAAAAGAAAACGCTCTTAGTGAGCTAATTTGATTTTTAAAGTGAATTTATTAGAACGAAAAAAGTTTCACTTGCATCGTGGTTTCATAAAACCAGTTTAAGAAATTTAAGGTACCAATATTCAATTTTTACATTTTTTCCGTTCGTTAGATATATATAAAAAAATATATTTCTACATTTTGTCTGTGAGCATTTAATCAATACGCCCACTTTTAAGGACGTGATTTTTAAAAATTATTGTTATTCGGGTAAGATCGTTAGAAAACTACTCGATTCAACTATGGTTTTACACATATCCCTAAAAAATTACTAACGATCAAAGTTTAGTTAGTGATTTAAATTTTGTTTACACATATTTAGGATACGCCTTCTTTTTAGGGGCGTTTCCGTTAAAAGTCGTTATATACCTAAGCATTAATATTTTTTTCTTACTATCGGTCTCAGTTTAAAGTAAGAAGATAAACATTTCGGTTTATATTCCTTGGTTTCGTAGCAGAGTGTGGTTCAAGAATTGTTAAATACATCGATAATCGCAATTTCTATTCAAAATCTAATTTTTTAAAATCAAAGTTATGTCTTGTTTTTGTTGACTAAGGTATCCAACAGTTCATTGCAAATGTTCTGTAGCTTTTGGTTAGGTTCTTTCTTTATTAATTTATTTAGTTTCAACGAATTTATATGTATTAAAAGGAGAAACCACTCGGCTGCAAAAATAAATTTTAAGTTAGGTAGCTTCCCACGATTTCGTTTTATATTTTCCAATAACGGCTTTGAGGTTTTGAAATGTGAACTTTGTATTTGTAAGCATCAGTAACTTGGAAAAAATCAGTTGGAAATTGGGATTGAACCCAGAACAATAGCCATGGAACTTCGACACACTAAAAACAATACCTTATGAATTTTTGAACCCGGTGAAAATAAATGTCTTAAGCTTATTTTTTAAGGTTGCCTAGATTCATCTTTTTCAAATATGTCCAAATCTTTAATATGAAGTTTTAAGATCTAATAACTGTTTTACAATTTTTTTTTACATAAATGTTGACCATTAACTAAAGAAATGAGGCAAAAAAAAACTGTTTCAACAAAACATCGTCATCCCACTTCTGATACCGAAAAATAAAAATAAAACCCGAAAAAAGAATCACAGCGTAGCACACTAACGATTGACACTTTTCATCGAATTTTAACGTTCTCACGTTTCTGGTCATCAAGTAAAAACAACCAAAAAAAACTTCATCGTGAAAAACTGCAAATCAATGAACCTCGAACGTCACACAACCATCGCCACCACGCAGACAGAAAGAGGACTGTTGCTTCAAGAGAGACACAAAGAAGTAAAAAAAATATCGTTGATTGATGCTCTCCGATTTCCAGACAAGGACTCTGGCTATGTAATACATCCGTCCACCAGCCTGAAATGGCGGTGTAGGAAGGTTTCCTCGACACCAGATTCTAGCCCCGGTAACATATTTATCCTCTTTTTCTTTTCTATTTTTATCTGTCCTCCCATCACCCACCTTCAACATCATCAACATCGGATCATACAAAAAAAAAAAAAAAAAAATTACCCTATTGACTATTCGACAATATCTACATTTTTTTTTTGGCTTGAACCCTCTAAACTAGGGTGAACAAGTGCACATATAACAGCCACCCCTTAACCACCGCTCTTCAAAGACAAATGGCCGGTGTCGGGGATGATCAATGAAATTAACCTTGTTAGGGAGCTCGTTTGTTTCAACTTCTATATGGTGTTCCTTGTGTAGTTTGGATGGAAACAAATGTCTCCATAAATCAGTAAGTGGGGGGTTGAATTCAATTTGAATTCTTTTTCAAATGACATGCAACTACGAGTACGATTGGCAACATCAGAAGTTATGTGGTTTTTAAGGGATGAAATAAACTTATTCAATTTTTTGCACAATATCGAACGAAACCTATTTTTGAGTTTGATTGAAAAGTGCGTAATTTTAAGGATCAAACCTTTAATGCATGGTTGAATCTTGAACTTATGCAAACACTATAGGAAAAAAATATAAAAAATTTTCATGGCTTACCACATAATCCTCACTAAAATATCCTACAATCTGATTTTCCTATAAACTCAGGAATTTTTGTTATCCTTATAATCTCTCATCCTCGGAGTAGGCAAACCTACTGCCAACTGACCACAGCCAGCGTCGAGGATGCTGAAGTGATGGCTTGGCTTCTTAAAGTGTAATTAATGGAAAAATGTGTGATTAAAAATTCCACAGGATAAAGTGGCTGAGCTGGCGTGTTGGTGTGGGTGGTTTTGAAGAAGAGTGAAGCAACGAACGTGGATTTATTCCTTTCACCATAGAAATTAATTCATGATGGCGTAAGAGATGTTGATGCGAAGCTATATGCCGCAGGCACAAATTAAATAGTTTTTCTTTTTTTTTTTTGGTATTAAAGGTTTAAGGATTTTTCTATTATTCTTCAGCTCCAACAATTTCGTTTTCTTTTCGTGGACAAATTCAGAAGTGGGGAATGTTTATTTGGCTTTTGAATTTGTGTGAAGTAATAAAGCAGGGATGCCACTTTGACAGACCAAAATTGAGAACAAAAACGTCTACCAAATGATTTGAAATGACTTTCAAATTTGTTCTCTATTTATTACTCTTCGGTTATGGCCGGTTTTTGATCTCATGCACTAGCAGACACCAGTCATCTTGGTTACCTAAGTAACACATGCTGTAGCAAGAATCTCCCTTCAGCCAGACTGGGAGAACTTCAAGTCACACCCTTACAGCCAGAACCTGGTCAGGTATACTGACGACGGCTTAAAATAGAAAAACAAGTTATGGCTCCAGAGTTTTTTCCACCTCAATCATCCTTGGTCACCAATCTATGTGTCTATTTTTAAGGCAGAAATCTTCGGTATCAACTAGTGCGGAAGGATTTTGAGTCAGTTGATCATTACAAAATTCATCTTCTCAGACAGCCAAACTTTCTTGCTTTAGTGTCAACTGTCATAAGATTGAAACTTGTTTAGGAGACTGTCATAGAAATCTATGAACTATCAAGGTACAATTTTGAGATTCTACATTGACTTCCTACACATAAAGGGCAATGAAAGGACTGACACCCTGGCAAAAGAGTGCGCGTCGCTGCTATGTGTCAGTCCCGAATCCTTTTGGTGGTTCAAAAATGATGAAATTTCTACTAAAATAAGAAATGATTCTCAAAATAAAGCCTGGAACAATAACAGATCACTTTTCTTTGAAAGAAACATTTCTACAAAATGAGACTAGCAATAGACTTCATTCTATGGCTGAATTCTGCCTCGAAAGTGAAGAGACATCCCTGCACATTCTAACGGAATATCCAGTACTTCGCCGCCTTTTAAAATGGACACTTTTTGATGATATCGTTATCATGAAAAATCTAACAACATTCAACCTACAAAATATTTTAAAATTTCTTTCTCTGTCTTGAGCAATAGAAATGTATGTTCTACAAACACCTATGAGATGGCAATTTATAGTTCCGAGGGCCACGTTTAAATTAAAAAAATAAACTCAAATATTTCTTATATATTTGTATCTTTATTTTTTATTCATTTCTACAATTGATTCTATTGAACTCTTAAAAAAGACCACTGTCCACAGCAAAAGGCTGCACCTTCCACATTGGATTATTGAATTGGAAGAGAACTAACTCGGGTGTCACTCCGAAGTTGGAGCAAAGTTCGATTGTTTCAAACGCACACATTTGGTTTTCAAATGACACTTTCGACAAATTGTATCCAAGAGTCAAGAATGTTACGAATGTTTCTCTTCCTGGCCTGATCACCAACAATTTGTTGACTGGCAAAGCTTATTAAACATAGGTATCTTATCACGGGACAGAATTCAATTTTAATGAACTTATCACTATAGAATATAATCTTTTCATTTTTGAAACTAAATTTTTTGTATTAAAACTTTTTAGCTGACTTCAACAAATAAAAAATAAAATGCACGACTGGGTCGCACGAACTTGCTCTAATGTGTGACAGTGGTCTTGGGGCTTGAGATTTTGATACAAATACATTTTTCAAAATTCTTAAATAAATACTTAAACTAATTTGAGCTGGAAAAAAAGTACGCCATTTTATTTCTTTTATAAATTTGAATTTATGAGAATAAATTTATAAAAATCTGTGGAGCGGTTTTTGAGAAAAAAAGTTTTTTTTGAAAAACTTTTTGAAACAAATTTTCAAAAAAAATTCAAAAAACGCCAGTTCATAGGTATTCAGCAAATACATTTATTTAAAATTTTTAGAAAAAAATTTAATAAGCAGTTTTCAAAATATTAATTTTTTAAATTTTTTTTAAAAAAATGCTTTTAAAAATACAAAAAAATATTTTTCAAAAATATTGGTATGCAATACAAATTGAGCTACCTACAGCTATATGTGTGTGAAATTTCGAAAGAATCGGTTTAGTTGTTTTCGAGTTAGTCGAAAGCAAAAAAAACGGTCCTATGGAAAGTACCGTTCTTAGCCATTTTTAAAAACTTTTTTTTTCAGCCATATGATTGGTCGTACCTAAAAAGCAACACTAATTTTTTTAAATAAAAATCGTTAGAGCCGTTTTTGAGAAAAATAAGCTTTAAAATAACGGTTGTATGGCAGGTACCGTTATTTTTTGAGCTAAAAAAAAAATTTCAATTCCCCCTCTGTACAATACCTAAAAAAGTCTATATACCAAGTTTGAAGGAATTCGGCCCACCCGTTTGGGCTGTAGGTCTACATACAGACAGACAGACAGACAGACAGACAGACAGACAGACAGACATACAGACGGACAGAATTTTTAGACCATCTTTTTTCGTCTTCGCTATCATCGTAATGTCATGTTTGATTGTTATCTCAAAACTTTTTTTTTCGACGAATGCATAACTTGCCTTATAGTACCTATAATCGCAAGTAAAAATACTCCATTATTTTATATTTTAATAGAAGTGGCATCACTTGTGTGCTTTATTTTTTTGTTTTAAATCCCATCACATTCAGCTCAATTTATTTTGCATTGTACGCAAATAAATGCATTGAATTAAATTGTAAAGGATTTTCGAAAGCCAACATTAATGTGAGACTGCCTGCGTCGGTCGTCGTCGGTCTTCGGTTGGGCGGCAACTTGTCGTTTATTTAAATATATGCAAATTGATGGGATTTGCCTTTATTTCTGACTCAATAAATTGACTCATTTTAAAATTATAATGGTTATCCCTGCTCTCCTATCTGTTTGACAGTTCCTTTTGAAAAATTTCGAAAGAAATAGAAAATGTATTCTCGTCCTGAATGTTGAATAAATAATTTACACAATTTTGATTAGTTTTATAACAGTTTGCAATATGATGAGGGAGTTTGCAATCGGAAAACAAATAAAACATCACTACTTTGATTGGTATAAATGGATGTGCGATTACGAGAATAAGGAACAAATAAATACAATTGAGGTCCTTGAAACACATCACCATACCACCAGATCCACTATACCTAATATAGATATGTACATATAACAGCAAACATTTGTCCTTCTAATTAACTTAATTCACTTTGATTTCCATTTAATATTACCCTAGTTGTTTGTCTAAGAAAAGCAGAAAGCAGAAACAGCCACTCTCGGCATCGCTCATCATAATATCATCTTCTCCAGCTTCATCAAGGATTGCATTTGAAATGAATCCTTCTATATAATGCCTTGTCTATTGCGATTGGGATTGGGATTGCGATGTGCCTTGGAAAATTTTCTGAAGTATAGGAGAATACCCAAACAATTGATTCCATTCATAATATAGTATATACTATAGATACATGTATCTCTTAAGTGCGTTTACGTGTGTGCTAAAGATGGAAGAGAAGGATATATACCTACTCTATTGCCACTATACTGTTGCTGCTGTTGACACTAATCCGTTGCATTGTATGTTTACCCAGAATAGAATCAAACTTACAGATTAGTTTGACTTTCGAATGCGCTACAGTAAGTTTACTGTTATAATGGAAAATGGAATATCTTGAGGGGAAGGAGGAAGTGATAGCAGATATAGAAGTATCCTTCCGGTATCCTGATATCCTGTATATGCTGTGTGTATAAATGGTTCTTCAACTTTATACTTTAACATGATGATGGTTCAATTGCATCTTTAAAGGATTATAAAATCCAGGCTGTTTTTGGTTGTATACATATACTTACAGACATCCTAGACAGAATGCCGATTCCTTTTATGGAATCGGTCTCAATCCTCTAAACAAAATAAAATGCATCACGCGTTCATACAAAAGCTTTGGAATCGGAGGGCTCAAAAGTTTCGCGGCACAAAAGTCTGTAAGCCAGTTTGGTGGTGTGGTGGAGAAGCATGAATAATGAATACCTGAATAACTGCATTCGAAGCAAGGATATTTTATGGCTATATTCGTTTGGGGCATTTCGAAGCATTTCCTGGTTCTCTGTTGTCCACACATAGATGAAGGGCAGTGATGGGAGGGAGGATATTTTTTGTGCCATGTTAGTTGATATTTTGTTTTGAAGGTTTTGCCTTCTTTTTTTTTTTTTTGATGGTTGTTTGGTTGCGGGTAAAGCTTGTGTGTTTTTGGAAAGGGTTGGGTTTTTTTTTGCCTTTTGATGTCTGCGATTGTGAAGAATACACTCGAATGGAAGTTGCAGTATTTGTTGTGTTGGTCTATATAAATGATGGCGTTCGTATTCATTCCTATGTCTGTCAGGGCAATGTTAGGAAAGTAATTTGCATGAAACTTAAAAAAAAAAAAAAAAACTCGAACACAACTAAGGGGTATTATGGCGAAAATTGTTGTGAGCCGATGATATAAGTAATATGTAAGCGCGTAGGACGAAGGACCTTCAAATATGGTTGAAGCGTGATGGCAAGTATGTAGTGGGTATAGAGAGAGGGAAAATATAAACGGTACTATAAGACTTCAAGGACTTTATTTGCTTAGAGCATTTTCCAAGTAATTAATGGGTTTTTATTTATGAAAAACAAAGTAAATATTGGATGTTAGGGTATATATTTGGAACGAAGGACATCAGACCACACTTCAAATAAGCCAACAAAGCTTACTACTTACTGCTCTAACTGCATCGTTTTATAACAAATTTATGGTTTTTTTAAGAGGTGGATTCTGTTTGCGTTCTGAGGTGACATCTTGGAAAAAACACTTTAATTTTTGATTTTTTAGTTTTCGGCTATATTTTGGAAACTAGTTGTCCTAGAGGTCAGATCAACAAGCGACCCACAAGATCGGTCGTAGGTAGACTGTTGTCTTTACATACGCTTAGGCACATCTGGAAAAATAAAATTTGAATTAAAAACGACGTTGGATGTGTCGTTTCACAAGAACCTGAAATCAGTTGCTTTAATTGCTTCCTGGTGACGAATCCTTAAAAACTTCTATTCCGGCAGATGAGTTTGGTAGTAGGAAGATTGACTCATCTAATAAACTTCGAAAAGGAAGGAAACATCAGTCGACTGTCAAAGTAGCATTAGATTTAAATTTGTTCAAATTTATAAATAAGCACAACATTCCTGAATCAAAAAAACCAATTGCAGTTTTGCATTCAATGCTTACATCAACCACTCGTTGCCAAAATCAAACGTGATTTCATATAAATCTTCATTTTAATTGAGATGTGCAATCAAAAGCTCCAATAAAGAAGCTTCAAACATGAAGAAAGCATCGAAGCACTTTTTTGCAAACTAGTTGCAGTTACCAAAATTTAACAATTGCATTAATCGATTTTCCATAATTTAGACTTCTTCAGCATTAGTTGAGTTTATATGCATTTTTATCAAAATAATGTATTGTCCTTTGGAATTTTATTTTGATCCAATAAATTATAAACGAACTGAAAAAAAAAGAAGAAACCCACAATTCACATGCCCAAATATAATACCAATGCCACTTTATTGTGACAACTTTTTGTTTTAATTGTTTGCAATCATAAATTATCGTCGAATGGCATCTGCACAGGACGGACACACATATCCTTTCCTCGGCAGCAACTATATCCGTCCCGTCCAATACCATCTCTACTCTACATTCTACAACTCCTGCTGTGCAGTGGTAAATTTAATAACTGTACATTAAGTGGTCATTTTGGACACACATTCGATTCAATTACGACTGCTGCTGCTGCAATTCTGCTAGTTGCTGTGGTAAGGATATTTTGTTGGCATTGCATTTAGTATTTATGCGAGTCTGCCACAGCAACAAAGTTGACCTTCAGATGCATTCAATTGAATTTAATAAAGCTTCCCTGTTTTAGTGAATTTTTAGTTATTTAAAATATATACAAAAAAATATGGACAAAAAACTATACCATGTCAAAATTGGAGGATGAAAAAATGAAAAAAGAAACTGAAAAACACATCAGGATTCAGGACGAAAGTGAATGTGGTCCAGGATGTTTAGAATGTCGGATTTCACATGTAATTCGGAACAAATTTAATTTATTCCACATGACAAAACTAAAAATCGAATTCATACCGATCGGAATAGGAATATCCTCCGTTCACATGAACATTTGCATGTATGTCCTGCTGCAAGTGTATACAAAGAGTGCAGAATCAATTCTATCGTTTGTTGGGTTTGAGATTTTTTTCTTTTTTGCTGGACACTTGGCAAGAGAATTGAAAAGAATATTGATTTACTTCTCAGATTTGCAACAAATAATTATTAGAATTGATTTACTGTTTACAAAATTAAGATTCTTAATAGGTAAAAGATAGTAAACTATTTTAGTCTCTATTTTTTTTTTTTTTTTTTTTTTTTTGAGATGATATCGATACTTTTTTAACTAAGGATGTTTGAATGAAATCAACGTTTTTTTCAATACTAAATTTTTGTTGGTTGTTTTTTTGAAATTTGACATATGAGGCCAAATGCTTGGTTTAATAGAATCTTAATAGAATTCAATAAAATTTAATAAATTTAAAATTCAACGAAAACAGCCAATCCAGAATATAATTTCAACCATATCCAAGGTGCAACTACAGGCCACCACAATCATTTCGTCACCAGCTTATTGGAAAAATTAGAGCAGTATTATACTAGAAAGAGTTAAATTTTAATTTTTAATATTCCGTTCTAATCTTGAAATTCATTGTTTGAAAAAATAATCCAGAAATCATAGTGCGATTTGATTGAAGATTTTTCAATACCGCTTTTAAAAGCCATTCAAATTTCACCCAACAAATTACTGAAATGGAAAGTGATTTCCGAGATTAGAATTAAATTGTATGCTGACATTTTAATTTAATAACAATAAACAATCGATTGAATTAGAATCCGCATTATATCGACAGTTTTTAATAATCTAATTGATTGATTCTTTTTTTTACTGAACATGCGAGTCTAATTAAGACACATTTTAGACATATGAAGACAAGCTTTCTTGTACGGATCCATAGACAAAATTGGCTTGCAAATATAAAGTATCCTTTCGATTTCAATTTTTTTCTATTTTCAATATTCTTTTTCTATCTGTAAAAAGACTTCATCCAACTTCGTTCTTCGTTGCAATCAAATAACTGAGAAATTATTTCCGATACATTTTGTGGACTGTTTTCTAGACCAAAGCACAATGTCAGAGGAATATGCATATGAAAATGTTATACGTTTATCCATTTGTATTGTACTCGATGCGTCCTTTTAAACGAAAGGATTCAATGGCACCCATACTACATACCGCGATTGAATTAGGGACACAACCAACCAGACAGTCAGTACAAAATGCGATGATGACCAAGCAATAAAATGATTACACAGCATTAAAATGGGACAATATACAACCTACATATATACTACAAGGGGTGTTCTTTTCGTAAGGCAATAGCGGAATTATAGGTTAGTTTGATACTTGTGTTTGGATAACGTTTTGATTTGTAATCACTGTATACAACGGTGACTAGTGAAAAAAGCACATAAAATGAAAGGATGCAAAAGCAAAGTGATATAAAACATAAATATCCTTGATCATTGCCATTGGTTTCAAAACAAAAACGAAATGACCATAAATTACAAATGAAAGCATTTCAATGACTGCAATTACATGAAGGTTTTTGTAAGCAATTAAGCAGACTAATTGGAGGTATTTGACAGGGAACTCATATTTTGAAATAAACTAATGGAAATTTTGTTTTCACTGTTCCACAAGCATATTAAGGACTTGGTGATGAATTTGTATTCAAACCATATCCATATGTGGTGTTTTCAAAATGCAATATTATATGATCTGATTGATTGAGCTTATAAATATTTCAAGTAACGTAATTGAGAATTTCGTTCCCATTGTATCTTGCAACAATTCAAATGTTAAATCCCAACTACTCACCTTTAAATCAGAATTTCAATTCACCAAATTGGATAGGCACCTTCGACAAATATCTTTTTTCTAACTTTCTTGATCGATCATTCTCCATTTCAAAAGTGGAGACAAAAAGGCACAGAGATCAAATGGTATTTCAATCGAGTTTTACAGAAATAGTACCCCGAATCCATTGAACGAATCGAATCTTTTAACTGAGCAGAGCAATCACCAATTCACAAGAATAGCTAGTAAGGATTTCAAATAGTTATCATTAAGCTAGCTGGTTATTTTGCAAGATAGATGCATCATATCAATCAGGCCGAATCAAAGTTATTGATATTTCGACAAGCTGGTTGTAATGTATGGTCGTTGCAAGGAATTTGAGTATTGGAAAACACATGTTAATCAATATTTTAAATATTTATTCTTACTTCAAAGCAAAATTAACAATATAAATTTTACTGAACCAAGTTTAAAATAAACCTAAAAAATAAGAAACCAATAAATTCGTTTAATCAGTAGCAGTGCATTTCATAGGGATTCTCATCAAAATGTCTCAATTCCTGTTGTTTCTTTCTTTGCATTTTCAAATTTATCCACAACCTAATGGTGCAGAAATACACAAGTTCCACTAAACTCAGTATCGAAACACCCATAAAGAGACAAAGCAATCCTCCAAAATTTGCTATGAAATTAGTCGTACTGTACAATGCGGAACGTTTTAATGTATTAAAAGCTTCTTCTTTGAAACCTATCGTTAGTCCTGTAACTCCCATTCTGAAAATTTAAAAAAGTTAATAATTCAATTTAATTTCAATAAGAACTCGGACAAACGCCTTTTCTATGAATGATATTTGTGCACCATCAGTATTGGCTGCACTCATGGATTTAGTAAAGTCCAGTGGAACTTGGTGTTCCAGCTCTGCATTGTATTGAATGTTAATGCATGATGGCAAGCAATTGCATTCAGTGGAGTATTCGAATCTACTTGAAAGAAGATTTTTCTCCACACCCGATAAACATTTGACTTTCTTAGCTCCACATATTGAATGTGTGGTATTTCCTATTAAAATGAACAGATTTAAAAAAATGACGATTAAAATATCATATACTAACTTGGCATCGAGGACTTAACACATTCACATTCCTTAAGAGTATGGTTTGCTAGACATTCCATTTCACAATTGGCCTTTGTGTAGAGTTTAAAATACCTCAAATACCGCTCTTCCTGGTAGTAGCACTGGCGTCTTGATTATGGGAATTGAAAATTATATATTTTAAAGTTAAAGATTTAAATCGCAAAAACCTTTTTGTGCTATATTGTCGTAGTCCTTCAGAAGATTTTATAATTCTGGGCTTAATTGATATCGTCGCAGATTGACCAAATGGAATGTGCAAGAATTTTCTTGACACATGTGGCAGTTCTCCCGGAGTATGAAAGATAACCTTATATCCCTCAACAGAAGCCCTGCACAAATGTTCCCGGTCTATCTTAGCATTTATTAGACGTAAGTTCAACTGTTCCTCTTCTCCAATTCCTTGCGCATAAAGTGGAGTCGAATTTTGATTTGCTTCTTTGCTGTAACCATTTTCTAGATCCCATTGTAGACCATCACTTCCGGTGTAGTTCATAACATTCAAACTAAGAGAAGTTTTAGAATGATTTGTTGCTTTAATAATGCTCAGATGTTCCAAAAATTTCTTTCAAACATAAAACTTACTATTCTTCACGAATAAAATATTTTCCGTTTAATGAATTAAAACTGAAACAGATGCCTTCTTTCGTTAAAATATCATTAAACGATTTGGAACAGTTCATTCCCAAATTCCTCCACGAGCAGTATAAGATAACGGATCGATGTGTGGGAGCTGCTTCCGAAATAGATCTGATCAAATCTGATGCATCAGCAAAATCATGTCCATAATCTAATATTTGAGGTCGACAAATTTGTGATATCGCCTCCCATTGGAACTGTCTTCAAAAACAAAGATATTTACAATTAGCAGAAATAGTGTCTTTAAGGACTTTTCACAGGAGGTTGACCATGTCGCTTTGTTGGCCGCTCTCATGTGAACACTCCTTAAGAATTCTTACTCCTTTTCCGTCAGCGGTTTGTTTTCTTTTATTTTATAATGTATCAACGTATAATTGAAAGTTGAACTTTTTGATTTGGTTTCTGGACAAATGGTCACCGTTGGAAATGGTATTTCCCAAACTGGAGTTTGCTTTTCATTGAATGTAATAATTACTGGAGTGCTGTTATATTCTTCAAAGATATTGGTTATCAGATAGTAACATGTGACAATTGACAAAATAAGAGCACACAGCCAAACGATTCTTGATGGAAACATTAAAAAATTTAACACAAACTAATACTAATCAACACTATACAGACTAACCTTTCTGGAATTGACCGTTTTTGATCGCCTATATATTTCAAACCATGAATCGTGCTGTCGTTGAAATATTCCAAAAATATGCCTTTTGCAGCTTGAAAAGTTGTTCCGTACTTGATGTTCTTTCTAATTGGATCCGCATGAGAACCAGTATCACTACCTTTCGAAGAACGTACGTTGTCTTTCGGGAACATATCACTTTGAAATGATTAATTTTATTAAAATATTTATACAAATACTTATAGATTATCTCACCGAGAAGTGTTTATATTTTTCCAACATTTTCTAACCATTGTATCTGTTTCCACTTCAACGATTTCCAGACAAATGAGTTAATTCTTCTGATAGTTGGTCATATTATACTGGTCTTATACTTGCAAATAATTAAAGGGTCCTAAGGGAAATGTCTCATTTGAAACTCTCCAGGGTCCAATGCAAATAAGCAAACTGCTTTCAACTTAATTTTTGTTTACCTAATAATATTTTGGGCTGGTCCCCTTTGAAGTATACATATATACTGGAGCAATTACCTTCACATCATTAAAAAAAAAAAAAAAAAGGTAGATGCTGAGTAAGGTCAACGACATTGTTAAAAGAGGCGACTATACGCTGTCAATACTTTACTCATCCATAACATGTGTATTTCGAATATTTTTCTAGTTAACGGACGAACCTATGAATTAAATTTTTTTTCTATTCCTCGGGAATAGTATTTTTTCGGGATAAAGCCTATGTCTTTTTCCGTACACACATGCCTTTCAGATATTAGTTAGGATTTCAGATTGTCGCATTGAGTTTTTCTTCTTTTGTATTTTTTTTACATTCGAGATCGTCATATCCAATACACCGTCAAATCATCCCGAACAAAGTATCTGGTTATCAAATTTCATTCTTCTAAAATTTCTTAAATATTTGAGAAACCGTGTGCAATAATAATGCAGAGGAAAAATAAAATGCCGAAATGCGCTTGGGTGTATCAAATCATTTTTATTTTACTAAGAGGCATCTGCCGTATCTAACCCGTAAGTATTCTCATTTGATTTTGCTTCGTTTTCCTCATTTTTATATTACCCAATAACCTGAAGTCCGAGTCCGAAATCATACCACAGGACTGATCAAAGCAAGCTAAACTTTCGTACCTATTACTGTTCAAACTTTGAGATCAAAGACCGCTGATCACATTTTTAGGTTTTAGGTAAGTATTCGCCTCTGCAACCTGAATTACGGCCAGGGCGCGCCTTTGCTCAACAGCTTTGCTTAAAGATACTGAAGACATTAGACGAACTATCGATAAGTACTAGGTAACTTTTGTATTTCTCCTAGACTTCTCTAAGATCCAGTAATGTTATGCAATAAATTAAAATCCATTTTCAATATGTCTAGCTTTATGTACTTCAATCTTTCTCAATATATGGTAAACTGTCTTCTTTTCTGAACCTCACTAAAGGAGTTCCTCAAGGCTCATTGCTGGGCACTTTACTATTCTCCACGTTTATTAATTACTTGCTTTTGATTTTATAATGGCTCAGGTTTTATAATAGTACAGTGAATACAGTGCTTGGTTGATAACCTAGAGTAGTGGTTTCGAGCCCAAGAATGGGCAGCAATTTTTTAATATTCTTCTTGTTTCAACCACCCGTAGAATTTTCTAAAGGAAAATGTCACTTAGATCTCAATCCATTCGACCACCTAGAATTCTTTTCTATCTTTCAAAAAAACTTAATTTTTGTTTGACGGATTATTTAACTAGAAACTATTCCGATGAAAAGCTAGAAGGAATTTTTTTAAGTCAGAGAGTTAGAAGGGAATAAATTATTGAATTTATTGGTTAAACTATAACATAAAATTTATGTATAATTGGGAAAAGAAATTTAACTTTTTTACTTAGCTTTTTGCATATAAGACCTTTAAAATCAAGATCAAGTATTTAAAAAAAAAAAAAAAACTAATTTACTTTATGCATTTACTCTCAACTTCTTTAATTGCAGTTGTTTTGTTCTTCTCATTTTCAAATTAACCCACAATCTGATGGTAAAAAAATACACAAACTCCACTAAACTTAATATCGAAACACCCATGAAAAGACCCAACAATCCTCCACAATTGGCAATGAGATCAGTTGAGGTGTACAATTCGGAACGCTTTAGGGCATTGAAGACATCATCTTTAAAGTGCACACGTATGAAGTTATATCCCTTTCTGAAATATTGCGCAAGTTATCACTACAAAACTTATTCAATTCTCAATAATACCCGGTTTCCTCTAGGTATTGGATTACTTTATCGAACTTTAAAGCCCGTAGGTCGCCAAAATAGTCTAAAGAAACTTGATATTCTAGCTCTGCATTGTATTGGATGCTTATGCACGATGGAAGGCAATCACAATTTCGTTTCGCTTTGAGTTTGTAAAAAGAAAGATACTTCTTTACATCTCTTAGACAAAAGATCTTATTCGGTCCACACACTTCTTGCGAGGAATGTCCTGTTAAACACGTAATTCAAATTTGAAAAACTAAATATTTTGTATGTCACAATATCACGCTTACTTGGCATAGAGAATTTCACACATCCACATTCTGCAAATGTTAGGTTTGACAGGCATTCTAGTTCACAATTGGTTTTCGTATAATTTTTGAAATACCTCAAGGGTCTTTCATTTGGAAAATAGCACTGACGTCTAGCTTGCCAAAGAAAAAAAAATTACTCAAAAGTGCATGTCATTAAAAAATAGGATAAGACCTTTCTGGCTCATATTTCTCCAGTTCCTTAGAAGTATAAATAACTTCGGGCTTAATATTTACCGAAGTCTGAAGATCAAATGGAATGATTATAAAGTTTTTGGAAACGTCAGGGAGCTCTCCCGGTGAATGAAGCACAATTTTAAATCCTTTAAATTCACTACATAAGCGGTCATCGCGTTTCGGATGTATTACTATTAATTCGAGCGTTGATCCCGATCCCTGTGCACGAACTGGAAACAAGTTAGATTCTTCTGCTTCCTTGCTATAACCTTCTCTTAGATTCCAATTCAACACTTCATTTCCCATATAATTCATAGAATCCAGACTAGAATAAATTTTTGATTAAATGTAAATTTTGTCTTACTAAACAAATGCTCGGTTGCACCAAGCATTACCAAAATCTAAATAGGGGGAGCGAAAACAGAAGCCATGGTAGACATCATCTTCGATTGTGAGACCAGATAGAAGGAGATCTCCGATTCCTTGGAGGGCAAAATTCGATACGAGTAGATTAAAGATACAAAAAAAATAAAGATCGAACCAGCTGAAGGGACATAAAAGGTGAGTCTATGGAACACCACCCATAGCATCGTCATGGAAAGTAAAGTATGAGGGATTAGCGTAATGGATGGTAAAATATAGGCTCTGGTGCTAGGTACCTTATACAATCTCAACCATTTATGTGCCTGCGTTGATATTCACTTTACTGCTGGACCACAATGGAGCCGGAGTCGGATCCGCGAACGCAGCCGTATCGCATGTCAAAATATTGAATACACACGAATTCAATGTTGTGAACACAACGAGACGGATCCGCAAACGCAGCCGCAAACGGCGACGGACGAGTTGGCCAACTTTTAATAAATACGTGCGTATTTTTGACATTCCATACAAAAAAAAAGAGCAACGTGCTAATAAAATCCTTTTAGAAATTAGGTCAAGGTACAAATGTATAAAAAAGACTATACATGATGCGATATATGTTTTATCATCTATTATAATGCATATATATTTATGTTTTTCAGTGGAAATTGTAAAAAAAAGGTGGAGTACGTACGACTCCATTGTGGGCACTTCTAATTAGGTACGTACGGCATGCGATACGGTTGCGGCTGCGGTTCCGGTTGCGTTTTTCTATTGTGTTCCAGCAGTTATTCATGACAAGAATTATTATTTTATGACTTCGTCGCAAGTGGTAAGAACAAAAGTTCCCTTTCAAAAATAGGTGGATTCAGGGCTTGAGTACAAACCACTACACCGTGGACTACATCACTTTAATTTACAGGATGAAAACAAAAATATTTAAAATAAGATTTAATAGGTTTTCTTTTTTTTTGTATGGTTGGTTTGAATATTAATACCAATTGGTGCAACTTAGCATGGGCCAAATTAAATTCATAATAATTTAACTTACTATTCGTCCCGGATAAAATGGGAACCGTTTACCGAATTGAAACTATAACAGAATCCTTCAGTTGTAAGTATTGGAATCAGTTTCCGGTTATATTTCCTTCCCATCCAATTGACATCAATGTCTTCGTTTAAAGGATATGAAAATGCAGACCACATAGCTTGGATTAAATCTGAACTATTAGCATAGTCCGTGCCGTTGTCGAATCTAGGGTGACAAATTTGTGATATTGCATCCCAGTAGTATTGCCTTAAAGAAAAGGATGGCAAATAAATTTGAAAGAATTTTGTGGATAAGTTTTTACTCTTCATCCGTTATGTTTTCATTCTGTCTAATCTTCCAATTAATGTTTGTAAAATTAAAAATATCTGGGTCAGATTTAGCTTCTGCACAAATTGTCACTGTGGGAAATGGAATATCCCAAATATCAGTTTGCTTTTCACTGAATGTTATTATTACTGGAGTACTATTATATTTATCCCAAATATTTCTTATAAAAATAGAGCAAGTTATAATCGACAAGCAAACAGCACACAACCAAACAATTCTGGAACAATCAAAAGGATAAATACCAAATCAAATGCACTTACAAAACCTTAAATCACCTTTCGATGGCTGATCGTTTTGGGTCGCTTAGGTATTTAAAGCCGTGAATCGAGCTGTCGTTGAAATATTCCAAAAATATGCCTTTTGCAGCTTGAAAAGTTGTTCCATACTTGATGGTCTTTCTAATTGGATCTGCATGAGAACCGGCATCACTGTCTTTCGAAGAACGTACGATTTCTTTCGGGAACCCATCACTTTGAAATCATTAATTTTATTAAAATATTTACACAAAAATTATAGATTATCTCACCGAGAAGTGTTTTTATTTTTCCAACATTTCCTCACCATTTTATTTGTTGCGGCTTCAACGATTTCCAGACAAATGAGTTAATTCTTCTCATAGCAAGCTATTTTATACTGGCCTTTAATATCAAATGTTAATTAAACTGTTTGAATGTCCTAGTTTTTTCATTTGAAACTCTCCAGTCTCCAGGGTCCAATGCAAATAAGCAAACTACTTTCAACTTAATTTTTGTTTACCTAACAACATTTTAGTCTGGTCCAACTTTGAAATAATTGAAGCAATCACTTTTACAGAATTCAATAAAACAAGTAGGCTAGAGGTTAAATAAGGTCAAGGACTTGATATGTCATCGACATATTGCATTAATGTAGATATATTATTAAGTGGGATCTCCCACATAGGAGGCCACTACGCTGTCAACTGTACTCATTTATAACATGAGATCATGTACTCATTTATAACATGAGATCACGTTCTCCCGATACGAACATGACAACACATACAGAAAATCGTATCCTTCAACAAAAACTTATTTAAACAATAAGTTTTATCAAAATCGATGTTTTTATCTATCAATTTGATAGAATCTTGTTTGCAAAATAAATTTAAATGATAATAAATGGCATTACCTCAATAAATATTTCCAGTGATGTAAAATTGTAACACTAAACTTAATGAATGTTAATCTCAATTCCATATCGTTGTCTAAATTTTTCTTAATTAGTTTTGTATTAATTATTATTCTGTTTTGCATATTTTAGTTTTTAAAATTTTTAATCAATTTGCACTTTTAAAATCGACATTTCTAGTGTAATTTAGATACGCGATTTTGTCCATCTAGTCTAGAAAAAAATCTCGAGAACAAACATTGAATTTGAATAATCGCAAAGAACAAAATCTAAAGAATGTGATAAGGAAAGTTATGCATTCGTGTTTCGTAAAAACTTTTTTCGGACAATCTAACAAAACATAACGATGATAGAAACCAAAAAAAATGGGTCCGACAATTCTGTCTGTCGGTATAGGCATCTAATGCCTAAATGGCTGGACCGATTCGCTTCAAACTTGGTACATACATCGTATTATTATGATGTCGTCAGAGGGGTTTTTGGAATTAGCATTCTAGCTCCAAAACTTACTTACTTACTTATTTTTATGAAAAATTCATTTATCTCAAAAACGGCTCCTACGATTTTGATAAAACTTTCTGAATAGTTTTTTTTGAGTAAAATGTATGTTTTGGTTGGAGTAAATTTTTCAGGAAAAGTCTTGTAACGGTACCTCCCATGTGACCAGATTTTCACAACAGATTTTCTCGTAAACCACTTCACGGATTTCGATGAAAAACTTTATGTTAAAGCTCTTTTATAAACAAAATAATATTAGTTCTTTTATTTTTTAGATATTGGCATACTCATAGAAAAACTTTGGAATGTGTTTTCGAAAAGTTTTTCAAACACAAAGTATAAGAAATCTGATGGTTTACTTCATTTTTCTCCAAAAAAAAAAATACGTTTTAACTGTTGATTTTTAAGTGGATTTTTCGTCATCAAATCATCCCGAACAATGTATTTGATACTCAAAAATCATTCGTCTGCAATTATATTTGAGAAACCGTGTGCAACAATACTGCAGATTAAAAAGAATATGCCGACAAGCGTTATGGGATATCAAATCATTTTTATTTTATTAAGAGGCATCTGCCGTAAGTATTCTCATTTGATTTTGCTTCGCTTTCCTCATTTTTAAATTAGCCCATAACCTGATGGTAAAAAAGTACACAAGTTCCACCAAACTCAGAATCGAAACTCCCATGAAAAGACCCAATAATCCTCCACAATTTGCTATGAAATCGGAGATGCTGTACAATTTGGAACGCCTCAAAGCATTGAAGGTTTCAGCCTTAAAGCTTATCTTTATTTCGGTTAATCCATAGCTGAAAATTTGACGATGTGAAAACTTCAATGTCATTAAAAACTTAAAAAATTTGCTTACTTTTCCTTGAATCTACGTGTTGTGTTCCCACCCATTCTTAGAGCACGACTCATTTTCGGAAGGTCTATTGGAATTTGATGTTCAAGCTCTGCAATATATTGGATGGTTTTGCAAGAAGGAAGGCAATTGCATTGATCGACGTCTTTGAACTTGGTGAAACGAATACTCTTTTCCACAATTGAAAGACAATCCAATTTCCCAGCCCCACAAACTGGATGCGAGGCACTTCCTGTTTTAGTTTGAAAAAATTAAAATTTAAAGTGTTAAAGTTGAATTTCGTTCTTACTTGGCATCGAGAACTTTACACAACCACATTTGTCAAGTGTTCGATTTGACAAACACTCCAGTTCACAGTTGGCTTTGGAATAAAGCTTAAAATATTTTAAATGTCCCTCATTCTCGAAGTAGCATTGGCGCCTTTTTTCATAAAGAAGTTGAAATTTAAAAAGCAAAGCAAATTCAAGAAGAATCGTACCTTTTTGGTTCGTAATCTCGAAGTTCATCCGAAGTATTTAAAATTTCAGGTCTAATCGATATCGATGCTGAATGGTCAAATGGAATGTGTATAAAGTTTTTCGAAACTTGTGGCAGTTCTCCTGGAGTATGAAGAATGACCTTATAACCTGCAACAAAATTTCGACAAATATATTCGCTGTCTTCTTTTCTATTATTTAGTATTAAATGCAGTTGGTCTTCTTCTCCAGTTGCTTGAGCACGATATGGAAAAGTGTCATAGCCTGCTTCTTTTCCGTAGCCATTTTCTAGATTCCAATCTAACGAGTTGTTTCCGGTGATGTCCATAACACCCAGACTTTAAAAGTTTTAAGGCATGATCAAAAGACATCAAGAAAAGTCCAACTTAAAAAAATTTGACTTACTATTCATCGCGGATAAAATATTTCCCGTTTACTAAATTAAAAGTGAAGCAGAGTCCTTCTTTTGTAAAGATCCCTTCAAAAATGTCACAAGAACTTATATTTCTCCATAAACAGAGCCAAAAATAGTTCGAAGTTACACTCATAAAAGCTTTTAATAGGTCAGAAAAATTCGCAAAATCGTTTCCATAACTGATGGGTGTAACTCTACAAGATTGTGACACTGCCTCCCAGTAGAACTGCCTTGAATAAAATCAGAAATGGGATTCACAATAAGCACAAGGCAGTGAGTTCTTACTCTTCTTTTGTTAAGGTCTTGTTATCCTCAATCTTCCAATACACCTCCGTGAAATTGAAAATACTAGCCATTGTCTTAGTTTCTGGACAAATAGTGACCGATGGAAATGGGATCTCCCAAAGAGCAGTTGGCTTTTCATTGAAGGTTGTAATCACAGGATTGTTGTGGTGTTTATCTAAAATATTTTGTATCAAAAAACAGCAAATCACTATTGATGCAACAAAACAAATCAGCCAAACAATTCTGAAAAAAAAAAAATTAAACCAATTTTGAAAAATGGGTATTTCTTATCTTCATCTTAATTCACACTTACCTTTCGAAAGTTGACCGTTTTTGATCACCGATATATTTAAAACCGTGAATCGTACTATCGTTGAAGTATTCCAAAAATATTCCCTTTGCAGCTTGAAAAGATGTTCCGTATTTGATGTGCTTTCTGATTGGATCAGCATGTGATCCAGCATCACTATCCTTCGAGGAAATTACATTGTCGATAGTTAAATTTACTTTCGGCAAATCAACGCTAAGAATTTTATAATTTCATTTAAACTTTTCTTTAATAAAATTTTAAATCACCTTTTAACGTTGTTAGTTTCCCAACATTTTCTAACCATCGTGTTTGTTTCCACCACTTCAATGACTTTCAAGGAAATGATTTTATTTGTCACATCGTGTGTCCTTTTATATCGCAATATTTTCTCTACACCAATTATTATGTTTCAAAAGGGAATACCTTTTTGCATTGAAAGTCCTCCAGAGTCCAATGAAAATAAGCAAACGGCTTTTAACTTAATTTTTTTTTCTTACTAAATACGCTTTGGGTTGGTCCTTCCTTAAAATTATATGAGAACATTCACCTTTTCATATAATTAGACATAAAAATAGTATATAGGTTAAGTGATGTCAAGGGCAATTATTGTCAACTGTCCAGGATGTAGGACAGATTAGAACTCATTTTGTTGCAGAAAGATATGGCTTTTTGCGTAGATGGAAACGCTACAGCTGTCTTAGCATGTTTAAAGATTATAAACGAGCCCGAAATTATGCGACTATTCTTACTTTGACAGAGACCACTCCTCTATCTAAACATCTATGGAATCGGGTAAATAAACTAGTTTGATAATGAAGACATAAATCTTAAGGAAATAAACTATAATATGGTTGGTGCTTCGCCGTTCGAAAACACCTCTTCGCCATCTCTGCAACATAATAGAAATTTTGAATCTGCTTTATTATTGTCCCTCCGTTGCGTTGCTAAGCACATAGACGCAACGCATATTTTAAATTCCGTTATTACATTTTCCCTTTTGTGGAAACAAGCACGAGTTTTATATACATACCTTTAAATAAAACAAGGAAGACAAAATAAATAAAGGACTCTTGGATCTATCGTATATGCAAAGAAATTAAAATGGACTTAAAACAACGAAACCTATTGACGCCTCTGCAATCTGGATTTTAAACTCAGCACTCCTGCATAACAGTTTTGCTTAAGGTTACTGAACACATAGGGCGAACTATCGATAAGAACCAGGTAACCCTTTTATCCATACTAGACTTCTTTGTGGCTTTTCATTCCAGTATTGCTATGAAATAAACTAAAATCCTTTTTCAATTTGTCTACTTCACCACATAAACTTGTTTTTTTTTTCCTACCAATATCCAATCATTCTGAAGCTGTGTCATGTATTGGTAAGCTGTCTTGTTCCTCAAGGCTCATTGCTAGGCCCTGTCCTTAACTATGCTCCATGTTTATCAATGACTTGCATTGTGTTTTATCATTTTACAGATATGTCGGGTGGCATAATGGTACAATATGGAAAAAGTGCTTGGTCGCTATACCCTATAGTTGTGGGTTGGAGCCCCAGCCTGGGTAAGTATTTTTCTATACTCCTTTAGTTTTCAAGTGGATTATACCCGAGGAGCGGTACCACCGAAAAGTCTTTCTTATCTTTCTATTTGTTCTCCTTCTCTCTTAATAACGGTATTATAATAACCCACAATAGTCCATCAGAGCAATTAATTTGATTAACGATGGATCGTTTAAGCACCACGTTTACTCTTATTGGTCATGGTCATTCTCTTCAACTGAAACGTCGCGTCGAAGCTATAATTGCAGTGGAGCATAAAATCAAAGAGGACCCGAATGAATTCATCCGCCATTGTACACAATAATTTATGCAACATTTTGCTGAAGATCTTGGTTTACTGACTAGCAAAATAAAACGCACTATTTATGACAATTAAAACAAAGTAAATATTTTTTATTTCTTTTTATAGTTATACACCTCTAAAAAAAACACCCTTTATTTTACTAACCAATCCATTTAGGCTAGAGAGTAACAAGGAAATAAACTGCTTTATTTGTTAACACTACAACATTATAACATACATAATATTTTTTGTTTAATTGGGAAAAAAAGGGTTAGTATTGTTTGATTTTCTTTGATTAAGAATTTTAGTTTTTTGCTTAAAAAAATAATTTTCATTGACTTTGTGCATTTTCTTTAAATTTCCTTAATTGCAGTTGTTTTGTTCTTCTCATTTTCAAATTAACCCACAATCTGATGGTAAAAAAATACACAAACTCCACTAAACTTAATATCGAAACACCCATGAAAAGACCCAACAATCCTCCACAATTGGCAATGAGATCAGTTGAGGTGTACAATTCGGAACGCTTTAAGGCATTGAAGACATCATCTTTAAAGTGTACAGTTATGAAGTTATATCCCTTTCTGAAATATTGCGCAAGTTATCACTAGAAAACTTATTCAATTCTCAATAATACCCGCTTTCCTCTAGGTATTGGATTTGTTCATCGAACTTTAAAGCCCGTAGGTTGCCAAAATAGTCTAAAGAAACTTGATGTTCTAGCTCTGCATTGTATTGGATGCTTATGCACGATGGAAGGCAATCACAATTTTGTTTCGCTTCGAGTTTGTAAATAGAAAGATATTGCTTTACATTATCTAGACAAAAGATCTTATTCGGTCCACACACTTTTTCCGATGAATTTCCTGTTAAACACGTAATTCAAATTTGAAAAACTAAATATTTTTTTGTGTCACAATATCACGGTTACTTGGCATAGAGAATTTCACACATCCACATTCTGCAAATGTTAGGTTTGACAGGCATTCTAGTTCACAATTATTTTTCGTATAATTTTTGAAATACCTCAAGGGTCTTTCATTTGGAAAATAGCACTGACGTCTAGCTTGCCAAAGAAAAAAAAAATTACTTAAAAGTGCATGTCATTAAAAAATAGGATAAGACCTTTCTGGCTCATATTTCTCCAGTTCCTTAGAAGTATAAATAACTTCGGGCTTAATATTTACCCAAGTAGAAAGATCAAATGGAATGGTTATAAAGTTTTTGGAAACGTCAGGGAGCTCTCCCGGTGAATGAAGCACAATTTTAAATCCTTTATATCGACTACATAAGACGTCATGGCGTTTCGGATGTATTACTTTTAATTCGAGCCTTGATCCCGATCCCTGTGCACGAACTGGAAACGAGTTAGATTCTTCTGCTTCCTTGCTATAACCTTCTCTTAGATTCCAATTCGACAATTTATTTCCATAATATTGCACAGCATCCAAACTAGAATACATTTTTGATTAAATGTAAATTTTTGTCTTACTAAAGAAATGCTTGGTTGCACCAAGCATTACCAAAATCTAAATAGACGGAGCAAAAACAGAAGCCATGGTAGACATCATCTTCGATTGTGCGACCAGATAGAAGAAGATCTCCGATTCCTTGGAAATCAAAATTGGATACTAAAGATAAAACAAATAAAGATCGAACCAGCTGAAGGGACATAAAAGGTGAGTCTATGGAACACCACCCATAGCATCGTCATGGAAAGTAAAGTATGAGGGATTAGCGTAATGGATGATAAAATATAGGCTCTGGTGCTAGGTACCTTACAATCTCAACCATTTCTGTGTCTGCGTTTCTTATCTTGGAGAGATGGAAGAAACCCGTAATTACCCGCCGAATAACGATTTAAAATAGCACAGAGTCACTTTAATTATGACAAGAATTATTATTTTATGACTTCGTCGCAAGTGGTAGGAAGAAAAGTTCCCTTCAAAAATAGTTGGATTCAGGGCTTGAGTACAAACCATGGACTACATCACTTTAATTTACAGGATGAAAACAAAAATATTTAAAATAAGATTAAATAGGTTTTCTTAAAGCTGCCACCAGCTGCCAATATTTGAAATGTCTGAAATTCAAAGCAACTTTTCCAAGCTATAAGACCAAATAATATACCAGTACAGTATCTCTCCGAATCTGGTTCTCAGAAATGTAAAAAAAAAATAAATGAATATTAATAAAAACTGGTGCAACTTAGCACGTGCCAAATTAAATTCATAATAATTTAACTTACTATTCGTCCCGAAGAAACTGCGAACCGTGTAACGCATTGAAACTATAACAGAATCCTTCAGTTGTAGGTATTGGAATCAGTTTCATCTTTAATGGCCATCCCTTCCATACGATATAAATGTCATAGCGTAAAGGATATGAAAATGCAGACCACATAGCTTGGATTAAATCTGAACTATTAACATAGTCCGGGCCGGTTGCGAAATTAGGGGTACAAATTTGTGATATTGCATCCCAGTAGTATTGCCTTAAAGAAAAGGATGGCAAATAAATTTGAAAGAATTTTGTGGATAAGTTTTTACTCTTCATCCGTTAAGTTTTCATTCTGTCTAATCTTCCAATAAGTGTTTGTAAAATTAAAAATGTCTGGGTCAGATTTAGCTTCTGCACAAATTGTCACTGTGGGAAAAGGAATTTCCCAAATATCGGTTTGCTTTTCACTGACCGTTATTATTACTGGAGTACTATTATATTTATCCCAAATATTTCTTATAAAAATAGAGCAAGTTATAATCGACAAGCAAACAGCACACGACCAAACAATTCTGGAACAATCAAAAGGATAAATACCAAATCCAATGCACTTACAAAACCTTAAATCACCTTTCGATGGCTGATCGTTTTGGGTCGCTTAGGTATTTAAAGCCGTGAATCGAGCTGTCGTTGAAATATTCCAAAAATATGCCCTTTGCAGCTTGAAAAGTTGTTCCATACTTGATGGTCTTTCTAATTGGATCTGCATGTGAACCAGCATCACTGTCTTGTGAAGGAATTGTAGTTTCGATTGTTGGATTGACTTTTGCTGATTGAAAACTAAAACACAATTTATACAAAAATATTTTCAACAAAACACTTTTTTTTTTTTAGAGAAACACAGGAACTATCTTACCAGCCACCTGATGTTATATTATATTCCCAACATTTTTTCACCATCGTGCTTGTGTCGACTTCAGCGACTTTGATATAAATGACTTAGTGACTCTGAATCGTTAGTTCTTTTATAGTGAAGAATCTCGTAAATACGTTGATTGAAAATACTAAAACCGTCAAGGGTTTGCATTGAAACTCTCCCTAGAGTTCACTAAAAATAAGAAAATTAACTTGGGTTGGTCCTTTTTTTCAAACACGTGTATGAATATGTAAGGTTTCACATTGTCATCGTAAAATTTGACATCATTTGAAGTTTTCATCTTGGATAAAAATGGAATTGAATCGTGAAAATTTTCGTGCAACGATTTTCGACGTTGGATTAAACCAACTCGTTCGACTATTGATAATGATGCACCATTTCGAGTCACCGTAATTTAGTTTTCGTGGTGGCACTTCGCTACAGGAGGGATATTGTGAAGGTTGTTCTAAATCGATTCTATACCCTTGAACATATCAAGATTTGACCGTCAAAATAATGTATTCTCGATGAATACCGTCTTATTTGAAATTTGTTCAATCGCGGTGTTTTAAAAGACGGCTAAAATATCGTGACAGGCGACGAAGCATGTAGCAATGCACATGAACCCAACATTAATTAACAATTGGCTGTCCTTAACTATTCAAATCCCACAAAAGTTGTTCCGGGACGATTGGTCGATTCTGAATTGAAAACCACAGTTTTATCGCCAGAAGTTAAGGTTAACCGATTGCAGAAGTGAAATCATTATCTACCAAGATATATCAAGCTCCACCACATCGATCGGTTGAAACAAGTGCATTTTTGAGTGATGGAAACATCAAATTGATGGGTCATGTTGATTTGGCATCGCAGGATTTGTTTTTTTATTTTCTTAGACCAAATTAAAAATGCAATTTAAACGTTTTTCAACGTCCAAAGAAGCGGTTGATAGGGTCAAAAAGAAATATTTTTTTGAACGCATGCAAAATCCTCAGTTCATTGTCTCCAGTTTAGAGTACTAATCAAATTTATTTTTAACTGAATAGAGACACATCAGATGGAAAGCTTTCATCCGTTTTCATGCAATTTTCCATCTTCGAAATCGTGGACAAACATTTCGGGAAGTTGCAGTTGTTTTTATAAAAAAAAAAAAAAAACAAGCAATTGAAAATTTCAACTTATTTCTTTATTAGACCTTCAATTAAAATAAAGATACATACATTTTGAATCATTAAATTTTTTTTTTGTTGGTAATTTCAAATACATTTTGTACCTATTTTTGCAATTTTTGTTGTTTCTTCTTTCTCATTTTCAAAATAACCCACAATCGTATGGTAAAAAAGTACACTAGTTCCACTAAACTCAGGATTGAAAAACCCATAAATAGTCCCAGTAGTCCTCCAGAATTGGCTATAAAATCAGTCGTGCTGTAGAGTTCAGAACGTTTTAATGCATTGAAGGCATCTTCTTTAAAATTGATGGTTAATTGTGTAAATCGACTTCTAAAAAATCAGAAAGTTGTTAACTTAAATCAATCCCAATCCATTGCACACTAATTTTACCCGGGATTTCTTTTCAAATATTCATCTTCACGTGAAACATGTGAATTCTGAGCGATATCCAGCGGAGCTTGATGTTCTAAATCTGCTTTGTAATGAATGCTTATACAAGTTGGCAGACAGTTACATGAAAAGGAGTCATCTAGTGGGTTTGGATCGGTTTCTTGTTTGAATTTCATTATAAGAACATCCTCTTTGACGGTAGAAAGACACTCGATACTGTTTGCTCCACATACTGCATGAGAAATATTTCCTGAATCAATTAGAAATTATATCATGGAAGCAGTCTATTGGAACTATTAAGAATTTTACACTAACTTGGCATCGAGAACTTTACACATTTACATCGGTCTAAGGTGATGTTCGACAGACATTCCAGTTCACAGTTAGCTTGGGTATAGAGCTTGAAATATCTCAAGTATCGTTCATTCTGGAAGTAACACATGCGCCTTTATTTTTGTATTAAAAACAAATTAATTTTAATTGCAATAAAATTTATTACCTATTGGGATCATATTGGCGCAGTTTTTCGGAAGATTTCACAATTTTTGGATTTATCGATACCAACGCTGATTGGCCAACGGAAATGCTTAGAAATTCTTTCGAAACCTGTGGTTCGTCTCCAGGAGTATGAAAAATAACTTTGAATCTCTGAGAGAAACCATTACAATTCACATCCCTATCTTGTTTTCTGTCAACAAGCGTCAAAAAGAGGCCATCGCCTGCTCCAATTTTTCGAAATGGAAAGGCATTTTCACCATCTCTGAAGCCGTAACCATTTTCAAGATTCCAATTTGATTTGTTTCGAAAGCCATAACTGGTTACATCTAGACTGGAAATAAAAATTATGTTTTATAGGGTTTTTTTAAATTTCCAATATTTCATTATTACTATTCGTCTCGAAAATTATTTGATCTGAATGAATTGAAAGTAAAACAAACTCCTTCTTCAGTAAAAACTTGTTGTATATTTTGGTAGCAATCAATCACAAAACCATTCCATCCACAATTATAATGAGTATCGGCTAGAGTAGGAGCTGCAAGCAACATTGACTTAATCAGATCCGATGCATTGGCGAATAAGTTTCCGCCGTAGGAATGCTGAGCTGGACAAGTTTGGGCTACCGCTTCCCAATAGTGTTGACTGCAAGTAGATTATTTCAATTTTTGGAGTGAATAAGCAACTCTAGTTTCTAAAATATTATTTTAAACTCAGTTTAGAATGGATATTTGAACTAGTTTTTTATCTTGAAACCTTAAAATTTGATTCTCAAACCAATAAGTTTAATTCCTTATTTCTCAGTTAAGAAGTCTTACTCATCTTTTGTAATATTTGCTGGATCATACACATACATCATCTTCAAATTCATTTCCGTGTAGTTAAATATGTTTTTGTGGGTCTTGATTTCTGGACAAATAGTCACCGACGGAAATGGAATCTCCCAAACTGGGATAAGCTTTTCGTTGAATGTCACAATTACTGGAGTGCTATTACGTTTTTCCCAAATATTTGCTATGAGATGACAGCAAATCACAATCGACAAAACAAGTGCACACAACCAAATGATTCTGAAAGTTAGAAATAAAAATGACAAATAATATGTGAGGTTCAAAAACCAATCGATATTTACCTTTCTATAGATGACCGTTTTCGATCGCCTATATATTTGAATCCATGAACTGTGCTTTCGTTGAAATATTCCAAGAACATTGCCTTTGCAGCCTGAAAAAACGTTCCGTGCTTGATGTGTTTTTCTATTGGATCTGCGTGTGAGTCCGTATCACCATCCTTCGAAGAAGTAAAACTGTCAACGGTATGATTAATTTTTTCACGATTAAATTTTTTCTCTTTAGCTTATATTTCTCGCATACTTTTCTTCCATCGTTAATTTTCTACTTTTCTTCCATTTGTTAGAGTTCAGCAATTTTTAGTCAAATGACCTAACACTTTGAAACACAAGTTCTTTTATAACCGCGAATGAATGTGTTAACTTGCAAATATAATTAAACCACCCAAAGGGGATGAATGTCCTTGTTTTTGCCTAGAAGCTCTTCAGAGCCCAATTAAAAAAAAATTGTTTTTATTTAATTTCTTAACTTCCAAGCAACATTCATGCTAGCAGCTAGACCTACCTTTAAATGAAGGTCAACTTAATTTTATTATGAATTTGATAAGAAAATCCAATAAACACAAGAACTCTTACAGGTTTATAAAAGGTATCCAGGAAATTCTCAAAGAATATCATTTGTGTGAAAAATCTATAGTGAATAATTAAGGAGTAGACCAACTTTGAAAATTTGATTCATTGTTGACAAGATGTTGACTCTTGATTGCTGCATCTCACATTTTATTATTATATTTTTGATACTCGGTGGAACTTCCTTGGAACCCTTTTTCTTTTTGGTTTAGTTGACAGTTTAAATAAAAGATACAGTTTTGTATTACATTTTTTTAATAAAACATTGACAATCAGAATAAATTAATAGTAATTTCTTTATCCGAGCTTTCGTAATGAGAACAAATTCTGTGCTCATTGCTCAATCTGATTTAGTACTTTTTCAGAACGTTATTGCAGTTTAATAATACAGTCTATTCTCCTCTATAATTTAAGTATGCTTGGTATCCAGAGTTTTAGAAAGGCGGACATTCTGAGCCCTCGAAATTTGAAGTTGGTAGTACATTAAGCAGAAGATATCAATTTTAGAAATGAAATTGGGCTGATTCAAATGATTTTTTAAAAACTATACAATCCGTAATTTCCAGTTATTCCTAGATATTCTATTTTCAACATTCATAGTTCATAGAATTAATATTAATTCAGATGATTAAGCTTCAAGGATACACACAATGTGCGTTTACCTACTAATGAAATAAGAATTTTTCGTGACTTCACTGAATTTGGAATGATGAACAAGCATTGAGCAGTAGCTAAAATATTTTGTTCGAGGTGCGAGAGAATTTGATCTTTTTTAATATTTTATTATTTTAAGACGTTTTTAGTTCCAGAAATGTGACTGGATAAAATTTCAGTTCCCACATGAAGCATTTGTTTATCAGAGGAAATTTGTATTGGAAATCAAACAATAAGAATCCTTCTTACTTCTTTATGTCAATTTTCCATTTCATATTAGCTATTCTTTGAAACTCAAAATTCTAACTTGAACTTGAACAGAATAATTATACTGTGGATGTGGTCCATCACTTAAGAAAACTTCAGTTCGGTTCTTTTCAGCAGTATAATTTTATTCCAACTTAAAGCAATAATTGGGCTTCCGACTTTTCTTGTCATATGCACGCAAAGCCATCTTTGATAAATTCAACCCTTTTCACACAGGCTGGTCAGCAACGACCTCATATTTAAATGAACACGGTACCTACTTTCCAAAATTAAAAGTGGAAATATACTTCCTTTGGCGTAGTATTAAATTTCAACACTAAAAATTGTTTGTTGTGAAATGGAAGCATTGCCTTAGTAATCTTCTATACGAAATTTTCAAAACATTTTCCGTTTACAAGTTTCTGTATAAAATTGACCCTCAAAGTATTCTAGATAAATAACATAAGTTTCTTATCCTATTTTATTTTATTTTAGCAGTAGCTATAAAAACATAGCTACTGCTAAAATTTTGCCCAAAAGACGACTTCTTACAAACAAAAAACTAATATGTACTTGCAAATTGCAATTCCCCTGAAATCAATTTTTTGTTTGCATTGCATTCAAACCTCTTAAGGGATGGTCAAATATTTCTTAAATTAAAATTTGGTTATCATTTATCAGCATACTCAAATTAAAAATAAAACTCATGTGATTTTAAGTGCCCTGCCCACAAACCTAAATCTTAGACCTAATGGTTGGCTTTGACATATTGGCAATCACTATTAACTCAATTCCCACTGTTACGCGAAAGCAATCGATAGAATCAAACTTGAAAATTTACATCAAACATGACACAATAAAACGATAAGGAAATCAAAAACAGGAGGCCCAACAATTCTTTCTTTCTTTTTCGTACTTTCGTATGTGTATAAGGGCATACACTCCGTGTCACTTGCTTACGAACATGTTATTTTAATTTAAATTTAACGATTTTTTTAAATGATCTGATAATCTGGAAAAAGATTTTAGGTTAATGCATGGATTAAGAAAATAAATTAGTTTTTTTTTTCCAATAAGCACATAAAACCAATCTTTTTTTTCGTCACAGTTGATTACGATTAGCAATGACAGTAATGAAAAAATAGATGTTCAAAAGGTAATAAGAAAACACAAAATTTCTTGGAATAGATTAATTTGGACTTTATTTCAGGATTTACAATATAGAAACTTCAAAACATTGTGTGAAAAACCTTTCCACTATTGATTTGTACTTGTAGCTGATTAAGGCCATTATCTAGCTATTGAAAACCTCAAATCTTTCAAATACAAATTTTTTTCATAAGATCCGTCCCAATTTAAATTTTTTTCTCCGAAAAGACCACGGTATGCCATTCTGGACTCCACCTGATGTGACTTTTCCAAAATCGAATCAGGTTCCTTAAGATAACTATGCACAACAATGAGCCCTCTTCCAATCTTGCCGGCTTCGAAACGTATAGATTTGTCTTGTCCCATATGTATAATTCGAATTTGGCCTATTTACTTCTTGGGTGACGAATTTCTTTTACAAATAGTTATTGTTTCTATGAAGTTAGTCTTGAACTTGGGCGTTCAATATATTCTCGGTATCGGGGTGAAGCTGTGGTTATACAGGGTGATTCACAAGCGTTGTGCCAAAAAGCTAGAGCCTGTAGGTTGAGTTGAGATAAGAAAAAAATCGTATAGGAGGGGGGGGTCTATTCCCCCTCGTTTATTCGGGAGGGGCAATTTTCTGAAAAATTGACTTATTTTGTAAAAAAAAATATTTAAAATTAACGGCTTCGTTTACAACACCGTGTTATACTTTTTTGGAAAGCCAAAAACTTTTTCTTTTATTTTGTTTTTAAATTAAAGTGTTTTAACGAATAGTTTAAAAAATATAAATTTTCAAACTCAAAATTTTGAAAAAAAATTTGAAAAAATAATTTTAAAACTAATTTTTTTCAAAATTTTTGTTCTCAGAATTCATTGCTCCCATTAATCTTTAATCCAACACTGAAAACCGTATGGCTCTACGACTTTTTGTTGCCAAGGTATTCAAAAATAACCGAACCTACTTCTTCACAACCATCTTAACCTTTCAAAGGTCAGTGCAAGGTGGGTGCCACGAATGCTCACAGCGCCTCAGAAAAATGTGAGAATCGCATGCTGTAGAGAGCTTTTGGAGATGTGTAGTGAGAACGCGGACGGTGTTATGGATAGAATTGTTACTGGCGACGAAACACAGGTTCACTATGACCCTGAAAGCAAACAAGAGTCCATGCAGTGGCATAAAAAAGGAACAGACCTTCCGAAGAAGTTCAAAGTCACTCCGTCTGCCGGGAAGCTCATGGCCACAGTTTTTTGGGACTCAAAGGGAATCTTGCTCATGGAGTACAAAAAAAAGGTGAAACCATCAACGCCACATCCTACGCTTCCACTTTGCATAATTTGCGGGAGGAAATTAAAAAGAAAAGACGGGGTAAACTCGCAGCGGGTGTGTTGCTTCTTCATGACAACGCTCCTGTTCACACGGCGCGAGTTTCCAAGGCTGCTGCGCGAGATTGTGGTTTCGAAGAAATCCAACATCCACCCTATAGTCCAGACCTTGCCAATAGTGATTATTTCCTGTTTCCGGATTTGAAAAAATGTCTTCGTGGAAAAAGATTTTCGGATGATGAAGAACTCAAGTCGGCAATAAATGGGTATTTTGCAGGGAAAGAGGAAATTTATTTTTTGAGGGTTTAAAAAAGCTTATCTCAAGATGTAACAAATGCATTGATGTTATGGGAGATTATATTGAAAAATAAAAGCAATTTAAATTGAATTCGCATTTTCCTTCATATCGATACCGAGAATATATTGAACGCCCCTCGTAAGTCTTTAATACTCTTAATGCTTTTGTATTTTATTCAAAATATGACAAAGTTAAATTAAGTTACGGTTCGTAATCAAGTTAGAAGCTAGAAAGGAAAAAAGCATTTGGTTTTTCTCAGACTGATCCCCCCAAACCCAAAATCTTAAAATTGAACCAAAAAACAACTTGTTCCTAATTGAGTGAGACGGATCGTATAAAATATAGCAACAATTATAATTTCAATAAGTTTTCAACACTGCATTAAAAATGATACCATCAAAAAATGTTACAGAATATTACACATAATGAACCACTCATATTTGAAACAAAGAACCAAAAATATCCTTGAACCTAAGATAATATAGAAATTGAAACATTAATCAAAAATCAATTGAATATGTTTTACATAGCTAGTGTCTATGTTAACGATAACAGCTAATTCAAGGACAATGCAATTATTTGCATGCACACGTGAAAAAGTCATTTTTTTTAAATTTTAAAGAAAGAATCAGTATTAAATAACTGGGTTCATTGATTCAAAGGACATTCGAATTAAAACATTCCTGATGGCAAGAATTTGTTGGAACCAGGAGCACAATCAACCGTAAGTTTTCAATTCAAATACTGAAATCAAAGTATAATTTTTGTAACTATGTACCAAAATATTAAAGTATCTTATCACCGAGAATGGATGTCATTAAGGAGGAAACAAATAATTCAATAAAAATGTATTCTGGTTCTCCTGCAGACCAAGTACCAATAAAAAACTCAAAACATAGAGGTCCTTTGCAAGTATTGAAGGAAATTTGTTTGGAATATTTAAATGAAAGCTCAATTCATGGCTTTAAGTATATTGCCGATCAAAAACGACGAACTTTTGACAGGTAATTGTATCAAAGACCAAAGTCTGCACAATTGGTTTTGACAACGATGTTTTATACTTTTACATATTAGATTTTTATGGTTGTGTGCTTTCGTTTTGTCCTTTTTAATGTGCTGTTATCTCGTGAAAAATATAAGCAACAAACGTGACAGCACTCCAGTAATTGTGACATTCAATGAAAAGCCCACCCACATTTGGGAAATTCCATTTCCAACTGTGACCATTTGCCCAGAAACTAAATCTAAGATGAAAATTTTCAATTTCACGGATATATTTTGGAAGTTGTATGAAAATGAAAGTATTTCAGAAATTGAGTAAGCATCAGGAATTAAATTAACGCATCGAAATTCTGGTTTCAAAATGTTTATGCTTTTTTTCTTACAAGCAAGTTGTTGTTTTCAAAATTGTTTACGCTTCAAATGATCGGGTTGATAAAAATCATACAAATTATTTTGAAAAGCAAGAGAAAACCAAAGTTTTGAAATCAAAGTTGAAAACGTTATTTTTTTTTTAACGAAAAAAAAATTTCAATTCGAAGCCAATTCCACTGGGAAGCGATATCCCAAGTGTGCCTAGCCCAAAGGTTTTTTGATGAAGGAAACTTCTTCACCAAAGAAATAGATTTAATCAAAGCTTTACTCGATGCATCTCAAAGTAGTGAATTTGTTCTGAATTGTGAGTGGAGAAATGAGCCAAACAGCTGTGGCAAACATTTGCTTTTTGAGTTCACAGAAGAAGGAACATGCTTTACTTTTAATAATCTAAGGGCAAATCAATATCGAAGTGAACTGTAAGTTTCAAAAACGTTTATAGGTTAGCTAAAAATTCACAAAACAACAATAATCCTCAGGCAGAATGTCTTCGAAGTTGGTGATGCCAAGAGTGTTAATTGGGATTTTGAAAATGGCTACAGGATAAAACCTGGTGAAGAAGCTAATCCTCTTCGTGCCATAGGAACTGGACCGAAGGAGGGCCTGTACTTGATGCTAAGAGATTACAAAGAAGACCAAGATATACTGTGTAGAAAAGGAGTTCAGGGCTACAAATTGATTCTGCAAACTCCAGGGGAGAAGGCGAAAGCTTCCACATCATATATTAACCTTCAATTTGACAGCAAAATTTCGTTATCGATTACGCCCGAAATTGTCATCGCTTCTGAAGAGCTACGGAATTATGAACCCAGCAGGTTTGATGGTATTTAAAAAGGGTTTTTCAATAAGAGAGGGTAGAAGTCTACCCGCGCCAATTGAAAAACCTTTTAATGAATTAACTATTTTTTTTTTGTAATGTTTCATATTGTAGACGCCAGTGCTATTTCCAAGATGAAGGATATTTGAGATACTTCAAGTTCTATTCCCAGGTCAACTGTGAACTGGAATGCCTTTCAAACCTAACCCTAGAGACATGTGGTTGTGTTAAGTTCTCGATGCCTAGTAAGACTAATATATTCGAAATTGGTATTGTTTTCCATTTCTCTTTTTATAAATTTCATTGACACAGAAAACGCTTCTCATGCCGTATGTGGAGCAAGAAGTAACAAATGTATCGTTGAAGTAGAAAATAAAATTGCAAAATCAAAACTAGTAAACCAGGCAAATGGTAAAGTTGATGATATTTTATGTAACTGCCTTCCAACTTGCAGAAGCATTAAATACAAGGCAGAGTTGAATCAAAATGTGCCACTCGACATTTTTAGAACATTGAATGCTTACAAACGGGAAGATTGGAAGGAAGGTTATCAAGGGTATGAACAAAAAAAAAAATTCATTGTGCGTGTAAAAGATGAATTTGAAAAAAATTCTGTTTTTGAATTTCAGCGCATTCACAACGGAATTATTCATCAGCTATAAGGATGATGTTTTTAATGCTCTTAAGCGTTCTGAACTCTACAGCACAACTGATTTACTGGCCAATTGTGGAGGCTTGATGGGTCTATTCATGGGTGTTTCGCTACTTAGTTTAGTGGAACTTGTGTACTTTTTTACGATAAGACTTTGTGCCTATGGAAATACGAGATACAGAAAAAATCCTGATACTAGTACGCAAAAGTTACATCGGAATAGGATATTGGGCCAAAGGAAACTTCACCACAAAAAGTCATTGACCCGGATTCATTTATGGAAAACGGCCCAGAAATTTTGAGAATATTAATTCCCCAGTAAAACATTCACTAATTCTATTGAACATGCTCACTTAACATGCACTAATCGCTTGCCAAACACCTTATGTTAAAATTGAAAGCACGGCTTAGTTTCCTATTGAACAGTTTGCTCCGGTCTTAAAAAAGAAAATTTGGAACTTTGAAACACCCCTGGGACTAGTTTTGGTGACACGACTGGGTAGCACGTACTTGCTCTGAGGGTTCAATAGTACGATGAAAACAAAGTTTTCGAGCAATATGAAGAACTCATGTTTGGAAAAATTGGGAAAAACCAAAACAGTTTGGCTAAAACTGGAAAACCCGATATACAGAAGTTTACGTTAAGAAACCTTTAGTATATCAAATTTTGATGTCATCTTTTGGGTGCTATAAATGATATAAATGTCCGCTTATCGCCAAATTAATAAAATTGTTAAAACAAATTTCCGTTATTATCATTTGTAGCCAAAAACTCAAATGCAGTTTTCTTGAAAACATTTTATATATATTACATACAAAGTATAATAAAAATCGGTAGAATTTTTTTTGAGTAAATTAAGAAATAAAATGCACGACTGGGTTGCAAGAACTTGCTCGAATGTGTGACAGTGGTGTTTAGGGGCTTGAGATTTTGATAAAAATAAAATTTTCAAAATTCTTAAATAAATACTTAAACTAATTTCAGCTGAAAAAAAAGTACGATTGGTCGTACCTAAAAAGTAACACTGATTTTCTTAAATCAAAATCGTTAGAGCCGTTTTTGAGAAAAATAAGCTTTAACGTAACGGTTATATGGCAGGTACCGTTATTTTTTGAGCTAAAAACAAAATTTCAATTTCCCCTCTGTACAATATCTAAAAAACTTTATATACCAAGTTTGAAGCAATTCGGCCCACCCGTTTGGGCTGTAGGTGTCTATACATACAGACAGACAGAATGTTTAGACCATCATTTTTCGTCTTCGCTATCATCGTAATGTCATGTTTGATTGTTATCTCAAAACTTTTTTTTTTTCGACGAATGCACAACTTGCCTTTATAGTACCTATAATCGCAAGTAAAAATTCCAACTTCAAGAAAAATAAAACTCTCCGGAAAACAAATCAAGGTAAGGAAATTTTCTAAAACATACCATAGCTTAGTACTCTTGAAAATCAAGCTTTGCAGATCCGTAAAAACTTACCACTCCACTTACCTTAACTCCACCTCCTTTGGCAATGACAATTTAAAGTTATATTTTAACACTTTTCAAATCGTGAGAGTAGTTATTGATTCCATCAGATTCGTCCGAATTAAATTTTCATCGTCACCTCTGAACTGATTCTACTCTTTTAAAGTCTTAAATTTGAAGCAGCACTTGGTATCGCCCGTAGGCCCTGACTAGACGTTGCTCTCATTTCACTCCATTTCGTTTTTCTATAGTTCTCAGGGGCCTTAGAATAGCTATGAACATCAGTGTGTCCTCTTCCAATCTTATACTGGCTATGAAACGGGTAGATTTCCCTTTTTTAAGTGTAAGCTCGTATTTGGTTTGTTTCCTTCTTGGCTATGGAATTTCGTTTAAAGCTTTTATATTGGATCTGAAAAATGTCAGAAAGTAAATTTAGCTACTGTTCATAATCAAGACAAGCAACACGAAAAAAAGACTGATTTTATGACCTTATACAGTTTGGTTTTTCCTAAGATTATCGAAGGATAAAAAAAAAGCCAACAATCAGAACAAAAAACTACATGTTCATAATCAAGCGAGACGGAGTTTATAAAATATAGCAACAATTATATTATTTCCAAACATTAACACCTGGTACTCGTCTCTACCAAACTTATTAATAAGTTTTCAACACCGTGACGGTATTAGAAATAACCCTCAAAAAATGTAAGAGAATGTTAAGAATATGGAGAAGCACTCATATTGAAAAAAAGTCCACGTCTGGGTCGCACGAACCTGCTCTAATGTGTGACAGTGGGCTTTGTGCTTGAGATTTTGAAAAAAATGTTAGCAGGGAAAAATAAATCATCTGAAATTTTATTAATCACTTAAAAATCAGCAGATAAATGTTTTTTTTATTATTTTTTTTCTTTGAGAAAAACTGTTTGTTTAAAAAATTTTTCGAAAACATACATAATCCAAAAATTTGAATACGTATGCCGAATTCTAGCTTTGTTGTTTTCATCAGGAAAATAAAATTAAAGAAAAAAGTTAATTTTTTTAAAAAAAAAGTAAAACAAAAATCTTAAGTTAATATTACTTCGTTTATAAAATGGATTTCCGTTAAAATTTTCATAGAAATCCGTAAAGTGGTTTACGAGAAAATCTGATTTAAAAAAAATACAGTTGGTTAAAAAAATCGTTAGTAGACTTTTTCTGAAAAATTTATTTCAAACAAAACATAAAGTTTATACAAAAAACGGCATTCAGAAAGTTTTATCGAAATTGTAGGAGCCTACTGTGTGAATATGTGTACCAAGTTTGAAGCAAATCGGTTCACCCGTTAAGTCTGTAGGTGATAATACAGGCGAACGGAATTGTCGGACGCTTTTTTCGGCTTCTCTATCATCGTAATGTCATCATGTTTGATTGTTAGAATTTTTTTTCTTGAACGATTCCATAACTTGCCTTATCTTACAATCGCAAGTAAAAATATCCTTGAACCTGAAATAATATGGAAAGTGTGTGTAAAATAAAAACATTAATCATAAATCACTTATTTTAATTAAATTGTTAAGAATTAAATATGTTTGGTATGATTAGCTCCTAATGTTAAGAGTAACGACTTATTCAAGGCCAATGCAATTATTTGCATGCACACGTGATGTATAGTTATTTTTATTGTGAACTTAAAAGTAAGATTGAATAACTAGTTTCATTCATTCCCAGGACGTTCGATTCACAACATTCATTATGGTAAGGATTTGTTGGAACCAGGAGAACAACCAACCGTGAGTTTTCAATTCGAATACTAAAATCAAAGTATAAATTTGGAACTACCAAAGTATTATAGTAGCGAATCATCGAGAATGGATGTCATTAAGGACGAAGAAAATTATTCAATGGACATTTATACTGGTTCTCCTACGGACCAAGTAAAAATAAAAAACTCAAAGTATGGAGCTCCTTTTCAAACATTGAAAGGAATATTTTTGGACTATTTAAGTGAAAGCTCAATTCATGGTTTTAAATATATTGGCGATCAGAAACAACGGACTTTTGACAGGTAATTTTAAAAACTAAAGTCTGCACAATTCGTTTTGAAAACGATGTCTTATATTTTATGTATAATAGACTTTTATGGCTGTGTGCTTTTATTTTGTCCTTTGTAATGTGCTTTTTTCTGGTGAAAAATATTAGTAATAAACGTAACAGCACTCCAGTAATTGTGACATTCAACGAAAAACCCACCCACATTTGGGAAATTCCATTTCCAACTGTGACCATTTGCCCAGAAACTAAGGCTCAAACAAAAATTTTCAATTTCACGGATATATTTTGGAAGTTGTCTGAAAATGAAAGTATTTCAGAAAATGAGTAAGCAGGAAATACATTAACGCATCAGAATTCTGGTTTCAAAGTTGACCTGTCTTTTCAAAATTTGCTTTTTCACTTTTTCAAAGCCAATACTACTGGGAAGCGATGTCTCAAGTTTGTTCAGCCGAATTGCCTTTCGATGAAGGAAACATTTTTGGGAATGAATCAGAGTTAACGCAAGCTATATTCGATGCATCTCCAAGGAATGAATTTGTTATAAGTTGTCAGTGGAGATCTGGGCTTGGCAACTGTGGAAAACATTTTCTTTATGACTTTACAGAAGACGGATTATGCTTCACTTTCAATTCTTTGAAGGCAAATCAATATCGAGACGAATTGTAAGTTTTGTAAAAAAAAAAAAAATTAACAAACCACATACGACATTCCTCAGAGAGGAAATCTTCCCTCTTGGCGATGGCAAGGATATAAACTGGGATCTTGAAAATGGCTACAGGGTAAAAACCAATGAAGAAGCTTTTCCTCTCCGTGCAGTCGGAACTGGACTAAAGGAGGGCCTACACTTGATGCTTAGAGATTTGAATGTAAACCAAGATCGAATGTGTAGGAAAGGAGTCCAGGGTTATAAATTGATTCTACAAACTCCAGGGGAAAAGCCGATAGCTTCCAAATCATATATTAATCTTCAATTTGACAGCACAATTTCACTATCGATTACGCCCGAAATTATCATCGCTTCTGAAGAGCTACGGAATTATGAGCCCAACAGGTTTGATGTATAATATTAAAAGGGTTTTTCAATAAAAGAGGGTAGATGTTGAAATGGAATAAAACAATCTGTGTGTGTGAGGTATTTACGAAATTTCTTTTGTTTTCTTTGAAAGGTTCATATTTTGCATTATATATGGAATATGAATCGTTAAAATACAAATCTCGGCTTCTTACGGTGGCACGGGTCTGACGTCTGAGTGTTCTCGTGCTATATATGGCGAGCAATCAACTGCTTCTAGTTCAGCTGTACACTTTCACGGACCGCGTTCTCAATGTTTTCAACCGATCTTGAGTTCCCCTTGACGTACGAATGTGGGTAACTGATTACACCAAACTGTTAACACTTATTTTGATACTAAATTTATATCATTTGGCGATTTGACATCAGTATAAATGAATATTAACAAAAAATTTGACAAATGTCAACAAAACAACATAGCCGCCAAAATCTACCCGCTCCAATTGAAAAACCCTTTATTTAAATGGTTTAACTTTTTTTCAAACTGTTGATATTGTAGACGCCAGTGCTATTTTCAGGATGAAGGATATTTGAGATATTTCAAGTTCTATTCCCAAGTCAACTGTGAACTGGAATGCCTGTCAAACCTAACCCTAGAGACATGTGGTTGTGTTAAGTTCTCGATGCCTAGTAAGACTGATATTGTCGATTTTTTGATTTTTTTTTTATGAATTTCATTGACACAGAAAACGCTTCTCATGCCGTATGTGGAGCAAGAAGTATAAAATGTATGTATGAAGTAGAAGATAATATTACAAAATCAAAAATAGCAAACCAGGCAAATGGTAAAGTTGATGATATTTTATGTAACTGCCTTCCAACATGCAGAAGCATCAAATACAAGGCAGAGTTGCAAAATGTGCCACTTGACTTGGTTAGAACATTGAAATCTTACAAACAAAAAGGTTCGACGATGGAACTTTTTGAAGGGTAAAAATTAAATCATTGTGAGTATGAGAGAACAATGTGAAGAAATTTCTGTTTTTTTAATTTTAGCGCCTTCTCAACGGAATTATATATCAGCTATAAGGAAGATGCCTTCAATGCTTTGAAACGCTCTGAACTCTACAGCACGACTGATTTACTGGCCAATTGTGGAGGCTTGATGGGTTTATTCATGGGTGTTTCGCTACTTAGTTTAGTGGAACTTGTGTACTTTTTTACGATAAGACTTTGTGCTTATGGAAATACGAAATACAGAAAAAATTCAGATACTCGTACGCAGAAGTTACATCGGAATAGAATATTGGGCCAAAGGAAACTTCACCACAAAAAGGCATTAACCCGGATTCATTTATGGAAAACAGGCCAGAAATATTAAGAATATCAATTCCTTAATAAAACATTTACTTTACACGCACTACGGTTTTCTGGTTTTCCAAAATTAAGCACAGTGATATGAAAACAATTTCTCGGTTGGCCTTGTCATTGAAAAATTTACAACTTTTATTGCACCAAACAAGGAACACATAGATTTAGGGTCTAGTCCTAAGAGTGTCAGTCCAGTTACCTTTAAGTCCAGTTCTCGCCGAATGAACTTGTTTGCAGCAAGAAAAAAAAATAATGAGGCAATAATTGGGAACATTTCGTCATACCACTCACTCATGCCTAAAATATCCTTGAAAAGGTACAGGAGTGGATTCTAATTCTACACAATTTGAGTATTTGAAAAATTCATTGAATTGTTGAAAATGAAATGTATTGCGTGCATGACAACTCGTAAAAGCTTTTAACACTACTTGAGCCTGATGAAAAACTTCAGAATTAATAACTTAAAATATTTTTCATTCAAAACGATTCATTAGCAATACATGGACAAAATATTTGTTTGCGTGCACCGTGCACTTTTAAAGTGCTTATGATACATTAATTACTATATAAAGGACCTATGAAAGTTATACTTGTCCTTATTCGTTTCAAAGTTGTTATTGGAGCCGAAACTTTCACACGATATGGTTAGGCAATGTTGGGAAAATGGTAACATTCAACGGTTAGTTTATTTCAGAATAAAAGAAAGACAAATGTTAAATTATTTTTTCTAATTAGTACAAAATTACCAATTGTGGAAGTTATTCTCAACGAACAAATATCTTCTTCGAGCGAGATTGGTGCCTGTGCTTTAATTACAAGAAAACCAAAAATATTCTCGAAGACTTTTAAGGCTGTAAAGGAAACATTTTTGGAATACTTCAACGAAAGTTCGATTCATGGCTTCAAATATATTGGAAATCAGAAACGACCAACATGGAACAGGTAATTAAAATTCAATTTGTTTAGTAGGGTAGGTTGGGGCAAGATGGAACAAGGGGCAAATATTACCTGAGGAACTCAAAGTTTGAAATATACATGATTGGAGCATCTCGCAATCTGTCAAAGTGTGCCAAAAGAGTGTGAAGCAAGCGTTTTTAAGGTTCGAAAGTTATTTTTTCAGTGCAACAGAGTGAATATCGAAATAAGGTTAAGTTTTTGAAAGTGTCTCTTTATTGTATTCTACTTGTTCGTATGTGAAATTGACAAAATGTTAACCAAAGTCAGTGTGGGGTTCATTGGACCATCCAGTGGTCCCACTTGCAACGCTAAATACATGTTTTTGTCCAATAATCACAAAACTGTTCTTCGAAAGTTACTTACATTTTTGGATCGTTTCTTCATTCTGTGCTAGCTTCTTCTGAGTCCCTCAAAATTAGCCACTTAGAACCTTTCAACTAGCCCCACCAGCAGCATAATGTTTTGTTTTAATCTTTTATGCATAAAACAAAATGCTTTTTTCAGAATTATTTGGTCGTTAGCCCTTTTCTTTTCGTTCTTAACGTGCTGTTTTCTCATAACAAATATTTGGAATCGACGTGACAGCAATCCGGTGATTATAACATTCAACGAAAAGCGAACGACCGTTTGGGAAACCCCATTTCCATCGGTCACCATTTGCACAGAAACCAAAACTCACACCGAAATTTTCAATTTTACAGAAATATATTGGAAATGGCGCGACCAGGAAAATTTAACGGAAAAAGAGTAAATATGAAAAAAGTTCCAATTCAAAATCTAACCTATACTATAAAATGTTGACCATTTTTAATATAATGTAGAAAGTACTATTGGGAGGCGATATCACAAGCGTGTCAAGAAACAGTTGATGTTTACGGAAACGTTTTGGCCAATTCATCAGATTTGATCGAAGCTTTGTGGACTGCAGCTCCAAAACTGAACGAAACTTTACTTAGATGCTACTGGAGATTCATGGATGTGGAGTGCGAGAATTTTTTTGATAGCGTTGTTACAGAAGAAGGAATATGCTTTAATTTTAATTCATTAAAATCAAATCATTATCGAGACGAATTGTAAGTAAAAATAGAAATCAAAAAATTTCCAGTTTCCAACTAAAATAAATCTCCCAAAGGCGGGATATTTTTGATTTTCAGTCTAAGGGAGTTTCAAAATGGAACTCTAAAAATGAATATGTTGCGGGAACTTATCGGCTTACTCTTCCCATTTATGGAACTGGAACTGGAGAAAAAGAGAGCCTACGTTTGTTCTTGGCGGAAAACAAAAAGGACGAAGACTTTATTTGTCGTTATATGGCTCAAGGGTTTAAAGTAACTATTCATAATCTGGGTGATGAGCTGCGGGTATCGAAGAATTTTATAAAAATCCCACTTGGCCAATCAGTGTCAATATCAATTAAGCCCGAAATTGTGACAACATCCGAAGAACTCCGGCATTATGATGCAAAAAGGTTGGAAACAGTTTAAGTTGAATTAAATCGATGATACTTCAAATATGCTTTCTTTTTTTTTTTGATACCCAAGACGCCAATGCTACTTCGAGGAGGAACGATATTTGAGGTATTTCAAAGTCTACAACCAAGTCAACTGTGAACTGGAATGCTTGTCAAATCGCACTCTTGAAAAATGCGGCTGTGTCAAGTTCTCAATGCCAAGTAAGACTTCTATGTTATAAAAATCCTAACTTTAATACGTAATGTTTCATATGTTCACCAATAAGGAAATGCTTCTCATCCAGTATGTGGTTCAAAAAGTTTAGAATGCATTGCAAATGTCGAAAGTAGTCGTTTTGTGACCAAATTTGAACAGGGAAGGCAAATAAATCAATTCGACAAATCAACTTCATGCAATTGTCTACCAAGTTGTTTTAGCATTCATTACAAGGCAGAGCTAGAACACCAAGTCGACATTGACTACGTTGGAGCATTTCGTGCTTATAAAGAAACCGATTTCATAAACAAAAATCCAGGGTAGGTGATATTGAGTTGGATTATATAATGATCAATTAATTAATTAATTTGGATTTCAGAGCTCGCGTAACACTTTTGACAATAAACTTTAAAGAAGAATCCTTCAAAACTTTAAAACGTTCCGAATTGTACAGTACGACAGATTTTATAGCAAATTGTGGAGGTTTGTTGGGACTTTTTATGGGCGTTTCGATCTTGAGTCTTGTGGAACTTGTGTACTTTTTTACGATAAGATTATGCGTTAAAAGAGAATCAAGAAAGTTATAGGAAAATTCATAGCGTAATGCGTGGAACGACTTTTCAATCTACAAAATTTGAATCTTGCATCTTATAGTATTCCAGTTTCTTCAAAGCTTAAAACACAAATAACTTTTAATTCATTCACCTGAATATTAACACCACGACTTCAATAAAATCTCTTTGTTTGCAATAAATTCACTGATCTGACTCAATTATTTCGATTCCTAAAAATGTACGTTACTATAAATGTTGGCATTTTATTTGATTTCATAAAACGACCCCATACTAGAGAATAGTATGTCCGGAAGTATCAGCCAATTTGACGAGTGTGAGAAATACACACGTGTGCCTTGAATTTGTTTTACCTACCTCAACGGCTATGTAATACCTACATTCCTACATATTTTTGGAAATCAGTAGAATAGAACAGAACCCTTCCAACAACGTTAAGAAACCTATCATGCCTCTATGTTTATTGTAAGCATATGAAAATACTGGATAATGATTATAATTATATATCCAACAACATGTTTCATTCAAATTTCTAGGTCATCACTGTACGTCTATATTATGATAAATTGACCTTTCAAAGCTAACTCTGAACTAGTTCGTTTGAAAATGTGTTGAATACAATAATTAAATAGGCGAGTTTGCTATTTTTAATTTAACTTACCTTAACCCTGTCGTAAATTCCCTAAGGAAATGGACTATATACTAAAATAACACGTTCTAGGAAGGTGTACTCGAGTTGATCACATGCTGCACATACTTTTATACTTTCCTTTTCATTTTTTGTATTCACACATTCACAGAATCTATAGGTAAATGTTTTTAATTTAATCAAATGGCTTATGTGAAAAGTCTAGTCAAGTTGTATATCTCTTCACCTTTCCTTTTTTGTTTGTAACAAATAATTTGTTAAAATAATACTTAGATGTTATCATCGCTATAAAAAAGTATAACCAGATCTAATAAACACATACGACAGCACTGGTCTCTTAATTAATCATGTTCTGTATAATCGGAATTAGACAAATTGTGAATATGTTTTTTTTTTGTACTGTGCTGTGTTAAAAAAATTTATAAAACTTTTTTCTATAAATTTGTTGAGTTTTTAACAAAAAAGTCTAAATGAGAAAAAATCATCTTATTGAATGTCGACTAGACCACTAGACTTTATGAGTATAAAAGTAAATGGTACATTGATTCATAATTAGTCAAAATACGAATGTGAATTTCGTTGGTTTCGTTGAAAAGATTTTAAGGTTTAACTACTTAACCGATCATAGTGAAACTTTGTACAACCAGATAAAAAAAAAAACAACGTTAAATCAAAGAACACCACTTTAATTTAAGCAGATTTCAGAACGATTTTGGGTTGAAGACGAACATTTTAGAATCAAAGCAGAACATCATTAATTTAACTTATTTCCTTTTATAAAAACGAATAGTTTTCATGTTCGTTTTAACTACGTCTTTCTTTAATTTGAAGTGGGACCATGGTTAAATCATTTTGATACAACTTTGAAACAAAGTGGACCAAATCGTAGTTTTAAAGCATACAACTTTTAAAGTATTATGCTCCAACTTCAATTTGAGAACAATGTATCGTTTAATCAAATATATATCAGATTAAAAATATGTACTACGAAGCAACTTTCAAAGTTCTGTTTTAATTTTAATCTAACTACCTTAAAGACTATTGACATGAGAGCGACCAACGACCAACGAATGAACGAACATTCGTCCATTTTGAAGCTTCATTCACATGCAATTTATTTTATTCGTTGCGAACAACGAACGTCATGTCCGTATATCACGATTAAAGGTTAGTCGCGCTCGAATAATTTATTTGTTGCGATGTGGATGGTATGTGGAACGCGAATAGAGTTTGACAGTTCGTAGCAATCACTTTCTAGCTGGCAGCGAACAATTTATTTTATCAATTTGACTTATTTAAACAATTGAAATCTCTATCGAGCGGTCACGTTTTAGTCAAGAAATAAGCTTTATAAATGCTTAAAATCCGATTTGTTCGTCAATTCGGCAATACAATATATATTGTATTTCGATTTGAGATCATCATCATTTACCACTTGCGACACATTTTGAAAGTCTATTGTGTTGCCATTTTCTTTCACGAACTGAAAATTGTCCATTTTTTTCTGTAACACTTCACTTACTTTTAACTTCAACTTTTCAATATGGAATACAAAACACGAATGACAATATGATGCTACTACAATGTTGTCGCGATCGAAGTTTGAGGAGGGTTTTTTGTTTTGTTTTGTTTTCTTAGTTCCACATGAAATCCACTTAAAATTAAGTATGTACCCCTTTGAATTTACGTCGATCGTAGCTTGAAAACGGCTATGCATCAATATGTGTGTGTAAGACCAATTGTATGTAGTCAGTCATTTGTTTACCGTTGAATTACAACAAAAAAACACTTGACAACATTTTTAAGTGAAAGCAACTTCAAAATGATGTTGAGCATAGTAGAATCAACAATATTACACTTTGAAAGCCGTGAATATAATTATGAGATTATATTTTGAATACATTTAAGCATGTTCCAATTTAAATCAACGTTAAACGTGATTCATAATTTATTAAAGTTGTTTCAATGTAAAATCGAGTTCGGTACACATTCTTAAAATAATGTTACGTTATTAAATCAATACATTTTCAAGGTAAATTTACGTTTGTGATATTATTAAACAATGTGAAATCAAATACGATCTATTAGATTTTAAGTTGCGTTTTTTTCTACCTAGTTATATAATCAGTCGTCCGGCATATTAACTTCCTATTCCGGGTGAAAACAGACAGTTTTTGTTGTCTTTTAAAGTTTATTTCAATATGATAAAAAGGTATACAACAAAAAAAGATATAAAAAAAAATTAAAATTTGCACAGCACTGTAGAAAACATATACTTACATGTGATTATTTTAATAGGCCTATATTGCAGTTCCATCATAACCCATTACTTAGTTGGACTACTTTCCACCTACTTATTCCGTAAAGTTTGTGGAATGGGGATGGGGGGAGGGGTGTCATTTCATTGGTGTGTAAGTTCTTTTGTCAAACTAACTCACATATTCTAACGTGGTCACTAGGGGCTCCTGTATGTATTTCTGAGCTTACGCCAGAAATGTAAGTGCGATTCCCAATTGAATAATTTGGGAATTCTATGTAATAAGCTCATTCGCAAGCACACCCTGCTTTATCATATAGCTTACAACATTGTGTCTATATGAAAGACTCGGCAGCGGCTATAAAACACCTTCCAACGATTGAAGGAACCTTTAGATATTTTTCAAACACCGGCCTTATCAAACGTCCATCCATTTTCTTCCATCATGGAGGACGAGGAAAAAAAGGAAAAACCTATCCCGTTTCGGAATGACCAATGGTAAGAATTTTTTTTTTTAAATTATTATTTTTTAACTCAGAGCTATATTTAAAAATATTTTAAATACTTTAAAAAAATGTGTTTTTCTTAGGAAAAGAGCAGCACTTTATACTAGGGCTGTAAATGCTTTTCGAGATACAATATCTATGAATAGTGAAGCTGGATCGGAGTTCGATACGAGGAAGCAAATCAAATATGGAACAAAATATCAAGCAGCATGGGGAATATTTACGGAATATTGTGACAATAGTACGATTCATGGAATTAGATATATGGGCGAAATGAAACGGCCGATACTTGAAAGGTAAGTGTGACGAAAGTGGCAAAAGCAAGTTCTTGAAAAATGCAACTACCGAAAGAGATTTAAAAAAAAAACTTCCCTTAGATGGGAAAAAAGAATTTTTATAAAATAAAACAGCAGCATTAAGAACAAAAATATACTTTCCAGGATATGATTAAATTTTAAGCACACGAAAGTTCTTTTTGACTACACTAAAAAAATAATGATAGTGGAAAAAAATGGTTTTGAAAACATCGAGAAACTCCCGAATATGTCGTTCCAAAAGTTTAATTATATAAAATCCATTGTTTTAAAGAAAAGTGTAATGCATCTTAAAATGTTAAAAAGTGTTGTTTTTACCTTTACAAAGAACCTAATAGGTATCATGAAAATCTGCCCAGTTGATAGAAATAAATCCGAAAAAAGGCTTCAATAAATGGATAATAAAACTAGACCACCATGATGAAAGGAATTACGTTAAAAAATTAATCAAGTCGTTCTTGAGAAACATTAACATTTTTGGGGAAGCAGCTTTTGACGGCTTCTCAATCATGTCTAATAGGGTGCATCAAAACTTTTTTACTTGTGATTATAGGTAATTTGTAAGGCAAGTTATGCATTCGTAAAAAAAAATTCTTACAATCAAACATGCCATTACGATAGAGAAGTCGAAAAAGTGGGTCCGACAATTCTGTCTGTCTGTCATGTCTGTCTGTTTAGTTACCTACAGCCTAAACGACTGCAGCAATTTGCTTCAAACTTGGTACATAGTATTATTATGACATTCTACAGGGTTTTTGGAATTAGCATACTAGCTCTTAAACTAAGATTTTTAGTGAAAAATTAATTTTTCTCAAAAACGGCTCCAACGATTTTGATAAATCTTTCTGAGTAGTATTTTCTGTGCAAACTCTATGTTTTGGTTGAAATAGATTTTTCAGGAAAAGTCTTATAACGGTACCTCCCATAGGACCCATTTTTTTTAAATCAGATTTTCTCGTAAACCATTTGACGGATTTCGATGAAATTCTTAATGTAGAAGCCTTTTTACAGACGAAATAATACATACTTTTATCTTTTCCAAAAAAAGTATTTTTATTTGAGTTTTAGAAAAAAATTTAATTTTTTATTAATTTTTTGTTTTTTCCAAAAACGGTTTAATCTACTTTTTTTAATTTTCTTTTTCTTTTAAAAACTACAAAGTGCTAGAAAGTGGTATACTCAAAAACAATTTGAAATATATTATTGAAAAGTTTAAAAAAAAACTGTTTTAGAAAAAAGAAAACTGGTGGAATGATTTTGAACAAAATTTTCTTGAAATTGAAACCTCGAGAATCCAAGTTTTCTGTCTTTTGAATAGATTTTTGTATGTTGATACAATTCGAAATCTATTAACTTTTCGGGTATGGTTCCACTGATGTCAAAGTTTTTAATCACATGTCTGATGATGCAAACTTATTATACACAAGGGACATGAAATAAAAAAAAGGTGAAAACTAAATTCAGTTAAAGGTGTGACACTTTACTTATACGAGACATAATTTTTTCAAATCTGAAAAAAAAAAAAATGAAGTCATCAGTAGAATTCAAGCAACTTTTGATATGTTAAAATCGTGAAAGTTCATTCGGAGAAGTCATAGTGTTTTATAATTCACTATATTTTTTTACCAAAGGTAGACCTTCACTAACGGACGAGTCTCCTGAAATCTTAAATGTTTCGATTTTAATTCACCTCACCTAAAATCAACCACATATTTGTAAAATGAATGCATACACTCCGGATCCTTTCTTAAAAATTGTTAAGTCTAAACAAAACATTTACGACGAAATATTTTTTAAAAATGTATTTCACTAGAAAAAAGAATTGATGGTGTCGATATCAGAAGAGTACTTTGAGCAACCATACACTGTAATGCTTGCTGCACATAGTTGTTTTAATTAAACATAAACGCGGAACTAATTATATTTCATTGTCAATTCACCAAACATAGTGAGTTTTCTAATTAAATGAGATAGTTTTGATGCAGTCTCTTTTGAGACTTAGCCGCCTGACGGCGCGGCGTAAGCAGTCATGATTTACTTTGATGTAATTCAATAGTTACACAACTTAATGTCAAAGCGTGGGAACGTAAGACAATTGAATGAAATGGACTTTTCGACCATAAAAATTGTTGCTTCCATTAAAAATCAACTGCATTTTGTAGATCAAGTTTCCAAAGGCATTTTGTGAGCATATGCTGTCTTCAGCTAAATTTGATGTTAGAATTAAAATAATGAGCGAATGCGTTTTTAATCCTAATCGTTTGTTGATTATATTTTGCATTTCACAAACTTTTATGGGGTTGATGGTGCTCATTAAGATCCACAATAAATTCTGTTTGATTAAGAAGCAAATGACATCACGGTCATTTAAGCGCCAGTAGGTACATGTTTTTGAATCATTCGAATGACTGGACCTTATTGAATGCCCCGATTCCGATACTTTTCCCAAGGCACACCTATCCCCATCGGGCTTCTGTGGGCGAAGTTGGAATGAAGGATCCTTACAGCCCACCACCAGAATCGGAAAACAATGTTCAAAATTGACATCATGTTGAAATAAATCCAAAAACTTACAACTAGAATGCCAAAGATTGTCAAGAAAGACCTAGAAAGCAAAGTTGTCTTTTCAGCGAAAAATCAGTTTGATTTCTTTTTCCTCATTAAGACAGTCTCAATTGTCAATATTATGACCGAGATTTTCAATCAAAACTATTTATTTTTTAAGTTTTCATGTTGACAATGACAGCAGTCAATGTGATGATCGCAAAAATGCTTTCTTCACATTGACAATTACAATTATTTTCCATTCTTTTTTCAGCGTTACGATGAAATAATAAAAATGTTCATATTGACAATCCGTAGTTAATAATTGTCAAATTTGTTCATCATATTGACAATTTTGGTAGTCAATATGACAATTTGCAATTGACAACCGCCGATTGTCAATATCACAACGCATATTTTTTCAGTGTTTTATCTTATATTAAAAAATTATTTTGTTTCCCAGTGATCTAATTCTCATATTACAATTTTTTTCCAGGCTGTTTTGGACCGTTGTCTTCTGTTCATCAATCTTCATCTGTGTCACTTTGACAATGAATGTTTGGGACAAATGGAACAATAATCCAGTGATTGTAAGTTTTGCTGAAAAATCAACGCCCGTTTGGCAAATACCATTCCCATCGGTGACAGTTTGTCCCGAAACAAAGGCAAGCCACAATGTGTTCAATTTCACCGAAATGTTTTGGAAACTGGCGGAAGAAAAATATGACAATATAACCGAAAAGGAGTAAGGATTCTATCTCACCCATAGAAAAAATAAACCCAATGGTTCTGTTTTTAATTCTAGCAATTACTACATGGAAGCCATATCACAAGTCTGCTTGTATCACATTCTAGGCGGTATGAACTACGGCCATCAGCTAGCTAACGGATCCGAGCTTATAACTGCTTTGAGTGAAATCGAATTGCCATTCAACGAAACATATTTCTTTTGCAAATGGCGGAATTTTGACAGTTATTGTGATAAATTTCATAAAATGGTCACCGATGAAGGTCTATGCTATAGTTTCAATGCATTCGATCCGAAGGACATCTATCGAGATGATGCGTTAGTAAAGCGTATAAAAAATATTTTAAAGAATGTAAGTTGAAAAATAATGCCTCTTAGTCTTGTAGATGATTTTATATTTGGCGGAGACTATAACGAGACGGTTGAATGGAATCTTGAAGATGGCTATAACATTGAAGCCGGCCCAGACACCTACCCATATCGAGTTTTGGGGGCTGGAGCAAGGGCAGGCTTATTTCTGGTACTTAAAGGCATGGATGCAGACAATGATCAGTTGTGTCGTGGTCCAGTTCAGGGTTTCAAAATCTTGTTGCATACTCCGGGAGAAGTTCCACAGGTGTCGCAGCAGTACTTTAGGATTCCCTTTGACCAGGAGGTCTTGATATCAATCAAACCAAAAATCATTACCACATCTGATGGATTGAAGCACTATGAACCAATGAGGTTTGAATTATATGAAATTTGAATTGTTGTTTGATTCCTGAGCCAACTACACTTACAGACGACAGTGCTACTTCCAAAAGGAGAGGTATTTGAGGTTTTTCAAGGTCTACACCCAGAGTAATTGTGAACTGGAATGTCTATCGAATTTCACCCTGAAAGAATGTGGTTGCGTGAAGTTCTCTATGCCAAGTAGGTTTTGAAACATGTGGATTCGGTTGACTTACTTTCGATTTTGCATCTTTCCAGGAACAAAGGACATGCCAGTTTGTGGAGCGGCTAATATATTGTGTGTTAACAAAGCCGAGGATTCCCTCCTCCTCAAGGAATTCAAACAGGGTTTGAAAACTTCAGCTGAAAACTTTCGAGGTGCCACCGATTGTAATTGCCTGCCAGCTTGTACTTCCATCGCTTATGAAGCCGAAATATCACAAGCTGACTACGACTATGCATCACAATTTCGAGCTTTCAGAGAAGAGAACTATATGAAGGACAATCCTGGGTAATAAAGCTATCAATTTTTTCATAATTCTTTTGATAATCTTGAAAATTTTGTTGCAGAACTCGAATGTCTCGATTGTCGATCTTCTTCAAAGAAGCCCAGTTTCTAACCTCAAAACGTTCTGAATTATATGGGACAACGGATTTCCTTGCCAATTGCGGTGGTTTGCTGGGTCTTTTTATGGGTGTTTCGACGCTGAGTATTGTCGAATTGGTATACTTCTGCACAGTCAGATTGTGTATTAATTTGAGAATGCGAAGAAAGAAACGTCTTGAAATGCAACGTCTTCAGAAAGCCAATGAGAATGGTATTGATGCCGAGTTAGATTTTCAAGAAAAAGAGGCTTGATAAAGTTTTGTTTGTACATTTTAGAAAATATATATGTTTTGAGGAATAGTGTTTTGAACAGTATACGGAGGTCATTGGAACAATGAAATATATGAAATGGTTGTTTGCATAGAGTAAAGTTGAAATTGAAAATATTAGAAAAAAAAAAAACAATTTTTTAAAGTACAAATTTTAGTTAAGAAATACTATTAAAAAGTTCATGTTATTAATCAAATCAAGGTTATTGTGTTTTTTTTATGGTGAAAGGCTTCTTCACGGATTAAAAGTTTTTGAAAATGACGTTTCCATGTTTCGAAAGTATGGATCAGAAATGAAAACTTATTTCCAAGATGTTTTTGGTTGTAATTTGTTCAGCTGTGAGAAGCACTCTGCAGGAAACTGCTGCTATACAATTTTTGGAGAAGCTTCAGAGCATCAATTGTGTACTAAATTTTCCATCGACGCATCATCATCTTGAGACGGTCGGTGGTAGGAAGTTCTAAGGTTGTCAGTGGATTTGGCTATTATAATCCTAGAACAGATTACATATGTTGACAATAGCTTGAGCTTGAAAACGGAAAACAGTGTTGGAAATATGTGTTCCATTAGCCTGTGCCATAGAAACTTATAGCAGTTTGGAGAAAATCGGTAAAATCGTGGTTTAATACAATCAATGAAATCTCCAATCAATTTGAAAACCTTGGAATCCTTAAATTTACTTTTACAAAAGAAAAAAAATTGAAAGAAAAAATACAACTATAGATAAAAAATAACAATACCAAACTATCACGGTAGAATGTCCTTTCAAGTGGCCAATAGCTATCCCAACTCTTGCACCAGTGATTTACAATTTCATTTTCAATATATATTTCAAAACATCTCTTCTCTATCGGCAAACAATTCCCTTTCAATTGCACTCGTCTTCATTGTCAAAGCACTTTCGTGCATTATTTCCTTCTGCAACATAGATCCTTGGCAATCTGAAGTGTTTATTGAAATTGATATTCCTATCCGGTGACAAGTTTATGGTCAGTTGAGCAGATAAGATGCTGTAGCTGATGTCGGATGTGTATAGAACTAAGTTGTAGATATAATTCTTTTTTTCGAATCCTTTGTCGAAAAAAAGGAAAAAAAAGTATTTAAATTCATTTTTCAGTAACGCAATATTTCCCTCAGCGTTTTCATATTAAAGTATAATTTACTTTATGTCCCAGAAATACTCAGGACATTCACATGGGACGAGGATAACACACCTGATGCTATCATCTTTAGAGAGTCACATTTTTTCTAATGAACTTCGTTTCCTCTCGAGGACTAAAAACAAAAAACAAAAACAAAAAATATCCTTACACGCAATTATAAATAATCTGGTTGTAAACATTAATTTCCTATGACGGTAACTAAAAGCTTAAAACCTTAAACTCGTCCTTTTTCACACATGCGATTATTATCCAAAGGACACCCTCATACTCACGGCTAGCTAGCGGACGGGCACTGCGAGGCTATGAACAAAATGTAAACATTATAACTTTGTTTAATGAGGGTTGCCGAAACCCTTTTTTCTGGTTTGGTATTTTGTGTGACCAAGAGGGGTAGGAGCAGCAGGCCATAGCACTCTCCACCAATTGCCCCCTAAGTGACCATTAAGTTGAAAAATTAAAACCATTTTTTGGTTTTGAAACTTTTGCCATCATTAAAAGGACTATATGAGTGTGTGTTGTGTGTAGTTATATGGTGGTGACTAGGGGGGAATGATTCAATTATGTGGTGTCCTTTTGGATACCATAAAAAAAAATGTACTCTAGCGGTGCCGACGACGCGATGAAGTGGTTGTGGTTGATGACACTTTTCGGTTTTGATGGAATAGATGAGTTCCTGAGCGTGCGAGAGTTAGTCCAAGACTCAAGTAGTGTTTAGTGAAGCTAGATGATTTCATCAAATGGAAAAAATGGTAGTTCGTAGACATTTCGTTCGTCAAAAGTGCAGATGTTGACTCCAAGCTAATATATTAAAGAGTTCCACCGGGACAAACCAGGTACCAATATTGTTTAAGAATTTAAAAAGGAACCAAGATTAGCCCCAAGCACTTTAAAATCTGTTGTTGTTAGTTCTTTCTTAAATAATTATGGCCTTGGAAACGAGCACACAAAAATTGTTTAGTTTTATGAAACCACGATGCAAGTGAAACTCTTTTTCGGATCAATGGCATTTCGCACTATTCTTGGTTTTTCCCTTGTTTACTGGTTTATTCAACTCACTAGCTGTATCGGTGTTCATCACGATCAAGTGAACACCAACATTAACATCAATAAACTGACCAAAACACACACAAAATGCGGAGCATGTACACATGGTCAGCTAAAGCGAAACATCGGTGCCGCCATATTGCGACATGCGACAGATGAACGAAAAATTTGAGGTGATATGGAAAACAAAATTAAAGTTCTACTCCGATGGAAATTCCGCTATGTTATTAATTTCATCTAGATACCATTTCTGTCCCATCGCTGATATTGTTGCTCAACAAATGGCCATATTCTGGTCTGGCTTTAAGAACAAAATTACCTATTCTACGATTTCTTGTCAGTTCATCTAATGTTTAATATCACCTCGCTCACATAACAAATTCTGAGATTCCTTGGAAACGATTCACGCAATCGGGAATTAAAAATTCCCACATTTAATGAGGCTAGTGTGATGTGAATGCTCAATGATTTCCTTGTCGTCCTTTTTATTTCTGATGTCATACCATCATACAATCATCAACATCATCGCATGGAAAGGAAAGGAAAACGCATTAACACTCAATCAAAAGCACCAGACGTGTCAGTTCGATAGAATTGCTATTGAAAATGCCATGTGCTGTGTTGTTGGTATAAATGGAAATCACGACACGTGATTGGCTGCGATGATAAGATTATGGCATAAACCTAGTTTATTATTATAGTATATACAAGGACTCTTCGCGGTTTCTTAATATTATATATGCCACCCTGTGTGCTGTGCTGTGTTGCAGATGGCAATGGTTGTGAGGGTTGGTGTTGGATTCCTTGCGAAAAAGTAATATTCTTCGCGACCTGCATACAAATTGGTGTCATCGCCATATCATCCAGATCAACATCATCGTTTTCATTATATTTATTTGACAATCGATAATCGCATAATGCAGTAATTTTATTGAATTTTAATTTATTCCTTTTTTTTTGTTCTTTACAAGGGGAGCAGATACAATATTTATAAAATTAGTCAAATAAAATTTTCAAAGGCAGGACAAGACATAAATATTTATACATCCGTGGAATTAATGAAAAGAAATGGTTGTCCTTTAAAACAAAGAAGGACATATCATTGGAATAGTGCGTTGAGTGAATGAAAATCCTTCTATGTTTTTGTGATTATGTACTACAGTTTTATTAGTGATGTTAATAGCACAATTTTACTATTATTAGAAAACTACATAGTAAACCTTTATCCTGAAAAATAGAAAATTAATATTTTATAAAATACACTCATAACTCCGACTCGAACGGATTTAATTATTCATGGAATAATGTTGCATTTCCTGTATCCCGGCCCACCTGTAAACGTCATTTGCTCAGAATACATAATTTTTGAAGTGAAACTTCTCTGGTATCGTGACTTGAAACTCGATGAAACGAAATTGCGTCACGATACGACAGAGAGACAAACACATACAAATATTGGATTAAACCAGCGCAGCGGGAGAAAGAGTAGAATACATACCTATACAGTATTTAATATTCTAGTATTCCTCTTTGCTTACCCACTCTCGTCTCCTAAGCATTGTGATAAAGTAAGAGTGCAAGAGTTTCGTTATGTGTGTATGTAAGTTGTAAGTAGAATATGTGTTTATAGGTGCCTACGCGTTTGCGTATTATAAACCAGCGCTGTGTATTCTTTGGGTGTATTTTCATTCATGGTTTCAAAAATCAGCTTATCTGCTCTGTTCCCAGGCACCTGGCTATTGTGATTTATTTCAACTTTATCATTGGAAAATTTTCTTTGCGATTCGTAATACACAAGATCAAAGCACCCAAAAAAACATGGTTGCCTGTAAAGTCGGTTTACGGACGATAATTTTACGTGATAACCAGTTCACAAAACACTTCATGTGTCTGGGTATCTCTCCAACCACCAACCACCCAACCTACCTACAACCACCCACCATTTTTAATTCTGTTAACCCCTTGAACACCAACCTCCCACCCCCACATACAACCACAAACCAACAGCCCACCATTTTTGAACATTTTTTCCTCCTCCCTAACACAGTAAATCCCCCCTTCCTAACCACTACCAATCACCCACATCACCTACAACCAACCATCCACTATTTTTGACAATTCCCCCATGCACCAAATTCAACCACCTACTCCACTTACAACCACCTGCTATTCACCCACCATTTTTGACGATTTTTTCCTCACCCCCACCCCCTCCCCAGTACAACTATTTTTGACAATTTCCTTCACTACACCCTCCCCCCAAATCCTACCACCCATTACACCTACAACAACTTGCCACTCACCCAACACCGCCAACCACCCATCACACCTACAGCCACCAACCAACCACCAACCATTTTTGACAATTTTTTCCTCAACCCCATCCCAACACCAAATCCCCCAAATCCAACCACCTACCCCACCTGCCACCACCTTCCACTCACCCACCATTTTTGACAACTTTTTCATCGCACCCCATCAAATCAACAATCGCCACCACCAAAACTGCCAACCAATCAAACCACCTACAACCGCCAACCAACCACCCCCCTCGCCCAACCATACCAAATCCCCCCAACACCAAACACCCATCCCACCTACAGCCACCAAGGAACCACCCATTAGATTTGACAATACTTATCTCACCAACCAAACCAGCTACAACCACCCACCATTTTTGACAATTTTTCCTCTTCCCGACACTACCAAAATTTAAACAAATCTATACCACGGGAACCATACATTTTACCGGGATAAAAAGTAGCCTATATGGTATTCCAGACTATAATCTATCTCCGTGCCAAATTTCATCCAGGTCCGTCCATCCAAACTTTCACATTTATAATATAATATAGATAGTGTGATGTGATGTTTTTAAAACGAAAATAAAAGTGGACACAAAATAGAGCCCTGCGGAACTCGACTTGATAACATTAGTACCTTAGTAGCCATTGACAGCCCTCTTCTTTATAACGGGTGATTTTTTAAGAGGTTTAGAACTTTAAAAAAAAAAAAAACACAAAAAATTCGAAAAAATGAATGAAATATTTATTTGAATCGATAGTTTGAACCTTGCAATTTAATGTTTAAAGATAATTTCATGCAAATGTTGGCCGCGGCTGCGTCTCAGGTAGCCCATCCGCTGAGTCCAATTTTGGCATACTCTTTCACACATATCGGCCGGTATCTCACGAATGAATGCATGGATGTTGGCTTCCAGTGCGTCAATCGAAGCGGGCTTGTCCCTATAGACATTAGCCTTGACATACTCCCACAAAAAATAGTCTAATGGTGTCAAACCGCACGATCTAGGCGGCCAATTGACCGGCCCGAAACGTGAAATTAACTGTTCACCAAACTCGCCTCGCAATTGCGCCATTGTTTCGCGTGCTGTGTGGCATGTGGCACCGTCTTGTTGAAACCACATATCATGCAAGTCAAGAACTTCCATTTCGGGCAAAAAAAAGTTTGTTATCATCACTCGGTAGCGTTCACCATTGACAGTAACGCTGCGATTCGCATCATCTTTGAAGAAATATGGCCCAATAATGCCGCCGGCCCATAAACCGCACCAAACAGTGGCTTTTTCGGGATGCATTGGTACCTGTTGCAATGCTTCTGGCTGATCTTCACTCCAAATGCGGCAATTTTGCTTATTTACGTACCCATTCAACCAAATATGAGCCTCATCGCTGAACACAATTTTTCAATAAAAAAGCGCGCGATGAACATTTCAAACCGAGCACGAATTTTGATAGTAAAATTCAATAATTTGCAAGCGTTGTTCATTTGTAAGACGATCCATGGTTAAATTGCAAACCAAACTGAAGCTGTTTGACAGTGACACAAGGTACTAAACACACGTCAGCTGTCAAAACCAGTGTTGCCAAAACCAAACCAGCTAAAAAATCACCCGTTATCTACTAAATACATTTAAAAAAAACTGATATTGTGGAAAATTAGAGACAAAGGACCAATAGCTTCAAGAAAGGCATGGATGTTACTGTGTTTAACTTCAAAAACAGGTCAACCACAACAAAATCGAGAGTTTTTATTCTAAAATCGATGCTTTTTTTACATAACTTTCTTTATCAAGGCGGAATCATTAGGAAAAAAAAACTATTTCATCTCACCCGATGCATTATAATTTTCCAGCTTACCTTATACCAAAAATAATACTGATTTCACGTTAAATTTCTTCTCCAATCCTTACCATTCAAAATGGATTCACTGATTTCATGCCCTATTTCCATAATGCACTCCATTTACTGCTTTAAAGTGAATCAAAATGCCTACTCCTTAAATCCACCGCTGACACGGTCCAAAAGAAATATCCATCACTTTTATTACTTAATTTAAATAACTACTCTTCATTTCTCAAAAGAAATAGTCCTGCCACAGCCACAAGCGCACACCAAAATGGATCTCATCTACTCGTATAATACTTGGGGTTGGGTGGTTAAGGGAATTTGGACAATTCCCACCAAGGCTCAAAAGCCTGTTCCTATTTAAATATACGCAAGCAAATAAAAAAGGGATGCCAAGAGTGGAAACAAAATGTTAAATTTAATTGCTCGGAATGGAATGTTAATAAAGTTTTCTGTATATATATTATCATCCCAGATTCTTCAATTAATTCCAAGCAAAATAACTCAATTTAGCGTGTTGATTTCGTCCAAGTTCCAAGGGTCCATAAGAGCGGACTCTTTTATAGTTTTTTTTTTTTTTTTCAAGTTCTTTTGCTTAAATCATGACATTATGTTGCAGAGATTTTGGTAAAACTTAACAAATGCATCCGGAAGTGAAAAGGACTATATATACCCGGTAGCCACAAAGTGGAACCGGGTTCACAGTCAGGGTCCTTCACAGGATATAATGTATTTGCTACACATTTAAGCTAACAAGTTCCTGTAGGATAATAATAGTTTGCATGTCCTTGTTTCCTCGTTTTGCTGGGCCTGGCCTGGTTGGTCCTTGGTCACGGTTAATGTTTGCATTTTGCCTCCGATGTTCGTTTTAAATCACCAAACACACTGGACGAGCTACTTAATTTTCAGGCAACACACCACACCAAACACACCGGCATATAATATGAAACAAACACAGGCATCCTTCCTCGGTGGTCTTTTGAAGCATTTTACCAAAAACAAAACACAAAGGATTCACAAAAGGACACTTGAATACATGGCCACACAGTTATATTATACCTTCCATCGAAGGACACTCGATTTAATACAGTTGTAGAGCTAGTTAACTGTTGAAAATGTTGTCGGCTGGAAGCTGGATCTGGATCCTTGTTGCATTTAAAAAGGACTAGTATAGGCAGTCGTCTGAACTGGACAGTGTGCTCAACTATTATAGGTTATATGATGGGAAGAGGAGCATCAGACATGGCCACGATATGACACAAAAGTGTGAGTGTTTGCAAATACATATGTAGGTATATGTGAGAGTGTTGCATCGTGTTCGCTTTTAATCCGTTTTTGGCTAAGCGATAACTTGGCCAAAGGATTACATGCAGATCATTTATTTTAATGAGAATTAGAAGAGTTGCACCGGAACCATGTTAGATTCTTTTTTTTTTTTTGTTTTGTTAGCTCTTTATTTTGATTTTTGTATGAGTTGGTGTTTGACCGCTAGGTGGCATTGGTGTTTGTGCTGAATGAATGAAAAACCTAAAGTTAATTATCCAAAACAATGACAGTGGATTTTAAGTGGGACAATGCTATTCACGCTGGTGTCAAGATCACATAGAGACCTTGTAGGGTATTCAACCCAAGCTAAGGCCAACATAATGTGTCTCTTTGTTATTTTTTACACAAAGCTTAATTGAACATGTTTTTTTTTGTCTATGTACGTCACAGTTGCCTTTAGAGCTAGAGCTGGATTCCCTTTTTTTGTTTTCTGTCATATTTGACTAGAGTTGCCGCATGAACACAAAATGGCCAATTTTCAATTTGCTTACAGAAAAGCTGTATCCATTTAAGAAAAACATTGTTTTAAACATAACAATTGACCTGTTTGAATAAACAAAATTTTTCTTTTTCAGATAATATTATTCCACAATATAATATTATTATTTTTGCTAGTACATATAACAAGTGAATTGTTCTTTAAACAAAAACAAAACTGTCAATTGTAATAAATTTTGTGCTCGCATGAAAATCAGTTTTTGTATATGGATAAGATTTTCTGTATCTGTTGAAAAATATACAACTGCAACCGCACTTCGTTCTGAGTTCTGACATGTCATCTTTAATTTCCTTTCATAGTAGACGCAGTGATTGCACCTTTTGACAGATTCAAACTTTTAAATAACTTGAATTCATCAGAAAAGGATATCGTATTGGTTTCATTAATCAAGCAGTAATGGCAAGTTGAAATCCTTGTACTTACTTAAATTCATGGTGATCAATGTTCAAATCCTTTGAATCAGATCGTAAGTGTTAGTTTATGCAATACTCACTGCTTTAATGCGACCGCTAAGAAAAACCAAAACAAATTTCTTTTTATTTATATATATATATTTTATATATAAGTGGAGGACATATATTTATTATAGAGTAGTAGCAACCTTAATTTTAACATTTTACAATTTTTTTTTTTTTTTTTGTAATAAATAATTTTAATAACCAGGTATTAATTTTGGATTCGATATAATATTTTATATAAATGTATTTTTCTTTAATTTTTGTTTTCTTAAAATATATAATTATATGTAGAGAACAAACGTAAACAATTTTGTAAAACATTTAAGGCTTTCAATATGATATTTTGAGGAAATATTCAACCAATAAAACAAAACCATCGATTAGTAATAAGAAATTATATATAATTTTTAAATTTTTTTAATTCAATTTAATTTTTTTGGTAAGCCTAAAAAAGTAAATTTAATACACTTTTTAACAATAATTTTTGTTTTTATTTAATTTATTAAAAATGATATGACTACATGATAAGTGTACTTTAATCGTTTATTTTATATATAAGCTATATCTACATATATTTTTTTATATAAGATTTTAATATTTTTCAAATTATATTTTGTTTTTTACTTTACTATACAAAAGCTCATAATTTCATATTTTATGACGATTTATATATTTTTTTCTAGAACTTTTGGTCTCATTTGTTTTTAATAATTTTTCCTTATAAACTTAAAGTTATTTCAATTAAAAGTAGAATTTTATCGAACATGATGGTAAATATCAAATAAATTTTTACTAATTTATTTAAATTTAGGTAATTGAATTTTTTCTTGTTTAATATTACAATATAATAAGTGATATGTATTTACACTGACAATACGTTTTTTTTTTTTTAATTATGATTACATTTGATGGCACATAATTGTTATGTTTATGTGTAGTTTTTTTTTTTTTTTAATAGGTACCTTGATATTGAATAAGAAATTATATGACAAAAGGAACAAAAAGAACAAGAAATCATAAAATAATTAGTAATTTATTGCTTGCGGTTTTGAAATAGCGACGCAGATTAAGTAAATGAAGTAATAGCATCACTTTCAAGAAGAAAATGGCGTTGCATAGGTGGAGTTAAGATTTGACACTACGGAAGTGGATATAATGTTTTGCAAATGGTGGCGAGTGTCATACTTTGACATTTGTGAAGTAAACAGACAAAAAACACATGTCAAGTATTTGGGAATACTCTAACAAACTGTGTGATCAATTCATAATAAAATTAATTTTAGCTACCAATACCATGTAAGAAGAATGCTCGAAATATGGAACATAATTCCAAAGTTTTGCAGTTGAATAAATGGTCGTAAGACAAGGTTAGAAGTCGAACTTCCGTGATGATTATTTTTGAGACAGTAATAGGAGATGGAGCAGCCAACGCACTTATGAATAGATAAGACGTGGTTAACTCAGGTGTGCGGAAAGACAATAGAAGAACTTTTCTCAAAAAAACAGATGGACACAATGCTATAATTTTTTTCTATGATGGAGTTATAACCTATTTAAATGTGACACAATTCCATAAACTCTTAACGGGGCTATGTGACATATTTCGGTATGGAACATAAGTCCATACGGGATATAATTCTCTATTGGACAATTTTCTAACGAAGTTAAGTCCATATGGGACGAAATTCCATAGTGCATACTTAACATAATACAATTTAAGACATAAGAACACATGGTAGACATAAGTCAACAAGGGATATTAATTTGCGACACAAGTCCCCAATGGACATACATTTGCTTATAGGACCAACGTCGATCTTGAACATAAGTGAACATTATTCCTTTCGACTATAAAAAAAAGCTGCATTACGAGATCACGCCCCACGGAATCATGTTTTTTTCTATGGACTTTGTCTTGACCCTGACAACTTAGTGAACTCTCCATGTCACTGAAAATCCTTTCTAAAGGTCAAATTATTTCTCAGATTCTTATCATACTTGCTATACCTATTGGTTCTGTGTCTTTTTGTCAGTGAGCTTTATAGTAAACTAAGGTTCAAGACGCGAGGATTGAATTAAGAGTTACAATCTTTATCTGATTTAATGGTGTTGGGGACTCAACCGAAACCTTTCAAGTGTGATGTGCTTTTTTAATCCTGGTCCTTGAACGAATCAGGTTTGCTTACTTTAGTACAAACTTTTTGGGTTTTTTTGGTTGAAATATTTATATGGGTTAACATTTAAAGAATCCTTCGAGTTTGAATAATTTGGGGGACCCACATCTCAAATCCTGGCAGCTTAGCTTGCATTATATAAAGTTCAAAACACCACATCCTTTAAAAATGGAATAGCAAAACAAAATTATAAAATCGATTCTATTATTCCCGTTAAAGGCATCAAAATGAAAAATGGCTCGTTAACTACTATACTAATTTTTTGTAAATACGGAAATCGATTCATATAAGAGCCATAAAATCAATCATTTATTTAATTTTACAACAAAAATTTATCTTAAACCAAAATTATCAAATTCGAATTAAAACAAACTCATCACAGTAATAAGTTTGTGTTAAATAAAAAAAATCCTATAAATATGAATTTTAATCTCCCAAATGATACTGTTAAATAAAATAAAACGTTCCTAGCATACATATACATAGTCCTTTGCGTTGTAATCTGTTTGTTGATACTCCTTTTTTTGTGTTGTTATTATGTAAATAAAGGATTAAATCAAAGTGTATAGGTAGTCATTACAGCACTGATATGAGTGACCTTTGGTCGCATTTATAACGATCCCAAACGTAATCATATCATTCACAAATAATCCCCATACCAACCACCTCCAAGTCCTTTCCTGATCGGATTAAAACCAACCCCACATTTATACCACATCACAACACCAATAAATACCAGGTACATACAATGATATGAATCTCTGATAAAATGCATGTATTCTGATTGATAACCTTTCTACCATTGCATACCAGCGGAAGGAAAATTTATTTAAGGATTCCAAGATTTTTGGTGTGTCCATACCGCACCGGCGGCGCTCGGCTGCGGCTGTATTGCTCAGTACACGAGCCTAGCATGGCCATCCATCGTGCACATCGATATCCCATCCGACAAGCAATTAAAACACAAAAACAGGACAAAAAAAAAAAAAATTTTTAAATAAAAACAAGGCTCATTATATCCCAAAAACTGACAACACAGTTAAAAATATACAACAACAACATACAAAAAAAAAAGAATTAATTATTAACGTACACATTTTTTGAGGAACAAAAATGCAAACATAAAACTACAACAGGATAACATTTCGGTGATAATTGGGAACAACATTCATTTATTTAATAATATTTTTGTGTATCCTTTTTTTACTTTTTTTTTTTGTTATTTGCTCCGCTCTGCCAGCGATTTTTTTTTTTTTTTTTTTTGTTAAATAATCTTTTTTACGTATCTTTATATTTATGTTTGTGGATACCGTTAGCTCTATCCGTCAATTACGTCTACTGTGGGGATACAGTTGCAGCTCCATTCGTTAAGCTTATAGCCAGACTTGTGGTCATTATGCCAAGAGCTGCCGCTGCTGCTGCTGTGGCATTGGGTGGGCTTGTGGCTTCCTTTAACGAAATAAAAATGTATATTTTTTTTATTTAAAAAAAAGAAATATTTTTGTTTTAATTGCAAAATTTTTTAATTGTTAAGAATCCTTCGTTCGTTATAAATCATTTTTTTTTTTTTTTTCAATAAAATAAAAATATATCACTTACAATGCTTAGTGTACGGACAATACAGGCCCGTGGTTGATCGTCCATTGCTGGAGAGCTGCCACGTGATGACACCGATCCATTTAGTTTCATCATGTCATCGGAGTGATGAGTTGGCGATGAGATTGACATTTGTCCATCCAGAGATGCCCCACCATCTGAATGAATTTCCTGAAAGAACGACACATTTCGGAAAAGGAATTAGTAAAGGATGCCGGACAGAACCAAAAAAAAAACACAAAATTAAGAAGACTGGAGTGTAAAAACGGAAACTCTACTTGTCATCATCCATCATTTGTAATTACTATGATGGCGGGCGGCGAGAGAATTAAGTCAGCAGCGGCCAAACCATATAGTGCATGCCGCAGGAACCAGACCATAAATGGTAATGAGGAAAGTTTTGGTTGTCCTTTAATTAATTTACAAATGAATATTTTAGCAGAAGGTCCTTCACTGGTTATATGAATACGCATACGCATATATAAGAATCTTCTTGGGGTAATGTTTCAATTATGTTCTTAGACAAATTAAGACTGATTACTTTGTGCGCAATGAGTCTGATGGATAAAGGCTTTTGCAAATTATTACCAAACGGGTTAATTGCTGCTGCCAATTGCTTTATTTTATTCTTGAAAAAGAACCATAACTTCTTGGAAGTAATAAAAGCATAGAAAAATGTGGCTCCCTAAAACTACGCCATATGAAATTACAAAAAAAATTGAAAAAAAACGCCCAAAAATCTCCATACAATATTTTCGTTCTTTTTCCTAGGAAAAAAGGCCCAAAAATGATGAAAATGTTTTTCCGGAAATTTTGGGGTCTTTTTCCCGTGATTTTTGCCTTTAGGATGAAGGAAAAAAAGCCAAAAGAATTTTTTTGGAAAAAACGCCAGAAAAAAGCTTTTTGGCTTTTTTTCAAATCGAAAAAGAAAAAACGCCAAAAAATTAACGTTCTGTTTTTTCCCTAATAATTATTGTGGCGATTATTATAATCTAATCTGTTTAAAAATCGCGCGACTTTTAAACAGATTAACGTTATAATAGTCTTCACATAAATCAATTTAAAAATCGAGCGATTTCTAAATTGATTATTGTGGGGGTTATCTGTTTAAAAATCGCGCGATTTTTACACAGATTACATTATAATAATCGCCACAGTAGGCAATTTAAAAATCCTCACATTGCTTAGTAACAGTAGTTAAGAAAGATTCTTGCAATATCTTTTCACTTTTTGGGCGGAGTTTCCGAAGTTATTTTGGAAATTAAGCCAGAAAAGCTGTTTTTTGGGTCTTTTTTCCAAGTTTGGAAACTATAAGCCAAAAAGTTTTTTTTTTTGAGTGGTTTCCATTTTTATTTTTTGGCCCTTTTTCCTAAATTGCGGCGTAACTTCCATGCTTTTTGGCGAAGTTTTCAAAAATATTTTGGGCGTTTTTTCCAAATTTTTTGGGTTTTTTTTTTCCAAAACTTATTTGGGCGTAAATTCAGGGAGCCAAAAATGTTTCACATACGCCATACATACTCGTACCTAGAAATTGAGGTTAAGTTAATTAAGGTGCAACTGTAGTTAGACGAAAGAAATTTCCAATACGTCTGGTATGTGGCCTTTGCGAAAATTGTAAATAAGTCACAGACAAACAATGAACAATTCACTTCTCGCAGACAATAAATTATGATGCGTGTTCATTGGTTAATTTTGATTTAGCTAAGATAAACATAAAAAAAAGGAAACATTATTTATTACCCCTTTGTTGAAATGAAAGTTTGATACCATAGCAGAAGCTAGATATAATGGTTGACTTGAAGGACTAGTCTAAATTTTGAAAAGAAATTTCGGAAGGTGAAATTTAGCTCAAGATGCCTATTGATCATTATTTTTCAAAACAGGGTGTATTGGAAATTTAAATAATTTTTGGTTGGTTCAGAAAACTTGTATTGCAGTGCTATATTTAATTTAATGTTTTTAGTAAAAATCATTTCGGGGACATATCCACCCACGTTTGAATCGTTGTTCTTTAAAAAACTTCAGATTGATTTCTTCGTCAAAAATCTTCAATCCTCCTAATTCCATTGAAATTATTATTAGCTCATATAATTCTGTTAAAAGTTCCTAAAGACCCACTTGGGTACTCAAACATTCAAAACAACCAATTCGACAAAAAGCCCCATTGTCAATAAAATTGAATACATCTTCAAAAACATGCAACGCAGTTCATCAAAAACAGTAGACACAATGTCAGACTCAACTCACATCAGGTCTAAAAAAAAACCCAGTCTGATACCTCGAAATCACATTCCTCCCAACCTCCATATGTCCCTATCACTTACCTCTTTGGGAATCGATCCATTCGGACTGCACATCATGACTCCATTGATTTCCAAACATGCATCCCCATCGCTGGCATTGCCGTCTCCTGGAAAGCTATTGTTGCAGCTACCACTGACACCGCCGCCATTCAAAGTGCCATTTACTTTTGGTTGCAGTATCGCAGACGGCACTAATTCGGCAGCCCTAACACCGCCTCCACCATTGGCCACTGTTGAAATGCAAACGTCGCTTTCGGTTACAGATGATGCACCACCACCAACACCGCCACCATTCATTTGGGCGATTAAATTTATTTCCTTGGTGTTCTTATTGATACTGTTAGTGTTGTTGTTATTGTTGATGTTGTTGTTGTTGATATTAGCAGCATTTGTGGTGGCAACTGATGCCTCATTGCCCAGCTCATAGATATTCACCATGTGGGCGGCCTGGGCGTGCACCATTAGATCCCAGGGATTTGTGAAGGCATCCTTACAAACGGCACATAGAAGTTTGGTTCCCGCAGGTGGATTCTCTGAAAATGAACAAAAATTACAGAATTAAACATCCGCATGTTAACTTGCATCCTGCTGAACTTTTGGACTATGATGGCATCATATCCTGTCAAAAATTATTTCGTTTACTCTGTTAACATTGTATAATCTTTACTTGAGAGTGCATCAGGATGTGCTCCTTTAATGCCAACATAGCCTCAAAATTCTCAGAGAACTTGAATTGTAAGGAGTCATAATAAATTAATTACTTGATGCTAATGCTATGTCCTGGCACTTGCATGTAAACCTTAATTTACAGTAAGTCCTTTTGTGGTCCAATAATTCACCGAGGTCCGAGAAGCATTCTCTGCAGTTGCCACAAATTAATGTGTCCGGATTACCTAGAATCAACAACAACAACAACAAAAAACTTTCAATAAGATACAAAAAACAATTTCGTTAAGCTGCAACAAGAAGAAAAAGTAGTGTGGTGGCAACAAAAACAAAAAAGTAAAGTACAAGAGAGATGTCTACACCGACGACCCGGGGCCTGAGGACACATTTGGCATAACTACTGTAGTAAGCACTTTGGCAAACAAACAACATTTTCATCTGTTTCAAATTGCGAAAGCAGGACCTTCTATATCCTGCTTCCTATTCAGCGAACTCTTACTATGCTTGCATTGCATCTTCACTGCAACTACTATACTGGCTTGTAACAATGGCCAGTATTTTTGGAGCACATGAAGAGGACATAGTGCCATCATGCCCTTCATTCCATTCAGCCGGTTTTACGGTTTAGTTTGTACAATTGTGGCAATTGTTTATCCATTATCCCCTTATATTCATAAATCAGGAGGATTGTGAACTTTTCATATTAGGCAAACAAAATTCAGGAACCAGTTGGGTGAAATTGTTTAGTGAAAATAGTTTTGGCCACGCATGGTGGTGGCAATAACTTTTTTTTCCGGGAAAAGAGAGAATGCAATGAGTAGAAGATGATGTGTATGTATGGATATGGATTTTTAGATAAATCGTTTGAAATTGAAATGCAACTGGTTTGAAACTATTTTTCAATTAACAGGTCACATGAAACCATGGACGCAAATTTAACATTGGTTTTGATTGAATAGTTGCTCATCGTGCATCAGAAATCCGCGTGTTCCGTTCCATGCTTTGTGCGATATTCGAATATAGTTTGGAAACAATAAACTTTGGTTAAAGTTTTTTTCGACGAAACTTCCATCGAAGGAGTTGAAATTTTAATCAAACCCAACATACAATGTTAAACATAATCATGAAACATCCAACTGACTCGGTATCAGCCGTGTTACTGATCGAAAAAAGAAAGTCAGCCGATTGCAAACTGGTTGCAAATCAGTTTGATCATAACGAATTTGATTCTTGAGTTGATTAACAGTAGTCTCCTGTGTGGAGATCCTAAATATTTCACATCAACCCGACTGTTTGGTATTCTAATAGACATTTTTTAAAACTAAATTTTTCAAATTGTGTCAAATGTCATTTTGCCTTGATATCTATGTTGCAGACTGTTATGGCGTTTGTCTTTGGTCACGTCAGAACAATATTTTTTGGTCTCGGACCAATTTTTTTGATCTGACAGCGAAATTTTGATTTCCATTGGTCAACAGATCAATCTTTTTTTTGATCCCAGAGCAAAATCTGAAATCTCATTTTCAAACGAGATTTTTTGACAATTCTCGAACAGCTGTTTTTGAAGTATTGTTTTTGTCATTGCGAGAAAAACACATACAATTACAAATAATGACGAATTTTGATTTGGTTTCCATTGGGAGAGAAAAATCTGAAATCTGAGATCAAAATCTGTGATTACCGAAGAAAACTGCCATTAGAAAACTATTTGACAGCAAGAAATGAAGCGAAATAAAACTAAAAAAAACTTGGAATTGACGGTCAAACAAGGTTAGCTTAACTCCATGCTTTATTTATTGTTCTCTCAGGCTTTATGAGATCTCGCGTTAACCACAAAAAACCACTAACTTTAAAAGTCTTGAAAGCTTACATTGAAGAATCAATCGCCAATTCTGAGCCAGATGTTGTGCGAACAACAAGAACAAATGAGTATCACATAGGGATCAATTCTTTATCTTCAATTAAGCTTTTCTTGAAAACACAGTCAGTTTTTTGTCATTTCTAACAAAATGGCAGACAATTCAAATCGTGACAATACTTTTGCGGCGATTAAAATGGCTCAAGTCAATATGAGCGACAATATGTCACATTTCAACATTTTGCAGTTCGGTTGCAGCTGAGAGCGGCTCTTGGTATATATTGCCACGTAGTGCAGCTTAGTTTCGCTGAAGTTTATCGACGCAAAGTGCAGTGTATAACTTGAAGGTTGATGATATTACAAACTTAAAGTTCTCAAGGCACTGTAGAATTTATATTGCCACGTAGTGTCGCGTAGATAAGCTGAAGCTCATTGACGCAAAGTGCAGTTAACTTGAAGATTGTGTATTACAAACTCAAAGTTCCCTAGAACTTATTTTAAGGCATCGCGTAGACATCTTTATAGTTTTGATCGAAAAAAAAAACAAAATTAAACTTACTGTACAATTTGAATGTCCCCCATTGTGTTTGCTGCTGCTGTTGCTGTTGTTGCTGTTGCTGCTGGTGTGCATTCACCTGCTGTAGAAATTGTTGTTGCAACAATTGCTGCTGCTGCTGATGCTGATGTTGTTGTTGCTGTTGCTGCTGTTGTTGATGATGATTCGTCTGCTGCTGAATCAGTGGTGAACTATTTACACACAATGTTGACATTTGTTCACAATTCGCCATGGACGTGGCCGTTGTCGTCAACGGATTATTATTTGTCATGCCCGACGATGTGGGTGGCGCTACTGTAGAAATGATTGCTGATGTAGCATTGATTGTGGGTGAAGTTGGTTTTAAATGGAGTCCTGCAAACTGATGCTGTTGTTGCTGCTGTTGTTGTTGTTGCTGCTGTTGGTGCTGCTGTTGTTGTTGCTGCAAGAACGCATTCAGACTGTGATGGGGTGTCGTCCCAGACCCAGCACCACCTACCCCATTTACCATACCATTAGCAGCTGCAGCGACAGCAGCAGCAGCAGCTCCATTGGATAGTAAACTTTGCTGATGCAATATTAGCTGCTGTTGTTGAGGGAGTAGATTTGCCATAGCAGCCATGGCAGCGGCTGCAGCGTGCTGCTGATGGTGCTGTTGTTGTTGCTGTTGCTGCTGCTGCTGTTGTTGGGCGGCTGCGGCTACGACAGCCGCATTCAGAGTGCCATTATTTACCGAATCGGTCAGCATTCGGGTTTGTGGTGTCATTAACCGTTTACGCTTCTTGGGACGAGCACCAGCTGCCCGGAATAGGGTCGATGAATAGTAGCTACGAGTAGTCAAAAAAATACAAAAAACAAAATGATTATAGGGGAGGTTTCAAAGGATTTCCAAGGAAGGGTTCTTTCATACCTGTCGTAGTAGTAATCCCTGAAAAAGAAAGAAAAAAGTTTTTTGTCAAGAAATTATTCCTTTAATCATTTAAACGATTTGTTAGTTGCGCCCTCAAAGGACGGTTTGGGGACAGAAACACAAAAAAAAAGTTCCTGTCAATATTTGATTTAGAATTATTTTCCAACCCTTCTCACCCTCGATTAACTTTGGATTGGATAGGAAAGGGAAACACTTGAACAACTCAAAATCCTCACAGATTGATATAAATTACGGAGGTCGCCCACAAGCTGGTAGTTAGTGGTTCAACCAAAATCACCACACCTCCTCCAGAAATCACATCAGAGTGGTGGTTGTTTGACTTTGGTCTAGCCTGACTTTTCCTATATAGGGGACAGGGTGTGAAGTGAGTTTTACCTTAAAAAATATAAATAAAACTTTGGGCACTACTAGTCACTGTCACAGATGCGGGACGAGACAAACAGCACCAGGATGACTACGTCCGTCGTCGGTCGTATCCTCTAGAATATTGGGTCAGCATTCGCTCTCGTCTGCTTTTGTGGAACAGAATAGTAGTTCCGGAGGGTTGATTCAGTTCCCAGATGACAACTGGACAAATTCAGTATAGTGGTAAAAAGTGTCGGTCACACACAAACTTTCAACTCCCTGTGAATTGTGGCATAATTCCGGGCTTCAGGGTGTGTTTACCAACGAATTTTCCACTTGGAAAAATGTTCCCTTCGAGTTTTGTGCATATAAATGTATAGGTATGTGTGGATGTGACTTTTTCACTTTTTCTGATCTGAAGGACCACCGGAACGAAGCGTATAGAAAAGTTACAATTTATTTCCGGTCGCTTGCATTCATTTATTCAGCAAAATTTTCACTCTGCTGTTGACTTAAGCGAAACAGTTAGAGTAGAAGAGTTGGGTTGAAGTATTTCGGATGGCAATGGCGCCCGGGCGTGGGCCTTTTTTTAAAGAATTGTTTACTATAAAATGTGACTGAATGCAGTGTTGTGTGTGTGGGAAGGTGTAAAATGGGATAAAGGAGGTTGGGAAATACTATTGTCAACACACGAACAGTTATAAGTAGGTCTAGGTTTGTGTAGGTATAAAAAGAGTCAGTTAACTTTATTTTTTGATTGTGAAGCAACCCCCATATAGAACATTTAAGTGATGAATTGGTGTTATTTGTGAAGGGAATATAAAATAAATGTTAAATGGAATGCAAATAAAACGAATGACTGACAGAATGATGTTGAAGGCTGAGTATTTTTTAAAGTCTGAATGGGAGAGTAATAAAGGCACTAGAAGTGGGGAATAATATCAAGGACCAAACTAGTTTAACGTTTGTTTTATGATTGACCTCAAGTTTGAAGATTTTGTTTTTAGTCTCGGGTAGACACTTTTTTTTTGTATATATCTTTTCATTATTCCGAACATCATGATTCATATTTTGGCTTCTAATACGACCTTTTGCTAATGCCTTCATTTTAATTTGAAAAGCTTAATACGAGGGTAGGAAAGTAGATAGGATTCTTTACGTACACTGATGGAAAAAACAAAGTTGAATGTCTGGAAAATATTAGAACTTTTTTTTTTATATGCACCTACTCGCACGCAAGGGGTTAATGCATTAATGATTATTTTAATTTGTATAAGACATTTAAAAACAAGCCTTATACAAGTTGTTTGCAATGACTTGTCGTGGAGAGCCATATAGCAGCTATTATTTTAAACATTTTCAGTAAACAACTTTAGAAGGCCTTATGCAAGCCATTTATAACTTATATTTACAAGCCTTGTATAGAGCTTGTGTAATTCATATTTAAGGGCTTTATAGCAGCTATTTGTTTAAATTTCAGGCGGAAAATTCTTGGCTTGCTCAGATTGCCTTTTACAAGCTCTATACAAGCTAGTACTTGCTAAATTCGAAAAATTTGACCTTATACAAGTTAAATTGTTAGTGTCAGGGGTGGCATCCAGTTAAAACTGGGGGAATACATACAAATTGATGCACCAGGCTAGGTTTGAACTAACAATTCTAGGTAAAGCAACCTAGCACTACATGCACTGCACCATATTGCCATCTGCAACTACTTTTGTCACTGGCAGAAGACAATTTATTCATTTTCGATCGAGATTTTAAATAGCTTGGTAAAATGAAAACTGAAGCTAGGGTATTTTTTGGTATCGAACCCTCTGAAAATGGCTAATTTCTTCCACAAGTATCCAGAGTTTTAGGACTGTATTTAATCAGCTTTTTTCCTGCCTAGTCTTGAACATCACTTATTGAGGAGAACAATCTACCTCAGCTCAAATTTTTGAATTATGGTTAAAATAATTTTGATAAGGGGGGTAGTCTGCTTTAAGGAGGTTTTGAAGGGAAATCTTCAAAAATTAATTTTAAATGCTATTTAATTTGTTAATGGAAAACAAAAGCACATAAAGTGTTCATTTAATAGTTATGGAACATAAAGTTGTAGTTTGCAAATATTTTTAAAATCTTAATTAAAATCAACACAGAAACCATGTTTAATAATAATTATTATCCATTTAACTATGTTAACTCTAACACACCTCCACCATAACGACTTGCAAACACCTATTTCTGACATGCAAACGCATTTTGCTGTGACTAAATAGATCGTCACATGCAAGGTTGTCACTCATTTCATTGCATGTTGTGTTGGTCCTTATAAATGCTTAAACATGGCGGTCCTTTCTTTTATTCTTTGTTGTTTTAGAATACTTTAATACCACACCCAAAAATAAAAGGGGCGGCTTTTTCATAAACATAGAAAATAAAAAAATGTGGAAGAGTTTTTTTGGATACAAAATTCACCCATCACCCAAAATGATTGAACTCCTAATGTCCAATTTGACTGAGGGTTGGCTTTTTTCCCCTTTGTGAAAAAATCCAAAGCCATCAATCATTTTCCTTTATTTAAATGACCATTTAGCTTTATAATGCTAACTGACACCGTATCAAGGTTGTTCAGCTTTTATAAATGGCTTTTCCTTTAACGTTAGCCCTTTTAATTAGTGGTTAATCAAATTGAAGGTGACTTTGTAATTTTTTTTTTCTAGTTGACTTTGGAAGTATAAATTGAAACACAAAAAAAAAAGAAAAAAAAATGGGTAAAGGAAACAGTCCATCAAGTACAAACTTACCAGTCATTTCCGGTTTTGGTTATATTCTGTCGCTTGCGTCCAACTTGATGTGGCTTTGGTTCAGCAACCATGTTGACATCTAGAATAAAAGAAAAAATTCCAAATCCAATTAAAACAATATAATTGTCAAAAGTAAACAACCCAACATTTTCAAAATACCCCATTATAAATTTGAAAACCTTCATTTCCAAAAATTCACACATTCCAAAATTCCTTTTTGGCTCAAACAAAAATGTCAAGCAAATTCCAATAAACCTCTTAACAAGAACACAAATATTTCATCAAGAGACAAATCACCATCATCGCCATATCATCAAGGCATCATCATCACAAAATATCAAAAATTAAACCAAAAAAAAAAAATTATAATAATAATAAAATAATTGAGTTCCACGCCATAGTGCACAAATGCACAAATGCACATATGTTAATTGACTATCATCGAGGGCATAACAAATGGTAAAATATTTGAAAGCTATTTCCATTTGGCATGCCAAAAGCGTGACGTGTGTATTCAGCCAAGCAGCTAAACAGTCAACCAGCCATTCAGTCAAACGTTCGCGGCTGGCTCTGGCTGATGCAGTGAGCGGTAAGCGGTGGGCGGCAAGCGGTCAGCACTCAGCTGGCAAACGAGCAAATTAAAATGAAAATTTCAGCCAATTTCATTCAGTTGCGTGGAAGAGAATATAGTCAAGAAGAGCAAGGGAAATTCATATAGAATCCTTATAATACAATTGTGTGCTGTGGTACACAGAGCAAACCGTTTGCTCATCTAATTTTGGGAAAAAAAATTAATTTCATTTTACTCTACTGTGACTGTGACTCTGCCTCCCCTTCTTTACAAGTATACTTGCCTCATTTTAGCCTAACATGTACCACAAACGATTTGTCTGTCACCAACCAGACCAGACAACCGCACATGAATGGAATGCTATTCAATGCACACAGGATCGCTTTTGTCCAATTAGGGCCCGATTGATTTTAAATTTTAAAATGTTTAAATGTTACATTTGACATATTAAAACTTAAATATCTACTCCCTTTTTTAAGCGATAAGAAATACGCAATGGAAACTGGGTTTTTGTTGTTTGCATTTATTTTATGAAAATGTTTGTTCTTGTTGATTCTCATCAATTTGAGTCACCTAACTCTTTCTCTTATTTGCATTTTGGTGAACTTATGCATTTTTTTTTAATTTGAATTGTCAAATTAAGGAAGTATTAATAAAAACTTAACGTATACTATGCAGACTTACAGTATTTTAGAAGAAGAACAGTAGGATTTTCTGGCTGCGCACAATGGTGTAGCTGCAGCAGTGGCACGTAGCAATGTCAAAGTCAAATGTACGTATAAACGTATTGCACAGCTACAATGCGAAGTAGCAGCTGCAGCATGGAGAGTAGCTGAAGTACAAGTCGACTCGACTCCAACTTAACGAACGTGCTGCGGTGCAAAACAACAACAAACCAAAATGGCAGACATGATTTTTGTTTGAGTTCAGTGCTGCACATTGTATTCGTGTATGCTGCTTAGTGGGCTACTTTTTTGACATTAACTTTGACATTGCTATGTGCTACTGCTGCAGCTTCACCATTTTGTGCAGCCAGTTAGGCTCGAAGAATAAAGGCTTCATTAAACCAAGGCGATATACTTGTCAAATGTCAAAAAATTACATCTTCAAAAGTGACAACTACCGAAATGGCGGGCTATGCAAAATAACACCTATAGTTACTTCCCAATATAAACAACAAAAATCTTTCTAAATTGTATATTTCTCAGATTTTTCGTACGCTATTTAAATATTTGTGTCCATTTTTCGTAAAAAAATAAAGTGCACGACTGGGTTGCACGAACTTCCTCTAATGTGTGAGAGAGTGGTCTTGGGGCTAGAAAATTTGGAAAAAAAGCAAGGAAAAAATCATATGAAATTTTATTAATCACCTAAAAATCATTAGTTAAATCGATTTTTTAGGAAAAGGAAGTAAGCCATCTAATTTCTTTTACAGTTTTGAATTTTAAGGAGATTTTTTTTTTAAATCGTTGGACCAGTTTTTTTTTTCAAAAAACCGTTTTTTGAAAAACTTTTCGAAAATACATTCCAATTTTTTTTTTGCGTATGCCAACTTCTAGCACTTTGTAGTTTTTATCAGAAAAATCAAAATTAAAAAAATTTATCAAACCGTTTTTGAAAAACAGAAAAATAAAAAAAAATTTATTTTTTTTTTAAATCTCAAAAAAACTTCCTTTTTTTGAAAAATTTAAGAATTGATATTATTTCGTCTGTAAAAAGGCTCCTACATTAAAAATTTCATCGAAATCCGTCAAGTGGCTTACGAGAAAATCTGATTTCTAAAAACCGGTCCTATGGGAGGTATCGGTATGATAAGTCTTCATAAGATATAAGACTTTTTCTGAAAAATCCGTTCCAACCAAAACATAACATTTTCACAAAAAAAAACAATAGTTAGAAAGTTTTACCGAAATCGTAGGAGCTATTTTTGATAAAAATGAATTTTTTATTTAATATCGAATCGCAGTTACCCGTTATAGTTTAAAATGCTAATTCCAGAAACATATCTGTATTACGTCATAATAATACTGTGGACCAAGTTTGTCAGACCCACTTTTTTAGGCTTCGCCATCATCGTAATGTCATGTTTGATTGTCAATTTTTTTTTTCTTTGAATGCATAAATGCATAGTACCTAATAATCGCAAGTAAAAAACCAAAGACACATTTCTTAAACGTCAAAAAATAAAAATCCCGTCAAAATGATAACAACAGACCTACTCTAATCGAGTCTGCTTTTCAGACACGATAGGAGAGAAATGAATTGGTGGAAAACTTACTGACTGAGCTAATTTTTGGTTTATAAAAGATAAGAGACATATTATTCCATTTTTAATGAATACAAAAAAAAAAAAAAAAAAAACATTATATCGCTTAAGCACTTAAAATGACAAATGCGCCCCTGGCTGCACACGAACTTTGTGTATGTGTCATCATCTAGCCATCCAACTCATCCGCCCACCGCCCACCCCCTTCTTCACATGATTTTCATATCTTTTTTTTTTGTGTATGTGTGAAATTTATTCAAATTTAAAACTGGGAACAATTTTGCGCTTTTACAGAAAACATCTTAATGCACTTAGAGTCTCTAATGAAATTTCCTTTTGGCATTACACACAAATATCCTGCACTTTATGTGTTACTATATGGGACATGACAAAAGGAGGGCTGGATTTGAACATCCACATATCCCGGAAAGATAGATTGACAATATGCATGTGAAGTTTATTACGCCAGCCGCCGCGCCGCCCGACCACCGGTGCGAGGAGTAGAGTAGTTTAAGCTCAGCAATGAGTTCGGGTATCCACTACCACACCGAAAATAAACCCAAAAATGTGCATTTAATTAAAAATAAATATTTAGTGTCATCGTCTCGACGCGACGACGAGACGTCGACATCGTTACAGCCGAAATGATAAACTCCATTCTTCTTCGTCCTTGTTGCATAATTCGAAAACGAAAAAAGGGAAAAGGATTTTGACACAAAAGTTTTGACATTGCGCGCCGCGCCGCCACCCACCACCGTTGGCATTCATTCATCGTCATCCGCTGCCGCTTCCAACTGTTGAATGATGATTAAGCTGGCATAAACATTGCATTAACTCATTTGTTTAACAAAATCAAAATCGCAAGGGTGGTTTTGTTTTTAGCAAACTAACACCATCATCCTTGGTGCTCATCCTTTACAAAATTTTTGTTTAAAATGAGCTACAAGAAAATTTTTGTGGGGAAGGAGGAATAAGAACTCTGCGGTAGACGTAGAGTGTGTGATCTGATGAGGCTCTCAGAAGTTTTGTAGCTATTTCCTTGCACATTTCAGACAACAAAGAGTTGTTTTTGTTGTTATGAAAGGGGGGCTTCATCTTAATTATGAAAAGTTTTTTTTTTGTTGTTTTGGCTTTCTCCATTTTAACTCGGCTAAGTGACTTATTTCCTTGTTTTTATTTTTTCTTATTTTTATTTCTGTCGGATGATGATGGGAGTGGTTCTGTTCTGGTGTATTGTTTTGTTAAAATCCGAGTGAAAGGACTTTAATATTATAATTCTGTTTTTTTTTATTCTACTTGGTTAATGTTTATGAAGATGGACGGATGAAAATGTGGGTTGAAAGGATATAGCCAACTTATGGAAATGGGATTGGAATTGAGCGAGATTCTCTGTGTTGGATATTGTGAATTGGTGGCTTTAAGCCAAAACGAAAAGTGGATAATGGGCTTGATGATGAATACAACACTCTGGATCAGGCAAAGGCAATGGAATACAAATATCTGAGGGTGTTGAATGGTTGTCGTCGCATCCTTGAACGCGCGTATCCTGCTTTATTATTGTTTCACAGTAAATATGATGAAGAAGTACTCAGTTTATTTTAAAAGGCCTTTTTAAAGTTGTTTGTTCCTTTTCACAATATTCTTTTGTCTAAAGCTGTCATTGTTGTGAGTGCACACAAAATAGTTCTTTAATCATTTGAATGCTGTTTTTATAGATAAAGTTTAAACTTTAAATTCATTGAAATGGGATTGTATTTTAGGACGGCGTTAAATCTTAAATTTTCTAACAGAGTATTTTATACAGACTGTAATAATTTAATTTTTTTTTTTTTCAAGCCGGATGGCTTTGTAATTTTAAACAAGAAGAGCACCCTTAAGGAAATTTTTTTCTGACAACTTGAAGCTCTTGGCGAAAGATGGGAGATAATGGTTACGGATACAATGAGTGTTTAGAAAAATTTGATTGATGAAATGTAAAGAAAGATGCCAATTAATATTGGTTTTGAATGTTATAAAAATATAATATGGGAGGGCAAGATAGAGTGAAAGACATTTCACATTCGTGTAGTTCGGCCGAGGAAGAAATCTCGGATCTTCATCGTACGACCAAAATAAGGTCAAATAGTGAACTTACACCCATATTCCTAGTAATGTAATGATTACGGTTGAATTGTTTCAGAAAAAGCTGGTTGTTTCACGCTGAATATTGCCAATCCGAGAAGCGTTATAAGAAAGGTTCTTACCTACATATATCTCACATTAAGACGGTTACATTTGTATACCTTTATTGTTCTGAATCTGTAGCAGCAACAGCAGACATAAGAATTCTGTGTAGGTTTCGATTCCTTGGAAGAATGAACACACACCTTATAACCAATAGCCAGATAAAAAGTGAAGCTAAATGTTTTGTGATCTTTTTCACGACCTAAAATAAAGCGTCAGTCATGACAGAAGACAAATGATATAAAGCCTTAATCTCGACTTAGTTGATGATTCATTTTTGGGCAGTTCTATATTGAAGAACATGGTTGTGATCCTGGAAACGAATACTGTAAACTAATGGCACTGTCTCTGTTATCAGCTAAATATTTGAGTAAATTAGAAGCATACTTATAAATAAAAGAGTCTCGGACAAAAATTGGAACCTTGCGGCACACCAGATTTTTTTTTAGGACAACTTCTTCGACAAACTGTTGGATAGCCTTTTCCCTATATTTTTGTATGTGTATGGGTTCGCCTCCCAAAGTCAAAATTCTTCTTCAGCAGGCAGGACAAAACTCAATATCACTAATTTCGTGTGGAAGATGTTCAATAACTGCTGGTGCAGTAAAAAAAAGGCGTGTGTCACGCCCAAAGTTGAGACTTTTTACTGCCAGGGCAACTACAATGAGCTCAGTGACATTCAATTTTAAGCTTGCTGATCCATTTGAACAAAACAAGGCAAAACTTAAATTTTTAAAATTAGATTTTGAATGGAAATACCGATTATGAGTGTATTTAACACTTTTTAAACCACACTCTGCTACGTAACCAAGGAATACAAACTACAAACCGAATTGATCATCTTCTAACTTCAAAACTGCGACCGATAGTTAAAATAATTAAAAAATTAATTCATATTGACAGAAACGCTCCTTAAAAGTGGGCGTGTCCTAAATTTTTTCAGAAACAAACTTAAAGCACTAACTGAGCTTTGATCGTTAGTCAATTTTTAGGCATATGTGTAAAACTACAGGAAAAACGAGCAGTTTTTTAACGATCTTACCCGATTAAAGGTATTTTAAAAAATTCACGCCCTTAAAACTGGTCGTATTGAAAACATTTACGAAAAAAAATATAGAGATATATTTTTCAAATAACGAACGGAAAAAGGTTAAAATTGAATACGTTTTTCGTTCTTTCATGAAAAGTGGGCATAAGACACGCCCAACCTTATTTTTCTTTTATTTAAGTGGAGGGAGATTTACCTAAAGCTTGATTGTGCAAAACTTTAGCGTTGTGCTTTGATCGTAACTGTACAAAAAACATACTTTAATTTTTCCAAATTGAGGTTGTTTAAAAAAAACTGAGCTATCCCAAATCAATTTTTTTTTTTTTTTTTTTTAAACAGTATGTCCTTGACATTACAGCTTAACATGCGACTTTCGATAAACATGAACGGTCGTTTTTATCCAGTACCTATTTATGCAGTGTTTAACATCCTTGCACTAATAAATTCCCTTTGAAACCTTCCTCTTTCTTCCTCAATTCAAATAGAAACAAAAACCTACACACCGCGCCATCCGAATAAAAAAGAGACAAAAGCCAAACGGCATTAAATTTATCGTTTCTCGAAATTAGTCGAAATAAAAACAGACAGAACTTCGACAGGCAATAAATTCACCCAAGTGCAATGCACTAAAACGGAATTCCTTATATACTTTTAGTACAGAAGCAAGAACATAAGGTTGAAGCAAAAAATATAAAGTACATCTACATCGACCCCTTGTTAAGTTCAAAAACACTCCTCCCTTCCATCCGGGGACGACCGACCGACGCGACGCGACGTGTGTTAGCTGGCTTTGGTATATATAAATGCCAGTCTTCTTCTCGGCCAATACTCCGGAAGTTAAAAACTGAAAATTATCGCTCTTCGGCGGGAATTACGAATGTGTTCCTTGTGTGCTTGTGTGGATATGGTTAAAAGGATAACTTGCTACTAACACGAAACGTCAAAGAATTTTCAAACAATGTATTCAGGCAGGATCAACTAACTCCCTAAAAACCCAACCCAATTCAACTACAAAAAATATATATACTATGTACATATAAAGAAATATTTATAATTTCACTTACCCAATGTTTGGCTTAGGACAGTCCGTCCATCCTCTCCATGGCAAGCGTTGCGCGCATCGAATGGATTTGTAAATTGTACGAATGCATATCCTTTGTGCATTGAGATTCCTGCAATTGCACATAAGAACCATTTTATAGTCAAATGGGTCAACAGCGAAATTCAATGAAATATGTTTTAATCGCATTAAACGAGCAAAATCGAAAAAAAAAAATTAAATACAAAAAAAAAGGACGAAAAAGTATTTCGGATTATGACAACATACCTGCCAATCGGCCATATATCTGGAACATACGTTCCACATCCGTTTTTGAGCACTGAAACGTATTCAAGTTGCCAACGAATACTCGTGAATTAACCGCCTGCGGATCCTGTGAGTTGGTCTGGTTCGATAGCTTTGACATCTTCATATTGGCAGGATGCGAATTGTGAATACTGTTAGCCACGGCAGTGAGAGAGAGTACGGAGCAAGAATTTAGTCGATTTATCTGCTCCTTATTGAAATTCCACAAGCGCAATCGATTTGCTGATGCTGATGCGATGCGATGATATCCTTATGCGGTTATAGTGGTTTAAGGATTAAATGTTCCTCGACTTGACAACTTGACAAGGACAACGGCTATAACGACCAAACGACCAACGACGACGACTATGACAACGATGACAGCTTGGTTGTTGACTGCTGCTGCTGCGTCGATATTATTACGACGATAAGGAGATCCTAGCTTCGGACAGGACACAGCAGATTTTCCTGGAAAAAAATAATAAAACCAAAGATGAAAAGTGAATAAGGACAATATAGTAGGTACACACAGACCTACAACTACAATACAAAAAAAAAAAAAAATTACTATGATGGAAAAGTATTTAGTGAACCCGCAGTTGGATTTTCTTTTATTTTGCACTCTCAATGCTGCGGCTTGGGGAAAAGGACAAAAAGAGGGAAGCTATGGAAATATCTATCATTATTCTGAATGAAATCTGCGAGTTTTTCTGCTTTAAGTCGGATTAAGACCGAACACAATCAAACGCACCCACATAGACGACAAAAGAAGAGCACTACACATAATCGCCGCAAAATACCACAGCATTATAGAGAGCGCAGCGTTTGTTCGTTACTCCTCGCTAGGCTCAAGTTGGGCGCAATTTTTACTGTCCAACTAAATCGTCCTGTTCTGTTCTGTTCAGAGCAATTGAAATAAGCGGCAGGACTCTATGGAAATTTATTGTTATTATTATATCCTTTTTTTTTTGAGTGTGTATTCTTATTCTGTGTGGGCCTGGGCATTGTGTTGTGGTTGTGGACATGGAAATGGAAGTTGGAATGTGATGATGTGGCGATGGCGTGGGGTTGAATGATGAATTTCATTCTGCTTCGGTATTACTTCATTAAAAAAAAAACACACACACACACACACAAAATTGTTTTTCATTTTGTTCGTTTTCGTTTTCGATTTCATTTATTATTATTTTTTTTTTTGTATTGTTTTTTGTTGTTGTGAAAAAAAGCTTTAAATAAATTAATCGAAATTTTAATCGTTTTTGGAGAATTTTAAAATCAAAATTATATTTTAATGCGACGAGGAGTGAAATATAATTTTCCATTACATTAAACTGGAATTTTCTGGACTTAATTTTTGTATTCAATAAATTAAAAGCAGAAGCAGATAAAAATGACGGGAACAATGTTGTTTTGTTGGATCAGAGAGGGGAGATGGCTTTATTCATAGTCATCAAGACCATTAAGCTTTGAAGAAAAAAGGTTGACCGGTATTTTTCTTATGGTTGATAATACACCATAGGGTGTAGAATTCCTGGTTTCATATTTGTACTTATATTCCCGTCTTAAAACATGCAATCTGAATTTAAAAATGTTCGGTTTTCATCGTACAGAAAATGGGGAAAAACAAGATTGGAATGTTTGTATATTTATGTATCAATGTCTGATCGATACCTTTAAAAACAACAGATGAGCATATTTTCTTAAATCTATAGAAGGGTATTCGTATTCTCTAGAATCACATTGAAGGCCTTTGACTAATCGTGTGTTCCTCTTATATAACCCATAGAATTTTGAATCTAAAACGATTCCTGTCTTTGATTTGTGGATTTTAAAATAAGACTTTTTCGTAAGCCACTGACTTTTTCGATATAGAAACCAATTTTCCAAAACGAAATTATTAATCATTTTTCTTTTTATGGCGGATTGAAGATTTCAATTGAAAGCTATAAATTTTTTGTTGATAAAATGCTAGGAAATCCAAAATGGAAGAAAGAGCTAAGAATGGCCATAGTAGACCCATTCTCTTACAAAACAAAACGAATGTAAACAAATGGGGCACACCTTACCCACTGCCTTCACTTCCTTACTGCCAGCGCGGCGTAAGCAGGCTTCAGCAATCAGCCTGTTCGCGGGTCAGCGGACCTCAGCTTTAAACACCTTCAGCTTCCTCATAAAAAGCCATCACTTAATTGACCAGTCTATTCCATCATACTGAATTCAGCAGTTTCCGACAATAACATCCAACCCGCATCAAGACTCATTTGGCATAATGAGGATTTCTAAAGTGATGCGTACAAAATCGAAGGTGGAATCAGTGGAAGCGTGTTCCAAGCACAGACATTTTTGCGATGAAAGAGTTTCCTAAGCTTGGCTCAATTAAAATGAGATATCTCCATATTCTCAGACATACAAAACAAATACTTGGCACAACAGCTCCAAGCGTACCGGGGTCTGTGACTTACACTCTCAACAATTCCTGAGTGTGCGTTGATATTCTGCAGGAATGGAAGGGCCTACAATTTACCAGTAAATCCGAACGGTTAACAGGAAAGCACTTTCCGTGACAAGATTTAGTCTTGGAGGATTTGTCACTTCCTCGCAAGAGGCAGTACGCCGGAAAGAACTTAGGATGAGTCAGGGATCGAACCCAGAAACTTCGGCGAGGCATTCCGATACACTAACCAGACATCAAAGCAACCCTTAAATCCCTCAGTTATGTTTCCGTAAACTCAGTGACTGCCGGCAACAGCAGCTCATATCTCATGGTTAAGTCAGAATAGTGTTACATGAATAGTGTTTGTCTCAACTACAGTTTTATGAATGGTTTTTGTTTCTACTACAGAAATATTACTGTATGGTTTTTGTCTATACTACAGTAAAATACTGAATAATTCTGCTGAATGATTCTGCTGACATAACAATGTGGAATTTGCAAGCTCTGAAAGCTTTCAAAGCATCTTGACAGTTCCGAAAGGTTCGAGACTTAGACTGTTCGGGAAACTTTGATCCCAAGTATAAATAGGACATTTTATTCGGAAATGGACACAGTTTCATTTTAACCGTGGTAACGAATAAATGGTGAATAATTAGTGGTGCTTAGATAAAGAAATAAATAAAGAGTTTGAACTTAGATAAAAGTGAGTTTCATTTATAGAGATAGTAGTGGTGATTGAAAAGTAAAGGAAAATAAGTTTTATTTTCGAACCCAAGACTAAAAACATTACAATAGTTTAAAATTCAACTTTTTGAGAGAGCCGGGAAACTGCAAAGTCGATGAACTCGATAGAATCGGAACTATGACACCAATTTCACACAGCAGGATGAACATTGACATACTCGTATCATCTACTTGTCTAGGGACAATAGAAGTATTAAACTGTTCAGTCGGTTTCATAACTGGAGACTTGGCGTTTTGTTAAAAGACTTCTGTAGAACGAAAAAGAAGATAAGACTACCTCACACCTTCTCTCCTCATGCACTGCGGTTTTTCCCAAAAACTAAAATTACATTTAGGAGAATTCTCCTTCGATGATAAAGACGATCTGATGAACATGATCTTTATCGCTTTTTTAAAGTTCCAAGTGATTTATTTAATGAGGTATTCTTTCTCATCTTCATAGGTGTTGCAATGGACCTTGTATTGGTCCATGTTACCGCAACCTAGTCTAACCTGCAAATTCCTTCAAATTGAAACATTCACACAAAGCTAAGAATTCAGGTTACGTAGGTACTTGAACTTTCTAAAAAAAAAAAGCCTTGTAAGAGTTTCGAAAATTTTCCAGCCCAAACCTACAACCAAACATTACTATGTGCTATCGTAGTAAAAAAAAATTTTTATATAAGCAATTACAAAAAAAAAATTTAAATTTTTGTCAGAAAACAAGGCCTTGGTCCAATGAATGGCCAAAATTATACAGAAATGATGACAAAAATTACAGGTCGAGGACAAATGTATACTTTTCAATTCGAAATCAAAGATTCAAAATCTCACCCCGTGTCGCGCCCCAATTAAAACAATATTCAATTCTAATTAAAAATCAAACACATTTATATTTCACAAACACAAACAAATCCCCAGTAATTTTGAATTAACATTCTTGTCAGCTTGATTATGATTTATATTTTATATTACTGGCACAATATTTAAATGAAAGGGATGTCTGTAGTGCAGTGTTGTATATTGGACTGGAATTTCAATCATGACCATTAAAGGCATTGTTCTTGTCTATTCAATACAACAATGTATATTGTCCTTGTTAATGATACGTGCTCTCATTGTTTTTCCATTCAATCCTTTAGTCCTTCAGTTGTTGTTGTTGTTGTTGTTGTTGAGTGTTTTGAAATAAAACAAACCCTCTAACAATTCCATTCTTTGATAATGCTTTTTTAAAGGGTTGATTTTTTTTCCTCCAACAAATGAATAAGAAAGAAAAAAAAAACAATTTTCCAAATCATTATACATAAACAAAGGACATTAATGTTGAGAGTTGAGGACGACACAATAAAATAACTTTCCGACAATAAGTTAGGTACCGTTAATTTCTTTGTGTTCTTGAGAGCACGTTTATGCAAATAAGTCCTTTTGCTTCTCCATCCACCCACACACACTCAGATACCAAAAAAGAAAACACTTAACTTATTACATTTCCATAATTTTTGGAAATTAATATTTCGTATCTGAATCCTCCCGCAGCGCAGCAGAAGTTCCGCCAAAGGACTTGCAGAGTTTAGTTAAAGGGGGAACCGCACATGGCGCGCTATGCTATTTACCATCATGCCACTCGAATACCTACTCTCATATACAGTAATACAGTTATGCAGTTGGAATTGGAATTAATTAATACAAATCTGCCCTGTGGGGGCATTATGGATAAACCGCACATAGATAGCACATTTTTGTGGTTTCCCTGCATATCGAGGAAGAAGAAGATTTCTGCGCTTCGAGGATAGAATTCATGCGTTAGATTGGGAATGAAAATCGAAATCGAAAAAGCATTATAGGATGCGATTATTCTATTCCCAGCCCAAGTTATACCAACACTCCAACTAGGTACTATTATAAATATACTTTACGACACAATATGGGGCTTGGGCTAGACAGCCACTTAATTTTACTCAATTCAGAGCTCAGGGATCGGAAAACAAGAGAAACCGAGACTTATTTAATGCTGTGCGGTGGTGTAAATACTGTCAACTACCAGGTTGACATTTAGAAGCCATACGAGTAGCTATACATTTATGTGGAGCTCTGCAGAAAGAACAGAATTAATTAGATTATCGAGATACAATACGGGAATGTTTATGGTGTATCGGGTAACAAATGGCAGCGAATAATTAATGACCATTCGAATGTCACACAAAGTCAGGACAGGAGTAGCTACAATGTATAACCAAACATATCAGCCATCATCGATTGGCTTTTTGGACGTGTGCACTTGACATGTTGTGCTTAGTTCTTGGGGTTACTTTCTTTTAAGAGAAACCAAGCTCTATACCTGCTTTAATATTCTGGATTTGTGATGGTGTTTGGTTAAAGGACAAATTGAATTAATTGTATAAGCAATCTTGAAGTAATAGCTTTTCGAATCTGTACTTAAGAGGTTTTTGGGTAAACATTTTTGTATGAAAATTTCAAAAAAAAAAAAAAAATCACTGCATACTTTTACATGCTGGAAGTTATTAAAATGAAAACTTTAAATAAGTTTTAAATAAAAAAAAACCTAAGTCGCTACTTTGTATATGTCATACTTCGCATTACCACGATAAGATAATGTCATAGTGTGAATGTGCCTTAATGTTTGCAAATGGCATCAAATGTCATTGTGTTTTGACACCTTTGTTGTGAGAGAATTATATCTCTTTCCATATTAGAAAAAAAATTGTCCAAAAGCGTCCGGAAGTCTTTTCAAACCTATTCATTGGTACAAAAGTGACACTTTTGACGCCTTTGAGAAGAGACTTTTGCTTCCTGATTTGAAGTTAGAATCAACTCAGTAAGCACAAATACAAATATGTTTCAAATATTTTCTTGAAAGCGTGCATCCACATGCAGAGGTTTTCCAATTTTGCTAGATGACATATTTCTGAATCAAAATTTTGTTTAATATAGGTGCCGAAGCCGAATCCACTGAATCAGGCTGCCCACACCAGTTTGACATTTGAAAATGGTGGAAATGATGGATGCGAACAAACACTACGTCTAAATTGAGTAGATGCAAATTTTCTTGTTCCATTGGTTTCATCAATATAAGTGGTTCCCCGAGTCATTGTATTTATATATTTTCATAGTTATTTCATGAAATATGTTCTTTTGGTTGTGAACTTCGTCAATGGCGGCGCTAGTTGTCTTATCTACTTTACATCAAATGTCGTCCATTGTTGTTTTTGCTTACCATTGAAATCTAGACAAAAACCACTCCACACTCTCCAACTAAGTATTTCTCAACTTCGTCCATAGATGGCGCACCTAATACGTTGTGCTAATTATGAGTACTTTAGTTTATCAATACAATCCCCGAGTGAAAGAAATGGAAAGTGCTATTATAGTTGACAACAAGCAAAGGAGCGACACACAAAATTTAAATGCAAGACTTAAACATGTTCCCGTACAACCCTTGTCGAGTTGCTGCCTTTTGCTTGAGTCTTGAGATTTGTCTGTTCCAACTTATGAACCGCGCACACAAGTCGGACAACCCTGGATTTTTGGACTCTTTTGAACTTAAAGTAGCAGATCGCCAGATCTAACGACGGCGCTGGACTTCTGCCTTTGATACTTTTTGAAAACTCACTTTTACCACAACTAACCACAAACCTTGTAAGTCTTGAAAACGTACAACGAAGAAATGAAACTCGGGAGGTGGTCATTTGACTGATATAATTTGTACGCAACCTTATCGTCTTCATCTGCTAAAACAGGACTCAATTCTAACAAAATGGCTGCCAATTACTTTTGCGCCACCCTGTATAATGCGTCTCTACAGAAGATCCATGTTTGTTTCTATGGTCAATTTAAAAGTGAATGTCCATAAAAAAGGAAAAATTCAAATTCGAAAAAAATAAATAAAACTGCTCACAATAAGGACTGACTATTCATCTGGTAAACGGCTTGAAAAGGATTCCCAAATGAAAAGACCTTTCTCACGTCGCACACAGAAAGCGAACCATAAGTGAGTACATTTCCCTTGAAAGTAAAAAACAGTAAACAGGTCCTTTACAATGCCACAGACAAATAGCTGAATGTAAAGGTAGGTAATGTATTGCTTAGCCATCACCATCACCATATCAAACAACATGGAGATTCCTTCGTCATGAGAGATGCCGATAAGAATCTTCCAGGATAAACTGCCTCCATAAAAAGGGACTGGCTTGTCATGTATAGTCTGTCCAAGAGTGTATACTTTACATGTGCCACATGTTGTACTACCCCAGCAGTCAATGGGTCGACCCATCAAAGGGTAGGACACAAAAAAAAATACTGTCTTCGTCCTGAAATATTCTTTTCAACGATATGAATGAGAAAAGGAGGTTGTGCTGCAGGCCTAGAATATCCTGAATATAAATATCCTTATGGCAAATAAGTTGGATGGTTTTATAAACAAGATGACAACGACACCGACCACGACCACGACAACGATGATGATGATGATGATGATGATGATAACGATGATGATAGAGCTAAAGAATCATGATGATGTCTGGCGGGAAGCAAGAATAAGCAAACTTCATATGGGGTTACCTTTAACTCAACCTCTATCTGGTCTCCCTCTCCTTTGGAATATTTATATCTCAGAAAAAATATAAATGCAAAAAAAAAAATGAGTGAATCGAAAACTGAAACACATTTGGTTCATCATTTTATTCGAATTGGAAAAAACTGAATATTTATTTTTATGTGTTCTTCCTTGCGCTGCACTAGCATTTTTTTTTCTTTTGCCAATGCAATGGTGAGTAAGGAGTCCATGCATATTAAAGTGAACTATTTGCTGAAGCATTGGATTCAAGGGAAAACCAGTGAAGGAGAAATGGCGGGACTGCGGTAAATAAGAGTCAAAGATCTTGTTGACAGTATTTCTGAAAAGCAGCATACTCCTCTGTAAATATGTCGCAGTTTTATTGGTCCATTTTTTAGTAAGACAAGGTTTTTGTCATTTAAAAGATAGAGTTTTGTAATTTTTGTGAAGTCCTTGAAATCAAGTTCGTATTCTCAGAAAGTTGGCAAGCAATTAAAATAAAGCATGTCTTTAACGAAATAATCCAGCAGGTTCGACGAAATTTAAAGCTGGAAGAATGAACTTCATAAGAGCTCGTCTTAGACATATCTAAGTCTCGCTACCGTTTGATATCGATTCGTTGAAAATAAAGACATCGTCTTTGTTTTTCTACATCGGACACTCAAATCCACGGCATTCAGTGACTTAGGTACGGGAAATCGAAAAACTAGTTAAAAACTAGTGTTCTTACGTGGCCTTTTAAATCGAGGAGCCGTGCGACACCAACCATGTGCTGTTGACATGTGTTCTCTGTTCGTTTCTCTTATTTTCTGTCTGCCTCTCTATCTTGTTATCTTCTTGTGTTGTTTTGAGACGATGGCCTCAGTTTGCAGTGCTTGTAAGGCCGGGTTTCCATTTGCAAGAAAACTTCTGCAATAAATGTCCGATAGTCTGTCCGACAGTGAATTGCAAGTGGAAACTACCAAGCAAGTTCTATCGCGACAGTACTTTCATAACTTTTTGCGAGTATTTGCAAGTGCAATAAATTGCTAGTTTAAACACTTTTGCATCGACTTGAGACAGTTCTTGCAGCTTATCGAAACAGTTTCGTATATCCCGCGCAAGTGGCTGGTTGACGTCTTTGCTTTATACAAAATGAGTAAAATAAAAGGTCGTGAATGGCCTCGCGAAGAAGTTATGCGTTTAATTGAAGCTTACGAGTGTAATCCATGTTTCCTTCCAAATCAATTGCGGTCATGCGAGTGAAATTGAAGTATTGCTGAGCATCTTCTATATTTAATTCGTTTAATAAATTATAGAAGGCAATAGCTTCCCGTCTTCTCAAAATCCAATCTCGAACCCAAGTTGATCTTTTTTTCTTTTTTAATAATAAAATTATCATCGCAGCTGCTAATCGTTGACGTCTTTTCGCCATGACTTCACAATTTTAAGTAAACAACCAGATTTCTTGCGACATTAATTGCTCTCCTGGTGTAAATACATCTGCAATAAATTGCGACAGTATGGTGCGCGAGCTTCTTGCAAGACATTTATTGCCGAAGAAATTGCAAGAATTTACATGACAATGTAAACGCGACTGCAAGAAACTTCTGCAAGACTTCCGCGAGTTGACTTGCAAATGGAAACGCGGCCTAAGTGTGTCTACTTCATGAGTTTATCTACGGAGTGGATTAAAAATGTAAATGCAAATCGTGATGTTCATTAGATTCATATATCGGTCACGATACTGATAGGTATCTTTAATCTTTAATTATCGCATCGAAAAAAATAATCGAAGAACGCTGTGAATTGAAACAAAACTCATTTTACCGCATCATCCTGTTTCTGTATGTTTGACAATCGACAAATTTTTCGATTGAAACGAATTGGAATTGCAAACTGGAAGTATGCGAAAGAGTGGTGTTCTGTAGAATTGAAAATCGACTAATTTTGTATTTTAAACGTCAAATTTTATCATTTGCTTCTGACCAGGCACTATATGCAGTAAAATGGACCAAACCAATAAGGTGATCAAAACAAAATTGGTTTTTATTTAATCTTATTGTTGTATGAATGGTTTTGTCTCTACTACAGTAAATATTGTTATGGTTTTTGTCTCTACTACAGAATTATGCTGAATAATTCTGCTGAATGATTCTGCTGAAATAACAATGGGGAATTTGAAAGCTCTGAAAGCTTTCCAAGCATCTTGACAACTCCGAATGGTTCGAGACTTAGACTGTTCGGGAAACTTTTGATCCCAGTATAAATAGGACATTTTATTCGGAAATGGACACAGTTTCATTTTAACCGTGTGGTAGCGAATAAATGGTGAATAATTAGTGGTGCTAAGATAAAAAAATAAATAAAGAGTTTGAACTTAGATAAAAGTGAGTTTCATTTATAGAGATAGTAGTGGTAAATTAAAAGTAAAAGAAAATAAGTTTTATTTTCGAACCCAAGACTAAAAACATTACATTATGTTAAATTAACGTTAAATTAAATTTTCAGAGAGCTTCAAAAATTTCCAAACAGCCAGAAAAATATGCTCGTGGATTATATGGGAAACAATGTTGAATTTTCAAGGGGGCAATTCACTGGAGTTAATGCCCACTATAGCCAACCTGAGCAGTGGGAAATACTCAGTTCCCAGCTGAATTCCCTCGGCTCAGTAATTAAATCAGTGCGGAGCAGTGGAAAAAGGTTAACCAAACCATATTTAACTAACTAACATTTTTGTTAAAAAATAAAAATGTGTTTAGTGTTGGATTGACATCAAATTCGCTGTCCGAAAGCTGGCTTACGAAAAAAGAGCTTTCCGGAATAGAACTGGGGGTGGAGGTTTATCCGATGCACCTCGAGAGTTTACTGAGTTCGAGGAAAAAATACTCAGGATAATTTCGAGGGATGCGGTTGATGGAAACGCCTCCACCCCTGAGTTGGGCGCAGCTTCAATCAATTTAAGTTTAAGTCTTCATCTTCCTTCCTTTTTTTAAATTGTTTTTATTTGCAGCCAATATCATCTGTTAAAATGCAATTAGGGAAAGTGAGCCATAGCGTCTCAGATCCCGAGTTGCCTCCAGCAAAAAAAAATAAAATGCACGACTGGGTCGCACGTACTTGCTCTGTTGGTGCAATAGTACGATGAAAACAAACTTTTAGATCAATAAGAACAATTCATTTTTGAAAAATTTGGTAAAAACCAAAAAAATTTGGCTTAAACTGGAAAAGTCGATATACGGGAGCTAACGTTAAGAAACCTTTAATATTTAAAATAAGACGTTATCTTTTGGGTGTTATAAATGATACAAATGTTCACTTATGGCCAAATTAATAATACTGTTAAAAGCAATTTCCGCTATTATCATGTATAGCCAAAAACCAAAAATGCAGTTTTGTTTGAAGTATTCTATGTATGTTACATACAAATTTTTATAAAAATCAGGGGAGCCTTTTTTGAGTAAATTAGAAAAAATGAAAAAATTGGCCAAAATCTAGTGGCTCTTTGTATTGGAGCCACCATTTAAAAAAGAGAAAATGAAAAAAAATCAATGCCATCTGATAGGAAGCTGTAAGGAACTATACCAAACAAAGTTTGAGTGAATTCGATGCAACCGTTGACAACTTATGGCCATTTGAAAAAAAGCCGTTAAGAGCAGATCTCCGTTATTTGCATTTTTAGCCAAAAACTAAAAACGCAGTTCTCTTCAAAACACTAAAAGAATATAACACACAAAGTTTAATCAAAATCGTTAGAGCCATTTTCGAGCAAATTAGAAAAAACCAAAAAAAGTTGGCTAAAACTCAACGGCTCGTTGTATGGAAGCCACCGTTTAGAAAGGCTTCAGTGAAAAATTTACTAAGCCATCATATAGAACACTATGAAAAACTATGTCAAACAAAGTTTGAGTTGATTCAATCAAGCCGTTGAGAACTTATGGCTATTTGAAAAAAAGCCGTTAAAACCTGATTTTCGTTACGACCATTTAAGGCAAAAACAAAAAACGCAGTTTTGTTAGAAATGCTTAAAGTTAGCTAAATTTTAAATTTAATCAAAATCGTTAGAGCCGTTTTCGAGAAAATCCAAATTGAAAAAAACCGTTACTTGAAAGGTACCAGTTTGAGCCGGGCTAAAACAAAATAAAAAAAACCTCGACAACCGTTTTTCTTCAAACTGCTATATACCAAGTTTGAAGAAAATCCGTCAAGCCGTTTAGGCTGTAGCATGACGTGAAAAAGCGCACATCCGCACAGACGCACAGACGCACAGACAGACCGACGGACGGTATGGAGAAAACCACTTTTTTGGGCTTCTCTATCATCGTAATGTCATGTTTGATTAAAACCTCGATTTTTTTTTTCTGCACGAAACCAATACTTGCCCTATAGAGCAAGTAAAAAAGAAGACACAAGATGGCCTACAACAATGCATTGGATGAGGCCAAGGAAATGCAAGATACAATTGACACAAAGTTGAACAAAGTCTTAGAGCAAAACATCTTGGCCAATATCCCTTTGATATGACCCTGACGCAAGAAAGTGCAATGCAGCACACAAACGGATGGGGATGGGAATGAAGGTGATTATTTGCCCTTGCGTCATATATGGATGATGCCTTTCCTCCATAAGAATGTGTGCTGCATTTCTACTTAGCCGATACAATTCTCTGAATCGTTCTTCCGGCATATCAAAAGGATTGGTTGAATCGCGAAGGTTTCGATGGAGAAATGCATCTGATTCCTCCTTTCATATGCTTCAGATAGAAACAAAGCGAACATGTTTTGTTTTTTTTTTTTAATTTATAAACACACGAGATTTCTAATTCACGAACATATTTTACAAAAACATCAACAAGATCATCAATATAAAATGTTTGTTAGATTTTAAGTGTCAATGTGACAGCTCAACTTATCGATTTCCATTGGAAGTTCCAGTCAAAAAAAGTCTGGCATTTACGATTATCGCATGAACTTACAGAAACTGAATTATTTCGAGAATTGATATCGATATTTCAAGTTGGTAGCGCTGGCATTTGACAAATGTCAAGCTGAGCTGTCGTATGAAATGTCATGATATTAGTTTAATGTTTGTTTAATTTACGATAATGGATCGCTTAACAATCGAACAACGCGTAAAGATTATTAGAAATTACTACAAATGTGGGTGTTGGAACATCAGACAATAATCACCGATTTTTCGAAAAACATTTTCTCCAGTGATGAGGCACATTTTTCATTCAATGGGTATATATACAAAAACCCAGCCACAAGTAATCAAAGTGACTGTTTGCGATGCTCTATGGTCGAATAGTGTCATTGGCCCATATTTCTTCGAAGATGGAAATTGGCAGACAGGAATGTGCGAAAAACCATTTGAATTATTTTGCTTTTCACACTTCTTAATGACAAAGTCCGAACCTTCAAATGAAATTTTCATAAAAAATGTATCGCTTAAAAAAAAAAACTTAGGTGGAGTCAGTGATCGAACTCCGAGTCTAAAGCTTGGTAGACCGATGCACCGACTACAACACCAACAATTATTGCGGTTGGCAATGTTACAGTGGATTCAGTGCTTGGTTGCTATCCTAGACTAGAGTTGCGGATTCGAGCACTTGGCACAACAGCTCCAAGCGGGACAGGGGCCTGTGACTAACACTCTCAACCATTTCTGTGTGTGCGTTGCTTTTCTGCAGGAATGGAAGGGGTCTACAATTTACAGCCGAACCCGAACGGCAAACAGAGAAGCACTTTCCATGACATGATTTACTCTTGGAGGATGTGTCAGTAAGTAGGTACCCCGTAAAAGAACTTAGGTGGAGTCAATGCTCCACATAGTACCTACTACTTTCTTTTCTGTTTAGGAATTCGAAACAAATTATCAAGTCAAAAATTTTTTTTGAACTCTTAAACAAACAAGTCTATATGAGGTTTTTTTATATTTTTAAATCTTTAACATGATGTGAACAAAAACTTTAATATTTGAATAAAATGGCAATAATTTTCTTGCATAACACAATGTTATAGTTTTTTTCTTCGTCCTTCACATGATATCCTTTGTCTGTCTGTGACGAACAAAAAAAGTTCAGTTGAAAAGGTAAAACTTCGTACCAATAGTCATACTTTGTATACTTTACTATATGGACATCAACATATGAATAGCGTAATGTATTTGGGCCATCTTTCTATTTGCCAAAACCAAATGTTGTATTTAAACTTTTATATGAATGTGTCCATACTTTAACTATACGAACGATGATAACTCTATGTATTGAGTTAAAGCTGCATCGCACGACGAATGCTATTCAATTCCAGCAGCAAACTAGGTATACAAACTTTTTAAAACTCCCCCGTGCTCACCTCGGGAAAGACTGAAAAAAAAAAGAATCCAACCATGGTACAATTCTTTTAGAACTTCCAACAGAGAAAACGTCCTAGAGAATTCAACTATAGGACTATAGAAAGTGAAATTCAAAGCACACGCCAACGCCACAAAATGTATCCTTTTTGCATACGTACAGTTGAAAAGTTGCAAAAATAAAAAAAGAACCGGGACATAGTATGCAATGCAAACTTTTAGGTTAAGACAATATTTACCATATGTGCGGGCATATTTATGGCATCCTTAATCGAAGAAAGGGAGTCATCTTTGAGTGTGGATTTCCTCTATACTACACTCGTATGTGTTCTATCTGGATGGTACGTATACCGGCAACCAAACCAAGGCAGCAACGCAACAGCCGGGACATAAGTTAATTCATCCTGTGGGAAAGTCATACAGCACTCGTACTTTGCATCCTCGTGTTTGGTTTTATTGCCGTTTTTCTTCTTCACCAGCCATTTTCAAAAACATTCCTTAAAGTCCTTAAAATGATACAGCCATATACCAGATACCACACACATCAACGCTCCATTATACACACAATATGCCGATCCATTTAATTTCATCCTGTTAACCCAAATTGCAATTGAATGTGTTCGCAGACTGTTAATTCATATATGAGCCTTATGTGAGGAAGGAGGATCCTTTTCCTTTCATAAAGTATCTGTGGCATTACTTGAATGAGTATGTAAGTTGCTTTTTTGTATAATTTTTAAAAGATGTTGCTATTTTAATAGCTTTATGGGATACCTGGGATACCCACCCACCCACCTACTTAGAAAGGTGTGACGGGGAGGTCTTTGGAAATTCATAAGTAGGTGTAGGTACCTACTATACACCATAAATTACCTTCTTTTAGATGTAAGACCAGGACGAAGTCTGCTTAATTGAAATAAATAAATGAAACTTTAGCTTACAACGTTGCTTGAAGTAAAATTCCGTGTAAAATGAAAACCCTCTTAAAGGGGTTATTCACGGTGCTTTCGTGTGCAAGATTTTGAGGTCACATCATCTCAAATGAAGTGTATCCTTTTTCAAGTATGAAAATAATTTTTAAAGATTCCAACATTATGTAAGTTAAGGATTTAATTTATTTAAAAACTTTTGATATTAAAAAAAAAATATAAATATGACCGCGTTTCTAACATATGAATCTTGTTGTAATTTTTGAGTCACGTTCCACAACCGATTTCAAAACATGATCGAAAACTTCATTCAAACCAACTTTTGTCACAGAAGAGCACTCTAAATAGGTGTATGCGCCAATGTAATTAGCCATCATTTGTCCTTGTTCATAGGTTATAGGTACCTCTCCGCTCTTCTTTAACTTCTCGATCGTTGCACTATCCTCTCGTAAGTCTAGCATCGTTCCGACCAGAATTATAATATCCTGTGGACAAAAATCATCAATCTCTGGTTTCCAATAACTTTTAACATTTTGAAATGACGTTGGATCCACAATTGAGAAGCAAATCAAGAAGACGTCCGTGTCTTGATAGGAAAATCGTCGATAATATTGATAGTCTTGTAGCCCGGATGTATCCCAGAGTTCAAGTCGGATTTTCTTATTGTTTAACTCAACAATGGCCTCAAATTTATTGGATATCGTTGGTTTGCAATCAATTGGAAAATTATTTGTGTTGTAGGTGATTATCATGCACGACTTCCCAACTGAACCATCACCCAAAGTCAGACATTTGACAGATTTGTGCTTCGGAATGCAGGGAGTACAACAAAGTTTTTTTGGCTTCATTATTCCCGAGTTTCAATATCAAAATCAAATACGCAACTGAATACATTAAAATGTTCAAAAAGGAAGTATACTTTTGTCGAATCATCGTGCAATTACTCAGCTAACAATTTCATAACTTCGATGAGTAAATTCACTATCTGGCTTCTTATCCAATTTGTCAGATTCAGATAACTCACTTATTGCAGTCAAAAAAGTCATGACGGAAGCTAAATTTTGAATTGTTTTTTCGTATTCTTGGACACTATTTAAAGGAAATACAGTCGGAGACGTTTAAATGCAGTAATCAAAGAGAAAAATTGATATGCACTCTGAGCAGTTTAAGCAAGCCACGTCAAAACAGAACCTACAATCTAAATTATAAATGTCCAGTATGCCTCCACATACGGATTATTAATTGTAAAGGGTGTTTTTTTTAGACGTGTGGTTTTCAATCTGGCAATACTTTTTTCGTAGTTAGTCTTTTTGACAGCTGTCACTTAATTTATGCTCAGTTTGGTTTGCCATTTCATAATGAATAGACCTACTCCTGAACAACGTTTTGACTCAGAATGAGCCTACGATTTGGATATCTGTTTAACTGAATATGCGCATCATTGTAGTCAACATTTTGACAGGTCTCGCGTCAACGGATATGACTACGGCTACGGATCAATTGTGTTTCTGCCGATGTAACTCGTTACAAGCAACGTACCAACCATTTTCAACATCTTTACAATTTTTGGTGTAATTAATTTTGTAAAAATAAGTGTTATAATTAAAAATAAAATAAATATAATCTTCATTTAAAAACAAACAAGTTTTTGACAGCTCTGACTACGGCTTGTGTTTTCATGCGAATATTCTGTGCCATGAGGAAAACTCCATTCCAAATATTACCGAATAATGAAATTAGAGCACAATGGTGTAGCTGCAGTAGTAGTACGTAGCACTGTCAAATTTTAATGTATACGTAAATCGTATTGCACTACTTTTACAATGTGAAGTAGAAATTGCAGCGCAAAGAGTAGCTGACGTACAAGTCGACTCGACTCCAACTTCATAAACGTGAAACCAAAATGACAAACATGATTTTTGTTTGAGTTCAGTGCTATACACTGTATTCGCCCATGCTGCTTAACATTGCTACGTAATTCTGCTGCAGTGCGAATGCAGCAATACGTAAATGTCCTTATAAATTTATCATTTACATAACACAATTAGCACTCAGTTTTGTTAGGGAAACTACGAAGCAGAAATATAAAAACCCATCAACACAAATGGCGGAGCTAGGCAGTAGTGTACTTTATTCCGTTTTCGTCTTCCTTGACTTGCCTTCGTTATGAAATAAATCATTTTGAGCACACGTTCTTGACACACATCAGACATCAACTTTCTACAGTAAAAAATTTGAGGCGACATTTAAAAACTACTTTGTAATGTAGTTATGTCGTCGTTTTGACGTTATTTAGTTTTAATGGTGAAATCAACAACCGACGACGTGACGTAGCGTTAAAATGGCGTACATCATTTTAATATATCGTCTAATCCAAGCGTTGACGTCTAGTTCTGTCAGCGTTAACGGCGACATAATATTTGTCCCTTCTTTAGAGTCTTGTGTGTTCTTCTTTTAAATAATAGTGACAATTTTTACAATCTTCTTTTAAGTTCGTCCTTACGCCTCCGAAAATCATAAGGAAACCGTAACTGGCTGCGCACAATGGTGTAGCAGTAGCTCACAAAGCAGCATTTCGTGTATGCAATGTATACAATGTGTAGCACTGAACTCAAACAAAAATCATGTCTGCCATTTTGGTATGAACGTCAACTTAGCGAAGCACTTTTTGAAAATCAAAAATCTAAATATGCCCGAATTAGTTGCTAATTAGTTGCGGAAAAATTGATTTAGTTGCTCTTTTATTTCCTTAAGAAATCGATTGATATCAACTTAGCGAATCAACTTCTGAAATTCAAAATTCCAAATATGCCAGAATTAGTTGCTAATTAGTTGCGCAAGAATTAATTTAGTTCCTCACTTTTCGCCGACTTTTTCTCAACTCAGCGAAAAAAAATTCGAAATTTGCAAATCTTAATATTGCAGAATTAGTTGCTAATTAATTGTTCACGAACTGTGAAAAAATAAAATTAGTTGCTCTTTTATTTCCTAAAGAAATCAATTGATTCGCTAAAATGATATTATCAACGATTTCTTTAGGAAATAAAAGAGCAAATAACTTTATTTTTTCACAGTTCGTGAGCAATTAATTAGCAACTAATTCTGCTATATTAAGATTTTCAAAGTTCGAATTTTTTTTTCGCTGAGTTGAGAAAAAGTCGGCGAAAAGTGAGGAACTAAATTAATTCTTGCGCAACTAACTTCCAACTAAATAGCAACTAATTCTGGCAAATATATATAGATTTTTAATTTTCAAAAAGTGCTTCGCTAAGTTGACGTTCATCATTTTGGTTTGTTATTGTTTTGCAGCGCAGCAGGTCGTGAAGTTCAAGTCGAGTCGACTTGTACTTCAGCGACTCTCTCTGCTGCATCTGCTACTTCACATTGTAGCCGTGCAATACGATTTACATACATTTAACTTTGACATTGCTGCGTGCTACTGCTACTGCTACACCATTGTGCGCAGCCAGTAAGTCGTGGGCTAAAATTTAGTAGTACATCTGCTACAGTTGTAGTTAAACGACAGCGCTGGTTTTATTTTTAAAAACAATTCCCTAAAAATCTACATTCAAGTAACCTGTTGATGTTTTCAAAAAACTACAACGAAAAAATTTCAAAATTTCATTTAAAAAAAAAAACAATCCTCACAACTTAATGAACCAATAAGTTAACAATCCAACCACTAGCCAAGCCAAAAACCTATATGAAACCACAAAATTGTCACACCAACAATAATAATTTGCGAATTCCATTTGTAAATTCGCACTCAAAATATTTCTCCACCCCTCTTTTCCCCTTAAATGGCTACACATTTAACATTTATTCCAGATTGAAGTTGGACTTTATGATATTTATTGCTCAATTTCACTTCAACGCAAGTTCATGCAAATAATGTTCTTTATTTTTTTTTGTATAATTTTTGATACAATAAAAAAGTTAAAACGTGTAACCATCATCATAACAGTAATAATTGCTGGAATTAATTATTTGCACAATTCCACTATTGCCAGACAATAAATCATTGTCAAAAGTATTTTCACATGTGCATGTGCAGCCATGCGTTCATCTATACAACCCCCGGGTCAACCCGTTCTCACATTGAAATTATTTTGGGGTTAAATCGCAGTCGCCCGTTGCATCGCGTCCGTCAACGACGGTCGTGTCGTCGCGTCGCTGAAGGCTTGGGGTTGTCAGTTAACATAATACTCGGCAATCGTACCAACAATTCACGCCAAACCGTCGGAACCCAACATTGTTACTTTTTAAATGGCCGTCACGCCGCCCGGCTTCGGATATGTAATTCATATTATTTATAATTTTATATTTTGCGTGTCGAAAGGGGGAAAGGGGGGTTTGGTATATAATTTGTTTGTTTGGCTGTTTTCGGAATGTGTGATACGTGTGATAAGTTGGGGTAGGGGTGAAGGTGAACCATGAAAAGCGTAAACGTTTAACCTCAATCGATCCACTTATCAACACAATTTGCATTGGGGCTATATAATGGGGTAGAGGCTATAGGGGTGCCTCTTTATAGGGAAGTGGCTGGCTGGCCGGCATCACGGTTTATCACCTCAACGTTTATAAATATAAATGCGGAACGCAAGGGCGAATGCATGACTGTGGGATACGCATTCCGTTTAACCCCGTCTGCATTCTTGTTTCTGTTTTTGTATAGCATTGGGCACTCATCATTGAACAGAAGCAGTAGATGAGGAGGATTCCATTGGCATCATCAGGGTTGATGGGGGTTTTCAGTTGAAATAGACCGGGGTATTATCATTATTGTTGGTAGGTATATCGTTGGTAACAGAGCATCCAGTTGTAGGTACCTATATAGATGGGTCCGACTGTGTGTGGTGTGCTTCATCGTGGTTATAAGAGTGTCCAATTAAGAGTGCCCAATTGAATATTGAGAAGTGCGGTTGGAAATTTGTTTTTGGGACTTGGGAGCTGAACGCTTTAAGCATATAAAGGTGGACCAATCGTGCTGAATTCGTAGAAACAAATCAGTGGGTTTAAATGGAACTGTTCCTTTTTCTTTTGCAACAATCATTACATCTGAGTTCCAATTGCTTGGCACAATTCTGTCTGCCCAAAAGTCTGAAATGCTCTAAGTGTTTTCAGGATATTCTAATGAGGAATTTTCTGAATTATCAGTCTAGAGTAGAGTCTTGATCGTACACAAACGGTTTTTGTCATACTACCGATGAGCAATATCTTTTTGTATCGAAAACCGTTCTTACGATTTTGATGAAATTTTCTAAGTGATGTTCTGTAATATTTCTTTTGATTAAAATACAAATTTTAGAAACGATTACTTGTAATTTTTCCAATCAGACTTTCTGTAAACCACAATTGACAACAGTGGGAGTAAATAAAACAAAAAGTTGAAGAAATCGAATTTTTGAAACGGATGACAAATTTTTGCACTTACAAATCATACAAAATGATAAATTGAGTTTGACGTCATACATTTTTATCAATCCTACCGACAAATTAGTAAAACAAAAAATATTTTGAGACTTGAGACGAAGTTAGTTGAGGTTTTCTCTTTGTTATTGGAACAAGTGATTTATTTAAATTAAATAAAAATTAATAAACAACAAAAAAACATAAGAAAATATGCGTAGTTGTGAAAGAAAAGGCACGATCAATGTCAAATGCATAACTGTTGGTGATGGCACAGTTGGGAAGACCAGCTTACTTACAACCTTCACAACAAAACTATATCCAAATGAATACATAGTAACGATATTGGAGCGACAATCGACCATTGTTAAGAAAGACGATAAAACAATGCATCTAGAACTCTGGGATACAGCCGGACAGGAAGACTTCAAACATATAAGAACACTTTCCTATCCAGGCACTGATGTATTTTTAATTTGCTACTCCATTGTCGAACCAACATCATACCACAATGTCAAGAAAATTTGGAAGCCAGAAGTGAGTTACCATTGTCCAGATGCCATACTTATTCTGGTCGGAACAAAGCTAGACTTGCGTGAGGATAGAGAATCGGTTGAAAAGTTAAGAGCCAGAGGAGAATATCCTATTACCCATGAACAAGGAGTCCAATTAGCTAAAAAGATTGGAGCATTTCAATATTTGGAGTGCTCAGCATTGAATAGATTCGGTTTGGATGAAGTATTCGATGCCGCTTTGACAGCGGTTTTGATACGTGATTCAAAACCACCAAGGAAACGCTGTACGATCCTTTAAGAATTAACACGATTGTCTGCAGTGTTGAGTTGTAGTTTTTAAATAAAAAGTATTTTTTTTATACAAATATTGAAATTCTTTTTTTTAAAGTCATTTAAATGAAATCACAATTTTTGTGTATTTTAAGAAAAAGGTATGTGTTACGACACAGACACATTTACAGTTATATCGACGGACAAAATATATTGTATCATGAGTCAACAATTAAACGGAGTAAAAGTCAAAGTGAGATCTTGAGTCGGTCTCAAACTTAATAAAATATAAATTTTGTTAACACAAATTATGAGGTTTTTTATGACGATTAAAAAGGTATTTGCATATATATGTATAAGGTCCATAATGGCAGCCCAAAATGACGAAACTTACTTAAAATCCTTCTTCGCAAAATGTCGAAATGTGTTCAAAGTCCTCCATCACTCTGTTCAACAAAAATTGTCAGTATAGCGGAGAATAGATTTTTGCTTCTCAGTCTGAATGCGATGGCTTGGCTTTTTTGCAGACGATTAAAGGTGAAACATTTATTTTATTTACATATTTATTTATTTATTTACTTATAAAATAAATTTATATAAATTATTTGTCAGAAAGACATCAGGGCAACATGACCACAGATGTCGTTTATAATTAAAAGTGAAACATGTAGGGTTATCATATCGCATAAGTTTTAAAGCACGTATCGCAAAAGAAAAGAAGCATTAGAAAATTAAACTTGTGTTCACTCGAAAGTCCTGTCCAGTATAGGTCTTAAGGGGTATCCTGAATATATGACATTATTGCAATATAAAATTGGAATGCGTTGTTTATTTTACAATGAATGTGCCCGTACTCAAAGAACTACTTACCAATAGGTACGTAATAAATTAGGAAGGATATATTAATGATATCGTGATATACATTGAACATCTGTATTTTGAACAGCGAAGGAAAACTTGAGGCTTTTAAAAAATTCCACAATTGTGTAGTGCGGCTGAAGATCCATATTCTGTTCTTTATAGTGCGTCCCATAAGGTTAAACTGTTTGGCATTTGTAATGGAGAGAGTATTATACGGGGAAATTGTTTTAAGAGAGGAATTCAACTGTGTAAAGCCATCAGTTCATCAATGTCATTGAAAAGAATTCTCCTTAGAGGCCAGTTATAGCTATGATTAAAACGCATCATTGAAACACAAATCAGTGATACGTTTTATATTTTCACTGACAGGTCGATTATAGCAATCATTAAATTAGTCATCATTGAAAGCAATTTAGTTCACACGAAAAGCAACATATTGAGGTTAGAGTTGATCATTGAAAGTAAAACTGATGTATGAAAACACAATGAGAATTGAACACATTCAGTGGAACGATTGTGTTCCATATGTCAGGAACGAAATTTAGTTGTACACTGAAATCGATTTCTGTCAGTGAAATAATAAAATTGGATTTTACGAGAAATGTTAATAAATATAAAATATTTGTTGCATAAAAAAAATTCTAAAACTCATTTATCTTCAGTTTGGTACCACTAAAACACAGTTCTGTTTGTTAAATCGTCTTAAAATCACAAAGAAAATGTTCACGGATGCATTTCAATGATAGCTATAACTGGCCCCTTAGCAAGTACTGGGCATGTACTGTACATAGGAGATGGAGAATTGTCTCCTTCTTCTCTTCGTCCATGTAGCTTCTTCAAAAGTCGTTTGCGGGCACACCAAGCCTTGAAGTTTTGGAGTAAGTGCGGAGTTGGAATATAGGGATTTCTTTGCGGCCTGGATTTCCGAAAAAATAATGGTGTATTTGGAGGATAATCTCATCTTCTCCTTAAGCCAGTATAAAATCGCCATTATTTTCTACTGCGATAACAATCAAACATGGCATTATACAATGGTAGCGAAGACGAAAAAAGATGGTTTAAAAATTCTGTCCGTCTGTATGTCTGTCTGTCAGACGGGTTTGCCAAATTACTTCAAACTTGATTTTTAGAGGTTTTTATGAAACAAAGGGGAAATTGAAACTTTTTTTTAGCTCAAAAAATAACGGTACCTCCCATATAACCGTTACGTTTAAGCTTATTTTGCTCGAAAACGGCTTAAACTATTTTGATTTAAAAAAATAAGTGAAGCATTTTAGGTACGACCATTCATATGGCTGAAAAAAAATCTTAAAATGGTACTTTCCACAGGACCTTTTTTGTTTTGCTTTCGACTATCTCGAAAACGGCTCTACCGATTCTTAAGAAATTTCACACATATACAGGTGTAGGTAGCACAATTTATACTGCATACCAAAATTTAAGAAACAAATTTTTAATTAGTATTTTGAAAAATTCTCATCAAATTTTTTTCAAAAATTATGAATCAATGTATTTGCTAAAAACCGAAAACCGCTCCACAGATTTTTATAAATGTATTCTCATAAAATAAAATGTATCCAAGAAAATGGCGTACCTAAATTTGTTCAGCTCAAATTAGTTAAAGTATTTATTTAAGAATTTCGAAAAATTAATTTTTATCAATCTCAAGCCCCAAAAACACTGTCACAAATAAGAGCAAGTTCGTGGTACCCATACCCAGTCGTGCATTGTATTTTTTATAAATTTGGACGAATCCTGTTTATATTGTTTAAAGTCTCTGTCGCAGCAAAGAAGTTTCACTTCAAAAAGAATCATTGTTAATAATGACCGAACCAAACGATCTAGTCATCACGTGCACCAACTCAAATTCAAGAATCAACAATTTATGTGAGCAAAATTATTGACTCCTCGTCAATGTTCTTGGAATGAATAATAAAACGTGCGTTGGTATTTTATCAATTATTTTAAAATATTCAAAACCCAAAGAGTGATAGTATACAGCTTCAGCTTGCTGATATTAGAATCTTCTAAGGCCAGTTGAGTTTCAGTTTTTGCTGTTACAACTTGTGAATTAAAATTATGTGAGTTCAATAAAATAAAATGAATACTTCCAAAATAAAAAACCTGGTCAATGTCAAATGCCTGACTGTGGGTGATGGTACAGTTGGAAAGAGCTGCATGGTGATCGCCTACACCACACAAATATATCCAGATGAATATATACCAACCGTAGTGGACAACTATAAGGCTATTGTTACGAAAAACGATATTCAAATACACCTTGATCTCTGGGATACAGCTGGACAGGAAGATTACGAATTTTTAAGACCTCTCTCTTACCCAGACACGGATGTCTTTTTGATTTGTTTCTCCGTTGTGGAACCATCATCGTTTTTGAATGTCGAATTAGCATGGGAGCCAGAAGTTCAACACCATTGTCCAAGCGCTATCATAATTTTAGTGGGAACGAAGCTAGACTTGCGTGAGGATGAAGAAACAATAGAAAGGTTAGAGGCAAAGGGAGAGTTTCCTATTACTTTTGAGCAGGGAGAACAATTAGCGGAAAAGATTGGTGCATATACATACAAGGAGTGCTCATCTTTGACTCGGGTTGGCTTGAACGAAGTATTTGATACTGTTTTCACGTCGGTTTTGGAACGTAAATTAAGCCCACCAAGGAAACGTAATTGCACGATATTATAAGAATTATTTTACTATTTGTTTTTTTTTTTTCTTTTAAATATAAATTAAACAATTTCATAAGACAGTTTATTTTTTTTTTTTTATAAATGTTTGCACATGTAAGAACTGCTTATTACACGTTCCAAATTGTGTTTTTTTTTTCACTACAAATTGATGCTCAAACCCACAGATAAAAAGAACAGTCATTCCAGAAACAACAAAACTGATTCAGCTAAAATAAAATCATTCTAAAATAAATGAGTCAATAAGTTGATCTAACAAAAAACTCAAAAAATGTAATAACGACTTAAAAATATTTTTGGGTTCCAAAAAAGTTGATAACAGAAACCTTTTGGTTTGACAGATAATATTTATAAACAAAGTAATGCTTCGCTGACATGACTTATAAGCTACAGTACGCCGTCGGTAAAAGCAACCGTATATTAACGCAATACCTCGGTTAAAGCAACACCCAAATTTTGGCCATTGGTGACTCAGTAATCTCATCTTTCCATCCATGCTCTTATACATAGGATTTTACCGTTTTTTGCGTCGTAAACAACCAACAACTTCAATCAACGCAATTGCTCGAATTTTCATCGGTTGCTTTTACCGAGGGCGTACTGTGTAAAGAATTCTTTCACTTCTGCCAGATTAAAGCTTTGAGCTCAGAAAAGAAATGATGGTGTGCCCTAGGGCTCAATTAGGCCATCGAACTTTGAATGCATTCAATTGATTTGCAGAGCACAAAAGTCTCAGATTTTTATATTCGGTTCCATTTATATCAGACATTTTCGGATGTGGAACTTCAGCGGCAACTTATGATGAGCTTATTTGTTGTCGCCGAAAATGTTGCAAAGATATGATTCCGGGGATGCAAAAGCTGTGTCTGTAGTTCAGATCTGACTTTTATTTATAATCAGAACTGACACTCTTGCAATTCAATTGAATCATGCATAGGCAGTGTTCAGAGACGAGCCTTGAAAATGCTTGTAGATCACGCAGTAGGTAGAAGTAGGTTCGGTTATTTTTGAATACCTTGGCAACAAAAAGTCGTAGAGCCATACGGTTTTCAGTGTTGGATTAAAGATTAATGGGAGCAATGAATTCTAAGAACAAAAATTATACTTAATTACGTAAAATTTTGAAAAAAATTAGTTTTAAAATTCTTTTTTTCAAATTTTTTTTCAAAATTTTGAGTTTGAAAATTTATATTTTTTAAACTATTCGTTAAAACAATTTAATTTAAAAACAAAATGAAAGAAAAAGTTTTTGGTTTTCAAAAAAGGTATAACACGGTGTTGTAAACGAAGCCGTTGATTTTTAATATTTTTTTTTTTTACAAAATAAGTCAATTTTTCAGAAAATTGCCCCTCCCGGCGAAACGGGGGGGGGGGGGAATAGACCCCTTTCCCATACGATTTTTTTCTTGCCTCAATTCAACCTACGCGCTCTAGCTTTTTGGCACGACGCTTGTGAATCACCCTGTATAAGTAGAAACAGGTATTAAAGCAATAATCGTGAAGGATACAATTTACGGGTTTTAAATTAAAAATAGAGGTGGCAGTTACGCCTTCGTGTTAGAAAATCTTATATTTTTAGTTTTTTCCTCTAAAAATCTACTACCGCTTTTTCAAATCTAAAGATTCTACAAACATATGAAGTACTCTATCAATTTGAAAAAATATCCTACCCAATGGGCGGATACCACACCTCTTGAATGATAAATATAACATTTTCAATTTTTTTCATTTGAAGGCAATATAAACTTTACCACCCTCTCAAATTTCAAATTTTTACAAAAGTTAGAAGTGCTCCATAAATTTGAGAATTTTTTTTTTTAGTGGGTGGCTGCCACGCCCACTGAATGGAAAATCCTAAACTTTAGAATTTTTTCTTCGTATGCATCACAAGGCCTACCACTATACCAAATTTCAAGATTCTAAGATGAGAAGAAGTCCTCCATAAATTTGATACCATTTTCGACTAAATGGGTGGTTACCACGGCCCATGAACCAAAAACATCAAACTTTAGATTATTTCATTGGTAGGCAACACAAGTTCTGCCATTCTGCCGAATTTCAAGTTTCTACGACAATCAAAAAAAAATTAAAATGGGCGGATACCACGCCCCCTGAATTTAAAGTCCAATTTTTTTTAATTTTCCCTTTGCATGTATCAAAAGGCCTACCACTCTGTCAAGTTTCAAGGTTCTACGACTATTAGAAGTGCTCCAAGAATTTGATAACATTTCCGAAGAAATGGGTGGATTCCACGCCACCTGAATTGAAAATCTAAAATTTTCGATTTTATCCTTTGTATGTATCGCAAGTTCTATCTATCACTGTGCAAAATTTCAAGGTTCTGCGGTAACCGGAAGTGCTCCATAATTTCGATGATCTGTCAGTCAGTGAGGCAGTGAGTCAGTCAGTCAGTGAGTGAGTCAGTTACTATTTTTGAAATTTTTGAAGCTCTGTTTCTCAGAAAATAATCATGCTAAGTATCTGAAATTTTCAGGGTTGCTTTTTTTTGCCGTCATAAATAAGTGCAGCGAATATGAAGTTTCTGGGTTTGTTGGTTCAGAAGTTAGAGGGGGGTCGAAAATGGCCTGAGTTGGTTCCTGTAAATAAGGGTGCAGTGCCAAAGTTGCTAGAACTTGACCGGGCACTTCCGTGCCCCTTGATAAAAAACTATTCCTTCGTGGAGTACTGTAACAATATCATATCCAACCTGAAGCATTGGAAAACCTCATCTAATGTGGCGGGATCAAGTGGAGAGCAACCACAACCAACTTGGCGTGGGAAGCTGGAAGCAACAGGCTAGTAACCGAACCGGGATATGTTATTTGAGGAAGTGGACTATCAGTATCAGCGCCATCTTGGGTAAGAATATTTTCAAAAAGGTAGATTATTAAAAGTGCGATGGAATTTGCTGTCCAGAAAAGAGTTTAAGTTGTATGTCTGTATAGTACCTACCACAATTTACTCAAAATATTTGTATGAGTAAGATTAAATTATTTTTGTATAGGTTGATACTTTGGCTCTGTGTACTCGTAAATGTTGTCAAAGTCAAAAATTGGGATAGTCATTGCTTTTGCTTATCAGTTCAGGCGAAATGCTGGAAACACTGCTGTTTTTGATTGAAATTTTCGTAACTTGCAGTCCTGTTGCTCAGATTTTGTGCAGCCAGTCACGATTGTATCTTTCCTTCAAAAACTTGTGAACATTAAAAAAAAAAAAAAAAAAAAATGGAAACCGTCAAATGCATAACAGTGGGTGATGGAACTGTTGGAAAAACTTCAATGCTCAACGCCTATACAACTGATACTTATCCCAACGAATACGTACCGACGGTATTGGAAAATTATACGTTTATTGTCATGGTTGATCATACGCCAGTGCGTGTCGAACTTTGGGATACAGCTGGACAGGAAGACTACGCACATATAAGAACATTAACTTATTCATACACTGACGTTTTTTTGATTTGCTATTCAATTGTTGATCCAACAACATATACGAATGTCAGAGAAACATGGAAGCCAGAGGTTTATAGTCATTGTCCAAGTGCTATCATCATTCTGGTTGGAACGAAGCTAGACTTGCGTGAGGATGAAACAACGATTGACAATTTGAGACTCAACGGAAAGAGACCCATAACTTATAAACAAGGAAAATCATTAGCGAAAAGTATTGGCGCATATGAATATTTGGAGTGTTCGGCAATTACTAAAGAAGGCTTAAAGGATGTGTTTGATAGTGTGTTTATGGCAATTTTGTTGCGGAATTCAAAACGCCAGCAAGCGAGTAGTAGGTGTTCGATATTATAAAACAAAATAATGTCCGAAGGATTTTTCTAATAAAGCCGAAATTCGTTTTTAACTTCAGAAATAAAAATGTTTTGAATTTCGAAGAGTATTATTTATTTTTGGTTATATGTCATCGAAAAATATCGCAGCGACATCGAAAAATGTTATGCGTTAAGCTTTATAAGAATTTCCATGCAACCAAAAAAGCAATCTAGATTTTTGATAACCATATTTTAAATCTAGATAAACTTTTGTGAATCTCTTTGACCTATGTATATTTACTTATGTACTTTTACTCACACATAAAATTTTATTAAGATTTTAAATAATGGTGCTTTTTTTTTTAATAAAAAATTCTTTAGTCTTACATTTTTGTTCTTCATCGTTTTATTTTTTTTTTTTAATTTGAAGCAAATCTGTGAGCAAACCGGAAATAGACGTGAACAAATATATTTGTTTTCATATTCAACATTACTTTACTTCATTAGCACGAAATAAAGCAATATAAAATACGAGTAAGTGAATATGTAAAGGTCTGTCCAAGAAAAATTGTCAGTACAGAGAAGGTATGTTATATGCCTCACAATCTGGTTTCTTTGGATGTCATTAATCTGTCCCTCCCCGGGTTGTTGCGTAATGGATCGGTGCATATTTGAGAGCAAGACTTTAAGGGTGATGATTAATAATTTAGTGTGGGACTTAGTGTGGAAACCCAGTGTAAAAAGAAGGGATTAATATCTTAGAAAGCTAAAATTTCAATGAAAAAGTAAAAGCCTGATTTATTTTAGGTACCGAAGCCGATAAGGTGATAAAATCTCTTTTCCCGTGAATTGGGCTACCCAAACTAGTCTGACATTGGCCCCGCAAATGTTGAAAATGTGGCATACAAATAAAGGGTGGTCTAATGACAGTAGCTGCGTCGTTGTAGATGACGTCAATTACGTTAATCATTTTAAGTAAGCCAATGTTGAGGGGTGTCTATTCTCTCGTCAATGACTTAAAATTGGCCACAAGTTTGACATAATCATTCTGTATTCATAATTTGCGGCTAATAAAAGAATCTCTGTTCTTAACAATGCTTTTAGTTAGTTAGTTGTTAGTTAAGGTAGTTCCACACTATCCCACAGTGTAGTACGACATGTCAAAATAAAGTGTGAAGGAATGTGTGATGGTTTTACATTCAATCCTAAAAAAATATTTCAGATCTAAACACATGTCAAATCGTATGAGATCTGCGCTGTCATATTCTGTTTCCACACTATTATACATTTGTTTTATCACACATTTTTGACATGTCGTATTACACTGTGGGATAGTGTGGAACTACCTTTAACAGTAACTGATGGGGTGAGAATTTTCCAAGGGACTGCGTTTGTATCAGTAATAGGAAAACAGCAGGAGTGGAATTGCCTAACGATCATAACGATCTAATGTTTATTTCGATAAACTATTACAAAAAATGTATTAAATTGCTTAGAAAAAAATATATATACATTTTACTAAATCAGTAACTGACTAACTTATTGATTTTTTTTTTATGAAAATTGACTCACAAGTTAAAACATTATGATGCAAACAAGAAATTTTGTTATCAGTTTAATTTTTTTTTCAGAACGAAAGATCTTTAAATATTGTAATCGGAAATCGCAGTGCAACACAGCAACACTTAGAAGTTAAAAGTCGATTTCAGCAAGTGTAATTTTTTTTTTATAATTAAAATTTAAAAGCGTCAACTGGTATCAAACAAAAATATGGAAAATGATAACAAAAAAATTCCAAAAAAATTCATCAAATGTGTCACAGTGGGCGATGGATCGGTTGGCAAGACATCAATGCTGATCAGCTACACAACCAACACCTGTCCCGGAGAATACATTCCGACAGTTTTTGACCAATATGCCAAGGATATATATTTTGAAGGACAAAAAATTATACTAGATCTTTGGGATACAGCCGGACAAGAAGACTACGATCGTTTGAGGCCAATATCTTATCCAAATACGGATGTGTTTTTAATTTGCTTCTCAGTTATGAAAACAGAGTCATTTGAAAATATCGAATCAAAATGGTATCCGGAAATAAAGCATTTTTGTCCAACTGCTAAAATAATATTGGTTGGCACTAAACTAGATTTATATGAGGATAAGGAGGCATTGAATCAGCTTTACGATAGACACGCGAAACCAGTCACTTATTTGGAAGGGCTAGACATGACCACGAGAATAGGTGCCTTCGAATATTTGGAGTGTTCTGCAAAAACACAACAGGGCTTGCAAGAAGTGTTTTCAGCAGTTGTGCGATCGGTTATGTTGCCAAATCTATCAAAAAATAAAAAAGGTTATTGTTCTATTTTGTAAGTGAAATTAAAAAAAAAAAGTAAAGTGCCAAACTATGTTTAATTGGAGCGGAATTTCATTTTTCGATATCAAAATTCAAATCAATGACCCAGTAGTGATTATATTTTTGATGATATTGCTCAACGCAAAAAATTAGTCAGATGGAGAAACAGGGTGTTTCTTATATTGTAAAGGCTCGTCCATGTCCATGTTTTTTTTTTTTTTTTTGACAACTCAGGTTAACCAAAAGAAACGCTCCTTGTTTCAGATTAATTTTGACAGTTCGTTGCAGAGCGTTTACCCTTAAGCAATATATGTTTAACTCAGGTTAACCAAAAGAAACGCTCCTTTGTTCAGATTAATTTTGACAGTGGGTTGCAGAGCGTTTATTTCTAAGCAATATTGACAATGATTGATGTTTTTTCGTAGTTCGTTTATGTGCTTATCAATTCTCTTTTCTCGTTTGCCAAAAAAAAAATTATAAAATTGATCGAAACTGTGCGAATTAAGGAACTACGATAACTACGAAGCAACTACTGAATTGAATCAACTTCTTAATTGACAAAAATTGTTTCAGGACACCTTAGAAATATCAAATATGGAATTTAAAAAAACTTAAGCGAATCTACGAAACCAACGTGATTAGAAAAACATTCGCATACTGCATGAAAATTTCTGGGTTCTTAATGTTATAAATATTAAATTTATCCTAACTGCGTATTAATATTCCTTATCAATTATTATTTATTTAATCAGTCGCTTTAGTTTTAATTTTAAACGTTTCTCTCATATTAAAAGAATTATTCTACTAGCGTGACTTTCCTAAAAAGAGAGGTGTGTATATAACAGATATTACTTCGTAGTTGTTTCGTAGGAATTTTATTTTTGTTTTTCGTATATACTTTTCATATTCTTTTTGACCGAACTACGAGGAAACTAAGAAGTGAGCTCATAAAAATAATTCAAAAATTACCTCAACTTCTGGCAACGCCTTTTTAACAATAAAATATGGCAGCGAATATCAACAAAACACTCATGCGATAAACATAACAAAATCTAATTTGCATGATATTGAAGTATTATACATCGCCCATCGCGATCGTTCAGTTATTTCTTGCTTGGGAGAACAAACTGAGACACAAAATGTTCCTGTAAATGCCATAAAACGAGACAACCACATTGCCTCTATTTTTAATTCTAAGTAAATGTATCTATGGACGCTTATGTCATTTCTCGTGCTATACTTGTAACTGTCAGTGTCAAATCATTGCGGGTAGCAGCTAGCAGGCGAGATGACTCAGAGCCATTTTTGATTTTGCGATCATCTATCGCAACTCGCAAGGCAACGGCCAACCACGCATGCACTCGCAAACACACACACTAACAACATTAAACTGATCGATTACTCGAATGAAAATGAAACAAACTGAAAATTCTAATGATAGAGTGGGATGTCTTAGTTCTTGGAAGTCACAAACACACAAGTGAGACTAGCAACGATCTATTTTTATCCACCATCTATCTATCTATCTCTCAAAGTCCAACTACAACTGTAAACATAGTGTCGTGCTAGTATTTGAACAAAGTGCGATCAGTTTGGGTGTGTTTTTTTTTCTTTCATGGAATTGAATGAGATTTTTTTTTGTCTTGAGAAAACAATTTAATTAGGAATTTTATTCCAAAATTATTTTCGATCCGACTTTGCGGCGTTATCTAATCTAAATTCTTGGTGCTGAGCTGTTTTAAATCGACGACAAAGGAAACACAATTTCAGAATTCAGAGGTTCAGGGAACGAATAAAAGATTAAAAAGAAAATAAATCGAGATTCGAAGAAACTTCACCTTTGCCTTCTTGCCATAATAATTTTGTGAAGTAAATTCTTTTATCGGTGGTTGTTGTTGTGATTGTGTGACATTGGAACACCTGAGATCTGCAAAAAGTCTTTGAAAAGAACAATGCAAGCCATCAAATGTGTCGTTGTGGGCGATGGTGCCGTGGGTAAGACTTGCCTGTTGATCAGTTACACTACTAATGCCTTCCCTGGGGAATATATCCCGACGGTGTTCGATAATTACTCAGCGAATGTTATGGTTGATGCCAAGCCCATTAATTTGGGACTCTGGGATACAGCTGGACAAGAGGATTACGATCGTTTGCGACCATTGTCTTATCCCCAAACAGATGTTTTTCTGATTTGTTTCTCGCTGGTGAATCCAGCTTCGTTTGAGAACGTTCGTGCCAAATGGTATCCAGAGGTGCGTCATCATTGTCCAAGTGTCCCTATTATCTTGGTTGGAACTAAATTGGATCTGCGCGAGGATAAGGTTACCATTGAGAAGCTGAAAGATAAGAAGCTATCGCCGATAACTTATCCACAGGGACTAGCTATGGCCAAGGAGATTGGAGCTGTCAAATATTTGGAGTGTTCGGCGTTGACGCAGAAGGGACTAAAGACGGTGTTCGATGAGGCTATCAGGTCAGTGCTGTGCCCGGTGATGCGCCCTAAATCGAAACGCAAGTGCGCACTCCTTTAAAAGAAAAAATGATATCAAAGAAGAAGAAACAACGAAACGAAGATGACGACTCTGGGTGGGATATCAAGGGGTGAAGTGAAACATAGCAATGCATTTTTTTTTATTAAATTAACTTATTGTTTTTATTTTGTGAACGGTACTATAATTTTTTTTTTTGATATTTTTCAATTAAAATTGTTTAAAAAAAAAAATGACAGCGCGAGATAAAAAGTGATATCATGATAGAGAGCGAGAGAGAGAGAGACATCAATAGGTGTCGGAACAAATGAAAATAAAAATTGTGCAGTACAGATCAATAATAATTATTATAAATAGGGTAACTGAAACATAGTTTGGTTACTTGCCTTTTTTCAGATTTATTTTCGAAAATATGTAATCCGTATAAATTTGTGATTTTTAACACAATAATTCAGCAATACCTATTTTATATACTATATTATGTATTACAAAATTTATAATAAATTGATTAATAAAATAAATAAATAAAGCATACGATATGGGAATTCTTTTTTTTTTATGTACAGTATTTTGATGATTTTGAATCTTTTGTAAATAGTCAGTCCTTGGGATAAACAAGAGTTACAAAAAAAGGCCTTTATGTCAATTGTCAAAACCTATTCCTGATTAAGCAAAGAAGTAAGTATATATCAAAAACAAACTATTTAAAGCTTTTTAAAATAATTCACATCAGGAAGTTGGTATGATTCCCATTCCAAAAACAACTAGGTATTGTTCAAAAACATTCCCATGTCCTCTGTTTTCATGCCGATAGACAGTGTTTTCCCAACCAAATCTAAATGGGTTCAGTTCGGCTTTTCCATTTATCACAGGCATTTGTAAAAAAGTAGGTATTTGACATAGGCTTTAGTAGCTAAATAGCTTAAGCTAGCTGGAACAATGATAATGATGATGGATCCAAAAATAAAAATTAAGAACTTTTATATCGAAAATTATCGACTATATTCGCTGCGCCTAGCTTCAGAAATCACACCTGATTTGATCAGAACAATGATAAAATTTTATTTCTGTAGCATTTGGCCTAATCATCTGGAAAATTTTCTTGCGTTTTGGTCCAACTTGGTAACCAATCCTTCATTCTTTCTTAAAGAAGCGCTATCAAATTGCAAAGGATAATAATGCATCGGGATAACTATGTTAGCAAAACAATATAAACTACAATGAACAACTATTTTCAGCAAAATGTCCATTACTACTCCTTCATTTCATTCGAGAATCTCATATATCTTTAATTAATAATTGTGTAATTTTTCCAATAAAAAAGGAAATTATTTAGACTTCATTATTTAACATCTTCAGCACTTAGTTACAAAATAACTTACGCCTTTTAAAGGAAAACAAAGAAACTGTTACGGAAGCCATTTTTAAAGCATATCATATAAAAATATAACCCAATTTCAAATAGAAAGACCATTATCTTGGTAAAAATCATTATAGTTTAACATTATGTATGTAGTACCCTATTAAAATAAAAAAACATAAGTGAGAGCTACAGTACGTTTTCTACGAACTATTGGATACCCTATTTCCTATATTTTTGTATGTGTATGCGTTCGCCTCCCGCAGCCAGCCGATGTTTCAGTTTCAGAAACAAAATTCTTCTTTAGCAGGCAGAAAAAAATCCAATAACATTAATTTTGTGTGGCCGATGTTCAATTAGTGCTGGCACAATAAAAAACGTGTGCCACGCCCAAAGTTAAGGCTTTTTATTGCCAAGGCAATTAGTATGAGCTCAGTGACATTCAATTTTATTCTTGCAGATCGATTTGAACAAAACAAGGCAAATCTTAAATTTTTAAAAATTAGCTTTTGAATATAAATAGCGATTACGGGTGTTTTTAACAATTCTTGGACCACACTCTGCTACGAAACCAAGGAATTAAATCTAAGTGTTCATCTTTTTACTTCAAAACTGCGACCAATAGTTAAAAAATATGTTAAAAAATTGATGCATTATACGACTTTTGACGGAAACGCCCCTTAAAAGTGGGCGTGTCTTATAAATTTGAAGCACTAACTGAGCTTTGATAATTAGTCAGTATTTAGGCATATGTGTAAAACTACAGCTGAATGGAGTAGTTTTTAAACGATCTTACCTGAACAAAGGTATTTTATCAAAATCACGCCTTTAAAAGTGGGCGTATTGAAAAAACCAAAACAAAAAATTCAGAAATATGTTTTTCATATAATGAACGAAAAAAAAAATGGTTAAAATTGAATATTGGCATACCTCAAATTTTTAAAACAATGTTTTTGTTCTTTCATGAAAAGTGGGCGTAACTCGCCGAAATTCAAAAATTTCTTTTCATACACAAGCTGCTTAGTTCCGACTAAGAGACACAAAAATTTGGACTTGTGGATTCATTATAAATACCGCTTATTTGCAAAAACAATTTTAATAGTTTCTAATGAAAAGTGGGCGTCAACTTTGCCCAAAATCAGTTTTTTTTATTTCATATAGAAGTTGTTTATGTACACGTAAATACATACCTACAAAATGCAATGTTTTTTTTCTCTAATTTAGACATTGTTATTTTATAAATTACAATATTAATGGTTTTATATGAAAAATGGGTGTCAGCCACGCCCAAACTGAAATATTTGTATTTAATTGGAAGAAGATTCACTTGAAGCTTGTGTGTGCAAAATTATAGCATTGTAATTTTATCGTAACTGTACAAAAAACATTATTTAGTTTTGTCAAATTGAGGTTTTTTAACGAAAATGAAGATTGTGGGCGGTTTAAAAACGGCCTTACTCTTGAACCAAAGATGTTATATACTAAATTTCAGCTTTCTATAGCTCAAAAATTGCGACCTCTATAGAGTATACATACGGACAGATGGACGGACGGACATGGCTTAATCGACTCGGCTAATACCTAACGGTATTATTTCTCTATGTTACAAACTCCACACCAAATACAATATACCCATTTCTATAGAATTGCGTTTAAAAATCCATTATTGACTGGAATTAAGGTCACTTTTCTAGCTAAATGCTGGAATCATTGACACCCCATTCCGTAACCAGTCGTTCTACGAATGGGAAACATAATTTCAAAAACTGACTTTTTATTTAGGTAGGAAGAACATAGGGCTCACCATTTGATTCCAAGAGTAACCTGAAAATAAAAAAATAAATGTTATGTTATATTTTCAACTAATTTCTGTTAAATAAATTATAAATTTGTATCATATTTTGTCACTTGTTAAAGTAATTAAGTTTAATGTTGACTAATTATTTCAACTAACAAGAATTAAAAAAAAAATCCCTGCAAACAGATTTCAAATTACAATTTTTTTTAATGAAAACAAAAAACAAAATTAAAAATATCCTTGTATTCGCTTCATTATAAATATTTAAATTTATTTATTGCCCCTGGGATATGCAAGTAGTTTTTAGTGGACAAAAATATATATAAAAACCTGCCAACACGAAATGAACTGTGAAAAACAATGAGTTTAAAAAAAACTCCTTCCAGCCACCGCAGCCGCTAAGTATGCTACAGTATTTAAATAATATTAACACACTTTATGAGCATTTTTTTTAAATTAATTTAAACCAAACTATCAAAACATAACGTGCATTTTATGTAAATGGCTGTACATTTTGATAAACTATTTCAATAAATGCATTTAATTGAATTGCTTTGTGACAGTTTGACATGTCAAATTAAATAAAACGTGTGATTCATTGTGCCTTTGGGATTGTGACTGGGTGAGGCGGGATTTTCGGTCATAGTTTAGTTATTTGTGTAGGTGGGTCTAAAATTAAAATCAATGAGGCAAGTTTTTTTTTTAGTCTAGGGTTTAGGGTAGCACTTCCACTTCCACTACTGCCTTAGCTTTAGAAACCATAGTTTTATCAGCCAGCTGTTTCCAACTCTGCAAACTAGGGAAATATATGTGAGAATCGCAGTTTTAGGCACCAGGGGACACTTAATAGAATTTAAACAAGGTTATCTATCGCTTAGAAAAAATAATTAGCAACTCAGAAATATTTTTCAATAGGTTGCCCCTGTTTCCGTGCTTCAAGTGTTTCATGTCATAAAAACTATTTCAAACATCTGTTCAACAACTCACATCCAAAAAATATTTTGTATTTGAATCATCAATACAATTTTCCAAACTGAAAAATTTAAAACACACCAGAAACACTCTCAAGAACTCGTGTATCCAAAATCAAGCAATTACTCTTTGTGTGCCAGCCAATCGGTCCATCAAGATGTCTCTGTCATTATCAGCAGTTGTAGTAGTGCCTCCCCCTCACCCTCCATCTCCAGCAGTTCAGTATTATGTGTGTGAGGGTGTGTTTTTATGCTATATAATGATGAACGACCGCAATTTCGGCATCAATCAGCATTATTATTCACTTGCATGACAACACCCCTCTAAGTGTGGTATTACATCAAAAAAACTGATGAAAAATTAAAGGAAATATTTCGACTCAGCTTTCAAGAAAAGAAGGACGGCGAGCAAGGTGGGTGTCGGGCTGTGTGCGGTGTGTCTATGTTTGTTCAAAGGTGATGTTGACTCCCTCCTTTTGAATTGACAAGAATTCGACACATTGTTAGACGACACTCTTGAGGTGGCCACAATTATATTTGTTGATCATTAGGTGAATGATGATTGCTGTTTCGAATGAAACACATCGCTCCTCTGGCGTCTATTTTAAGGGCCGCACTTCTTCAACACAAATTCATTTCATACAATCAGTGTCAATCAACACAGATGTATACTGTGCATATACAAAAGGTGATCCAATGGATGTCTTCTCACAATAAAAATAAGTGGAACTTGTAGTTTTCTTTCAAAATAAAAGTATTTCGTCATTAATTTAAAGAAAAAAAAAAACACCCTCATCCGCCAAGGGGTAAGGATTATTTATATTTTTACCTGTGTTAATTGACAAATTGTAAGGTGGGTGAACAAAAATTCTGATTCAGATACTTTATTTGTAGGAAATTCGTTTCACTAAAAGATTTCGAAGCGATAAATTAAACAAAAATTTCGTTTTTAAATGTTTCTTCATAGTTTTTGCGAGTTAGAAACGGCGTATTTTGAACGACGACGGACGATTGTTGCCTTAGGTTTCTTATAATACGAACAGGCAATTTACTTGGCACCATTTCGGATTGAATTAAATTTAATTCTAAAGGTGCGTCTTTTATTTTTATGTAGGTTGGTGTTTTATGTACCTACCAACTGCCCGCCTGCCGCCTGCATACGTGTTTAAACTAAATCAAAGAGAAAACACTGACAGGTTACAATGCTTACTTTTCAGATGGCAGACGAACCTTGACCAATATTTTTGTTTTTTATTGGTGTTGATGTGTGATTTGCGTGCCTTTTGTTGAAAATAAAAATAAAACCAGACTGAACTCCTGGGCAATGATTAAAAAAGAATTTTTCATTCTGTTTTCTGGACAAGTGTGACAGTGGGATCAAAGGGAAAGTTGTTTTCCAAATGACCTTGCCTCATAAAAAACGATGTTCTGGTGATTCGATGCAAGGTTTGCATGTTTCATGTTACCATTACTATGCACGTGAAATAACATTTGACTTGTGTTAGATTAATTGAGTTGCAAACGTTACATATTGCATTAAAAAAAAAAAAGTATTCGAATGTGGAAGTCTCTCTTTTGAAGCTTACTCACTCAAGGGGCTATTAATACCCTTATCATTATTAATTTATTATTACGAGATACCGAATCACATTGGTTTTGAATGAGATGAGAGGGGAAAACTGAGTCGAGCAAAGTACACCAAATTCGTGTATCTTATGCTGAGTTTCAGAAGTAATTGTTTCAATCAACCCCATATTCAGGGTACATTGTAACAGTGTTTATTATTTTCTGCATGGATATTATAGTAGCTAAAATCTTTTATTCAATTTCAAAACAGCTAACTGATTAAAAACTAAAAAAAAAATCATAAAAGGAAAAAATGTTACAACTAACCCCACTTTCCACTAGAGGTGACGGTGATACGAACAAGGAGGCATTTTAAAAATTTCTTGGGTCGTCTTGGTTTGAAATTTATAGGTATTTAAATTCAATAATTTCATCGGTAGTCCCTAAGGATCTAAAGACTAATCCAACATCATCATCACCCAGTTCAAATCAAGTACCAAAATGGCCGGCTTAATACCACAACAAAGGAAGACCACTTCGATCATCATCAATAAACAGCTCAACAAGTTTTATACAAGTTTCCATCTCTCTTCGAAAAAAAAAATAGCTAGATAGCAAACATAAAAACCTCTATAAAACTCATAAAACTTGTCTCCTCTTTTGCCCATCATATCATCACATTCATATAAATGGCATCCTTTTAAGGACCAAACATTGTAAATCACAGTTTCATAACTTCGTTGGTATAGGGTGCAACATGAGGGTTTATGGGAAGAGGAAAGTTCATTACTTTCTGTCTATACGTACGATGTCATGGCAGATGAAGTCGGCACGTTTCAGGACGATGAGACAGAACCATTTTATCAATAACCCAGTCAGTTGAGCCGGAGACAGGTCTATACTCAATTCACCAGCTCCTCTTGATTTGATATGGTAGAAAGTAGAAACTTCACTGAAGCTCTACGCTATAGCTTCAGAGACAGATCTTCTTAGCTGCTGAGATTCATGCTCCATTTGTTTCGCAATGAAGTTGTTATACATTCTGGTGAAATGATGGCGACCGACCGACTCTGTGTAGTGATGATGATGACGGCAGGATGCAGTCAGTGAAATGTGAAGTTTGTTGCTACACTTGCTTGTTCAATTTCCTTTGGCTTTGATTAAAGTTCTTAATTTTTAGTTGCTTTTTTTTTATTGTTGTCAACCTAATTTGTGAGAGACAATATTAATTTTATGGCTTCTAGGACTGTATAGGACATTATAGCGTAATGGTCATATGAACTCGGGGTTCAAGCATTATCCCCTTATTAATTCTTGACAAATGCTTGTAAGCCCTTACCTGGCAGCTGACCGAAGTAGGCAATGTCCCCTTTAAAAGGTTTTAAGGGTACATTTTTAGGACACATGTTATGCCCAACGTTGCAACCATTCATAGTCAAAGATAAGAATCCAGAGTCACAATTCGGTGTTCCTCCTAAAAATTTTTTCCGATATTTATCTTAACTGATTGGTGCAGATGGCCTGCCAGTGCCAGACATAGGTATTTCTAAATTGGAAGTATATTTCGTTCGTGGCTTGCCAAGAGTCGCCACCATAAAACAAACCTTTAATAAATGAATTTTGAAAAAGCAGACGCAACACATAAAATACTCCTCCCTGACCACATTTCAGTCATAGTTTATGGTAAAAAAAGAAAAAAAAACTACGATTTACGCACGGCAAGATACTTTTTAACGTAGCTATTTCAAATCGACTCGCTTACACCAACCACACCCCGATGCGATGTTAAGTGTTTATATATATTTTTAAACTGAAAAACGCTTTATAGATTCAAAATGTGAAAAGAAGAAGAATTATTTTTTGATAGACAAGAATAAATTTCATGAAATCGCCCAAGTGATGTGCCAAAGGCAGATAATACTCTTAACCTCATCAATCTTTTTGCCGATATCTTTAATATTTCGGTCGATTCAATCTTTAATGAGGAAATTCATAAAGAAATTCTAATTAGAATGTTTGTTTACGTCTGAGGTAAGCGGTATGAGAGTACGTTTCGTGGAATCCTGCTGGTTTTTTTTTTCGATATTGTAAACACTTTTGATGTCGACACCTGAATTTTTTTAGAGATGCGATATTATGAATCAAACTTTTGTTATTATTTGCAATCGTGTTTCCTGTTTTCATTCGAGCTCATAGCTGTTGCGTAAGCAGGATCCGTTGAAGGAAAAGTAGCGTCCAGGCACACAACGACGCGACGGTACTACTGGGAAGAGAACATTCCTTCTTCATTTTAAATCAGAATTCATTCAAGAAACTAGAAATTCCCAACACAGAATATTTTTTTGGGGAATGGCTGTACGCACGCACAAGTGTCTCCACTTTCACCAGTCGACAGTAAGTAGACACGAAGTAAAGTGAGCGATATTAACTCCGACGAAGGAATTGAAACTATTTCATCAAATAAAGCGGAATATTATGTAAACACACTCTTTTTTGAAAGGGGTTGGTTACGAAATCTCGCATTACGAAATCTCGCATTACAAAATTTCACTTTTTAAAATCTCGCAATTATAAAAAGTCGCAAACTAAAATCTCGCATAAAAACAAATTGTAATTATGTATATACAAGTAGGATGTTACAAGGCTTTTGGAGTCAACTTTTTCAACAGTTTTTTACGAACGAGTACAGGGAGTTTGCATTTCAAAACTAAAAATCTTATGCGAAGGAGGATCTCTCTCCCCCATTTAAGCAGAAAGGGTGATTTTCTAAAAATAAATTTTTTTTTAGTACTTACATATAATATTACTTCGACTTAAATAAATTAATATGGATAAGTCCTTTTAACAATGCATTCTTGGAAAAGACAACAGTACCCTTGTCTTTGTGAACCACTGAGATTTTAACACCCTTTTTCGGGGGCAAACCCACTCACGGATTTGCAATATTTTAGTTTGAGTGATTTTTGGGTGCTTAACTTTAATGCGAGATTTTAATTTGCGAGATTTCGTTTTTGGAGATTTAAAAAAAAAAAAAAGTGCACAACTGGATCGGACAAACTTGCTCTAATGTGAGACAGTGGTCTTGGGGTTTGAGATTTTGAAAACAAAAATCAGGGAAAAAATGATATAAAACTTTATTGATCATTAAAAATCAATACTTAAAAGGATTGTTCATTGTTTATTGGAAATAATTTTTTTTTTCAAAATCGTTCGACCAGTTTTATTCAAAAAAACATTTTTTTTTTGTAAACTTTTCCAAAATATATTCCAAATTTTATTTTGAGTATGCCAATTTCTAGCACTTTGTAACTTTTATCAGAAAACAAGCATTTTAAAAAATAGCTAAAACTAAAAAAACATTTTTTAAACTCTTTAAAAGGGCTTCTACCTTAAAAATTTCATCGAAATCCGTCAAGTTGCTTACGAGAAAATCTGATTTAAAAAAACCGATCCTATGGCAGGTAGGTACCGTTATAAGACTTTTCCTGAAAAATCTATTCCAACCAAAATATAAAGTTTGCACAGAAAACACTATTCAGAAAATTTTATCAAAATCGTAGGAGCCGTTTTTGAGAAAAATTAATTTTTCATTAAAAATCGTATCGCAGTTACCGATAGGTTAAAAGCTAGAATGCTAATTCCGGAAACAATTCTGTAGGACGTCATAATAATACTATGTACTAAGTATGAAGCAAATCGGTTCCGCCGTTGAGGCTGTAGGTAACTATACAGACAGACAGACACACGGACAGACAGACAGACAGACAGAATTGTCGGACCCAATTTTGTCAGCTTCTCTATCATCGTAATGTTATGTTTGATTGTCCGAATTTTTTTTTTACGAATGTATAACTTGCCTTATAGTACCTAAACCTACATATAAATAATCGCAAGTAAAAACATTACACAAAATTGTTGCTTTGTCAGTTTGAATCCCTTTTTGAACTAAAAGCTCTTAAACAGTGCGCGCACTCGTATCCATTCGTAAACTTTAAGCCGATGGAAATAAAATTGAAACCGTGAGGTGACTCGCATGGAACCTTATTTTAACTGCCTTGCACTGACGGCTAAGGGCCAGAGATTTGTTGATCCAATATTTGTAGGTCTTTAAGTCTTCGTTAAGCTATAAAGATTTCGGAACATCAACAAGAGATTGCAGCCTGTATTATTATTTAAATAACTTTTTCAAAACCGTTAAAAATCCTTCAGAATGTCCTCAAAAAAAAAAAAAAAAAATCAGGAAGTGAAAACCAAATGACACGACGAAGAACAAAAACGAAACATGTTTTTCCACATGCTCATTGAAGAATCACAATTATAAGCCCCCCAAACAAAATGGAAGACATAAGACGCTGCTGGCCAGACAAGCAAAATCTTATCTAAAAACTGCAACTAAACAAATTAGAAACTAAGCTGCTGCCGACTTTAGTTAATGATGATGCCTGATGCCAAATGCAGCGTTCTTCATTCATCGCGTCCATCGTACACTCTCGACGCATTTGTCTTTTTTAATTGAAACATTAAGTTTTTTTTTCTTAACAAAAACACTATCTGCATGTCCTGCTGTAGGTATTCAATCAACACAAACTTTGTGTTGAACTATTTGTAAAGGATGTCTGATTAATGCCCCAACTCTGAGCATTAACATTAAATAATTAATTCACATCCCAACTTGTTGCACTTCTTTTTGTGGACGACGAACGACGACGATGTAGACAGAGCATAACAATGTCTCTTTGTTGTCGCCATTTTTTTTTTTTCGTTCATTCTTTCTATCAATTTAAATTCATTCATGGCGGTTTGAAAGGTTGCCAACGTCGTGTAAATGACTCAACACTTGAATCTAATTCATCAGAAATTTTTTAAAACTAAAAATTCCTTGAAAATTACATTTTGAATGACAACAACAATGTATTGGCCCACAAAAAAAATAATGTAATCCAAAAATTATATTGTTTTTGACACAATTCCCGGTCGTAGGGTATATTAATTGAGGGTACAAATTTTAATCCCATCCAAGACTTGGCCCCCAGGGGTGAGAAATTGCTTCTTGGTTTTTTTTATCATTTTATTATTTTTTCTGGGTTCTAGGACGACCTCTATCCACTCTGACTCTGTGTTTCTCTGCTTACAGTGGGGGCCACTTATATCATGGGATTATCAAGGATTGTTTATGGGAAAGTACTTGTGTATTATGGAACGATAAATGGGGTGTTGTTCACCACCTTTTTACGCTTATGGTTTGGAATTTGCCACCCCTTTGGCAAAATTGCAGCCGACGTAAATTTCCAGTCAGTGTATGAGCGTATGTGTTCCCAAGGGATAAGTTTCAATGAAAGTCATATTTTGTGTTCTTGTTTGTTGCTCGAGAAGTCAAGGAGGATGATAGTCTTGTGTAGAAGTTGCCTGTGACGACCTCAAACTGCTTTATGAAGTCAGGTGATGGGGCTGAGTTGGAATACTCTTGGTGATGGGGTCGAAAGGTATAGTGCAATAGTTAAGTGTATCCAGCAGTATTATGACCAAGAAGGATGATTCATAAAACTATAACCAACCACCACTATGCTGTTCCTGTTACTGCGAGCTGCTACTGTATGGTGGCTTGTTAAATTCTTTATTGCGGCTTTTTTGTTTGAAAAAATATAGGAAAAGGGTTTCCAATCGATTGAACTGGAATTCTTTGGGGATAGACGTTACGTTACGGTTATACGAACGAGAATGATGGTGGAATATTGCAAAGCATAAAAATGCTTACCGAGGAATTTTTTTTTTTCTCTCCGACAGATATAAATATTTGACATTTTGGAAATGAATCAATCAACGTGAAGTACCTTTCTATATATGCTTTGGGGGTTGGGTGGGAAACAATTTTTTTATAGGAATGTCTTTTATTTAAATCAATTGAAAAAGGAGGAATTTAATAAGGTGTGACAGTTGGATGAACTCAAGCTGTTTATTAAAAGCTGGTTGTCTGAAGAATTTAAAAGGCATGAAGCTGTATTACGAAGTAGTTGAATTTTTTATTTTACAAACCGTATAATGTGATACATATCAAACTATTTGATAATTGATACGCCTTTTTCTATAGACTTTTGTGATTAACGTCTTTTTCACTTGTTATACTCTGACCAACACATCTTATGGGGAAGCTTTTTTTAAATCAGTAGCCTGCTATATTTTTGCACCGAATACAAATTGTTTACCCGCTTGTGACGTGGACCATAAATATCCTATTCAGTGGAATTCTTTGGGGATAGACGATTAACTGCTATATTAAAAATTCAACCTCCATTAAATTGATGACCATTCAGAGTTACCTTTGTCCTTTTGGTAACTCGTTCAGCCTTTTTTCCTTGAGTTTCTGTTGAGGAGCAATCGCACATTTTTCGACCCTCCTTAAGTTTTCCTTCAAAAAAAAAGTTTTCCTTACGTCCTACTTCAAAAGCATATTCGACTTTTTTGTAGAACGTTAAATTTCAAATTTCCTAAAATTCTGTTAGAACAAAAATTGTTGTATGTCAACTCGTTGCCGAGATTTGGCGCTTCAAAATACAGATCCATTTTCAAATCGATAAAAAATGGCAAACATATTTGAAAAACTACCTGTTTTCTTAAGAATTTTTTAAAAATTGGAAGAGGTGTATTTATAAAGGGTGGTTTTTTTAGACGTTTAGTTTTAAACCTGGCAATACTTTTTTCGGAGTTGGTCTTTTTGACAGCTGTCACTTGATTTATGCTCAGTTTGGTTTGCCATTGCGACGCATCGTGCGCTGCGCCCAATACTCGGTCGACATAATCGACAAGGAATTCATTCGTGCCAGCCGCGGTGGTCACTTACCCGAAATCATATTTTTAAAACATAACGGCAAACCCTTATCTTTATAATAAAGCTAAATTCTTGGCCGTAACATTAAGTTATATGCTTTTTATTTCTTCTTGAAAACCAACACGTCTTAAAAAAACACTCTATATAAGCTTTGTGTTATTTATGTTTTACAGTCGTGCATTTTTTTTTTTTTTGTGCAATCTTAAACAAAAGGTCGGTAACCCTACATACAATTCTTTCAGATTTTTCTTACTTGAAATGCTTACTACGGAAACCCTGTAAGAGCGTTTGTATGAAAAGCACTTACGAAGAACAAACGAGTGTGCATGAGAAACATACTTTCCTACTGTACTGCCAATTTATTTTGGACAGAGTATAATAATTATCATACGAGTAGGTAATATATTGAAAATGCAAGTTATAGATTGTTGACTTGAACGAGAGAAAACGATAGAAGTTGTACTGCAATATGTTTCCCAATGACTGTATCAGCAACAAATTCAATATGACTCTCAGGAAAATTAAGGGGATTTTGTGTAAATATGCCTCCAGTCTTGGTTGCAAAGCAACAACAGTTTATTAATTGTGCTATTGCCATAAAGTTTTATGCGCTGGGGCTAAGGCTGTTTCATGGCTTCCAAGTCTATAAGATTCCTAAAGGGGCACTTAATCTTAATGTGTCCGTTTCCAATTGGGAAACATTTTTTAAGAAGTAGGAAAAAACCTGGATAAAGTGCTTTTGGAGCACTTCCGAATGGTAATGGAATCAAGAGCATTCCAAGTCAGATTTTATAGTTTTTCAAATACATTCAACCAACTAGAATATTTACTAGATTACACAAATAAAAATTTGAATTAATATTTCCCTTTACCTTATGCAACTATATTCTTTTATAATTATTATTGTTGTCGCTTGAAATAAAAATAAAAAAAAGTTTTTGAAATTCGGTGAGTTAGTTTCAAAGGCCTGCGCTGGCGTGTGTTATTCATAAATACATCACCAGCATCATTATGTCTATCTTTACGATATTCCAATTTCAAACTGACAACTCTCAAGCCATAATTTATTTAATTCTGATTTCCATGTGATAAAGTAAGATTTTTTGTAAAAAAAAAATCCAAACTATACACACCAGAACACCTATTTTTACATTTTATTTTTGATTTATATTTTCGAAATGACACACACGATTAATATCTTTCAAAGGAAACAGTTGTTCTCTAGTTTGGCCTTTATCAATAAGCATCTAATAAATTTGGAACTTGATTAATTTTCTGGTTGGACCGCAAAATTTTAAGTGTGTTTTATAATGTTTTAATTATAAAAAACAAAACGAAAATAACAAAAAAAAACTATTTTTGATTTCTTTCTCCGAATATCAATTAAATGTGTGGTGTTTTTTTATTTAACCAAAATAAACCACCCTCTATCAACATCAAAGGCAATATCAAATCCAAAGAAAAAAAAATAGCAATAAAACATTAAATACAAATAAAACAATCAAAAAGCCATAAAATCAATTGGCATTTGAGTCTACAACAGGCCATTAATGTCATGACATTTGCATTGATTTTTCTTCACCAAAGTAAACATATTTCCCGCCCACATAAAACTATTGCAAGACTTCTGTTTTTTTTTACCTCTCTAAAGGGTTAATAAACTAATTTCCGAGCAAAAAAAAAAGCAGAAATACTGCCTTGATGATTGGGGGTAGCATAAATTAATAAAATGGCTAACAACGTCGTCGTGGTGGTTTCGTTTTAAATATTTGCGTGCATCGTGTTCGTGAAGGATTTGTTTAGTCAATTTATTAAGAAGCCAGAGGGGAGGAAGAACATTATTTGTAGGTAATGTAAACAATCGTTTAGAGTAGATTTATTTATTGTATCCTTTCCACCTCGATTCTCGATTCGCAAAATGCAAATTATTTGAACAGTGAACTTTAAGGAACTTGGAATAAGTGGAAAGTAAAATCTCTTCTTCAATTGAGATCAACTTTCTTTCTCTTACTTAGTGTGTAATATCCTTGAAGGACTTAATTCCATATAAATTCATTGCATACACGAGATCTCCAAGGACTTTTAGACATAAGTTGAATTAGCTTATCGAATATATTCTTGAAATTCAATTAGGAAAGTTTTTATTATTTGCTCTATCACTTTGCATCGCTTTCGATGATGGAACATAGTTCAATTCAATTGAAGGACTTTTCAAAAGGATTCATCCTCATCCTCCAATGCATTTTTCGTTGCAATGAAAATTCAATCAGACATCATTCATAATTTATCCTCTTTTGAAAAGTTTATAGGATTATATAATATATGTACCTAAGGCTTACCAACATGTATACACACATGTATGTATGAAAATGCGTCCCATGTGCATCGTATGTAAGAAGTAATTTCTTTCATATTGATCCGGTGGTTCGTTACGTCATCTTACTTCGTTTCAAGAAATTTCTTTGAATTAAGTACAGTGATTCAAAAAATTGATTGTGAATGATATTTCTAAAGATTCTTTTAAAAGTGCACGACAAAGTTGTAGATCTCATGTCTAATGCTGTTTTGAGGTTAGAGAATGCTTCTTTTTTTTACGAATTTTCGTTTTTGAAAAACTTTTTAGAAAAATATACTTGAATTTTAAAATATTTTAAAAATTGGTTGTGTGTAAGCGAGAAAGTCTGATTTAGAAATCTCGGTTCTATGGGTTTACCGTTACAGGACTTTTATTGGCAGATTAATCCTAACCATACTCATACGCCATGCCACTCAGCAAGTTAGAACAACATTTTGAGATCCGTTTTTGATAAAATAAAGCGATCAATGTTTACAGTTTCTGCAGGATGCTCTAAGGAATGCTACAAATGAGGTTCGAAATGCCTTGAAAAAGTCACTGAGGTTTGGCTATTTAAGCGTAGACAAAATTTCTAGTTAAGGATAATATTTGAAGCATTATTTTTGTCAATAAGATTTACCAATCACGGCAACCATTCAAGTTCCAGGTTTTCTAGGGTTTTTGTCGTCATCGCTAGCTGATTGTCGGGCTCCCTGAAATTATGCCATAGTAAATTACGCAAAACAAATGGAAAGAAACGCCCAAAAATCTCCATAAAATATTGTTGTTCTTTTTCCTAGGAAAAAAGGCTCAAACATTTTAGCTTTTTTCCGGAAATTTTGGTTTTTTTTCCGTAATTTTTGCATTTAGGGAAGATTTTGTTTTGGAAAAAACGCCAAAAAAAAGCTTTTTGGCTTTTTTCCAAATCGAAAAGGAAAAAAACGACAGAAAATGTACATTTAGCTTAGTAACAGTAGTTAAGAAAGATCCTTGCAATATATTTTTACTTTTTGGGCTTAATTTCAAAAGCCATTTTGTAAAGTTAGCTAGAAATAGCTGTTTTTTGGTCTTTTTGTTTTTTGACCCTTTTTTCTAAATTGCGGCGTGATATCCATATTTTTTTTTTGGCGAAAGCCCAAATAACGTCAAAAATTGTGAATTTAATTTACGTCGCTGTGATTGCGATACTGTCGTTGACCAAATTAAATTTTTTTTGTGAATCAAACATTTTTAAACAACTCACGAAAAATTCCCTTAGTCACTGTATATTACATTTAACCAAGACTTTTTTTTACAATCAATCTAAATCCACATCACTGCTGGCATGTCATGTTCATATGACAAATGATGATTTAATCGACCTTATTCGTATTTATTTCCATTTTTTTTTTGTGCTTCTTCTTCGCCTTCTTACAAAAGTCCTTTTTCTATTTTCCAAAGGATTTACTTTAGATTTAAGTTAAATAGAGAAATATAAAAAAAAAAAACGAAAAATCTCTGCAAAAGACGGATTGGGTAGATTGAGGGAATTGAGAAGATTTGTACTCGCAAATGAATCCTTAACTCTGTACGTGAAGGATTTAAAACAAAACCACTTAATTTAAGCCGAGGAATGCTGTATAGTGTAGAGCAACAGCACAACATCCTCCTTTGCTGCGTCGCGTCGTTTGCTTATTGTAAGAAATAACTCTGAAGCGTTGGAGCGTGTTTTTCACCTCCTTCCACCATCGCAAAAAAACATTGTTTTGAGGGTGCAATTCGGAAGTTAAACACTGATGATGGGGCAAGTAGAAGTGTGCATTTTGAAATAAATGCTCCAAGGATTTGCTTAATTTACCCTCAATCGTCTTCTTTTTTTGTGTTTGTGTGTGTGTGTGTTCGTCTTCCGGAGGACTTTCTCTCTGGCATCCGTGTTTAGTCTTGAAAACTTATCGCTACCATCATCGATAAACTTAAGTTGGTTACCGTTCGATTTCTTAAGATGACTCTACATTGACTCCGATTTGAGTCCGTAAATGAAAGCAAGGACACTACAGACTAAAAGTACTTGATGCCTTTCGATGATAATGTGACAAAAAATGGAGAAAGTTCTTTTCCCTTTGTTCAAAAAAAAAAAAAAAAAAAAATAAGATCGAATGATTTCGACAAAGCATTGAACTGAATTAAATGCGATTGGCATTGGAATCCTTGCGACAAAAAAGAGGATAAGACAAGAAACTTTCTTGGGTGAAAGTTCATTTTAATTGGTCTCATTGTAAGGTAATCACCACAAGGACATTTTTATTTAAATTGCGGGTTAAATGAACCCGAAGATTTGAGGATGATAGACATCGTCGTCGACCAAGGAAAAAAAAATTAGTTCTTATTCAAAGTTTTCTGCAGACAGACAATTTTCAAAGATTGATTTTATTTTCGTCCTCAACTGGATATGACATTGTTATTCAGAAGTCTCCTTTTCAATCAATGTTCGCCAATTGAAATTAATAAAAACAAAGCTCATCTCAAGTGATATCAAAAGAAAAACACTTTTGATAGTTTCAATGCAGAACTGTTAAGAAAAAATATTTTAGCTGTCCCAAGGACTTTGAATAATAGGATGCCTGTCTAGCTATGTAGTATATGTATCTGTAAGATTTTTGACGCCATCAATATTTGTTGATTGAAACTTTGTATCCCATCTACAAAACATATACTTCCCTGACGGTTTTTTTTTTTTTGAAAACAAAATAAAATTCAACATAATTATTGTCTGTTTATTTATTTCTTGTTTGTAGTATTTTGAAAAAGTCAATTCTAACATAATCACCCTAGGGACATAATAAAAAAGAAAGGAAATACGAATAATTTTGAAAAAAAAAGCACTAAGCATCTGTTTAGTTCTGAATAAACAAACAAAAAGTGAAGAAATAAAAAAGAAGAAACGGTTTCATTTCTTCAAAAAACTGTGTCAGCAATAAAATCTATTGTAAACATTTTTTTTACGGATTTTTTTTTTTGTAGAAAAAATTTTTGAGTGAAAAAAAGAAAGGCGTCTGTTTTTTTTTCTTCTTCCGTCTTAAAATAAACTTCATAAAAAATATAAACTTATTTGAAAAAGTCTTCAACTGGCAAATTGGAAATCGACTGGGGTCAGTTTTCGACACAACAAAAGTATGAGATTTATATATTTTCATCATTAGGTAGGAACAAATCATATTCATGTTGAAGAAAAACCTTCTATACTTTTCCTCGCCGAGTTTAAGAAAAATTACAGACATGATAAAAATTGATGATTGACATTTATGTAAGATCTACGCGACACAAGCCTGGACAATGCACCAAGAGGAAAAATGAAGCTGCCTAAAAGCTGAAAGCGGGAAAGTGGGGTATATAGAAGAAGATGAAGCAGTCATCCAGAAACTATTGATTTTGAAAACAACTAATAGAGGCTCCTGTCCCTGTATGAAATGTCAACATTTGTATAAAGGTATACCCGATATTTGATATATGAAGGGATCACAACTCTTTCCAAATGAACAAATTTCAGAGAAACAAACATTAAGAATAGACTCACGGTACACAATCATATTTGTGTGAGACATAAAAATCAATGGTCTACAGAAGACAGAACTGGCAACACATCTTCTCACACACGATCATACTCCAAGATTTTGATATATTCAAGCTCTGTAACCGAGAAGACAACCACATGAAGAGATTCACTATCGAAACTCTACACATAATTAACACACACAACACCATGCATATGAAAACATGGAGATTGTTAACTTTATACTTGGGGGAGTCTTAGCAACATTTTGACTTGTGATATCAAAAAGGTACTATGAGGTTAATTATGCATTCGTTAAAAAAAATAATTCTAACAACTAAACTTAATATTACGATGATGCGGAAGTCGAAAAAAAGGTCGCACAATTCTGTCTGTTTTTCTGTATGTCGAGTCTTTGTCCGTCTGTCGTCTGTGTGTAAAGTTATTAACAGCCTAAAAGGCTGAACCGATTTGCTTCAAACTTGGTTTGGTACACAGTATTATTCTGTCGTCCTATAAAAGGTTTTGGAATAAGCATTCTAGTTCCAAAACTAACGGTACCTTCCATACACATGATTTTTGATGAAAAACTCATTTTTCTCAAAAAATGGTTTTTTTTCAAAATTTTTTGAATTTCTGTTTTCTGATAAGTACGAACTGGTAGATGGCATACTCAAACAAAATTTAGTTTCGAAAAGTTTAAAGAAAACCTTTTTAATTTTGAAAAAAAAAACTGGTACAACGATTTTGATTTTTTTTTTCTTAAAATTCAAAACGGTAAAATAAATCAGATGGCTTACTCTTTTTTTTTCCAAAAAAATTTTTTACCAAGTGATTTTCACATGATAGGTTAATAAAATGTTATATAATTTTTCCCTGCATTTTTCCAAAATCTCGAGCCATACGACCACTGTCACACATTAGAGCAAGTTCGGGTGACCCAGTCGTGCACTGAATTTTAATCATTGCTTAAATCAGTCCTCCTCTAAAATGTGTTCCCAGTACCACTGGCTCCCCATGAATTTCTATTGATATACCATTGAGCCAAGCTTCGTAAGAGTTTATTTTTTAAGCCGTACTATACGAATGTGGAACTGCCTATACCCATGTCTGCTTTGTATTCCTGTTGCAAATGTACAACTTATTAAAGCGAATTCACATATATATATATAGCCTTCTCAATCTTTCCTCTGTTCCCTTTCAGCGCTCACTGTGTTAAAGCCTAATATACGAGTATAAAGGGTAATTAAAGCCCCTGGATGAGAGTATAACTGTAATTTTTATATGTTTATTATGAGTTTCCTCTGACCTCTGAAGTCCAAGAAAAATATTACGGAGGGAACTAAATTTACTTTGAAAATATGGGATTTGATTCCCTATTTTCGTGACGCAGCGCATCCTCTATTCCGTGTTTGGAGTCTAAAATTTGAGGAACCAACGTTCTCACTTCATCAATTAAATTAATTTCCATTATTTTTCTCATATCTTTCGACGTATTTTATATTATTTATGCAACTTGCCAATAATTCCAAAACTGTTGTGGCGGCATATCAATTTTAATGAGTCAATTATTTTTTTGATAGATTTTCTGTCTGCTTGCCACCACACGCGTTTGGCTCCAATTTACAACCAATTATGACCAAAGCATCAGACACTATTTTATGTGATGGCTTTTAACATTCGATAAAAATGAAAATAAAAATAAAAACTAAATTAAGAACACCCATAAATGCAAGCCATGAGAGGGATGAATTAAATGATTTTTATACACACTCACGGTAGCGGTGGTAGGTCCTTCTAGTCACATTATTCGTATCGCTTAAATGTGGAATGTCAGCCAAAATGAATTGCATTTATAAAATTGCATATTGCCCCTTCGTTGACGTTGCTTCGCGTCGTCGCTACGTGGCGCGGTTGTGTGATCCAAAAAAAAAAATCAAAGCAAAGATGAATGTTGGAGGAATAAAATTGAAATATCGCGAACAAATGCACACAGCCATTATGAGAAGAACAATAAATCTTAGTTGCTTCCCTAGACCACCACATTGCACTGGCTTGGGCTTCTTCTTTCTTCTTTTTTTTTGACAATACAAAAATGAGCAAAAAAAACTTCTTACAACTAAAAATCCACAAAAGTCTTGATGAATCTTTGTGTGGATTGTATCTATATGTATAAAGTGAGTCAAACAAAAATTCCTGAAATTCACATAAAATTTTTGACTGATTGCTCAAGAAAAATCAAATCAATTCAAAACTTTGCACTAATTCATCAGTTGTTCAAAGAAATCAGTTTGGAAAATGTTTAGATTGCCACTTACTGTGCTCCACAAAATGAGCTAGGTGTTTCCATTTTAAGTTCTTACAGATTCTATAGTCTTGAAGAGTCTTTAAATCAAATGTATTTATTGCTTTGGAATGAACAACAATCTCGCTTGTCTCGCAGCGTGTGGGGAGGGAAAATACAAACAAAAAAAATCAACCTATGAATCACGAATGTGTGATGTTTATTTCGGGGATATAAAGTAAGCAAAAATTTATATCTTTTGCGCCATCAGAGAGATATCATAGACTATCTCGAATAATATTCCGATCGAATAGAACAGTTCGTTACGGCGAGGTGTTATGCACAAAAGATACAATTTTATACTACCTGATGGCGAAGTGATTTGATCCGCATCAGAGCAGGGTCAGTGAAATTGTTTTTGAAGGGGGTGTCGTATGGATCGGTGAAATTTTGTTCTTAAAACAAAAATATCTTTTGAAGAAAAAAAAAATATTTTTCTAATTATTTTCATTACGTCCGTCCGTCGAGGTTAATTGGCTCTCGAAGAAATGAGATGTCAAACGGATATTCAGATCAAAGAGGAATTTTAATATTGTTGTGATAGAAATGCGATGAGCATATTTTTGCTTAAAACACTTTAGATTTGCTTCATTAGTTGAGAAGGCTTAAAGCCAAAATTTTATTTTACTCTGCAACATCTATAACAGTAGATATGTTTAGTTTCTAACTGGAAATAAATCCTATCTGTAAAGATCTGAATAGCTCCTTCCAAAACTCACTTTTGATGAATGGTGAGAGCAGTAAAATAAGATAAAATAATGGCCAACCTCAAGGGTCAGTGCTTAGACTGGTCTTGTTTATCTTTAATGCTTTTTGTGCATCGGGCAGAACTTAACTCAAAAAAAGTATTTATTAGACTATTGCTTTTCAAACTCTCACTCAGTTAAATTGAAGTTCCGATATGCGTTGCTTCACTTAATTTCTGAAGTACATTTGGTCTTCTTCCTCAAAGTAATTATCAGTATATTCTAGTCAGACTTGATTATAGGAACCTGCCAAGAAAATTTTCTTACTAATGTCGACTGATTAATTAAAACTCCCCCTCCGAAGTATAGAACTTTAAGTTGGCAACACTATTTTAACTGGCGGCCGTTTTGTCAGCTGTCAAGTAAATTATTTTAAATTTGGTTTGGCATTTCAACATGAAACGACGACTGACGTCTGAACAACGCTTAAAAATTGTGCAAATTTATTTTGAAAAACATGGTTATACTCGAGAAACGATTTTAGATTTTCACAAGAAAACTTTGTTCAGCGATGAACCTCACTTTTGGTTGAATGGATACGTTTTATGGGTTGTTGGAGTAATTGGTCCGTACTTCTTTACAAGTGATGCTGGACAGAGCGTTACAGTCAATGTTGACCGCTATAGAGCCATGATTACTGACTTTTTCGTTCATCAATTGAACAACCATGATGTGCAGGAGCTGTGGTATTAACAAGATGGCGCAACATTTCCCACAGCTCGTGCCACAATTGATTTGTTGAAGGAAACGTTCGGTGAGCGCATAATTTCGCGTTTTATATGTTAAGTCATCTGAGCCAGCCGTGGCGGTCATATGCCAGAAATCATATTTAAATTATAATGCTATAATCTTTGTTTTATTCCATTTCAAAGTTCTATACCTCTACAAAAAAAACACCCTTAATAAACAAAATATGGTCAAGGAATGACATACAGCAACGGCAAAATATTAAAACTTTGATTCTGTAGTTGTTCTGTTTCATATACAGTAACCTGAAATGCAGTTTTCATCTATAAACACTCTCAATTTCATCAAAATCCTTTTAGCTGTTTTAGTTAAACTCTATCAAAACGGTCTTCTAGGAAGCAATATAGCCCCCATATAGCAGGGCTAAAGCAAAAATACATATTTTGCCTCTAGGAACCCATGGAAAAAAGCTATAAATTATTTCAATGGTTTATTGAATCTAATTCTAATCAAAAAGAATATCCAAAATTAGCTAAATAATGATTATTAAGAAATTTCATTCAAACTGCAATTCGCCTGTGTTTTACCTTATAGATTGAAAATAAATTTAATTCAAATGTATCAAACCACTTTGTTTCAATCAAACAATTAAGAACACCTCTTGCTTCAATTAAAAAAATATCAATTGAATTTGATTAAGGCGATCGGAATCATTAATTTAATTATTCAAATGTAGGACATTTTGTTCAAGAATTTCTTGTTCACTTAAAACAAGATACATAGATTGGATATTATTTTGATGATGATGCTGCAGTTATTTATAAAATTTTAACGAAATCCTTAATACAAATCTACTGCGTTATTTGCTAATTTGAAACGAAACATACATACTTGCCCCTAAATTAAATCCTTAATGTTTCTTGAATTTGTTTTCTTAACGTGCCATTCCTACTGTGGCGTTAATGACATTATACTCATAAATTAATCATGAAACGTTTTAAAATAAGTATTTTAAACGTTTATATTTATGCCTTCATCAAAAATTTTCACTCATAAAGCTTTTCATATATACAAACATTTTTCAAACGAACAAAACAAGAAACAATGTTTTGTAAACAAAAACAATAGTTTATTGAAAAACAGAAACTATTCCAAATTCTTTTACAACTTAAACTATTTTAATTTATTAAACAAAACAATTTGATTTGGAGAAACTATTTCAGATGCAAATACCTACTATCTAGACACTTTCACTTGGATAAACAAATTCCTTCTATACAACATTTTACAGTACAATTGCAATTCAATATAACAGTACATAGGTGTAGGTATAGTGTATGTCGGCCATTTCGATGAATAAACAAAATTTTGTACAAAGGATGGGGAGAAACAGATTTTATTTACATCTTCTCGCCAAGATGTACTTCCTCATTTTTATAAACAAAACATTCAACGGCAGAGGTATAGGTCCCAGGTTCCAGTTGATGTAGAGTTATTTATTTATTTTGTTATTAAAAAATTGAAATCGAAAAAACATATGCTTTTTAACAGGATCACATTAAAATTTTAGGTTTACGATTCGTTTTATTTTTTTTTTTTTAATTTTTGGAATGGGTAAAGAGGCCAGAGGAAAGTGGAGTAGATTCCAAAAAATTCAGCAATTTAATTGGTTTTTTATGGACAGGAATTTTTGGACAAATGTTTGTTTTTAACATTTAATTCTAATGTTCTGTTATGATTGGAATGTTGTAATAATTATAGTTTAACAACTTCAAGCTGCTTAACTTAATTAAAATTTTATAAATAAAACTAGTTATTGAAAAGGTGTGTAATATTATAAACAGGTGTTTCCTAATTGATAACAATAAGTTAGGAAGGATGTTTTAAGAAAAAAAATCTATACTAAAGTTCTATCTGTTTTTTGTTCTTGAGAAAAATGACGGAAGAGTAAAAAAATAGTACGGACATGGAAATATGTATAGACGCAACTTTCTAAGAAACTAAATATCTGATAACTTCAATTAGGGACACAACTTATTTTAAAGCAGTTACCATGGTAGTAAAAATAAAGCTCTACATGAAGTTCCTACCATTAACAAGATAGCTATTCGTGTAATCAAAGATCAGGATACGCCAAATTAAGCCTTTTCTTAAGTTCTTAACGATCATAGATCATTTTCAAAATTATTGTCATTGAATAAAGAAAACCCTGTTATTTTTAAATTAATTTTTGAAATCAGTTTTTATTTAAAATACTGAAAATGTTTGAAGCAAACATTTTACGGGGGAAAATTCATAAAACAAGAAAATTGGTATTGATAACATCACTGTTGGAAAATTACACTTAACTATAGAGAAGCAACACTGTCTTCATTAAGCTTCCGTACGTATATGAAAGACTTGTTAGGGAAAAATTTTGCGTTAAGAAACTAAACTAACTTCTAAATGAGAATATCTTATGTGGTTATCATTGTTTATCGCCATTTTTAAGAAAATTGTACATAATATTATATGAGGAAATTGACAATAGTTTTTAGCTGTCAATGTCATTTCATAATGGAAATTGATGTTTTAAAGATCTTTCAAGTTCGACACCAATTAATTGATAGCAAGTTTACTTTAAAAAAAGTTTTATTGAATCGAGATGATGTATGTATGTTATAATAAATAAAATATGTTTCCAGGAGGAGCCGAGGTATACCTATATCTATAGTGGTGATTTACTCTCAAAATTTTCTGTTCATGCGTTAATTTTTTGCAGGAATGGAATGGACATACAATTTACTGATCCTGAAGTTATAGAACGATAGCAAAAGAGTTTAGAATTCCTTCTCCTATGATTTATGAACCCAGTTATTATATTTTAAAATAAGACTAGGCCCAATATTGTACTGGCTATTTAAAAACTAGAAGTCTATTAATATTATTATTTGCAGATCACCGAATAATAGTCATATCTTTTTAATACAATTAACACAATTAATATTAAATACTTCAACAAATTTTTTATTCAATTATTGTTCATGAACAAATATTCTATTGAACTGTTAATTTTTTTTATTGAAATGTAGTGTTTTGTGTTACAAAACGTCATTTGAAAACCTTTTTTGTCAATATTATTGAAAAGAATTTTACTTTACTGGGCTCAAGACTTTAAGTTCTGAGTTTAGATTTTGTTTTGTTCAAATTTCAAATAAAGCTTATTCCGAGGATAACTTAGGTGTATAGACTATTATACAGTCATACAAGTATCTATAGAAATGTACTGCAATGACTTGACTCTAATCAATACAAAATTAAATAACAGCGTTTGCATTAACACATCGTTTAGTGCCCAGAGGCTCTGTGTTTAATATGTTGAACTGTAACACTTGAGAATCTATAAGATTCGGTCATATATTGTAGGTCCCTTCAATTCCAGCAGAGTTTCATTGTTTCAAAAGAAATTATTAATAATCTAATTCACTTAGGCCTTATATTCTTGTATACTTATTTATTTATTAAGACTTTTTATCTTGGATCACTTAACAATTAACTTAACAATTCATGAGAAAAAAACGTTAAGTGTTCTTAAAATATCAATAACGGCGTTTTTGAAAAACCAGAATTTTTCAAGGGATGGAATATATTGTCTGGAAATTATTTTTTTCAGTAATTGAAATCTCACACTGGAAATATGGTTTAAGTGAAATATATCCATGTAAATTCATTAAAATTTCTATCAGTTTGAAAATGTGATCCTATCAAATTAATTACAATTTACAAATAGTTTTTTTCTTGGTGATACTGGAAACATTTTTTTTTTGTTTATTCAAAGAATTTTTGTTCTTTCAATACTATAATCCAAAAACTGATTATTCCATTTTTGTTATTTCGAAAAGCATTTACCGATGAATTGGGTTTTCCAATAAGAGGTATGCTATTTGTGAATTTTAATAATTTCAATGCGTTGTTGAAGCGTGTATCGTTCCATTTATATTAATGGAGTAGTTTTACTTGTCAAAAATGTCAAAAAATTACAGCTTCAAAAGTGTTCGGATGAAAAGAAGTTTTTGTAAATGGATAAGATTTTGTGTGTCTTTTTCATTGGGTGACGTGATATTATGTGATTTTTTCATTTGATAGCGTATTCACCTATCACAAGGAGTATCCACGGTTCGATTTTTAGGAAAAGTCAGAAAGTATTTGTTGTTAAAATTTTTTATTAAAAAAAATGAAGATAATACCAATTAAGGAAAAAAAGGCCTACCAGAAGAGAAAACAAAAATGGAACATTTTATTGAAGAAACTGATATATTGTCAATTTCACCGTATTTGTACAACAAAAATATTGGCCTGCAGATTTCGGTTTATTTTTTTTTAATTTTAGATAAGTTTCTTAAGTAAAAGATATTTTAAAGCTTTTCTGAATAAGAATTTTCGGAGTACCTAAGTTTCTTAGTATAGTTTTATACGTTTTCTGAATTGCATTGGCTAAGTAAAACCTAGTGCCTCTTTTTTTGAGTTCTTATAGGCGCCAGGCGTCATACCATGGCTAATTTCTTATTGTGCAATAGCTCGCATTATCCTTGATTCATCCCATTACTTTCAACCGGTAGGTATTTAAACATGAGTTTTTTTTTGTGAAAGGCAGTTAAAGTTTTTAGTAATATTTTACAAATAAATTCGTTAAAAATGTATAAAGCTAGCATCCTAATAGGTAAATTGTGTTCCTTTTTAACTTTAAAAATGTTTCATAGATTGCGAAGAGTTAAGCTCCGAGTGCTAGATCAAAAACGATAAAATAGACCTTTAAACTTACTTTTTTTAAGAATTTTCAAACATCAAACTGTACAACCTGAAATACAATTATTTTTTTAACTTTTCACTTAGCACTTTCAAAATTTCAGAATACAACTTTAAAAAAAATCTCTTTTTTTAAACTTTTGATGACATTAATTTTTCAACACTCAAACACTTTATTTTCACTTTGAATACAAATTTTGTATTTTTTTAATAAAACTTGATCTTCAAACCAACTTTTGGAACTATATTTTAGAATAAGAATAAAATAATCTTTCTTACTAAATGCGACGAAATGTTATCAAAACTATCCTCGCGATGTAATAAAAACAACAATTGATTTTTTTCTTATTTATTCTTTACGAACGAAATAATAAAATAAGTGTGATGGCTGAATTAAAACTTGTTCACGCGTTTATTTCCCGTTAGAATGAGGACAATACACGTCTAATCGCACGAAAAAGTCTGCACCAACTGAATTCAGTCACCCACGATGGTGGCGGCTTAACGTTAACGGCAACGGCAATGCCACAAGATTTTCATTTTTATCCTCTTCTTCGGGTTCTGGTTCTGCTTGTTCTCGGTTCTCGTGCCATGCCGATTGCCGGCCACACTCGCATTTTTTTTGGGGCAACACAAACAGAATCAGTAGAAGAAGAGATAAACGAAAACGACAACAACGGCGACGCAGTCAGCAGTTTTCCTTTTCTGTTGGAAAAAGGAAAAAACTTTTCCAACACACATTTTCACCAACACCATGTTAAAATACCACCTGATTGACAGTGCACTTTATTCCACTTTGCCCACACGCTTGCTTGACATTGCTGTGGTATCAGTGAGGAAAATATTTGGCGGGAAATATTGTAAACATTGAAGATGGTGGAAGCGGAACCGGCAATGAGAAAAGGCAAGCGAAGCGACAAAAGAAAAACTTTGCAGAAATGCATCAAAAGAAACAAAAATGTTGCTTGTGGAACGTATTCATCAGATTCAAAACATGGCTGAAGCAGTCCTGTTATGGAGTTGAATTTTGTTTGTGAAGACTCTTGTTGACTGTGTTGAGTTGGCTTAAAATAGATGTTTCGAAGCAGTTTGTTTCTGTAAAGGAAGACAAACATGTTGGCCTCGTGTTGGTATGTTGCCAGCTTTGGTAGAGAACCACTTGTTGAATGTTTTTTTTTTTTATATTTACATAAAAAAATTTAATGCGCATGTGAATATTGGAAAACATTTTTAAGTAAGGCCCTAGAAATTATGATGGTTTGCAGAATGCATTAAAAAATTCAAAAACGTTGCAATTACGAAAATTGAATTTCTGCCGTTGACACAAAAAGGAAGCTTGTAACTTGTTGTCATGAAGTAACTAAGGGTTCCTGGACTGGTGTTCTAGATGAAGTGCTGGAAAGAAAAGCATCATCCTAACAACTCAGCGAGGAAGACACAACAGTTAAAATCTCAATCTGTAGCATTTAAAAGATGGTTCTCTGTATACTTAGCAAGAGGTGTAACTCGCTCGAATCCTTTTTCACATTCTTCTGCTTTAACAAACAAAGAATCGAGAATTTATTGTGTAGAGGACACTCCGAAACAAATTCCTTTTGATACACCTTTTCCGGGACTTAGAAGAATTATCTATCCTTTATTCTATTCGTGTAGTGTGGCTAAAAAAGAAATCTCTATAATGAAAAATACATCAGAAATAAGGTTTTAAAGCGAAAATATGGCAATGAAGAGGAGGAACAATTAAAGGACTAAAATAATATAAAGAAACAGACATCACTTCAACGGATATCCTACTACAAAATATATACTTCCATTGTAATCTTTACTCCTACCATTTCGATAGTTCTGTTCTAAATTTTATCCTGAAAACGCTTATCCGGTCATGAGAATTTTAAACCAGTTTAAAAGCACAAACATTAAAGTCAACAGCACACCACCACCGCACAATTGAGCGAAATGTCAAATTTTCGAATAAACTGTCTGCCTGTGAAATTAAACAGCAGAACCCGAGGCAGTCGATATCCAACAATGCACAAGTACTTGGCCTTACGCAGATTTCAACTCGGTTAATTTCGTACAAGATCCAACTGTTTCATGACCATATGCAGTGCCGTTTCTTCGCTAGCTGGGCTTCGCTCGGTTTGAAAGAGGACTCTAATCTCGGGCGAAAATCCTCTTTGGCGGCAAGATGCATTTTTGTATGAATGGCTGAGCTAAGAAGCGAAATTGCCTTAAAGTGGATGAAACCAAGCCACAAGAGGCTCACCAGGTGACCATACATGCTCAAAAAGTTACAGTTTAGTGTCGATTTTTGGCCAGTAGGTGGCGTAATTGTTCAGTTTAACATGTGGTTCCAGCAGGATTGCGCTACGTGCAAAACAGCGGAAGCTACGGTTGACATTCTGCATTAACGATTTGAAATTAAGTTTATATCTCGCAGAGGCGACTTGAATTGGCCAACTAGATTATGCAATTTAAACCCCGCTAGACTTTTTCTAGTAAGGTTTTTTGAAGTCGCAGGGCTATACAAATAAATTGCAACTGACGCTTAAAGTGATCACGCACCTTATTTTATCCCATTTCAACATCTACCCGCTCTTATTGAAAACCCTTTTAAATTATCCTCGTTCAAAATTCGATGTTGTTTACTGCGCCCTTTGTGAAAGAGATCCAAGCAAACTTTAACTTCCGTCAGAAATGGATACAATTTTAAAAAAATAATATTTCAAAGTTAAAAATAGTTCTCAGCCTTCTAAATTCAAACTGTAGTTCATACAATTTTAGAATTTTAGTAATTTTTCTTCAAAGACTCAAGTTATATTCAACGTTGCTATTTTTAAACATTTCGTGTTAATTAAATAAATTATGATTATTGTTCATCAAATTTTGTATAGGTATCTCAAAACAAAAACAAAAACAACAAACAGTATAGTCTGGGTCTGGGGCTTGTATTTTGAATTGTTCCTCCATCACGGCCGGCACAGTCATTTGGACATTGCTTTTGTTGGAACTACTCCAACTCAGTCAACATCCATCACAATTTCACTCAATCACTTTTCCGCCCCTATGATACATGTTGTCATTAAAATTTTAAAAAAATATATAATAATAAACATTAAACGAAACAGCAATAACTTATGGAATGTCTAAGAATCTCAGACTAGTATTGTTGTTTATTTATCAAAAACTAGAAGTTCAAAATTCTAATTTTAAGATCTTTAAGGCACATCAAACATCATCATAGAGCAGCAGTATTGCGAAATATTTTTTTGGACTTTGTCAGGGTTGCGGGCACGGTGAAGAATCAATGCAATTCCACGTCGACTGTCACTAAATTGCGATACATTATTATTCCCAATAAACACAAGTGGAGGTGTAGATTCATTTCTGATAAGCACAGATACATATACACATGCATTCATACACTTGCAACAGTTCAATTTTCATTAAGGAATTTTCTGAATTATGACACGTGATAGATGCCGAAATTTTAATTGCATTTGATAGACATAGTGCGGTGCCTTCAAGCCCTCAACGATGCAATATGGAATGCACACGCAGGATGCAGAGAATTTCATCTCACGCGAGTCCACCCACACACCATACTTACTCACCCCCTTTGGAGCTTTATTGCAGAGTTTGCAGCCGTCCAGACCTATACTCGCAGAACGAAAAGAAGAGTCCTTAATGAGGAGGGTATAGGTAGGAACAACAAAATTGTTCACGGACACAGTCATCGAACGGAATTCAATAGATCCGCGACCCACAAATTGCTATCCTCCCCATTCTTCTCAATAAAGGATGAAAACTGCATGTCGAGCTAATAAACAGACTCGAGAGTGCCGGGCTTGTGGGTGGTTTCGGGAAATTTATGATTACGTACCTACACTATGTAGTGTCATGGTTGTTGGTCGATGGACAGATTGAAATTTTCACAGCTAATAAATTAATTGCATAAAATCAAGTGAAATAATTCACAGTCGTGAATTATGCCATCCGACGGAAATGTGTCACTATGTGCATAACGGTAACGACGAAAATGATGACATTGCGGTTTTGCTTTATGCACAAACTATTTATAGGTTGTTGGTACAGAGAGGAGCAGGAGGAAGGTCTGGACAAGAATTAATCGGAATACAGCTGTCTGTCTTAATTAAGGTTTTCTTTATTTCTGTTTTCTGATGACGAATGAGAAAGGGACTATGAAATAAAGGTTGGTTTTGGTTGCATGTTGATTGTCACATTGCGGCCACTAATTTTATCGGATGGGGGAGGGGGGGGGGGGTAATTTAGGGTCATGTAAGCGATATCGTAACATGCGTATTGGGGAATCCTTGCAAATGTTACAAAGTAACTTGTAAATGTGTTCAAATTTACATAAGATTAACGTAAGACCTTTTGGAGCATTGATTTTATTTGGTCATGAACGATGGATTTTTTTTTCACACTCCGAGGATTTTAGCACTCAATTATTTAAGGTTAGTTATTATTTATTCGATTTAACTGGTGTTTTTTGATTTTTGTTATTGATTGAAAACAAATTTAAAATCATGCGAGCAACTTTTTTTATACAAGAAAAAAGCTTTGAGCGGGTTGAACTTAACTTCAGGGCTTGAGAACTGTATGTAGTGTGCGTTCTCCTAAAAAAATGTTTAACTGTCGAAGATTTAATTCCTAGTTTTAGGAGAAGAAGTTGTGAGACCTACAACAACAACATATATAGCCTTGGTTTGCTGGCCAGAAACGAGGAAAATGACAGCAGTCGACAAGTTTCAAAAATCTTCTTAACTTTGGGACTACCCCTATCCCTACATTGGAAGTAATGGAGGTGAAAATGAATGTTTTCTTTCGTCGTAAGCATGCATTCCCCAACCCAAACACACGAAGCCATTTCCTCTTCATCAGTTGTAGAAAGAAGTCACAATCTTCTCATTCAACTTCAAATGAAATATTCTCTTTCTATAGGAAAGGCTGGGGTAATTTGTACTGACTGGTCAGAAATTTTAATTTTGAAGAATAACCTTGCATGAACTTTTCAGTAAATTTTTGTCATAACTGCGACATTTTACAAGCAGAAGTCTACGCTTTAAGCCAATGCGCAATGATATGTTTTATCTTCATCATCTGACAGCTATAAGCAGCCTCAAAAACATTATATGTGATTTCCCATTGGATCCCTGAACGTAAGAAATTTCAAAGCATTTCGCCTCATTTCTACTCCTGTGGATCCTGAACCCATGATTGGAATTAATACAAATTACTTCAAAAACCCTGCCAGGATCATCCAATTCATGGAATCCTATACCATCCCAAAAACTCCAGGAGGCCAGCAATAATATGTTCTTTACGATGTTTGAGAGAGTTTTATTCACATTACGAATTTGTCACCTCCGTAACAAGATTCAGACTACGAAGCCTGTCATAAACAGTAGACCCTTTTGAACATAGAAAACTGTGTAATGTATTCTATCGCATTCTCTTACCCGCTCAATATCCTACAAATATATTTATGTGCTTGTCTCATTGTCGTGACGCATTTTCGTTTCATCGATTTTCTAATCACAACGATTCTAAAAAAGAAGATTTCTGTTTGTAGTTTGACGGCACCTTAAAAGTAGCTGCTTTAGATTTATTTATTCGCATAGAAAATGTCTACTGGTCGGGATTAAATGATATGAGATAATTTTCCTATCAATATGAGTTGCATAAGAACACAGATAAATAAAGTCAACAAAAATATCAACACCTGATGAAATCTTCAAGCTCATAATTGAGTTGAGTTGCAGCCATTTTACATTAAGTTCAAAACTTAACTAAACATTCTCGTCCTTATCAAAATCATAGCAACCTCTGCTCTATGGTTTATTTGGAATGATTTGCTTGAACGCTATGTTCTTTAGTTTGTCACAAATCTAATTTTAGAAAGTTTTGACAAAAACAGTTTTGTCCATTGCACTGACAAGAATTATTTTCAGCATGCCCAACTGCCTGTGCATTAATCTCTCTTTATGCACACTTTGCTGTTTTTCAAATGACCCTTCCCAATGTACTCCTGTACACTGTACACTCTGCTATAGATCTACTTCCAACTGTCAAAATGCACCCACATTAATAAATCAGCAAAAAAAAAAAAAAACCTCAACACAATATTACAATACGAAGTATTCAGCGTTAAACAGCGCCAAGTGCCATCCATTGCTTGAAAAACAAAATGAATTTATTTACGTCCTTCGGAAAATTATGTTTGTCTCGCATGATTTTGAAAAATTTTCAATTAAAAATATTACCAGAATATGATGTTCTTTTGTTGTTGTTGTTGTTGTTTGTCAAAAGACAAAAGACTCATAAGCACGAAGGAGAAGGAAAAAAAGCCAAGTACCAGACCAGCCAACTAAAAGTGGCTAAGTTTCACCCAAGAAAAATATTATAAATCAAGTCAATTGAATGTAGGACACTCTGATCTAACACCCTCTATACTTGTTGAGACTTCCGGTTATGTTATAAGGTATACAAGTAAGTATGTGTGAGGTGAGTATAGTTTTATATCTAGAAGTAGGGTTCTGAGTTTGAGTGTGATGATGATATTTTAGCAGATTGCAGGTGCAAAAGAAATCTACTTTGACGTCTCTACGTCTTAGGATCATCGTTTTTGTTTACAGTTTTTCTTCGGCAATCTTAATTGTTTTTCTTTTTTTTTTTTGTCGGGGGAATTTGCATAACAAATTCCTTGGCTTTCAGCCAAAAGAAATTTTACCTCTCAGGTGAAAGATACAGTCTAATCGGCATCGGCTGTATTGGGGGTGGTCTTGGTTTTCCTTTTTGTCTTTCATGGGTGATGTGAAAGTAGGGAGCTGAACGTACAAAAATGGCAAAAGTGATGATGGAGATATGAAAAGGGAAATTCTTAACTCAAATGAAAACATGAGCAAAAGTTTGCAATTAAGTATTATTTTCACTCAAATTGTCTAGACTTATTTTTTCTTTTTTTTTTCAATGGGCTGTTTGTAAGAGCAACAAAGTAATGTCGACGACCTACATTCTTTACAAAAACGTTCTTACTTGTAATGTATCATTATTTCTAACTTATTGCTTAAAATTAGTCTTTGTAATCTTAATGAATGTTTTAAGGAGCACTAAAACATTTTTTTGACTGACAACTCTGTTTAAAAGTGCAAAACATGGTTTCCATTGACATCTCTCTTTGAATGTGAAGCGGAGCTAACTTCATGGTTTCAGTTTTTCTTTTTGTATAACATCATAGCTTGCATGACTTCCACAACCCGCTAAACTTGATTAATACTGCCAAAACTGCAAGATTAGTTTTGGTGGATATGTTCTTTCATTTTGTTGCAATTAGTTGTTTTTCTTTAGTAGAGTAGATCGAGCTCGCTCTGAACGTGAATCAATTGTGTTCAGAGCGCTCTGAAGTCTAAACTATTCATGAAAGCAAAGGAAATTTAACATTTGAAATACCTTCTGCGGCCATTTTAATTGTTTTTATTCATTTTAACTATTGAATTGGCTTGGAAGCATATCACTTTTGACGTATGTACATATATATTTGTTACGTATGGCAACACTGGTCATACGTTTAGTTCTCTTTTTTTTATATATAAAACATTTCTTCACTAGAATATGATATGAAAATGAGAGTCAGTCGCTCTCACTCAGTATACACGAGAGGTCGTTCCGGCCATTGTTTTAGAATAAGAAATAATTGTGGGTTTTTTTACTATACAATTTTTCCCACAGAAAAATGTATATCGTCTTTCATTTCGATCGGAATAATAATGGTGCGGAACAATATTTTTGTTTAGCTTTTAGCTCAGTTTTCTATTTATTTGGAGCTCATAGAGATCACTCTGAACAACCTCTGAAGGAGAAAAGAAATACGAATTCTATGCTCCGAAGTCTGTGATACAAAAATGAAACACTTATTTTTTTTGACAACTCAGGCTCCGCTGTGAACTAAAAAAGAACAACACCTATTATTTCTCAAAAAAGTCATAATGACATTAACGTCACCTGGATTGAGAAAAGTGAACTTTTCTTATGAATTGTCATAGATAAAGCTTAAGTAATTCAAAACGATAATAATGAAGATTACTCTTACTCATGAGCCACCGGACTATGTCAATGCAAATTCAATCAATCTGTTTCAATCTTGTTAGCAAACATAATGTATTGCACGTGTAATGCTTCTTCTAGTGTGCTCATACATATGTCCCATTAATCTTGCTCGTGTGTACTCGAGTATCCTGGATCAGGTCAATAAAAAGAATCAATATAATTTGTTGAAAGTATCGACATACTCTACTTTTTAACTTAGAAGACTACTTCTTAGCTGGGTTTTGTTTTCATTTATCAATTCTATTAGCACACGCACGTAAAAAATAATCTTTAAAGGACACACGCGTTCATTTATTGTCCTGTCTGAAATTTAATCGTATTAGAGAAAATTAAATTTTCATGAAGGCTGAAAATGCCACTCCTATAAAGATGACCATGTTAACTACATTATATGACCATAAATACTGGATCGATAGTATACGTTTGGATGAGGGAGTGTAGGATTATTAATGATCTCCTGACATGAGCATGCATAGAAGAAAGCCAGGTTCATCAATTTCGAACAAGAAAAACATTCAACCGAATCCTCGATTTGTTACTATTTTGGTTTAGTACTAATATTAATCATTTTTCAACAAGAATATTAAATTAAATGGACGGTTGCATAAATACTCCCTAAATATGAACACCAGCGGCAGTTATCCGACGAACATCGAATGTAAATCGGTCTATCATCTTAAGTTCAAGTTCTGAAATGAACATTAATAAAATCTGAAGAAAGATTTCAATATGAATTTGATGCTAATCCTGCAATTGTTCTTCTGGCTTTCTTTGTTTCGGAACCCCCTTTAACTTTGAGTAAGTAATACCAACACTCTTAGAGCCCGTTTAAACTTGCTTCGCGTTTGCATAAGCAAAGTTTAAAGTGTTGTTGAAGAGTGGTTTAATGGTTAATCCACCAAATTGTATGGATTAATCTGAAGATAAGTATAAGATAACAATTTCAATGTGCAAGAAAATTCAACGCAATAAGTCGCAACTCGCAGGCAAATGTCTTCAAAATGGCGAAAATAGTACCAAATTTCTTCAATATTTAAAGCAAGCATGAATATTTTAAATTGACTAACAAATTCCAGCTCAAAATCAACTCTCATAAACCTTATGGTAGAGCTCCGGAGGCACTACCCAAATGGATATCCTTTCAACCTTTCCATCTGATGTTACCATCAGTAGACATACTCACGTACCTATCTTTGAATCTTGGGGATGCTGCTTTGGCACAGAATAATGAACAAAAATAAGGCTTATCCAATTAGATACTTTATGACGAGTTAAGTGGAAGCAGAATTTTTTGCTGACTTAGTCCTTTTTCTCAGTTTTTATTACCATGGCCTATGAAACTTAATTAGCCGCAGTCATCCAATCTATATATAAACGAAACCAATCAAATACAAATTTTTATTTCGGTTTAACTAAAGATACCACTACAGTTTAGTAGCCACTTATCTCATCAACTAAACAAATTACGATAAAAATTGCCGCCAAATGAATTTAACATTGCTACCACAGAACCGTTAACACTCCAGGGTATACTACTCGGTATATACACTAAGTTGAGGATAATTTTACGACATGTCACGTCAACAGTAGTGTGAGTCAAATACACAAACAGATCGATTACTTCAGTCAACTTTGTTCAAATAAGATGGCCTTTACAGTAAAACAAGGAAACCATCCAAGAAAAAGTCAGCACGAAACAGACAAAAAAACGTCAGAAACTACAACAACAACAACGCAAAATATCTCACATTCAAAAGCTAATCAACAACTCGCAGTGACTTCTTGTCGTCCATTTCCAACGAATTTTCACATTAACTTTGGTCGCATTAATGTTTTAACCTCCTATTAATAATTAAGTACCGTAATACTATACCTACCTACATTCATATAGACTATAGAGCAAGAGCACCCCCTAGAAAGATACCGTTATACCTTGATATTCTATTCGGATGATGGCGTGACATAGCCTCACTTGGTCGTAAAAACGAAAACTTATAAATTTTTCCACACACAAAAGATACTATGCATCGCCAACGGGGGTGTTTCTTTAACAAGGGGTAGCCACCCCCGTCTATTGTGGCTGTGGGTCACATGTTAATAAGAAGAGGTCACGGGCCATCAACTATATACTATCCCATCCCAGGCAAAGAATAGTTGTTCTATTATAAAGGAGACGGTACGGTCCGGTCAGGTCAGGCTTCTTGGGACATTTTACGAATCTGTTTTATTGTTGAGGGTAACTTAAGATACACGCATACAAGATATTATATTATGGAGGATACTACTTCTTCGTTTTTAGCTAATAATGGGCAATGCCATCAGTCCTAGAGATATATACACACTCTACAAGCAAATGAGACCCGGTTCTCTGATGAGTCTTGGTTACAGTTACAGCATAAACCACCAGAGACTCGTATGCCTGAATTTTTTGCGGAACATAAGAACAAGAAACATGAATTAGACATCCGTTAGGGTTGAATAAGATAGTCTTAGTTTTGGCCAAAGCAAAGGATGGCCGCAATAGTCCTAGTCACGCACATTTCCTGCTGTACTTATGGATACGGACGTATGCTACGGAATTATAGAACCATACTTAACCCCAAAAGTTACACAATGATAACGGAGGTGGTACCACAACAAACAATTTCCTTCCCATCTAACCATAACTACCAGGTGGAGGTACAGAAGGAAGAACGGCCACGATTAACACCCACAAAACCCCCAGGACTTTTGTTCCGTGTTTCAAAAATTCGGATATCTTTTATTTATTTTTTTCGGTGCATAGTGTTAGGCTGGTTTTTTTTTTTAGGTTTTGTATTTTGGCTATAAGGAAATATTGTGGAATTGTGAAAGCCCTGAATATACCGTGCTAGATGATCGTAAATTAAAATCTGGTGCTAATAATTTAAGTTAGTTGAGAAGACCTAACCAACATACCTTTAGCTCCACCGGTAGGTATCTCTTTTAAATGGGATAAGGGCAGGGCTTCTTTTGCCGACCTGTTTGGTATTATATTGTAGGCCTTAGCGGAACTGCACATTGTAAATCGTTTTAATTGCCAACAACCCATTCAGTTTTAATTCCATTTTACTTTTGTTTGTTGGAGTTGGAGGAATGGCGGTTAAGTTAAGACAACTTTTCCTGATTTACTATCTCACATAGTTCTCTGGTCTTTTGCTTTTGTGTTGCGGGTGAAATGAATATGCTCTGCATAATACCCTGCAAAAGGGTGTGGTTTTGAAAGGCGGTGTTATTTCAAATTGCAGGTTATTGAAGCTTAGAGTTATAACTTCAAAGAATAAAAGGCTTCTAAAGAAGTATTGGAGAAACTTTTTTTGTAACGCTGCTGTGACGATTTTGAGACTCTTATGCAACGCTAAAAAGAATCTGATGTCCCCCCCGTCGATGCAATGATGATGTGACGCTGTAATGACTACGTGGATATGACGTTCTTGTGAGATGTGCCGCTCGAAGTGACACTCATGTCACGCTCATATGACGCTCATGTGACGCCATTGTACACTGATATGACGCCATTGAAATGTAGATTTGACACTGTTGTGATAAAACTCGACGCTGATGTGGCGCTAATATGACGCTTTTATGACCCCGTTGTGACTCTGATGTGACGATAATGTTACAATTATGTGACGCTTATGTGAAGCTGATTTGATGCTAATGTATCGCTGATTCCTTTTTTATAAAGTTAATTTGACCATGCTATTGAGACCATGTTTGACACTAGGTTGAACATACATTTTAAGCTTAATATGACGAAGAGCATTATGACTAAAAAAAGAAAAAAGACAAGAAACTAAATAATTTTTAAATTCAACATAACCTTAATTAAATTATTAAATTTTTATTGAAAAACAGAAAACGTTACGCCCATGATCGCAGGAAGATACCTGCCTATATCTATAATCTAGAGTGAATCCCGTGTTAATGTCCTTTAACAATAAGATTAGGATAACAATAAACCAACAAAATTATTCTAATCTATTGTAAACAAACAAAAAAAATGATAAGTCATCTTTTCTTGCTTCGTTTTTCGTTTATTTAAAATTATCAAAAGGACAATAATATTGCCTTAAGGACAATCCACCAAAGACAAAACGAAATGAAGAGTCTCTTTTGTGAAATATTTTCTGTATAAATGTAGGTAAAGCTTAATTAAAATCATCCAACAAAAGACATTTCCCTTTTTCCAATTGAAAATGGAAAGCAAAAAACGGCAAGGAATGAAATAAAAATTAAAAACCAAGATTCACGAAGATTTTTAATCCAAAACAGTCTCTTAGAATTAAAGTATTTAAAAAGGCAATTTCATTTTTAAGTCTTATCCGCTCGGGAATCGGGAAGAGAGAGTGTCTTTAAATTTCTTATTTTATTTTATGGACTGAAAAAGGATATAAAATTTTCTACCACGGTTAGCTAATTTAGAAAATTAAATTTCACCAAATGAAAGCAGTTCCATGAAACCTGTGAAAATCCAAAATCCAAAAAAAAAGAAAAACATAAGCACTCATTCATTTAACCCCCTCATTTTCCCAGCTCTCCCAAACGTGCTACTACTTTCAATTTCCACACTCTTCTCAGCAATATGGTTTCAAAACTTTGGCAGGCACGATGTACCCCACTCTTTTTTAACAGTTGGATTCGGCACCCACCACCGCATGCCGCCGCTGCCGTAACCAAAATGAATATGAATTCGTGGATTAAACATTTTACCGAGGTAAATCCCATCTCATGCATAAGATACAATTTTAACAGGACTTGCGTCACATCCAGATCCAGCAGAGGATGAGGTGGTGAACAATTGTTTTTTTTTTGCTTTCATCTTTCACCTCCGCTTGCCACCTCTTCAATCGTTTACGTTCCGCAGGATGTAATAAAAGTGGAATGCGAAATATTATTTAAACATCTTACACGCCTTTTTATGGATTTAATTTGCCTCGAAGAGGTAGAATTAAAAGATTAAAACAAAATTAAATAGAAATCGTGGGGGTAGGTTGAGAACTGGCATATTGACTTGGTTGGTTTCTAAATTCGAGGGGATGCGGTGGGAGTTTCGAAGAGCACTTTCAATTCATGGAAGTTGATGATATGAATTTGAGGAGTTTGTAATTTGAAATTTTCAAATTTATTTCGGATATTTGAGCCCAGCTATATGCTTAGAATGTCAAGTACCGGGGTTTGTTCATTAGCCGCACAAGACGAATGTGGAATGCTTTACTCAGCTCAATGCTTCCCATGCCATATTCCGAAACTCAAAACCATTGCGCATTGATTTCTTCTCGCTCACCCTTCCGTATTGGGTTTGTTTAGTAAATATTAAAATGGTTCTCACACTGTGATGCTTTTTTTACTTAGGCTGAGGTAAGCTCGTGGAAATCCAGCGAGGTTTCCAAAAGAAAAAGAGTGTTGAACTCCAAAATAACAATAATTTTTATTTACCAAAATATTTCTGACAGAATACTTCATATACTTAATGATAATCTTAACATAAAAGCTTACAATTCAATTCTTATAATATCTTAAATGCTAGGTCTGTTGAGTTCCGAGAAACTGTCCACGATAATAAACGGTTCCTTAACACTAGGTCTTTTTCCTCCACTACAATAAACGGGTGGCCTAATGCCGTATCTCTGGCGATGCAATTCCGGAAGAATAAACGGTTGAGCAAGGCTCGGTCTATGGTACCAATAAGAAGAGAAGTATCCACCACAAAAAAAACGGGTAGTTCCAAACTTACAAAGCTTACAATAGCAGCAACTCCCACGACAATAAACGGTGGTCTGCAGAGATTCCTATTAAAAGGAAGAGCTCCACGGCAATAAACGGGTTGGCCTAATGCCGGTCAGCGATCCACTGTGAGCTGCGACCGACAGCGAATAGGAAAGCTGACAAGAAGCATTTACTTTCAAAAACTTGGAGAGGTTTCTGCTGGTATTCAATGCAGCGTACCTTCGGTTCAGATTTCTATTCCCGGTACTCTATTTACAATAGAATCTTTGTCCAATGACTGGGAGGTCGAGCCTGATTTTTCGTGCAAATTTCACTCCTACTTATGGAAATTTACTGAAAGGAGACACTGTGAATTATAAAGTTAAAAAGTAAAAATACTTGCAAACGAACAAATCACCTTGCTCAGTGGATGTTTGTGCATATCTTTCTGATATACGTATCTACAAAGTGGATGGCAGCCCTTATCGGCGGTACGGTGTGGAGGGGCGATCGGATTTACTCAGCAGAATGCAGTGTTGTTGTTACGTCACATTATGGTGATAGATAATAGACATGACATAATTTAATCCGAGAAGATTGTGCAGATGTGTTAGTTAATTGCCCTTAGCCGCTGCTTTGAAGAGCTTGGCCGGGGGCTCTCCAGCTCTAGCGGGCTGCTTAAAACCTAAGAAGATATCCTTACCCGAATTTTTTCCTGGTCGGTGGACGTTAGTATTGACCCTAACAGCGATTAGCTAGTTCTCTCCACAATTTAATAGTCTGTCTAACTATTCAGTTGTATGACTTTTTGGTCATTAGGTCTGTACTTTTGACTTCAATTCAGTTGTCAACTTACATCCCTCCTAAAATTACACAACCTAAAATATACATGTTTTATATATAACTTCCCGTTTTGCAATAAAAATTAAAATCCCTCCGAAAGGATTTATAATAATTCTTTGCTTGCGATGAGATTTAATCGCAGGCAACATATTTTAATTACCACAAAATCCAGCATTAAATTCCAACCTTAATGAAAATTCAACAGCTTTCTATCTTCATATAGTAACCCCAACGCATTTTATATCCTTTACCATGTGATGGGTTGGACAGGAGCTATGAAAGTGTTCGCTAAAAGAACGGTATGTCTGTATCTTACTATATCCATCCATATCCTTATACATACATATAGAATGCATAACATTTTTCAAGGATATATAAATTTCTAATGTTGGCAAGAAATATATGAATATCTTCGTATCATGGATACAGGACTATACGCTCGTAATAATTACATGGATATGGGGGATGGATTCGTTATGGATAGGAGACGGACGAGTTGAAGAAACTTTGCCTTAGTATTTTTTTTCACTTCTCCGCTATCCATTTATCACAGTTTTTTTGTATGTGTTTTGTGTAAAAAAAAAAAAAACATGAAAAGGATGAACAACAACAGAATTTTTAATATTTCAATATTTTTTTCCAAATATTTGGTAAGTATCAAGAAATTCCTCGCAATTCCTGTAAAAATTGGAAGCTAATTGAAAACAACATAACTATCCCCCACGATATCTGATCCCATTCTTTTACACCTTTGTCACGTTCGAGTACATCCCCAACTACTGCCCCGACTAAAGAATGTTCCTAAGATGAATCCCATTAAACTGTGGCCACTTTTAATGACAACAACAAGGACTATGAAAATAAACAGCAACATCACACGAAAACGCCGCGTAAAATAGTCATCTTCGAGCCCTACTAGCAACATTATCACCATAACAGAAGCAGCCTAAGGACATCAAAACGACTTCCTTTGTGGCCGCTGTTAACGACTTGAAAATTGCAAGAAAATTACCCTTTGGAGCAGTTTTCTCCATTTTTTTTTTTAATACCTACTCTCCGTTTTATTATCATTGTACGACGACGACGCCACGCTCTCAACAGAGTCCTTCCTATTAGCGGTGCTGTGGATAGAAATGATGGTATTAAGCAACTGTTACAGTTTTTTTCCCTGCCTTGTGGAAAGGACTCCTCGTCCTTTGTATGGGGCTATCATAGTGTGTTGTGACGATGGTTCGGATTGTCTTTTCTAGTGGAGGCAATAGTTTTACTGGTATGTGAAACATGTCTTCAGTATCAAGGAACATGCAACGGTTTCCTAAACACGATTTCTTGTGTCTGCTTGCATTTGCTGTATGTTTCCTCAGTGGCGGCGGCATCGTGTAGTCGACAAAATTGTCCACCAGAAAAAAAGATGAAAGTAATGGAGTTAAAACGGTTTTTGTCATATTGCGGTATGCATGACATTAAATCGGTCGAATGGCAATATATTCAGGATATTTTTTTGTTCCTGTTTCCGTGGGTTTGTGTAGTGGCTAGTGAAATAGGAAGAGAATATTGTTCCTGTTTTGTGAAAGAGAATAACATTTTGCATGAAAACATCCGGATAGTTTTGACTTTCAGCAGCAAGGAATTAAATGTCAAGTTGAGAACAAAAAAATACATTCTAACTTACACAATATTTTCGGATGTATTTGGGTTTCTAGCAAATGTTTTTCCAACTCACTATTTTGGGATTAGTAAATTTTGAAAGTTACCTAAATGCCATGTTGTTTTTTGTTGATTTATTGAAATTAACAGAAAAAGAAAGCCTTAAACTATAAATGTTTCGGAACTAATTGTAAAAATAAATAGTTTGCTAGCGTGACAGCATACTGTGTGGAGCTTTTTATCATAGGCTGAGGTAAGCTCAGCGGTTCCAGGGTTTACTTAAGAAGCTAGAAACTTTATTCATTGTATATACATTTTTATAGTAATTTCATGTAACATGTTTTATTAGTTCTGAACTTCGTCAATGGCGGCGCGGCGCTAGTTGTCTTATCTACTTTACAACAAATGTCTTCTATTGTTGTTTTTGCTTCCCATGGCAATCTAGACAAAAACCACTCCTAATACTCACCAATAAAGTGTTTGTGAACATGTTAATATACATATTCTGCATATAGATCCAATTTCTACAATTTACAAATATTAGTACAATTTTCAAAATCTTAATCTACTTTGACCCTAAGATAGCAGGGTCTACTAAATTCTCGGCTGAGATAACAGCGGACACTAAATTATCGGCTGAGATAGAAGCGGACACTAAAATCTGGGCTGAGATAGCAGCGGACACTAAATTCGCGGCTGAGATAGCAACATACACTAAATTCTCGGCTGAGATAGCAGCGGCATTGTATATATAAACTATAGTACTATCACCTGAGGTGCGCCATCTATCGACGAAAAACTAAGCTTGAGAATACCATGGGAAGCAACAACAACAATTAAAATGGTGTAAATTGTTGTTGTTGCTTCCCATGGTATTCTCGAGCTTAGTTTTTCGTCGATAGATGGCGCACCTCAAGTGGGAATACTATAGTTTATATATACAATGGCAGCGGACACTAATTTCAAAACCTAGAAGCCCACGTCAACTCTGAGTTCTAAGCTTATCAAAATATTGGAGTTTGGCACTGTACAATAGATTCGTTCACGATCACGGGCGGCAACCGACTAATTGGCTGGCTGTCTTATGAATATTTTGCAATCAAATTGTGGCTTGCCATTTACCATTGATTGTTGTTTGTGTTTAATTATTCTGATGGAAAACTGGCTTGACTGGTATGGGCATAATATGATTGTTTGTATGCAATGAAATTGTGCTACGGTCGGGGAGGTGTGAAATCCTCAATTAATGTGTGGTGATCGGAAGGAACTACTTATTTTGCAAATTTACAATGCGGCGGAAGGGGCGTTGCATTACATTACTTACTTCCTCAATAGTCCTTGAATGTGTGTTTGTGAGGAAAGAATTCACAGTTTCTGCCAAATCCGGATAATTACAAGAAATGCACGTCAATATTGCGTGTTTCTCCTAGGCCTTGCTTAATATGCTTCTCTAGCCATCTCGATTTCACGCCTGTCGTAGTAATCGTATAGACTTCTCCTAAACCTGGTCGCTTCAATGAAGATGTTGTCTTTCTTGGATTCTGACTCCTTTTGGTTTGGCGTTGAATACCTTACGAGCTGGAGCGTTGGTTTCCATTCGCTCTACACGGCCCAGCCATCTTAGTCGTTGAACTTAAATTTTCCTGACTAGGCCTATGTCGATGTACAGCACTTATAATAAGTTCATGGTATTATCTTCTTCTCCATTATGTTACGTTCTCTGTTAACGCAGACAGGATCATAAATCGTACGCAGAACTTTTCTCCAGATTACTCCTAGGTTCCATGCTTCTGTCTGCACTATATAGCACTTACATGAACTTGGACCATTACATCGCGTCCGCAACCCATGTAATTGTGTCGATTTCTTAAAAACTGTGCCCAATAAGCTGGCATGGGTGTTCCGTATGATATTTTCAAGCACAATGTTTAAACAGCTGCATGACGGTCCGTCACCTTGTTTTAGCAATCTAGTGGTTTCGAAGGTTTCATGATCTTGTCCACCTTTATTCCATAGTCCCATTCTGCTTGCTGCTGACTCCATGAAAGTGATGGCAATGGCACCCACCGGTTAGGTACTGTTCGCTTTCTTTTTAATATCACGTCAATGTCGATTTAGTAACGCTGGTGCCCGATGTACTTGAATGGGTGTTTCGTATTACATTTTCAAGCACATAATGTTTTTATAGCTGAAACAGCTGTTGAAACATTTGTTTGCTTATTCGAGGAATGGAAAGCAGCATGCGTCCAGCGCGTAAAAGAAAAGGGGAAGGCGTATCTTCATCAAACTTAAAATACTGCACAATCGAACTTACGTCCCTTACTTTCCAGGTCATAAGAATTCTGGTGAATCAAGAATCATTTTGAGATACAGAAACTTCTTAACTACTGGCGGTACGTTTTTGGAAGCATTAAAGATTATCTGGTGTTGTCTCGAAATCTGATGACTAAAAAAAATTGTCCAAACTGAAATAAAAAACCCTTCTCAAACCTATCAGTGATTTCTTCAAAACAACCTTTAACTGGCGAATTAACAAGGAAACTTTGTCCCTTTTTTTAGATTTCCTAAAATACACCCAAGCATTTATTACTTAATCACATTATTCCAATTTAAGGATTTTCTATTTATCGTGTTTCTAAATACTTAATGCTTCACAATTTCCCAAAAGCCCTACCTTGATGGAAATAGTTTGCGTGTTATTAGAAAATAACCCTCTCGCCCAGAGTCATAACGAAATAAACGGAGTAAAGTGAAAAAAAAAAATACAATTTTGTGATGAGTGTAAATGGTCGAATAAGGACTCGTTCGTCCTGTCCTAGTCCTAGTCGTTCCTTTCTCGTATAAAACAACATTTTAACTTAAAGGAGGGTCAAACACATCATCATCATCATTGCATGTCAAGAAAATTAGGGAGTGGATGTGATTTTTATCATTACCACCTCCTCCTTCTCTGACTTGATAACTGCGCTGTGTGTTGTTCTGGTTCTCCATCGGCTTTCAATTTGTTTGTGGAAAAACTTTTTGACTTTCAGTTTGGAACACCCTCTTGAAGTTGGATAGTCGTCCTAGTCATCACATATTGTGGACAACAAGGGTCAGAGGAGGGTAAAAAAAAACGAAATTAAAGTCACTCCCTGCTTTTTCGTTCGTTAATTCCAGGAAATTGCAATCTGTTGGACAAGAAGTTAAATGGAAAATGGGAATAAGTAATAAAAATGGACAAAAAAAACAGAAACGGGATGGAAATCGTAGGAGTGGCGACAATGTCCGGTCAATCTGTTAATCGATTTGCAATTATAACACCGGATATCAAAAATTATTTTCATAACTATGCCTATACGGAAGTGAATGTATGCATGTTTGGCAAAATGGCGCTGATGTTTTAACTACAGAAAATAGGATTTTGTTCAAATCAATAAAGTTTTGTTTAACCAAAACAGAATTTGCTGAGTTCGTTTTTTTACCAAGTTAACTGTTTAAGTTTTGTTCTTAAATCGTTCTTAAGAATATGTCAACGGCGTTAATTCAATACTATGTCAGAAGTTTAAAAACCCAAATGAGAACCAATTTTTGTATGTTTCTGAATTTCCTGTATATCGTAATGGGAGGAAAAAGCACAGAGCATTCGTGTAGTGCGGCTAAAGAATCTATACTCAAAACTAATGAAAACTTTCTCTCAGCACATTTTAAGGGAAATGTATTTGTTTTCAAAGAAAACTATGGGAAAGAAAAATTCATCTATACTATTTGTCAAGTAAAAGATGGCTTCACACTAATCTTTCCTGCGTGTTTAACAAAAGTCATTAATAATCACCAACTTAAATAGTTTTCAAAGGACTTGCGTCCAGCTGAATTAAGCAAATAATTAATAACAGTTGTCATCACAATGTTGTGTATAAATGTCCACATTTTTCGTATCGTTTCTCCAGCTCCTTTTGCTCCATCCTATTCTATATCATTCCAGAAACGGACAAACATTTATGGAATAAAATCTATCCACAAAAACAAAACGAAAAACCGTATTCCAAGCAGGATTACAACATTATGAATGTTCTTAAATGACGACAACATTAAGGTTAACCCCTCTTATATTGCTCTTTATATGACATTAACCTGGCAAATGTCACCAACATTAAGGACGAAATTAATTACTCTTCAAGGCATTGTAATTACAATTATTATTTACCAAAAATATTAACCACACCAATAATACCCGTATTACCGTTACTATCTACGTCCCTTCCTTTTTGCCACACTCGCCTTTGTGAATAAGTGGCACAATTTCTGACCATTTCGACTCGTTGCTTTCCTTGGTTAAAATAATTATGATAATTAATGATACGCTGTAATTAATCATTGGAATTAAAGTAACACTATACACACTATAGAGGTATACTTCGGACGATGGAAATAGCTTTGGAATTGGCAGTGAAAATAGCCTGGCCATAGAGGTGTTCATTGCAGAGTGTAATAGTTGAGATTAAGATTGAGACGTGGGAGTGAGTAATGTTGTGAATCTAGCTACTTGATGTGAAGCATATTTATTATAGACTATAATGGACCAACATCTTGAGCGAGAGCTTAACAAGATGATATATTTCCAACGTCTTGCATCAAATGGGGAACTTAATTTGTTAACAGATTTATATCCCAAAATGAGATCTGGGACATTTGTATATATAATTTATACATAAAAATGGCCGTGTTTTATGAAATTGCTTTGTTTTTAAATTTTATGTGTAGGTGGTCTTTTTCATCAATCACGCGTGAAATGAAGACAAAAGAACATTCCACCATATTTGTACGCTATAATTTAAATTTTAATAATCCTTGTACCTCTACCTATCTTGTACCTGTCATCTTTTATGGAATGAAATTAATAAGTTCCACAATTTTTTCGTGCCGTATATTTCAAATTTGCCATCAAGCATTATGTTGCAAAATGTAAATGAGAGATGTGGAATGAAATTTTTGTGAATTAAGTAGGTATGTATTATGACAATTTTTAAGTGGACTTTAAATTTTCACTGGAATCGTGTTCAAGTCAAGTGGAATTTAAGATTTTATATTCCACTCCAATGTTTTCACTTCGCTTGACTTCTTCACAGAAACTGAAACATATTTGTTGTGAAATTTAATTTTCGCATGAAACTAGTTCTCACTTATAGTGAAATGAAATATTAATACGTTCCACAACATTTTCCACGACCGCTGTGCGACCACGTGGAAAAAACTTAACGGCCTATGCAAGAAAAACTTTTAGCTGAAATTGGTTCCAAAACTCTGACGACGCAGTGTATTGAAACTAATTGCAGTGTGAAACATGACAGAAATAAAAAGTTATAGATTAACTTTTGGAGAATGAGGAAAATGCTGCAAGAAAGAAAGATATGCGGTTGTCCGAACATCCAAAGAAGTTATAGTGTTGTGGACAGCAATTTAAGCAACTACTTATTGGCTGTCAGATGCAAAACCTCTGGCTGTCAGTTTCCTACTCAATAATAGTCTTGGCATGTAAACCTAAATTCCTAGTTTAAATTCTTTCGAAAGCCTTCAAAAGTTTCAAACTATTGTCCTTTATTATCTGCAAAAATCCAAAAAACAAATGGCAAAGTTCCTGAAAGCCAAACCACTAACAAAGAATTGTGTTCTGCTTCTGCTTTCACAGGTTTGCAGCTAACGTAATGACTTGAAAGATTTATATTCCTAAAGCTACTCATCTCAAGAGCTACAATAACTAGTATAATCAAAAGCAACCTTACTTTTTGCGTGAGGGAAACAACTTGATTCCACTATCAAAATCCTCCAAGCGATGTGCGAAGAGGATTTCCTTAAACAATATTTTTGGCGATGTATTAAATTGACAGATCTGCTCAATAACAATCGTCTTCTTAATACGTTACAGATGGCGCCCAACGTGTGGGGATGTTTGTAACATTTTTGATAATTCATTAGCAGACAACACAAAAGGGTGCACGTTATTTAATAAGAAACTCGCACCCACTGCTGCTGTCGACGACATCCCAAGAAAGAAAGAAAGAAAGAATGGAAAACCGGATATGCCGAGATGAGAAAACATCTTTTTTCGTGAGGTGTGTTCGTTTATGTTATGTCTTGTATAGCATCAAGGGACGCGCTCTTTCTTTGGCATTTCTTGTTCGCTACAACGAGATCTAAAGCCAGGTGTTTGGTGTTCAAAGCTGTCCTGCACCAAACAGAGATCAGGGAAAACATAACCATTATTGAGATACGTTCGTGGTGACCTCAATATTACATCTTAAACAGAAAGAGAATAACCCCAAAAGACTTTCACACCACGTTGGCATCAATTTTGAAACAATGCATATGATTAATTTTTCTTACGTAGAACTGCAAAACTTTCGAAAAAATGTTATATTTCTGTCCAGAAAAATACGCAAATGATAAATGTTCCGACATTCACCTCATGACGCAAAGGTCATATACCCATTTCAAGTTGAAAACTTTGTACCTTAATTTAAAAAGTCACCTCACCTAACTTTACATCCCTTCCAAAAGGGCAATGACTCTTAATTTACTTCATTAGGATGTGTGCCAGCGTTGCTGAGATTTATGTTTTTTTATTTCCCTGCAATTAAATCCTTCACCTAGACTACAGAGCTTCTCCTGGAAAACCCAATAACCTCACTCATGGATGTGTCTTCTCGTACCATCATGATGTGAACTTTAAAGAGGTACCTACATCACTGGCAGGCGTTTAGTTTTAATGAAATATTTCACAACAACAAATAATTAAGATATTTTTACCAGTATTCCCAATAATTTCATGACAATAACCAAATCAATTCCTTCAAACACAATGGACTACTTCATAGTGTATAAGATAATCCTGCTTCCATTTAACCTTCCTCTTGAAAGTTCGAGGTGCGAAAACCCTTTCAAGGTTCCATCCCAAATATACTCTCTTGCACTCATAATTCAATTAGTTAGCCTGGCATCAAGTTGCGGCATAATTTTGATTGATGTACCAATTATCTAGGTAATATATCATTTGCATGCCAACATTCTGGTCCTGGTACAAATGTATGAAGAGGAGGAATCGGAAGGAAGATATATCTCTGAATCCCTGTGAAACAGAGAACAATGTTGTGTGTGAGTGGCATTGAGAAAATCAACGTGACATTGTGGACACAAATTAAATTTGCCATCATTAGGGTTGGATTATTTGTTCATAGAAATGTAATGCAAGTCTGGCTATACGTGCTTGACAGTGTCAAGGTGGTGGTCCATGGAACTTGCCGTAACCATCAATGGAATAAGAAACCACAACAATCGATATGAACTATAAGGACTTCAAGACTTAAGCTTATATAAAAGGAGACGTCAGCAATTAATCTCTTTAAATGCGATTAAGTTGCACTTGTTTGCCAGTTAATCTCTTAATTGGGTTTTCTTCGTTGTTTTTTTCGTAGAAGTTTTGGGTGGAAAAAGAAAAGGAAAATATAAAATACTGTCAGCAATTTGTAAGAAGTTCGATTCTTAAGAAAACAATTGATTCCGTTGCTTAGCAACTGCTGGTGCGTTTTTTACAAGTTTTTTCTTTACGTTTTCGAAGAAAAAGTTATCGCTAACTGTACGTAAATGAATCGGCTGGTTGGAAAGGTTGTATAATAATGAAAGTTGTCTTTAAAGACTTGTGTCTAATACTTTGACTCTGTTATTTCGCTTACAGCATAACGATTTCCAAAACGTTGAAGGGAAAGGTCATCAAGAACATAGTAAGTCACCTCCAATATTTTTAATCCCACCGTGATGGAATATAAGTCGTTCTGATATACAGTTCATCCAAAGATAGATAACACCTCGTTTCTTTTGCCCGACAACGGACGACATGATAAAAAGAATCAATCGCCCAACTCAATCGTCCCAACCAAAAAGGAGTCAATTGAAAAACCACTTAAAAAGAAGCCACCCTCGAGAATGTTGGTCCTGTCACTATACTATTCGTTGTTACCGCTATTACCATCATTACGTTTCGAATGAATGGAATCAAAATCCTTTGTGCTAAATGATACGTATACGTACCTAGTAAAGAGTACCCACTCAACTGCCCCTTATGTATGTATATGTGTGTTTTGTTTAAGTGGAATTCTTTTCTATCGAAAAGCGTGTCCTTGTGCAAAAATTCCAGCGAAATCCAATACGAATTGTGTGTTATTCATCGGTCGTCGCCATCATCGTCGCGTCGCGTCGCCGCGCCGGCCGTCGACGTCGTCGTCCTCTTCACCGATACGCTGTGAATTTTTATACATAGCTACATATACGTTTGCAATCAAGAATGTGTACACAATCGGATCGTCCTTTTGGTACTCCAACAATAAATCGCCGCAATATTATTTCATTGGACGGATGAATTTTTTTTTTCATTTGGTTTTTCCACTTTACATTGTCCTCTTTGGCTTTCAGGACCAAAAAGGAAAGGCGATATTGTAGAAATAAGTAACTTTCGCCATAAATCATACAAGTTGTTAAGTAAAAATATCCTGCATGAGGTCATGTCAATGCGATATACCTACGCTGTCTGTATGTGCTCCATTCAGAAACAATATGACTTTTGGGGACATTTTCACTTTTCCGCACGATTCTGATTGAGAGCAAACACGTACAGGTTTTCTTTTATATCAATTTCAAAGGATATTCAGCTGTGAGGGTTAAGTGTACCCTTGGGTCCGATTTATTGATTGCGGAGACAAAATGTTACCAAAACTTATGATAACAGGTCACAAGTCAAAATTGAATCGTTGGAAATGTTATGGAAGCACAAAAACAAACTAATCGGTAAAGGAAATTCTTTTACATATACAAAAATGCCTTTCAGTATTTATGATCGGGAAAATAGGACTTATGAAATATGAAGATTCAGAACGGTATGTTCAAATGAGATTCTTTCTCATATTATAGGGAGCCTTTAATTTCCCATGTGTCCAATGGGATGTGTCTTTCGTGGGATTTATGTGCTTTTGACGAATTTAATATGAAAGAGGAATCCTTCACACACTTTTGGAGGCTATATTTCTTGAAACTGATATTTTTTTACATGGTGACATCTTTATAGAAACTAATATTCCTTAAATTCCTAACGAACAAGGGCGGCAGGCCTTATGCAGGCTCTTTTTTATCTGATAATGCAGGCCCTCTATTGTACTTGTGTAAGTCGTTCTCAAATACCGCATAGAAGCTGTTTGAAAATTGAAAATTTAAAAATGCCTGGTTTGTATAGGTTTGCTGTATACAAGCTTTATACAAGCAATAACTTCTTAGAACCAAGAACTGTTGACCAGTCACGACATCTTCAGTAAGCTCCAAAATATTGAGGTAGCAAATCTATAAGTTGATTTTTCTAGAAGAAGAAATTTTATTTTACATAATCTTATTAATGTTGTGAAAATTATTGATTGTCCCTCTTTCAATAACGACAACTTCCCGTAATCAAGGTCGTTTGAGCAGCAAAGTGACATGCGACGCGACGTCCAAAAACCAAATCTTGATTGGGAGCGAGAGTAAGCTTCATATCACATGAGTCACTAAATAAAACATAACAAAAAACAAAGGATCTAAGAGTAAATAGAAAAACCATATTGGACAACTAAAGGGAATTACTACATCACTTACCACCACCACAAACCACACAGAAACGTCGCCTCATTGTATATTCCCAATTCCAGATTCCACCCAACAATACTGTAGGTACACCTCGACCCGCACTCCCAAATCCCGATTCTTTCTTTAGAAAGATGAGAACATTGAACATCATACAGAAGGGAAAACCAGGATTCGCTTTTAACCAGATTATATCAGCTGTCAGGAGAGGCTATATGAAACGCTTCTCCACTTCTCTCATTCACTTCCTGAATCGTGGCTGCCTCGCGTTTTCTATGTATGTATGAATGTATATGTACCTATTTGCTATGTTGGATATCAGGATTGACTCCAGCTCCAGCTTCAGAACTGGCTTTTTACCGTATTGTCGCTGTCGGTTGTCATCATCCTGAATCCCTCTGTGTGTGTGCATGTGTTTGTGTGTCCTGGTCTGGCGAATGTGTTAAATATGGCGGAAAATTGCATTAAACAGCTGCTTGTCAGCGTTGATAAGGGAATTAAATTTTGCGGTGCCATAAAGAAGTCAAGGCAAGGATTTCATATCGGTTGTGTATAATAGCATAGTACATATCCTTGTAGCAGAAAAGAGAGCTTCCCCAGCTTAAAGTGTTGTTGGTGGGGGTTTTGTTTTGTTCTTTTTTTCTTTTCTTTTGCTTCGCAAAGGATCATGTTTATTATTGAATGGGCGATGTTGACGACAGATAATATCCTTTATTTTGAGCTTTAAGGATGTCATTTCCGTTCGTCGGTTTTTTTTCATGCAGCTGAACATAAGACACGGGGAAACGATTATGGAGTCTTAGTAGCTTTGAGTTATTAAATGTCAATTAAACATAAGGTTAGGGATCATTGCAGGTGAATAGTTCTTGGAAACTATAATAGGTAACAAGGAGTTAACTCTGGCGATTTCAATTCGATAGTGGTAAATGATATTTGTTTAATGAACACTAGGAAGGCATTTCACTCACAAGACCGACTTGGAACCGTGTCTCGGGAGAATTTTAATCTTTTATTTTGGGGGACATTTTGAATGACTTATTAAAATTCTAAAGGACAAAATTTCTAAGCACAGTTAATGGACAGTCAAAATATGAATAGACTTTGCTAAACCAAGGACACCAGATACAAAATGATTGGAGCGAGATGTGTCAAGTAAATGGGTAAACTATCCAAATCACTGCAAAGACGATTACAAAATTAATGGTACGAGTCCTAACCTACACGTAGTTTAAAAATATCCAAAATAGCAGAAGGACCTTTTAAAAATCATCTTGAAACTGTTTTTAAACTGACTTTTAACTAATTTTTTTGTTTGCGTTTTTTTCCAAATAAATCGTCCGAAAAAATATCGCTCTTGAAAGTTTTAAAATACAAAAAAATTGTATAGTTCTTGAAGTCCTCTTGAAAAACGTTGTAAAATAATGCCAGATCCTTAAAAAAAAAAAAAACAAATTCATAACGTTTCTGATACCAACTTGACTGATGCATGATGTGTTGTCACACTTCTGATCTCAAGTGCTTTCACAAAAACTCGGTTAACAGTATTTGTCTGCGCTGTTTATTCCAAAAACACTTATGTGTCGATGTCGAAATGTTGTTTTTTTTCGATCCTTTTCAGTTCATTGTTACGCTGAAAACCGGGATCAAGTGTTTTTCTCCACATTTGCATATTAGCGAATTGATTAAAAATACATTCTGAAAACCATGTCATCTATATATCCATTTCCACCTCACAAAATCATCTCCTCCCACATATCCCTCATATTCAAATGAGTGCATACATCCTTAAAAAAAAACATTGAAAGAAAATCCGCATAAATAATCTACACAAGGATATACACATATAGAAAAGGATACCTACGAGTTGATGATGGGGTATACACCCACCAAACCATTTCAAATGCACTATTCACAATCATTTGTACAATTCATCACATGGCATAATGGATAGAATAAGGACGAAGGACTCTATGCCATAACAAGTACAACATGTACATTCAACTATGAAAAACAATGCAAAAACTATATATCCTTTTTTTTGCATTCCTTTCCCATCATCAGCGGGAACCAGAGCACCCTTCTTCGCTTCTATAGCCCTGCATTGCTCTGAATCTGCATCACGCCCAACTAAATTGCAATCCCTCTCTGATTGGATGTGCGGAATAATTTACACTTTTCCTTTCTTCTGTTTGAAAGATAAAAATAATGAACACGAATAAAGGATTAAGCCTTACATAATACCACATCCAATGCGGAACGGCTTCCGCCAGTTAAATTAAAGTGTTGCTTTTGGTGTGTTTCACACCATCATTATATCCTGCTTCCCACAGATGACGCTGCTGCTGCTGTTGATGATGATGATGACAATGATGATCACAAGGATGTTGCCAGGCACACTGTGTTTTGCCAACACCAGTTTCACAGTTTCGGAAGCAACACTCTTCTTGCAACGAAGAGTTCGCTTCCTGATGTAGCGCGATAATGAGAGCAGAAAACTTGAAAATTGCATTCATTATACAAAAGCGGCGTTCGAAATACAAAAACAAAACAAAAAACAACAAAAAATAGTAACACCCCTCCACACAATTGTAGCCCAAGAAAACAGAACAGAACCAAACAGACAACGACGAGAACGACAACGACGCTCATTCGCATATACTCGTATTCAGACAGACACATAATTTAGTCCTTGAGTCGGCAGCTCTATAAACCAACGTACACAACAATTATTTAAAATAAAACATAACCTGCAACAAAAAGGACGAGCGACGACGACGCCGGATGTTTGCTGTGATGGAGGGGGTATAGAGCGGGTTTGAATAATATCGTATATAGAATAGAAATGAACAAGCAACTAACATACCGCAAGGATCCATCGTCCTGCTCCATACCACAATTCAGCACCTAAAGCAGTAGCAAACAAAATGAATGTAAAATTTCACAGCAAAAACTTTTTTTTGCAAGGAAAAGGATTAAAGTGTTGCGGTTCATGGTTTTTCCAGTTCGGCGCTTTTGTTCTTGTCGCGGGGCGGTTGTAAATACAAAAACAGTGCATGGTGCACCCTGTATTTCCATAGCCCTGTTGTACGCGCCGCACCGTGGACGGACGTACACATACCGAGCGTGACTTGTGTCGGTTGGTTGTGTGAAAAGTGTAAATTACAATTATTTGCATATTCCGAATCATTATCCTTGTTTCCTGTGTTCTACATTTAATTTTTTTTGTTTCTTGTTTCCTTTGCTTAGCCTTGTTTTTTTATTTAAGGATCTGTTCTAATTCCTTTGAATGACTCAGTTCATCTTAGAAGTAATTTATTTCATTCATGTTTGTTCTTTAAATGGTTTGACAGATTTAAATATTAATATGTGTTGGTTACAATTGATAGATGACATAACCAACACCTGTTGGGATAGACTTTTTTCTAGAACTGGTATCATTCCCGAATATGCAAATATCAGCGAGTTTCATTCCCTTATAAAATATTCAACAGAAAGGATAAATTGAATCCTGATATCAAACTTTAATACGGTTATCGATACCATTAATCATCCCAACCCAAATCGATTCGTATCGATTACCTATCGAAGAAGGATCGGTCTTTAGTTTCCTACATAAACTGCTTGATGCGGAGGCCCTTCACCTAATCAACCACAAATAACCCTTTCATCTCATGCACAAAAGTTCCAACTCTACCCCATTGACTTCTGAGTTCTTGAAATCTGAACCTCACATCATCATCACCAACATCGACTCACTCTTGGCTCTTCCCGGTTACTAAAAGTTCAATTAATCTCGGTTTGATTTTACACTCTTTGGAGCGATTTTTCGCACTTAATTAGAAGCTCGACGAAGCTCGTAACCATTATTTGATTAAATTGAAGATGAATTTTAATTAAAAATCCTTCCTTTCAATGCTCTCTGGCATCTCGGAGTATCACAGGAAGTGGGACATAAGAAGCGAATCTCTCTTCGCGTTCATACAAATATATATAATACATCCCCTAACCCTAGTTACAAAACACTTCAAATCGAAATATCATCTAAACGCGAAACGTCTAACAGGAGCAGGAGAATGTACTGGGAAGGGGGGGGGAGGCGCTTTTAGACTTTATTGAGTGACGGCTATTATGTGGTTGTTGTGGAGGAGGGTTGTCTTGTGCGGTTGGCGAACTTAAAATTTGCTGGCTCATTGTTTTAATTACCACACCAGGATGTTGATGGCATGAGAATTATAAGAAGAAATGGAAGGGGCCCTTTTTGTACTTTCTAGTTTTTGAATAAACTTAATTTAATTATGTCCATCAGAAGTGATGAAGACAAGACTGGAGTATGCTTTTTCAAGACTTCTTTTATCACCCCTGCCAAGATTTATGAATGATCCATTAGAAGCATTGTTTTCATGATGGAATCTGGAATGTATTGTGCTTCTGAAAAGGCTCTCAGATTTTTTTGTTCCTTTTGTCTATACTAGATTTGAGGACAGGTGTGTATATAAAAATAAAATGCAGAAATCTTTTAAAACAACGAACAAATTGTTCGCACCCAGTAGGTGGCGATGCAATCAATCAGCTGTCAAAGTTATATAACTCACAGCTCCACTGAATTACAGCGTGCAATAAGGGAAACGGTTTTGCCGACATCAATGATTTTTTGATAAAAATTTCATTTAGAATCTGTAGTATAGATGCTTGACTGTGTCCCTCTAGTGCACCAAAACTTTGTTTCTAAAAGCTAATATAGAGGGTATGTTTTAAGCTGCATGCGAAGTTTCAGTGGCTATTGTCTATAATTTGACAGTTAAGAATGTCAAGCTGCGTCATTGTTTACATATTTCTATAGTAGTTTCAATTCGACGATGAACAAAAACACCTGATTTCTAGAGAAATTTGAGGTTTCTGTCTGGATTTCCATGGGAAGCAAAAACAACAAAAAAAAGACATTTGTCGTAAAGACGAGCAGTATAACTAGCGCCGCCATTGACGAAAAACACAAACAGAACAACATGTTCCATGATAATATGTACTGTAAAAATGTATATACAATGGCTGTGTTGACATTTCGGTTGGTTCAGTAATGTTTGGAAATACATCATGAATCGTTTTAAGAAATTTTTGGAAATTTACTTTAAAAAAAAAAACTGGTCGCGAAGGTTATAGATCATTTTTACAGAAGAATTTTATTAAGCGATGAAGCTCATTTCTGGTTAAATTGCTTCGTCAATAAGTGACAACCTTATTAAAAAAAAGTGGTTCTGTTTACTGGCTCCCCCGATTACTTTTTATCAGGCTTTGTCAAGTCATTGTTTTATACCGACTAAACAGCAACTCTTGGAGCATTGGAAGCCAAATATTCAATCCACCATTGACGCCATACGTCCAGATTTATTGGAAAAAGAAAATTGGACTGATCGAATCGACTACGAAACTCGTAGCCGCGGTGGACATATGTCGGAAATCATATACCATATGTACCAGATCATAATAATAAAAAAATCATTTCAAAAATATTTCGGTCTTGTAGTATTATTTAAAGTTTTCAAGTTCTTAAAAAAACACCCTTTACAATACAATTTGAAAATGGCAGCCACCGAAAATTTATTGCAGAATGGTGACTGTTTATTTGCATGCAGTGTTGCAGAATGTTTTGGTATAGTGCGTGCACATGATGTGACATATTGTTGAATCTAAATTTGATGATATAGCCGCCAAATCCTAGCAACGAAGTTAAGTGAGCAGTATCGGGCTGGGCACACCGATTTGACACTGGTAAAATTTGTGAAACTGATTCGTGTGAATAGACATTGTGTTCTGAAAACTGAGCAGAAACAATTCCCCTTTTCCATTGGTTTTTAGAACAACTTTTTTAAGTTGTTTTTAGTTCATAGTCTCATTTCTTTTTTTGGTAAACATGTTTTATAAGCATATCACATTTGTAAACTTAGCAACCTCCCTAGTTTAATTCCCACAAGAAAAAAACATTTTGCGAACAAAAAACAATGGCAGGCACTGTCTTAATGCAAAACATCATTCAATAAATTTCCCATTCGTGTAAATAAATTACCGACCAACAAAAACTGAGACTCTCTGCCAAAGACTTTCCACACAAAAACTTAATGAAATATTCATTGTCTACCTGCCGCAATCCTTGCAGTGCCATGCCATAGCGCACCGCTCGCTGCCGCCGCACATAAGTTTCTCGTCCTTCCTTTCAAAATCAGTTAAGAAACCGTTATTTGTAAAATACTCGTCGTACACTTTAATGGCGACGGGCGAACGGTGACGACAACGGCAAACTATACACAAACGCACATACCTACTATGCAAACCACGTTCAATATGCAAACAAAAAACCATCTGCAGGATATGAAAAGTTTGTTTGTAAGCTTCTCTTTGTGGTATCATCATTGGTGTGGAAGGAAGGCTTGGTTGAATAAGGATATAAGTTTGGGACTGGGGTTGGAGGAGTAAAAATTAAATCAAGAAAACACCAAACGGATGTGTGCATAATTTCTATTCCTATAGTTCCCTATTCCTACTGCAATTCTAATGCACATTATTATTTTATCATAAGCCTTCAAAAAAAAAGGATATCATTAATGAATGCAGTTTAGAGAGTGAATTATGTACTTGATACTGTTCAAAACTAATTTGAATAAACGGTATCGCTTACGTCATTCGCACTGTGTCCTTAGAAAGAGGATATTTCAGCCTAATTTTAGTTCAATCTCATGAATCGTTATCGTGTAAGCCCATTTACATTAATGAAGAAAAAAAAAACTAGAAACAAAAGGATCCTTTAAGCCTTTCCTGGTTTGTATGGAGAGTGTCTCCCCTGTCCCCCTAACTTTTCAACAAAAACAAATTTAAATTCAAAAATGAATAGCGCGTGTTTCGCTCACATTCAGATGCTTTATTGTTCATTCAATGGAAAACTTATGAAAAACTTTTTGGCTCGATTGTCGCTTTCGTTTAAAAATAAAATAAACACAAACAAAAAATATATTATATCTACCAAATTCATTCAAAAATTTATTAAAAACAAAACAAAAATCCTTTATTCATAGCTTTCGGTAGTTACACCCTCTGTCGGTGGGGTGGAGAAGTAGAGCGGTCGGTGCGCGGTTGAAGCCAAACTTTGCAAAAAACATTTTTCCATAAATTGTCGAAAATTCAAAACAGCAAAACGTCCAAGTTTCATATAGAAAGAGAGAGATGCAACTTTTATTCCTGCCCTAGCTGTCTATCTGGGCCCGAAGTAGGTTTTTGGGGGAAAATATCAGCCAGCCGCCTTAAAACAAACAATACAAAAAAAAAAAAACTATTATAAAGAGTCGTGTGATTCGTTTTCCAGTTTCCACCAAGTCATCCCAGAAATGATCATCACTTCCATTTAATATAACCTATTTCTCGTTCATATACATTTAAGTATGGAAAATGGAGGGAAAATATGGAGCCAAAGGGAAAATCATGTCCATCTTTACCACACAGACACACACACACAGCCGACCATATAGATTACAAACAATGGCTCAGGATAAAAGGCTCGTAAAAAACTAATAATAAACGGGAATACAATGCAAAAATCCTGGGCAAGAACACAAAGGATTATAATATGGGAGTGGGTTTTTGAGTGTTAGAATGGGAGCATGCTTGCTAGGTTGCCGATGTGCGATGTTCGCTGTGCGCTCTGTGCGGTTGCATATGCAGCTTCCGGACGAGATGTTATCCAAAATCCCTTCGTCCTTTGTGAACTTTTCTTTTCCTTCTATGTATATCCATTGGATTGGGTTTTCAGATTCGGATGAAAGATGTTAGAAGGATGTTCCCTTCGACTTGGGAGCTTTCACAATTAATGAATGGCATGCAACAAGTTAAGGCAAATAAATGGATAAACGACAAACAAACAAACAAAAAAATAAAGGAATTGGGTGGACATAATGGATGAGGAAATGAAAACCGGAATAATAAAAGGATATTGAATTTGAATACTCTTGTATGGCAAATAATGGATGAGGTGATTCAAATGGTTTTTATTCTTTTTTTTTTTTTTGAAGGAGTCCAATGGAGTATAGTTTCTTAAGAGAGACGTCAACACAATCCTTTTAGCTCCTTATTTGTGATAATGGACACCAAATGTTTTTTTTTCAAGGATTACAATGAGACTGCCTATTGTTGTTTTTGCTTTCATCTTAAAGTGTGAAGCAAATTACTTGTATAAGCTAAAAAATATGTATGTGAGTTAGAGAATTATGTAGAAGCACCTTTGAAGAAAAAATTTCCTTTCTGTATCATCACCGTAGATATCTTAAATCATTAAGTCAGGGTACCTCAAGGTAGCGTCATCAGTCCTTTACTTTTTATTATAATCCGTGAAAGTTTTAATGATGCTGTTCTTATTCAATAGCTGCCTCGAGGACAAATATATTCAGATACAAATATTTTTCAATCAACGACGCTAAATTTTCGAACCTGACACTACTTAAACTCGAAAGAATAAAAAAAAAACTGTCCCATTTCGTAATACTGTTGGAAACTCAAAAACTTTCAGCTACAGATTTTATTTGGTAATTAAACTGAAATTTTGTTTGTATTCAAACAATTTAATATTTGGAAATGACCCTCTGGGCCATAGCCTTAATACCAATCCATGATTCTGATACCATTGGTTGAATTTCTGCTGGAAGAGGATTAAAACCAGACCCACCACCAGGCAATTCCATACTAATGGATATAGGTATGCCAGCAACACCAAGTGCATAATCAATACTACTGCCAGCTGCTTCATATAAGACAATGGTTGTTGATCCAACAGTGTATCTGGTTCCAGTGGCCGATTTGATAGCACTAGCTCCAGCTCTAGCTACTTCATCAATATCAGCAACATTTGAGGGAAGACCACTGTAAGAAACGAAATGGCTTTAAGCGTGTAAAGTCAAATAACATGGATAAGGATCAACTTACGAAGTATAGCCCCATGGGTACAATAAGTATTTTCCATAAGACTGAAGGGTCAAATAGAACTTGGCACGTTCCTTCAATGACAACAATTGATCTCTAACAATTCTAGTTTCTGGCTCAGAGAATGCCGTCGATCCCCTGTAAGTATCATCGCACGGTAAATTTGAAGAACCAATCTTACCCCAATAGAAACCAAAATTTCTGTCGATATCAGTACCGTAACAAGAGTTACCCGATGGTTTCCTGTTCTTCCTCCACATTCGTGACGTGGTGTGGGTGTATTCATATCCATCGGGATTAACCACTGGCAAAACAACCCAATCATATTTGGACAGAAGGTTCTTGTTAGCTGAAAAATTTCCTACAAGCTCATTTATGACATAGAGAGCAGCAGCTGGACCAATCCATTCTCTAGCATGAATTCCACTATCGACCCAAATAACTTTTTTGTTTGCAATTTTGTCACCATTGCTGATAGTTATGGTCTTCATCTGTCTGCCTTCATATGATTTGCCAACTGTATTCACTTTAACACGGTCTGGGTATTTAGCGGCCAACTCATCGAGATAAGCATTGATTTGGCCCAATCTTTGGAAGCTGCTGAATAAGTTAGTACCAGACACCGATCGGAACAAACTCACTTTGGAACTAAAATGAAAAACAATCTTTAAGAACTCGGGATGATTTTTTTAAAAGGAGACGGATTTCAAAGGTGAGACTAGTAAAGCTTAATTCTGTTTTGAACTTTGGAAAATCTTGAAGTCCAGTAAAGTTAATTTTTTGACTGCAACGCACGTTCTCGAAATAAAATCTTTACGCAGATGAAGATACATGTTTTTAATTCAACTTACCCTTCTAATTCTGCACTAACCAAAGCGAAGCTGAGGCAGACTAGTAGCCTTAAGAAAATTTGTACTTTCATGATGATCTTCTCTGGTGAAATCGGTTTAGTGAACTAATGATTTCATTCTATCGAGCATCTCCTTTTATACTTTTTAAATTGTTTATCTCAAAAAAAAAAACTTATAAATCTTCGTAGTAAAAGTTGATTGCTCATCATAACTCATTACTAAAAATATCAGGGCGTATCTATTTAGTAAACATGAATTAAAAATGTTTATCAAAAACTATATCAGATGGTTTTTTCGAGATGCCTCGTGCCATAAAAGAGGGCTTCAAATTGGAAACAGTCTTCTCGTGCCTAAATATTTGAACAAGTGATAATGATCTGAGCCCCATGTTCTAAGATAATTTTCTATATCGAATGGCTGTAATATTTTGTATGTATCTTTAATAAATTAGGCTAATAAAAGATCATAAAACATAACCCCGTTCACTTTTTTGGGGGTTTCTGCTTGGTCTTCAAAATAAGAAAGATACAAAGCAAGCATCCTTTTCTTTTACAGAGATTCATCCATTGTGAACATTATCGGGCGAGGTTATAAGGACATCCGACCATAACATACTAAATTTTCCATTCAAAAATTTGTTCGGTTTGGTTTTCCTTATCGCTATATCTTGCCCCTTAAAATGTCGAAAACGAAAAAGTTCGGCTGACAAAAAAAGTCACTGTCAATTATTGAAAAATTCATTGTAAAAGTGAATAGCATTCTTAGTCATTTCTGTTTAAGCTTTAATATTCTGCAGGAGTGGAAGGGGCCGAGGAAGAAAGATCAGCAGAGATATCCTTTTTGATGACATTATTTATTGTCGAAAGATTTGTCACTTCATCGCAAAAGGCAGTATAGCCCGACAAAATTTTTTGTGGAGTCAGGGATCGAGTCCGAATCTTCAAAGTGGTAGTCCACAGTATTAAAATAAAAAACCGCTATAAGGAATAAAGAAAAACTTTGAAAGAGCTCTTAGGGGCCAGTTATAGCGATACGGAAAACCAAACCGAAAAAATTTTCAAATGGAAAATTTTGTATGTTCTGATTCGATTTTTAAGGCAAATGCTACACTGATCGATGGCAATCAATGCAGAGAATTTTTTTTGTTCATAATAATTTTAATTGAACAAATACTTTTTGTCAAAAATGTAATTTTTTATTTTTCTTTTATACGTATAACAGAAAAATAAAAAAAAAACCTTTATAAACGAAAAGTACGAGTTCAATTCAAATTTGTATTTGCAAAATAAATTCTCTGAGTTGGTTGCCATCGATCAGTGTAGCATTTGCCTTAAAAATCGAATCAGAACATACAAAATTTTCCTTTTGAAAATTTTTTCGGTTTGGTTTTCCGTATCGCTATAACTGGCCCCTTAAAATGTTGTCCTGTTCAAATAATTTGCGGTAATTTGAATATAAATTTCAAAACTGTTATAAAATGTATAACAGTTATTTTTCAAAGCTGATTAGCTTTCGATGGCTACACATTGATATTTGCTGACATATACCCAAAAATATGCTCACCAATTACCCGCGCCTACGGGTATATACACGTATCCCAAATCGAAAGCTAAGAAAATTTTTTGAAGCTCTATAGATAAAAGTTCGGCGTTATGTGTTCCAAAATGTAAGAAATAATGAAAACTGCATAGTTCCAGGCGGTTGACTATTTTCCATCACGTTTTCCTAGATAGTCTCCACTCCACTAGCTTTGAGTTTTTAACGAATTTTTTTCTCTCGTAAAAGCTCTGCATTTGAAAAGTTAAACTCTAAATTTATAATTCGGTTATAATTTCACTCCATTAAGCGAACAAAAACATAATGGAAGACTGCGCATACGGATCCGTCAAACTACGTCAACGTACAGTCGTGTCAATGATTGTAAGAACGGGGTCGTTAGGATGTGCTAGAGTAGGCTGGTATACAATTAGGTTTTCATAGGTCTTGCTGATCTTGAAGGGGGCATTAAAACCACAAATAATCTCTCTACTTCTTCAGAAAAGTAAGTGATGACATTGCTGTAGTTGATTCCTAGTCTTTTCCATCGCTTGACTAATGGTTTTTTGCCCGACCTTGATGATTGGTAACAAAGCTTGAACAAAATTCCCAATCGATTGTATCGATCGGCTATGAAATTCCAAAGTCCAATAATTGCTGATAAAACCAAATTTTGCAGTTCAGGAAGTTCAGCTATATTCAATAGATACCAATCTTCAACAATCAACAACAAAAGCGTGTCTTTTTTGTTCCTTGAACGAATTTTAAAAAAAAACTTCTATACCATGGCGTGATGTCGTTGCAAAGTTTAAGATCTTTTTTTTAGCGATAAGCTTGATATGAGAAAAAGATATCGGTTGGCAGTATAAAAGTGGCCTGATTTTTGAGAGCCAGAGGAACACACATATCCGAATAAAGTGTATCTTACAGACAAAAATACAATTTTTCTTAAAACAGAAAGGGGGGATTATATTTTGTAAATATTCAATTTAAGCAAATAAGCTTTATCAACAATAATACTGGACAAGGTATTCCAACAATTTAGTATTTAGAAATGACCTTCTGTGCCATGGCCTTAATACCGATCCATGTTTCCGACACAAATGGTTGAATTTGTTTTGGAGAAGGATCAAAACCAGATCCACCAGCTGGCAATTCCATTGTAATAGAAATGGGGATACCAGCAACGCCAAATGCCCAATCGTCACTGCCACCAGCTGCGGCATACAAGACATTGGTTGATGATCCAACAGTGTATTTGGTTCCAGTGGCCGATTTGATAGCATTGGCTCCGGCTTTAGCGACTTCATCAAGATTTGCAACGGTTGATGGAAGAGCTCTGTATAAAACAAAAAGGACTTTACCATACAGAATCAAAATTGTTAAGAAAATGGTTAACTTACGAAGTCCAACCCCATGGGTACAACAAGTAGTTTCCATATGAGTGAATGGTCAAATAGAACTTGGCACGTCCCTTCAATGACAACAACTGATCCCTAACAATTTGAGTTTCTGGCTCAGAGAATGCCTTCTGTCCCTTGAAAGTATCAGAGCACGATGAACTCGAAGCACCAACCTCACCCCAGTGGAAGTCAAAGTTTCGGTTGGCATCAGTACCGGCACAAGAGTTGCTCGATGGTTTCCTGGTCTTCCTCCACATGCGTGAATTGGTGTGGGTGTATTCATATCCATCGGGATTAACCACTGGCAAAACAACCCAATCGTATCTGGCCAATAGGTCCTTGTTAGCTGAGAAATTCTCCACAAGCTCACGGATGACATAGAGGGCAGCAGCTGGAGCGATCCATTCTCTAGCATGAATTCCACCATCGACCCAGATTACATTTTTGTTAGCTTTTTTGTCGCCATTGCTGATGGTGATGGTCTTGATCTGTCGGCCTTCATAGGATTTGCCAACGGTCTTTACCTTAACACGGTCTGGGTATTTAGCTGCCAACTCATCGAGATAAGCATTGATTTGGTTGAATCTTTGGAAGCTGCTGAATGAGATACCACGAGGTGTCGATCGGAACAACATGTTTTGGGAACGTTCCAAGTGGACAGCTTTCGAAACATCCTGGTTGATGACTTCAAAGTTGACAGAGAACTTGTTGAGTGTGTTTTCGAAGTCATTTTGGTCTTGAGGTGCAATCATAACGCGGGATGATGCATTCAAGGCCCTAGGGCGATGGAAGAAGTCATAATCTTCAATTTTGTCCATATGCTCAAGGACTTGTTGCTCAAACACATTGCGTGGAGTGACATCGTAGATTTTGTAGCTAAAATGAAAGAACAAATATGTTAAAAAGATTGGGATACAATTATTCCAGGAGACGGATTAAAAGTAAGTCCCGTTAGGTCTGAAGATCAATTATTTCAGAAAAAAATATTGGAGGAGTATGATTTAGATCTTGATTGAACCCCCGTTGATCCTTCAAAAAAGGGGATTTTTATTTAAGTCAACTCACCCTTCTAATTCTGCACTAACCAATGCGAAGCTACAACAGGCTAGTAGTCCCAAGAAAGTTTTTAATTCCATGGTGATCTTCTATGTTGAAAACGATATTGTTAACTAATGGCCCCTCTTCGTCAAACCCTTTCTTTTATACCTTGAAAAATATCTACAATCTAGACAAACTTATCAATGTTCGTAGTACAAGTTGATTGCTTATCATAAATTTCAAAATCAATGCGTATTTATTAAACATGAATTAAAAAATTGTATCAAAATCGATATCAGATGATATCAGTGAAGTTTTTCGAACTGCCTCGTGCCACAAAAGTGGTTCTCGAATTGGAATGATCTAGTGAAACTTTTATAAGCCATTTTAATATTGTTCAAGGTCTCCTTGTCCAGAGAAACTTAAGTGTACTTTAACTACTTCGGATGACGCTGAGTATCTAATATGTGATAAAGTTCTAGTAGCTACATGTTGTTAAACACATAAAAAGGTAATTAGAATACATACATTTGTACCTAAATATTCATTAGAAGTTTGAAGAAAAAAAAAAGATAAGAACACGCCGCCAGTTGGAGTGTAGTGTTAGGAGGGACTTTATGATAAGAAGCTTTTCGAATTGTGATTTATGGCACTTTTTGAATATTAGTAGGTACTCATACTTGTGATTTAATATTATCTCAAGTAATTTGAAATGTTTTTGATTTTACAATTTATTGGGTCTTATCGAGATTAGAATATAAGAATAAGACCCACTTTACAATTGAAAATCTTAATCAGTGTTGATATCGGCGTCGGGTGACATCACAAGAATAAAATAAGTCTATCTTTTCAAAGTTCGAAGACTAAATCTTTGATTGACAGGAAATCAAATTTGTATGACTACTCGTAAATTTAGTTAGATAAAGTCTTGGAATTTTATCTTAAGACATTTGCCGGTATAAAAAAACGATATTGAATCACTGTTTCTCAATAAATTTTATAGATTGGAAAAACCAAAAAAAAAAATGGTTATTCTAATCTCTATTCCGACATTTTGTAAGTTCAAGTCAAATAATGTATCCCATATTTCAAGGTTAGATTCAAAATTTAATTGATGTAATATTTGTGTCTATAAAAATAAAAATAAATAAACAAAATCATAAACATAAGCATATAAAAGCTTATCTTCATAGCGAAAATAGTACTTAGATGAACAAAAAGTTCAACTACCTCGTTACAATTGATTAGATACATTTAACGTTTTTACGATTTATTTATTTAAAAAACTTAAAGACCGTTGAGATGTAGAAGAGAAAGATGGAAATTTACAAGATTTTAACAAAAAAAAATCCACAGCCATTAAACCACTAACACGGATGATGGGACAAAAAGGTCCATTTATCTTGTAGTTGGTTGTATTTAGTTGAGCAGTGTAGTCCTCATGAGGTTACCAGAAATTGTTTGCTGAAAAGCTCTCTGGTTTTCGAAACCTTGGGTCACATATTAACTGGCTGCGCACAATGGTGTAGCTGCAGCATAGCACGTAGCAATGTCAAAGTAAATGTCAAAAAAGTAGCTCACAAGGCAGCATACACGAATACAATGCGTAGCACTGAACTTAAATAAAAATCATGTCTGCCATTTTGTTTTGTTGTTGTTGTGCAACGTTCGTGAAGTTGGAGTCTAGTCGACTTGAACTTCAGCTTCTCTCCGTGCTACTTCACATTGTATAGCCATGCAATACGATTTACGTACATTAAACTTTGACATTGCTACGTGCTACTGCTGCAGCTACACAATTGTGTACAGCCAGTAAAGTAAACCGGAAGCAGATCCAATGTAAATCTATTCCTATAGTATTTCTAGTGTATAGAGAAGTCACTGAAGCACTTTATTTCTACTAATTGGAAATATTGGATTACTATCGCAACGAACCAGAAGTCTGACAAACACAAATTTCTATTCCATCAGAATACTATAGAAATAAATATACAATAAAAGATCTAGGTAGGTAGCTCTTCTTGTGGATTTCAATTCGAACAATTAAAATATAATGGACATTTTCGTCAGTCCTTTCCATGTTTTTGTGTCAGGATCAAGGCTTCAAAGAAAAAAGCTTTGTCTCTAAGCACAGCCTTTTCTTGACCTAGTTGGAACAAAATTGGACTAAGACAAGAGAGTTTCATTCATCAGATCCATACGCCGTACAATATTCCAAAAAAAATCATTTTCAGGAACCAAGTACGAAAGGAAATATAAGGGCTATAATGGACGAAATGGAACGTACGGATGGTAAAGTAAGTGAATACGACAAACTTTACCTCTGTTCGCGTACCCAAATGAAACAGTTTGCATTCGATTTCATACGTTTACATTAACACAAAAAGCGTTCGCGTACTGAGAGATGAACGAAAGAAAATAACAGCTGTTTTATTCTTTCGTTCATTTATTTGCAAGTTTTTACCCACTGAAATTTCATCTGGTAAAAACTTGAACTCTGTCAAAATCGAATGACGTAAACATTTGTTGTTGCAGATGACCCTTACCGCGAAGAGCTAACCAATCAAAAAATTCGAATTTGACGTTTTTCAAGTTTTTACACAAAAAGTGTTCGTGTACTTTTCGGTAAGTGAGAGAGATTTTTCTCTCATTTGAGAAATTTTGACAGTTTTCATTTTTTGGCACAAAAAGTACGCGAACAGACATTATGTTATATTGGGCCCAACACAATATTTCGTCAAGTTTTCGATAAGTTTTGCTTTCCGACACAAAAATTGCTTTCCTGTACACATTTTGCGGACTACAAATTAACAGCTGAATTTCGCTAAAATGAACTATAATTTGTTTTAACAGAAACCTACTCCCGTGAATTTTTGCCAATTATCTGTGGCATGTTTATTTTACAGAACAAATAAGGGAAAGTTGCGTCCAATTCTGACACTTGCTTTAGTTTTAAACATTTTCTATCAGAACAGCGATAAGACAACAAGAAAGGTTGCAAAGGTTTATGTGGTTCGTTCCCCATGTTATATTAATTATTGTAAGAATCACGTACTCGGAAAAACTGGTGTTTCAGCAAATTTCAGCAAAAATACTCTAGTGGATGTACTAAATAACTATCAAAGCCGGAAAATTCCGCAATGATTTCGAATTCCAAATTCAACATTATAACAAATAATTTTGAACAAGAATCTTGAAGAAATAGTGGTATTAATAGAATGTCCTACAATAACCGTAAACGTCGTTATCGTCGAAAATGTCTAACGTCATAAGCGCACTGTCAAAATGTGTATGGAAAACCGTAACCTTTCCCAAGCGACTTTGCGTTTTTAATGTCGTAAGCGGCTAGAGATCACATTAGACTATTATAGAGTGAAGTTCACACAGATCATACAACTGATTCTAGAACACTAGAGATTTGTGGTTACTTTTTGCGGTGGACCTGATAGCTGAAAATGCTTTTACTTCTTTTATTTCAGAATATTTCGGAATCCTCAAGAAAGCTTACGACGTTACATGAATAGGAATACCCTTCATAAACTGCAAAAATAAACATTAATTCATCGTTTTGTTCTTAACTGTACTGATGAATAAAATTGAACATCCTAACACTATGCAACAGAATAGTTTAAAAAATCAAAATTTTGTGTGTTTAGTTTGTTTGCGAAATTTTAGAGTTTCCATTCAAATATATACTGAACTTAACATATAAATTTAAAAATGCCCATACCCCAATTCGAGGCTAGGAATACACCTATTTTTTGAGTTTTTTTTTTTTATTCTGGACCCTTGAATGTAGATATGAACTCGGATTTATTTATTCTAATTAATTGAAACCTTAATTTGTATAAACTATTTTCATTTTGGCATTGACTATAAAAAAGTAAAAAAAGAGCTCTCACCCTTGTTCATAAATAAATAAATTAGTTCTTAAAAATAATAAGACCACGTAGATATCTCAAATATTTTATTTCAATTAGATTTATTTTAATACTTGTTGATAACAGCCACCCCCATAGCTCTGATCCCAATCCAGGTCTCCTTGACAAACTCATCAATACTTGACGCTGGCGGGTCAAACCCGGTCGAACCACCTCCAGGCAATTCCATTGTTATAGAAATAGGAATCCCAGCAGCTCCGAATGCATAATCATCACTTGCTCCTGCAGCCACATACAGAACATTAGTTGAAGATCCTACCGTGTAAATAGTTCCAGTTGCCTTAAGCATTGCATTGTATCCAGCCTTTGCAACTTCATCCAAGTCCTCCCAAGTATCTGGAAGATCTCTGAAAACAAAAACAGTAAACAATTTTGTTCTCAGAACTAAGGGGGAATGATCTCAACACAACAACTTACGAAGTCCATCCCCAAGGATAGAGAAGATATTTTCCATAAGAATGTATCGTTAAGTAAAATTTGCAGCTATCTTTGATTGAAATCAACAAATCTCTCACAACTCTAGTTTCTGGTTCAGAGAATGCCGACGGTCCACCAAAAGTGTCCGAACAGGGATTTTTCGATGCACCTTCCTCCATCCAGTGAAAATCAAAATTCCTATTTGGATCGGCACCGTGACAAGTTCGGTTGAGAGAGCCTTTGTATGGAGTCCTGGTCTTACGCCACATGCGGGTTGTTGTAGATTGTTGAGTGTATTCATAACCATCAGCATTAACCACTGGAAGGATCATCCAGTTGTAGTTCTCTAAAAGTTCCTTATTTTTTTCGTAGTGTTCTGTGAGCTGCTCGATCACGTAGAGCACCGCAGCCGGAGAGATCCATTCACGAGCATGGAATCCACCATCGATAAAGATGATCTTCTTGTCTGCCCGTCCATCTCCATTGGTGATTGTTATGGTCTTCATAGTTCGGTTTTCGTAAGTTTTGCCAACTTGTTTGATAAATACTCGGTTGGGATACTCAACAGCTAGATGATCAATGTAATTATTGATTTCATTATGAGAATGGTAACGGTCTGTTCCCAGCTTTGGGGAATAAGGCCGGGTTCGTTTATTGTCAAAAAATTGCTCTTCTACGGTTTTCCCAACGTTATCATTCACAACACTGTATTCCATTCTCTGTTTGTCAAGAACTTGTAAGAATTCTCCCTGTCTCTCAGGAGGAACCATTACTCTCGATGCCTGATTGGCAATTCTTGGTAAAGTGAAGAAGTCATAGTCTTGTTCTTTGGAAAGCTCAACGAGCAGGTTTCTTTGAATCGTATCCGAAGCCTTAACGTCGTAGATTTTAAAACTGCAACGAAATTGTTAATGGAATTTTTATTGATTTTTTACTTGGGTGGATCTTACCCATTATATCCTTCACCAAGGACACTGCCAAGGCACAATAAAACAATGCAACACCGAAGCATTATAAGCTATTACTATTCTTCTGAAACGTTTTGATCGGAATAAAAATAAGGTTTTTACTTTCTAGAAGTCCACCATGCCAATGAAACTACACTTAATATATTTTTTACGATCGGTTTTATAACTTTTTAAAGACATCAAGTATTATTTTTTTGTGATTTATAACAAAATTTGATGTGATAACGAATTTACAACATTTTCTAGTATATTTTGTTCCAAAAGCTTTATGGTTTTTTATGGCTATCATCGATAAGAAAGAAATCTAAGCCGATTTAAAATATATATTGCCATTGTAAATATTGATCTAGATATTTTTTTGAGTGTTTCGGGAAATAAAATGATTAAGCTGACATTCTAGGCTAAAGGAAATCACAACTTTTTTATAATATTTGGGTCGTGGCATGGCTTCATAAGGAAATGAGAGCGATCGCCTTATATCTTTGAGAACTGAGAGATTTGAACAATATATAATCGATATTCAAAGTGCAATGACAGCTGTCAGATAGCAATTATTCATACTAGCCTTTCAGATTTATTTTAAGTGTTATCAAAGGTTTATTATTGACAGAAATAGTATTGAAATACAAACTTCTGTTGGTATAATCTTGCCCGCTTTTCAACGATTTGATAAGTCGATTTCCATTTCACTCCACAAAACTCAAAAATATTTTATTAGATTAAAAAAACAGCCGATATATATTTCTTTTACAATACATACTTCCTTTTTAAAATTTAATATTTCTTTGCCACTGCCTCTGCCATAGCTTTAATACCAATCCATGCCTCCTCAACGAATGACTTAATCTTACTTGCTGGAGGATCAAAGCCCCCACTACCACCACCAGATAGCTCCATAGTTACAGAAACAGGAATTTTCATCGCTCCAAATGCATAATCGTCACTGGCCCCAGCTGCGGCATAGAGGACATTTGTTGCACTTCCCACGGTATAATTTGTTCCAGTAGCACTTTTGATCGCATTCGCTCCTGCCATGGTTACTTCATCCAGATCCTTCCATGTCGGAGGAAGTGTTCTTGAGAAAACGAACTTCTTTTTCAAACCCATTCTAAAAAAATCTATTCAAAAACAACTTACGATTCATATCCCCAAGGATACAACAAGTAATTTCCATACGAATGCAGACTGAGATACATCTTACAATTCCCCTGAAATGATTCTAGAATTTGCTTGAGAGCTTGAGTTTCTGGTTCCGAAAAAGCCTTGGGCCCGCGGAAAGTCTCTGCACAAGCATAACTCGAAGCTCCAGTCTCGCCCCAGTGGAAGTCAAAATTTCTATTAGCATCAGTCCCAACACAGGCAATTGAATTTGGCTGTCTAGTCTTTCGCCAAAATCTCTCCTTCGTATGGGAGTATTCGTATCCATCCGGATTGACCACCGGCAGAATTACCCAATCGTATTCCTTAAGCAAATCTCTGTTGGCATCAAAGTTCTCCACTAATTGGTGGATTACGAAGAGTGCAGTTGCTGGAGCTATCCACTCCCGGGCATGGATTCCAGCATCGACAAATATAACTTTCTTATCCGAGCGGATATCACTGCTATCCGAAATCCTAAGAGCATTCATTTGTCTTCCTTCGAATGATTTACCAACTTCTACAATTGACGCCTGCTTGGGGTATTTACCGACCAAATCCTCAAGGTATCCATTGATGTCGTCAAATCTCTGATAGGATTCAAAATCCATTCGGGAGGGAAATCTCCGCCTTGAATTTTCAGACCGTTCTGCCCGGACTGACTCCACAACATTACTATCTACAACCCGAAAAGGTAGCTTGATTGTACTTAACACGGATTGAAGTTCCTTTTCGGACTCTGGAGGAACAAGCATAAGAATCGGGACATTTGGTAATTTCGATGAGCTGAGGAAATTCACTGAAGGAATTTGATGTTGCTGCTTTTGAAAGTGGTTGAGAATTGAAGACTGCAGGCTGTTCTGTGGCGTGGCTTCAATTATTTTATATCTTAAATGGAATTTTTTTTTTTTTTGAAATTGAATTGAATAGGAAAACGACTTTGACGTACCCTTTGTAGACGCTGTAGTTATCTTCTTCACAATTAACTTTATAATGGCGGCCATGTGCAACGATGAAAATGAACAAAAAGCAGAAATACATTTTAAGTTAACCGAGAACTGGGAGCGAAAGTGAAAATTTCTGGAGGGGCTTCTATTTTTATACCTTCACAGTTTAAGTTTGGAAAGGTGATTGTGCTATCTACTGGAACGTGGTTTGGATACCAAAATACAATTAATTTGCCTTGAAGCAAGCAGTTCTTATCAACAAATTGTATTCCAAACCAAATAATTTTCAAAACCTTTGGGGTACAACAGTTGAATGAAATCGCTACCAGCCTTATATGTAGCCTGGTTAAAAACTTCTGTTCAGTTCAGTTCTCTTTGAATTCCCATTTTAAAAAGGCATATTTTTTAAGGAATTCATCTTTTAATTTCTCTCCGTCAATACTGTGACCTCGCATATATAAGAAAGCAACATATTCCACCAACTTCTTTAACCTTGAAAATAGAACTATCACAAAAAAAAAAAAAAATATATCTCAATTTTAAGAACCTACAATAATTTATTTCACTCTTTTTTTAATAACAAAAACATCATCACTTAAAAATAAATCTTTTTTTTCTTTTTTTCTAAAACAACGAAACATGCCTCACGAATTCAACATATCCAGCAAATGTCTCCTTGCACACATGGATTATATCAGAGGCAGGATAATCGAAACCATTTCCTGGCAGTTCCAAAGTATATGTGAGTGGGATGCCAAGTGCTCCATAAGCATAATCGTCCAAACCACCAGAAGCCTCGTACAGGATATTCGAAGAACTACCAATAGTGTAGACTGTTCCACGGTATTTAGCGATTTGTGTTGCTGCCCGCAGTGCAACCGAGTGAAGGAGATTTCTCGTTGGTGGTGCAGATCTATCATATAAAGGAGCAAAAATAGAAATGACATGTTAATACCAAATTCCTAGAGTACACACAAACTCACTTTGTAAATCCATAGGGATAGAAGAGGAATTTTCCAAACGAATGGACATCCAGAACTAACTTTACCCGTTGACGATTCCTTTCCAAGAAACGTTTGACCGCTTGAGTTTCTGGCTCTGAATTTGGTTGCAGACCAGAGAAAACTTCGGAGCAATGCTGAGGTAGAGCAATGAAAAGAAAATTTGATTCCAATTTTGACTTCTTTTTTTTAGTGTGTTCTTACATTTTGACTAGATCCTTTGTAGTTCCAGTAGTGACCAAAGTTACGGTTGATATCAACCCCAACACATGAACGGGTTGCGAAACGATGTCTGTTCTTTCGCCAAAATCGATCCTAAAACAAAAAAAAAAAAAACACTTCACATAGTAGACACAAGACATATGAATTTTTGAATGTTTGAATTCTGTGAACTCACCCCTGTGTGTGAGTATTCGTAACCATCGGGATTCAATAAAGGTACAAGGTAGATTTCAGTGTCTTGTAGAATTCGACGGAAAGCATTGATATTGGCAAGGATTTCGGCAGCAAAGTAAATTACTGTTGGCGATGTAATCCATTCTCTGCCGTGAGTTCCACCTTGGATGTAGGCCATTTTGCGATCACGTCTTCCATTCAAGGAAATTGATAATCCAGCAATGATACGTCCCTCGACAGATCTTCCTAGGGCTTCCAGTTTAGCGTATTGGGGGTATCTCAGTACTAATGCATTCATGTATTGCAGCATCTAGAATTGTTAGAAAAAATAGACGTTTAAGTTCACTACCAAGTTTTAAAGGGACACTGTTAGAAGGGAAGAAAGCCGGTCCACTTTACTATTTCACATTGATGTTAAACAGGCTTTGGTTAGAATTCTTTTATTGAATTGTTCTTTCTGAGGCTAGAGGAAGAATTCAGAACTGTCATTCTGATTGATTTTTATTGAATATTTAATTTAATTTTTAAGAAGCAAACATTTTCTCTTGTTTTCCACAAATCTTCCACCAATAAAAAATTGCTACCAACGCACACGTACATTTCACTTGAAATTGTAAGCCATATTGCTAAACTTACCGCATCGTATCTCGGAAAATATCTAAAAAATCCACTCGCTTGACGTGTTCTCCTCTTCAATGGGCATAAATCACCATCACCATCAAGACATCCCTCATCATTGAGTCCATCCAAAAACCTTTTAATTGGAATTCGGAAAAAAAGAGAAAATAAAATGGAAATTAAAAATTCCAATGCATTCAATACAACAGCTTGTAGGTTGTGTATCTAAATTAATGTTTACATACATCTCATCTATCAACGGTTTGGCAACGTATGGTGTACCAAATAATTGCAATTGTGTCTCAAATATTGGTTGCTGGTAGGGAGCAACCGATACTATTGACACATTTCTGGTTAAGAGCCAAAAATCCAGATTGGTATCGTTTGTCTGTAAATCGACCAAGTATTGGAATACATCTTCGTTGTTATGTTGGATTGTGTATTTTTTGTATCTGTTGGATGGAAAAAGAAATTGAATCATTAGTAGTGGTTTTAATAGGTTAATATTGTATCAAAAATGTATGTAAAGCTGAACAAATTATGTTTGCTTTTACTGAATAACTTAAAACCCAAACGATTTTTTTAAAGCTTAAAACTAACTTTTTACAAAAATGCTGAAACATTCATTCAGTCTTCCTTAGACTGGATGAAAGTGAACTGACCCATGTTTCAATAAAAATGAATAGTAAAAGGCGTAATGGTTAATTAGCTGAAGTGTATTGCAGTAAGTTTTTCTGAACCATGAAAAAAAACCAAGACATAATTTTGAAAACATTGATAGTATACTTTCTGTTCTATTCTTTTGAACAGAAAAATTATGGAGCCAACACTCAACCGTATTCTGAAACAGATCTAACGACCGAAACATAAAGACATTAATTTAATAACATAATATGGATCTGGAACTTTCTAGAGCAATAGTTTTATAAAAACTAGAGTTTTGTTGGCCTTTTTGAAAGTTTAACAATAATAATTCGTAGAACCATTCTACGGTCAGAAAAGCTCTGCAGTTTATACAAATTTGACGATCTAAACATACAATTTAAAATACATAAATTATGTTTACTTATTATGCACATGGTCTTTCATTTGTCAATATTGAACTAAAAACAGTTTGAGTAGTTTTCAATCCGATAAGTTCATACAATATTAAAAAAAAAAAAAAACAGAAAACAGAGGACCAAGCTGACTGCATTGTGGTACACCAAAATAAGCTTTAAAATTGCTTAGGTATGAATAAATACAATTTCATTGTTTTGAAATGGCACAGTTGCTCTGATTTTCAATAAATTGTGTACTTGCTTCTTCAACCAATACCACATTTGAGGATTAAGCAAATGAATATGAACTTGCGATATCGATAAAATTTCTTTGAAAATAAACTTTTTTCTAAAATATATTGATAAGTTGTCCCAATATAGATAAAAATTTGCTTGCGAAAACGAAAATAGTTCTGCATTTAAATTCGCTGCTTAAATACAAAAGGAGCTATCAAAAATACAATCGCTGATTAAAATAATAGTTATAACATTATATTGATAATATTAATAGCGCAGCAAGCAGATAATGATTCACTGTCGACCAGGTTACTCTACAAACCACTAAACAAAAACTTATTCCCATGTCAAAACCATAAAATTTTAAACAATTTCATTCAAAATTTGGAATAAATGAATGCTTTTTAAATAATTTAAAGTGTTAATTTATTGGTTTATTCCGAAAAAAACCCGACAAGCCATCCAACACCTTTACATCTTAAAATATCCTAAGCAACTAAATTGAAACAGGTTCATAGCCAAAAATTTGTTTATTTTTATTTTTATAGTAATTTAATAATAAATTATACAATTTCAAAAACATATTCATATGAACATATATGTACAAAAAAAATCACAAAAAAGTAAAAACTGCACTTATGAATCTTTCGAATTCATAAGGTCGACTCCATTTATATTATTGGGCTCTTTATTCAAGAATAAATAAAGCGTACATTGGAGAAAGGTAACTAACCTTACTAGATAATAAATAAATTAATGTTTATTCATTAAATTCCATTTCTGATCTGAAAAAAATTAACTACAAAAAAGAAGGTAAACCTAATTGTTTTTTTTCTTTCAAAATATAAGAAAAAATGAATGTCGGTATCATCTTTCGTAACTTGCTCTAGTAACCTATTAAAATTTTGTATCTTGATAGAAATATGGTAAAACTTTTCTTGGTATTGTCTTCTTTTAAAATTTAATTGGTAATACTTAAATTTGAATTGAAAGAGGTTTTTCCAGTACAAAAGTGAAACTAATTCCACTAATGGTGTTAATAATAATACCACGGTTAAAGTGACTCAAGTTTTTTTTATTTTCAAAAGATGCACACAATACTTTTGATAAAACTTTTGTTTATACAACCAAAAAAATACAGCTTTGTGATAATATTTCTTTTGACATTTTTTTTTTCTTAAGACCAATAAAAATACAAGCACTAGTCAACCAATTAACCAATTAATCTAATCAGAATAAGGATTGCTACTTAAGTCGTGAGATAGAAAAACAAGAAATAAATATCCATAATCGATTTTTTTTTAAATTCTCCACCAAAATCAATACATTTTTACATGCTTTTTTTTGAAGCACTCTGATAGATGAACCTCCACCGACCAACATCTCCAATTATTCCAAAAATCAGGTAACATTATAATTCGAAATGCTTCAACTTTTGTTGGATGTTGGTCGTGTTGAAAGGTCGACACAGAAGGTTTATTTGTTTCGGGCTCATATCCAAAGATCATGATTGGTCACCTATCACGATCTTATAGATGAAGCACTATGCGATTGATCTTTTCAAAATTTCTTAACCCCAATCGACACGATCGTTTTTTGAACGATTTCGAATTATGCGGCATCTAACGCAACCAAATCCTGTGGGCCAAATGTTCATGCAATATTGCAAATTTGGAGAGGGGAAATGATGCACAAGAATGTATCAATCTCACGGTATGTAACCTGACAACCTTGCAAGCTCAGCATTGATTTTTTTTTGACACCACGAAAGATTTAGGACAACATTCATGGATTTCATCCTGTGGCGAATTTTAATCACGATTGAATTCAAAGATAATTCTTCCTACGCCACACGGTTGTTAATTAAATCAACGTCAAAAATCATAGAAAATTATTTCACGAAAATGTTCCAAATCAAATCTATTTTTTCAAGTTAAAATCTGATTCATTTTTTATTGACTATCAATGTTAGTCAAAAAGTTTAAAGCAAAAAAAACTAGATTTAATATATTGCTGGTTTTGTTTGTATTTTAAATATAGTAAATTTAGATATTTTTGAGAGACATTTATAAAAGAATTAATTTTAATAGAATTTCGAAATAGTCAAAGTATCACTAAAAACGAATATTTATTCTGCTATTGAACAAAGATCTGACATTTTTCGATGTAAGGTCCATAACCTTTCCCACTATTTCGAAATTAAATTTCAATCATTTAGCTTACGATGCTACTCATAAGTGAATTTGGTTCTGAATTCACTACACAAAACACTTCTTGCTATTGAGTTAGATAAAACTCGCAAGCTATAGAACAGTTCCGCATTTGATAGAACCAGTATCTTAACCACAAATTAACCTTCAAATTCATTAAATCATATCAAAAATAACACGATATATCCCAGTGTTAATTTAATCGATTATACATTTTTTTTAAAACAATAAATATTGTCATAACACATCGTGTGTCAATTACGCGGTGACAATAATTATGAAACCTACCCCTCGTATCCTTCCATATTGGCATAAGCCAGTGTGGTGCACAGCACCAATCCGATACAAATTCTCATCCACATGATTCCCGTAATGAAAGATACACGTTCCAACTAATGATATGATTATTCAACTTCGATCGCACAACAAAAAACCGATTAAAACAGACGGAATACTTAAATAGATACACTATCTTCACGATTATTTGTATGGCATCTAGATACAATTTTTTATTTGATTTTGATCACACATTTGCACTGGATGTTCACAAAATTTCGAACACACCGCGGAAGTTCAAACTTAGAGGAAGTCTAAATTTGTCCGTTTTTTTTTTTTTTTATTTTTAACGAAGACAAAGTTTCTGCTAAACAAATCTAAGTATCCATCCGTGGTGCTTTCGATTTCATCGTCGACTGATCAAACCAAAACTTAGCTTTCGGAAGGTATATTGATTATAAATTCATTAGAAAAGTGAGTGTCAAGGTCAATATGGCTAGTTAAACAACGATCAAGTGTATCTGAGTAGATTTTGTATTTTGTTGTATTGAAGATGGGTCTTCAGTGTTTGTAGTGCTATCACCATCACTCTAGAGTCTAGAGTGTCTAGAGTGTTGGTCTTAATGAGGTTTTTGGCTTTAATGAGCTTACCGCACACATCACATTAGCATATAAAGTATCTTAAAGATTGATTTGAATCTTACATAAGAATTTTGTGCGTGGTTCTTGTTCTTCCGATCTGTTGCTTTGAATCCAAAGTGTTATTGGATCAATTTTTGGGCCGGCTTGCCATGACAGATCTTGATCGGTGATGCGGTTAGGAAGTAAATTCAAAATGTTTGATAAGGAGAAGATATAAATATTTCACTCAACTTTGCGTCCGTCGTCAAGGTGAATGATTTTAAAACAACTTTCAATTTAACTCACTCGTGGTTTGGTTAAACCTCTCATCTAAATATTTGCGTGTGCCGGTTGAATATTCTTTGAGATTATTCAAATCATTTTGGGCGTAGAAGAAAAGAGAATCAAGACTTAAAGCAGTCGAAATACAAAAGATACAAAAGACTTTTTATGTGGGAGAAGTTTAAGTCGATTGGTTTTTTTTTTTTTTTTTGGTCTTGTCTCTTAGCGACTGGCGATCGTGTTTTTTATTGTTTGTCATAGCAAGTGTGGTTTGGGTGATATGTTTAAGAAAATAGCAAATAATTTGTTTCAGGCCAATAACCACTTAAATTTTGCCCTCAAAAAATACGAAAGGAACATTTTGTTTTAGGATGTGTTTTGATAAACCTGCCTTTTTTACACTCACGAACCTTCATATTTTTTCGCCCTACTTGGAACTATTGGGTAATTGTTAAATTTTTACGCTGGAGTGCTAAGCCTAGCAGTCGATACAATTTAATGAGGAAAACATAAGATAATTGGAGGTGTTTTCTATTCCTGGATACTTACAAAAGTAAAACACTGAAATGAGAATGAAGGCGTTAAGCCTACTTATGAGTTGGATCAAAAGTTACATTTAATTGTGGTACTTGAGTTGTCCGGTAAGAGACTTCAAAGATCACAAAACTGCTTATTGTTATTTAAAAAGAACTTATGCGGTTTTCTTTTTTGGATCTGTCAAAATCTACGAGCTCAAAACACACGTCTACAAAGTGATTGAAGATTTCTTCAGATACTTACTTTGCTGAATTAGATGATTTTCATTGATGGTCCATTACATAATGGAAACATATTCAGACAACGTAAAAACCATCAATTCATGCTGGTGCGCCGCAAGGTTCCGTTCTGTCTCCCACTCTCTTCCTCATATTTATAAAATATCTCTGGTCGAATTGTTTTGCTGACAACAGTACCCTCAGCGTTTCATATTCATTTTTAGAATCACAGTCTCAATCACCTTCTTAAGCACTCGGGCTGTTCTAATTCGTGATAAGGGTATTTATAACCCCTGAAATGTAAAGGAGCAATGCAGTCTAACCTCCTGCTCAATGGCACAAAAATTATAAGGATCGCTCTTTCAACAGAACCCTTTTTTTATTTGTCTTTGATGGAAAAATTTAAGAAATTAAGAAAAAGAAGTATTTTATAAAAATATGGAAAAGAAATGATGCTAATTCTAATCCAGAAAAAAACGTTTAAATTGAATATTATTTCAATTTCTTGCCATCAATCAATATTTCAACAACTTTTGAAGATTTTTGCAATTCCTTTTTCTCAGCCAAAATCATAACAAACTATTCAACTTCCATCTCACTTATATTTGAAATGCGGAAGCGCTTAACGTCCGTTTAATTAACCACGAATAATTGCCAAAAACAAAAATTTAAGAGCACCCTCTTGTGAACCAAACCTGCCCAGGAGCAATGCGTCTGTCAAATGCGATGATCTTCTCTGCAAATCTTTTGCTTGTATTTTGGTACATCTACTTTAATTTTGTCTGATGATGGTATCTAACAATTTTTACGACTTTAAGATAGATTTAAATTCATGTTCCGGGTTCAAGCGGATGTACCATCAATTCAACTTGATGGGTTGTATTGATGGTACAAAATATAACCTAAAATAAAAAAGTAAAATCCCCAAGTTCAGTGTCAATTGGCGAACACCCACATTCACATCTAATTGTCATAATGATGCGACTTAAAGATGAAAGTTTTCTGCATCCGACAGTATGAAGCCAATTAATGACTTGGCCATAAGGAGAAAAAGATAAATGCTGCATACTTGCTGATTTGTAAGAGTATACTCGTATACACAATACACTACCGCACTTCCTCCATTCAGCTCATTGAACTTCGCATGGAATCAACACACGAAAACTGCTGGGAAGCTCTTCATTGTGAAGTAGCAAATCGGAGGGTTTACGTATGTTCTGTCAAATTAGAGAGCTTCCTCTATCTATTCTGGGTTCTTGGTTTTGGGTGTTGCTTTGACAGTATTCCTGCTGTACTCTTGGTGGAGTACTTAGAATTTTGAGTTCTGTTCTGTCTCGTATGATTACCATCTGCCACGACATCGATGACGAGGGAATGGTTATTGTTGATACTCCGAATGGTGTTCTTGGTTTCATATGAGGATAATTATTAGACATCAGACGAAATGATGTCTTCTGGGATTCTGTTTGTTGTATGTGTGTGTGGTGTTCGTGTCAAGAACAGATAAATCGGTAGTTTTCATATATTATAAGAAGTCGATAGGATACATAGTTTAAGAAATGTATTCACAGAGCAATTTTAAGATTTGTTTCGTTTCAATTTTTTAAATTTATTCAGTGAATGTTTGTGAAACGATATTACACAATACAAAATTTGGAGAAATTATCATGAAAAATTGAATCGTTTTTGTTCGCTCGGTACCATTTAACCTTTCTTAAACGTAGTAAACGTACGTGAATAATATGTCTTTTTAAAGGTATTGTAAAGGGGAAGTGTACAATATAAAACTTACGAGTAGATGGAAGTGCTGCATAATCAGATAAACCTGTTTTTATGGGACATTCTTCAGTCCTGATTTTTTTTCAGGACTGATTTAAATAAGTCAGAAATATTCTGTTATTTAACTAGAAAATAGAAAATAGAGAGCAATTTCGTCTCTAAAAAGATCCTAAATCCTAAAGATAAGAACAAATTTGGAAGAGATCTGCAAGAAGGCACAAAAGATTCTTAGGTCGAAATTCACTCAACGCCTATCATAACCTCAAACATGAAATAAGAAACGCTATGGAGTAAAACAATTATTGTAATTTTGTTGACCGTCACTATGGAACATTAATCATCAGTTCGCGAACAACCCTATGATCTTTTCATTGGACAAACCTTTTTTGTTAAGTTCTTCGTCGCAACTTGATTATGATAAATGGCCAACGTGTTTTCAGAAAGCCTCGAAATGATTAGCTGGCGCCCAGGTTGTAACTCATTCTTCATGTTACAAGAGCATTTGCATATTATTAACGGGCAAGCATGTTCTATATTCCACTTTGAATCGCAAAATTTGCTGAAGCAAGAAGAAGTTCCCATAGTATTGCACTTTCTTAGTCATCTAAGAGTAAGTCCTTGAGACCAGTGATCAGCGCATCAATCCAAGTAACTAATAGCTATTGCTTCCAAAAACCGACATCATCAAAAAAGTTAGACAAATGCAATTCAAAAACTGGTTGGATGTAGGTATTGGCAATTCCCGCCCATAAAGCCGATAAATGTTTGGTTTTTTTTTTAAAACAGTCTAACCTATGACCTCTAGAAGTCTCTCTCTTTTAAATAAACAAAAAACGTGCACTACAAATATAAAAATTCTAAATTTAAAACAAACCGGATATAAGAATAAGCATTAATTTGTTGTTTACTTTTCATGATCGACAAGTAGGTAGATTTGAACAAGACAAATGATCATTTCAACATAAACCACTTTCAATTTATTACGAATCTTCAAGAACATGCGTCTATGGCTAAGAACCCGTTCGAAACCACACTTCTTCGTACATTCAACTTTAACTCTTCGCATAACGCCTCAACACATTTCCGAACAGAAGTTAAAGTTAACCATTCTACATTATTTTTTTTTATTTTTATTTTTTTTTTTTTGCATTCATTAAAAATATGCTCTTGATGATTGTTTGTTCATAATAATACTAACGTATCTTTTGTTTGTAATGATTCCCACACCGTGAGATGAAAAAAAAAAGATACAAAAAGATGAAGATGATGAAGAGAGGAAAAAATTAAAATGCTTAAATTTAGATCATTCCGGCAATTAGCTTTGGCAATGTTAGAATTCATGGTCAAGGTTGTATCTTATCTTCGCTGGCTAGGTGATTGGATTGGATTTATTTATTTTTTGGATCACAATTTCTGTTTAATTTGAAGACACAATCAGATATGATGAAATACGGTTTAAAATTTATAGATCTTTTTTGAGATAAACGTAACAAATTCATCCCAATTGTGATTACACATCAAAAGAAATCAGATTCGGTTAAAGATACTTTGAAACTCACACAAAAATCCATGACCAAAGGTGTGATTCAGTTTATAGCGAGAAAATCGGATTCAAACTATAAAATTTGAATTCAATTGTTAAATTTGATGGTAAAGGTAATGGGCCAAATTAATCGGTTAATTTTAAATGTGTTTAAGTTACCCAGAAAAAAATATTTCAAAATAAATTTCCTCAACATTAAACACTATAACCCGCTCAAACCACACTATCCTTATTCTTCAAAATGAATATCCTTATCACAACTTTCCGATCAGCCATTAACTTATTTGTGAAATCAGGCAAAAAGTAAAGTTTCCCAAATGGCAAGAGTTGAATTAACGATTTTTGAACAAATAACAATCCTCATTGCCGATGTTCCTCCTTATTTTGTTCCATGATGGTCCTTAAGACAACGAACGAAAGCCAAACCCAAACACTCACCCACAAAAAAAAAAGCAAAGTCATAATTGCATCCCTGGCGACTGGTACTAAAGGATTCCTGAATTATACTTTATTACTGAAACGGTTAGTTGCTTTTGGCAAAAATAAAGAAAAACTTTATCCTTGTTACGGTAGGTCCTACTATAGAGTCAGTCAATATGCCTTCTTTTTTTTGGTTGCTGATTCACAAAAACAAAACCCTTAAAAGGGGGGTATACCGGGGTATAGCTGTGCACTGAAGCGCTGGCGGTTATTGAAATGAGTCGCTTCCTCTTTTGTAATTCATTATTCTTGTAATTCGCAAAAATGTATCTATGTACATTATGTACGTTCATAGTTTTATATACATTTTTGTTTACGTAGATAAGCATTGACGGCTGAAGGAACATAATTTTGTACTACACCAGTTTTATGATTGCGTGATCAGTTTTATATTTGACTATTTTTGTGGAAATCCTTTTTTTTCGCCAACTAAATGGTGGAGACACGAATATTTCAAATCAACAGTTGAAGATAATTTGAACAAGGAAGTCAAGAATAGAATAAGAAGATTATGTACTATGAGTTGAAAAATGTACTGATGGTTTTAAAAAAAAAAACCTCTGTGTTTTTGTAGGTATTTGTTGAACTTAAAATTTGTTGCTGTCATAACTCTTCTTGATGAAGGTTTTAAAATAGTAAAATGCAGTGTCAACTGATGTGACTAATAAAATTCACATTTTCAGATTTAAGTATTAAGCAACAGTCATTTTACATTGACATTACTTTAGTCACTCGGGCGTATACGTAATTTTTGTTTTAAATTTTATTCCCTCTTTTTGATGATGTTAGGATCTCGACTTTAACTAAAATTCTCCCACTTGTGAGCCAAGCTTTACAAGTTATCAATCGGAAGATGATATAATAGTTTCTTGCAAACGGCGACAAATGTTAGTTCTTCTTTGACAGAACAACGTCATCCAACAATGAATTGCTATAGGTACTCGTTGTAAGGCAGACCCACTTAGCTTTCTCAACTATTTGGAAAAGAATTTAACACATCATTCAAACCTAATCCCAAAGTAGATCTAAGGTTTTTATTTGTTACCAAATTACAGCCAAGAAACATCAGAATTTTCTTATACTCACTGTACTTCTATAATTTATGCACCACCCCGAAAAGGAATTTATGCAAACCAGTTGAACTTAGCCCTTCTAAAAGCAAGACAAATCCCTATCTTCTTCTTACTTTTGCAGAAAATATGTCAATGAAAAATGTCGCGCAGCCATTCAAACAAAAACCAAACGACAATGCCAACCAGACCATATTATAGTCATACACCTACCCTAACCATAACCACCACCATCATGGCCCAACCAGGACCTGTGACAAAGTTTATTCCCTTCTCCGGGCAATGACTTCAACTATTCAACCAGGCGAATCCTTTTTTATAAAACACAGTCATATCGTAGTCAGCGTTTGGAGTTTGTCAAACAAAATTCGTGCTGTTTTCTTTTTTTGTTCTCGTATCAAAATTTCTTCAAATTAGTGAAACTAAATTCGTAGTTATTTTTTAATTTGGATATTTAATTTTTTTTTTTTAACTATTTTCCCGCCCAGTCAGTGTTGAGTTTATAAAAAAAAAAAAAAAATGAAAAAATGTTGATGAATAGTTATAATAAGCCTGATGTTACGACCAGTTACCTCAGGCACAAGGAGATTAACGATTATCTGGACTATCTCCGTCTACGTTATGCTGATGTTGTTAAAGTCTACAACATTGGACGTTCCTATGAAGGACGTCAGATGAAAGCTATTCAAATTGATTGGCACAAGCGACATCGCCGTCCCCTGTTGTCTGATGGAAGTGTCTCCAACAAGAAGAATATGGTCTTCATTGAAGCTGGCACCCATGCCAGGGAATGGATGACCATAGCAGTAGCCCTCAAGTGTATACAACAGTTAACAGAAAAACATACACGACATCGAAAAATCCTGGAAAAACTTCGATTTTTCATTGTTCCATTGGTGAATCCCGATGGATATGAATATACTTATAACAGGGTACATTTTATAAATTCCTTACGTGACATATCCTCTATATACTATATACCTACTGCGCTTTTTGTTGCTTTAGAATCCCATGTGGAGAAAGAATCGTCGACCACACAGTGTTTTGAAAAGTATCGGAACAGATTGTAATCGGAACTTTGATTTCCATTGGGAGAGTGGATCAACGAAAGCAAGTCGAAGTACATACAAAGGGGAGAAACCATTTTCAGAACCCGAGACATGTGCCCTGAGGAACATCATGGAGAAGTTGCGACCGCAGTTGCTACTGTTTTTGTCACTGCACTCATATGGACAGGCCATCATGTACCCCTGGGGATATACTAAGTTTGTTTAATATTTTTTATTACTAATTTAAAGGTTAGGTATGTGTTATAATTTATAAATAATTAGATATTTTGGTTTCTTAGTAAGTGATTTTGATTATACTTTAGTTTAAGGCTTTTACAGGAGTTTCGTAAATTATTTTTAGTTTCGTAATTCTAAGTTTTGTAGTTAAATATGTTTGTTGGGTAGACTGCCTTACCGACGCCAATTTTCAAAATGAAGGTTGAAATGTCACCTTGGTCTTAATTTTTTGTTTTTTTATTTTTATCTCGATAGATTACAAAAACAATTATCCTTTAAACCGCAAAAGAAGGATACAGCGATAGATTCCGTCACCATTGTAGTAAAATTTTGAAATCACAAATCATTTTGAAAACCAATGAAATGGCTTCTTCTATGTTTTGACGTTTTTCTTGAAATCCCCAAAAACATACTTAAGAGCAACTAAAGGCATGCTTTTATGCATGGAAAGCGTTAAACTTTAAAAACTACGAAAAAACTACAAACTAAAGATGTGTAGGGAACTTGATATTTTTAATTTGTTATGGTACTAACATAACCTAGCAGCGGTGGCACGCTCGCGGGTTGCACGGCCTCCTAGCTCGCCGGAGGGGTGGATTCTTGCTGCTTTAGGTTCCTACAATACTTTTCGTGCCAATAATTATAGGGGAAGACTTTACTATGGTTGACGTCCTTGAATTCTCGCATACCCGAGAAGTTTCGGAACGGACCATACGACAAGAAATATAAAAGAAAAAGAATAACAAGATGAAGGAGAAAATGCGGATAAGAAAAGAAGTATCGTATCTGAACCTGGTTGAGACCTCGTTGCATATACAGGCGCTTCGCTGGACTTGCGCCGGCCAATATCCCCCCTTATACCTCGTGGTCAATGATGGCCCCATATAAAATGCATAGACCCCCTTAACAGTAGCACCCTCTACATCAAGCCGTTCTCTCAACGATCAAAATAGAAAAATAATCTTAGTTATTCATGGTCTGCGCAGATGGCACTTTATTAATATATGATAGAAAAACATCTGAATCTTTTAATAATTCGCTTCAACTTTTAGTAACAAAAATACAAATTCTTAAATTAACAATTCAAAACATTACATGAAGAGAAGCGTACGGCTCCGGTCTCGCAAGAAAGAAATGACAAACACTACCGCGTCCGCGAATCTCGCCTGATTTAAGGTGGCGAAGGAAAATCAAAAAAAATACAGTATGGGAACTAAAACTTCATTCGATCGGTATGTTATGGTATATACTGACAAAAAACGTGTTCATATATAGAAATTTAAGGGTACTCACTTGAAAATCCGGAAAGTCGATGATCCTCGTGCACGACGATACTGCGGCTTCCTGGAGGCTGTGATTAATTAAAAAGGGGCGAAATACAAGGTTTTCTTTTTTTTTCGTGTCACTAATGTCTCGCCGACTGACCGCGCTTCGCTTTTACAAAATATTACTTAATGATTACTAATTATCACTTTAAAGTTACTAATTATTACTTAATGGTTTTAAAATATTATAGGCAAAATTTATGTCCTTTTTCGGATCTTAAAGATTACTAAAAGTTACTTAATGGCTTTTAAGCGTTACAGACAAAATCTTTTTCGTGACTTAAAGGTTATGCGACTTGTCGATTAAAATTAATTTTTTTCTTTTTGATTTCGGTTTTTTCTTTTCTGCTTTTTTTATTCGCAAGGGAGCACCTGGCTGGAATACGTGAAGGGTTGGCGCGATGTCGCTACGCTGTCCCGTTAAATTCCACGATATGCGTCCACGTGCGAGGCAATATTACCGCCCCTTACTATGCGAGGGTCGCCTCCCCAGGCAGGGAATCTTGTTTCGGTTACCACAACCTCCTCCGTACCGTGACCGAATGGATTCTTTGCGATGATCACACAAGGCGGGTTCCGAATGCGTCCCTTGGATTTCCTGGGGTTTGTGGGCGACTTTATCACCGACGCTAGTCGAGTACGGCAGAAAAAAAAGGTTTTGGGCGACGAAATGGGATTTGGAGCTACAACGAATATATATTTAGCTTTATTAAAAGTTCTTTTAATATATATAGAAAAGCACGCAATACTAACCTATCGATCGTTCGTCTACCCACTTGCTTTCTCGGTCGCAAAACGCAAAATGAATCCAAAAATGGTTGGCATCCGCCAACAAAAAGAAAATGGTTGTCGCAACCAGGAAAAAGAAACTACGATTGGGTGCGTTTAACGCAATTTCGACGATGCCCGATTATGATGGCCGTGTTCAGGTCAGGCAATAAATATAATGGGTGTCACAACTAGATGGCGCGTGCGAATAGCACTGGCATGTAAGTGCATTTACATGACCCGTGCACGCTACACAACATGCATTTACGAGTCTCTCGACTAGTAAAGGTATGAAGATCATGCGGGTCAATGCTATCACAAAAGCCTCTGTAAAGGCTTCCGAACCTCGAACTTTATCACTTACGCAGGTCCTTGCCATGCACTCTCCCGATCTTCTTCCCCTCTAAATTTTCAACTTCATATAACGAACTGCCTACGACCTTTACTATTCTGCATTTGAGAAACTTCGCGCACAGTTTCGCGTTTACATGCTTCGCAGCCTTGCTCTGTGTAAAATTTCTCCTATACACAACATCACCCGGATTGAATTTGTGGTTTGAACTACGTAGGTTATATGATTTTTCATTTCTAGAGTAAGCTTGTTTGAGAAACTCTTTGATATTATTTCGTATGAGATCAAATTTTGCGTTGGTTGTCAAACACTGTAAATCGCTTTCATCCAAGGCTTTTAACTTTCGCAGCAATAGATACGCATCGCCATGCGTTACCATGTGTTGACCGTACAAACAAAAATGAGGGGTTACTCCAGTGGACTGATGCACGGAAGTGCACAAAGCCATTTGGATTTCAGAGAGATGTCGATCCCAATCTTTCTGATCATTTTGTAAATAACTTCGTATCGCCGACAGGATACTTTGATTGACTCTTTCGGAGGCATTCGCTTGCGGAGAATAGATGGCATTTCTTATATGGGTACATCCATATTTTTGCAGGAAGTCCTTGAAATCTCGAGACACAAACTGTCTCCCATTGTCGGAGTGTACGAATTCCGGCACGCCGTATTGATGGAAAATACTTTGTTCCAGAAATTCGATTCCCGCTTGCGAAGTCTCTTTGCGCACCGCTTTCAGAAATACGGCTTTCGAAAAACCGTCAACTACCACGAATATATAGGCGTTCCCTCTCTTCGACCTCGGATATGGGCCCATGAAATCGATGTAAATCTTTTGGAATGGGCGGCTTACCTCGTGATAAGCTCCCATTTTCGGTCTCAAAATATGGTTCGGTGGCTTACATTCTTTGCAGGTCGGACAGTTTCGGACAAAATCTCGTACTTGCACTGTTTGGTTGGGCCAGTAAAACAGTTCTTTGATTCGGCTCAAAGTTTTGGCAACGCCACCGTGCGAGCTATTTGGTGGGTCGTGACATTTTTCGATCACCGACTGTGTGAGAGAGGATGGTAACCAGAGTTTCCATAAACTTTCAGATTTTAACAACCCATCTTCATCTGAACCGATTTTCTTGTAAACTAGCCCCTCTACTATTTTAACATCTTTGACATTTTGGATATTATCAGATAAGGTTTTCAACAAAGCCAAATATTCGTTAGACTTGAACTCGGGTGAAGATAAATCGATTCCCATATAACCCTGAGGTTCCAAAGATACCTCTTCGTTAAAAGCCCGTGACAATGTATCCGGCACAATGTTTAATGAACCTTTTCTGTGTTGAATATCGAACTTGAAGGCTTGAAGTCGAAGCGACCACCGTGCCAATCGTCCACTAAGGTCTTTGAGGCCCATAAGCCATTTGAGGCTGGCATGGTCGGTTACAATGGTGAAGGGCAACCCTTCTACGTACGGACGGAATCTTTCCACCGATTTAATGGCAGCGAAACACTCTTGTTCGGTTACGCTATACTTGCGCTGACAGGGGTTCAACTTTTTTGAGTAGAACGCTATAGGCTTTTCGTTCATCTCCTCATCTAGCTGGTACAATACGCCTCCTATCCCGAGACCTGAAGCGTCACACTGAATCCAAAATGGTTTCGTGTAATCGGGGTTCGACAGCAACGGAGCGGATGTTAGTGAAGACTTTAGAGCTTCGAAAGATAAAATCGCTTCCGGAGTCATGTGAAAGGACTTGCTCTTTTTGAGAGTATCCGACAACGGGCTAGATATCGCGGCGAAATTACGAATAAACCGTCGATACCATCCGCATAATCCCAAAAATCTGCGAACTTGTTTCGTCGATTTGGGTACAGGGAAATCCTGTATAGCCGAAACTTTCTCAGGGTCAACTTTTATTTGGCCTCCTCCCATCACATACCCCAGATACCTAATCTCCTTGAAACAGAAGTGGGATTTTTCAACATTGATCGTTAAATTCGCTTGACGCAAACATTTCGCTAGCTCCGCCAGGACTGAGATATGGGTAGTGAAATCTTTTGTGACTATCAACAAATCATCTACGTAAGGGAAAACATATTCACTGAGCGCGGGTGGAACAACTTTATCAATCACACGACACATCCTCTGGCCTGCATTCTTGGTTCCGAACGGCATGACGGTGAATTGATATAATGGCCGGCCCGGCACAGTGAACGCCGTTTTTTCTCTGGATTTTTCCTCGAGCGGAATTTGCCAGTAGGCATCCTTCAAATCAACACTGCTAAGAAAATGGGCATCCGGCAAGCGGCTCAACCGCCCTTCCACTTGATGCAGCGGGTACGCATCGTCGATAGTCAGTGAGTTAACTTTCCTGAAGTCCAGGCAGAGCCTGTTCTTTCCTGGTTTTTGGATAAGAACTACAGGAGAGCTCCACGGACTATGACTCTCTTCAATCACCCCCATCGACAACATGCGATCCAGCTCTTTGTAGATCATTTGCTGAATTGGCGGTGACACCGGGTAATGTCTCTGCTTGACTGGCTTGGCATCGCCCGTGTCAATGATGTGCATGTCTACATGTGTTTTGCCAAGCCCCAGTTCAGCAAAGGACGGAAACTGCCGAATCGTTTCCTCTAAGAGCTTTCTCTCCGTAACTGTCAAAGCTATTTGTTGTCGTTCTACCCTAGGTTCACTCTCTTCCTCATTGTCTAAGCAATTCAGGTAAGGTTGATCCTTACAAAGGCATATTGAATCCAGGTAATCTACGTCAGAACAAATCGAATCCGATTCGTAATCCTCATCATTTGAAGACGACCTCACTACATCTCGGGGATTTTCACTTCTAGCAGTTGGTTTGACCAGATTTGGTGCGATGCTGAATTCTTGCCAGAAATCTATGCCGAGATATAGGCTTTGAGACAAAGATGGGATTAAGTACAAAGGCAACGGCTTCTTTATGCCGTTATACGAAATTTCGGGTTTGACATAACCAATCACGGACTGCCTATTACCGTCCGCAGTACGAATGTACGATGAATAATCGTGAATCTTTAAATTCAGATCTCTGACGGTTTGTAAACAGCCCTTGCCCAAGCAAGATACGGAAGCCCCGCTGTCTAGTAAACCGGAATAGTTTGTACCTTTAATGTTGACCATCGCGAAGGGTCGAGGGTCATGACGACTGTTAATTGTGCTACCACAAATCAATTGTTTGTAGCATTTCCTAATCTTATATCTTAAACGTGTTTTGAAAAACGAATTCGGGAGCTTTTTTGACTGAATTTCGCTAAGTTGAAATATTCTTGCTCTGACTTTATTATAATGCGACAGCCTTTCTTCGTAAGTTTTGTCGCGCGGGTCTAATTTCATGGCAATTTTTGACGGAATGGTTCCGCTCGCGAGCGGGATTCCAAAATCAGTTGTGGTGTTTGTGGCAGCATCTACCTTTTTTACATCTCCGGGTGGGTTTGCGTCGAACGCGATTCCCCGGGCGTAATCACGCTCGATGTTCGGTTTCCCGACGCTTTGCAATTACTACAGTCTAAAGCTGTAACCCCGTCGAGACCACACTTATAACAGAACAATCTGTCGACGGGTATAGGACAATTATCGAAAAGATGACCCGCTCGTTTGCAATTGTAGCAGGTATGATTCCTTGAAGGATAGGTGTTGCGGCTCGTTGTTGGTTTTCTCTTATGCGTAGAGAAGGCTGCGACGTTCTGTTCGTCGTCGCTCCCAACCTCGTCGCCATCGATTTGGTGTACGGTGCGAAAAGGAATGTTGCGATTTGTAGGGGGGTACCTATTGTGAATCATTCGTTCAGCGCGTTTGCATTCTTCTTTAAATTGCTCGAAGCTATTGATCCTCATAGGATAGACAAAATTTAAAATCTTCGTGCTTATGTTTGATTTAATAATATTTATGTAATCGATGTCGCGTAAAGGCTGCCTTAGTTGGCTTTTCATTTGACTAATGGCATTAAAATAGTCTTCGCAGCTTTCGTGAGATAGTTGCCTTCTATCAGTTATTTGCTTTATGATCTCGAAATCGTTTTCGTGATTCCGAAATTGTTTTAATAAAGCTCGTCTTAGAAGTGGCCAATCACCTCGGTGATTGTTACGCACGAATCGCCAATACCACTCCTGTGCCGCGCCTGATAACAACAGATGGAAATTTTTGAGTACCTCACTCCATTCAACGTTGTAATCCGCCCTTACGACTTCTACCCGGAAAACAAAATCGTCGACCGTCATACCTTTCGATGAACCATCGAATTTGAGACCCCAACGGTCTAAACGTACAGGTTGTCCCATATTAGTGGACATGTCTCTACTCCGATTCAACGCTGAATGACGGTCCCCGCCCACACTACCTACGGAATCTCGATTCGAGTACATATCAAGTGGAATGTTTGGGACAATGCTATTGGGATGTTGATGAAATATTGGATTACTCGAATTGAGAAGTGGAACTCTTTGTTCCTCTGTTATGCGCGCGTTGGCGAACATTTGCAAAGCCTGATCTACACTTTGTCTGACTACCGATGGCAACAGACTGTTAACGGTATCCCTAACCAACTGTTTAATGGATTCTTGGTTTTGCTGACTCGTTGCCGGATCCTGTGCCACATGTAACGGCGGCGGCGGCGCACTAAATATGTTGCTCGACGTTCGAGCGCTGTTATCACCTTGGAGTGACATATTATGGTGTGCCATATTCAAAAAGGTATCTACTATCCGATTACCGGACGGTGGGAAAGCGAAATTTACAGCCTGACTTGGCTCGTTCCCGTCGACTATGATAGGCATATTAACCGCGGGCGTGACGCGAGGTGCAGACGTGCTGGCTATAGTGATGGTGTTCGTATTAATGATCTCATTATGAGAAACTGAATTTGAAGGCTGCGCGTTATCGAACGCGCTGGACTGGTTTGAGGTGCCTTCTAATCTACTTGTGGTTGTTGTTAGAGGCGAACGAGCTACTAACGGAGGGCGTGCCTGATTTGCTCTGCCAGGAGTGAGTGACTGATGTGACCCACTTGCTCCGGTAGTGATAAGACTACCTGATAAGTCGTGTATGTTATATCCTTTTGGTTTTGGAATCGTTCCTGTTGGCCTAACCATGATTGATACTGGCTGTCCTCGCTAGGACGAAATGGGTAGTAGCAAAAAAACAAAAAAACAAATGAACGTTATGTTTTGTTGAAACACTTTCTTACTGCAAGTAGAATTTCTGTGTTCCTTGTTTGTTTGGGAAATGATCTGGTTCTGTTCGTGATCTTTAGTGCTATTTCTTGTTTTGAAAATAGACGGGACTTAGTGACTTGGACGAATCAATTAATATGTTCACAAGCAAGAACAAAAAAAGAATAATAATATATGTATGTATAAGTAAACGATTGTTATAATATATTATAGTTGTCTAATATTTCATGAATTACATTTTGATCGTTGAGATTCAGGTTTAAATGTGAGAGGGTGGTTGATACATGCTAACGATTTGGTTCATATACGAAAGAAAAAAGATTTCAGAGAATGTTGTACAGGTGTACTATTGAAATGGTATGCGAATAAAGGTTGGAGCTTGTCTTCTGGACTACTGTGCAACACACAGTGACTCAGAAAACATATTCATGCTGTTAGCTGCATATCAGAGTCGAGTTATTTCTTCCTGACAGTGAACATATGTGTCACGACTCGGAGCGGCCGATTCTAATTTAGACTTTAACTGACTAAAGCCTAATTAAAACACCTCCGCCTACGACTCTGTCTCAACCTTAAACAAAAGTATAATAAATAGTTCTATATAGTTTCAAGATGAAAACTAACCTCTATCCATGAACGGACTGCTAAGAGCGACTTAACGACTCGCTCATTTGTTTTGGATGGAACGTGTTATCTACTATTTATTGATGATCTCACACTCCCACGAGAGAGTATGGTGTGGAATTTTCAAAGTAAGGTGTTTGTACTACTTAGTCATCGCCGCGATGACTTCGGTTCCACGTTTTTGGGCGCCAATTGTAGGGAACTTGATATTTTTAATTTGTTATGGTACTAACATAACCTAGCAGCGGTGGCACGCTCGCGGGTTGCACGGCCTCCTAGCTCGCCGGAGGGGTGGATTCTTGCTGCTTTAGGTTCCTACAATACTTTTCGTGCCAATAATTATAGGGGAAGACTTTACTATGGTTGACGTCCTTGAATTCTCGCATACCCGAGAAGTTTCGGAACGGACCATACGACAAGAAATATAAAAGAAAAAGAATAACAAGATGAAGGAGAAAATGCGGATAAGAAAAGAAGTATCGTATCTGAACCTGGTTGAGACCTCGTTGCATATACAGGCGCTTCGCTGGACTTGCGCCGGCCAATATCCCCCCTTATACCTCGTGGTCAATGATGGCCCCATATAAAATGCATAGACCCCCTTAACAGTAGCACCCTCTACATCAAGCCGTTCTCTCAACGATCAAAATAGAAAAATAATCTTAGTTATTCATGGTCTGCGCAGATGGCACTTTATTAATATATGATAGAAAAACATCTGAATCTTTTAATAATTCGCTTCAACTTTTAGTAACAAAAATACAAATTCTTAAATTAACAATTCAAAACATTACATGAAGAGAAGCGTACGGCTCCGGTCTCGCAAGAAAGAAATGACAAACACTACCGCGTCCGCGAATCTCGCCTGATTTAAGGTGGCGAAGGAAAATCAAAAAAAATACAGTATGGGAACTAAAACTTCATTCGATCGGTATGTTATGGTATATACTGACAAAAAACGTGTTCATATATAGAAATTTAAGGGTACTCACTTGAAAATCCGGAAAGTCGATGATCCTCGTGCACGACGATACTGCGGCTTCCTGGAGGCTGTGATTAATTAAAAAGGGGCGAAATACAAGGTTTTCTTTTTTTTTCGTGTCACTAATGTCTCGCCGACTGACCGCGCTTCGCTTTTACAAAATATTACTTAATGATTACTAATTATCACTTTAAAGTTACTAATTATTACTTAATGGTTTTAAAATATTATAGGCAAAATTTATGTCCTTTTTCGGATCTTAAAGATTACTAAAAGTTACTTAATGGCTTTTAAGCGTTACAGACAAAATCTTTTTCGTGACTTAAAGGTTATGCGACTTGTCGATTAAAATTAATTTTTTTCTTTTTGATTTCGGTTTTTTCTTTTCTGCTTTTTTTATTCGCAAGGGAGCACCTGGCTGGAATACGTGAAGGGTTGGCGCGATGTCGCTACGCTGTCCCGTTAAATTCCACGATATGCGTCCACGTGCGAGGCAATATTACCGCCCCTTACTATGCGAGGGTCGCCTCCCCAGGCAGGGAATCTTGTTTCGGTTACCACAACCTCCTCCGTACCGTGACCGAATGGATTCTTTGCGATGATCACACAAGGCGGGTTCCGAATGCGTCCCTTGGATTTCCTGGGGTTTGTGGGCGACTTTATCACCGACGCTAGTCGAGTACGGCAGAAAAAAAAGGTTTTGGGCGACGAAATGGGATTTGGAGCTACAACGAATATATATTTAGCTTTATTAAAAGTTCTTTTAATATATATAGAAAAGCACGCAATACTAACCTATCGATCGTTCGTCTACCCACTTGCTTTCTCGGTCGCAAAACGCAAAATGAATCCAAAAATGGTTGGCATCCGCCAACAAAAAGAAAATGGTTGTCGCAACCAGGAAAAAGAAACTACGATTGGGTGCGTTTAACGCAATTTCGACGATGCCCGATTATGATGGCCGTGTTCAGGTCAGGCAATAAATATAATGGGTGTCACAACTAGATGGCGCGTGCGAATAGCACTGGCATGTAAGTGCATTTACATGACCCGTGCACGCTACAGATGGATACCAACGTTGATGGCTTTCATTTTGAAAAAATTATTTTAAATAACGGGTAGGGTACTGATGCTGCACTGGCTTTATCTTTGAATCAAAATATCAATTTTATCAGTTAATTTAATCACATATGCTTGAAGTTTCTTTTTTTTTTATTATTTAAATTAAAATTACTACCGAAACCAATTATTTAACTTGAATATACAGTTCGGTACATATTTATAACTATAAATTCTGATGTACTTTTGCCCAACAGGGAACTACCAATTGCATGGAAAGAACATCAACAACTAGCCGAGTGTGGCAAGAAGGCAATTAAAAAAGTGTCAGGACGTGTGTACCGATGTGGCAGTATATCGGGCATCAGGAAACATACTTACTCTGGATCGATTGTTGACTATGCATTTGGTATTATTAAGGTGCCTTTGGCCTTGGTTGTAGAATTGCCATCGAATGAGTTGGGCTTTCAGCCATCTCCTGTGCACATTCGGCCCATCGGTCATGAGAGCTGGATTGGAATAAGAGCCATGTGCCAGAAAGCATTAGAAATATCGGTTTCGACAGTTGGTCTTGAGGGAAATCAATGTAAGGATTCAGCGAAATCGGATGTGGTTGATAGTGCAGCTACGACGGAGACGTTGACGACGGAGACAACTACGATAGTGACGGATTAAATAAATTACATGCAAGGATGCAAGGTTACAAAAATTTGTATTTTTCAAATAGTGTGTGTTATGGCAAGTTTTTAAAGAGTGCGTCTTTTTCAGTTAAAATGTACCTGAACAAGTTTTTTCTTTCTTCTCTTTTTTTGTATCATGGACGAAATAAATTGAAAGACTCATTGTGCCACAAATATCTTTTTTGTTTCAATAAAAATTAGTTTCTTATACTAAATTGCACAAATCAATGAATACAAAATATAATCGGCACTATTGAGGTATCCGTCGGATATTGCGACAAGAATTTATGTCGGAGGAAATCGGAAACAAAATTGTAAAATTTACCTTGCTGTCAAAAATTATACCAAAAAATGTACTTGAATGGAGAAATATTCCGAGCAACTGCTGGTGGGAAAAATACTTCGAAGCAAAAATCAATCGAAACGTATAAAATCGGAGAAGTTTCCGTTCCGACGGATCTCGATAGGTACGAATTAGCTTTTTTGACATTTGCTTCTTGAATGGATTGTGACTGCAAATCGCGATAGTCAGAAGTTCCTCTTTTGTATCAATACCGATGGAACGGTTTAAGAAAACTTTCGGATCCTTATCTGAACGCTTTTTTCTTCAATTTTAAAAGTTATAAATTGTATACATTTGAAACTCATGGGATTCGTTTATTTCAAACGGACTTTTGCCAAAAGTATTGTTACCCTTCCGAATTTAAAACTGTTTTTTTTTTTTCTCAAAAATTTGAATTATTTTTCATTTATAAAAAAAAAGAACGGTTTCAAGCATTTATTTATACGGAGTGTTTTTAATTTTTGCTCTAGGCCCAAAAATAACGGTGCATGTCATACAATCGTGAAGAAGTTTGATTTTCATAAAACCTACAATGCTACTTTTTAGGACAGTCTATCTTTTGCTTAGAAATTTTTTTTCGGAATTTGTGTTATAACGGTACATCTTATAGAACCGTTATTTTCAAATTACATTTTCTCGAAAACTATGCATCTTATTTCAATACAATTTTCGACACTGGAAGTTATTTATTTATTTATTTTAATTTTCTGAAAAAAAGTTAAAAAAAAGTATGAAATTCTGAAAACTTTTTTTTCTATTTTAATTTTCTGAAAAAAAGTTAAAAAAATTTTTTCGAAAAGTTGCTGGTGCAACGATTCATAAATTTTTTTTTACTTGCGATTAAAGGTTCTAAATGCAAGTATGTAATGCATTCTTAAAATAAATTTTTGATAGTCAAACATAACATTTCAATGATGGAGAAGCCGAAAAAAGTGGGTCCGAGTCCGACAGTTCTGTCTGTCTGTCTGTCCGTATGTCTGTCTGTCTGTAAAGTTACCTACAGACATTCTAAACGGCTGGACCGATTTGGTTCAAACTTGGTACATAGTATTATTATGACGTCCTACAGAGGGGTTTTTGGAAATAGCATTCTAGCTCTAAAACTAACGGTACCTTCCATACGATTTTTAGTGAAAAATTAATTTTTTCTCAAAAACGGCTCATACGATTTTGATAAAACTTCCTGAATGGTATTTTTTGTGTTAACTTTACGTTTTGGTTGGAGCAGATTTTTCAGTAAAAGTCATAACGGTACCTCCTATAGGACCGGTCTTTTTTAAATCAGATTTTCTCCTAAACCACTTGACGGATTTCAAAGAAATTTTAAATATAGGAACCTTTTTATAAACGAAATATCATGAATTTTAAAAAATTTCAAATAAAGTTTTTATGAGATTTTTAAAAAAAGTTAATTTTTTTTTTGATTTTTTCAAAAACTGTTTGATAAATTTTTATTAAATTTTATTTTCCTGTTAAAAACAACAAAGTTCTAAAAACTGGCATACTCAAAAAAAAATTGGAATACCCTTTCGAAAAGTTTTTCAAAAAAAAAATCGCTTTTAGAAAAAAACTGGTCCGACAATTTTGAAAAAAAAAAATGTTCCTTAAAATTCAAAACACCGAAAGAAAACACATGGCTTACTTCATTTTTTCCTAAAAACGCTTTAGCTAGTGATTTTGAAGTGAATAATAAAATTTCATGATTTTTTCTTGCTTTTTTCCAAAATTTCCAGCCCCAATACCACTGTCACACATTAGAGCAAGTACGTGGAACAAAGTCGTGCATTTTATTTTTGTTGATTTGATGATTTAATAAAATATCGAATATTTTCGTGTTGATGCGGCAACTCTTTTCACAAGAAAGCAAGATAAGCAAATGGAAGGCATTTTTATATGAAGCTCATAATCACATTTAGTCGCGTCAATACTATACCGAATGATGCCGATCGGTTGAGCCAAATAAGAATGGACGTAGCTATAGGCATTTGGTACGTGCCGAAAGGCAGCAAGCACCGAACGGAATTCAAACCGAATCAAATCAATTTTGCTGGTGGATCGGCATTCGGTGAGATGACTGACATCCCTCGGAAATCACTTTATTGATTAATAATTGCTAGAAGCGTTATTTTTAGCGATTCTAGCTCAACGTTTTAGCGGTGTTTCGTAATCCGGTAATCGTAATACATGACATGGCTAGTTTTTGAAAAGCTGGAAATAGTGACAAATTTGCAGTTTCCGAACTTTTCTAGAACATGAGATTTAAGGTTGTCACTTCATCGTTTTGATCAAGCCAGACTCACAGCAGTGAAAGTTTTTATTTCCCAAGAATAGTTAGAGAAGCAATAGAAAAAATAAAAAAGAACACAAATTTCAACAGAGATGCGGCGAGAGAGTTTCCAGAGTGTGTCTGTATCGGAGTGAGGGCGTATTCAGAGTGATTCGATACAATAATGTGATGCTCAACCGCTGGACTTTGAAATGACAGAGCACAGACTCAAAAGATCTAGTTAGACCGTCCCAATTCTCTGAAAAAAGTCCTTAAAAACTAATCTTTTCTGATTTCAGAAAGACAAAAAATAAAATAAAAGCCGTTCCATCCAATATAATAATATAATATACTGAAAAAAAAATACATAATATCAACATATTACAATATAATATGATTAATATTTAGGATTTAATGTTTTTGCCTTTTGTTTTTGCTTATGTTTCCATTCAGCCTTTAGCTACAAATGATTGAAGAACTTTAAAAACCACGCGTCTTAAAGTTCGTTAACGGATTTAGTTTTACATTTTATTTTTTATATTTCATATGAATGGTTTTTTATAGTGTACTGTTGGTTTGTTTATTTATTTCGAAAATAAATTTTTAAAAAAAGTTAAGGGAATGAGATGCCTCTATAAAACTAAACTTAAGGTGGTTTAAAATTTATCTTGGTGATAGTTAGTTCTTGCATGTATTAACCTATTACTTCGTAGTGGGCAAGCGTGGAGCAGCATACTTCTCCTTGAGCTTCTCATACACTTTTCGTTCCTGTTGAGATGAGAACAATTAATAATTAAATTGTAAACAATATATTAAATGTTAAAAACAAACCTGAAGATTAACGGACGGTCGCAGGAGTGATATCGCATCTTTGAAATGACTGTCTTTGACACAGATGTCATCCAACAACATATCTGGGTCGTTTATAGATTCTTTCAACGCCAGCATGGATGCTTGCCTCACTAGTCCAGCCAAATCGGCTCCAGTGTAGCCGTCTGTTTTCAACGCCAGGGTCTTAAAGTTGACATCTTCAGCAAGACAAGGCTTTGTACGATTCTTCAAAACAAAACCAAATTAAAAATCAATATACAAATCTTGGATTACACAAAAACAATCAAACCTTTGTGAGAGCAGTGAGTATTTCTTCACGATCCTTCATCTGAGGCAATCCTACATACAATATTGTGTCCAAACGACCAGGACGAAGTATAGCGGGATCAATGATGTCAGGCCTGTTAGTGGCTGCAAGAATGTATACACCTTTCCTGTCCTCGACACCATCCATCTCGGTGAGCAACTGGTTGACAATGCGAGTTCCTGAGCCGCTGTCATTTTCCGAACGCTTTGGACATAATGAATCGAATTCATCAAAGAATATAACACAAGGAGCTGAGTTTCTGGCGCGTTGGAAGCAAGCCCTGACAGCGCGTTCACTCTCACCGACGTACTAAAAAAAAAAAAAAAAAAAAAATTAAGAAATATCTTCTGGTTAAGGATTTGATAGAACCTACCATATTCATCATTTCCGGTCCCTTGACAGATATAAAATTGATTCCAGCTTCATTAGCGATAGCTTTGGCAAGCAGTGTTTTTCCACAACCTGGTGGCCCACAAAGCAAAACACCCGATGGAGCTGTGAGTCCCAACTTGGCCAGTTTCTCTGGGAACTTAACAGGAGCCAATACGGCCAATTTGAGTTCCTCTCGAATATCTTGCAAAGAACCAACATCATCCCAAGTGACATCTGGAACTGTTATGAATCCTTCTCTCTTTGCCGAAGGCTGAACCAATTTCACTGCGACCTTAAAGTCTTCTAAGGTAATACAAAAATCTGAACACTCAGCAAAATCAATCGATGCACTGTCCAGCATGTTGATCATCTCAAATAATGTCGGCTCAGGCAGTGCTTCGGTGGAAACTTTTTCTTCACCAATCTCGTCAACATCGATTGGCTCTTCATTGGATGCTGTTTTGTCATTCTCGTCGGTAGCTTTTTCCGGAGATTCTTCGGCAGCATCTTGATCATCTGCGACTTCCATCTTTTCCATATCTTCATCTTCATCGGCGTTCTCAGTGTCTTTTTCAGCTGGTTCGTCTGCTTTTTCTTCGGTAGTTGTAGTCGATGGCTCTGTTTCTTCATCTTCTTTTTCTTTTTCTGCATCATCCTTAGAAGTGCTTTCAACAGCTGCATCTGCATCTGCATCTGCATCGTCTTTCTTAGATTTGTCAGCCTCCTTAGTGGAAACATCGTTTGATTCAGGTGTTTCCTTTTGATTTTTATTCGCACCATCGGTGTCATCTGCTTGAGTTTCGTCAATCAAATCGACAATTGTTATGTTCCTCTGGTTTTTCATTTGAAGCTCTTTCATTTGCGATGAGCACCTAAAATTTTAAAATTAAAGATGCTTGTTTCTTCGTTAAAAATGTAAAAAAAAAAAACTTACTCTCTTTTGACAGCTATAGTGGCAGCTCTGGAGACAAGAGCCAACAAATCAGCACCCACATATCCAGGTGTAAGCTCGGCAAGTTTATCGAAATCCATTTTGTGATGAATGGACAATCCATCACAGATTATTGTCAGAATTTCACGTCTGTCCTTGCGACTTGGTATGCCAATTGCTATTTCATGATCGAATCTCGACACCCGACGCAGTGCTGGATCGAGGACATCTGGGCGTGTAGTTGCTCCTACAACCAACACAGCTTGACCTCGGTCACTGGTTTTCAAAGCATCCATGCAACTGATCAATTGAGAGACAATACGACGTTCCATGTCGCGTTGAGCGTTATTGCGATTGGATGAGATTGCATCGATCTCATCGATAAATAGAACGCAAGGTGAACAAGCAGTTGCCTGTTCGAATACATCCCGGATTCTCTCTTCGGACTCGCCAGAAACTCCAGCAATCAATTCGGTGGCAGCCACTTCAAGCATAATTAGGCCAAGTTGCTAAAATTAGAAAAGACATAAAAGTTGTTGGTGAAACTTGAGGAGGGCCACAATTAAAACTCACCCCGGCTATAGCATGAGCCAGCAAGGTCTTTCCACATCCAGATGGTCCATGCAGAAGCAGACCCCTTGGTGGCATCAATCCCAGCATGAAATAGATATCTGGCTGCTTGACATGCATCAAAATCTCGCACAATTCCTTCAAAACATGCTCCATGCCACCGACATCTTGGAAATTCTGTCTAGGCTTCAAAGGCCTAACTTCCTTCTTGTACTTTCGTTGACGTATCATTGGCAAGAATCCACCTGCATCGCCCATTGCATTAGAATTCTCGTTGGAATTCAGCCTGTTGCCTGGTTTAATCATTGGCACTGGTCCATCTTCTTTTGCATCGGTTTTAGATGGCGATTGTGATCGATCGCGCTTGCGCTTCTTATTTAAAGAAGTTGGTGTTGCGGCACGCTTTGGAGGACCCGAATCATTTGGTGTTGATTGTCCTGGTGGAACGATTTTCTTGCATGTGACTTCGCTGTATTTAGAAATCGTATCAACTGGATTGTCCAAAAGACCTGTTGAAAGACAAAGGGTTTTACAGAAATATCGTGGAGGGATGTCAAAGAGAAAGCTTTTTCAAATGCAATGAGGAGTTGGAAAGAAGCTGTTCAAATCGGAGGATAATTCGAAGTGAAGTTGCCTAGTGATGAGATGATCGCAGGATTTTGTAACGAAAGCCATGACTACAAGGATAGGGAGCTACAACTGTAATCATATCTAAGAACCATTTCGGAAAAGTTTAGTTTGCAGATATGTGTAGGAGAGCTAGGTCCAACCGACACTTCTTATTACCTAGACCTAGTTTGATGAGTGTGAATATTCGAGGGTTTAAAAATTCCTCATCTAACTATAAACGTTCTCGAAGCTGGCTCATAGGATGACTTGCCATCTGGTACCTTCTTTAAATGGGAAACACTTCGTTATGGACAAGCCTTCAACACTACGACAGTAACTACAAGGAAGTGGGTTATGTTCCTCATTGCCTTTCCAACATCTTAAGTGGAGTTCTTTAGTCGAATTAAGCTTGTGACGTGCTAGATCTGACCACCTTCTAGTGTTCAAAATGCCTTGCGTTTGTTCTTTTTCCCTTTTTTTTCGGAGGTGGAGTTTGTTTGCTTTTTGATTGAAATTATGACCCTTTAGTATCGCTCCAGGTGGCAGAATGCATCTGCATCTCCCATTCACATCGCAGCAACAATCAACTCCTTTTTTTTCTTGCACGCAACATTATTTAAGATTGCATATTTACACACAAAGGCAGTTCGAACACCACCAAACAAGAAGAACCATTCATGTGTTGTACATGCGTACATGCATGGTGACTCATCAACGCCTCAGCAAACCTTAAATTGCAAAAAAAAAAGGTAGATTGTGTGTTTCTCAATTAAATGCCCTGGGGATGCAAAAAACCATTCTTATCAGATAGACAGACTCATACATGCACACACGAGACCGCAGTTTTATGGTTAGGTAAATGTGTGCGCAACAACAACAATTTAGGAAAGATGAAGATTATCTAGATCTTTTGCCAAAGGCCATAAAAAAAAGAAGGAAACACAAAAGTGATGACGTCAATTGGAACACCTTCCGAAGACTATCATTAGCATTTTTAGTAACGCGTATGGGTGTTGTTGAAGAAGATTGTGTCGTTTTTGAACTCATATCCGGAACTCATTCAATATTCCAAGAAATTAAGAAGAGGAGACAACGGGGAATAAAATAAAGGCTCCAGGTAATTATGGAAGCACAAAGATTCTTTTAGAATTGAGACTGGGATGCCGTTAATTTTTTAAAAAAAAGTTTGGTTCTTCCTAACTTCTTCGACAAGAACGCTATGCCATGACTTCGACTGGGGTCGTTACCTTCTTCTTTTGTTTCTTTTCACTTGTGATCCATGTCGGTGGAACTTGTCGTAAGCAAAGATCATGACATGAGCTGGTGAGGTTAGCATTTGTGGATTATTGGGGAATCTATTGAAAAAAAAGATTCCTCTCAACTTTAATGGGAACTCAACTTTTCGTACTTCTGCGAGTGCCGCAGCTAAGCACGGACCAGGATCGAAGCTCTCGAATCGAAGAACATCATAGTCCTACATACACATACCCAACCACCCGCCCACTCATTTCCCATTCCTCACTCTTAATAAAACCCACCTTATTGATGGGAGAACAATGGTTTCATTGAGGTCCGAGTGAGCCGATGCGGTTACGGAATCACTACCCCATCTAACCTAACCTGAGCAGAAGATCTCGAACAACTTGGTTGATACTCCTAGTGCTTTCGGAATACTTTCTCCAGTGTGGAACTCTACAAATAAAATCGCTTCGTAACAAGTTGAAACGTTTTGAATCCAACGTTAAACCTGTCCTGCGAAACGTAGACACGAATTGCGAAGGGAATACCCGTCCAGTTTATTTGAACCACCATTGTTGGCTTCAGTTCTTGAAAAGGGAACCAAATCAATAAGGAATCAGATCGAATTCACGGGAAAAGCTTCTCTGAAACAAGGGAACCTCTGGTTCAACTATAAAGTAACGTTTTAAAAGACTTTCTTTATAGAACCCCAAGTACTTCACTTAGTCCCTTCCTCAACCTGTTGTTTGGCTGTGACAGGGTTCAGGGATTCATAACTCATAGCTCAGGGGTCATAACTTTGTTCTAGAAACTTATTGTATAGGGTTTTCCAATAAGAGGTGTTAGTTTGAATTGCCCCCTATTTCGCTAGTTGTCACTTTTGAAGCTGTAATTTTTTGACATTTGACAAGTAGAAAATACGCCATTGATAAAAATGGAACGATACACGCTTCAACAGCGCATTGAAATTATTAAAATTCACTATAAAAATGGTGAACATTTGGCAGAGACGGTTCGTTAAACTAAAACATTTGTTGGTCGTCGTGAAGCACCTTGTCGGACCGCAATTCAGAAATTGGTGCGAAAATTGGGACAAGTAAGCGATGTGAAGAATAAAACCAGTGCACGTCGCTCAAGAACAACTGAGAATATTGCTGCTGTAGCCCAAAGTGTTGCAGAAAACCCAGGTTTGTGCACTCCGCGTTGTTCTTTGTAATTGGGCATTCCGCAAACGTCATTACACCGTATTTTGCATAAAGACTTGGGTCTTAAGGCTTACAAATTTCAGTTAATACAAGAACTCAAACCGGCTCATCATCAAAAACATCGTGTCTTTGCTGATTGGGTCCTTGAAATGCATGAAAATGGTCCGGAATTTCATGGAAAAATCATCTTGTCTGATGAGGCCCATTTCCACCTCGCTGGCTACGTCAACAAGCAAAATTGTCGCACCTTGGGCTCGGAAAACCCAAGATTTATTGTTGAAAAGCCTCTCCATCATCGACGAGTAACTGTTTGGGGCGGTTTATGGTCCGGCAGAGGGGTCATTGGACTTTACTTTTTGGAATGCGCTATCGAGATATGATTTATAATGTTTTATGGCCGGAATTGGATGGTATTGATCTGGACAACGGTTGCTTTCAACAAGACGGCGCTACGTGCCACACAAGCAACGAAACCATCGATCTTTTACGGGAAGAGTTTCATGTCTTGTGATTTAACATCTTGCGACTTCTTCCTTTGGGGCCACGTGAAAGATAAGGTCTACGCCAACAGTCCAGCGTCAATTCAAGACCTCAAAGATGGAGTTCGTGAAGCTATTGAGGGCATACAGCAGCCACTTTGCGATTTGGTGATGAAAAACTTCATGAAAAGGTTATTGTGGTGTTAGCGTAGGCGTGGCTGCCATTCGGCTGATATTGTTTTCCATTGCTAATGGCATAACTTCCTGTTTTCATTGAAATAAACATCCGATCATTTATCTCAAAAAATGCCCTTTTTCTTTGAATATCAAAATAACACCTCTTATTGGAAAACCCTGTATTTTGAGAAGCTTTGAAGGTGCCCCGGGGAATTGAGAGATGCAATGGAGTCTGACCGACCCTACAACAACCATGAAAAGCCAACGCAATCAAATGGTAGACCTTTCAAGCTGAAGGAATAGAAGGAAGAATATCGAAGCAGGTGACGAGGATTAAGTGGCCACTTAAGAGGAAATACTAACATAACATCCGCCCATGACCTAATTAAGAATTAAGCAGTACAAAAAAAAAAAACGTCAAAAAGTGTGCGACATTTAGTTTTGTTGTTTCCAGGAGCCAAGTCTCTACCAAAAATACTGCAGAAGCTGGAAAAGAAACTTAAAAATTCGCTATAGTTGAGGGGATACCCACTCTCATACACCTTCTTGTGTTAAGATGGATCGATAAAGATGCCCCGATGAACCTCTGCCGAATCAGGTAGACAAACTGAAACCATTTGATTAGGATTCGGGTTTGGAATACAAAAACAAAGTCAATGAGATCGTCCTTTTATTCGGTTGGCATTATAAGGATGAGGGGAAAGGGGTCATGCAAATTTAGTAGAGAACTGATTAAAAAAAATATTTGTCCATTTTATTAGTAAATAGTCCTCAACCCTCCCGAGTGGAGAAGGGGACTGCTATTGGATTGCCTAACTACACAACACCTACATAGCAACGGTAGACAAAAAAAAATTGTGCTTACCTTTGGACTTGCCATTTGTAGTCTTCTCATCGTCGGACTCTTCATCGCTGCTTATATCAATGAGTTCACTGTTATTCCCACCACCTCCGCTGGCATTGCTAGCCATGCTCGTGTCCTTCCCCGACACCGATTTCTTGGCATAAAGGTTGGTTAACATATTGTTCATTGAATTCGGAGCGATTGGAGATTCCTAAACAAAAAATTAATACAAAATAAAAATCAAGCACATGGCAATGAACATTTAACTTACATCCATGACTTCTAAGTCCGAACCGGAATCTGGACTTGGTGGACTTACATCAAGCCCGTAGCTTTGCGAGACTACTTTATAAGCTAAAAAAAAATCACATGCTCTTTTTGAATAAAAACAAAATAAATATATATGAATAACTTACCTTGTTCCACTAGCGAACGGAATGGAGCAATTTTACGTCTACTGTACTCCGGATACCGTTCTTGTAATGATTTGGCCATGACGCCAACATCGAGGTAAGTTTGGTGGACATTTTCTTCCAAATACTACAACGAAAATATGATTTTAACATTAAAAACAAGTAAACTTTTAAATCTTTTGGCGGCATTTTGATCTAAGATCCAACAATAAACGCTCCACACTCGCACTCCACAACAGACGCGGACGAAGCCAAAAATTTTCAAGAAACATAACCTCAGTTTTATTTGCGAGACATTTTTCCCAGCTTTGTTACCTGTTTTACACGATTTATAATCAAAGGATCATAAAGTATTGGCTTGGTTTTCTTCATTTTTTGCAGTGAATTTGTAGCTTATTATTTTTTTATTGAAATAATTTGTTGATTTTATGCAAAGATTAAGGGAAAAGTTTCTTTCTAACAGTAACAGAACAGCAGTCGCCTTAAAAACCAAAAACCGAACGAATTATGAAAATGAAAATCGCACACACATACAAAAACAAATTCGCTTGCTGTCGCTGTCGCTCTTCGCTGCACACCAACCACAAATCTGACGTGAAAACGTATAAACGATACGTAACGAGACGTGATGTAACACGGAGCAGTGCCATCAGTTTGCTATCTTCAATATCCTGAATTATTATAATTTTCAGGCACCAGAGGGCAGTCACAGTCATATCTCACCATTAAACTACTAGAGATGAATCAATTTGATATTTTAATCCAGAGATTATGCGTGTGTTTTAATTTTATAATTTCATTTACTAGAGATGAATTTTATTCTTTATATGAAACTGTATGATTTGAATCTCAGTATGAGCTTCAGCGTCAGTAAACGGCATAGTTGGTAGACTATCCAATTCAACGTAGTGTGGTCTAGCCTTTAAGGAGGCTTTACATGGAGCTGCAAGCCATGATCTGCAAAAAGAGGATGCAAAATATATAAATCATATTTGTGTGATAGAGAGGGAAGGCCGAAATGCAGACGTCTTCATGGTAACTTGCTTGCCAGTAGCTGGCATGTGTGGCGTCAGCGTTACAGTTTGCAATTATTGCCTCAGAACTGAAAGCTCAACAAAGTTCAAATACATTTTCGCAAAGTCGTATCTTTACAAACACATGCGCAGAAAAGATAGAATGCTCTTACATATCTAGTCAAAACCACAGACCATACACAGACCGCCAACTCGTACTCCCTTTGCCTGAAACACCCTCGAAATATTTTTTCCTGTCTGTGAATACGTGTACATCTCTCTCTGTGCATTTTGTAATGGCACCTATACCTGCGTATGCCATTTATTTTTTAGGTGTATTTGCTAAATGGGTTTTAAAAGCAAGAGATAGCGTCACACTCTCAAAATAAATGGCATATCAGCTGATTTTTATCTTGGTGGCAAAAAGAGAGACCATATGGTGAGTTGGCGGTCTGTATCTTCTTGGTCCGTATTCAAAACCATAGACCAATACAGACCGCCAACTGGTACTCTTCTTGCCTGAAACACTCTCGAATTATTTGTTCGTGCCTGTGAATACAAGTACATCTCTGTCTGTGCATTTTGTGATGGCAACCATCCCTGCGTGTGCCATTTACCTACTTTTGTAGTGTGTTTATTTTAAAAAGCTGCCATTTAAAAAGCACGGGAGAGCGTTACACTCTCAGAATAAATGTGCCACATCAGCTGATTTTCAGCTTGTAGGCAAAAAACACATACAGTGAGTTGGCAAACAAGTTACTAGCGAGAAAGTTGTAAAAAACTAATAATATTACACTATCGCTCAGTGAAAGACGATGACATAATATCATAGGAAAGAAAGTACTCCATCCGACCTTATACAAACAATAGTTGTTCAATGTTACAAAATATTGCAATGGAAATATGAGAGATTTTAATACCAATCCTAAAAAAATCCAGGCTCTTAGATATTTCAAATTGTGTGAGAGAATTTGTCAAATCTTGTTTGATGCGCTTTCCATTTCTGTTTCCACACTTTGATTCCTTTGTTTTCATCACACAGTAGTTATTAGGGGTATTCACGATCTGGTGCAACCAAGTATTGTAAAAGTGCGAAATTGTTTGTATTTCTTGTAGATCGTAAACTCACTTCTTCCAATCTGTAGCAAAACTCACACAAATGTCAAAATCAGGTTGACACAAATGTCAAAATCAAAAGTTCAAATTTTGCACCCTTGTTGCAATGGGGTTGAGGTATAGATAAAGTGCAAAAGTGTAACAAAATGACAGCCAGTATATTTGTTGTTGTATTGCAAGAACACGTAGCACTTCTCCACTTTTACAATGATGCAAGACAAGTTACACCAGATCGTGAATACCCCTAGTAGGACAAGTAAAAAGAACATTTACCACAACTCTGAACACATCCATTCTAAAAATGAAAGTGTGACCTATCCTTAAAATATACACTCAATGTAGATCTGGCAACGCTTTCTGTTAAATGTCACTTTTCTGTTGATTTTTGCATTTGCAGCATCCTAGAAGCTAGAATCAAAATCAAGAACCAAGCCCGAAGTTAAAGTTAGTGGCTGTGGTTGCTTTGGCTTGTTTTGCTTCTGGTTTTAAGTTTTAACCAAGTCAAGTATATTTAACAAAGTATTAAATAAAAATAAAGTAACTTGAGAACCCAACACACCATCACCATCATGGGAGGTTGCAAATGTACATTCCGTACATGTCCCGTCACCACTCAAAAGTTTCCCAAGATGCACTTCTTCCACTACCCGCTCAACAAGAAAGATCGTTTTGCCAAATGGGTTGAATATGCCAACTACCATCACATCAAAACCTTGGGAACGAGTCAAGCCAAAAACCGCACAGTCTGTGCACTGCATTTCAGAGATGAATGCTTCATGAATTACAAAAAGAATAGGCTAACCGCTTGGGCTATTCCAACATTCGATCGTCTTCGAAATGGACAAGTCCTAGACTACTCGCTGCCTGGTCCACTAAAGCCAACAAATTACACGCCAGCAAAAGATGAACATTTGATACCTCCGCCGGGAGTTTTGATTTTTGGGAATCAACCAGACTACTGGACCTCCTTTACAACTGTCTCCAATCAATCCAATACGAGACCTAAACAGGTGAAAGAAGAAACAAATGATATCCTGGAACTGGAACCTTGCCCGAAGAAAATTTGCGTTCCCGTGGTGTCTAAAGAACCGCGGATTCTTAACAAAGGTGTGCTATCGTCCTCATCCAATGAAATATTTGACGTTGACGAATTAACTACAATCGCATTGACCGAAGAGATTTTCGGACAGAGCGACGACGATGAAGAGGATCCGGTAATTATTCCCAGCTGCGATATTGATGGTGAAGAAAACGTCGTCGCTCTGGAAACGAATGGCTTCACTACGGAAGTTTTCAACTCAAATGGCTCCATAGACGTTGACGAAGTTGAGTTCCTATCCGAGGAGCATGCAGATTCCGTGGAAGAACCTGATGTGATAAGCAGAGCGTCGTTCTTGAAAACGTGTAACATCTATGAAGAGGAAATACTGCAACTTAAGAAAGTCATGGAAGAGAAGAAGAAAGCGGAGGAACAAAAGATCCTACAACTTCAAACGGAGCTGACGATGGCCAAGAGGTTGGCAACAATAGCAGAAGACAACAGAAGAGCCACGGAATCCAAACTCAAAGAGTGTGGACAGAAATTGGCGGCTTTAGAGTCAACGCATCAGGAGCTTCTAATGGCAAAGGCATTAGAGCCTCCTGCTCCAGTGACGGTCAAACCTTCCGTTCCCATCCCATCGTCATCCAGTTCACTCACAAAACCACAATTGTTCAATGGAATCAAGAAGTACCTTAGTGCGTCGATGACAGCGTTGGTTCGAATGGAGATGTTTGGTAGTTCCGAACGGGCATGGAAACCAGATGAGAAGCAGGTGTCTGTTGAACTGTTGCGATTGGGAGAACAAATATACAAATACTTTAAGGACGAATGGCGGTTTCGATTGCCCCCGAAGAAAATGGTAGATGAGTGGACTAACGAGGTTGCGGAGGAAGATGTGGATGATTTGTGAAGATGTTTAATTTAAGGACTAACTATTAAATATTCATTAAAATATAAAAATATAATCATATTTTACAATATTCCGTTGTCCTTTTTATTATCTGGGCATGCTGATGGGTTTTCTTGGTCTCTTCTAGCTCCACGAAATGCTAAGTAGATAGAATTGAACTCTTGAAAGCGTCGTTTTGTTACAATTAAAATAATGCGAGCTGTTTGCTTTGAAGTCTTAACCTTGTAAGAGTTTGAAAGCTTTCTTCCCAGGTTGTCTTTTGTTTACTAGATTGTTCTCAGCTCCTAAGTCGATTGGATTCCAATTCCATTCTATCTCATATTCAATTGATTCATTTATTTCAGGTTGTTCTTCTGTCTGGAACTTTTGGTTATCATCTTTTTTAAAAGGGTACATTGTATGCCACCGATAATGGCGCACACAATAACTCTTGCATGAAGTTTATTACCAAAAAAGAGACTTTCCTCTTTCAAAGCAATCCTCATCCGGAAGCAGTGATCTACTTTCTTGTGTCGTCATTCTTTAAAAAGATTCAAATGTTATACAAGCGATTGAATAATGTTAAAAACGAAATTGCATAATTTACAAAACCATCAACGACTGAGTCTTCATTATTTAACTGCAATGAGTTTTCAAATGTGTCTGAGCTGAGAAGAAGAAATGATCTAACACCTTTTTCAAGCCCAATTTTACCGTTTAACTGAATTAAGTGCGCTAAGTATTGTAACGTACTTTTTAAGTGAAAAGAGTCTAGGGTTATGGTTGGTTATGTTTTGTGGATTGGGATGACTGTTTGAATATGGAATAGTTGCTGTGTCATAATCAGGAAAGAAAAATACTAATTTTGTTAATGCTTCCTAATAAAATAAAATAACTAGACTATATTTTGTTAACTTTTTTTTTAACACTTGTAAAAAATCCCCCTGTTTTTAAAGTATACAAGCCAAATACAACCACCTTCTATTAGGTATGTTCGATGTAACGCACTTTAGATATTTGCTAGTGGTAAGTGGTAACAAATCAGATCTGTCATAAGCTTTGTTTGTTGAACTTTACCCAGAGTCGCCCCAGGTTTTCTTGACAACTCCAAGAGTTGTCAAAAAAACCTGGGTTTTCTCGTTCTCATAAAACGCATTAGGGCTGCTGATTGTATATTTTTCACAACGCGGCGCAAAATCAAAAGTTTCCATTTTGGTTTATTTGTTCGATTTTTATTTATTTTCATCGAAGTTAATGCATCTGCTTGCATTTCTTTTACTATTTGTTGAAAAAAATATATGAAAAATCAAATACAGAAGAAAAATAACAAAAGAAATGCTTGACAGCAAAAGTCAGTTCAACAGCTGATTCGTTACCTCAACTCGCCCCAGCTAAATAGCAAGATCGACTTCAGGGTGACTTCAGGGCGACCCCAGGTGTCAAAAAACAGAGAATTTCGCATTGAGGGTGAGTTGAGGTATCTCAAAAAACGCGCTGTGGCGACCCAAGGGTGACTTCAGGGCTCAACAAACAAAGCTATAAGAGACTAGGGCAGAAATTGTGAATGTTAAGTCAAAAGTCAAATTTGACAATTATTTATCATTTCATTTCATTTTCGTGGTTTTTGCGTTTTGTGTGTATTTAATTGAAATTCATATTGTTTTATTCATTTTTCAAATTTAAAATTCGGAAAATCACGACAAAAAACCGAGTTAAATATTTATTTTTCTTGACGTTTTAGTTTTTTGACGTTGAACACATATTTTGTTTTTTTTTTCACAAATTTTCAGTCTCTAAGAGAATTTCATCCCCACTTCTCAATATTTGACAGTCTTCCCATTACCCATTTTAGCCCACAACAGTACAAAACAGAACTATTGATTAAAGTCGGAAAAATGAACCGATAGCTATGTATTGTAAATGTCAAATTTGACTATTTGATTTAATAAACACTTTTAAAAAAAACTTGGTTGTCTGTAAAGTCGGTTTACGGACGATACGAGTTATTTTACCTGATAATCAGTTCACAAAACAATTCCAACCACCCTCCATGTTTGAACTTTTTATTCCTCAACCTTTCCCCTCAAATATGAACCCCACCACCAACACAACCACCACCAACCACCCACCAGACCTACAATACAACATGACCTACAATACAACTATTTTTGACAACTTTTTCCTCAACAATAAATCCCATCCCAAATCAACCACCCATCCCACCTACAGCCACCAACCAACTACCATTTAGACAATTTTTTCCTCGATATTGTTTCTGCTCAATTTTGTCAGTGTTTGTTTTTTTTTTGTGTTTCTCCAGTCTGACAAATAGTTTTTGGCAGACCGATCAGCGGGTTAAAGGAATTTTAAGTCTTTCTTCATATTCAGTTAGCTTCCACCCACGCAACGTCGTTGATCGGATCTCTTCGTCGACCTTTGCAACAGAAATTGGTGAAAATGGCGACATTACTGCGTGCCAATAGCCACTCGCCTTTTTCAAAATTGAACAAACCACAAATTTCGAAGTTTTTGAATACCTACCAATTTCGAAATGAAACTGTCACTTCGAAAAAAGTAGTAGATGTTAGTCGAGTGGAGTGACAAAGTTAATAAATTATTTGGCGCTAAGGGTCTTACAATATTGTCAGGTCTACCAAGGCTCTGACAAAGACCTGCCAATGAGCTGACAATTGCTTACAATGCAATGCAAAAATGCCTTGCAATTTTCTGACAATTAATTGTAAGTTCACACGATTGTAACACTTTTGGGTAAATTTTTCACTGACTGATCTGACAATTATTGTCATATCTTACAATCGTCTGTACGTAGCTTAATTTCACACTTGACGAAATGTTTTGATGGACGGAAACAATAGGGGTATGCACGATCTGGTGCAAACAAGTATTGTAAAAGTGCGAAATTTGTTGTATTTCTTGTAGATCGTGAACTCACTTCTTCCAATCTGTAGCAAAACTCACACAAATGTCAAAATCAGGGTGACACAAATGTCAAAATCAAAAGGACAAATTTTGCAACGTTGTATTTTCCTGTTGCAATGGGGTTGAGGTATAGATAAAGTGCAAAAGTGTAACAAAATGACAGCCAGTATATTTGTTGTTGTATTGCAAGAAAACGTAGCACTTCTCCACTATTACAATGATGCAAGACAAGTTACACCAGATCGTGAATACCCCTAATAGCTTTGTTTGTTGAACTTTACCCAGGGTCGCCCTGGGTTTTCTTGAAAACTCCAAGAGTTGTCAAAAAAACCTGGGTTTTTCGGTTCTCAAAAAATGCATGACGGCTGCTGATTGTATATTTTTCACAACGCACTAAATCAAAAGTTTCCATTTTGCTTTATTTGTTCGATTTGTATTTACTTTCATCAAAATAAATGCATTCACTTGCATTTCATTTAGTTTTATCGAAAAAAAGACATGAAAAATGAAATACAGAAGAAAAATACACAAGAAATGCTTGGCAGCAAAAGTCACTTCAACCAGCTGATTCGTTACCTCAACTCGCCCCAGCTAAATAGCAAGATCGACTTCAGGGTGACTTCAGGGCGACCCCAGGTTTCAAAAAACAGAGAATTTTCTTTTGAGGGCGAGTTGAGGTAATTCAAAAAACGCGCTGTGGCGACCCCAGGGCGACCCCAGGGTGACTTCAGGGCTCAACAAACGAAGCTAATGATGCAAGACAAGTTACATCAGATCGTGAATACCCCTAATGTACTTTTCTTTGAGTTTGGTCCGATACCAATAATTCTCGAATGAACTTCTCCACTAGATTCTAAAATCAAAAAGATGTAAAATGGTTTGACAAGCTCACCATGCAGACGTGCTTCACGCTTGAGTATTTGTTTTAAAAATAGTTTTAACTGACCATTTGCAGGCCTCAAAAACTAATCGCATTTATTTTTTTGATCCTATTTTACCGTTTCTACCTAGTCCAATAAAAAGACAAGGAACTATTCACGTCACCCATTCTTCTTTAAGTCTTGAAAGGCCTAAACCACCGTCGAATCTTTAGATGCAACTTGGACACATTAAATTAGAACCATGATTTTTTGTTTTAAGTGTTAGCCCTGAAAATACCTATACTGTCACAGTATTGCCTCCGTTTAGTTTTCTTTTTCAAATTCAAAGTGGAATGACATTGATGATGATTACGCAGATAATAACCCAGCCCGGCGCGTCGGAGTCGTTTGAAAACCTCCTCCTCCATTTCACTGTCACATTCGATTTTCCACTTTGATGAGAGTGAAAACAAAAATAGTAATTGTCACAGAACGGATTCACTTTCGTCGTTGGAACTTGGAAGCGTAACTAATTGTTTTTTACGCATTAAACAATTTGATGCTTACCTATAGGTGTAGAATAGGTTTAACGCTTTGACGAACTTTTTATCTAACCTCATCGTTGGAAGGAGGGATAACGTGAGATAATTAAAATTAAAACAACCATAAGATACAAAAAAAAGATAAATTTTATGGGAATTTGTTGAACCTTAAATTCAAATAGTTTTGACGAGAGCAATGCATTCGCGAACATGAAGTCGAGTAGTGCGGATCAAAATTAAAGTTAAAATATATACATACCTACTAAAAGTCGTAAAGTTAATCCTTGAAGTTTCTGCCGAATCCTTTTGTAACGACTTTTATAATGTTTATTCGGTACGAGATTGTAGTGTTGGTCGTTACAATATTGTTTGTGCAACAAGTACCGTGTGCAGTGAAAAACGGAAAAAGCTCATGGAAGGATCTATTCTTTGGGAAATGGGGATTCCAACGGGATTCGAGGTGTATGTGAATTTTAAAATATAAACTAATTGTGAATAAGCTTGAGAAATTAAAGGATACAATCAAACATATATCTGAACAGGATTGGTAGAAGAACTATCGAAAATATCATTGGACATGTTTTTGAGTTAATGCAAAGAAATAGCTTTATTCGTTGAGCGCTGAAACTGTCCTAAAGCGTTTTTTAAACCTTAATTAATTCTTGTGTGAATATTTGGTGCTTTTCGATATCCTGGGATCAACCCTGAACTCGCTCCAAAGTAGATCAATGTGTTAATGTACATAGATACGAATACTCTGCTGTAAGGTGTCAAAATTGTCAAGGATCTGCTCCGAATCGTGAATTCGTGAGTTTTTTCATTCGACTTTTTCTAAAAAAAAAACTATATGAAATTATTGGTATTTTTAAAACACCACAACGACCGAAAAACGGGATTTTGACAGCTCTTGAAGTTATCAAGATATCCTGGGGACCAAACCCAGAAAAGTTCAACGAACAAAGCTAGTGTAAGCAATTACTTAATTACGCTTTTCATCAGAACGTGCCAAGGGTCCACCGGGATGATTAGATTCTAATCAAAGTCTCTGTTCTTGGTCCTTTGAAAGAGAGCCTTGCTACAAAGATGTTTTTTTAGCCCTCAGGAACATCGATTGGCAAGATTTATTCTTCGATGAAAGTTCTTTCCGATGTCATTATTTTAATACCTGAATCGTTTCCTCACATCGCCATAGCAAAATATTAAGATATACTTCAGAGCGGCTTCGGGGCGACGCCAAATAAAACAAAACTGAGAATTTTTTCGTCAGAGCGAGTTGAGGTTTTTCAAAAAACGATTTGAGTATACCCCAGAGCTTATAGTCGAACAAAAATTACCTTCTTCTTTTGGAAAGCAGGCACGTTATTTGCAAGACAAGTTTGTCAAGATCCGCGGATCACCCATGAACTCGTTTTAAAGTATTTATATGTATGCCTGTGCATTTAATTTTACTTGTATTGTTGCAAAAATGTATGTTGGAATAGAAAGTAAGTTAGGTACAAAAAGCTTTCATTTTCCATTTCAGTTTTGCCAATTTTTTCGGTAGTACAAGTTGGAGCTGGCACTTGCACAGCGCCATCTGGTGAAATTGGCAATTGCATTGCAAGCAAAGACTGCCTTTTCAGAGGAGGAATTCCTGCAGGACCTTGCGCCGGTGGTTACGGGTTGTGCTGCATATGTAATGCTTTTAATAAACTTCACTTAAATTTTTCGTTAAAAAAAAAATCTTTCAAACATAGTTATGCAGACATGTAATGGAAACATTCGAGAAAATTCCACCTACTTCGTCAATCCAAACCACCCAGATGTGTATGACGGAACAGGAAGCTGTCAAGTGACTGTTCATAAAATTCATCCAGACATTTGTCAACTGAGGTAAATTGATGCTTTGAATCCCACCGCAAATACGAAGAGAACAAAATAAAATCGGTCCCGTTTTCGCTTCTCTTTTTCTATAGATTGGACCTTGATTTATTTTCTATAGCCCAACCAGAAGCTCTTAATCACATCTGCAACCAGGATCAACTGCTTATATCCGGCGGAAGTCCTGCCCCAACAATTTGTGGATCTTCAGCTGGTGATCATAGTAAGTTCTCTGCCTTTCCTAAGTTACTCTCACAACATGCATTTTCTAGTGTACATCGACGCTGGTCTTGGACAAAGTAATCCAATTGTAATATCAGTCATTACAAGTGGTTCATTCCCTCGCCTCTGGCGAATTCGAGTCACTCAAATTCACTGTGGCGGAATATACCGAGCTGATCAGGGCTGCTTGCAATATCACACCGGAATCAGTGGTCGGGTGAAGAGTTTCAATTTCAATACAGTGTCGGGACGTCAACTATCTAATCAGGACTATAGCATTTGCGTGAGAACAGAAAGAAACTTCTGTGGAATTCAATACAATGCATGCATGGATCAGGGTAATTTGTTTTGTCTTATTTGAAGGGTGTGTGTCTTTGCTAAGTGTATGAATTTGCTTTAAAAAAAAAGAAAACAACCGATCAAGATCGTTCACCATATCGGGAAACTCAAATTCTCCAGTCATGGCGATGGTTGGGAGTGGAACAACCCAAGTTCAGACAAATACATGCCCCAATGATTGGCTTTTGATTGGTTGCATAAGAGTTGCTGATCGTGTTCCACCAGCAAATGCATGTGAAGATCGAGTTTGTGGAGGAACCTTCAATGCTGAAGTTAGTCCTGATCAAAAGACTGTTCAAAGTGAGTTGTTTTGTTCATAAAGTTAGGAGGCTTGAGGTAATATTTTTATTAACAGCTAGTGTACGTCCTTTTCGATTGTACTTTCACACTGATGGAATCGAGGCACCTCTAGATGTGGACAATCGTGGTTTTTGTCTCGACTATGTTCAGCAGCCTTGTACAAATGGGTAGTCAGGTGGCCCACAGTTTTTCTTGGATTTTAAGTTTATTTATGAATTTTTTAGGTTAAAGCATAGAAATAAGTTTTTTTTTAAATAAAATGTTTGTTTTTTTAATATGTTTTGAATAAAAATCTGTGTTTTTGTATCAGAAATGGCGGAGTTTCGATTTTCTTTCCAGTTTTCATCAGATTGCAGTGAACTGTAAGGATAAGATCATGTGACGGTGTCCGGAAGTATCCAAAAATTCAAAAGGAAATAAAAACAGTATTTTTAAATTATTTTATAACTTTTAATTCTTATTTTTAAAGCTTCTTATCTACTGTTTTGTTTATCTTGTAATCATTGTTTTTTTCATAACTAACAAAGTTATTTATTCGTTTTTTTTGTTTCTTAATTTAAATTTAACATATTATAATAATATTAAAACAAAATTGAATATGTGATGTAGAATTAAATAAATTGATAATATACAAAATAACAAATAAAAAAAAGAGAATATTAGAAACAATTGGGGTCCCAACATAAAAATCCACATCCAACACTTAAAAATTAATAATAAGGATTTTTTTATATATCAAATATGTTTTTTTTTTGTGTAATAATTAAATAATACTTTACAATAAAAATTTAAATAGCGAAAAACAAAAGAAATATTAACTGGAAAGGTAAGTTTTCATCTTTTTTTTATGATTAGTTAAGGCATTGATTTATTTTATTTTCGAGATTTTTATTTTATATTTTTATATTTAAGTTTTTATGTTTCTCAGAATGTGAATACATTTTAAAAGTGTATTGTATTTAAGGCTTGCGGATATGGGTGAATGGATATGTGTTTGGTTCATGAAAGTCCTGAATCAAGGATTCAATTCGGACAACACAGAAACTTCTGAGATCGTTTTTTATTTTTTTTTAAATATTTTTTTCGTTTCGATTTATCTTTTAATATCCATAAATATAATGATGAATGAATTCGATTGGTTCCACTGCTGTTTGATTCAAATGACGCTTATGGTGATAAGTATAGGTACTTTTGATGATGAGTGATGATTGTTTTATAACGCTCGATTGGTGATTGAATGATTAAAGATGCTACATCGGGGCAATTAATACGTTTTGATTAAAGCGGCAACATGCTGTTTTTCTTCTTCGGTGAGGCCATTCTTTAGAGTTCGACGTACTAAAAATATAATAAAATATATAATGTCGGTTTTTATGTACAAAAATAGAAATACAGAAAAACAACATAGAAATTAATGAAGCTTGCTGCATTGTTAGTTAGGGAATATTTGTTTTATCAAGGGCAAATATTTGTGGCTTTTTAATTGAGTTTAAATATATTGTGACGAGTAACCTTCCCAAAAACTAAAATATAGACGTAAAACTTTTTTTGTTTGGCTTAGATAAATTATCATATAATTTAATGTTTAATATTTAAACCACAACTGCAAATTTTAAAGCATATTTTTTTTAGAATTGAGTTTGTCAATTTTCAAATATTTTATTTCTTAACATACTTAAGGAAATATATTGTTTTTATAAAGGGTGCCTCAAAAAGAGTGAACTATTTCAAAATCTTAACACGTAGCTATTATGTGTGTGAGTTGTAATTTTTGTATATGGCATTGTAAAGCAGACATGTTTTAATTAAGCATGGACTAAAATTGCAATTTTCAGTCAATTTGTAATGTTTTTTTTTTTTTTTTTTAACAAAATGTGTTTCAACAATTATGCGTTGAATCTCGACCTTAAAGATCTATAACTGGTTTACTCGCATAAGCCTTTTGAACGAATTTTTTTTTTTGATCACTTTTCGAGCTGTTGACACATAATGGGTGCACTCTGTGGACCGAAAACTCGACGCAGTTTTCAAAATTTTAATAATTGGTGCAATCAAAGAGGTGACAGTTGTCAAATCTCAGAGCTTGCAACTGTACGAAAAAAATGTCAACATTTAAATAATGCACTCTTTTTGAGACACCCGTTCAGTGATCATACACGTAGGGATTTTCAACTTAAAAACTACTCCGTAAAAAAAAAGACAACTTTTTGACAAGTTATATTCTTTCTTGAAAACGTATTGATTTTTTTAATTTTATCCACAATATTAATTTTTTGTTCCCAAAAACAAAAAATCTCTAATTCTAGTTTCTTCATAAAAGCAAAATGAGCTTATCAGAAATAAATTACGTCCGGTGGTAGCTGAAGTCCGAAAAAGGCGAAAAAATCAAAAAGTACATGAATATTGAAAGCAGAGATTCAACGAATCAAAATCGGAAGACAGTTTTGCGTGTAAATGCGAAGCTTGTGACAAACTTTAAACCTGCTGAAATTGGATACATAATAGGCGTTTTCATTCAGAAAAGAGCTCTGAGCAGAGTTCGAGTATATCAAGCTCACTCTGAACGTCCTCTAAACCAATTGTGATCAAAGCGAATTAAAGCACTTAGCTGCTAGTTCTTTTTTTCATGTCATTAGAAAAAAACCTGAAAAAATCTTTTTTCTTTAGCATTTAACACACCTTCGTCGGCCATTTTTATTTTTTTAAAAGCAATTTTTGTATTTTTCTTCGGTGTAGGGAAAAAGTAGGGATTTTTTTTTAAATGGCGTAGAGATTTTTCTTATTTCGATGTTCGATCACTGCACCCGTCACATGCACTTTCGTAAATTACCAGAAAATTAATTTAATATTTGAACTTGCTAAAAAATTCAATATAAATAGTGTTACTCTTAAAAACACTAACATCATTATTTTCTAACATATCCGTTAAGAGAACTTGACTGAAACGAAGCCAGTTTATCATGCCGTCTTTTCATGTAACGTCTTTTCCCTAACCAAAAGAATTCGATTTCAACTTAAATGCAGATTTAAAATACAAATTTGATTGATTTGCCCCAAGGTAAGATATATGGTGTTAGGCAGTTCTTTTGCACAGTTAAAAGTTTGTAAATCGATCGAAGATTTACAAACTTTTAAGCCAATTATGCTTTTTACATTTGCAATCGATACAGGTGGCAAAAGCTTTGAATTGTTTTTGATCAAGATTTTAAGAGCGAGGTTTTGTAACATAAAGATAAAAGCATTTATAGACATTTGTCTAATTTCAAAGTTTTACTTGATTTTGTTGTCTTAATATTTATATTGTAAAGTTTCCAAGGAGTTTTTCTACAGTAAACAAAAGAGCTGGTGTACGAACCTTTAGTTTTTGTCTAGCTCATTTGTAACCAATTATATTTTTGAAATTCAAATTTTCATTGAACACGCAAAAATATACAGACATGTTGGTTAGTGTCAAAATATTCTTTAAAAAATCCATATAATCTTTTACTTCCAGCATTAAATTAAAAAAAATTGACTCATATATTTATTTAAAAAAATTAAAATTTCAAAGACTGTCGTTTTACGGCGTATATAACACACAACTTGGTACCTGAAATTTGTACCATCTTTCATCAGTTTATTAATTATTAATTAACTAATCAATTTTGAAACACAAAATAAACCGTGTTTTATCGCAGGTCTTTCAAAATCCTGATTTTATAATGTTTTTCTTTTTTTAATTTGCGACCTCAAAATAAGCTCTATTTTCTCCTCATGGCTTTTCCTGGAACATATATTTACACAAAAAATTTAATATTTCCAATCCAAAGGAGCTAAAAAATCATTTCATGCATGCGGGAAAACATTTGGAACTAAACACACACAAAAAAGGACAATAAAAAGCAAAAAACAAAAAATCAATCTTTTATTTTTTGTTGTTCTCAAACTAACCACATTCTTGTGCTTATAGCTTTAGTTTCTTTCTACGGCGATGGTGCCTTTTCAATGGTGAATCCTTCTCTCGTTCGTGATCTCTTCACTATACCCAAACATACAAATTCAAATTTGTATATATATTTTGATTTAATTAAAATAAGATTGGATTTGACCAATCAAAATGTAATTTATTACACGAAAAAAAAAAATTAATAAGAAAATTGATGAATGTTATGGAATTTTAAATAATTTTGAAAATGACTTATGGAGGAGATGTTGAAAATGCCAATTTGTTTTCGAAAATAGATAGACAAAGAGAGAGAAAGAGATATAAAGGGTAAAGAATACTCTTGATCACTTACATGATTTTCGATCGGCATGCCGTGTACGTTTCCTTTCACGTGGTGTCGGTCTTGGTCCTGACGTCTTTGTTGCTGTTTTCACCAAGGATTCTAAAATTTCATCATCACCATCGGTGAAGTTATCATCATTTTGTTTGATGATAGGTGATCGGAGATTCTCAGCGCGTCTGCGACGCCAAGTTAGGGTCCCATCAAGACTGGCATTTCCCGGACTTGGAGAACCAAGTAGTTCTCTGTTATCAATTTTAAAATAATATTATTTCTTAATTTCTTGTAATTTTTGATTTCAACTTACTTCAACTCAGCATCAGCTCGATCTTCTTTGGTTCGGAATTTGGCAACATCGATGATCATTTTGCCTCGGGTTTTATTTCGTTCACGATGATTGGCCTTCTTTTCGATTTGTTGTTGAACACGTTCTCGTGTCGTTCGGTATTCTAGAGCGAACTCTGAGACGATTCGACAGAATTCATTTGGCTTCGATTCTGCCACACTGTGTTGTGGCACTCCCAGCCACAAAAGGAACTTTCGGTACCTTGTTTTTAAACCCGTAAAAGCTTGAGATTTCATCATGGAAACATAGTTTGAAACACTTACCTGTTAATGATTCTTCTATGAACAATTTGCAAGATGATTATTCTTTCGGCACAATCGGCCAGGAAGTCCACTAACTTCTGTTTTAGTTGCGGAGGGCAATCATGCTTGGCAATCAGTTTCAGTCTATCCCACGATGACTTGCATTCAGTCTCCAACTGTATCAGATTGTGTGCCAAATCAGCGAAATCTGCCTTTGAGGCACGAGTTATTGGACCGATCTCTGAGTACAAATCAGTTGTGTCTGTACACGTTTCCATAACCATGTGACACAGGTGATGCAGGAGCGAGTGTTTGTGTACAGTGTCTTTTACTTCAGGTACCTAAGAGGAAGAAGGAGATTAAAAAGACCAATTTCTAATAAAATGACTGTCAAAAACAAACCTTAGCTAAGTATTCAATTTGGAAACCTTTGACTGGCGCTCCGTTCAAAAATATTCCCACTGACAGCAATGTCGACAGAATACATTTGAAGGTTCGATTTTGGCGAAGAAGCTCAATTCCCTGCTTCAGATCCATTAGAGGTTCAGCTATTTCTTTCTAAGAAAGTAGACCAAAAAATGTAAAGGACTTCCATGTGATAAACTATCTGCAAACTTACTTCACTATTCTCAAAGTCCAAGCGGAATGCCCACAGTTTGAGTCTCGCAGCAAGTTCTGATATTGAGGCTAGTGTAAGCAGGAATTGTTCGGCACTACCAAGTGGAAGTTCAGGACTTGCCATCTAAAATTAAAAGACAGTTAGGAAACTCCGACTTGTTGAAAAACATTTCAAAAATCTTACTTGAGCTTCTTGAATCTTTCCCCGTTCTTCATCGGTCGGAAGCATATTCAACAGCTTATCAATACCCTCTCGAGTGACTACCGTGGCATCCATTTTAAGGATAGCCGCTTTAATTGCTCTGGGAGGGGGTAATTTTGTCATCGCAATATTTATCGCATTCGATCTTTTGTGATCCAATACGATAATTTCTTTGTTCTTGTTCATTTCTTGTTGTTTCTGAAAGTGTTTAAGATACATTTTTAAACAATTCAAAGATAGATTAAAGTGATACAAAGATGTGGGGACATTTTAGTGCACATTGTGTCAGAAAAACATTTAACAACAACAACAACTACTACATGGTGTTTTTGAAAGGTGTTTCAGTGTGCAAGAGTGTTTTTTTTTTCTAAATTGAATTCTATAAAATGTCTTAACTAAGAACATAAATGTAAAAGGACCAAACAATAAGAACAAAATGGATACAATAAAGGAGACATCAACTGTAGAATGTTTATTTTAAGGTTAGGATATAAGTATTTTCTACATGAAACAACAACCAAGACGAACAAACAAAACGATAAAAGGATATTAATTTTTGTTCAAACTGCACTCACCTCCTGTTATAATGTTATTATTTTATTCATAAGATGATTTTTTTTTAATTTATATATTTTTTAGTTTTTATATAAATTTTTGAGTTGCATAGTCCAGCAGAATTGTATATTGCGTGAAAGTAGCAAAGCAAATAACAAAATTTTTATTTTTATTAATAATATAATTTAAATTCAATAAGTTTAATATTGTGAGATTTTGGTTAGATATTATATGTAGATAGTAAAATGGAGTATGGGAATGGACAGATGATGTTATAAAATATATATTTAATGCCAGACTCATTATTTTAAGAATTATTTCATTTAAAACCTTCACCGCATAAATAGATCTTATTTTTTTGTTTTTAATTATTTGAATTTTTCTAAAATTTTAGTAATTTTTGTTAAAAATTATTTTGGTGTTAATATAAATGGTGACGTAAAAGTCGTCACCCTATCGGAATATGCTTTAACTTTTGCAAATGGCGGCAAATCACAAATCGAATTGGTTATTCCGCGTTCTTTCTTTAGTTTTAAAATATTAAAAGTTAATCAGTGTACTTTCAAAATATGTTTATTTAATTAATGGGGAATATTTAACTTTTCCAGTAACATATTTTTTGGTAGAACGTATAACTTAAATTGATAGCTATTGCTAGATAACGATAACTTCAATAAAAGTTAGAAGCTTATCAAAAAACACATTAGGTATCAATTATAAATCTGATCTCATAATTTTATAACCCTATGAGTTAATTGTCTGATTTGGGGAATCCCAGATTAAAGATTGTATTATTTGTTTTGTCTTTTTCAGAGACTGGAAACGAATAGAAGTTTTTGATAAAAAAAATTTCAGGATCTGATAGTTTATCAGTGATCCCTTTATTTACTGGTAGATTTTGGTCAATATGGCAGTGGACATTCAAATCCCATTTCTAACAACTCGCAAAACTTTTCAGTGCGTGGCCATGTTGTTATAAAAATCAAAATAAGGATTTATAGCAACACTACATTGCACTCTCATTTAGATATTGGTGTATGTATATCAATTTGATATAATTTTGATAAAATTTAGTGAGAAGACCTTAACAGTTCATAACTGTCAATATGATTGCATAAATTTAATATTTACAGAATAGAAAAAACAATGAATAAATGAAAGCCTACCTTAGTCATTAAATCTTTGGCTCTTGATTCAAATAGATGCTCCAGTTTCTGTGTATCTACGTTTGATTTTGGTAGTTCATCCCATATTGTTTTACCAATTGTAACGGGGATCATATCTTCTCGCACTTCTTTCCAGAAGAGTTTTACCTAAAAAAATGGTAAAAAAAAAAAACAATAAGGATACTCTTTTCAATCAAGACTCGAAATCTTTAGAAAAATAGTTTAGAATTTCTGATACTCAAGATAAGCTTCGGAAACATTACAAGTGGTTTAAGGTTTTTTTCAAGTCTAAATTCTTTGAGTTCATATTGAAATACACAAATTATTTCAAAACTTACCGTCTTCTTGTTCTTCTTAACTGTCGACGAACCACTAACATCACCGTTAATGGAATTATTTAAACTACTACTATTACTATTATAGGTGCCTTGATTATAGCTAAACATAGGTGGAATCAGATTCGTTGGTGGTGGTGGCATGTTCATTGGTGGCGGGCATACAATTTGTCCAATCATCATTGGTGGGGGGTTACCTTGGGGTGGTGGAGGTGGTGGTATACCACCACCAAGGCCACGCGGTGCAAGAACATCTTTTTCATCTTCCGAATTCAGATCGGTAAAGTCCATGTCGCATAAATTTAACGGCCGGGACATACTCTTGACCAATTCTTCCCAATGCAGTTCATTTTCGGATTTTTTTGGATCAGCCTTTTTAATCTCTTGATCGACACTGGATGATCTAGAAATAGAAAAATAACATTTTGGTTTTTAATCAGCAAAAATGCATTCGATTAAAATAAAGTTCTAATTTATATGTAATTTGTTGCTTATAGTATCCAAGAAAGCCTTTATCACTCACACCTAGGGGTTATCTCTTTTGGATTTTTCTTTTGCTTTTGACTGTGTTAATAATTCATCAGTGCTCGTTAAAAAGTTACGATCTGTTGAACCAGCTTTTCTACCTTTAACTACTGAAGTTCCTAAAGGGTCAACCCTTAGCCCTTTTCTTTTTTCTTTTTATTTCAATGATGTAGATGAAGTTTACTGATAGATTTTTGTACATCAGTACGCATCATGTCCAAATCTAGTATTCGGTATCTATTAATTTGACGAAAGATTGTATAGAACTTAAAAGCTTTCTCACATTCTTCTAGTAGGAAATTTATGAAGATCAGTCGAAACATTATGCGGTTCCCAAACATGCGGTTCCATTACAATGTGACACTGGATAATGGACAAAGAACTTTTTTTTAGTTATCATCAAAGCAAGTCCTAATCATGCTCGCCTATTTTTGATAAGTACGAGTATCTATGTATCTTTTTTAAAAAAAAGATTACAATTTTCAATAAAAACAATTTTAATTAGATTTCATGAAGTAGACGGTAAATCAAAAACTTCATAAGAAATTAGAGCATAACGTTTTCATATTACTTATTAACAATTTGTTTATTTCTTTTGCCTTTCACATAAATATTTACGCAAGAAATGGATGTAAGTTTGAGAATGTGTCCGAATCAATCAAAAATATAATCAATTTCTATCTTTTATAGTTCGAAACAGCTTGTAAAAATGTCTGGAAATTTAAAGGTATGCCTAATGATGATGTGTTTGTGGAATTCTTCAGTCTTTACAGACAAGCCACAATTGGTGATGTGAATATTGAAAAGCCCAATGAATCAGATGAACGAGGAAGTGTTGCATATGAGGCTTGGACCAAACATAAAGGAATGTCGAAGGAAGATGCAAAAGCTGCCTATCTGAGAGCATACGAAAAATATTCTCCACTTTATCTAAAAGAAGCGTGAATCATTTGTACCTTGGATTTATATAGAATCAAAAAACATTGATCCAGATGATAAACACATGTTTTACGAGGAAATAAATTTTAATTTGCAAATGTCATCGAAAATATTTTTTTTTGTTGTGCCAAATTCAAGTGAACTAGAGTGGAATTAATTTTATTGTATCACGATCATTTCGACTGAAAACGAAAAACATATTCGATGGAGCAATGTTTACTGTTGATTACTGATAGGGCATGCGAATAATTTTAGAAATTATTGAACTAAAGATACGCATAATTATACTGCAGTTTTTATTTAGATATTCTTGGTTTCGGAATTGGGATTTTCTATTTTTTTCCAAAAAACAACAAGTGCTTTTGAAGGAACAACTGGAATGATGTAAAAAAAAATTATGTCTCTGAAGTTTATGCATCGTTTTTAGTAGGAAATCACAATACCTCATGCCGTGAAAGCAAAAACAAATTCAGGGATTCGGACCGTCTGATTTCTGCATCAGGTCAGTTTCATGGATCAATCGGGACTACCCTGATGCCTTTCATTAAAAAAAAATTGAATATAACTACTGAAGGGTTGCAGAGACTGTCAGCGGACTCAGACATGGGATTCCTTATATTAGCACCTTTGTCATTCAAACTTCAAACAATTATTCAAAGTAACCATAATCCCGCCATTTCAAAATAAATAACTTTTAACTAGATTGGGTCTATCTTGGAATGCTCCTCTCTCAGTTATTGGGATAAGCCACACTTTTTCCTCGATCTAGACACCCTCTTGCAAAAACTTTGCCCTCCGAACGTAGGAGTGCTCAAAGGTTCTGGGTTCAATCCCTTATTCCACCTATTCGAGGTACTGCCTCATGCGCGGAAGTAAGAAATCTTCAAAAATTAAAACTTGTCGAGAAAAGTAGTTTTCTACTAAACTCAACCTACTTGGATTTTTTGGTAAATTGTAGGTCCCTTTCATTCCTGCAGAATATCAACACGCTTATAGGAATGACTGGGAATGTACATGTCAGTTGCTGTTCGTGCCACAATATTAAATTCTTTATATCATTTTTTACATAGTAAAACCTGAGGAATTTGGAGATCAAGGTTGGCAATCAGTTTCCAGGCGAACGTGTGCCAATATCTGAACATTGAGAACTTTCGATAATTAAATCTGGAGATAAGACTTTATTTCAACTATAAGTTGACAGAGAGGTTTGATAAGTTTACTTTTCTATTTATTAGATAATAAACCAACCTATATTTCTACCAAATGCAATAAAACCTTGATAACCTTCAAAATTATAACTTTTTTCATATCAATATTCTAAGTACATAAGCATTATCAAAAAAAAAGTTGTGCTAAGCAAATTAGAATGCACATTGGATTGGAACGTAAACAAAAATTTAGTTAAAATTTAACATGATATAATTTCAAGTGGATTTCAGATCATAAGATACGACATATCATTTTTTTTTTTTTGAGTTGAAAAAAGATTGCAAATATTTGGACAGCTTTTTTTCGTATAAAAGTTTGGAATTGCTTTGGAATTATATCAATCGTTTATTTCCTTTGTTAGGTAATACCTACCCGGAGGTGAGTTTTAATATCTGGCAATATATTTTTTATTTAAATTAGTTTTTATTCCAATAATTCTTTTTTAAACAAATGTTTTGCTTTTGATTTTTTCAGTTCTCAAAGTTTCGAACCAAAATGGATGTAAGTTTAACTTTACTTTTACAATAAACCATGAATCTATTGATTGATTGATAAATCTATTAAATTTTAGTTCGCTACTGCTCAAGAAAAAGCAAAGGCCTTCACCAAGAAGCCAACAGATGATATTTTCTTGGAATTCTACGGACTTTACAAACAAGCCACGATTGGTGATTGTCAGATCAGCACACCCGGTGCATTGGACGTGAAGGGAAAGGCTAAATACGAAGCCTGGGTCAAGAACAAGGGCATGTCATGTGATGCAGCTAAGGCCGCCTACATCAAGGCATACGAGAAATATGCTCCACTATACGCTTAAATTTTCTTTATGAGTTATGTAATCGAACCAATTGATTATATAGATTCAACTTAATAGATAGTGTGTTACAAGGAACGCTTAAGACTGTATAATAAACTTTAAGAATACTGGTTATTAAAAATAGTCTTAGTTATTTTGAAACAACATGTGTTTTTATTAAATTAAATGAATCCGATTATAAAATTGCTTTTGGGATATTATGTGTTTTTCATGTGCTATTGCAATGCTGCTTTCGTTTGAAATTCTGTACGGAGCGATGATGTGGGCTATTTAAGACTTTTCATATGTTCCGTTTTGGTTGTAGTTTATAGAACCCATTAAATTCAATTGGTGATTTGGAAATTCACACAATTGGTGCATTATCATGATAATAAATTAATTTTTATTTGCCAATGATAATACTGATTAAACAACCATCTTAATCAATATTGGATTAGAAGCTAGAAAGTTAATATTACTTGGTTTGATAATCTTACAGAAAAAGTGGGTTTTTATTTTAATCATTTCGTGTTAAAATCGTGTTGGTCTAATCACTGTTATAGAATAGTCATTTTTGCAATATAAAGGAGTGCAGTCGTTGCTACAATTCGTATTTACCACTTAGTTAGATTAAACGACGACGGTTTGCCAAGAATTTAAAGATCTTGATTTTATTTTAAACGTACGAAATGGATGTAAGTTGATGGTACAAATTTGTTCATAAAATAATAAAAGGCACTTTCCATTGTTTCAGTTCCACACTGCCTGTGAAAAAGCTAAAGCCTTTACCAAGAAACCCAGTGATGATATCTTTTTGGAGTTCTATGGACTATTCAAACAAGCCACTGTTGGGGATTGCAACATTTCCAAGCCGGGTGGTATTGATGTGAAAGGCAAGGCTAAATGGGAAGCATGGAATAGCCGGAAGGGTATGTCTTCAGATGAGGCTAAGGCTGCTTATGTGCAGTGTTATGAAAAATATGCACCCAAATATGCTTAAAGTGTTTTAAAAACTTAGTCTAAATTTAGATTCATTAAATAAATCAATACAAAATAATAAAAATGAATTTGTTTCGATGTGAAGTACAAAAACCTTTCAGTTAAAGTTACTTCAAATACTATGAAATAGAGTAAGAAGACTATATTACACAGTACTACTTTATCTAATAGCCAATTCAACGATGCAATGCTGGACACCAAACCTGTTTACGAACGGGTTCAAGACACACGAAATGGTAGGTTCAGGGATCTTTCTAGAATCTAGACCACCCACTCATAAACAGCGTGATATCTGCAAATCTTCCAAGTACTTGTACTTCCTTTAATTGAGCAGGCCTCGACGGATCTCAATCTGAGCCCACGTGACCAGAATGGGCACCAGCACATCTGACTAATGCGAAAGATAACAAGACTAAGAGGCGGGGGAGATCTCATTTCACTTCCTCTTTAAGTGCCCTAACTTAGCATTTGGTAAATATTTCTTCAACGAGCTACTCGATGCCTAGAAGAATAACAAGAGCTTATGAATATATAAAATTCATTCAGAACTCAGGATGTTTCAAGAGAAACCACAATCCCACATACATACTTAACAGTAGTTGATTTTCCCCTATCTCACTTTTTCCTTATATTCTCTAACTCATTCGGGAAAGAACAATGGATCCATTGAGATTTGTCTGAGGTAATGCGATTACCAAAGCACAAAGCGACGAGCAAGTGCATTTTTACTAGTTTATAATTCGGAGCCGCCCAACTTGTATTTTCGTCCACAGTCGGCGCGTCGATCGATTGTGTCTCGAATAAGCAAAGAACACTTACAGCGAAGAAATTTGTTTCTATTTCCAAACCCCCCAAGTGTAAATTAATAAAAATGTTTGTAGTTCTTACTTACCTTGAGATCTCTCCTTTACTCTTGCTCTTAGCAAGTCCTTCTTTGGCTTTTGAAATCAGTCCAGTCATATCGCCGACGATGCGATTTTGTAGTTTATCCTCCTGTGTCGGGCTCATAGGTAAATTGCTGAGTTTTGTTGTCAAATCTTTAACCGTATGATCTCTTTTCAGCTGAAGGATGAGTCTCTTCTCTTCATTATCAGATTCTATTTAAAAAAGAGTTATGGAAATTCATTTAGCACAGTTTCAAGCTTGATTGGGTATTCCAGATTTCTATCATATCAAATGACTTATCGGGAACACCCTATTTAAAAAAAATATTTATATAATAAGAGAAACTCCGAAAGCGTTAGCTCAGAAAAACGACATGAATGTAATGCGCGTGTATATATAGAAGATAGTAACCGCAAGAGTTTTGTGAAAAAAAGGGAGGAGTTAATATAAGCGCACAAGACTCACCTTCACCAGGTCCTTCATCCTCATCCTCATTCACAATCGGTGTCACTTTTCCAGCTATCATTTCTGTTAAACTTTTTCCCGTCACTGGTGTTGGTTGTGGTGGTGCAACTGACAGCGGAGCATACCAAAAACTTGGTGGTGGCGGCGGTGGAGGAGGTGGTGGGACAAACTTTGGCTCCTGAAGCACTACAGCCTCCGGCACCACTGGCAATCCCACATCCATCATCACAGGAGACGGTGAATGCATCTCCCTCAAACGACGGTATGGCGAATCATTTCCTGTTATCACATTTGTTCTTATCGTCGGCTTCGATATATTCTCGGTGGCGGCGGCGCTAGTGGCGTTGTGGTTTTTCTGACACAACACTGCCTGACTCTTTGGTGTACTCATCTGACTGTAGTAATTATTCAAACGATTCGCATCGTTCTCAAACTTTTTGTGACTACTGTATGAGATTGCTTCTCGATTTTCGCTTTCATTGCGATTTATGTTCTTCATAATACCGTTAATCACAGTTGCATTACTCTTCATTAGAAGATTCTTCTTACTAAGGAACTCGGGGGAGCCATTTTGTTTCCCATTTGACAGATTGACTGGGGGCGGTTGAAGTTGTTGACGGTTTCTGTCATAACCATTGGTGGTGGACAATATCTTCGAAGGACTATATTCTAAACCATTGTTGTTATTGTTGTTGTTGAGAGTGTTGTAGGTATTGTTGTTGATAATGTTGGTGGTAGTGGTGGTGGTGTTGGCATTGAGACTATTGTTAGTGGCATTGTTACTACAATTATTGGCATCGTTATTGTTATTTGTTAGAACTAGCGAGTCCGAGGAACTATCGCTGTTTTGTTTCAAATGAACTGGCATGGCGGTTACTATTTGTCCTGGACGGGCATGGTTTTTTTTTTATTAGTGATTAAAGAAAACAGAAAAAAAGAAGGAAACAGAAATAAAAAACCAATAGAAAAAGCTGTAAATTGCGCTTTAGGCATTAAAATTGTATTTTACATTATTAAGGCTAAGTGGCAGCGTTTTTTTTTTTTGTTGTTGTTTTTGTTTATGTTTATTTATAATTTAAAAATAAATATGCAACAGCACTCCACAGATACATCAAGATTATAAAAGGATGTTTGGCAAAAAGGATATTTTAATTATGTTTGTAGATGGCGGAAGTAAACTTACCCAATTCATCACGTTTCTCGAAAACAGACATGATACCATTCGCTGCAGCTTCTTGTTGTTCTCGAAGGAAACTCTTTTGTCGTTCGACACGTTCGCGTCTTCGGCGAAAGCCGGGGGTGATGCTCGGTTCATGGCGATTGTCTGGAGAAAAGGAAAATGAAATCAGGTTAAGAACTCCTTTGTGCAGTATTTTATACTAATTTATTGATGCCATAAATCAAACTTATTAGAGGAGGTGTTGCTTCATAAGGAACACATTTTTAAGGGATACAACGAAGCAATAAAAAAGTATTTTTTGGCTTATTCGAAAGAAAGAAATTTCTAGCCAAGGTACATTGAAAGGACGTTCGTTGAAACAAATGTGCTCAGTAGATTAGAGTATATTTGCGTTAATGATTAAGAGAGAGAAGAATAGAGCTAAGTAGAGAATTTCACATTCGAATTGTGCGGTTTAAGAACGAAATACTTAGCAGCACGCTCGAAGTGTAAATTTATAATCGAATATCAAAATTTCAAATGTCATCGAAAAAACAATTTATTGGATTAAAAATTAAAAAATGGAGATTATAACAAAAAAAGAGAAAAAGAAACGGAGGGAAAACGGAACCCTTAGGTACACCAACATTCATTTTAGGGGTTAGTACCTGAATATGTCTGATACTTCTTGTAATATACGGTTAAAAAGGTAAGTTTCTTAATCATATTTAAACTTTGAATCACAGAACTACAGATACAGCCCGCCAACTCGTACTCCTCTTATTTTCAACACCCTCAACATATTTTATTCACCTCGTATACGTAGTATGTCTCTTTTTGTGAATTTTAATTTTTTCGTGTATTGGTTTCTCATTTAAAATGCACGGGAGAGCTTAAGAGAGAGCTTATACATACTCAAAATAAAATGCCCACCAAGCTTATGTAGGCAAAGAGAGAAAATATAAAGAGTTGGCGGTCTGTATCTCTATGTCTGTGCTTTGAATAAGGTGAAGAAGAACGGCCTTTGATAGGGACAGACTGGACAAATGCTGTTTTCCATCCGTTCGGAGAGATTCCTATAAAATATATAAAGATGGACGGACAATCTAAGGCAGTGGTTTTGAGAATGGCAAAATGCATTGATGTTAAAAAACTTAAAATAAAAAAAAAGGATTCCAGATGAAAACAATCCTAAACTTCATTTTTAAAGCTGTGTCTAGGTTACCTTTCAAAAATCCATTTCCATATTCATTCGAGTTATTTGAACTTGAACTATCTTCATCTAAAATCCCATGTGCAAGTGGTGTGAATCTCTTTGGCGATTGTATGGCTTTATTTACAGATGGACTAGTTCCTGTACTATGACGACGTGATTTTCTTCGTTCGGCTGCATCGGTACTGGTACGATATCTTAAAGTTTTCCTCAAGGAATTATCAGGTAGCCGAATACCATCAGCTTCACCGTCTTCAAATCTAAAAGATAATTTTTCACATGTTATTTTTCCCTCAGGTATACGATATAGACTGTAAAAACTTACTTCAGAACAGCTTCATATAGTTGAAGCTGATCTAGGAGATCTAAATCAGTTCCAGGTCTTGACATATATCGTTGGATGACACCTTCCATGCCTTGTTGCTCCAAGAGATCGCTTTCATCGTAAAAACTATCCTGATCATTGAGTCCTGCCAGGGTTTTGTTGATCAAAGATGTGGCATAGATTAACAATTCAGTGTCAGCATTGTCATAGTCCTTGAGGAGCCTTAAATCATAAAAAAAGCACTTTACTATAGAAACAATTTCCTAAAAATATGCAATGAATATATATCGATCGTTGCCATAACTGACCAATTCAAAAATTGAAATTGCTCTGATTTTCATTCTGATTCTGATGATACAATCTCCTCCATAAAAGACTATATACATCAAAATAAGAACATCAACTTACTTCATAATATTGGACCATGGTAATGCGCCTTGAGGACCATCAACAGCATGTATAGCATTCACCAGAAGATAACAATTGGTCTCAACATATTCGACGAACACCAAGAGTAATTTTAATGCGGTCTTCACCACCAACCTATATTTAGAGGCTATTAGCGAATACAGCCATTGCATAGTTGGTTCATGCTTCATGACACCGTTCATTCCGTCAACGTACAACATAACCTAGAATTTAGGGAAAATGCATCAATTTATTGTTGAAATCGTTTAAAATGTTGAAAACAATTGAATTTAAAAATATAATTTACTGCTGCCTCTTGTGTTCTTTTCTTTTTTTTTTGAAGTAGAAATGATTGATTAAATTGTGGATATTTAGAGCACACTGTTCAAAAGAACACTGTAGCGAGATTGCTCCTTATTCTTCTTACCTGGCCAAGGGCGCGTAATATATAATTCTGGTAATTTTGATCAGCTCCATTGCCAACGCGAACTAAACAGTTTAAGCCGCCTAGGGCAACAAACGCATGCACTAGATCTTTGTCCTCTTGGAATACTTGCTTCAATGAGAACAACGCCCGCCGGAGTTCACTTCCTTCGGATGTGAGGAGTTTTTCTGCAAAAAATTGAAGATATTTGTGTGAGGAAAGTTGGTTAATTGTATGCTGGCTCAATTGTTGATATGTGAAAGTTTTGAATTTGTATATTTGAATGCATCAGAAGATCATTTTGATCTCGTTTTCCAAAATTAATATTGCAGAAGAGCAAGCAACCTCTTTTACCAGGAAGAAAGTAATTCTGAAAAAGAGTTGCTTGTTGCTTCTCTTATCTCTTAGGACCTCATCTTCACTGTCCATTTCAGAATGTAGGTTGCTTACAAAATGGAAACTTTAATATTGCTAGTTTTCGAAAGCCTTAGAAGCACATCAAGTCAAGAGAAAGAAATAATGTGTGTCCAATAATTAATTTTTAAATTTTGTTGATTGAGTTTAAATCAAACGCTTATTAAAACACCATGAAAATGAGTGTCTTCTGAAATTTCAGGTGTTCCTCAGGGCAGCACTCTTGGGCCACTCTTTTTTGTGTTAATGATGTTGTTAGCATTGTTTAATTAACACTTTATAATGCTGGTAAAATTATGTATTTTCCCATTAAGTTCATTAAATTTCTTTGTAATCTGACTATGAACCTATCCAATGGCGTGTCAACTTATTTTTTATTCAGTATAGTAAACCGAGGTTTACTTAATTATGACGAATAAATAATTTTATTTTGCTAAGTTCATGGACGTGGTTTTCCCTCTATATTAACTAAAGCCTTTATTTTACAAAACTACACCTCCTTCCAAAATAAGACTTGAACTCTAATCAACAGCTTTCCCTGCCAAAATAAAATAGCCCAATCTCAATCCACGAACAAAAAAAAATAGGTCTTAAGTTCATTGATGTCAATTTTTCAAGCACTCCTTAGATACACCCATAATAAGAAAATAACACAGTGCTACAATCATACAGACAAAGAAGAGAAAAACCTCCGCAAGGGACTCTCATAAGAAATAGGTACATACCACATGCATAAGATACAAAATCGTTTTCCAAATCATCTCCAACGGCCATAACCAATTCGAATGCAGAATGCACAAGGCACTACTCTAAACGATTGCAGGTTGATTGGTCTATCTTGAACTTGACCATGTTTAGATACAAAGCGTCTTACCATTGCATCGCATCTTCACTCCACTCCACTTCACTCCACATGCGCTGTCGGGTTTCTAAAACATTTCACTAGATGATAGCTCAATCTGGTCATTACTCAAATCAACGAGCATAGAACAACACAACAAACTAACTATACAACACAAAGCATAGCCATCCCCATCAGACGATGTTCAAAGATACTATTAGCCCCCGAGTGGCCACTGTATATTTTCTATACCCAGGCCACATACAGACAGAAGATAAAAGATACACCATAGCAATAGACATCATCAGACACTTGAAATTAGGCCTCATTTGCGATACACCGCAGACTCACAGAAGGCTCAAAACCTTGCCTGAAAAATAAGCTACAGCCAAATGGACTGGATAAACGTTTTATTAATAGTCACTAAAGTGGCATCATTACTTTTCTTTAGATTCAAGATATACTCTAGCTCTGGAATGACTTGGTTTTTGCTTCTTGTGGTGCTTTTGCTTCATCTTTTGTATATTGTATATATTGTGCGGTTTGAAGTCATGTTTTTTTCTGCGTTCTTTGTCTTTTGGCTATCAAGACCGGTAGCGAGTAGTCTTGCTTTCTGCTAAGAAAAGATACATTTGAAAGTTGTATCTATAAATGTTGGGATGATGGGAGAGTTTAAGTCAAGTTCTTTTGTTATTAGCTGAGATCTCTGTTGTTGGTTGCACTAGAATGTAGGTAAGTCTCTATCTAACTCACCATCATCATGCACCAATGAACTTTCTATTTGGAATCTAAAACTTTTGTCAAAAGATACTCATCATCAAAACCAAACCGGAATATTTGTAAAGTACAAATACCCCAGACGTATAATTCGTTTTTGATACTCACTCTGACTCATTCATCGGAACCAAAACGAATTTAAGTCAAGGACAGTGTGTTAACTGCAGCACCGCACCGCACCGCACATATTGCGCGCTGCGCAATTAAATTGCAATGAAAATAAATAACTCACATTATTTGCGAAATCAAAAGTCGAAATTGACGTTTTGAATCACCAGATCCAAAGACCAAAGACCATAGCCAAACCAAATGGGCTTATGATACCTATTTGCGCGCATAAGATCAAAGATATTACTTACCAATAATTGCGTGAACTCGTACACTCAGCTGCGTTCGAACCACCAATGAGTTTTTACGGCTGAAAAGATACAAAAACAACAACATTAATATCTTAAAGATATATAAACAAAGAATATTATGAATGCTCGTAGATAGATGTGGGAAATCGTTAAAAGTAGGCCTAGGTTTCGATTTAATGAAGTTTTGTTTTTCATTTTACGGCTTTGTTGGTACTTAACGGTTCCACAAAATGAGTCTATTAATTTAAATTTAATTTAAATATGAATGGAAGGTAAAACAAAAAGAGAAACGTTTAGGCTTTCTTAAATCAATCAATATTAATCCTCTTTTTTTTACTTGGTTCAGTAAAAACGTCAGAATTGAATTTTAAACTCAGGCAATCAAGGTTTTAAGAGTACTATAAACAAAATAGTTTACTCTAGACCCTAAACTTTTTTTATTAGAGGTATAGAACTTTAAGTTGGCAACGCTATTTTAACTGGCGGCCATATTGTCAGCTGTCAAGTGACGTCTGAACAACGCTTTTGCAAATTTATTTTGAAAATCATGGTTCTGTTCGAAATACGTATTCCAATTTGTTTAGCGATGAAGCTTACTTTTAGTTAAATGGATACGTCAATAAACAAAACTATCTTATTTATTTATAGTGATGATAATCCTCAAGTGTATGTTGAGACACCGGTACATCCCCAAAAACTGACTGTTTGGTGTGCTTTTTTATGGGTTGGTGGAATAATTGGTCCGTACTTTTTTTAAAAACGTTGCTGGCCAGAACGCTACCCTCAATGGTGAACGCTATAGAGCCATCATTACTGACTTTTTCGTTCATCAATTGAACAACCATGAAGTGCAGGTGGTTTCAAAAAGACGGCGCGGCGCAGCATGTCAGACAGCTCGTATGCCACAATTGATTTGTGGAAAGAAACGGTGAGCGCATAATTTTTTGTTTTGGTCCTGTGAATTGGCCTCCAAGATCGTGCGATTTAACGATGCTTGACTATTTTCTGTGGGGATATGTATGAAGTCGCTAGTCTACGCCGATAAGCACGAAACGATTGAACACTTAGAGGGCAACATTCGCCGCGTTGAAAAAATGTGAGATTAGAAAAATTTACAATGGTGTTCAATCAAAACGAATTTTTTTGATGTGAAACATCTATTGGCGCACCTAGGCAGTAAAATCGATCGTAATCGTCACGAAAAATGGCATGACGCTCGGACGCCATCCGGCCAATCAAATCTTTGATAGCATAGAAGAATTAACAAAGTCGATAAAATTTTTCAAAGTGTGACTGGAGGGTGTTGGGTGGTTATAGTTGTTGTAGGTTTGGTAGGGTGGTTGTGGAGGAGGGGGTTTGGGGTGTAGGGAGAAAAATTGTAAAAATAGTGGTTGGTTGGTGGGTGTTATGTGTTTACTGGTAGGGATTTGGTGGGGGGGGGGTGAGGTAAAAATTGTCAAAAATGGTTGGTTGAAGAAAAAATTGATATAAAATGGTGGATGGTTGGTTGGTGGTTGTAGGTGGACTGGGTGTATGGCGGTGGTGGGGGGATTTGGTGTGAGGGTTAGTTGAACAAATTTGTTTTCCTATTTATAAATGCATATAATCTGTAATATTTGATATTATAATCGAAATAATAAGACAAATATAAAACAAAATAAGACAAAACTGATTTATTACAAATTATTTCTTTCCATATTTACATTGATGGTTTTTATAAATAATGGATTTTAAATGTAAACTTGAATGTTTCACATCTGACGGGCGTCCCGTAAGATAACTTTTTTATCATGGTTCTTTCGACTACCAATTTTAACGCTCTTTTGCATCCAATTGGTTTCACCCTTTAACCCTAAATAGAGAGCTGTGTTAACTATGTTAATTCAGATGAACAGTGGCAAATTCTTTTTGCCCTCATCAGGTATTCCTCAGGGCTGCAATCTTGGGCCACTCATTTTTGTGTTAGCTATTAATGATATTGATATCATTATGAACAGTATCAAATTTGTAATAGAAGGGCCACCTGTCTAGATATAAGAATTGTAATCATGCTTTCGGCGATTGGGGAAACATCTTTCTTGCAACGATTTAGGAAACCTAAAACCTGAATTTTTGTCAACGTCAATTATTTGTGTTCGTTCTTTAGACCAAATGCCACTTATTGATAGTAGCATAGAGAGGAAGTTATGGTTTAAGGACAGAAGACATCATTGAGTTTTTGAATCATTAAATTCCACATGGGTGATGATTTAGCAACCATTTCTGACTGGATCGGAATTCAAAAAGTTTATCATACGAAGAACGGGGTTGTGAATTTGGAAATAAATATAAGAAACTTAGGGTCCTGTCGTCAGTGAAACAATTTAGTGGATTTTCTTAGACAAGAGAACATTTTTAAAAATAAAGAAGAGAGTCGGACACAATACGGAGCCTTGTGGTACGCCAATTTTTTTTTGTTTGAATATCAGACTGAAAACAGTCCAAAACAAAGTAAATTTATCCTTTTTATCATTGTCAGATCTTATATGTATTCGGGTGACCACTTGATAGATAAGACTATTCAAATGATTAACTTTTTTCAAAGCCAACGAGATATAAAAGGACTTACGTATTTCTTTAAAATGACCTCACATTCTTTTTGAAGAGCAAGCTTTTTTTTTTTAAGATAAAAATAAGACTTAATATTTTATCTTATCTCAGGTATAGATGTTGTTTTAATTTCAAATGCGTCACAATCACTCACCCGCATACTAGACTATTTTCACGAATATTAAATTTCTTGTGCATGAGAGCTCAAACCGACAATCAATTAGGTTGTTTTTTAATTAAAACATGAATAAAAAACAACCACCCAAGGAGTGAGTGAATACTAACTTTCTTATTAATTCCATCCCCGTCATTATTATGATGTTGTTCAACAATAAAGCTTATGGGAACCAGAACAACAAAAGAGTTGCAAAGAACATCAAAGCGTTAAAGCGTTAAAAGAAGTCTTTGGTTGATAGAATTAGTCTTTGTTCACACCAAGTCAAGTGCATATTACTCCCTGAGTTAAAGCCTGAACAAGTCTGAACACCCACTTTATGAAAGACGCTCAACGAAGCAGGAAGGCCGTCATGTGCCCCATAAACCTACTGGCATAATGCTCCCTTGTTGTGTACGATGCACTTTATCAAAGTGATGGCGCAAATCTTTGAAGAAAAAGTAAGAAAAACAGATAAAATATCTCGTAGTTTGCATTTTATTTTGCTAAGGGATGAAAAATGTGGTAGAAGTGCTTGGAAAATATTGAAGTTTTTGTTTCATTAAAAAACGATACAAGAAGTGGCAAGAAGAAATTCAAAAGATACTTTTTTATTGATTTACAATTTTGGAATGTTTTCGAAAACTTCTTTACTTTCCGATTCAATTGTTCTAGCCAATTGACATATCTGTCCTTCTTTGGTTGTAATGTGATTTGTTTTTCGATCTAAAATGTTCTCTAAAACGATCTGTTTTTTTTTTTATCAAAAGTGGATGAGTATCAGTCAGAATGTCATCCGTAATATGACTATATGTTTTGTGTTCAGAAATAAAACGACAAACTTTAGTCTTCCATTTAAAAATCCATATCTCCCTGTAGTTCTCTGAATTATCTAAATGAAAAAAAATTCTTGAAACAAAACCTACGAATGACTCAATGAAGTCATCTAGAAACATGAACACCCGGGTGATAAGTATAAACCGAACCACCACACCGCCTTCAAAAGAATCTCAAGACAAAGTTATTATGACTGAGTGAGTCTCGTACGAAAAAATGTTTTGGTTTTATATCGCACGTAACTCATTTGCATATGCAAACAATAATTGACAACCAAGGGTTACAAAAGTTCTCCGTAGAATGATGACAAGAATTACTCACTCGACCGACGACGCGACGGCAATGTCTTGCGAAACTATCCGCAGCCAGAAACAAAGACAATTTGTATTCTGTTGCGCACATAGCTGCTTGCCGTCGTACTCTGCCATCAAAAGATTACAATTACCATAGTCATTTTGCTTAAGAATCTGGCAATCAGATTTCTGAACAAATTACGCCTCGGGATATCCAAGGAATTGCAGATAAATTATGAGTATGAGCTCACTAGGAAGTTGACGTTTGGTTTTGATGGGCTCAGAAAAAAAGAACATCGTTTATAATGACAGTTTGCAAATATGAAGTGCTTGTAGGCGGGCCAAGATTGCAAATCTGATGATGTTTAGACATACAAAACTTTGTTAACAATGACTAAAATATTCTTCTTTAATAAAAAATTTTGTGCGAAGATGTCAAAACAAAATTTTTTGAACGGGATTAGTTGAATCATGCTTTTGGGGTTAGTTGTAACAAAAATTCAACAAAAAAGTAAGTGGTTTCAGGTTTTTTATTTGCATTTTCCGAAAAAATCGGATAATATTTAAAGCGCCTTATTTCGTTAAAAAAAAGTTATAAGAATAAAATTCATTACTTGATCTCTTGAGTTTTAAAACTTACCCATGGTCTGTAACTTCTTAGTTCTTAAGCTTCAATCAAAGTGCGATTTTGATTTCGAATTGAAAAATCACCGGCTCTAGCTATCAACTTTGAGGATGATTATGTAGTATCAAATTCGCAAATCGTTTCTTTACTTAAAGGAGGATATATTCAAAACGGATATTTTAGGTGAATCCATATTGTTAATCTTGACCAGTATGATCATTTCCCTTCCGACATATCACCAAATACAGACTGTTCAGATAAAATCACGTTCTATGATCAGCTAGTCTTGATCTACCGCAAAGTTTCTATAGGTGATATGACTATTATTATGGGGGACTTCGATGTGTAAAAAAGATCTGGATATCATGGTAGACATGGTTTGGGTAAACGAAACAACAGTATGCTTGTCGATTTTTGTAACGCTCGTCAACTAATGGTAGATGGAACCCTGTTCCAACACAGTATTTGTTGGTTGGTTGAAAATCATGGGCAATATAAAATCAACCATTTTACTTTCCTACAACGATTACGGAAGTCAAAAGTGCCCGATACAATTAATAGGCCATTTAGCTGTATAACAACAAAACAATCCCAGTGTTCCTGGCACGAACGGAAGTCTTTAAGTGTCAATAGAATATTGACCGATTGCGAAAGTGGAAGGATCAATATGCTGTGCACTGTATACTTCTAAGAAACGAACAGAGCGAAAATAGAAATTAACTGCCGGTAACATGTAGAACTTTTGAGAGGCACTAATATTGAACCAACAAGTTTAGAAATAAGATTAGCGATCCTACTTTGAAGAACAACAAAGAAGTTGGGATCGAATGCATATCCGCCGAATTCCTAAAAGCGAATCCAGCTTTTCAGACTGTTTTTATTGCACAGAGAATGAGAAGAGTTATCGAAAAGCTACGGAGAAAAGGTGACCTGAAGAAGTGAAACAGTTGGTGTATTTCAGGAATTGATGGCAACTATTATTGTCGAGAACATTGGGTCCAAGATCGAGAATACATACTCAGTAGGCCTAGGCACTAAGCGGGATTTCGCAGTGGTCGATCATGTTTCTATTACATCAACATCTTTCGTATTCAATCATCGGAGAATCTATCACCGCTCTTCCTTATCTATCGATTTCATAAATGGCTTCGATCACTATTCATGAGACATTCCTAGTAAAATTGTTCCAATTTTGATGATATTCAATTAGAAAAATGTCAGAAACACTTATATTTTGGGACTATGATGGTGATATCAGTTCAATGGAGAAACTGAAGCCCTTATCCATGTGTCACTCAAAGGAATGTCACGAGGAGTTTTTCTTTAAATCAATTTTTCCTCCAAATAATTCATATAACAAGTAAAATAGTCAGTAAAATACAACTACTGTCGAAAAATTTTAATCTGATAAAAAAATTAAGTTTGAAACAGATTTAATCTCAATGTAATTTACCACAAAAAATTATTTTTTTATTAAATTAGTTTTGCTATTTTGAAATTAGAAAACGTTTTAATTACGTTATGAACGAAACACTTAATGTTGTGGATTTTTTTAATTTTCAAAGTGAGTGCTTTCGAAACCGGCTGATTTTCAAATTCCGATCGCAGTAAGCGCTATGATCGATTGTGTCTCAAACAACCCCACGTCACACACTCACAATATAATAAACATAGGCCAACTTTATTTAAAAAATACTCTGATTTGTTATGTTTTTTTAAATCAAATTTAAATTTGTTAAAAAACTTCAAAGAACAATATGCGAATGATGTCACTAGTTCGTTTGCAAAACCCAAACTGACGTCAACCCTTCCCGGTTTATAGCCATTCACTCTAATTTCAACAATAGTCTTTAATGTTTTTTAAATTGGAAACAAATAAAAACGAATCAGAAATATTGTTAACTTTTGAAATGACGTTCGTTGTGCATACACGTTTTTTTGCATGTAGTATCAACAACAGCAACTGTTCTGCGATGATTTCGCAATGAAATTAAAAAAAAAGTTAAATAAATTAAACACGAAATTTATCTCAAAGCTTACGTACTCGGTACCTCTACTGAAAGTGATACTTGAGTTTCATCAGAAGATCTTTTTCACGTTGTACTCAGAGATACACTTACTTAAAAAAAAAAAAAAAATATGTATATACCCACATCATATAACTATAACAACTGTGGAGCCCTGAAGCGGTGTGCCTTCTTCTAAAGCTTGTTCCACTTTGTGCGGGTGTAGATATTGTATCTGACATCTTTTTCTGTGCAGTACCTAATTTATTCATATTTTTTTTTTAATTTTGTGCAAACATTATGAGTTGAAGAGGCACTACTTTCAAAAAAGAGAATTGACGTGTTGCGTTGAGATATCATGTTTCTACTAGGTGACAGTTGCGTTAAGATTAAAATGTCATACAAAAAAACTTCCAAAGTGATTAATTCAAGCAAATTTATCACAGAAAGATACAAAACGATGTTTTCAGATATTTATGCAAATTTATTAAGGTGAGAGTTCGCTGAACTTGAAACAATAGTCTTGAAATAATTCTCAAATCAACCCCATAGGGTTTCCCATTGATTTTCTTTTCTTCTGCAACACATTTATAATAATATCTGGCAATCATATAAAACAAACAAAAGATACAAAAAGAATCTAACAAAACCAATATAATCTCTGACGCCAGCTGTCATTGTGTTCTACTTTTCTCATATTTTCATTTCACGGTTACTAGTTCCATGGACTTCATACGTATACGTTAAAATTTCATTTATTCAAAATAGATGTTAAAAAAAAATCTCATGACTATATTGTAAATTTTTGTAGTGGTGTATGTTAATCGGTCATTTTAACGGGTTTAAGTTGTAAATATTCTTTTGAATATAAGTTTGCGCATATTTTTCTACTTGATTGAGTTTTCTTTTTGATTTTTTTTTTCTTAGATGGCAGACATATTTGTTTAGTTTGCAGGAATTTTAAGCGTATTATGGACAGTTTTGTGTTGTTAAGTTTTCTAATGGGTATTCATTTTGAAATTTAACAAAATCAGATTATGTTACAGGGTGAAAGAAATTATAAAAAAACTGCAGCAGTTTAAATCTATTTAAAAAAAATTTTTAGTCCTCTATAGTTTTGATTCTCAAGCTATCTGGGAATCAACAATAATGTAGCGAACCTGACTTGTTATCTTAGGGTTATTATAGTCTGTTTTTGCATCGGGAATATCAAAATAAAAATATTTGCATAAACGTGTCCATCCTGCGCAGTTCATCACCTAAAAAGCCTTTCAAGAAAACATTCCATCCCATAAAAAACACTACTCAAACCATAACTTACTTTGTGTTGAGCCCTTCAATCTCTTCCGTTTGTTCAGCTAAGGAGGATTCCAAATCAAGATAAGCTCCATAGTCTCCATCCTTGTATACTTGCAATGCAGCATCATCGAGCTAGAAATAAAAACAAAAGAAATAAAAATACCACCATTAGTTAACAAAACGATTTAGCAATAAACACATCAATATTGTAGTAGAGAAGAGATCCCCCGAACAAAAGCCTCAATTAATCACATGTCGTGCCACCCACTTCCTCAACTCTATCCCCCATCATCATCTTGATTATCACACAGAGCGAGCGAATAGTATATAACATGCTTGATGTTTTTATTCCCAAATGCAAACGGATCCTCTTTCAGTTTTCTCAAGACATCCATCCGAGCCTTCTGGGCTCTGGACTGGAGTTGATGTTCCTCAAGAGCTGGAATATCGAACAAAGAAAATTAAAGAGCAACCCTAAACGACGATTTAAATGTAAAACACTTCACAATTTAAAGCAACAGCAGCAGAGCCAGCAGCAGCAACTGCAGCTGGAAAAACGGAAAGCCAACTCAACTCAACTTAAGACTGCCGCGATTGGCAAATTTTATACATTCACCTTTGGCAATAAATAACCTAGCACCCAGCAAACCGCACCACTCTTGGATGTGGATCTTGGATCATGGACGTTGAGTTGTAGTTGCAACTATAGTTGCTCTGCAGAAGGAGAAAAAGAGAACTCTTCTTCTTTTATTTGGATCTGGATACACCATCGGCATCATCATCATAGAAGAAGCTATACTAGATATAGATACTCTACTGCAAGGATCAGACCACATGTATTTTTTCATAGTAAATTAGATACAACACACAACAAACGGTCAACCCATTGGTTGTGTATCTTTAATTTAATGCTTCCGTTTTGAATGTTGCTGCATTGCATAGAAAATGGCTTCTGCTTCTTTCAAATGAAGAAGAACTTCTAAGATACTACATTGATGTTGCTGCTTCTGCTGCTTGGGCTGCCTGCGACAATGGCAAGAGATAAATATGGAAATGGATTAAACACATGGATTCGGTTCCATTCAAAAGATTTACGCATCCTATGTTCGTATGTTAGGTACTTCTATCTCAATAAGGAATGGTGGTTGCGTGCTTAGCGATAGTTTTCCTTTAGAAAGTGATGCGCTAAGAAACTAGAAACTACTATATATACTTATATGTATGTGTGAAAAAGTTTAATTGGCAAATGTAGTATCTTGAGATAGAACTACAAAGTTTGCAATTGACACACGAAACACGATTGCTAAGCTGAAATATAAATTAGGTAACTGCATATTGCTTTGCAGTTTGTCCAATAAGATTAATGGGGTATGAACTTCCTAGGCCAAAGCCATAGCAAATTATTCTTGTTACTACTTTTAGTTCTGGATTTTTCCTAAACAGACGTTTTTTTAAATCAATTTGTCAAACAAATTTAATGAAGAATCATTTCATATCATTATGGACGGATATTTTATCAAAACCGTTACCAAAATTAGCAGCACTTTCACCTTACTCAATCAATTAGTTAAAATCAATTAATCCTCATACTTCAATATTCTCAAGAATGTGTATATGTCACTTACAAGATACAATACAAAACAAAATATTTATTTATTCTTTAAAACAAAAAAGGTGACTTGGCAATGTCTTAAGTTTAAGGCTGAATCAAAATAATGAGTTCAAGTTAGCTCCGCGTACCTACGTTACCTACGTAACGTTGAACACGTTTTACGGACTTTAAAGAGAGATGACATTTTACAAGGGCTTTCATTGTATGTACATATGTATATAGAACCTATCCTATAGTTATAGTACTATCACTTGGGAGTTTCGCTCGTTAGCCGCAGACGGCAAAGCAAGACATTTACTCATTTCAGATTATTGGTGAAGAAGGAAGAGATGGAAGGGAGTAAAGAACATGCTGAGCATTGTTACGAACTTCCAAAATTTGAAAGAAAAATCTCTTACGACGAATCGTAGGCTTTAAAAATTTGTGTCGTATAAATGTCGAAAGCTCATATCGTGATATTAAAATTTTGTTCACACAGACCAGTACAGATCGGTTAGGTTTATCCGGCGGTCGTCTTCAGAGTTGAACGGGACAGCTATGTATATTACGATAACTTAAAAAGGCTTTCATGAATTTTTCAGTCTTGCTTTTACCCTTTGCTCACCATTTTCTGTACATGATTTCTTAGCTGAAGTTCTCACAGATCAGCGATTTCCTTATACATTTCTTAAGGTTTCTCCGGAGGGTTGTCGGATATTATGAAAAATGTTATCGAATCACAACAAACCTCTTACGAAATCAACGTCATAACTCAGAAGAACTTGTATCATTGACTGGGCCAATTTATTGAGACCTCCATTTTCTGAACTGACAAAATCAAAAATAGTTGAACTGTCAAATCAGCGAAGGAAACACATTTTTTTTGACGAAGTTACTCTTTGTCTAGAAAAGCAAAATTGATTTTTCATGCAACAAATCAAAATAATTTTAAAACACACACAAAATAGAAAACATTTTTTGACTTCTCCTTTGCCTTCGCTTCAGGTTGTGCGTTGGTTTGTGTACTTACTAATAAATGTCAAAACTTAACGTAAACGCTCAACGTAAGCTTTAAAACACAAATTGCTATATCTGAATCCTTGTTTTCTGTCAAAACAATGTTCATAGCGGAATCGTAAAGCAGTTTTTGACAGTAGACAAGTCTAATTTCTAAATAAAGGTAGTCAAACTTAAAGTTGTCGGAAATTCAAATTACAAAATTTAAAACATTAGTCGTAAGTTGTAACAGCTCAACTGAAATTAAGATACAAGAAACGTTTATGTCCTCGAACACTTAGTAACAAAGCAAAGGCACAGACAATATTTAAGTGTTGACATTAACATAAAATGGTTTTTATGTTTTCAGTCTATTCAAACATGCTTATTTGCTACTGGAATATCATAAATGTACCTAAGTTCTTTAATCTTTCCGGCCACAGCCACAGACAAGCTGATTCAGTCGGCTAGTTCTCACAAACATTCTTGGTTCATAAAAGTATCTTTAGAAAGTTCTTTATGAATCGTATAATGGTCAATTGTATCGTTTCTATACTGTGTCTTCACATGTGATTTAATTCACGTCTCACAGTCCAAAGTAAAAAAAAAGAATGTCTATTACTTTGAAAAAAAAAAACGCCGGAACCGGTCCCGAAACAATAATATTCCAACATTATAAAGCGCCTTACCTATTGCCACATGAATATATTTTCTTTAAACGAAAAAAAAAAACCACACATCAAATAGATTCAAAACGACACTCTTATAAAGTATATAAAAACAAAATAAAATAAACAGCTAAAGTATCTTTTATCTCAAGCACCTCGTCGAATAGGTTCCACAAACTCATGAACACTTATTTTTATTATGATGACTTGCATTTGAATTTGCATTTGACCGCAAAGACCCAGACAAGTCAGGACAGGTTCATTGATTAAGTTTAAGTGGATTGCATCTGTATCTCTAGGATTGATGATTATTCTATTTATGTTGGTATCATTTGAAGTTGTATCTTTTTGTATTATTTTTTTTAAATAAATTATATTTTTATTTTTAAATAGCTTTGGGTATCTTGAGTCATGAATGTTATGATGAAATGCAAATTAAATTTGAAGATATTTAAGAGATATAAGTGAAGAGGACAGTATTAATTGAACTGGTGATGGAGATCAGTTATTTCAGGTTTGTTTATTTATATGACAAGACAAAGACAAGTTTATATTTTTCTTCTTAATGGTTAATATTTGCATAAGGTTCCTTTTTTTTAATTTCGAATTTTTTATTTTTAGAAAGACAAATATTTGAATGCATTTCTCTTTACACTGTTTACCAAACCGATTTGGTGTTTATCACCAGTTCAAATGAATTTTCTTGGCATTACACGTTGCAATTAATTAAGAAGGCTTTCGAAAGGGGAATATCACGGTAGCGATCCTTCTCAATGGTGCAAAGATTTGGATAAGAAAAATCAACAACGGCTTACCCCAGGGATCGGTGTTGGCACCACTACTATTAAACTTTCACACTTATGACGACATCGAGGAAGTTTACATAAATGCTAATGATCTCGCAGAATTTGCACAGAACGAAAGGAAAGAACACGGGAAATAGGTCCAACCCGAAGATGTTTTTCAGATTGATTGACTATTTCAACAACTGAAGGTTATGTTTAATCATAAGCAAAAAGGAAAAGGAGGTTTCTTGTTTCCATCTAAAGGACAAACACGTTATCTGGGTTTTTCGGTTGTCAAAAAACACAGTATGGCTGCTGAAAACATCAAAATTTCCCATTTTGCTTTATTTGTTTGATTTGTATTTACTTTTATCAAAATAAATGTATTCATTGCAATTCTTTTAGTTTTTTTTTTCTTTCGAAAAAATCAAATACAAAAAAAAAAAAAACAGAAAAAATACACATGAAATTTTTGACAGCAAACGTTACTTAAAATTTTTATTTTTTTACGTCAACTCTACTTCAAAGTGACTTCAGGACGACCCCCGGTTTTAAAAAACAGAGATCTTTCTGTCAAGAGCGAGTTGAGGTTTTTCAGAAAACGATTTGTGACAACTTCAGGACTTTACGCAGGTATACCAAGCAATTATTTGCAAAAGCTTATTTCTTGAAATTTTGTAAGACTATTTTATAAGTAATTTTTTGTTATAACTTACAAAAGTAAAAAGATAAAATTGACAAAAGCACTTAAAATATCCATCTGCGTGAGGTACTCACAAAAAAATATAAGTTTGGCATCACTTTTTGAAAAAAAAAAAAAAATGCCTGAATCGCAACGACACGTTAACTTCAACTCGGCGTACGTTACGTAGAACAAGCTTTACGGACGCGTCTAGATGATGATGACATTTGAGTAAATCAACTAATCGAAAATAATAATTCTAAGGAAACAAATATTTTGTTGAAGATTCTTATTATTATTTGTCTTGAAAGTCAGAATGGATACAGAAAATCTAATTTCAATTATAGGAGTTTTTGGGAAAGTGGCTTATACTAATTTTTTTGCATGTGAAAGTTTGACAAAAGGATTCAACGCATACAAATTTTCACTTAAACTTTAAAATACAGTTCCAAAAACTTAATTTTGATCAAGAAAATCTATTCATGATTATTCTTGCAGCTAAACTGCTCCCTCTCCCCAGCTTAAATGTTTTCCTTTCTTTTTTAAAATTATAACTGACTTTCCAGCATTCAAAGACAACTGTATGTGACTAATTCAAAGAAAAATATTAGATCTTATCGCACTGAATTGTCAAACTCTCATACAATTAGTCTTAGTCTTAAAGAACAACACAAATGACAACCCCATTTTCCCAAGAAGTTCATCAATATCCATCGCAAGACTGACTCAACCATAACTTCCTTGAACACCTAAGTATTTCAAATAAATCATGCATTGCGTAATAGCTTCACTTACGCACCACCTCCACCACCAACCGCTTGTACAATAAAACAGCCATTCATAGTTTCTGTTTCTGCATTAATTGTGATTACAAATTCAATTCCCAACTTTACCTCCATAAATGCCATAACCACGAACACTTTGGTATATTATCTTAGGCAAATAAAAATAATATCAAATGACCAACGACGGACGCGACGATTCGTTCGTCATGTGTGAATAATAACATCGTTTATCATATTGACTGTCCGGCTGAGCATGAAGTAGCTGAGAAACAATTGAAGAAGTGAAGTGGGAACACTTGAAAGTTCCCATCACCACCACCACAGAAATAGTAGAGATGGAGACAAAGCCACCCGCCCACAACAAAGGCTTATATTTTCTAGTGCCGTCACTTACGTGTGCTCCATAACTCAGCTGAAGCGCGTAAGATTGCAAAATTGACATATTCTTTCAAATCATGTCAACTGCAGCAGGTGAGTCGTGGAGATTGGACAAACAGACGACAGACGACAGACGAAATAAGGTAGGTCTTCGCAGAAATATAAGAAAATGAACCTCCAACAGCGCCCGCGGTGGCGTCGACAACAAGTGCCTACTTTACATATTTCCGCTTGGCTTAGCTTGGACATTCACTGAAGAATAATAAGATGACTTAAGGCAGTCACCTAGACTCCTTCGTCTTCGTTTTTGTGTCCATTTCCACTTACATTTCCACGCGTGGCTGGCGATGAATTGAGAAGAGAAAAAAAAATTAAATGCTTGAATTCCTCCCCCACAAAAAAAAGGCTCCCCTGGGAGTGCAATTATACAATATAATAGCCCTCCGCTGTTAAATACCATTAATCATAAAACTACAATGGCTGACCACAAAACTGCACCCTTTGTGCGGAAAGAACTCTTCGAGTTCCTCAATCCTATTGCAAATTACATTGCACAGCAAAAGTAGGTAGGTATACACGGAACCACACCTTTCACCTACAACACTACACACAAGACACAAAGAAGCCCCCATCAGAGTTCTGGAACACCAAGAATAGCAAGGTATACTTCTCAAATAATAAGCTGCACCTACTATCTTAATCTGACCCTTTGCCCAGCTCCAGACCAGAGGACAACCGATAGCCGTACGGGCACTTTATCCATCCATTCTGGTATAAAAGTTTTCTTTTGCAGATGTCGCTAAGTCACGATGTCCTTGGTCACTGACCAGAGACCACCACACCGGCCGGGCCGGGCCGGACCGACCGAAGATGATGGTCAATTCGATTCCCCTGCGTGCTTGGCCTAGCTACATGTACCTACGAGTACACTCTCAATCCATTTGTACCTGTTTTGAAAGAAGATTGCCATGTTGCAATCATAGTAGTGTGTTCAGCTGTGCGGGGATGTTCCAGTTTACCTTTGCGTTGCAACTTGTAATATTCTTGCCGCTTATCTTTTAGTTCAACACAACAACTATGTGGAAGGAGGGAAGTCTTTGTTTTGGCCATTCCTATTGACTATGGGGTTTAAATGGGAATTAATACTATTTTTTCGCTCTGGTGTGTCGTGTGTGCCATCATCATCAACGTGTAACTAAGGCGATAAATGCATGCTCAAAAGAATCCAACTGCATGTGCTGCAGATATCACACAGAATGTACACGCAACTTCATCGTAGTTCTGCCATTTGATTTCGTTTACCAGTGCTGTCGTTTAAGATTTTTTTTTTTTTAGTTTATTAAGAATTTTACGTTTTCAATATTCCCATCTCAAGGAGAATTTGCTCAGGAATAGAAAACCCTCTTTTATAACCCAATAAACCCCAAAACACACCAAAAAACTTTGTTAAAAATGTCTGCCAAACTTTCACGGATCTTTAAAATATTGAAAGGTAACTTGTACAAAATTTTAAGTTTCTGATGCAAGACTCTCATTTCTCTTTGACAACAAAGGTTTCTTAAAAGCAGATGTAGTACTCGCTTACCTTCCCAGCTTTAGAGGATGAAAAGGAAGTCGATGTGGAAAATACTAAATTTAGTGAGGCTTTTAACAAATGTTCTCAGAGAGCAGTACTATTCAAATTATACACCAACGTCCTTATGCCGTTTCTGCAAGTTGCTTTTGTCTTATCTTAAAAACGTTATAACAGGGTTCTTTTCGGATGCTTCAATAAATGTTAAGCAACCTCCCGGGTTCCGCAAGGCAGCCAGTTAGGACCAGTTCTTTTTATTGCTACTATTATCGATACTAAAATGGATATCAAATATTACCATATCACACTCTACGCTAACAAAACCAAGTTCTTCAAAACAATACCATTTTTCCAACAAGATATTCTCAACTTCGTAGGAGAAGACGTTTCTTGACATCCAAAAAGCTTCTGATATTGCAAAAAGTACTAGAACTCAATTAGCACTAATATTCGATCAGTACTTAAGCAAATGAAAACAACCCAGTGATATCAGTGTTGCCGCTGTAATTTTAATTTGTTGGTGAAAAATATTTCTTTTCGGAAACTTCTTCTCCTGTCTTAGCTGGGAAAATTCGCCACTTTTTCCAAAAAATTGTATTCCACGTTTCTCAGGTTTCTTACTATTCCATAATAATTTGAGAACTCATATAAATATTTAAGACCATTGACGATGAGGTGAACCTTTCTTGATATCATTGACTTTGTCTTTTCCCAAAAGCATGCACCAGAAAGGATCCACTATTTGGCAATAACCTAATCCTGGATCTTTTATTTTCTTGCAAACAAAAAATAAAGGCTGCAAAGGTAACCACTATCATAGAATTCAAAGGTCCATCTCGAAAATAGTAGAATAAAATGACCAAAACAATGGAGTTATCAAATTCTGTAAAATCTCTTAAGTGTACGTTTCAACACAAAAACAGCAAGATCCACCACCGCCGCGCTGCCGAACAGTGCCGCCAGTTAATAGAAGACAACCTATTTAAAACACGCATCTTGTTCTGTGTTTCACATGCAACAAAACAACACAACAACGCCCGACCGACAATAATGCTGCAACTGCCACAACAAAACACAGAGAGTCCATCCAAGTCTAGGACGCGGCTGGCCAATAGACCGGCCGCCGCGCGGACCGGACCGTTCCATTGCCGTGTCCCAACCACAGAAACAGCAATTACAAACAATAGATGCTAGGAATTTATATTGTCGGTTGTATTATTTGTAAATGATGTATTACAAGCGTAGCGCTCTAAAAATAAACCTTGAATTCGTTTCGCAGTTCCGAGACTCTTAACTTGGTCCGGTATCCCTCGGGGTTCCTCCTAGTTCCGAGATAAAGAAGAAGAAGAAGTAAAAGAAGGGTTTGTTGCACTCGCTATCGCTATAGCTGCTAGCTCTACGAACGAATGAATGTGTAAGGTACCTTATACCGCGAGATCCGAGATGTGCGTTAAATGAAAGAATGTATCTTTGTATCTTTAAGAGTGAACCTATATAGTGGGAAGGTTATAATGGGTATCTTCTGTTAAGATGACATTGGTAAGAAGGCCGATGACTTTTCTATTCTTGTGTGGTGTTGTTTTCTGTTTTTGACCAAACAACAACGACGACGAAGAAGACGACGTCGGCAACGACGACGACGATGGACAACTCAAACGGATAGGGCAAGGTATGAGTTTTCTTTGAAAAATTGTTCATAATGTTATTGTTTTCAATGGAATCGTTGATCTTTGATGTATAAGCTTAATGAGTACCTCGATCAAGACAAAATATCTTTGTGTATAGTTATGTCAAGGAATGAAATTCTATAGGTACTCGTAGATAGTAGATTTGTTTCACAAGATTAAATTATTTTCTAAGAATGGGTACCAATTCATGAAACGCGTCAATAAAATGGCCATTTTAATTGAGTAAATCTTTCGAAATATGTACTTCCATTTTAAAATGAACTGTCAAAATTGGAGGTATCAATGGACGAATATAGCATTCTGGTATAATGCTTTTTGGAATCTCCCAAAAATTACACTACAATCTTGTGATACAAATTCAACAATATTTCTATGGAAAATTATTGGGTTGTCAGAAGTGGGATAATTCGGGGTAGCTATGTAGTGATTAAGTAATGATGACCCAAAAAGATAATAAATACGTTGTTTGAAAAATAAAGTGAAAGCCTTTTTAAATATACCCGTTCTAGACATGTAGAGTGAGATTGAAATAATAAATTGGTCTCAGAAGTGGGATTACGTTTATGTTCCTCGGTGATTTTGGCGCAGATGTTCTTCCATCCGTCTTCAAACACCAAGTGTGCAAACACTGCGACATAAATCCACAAACATCGCATCTGTGACAGTGAATAAGAATATGTTGCAGTTGCAGAGGACCCCGAGGTATCGATTAGACAGCACAGAATTCGGTGCAGGACTTGTAGAAAAAAATGCTCCCAGCTGTTAGCTGATCACCAAGCATGTGAAAAATTACAGCAATAGAACATTCGGATGACGCCATCTTGTTTTCTTCAAAATTTGAAACAAACAAATTGCTATTGATTTTTTTTATAGAATTTCTTTTCTTCGATATTCACCCTTATTCTCACCCTTATTTTCAGAGTCCAATGTCAAACCACCTTATAAAGAAGGACCAAAACAAACCAGGAATCACTTTTAATTTAATATCGACGCCACTTAAGAAGCCCTTTTTAATCGTCAAGGTACAAAATACATGACTTTAAATAGCAGGCGAAGAGACGCCACGACAGCAAAATGCATTAGACCGTGGAATGTTCCAAAGCCAAGAAAAAAGAAAGATATTATCAGTTCAGTGTCAGGCTGTTATACCCGATGTGTTAATGTGTTTCATTCACGAACAATACTGATATCGAAAGTATCTGAGTCTATGGCGTTATAAAAAGTGCTAAGAACCTAACTTGGAAGTGAAAATATATTCCAAAGTACACGTTGAAGGGCACTTTAGAGGAAAGATAAATATTTGTTTTATGGTTTTCGTGAACAAACCATGTTACTTCATAAGGGGAGTTAAATTGTATCTTTATAAGCCAAACAAACTATTAAAAAGATAGATTTGGGAATGAGTTTCTAGAGCCTATCTGTCGCTTCGAATTGGGAGTTTTGAGATTTTTATGGAGATAACCCAAGACCCAAATGGTAGGACTGTCTTGAGAGTTTCTCATTCTACGTTAAGTAGGAATTTTGTGGTTTTGGAAAAATTGTCTGGTACAATTTGGTAAAGTAGACGCTTTTATGAGCAGGGGTGATTTGAATGCTTTACACGCCTCATTGGATTCAATAAGTTTTATGTTTTTTTAGCAGTGTTTTTTTTTTTTTAAAGTGAATTTTATCAAGTCACCGAAAAATGGCAATGCCAATGATACCCCCTGTTTTGTCAGGGTGTCACTCTTTCATTAGTATCATACCCCTTATGTGTCAAGATCAAATGGACAATTTGAAACTTTCTTGCAAATTGGGAGATTTCTTTGGCAGTCTTCTGAACAAGTTTAGATCTTATGACACGGGAACTTAAAGCTTTTGAGACAGCTTGGCTATTTAAGAAGTTTGCTTTGAGTGACATATTATCCTCGCGCTGCGGTTTATAGCGAAGATCTTCGCCTAAGCAAAATCGTTGTTTGGTTGGTTCTAGCTGGACAGATTTAATCAATACATTGGCGACATACATGGGTTCATTGGACACAAAATATTACCTTAGACCAAAAAGATACAAGAACATTTGCATAGTTCAATAAACACTCAAGAAAGCCTGGTGCCAAGAATTAAGCGTTCTGTTTTCTGAAACAGTAAAAAAAAAAAAAAACACGATGGTAACCCTAAGAAATTCAAAAATATAAATCTAAGCAAAACAAAAGAACTTCTTCTCCTTCTGTCTCTAGCCAATCAATCAACTTCAGTCAAAAATATTCTATTCTAACCGAAACTACCTAAACGCCTCGACAGATTGGCCTAAACATTATATCAGCCATGTGCTTCCAATTTCCATCACCATCATCTCTATCTCTGCTCTCCTATATGTGAACTTTGATATTTTTCTTTTTCCGGTTCTGCTCTAGTGATGTTTTCTTAACACAGATTCGCTGATTTTTCACACGAACTACTTTTCCTGGATCATTTGTGGCAATGGCAATCCATAAAATGTTCACATTATTACGACGCGAAAACCGGGAAATCTTTGCATAAACACAAAACATTTATAAAAATACGATTCGAAAATACGCACGAACGGCGAACGGATTGGGCATAAATTTGAATTGTTAATGAAAATCGGAGAGACGCCTCCGGACCCGGAGGCAGGCGGCAGTTATTGCCGAATTTATCTTTGCCACCGATCGTGATGACGATTAAGAGCTTTAAAAATCGACTGCTAACTGATTTATTTAGACAAAAAAAGTATCTTTCAGATCAGTTTGGTTTAAACAAAGAAGATGAACTACTTCGAAGTGCTGACATTTGAAGAAAAAAAAATCTAATAAATACTCGATAACCTTGGAACTTGAAACAAGAGGGATTTTAATTTCGCAAATTAATTCGAATAATTTTAAAAATTTTATCTTAAAATAAATGATTGTTCAAATTTTGCATTTTGATTGTTTTGTTATCTTTTAGATTGTATTTTTGGTTGTTGTTGATAAAAATAAAAAAAAAATTATCTCACCCTTTGTGGTGCTCCAAGAAGTCGTAGTATCGTTCCGAGCTGTGTTGCCAGCGGCATTGTACTGGCAAAGGCGTATGTTGGTGCCCTCATCGGAATCGGATACATTGATGTGCAATTCAAGGGATCAGTATCCACTAGATACTGTACCCTAAATGTTATCAATTCATCTGGATCCATTTTTACAATCATTTTTGTAACGAACTCTGGTCAGTTTCATCAAGTCATTTAGTTAACAGCGTTGTGTTTTGTGTTTTAGTGTTCTTTTTTATTTTCGTTTTTTTTAAGTTTTTTTTAAATTTTATTTCAGCAGGCACTGAATGATGTTCACACCAGATGTAATGAGGCTTTATTTTCACTTTTTTATCTAAATTGTTTTCATCATTATAGAAAAGAAAAGTGCTGAAAAAGTAAAAGTTTTTGTTTTTTTGGGGTTATGTTGATAGGTACTTAACTTTCATTACCAAACTATGTCGTATTGCAAAAAGATAAATGTTGGGAGATTTTCTTCGTGTTAATGAGAGTCATGGAGAAATTGGGAATATTTAAGAATTTATTATGTAATGAAAAGCTTAAATAAAATATGATCATAATAATTATGATGTTCGTAGAGTAGATAAAAGGGAAGCTTAGACTTATCATACTTTCTTTTAAACCTTTTATATCTCATAAAAGTCTTAAGAACCAATTAGTGGAAGATTAAAATCATACTTAAAATGGTACATGATGAGAACCAATAGATGAAAGACCCTCAAAAGCATTTTCTTTCTCATATTCATCCTATTTTAGAGAGTCTTCATTTGTGTAGATTACTTTCCCGAGGCTTTCAAACTGCAAACTTATGAAATTTGATCTTTTTTATTCACTTTCAATGTGATGGTCATTTTTTAATATCTCTTGTGCAAATAAATATTCTTTAAATGTTTCAGACATGTGAAAAAGGAGATACTTCTGAATTTTATAATGAGAGGAAAAAACAGAGCTGGGTAATTGCATTCCGTATTCGTGTTGTGCGGCTAAAGAACGAATCACTGTTCTTCATAATACGTACGATGTTGGGCACAAAAATAAACTGATGAGCATTTTTAGTAGCGCAAGTGTTACGGCTGAATTGCTTGAGAGGAGGAATCTAACTATAGCTATTACAACTGACCATGACAAGAAACATTGGGCCGGTGATCAAGAGAAATTGTGGAGGATTTCATGCATTACCGAGAGAACCCAAACATTTGCGGCAATTTTTCGACATCACAAAAGATACTAGGTTTCTCCAATGTGACATGCATGGATAGCAACTGAAATATGTTACAATTTAGCGATCGCAGGGGCAACATTGATTTTTCGAAACATTAAATTCTATGTGTTTGTTATTCCCCACTGTACGTACAACGGTTTGAAGATCAAAATTCAATGTTCTTGTCATACATACGCTGCCGTTAACTTTCACACCTGAAGAGCATTGACACAAATCAAGAGCTGGCCCTGACACCTGTAAATTATTATAACTTGTATTTTTTTACAGGTATAGAACTTTGAGTTGGCAACACTGTTTTAACTCGCGGCCATTCTGTCAGCTGTCAAGTGACTTTTTTTGGTTTCGTTTGGCATTTCAACATGAATAGACTGACGTCTGAACAAATCATGGTTAAGTTCGAAGTACCAATTTTCATAAGCAAATTTTTTTTAGCGATGAAGCTCACTTTTAGTTGAATGTTAGACGTAAACAAAAGTGCCGTTATTGGAGTGATGATAATTTTCTAGTGTATGTTAAGAGACCGTTAAAACCACAAATTCTGATCGTTTGGTGTGCTTTATGGGTTGGCAAAATAATTGGTCCGTACTTCTTTAAAAATGATTTTGGTTACAGTCAATGGTGACCGCTATAGAGCCATGATTGCTGACTTTTTCGTTAATCAATTGAAAAACCATGATGTGCAGGAGCTGTGGTTTCAACAAGATGGCGCATCATGTCACACAGCTCGTGCCACAATTGATTTGTTAAATAAAAAGTTAGGTGAGTATGCGAAATTTCGCGTTTTGGTCCTGTGAATTGGCCTCCAAGATCGTGCGATTTAACGCCGCTTGACTATTTTCTGTAGGGATATGTGAAGTCGATTGACCACTTGGAGGACAAAATTCTCCGCGTTTTTGCCGATATACTGCCACAAATATTGGAAAAAGTCATCGAAAAGACAACGTCCGAGCTAGCCGTGGCGGCCATATGCCAGAACAGAAATAATATTTAAATTATAATGCCAGAAGATTATCTTCCGAATAAAGTAAATTGAATAGACTTCTACGCCCCTAAAAAACACCCTTTATATATGTATATACGATAATTTGAGGGTGCCAAAGATTTACTTTTTATTGGGACTGGACAAATGCTGTTAACGATCCGATCGGAACGAGACTGTAGAGCAGGGCAGATAGAAAAGCTTAGGTAGTTGTGTCGCCAGCGCAGACGAACTCCTCTTCAGAAAATGAAACGGCAAGGACAGAATTAAGGGCTCCAGATTTATACATATCAATAAGGTCTTCAAAAACTCTTGCCATATAATTGCTTCCACGTTCAAGCACCAGAACAGTCATATACATTTCTGTAACCAGCCCTGATAACCTCTTTAATAGACCGACAAGAAAAACATGAGTTTACTTTGGGTTCGCAAGCCTTAACCGCATCCGGGATAGAAGTTCTCATTTCCGATGTAATTGAATTTGATATAATATCTTCACTGGAATCATTCAATTCCACACTTGAACGGTGTATTCAAACTAAACTTGAATGCGGACAGCTGACTACTTCAAATTTTAAGTCTTTGCGATAAAAAAGTCTTGGCATTGATTTTCATTATCTTGAGTTTTTGTATTAGCTGGGTACTCAGCCATTTTAAAGTATATGTCAAACTGCCGGGTTATGGTGGAAGGGGAAGGGGTTTTCCTTATTACTAAATTGTTATTGAAACAAAATTAGAGCAAAATGTTAGCACTTGTCTAATGGTTAAATTAAATTAAAATGTATCTGTGAAATTCGTTTCGGTTTTGTTACTAATTGATGATACAATTTCACCTCCCTTTATTAAAATAACTATAAATTCAAAACAAAAGACAAAAAAAATCATCGTGCGTTGAACTTTTCACGGCCGGGCTTTAAGTCACACAATCAAAACCTTCTTTAGCTGATACATAAAATAAAATAGAACAAAACAAAACTAAGCCATTCAACTTGTTCTTTCAGATAAAAAAAGTATAAAAATAAAAAAACAAATAATCAGCTCAGCTGTAAAAAATAAAACACAAAAAACGTCACCACGACAATATTAATAGAAATTCACTTAAGAGCTATCGCCGCAACGCCGCGCCGCGCCGGTTATCTTAAACTCAAACTTAAACGCTAAACCTGTCGCGTTCTCATTTGAATTCAGGGCTTATCATGGTGCGCCATGCGAGACAGCGACGTTTATTCGCGAGCTAGTGCGAGGCCCTGACTTGGATTTTGATTTGACTGGCTGTCTGTATATTTCGCACAAATGTTGCAGATACAAAAAGATACTTTGCTTACTTATGTATAAAAAAAATTACAATGTTTGCCCAGCGGATTTAATGATTATTTCGTGTAGATATTTTTGTATCTTAAACTGCTGTGACTTAATCTAAGGTATTTTATCTAAAATTTGTGTTTACAATTTTGATTTTTTTTTGTTCATATTTTCGTTGGCAAGGTTCATACGATTAGACATTATATCTTTCACTTTTTCAAAACAAATTATGTATGAACGTTCGAAAAACTTCAACGAAAGTATAATAGATACAAAAAAATAAAATCAATGAACTTCTTGGAATATTCTTATTGAATTGAAATGCAAGATAGAATGCTGTTTGCTGGTTGCATAACGTGTAACCAAGTTGCAGCATTGAATGGTAATTTCTGATTTCGGTAGTGGGTGCATTTCATACCTATATGCTTCAAAGAAGTAGGTATGCCTTCTGTTTTCTTTTTAGTATCTACGTGTGTTCTTTTTGGAATTGTTTTACTTTCCTCATATTATGTAGATATTGAAATCAGTTAGCGCATACATTATGTAAGAGATGTTTATTATTGGTTATTTCGTTGGTGTCAATTGTCTAGACAATTAACATATTTGAACGCCGCGCAATCTTATGGATACGTATGGGAAAATGTTTGGGATAAGAATACATTTTGGTGTCAATTGGTTTCATATTAGTAAAAACTACAAAGTTTTGAAACTCCAATGGCTTCATAAATTGTATTAGAAGCATTGGAGCATTTTTTTTTTTTAAATTGATGAACCAATAGATCACACCTTTAATTTAGTTCGAATGGATTTTAAACTAATCGATCACGTATTCTGTCGTAATGGCAAGTTAAACATTGCTTCAATAGATAAGTAAAATGTATGCCTTTTTGAAATTCAGGAGGACTTCTGTTTCGAATAAGAAAGCTTTTTCAACCAACAATGTAGAAATAAAACCAAGATGTAGAAGATTGATCCATTATTCTAGTGTTTAAATTTTCAAACGTAGTATATTTTATCTTCAAAATAAATTTGTTTCCATACAAATTTTTAGAACAGCTGTTCAAATTTGTTTTATTTTTAATTATCTCAGCAAAAAATAAGATAAGCTCCCCGGAAATGTTAACGATCATTCTATTACTTTAACCTTGGCCTATAAGCTTTATATAATTTCAAAACCATTTCTTCAGACTAATTTGTTGATGATTACGACAATGAATAATGATGTTATTTTTTTTATTTACAACAAAAGAGTTCTTGACATTGTGGCCTCAACAGTAATCTTGCAAAACTAAAAAAAAAGTATTGTTCGAAGTTCAGGTTAACAATTTGTCAAAAACTAAAAAAAAACTAGGTAAGCTATACAACACGTCAACACTCTTCAAATATTTACCAGCATATTGACTCACCTTAAACTTGGAAATATTAAAACCCAAGTAGGAGAGTGGAACAATAAAAAAAATAACTATACAAACAATAATCTCTGACTTAACGAATGTTCATTTGTTCATACGCATAAAAAGTGGGAAATTTGATAAAATTGTTTGTCACGTATAATTCTGCTGTTTACTTAAGATGCTATTTTTTTGGTATTATTCGTAAATTTAAGCCAAATTCAAGTCCACAGAATTTGAATTGGAAAACAAACGAAAATGTTTTTGGAGCATGTTCCTCGTGAGAAGATAGTTTTGAAAAAAAAAAGAATAGAGTTTCAACAAAAGAATTGAATCATTCTTGTCACTTTAACATGTTAAGATACAATATCCGTTCCTTCTTTGGATTATTATTTGAATATAAAAAGAATGTCGAAGCAAAAGGAATCTACCACCATGGGCGCTGTTTCGCTGTTTGGGACTCCAAAAACAGAGTTATTGTGTGGAAACTCCATTGTTTAATGACGTTGAAGGTGAAGACTCTCCCATGCGTGATATGAATATTAAAGTTTTTTTTTATAAAAGACAGATATTCGACTGCATACAATGAGAAACAGGAAATATTTATACATTCTTTTAGATCAGAGACCTCTTAAATATTTGATCTTGATGATAGTGTTCTCGAAGTGTCGGAGTTGAGTTACATAATGACAAAATCCCTTCTTTTATTCTGTTTTCTCAAGTAAGACATTTGATGAGATGGCTGGGGTTAAATGCTTCACCGCACTTTTTTATTCTCAAAATTTCTTGGAAGTTTCCTAGATTAAAAAATTTAATTGGAGTAACAAAAATATTTAATAGTTTATTTGCATATTAAAAAAAAAAAGGAATTGTCCATTGAAACGGAAAAAAATTATTAATCTCAGGAAACAGCGCCAGTAAATCTTCAAAAAATAATTGAAAGTAATTTTCTAGTAGAAACAAATATTGTTTCCTGTTTGATTTTGATAAGATTTTAAAATTGATTGCAAAATATAAACAATAGACGTGCAATTGCTGTAGATTAAAGATAAGTGATTTATACATTAAATTTTTATAAAAACGTTGCCTTGAAAAAAAAACCGCAAATACCTATGGAATTCCTGCAAACTGACTCCAGCCTGGCAGCTTGTACATGTTTCGTTGCCACTTCTCAAGGCTGTTTGGGAAACGAAGCTTTTGACAAAAAATAAATGATAATGATAAATGATCTAGCTAATGTTAGGAAAAGGTTAAGGTGGCTGTGAAGGAATGTCTGACATACTTAGACCAAATACTATCTTCATTGTGATACCACATGGAAATTCGAGACACTATCTCACTAATTAAATCACTTGGAACTTTCAATAAAGCGATGGAAGATGGTGAATGTCTGCGTCATTTAAAATGCTGGTATCGTTGAAGATACATCACATTATCCATGTAATATAATGTAATGTAATGTAATGTAATGTAATGTAATGTAATGTAATGTAATGTAATGTAATGTAATGTAATGTAATGTAATGTAATGTAATGTAATGTAATGTAATGTAATGTAATGTAATGTAATGTAATGTAATGTAATAATAATGTTGATATGAGTTTGTGGAAACCACATTACCGAGTGGTTTAAAGGCTGATTGGCTGTCTGAGAAGATATCACGACTTGCTTGAACCAGGACAGAGCTTCTTTTTGCCCCAGAATTTCTGACGGAAATATGCAGCAATGGTTAGGAAGGTTTTAAGAAGAGTTAGGGCTATGATTAAGTCTGTTTTAGCTCCACCGACTCCATCTTCGGTTTTTGAGCCATCAGCATAGAAAGAAACAGAATCATCTATCAAAATGAAAGGTGATCTAAGAACTGAAAAAACTGGTGTTTTATCCTGATTATGTCCGTATTTCCAAAGTTAACGGCGAGTATCATTCTGAAAGGATAAACTCCAAGATGAAATCAACGCTCCAGAGGCAACAAACGTGACTTGGCAGTGTTCCTCTGCAAATTGGTTGTGGCTTATAAAAACCCTTTTGGAAAAATGTTTATGAGGTTGGCCCAGTACCTACAGTTCATACCTTAAATCAATAACATTTCGTTGTCTTCGAATTGTTGTTGTGGATACTTGCACTTTTAATATTTGAAATTTAAATTCAAAAATTCATGGGATGAAAGCTACTTTCATAGCCATAGTCGAGCTTTAAAAACTTTTTGCCTTTAAAATCTTCTTTACACAGTAGCCATAACCACATGAATGCCCAAAAATATATTTAAAAAAGCACGCCGTAAGAACTACATATGTTTGAAAATGAAAGAGATTCCTTCTTCCAACATGAAACTTTCCCAGAACATACAACAGATGGTGAATGGAATATTTACAAAACCACACAAGAAACCATCGGACAAAACATAAACCAGATGTGACTTGACATTCCAAACTTTTTTTCCAACTTCAATTTTCGAGAAAAAAAAGAAGAACGATCAAATTAAGAAATAAAAGTAAAAAAAAAAATTAAACTTGACCAAAGGAACCAAGAACAGGTGGTGTGGCTCCTACCGGATGAAAAAAAAAAACTGCACCAAAAAATGTTGCCGAAACAATACGTGGAAGCAAGCAAGCAAACCGACAAAAATAATTCCTCATTCAACGGTTCGTTCGTTCCATCAGAAGCGGAATACATAATTACATGTCTATACACAAAATTCTTGACCGAACCGGTCTTCCTTTTTTCTTTGTTCCAACGACACATTTCTTCAAAGTGCAAAAAAAAAAAAAAAAACAGGACCCACTCGGCACTCCTGATGGTCGTCACCAATGCAATTACTTAAAAGATTGTTTTTTTTTTTTCCTTCTTGTGAGCTTCTTTCTCTTCTTGAAATAATTATATTTTTCTTTTTTGTACAAACTCTGACAACCGTCCAACCAACCAACAGATCGGTGTGTCTACGACGGACGGACGTGAAACTTTCACTCGAAATACGAAATCTTCCCAGAAAAATTACCTTCACCTTTAAGCCATTTGTTTGGATTAACATTCCACCTTTCAGCTTCCCATTGCCATTGCCCATCCGATTGCCCATAAATATCGATAACAATTAGATGGTGTATCTAATTATATACGCAGCAGATACTGATGGCAACAACAACGTCTAGATCCACCATAAACAGATCACTATGATGATGCAGCGGCCAGCGGGTGGTAGTGGAGAGATGGCGATCCTCTCTTTCTGTAATCCACTCCCACAATCGATGTGGATCTGCAATTCGGAAAAAAAAAAACCAGGAAAGGAACTCTCGATTTCGCACTGACTCAAGTTGGTGATGTTTTTTTTGGATCTTGGTTCGTCTTTGGCCAAACTCAGCGACGCGACGCGACGCGGCGTAACCTCAAGCTGCGGCACGCTGTGCATCTGCATCCGTTTTTGTTCGGGGCAATATGTGCTGAATCTCATATTGATTGGGGTTATAGTTTTGGTGGCTTTCGCTAAGATGCACTTTGGATGTTGGACGTTGGTGATGCTGATGCTGGCTTGGCGCGTTGGGCTTGGGTTCAAGATGCGCGCCCACTAAATCCACATCACGGTTCGTCCGTCGCGTCGCCTGCTCAAGATTTAAAGTCACGGCGCCAAATTGCGAAATTAAGAAGAAAACTTTTGCTTTTGGCCATCAGAAGATACTTTCACTTTTTTCGTTGTTGCGATGCTGTGTTTGATGGTGCTCCTAGCCATCCATGGTGCTGATGGCGTCTTTGGTGCTGTGCTGCGTGGTAGATCAGACGCGTGCGTACACTTACTCTAACACATATCTTCGCCTCCTGGTATTGTTCGTTACGTATATATGTATGAGATACATTTAAGATGTTTGTTTTCCTTCAGATACAAGATACAAGACAGTTTATGCAAATATGGAGTTGAAAGAGAGAGGTTTTTTTTGGGTTTTGTTCCCATCAGCTTCCAAAATGTTTCCTGCTTGTTTTTTTTTTTCGTATAATTTGTGTTTGGACGATGTCAACAGTGTCGGGTTTTGATGGACGTTATTCTTATCTATAAGAGGATTTAGGTAATGAGCTTTGGAAGGAATTTTCGGAAATTCCAATTTTTTGTGTGTCTTAAATGCCAGATTAAGATATGAAACTTGAGGTATGTGCAGAAGCTGTGGTATATTCGTAGACAGCAACGGTGGGCTTGGGAATGTTTGTTAATGGTTTAAGTTTAAATAAATTTATTGGATACAAAAGCTTGAAATGTGTAATGGTATCTTAAATACGGAATATCAAATTTAAGTTAAAAGTATTGTTGTGAGAGCCGAAAAAATGGGTCATAAAATTGGAGCGTCTTGACGAAGGTTTTCAGTTAGTTTTTGGAGATTTGGATGCTCGCAAAACCTGAAAGTCTATATACGATTTCTAGGTCGTGATGAAATTGTTGGTTTCAAACTAAATTGTTTGGTTTTTTAGAAGTTTTGGGATACCTTTTGGAAGAACCAACTTCGTCTTCAAAACTAACCTTTATCTTTCTAATAACTCGACAAATTCTTATGTTCATCTTTGATTCTTTGATAACTTCAAGCCATATCCAACTACTGACGTAAGATCCCAACAAGAAGCCAACGTGGTAAAGCAGTCTTCGAAACTCGAATGAAAGCCTAGGGTCATCAGTGAATTGAGAATCGGAGAACCAACAATTCTTCTCGACGCAGACTTCCAGAAAAAAATGTGGCTTTAGCATTGATACCTAGTTGCAATCTGAGCCAGGTTGATATACACTAATTGGTAAAAAAGAAATGGAAGAGCTTCAAAAACTTTTAAAAGGACACTTCAACTTCTTCCGAATTTCTCTAATCCGATCAGCTCTCTCCGATTTGGCTCTCGGGAAGCTCTAGAAGCCTTATAAAATAAAAATAGGGGGCATGAACAGCTCCTGGATGAGTCAAAGCTTTTGTGACAAATTCAACTCTGGTAACTGCATGAATCAGGGATCGATTCCAGAACCTTCGGCGCAGCAGTCCAACAAACTAACCACTTCGCTCCGGGGTAAAAATTTTTCTACGAAAACTAATTTCACTGCGAAAATTCGCTTTGCTTCATCAACAGAGTTTTTGATATCAATATCGTCCGCTAAGGTATCTTTTGTCGAATCTAAATCAACGGCCTTATTTTCCGACAAGTGAATCCAGAATAAAACAAGCTTCACTTACAACTTTCATCAACTTTATAAACAATCGTTCTGGTTCAACTATCTCTTCGGCAGCGACACATTCATAGAAGAAAAAGTGTCCCATTCCTAATGCAGCTCAACGACATCTATTGTAACACACTTTAGAATCAATTCCAAGCATCGAATCCAAATGCCGACATCAATCGATTCCCAATCTTTGTGTCTTCTGATCCTGTTTTTATATAAACAAACGTATACCTACGTATCTCTACCTCTTTGAGTGTTTCTAGAACTAGAATGCACATCCTTGTGCAATTAAATGGCGCACAAGAATTCAATTTGAACAAATCAATGATCGCCGTACAAGGCTGCGTGTTCACTGGCACCCTGCCGCACTCACTCATCCTCCAGTCCTCCAGTCCTCTAGGCGCAAAATCGTACGTAGGTAGATATACTATAGATAGGTTTCCTGCTGACTTATAAAATTCCATGGCTTGAAAGATAGATTGCCGTAACGAGTGAAAATTGTTATAATTATTTAGCTAAATACTGGTAATCATCTGTGGAGCGCGTTATGCTACATTGCACAGCACATTGGCATCAAGTAGATATGTAGGTATATTGAATCCCCATTCCCCAGATACACACTTCGGCGACATAGACTTGAACGAACGAAGGAACCAATAACAACACCCAGACACGAGGCGTCTCTCTAACATGGCAAACCATCACTATCCCACCGCTGCGCTGGCTGCTCTGCGTCTCTAAACCACCAAATCAACTTGTATACCAACCACAAAGCCATAACTAAGGCTCCATTTGCCGCACCGGCTTCGCACTAAGCCGACTCTGACTCCAAGACCAGATTTTCACATGTGCTACGCTACGAACTATCATGGTGCACCTTACACACCATACTCTGCCTCCTAGATAATGCAGCTCTGTGGCAAAGACTGTGGTTAGTATGCCTATACCAATATGGTGGTGGCATGCTAGTTCTACATCCGTACCTAGACCAAGTCGACATTCAACTTGACCTTGTTCCTTGGGCTTCAATAAGATTGTAGAGTGCGTTTTTTAAAGGTGGTTTGCTTTTTCCTTCGCGGGGGGATACTACATCAATTTTGTTGACGACGAGCCTTTCCATGTTTTTTTTTTTTTTGTATATGATGCCCCTTCCTTTTGGTTCTTGTGCTGGTTTTCTAGGCAAGAGCAGTGCATTCCATGTCCAGGACAGATCAGCGAGAGCAGTGAAACATGTGAGAAATGTCGTCAATTATAGGTCGTCACATAGCTCCGATGAAAGGTTGCTCTAAGACACACATCGTCATCTTCATCTCCATCGTCATCATCATCATTATTGTGAGATGTGCAGAAGATACTTTATCTTTCATGTGCTATGGATGGACAAAATATTCTGGTCGAAAGTTGTAAAAGTTTTTTTTTCTTTATTTTTTACTTTGTTAATGATTTTATTAGTTTTTTTTTTTATGTTGTTTCCATAAAACTGTCACAATTTTTGTTGCTGTCGCGCAACAATGCTCATTTATATGCACAACTTGAGACTAAGACGCGCCGGGCTTCAAGTGAAATCCGCACTTAATTCAATTATTGTGCACATATGGCTACTTGCTTAACTAACTTAGGTACATGTGGACTTGTGTATCTTTGTTTTAGAAAGTGATAGTGAAACTTATTTAAAATGTACCGGGAATGGATGGAGTCAATCGAATCTGTTAGTTAAATATCACGTGTGTTTATGTTACGAGGGGATTCAATTGTATTCTAAGCGCATATCATAAATTTGAGGCTTAACAAGACTGCTGGAGTCTTGAAAGTGCGTTCGATTGCAAAACGCACGTGGTGCTTTGAGTATTTGGAGGGAAATAAGTGAGGAACCGCGTGCGGTGAGGTTTATACGGATATGAGCGAAATAAATTCAGCAAATATCGAATATAATTTCGAGCACTTAACATGGCTGGCTGAGAAAGTTAATAGCACAGCGCTACTTTAGTAGTTCAGTGAATTTTAATTCGTTTAGTTATTGGAGACTTCCCAGAATAAGCTTATGATAGCTTAAAAAGAAAACTGAACTAGATCGTGTGATTGATGAACTTCCGAAAGATTCATAATTTGAGACGGGAAGAAAACTGAAATATTTTAGACAAAAAACTATTTTAAGAAGACATTCTGTATGAACAATATCGGAATCAACCTTCCGTCAATATGCAGTAAAACAAGGTGATAAATGATTTCGATAAAAAAAATTGCCTTGGAGTCAAATGCTGATAAGCAATTTAAGCAAGAAATACGGAAAACGTAAGCCGGAGGAAAAAAATATACCTCTGCTCCGCACCATTATGTTTCCGAACGAAATAAAAAACAAAATCCTTTTTTCTGTGGGAAAAATTATAGAAAAAAATCCACATAATTCTTCGAATAATGATACCAAACAACCTCTCTCTCCTAGTGATTGAGAATGACTGACTCTTATAATAACTAATATCATTTTTAAGTTTGAGAACTATAGGTATGGTCAATTTACTACTAGATACCCACTTTCCTGGTAGTTCCTCTGATATCAGTAATATTCACTCTAATAGGTCAAATATTCAAAATATCCCTGAAGGTCTGATCAACAGGGATAAACTGCTTTGGTCACTGAACAGCTTCGAGCCTTACAAGTCTGCTGGGCCAGATGGCATAATACCCGCTGAACTACAGAAGTCTTCAGATATTATTCTGCCTGTGTTGGAAAATATTATGAGAAGCTGTTTGGAACTGGTTCACATTCCCCGGTCATGGAGAGAAGTTAAAGTAGTGTTCATACCAAAAGCGGGAAAAAGCTCCCAAACCAACCCTAAAGATCTAAGACCCATAAGCCTATCATCATTCCTTCTGAAAACCTTAGAACGTCTGATTGATATATATTTACGCAATAACATTGATACTAAACTTTTGTCGATGTCTCAACATGCTTACTGCAAAGGGAAATCGGTAGAAACTGCGCTACATTCACTTGTCCGCACTATCGAATACTCCCTCCATCACAAGGAATACACAATGGTGGCTTTCCTCGATATAGAAGGCGCTTTTAACAACGTCGACACATCTGCAATCGCTAATGCACTCTCAGGTCTGAAGGTAGATGGCTCACTTGGTAAACTGATCGACCAAATGCTGATAAGTAGGGTGATCAACTCAAAACTGGGTGTAACATCCGCAAGACGATCTGTTAGTAGAGGTACGCCACAAGGTGGTGTCCTATCTCCACTCCTTTGGAATTTAGTGGTAAATGAACTGTTAATTATACTGGAAGAGGGGGGATTCAATGTGATTGCCTATGCGGATGACATTGCTATAGTCGTTTCAGGAAAGCATCTCAGCACCTTATGTGAACTTCTTCAATCTGCACTCAATAAGCTCACAAATTGGGCAAGTCGTTGTGGACTAGGTGTTAACCCCCACAAAACTGAACTTGTCCTCTTTTCAAGGAAATATAAAATTCCACACGTCGACCCTCCATCTATTAATGGTATAAGTCTTATATTCTCTGACGAAGCAAAATACTTGGGTCTTATTTTGGACAAGAAATTAAGCTGGAAACCCAATATACAAGAAAGAGTAAGGAAAGCCACAGTAGCCCTTTTCTCTTGCAAAAAAGCCATCGGCAATAAATGGGGTTTAGAGCCCCATGTTATGCATTGGCTATACACATCGGTGATAAGACCGATTCTCACTTACGGGGTGGTCGTCTGGTGGCCTGCCCTAGACACAGCGTCGAATAGTGCTAAGCTCAGTAAAGTCCAACGTACCGCCTGCCTGTGTATAGGTGGTGCGCTGCGCACTACTCCCTCTGCAGCGCTAGAAATACTATTCAACCTGCTACCCCTAGATATTTTCAGCAAGCAAATCGCTGCTTGCTCAGCAATTCGCCTGAAGGCGATCTCTATATGGAAAAATAATAATTATGGCCATGCTAACATACTGAACACCTTCAGTATTCCCCAAAGTAACATAGACTACTCCACATCCCAACTTCATTTTGATAAAAACTTCCAGGTAAGCATACCCTCTAGATCACTCTGGGAGGAAAATGCCTTCCAGGACGACGATCAAATTCAGTTTTTTACCGATGGGTCGAAAACAAATGATGGGGTGGGGGGAGGTGTATACTCTAATAGACTAAATCTTAGTCTCTCCTTCCGTCTACCAAACCATTGTAGCGTGTTCCAGGCGGAACTAATGGCAATTAAGGAGGTTTTATCTTGGCTTAAAGAAAACGTGGTATCTTCTAAGGATATCATCATTTTCTCTGATAGCCAAGCCGCGCTGAGGTCCCTGGATTCCATCTCCTATAACTCTAAAACAGCTCTCGACTGTCGATCATCTCTTAGAGAGATGACGGAACAGTTTAACATTCACCTCTGCTGGGTGCCGGGGCACAGAGATATTCCAGGGAACTGTAAGGCCGACGAACTTGCCAAAAAAGGAACAACACTACCTATATTAACTGAACACAGTTACCTGGGTATTCCCATCGCTACATGTAAACTTTTGCTAAGGCAAGAAGCTATGGATAGAACTAATCTTAGGTGGACAAGTGGCAACACATGTCTAGCGACAAAACGGATTTGGCCAAAGCTGGATTCGAATCGCTCTAAGACTTTGATCTCTCTGAGCAGACGGCACATTAGCTCCATTATAGGTGTCATTACAGGACACTGCCTCATAGGTAGACACGCCATAAGACTTAGCGTGTTCGCAAACGACTTTTGCAGAAGTTGTATGGACGAAGAAGAGGAAGAGACAATTGCCCATCTTCTTTGTACATGCCCTGCACTAGCTCACAAAAGGAAACTCCATCTGGGAGCATACTTCTTCAACGATAGTAGTGATCTGTCTAACGTGGACACTAACACTCTTTTAAAATTCATTAGAAGCACAAACTGGTTCTGAGTTACTAGGGGGAAACACCCCAAACTCGTGGTATCACAACGGTCCTCTTATGGACTAAGTGTGTTGGTCTTTTCAGCCAACAGCCACTTTAACCTAACCTAACCTAACCTATAGGTATGGTCAGGGTTGCCATACGTAACACTTTTAGCTTCCAACTATGTAAGCCTGCCTTTCCACTAACAGTCAGGGATTCCGAAAGAGGGAGGAATGAGCAGGACCTTCTGACAGAAAAGCTGTCAGTCTATAGAGTCTTAAAGAAAAGTAAGCTTAAAAGCTGGAAGAGTGTTTCGACTAAAGAATATATGAGTTTTGGAAATACTGCATGTCCATTTCATGTAGGAGGACTAAGATACACATCTGAAAGTTCAAAAGCAAGAGTGTTGGGCAGTGTTCCTAAATTGCGGTCTTGCATCTCAGCAACTATAGCAATTGGCATGCGGATATACCTTTTGAGAGATGGACCCATATTTTTTTTTTTTGCGGTTACCAGCTGCTGTGAGAAGGGATTTATCCATCTATACTCAAAAGGTTTCTGAGTAGAAACCTGAAATTTCTGATTTGGAAGCATCTGCAAAGTTTTGAATAGCTATTTCGCTGTTTGGTATTGGATCTCAAGTTAGGTTTCTCCGTAAATGTAGAACTTTGAGTTGGCAACACTATTTTAACTGGCGGCCATTATGTCAGCTGTCATGTGATTTATTTTAGTTTGGTTTGGCAATTCAACATGAATAGACTGACGTCTGGCTGACAATGCTTCCAAACTGTTTGAAATTCGTATCCCATTGCGTTGCATTGCTTGCCAAGCCCGGTTTCCAGCTATTGGTTTCATGTTTTGAGTTTGACTTAATTGCAGGCTACTATTTGCTGCAGATTCTTGGACAAAAAAGTTTTAGATTATCTTCTTTTATAAAAGTTTTAGATTGAGAACAACTTCTAAAAGTACTCTAAGGGTGGTTCTTACCAGTATTTGTCTTAATAAAGCCATAATCGATATAGATAAGAGGCTGTTTGACACTAATGTTGAGTAGTAAATGAGGAGAGTTGTGATCCTAGTAAATACCACAAAATCTTCAAAAAATGGAAGAAAAAAAAATATTTGAATTTGTCTCCGATTGCCACAATATCAGCATTTAAATGCACCCCGAAATAAAAAGTTTAAAAATGGTTTTTCTTTCTGGTTATGATCGCTTCAAGGTAGATCACACTGAAGCTCAATGAAACAGCCCTGGAACAATAATGGAATGTGGTCTTCCGTCTTCCAAAAAACAACAAAACTGGAAACTTAAATTTGCCAGTTGAGTGCCTCACGACGCTGACCCAATATTTGACCACTAAACTTATGTTGAGACCACACACATTTCGAATGATTAATTAAGAATAGATCCATGTAAGATTACATTCCAATCACAAAACACATAGTCCGAGCAAAGCAGGAACCCATATTGAAATATTATGTTGTTAAAAAAAAGATTGGATTGACAGCAACAATAAAACATGGTGTCTCCCAATAAATCATTTTCAATCTCTCACAAAACATAAAACAATAATTTACCTTTTTAACACCAACTAGGCCCCTAAAGTAGAAGTATCTATATGAAGCGTGTATCTTATCTTTGCGTGATACTACATAATACATATGATATCATTAGCTAAACAAATAATATTAGTTCTAGAAAAACTGTTTGTCTAATCATTCATTTAAAAGCGTCATAAATATTCTATTTTTATATAAAAAAAAAATGACGTCAACAGCCTTTTCAAAAGATTGTTACACTGACAGCTAATGTCCAATCCGTCAAAAAGGTAGATAAACAATAGAAAACAAAAGTTAGAACTTTGTTCAACGAGTATCTAATGGATACCGAAAGCTTTTCACACTTGAATAACGTTTTCCACAATCCGGCGTAGCACCGAAGATGATGTCATTTGATTATTGTGTTTATTTTTTTTAGAAGGAGAACAGAAAATTACAATTAATGTCGCAATTTTCTGCTACAATTGCGTTGATGATTGCCAAAATAATGACAACTTCTTTAAAAACAAACAAAAAACATCGAATCTGTACGAACGGATAACGATAAATTAAGCAATTTCCAATTGACTGAACAACTAATTAAGCTCGGTTTATTGTTGTCAAAGCCAACAATGATCAATATGTTCAAAATCTCACGACTCTACATAAACAAAGTGTGAACTTACAACAATTTTTACATCAGCATTGTGGCAGTCCCTCATCAACTTACATCCAAAGCCGCTCCACAAGAACGACCCGACGACGGCCACAAATCGTGTACTGCGATGCAATTAACACAATCATTGTGAGTTCGAGGGACGAGGAGGGCCGGGCGGTTAAAAGTCTTTTGAAGCAGTAATTTGTTCCTCCCGCAACAACTGGAGTGCAACAATTTATTATGCAAAAATAAAAATATTGTCTTAAGCCGGCTGTTACACCATTCAGGCCAGGCCTCGCCAATTTATGTACATATATACCGAGTCTGGGCTGAGTATTATGGTAAACAACAACTTCTGGGTTATGGCATAAAAGCGGAGTTTACTCATTCATTGCGCGTTCCCTTATATGGATGGCATCTCTCTTTTAATGCCTCATGATGCCACTGACATGACGTGACAGTTAAAAGCGCGGCTGTGTCAATATCATACCAAGTCCAACCAACGCAAAAGCAAATCCGGAGCATTAATCAGAGATGTGTGATAATTTGTTGTCCTTCGAAAATTAATTGTTTTGAAGAATTTTGTTTTTTTTTGAAGCCATTGCGCCTGTGACCCTGTGCGTACCTACTACAACAGCCTATAATGCGCGCAGTATTGCATAATTTTTTTGGTTTTTGAATTTTGTTTATGTTATGACTTTTGACAGCTGCTGCGGCTGCTGCCGATGAAGTTACATGATATTGTTTATGATTTTGATTTATATTTTTTAAACGTGGATTCTGAGAGAATGTTCGTTCGATGGAGGTTGTGAAACCGTACGGTATTTTTGGAAGGATTGGTACTTAAAATAATGAGGAGAAGATTAAAGTTTTAGGTTTCAATAAATTTGACATTCAATTCACAATGATTCTGACGTCAGCGGAAATCTAAAAATGTGGTGTTTTAGGTTGTTTTTTTTGAAAAGCAGCCCAAGAAATTTCTGCAAAGTTTTTAAAATTAAGAAAAAAGGTATCAAACACTTTTCTGAAAAATAATCCTAACAAACGAACTAAAATGCGAATGTTATTTTTTTACATAGGCTTTCAAGCCTCAACTACTCAACCGATCATCATTAATTTTTTTTACACATATGTATTAGCATAGTTACATAAAAGGACATAGGGTACTTTTGCAACGAATAAAATACTATTCCCGATGGATAGAATAAAGAAGAATAGAAATAAAGTGATTTAGGTATTCCTTCAAAAAAGGAATTCCTTTTCTACAATTTAGTAAAAAAGTTTTCAATAAAACAAAATAAACTTTTCAAACTATAATTGCCAAAAATTTAAAGACATGATTCATAAGTGAAACATTTGTGGAATTGAGAAAGAGTTTGAAGAGCTACGTTTTGATAGATTTGTAAAAAGTGCTATTTACGCTTGTTATCGAATAAGGGAAAGGTTGTTTCTTGCAAAGTGAGAGGAAGGTGTTCAAAAAATCTGCTAGAATATGTAACTCAGCAATGCTGTGAAGCTATATCAATTAGCAATAAAGTGACCAGGCAGTTCGCAAAAAAAAATTGGAGAACCATTTAAGAAAAAGTCAAAAAGCTGTTCTGATGTAATGAACTAGTTACTAGTTTTTAGTGGAACTTCTGAATTTGGTTGAAGAGTTTGGATCTTTTCTTCGCAATACTCTACTTAAAAAGACGCGAAATTTCACTGATACTGTGAAACAATAAAATGACTTTTTCAAGATTCTGAAAGAAAATGTTTCAAAAAGATGGAGAAATAGTAGAAATAGTTTCCAAAAGATACTTGGGTTTGCGGACGACATTAACGTCATAGGAAGAACAAAGCTAGCAGTAACCGGTGCCTTCACTACTATGGAGTCAGCAGTAAGCAGAATGGGACTGAAAATAAACGAGGACAAAACGAAGTATATTCTTTCATCAACAAAAGTCCAATCTCACCACCGACTTGAACGTGACCATTGATAGGTATAACTTCGAGGTAGTCACCAATCGAGAAGGACCAAAAAACACTGTGCAGAACACTCATCGTCCAGGTCCTGGTATACAGTGCAGAAGTATGGACTCTCTCCCAATCGGATAAAAAGTCACTTGGAGTCTTCGAGAGAAAAGTTCTGCGTACGATTTATGGTCCTGTCTGCGTAAACCATGAAAACAACATTTGGCGAACTATACGTGCTGTTAAGCGACATAAGCCTAGCCAGTCAAATTCGAATTCAGCGACTAAGATGGCTGGGCCATGTAGAGCGAAAGGAAATCGACGCTCCAGCTCGTAAAGCCTCAGAAGCCAAGATAGACCGCATCTTCGATGGAGCGACCCAGGTAGAGGGAGATCTCCCACAACTTTCAGTGCAAAATTGGTGACGTCAGGAGGGGCATACTAAGCAGGACCTAGGAGCACCACGCTCTAGTGGAGCCAACATAAGTAAGTAAAGTAGATTCCAAAAGGAGGAAGGGAAACGGCTATTCAAGGTGGAAGGTATTTTAAAACCAAAAAAGCTTTCTTTTTACGCGAGATAAAATAAAAACATAATTTTACTTGACACTGCTCTCCTTACTAAGTGTCAAAAATGGAATTGAAAAACCGATTAATTCAACAGCTCTTCTTAAATTGTTCTAAGTCAAACAGGTAGATATAGGCTTCAAACAATATCATTTTCAAGTTTTAATATTCCTGATCGAGAAAGCGGTTTTTGTGACATCTTTTGAAATGTCTGGATAGATGCGCATGGCAGTTTTTGGTGAATCCTGTCCGATACTATCGTTTTGTTTTTATTCTCGAAAGTATACTTCAACATAATTCCAATGTTTTAGAGAACGGTTGTTACACTTTTATTCCTTGCCCTGGGGACATTATTATTACGCCTTTTCTTATAGAATGCGCCAAAGTTAATTGTACAGCACAGTGAAATATTTATAAAATTTCTCCAGCGACAAATATCGGGTAAGAATTCTGCCAAAGACTTTATTTGAGATTTAATAGTTGATAGTGTGAATTTGAGTGAAATCGGTTCCTTAATAAATTTTGTTAAAAAAGTGATTCAAATACCACCTGGAGGTTCTAAAGCTTACAAAAACAATCTTCAACTATCTGCCAGTGAAAATCCCTTTTAAAATTGACTCAGTCGTTTCGGAAAAAACCTTGAATTGTAAATTCGGCAAGCAGCTGACTAAAAGTGTAAAAATTTCATACGAAAAACTCCTTAAACAACATTGTTCTTTCATACTTTCATGTTTTTGACATTACAAACTAAGTCTCTGCTTCAACTGATGTGATTTTACAATGTTAAGTTATAGCTTATAGGAGCATTTGCCAAGAGTACTGTTCTGAAATATCAAGGTACCCGAGTTCGTATAGATCCATTCTTAATTTAGTTCGTTTTCATAACGATTGTTTTTCAATCCAAATGTTAAATCACATTACTAACTACTATATTATTGTCTCCACAAAAAATGGCGGAATCGAGTTTGCTTCTTTATAAAGTCAGCCATTTTGATGTTTTGAGTTTTTCTGAATTGTCAATCATCAAATAAAAAAACATTTTACATGAAAGATATAAGAACCACGTCTTTTGAATTTTTAAAGTTAAGTAGAAACACTAAAACATTAAGTTTTAATGCGTTCACAAATTATAATTTAAAAACAATATCAAATTTAATATGCCTCAAAATATGACATTTCTATGTAAATCTGTAACCTCAAACTCAAACCCCTATCAAATTAACCTTTATGAAAAAAAAAATACTAAAAATTTACCGGCTGGAGACTTAACTACATCTTAAATGATTTAAATTATAGTTTAAAGCTGTTTTATGACTTAATTTTTACTCAACGTGTGTGACGACAAGACACCACCACCGACCGCGTTGACAAAAAAAAAAAAATTAAAAAAATAAACACGAAACGCACTTCTACCGCGATTCATAAGATAAAGATACATTTTTTTCTAGTCTGGTTTTTCCTTTCAAACCCATATTCTTTGGGGTTTTCTTTTTCTTTTCATTTTCATTTTCTTCTTCCATTTTAAAGTTTGACTTCATGCCACAGTCAAAGCGAGCAAAAGAAACTAAACGAAAAAAATCTTTTCTTGGACTTAATGACACTGTCACGAATATCGTGATCTCCTCCAGACCATGGTACACTAGGTGTAGTAGGTACCCTGTACCTACAAATGTATGCAAGGGAATGCCCTAATCTTTGTACAAAATCTAGGACTGCTTTAATAAAAATGCAATTAATATTCTTTGAGTTTGTTTTAAACACTTGCATGCTGTTGCTCCATAGCGACTAGCAACTAGCGAGAAGCGACAAGCAAGAAGAACCTTTCCATTTGAAAGTGGGCTCAATAGTTTGGTTGATTAAAAGAATTTTTTTGTTCTTGTGACAAAAAAAAAAACCTGCCAAGAAAACACAGATACATGTCGCAGATAGAACTAATTACTATGGAACTGGCACGCATTTAGCATAATTTTATTCCAGAAGACACATCAACTTAAAGTATCTAGAACTAGTCGTAGTAGGTATGCATTCCCATCTAGAAAATAAAAAAAAATGTCCAAGGCACCGAATCAAACCACACTAAAGCATGAACTGGACAGAGCACAGTGGACATTGGACATGGAATGGAAAAGAGATTAAGTTGAGTGCGTTAGTGTTATGATATAATTTTTAACTGTTACCTAACGTTACCTTTAAGGGGTTTGCATTTATAATTTAATTATAATTTCTTTCATTCGTTGGATGTTTCTGTTTTTTTTTTTGTATCTTTTATAAATATATTTAATGCTTCTTTCTTTATACGCAACACACAAAGACAAACACAAACAGCTGGGGTCAAATTCTTGGCATTGATGATGAAAGCTGAAGGAAAAATTATTATTATGGAAAGGTATATCTACCTTACCTAGTCGAAATCGACTTGTATAGTATATCTATGGAACAAAAAGTGTGCTGTATGGTGTGGTTAGGATGATGGACGAGAATGTCGGGAAATCAATGGGATGAGATGATGATGATGGTTCTTTGATGGAAATTTCGTTTGCTTGATTGGATTGGTAACTCCCTGCTTATGGGTTTGTAGAGATAGATATCTTCATTGACACACTTTTGGATGGAAAGTTTTAAATGAGTTTTCTTATAAGCTTTATGATCTGTTTAAGATTTTAATGGTTTATCTTAATGATTATGGTGCGGGAAAAACATTATAGTCTAGCCTCTGACAATTATGCTGTGTAGATTTGCTTTGTCTCGCTACATCTTTAGGCGTTTTCAAACTGTAATCTTATTTTTGAAACATAAATGTTAACAATAGTTAAGTGTGCATGTATAAGAAAAATAATCTAAAGGTAAGACATGGAACGCATCTGTTCAGGTATGTATTTAGGCTGAAACACAAATACGCTTTAGCTTCGTCATCGTCTACGTTACGATGTACCCGCTTCGAGTTTGTTTTGAATGACATTTCTGAAGTGACAGTTCTGCTATTGGCGGCTGTAATATTTTCTAAAAAGTGTGGTTTATTTTTGATAGTGAAATTCAAAAAAATAAAATTTATTGCGAAAGTAGCATACACAGCTTAACGTGGATGTGTTCAGCTCATCGACCAAGAAGAAATTCAGACTTCCCAAGCAGCGGTTCTCTTCAAAATGTTTTTGTAGGTCTTGGACCTACAATTATAAAGAAAATCCCGCTCCCTCACCAAGTCAATGAGATTTTCTTCGAAAGTTATTTTCTGTTCAATAAAAATAAAACGTTTCAAGAAAAAATTCGGATAATTATTCAATATTAGAATTATTTCTTGACTTCACAAAGAACCACTCCGAAAACAAATTAATTTTGTTTGTTGACTTTTTTTACAGCTGTTGAGCTGTCAGACAAAGCAAATGTTCATCAAATTTGAACTAGAGCTTCCGTTTGGAAACTTGAAGTTGAAGCTACATTGTGATAGCATGCATTGAATTCTTATGGCTGAACTCATAAACGTCAGACAAGGCCAAAGCTATAGTGATCGGAGTCTTTAACTAAATTCACAATACAAAATTGCGAGTCAGGAAAGAGAGCGAATCTGCTGCTCTTTCAATTTTTAACATCAATACCACTTATGATCAGCAGCTTAAATGCCAGACCATGGTGACTTTTTTGGATCTGGAGTCTCACTTGAAAACCTTTGTTGTAATTTGACTTGTCTCATTTCATTGTAAAAACTATTCCCCCGTAATACCCACTCAGCTAATAATGCTCATGTCATCAGTTTACCGGCTGTGTACAATGGTGTAGCTGCAGCAGTAGTATGTAGCACTGTCAAAGTTAAATTTACGTAAGTCGTATTGCGCGCCTTCGATGTGAAGTAGCAGCTGCAGGCTGCAGCACAGAGAGTAGCTGAAGTTCAAGTCGTCTTGACTCTAACTGCACAAATGTGCTGCGCTGCAAAACAATAACAAACCAAAATGGCAGACATGATATTTTTTGAGTTCAGTGCTACACATTACGTTACGTTCGTGTATGTTGCTTAGTGCGCTGCTTATTTGACATTAACTTTGACATTTGGTGCGTTCTTTTTCTAAACATAGTCAACAATAGTCAACAAAAAGGCGTTTCTTTAATCCAAATTAGTTACGATTTGTAACTATATGAAGTAATAAAAACGTTCCCAAACTCACTTTGAAGAGTCAAATAAAGTATTTCTGTGATTTAAAATTCGGAAAACCCTTACAACTCTTCTTACAAAAGTACCTACTATTCTGTAAAAACAACATTTGCATTTTTCTTCACAAAGAACTGTTTCCCCTTTTGCATTTTTACTTGAAATGGTTACAAAAACCAGACATTGAGCATTAATTTCCATCTTGGCACTTCATTATTTTAAAATAAAATTAATTTTCGAAAATGTTTAACAATCGGAATCATTAACAACTCGCTGACATTCCAATAAATACTGAAAATAAAATTTTAAAATTGACTCAGTTTTCTCTAAAAATGTTCCGTTATGATTATCGTTATAAATCATTTAAAATTAAATTTAACAATATTAACTGCTTACAGAAATTTTACTTGGCAAGAATCATTTACAATTTCTGTCGCCCACACGGCCACACGAAATAGTTTTAATACACAAAATATATTTATAAATATTCAAATAAAAAAAATGCACCAAATTTTCTAGATGTGTTACATTTATACATTTCTATGTTTCTAATTTGGTTTGTGTATTTTTATTTTCTATCATATTTTCGGGTAAATGACCCAGTTCTTAATTTTTTTCCTTTCAAACCAGCCGCATCATTAAAAATTATATTTTTAAGATTTTTTTGAAAGAAGTGACAAAAATATATTGCAGATACATACAATAAACAGATGATGAATCTTTTGGTATGATTTCTTGTGAGTAAGATGAGACATACCGACGCAGTGATTATTGTTGATGATCAGGATGTAAAGGAGTTCGTTTTGTTAGCTAAAAATAAAGATATTAATTTTTATATCTAACATAAAAAAGATACTTGGAATAGTGTTAATAGAACTGGCCTTGTAGATAAGAACCTCAATCTAAAATAAATACAAACATCAATTGTAACAGAGCCTTTTTGAAGTTTAAATAAGCAAATTGCAGTCCGATTAATTCGTGTGAAATAAATCCCCAGTGCCGTGCCAATGAATCAAGACCACCCAACAGTCTCAAGTTTTACAAAAGCAAAAACAAGCCCCTTAATAATATAAAAATAAAACCCAGTGACCTAGTTTCTTGTAATTCACGCCCAATGCTGTTGTCTACCCTGCATAATTGCTCTTTGACACGCATATAGTCGGTAGTGTGACGTGAATTCAAATCGTTTATTCGTTTTTGTATCTTTTTCTTTGAAAGGAATCCTTTGAGAGTAGGTATAGGGAATTATAAAAGATATAAATTAAAACCGAAATTCATCCGCATTCGTATAAACGTTAAAAATATCATTGGAATGAAGGCGACACCAGGACACACCTTTTATTTTTTGACGATACTATCTGGCGTATATATAGCCTATAGAAGTGTCTCGTCAGGTCTCTCCCAGGTCCCAACTGGCGCATGTTTATCTTTTTTTTTTTTAAATGAGGAAAGGAATTCCTTTTCATTGTTGCGATTTATGAATGGCAAAACATTTTGAAGCCCTCTCTCGCTCGCATGATTATCAAAGATTAACGACTTGGATAGGGATGGAGATCGTTGATGCGAGCGAGGGAATAAATTAATATTTTCAATTATAGCGCCATTAAGAGGGTGTGGGAGGATTTGGAATAGGCAAAAGATTTTATCAGGATTCTCTCAGAAATTGGTTTTAAATAAGCGATCAAAGTCTAGACGGGAGGTTAGGAAACTAATTAAGTTGTCTTTTAAGCCAGCCGCTGAAAGTAAAAAAAGACCGCCGAATCAAGAATTTGTAATCCTATCGGCGGGGGTTCCTTTCCTCATGTCAGCAATGAAAGCTCTGAGGACATTTTTGGCGTTTATTATTATTTTTGATCCTAGCTTTTTAGAGACATGAAAAGCTTCTATAACATTATTTGATGTTTGACTTTTACAAAAATGTTTTAAAAATGTCTCATGAATATATTTTTGGAATTCAGTACTTTGGATGATGTTCTTCAATTCATTGGTTCTGATGATCATAATAAATAAATATTAAAAACTTAAATTATGATTTAATAGAATTTTGGAATCCATTTTGACACAAATTTATTGTCATTTCCTTTGACAGCAAACGTCACTCAAACACTTGATTCGTTACATCAACTCGTCCCAGCAAAATAAACGATCGACTTCAGGGTGATTTCAAGGCGACACCAGTGGTGCGTTCTTTTTCTAACCATAGTCAACAATTGTTGTTATGTCAACAAAAAAAAATTTGTTGAAGTGTCATTCTTAAGATTTGTTGGGTTTTTTTTACAAACCATTTAGGAACTATACGTTATTAGAATTTGTTAAACTGTGAAACGACAACTTTTAACATTTGTTTGTATATTGAGAAACTTATTAAATTATTCTCATTCATTCCTCAAAATTGGCAAAAAATCCATTTTATTCTTTCTTGTTGATCACTCAAAGAAAACAAAGACGTTCTTGCTGCTCAAATCGAGGATTTACAATTTTTTGATTTGATTTTTAATAAAAACTTTGAATTGCTTACTACTAAACGTCAAATTTGACAGATCAACAATCTCAACTTTTATCATGGAGGTGAGTTGGAAATAGTAACAAATCGTAACTATTTGACACTTCAATTAGTTTACAAATCGTAACTAATTTGGAATAAAGGAACACCTTTTTGTTGACTATTGTTAATAATTGTTGACTATGGTTAGAAAAAGAACGCACCACAGGTCTCAATAAAAGACAGAATTTTCTCGTTGAGGTTTTTCAAAAAAAGATTTATGACGACCCCAGGTAATCTGCTTACTTCAGGGCTTAAGCTACTATTCATGGAATTTGGCGATTTCATGAGATCTGTTCGATTTGAGTTTCACAATGGCATTGTCTTAAGCTATGTTAACACGAGATGGAATGTGAATCTCATTTATGTGTCAAAAGTATAGATGATGTTTGAGCAAATAAAACTCTTCTATTAAATTGAATTTTATTTTGAATCAACAGATATCAATATTATTCGGAACCATCGTTTTGTATGTCAGTGTAGTATTACTTCCACTGCATGTGTCAAGTTGCATTACAATAAGTGCAGTAGAACATAATTCCAGGATCCAGGTTCAAATATTCAGACTATTCACTTACAACAAAGGATGGTTTCAAACCCAGAACTATATTTTCAAAGGATCAAACTCAAAATTCCGACCACACAAGCACAGAATGGCACACAAAACGTTCATTAATTTGATCCTTGAAAACGATACTTTTCTGTAAACTCAAAAAAGGTTCAAAATCCTTGTAGGCAACAATAAATGGAATAAACTCCATTCATCAAAAACAATAAATCGTAATCCTACCTGATTCCCGTTGGTTTATCCAAGAAAAATGTGTAAACACATTTCCACCATTTCCATTTTTTTGGGTATTTCTACTTTTCTAGATCAGATGGCGCCGACGGCAGCACTGAACAATAATTTTATGACACTCGATACCGGAGGTTATTGTGACCGATTCACGTTTCAAAAATTATCTGAAACCATAAAAGTTTCACCGGAAATTTGTTTCCTTTTTTCCTCTCTTTAGTGTGATGGCTGATGGGTTGGGTATGGGTATGTCATAAAATCCAATTTTCCACCAAGATTATAAAAAAAAGGGAAATTAAATCTTTTTTTTTTTTGCTGATTGTAAACATTCGTTTTCGGAACAACATTTATTAACTTGCTTTAATGATGTTAAGATTAAAAAAAATTAACAATTCAAGCTACCTGCACATTTTTCACGGCCATTAAACCCAAAACATTGTTTGCTTAACGTTTAACATCAAAATAATTAGTTATCTTAACATTCTCATCTTCCTTAATACTTTTAATATAAGGTAAACAAAAGAAATCACACTTTAAGAATGTTTTTTTTTTATTATTAATTATAAAAATTAAGATGAATGAAAAAATAAATAAGCCGTTAATAATTAACTTTGTTTAAAAATCTGTTGGTGGTATGGTAACCATCACGCCGCTAAATGGCAAAAATGGAAGGGGTCATTGTAGCCTATTTCGCAATTTCTTCTAGAAGCCATGTTTATAATTAAATGGAAGCTGTAAAAATAACTCAAGACAAAACGCTTTACCACGTTCTCTCATTAAGCAGAAGCTATAAAATTGCTAGTATTTAAGGAAGTTTTTAAAAGCAATTTAAATCAACACTTAGAAAGAGAATTATTGCGGACGAAGTCCTGGACTGGACAAGAAGAATAATTACAGAAGGCCTTGAAGTTATGACACAGCCATAAAGAAATTCCAAGTAATTCGCTTTAAATTATAAACCTGGCTGAAAATAGCGTAATAAACTACTTTTTTCGCATCACTTGAGAGCCTTAGATAGTTAAATTTATGGCTTTCCATTCGAGGGGATTTGAAAAGATTTTATAATTTCAGACTTGTCAGGAAGAGGTGTTTCACACCTAAAAACTAATTTAAATTAAACATAACCCCTTATCATTTCTCTCTCTTTTTCGATTATAATTTAAAAAAAAAAATATGTCTGACTGTCTGCCCTTATGACAGCAAAAACAGTGAATGAAACAAAAAGATGGGGAAACAAATGTTAATAATAAGTTTTTTTATGGGCGCATACATGAACTCCATATTGCGTCCCACATTGATCGTTCACTGTGCCGCTTCATGTAATATTTGCTAGGCGCACAGATCGCGCCCAGCTTTATCTGCTTGCTTTGCTGCACAGGCTTGTGGGACCTTATCTAGCGTGCCTCAGCCCCATACGGTTTGTGTAACTTCATTCAAAGTCAAGGTGAGCACACATCATCAACACAGGCCATGATTGTCGTAAGAGGTGTTGTTTTTTTTTGTATCTTCAGCTTATATTTACAAGGTGGCAACCTTTTAAAGAAAAGATTCCACATCATACGAGAAGGGAAAAAAAACACTAGGAATGTGTTTTAGGAAACACCATAGAGATGAGACTTGATCTCAAAGCCTTATGTGGGCAATTACATCTTTTTGTTTCCATCTTCAGTTTAATGCATTTCTTCATGTTCTTGTTCTCATTTTTTTTTCTCGTTTTATTATTTCGTTTTGCATTGCAATTACTGGAGTTATTATTCTTTTATTCAAATTCAAACGGAAATTCAATGGTTAAGGCTTTTATGAAAATGACTACGACGACGACGATGAACGGCGGACGGTCCAATTACACACGTTCTATATGCAGCGCCATGAACGCATGTGAACTCTATTAAGGTGAGGATGAAGATGTTCTTGAGAGTTTATAGTGGCATATAAATCTTTTAAAGATATATGATTTACCATGAATGGAACTGAGATTTCCTCTGGAATCTATAAGAAAATTAATGTACATATCTGTACTTCCGCGTTCAGTCAACTTTGTAGAACAAAAAATTAGATTTAGAAAAAGGTATTAAACACTTAAAAGGAGAAGTAATATAGCTTGTAAAATTGATTTGTGCGATTGAGCAACCTGATTTGCATGATTTGCGATGATAATAATTAGAGGCCCCACGTTAGGCGTCAACAAATTACAAAAAAGGTCTCAAGTTGTATTAAAGTTTGACGTTCAGAAAAATTGGCAAGATATTTTTACTGAGTTGCAATTTTTCTCTAGGAACTTGTGTAATTTTAAACAAACAATGTGTTTTGCACTCTCGTAAAAAAGCATTATAGATGTGTTTTACATTTTGTAACAGCTACATGTTATTTAAACTGACACACTAAAACTCGGCTTAGATTTTCAGAAGATTATACAAAAGCAAAACAAATTTGATAAAAACCTTACTAAAAGAGAAGCGCGAAGAGCAAGACCAATTTTAATTAACGAAAATACATAGTTCCTTTCCCAAAAATTCAGGCGTCTGGTCCCCTTAACATCGCTAGCGAAACAATGTTACTGCGCAAAGAAGACCTAGGCTTCAATACCTGGTAAGCTCTGTTAGATGACAAAAACTGTGGTTCTAGAGGTCAATTGGATGTTAGGTATGCCCTTAAAATTTTATATAAATTAGTGTTTTGACTTTCGACACATTATAAATAGTAACAACATCCAAACTTTAGGAGTAATGCTTGTTTGCTTAAAGACATAACTAGCAATATTACTGTTGGAACTTCAGTCTTCCTTGCCAACCATCATCAAAAAAAAAAAAAAAAAAAAAAAACTATACTAACACTACATATAAAAAAAAAATATTACACAGTGAGATCGCATTGAAAACAAAAGTGGTCCCGAAATGGATCCCTGAGGCATACCACACAATTGCAGAAAAAACTCAGAAGTCTGAATACAGCCTACAACTGTTTGACTCTTTTACCACATGGATATACAAATATGATCTAAGCTGCTCCCGGTGTACATTTTAATCTAGAAAAGACTTCCTGACACCTGATCTTATCGCCGATAACATTAAAAATCCCTTAGTCAAGAAAAACCAAAAAATGTCACTTTAGCGACATCTAAAGCCTTCCGCATTGCTCTGCGACATCTTGATCGCTTGGGAGATAATTGCTTATCATACTGTCCATTGATTTCAATCAGGGGACCAATCATTCTTTAAAAAAAAAATGGAACAAGAAAAACTGTTTCTGCTCAATTCTGAAGCATATTTTTCCATTTATAACTCCATCCCTTGTGTTCATTACAGCAGATGCAATTTGCTAGCTTGGCTTCGGTATATATTTTATCAGTTTTGGGTTCAAGACTATGTCAAGTGGGTTGCCACAAACAAAACTTTCGGAAATGTTGCGTGTGAATAGACACTCCCCAGCAAATATTCTGTGGTTGACATTTTATTTAAGACTTATTTGTATTTCTGCTTCTTGAGTTGATTCTCACTTCAAATCAGGAAGAAAAATTATTTTTTATAAAATCGTCAGAAGTGTCAAATTTGTATCAAGGGAATGGTTTATGAAGACTTGCGGATCAAATTGATGGTTTCCTCATTTGACGTTTTTCAAATCAGTGCATTCTACTTATATTTAACCTAAAGTACTATCACTTGGTTAGCTACGGACGGCAAAACAAGGCAGTAACTCATTTCAGATTTATTGGTGAAGAAGGTCTTGCTTTTGGTGACTTTCTTAAACATTTGCGGCATCATCAGTGATCTTAGCGGCAAAAGAATACAATACTAAAAACTCTCAAGTGATAGTAGATAATGTAGAATATATATACAATGCTCAGTGTTGCCATCACAAGTATGAGCAACAGTAAACTAAGAAAGATACTTAATTTAAAATTAAGAAAGTGAAGTGAAAAATCAAATTTGAAAAAAGTAGATGATATCAAAACCTAATGAATAGTACAAATACGTAACTTGTTATATCGACTACCGTTATCATGGAAAAGCACATATTGAACTAAAAAATTAACTTTAAACCAAATTACCGTGACAATAACATTTGCCATGAAACTTCTGTTTGATTCAAAATGATGACTTAGTTTTACCAACGGCTTACCTCGCGAACTAAGTTTTCTATCCTTCGGGAACAGTATTATTTTTTAACACAAAAGTTTCTTTTGTCCTATTCTGTACTCCTGAAAATGTATGTGCGAAATTTCATTTCGATCGGTTGAGCAGTTTAAACGTGAATACGTTAAAAAACAAACTCCCATCTAGGTATATTACACACAACTCTAACAAATAAAAGCTTTAAGAAACACTAATTAGTATTTTTGCATATAACTACAAACATATCTTTCACTAATCGCTAATCGGTATATTAAGGTATTAATGTTAAAAGTTTAATGGAAAACAAAGTTAATAAAAATTTAAATTTAATTTAATTTAATTCTTAGCCTCATTCCAAAATGAAATTTAGAAAGCTCCAAGTTCTTCTATAGTCTACTGGGAACCTGCATTAGTATCCAATTAAAGATAACCTTATCAAAATTTGCAAACAAACAGGTATATTCGCAAATATAAACAAACTTATCTTTGATTTTTATAAATGCTATCAAAAAAATAGCTCACAACATGATAAGTTAGAAAAGTTTTGTATTAGTTCAAGGTAAACACCATAAAAACTCCAAAGTCCGTACAATTTTTTTTCAAAACAAATCATCTTACGAATCTTTTCACAAAAGTGTCAATTTGCGGTCAAAACGTGGGGACGGAATTGTTTTCCATCCAAACAGAAGTAAAACACTCAGCAAGTGTTATCGATTGAAAATCCACACATAACACCAAAAGAAATCAATACAACCCAACCCCAACGTCAATATTTTTCAATGTTATTAGGTACGTTTATATAGTATAGAAGCACACATACCTAATACACAAACGTATATATGGGTTACTCTTACTATATAGCTACTTATTTCCTTTTTGCAATACGACATCATTGAGGTAATTTGATTTGCTTTAAATAAATTGAAAAAAAAAAAAAAAATACTCACCATGAAATAATAAAAAACAATTCGGTTTCAATCAAGTTTACCGCAAAAATTGTAGATAATTCAAAAAAAGAAATATACAAATTGTCGGTTAGGTAATCCTGTTTTTTTTTATATTTTTAGATATCCACGAAGTTTCTACAGGGTATGATTACTTCGTTGTAAGTTGTAAAAATAAAATTCTTCACAAAATCACTTTTTTTTTGTAATTTTCCACAAAATTTATTTAAATTGCTAACCGATTAATCATGAATATCGGCAAAAGATATTATTTTTTATAGACAATTTATCTAAAACACACACGATGCCGATCCACAGTAGATACACATGGGTTCGGTACGAATACCTGCCGATATACCGACAGATGTAGATACTAATGATAATTATTATTTTTAGATACAAAACTTGTGTTTACAATGTACACGCAAAAAATTACTTAAAACTTGTATCTCTTCTGTTCTTAGGAAATTTATTTTTTATAAATTCACCCTTAACACACAGTGCGAGAGCTGAACAAAATATTTAGCACAAGTTCATTCAACCGAAAATAAAATAATTTTTTGTTTCTTCAAAAATCTCCGTCAGAAGTAAAAAAAAAAAATATTTATGCAAAAAAATCTCTGCGGTTGTCACTTAATTCTGCGGCCTAAGGTGCCACACATACCTTGGAGTCTTATTTTATTGATCAAATTTTCTTCGTCTACACTTTACTCCATTTTTCGCCGCTAATTCAAAAAATATAAAAAATATATATCATTCCCCCAAAGCCAAAGCACACCACCGACCGGGCCAGGCCAGACCACTTTGCATTCGATATTGCAGAAAAAAAAAGAACAAAATTGCCAAACAAGTCTTCTGGTGTGTGTACAAAGAAGACTCAAAATGAGCCACCCTCCGCGCCTGAATTTGAATAGCCAAGAAACCTCCTCAAAATATAGGTATTGACCGACCAAAACACTAGGAATTCTCAAAACACGAAGAGCATAAAATAGCAAACCAATCCGTGCGAACCGACAGACACCGAATAACTAAACCAGTGGTTTGTGGCAAACGTTGTCTAGAGCGGACGGGACGTACTTTACTTACTGAAGCACCGACACAGAGCCGAGAGTGGTGTGCAACTGTTTTGGTTAGAGCAAAGGTAGAGCAGTGGTTTCTGTGTTACCAAGAAATACTCTATAAAGCAGGAGGAAGGTACTCTTACCAAGTGAGTCTTCCGTCCAAAAGGTGATGGCTGATGGATCTGATGGATTTCTTCAATTTTGCGACTCTTTTTCGTTTTATTTTTGGGCAAAGAGAGAAGAGAGAGAAAGAAACCCCATTGTGGAACGTATCTCCCACGACATGACACGAAAAACCACACCGACACCAGTTCCATTTTCCATTCCCAATTCAACAAAATCTAAAAATGAACCTAAAGTGTTGAGCGTATCTGAATTGTGAAGGCAACAATGACGGCACAGACGTGTGCCCATCAGGTAAACCAAACCAAGTTGCAAACCATCATCCATCTACCTGTTTGGTCTTTGGTGGATGGATACAGCAACAGCATAGCTCACTCAGTCACTCGCTTCTTGCCTTGGTCTTATTTCGAACGTAGAACATCGATTCGTTACACTAAAATGCATTTAAGGCGAATGCATCCGTTGGATGCATCGTTTACAATTTATTTATTTAAGAAGAATCTTTGCTCGTCTGTGACTGTGATTCCGGCTTTGCTATTGCTGTAGCTTTTGTGCTGCTTGTAGCGTGTTTCGTATAGGTTACCTGGATCAAGAATTAAATGATAAAGAAATTAAATGAAAAAAGAGGTTCAAGAGGGAAGGACATATCGAGTTTCTTGAAGAAACAGCAACAGCAACGGCAGCAGCAACGGCAAAACGCCAAAGCCATCAGGAACTGACCAAACAAGTTGTTGTGGAACGTATTTGTTCTTTTATTTTGATATTGCATTTCTTGGATGAGAAAATAAACCAACAAAATACCTACTCGCCTCTCAGAGATGTTTAAATTTATCCAGGTGTGTGGTGTGGTGGTGTCGGTGTGTCTCTTAGTTAAGAGAGACTTTATTTCTTAGAAAGAGAGAACGTTTTTCTTTATTCTATTAGAAAATAAATAGAAAATTACACGGGAAATTTTAAGAGAAAGATCTATACAATACTGCTGAACTTTATGCTTCATTTTTACTTGCTCTATAGGGCAAGTATTGGTTTCGTGCAGAAAAAAAAATCGAGGTTTTAATCAAACATGACATTACGATGATAGAGAAGCCCAAAAAAGTGGTTTTCGCCATACCGTCCGTCGGTCTGTCTGTGCGGATGTGCGGATGAGCGCTTTTTCACGTCATGCTACAGACTAAACGGCTTGACGGATTTTCTTCAAACTTGGTATATAGCAGTTTGAAGAAAAACCATTGTCGAGGTTTTTTTTATTTTGTTTTAGCCCGGCTCAAACTGGTACCTTTAAGTAACGGTTTTTTTCAATTTGAATTTTCTCGAAAACGGCTCTAACGATTTTGATTAAATTTAAAATTTAGCTAACTTTAAACATTTCTAACAAAACTGCGTTTTGTGTTTTTGCCTCAAATGGTCGTAACGAAAATCAGGTTTTAACGGCTTTTTTTCAAATAGCCATAAGTTCACAACGGCTTGATTGAATCAACTCAAACTTTGTTTGACATAGTTTTTCATAGTGTTCTATAGGATGATTTAGTAAATTTTTCACTGAAGCCTTTCTAAACGGTGGCTTCCATACAACGAGCCGTTGAGTTTTAGCCAACATTTTTTTGGTTTTTTCTAATTTTCTCGAAAATGGCTCTAACGATTTTGATTAAATTTGGGTGTTATATTCTTTTAGTGTTTTGAAGAGAACTGCGTTTTTAGTTTTTGGCTAAAAATGCAAATAACGGAGATCTGCTCTTAACGGCTTTTTTTCAAATGGCCATAAGTTGTCAACGGTTGCATCGAATTCACTCAAACTTTGTTTGGTATAGTTCCTTACAGCTTCCTATCAGATGGAATTGATCTTTTTTCATTTTCTCTTTTTTAAATGGTGGCTCCAATACAAAGAGCCACTAGATTTTGGCCAATTTTTTCATTTTTTCTAATTGACTCAAAAAAGGCTCCCCCGATTTTTATGAAACTTTTTATGTAACATACATAGAATACTTCAAACAAAACTGCATTTTTAGTTTTTGGCTACACATGATAATAGCGGAAATTGCTTTTAACAGTATTATTAATTTGGCCATAAGTGGACATTTGTATCATTTATAACACCCAAAAGATAACGTCTTAATTTTAAATGTTAAAGGTTTCTTAACGTTAGCTCCCGTATATCGAGTTTTCCAGTTTTAGCCAAATTTTTTTGGTTTTTACAAAATTTTTCAAAAATGAATTGTTCTTATTGATCGAAAAGTTTGTTTTCATCGTACTATTGCACCAACAGAGCAGAGTGCGACCCAGTCGTGCATTTTTTTTTTTTTTTTTTTTTTTTTGAAAAGAGTTTATAAAAAAAAACGGTTCATAGATTTTGATAAAACTTTTTGAAAAGGGTTTTGTGTAAAATGTATATTTTCGTTGGACTATATTTTTAAGGAAAAACGGTACCTCCCATAGAACCGTTTTTTTTTCAAATCCTATTTTCTCTTGACGGATTTTGATGAAATTTAATGTGGAAGCCCTTTTATACGAACTAATATATATTCTCAAATTTTTCTAAAAAGTTTTTTTTTTGAGTTTTTTAAAAAAAAGTTAAACTTTTTTTTTCATTTTTGTTTTTTCAAAAAATTTAAACAAACATTTTAAATTTTATTTTCCTGATAAAAACTACAAAGTGATAAAACTTGGCATACTCGAAAAGAATTTTAAATATGTTTTAGAAAAGTTTAAAAAAACCGTTTTTTGAAAAAAACTGGTCGAACTAGACGCATGTTTTTCCCTGGCACTAGTTAGAAGAAAAATTAGGAAACAAAAACAATCAATAACAACATAACGATGATAGAGAAGCCTAAAAAGGCAGACAGTCGTACAATGGGATATCCCAAATGAACAGTTTTTTTTCAAGACTGTTTTCTCAAGTAAATTTCTTATTAAGGAAAACACGATTTTATTCACACAGCTCACTTGTCACTAGCTTGAACAAATTTTAATTTAATTATTTTATGTTTTTATTTAAAAAATGCTAACTGAACGAAATTAATCTCTAACCGTTGCGCTCAGCGATTCACAATATAATACGGAAGATTCGCATACGAAACCCGTTTTTTCAAATTCTCCCCCTTTGTTACGGTTGACGAAATTTTAAAAATATTTCTAAAGTGGGGTTTGTTCTGTATTTCAGGGTACTTCCCTTATTCGTACACAATACCCATTCATTGAAGGATTTTGAGTTCCCCATCATCAACTTTGGTCTCCTTTTTAAATCAAAAATCAATTAAAAAGACTTTGCTTCTACACAGCTTTGCAAAGTAAATTTGAAAAGTAAAAATTGAGCGTATTTATTTAAAACCCCAATCAATTCAAACTCTTTAAACTTCAAAAATAATTCTTAAGAGAAACAATCAAGGAGAACTAAAATAAATTGCCATTTTTAAATGCCGGCTGTGTAAACAAAATGAAGCGAGATGCGTCAACCACGAGTTTTGTTTCCCATCCATACACATGCCATGCCATAACAAAATCCAACAACAACAACAACGCTAGTGATGGTTATGGTTCCTATAGCCTGCTCCGGCAAATTGGTAAACAAAGAGCACATAATGCAACCCAGGTGATGGCAGGTAAATTATTTATCATCCATTTGTGTTCCTTTATTTATTTTTATAATTTTTTTTTCTGTTTTTTTTTATCTGTTTCAGGTGCAATTTAAAAAAAGAAAACTCCAGATCGCGAGAAATTCATTAACGACTTCCAAGCAACAACGTGTGATCCACCAGCTAACCAGCCAGCGCGCAGGTCCCCCCTGGTAAACGTAATACAAACAATTTGTTTGCACTGACTGGGATCCCAACAACGTCAAGCTTGTGTGACTCTGGTTACATCGTCGAAAGTATTTGAACAGGTGATTGCCATGGAACTGTTATAGACCTCTTGCTCGCATAATGATGGGTAATTGGAATTTTATTGATTCGACAAAGTCTTTATGCCTCTTCACCCCCGAGCGAGGCCCCACCATCCTTATTGAGTAGACATAGATATGTCAGGTTGGCAAGTCCAACTCAAGACCTGATTCACTTTTTTTTCGAACCCATTTCGATTTACACGATGATGGAACGAAGAAAAAAAAACCATTAATGGTGCACTATCGCTCGCACCTTGTTTGCATCTTAAGTGGGTGTTTCACTGTTCCGTCCGCCATATCAGGGGTGCTGCGAGGCTATAAATGAACCTGGCACATGGGTGGAGGAGGTTGTCTTGTAATGTATAATGTGTCCATAGTCCACGCAGAGTATTTTATTTTTATCGAATTCCAGGTGCAATCGATGCCTCTCATGCTCTCAGCCCACGGGCTAATATGGGATGTGATGTGGTTAAGAAACAAAGAACTTCTAAACAAGTTGTGTGCAGTGTGACGAATGAGTCAGAATATTTCTGAAAAATTAGTCACCCACTTGACGGGTGACGGTGCGGTTGTGGAGAGGAATAGAGAAGTGTGACCAGATATATATCTAGTCAAGAGATTTGCATTTCATCTGACGAACACGATGACGAAGACAAAAAGTAATGATAGTGCGTTCTAGCCACTTTAACGGCTATTTTTAGGAAGTTTTTGAGTTTATTGTTTTTCAGGTCAAAGACAACTCTGAAAACAAGAACTTGAATCTAATAAAATGGTTATGTAAGCTATCTAGTCCCGGTGCGATGCGATGTAAAGTGAATCATAAAGTAGGACGTCCGCTATAGTCTTGTCTCTTGTAGTGCATTCACCTGGTATTAAATTAATTGCCAAGGGATTGTCGTAATTTTAAGTGTGCGTAAGAAGTATGTGGTTCTTGAATGAATTAAAAAACAATTTACGGGGGGTTTATTCAATTTTATAGCGAGACAGGAGCTAAGTAAACTCGAAATTTTTTTTTAATGCATGATAGACTTTGAGGTTTCTAAAGAACTAAAAATAAATCCAAATAACAGATTAATGCAATATCGTTGACATCTTTATGGAAAGAAGATCTTTTGTCAAGAACAGGTGCTGGAAACAATGCATGTATTTTCCTCTGACATCAGTTTTTTATTTTTGAAATACAACAGTGCCTTCAATTTTTTGTTGAATTCGAAGCAAACGAAACAAAATCTGAGCGAACACGATCTGCAAACCATACACAGTTTGCTACGTAAGTCTTGATCTGTCAAATTTGACATTACCATCGGAAAGTTTGACACTTTTAATGGTATTCGTTCTCAAAAGGCGAATCCTATGTTTGGTGTTTACAGCTATTTGAAACATTGTATCCTGTCAAAAAATGAATCTTCAAGGAATAGAATCCTGAACATTTTACTGCAATGATTTTCGAGGTTGAAAACTAAAAAAGTTTAACCCAACCTCGATAACATCTCGAGCCACTGTGTTTCGCTGGTTCACCGAATCTAATCGGGGACACATGTCAATGTTCTTCTTCGCCTGAAGTACCGGTTGACATGTACATTCAAACTGCATCAAATGACACCTCAATCAAAGTGGACAAGAGTGTTTCGCTCAAACTTTTAAACACGATTTTGTTCCATTATGCCGAAAACTGCTATTGTGACATTTAATTTGATTTCCAACAGTCCAGTATAGATGGGAAAACAATATGTCTGTTCGCGTACTTTTTGTGCCAAAAAATGAAAACTGTCAAAATTTCTCAAATGAGAGAAAAATCTCTCTCACTTAAAAGTACACGAACACTTTGTGTGTAAAAACTTGAAAAACGTCAAATTCGAATTTTTTGATTGGTTAGCTCTTCGCGGTAAGGGTCATCTGCAACAACAAATGTTTACGTCATTCGATTTTGACAGAGTTCAAGTTTTTACCAGATAAAATTTCAGTATGGGTAAAAACTTGCAAATAAATGAACGAAAGAATAAAACAGTTGTTATTTTCTTTCGTTCATCTTTCGTTCATCTCTCAGTACGCGAACGCTTTTTGGGTTAATGTAAACGTATGAAATCGAATGCAAACTGTTTCATTTGGGTACGCGAACAGAGGTATTGATTTGTCGGTACTTTTTAGGGAGATTTAAATGATTTTGTATCAAAAGACATCTGGGTAACAGTATATTCAAAGGCGCTTTTATGAAATGTGTGCTGAGAACCTTAAAATTGTAAAGACGGTGCATTTAACAACGTTGCATTAATCCCTCTGTTCTGTCATTTTTGTAAACTACCTTATCTAAAACGAATGTACCTTAAAACTATGTGTCGGTACATAATGTCAAATTGCTTAGGTGGTGTCAGCACTTGCATTGCAGAGTTGTTTATTGTGTTGAAACGGTAGATAAAAACTTAGCGTTGTTTTCAATTTCAATAAAACAATGTTTCTTCACCAATATTTTTTTGTCTTTACAATTGTGTCATAAAATATAATTGAGAACAGATTTTTTCAACTACAAACCATTAATTTATCAACTCGTTAGTCGCAGAATTCTTACACCCCCGCATCTTCAATATTTGTGTTGACATAGGAAGCTAAAGTGAATAATTACATCTTATGTTCAATAATTAATGGCGTTAAGTACTTTTCATGACAAACGAATATATTTACCATATTAATTTTTCCAAATTAAAAATTGTAAATAAATTCTTTACCATAGCAATTAGCAAGTGCCTTTTGTCTTAACAAAGTTAAAACATAAAATGGCTATCCTTTGTTAGTATAATTTATATTTCTCTTTAAATAAATAAAAATAAATTAATGACACATGCTGATGTCTATAGTGTGAATGGCCGTATAATAAATACGCGTAGAAAAAAAGTCTGAGTAAAATATTATTTTTCAAAAAAGAATATGCATTTTTTATTTTCATATTTTTTGTTTGGTGTTGTTGTTATTGTTGAGAAAAAAAAAACTAGGTCACGCATAAAAAGACAAATATCTAACGGATACAAATGTACATGTTGCTTGTGTATCTTTTACATCATAAAGCTTTTTTGTCCAATCTCCTGGATGTTTGCCAAATAGTGTGACACACGCCCAATATGTGTGGTGTGTACGAGCATAGTATCTCTGACTGTTTGTTTTGGCTTCGTTTCAGTTTCAGCTGCATGAATTTTTAGTAGTGCAGCAACACCCACGCAGGACCTGAAATCATCTACAGATCTATAGAGGCCTGGTGCCGCGCTGTTAACCGTGGCACCTCAATTCAAAACAACAACCAACCGAAAAAAAATGTCTCTTTTAGATGGTGTTCATCGTCGTGCCTACTTTGATTTGTGATTTGGGACATGGGACAGGAGATCTTTTGCAATTTAACTGCCAGTGACTAATCGCTAGCTGAAATACACATTAGGAGATACATATTTCTTAGCTTCATTTAATCAGCCGACAAAAAGATAAATAGAAAAAGAATTCTTTACGCCTGTGAATGTGAAACCGCAAATTGTATTTTACTCAGATGATCTTATGAGTAATACAACAACACTGTGGCATTTGGGTGCTTTATGGATTTAATTTTTTTCAAAATAAAAATAATAATGAAATTATAAGATGATTTAATAACGACGATGAAGCGACGTAATATGCTGTCGTACATATTAAAACAATGGAAATACAAAACCGCAGATGCTGATAAGATGCATTTTTTTTCTTAAATCGCCTTGTCAATTACTGTTGTTGCACACTTCTTAATATGAAAAAAAGTTTTGTGATTGACATTATTATCTGATCGTTTCTCAATTAAATGCGTTTAAAATAATGTCACTTTTGATGTGAAATGTGAGCGTGACTTTAATCCATGATAAATTGTTTTACATGAAATACAAGCGTTCTATATTCAGAAGCTAATCCTTACTTAAGCTCGTTAAAAATGCAAGACAAGGGAAGCTTAGGCATACCAATTACCAAGGGTGTACCTTTGATTTGAACTTTGAGCAAAGAAGACGATTTAATTGTTTGCTTCCTAAATAGATCGATTTTGAAATATAAATTGATAATGGAGTTTCATTGTATCTTTATCAATTCCAAGAATTTATTGAATTTTCTCTTAAATGAGTTTGGGAACACATTTTCTGTTTTGAAAATTCCTGTGTTCAATCAACGAATTATTGGCTAATGTCAGAAATCTTTTCTAAGCCGATCAAGATATGCAGGAAAGAATTCTGTAAGAATTTGCTCTTTTTTGTGAATTATATGATAACAGAGGCAAGGCTGAATATTTACGATGTATTCGAGTGAAGGCAGTTTAATCGTTTCGTGCTTGGAAGCAAGTGAGGTTAATAGAAGAATATATTTGTATATCAAATATGTACTAGGCAAGCTTTGTCACTAAGCAAAACGTTACTTCTTCCAATCGATTTCACTTCGGAACATAAAGTCATGAAATGTCCTCCACAAAACCCAAATTATCTTCAATAAAAAATCGGTCTAGAAAGCACGATATAAAATATCTTCGTTTTCAATTTAATGTTTGCAACCAACAAAAAGTAACCACTATTTTCAATTTACTCGAAATCGGTCGAAAAAACAAAAACCATATTTTTCGAATCACCCTGTAAAGAGAATATTATTGTCAACCATAGAAGAATAAAAAAGGAGGGTAATGTAGGTACAAAATTCCATTTTGTCAACCATCATAAAACTGCCATTGGGTAAGGAAGTGTGGAACATGCATACCAGCACTCACCTGATCGCAATGCTCACCACGCAGCATATTTTGGTTCGTATTCAAGGACAAGAAATCAAAACACGAAACCAAACTGACAAATGGGGCTTGGAGGTTAAGACTTAGGAATTATTGTATTCTCATTCTGTTTCTTCTATCCAGTGCCGATGATTTGTGCAAAGGGGGCAAAAGTCGAATTGGGCGCCTAGCACCACTTCATAATATCATTACAATAGCAATTTTTGTTTTGCGCCCTCGGAGGCTCATGTCCATGTCACTTTCTTCGTCTTTATACGTGACAATGACAGTAGATTTGCGCCCCCCAAAGTCTGACGCCCAAGGTCAGTGCCCCCCCCCCCCCCCCTCCTTGATCATGCACTGCTTCTTTCTATGCTGCTTATCCGATACGTTCGTGACGCTTGTATGCAAAAACTGAAGCCAACTTCCGTCGGTCACTATTCTGTGTTATCTTGCTATGCTGCCAACACCAACACCACTTCTTAATTTATTGAAAACTGTGTCCTTACCTTATAACTTCGCGCTACTCTCTTATTTAATTTCTAAATATAAATAATTTCTAAAGGAGTGAAGTCCAATAAACTCTCAAAACTATAACTTAAAACGTCATCTTTTTGATGTATACCTACATTTTGAGTTTGATTTTAATTTTAAAAATTCATTTGAACATTCAATTTCTTAAATAGATATTAAGACAAATATAAAACCCAATCAAAATCAATTCCAACAAATTTGTCCCGTTCAAAATATTTATCATCTATTTTATGTTTGATTTATTGGCTCCGCAATTTATTCTCCCAGCTAATAATCATAAATTAATTACACACTCCATGAGACCAAAAATTGAACAAACAAAAAATTGTGACTGTTGAGGACATGTCAACGGTCACATAATAAATCACATTAAATATTCTTAATTGGATGTGTCACATACCAGCTGTTATGATTTCTTTTTCTCGCCAGATTGGTCGTATTTTGATTAATTGGGCCACGCCAATTTAAAGATCAATTTTTTCGTTCGCAAATCGTCACACATTCAGACCCAAATATCATTTTTATCTATTTTTCCCATCTTTCCAAAGTGACATTTAATTAACTTGTTGAATCCCACTCTAAATCAATTATTTACAATATGCAAATATTAATTAAGCCCACGTTTTCCCGGAAAAATTAAAGAAATCCCAAACATAATTATTCCCTTAACCATAAAATTCAAACTTACCCATGGCGGTTGAACTTTTGGCGAACTGTAGTCCCATTCATCTCTGAAAGTAGTATACAAAAAAATTCCCCATGAAACATTGGCCGTTACAGTTTGAAAATTCAAACAAACTCACCTCTCCATGCGCTGTATTACCGGCATTTGTGCAGTGCTATCATGTATTCGAACCTGGTCTGGTGTGATTTCTTCCAAGAAAGTGTTTTTCGCCGTATAACGATCTATTAATGGACTCATTGGCCTACAAGAGCCACCCAAAAGCTCATCGATGTTTGTATGACGTGAAATGAAAAGCTTTTGTGCAGCATTGAATCCATTTGCCGTCCCATTACTATCTATTTGTGGCTTCATCATCATCATGGGAGCACTTTCGTAAGGAGATTTTCGATGTTTGTTTGGATCTTCCAATCCATCAGGACTCGCACGATCACCCAGTGGGGGTAGGCGATCCATGATGTTGCTTGAGACATTAAAGACCTCACCATCACTTTCTGAATCATCTTCTTCAGATTCCTCATGGGATTCTTTGAGATTGTTTTCTACTCTACGGGGTTTTTCTTCATCATTGGTAAGCCATGATGGTCGTTCTCCGGACTCAACATGACGGACGTTGAATATTTTCTTGGCCGGACCTTGCATCCACCATAATTTGTCACCGTTGTGGTTACTCGAAGATTTATCCAACTGATAGCCATTGGAATTGAGATGCTTCTTTGGGGGTGAGATTTCTTTTGGTGACATGGAAGATTTTTCATCATCCAACCACCATGGACGCTCTCCTGATTCCACTCGACAAATATTTAATTTGATGAATCCGTTTTGAAGAGATTCTGGGGATTTTTTGGGACTTTCTTCACTTCTCCATTGCTCTGGGCTTAATTGCTTCGTCGGACTAGGATACATCGAGGCAACTGGGACCTGGTTTTCACTAATTGGCCAATCAGATTGCTCATTAACTTTAGGATCCATACGGATTCCTTCGTTTTCTTGATCCCACCAAGTCTCCTCTATTTTATTGGAGACCAGAGGATCAGTGAGTTCACTGGCTTCCCCCTCTTCATCTTCTTGATTCAATGTCTTAAGATCATCAGCAAGAGTGTCATCTTCTTCGGTCTTCAGCCACCACCCAACTTCCCCAGAGTCAATGTGCCTCAGCCTATAATGCATATCGTCCTTGATGTCAAGGGCTGATGCCGTGCTTATTTGTTCAGACGTATTATCCTGCCACCAGCCGTTTGTGGTGTCTTCACCGTCCTCGGTGGTTGTGGTTTGTTCGATGCTTGGAGGCGCCGTTATGGATGCTGTACTCGGTGAAGTCGTTGAAGTCGTATTAAGGTCAATCGAATTTTCGCGATTCTTCAGCGGAACCGTCGTCGTTAATGAAACTTTCTGTTTCAGATCGCTCGAGATACTATCGCCACTGGTGGCACTCTCGCTGCTTCGACGGTCCACATAGAGCGGTTCGCTATTTGCGTCGTGTTGACGAGCAGCGAAAAAATTCGATATAGAACCTAATTTCTCAAGCAAATTTGTCTTTACGTCTCCGTCTCCGCCTCTGTCTCTGCCTCCGTCATCGTCCTCACGGCTCTCTTCTCGAGAAGAAGCTTTTGCCGCTTGAGGTGAACTAAGTGACTCAGGTGTGCCAAATTGAGTCTCTTTGTTCGAGGCATCGCCGAGTTCAGCCTCATTATCAACGACCGGTGGTTGTTCGGGTTTATTTTCGGACAAATTTTTCATCGGAGCATCAAGAGCACCTGTTTCTCTCTGTTGAGTTGTTATTGTTGGTGTCGCTATCGCTGTTTCCGACATTTTATTGATTAACTTTCTATTATCGGAAGAGCTTTCAGAGCTAACACTGTTTGATTTGTTCTCGGCAGCCATGTTGACATTTATCTTTGTACTCAGATGACCACTTGGAGATGGTGATGATGACATCGGCGATGGCGATGACGACGAGGATGCCGTCGATGTTGATTTGGCGGGATGACAGCGTTGCCGAATTTTAGTTTCTCCATTGAGGATTTTCTTCTTCAGACTAGTCTTTGTTGAGGTACTGCTAGTTTCGGAACCACTGCTGCTGGGGGATTTTTCTTGCCTCAGGATGAACTGAGTGGTACCGGTGGGAGGTTGGACCTTCTTGCTTTCATGTTTGTCATCAGAATCTGTACTTGTGCTTGGGGTGCGAGATTTCCGAGGACGGTCTGTAGGTCCCACGTTCAAAGCTGATTTACGGAAGTCTTTGTTTGGTAATTTCGCCACCGTGATGCTGGTCTTTACAACTCCTTCAGCTTCCGGAGATCCCTTAGATCCAACGGAGAGATTTTCTACTGAGGGCTGCCGTGAACTTATGCGTATGTTTTTCGGTGGTGATAGCTTAGACTTTGGAGATACGCTTGCCTTGGTTTCAGGGCTTTTGCTCTTCGAGTCGTCTTTTCTGTCGCTAATATCAGATCGTGATCTACTGCGACTACTTTTCGTCAGTGGACTCACACTTGAGCTGTACCTCAAGCTAGGGGTATAGCGGCTTTCATGGGGACTGTAAGACGATACCCGACTACTCAAGCCGAATCTAGAATACCTTGTGGAATCATCCAGTCGATCTGACTGGATTCCCTTCTCTAAAGTTTTTGGTCTTTTCGAGGACCGTTTAATTGTTTTCTCGATGGTTTTTGCCAAATCATTTCGTCTCATTCTGACCACAGTTGAAGTGCTTGGTGGAGTTGGTGAGGTTCCTCGCGTACAAACAGAAACTGGTACGAAAACCTCCTCTGAGGAACTCTCAGATTCTTCTTCTTCTTCTTCCTCCTCCTCTTCTGTTTCTTTCTGCTCTTCCTCCGGAGTTGTTTCTTTTGACTCGGAGCTTTCTGCAATTTCTTTCTTCACAGTTGGGACTTCCTTTTCAACTTCCTTATCATATGACTTCCTCTCGGTGATTTCCCTTGCACGACTTACAGATCGGGCTCGGAAGTCACTCACAGACAGGTAAGATATTGACGGGCTATTGCCATACCTCGGTGTGTAACCGGGTGATGTTGATGGATTTCTACTTGACATTCGGTATGAAGATCCATAACTTGAGCCCAATTTGCTTTTTGTGTCAATCGCCGGACTTGGATCGCGCGATTTACCTCTCAACGTTCGGGCAGCCGGACTTGGCTCACGACTTTTGATTCGTGTTGCAGCAAGACTCGAAGTTGGGCGGAGGGATTCCTGGGCTGGACTGGGATCTCTTGAACGGCGACCATACTTTGTAAGATTGCTGGTTGAAGTTGAGTACCGTCCCGGTGAAGTTTTGTGGTTGCAGGGAGTATCTTTGCTTGATGAAGTGCTAAGATATTTTTGTGGTTGTACATTGCTGGTGGTATCTTTGATCCGAGAGGATTCTGTGGGCTTGTCTTTTTCATCTTTGGTTGTAGAGGTTGACGGGTTGGTGGAATAACGACTGACGTATGGCGTAACTGTTGGTGTGGGGTCACGTTTAACTCGATAAGTTCCACCAGAGAATGATGGTCTGTAAGAAGTTGGTGTGGTAAGTGATCCGTATCGGGTACCATTTATATCGTCTCTTGATGAGTACTAGAAATAAAAAGACTTGATTAGCTGTTGTAATGGGAAAGAAGTTTGAGTTTGTTTAGTTACTTACAGCGCTTGATGAACCTGACTTGTATGACGTTTGTAAATTTGATTTCCACGGAACCTGTAAAGAAAAGAAGACACAACAAGGTTATAAAAGAGTTAAAGAATCTAACAGCAAAAGAGGAAGGAGTAGCATCGGCTTTTCAAAAGTAAAAAGCGAGTGATCGAATCTATGTTCAAAATTTCTACCATAGCACAGTCGGTGCTGCTAATTTGGAACTAAGACTTCTGCAGATTGTAAAACGGCGAAGATAATCAACAATTTGCTGTCAAGCAAAATGATCCATTTGATTTGGACAAAGATCAACAAAACTTCCGTATAAACGCCAAGGAAGAAGCTCTAAACTTAAGGCCAACAAGTTCGGAGCCTCACATCCAAGCTCTCCAAATCGGCGGCAGATGCCTTGGTGAAGAGCATACACCAACTCATCTGTACAATCTGGCCGGCAGAACTTAAGCTTCACAAATAGAACCTCATCATCGTAAGCCCAAGTACAGAGCTGTATTAGACAGAAACGTTAACCCAGAATTGGATAAATAGCGACAGGAGTGCTTTGAGAGAAAGATTCTTCGGGTGATATTCAGTGTTATAAGTACCAATGGAATATGTGGAGAAGAAATTTCAACCACGAACTGAACGGTTATACAGGACCAGGTTAAAAACCAAAAAAAAAAAAACAGCGTGTTAGATGACTTGGGCATGTTGATTCCAACCCTCAAGTCCAACGCAGTATTGGAAGACTCAAGTGTAGGACGAATTGAACCAACTTTGCGTACGTAATTGGAGGAAACTAGGAACCAAACTTGCTGGTCATGTTGGTTGAAGTCGGACTGGATGCGCCGTCTTACTGCTGGAACACAATGGTGCCGGAGCCGGATCCGCAAACGCATCCGTATCGCATGTCAAAATATTAAATACACACGAATTCAATGTTGTGAACACAACGAGACGGATCAGCAAACGCAGCCGCAAAACGGCGACGGACGAGTTGGCCAACTTTTAATAAATACGTGCGTATTTTTGACATTCCATACAAAAAAAAAAAAAAAAAAAGAGCAACATGCTAATAAAATCCTTTTAGAAATTAGGTTATTTAATTACAAATTTATAGAAAAGACTATACATGATGCGATATATGTTTTATCATCTTTTATATGCATATATATGTATGTTTCTCAGTGGAAATTGTAAAAAAAAAAGTGGAGTACGTACGACTCCATTGTGGGCACTTCTAATTAGGTACGTACGGCATGCGATACGGTTGCGGCTGCGGCTGCGGTTCCGGCTGCGTTTTTCTATTGTGTTCCAGCAGTTAAGTAAGCAAGTATTTTGTGTTTCGACAGGTTCTGCGGCAGAATTTAACGCCTTCTTCTACTCAGATTTTGGAAAAATTTTCGTACATTTCAAACATCAAGGTTTTCCACACATTTTTAGTAAAATAACTTCGGATCCTCAATTTGCCTCACAAGATCTATTCATCTATTTCTCCTCTCTTAGTTCTCCACTACATAATAAGAGTCCTAGTTCCTTGGGTCGTAAACGTTTTATTAGTTTGGCCTCCGAATAATAACACGGATTTCATAACCTCGCACCTTTATAAAATTTCTTCCTGGATGATTGAAACTGATCGGTTTACGACTTAACTGATTGATTTTTGAACTTCAAAAGTGCATCATGATCTTCGTGCTCAGCAACAAAGTATAAGAAAACTGTTTATCAAATCGTAATCGTTAAAATGACTTTCAAAGGTAAACCATCAAATATTGCACAACTTATGTGCGAAAATATTCCCGAAGCAAATAAATCACGCGAAATTGTATTGGATTCGAATTCAAAATGGAATTCCATCCTTGGAATTTGGAATTTCAATTTAGCTCGAAATAAAATCATTTATCTTAGTGCATTGCCAAATCGACAAATTCTCCATAAATAAACCAAGGCGATGGCATTTTGCGCCTGCCAGCCATTTGGCAGAGAGCGTGATGAATTCCAGACGACCGACAGTATAATGACGATTTGAAGACCTTCCTCATTGCAGCGAGCAGAAAGATTCTTAAGCGAAATTCCTCATTTGAAAGACTTCGTGCTGTGCGTTTTCACTTTTCAAATAGTCCTTTTTGGAAGCACTTAAGTGCGTGCAATGTGTCTGTGGCTGTGGCAAATAAATCAAATTTCAATTAAAACACAAACGCACACGCAGGAAAATGCGTCAAGTTCGCGATGACAAATGCCATGTGGGGCAACAAACTTAGCAAAGACGTGTGTGTGCCTTAATCTTTTTTTCTGCAGAATTTGCATCCAAGGGATGTATTTAGAAAACAGTGTGGATACAAAATATGAAAAGGCAAAATAAAAGCACACATCCTTCTCGTCTCGCTGGGTTTGGTATTTTTTAACGATTTGATGAGTTTCCAAAGTGTTAAAACCGTAAAAACACTTTGTAGCAACTATAAAGTGGTTTTCAATACTACACTGCGCCGCTTGCGTACACGCTGCTGCCACACAGCTGGCGCTGCCTGCAGCCCAGAACCTTGGTTAAATGTTTTCAAGTTGTCTTCGGAGAGAAGCAGATGTGCCGGCATAAAATAATGTTAATTGGAGCGCAACCTGATTTCTATTTGCTTTAATTTCTAAAATTGATTTGAGACTGCTGATTGATTCAGCAGCGTCAATGAGGGTGTACTTGGGGCGCGTAACGAGTAAGTGCGGCGAAGCTATTTCGAAATCAAGCAGCCACACAAGGGTTTCCTTTTTTTTTTTGTCTATCTTGAAATTATTGTAATAGATTGGGTCAATTGGTGTCAGGGAACTAATATGGCGTTGATTTTTTAATTCTATTTTGGGACAATTTCTGTTTTTGGAATTCATTAGGGAGGAGAAAAGGGCTCGAAGATCAATTGAGACAGAATTTGGTGTGAATGATTGATGTGTTTGGTGTTTATTGGTATAACTTTGTGTTATCAATCAAGTTTTATTGGAAAGTTGTTGAAAATTTTGGTAATTAAAGTATGTTATCTTTTTGTGATTTATCGTCCACAGTTTCTTCGGAAAAGGGAAACTCAATTTTGAAAAAAAAACTAGAAAAAATTAATCGCACTTATAGATTTTGATGACGTTTATTTTAGATACAAGGGTGACAAGGACAACACTAATTTCTTTATTGTAAGATTATAAGGGTGATGTCAAATATTATTATTTTTGAAAAAATTATCTACATGATTATAAAAACCGTTTCAAAGTCTATTGCGTGGTTTAGAAGGAGTTGTTAAGATAAGGAGTTAGCTAATAAAAATGAGGGCCAATTTTTTCTGGTACCATGGTTTGGTTATAATCTTGCCGATGAGCAAAAGCGATCAGGCAAAATATGTGAGTTCGAAGGCTACAAAATCAACCTTCCTTCAATTTTTCTTTATTGAAATGTTCACGGGTGTTTTTTTTTTTTTGTGATACGAATCTGTCAGTGGAACAAATATAAATTGGAACACGAATAATTGAAACGGATTGTTTCATTTTGATTGAAAAGACAATCAGCTGGCACAGAAAACAAAATTCAATCAAAAAACTATAAGAACACATTCCAACAACAAATAACTATAAAAAATTGTCCATGCAAAAAACTCTCTCAGTATAAGTATAATGCGTTTCTTTCAAGTCTGAGTTTTTCCACAATGCTTTACACAACCTTCAACCTGTTGATCTTTCATATAGAAACCACACAGGAAGTCATAAGCTTCAGATCTTTTGTTGTGTCACTTAATTTGTGCTGGCTTACAATGTTTATATTAACATCAATTGGATGATCTTTGTGTAAAGGCATTTTTATTGAAACTGTCACAATATCGGAAAGAGGCATTATAATGGAGCTTAAATTGAAAAGAAGATAGTATTTTTAATCTGAATTAATCATCTTATTGCTGGAAAAAGATTACAATGTAAAATAGATTCTAGTTTTCAATTTGTATTTAAAGTTTGAATTAAAGAATAAATATAAATGTGAAAATATCTTGACATTTTTAATCTTCGCATAACTAATATCCAAATTTTACTATTTTTTCTATAAATTGCACAAATCTATCATCCATATTTTCGGAAGCAACTATTGCTTATTTTGATCCAAGGTTGAACCACTTTTGCACAAATAATTCTAAGGAGATCAAATTAGTTATAAGGTTTGAGGTAAAAATGAAACCAGATGCTTCGGCAGGAAAGGAAGGGACCACAATTTACAGTCTGAATGCAAACTGCTGGAAGAGATGCATGTTTTTCATGACAAGATCTTCTCTTGGATGATTTGTACCTAACATTCCCGCTAGAGGCTGTACCATCCAAAAAATTGAGAGAAGTCAGATTTTGAAACCAGAACCTTCGACGTGTCAATCCTAAACACCAACCACTAACCAAATACCACTACGGGAATTAAAAGGTGTTTTTTTTTAGATGACGTGTGGTTTTCAATCTGGTAATACTTTTTTCGGAGTTGGTCTTTTTGACAGCTGTCACTTGATTTATGCTCAGTTTGGTTTGCCATTTAATAATGAATAGACTTACTCTTGAACAACGTTTGCAAATCGTGCAAATTTATTACCAAAATAATGGTTCGGTTCACGCAACGCATTGTGCGCTGCGTCCATTATTCGGTCGACATATAATCACCCAGGAATATATTCGAGCTAGCCCTTATTATTATAATAAAGCTAAATTCTTATCCATAAAATTAAAATATATGCGTTTTATTTCTTCTTGCCGAACCTAATTTATTGCACTCCATGTAAGCTTGGCAACACTTTCTTATTTGTTCACAATTTATTATCTGTCAAATTAGATCGACTACACCGTCGATCTAATTTGATGTCGGATGATTTCAGAATTTAAAAATGCTGCCGAATGCGTTTTGAAGATAAGAAAATCTAAATACAATTACTTAAAAAAACTGGAGGCAGGTAAGGTAAACCCACCTGAAAGAGTTTAATTGAAGGGGTAATCAGATTCACACTTAAAATGTCGATGCAACAAAATCGGAATGAGTGTTTGATTCGGTGACGTGAAATAAGGCCAAACGAAATAAGGCCGAAATTTCAGTTTGGCTTAATTTCGTTTTCGAAAACGAAATAAGGCCAATTTGGCATTATTTCAATATCAATTTTCACACCTCTAAGATGATACGGTATTGAGGTTCATTATCTATTTTCAAACGCAATGGATTGAAAAGGTATTTATTTGATTGTCTTTCTTTTATGTATTAGAAAAATATTTTCTGTGCATGAGTAAAATCGCTCGATTTTTAGGAATTAAGGTTTATCTGATTTTTTTTAAATTTTCAAAAACGGATATTGGTGATATGAGATTACGTTTGTGTGGGAATGAATCTCATCGCGCGATTTTTTAACGATTATTTTATCTGATTCTTTAAAATTTCCGAAAACAGATACTTGCAATACCCATGAGATTCATTCCCACACAAACGTAATCTCATATCACCAATATCCGTTTCTGAAAATTAAAAAAAAATCAGATAAACCTTAATTCCTAAAAATCGAGCGATTTTACTCATGCACAGAAAATATTTTTCTAATACATAAAAGAAAGACAATCAAATAAATACCTTTTCAATCCATTGCGTTTGAAAATAGATAATGAACTCGTTAAAAGCATTTGTTGCGTTTCGTGACCACGCTTGTTGACCAATTTCCGCTTTAATCAAATCAAATGCAGTTATCATGTTTTGTGCGCTCAACAACGGAAGCGCAAACAATTTTTGAAAAATTCTTTGAACATTTTGGTTGTTCCTCATTTTATTTTTTCAAAACTTTAAGCACTTAACAATTAGAACCGTGAACCAAAGCCGAATTCCTAATTTTTTATTTTCGGTCTTATTTCCATTATTTTTTCGCTCTTATTTCTATTAGTGCATGGAAATAAGACCAAATTGGCCTTATTTCGTTTTGGAAAACGAAATAAGGCCAAAATCTGAAATTTGGCCTTATTTCGTTTGGCCTTATTTCACGTCACCGTTTGATTCTTCTCCCTGATATTGTAAAGCAACAACTACATTTATTTGTAATTTTAAACAAAATTCATATCCAATAAATTCAATTTGTTTTATGGAATGACATCCAAAATGACCTCGTCAAAAGGATTCATATCTAAGATCCGTAACCCATTGTATCTTGTACGCTCATAAAATAAAAATATACATACATTTTTTTACATCAAAACAAAATTTTATTGATGTAGAATCCATAACTTTTAAGCAACCCCATCACTTTTATTTCCCCCCTCACCCCCTTCCAATGCATTATCTCGAGCATGTTAGTCTAGGCACACTTTTCAGTGTACAAAAAAAAAAAACTTAATGAGTCACCCGATGAGTGTAGAACATGAGTTTTCATCACAAATTCAATAAAAATAAAACAAATTTTCACATAATTTAAAAACAAAGTTTTTCTTTTCAAAAATCATTTCCCTTTTCGAAAATTTTGATTTTGATATGATATGCCACAAGTTGTGGTATAAAATTAAAAATTAAAAATTAAAAAAAAAACTCAAATCTATGCCAACATTTTCACACTGATGATGCTGACTTGCCATGGAGAGACAGACGTGGCGTGGTGGCTGAGATGCATATTGCATTATGTTGACCTATATTTCTCCGTTGGCCGGTCGTCGGTACTCGGTATCATCATCAGCATCTCCTTCCTCGCAGAACTGCTGGCTGCTCATTAGGCCGACGCAATTGATTGATTCATTACTAATAATTAATTAGAAAGATGCGCACATCATCTTATGTTCGGCCGAATATTTTATTAACATTGCCGGGTTTTTTTATTTGCTCCCAAAAATTTACTGTCTGCATAAATATAGTTTCTTATTTGGGACACATAAGCCTGGCCGTTAATAAAAACCAATGGCTATGGATGGCTGCTGTACGTGTACGCCCGGCCGGCTGGCACGGAGGAGCACTGCAGCGCACAACTCCTCCCGCGAGAGAGAGGTGTTTTCGAATGGGTCTCTAAAAATATACAGCATCATCGTTTTCGTCATCTTTAAGTTGGCTGTATATTTTGAGAATGGACCATGCCTCATGTTAGATCATGGTTGGGTGCATATAGCGCCCACTTTTTCCCGATTTAGCTCGCAAGCTTATGCTATGCACTCGAATGCAGATAAGTTTTGTACCAAAAGGTGACATATTTTTACTTCTGACATTTGTGTTGAGAGAGGAAGCTTGAATCCAACCCAAAGGGCATATCACCAAAATGAAGAGATTTATTGGTATATTCGACCTTTGACGGGACCGGATAGCATCCCAAAATGTGGAACGAGTATATAGTTGTTGTAGACGGAAACGGTGCCAGTCGGTGGCAGAAACTATATTTCTATGATTTTTTGTTGGTCATCTGTTTGTTATTTCTGTCAAAACTCATTTCATTTTCTTTCAAAAAATGTTTAAACTAACCCAAAACGTATGTTTCATGCGGTTGTTTTTTGATTTCGTTTTTTTTTTCTAGACCAGAGGGGCCTAGCATTTTAGTTGGCACACGCTTCAGATTTGATGCATATGTTCAAAGATAAATTGCGAATTTTTTCTTAAATTAATATAAAAATGGGTTACGCGTTAGAGATTTCCGTGTGGGTTTGCCAAATTGTGGTTTCTAATAGCACGTTTTTTTTTTTTTTTTTTTCAATTTAAATAACTTTTAGAGAAAGCATTAAATGTTCTATGTTTAAACTTTTACTTTTCAATTTAAACTCACGATAGTTTGGGTGAATTTTTTTTTGAAAAGTTTCACAGTAGGTACGAGAAATTTGTGTGTTCAAAATGTATTTACTAGGCAGACATTTTTTTTAACGAATAAAGATGACCCTTAAGCAAGCATCTCTTACAGAAAGGGGCCCAAGTATACACTCCTGCAAAAAGTTTACCGACAGCTTTTATACTTGCATTGAGCTGACAGAATTAACAGCAATGTCTTTCGAAAATTTGAAGCTGTTAACATTTTTACTACCTCGATTCAGCTGTTTTTCTTGTTCAAAACTATCTCTGGACAATGTACATACATTATTACAAATGGCATCCATATACGATCTGAGTATTTAAACTTTTGAATTGAGGTACCACAAGGCTGTATCTGAGAACCACTATTGTTTTCTATTTTTTTGTTTAACAGCCTGTGAATGTATTTTAAGTTAAAGATGTTCAATTTCATATAAAAAGGTTTCTTTGCGATTGATTTAAGAACACAAGGACAATCTTTCATCCATGTTTAATGGGTCACTTAAATTTATTCTCCAAACTAAAGCGCATTCAAATCTAAACTCAATTCTGATACAACTAGAAATCTTGTAAATTCCTCACAACTTTGTCTACTTTCAATTCTCAATTGCACTTGAATTAGCGGAAAGTCTAATTTTAGGTTCAATCACATATTTTAGCCGAGAACCACTAATCCAATAAATTTAAACTGATGTTGAGGCATTACAAAAATTCCTACTAGAAATCACACTACGGATATCGAGATAGGTCCGTTGTTGATAAACATTCTTAACAAGGAGCTGATTGATTTGCGAAATTTTGAAAAAAAACTGTTTTATTTTCGTTTATTTTTTTTTTTTATAAATAAACATTCCCACTGCGCACCACTGTCGTCAGATCACTAATTATGTCACTTATTGCATTGTGTCCAAGCTTGATGTTAAAAAAAAAAGATACAATTACATCTCGAAAACGAAGCCAACATAATTTTAGACCCAGACGGTTTTTTTTCGAATTCCTTATAGCATGGCACGAGCCATTTGTTTTTAAAACCTTAAACGAGAAATGTTTTAAGAGACAATTTTTTTTTAAGTAATTCAGTCTCTCGAAATAATTTTAAAATGCACAATTACGTCGCAAGAACTTGCTCTATAAATACATTCGTCTGTATTTAAAATACTTTCTCTAGTAAGAACTTATTCCCGTTATATTTTTAAGGAATCTTATCATCTTATGCTTTGGCAAGGGGTTTATAATTCCACTTACAGGACCTTGAAACATGAATTTTTGTTAGAAAATTCGAATTCTTAACAATTAGGTATACGAGTACATCAAAAACATTTGAAATGTTTTTCGAAAAGTTTTTACAAAGAAAGAAGATGTTTGTGATCGAATTATTTTTGCATAATCCCAATACTAACCCCTCAATATATAGAGCAAGAGTATACAAAATAAAATTTTCAGACGATCGTTGGTGTGTTATTGGCATCAAGCGCCTGTCGGCGGTCGTTCTGCTACCAATTTATTTCGCCACTAATCAGTGACAAGACAATGATTAAAGACGATGGCAGACAAGAAACAGGATACCAAATAAACCACCGATCCAATATTATGCTCATGTGCATCTATTTTTAGAACATAAATGCTCCAATTTCTTGATTTTTCAATTCAATATAGATTCTATATGTGGAATTTGTCTTATTTTGTTTGATTTAAATTGAAAAATTTGTTGCGTTTGCTCGAGAATTGATTAAAGCAAATACAAATTATATTATCAGGAGTGGAGAAATCTAGATATCTATTAATGGTATGGAGGAGGTCGAAAGAAGAGATTTTAAAATGAATGGTTCTTAATGTTGGTGTTATTTGGTAATACATCAGACCAAGCTAATCTTAATCTGTTCTAGCCATGGGAAACTGCGGTATTGATGGTAATTTGGACTGGTCAAAAAGGCCCATATAACTGATAATAGCCAAAACAAGTTAAAATCCAAGTTTAAGTGCTGGAAAAAAGTAGAATCCACCAGAAGTGGACCAAAGTTGCAGCTTTGTAAACTTTTCATGATGCTTCAGAGAAAGATCATCAATTGATAATCCTCTATAACTCTCGTTTTTTGGATTCACCACGACTTATTTGAAATTTTGGTCAGTTCATCATTTTGCAACTTCGGAAGGATTGAACACTCTTTGAGAAAGCCAATTGATTAGGTACAGAATACAAAGTAGTTTGATAATTGGGACCCTTAAAGATGCGCACTGTGAGTCGAAATCAGAACTGAAATAAGCTAACACATTTAGTCCAAAAAAGGCCAGTAGTTGTGATTACACAAAGTCTGGGCTGTTGTCTCCATATACCTTCAAACCGAAGCGAAGGGTGTTCAGGTGGAACTCCTTGTTTCATTGGCCTTGTACAGTTTTTTGAAATAAATCTATGTTTGACAACCAGGACAGGTGAATATTGAAATGTTCTAACAACTCCCAAGTAGATGAAGAAAGTCGAGAGCTATTTGGGAGTTTGTGAAGATGCAAACTAAAGATTTAAGTGCAACCTATCTGCCAGAGAACGCAATGTCAGATAATTGCTTTGCCAGATATCACGTTTTCTTCAAACAAAGATGAAACCTCCCATATCGCTTTTAATTCAGCTTGGAAAACGCGGCAGTGGTTCGGAAGAGATTTAGTCTGTTAGAGTTAACACCTCCTCGTTTTGGAACCATTGTTGAAAAACTGCATTTTTCGGCATTTTCCTCACAGAAAAATCTAGAAGGAAATGTTTCTCAAAACTGTATTTAATATATCTTGGCCGTATCTGGTATCTATTTGTAGACTTTAAGATAGCTATCAGGCGAATTGCTTAGCAAGCTGCAGTCACCTTTCAGAAAATATCTGGGGTTGTCAGAGTAAATAATATCTCGAGCGCTGCAGATGAAGTAGAACGCAATGCACAACTTATGCAAATACTAGCAGAGCGTTGGACTTTAATGAGCGTTTTAGTATTTTCCGCAGTGTCTAAAGTCAAAAACTTAGCATTAGTCTAAAAACTGATGTTAACTTCCAATTTTCATCTTTGTTTTGTTCACGTTTACTGGACTACTTTCCTGATAAAAATAAAAATTTGTATAATTCCTTTCAAAAACAATTATGGCATTCCTCAGGGATCTTTTTTTAGGCCCTCTCTAGTTTCCATCTTTTGTATCGAGCCTTATAAGCTATAGTATATTGTTATCAAACTGTATTTTCTCACTAAAGGAAATCCTAACAACATTTTAAATGAGTATTTAAATTAAATTAAACATGCCGGTAAGATATTAATGTTTTCTTGCTTAACTTGAAGGACCATCAAAGCTTAGCACATAAGTGTTTTTAGCAGTTAGTTGGTTCTTGTTTTTTTTTTTATCAATGAATTTTTATTTGAAAGCTTTCGTGATAAGGTTTTCGGCGTAGTTAGTCCGTTAAAATTAACCTACGACATATGTAGGATTACTCACAATAGTCAATGTATGACAGCTGTAAAGGTTTTATGGAGAAGTTGTAGTAAGGTTGCGACAGAATTCTCTTGTGTGTCTTGAATCAATATTTTTCTGATGAAAAACTCAAGTGAAATAACAAAACCCAAAAGTCCAAATTCTAAATCGCCTAATTGCAATCCACCTTAAACATTGTAGTCACTATCTTTTTGTATAGATTTTTTTTTTCATCTACAAAAATCGAAAAATCCTCTTTCAGATACAACACCACCTGCCATAACTGAGTATATAATTATAATTACCAACACCTCTTTAAATAAAAAGCCAATATTTAATGCATTTCCAGGTCTAATAAAACAAACAAATAAACATTATATCAGAAAACACACAAAACACCACCCTCGTGCTAAAATATGTAAATATTCCCTATCATCTGTTTTACGCGATCAAGAATAAATTTTCTGTTTGAATGAGAACTCTTACACAAATGAACAAAAAAAAATTCTGACATTGGTATAGTTTCTCAAAAAATAAAAACAGCAACAAAAAAGTCAATAAAAAAAACCCAACAACACCCCCTTCCACCCCCAGACAATCCAATCAATTTTCTATTCACATCGACACAACGGAGATCCTCTACAATAATTAAACGTTGCAAAATCGATCGATATAGTACGAGTACATTGATTTTTGTTGTTGTTTTGTATCTTTTATATCGTTTTCAGTAAACAAAAAAAATAGGAAAGAAATATATTCTACGATAACAACACAGAATCCGACGGATACAAAAATATACTTACATAACTTCTGTAGGAAGACATAATTCGATTTTGGCACGGCCTTTTTTATTTTCGTAACACCTCTATAAACATTTGGTGTAGGAGCTGATGTTGTGCTGAATGTTGTGCATTACCGTTCGTTAATACACTAAATTTTTTCAGTTTTTTTTTTTGTTCCGAGTATTGATTCGAGTATCTTCTGGAACGCACTCGATGTTTTTCAAAATTTTATTCTTACACTTGATAATCAGCACGCACTTTATATAGTATTCGATTGGATACCTTTTTTTTTGTTTTTATTTTGAAAAATTCACTTTTTCCGAAGATCGGAACTTGGCGATCGACGATCTTTCAATTTCAATTGATTCGCGTGAAATGAAACAATTAAATTAATCAACGGTTCGAGTGCATAATCTGAGATGAGAACTTTTCGCTCGCGAGCAATTTTAAAATTTATTTAGCGTTGATAGACGTCAAACCGGGTGAAGAGCAACAAAAAAATTCCTTTCGAATACAAAACGATCGTACAAGACACGAAACAAAAATTGCATCTACAATAATTAGATAGCTATCTTAAAACTAAAAGTATCTATTTAGTTGATCAGGATGTTTGGTGTTTTGTTCGGCACGCGCGAACTGCCTTGAGATAATATATTATGTAGGAACACCCCTTGGCGAATGAAAATTTTCTTAATTTTTTTTTTTTTTTTGATTTTTTGAAAATTCCTTCGCTCGTTTTTTTTTCTATATCCAACGTACACGCATTTTTCACGATCACTTTTGGAAAAAGATCAGCGAGCGATTTTTCGAATACGGCGCGCTATGTCGTAGCTAGATGCTACTACTGAGTGTTTCAGCTTTGGGAGCTATGAGCGTAAGGTGCTGAGATGGGGTTTTCAACAGAAAGTCAAAAAAACCAACACGGACGGAGAGAAGTAAAATTATGCTGAGAGAAAGAGAATTTGATCAAAAATATCTTCAAGATACTTATTTTATAAAAAAAAAAAAAAAAAAGAAATAAGATCAAAAGTGAGAATAAAAATAACGGTGTCTTGTGTATCTATTTTGGAAGAGTTTTTCATTCGCAATGAATTTTGTTTTTAGTCGTGCTCGCTCGTGGATGCTGCTATTCTAATATTGGAGATCTTTAAGATACTGAGATGCGGAATTCTCTTGAGAACAAAAAAAGATACAAATGACGTAGAAAAGGGGAGAACGGCTGACGACAACTACCGACAACGACGACAAAACGCTTTTGCCGGTCGGTCGTGTGTCGATGCATGACTTAATGAGATTTAATGATAATTTTTTTGTGTTTTTTTATTCTAAGGAAGAGGATGGGGTTGGAATACTATAATATGTAAGTGCATTGTTGCCACTATTTATTTGAATTAATTTAGTTAAATAGTTCTTTTTGTTATGATGGGGGCGGAAATAAGTCTGGGAATTTTTTAACAAACCTAAGGCGTAGATAAAAGAGGGAAAACGGCTGCACCTTAAAAATATTGAAAGGGGTTGAGTTCTTAATTTAATGCAATATCGCTTTTACAGTCTACAAAATACTTAAGAATGTTTATAATGATAATCAGTTTTGTGATTAGTTTACCTTACAGGTAAGGGAAGCAAGCCAAATGGCTTTCCACCTGCACTGGAAATGTTATATTTATAGTAAAACTCAGGACAAAAACATGACGTGGTTACTGCCAAAGCTTTAGAAATATAAAAATAAGTAAGTACACAGATCCAGGTGGAATGTTTTGAAAATTTTTTCTTTTCAACAAGACACACATAACTTAATAGTGAGTGGAATCAGTCCTGTATCATCACCTAACTGCGGGCAGATAGTGGAATGTAGTTGTAGTTGAGAGCTATGGACTGATGCTACTACCCTGATGTGCACCGAGTCCGGTTTATATATCTGTTTTTCGTTCATTTACAATTATTCAGCATTCCTCAAGCTGAAAAGGTTTACAAAGTTCTCCAAAACTTCGGTGAACAAACCTTCTGTCGCTCTTAAAATAATGTTACAAGTTCTTACGCTGTCTCCTTTTAGTTTCTTTAAATCCTGGGTAACATCCAGTGGAGATATTTCTGCATACTCCGGATGAACATGCTCTTCGCAGTCTTTGTTGGCAATTTAGCGAACTTAATCTTCGCTTTCGTCTTTCATAAGTCTGTTTGTATTTAATTTGAAGCTCATTTCTTCATCTTCATAATGATACTCCAGGAACACAATGACTAAGCTTACGAAGCGATTTTTGTTTGCCTTTCGCTTTCTTAGCTTCTTTGGCCCTAGAGTAGAAATGATAGAACAAGTAAGTTGAAAGGATTTTTTCCATATGTATCGTGCTCTCTTCTTTCTATTTTTAACTCATCCATCTTGTTTTTCTTTCCTCAATGCGCCATTTTGATCTCAGGTGATCCGCCTGTTTTAGCAGTTCTTAGGCTCTTCTCTTCCTCCCAAGCGATCATATTGGAACGTTGTATGATTTTGCCTTTGTGACGGGGTTCTCGAAGTCTTTCCTTGAGTTAACAAAACCAGCTGAGCCGACCGTGATATATGGCTTGTAAGATGGTATTTCTGACGTGAACGCTTTCTCTAATTTTTATACTTATTGTTCGATCAAGCTTGGTATTAAGTCTTCATCTTGTAGGGATAAAGGATCTTCGCTACGGTGGCTTCATCGTCAGCAATAATAACTGATGCACTTTGGTGTCTGTCACTCCAAACAGGTAGTCAATGACTTCAATAAAGAGCTAGGGACTCAACACGCTTCCCTGGTGTACACCTATACTGAGATATGAAAGTCTTCGGCGACTCTTGCTCTTGCTGGTCATTTTATTTTTGTCACCCTAATTTCATAATGTCAAAACTGTTTAAGATTTCGAAAGCAAAAATCATCCCGCTGAGTTTTTGACACGTATAGGTACATATTAATTTTTTAAAAATATTATTTAAATGAAAACTAATATTTTTGAATCGTGACAGTCGCGTGTAATGTGCCATTTTTAACTCATATACATATTACAAAATATATTAAATAGGCTTAAAATTTAATTTTTTTTTTCTCGAAAGAAATATTTGCACAACAAAATGAATCATTTTCTTCAAAAATAGAAACGCGGAAAATCCCTTTCATGCGTTAATTAACAAGCCAGCGAAACAGTTGTGGAAAATTTATCAAAACAAAAAGCTTTCACCATTTCGTCTATAAATTCGTGGTGTACACACATACTTTGTGATGAAAATAAATTCCTTTTTATTTCTCTTCTTCAATTAGAAGAAAAATGTTCGTTCTAAAAGCATTTAAAATAAACCGCCTACCTCAATATTGTTCTTTTTAATGTTTACATTTGTGTGGTGGTTTTTTTTTTTTTTTTTTGAACTAGCTAACTTTTAGGTAAAAGTTTCAAAATAAATTTCGTTTAGGATTTCATACACAAAAATTGTTGTTCAATTTCTTGTTTTGCAATAAACAACTTAATTGTTTTAGTTCAATAGATTTTTGAAGTTTTTTTTTTGCCTTAATTGTTGATTAAGCAATTTTTTGTTTGTTTTTGTTTCATAAAAATGTCTATTTCAAAAGAAATAGCAGATACTTTTTTTATTTGAACTAGTCTTCTTGACGTCACTTATGATATCTTGTCGGCTATCCTGTGTAAACGTTTGAACCCTTTCAAGGAGACCTAATTATCCCTTTCCTCTATCATTGTGGATTCAGGCCAGGCATGTCAACCATAGTCCAAATTTTCACCCCCAGACAGATTAGAAAAGACCCGATAATTCTAGATCGATACTTACCATCTTTTTATCAATTTTAAAGTCACCTATGGCAGCGTGAATAAAGACAAGTTTTACAGATCCGTTTCGCATCTTATCTTGACATCAACCTAGAGGCACCTTTTCACGGAAGTCTGGCCTCAAATAAAGCCGATGCCTGAAACTCGATTCTTCTTAAAGGGTGTTTTTTAGCTCCATGAGAAGCTTTGATGGTTTTTGTCTATGGTTTGACAGTTGAGAATTTTAAACTGTGTTGATATGTTGATATAAAATAGAAAATTCATTCCAACAACATTCTGTCTTGTATTATTATTCAAAGTCTTAAGCTCTTAAAAATCACCCGTTATTTGAGCGTTTATGTCATTGGAACTGAATCTCCTCTTCAATAGCTTCCATATTTTGCATTTGACGTTTCTCTAGCTCTATTGTTATACTGCGACGTTTAACGAATCTTCCTGCCAATCTTACTCAGATGGTAGGATTCATAGAAAAATTGAATGTCAAATTGTAAAGAGCATAGACAAAGACAAATGGAATTTTCCTATTCACAAATACCCTTAATAGTCATTGTACCCAGCTTTTCGTAGCTTTGTTTCATTTCATTTTTTCATTGTTATACAAATATAAAAAAAATGTGAACGTTCCTAGACATTAATTAAAAATTGGCGCCACTTGCACATTAATTCTTTATTTTCAGAAGTGCATTAATGAACTAATCATCAAGCAAAATAACTTGATCACCGGAAAATTTCAAGGCGCATGTCCAATAAATATATTAAAGCTTCAATCCAAAAAGCTCACTGACAGTTTAATAATAAACTTGAAAAACTCAATTCCGCTCACCAATCCCACAAAAATAAAATCGTCTTGTTTTGAAATACCCGGTATGCTAAAACAACAACCGAATTCCCATAACGCACCGAATACATTCGAAAAGTGACAAAGTGTTAGCTCATTTAGTTGAAATTTTGTGTGCGCTAAGTGAAGTACATCAGTAAGATTCTTAAAAATAAAAAATCCTTCAAAAAAAGTAACTAAATAATTTGTAAACCCAAAATAATTAAATTTTAACATACCTTTTCGCACTTTATTCAGCATAACGGATGGCAATTTTGATAGTGCATTTGCGTCGAATTATCCTCCTTCTGAGCATCGTTTATTTTGGTGGAGCTTTTGTGCGTAAACTTTTGACAGACAGTCGTCGGGCCCACCTGAAACACCTACGCAAAACATTTCCCCCAAAACACCTCCACTTCCAGGCGTGGGCATACATTTACACCGGATATGCCTATATGGTATTAGTCAATTATTTTAGCGAAAGTTATTTTACCAATGTTTTTGAAATTTTGACAACATCAAATTAAGTGAAAACAAAATGGATGCCATACTTATAAATGGATGTCAACATGACGTTTCGGTTGTATTTTTCTATGGCATCAGGCCCAAAAAATAAAAGTGAATGAGGTCGATTTATGAATTGGCATTTTCTGTTTAACAAAAATAGATCTATACACTATAATGAACATATTTTCATGTTTTGATACCGGTTAACAGTGTGATTGTAAATAAATTTTATCGAAATTGTTTTGTTTATAAGGAAAATTTGTGTTTTATTTATATTATTGTTTAAATCAAAAATGAAAGCAGGGGGATGCAGTACTAACCGGGGATTTGCAACAGAAACAAACGATTTAAAAAACTACCTTATCCTCATAATAATTGTTAGTTCTTGTTGATTCTCATAAAATCGAGTGCCTTACTCGTTTTGTGCAAACTTTCAACTAATAGAACTTTTAAGATAACTTGTATTTTTTTTTTTTACGTGTGTAAGTCTAAATTTTTCCAGATTTCAGATATGGTGTTATATATAATATAAGGTTAATGAAACAGGGGTTTCAGGTAATCAAGTTGTGGTGTGCCATATGAGTCTTTCTTAGGACCGTTGCTTTTTTATGCTCATATAAACGTTCTACTACATTCAGTAAGACACAGATATATTCTGAGGATTTCTGTCTGTTTAAAAATGTCAACCTGGGTCTCACAGAAGAATGTGTTTTGTAGTAGAAAAGATGACCTTAATGATATCTAGATATCAATGATAAGAAAATGCTGAGTTGTTCTTAACAAAACTTAAGCCAAATGTCTATAGTCATCTCTAAATAAACCCTAAACTTGCCTTCTTTCTCTTCCATTGTGAATATGTATTGTATTTTTCAATTTGGTATTTTCTAGTATCCTATGCACAAAGAAAAGTTTAACTGCGAAAATAGCGAAAACATCATGGTTCTCAAGTTCAAAACTATATCCGATTCATTTAATTTAAATGTGAGGAGCTATTTTTAAATTTAAAAAAAAATTCCACAACAACTCCGCACAACACCAAACGGTTGCTGTGTTTTATTGTCCTCATTCACACAATGTGAAGTGGCCACCAACAAAAACCAATGCCTTATTAGCAAAGGAAGGAAGCGTTTTTTATATCGATTAAAGATTATCCCAAAATCTACAGTATGTCTTTATTTTGACATTCTACTATTGCAGAAGACACCGGGTATCCACTCTATATGAGTAATGTTTTCTCTCCATTCCCTAGCCAAAACAATACAAAGAACACTTCCAGTTTTTTTGTACCAGAAAATAGATTTTTGATCGTTTTTTTTTTTGGCACTGACAATGAATTGTATCTTCTTCTTAATTTGTATCACAAGCAAAAAACCGTATTGTTATAAGAAACCCCAAATTCGAAGCAACAGAATCTACAATTCAAAATAATATTAAATCGAAAGCATATTAGAGCTCTTTTTATATTTACAACCAAATTTCAACCGCAACTGGAAATTCAAAAACAGGATTTAAATAAGAATTCAAAAATATATTCGGAAGCCATCTAGGTTTTCATACACATATATTTACCTTCTCAATTTGCGGTTTAAACATATGCTAGACTTTTCTTAACTTGGTTTAGTGACATCTGTGTAGTCATTGTGACAACAAAATTAAATCCAAAAGTTCGCTCGATCAGTTGCTCTCAAACCGGATTCGCCCAAAAGCACAATGACGATATTTTCTTTTTCCGCTGTTATTTCAAACAAGCTTTTTTGTTTCACCACTTAGCTTTTGCAGTTCGATTTCTTTGTTTCCAAAATGATTTGAAGGAAATTCATAAAAATAAATAAAATGCACGACTGGGTCGCACGAACTTGCTCTTATGATAAGCAATTGCTTAGTGGCTGCATACATATATGGATTTAAAAAAAATTTAAATAATTTCGAAAATTCTTTTATTTTTTAAATTAGTTTAAGAGTTTTCTCGGAAAAACAAAGTATACAATAAAATTTCAAAGCTATACGTGAATCTAGGAAAAAAAAATATTGAAAATCGTTCGACCAGTTTTTTTTTAAAAAGGTTATTTTTGAAAAACTTTTCCAAAAAATATTTTGAAATTTATTTGGGTATGCACATATATGGCAACCTGTAGTTTACATTTGAAAAAATAATTTTAAAAAAAATCAATATACCCGTTTCCAACATATTTCGAAAACCAAAAAAATTTTTGAAAAAATTATAAAAAATCAAAAAAAAAAGTTTTTGAAAAATTTGAAATGCCATATTAATAAAATTATAAATGACTTCCTGTGGCCAAAATTTTATTGAAATCGAATGTATAGTTTACGAGAAAATTTGATATGAAAATACTGGTTCTATGAGAGGTACCGTTATAAGACAAATTTTGAAAAATATTTTTTAACCAAAAGATAGATTGTCTTACAAAAATAGCATCCTGAAAGTTTTATCAAAATCTTTAGAGCCGTTTTTGAGAAAATCAATTTTTTTCTTCACGATTGTATGGCAGGTGCCGTTATTTTTAGGCCTAGAGCAAAAATAAAAAATACGTTCCGAGGGACGGCCAAATAAATCCTAGATACCAAATTTGAAGCAAATCGGCCCATCCGTTCAGGCTCTAGAAGCGCGAACAGACAGACAGACAGACAGACAGACAGACAGACAGACAGACGGACGGAATTCCCAGACCCACTTTTTTCGACTTCTCCATCATCGTAATGTCATGTGTGATTGTTATCTCGAAATTTTTTTTCTGCACGAATCCATAACTTGCCTTATAGTACCTATAATCGCAAGTAAAAATACAGGATCGTCCCTATATTTGGGTACTCGAATTTGGAAATGATGAATATTCTGAAAAGAGGAACCAAGCCAAAATGATGATGAATAATTTGTTTAAATAAAAGGGGACTTCTAAAAGTCTTTTAAAGATATTTTTCTTTTTTTTTTAAATTTTGTTACTGTTGGGAATTATAAAAATGTACCTTAATTATTTTCTTAAAAACATTTCAAATGTGTGAACGCTATGAGTCAGCAAAAATATGTTTTTTTTTTTAAGCAATTCAACAAATATAATGTACTGTACGTATGCTCGTATGCTACAAAACCGATTTCAACAAAATTTTGGTCAAAGAAACTTTTAAATTAAAGAATGCGTTTCAAACAAAAACACTGTTCCGAAGAATTTGAATATTTTTTTTATTACATACAAAGTATAGCCAATAATTTATAATTAACAATTTAAAGATTTTTCTAAGTATAGTTTTGAATTATTTTTATTTTCAATATACATAGCCGCCAAGCAAATATCGAGCTGCATTTGACTTTTTCAACGGTGCTGGAAATAAGACATTCTGTCCCAGAATGGGACCCAATACGTTTCGGGAACGAAAACTGAGAGTTGACAATAATTTGGATGGCATGACTAGTTTTGTTTTTACTGGAGCTGGGAAATGTATGCATTTGTAAGTCTACAATAAAATTAAATACTTATTTTCGAAATTCTGTAGGTTTTTCTGTTTAAACATAAACATTTCTGCCTTAGAGCGCTCTTCAAACAAAATGCAAGAAGTTTCCTTGAAAGAGTCTGCTGGGAGCAGCAGTTTTCGAATCAATCCAGGCATATAACAGCACTTGTAGACATCAAACATGGTTATTTGATTGTTTAAGCTGATTTTAAAAAACAATGAAGGCATTTGTGGTATATTTTTGGTTGAAAGTTGAGCACATCAAAAATCAAATTATATGACAGCCAAACCTCGACTTTTAAAATATTGTATAATGATAGCAGTGACTTGAACATTGAATTATTACATTTCATCCATCTAAATATGGTGGCGCCAGATGCAACAAAACCTGAATTTTATTTTCAAATTCCAACTTCAGAAATGTTTAACCTATAAAAAAGATTGAAAACATGAATAGAACTGATATTTTTAATTGCATTCCACTTTGCAAATCAACAATATTGAGGAGCATCCCAGAGCAGTAAATGTAATAAACAAAAATGTTCATACCTACTCAAGTACCTCACATTACAATCACACTTTGGCTCCTTTTCATCTTCATCTTCATTTTTAAGAATTTCTCCTTTTTTTATAACCAAAGTATCTGTAGAAGTGCAGTCGCAATATTCGTTCCTTGGGGGTGAAAGATACTTACAACAACAAAAACTGCCATAACGATACGGAGAACGATAATCATAATCATATGCAGCGCTAGGAAGCCACTGAAAATTAGTTCGTGAGGAAATTCACATTTAATTTTCCACATCAGTGCGACTGTGTTACACGTCGTTCTGCCATATTATTCGGAGTATCTGAATATTTTTAGATTTTAAAATTTTTCAAAAGAAATAAAGATACATTTTTTTCAAATAGTCCATTTCGTGAAGCTCACTCCCACTTTAGTGTATAGGTATTCATTGAACACAGGTATAGGAAGTCTGATTGGCGACGGCTGCGCTAGCTATACTCGTACAATAGCAGAACTCATCACATTTCTTTGGAAGATAATTGAAACGAACGTGTTCTATATTGTGAGTTTATAACATGGATGACCTAGTTGTGGGATGCGCGGCCAGCGGATGGACTGTGAACTGATGATTCCTTGAGGTAAATATAAAAGGTGAGAACAGAGCTGGAAGCATTCGTTTGTGAACTGACCTAAGTAATGGATACTTTAAAAAAAAAATGCTAGTTCGATACTCTTTGTAGACAGGTAAAGGAAAAACAAACATTTATTTTCACGCAGTCAATTAAATAAAAAAAGGGAAAAGATTAATGACCAAATGACAGACACATTGCCCGGACAACACAAAATAAAAAAGTTTTTATTTTTATTTGCAGTCGTGATTGGTTAAGTTTGACGAATTTCTGAAAAAAAAATTTAATGTAGTTTTCGGTTCACTTAAGTTTGGAGAAACAAGATGGCCAACTTATTTTATATTTTTATTTTTTGCTCTTTTTTCATATCGAAATTATTTTGAGTTTGCATTTTGTGAAGAGACAAGTTTCATTATTTTTCCACCCCTCAGAAACTGTGAGTCTTGGAACCCTTCGCTCTACTTCGATTTTTGTTTTGATTTGATTCATACTTCATGCTCTAGCTTTTTATCACATTTTATGCAGACCACCCTTTATATGGCCGGAACTGAGGGAGTCGATTGTGGGCCCTACCTTAAACAGTACCATCAGCTATCTACTATTCTATACTATACGGTTTAAGCATTAAAAAGCTCATGTAAAATCTAGAATTTCAAATAGCCAGAGTTGTGTTTAAAGAATATTATCCATGTTTAAGCATGCAGATGCAGCTAAGCAAGCCAGAAATTCAGAAATAAAAACCTCCAAAGTAAAATGACGAAACTGATATTAAACAAAATTTCGAAAACAGCACTCACCACCAAGAAGAAGAAAGTCAATAATAAAATTGGACGAATGACTTGATCTCCGGCCATATCACCTATTCGTCCGCTGGAAAAGAAATTTGAATATTCAAATATGAGTACTTCGAAACACTGGTCTTTGGAATAACTTTTATAGAAGATTTTCGGAGAGCAAAAACCTAATAAATTCATTGGTATTAGAAAAACTTCATCTTAAAATTCGACATTTTTGAGCAACTTTTCCCCTACCTGAGCTGTCACATATAAGACTTTGTCAAACTTAGCATTAAAATATATCTACAAAAAAATGGTTCAAATGAATTTTTCAAGTAAGAAAATCAATAAGTTGTAGTCTAGTCAGAGCTAAATTGAGTCGTTGCGAGCATAAAAAGGAAAAAAAAAACAAAGCACAAACTCCACAAAAAATTTAACGACTCATGACAAATTCTATTCAATTTTTTTTTTTCGAATTTGGACACTCTAATCCCAAATGTTATAATCCGAAACTTGTTGTGTGAAAAGTTACTAGTTGTTCATAAGTTTTCCTTCTAACTACACACGCTTAGTTCTTTAAAATAAAATCCAACTCAGGGGTTAACAATAGATATATAGACCTCAGATTCTGTCAATAGGCAAAAAAAAAAAATTAGTACATAGTGGTCTCTTAAATTAAAATTTTCGATTCGTATAATACCAGGAGAATTTTAAACAGCACGCCAAATCAAATAAAGTGCACGACTGGGTCGTACGAACTTGCTCTAATGTGTTAAAATGATCTTGGGTGCTTGAGATTTTGGGAAAAAAGCGTTGAAAAAATCATATGAAGTTTTATAAATCACTGAAAAATCAATACCTAAAACGTTTTTTGGAGAAAATGAAGTAAGCCATCAGGTTTCTTTTACGCTTTCAAATTTTTACGAAAAATTTTTTCAAAATCGTTGGACCAGTTTTTTCAAAAAACAGTTTTTTTTGAAAAACTTTTCGAAAATATATTCCAAATTTTTTTTGAGTATGCCAACTTCTAGTACTTTATAGTTTTTATCAGAAAAATAAAATTAAAAAATTATAGATTTAACCGTTTTTGGAAAAAACTAAAATTAAAAAAAAAATTTGAAACTTTTTTAAAAAACTCAAAAAAACTTTTTTTGAAAAATTTTCGAAATTATATTATTTCTTTTATAAGAGAGCTTCTATATTAAAAGTTTCATCGAAATCCGTCAAGTGGCTTACGAGAAAATCGGATTTCAAAAAACCGGTACTATGGGAGGTACCGTTATAAGACTTTTCCGGAAAAATCTATTCCAACCAAAACATAAAGTTTGCACAGAAAACACAATTCAGAAAGTTTTATCAAAATCGTAGGAGCCGTTTTTGAGAAAAATTAATTTTTCACAAAAAATCGTATGGCAGGTACCGTTAGTTTTGGAGCTAGAATGCTAATTCCAAAAACCCCTCTGTAGGACGTCATAATAATACTATGTACCAAGTTTGAAGCAAATCGGTCCAACCGTTTAGGCTGTAGGTAACTATACAGACAGACACACGGACAGACAGACAGACAGACAGACAGACAGACAGACAGACAGACAGACAGAATTGTCGGACCCACTTTTTTCGACTTCTCTATCATCGTAATGTCATGTTTGATTGTTAGAATTTTTTTTTTTTTTTTTACGAATGCATAACTTGCCTTATAGTACCTATAATCGCAAGTAAAAATTCAGTTATTATTGGCAACATTGACAGACAACGAGAACGAAAGTCGAAAGAAATGATCTGAAAGCTATTTCGAAATTTAAGTTCGAAATGTAAATTTCTTTTTTTTTATATAATTAAGTAACCAACTTTCAACGTAAAAAACATTCTAGAACAATCTCACACCAAAAGATACAAATAAAAAAGACGCGACGCTAGACAGCAGCAGCAGACAAATTTATGAAAAGAAAAAGATTAAATTTAAAGTTATTTTTTTATAACATATTCTTGAAAACTAAAAGTAAGTAAGAAAAAGAACAAAATGTTATTTTGTTAATCCTTTATAATTTCAGGAAATTTGTAATAAATCACAAATTTTGGTTTCAATAAATAATAAATTGCTTTATTAAAAGATTTATTGACAAATTCCGATTTCAACAAGAATATTCTTGCTTGAAGCAACAACAGTCATTTTCTGAAAGGCCTTTTTATTAATTTATCGAGTGCAATAAGACATGAGGAATAATAATATAAACATAACACTATTGATTAAACTCTAACCACGGCCTCAATATTGTGAATACAACACATTAAATGTCTTTTTCTGGTAAACCAAATAAAATTATTTTATTACATCACATGTCGCAATTCTAGTTACTCTATCAAAATATCCAGCATTGTCTATAAGAACAAAAACATCCAATCTATATTTTATAAACCATTTTCTTTAACATCTTTATCCAAAACAAACAAAAATAAATAATACAAACATGATTCTGAGAAAATTGATCTATACTGAACTAAAAATCCCCAAAGCACACAGTCAGTCTGATCTCACTCGAACCAATTTACTGTCTTTACTACCCTAATCTCAACAGCCATTCTCCATTCCCATACATACAATTGCCTTACTACAGAACACACTCGACACATCATCATGATAAGCTCAATATATTTCACCCAACCTCCATTCGCAAGATCCAAGTCCCAGCACCAGCCCCAGCACCAATACCCTACTGACAGATGCCCAACAATTACAAACATTCATTACCATCTCACACAAGCCCATTCATTGCTGGCCAATACACAATGCATTTCACAATACCATCAATCCATGAAATTTTTTTGTATAATATAAGAGAAATAAAAAATGAATACAAATATTGTCAGCCAAGCTTTTGCTGGAAAACGCAAATACAGAGATGAGTCATGGTCAGAGTCAGAATCAGAATCAGACTATAAACGCGCCAAGCTACTCGTAGATAGTACTTCAACGAAGCCTATAAATGTGTACTACCACAATACTAGTGGCATGCGTACTAAATTAGACGTTCTTAAACGTCGTTTGGAAATTCATAATTATGACGTCCTTTGCTTTACGGAAACAAAGCTATATGAAGGTATTAGGTCAGAAGACGCCTTTGATTTAAGTCACTATAAAGTGTATCGTCAAGATCGTCCAAGTGCAACGAAAAAAAGTGCCGGCGGTGGAGTATTGATACTTGTTCATAACAGTTTAGAAAGTGAACGAATATCTTTCCGTGTTAAAGATACGGAACAAATCTGTGTTCGAGTAAAACGTGGCTCAATAAGTTTGTGTTTTATTCTGAATTATGTCCGTCCAGGAAGTAAGCTGGCAGTGTATAATATAGATACATCGAAAACATTGAATATATAACGGCGGACTCGTCATGTGATAAGTTTTGTGTTTTGGGAGACTTTAATCTTTCATACGTTAAGTGGGAGGAGTTCAAAGATACAAAAATACTCGTTGCAACTTATATGAAGACAGGCACAGAAAAAAGATTAGTTGAACATCTGAAATTGTTGGGACTTTGTCAAGTAAACTGTATTCGTAATATTAATGACAAGATTCTGGACCTTGTATGTGTTTCCGATAAATTAAATGTAAGCGTTGCTGAGGACCCACACTCATTGTTGAACAACTCTGAACAGCATAAACAAACTCAAATTCAGATATCATCGATTTGAATCAACTCAATCTCTTGTCGCATAACAAAATTTTAAAATAAAAAAAAATTAATTTTTTTTTTGTATACTCTACTTTAAAATTTTGTTAGGCATACAAAGTTCATTGAGATCGAGTTGATTCAAACGAATGATATCTGAATTTGAGTTTGTTTATGCTGTTCAGAGTTGTTCAACAATGAGTGTGGGTCCTCAGCAATGCTTACATTTAATTTATCGGAAACACATACAAGGTCTAGAATCTTGTCATTAATATTACGAATACAGTTTACTTGACAAAGACCCCACGATTTGAGATGTTCAACTACTTTTTTTTCTGAACCTGTCTTCATATGAGTTCCATCTAGTGTTTTTGTATTTTTTAAATATTTCCACTCAACATTCGCGAGGTTAAAGTCCCCCAAAACACACAAGTTATCACAATACAAGTCCGCCGTTATATGTTCAATGTTTTCGATGTATCTATTATACACTGCCAGCTTACTTCCTGGACGGACATAATTCAGAACAAAACACAAACTTATTGAGCCACGTTTTACTCGAACACAGATTTGTTCCGTATCTTTAACACGGAAAGATATTCGTTCACTTTCTAAACTGTTATGAACAAGTATCAATACTCCACCGCCGGCACTTTTTTTCGTTGCACTAGGACGATCTTTACGATACACTTTATACTGACTTAAATCAAAGGCGTCTTCTGACCTAATACCTTCGTATAGCTTTGTTTCCGTAAAACAAAGGACGTCATAATTATGAATTTCCAAACGACGTTTAAGAACGTCTAATTTAGTACGCATGCCACTAGTATTGTGATAGTACACATTTATAGGTTTTTTTGAAGTACTATCTAGCTTGGCGCGTTTATAGTCTGATTCTGATTCTGACTCTGACCATGACTCATCTCTGTATTTGCGTTTTCCAGCAAAAGCTTGGCTGACAATATTTGTATTCATTTTTTATTTCTCTTATATTATACAAAAAAATTTCATGGGTTGATGATATTGTGAAATGCATTGTGTATTGGCCAGCAATGAATGGGTTTGTGTGAGATGGTAATGAATGTTTGTAATTGTTGGATTAGGGTATTGGTGCTGTGGCTGCTGGTGCTGGGACTTGGATCTTGCGAATGGAAGGTTGGGTGAAATATATTGAGCTTGTCATGATGATGTGTCGAGTGTGTTCTGTAGTAAGGCAATTGTATGTATGGGAATGGAGAATGGCTGTTGAGATTAGGGTAGTAAAGATAGTAAATTGGTTCGAGTGAGATCGGACTGACTGTGTGCTTTGGGGATTTTTAGTTCAGTATAGATCAATTTTCTCAGAATCATGTTTGTATTATTTATTTTTGTTTGTTTTGGATAAAGATGTTAAAGAAAATGGTTTATAAAATACAGATTGGATATTTTTGTTCTTATAGACAATGCTGGATATTTTGATAGGGTCCCTGGAATTGCGCCATGTGATGTAATAAAATAATTGTATTTGGTTTACCAGAAAAAGACATTTAATGTGTTTTATTGAAAATATTGAGGCCGTGGTTAGAGTTTAATCAAGTAGGTATAAATTTGCGGCAGTTAAAACAAATTATTCGATCTTATCTGTGGTAAAAAGGTAGAACTTCATTGCCAGGAGGGTTCGATAAACAAATAAGGGCAAGACATCAATAGGGTTAGGTTAATATTATTATTCCTCATGTCATATTATATTCGATAAAATAATAAAAAGGTCTTTCAGAAAATGACTGTTGTTGCTTTAAGCAAGAATATTCTTGTTGAAATCGGAATTTATCAATAAATCTTTTAATAAAGCAATTTATTATTTATTGAAACCAAAATTTGTAGGTAATAATATAGAATTTAATTGTGATTTATTACAAATTTCCTGAAATATAAAGGATTAACAAATTAACATTTTGTTCTTTTTCTTACTTACTTTTAGTTTTCAAGAATATGTTATAAATAAATAACTTTAAATTTAATCTTTTTCTTTTCAGAAATTTGTCTGCTGGTGCTGTCTAGCGTCGCGTTGGTTTTATTTGTATCTTTTGGTGTGAGATTGTTCTAGAATGGTCTTTTACGTTGAAGGTTGGGTACTACATTTCGAACATAAATTTCGAAACAGCCGTCAGATCATTTCGACTTTCGTTCAGTTGTCTGTATTTTTTGATTTGCCGTGCTGTTTAAAATCCGCCTGGTTTTATGCAATTTTGATGTTGTTGTTCTGAGGTCTATTTATCTATTGTTAACCCCTGAGTTGGATTTTATTTTAAAGAACTAAGCGTGTAGTTAGAAGAAAAACGTATGGAGAACTAGTATGTTTTTACACAACAAGCTTCGGATTATAACATTTGGGATTAGAGTGTCTTAACTCGAAAAAAAAAATGAATAGAATTTGTCATGAGTCGTTAAATTTTTTGTGGAGTTTGTGCTTTGTTTTTTGTTGTATGTTCCTCTGATTTTGTATTTCTTATCCTTGCAACGACTCAAATTAGCTCTGACTAGACTACAACTTATTGATTTTCTTACTTGAAAAATTCATTTGAACCTTTTTTTTAAGGTTTAACAAAGGCATTAATGTGACAAGAAGGGGAGAAGTGTTGCTCAAAAGCGTTGAAATTGAAGATGAAGTTTTTTTAATACTTTGAAACTCGCCAATGAATTTATTAGGTTTTTATTCTCCGAAAATCTTCTATAAAATGGCGTTATTTTTTTCAGCTCAAATTAGTTAAGGTATTTATTTATGAATTTCTAAAAATGTATTTTTATCATAGTCTCAAGCCCCAAAACTACTGTCAGACATTAGAGCAAGTTCGCGGGAGCCAGTCGTGCATTTGATTTATTTCATCATAAAATTTATTTTTTTTTTTACAAAAAATTAAGGTACTTTTGGAAGAACATTAGCATTTATTAGAGACTAGTTTTAGGCTTCAGTTTGAAATAAAAGCCAGCCAACAAGAGTAGATATCCTCAGAGCCGATGATTTTTCATCAGCATTCGGAATGCTTCCGGACGAAGATGGACGCTCAAACAAAAACGATTTAAGAAAGACTTTGTCTAGGTGCTAGAGTATATGTAGGTGAAAACAATGGAAATAGTTAAAAGACGAAATTATGCGTAGATTTTTGGACACTGGGAATCTTAGTAAATATATAAGAAAAAGAAAATATATATTTAAAAAACTATTACGATACCATTGGTAGATTAGTTCCTTTATTAAAATATATTGTATATTTTAAGTTTGCATTGAATACGCTTAACTAAGTAAGAGGAAAGGATTTCATTACCCTATTACTTTTGAGATATTAAATGTATTACAAAAGACAACAGTGCCCTCTTCCTGGCAGTAATATTTTACAACTTTGAAATGTTTGTTTAGAAACCTATTTTTATTTCGAACAGCAAAAAAAAAAAAAAAACGTTTCATGCCTGCCCACATCAATCAAAGAATTTTTGTTTTTTAAAAAACCCCAATCTGCGAAATTATTTTCTAATCCGTGCAATTTTTAGTGTCTAATGGTTCAATTAAAAATGTTGCAATATCTCAAAATCTCAGGAACTGAATCGTTACATTTTTGCTTGCTTGCGCTGCTGCTACTGTGAAATGTATTTTTAGGCACGTTCATCATATATTGTGTATCTACATAGATCTAATATACAAATATATTTTCTTCAATTAATCTATAAAAACATATTTTTATCCTATGAAACATTACACATTCCAAAAGCAAAATATCAAAATATAGCACCAACGACCAACCAACACACAAAATGAATCCTCAGGTAAAGTGTGGAAAAATTATTAACAAAATCCAAATTCAAACTCAAATAATTCTCTGCCACTAAAAATAGCCGGTGTTTTCATTATGAGTGTGTAGGTTTCACCTACCCTACCCGCAAAAGCAACAACAGGTAAACAAATACACAAATACACACACACACTTGCACACACACAAACTTGGGCGTAATTTATCTCCGAAAAAGATTTTCGGACGAATTTTGAGAATATTGCAGATTTTTCTCATCATCATCTTTTCAAAGCAAACGGCAGCATTCGAAAAAGCGTTTTTTTCAAAGTGGTATATTTCAAAAACAAATACAACAAATATTTTAAAAGAGGAGAATTTTATATTTTTAGTTAGATAGTTTTTTTTCTTCGATTTTTTAAATCTACAAAATAAAAGAAAAATAGGAAATAGATGGCAAAATAGCAAGACGACAAGCTGCGGGGGATGAGTTGTTATGTATAGTTATTTGGCTTAATTTTGAGAAAACTGTCAGGTTAAACCGGGGTTGCATCTGAGAAACATTTTTGTAATAATACAGTCTATCCTCAGACTTGAATAACAACCACTCATGAGGCATTCAACTTCAATAACAACATCATAGCTCCTGATCCTTTGGGTAACGAAGATTTGACCACTACTATCCGTTTGAAGTGATGGCAATGATAAAAAGAAGTCTGGAACAAGATCTGGACCAGATGAAAAATTAAATTTTGTGATGAAAGGACTATCCCATTTGGCGATGATTCTACTTGCGATAAAGATAATCTTAAACTATTTTTTGGTACAAGGGCTAAAACAAAAGCTTTATCAACTTGAGATTCCGAAACATTTATCAGAATAATTTACTATTTTTCTAGGCCGTTTTTCGATTTGAGGAAAATTAAGAGCCCCTGCGTAATCAGACACCAAATTGATTTCTAAATCTGAGCTAGTTTGCATCAGATGATCAATCTGAAGTAGGATAACACTTAATACTCCTCTTATTGTAGAATTTCTACGATAGCAATTCACACCCAAAGATTTCTTGGACTACCTGGGAATTCAGTTCAAGGGAAGGTTTTGATTCAACCTGAATTGGACTCAGCCAAAAAACAAAGCTCAGAAAACCCAACGATCAACAACTGTTTCGCAATTATTTATGATTTACGATGACAAATTCTCACGCCAAAATAATTGCTACTAAATTGCTACACGATATTTGAACAATCGAGATGAAAACACGTTAGCAATTAAAAACTCTACGAGAAAGTGAACATCACTCAAGAAGAAGACTGCTGCTGAAATTCACCAGCCAAGGATAACTGAAAGAGCCCAGACATATATGTATGGCACTGTGGTTGATATCAACGACGAAGATTCCAATTCTGCGCTGAACTGGAATTAGCATACTACCGTGGCCTTAAAGTCACCTCTAAGACAACCGGAAATGAAAAACTCGAGAAGACAACAAATCAGCATCTAGATCACTAATTCCTTATAACCTAGGATTTCATAATTTAAGTCACTCAAAAACATGAGAATCAACAAGAACAAACTTTTGTTTGAATTGTATTGTAATGATCAGCTTATGCCTTGTTTTTGTTTCTTTTCTACGATGCATGGACACAATAAAAAGAAGGAATAAAAAAGAAGAAATACTTTTATTGAGAACTTATTTTTACTTGCGATTATACTATAAGGCAAGTTAAGCTTTCGTAAAAATAAGTTTTTGGAATTAGCATTCTAGCTCCAAAACTAACTTTACCTGCCACATGATTTTTAATGACAAACTCATTTCTCTCAAAAACGGCTCCAATTTTCTGTTTTCTGTTAAAAACTAGAAATATAGCCCAGGTTGGTAATATGGCCCACTGCAATATTTTACGAATAAAATACTGAACTAACCGTTCAAATCGAACACTTTCAAACCGGCATTGCATCATTGTGTTATGGAGACAGAAGTTGATCAGCGGTGGGAGTGAGTGCATTTGGTTAATTTGTATCGTTTTCGTTATAACTTTTGTGTGAGCTTTCTTTAGGATTTTTGTATCAACATTTTTGGAAATAAAATAAGTTTTTTCGTAATATAGATACAAGGTGTCAAATGTGAAATTCAAAATTTGATTGCAATCAATTGAGTGTGTTAAAAAAGTTTAAAAAAAGTGAAATTGTCATAGTGTCGATAATATGGCCCATTCCAGGTTTTGATATAAGCCATCGGGCCATATTTGAAACATGGTTTAAACTGATTTTTTTTTTTGTTTTGTTTTAAGGAACCACATCATGGCTGGCAATGAAAAGCAATATTTAATATGTGAATTCTGCATGTCTTACCATCACAAAATATTTAAAAAAACATTGTTTCAAATATGTACCCCCGTGGTCCGTATTACCAGCAGTTTTTTTTTTAAGTTGTGAAATGAAGTTCCATTAATTTTTGTTGTTTATTTTTGCAATTATAGTTTCGAAAGACAAAAGTAAAAATAATTTGTAAGATTGTATACGAAAAAATAAATGAACTAGACTTAAATGTATAGTTTTATTTAAGAAAATGTTAAGGGTGGGCCATATTAAGGGCACTTACTACTCAAAAAAATTTTGAATGTGTTTTCGAAAAGTTTTTCAAAAAAACCATTTTTGGGAAAAAAAAAACTGGTCGAACGGTTTAAAAAATATGCCTTAAAAATCAAAACAGTAAAAGGAATCAGATGGCTTACTTCATTTTCTCCAAAAAAAAAAAAAAAAAACGTTTTTACTGGTGATTTTTAAGTTATTAATAAAATTTCATTTGATTTTTCCAATGCTTTTTTCCAAAAATCTCAAGCCCCAAGACCACTATTTGATTGGTTTTTAAAAAATTAAATAGAAGATGTTTTGGAAGACAAACAGTAATTATCGATGAACTTTTCTAAAGTATATTTTAGAGTATAAGTGCAGAGTGTTCAAAAAAACTATAATTTTAGATTTTGAAAAATACTTTTTTTTATTTTATTTAACAAAAACATCAATATTTGTGACGCTGGGCAAGCTTGAAAACAGGGTTAAATATTTGCATTCATCAAATCCTTTCACATAGTTTCTCTTACTTAAAAAGTTTGTCATTTTTTCCAAAACTTTTTTTACCAACTTGAAATTATTCATTTCCATGTTTATTTACTGAATCTGAATATTATTTCAAAAAAATTTCAGTCAAATTCTTTCTGAAGTGCCTCAGCTTTTTTAACTTTATTGTTATAACACTTTTCCTATGACTCTTTCTTCATACCTACTCTATTTTTGGAAACAACTATTTTTTTGTGGATGTTTTGATGAACAGAAAAAAACCTAATTAACATGCTTTCACTCAAAATGACCCATAAACATCATCACAATGGCAGACGTCTGAAGTATGATTAGCTATGTGATTCAGTTTATTTTTTATTTTTTTTAGTAGGACACTTTCATTTGTGTTATTATAGGGCATTTCAAGTAGAATAAACAAATTCGCTTTAAACTAAAAAAAAAAATATTTGTACCAACAACTCAGAATGTTTTTTCAAAAATATTCTTCCACCCAAAAAAAAAAAACTTCCAGACAAGACATCGGAAAAACTGAGCTTTTTCGTTCTCTCACACCGATTGTCTCTCTAGAGTTGATTCTCAGCTGTTCATAATGAGATTTCTTGTATCTAAAAATATATCCTGTCTATTTCTCACAGATACAACTATAAATTTTGTATCTAAATAGAAAAAGCACCATCTAGATCCAAAGTAGATGATATTAGTTTTGTAGGTTGTAGATATAAAAACATTTAAGAAAATTTTTAATCGAAAAGCGAGTTCGTTTACTCGAATATCGAAATACTCTTAATTCGAACGACACGGGGATCTCTTGTTCAGTAGATCACCAGCCTTACTCCGACGTTTATTACGAATAATATCGGTGACTCGGTGACAACTACGCACCTTGAAGTGGATTTTTGTTGCTCTCTCTCTCTCTGTTAGGATATTTGGATATTTTTTTTTTCTTTTGACTTTTAAAAAAAAATTTAAGGATATTTATTCTTAATTTTTTTTTTGTTTTTTATTTAACGGGCGCGTATTGAGTAATTTTTTCTAATTTTTTTTTCTGATATTTTTTTGCAGTGTTTTTTATTGAACAATATTGTATTTATTTTTCTGTGTTGAATAAAAAATTATAAAATAAAAATGTCTTCAACTGTGGCACGTTCTTCAAAATACTCGTATAGAGCCAGTTCGACTGGAGGCGGAGTTGCGGATGTCAACATTGAATATACCGCCGATTTGTCAGCACTCTCACGCTTGGAGGTAAAAATTTGTTCTTCCTTCTTAATAACAAATGAAAAGGACATCAAAATACACTAAAAAAAAAGGATTAAGTGAAAATTAAAAAAAAAAAAAAAAAAACTAACCTACACGAATAAAAGATAAAAATAAAAAATGAAAGAAAAAAAAAACAAAATAAATACAAAAACTGATGCAAAACATTCAAAGTGTTATGTAATACTTGATTAGAAAAGTGAATAAACTTAACGAAACTTGAGAAAAGATAAAATCAAAAGTGAATTTTTTTTTTAAACAATTAAAGTTTTTTTTTTCTTCTAATTCAATTTTAAATTTCCCCTTTTTTTTGTTACAAAGTAAAAATATAAATTCATGTGTCAAAATTTTTCCAGGATAAAATTCGTTTGCTCCAAGATGATCTTGAAGTGGAACGCGAATTGCGCCAAAGGGTAAGGAATTTACTTCTCAAATACAGACAAAAAAAAAGTATCTAAAAAACAATCTAACACTGAAAACAATCGAAAATGTCACCATGCTTAGTCTTCTGCCTGCAGCTTGCTGCCAATTTCAATGATATAGACAGCGAAAAAGACCAAATCTTTCGTTAAATGTACATTGAACTTCAAGTCGATCTAGATAGATTTGCGCAAAGAATAGGTTCACAGATACATTCTATTGACAAAAAAAAAATCTACGAAAATGTGTCGACTCTTTGTAAATTCTAATTCAATTCGCTTTTGCACTTGCAATTAGAAGAACTCATTTTGGCATTCCTTTTGTATTTTTTTTTTTTTTTAATTTTTTTTGGGTGCGTTCAGTTCTGCGTCAGGTGAACAGAAAACTGTCCACACGATGTAAAGTACAGCAACAGCCTACAGCAGTCAGCTTTTGCTTCCTGTAAAATTAAATTAAGAAAAAAAAATAAATTAAAACTTTACAAAATTTAAAAATAAAGCACACAACCTTACCTCGCGATATAAATTTAGAAAATCCGACAAAATATATTTGTGGATTTTTTTTTCTTCTCCTCAACCATCATCATTATCATTTTCATTTTTTTTCCTGGGATGTGACTGTGAGATGGGACGTGCAAATGGTTCTCACTTATATTTTCATTTTTTTTTTTTCGAAATGAGAAAAAATTTTGTCCGCATTCTGTTCCAAAAAATAAATTAAATGAAATTTTTCAAAAGCTATGTGGAGCGAATAGAATCTAATTTTAGACCAAAAAAAAAAAAAAGAATCCGACATTCGACATTCAATACAATGGATATTTTTTTTTTTTTTGTATTTTTTGAATATAGGTACATACAGATATTTTGAAAATTAAATTCTAGAAGAGGATTCTTAAAAACGATACGCTGCTGCCGCGTGCCGTGCGAATAGCAGCAAATATGCAATGCCTTGCTCTATATCGATCTAATATTAGAATCATGATGGGAATTTTAATACCGAATATTTCATAATAATTTTATAGACGGGGAAGGCAGAAAATTGTGAAATATAAAGTTAATCCCATGAATACATACATTTATTTCGAAATATACCATCTTTTTGAAAATGCGTTCGTCTGGTTTCTGATTTGAAGGTCAATAAAATGTACATACGTTATGCTTTGAAACATATTTAAAAAGAAACTTGATTTCTAATTTTTAGCACATAAAAATGAGACTATGAATTTACAAAAACCTTACATTTTTTGTAAATTAAAAAAAAATGCCCTTAAGAGAAAAACCAATAAATTATTTAAAACCTTACAAAAAAATATATAAATCTTTTCAAAGAAGAAAGGGATGCAATGTTTGTATTAATTTTTTGTACATGATACTTAAAACATTTATGCTTATAGCGTTATTCTGAAAAAATAGATCACTAGAAATATTTACTATTATGTAGTTATTTTTCAACAAAAAATAAGAGAAAATAGAAACAAAAGTCCAAAAATTTGTGGGTGAAGTTTGTCTTAGTTCTATTGATTCATACAACTTGAACGCTTGAGTCCTACACTCGAAGTTTATATAGGTTACCAAGGAGAAACATTCTTGAAATTTTATGTAAGCTTTCATGTACAAGCTTAGGCATTATCTTTCTAGTAGAAAATTGCAGGTTCCAAGTAATATCTCCAAACAACAACACAAATAAATGATTCGTAGCTTCGTTTCAGGGTTTCAAAAGTAGTTCTTCAATAAATCGGTCAATATGTTGAACGCAAGCCAAATTGACTAGCTGCATTCGGTACATTCCCGACGTTTTTAGAGGTAAAAAGCAATTTGGTTGTATCAACTACCAGCTTTTTATTTGCCGGCTTTTTATTTTGGCCATGCAATAGAACTTTATCCTTACGAGTTTTCCATACTTGTAACGTCGGAAGAGAACAATTATGGAATCCTTTCATTTCCCATCTTCAATCATCGCTGCGTATCGATATCCGAATAAATAATATCGGTGAGAGGATGCAACCCTGTCTTACATCACTTAAGACTTCAAGTTCATTGAAAAAAATCGCTTCTGAGGGCGATCTTCAGTTATGCGTTCTAATCTTATTTCATGTAAATTAAACCAAAAACATTTTTACTAGAAACGTCGAATCGTTTTAAAAAATTAAGTTTCGAAAAGTACTAGATGATGGACTAATCCTCCAAAATTCTGCTTACTAAAAACAATAAAGCATGTGTATACTTCTCTAAGCTATTGTGTTGAAAAAAGTAGACATACACACACACATTTCTGAGCTATTTTTACATGTAAAATAATCTTCTTTCTTAGGAATGTTGATAACACTACCTTCTTTTACTTGTGAAGAAATAACCAAAAAGATGTGACTTCGATCACTATACGCGTAAAGATTTTTGAAATGATTTAAAATCTTTGCTCTGACGTTCTAATTAATGGCAACACTTTTTGATCAGAAATTATGGAATAACTATTACTAGCTTGAAAAACCGAACTCCCCAAACCCCTATGAAATTGCGAATCAATCTCTGGACGCACCGCTTAGCTCATTACGTTTTCATAAATAAAATAATTTCAAAAGATTTTCTTTTCCATCATAAGAAAATTTGGTATTAACTATTAAAGACTTTAAAACAAACAAATCGCAAATGTCTTGAAGAGTTTTCAATAAAAACCAAAACTTGTTCAGTCAGAAACTTTTGCCATAAAACTTTGAATAATAACAAACTATATTCTTTTTATGTCTGTCTTTGTTGGCAAACATTTCCTTCACCAATCTGTATTCTTCAAAAACTTGCTTCAGGAGGCCGAGTCTATATGCCGGACGACTAATTTGTTTATCCATCAAGAACAACCATTTTTATTTTTTGGATAAAAAGAATCATAAACCCTTTTCTTTGCACCTGCCAATGTGAGAACAACATTTCATGGCGATCGGTTGAGATGTTACAGTGAGATATCCTATTAAGGTGGTTCCACACTATCCCACAGTGTAGTTCGACATGTCAAAAAAAGTGTGAAGGAATGTGTGATGGTTTTACATTCAATCCTAAAAAATATTTCAGATCTAAGCACATGTCAAATCGTATGAGATCTGCGCCGTCATATTCTGTTTCCACACTATTATACACCTGTTTCATCACACATTTTTGGCATGTTGTATTACACTGCTACACTGGAAATGCCTTTATTAACGATAACTTATGCTTACACTAAAATCAGTGTATTATACAACACCTAACTTAAGAAAACACCTGCCATAGCCTTTCTTTCTATAGGGTGTTTTTTTCAGACGTGTGGTTTTAATCTTATGGCCAAGAATTTAGCTTTATTATAAAAATAAGTGCCATTATGTTTCAAAAAATGTTTTCGGGCAAGTGGCCGCCGCGGCTGGCTCGAATAAATTCCTGGGCGATTATGTCGACCGAATATTGGACGCAACGCGCGATGCGTCGCGTGAACCGAACCATTATTTTAGTAATAAATTTGCACGATTTGCAAACGTTGCTCAGGATTAATCCCAACCATTATAAAATGGCAAACCAAACTGATCATAAATCAGGTGAAAGCTGTCAAAAAGACCAACTCCAAAAAAAGTATTACCAGATTGAAAACCACACGTCTAAAAAAAATCACCCTTTATATTTTATGCTAAATTAAAAAAAAAAAAATCGTACGAACACTAGCTGACAGCAATTATCTGTTGAAAATTTTCCGATGGGAGAGTAGGCCTTAAGGCATCATCATCATCCAAATAAACGATGTTTTATAAATCCAGCTGAACGTAAGGGTCATATTCTAAATTTCAAACTTAAGATTTAAAAATGTATCGCTTAGATGCAATTTTGAATCGAGCTTTAAATTTTAGGGCTCAAAAGAATGATCATCAACAAAAACTAAAATTTTTTTTCAACATGACACACGAGACACACAAATTAGATAGATCAGCAAAAGTTAATGCATCCTTGAAAATTGTTCCTTTTAAAATGTTTCACAAATTTAAGAAAACGTAAAAATATTTTTTTTAAAAATACAGCATGCCTCGAGAGCGGGAGAATGAAACAGAACGAAATTTTTTACAGAATTCTCCAAGAAAAATCACAATCTTCTTCGAGGCTATCTCTAGTGATTTGTGTTCTCTAAACGCCATTGTTTTTGAATTGGTTATCAATGGAAAAATATGGTAATCGTCAAAGCAAAAATTCTGACCCTGGATTTTATGTTTTTTGAATAAGAAGAAATCATTGGGTGCAATATTAGGACTGTTCTTCAAAAGTCCAATCATTTTGATGTTTTGAATGTTGAAAAATACTTGTACCACCATCGTGGTGTCCCTTATTTTTCTGAATACTTTTTGCAAGCAAATGATTATGTTCTTTCCGGAATTGAATACTCTACGTTACTCCAAGGACGCGATGGCAACAAATCCAAATGTTCCGAAAAACATACGACCATTTCCATTACCATTGAAAATGTCAAATTTTAATATGGAAATGTCAAATTTGACATATTCACAGTCACTTGGTGTTGCCATAAGTCAATATAAGAAGTAGATTTTGTTTTTATTGCTTTTTTAAAGACTTGTTTAGGAACAATTCTATTTATTTTAACACACAGTATACGAGTACAATTTGACTTAAACATTTCTCTTACTTTGCCAGTCGTCAATAATTAACCTAACATTTAAGTTAGCCAAGACAAAAATGCATTCAGTTTATAAAACCAGATTGCAAGTCCTGCCCTTTTTAATAGCCTTCCTGCCACAAATTTAGACTCAATTAATAAATAAAACATATTTATTTTCAGAATTTATTTCCTTAATATCCATCAAGTTTTCTCCAATTTTTAAAAACACAGAGTGATCATTTTAATGACTCAACAATTTAGTTGTGTCATCGTGGTATTTTTAGTTAATGCTTCTCATAAAAACCATATAAACCGGCACTCTGTATTTTCTTATTTTGAATATTCAGGTGATGAGACCAAGAAGAGGCACTTATACATTATATTTTTAAATTCCCCCAATCATTTTGCTGAATATTCTCATAATTTTTTGTACTTTTCTTTTTTTTTTTTCATAAAAAGTCCACCATTAAGAATATTTCTTAAGATTTTGTTGCTAAGAGGGGGGCAGCAGATGATTTATTTTTGTTTTGATTTATATACAATTTAATATTATACAATTTTTTTTAACATTTTCAATTTGATGTTTTTATGTATAATTGGGTCAGAATAAAATTTGCATGGAAGTGTATTTATGATTGGCAAAGTAGATACATATCGAATGCATTTGTTGTTCATTTGGCAAAATGCCATCATTTTATGCACGCTCAACAAAAAAAAAATAACCAAGAAATAGTATAAAACAGCCGGTCTTATGCGAGAGGCAAGAAATATTTAATGCTTCTAATTTGACGGATGCATGTGTTTACAAACACAAACAAGGAGAAATTAAAAAGAAATTTAGAATAATATTGAATTCAAGAACCCCCCAGAAACGCTATATTTGAGTAACACTCAAAGGAAAATATGTTTCAAATGTTATTTAACATGCGAAGAACTGTGGCGACACATTTTTTGGCACTAAATTTTCATTAACAGGGTTCAAATCACTCAAAAATAAGCATAATTAATTCTTATTTCTTAAGATTCAAAATTTTAGAAATGTCAGTAGTTGTTTATACTATTTCACTGATTTGTTCCTTATTTTTGAAGACATTATTTGACAAACTTTTATGAACATGACCGTATGGTTTTTTTTCTCAAATAGTTCATGTGGTGGCTTTTATACATATTAACAAAAACCATTTAAATTGCACTTCATTTCATATATTACCTTATTTACTCAAAAACTGGTTTCCCGGATACAATTTTTTTGCGGCTTTGACTAAACCAAAAAGGACAGGCCTTGAGATTTGGTTCGTTTTTATCATCTTTTGCAGCTAGCTTAATTTTAATCCAAAACAAATATGAAACTTTTTTAGAAGATGATCAATCAAACAGACAATGTTTCTTTACAAAATAATGTATGTACTTGGAACTTCAAATTTCGACCAATTTTTTGGAAAGCTTAGCTCAAGCATATAAACGGTTTTATGACGCAAGAGCTGAGTTATACCTCGTTGACTCCACTTAAGTTTTTTTCCTGGCACTGCCTCTGACAAGAAGCTGACAAATCCTCCAAGAGCAAATCTTGTCATGAAAAAAGCTTTTCTGCTAGCCGTTCGGCGTTAAATTGTAGGTACCTTCCATTTCTGCAAAATATCAACGCACTCACAGGAATAGTTGAGAGCGTAAGTCAAAGACCCAGGTCCAAATTGGAGATGTTCGCCAACAATATACATATTTATTTATTTTATTAAGTTATCTACTGTCTGCCCAAATATGGCACTAAGCGATAAGTTCCTTTTCAGTAAAAATGAAGTTAGCAACAAGGTTATTACAAATTTTTAGATGTAGGCTTGCTTAAAAACTAAATTTTTGACACAACACACACTGAAACCAATTTAAGGTTCAGGTGTGCGCAAGACAATTATACATATTTAAAAATTCTGCTTCCAAAGAAAAGAGTAACAGTATTTTTGGGAGAAAATGTACCCTTTGACCATTTCTGTACCGCTATCAATGTCTGTTAGAAATTTCATGGTGATCATTTGAGTGGTTAAGAGGTGAAAGTCTAACACAGAAACAAACTGACGTTCGCTTATAATATTGATGTTTTATAGTTTTCAAGCTAAATGTCAAATTTGTGTATTCTCTGAAAACACATTGCAATAGTATAGCACCAAATTTTTGTTTTGACTTGCAAGTTAAACATCAGACAAATGATCCCATTCAAAATTTTTGGCAAGAATGTTTGACACATATTTTAGCATTCCTTAAGTTTGTATACATTACCGTGCCAAATTCCATTGAACACTTTTCATAATTTTGAAAAATAATATTTATTTAACATTCAATATTCTTGCATGCAAGTTTTCATGTACCTACAGCACTTCTGTATCTAAAAATTGCAGAAAAAAATATTGTGTCCAACTTCATGGTTATATACATATTCTTTTCTTCCCAACATATGCATTTTCATAAAAGATCAAAGTTATCTCATACCAACCACATTACACGTAAAAGTTAAAATAAAAAAGATCCAATGGATGCATAATTAGACACAGATCATTAATTGATCAAAAGGAAAAGAAGTGACGAGTGAAGGCGAGCACTAATGAATTATGCTCTCTCTTTATGCTCATCTGAAGGAACTCAAGCACATTAAGCTATTATTACACCAAAGAAGAGTGAAGCTAGGTTATTTAGGAGGTGCTAGTGCTATTGCTTCCTTTTTGTATCATTTTGTGTCATTAAATTGCACAATGTTGCAACATAATGGCCTATATAAGAGTTTTCTCGTTTATTTTTGAAGAGGAAATTGAAATAATTTTGGACCAGGATCAGGCATACAATGCTTGGTCTTTGGATCAACATTTTGTATTCCTAATGCCTAGAAGGAATCCGTGTTTTAGATAATATAACTGTTTTGATTCATTTTTAAATAAAATTTACCATTCAAAAAAAAAAATGGTGGCGTATGCGTACTATTTTTTTGTAGTTTTTTTTTTTTACAAAGGGTGACTATGGCGTATGTGGAATATTTTGTTGACATTTTCGACTGGTAACGTTTTCAACTAACTTTTTTAAACTATGTTTTAGAACTTATAACTAATAATTCAATTATTTAAATCCAGATTGAACGCGAGAAGGCAGACCTCAGCGTACAGGTCATCCAAATGTCTGAGCGTCTGGAAGAGGCTGAAGGTGGTGCTGAACATCAGGTATTATGAAACATTAAAATTTTTTTTATTTATATTTTTCATTATTTTTTTATACAAATTAAATTTTTAGTTCGAAGCTAACCGCAAACGTGATACTGAACTTTTAAAACTGCGTAAATTGCTCGACGATGTTCATCTAGAATCTGAAGAAACAACCATGATTCTTAAGAAGAAGCACAACGAAATTATGAATGATTTTCAAGAACAAGTTGAAATCCTAACGAAAGCTAAAGCTAGGTGAGTTTGAGTTCGAAAATTTACATTCATAAGCTATACTTAAATTGCTTTAAATGCTTACTGCTTACTGTTTGCTTTTCAGATTTTTATATTTTTAAGTTAAGTATTTTGTAGACATGATATATTTTGACATGGATTCACTTGGTATTCGCTTTTTGATGATAAAAAGAACGGACCAAACTGACAGCTCTGATTGTCGTCTATCGGTTTCAGTACCAACAAAATCAACCATTGGGCTGGGGTTTTTTCGAGTTATCAATTTCAAACGTGATTTTGGAACACTCTCCTAGGCTAAAAAAAAGACATTAAAGCAGCTTTCCGACACCTCGTGTTTGACTCACAAACGATAAAGTGCTCCGTAAGTCTTATTTACGAGCAATATAAAGGTTTTCTAAAATTTTAAAATTTCAAGAAGATATAAACTCTTTCAGGGAAGTCCAATCCTCATATTAGAAATTTCTATAAAATTGCAAATATAAAAACATTTTTGGTTTGATCTCTCAACAATGACAGTAGATTCAATTAATAAATTATTGAAGTAAAAGTTTCTGCTAGTACACAGTTCGAATAAAAATGAAAACCTCATATAAAAATGTAGTCGTAGACATCAAAACCTTACATTCCACAGATCTTTTTTTTTTTATTTGACATAATATCAGATAATTTTACAATTAATAAGTTAGTTCTAAGATGGACGATGATTGAAAATTAAAAACATTGAATGGGAAAGATTGTGGAACGTATGCTATTTTTATTGCGCAGGAGGTTTGAACTAATTTTATGAGGTGGAATACATGCCAAATTAAAACATAAATTTCACCTATTTACTTCTAAAAGAAGCATAACATACATATTTACTTCTCAATTAAAGTTTAGCAAACGAAAAAGAAATGTTCGCACAAAGGTGTCGTAGTGAAATTCACTGAACTTGCATAGCAATACATCCGATTGGATTGCTACAACAAAACTTTCTTAAATTTTAGTTTTTTTTTTTAAATAACCAGTCAGTTGACATATGTCACAGTTTTCCATCCCTTTTCACAATTTTGCCTAATATCATTTTATAGTAGACAATTTCTAGGGCTGAAGCAGTTACTACAGAAAATATTGTTAAACGATTCCACTTTTCATTTCAAAGCTACACATTTGACATATTGAACACTTTTTCACGTTGAGTTCCATTTTCATTTTTGACAACAGTTACACTGGAAATAGTTGTGGAATGTATTTATTTTCTATTTCACAAAAGGTGAAGAATGAGTTTTTAAGCTGTAAATATATAAAATATTCAACCTGAAATGCAAATCTTTTTACATTGTACAGCACCTCTAGAATTTTGTTCTAGTGATAGCCATTTTGAAACTAAAAAAAAGTTAGATTACAAAATTGTGGAAGGTATTCATTTTGTGAACTAACATTATTGACCATGGTTCGAATCAACATTTATTTCACAAAGCTTAATATTGAAACTCATTTCCTACAAAATTGAATTTTGCATAAATACGTTCGACTGTATTTACGACGCCATATTTAAAACTTGATAAAGTTCAACCACAAAATAAAAATCTTAAAGAGCATGAAAACATGAGAAATTTTCTAATTTTCTTTAAAAAAAAACCTTTGGAATGAATTTCAATTCAAAAAGATTCATTATCACACAAAACTGTAACTTATATAGATACAATAGGAATATCGGAAAACCTACACAAAAAATAAGCTAATTTTTTATAATTTTCTGTGTTGATTTTCTATAACTCTTGAAATTAGTTTTTTTTATAAAAAACATATATTTTTTGTCTAATTTTACTCTAAAAAAAACATAGAGTTTGTCCTTTTACAAAACTCAAAACTATGATATAGACGAATATTTTTTAAATTAAAAACATTTTCAAATGTCAAAATCTCTCGAGGCAAAATAATGATCTCAAGTTTTGAAAAGATAAGAACTGACGAAAATATTTTCAAGGTTTTCTGCTGACTTGACAATGATATATTCCTTTTTTTAAGATTTCCAAAACACAAAAAACCTACTCGTGAGATGATGATAATAAATTATATTTTTTGAACTCTTCAAGTATTGAAATGTAAACAATTAATTATCTACAAAGCCATATTTTCCAATTTGTCAAACGACATCTTGACTTGGACATTCGTATGACATACACACTTCGACACATATAGATCACCCAATATTCCCAGTGAAGTGAAAACAGACCAAACCAAATACTACACCTACTTGCCATCTATTTTTAAAAACAATATTCAAACAAAATGAAAAATTTACTGCAAAAAATTATTGAGTCATAATATTTATAATTTATATTTTGCATTGCATCATCTGCACGGAACAATTGAAATAATTTATTTTTTTTTGTTTATATTAATTTGTTCATGAAAATACTCAAATCTTAACCATCCAAATCCATCCAGATCCAGAGTAACAAGATACTGACCTCCATAGCTGGGCAAACAAAAAATTCCTTAAGCCAAATGGGAAAGAAAAAAAAAAGAAATACGAATTTCGTAAACTCTCATATTTCCATTTCCGAAAATAAAAGAATTTTCAAATTGAAAAGCATTTATTCGAGAATTTTGTACCAAAATAAAGCCCCACCGCAGCGAAAAAAGAAAAAGAAAAAAATATTAAAAGATACAAAGATACAAAACAAAAGAGAGGAAAGCCAATTTTCAAGGTGATCGATACTTTTCGACGGCACCAAGCATCAGGCAGGGATGAATCTCTTGCTGATGAGATGATGATGCGTCAGAGTTAACTTTGCTCACAATCCTCCGATCCCGCACACACATTGATGCATAAAAAAAAAAAAAAAACTCATACTTACGCATAAGTGTGCAACGCAAGTGTCTGCTAATGAGAAAGTCTTTTTCCGTCAGAATTTCAGGTGTGTGATTCTCGCAGACCGATTGCGCGGTTTTTCCTAAAAATTGTTCCCACTTGTTTTCATCAACATGTTTCTCTCTTTTTCTTCAATTTTCAATCAGAAAGACAGAGAGAACTAGGGAACACACACACTTCTTTTTTGTTCTTTCGCAATTTGCAGCTTTTCTTCTTTTAATTTCAAAAAGGGGGAAAGATGTCAAAAGAGAGGATACGAACTGTAAAGCGAAAATGAAGAAAACAGATGACGGGTAGATTTTTTTTTTCTTGAGCTAATTTTAGATCTCGCCGCTCGGAAAAAAGTCAGTTCGGTTCTCCGATCCAAATATGTCTTTGATTGGAGTACTGCTATGAATAAGGGGTTGTCCCGCTTACTCTGAGGTGTTTAGATAGAAATTCGATACTTTTTTATACGTGTGAGACTGAGGTGGGGTAGCCGCAGTACTGATGTTGTCTTTGTATTTATTAGGTTTTTTTTTTCATGGTGAGAGTTTTCTTTTAGTGGGTGGGTCGATCTCGGTATCTGTGAGGTTGGAAAGGTAGACACTTCATAATTTTAAATTAAATTATGTCAGATGATTAAAATGTGAGGGTATAGGAATGTAAATTAGATTAATTGGATACGCTGCGATTCAGATATTATATTTTGAAATGCAATTTGATTTGTATGACACATTTCTGTTAAAAATAAAAAAGGTTCAGATTATGCAAAGTTTGTTGAAAACAATCCGATAGTTTTTTGAAATTTTCAGGGATTCAGTGGGCTTTCTTTTAGTATGCGAAACACATTAATAAGATTTCTGGAACAATAAATGCATGAAGTCATTACCCATGAGCCAATTCTTAGTCAAAAATTCAAGATTTTTCTCAATTTCGCTACGTTATAACAGTTTTATGAAAGGTCTCACTTTTAGTGAAATGAAAAATGAATACGTTCCTCAATCTTTTCCACGCTTTAATTTTTAATTTCACAATGTGAAAACTTTCTTTCTCACATTGGAAATCTTGAGGAGTGTTGAAAAATACAATCTGTGGAAGGAAGGTGTGAAATCCACTCCAGCATGTAATTTAAGGAATTTTCATTTTCACTTAAACGAAAGAAAAGCCTGATTTCTGGTTCTATTTTTGTCGATTCATAATTTCATTTCGATATTCAAACAAAATTTCGTAATGCCTAGTGCTCACTTCCTGTGAGTTAAAAAGTGAATGCGTTCCACAGCAATTCTTTTCATTTCACATTGTGAGTTCATTTTTAAATAATTTGTATTGTTTCAAAATTTTTGCTGTGGAATAAAATGTTATAATTTCCACGTGGAAATATTCATACTGTTATTTTATTTCCATTCGAACTGTATACTAAGCTTAAGGGGTAGTTAAGTCGTGCGAAAAGTAAAATATGTTCCACAATCTTTTTCATGTCATGGGTTCACATCAAACTTGTGGAAGGTAAAAATGTCAATGCCCACGAGGAGATGTTCTTATGGAATTTTATTTTTTCAAATGAATTGCTTTTTTCAAATTCAAGCTTTGGAATGTACCGTTTGAAAAGCCGTTTTCACTTGAACTGTGTGTTAGGCTCTACCCTAGTTCTCAATTTTGTTTAATGCCAAAATGTGTGGCATTTTCGAAATTCGATGTTTTCTTGCATCGATTTTTTATTTTTTAAGTCTTACTTCATTCGGACTTTACACTTAGATTTAGCGCCTATTCACCCTCAGCGAAATGAAAAATGAATACATTCCACAGTCTATTCCACGATATATTTTCTGATTCCGCAATGCGGGATCATATGGAAAAAACGCAAGGGACAAGTTGCATTTTTCAAACAGTTGGTTTAATTTATAAAATCAAAACTGAGGAAGTAAATTATGTGATGGAACTTTAATTTTTATTTGAGCTAGAAACTAGGCATTCTGGCGGCGGACAAATCAATATTTTCCATAACTTTATCACGACGCGACGTTAAGTATTTTTCAAGTATGTATACCGTTTTATCACGATCGAATGCTTTTTTAAATCCAATTCAAAAAATCTAGTACTGTTTTCAATAAAATTAGCTTTTCTCAATCTGTCAAGAAATCGTTAGACTATTGCTTGAAAATCTTTTGACGTCTTTGGCAACGTTTCAGATTTAAAGTCACAAAGAATCCGTCTCCACCCCCACCAAAACACTGAGATTTCAAATATGTGATTCAGCCAATCCAAAAAAAAAAACATCGAATTTTAATATTCAAAATCAAAATGAATTTTTTGACTCTGCTCTAATTCCAATATGTAGTTTTAAACTAATAGGAACTTCAAACACAATTCGCATTTCCTCCGTATCAATTTGAAAATAAAGAAAAAGACGTAAAGGATATGTCGGAGGAAATCTTCAATTAAAAAACCGAATCAAAGGTAAGGTATATGTTTGAAATGCAGATAGAGTATTTTCAAAAGTACAAGGAATTCTTCTTCGCTGCTGCTTGCTTATTTTGCTTCACGCTTAATTCACACTTGACAAAATCGAGTTTTTCGGAAATCGAAATAAACTAAATTTTTGTCTTTATTTTTTACTTTAACCCAAACAGGGCCGAAAAAGAGAAGGCCAAATTCCAATCTGAGGTCTATGAATTGCTCAGCCAAATCGAATCCTCAAACAAGGAAAAAATCTATGCCAGCAAACACATTGAAAAGCTGGAAGTCACCATTTCCGAACTGCATGTGAAAATTGAAGAAATTAATCGCACAGTTATCGATATCACGTCTCACAAGACTCGTCTCCATCAGGAGAATATCGAATTGATCAAGGACGTCCAAGATCTCAAGTCACAGCTCGACACAGTCTCATATTCCAAGAGCCAAATTATTTCTCAATATGAAGAGATTCGCCGCCGATTGGAAGATGAAGATCGTCGTCGCTCAAGCCTCGAAGCATCTCTTCATCAAGTTGAAATTGAACTGGAATCAGTGCGATTGCAACTCGACGAAGAATCCGAAGCACGTATCGACTTGGAACGCCAGTTGGTCAAGGCAAATGGTGATGCAGCTCAATGGCAATCGAAATACCAAACCGAACTTTCTAGTCATCAAGAAGAAGTTGAAGAACTTCGCCGTAAATACACCGTGCGTATTACCGAGCTGGAGGAACACATCGAATCATTGGTTGTTAAGGTCAACACATTGGAGAAACAAAAGAGTCGCTTCCAGAGCGAAATTGAGATTTTGATCATTGATTTGGAGAAATCCAATAACTCTTGCCGGGAATTGCAAAAGTCTGTTGTATCTTTGGAAAAGATCAACATTGATATTAAATCTCGTTTGGAAGAGACCATTCAAATGTACGAGATCTCACAGCGCGACTTGAGGAACAAGCAAAACGAATTGTCAAAGACCGCCCATGAATTGGAGAAGACCCGTGATTCAAACACTCAGCTAGCTCGTGAAAACAAAAAATTGGGAGGTTAGTTTGCTGGACGGTTTGTAATATCAAAGCATCACGAATGTATCTTAAAATAATTTCGGTTAATTTGAGATAAATTCGCTTGATCTAGGCTTAAGAATCGCACATTTACATATTATAATCAAAGATGGTCGACAATTCGTTAACACGAGAACGAGTTTGATTTGATTATAAAAAAAATAATTCATGCTTTTTCTTTTGTTTTACGAGCTTTTGGCTTTATTTGATCCTCATCAACTCATTTAGGCTTTATCAATATTTTATATTTTGAATGGTTTAATAAGATTTGATTCATAGATGACCTGAACGAGTCCCGTGTCACCATCTCTGAGATCACTCGCCGCTTGCACGATTTGGAATTGGAACTCCGTCGTCTTGAAAACGAACGCGATGAATTGACTGCTGCATACAAGGAAGCTGAATCTGTACGTTATTTTTTTCTTTTTAACATTAAAAGAAAATTATTTAAAGTTTTTGTTTTTGTTTTGTAGGGCCGCAAGGCTGAGGAACAACGTGCTCAACGCTTGGCATCTGACTTCGGTCAGTTCCGTCACGACGCTGAACGCCGTATGCATGAAAAGGACGAAGAAATTGAGTCCATCCGGTAAGTTTTAGAATTTAATTTTTATTTGAAAGACTCTACAGCGGTGGACTGGGAAGCTTAAAAAAGTTAATCCCAAAGCTATGGTTTTTCTATATATTTTGTAATTAATACAGTTTGCATACGAAATTTGTCGAAATTAGAGGTAGATATAAAGGCTTATTTAAACCCTAAGTAAGAAGCGTTTCTTGATCGTATTCCATTTAATAATGATATCAAACTAAGATCATTATGAGCCTACGAATTTCCCTGTGATGTTTGAAAACAGTGCTGCCAAACGAGAGATAAGAGCAAACTCGTAACATTAACTTAACGCATTCTGTTCGCAATCGCTTCATTTCAGCACTTTCTTTTTTAAGCACAGAAGAAAAGTTTGCGATAGTTATCAGCTCATGTGGCCCGGAGACTAAAAGGATTTCTTAATTGAAATTTTATTTTTTGAAGATTGAGTGACAACATGTGTCTGAAAACTGCTCGTTGAGCACCTGGTGTTCAAATTGGTATAACATCGTAAGGAAACCGATACAACACCGAAAAGCTAAAGTATGCAAACAAATATCTATATGATTGCATTTTCAAAAACCTCCGGCACACAAACAGATCGAAATGGCTTCTGAAATCCTTAAGGTACGTACATCTACTACAAGGTACAAATAGTATACAGGTTCCCGAGTTAGTTGCGATTTGCGCATCTGAAAAATTTCTTCAAAATGGCAGTGAACTGTGACTAACATTAAAAACAAGTGTGACAACTCACCAGATTTTTGAATACAACTATAGAGAGCTGCCATTTTTGTTTGTTTACTTTTTTGACAACCTGTGCATCTACTATTCTTTTACGCTAAAAAGATTCCAAAACCTTACAAGTTGACTAAGGCCAATAATGTAGCTGTCATTGACCATCTTGATTTCCGATTTTAAGGCGATTCATGGAACGGAATTTTATTTTATTGAAGGATTATGAATTTAAGAATCCAATTTTCTTTTACTGATTTGCATGAAAAGCTTATTTTCGTGTCTGGATGTGTTCCATTCTCACTGTGTTCACATCTGTCAGTTTTGCTTTCAATGGTCAACTCTATCGCCAGGTCTGGTTTTTGTGTGAAAAAATGATCTTCAATGATGACCATTTCACTTACTGCTTCAGTTAACTTGTCAGTGAAAATATGAAACGTAGATACCCTTGATGCATTTAAAAAGCTATAACAGACCCCTTAAGGCAGCAGAAATCTCTCAGAAAACTTGAACTTTTAACACGTTGAGCACAAAATAATTTAATAACTTGGCATCACTGAAACGCATTACATTTACATCTGTCAAACACAGTGTTGCCACGTATTAAATATAAGCTTTTGATGCAAATGGCACAGTTATTGTAGATATTGCATTATTTTCTGTTGCTTTTCATTGCAACAAGCAATTAAACAAAAGGAAAGATCATTTGTTTGTTCGATTATTTGATTTTAACTGTTTCCACTTGACAAAATAAAATTGATTTGATCTGACAGTTGATTGTAGATCTCTTTTTTAATCAAGAACTCGGTATGCGCGGAAACTTGTAACCGACATCAAGAAACACAAAATTTCGCATACATTTTAAGTTTTCATTAACAAGTTGTTTTTGAGAAAAGCCCCACAAAACCTACTTGCAATCGATTGCAAACAAATTTTATATAGTAAAGTGTTCTCAGAGCATGACATTTTTACCGACAAAAGAAAACATAAATCTGATGTGTGTTTTATATTTGAATAGGATTTTCACTATATTTAAAGAAATTTTTTTCTAAACAATATTTTAAACACTGACGTAGAGGTTTAGTCAAATTTTTGAGTTTTTAGTTCAGCGTGGTAAGTCTACGATAAACATACAGAAAAGAGTTGCCAAGTAAACACTATAATGCATTAAAAAATATAGGCTTATATAGCAGTCTTTTTATGAAAGTCGCACAGCTGATACATATTTCATTTCATTTCATTTCATTTATTTATTTCAATGGAAGCTTTTACAATGGGCTTTGAAGCCTATACAATAAGTAGTAAAAGTTAAAGATAGTATTTATTACTTAAGTTAAAATTCAAGTTAAGTTTTATATAAATTCAATTTGGAAAATGAATCATGTGCGATATCATCACACACAGATCTAATCCCACTTCTGAAGCTTATTCAACTGTTGTCCTTCGCCTTAGTCTAGTACGATTGCAAATTGCATTGCATCCTGCAAATTGCATTTATTCGTTTCTGTTCCTTTTTACATTTCATACAGAATGATAGTCATAAAGAAGATTAATTTTCTTTGGTATTACGAAGATTTATTTTGAGTACCAGAATAAATATAAACAAATTGTATAATCTAATACACACTTGCGCTAAGTCAATTGCAACGTAATCAATCTCCGACAACTTCCTGTGCTGCCGATACATTATATCCGACAAAAAAAGCAGAGATCTAAAAATAATATCAAAAAAATAAAATAAAAATCTTTGATGTCATTGTTCCGATTTTTTTTTTTACTTTAGTTTTAACCCTATACTGGGGTATTCGGCAGAATCTATTAAACATTTCTGATTCATTCAACATTTGAACATCGTTCGAAGGTGGTGTCTCTTAAGGACTCCAATTAGAATAAAACTCATTGTGGAAATGTTATTCTACCCAAACCAACGAAAGAAAATCCCAACCAACTGCATGAAAATGAAATTCTTTTATTTTAAAATAAGAAAAAAAAAAAAAACACAACCAAAAATTCCTTATCGCTGTTTTTGTCTAATTATGCACGACATTCTTCACACTATACCCAGACTGACAATGATCTATTTGCTGATTTGCATGTATCTTTTCTTTTTTGTTTTTCTTCTTCAAATGCCATTTGAAGGTCATTAATAAAAACAATGGGCTCGATCATCTCCTTTGCTCTTATTGTTTTTAATATCTTTTATTTCATCCGTTACTTGATTTTTTATTGAATTCGATTGACAGAAGTTTTTGCGGAAGCAATTTCTTGATAAAATTCTTTGCGAAATTTTCGGTCATTACTATATCGAAGTGACCCATTTAAATCAGTTCGAACTAAATTGCTGATAGAATTGCACACGAAAAAGTGCACAAACGAATTATAGAAAAAAAGATATAAAAGTATCTATCAGATAGTTTAAAGGATTTAAAAGATTAAGGACCTTGAAACGTAAGTTAAACGAAACCCCATAGTGCATCAGATATTGATTTTCGTCAATTCTTAGAGCGAAAAATTTATCCTGACGAAATAAAGGAACTACACTATTAAACACCTGAGATTATAAATACCTGATTAGCAAAAAGGTACGTTTTCCATTTCCGCAAAACAAAAAACCAACAAAAAAAACGCAATATAGCAGTCTTCAACTGATTTACTCTTCTTTTTTTAGAACTCTTAGCAACATCGCAGCATCAAAAAGTGCTGTTACTTGCTGCAGCCTCTGAGAAGCAAAAAGGCTTTGCCCGACCAAAACCAAAACCAAAAACAAAATTCTTAGTTAGGACAAGATTTTTGTATTAAAACCGAAAAAAAACACAAAAAAGAACAAAACAAAACCACTTGTAAAAAAAAATCATTCACTCTCACAAACACACACACAAAAAAGAGGAACTTTATTTATATCCACCACTGTCCACCACACTAAACTATACTAGAAAACTAGAAAACAAGCAAAAAAGATACAAATACAGCTGTTTCAATGGCACTAATGCAAGTGAGCAGACCGAATAGAGTGCGCCATATGCTTATGGGCACCTATGAGGATAATTATGGATTTAGCATGAACTACTATCAGCCAATGATAGATTATTTAGATGCCAAGCAAACGGGGGGACGACAACTAGACTTACCGCATTTACCGTGGTCAAATGAACGTGGCTTGAAAAAATACCGTCCCAGCAATTTAGTACACCGTTATACGTCCTCAGAGATTCTCCGTTTATCGCGTGCAGCTGCCGATCGGGCTAATCAAGTACTTTTACAGTCTCGGCAATCGATCCGAACACCGTTCAGTGTAAAAAAATTAGCGGACGCTTCGCGTGTTACCAAGCATATCCTCGAGGATACTATTATCGAACGTTCGAAACGTCGCCGATTAGAACGTCAGGCCGAACTTGAGGATATTATACGACGCGATACTAGTCGCTTATTACAAAGGTTACGTGCGATGGAGGATATTCGCGATGCCGAAATTTCTGTCGAATTAAAACGGGCCATTCGGGGCAAATCAGCTAGCGCCATTACCGCCGCGCTGCTAGCCGATTCCGAAAAAAATATGAAAACTGCCAAAAGGCAGGAGGAAGATTTTATGGCCCAGGCCATAACACGATCTAGTCGGGGTAAAAGTGAGAATCGTCTTCTCCATGCAACTCACATTGAGTTCACCGATGAACGGATGATTGACAATTTGGATTACAAAGTGTCATCGTCGCTGTGCAACATGAAGCGACAATTGTCGACATTGAATCAGAAAACCGTCGAAATGTACTCGGATTCAAGGTGTGAGCCAGGTCATAAGTGTTTTATATGTCGCAGGGTTATGATTAAGCATCCGCGTTTGAGGAATTATAGGTTGTATATTTAAGGGTTCTATGTAGGAATCTGTTTGTGAGATAGTGGTGGACTTTTTATAGGTAGGGCAGCATTAAATTCTCATCATCATCGTATCCGACATAAATTACATTTTTTCATTTATAATCTCATGGCATTATAAATTGATAAAATTTTGTAAGGAAAATATAAAACCTCAAAAAAGTGATACGAATAAAAAAATTTGAAGAAAAAGAAAACGTTACGAAATCTACAAAAAATCGTACAGTAATTATTTATAGATTTTTTTTTTCTTTTGTTCGTTCAATTCCTTCACTTGAGAAAGGTAATGTGCAGCATCACAAAGATACATCAGATAGCAGATGATGAATTGAACATTGAAGTCAATTGGCAAAACAAAGACAAACAATAGAAGCTCTAAGGAATTCCAACAACAACAACTTAAGACAAGAGCATAAGTTCAATTGGCCTAGATGCGTGGGCACTTCATGCATACTAGTTCAAGTATCTTTCTGCAAAAAAAAACATTTTAAGAATAAATTAGCGAAGATGGATATCGAATTTCGAACTGATGCGACGATTGATTTTTTTCAAAATGCTTTTTTCATGGTAGGGGCCACACAAAGAGAACGACTCGAGGTGCTGTCAATCAATTTGGATTTTGGCATGTTACCTAATGAGTTAAAACGTCCAGTGATAGATAAATTGGAAGCAGATGATGCAAGTTTTCTGAAACATAATGGAATACATATGTTTTGTTTTTATTTAATGGAAAATGGGATTGAGAATTCCTTGTATTTATTATCTGTTTTTTTCAAATTTGTAGGTATTTTCATACCAATCTATCAAAGCTGAGAAATACAATTATTGTTAGATTTGCACAAATAAGTTTTAATAGCAAAACAATCTAGAAACAATCTCAAAAACAAAGTTAAATTGGATTCAGAAATACATTTTTGAAAACAATATTCCGTGTATGGATGTTGATGTCAAATCATTAAATTTTTAACAGAAACGAATGTTTCTACTTTTAAATTTGATGCGAAATGAATGATGGTTATTATTTATCTGGCTTTCATCCATATTGTATATGGATTTTGATACAATGTCTATTTAACAGTTAGTTGTATCCTTTCAATTCGGATTATCCGCGTTAATAAATAATGCTTTTTATACAAATTCACGACTTTTTGGATAGGTTTATTATCAATATAAAATTACAAAATTAGACGGAATGAATACAACTTTTCAAAAAACTTCAAACTTTCATTTGGAAGTTTCAGAGTCATTTATCAAAACCCAGTATTGTTTTCTATTGAAATTCTATTACTATTGAAGTTTTCTATCGCTTTAATGCTACAGATTGACTTTCAATTACTTTAAAAGTTTATTAAAGTAAAAAACCAACAAAAAGTTGGAAAAGGAAATGTTTCCAAGTATTAAGAGTGATAGATAGATACAAATTTGGAGATCATATTTTCTCTGATGATGAGAATCTCAAAGATTTTTTATTAAAAGTTGGTACTTTGAATTTGATGTTTTAAAATCATTGCCGAAAGCGAACTCTAATTTTTTTTTAAATGGAGCCTTGACAATGTTGTGTGTATGCATCCCCGTTTTTATTGATATTTTAACTAGTTAATGCTGCAAATAAGACCATTCGATAAACTTTTACAGGTAGAATTAATTTCAAAGGTATTGTTACAGAAGTGGACAATAAATATAATGTTTATGTATGCAAACATTTTTTAATGAAACCCTTAAGTACAAAATTTTACAATTGCAAATGACATCATCAAATAAACATGAAATCAAGTCTATAAACTTAAATAAAACATGCAACCAAGCCCACACCTATCACTCAAAAACTGACAAAATTGTCTGACTTGCAACAGTGCGTAGGCAATTAATAATTTGAAGAACATGCAGCACACCGAACACATAATTTTTAGATGACAACATTCAAGATTTAACAAAACATACAAAAAATTGAAATAAAAACGTAATCAAGAAATTTATTAGGGCGCTACATAAAAATAGATTCTGTTCGTTTTAATTGCTTCTTGTGTTTTTACATTTTAAGAGCATTAACACCTTTTGTGTCTACGAAATGATTTCATTAATGAAAATAAATAATGATGTTTATGTTAACATTAGCCAAAAATACATTATTTGGATTGGTTAATGTTCTTTGGTTTGAATTCATTGCAGCATTGCAGTTATCACACATGAGAAAATTTTCAAAATTGTGACAATTATCAATAAATTTTATTTCTAAGACGTGAAACTGTTGTTTTGAAAAGGGTCAACATAAAAATACATGCTAAAATTATAAGATCTATTGGGTCTTGACAGTTTTTAAATTAGATCCTTCACATTATTATCCTTTAACGAACATGTTGACATCTATTTGTGACAAGAATGATATTTGTAATAAAGTGTCAACACTGGCACACCATTTTTGAACTGCGAAGGTATTATTTCAAACCTAGATAGAATTGAGAGCAATCACAGATAAAGGTAATTAATTGACAAAAATATCCTTAACCTCATAACCTGGAACTGTTTTCGATTTCTAGTTCTAAAATTGAAGAACAAGAATTCAAGATTCAATAGAATGCTATTACAAAATCTTAATCTCAGCGATATTTCAATAATTTCAACAAACTCATTTGAAACAAATTGTCAATATTGTCCTTCAATTTATTCGAAAACACAAAATGCAAAATCTTTAATATCAACCTGGCACCATGAGGAAAATGTTGCATCTTGAAAAACAATAGAAAAACAATTTGAAATTGAGTGTGAAAATAAATTGAATTTCTCGCTCTAATAAAAACACACACAAAATTAACTTAATTGTCACAGTGTTTGGCACTTAAAATACAAAAGAAGAAACCTTTACATCTTTTTTTTTTCTTTTTTGTTAATTCAAAGGCTAAAAGTTTTAAATTTAGTTTTTGTTTTAGTTTATTTTTATTTAAGACATACCTGGGTATGTCAAATGACATTTTGTTGCAAACACAAAAAAATAGAAATCCAAATGCACTTTTGGTTTGCTTTAAAAATAGAATAGAACTGGCCCAAATATCGGAATTCTAAAATCACTGACTCAGAAGACAAATTATAGATAAAAATACTTGTAAATCGTTTTAAAAACAATTTGCACAATAATTAGTTGGATTTATTTACATATATCTGACAAAATATGTGATAGATATGCAAAATTATATTATTTAATAGATCTAGCGGCAAATTGTTTTCGGATTATATAATTTTGTATTAATTAGGGATGTCATTTAAAAGGAATTTCATTAATTTTAAGTGTCAGACTGGGGAATGACAATTTACGGACGGAATTTTATTAATTGGTTTATCTCGAATCTAGATATCCTTGACCTTGGCAATGAATTTATAGTTTCACTTACATGTAGCTAGATAGTTTATTGTTTCAATTGAAATTGAAATTGAATACACATGATAGGTTTAATGGTATAGTTTTAATTATGATATCACTTTTCTTAATGGCAGAGATAATTTAAAATAATTTTTTTAAAGTAATGTGTTCCATACATTTGAAATCTTTTACATTAAATAAGGAATTTTAATTGAATTTAACTACACGATCTTACTTAAAGCATTTAGTGAATTTATTTTACAATATTTAACTTTGAATCAGTAGGAAATTCTGATAGTTTTGAATTTAAATTTTATTTTTATTTATATCGTGCGATTACAAAACGTCAATTATATTTTCTTATTTAAGTCAAAGGAAAGATATTGGCCATGAAATTTTTAGTTTCTAATGATGTGTTTTTAAAGTCAATAGATCCATGAAATTGAAAAAGGCTATTATACTAACTAGCTGGGTTTGGAAAATATTTTTCAACTGCTTCCATTCTATGGTGGAATGCTGTTCTGACAGTTGAAATTATTCTAGGATTTGGATAAGTAACTGGGACAGTTTACTAAGTTCTTGTTTTGAAGCAGTACTTCAGTATTGTAGCATGGTCTAATTCGTTTTCAGTTTCTTGATCAACCAAATTTGGACCGAGTAGCAGCCACTATTGTACAACCTTAATAGAGATTTTAACAAAAAGAATAAGGATCCCTGTTTTATAATAAAGCTTAAAGTGTGAGCCATCTAAAAACGACAGGAAAATTCTAGGAGTCGACTTTGTCTATACTCTTTCCAATTTTATATTTAACCCAAAATATGGCCCTTTCCAATAACTGTCAATTTTTGTAAAATCTCTTTGGTTGTTTGGCTCAATTGACATCTACAAATTCGTAATATTTCGCAGTACGGAACAGGCCTAAAAAATTATGGAGTCAGTTCAAATTTTTTTTTCATTTTAAAATTAATAAATAGAGCATATTGCGTTAAATTTCACATTTTTTTGCATTAAGATTAAAGGCCAGTTGTACAATCGTAGTTCATCCTCGGATCAAAATTTAGAAACAATTTACCTCGTTCCTGTGTACATAATTAAAGTTTAGACGGTGGTTCAAGAGTTAACACACCGATTTCCGTGGATTAAATAAAGCTAAACAACGGAACAAGAATTTAAAAACGAGGTTTAGTGTTAAACCACTATTAAACAACTGGTACTGAATGTCGTAATGTCCCTCTTGACTTATTCTACTACTATTGTGAGCTACTTAAAATGAAAGCGTTCAGTTGTCATTGGCATTTTTCAAACTTTGCCATTGCGTTGCAAAAATACAACCAATTTAAAAAACAATAAAAGCATTCGAAGATGAATAAAAACAAATCAAATACGACAATATCACAAATACTACATTATTTATCTTTAAAATATTGTTTTTGACAAGACGCCATTCTATTTTGATATGGAAGAATTCAGACCCTCCAGATGTTAGGTACTGAACACAGTTTATGGATACTTGATAGATACATTTTACACTGCAATTTAATGATATTTTGACACTATTTTGAGGAATTTTGTAGACGTGTACGATGACGAAATGACCAAAACATGAATACATACAGCAATATCAATCGAAAATGACTTTGATAGGACCGGAGTTATATAAATGCCTTACTGCTAAACACAAAAACACGTCCAAAAATAGCAAACTTCCTTACCGACATCATGAATCAATTTTTCCAACTTCAATACACACCTACATACACAATTAAAACCCTTTAAGACACTTCAGTAAGGGCCTAATCCTTAAGAATGGGAAAGCAAAGTTATGGTTGAAAACCAGTCCGCCGCTTGAACAGAGTAAAGTAAATTTGATATTTGTTTCAATTTCTTTTAAAATTTTAAGGATGTGAAATTTTTAACTAACATTTTTTTCGTTCAAATCTTTAGCAAACAAACTTCCATCGAAATTGAACAATTGAGCGCACGTGTCGTTGAGGCTGAAACCCGCCTCAAGACTGAAGTTCAGCGCATCAAGAAGAAGTTGCAAATCCAAATTACCGAATTGGAAATGTCCTTGGATGTCTCCAACAAGACCAACATTGATTTGCAAAAGGTCATCAAGAAGCAATCTTTGCAATTGACTGAAATCCAAGCTCACTACGATGAAATCCAAAGGCAATTGCAACAAACTTTGGACCAATACACCGTTGCTCAGCGTCGTATTCAGACTTTGAGCGGTGAATTGGAGGAAATGCGCGGTGGATTGGAAAGTGCAAACCGTGCTAAGCGTAACGTTGAATTGCAATATGAAGAATCTCAAACCCGCATCAGCGAGTTGTCAACCATTAATGTTAACTTGGCCTCAATCAAGTCCAGGCTGGAACAAGAATTGTCAGTTGTTGCTTCAGATTACGAGGAGGTAACCAAGGAATTGCGTGTCAGCGATGAACGTTACCAGAAGGTTCAAGTAAGTTTGTTTAACATATAAAATGGAGTTTCAGAAATTAAGGCTTTAATTTTGAATTTCAGATCGAATTGAAGCACACCATGGAAGAATTGCACGTTGAACAAGAGCGCATTGTTAAGATCGAAACAATCAAGAAGTCTTTGGAAATGGAAGTCAAGGTTAGTCTTTGATATGTCTAATAGCTTAAAGACGATATTTTCAACCAAGTTTTTTGATTTCAGAATTTGTCCGTACGTCTTGAGGAAGTCGAAATAAACGCTGTCGCTGGAAGCAAACGTATCATCAGCAAATTGGAATCTCGCATTCGTGACTTGGAAATTGAATTGGAAGAAGAAAAGAGGAGGCACGCTGAAACTATTAAGATTCTCAGGAAGAAGGAACGCACCGTCAAGGAAGTTATTATTCAATGCGAAGAAGACCAAAAGAACATCTGTTTGTTGCAAGAAGCTTTGGATAAATCTACTTCTAAGATCAACATGTACAAGCGTCAATTGAATGAACAGGTGCGTTAACTGGTGAAGATTTAATTGGTAATTGATAGAAAGGGAGAGACTGAAGTCGTCGTCTTGTTTGCCTTCGAATTTTTACCTGAACTTAGAATACTGTCCGACAGTGTATCCTAGTTTATGATATTTAAATTCAAGGAAAATAGGAATTGCGAGGATTGAAGTTTGTATCAATTACTTGCCTTGTTTGAATTTTCGGCGAGCTTTTCAAAAAAAGCTCTCATTGAAAGTTTTTGGTTATAGTTGATTGATGATTGATAGTCTACTTGTTCAAAAAGCTTTTATGTTCGTTTTTCTAAAGCTTTCTTGTGTTTGGCTCAAACAACTTGAGAGCTTTTGTATATGAATTTCCATAACGACTGTCATTTTGTGCTTTTAACGTGATAAGAGTGTCGTCATAACTTTTTCATTGCGTGTGAATGAGTTTCAATATGTAAACAGCTTTAAAACTGTTGTCCCTGGTTTCTTAAAAAGCTTTTACAAGATGGAAATATTCAAACAAGACAAAAAACCGCTTTGCTTAAAATACATCTGGAGTGTTTGGTGGGTTGTTCAAAAAACTTTCTCTGCTTACCCGTTTATTTCAGGAGGGTATGTCTCAACAATCCGTGACCCGTGTCCGCCGTTTCCAACGTGAACTCGAAGCTGCCGAAGATCGTGCTGAATGCGCTGAGAGCAACTTGAACATGATCCGCACCAAGCATCGTACATTCGTTACCACCTCAAATGTTCCCGGATCTGTTCAATATCTTGTTCAGGAAACAAGAACGATCACCGAATAAATTAATTATTATATCTCAAAATAAATTCATTTTTTAATTATTTAAATTTAAATAAAAGTAAAAAAAAAAACCTACCAACTACACAAAAAATAAAAGCTACACATATTATATATTATATAAGGCATCATCGGTAGCAGACAAACAAATTAATAAAACAAAATAAAAACAACGACAACAACAAGCAACAAAAAATAAAATGTTAAACTTATGTATTTTGCAACAAAACTAAACACACACAAAAAAAAAGTTTATACTTTTATTTCAACTCTGCCAACGAAAGATATTTATTCGGACGGAAATGTTTTGTTTTTAGGGTACTTTCGATATAATGCCATCGACTGGACACAACCAGCCACACGAACACACGCTTAAACGTTTAATATTTTTGTCTCTTAATTTTTAATTAAAATCATAAAAAATGAATATTGGTTAAAAATTTGATGAGTTTTAATAAAAAAAAATATAACAACACGAAATTGGATCGAAAAATGCACTGATGAATGGAATTTTGTCAAATGAAATGAAAAGGTCACTGAAAAAATAATCATTTGATAATTTTTAATGTTGGAAAACTATTAAGCCTTCCCTCTTTAAGATTTTTATGGAATCATTATTATTGCATTACATTTTTATGAGATATGTTATTTTTTATGATTATTTTTATTACTATTATCTACTATGTTTTAAAAGATTTATTTAACCATTTAAAATTTAATTATGTAATTTTTAAAGAATCAAAATAAATAAATTTAATATTATAATTTTAATTTATAAAATTGGTATTCAAAATAATGGCTCCATCTATATTTGAAAGAACAAAAAAAAGATGTCTATCTAATAGAAATCTTTGTTTAAAGAGGCAGTTTTTTTTTTTTTTTTTCAAAGACAAATTTATTTCAAAAATTCTTCAACATAGAGGCTTTTCCAAAGACCCTTTAATAAAAAGACCATCTTGCTTTTTTGATTTTTGTTTTAAGTCATTTTGACACACATATGTACATAGGTATAGCAAATACAATTGAAACCAAAATCACACTTTTTGGATACGGAAGTGTTGAATTTATACCAAGTGCAAGCCGAAAAAATTCTTTTCCAATTCAGTAATTTCTTTAGATTTGAAAAACAATGCGTTGAACAGAAGAAAAAACTGCCAATCTTTCATTATGTCCAACATTCTTTTTGGGCAGATCTAGCAAAAGAGATTCTTTGGGCTGAAATTAATAGCACTTTCCATTGGTTTCACTCGGGGAATTACTCATTCTGAAATCCAATGAAACAATCAAAATTGCTTCTGCTCAATTTCCACACAATGTTTAATTCGCACACAACAGTTTCACAAGTTTTGCCCATGTCAAAGTGGTTTGCACAGCTCTATTCAAGGTAATTAGAGATTTTTATTGGTTCCTCGTATTAAATACCATTCACTCAACTTTTTTGCTGACCTTCGACGCCTATATCATCAGATTTTAATTTAGCACTATGTTACATGTGTTAAAAACTTTCGGAATTGCTGCATGCGAATAGACCTTAATCAATGAATATTCTATGTATGACATTTGAGTTATATTTGTATTTGTGCTTCTTGAATGGATACTGACTTCAAATCCTAAAACAAAATTTTCTTCTCAGAATCGTCAGAAGTGTCATTTCCTTACGGTTTCAGAAGTCTTTCCTCCAATGGAAAATGCTATAACAGCTGGATCAAATTTTGGTTACTTTTTCGCGAGCTTTCTCTTTGTTAAACAAAAAAAACTTTACGGTCTGATATGTAAAAGAACAAGTTTTGGATAATTTTCTTTGATTTGTTGATTTTGGGCTGTGAACGAACAGACCATTTTTTCTTTTAAATGTCAGTAGAAAAAATACCAGTGATGCCAAATTATATCAAAGATGTTTGTGTTCTCACATAGGACAGGACAATGATAGAAATAACACAAATTCGCTAATTTTGGAGAAACGATAAAACTGGGGTACTCTAGCCTGTCGTCCCCATTTCGTACTCCAAGTAGTAGAAGATCTCAATCTATGTGGTCTAACGAACTGTTCAGTTCTTAATGTGGTCGGTGGTGATAGATTTTAAAGGTTTGCAGCCGCATTGGGAATGACTATTTAGACGCTTAAATGACACGCTGCATAGAATCTTATATGCGATGATTAAATCAGCAAAGAGCCTCACTAGGAGGTAGGGAGGAGGCAATATTCTATTTTTTGGATGAGGACTAAGTTTGAATTCTTGAGTATTTTTTCTCCGACCATATTTTGCAGATGGGGTTGTGAATGCTCCTGACCAGGTTATCTCCGGAGATTCGGGTGGTATTTATCTCACGAAAATTACACGAGTGGCATCCAGTTGAAGCTGGGGGAGTATAGGAAATTTCTTCACAGGCTGGGGCTTGAACCCACAACTCCAGTTTAGTAACCGAGAACTACATCTACTATGCCAAAATGTACGACTGGGTCGCACGAACTTGCTCTAATGTGTGACAGTGGTCTTGTGGCTTAGGATTTTGAAAAATATACATTTTTCGAAATTCTTAAATAAATAATTAAACTAATTTAAGCTCAAAAAAAAATGCGCCATTTTATTTCTTGGATACATTTGAAATTATGAGAGTAAATTTATGTTAAATATTATAAATATTTATTAAATTGAGAAAAAAAGTTTTTTTTTTTAAACAGTTTTCAAAAAAAAGTCAAAAACTCCAGTTCATAGGTCGGCAAATACATTTATTTATAATTTTTGAAAAAAAATTAATGAGCAGTTTCAAAATATTATTTTTTTTTTTTAATTTAAAAATGCATTTAAAAATATACAAAAAAATATTTTTGAAAAATATTGTATGCAGTATAAATTGAGCTACCTACCTAAAAGAATCGGTTGAGCAGTTTTCGAGATATTCGAAAGTAAAAAAAAACGGTCCTATGGAAAGCACCGTTTTTAGACATATGAGATATGACAGGTACCGTTATTTTTTGAGCTAAAATTCTTTTTAATTTCCCCTCTGTACAATACCTTAAAAATGTTATAACCAAGTTTGAAGCAATTCTTTTTGGGTGGAGGTGTCTATACAACATACAGACAGACGGACATAATTTTTAGAAGATCTTTTCTCGTCTTCGCTATCATCGTAATGCCATGTTTAATTGTTATTCCAAAACTGTACCTATAATCGCAAGTAAAAATTGAGTAAGAAAAGATTCATTCCCGTTAGACAGGCGTTTCGAATTAAGATATTTAAACAACGTCAGAATAATTCACTGCCCTTTTTTAAACTTAACTGTCTGCTTTGGAAGCCGAAAAAACGCATATCCATAAATATATTTATAAAAAACCAGGGTTTTCCAATAAGAGGTGTTATTTTTGAATTTAAATAATTTCAGTGCGTTGCTGAAGCGTGTATCGTTTCATTTTTATTAATGGCGTTGTTTCTTCTTGTCAATTGTCGAAAAATTACAGCTTCAAAAGTGACAACTACCGAAATAGAAGGCTATTCAAAATAACACCTCCTACTGGAGAACCCTAGGTATATTTGATTGTATTTATTGGGAAGCATTATGGTGACGATTTTCTAACTAAGTATTTATAATAATGTATTACTTTTTTCAGGAAATAAGTATTTATGGAGCAGAAATGTAAGATCTAAAAAGGTATGAGCTTTTCTTTATTAAAAAAAAAATATAAATTGCTTACCTTTTGTTTCTGCGAAATGGCAAGTAAAGTTGTGTGGAATCTACTGATCTCATACTTTTCTTCCCTTTTCTATGGTTTTCAGCTAATTCGTCTTCTAAATAAAAAAATAATCAAACCTTTTTTTTTTAAATAAAAACCTAAATTTATTGAAAGAATACTTACCAAATTTGACCAGCGGTCATTATTCAAAAATTATAAAAATCCATTTTGGGACATAATTATTGCTGAATTCATATACTAAAAACCTTGTTTAAATGCTTGAAAACACCAAGATAAAAGGATTAAGACGTCTAAGATTTGTTATAACCTGAGTTCTCCAAAATTATAATTGCTTCATAAATTCTACAATTGCATATTTATGCTTGACCAGTTAGAATTTTGTCTTCCAAATTTAGAAAAAATATTTCGAAACAGAAAAAAGTATTCAATCTGTAAATCTGCAAAAAATGAGAACAACAATATTACTACACGGATCTTTAAAGCTTTAAGTTTTTTTTTATTTTTTATTAAATGATAATTTGTTTCAGTGTTTAGTTAAATCTTTTACATAAATTATTCTTAACATGTTTAAAATATTAAAATATATGTTGTTTTTTTTTTTTCTTTTACTTTTTTTTATATATATAAATATTGAATGATTAAAAAAAATCTATATACTTTACAATTGGTTTTATTGATTTTTATCTCGTTTCGTTATCATTTTTAATTTGTATTTTAAAATATTTTTGTTTTTTTTTTTCTTTTTTGTTAATATAAAATTGATTTTGGAAAAGTAATAAAATATATTATATTTCTTATAAATTTATACTCATTTAAACCTTAATCTACTCATAGACTTTGACATAATAATTAAATTTAAATTTTTTGAATGATTTCAGTTTTCATTGTTTTTACTTTTTCTTATATTCTTTTTGTTTTTTGTTTTTTTTAATTATTATTATTTTGTTAACATTCGCCCGCTGGGTATAGATAGTATATAGTCAACCTTATCCGATTCAGAAAATTTATTTAAAATTTTAAACAAAATAGAATTTTTTTAAATATTTTTCTTTTTTTTAATTAAACAAATAATAAAAAAATGTTAACAATTTAAAATTTAGTATACAGAATATGAGCGAAAAAATGTCGTGTATATGTGTGTGCAGTATAATGATGGGGGTACTAACTAAGAAGCTGCCGGGACAAATGATGAACAATTTTGTTTAATCAATATTAAAAGGGCACTTTGGTGTCCTCGTTTTTTTTTTGTTTTTTTTTTTAGTTTTAAAATATTATCTGGAAGAAGAGAAAAAATAAATAATTTATAAAAATACAGAGTTAACAAAATAAACAAATTTATAAAACGTTTGTTTGAAAGTTAGACTCTCGAAATGTCGTGTGCAGGGAGCACACTAGCGACCATTTAATTAATTGTTTCATATCAAACCGTACTTCGATAATTGACTCCTACTTCCCAGCATTGCATTGCCTTAAGCACCAGATACCTAGCAAATAAAAAGCAATGCCTTCTACTTCAGGGTTATACAAAGATACACATATATCCGACTCGTAGTCAATGAATAACAAAAAAGAACCATAAGTATCATATTACCCTGATGGCACGAACGGCATAAGTAAACAAAGTACATACACAAAAATAGTAATGGATTGGGCTTAGGCAACCACAATACAACCACAACCGAGCGAACTATGCCACTAAAGATAGCTGGTCGTTCATCCTGAGCCCGCGTCATAAGAATTATGCTGACTTGTGATTATCGATTGTAAATACGACCAAGAATCGAAGTATGGAATTAATTTCGATAACCTAATAATTTCTGTATAAATAGCAATAGTATTTTAAAATAAAATTGTATTTCTTCACTGAACTCCAACCAACAAAGGTCTTTGGTTTTTCTTTTAAGAAACTTGCGAGCTAAAAAGATTTTTTTTTAAAAACTACACTTGGTGAACTTCTGCGATCAAAACCTCGAGTGCATTAGCCAGAGGTGAGCTGAATGCCAAGCAATTTGTTTCAAAGGTCCTTCACAATACAAGTACCTAGTATAACAGTTGGTGCCAGCTTAGCAATCAACCTTACAGTCGAAGAAAATTAAGACTGATCTTGGAATCCTAAAAGATTTGATTTGGAGCCAAAACATTTTAACATTTTAAGTTTCTTTAACCGACTCTTAAATTTTAAGGCTTTGGGGGCCAGTTATAGCGATACGGAAAACCAAACCGAAAAAATTTTCAAATGAAAAATTTTGTATGTTCTGATTCGATTTTTAAGACCAATGCTACACTGATCGATGGCAACCAACTCAGAGAATTTTTGCAAATAAAAATTTTAATTGAACTTGTACTTTTTGTTAAAATGTATTTATTCATTTTTCTGTTATACGTATAAACGAAAAATAAAAAATTACATTTTTAGCAAAAAGTATTTGTTCAATTATAATTATTATGAACAAAAAACATTCTCTGCATTGATTGCCATCGATCAGTGTAGCATTGGTCTTAAAAATCGAATCAGAACATACAAAAATGTTCATTTGAAAATTTTTTCAGTTTGGTTTTCCGTATCGCTATAACTGGCCCTTAGATCTTTTGAGGTACTTTCCACACAGTGTCACAGCATTAATACTTCTCCACCTTAGACTTTAGTCCACAGAATCATCTTGCGTAAGTAAATTTATATCGTTCCTTGTTTCGCAAGTTATTACCAGCATTACAGTTCCTTGGAATGTCTCAGTGCCCAGACAACCAGCAGCGATTAATTTCGAACTGTCATGTCATCTCTTTGAGAGATGGTCGACGGTCGAGAGCTAGTCTCCAGTTTGTGGAGATGGGATTCAATGATTTCAGTGCATCCTAGCTGTCAGAGAAATTGATGATGCCTTTTACAGAATTGGGGGTTTCCTTAAGCTATTAAAATGGATGGAGACTGAAATTATAGTTTGTTAGAGAGCACACCATAGTTTGTAAACCATCAGTGAAAACCTGATTTTGTTTTGGGAAGTGGAGTAATCTTTGACTTTTTGGGATGCTGAAAGTATGTTGGGATGGCAGTCATTATGATTATTTAACGACGTAAGATCGTTTTCGGAACTGCAATTTTCTTGCTGAAAATATATAGGGGCACCAGACTAACTGGTACCTATGTCGAACCAGTACGCCATGTTCAAAATTTAAGTCTGAAAATGTGTGATTGGGATAATTTAATTTATTTGATTTTTCCTTCTAATATATTGGAAATTTGGCATCCCTTGGAATTGATCAATTGACACTTTTAAAAAAATTGTTACCGTTGGAAAATTCAAAATTTGATTTCTTTAAGCTAGAAAATTTTTTTAAAATAAATTGAAATGTTTAATTTTTTTGTCTCGCAACATATATTCCAAACAGGTGGTATCCCACAAAAGCCGATTGGAATTGTACCATTCTATGAAATCGAAAAATATTTTATTGCAGTTTTGTTTTGACAGTTGTTGTTTGACGTTTTTATGTTAACATTGTAAAAGAAATAAGGAGTTATCTGGACCACTCTCTTTTTCATTCAGGGTCTGTCGGTCATCACACGTTAAACACTGTGGTCATGGTCATACTTTATTTCAATAAAGAAAATATAAATATAACTAGTGTCTTTTTTACTTGCGATTATAGGTACTATAAGGCAAGTTATGGATTCGTGCAGAAAAAAAATTTCGAGATAACAATCACACATGACATTACGATGATGGAGAAGTCGAAAAAAGTGGGTCTGGGAATTCCGTCCGTCTGTCTGTCTGTCTGTCTGTCTGTTCGCGCTTCTAGAGCCTGAACGGATGGGCCGATTTGCTTCAAATTTGGTATCTAGGATTTGTTTGGCCGTCTCTCGGAACGTATTTTTTATTTTTGCTCTAGGCCCAAAACTAACGGCACCTGCTATACAATCGTGAAGAAAAAAATTGATTTTCTCAAAAACGGCTCTAACGATTTTGATAAAACTTTCAGAATGCTATTTTTGTAAGACAATCTATCTTTTGGTTAAAAAATATTTTTCAAAATTTGTCTTACAACGGTACCTCTCATAGAACCAGTATTTTCATATCAAATTTTATCGTAAACTATACATTCGATTTCAATAAAATTTTGGCCACAGGAAGTCATTTATAATTTTATTAATATGGCATTTCAAATTTTTCAAAAACTTTTTTTTTTGATTTTTTATAATTTTTTCAAAAAATTTTTTGGTTTTCGAAATATGTTGGTAACGGGTATATTGATTTTTTTTAAATTATTTTTTCAAATGTAAACTACAGGTTGCCATATATTTGCATACCCAAATAAATTTCAAAATATTTTTTGGAAAAGTTTTTCAAAAATAACCTTTTTAAAAAAAAACTGGTCGAACGATTTTCAATATTTTTTTTTCCTAGATTCACGTATTGCTTTGAAATTTTATTGTATACTTTGTTTTTCCGAGAAAACTCTTAAACTAATTTAAAAAATAAAAGAATTTTCGAAATTATTTAAATTTTTTTTTAAATCCATATATGCAGCCACTAAGCAATTGCTTATCATAAGAGCATTGAGTTCGTGCGACCCAGTCGTGCATTTTATTTAAATGGGTAACAACACTATCAAACAAATCCAGGAACAGGCCCTTGACTGTCTTTTCGTTGCCAAAAAAAATTGTTCACATCGCGCATCGGTTCAGTTTGACAAACAAACAGTCAGGTGTACACATTATCGTTTTCATTAGAATTAAGTCAAAATCCAACGATCATGACCGTTAATATGCATTCCGCATACTTTTTTGGGCAGGAGCTTTGTGCCCTACACATGTACTTCACTGCACTGTTTTATGACATACTTGTTTACCCCATTGTGATTGGAGTTCAGTGAACGCACTCATTGCGCGCTACCACACTACGAATTGATACTCTGGTAGGCAATCAGAGCTGTCAGTATTTGAAAATGTATCTGTTGTTAGGTTCAATATATAGTTTTGTTTGAGGTTAGGACAGGATGGTAAATATGCAAGTATTGATCGAATTTGAATGCTTGCACACAAATAAAATTACTAATTTCATTTTGACGGTTTAAAAACATAATTCTGGGAGTCTTATGTTGTTCTTAGGTTTTTAACGTTACACGCGATTTCGCGAAGATTTAGAAAGCTTTAAGAAACTCTTTGATTTATTTTACTTACCGTTTTTGTATAGGTTAGTTGTATATCCACATCCCATCCGAAGAACATGTTTTACATTTATAATACTCTTAGTTTAATTTTAATGTTTATATAAATCAATCTCTTTTCCCGAACTATAAAAATGGATTTGATGCTGCTGCTTCTGGTTTTATCCAAGCCAAATTGTTGTTATTATTGTTGTTCTGTAAGATATTTAACAAAATAATAATTAGATAGATCTAAATCAAATATTTAACACTTCCTTTGTAATTATTTACAAAATATATTTTTTTAACGATTAGTAAAGATGGTGGGTTTCATGCGAGTAAAGCTTTCAAAACTACACAAATAGCTACATTTTGTTTAAATTTATTTTAATCTTTAATTTATAGAAAGGGTGTGTGGGTTAAAAAGGATAGATAAAAGATAATACATTTATTATATTGGTAGTATAGTAGATACATGCAAAAGGATTAATAATATTTTATTACGAGTAGAGGAGTTTTTTTTTACCCATTATTTAAGCGTCCAAGCCTCCATTGTTGGCTACAAGATAACATGGAGAGCAGCATTAATGTTGTTAAATGTTAAAAATCATAAAAAAAATACATAATTCTAGTTCGTTCTAATGAATTTTAAAAATATAAAGAAAAAGAAACAACTCAAAAAAAAAAAAAAATGTTTTATTATTGAGCAATACCAAAAGAGTTTTTGTCGAGTTTTAGGGAATCAATTTATTTCAAAAGGAATCTCTTGGACAAAAACTATCCCAACTTGTATACATGTTTTGTGTGATTTTGTCTACTACTCACTCCAGCCAGCTGCGCTGATGTTGCAAACATATTACCCGCGTTCATGCTTTGGTTAGGAGTATCAAAATATCCATAGCTGAAGAGATTACCATTATAGGCATTGAAATCTGAATGCTGGTTATTTGGAGTAATGGAATCCATAAACGGAGCATTATTGACATAACCAGTGCCAAGAATTGATAAGTAGCTGTATGGATTATTTGCTGGCGCATAATTGCTGTTGTTGCTAATGTTAGGAGGCACGATAAAAGGATCATAGTTATCAAAAAAGCTATAGTTGCTATTGCTATTGTTGTTATTATAATTATTATTATTATTGTTATTGTTATAGATTGTATTGTTGGTCGGAGCGATAGGTTCGTCATGGTTAATTCTAAGATAATTATAACTGTTACTGTTTGTTACTGACTCAAATTGACCCGCATAGATATTATTGCTGGTACAAACGGTTATTTGATCTGAATCATAGTCAATTAAATATTCGTCGCACTAAACATGCAAAAAAACATAGAAAAACAGAAAAGATATTTTTTTTAGAAAAAAAGTACTCAAACAAAGTAAAAATAAACAAAGAAAAGACAATTTTTCAGAAACATAAAAGAGAAATAGAAAACAATAAGAATTGGAATATTTCTTTAGACCCACACCACATAATTTAAGGCACTTGGACTTATAATACCACAAGTCATTAATAAATGAGTACATACTTAGATCAAAAAAATACTAAAAGAAAGACTGGGCAAAAACAACAGCTCCATTTTACTAAATGTCAAGGGGAAATCGCGTAAAGCAATAATACACTGTTATTATTTGTTCTCTTTCCTAAGAGCACCAAACTATTTCGTCATCTTTTTTTCCCAAAAGCCATCTTTCTACAAAGAATAAAAAATAAAGCTTTTTCATAAATAAAAAAAGGTTTAGTAGACAGCACTGGTCCTGTGAATGACCAAAATTATGCCACTTGCTTAAAATTATTGTGAATGATTTGATTACGATCATCTGTCAAGTGCAATTGACAACTTCTTGTTGCATTTTGGCTTAAGGCAGCGTTCACACGCAGACAAGACAATGGGACAATCATTAATTATTGTCCTGTCCGAGCTTGTTGAACGGAGCTGGATGACGAGACAGTAAAAACGACAAGATAATTGAACAATGATTGATTTGCTACAACGCCGTGCTTTTTATAAAAAGAAAATGATTTTAAAAATTCTTTCCGAAGAAATTTTAGACATGGTGGAAGACGAGTTGATTTTTTTTGCACTTAACATGGTATTAAATTTACCGTATCCATACGAAGGACTATTGGGTTTATTGCATTATCACGACATTGCTTTTATTACGATATTTTTTCGGAATTGATATTCAAAGACAATTATAATCACGATAAAATGCGAATTTAATCGGTCGAAAATTTCACAGCCATTATTGCTATTTCAAACGAGACAACGCACTTGAATTTACAGTAATTTATTTCGAGCTCGTTTGACAGCTAGATCCATTGTCTTGGATGTTCACATGAAGACAAGACAATGCCAGCTGGTCGATATTGTCCTCAATATAGCTCGGCAGGCTAGCTCGGAGGACAATAAAATGGCAATTGTCTTGTCCTGGAAACAATTGTTCACATGGAACTATCATTGTCTTGGCCTCTGCATTGTCCCATGTGAACCCCGCTTAAGGCCCCAAGCCATAGAATCTCTTGCGTCCGTTCGTCCGACAAAATCAGCTGACAGCTCGATTGAAAACACTATACACGTGTTCTTATGGGAATCGGTCCATACGCAACGCGTCAAAGTAGCTGAAGTTTTAACTTTGACAGTTTCCCCTCCGTTGACGCAACGGATCAACGGATTCTAAATTCGAACCAAGACTTGTTCGACTTTAACCTCAGTACTCCATGCCTTAAACTCCTACTCCGGAATCACCCTCCCAATTAGTTTTAAGTTTTACCTGTATAGTTTTTAAGTTAGAGTAAGATATTTGAAGCTTGTACTAAGCTAAATAAATGGTGGTATTGCCCCCACCAAAATTAAAAACAAAATTTTTTTTAAGAAATTAAGTATGTTTGAAATTGAAGTGAGCAAAAAAATGGATCAGAAATTTCGGAAACCACATCATTTATAAAAATGGGAAAGAGAATCGGCTACATAACGGAACCCTGCGGCACACCAGCATTTTTTCGCTGGAATCTACGTCATTTGAGTCTCGCCAGACCAAAGCAGAAGATTAAATACATTCTTGAGGTCGAAAGCACTCGAAATCTCTTATCGAATCATGTCAAGGTTTGTAAAAAAAAGAAGGATAGTCAATATGCGTTTCTTTTTCTGGAAGCCTTTTTGTTAGCTTGCTAAGCCTTGTTGGACAGCCTTAACCTTTAGTAAGCAGTTCAAGTTTATACTGAAGGGCCTTAATATTTCTTTATAATTTGATCCCCCTTAAATCGAAGATACCTTTTATTAATTTAAGAACACCAGATTTATTTCAAGTTGCAAGATTCATACAAAAATTACCTGTGGCGCTGCATTACTAACTGGTGCCCAAGGATCTTGATTTAAGCTAATTGCAAAAGGCTGTTGTTGTTTGAGTTGATTTATGGACGGAACCTACAAATTCATTGTTAAAAAGATTACTCACATGAACCTCAGAGATACGATATTTAAAAAAAATCTTCTTTCAATTATTTTAAATTAAAAAAATATTGTAAGCTTTTTGCTGTATGAAAAGGACACTTAAAGGAACAGAACTTACAGGCGGCTGTTGCTGTTGGAATAGATTCGTCTTAGGTGGAATTGTATCACTAAATGGATTGTACGCTGCACTGCCAATTGTGTTGCTCGGCGCCACTGGTTTAATTAAATTGTCCAAATTCACTAATGATGAGTTCTCGCCCAAAAATGATTGTGGTGTCTTCAATGATGGTTTCTTGCTCGATAATGGATCCAATTCATCCAGAAGTGATGCTAAAAAAATGTGTTTGAAATTATAAATCTGAATAAAAAGGACAAGAAAAACTAAATCACCGTTGTTATTGTTTGAGCCAAGGGTCGTGCTGCTTTGGACTTCTAGTAGTCCTCCAGTCTTATTACGATTCGTGATTATGTCGAAATCATCCAAATCCGGTGAAATTTTCGGCATTACCGATGCCTGAAACAGATAATTTGATTAATGAAATTGTTGGCCATTTCTTTGTTGTCGACACATACCTCGTTTCCAGTCCTCTTCCATGGATCGCCATTGTTAGCAGAGATTGGTTGGGCTTTTGGAGCCCAAGGATCTTCAGGTCCTAGCGATTTCTCCAATGATTTTGCTTCATCTCCAGGTAGCCATGGATCAACAGAGCCGCTGCTAGTATTTTGAATTAATGGCATAGACGGTGGTGGAGCAAGAGCTGATGTTCCAGCAACAGTCTTCGATAGCCAAGGATCAGACAATGAGGATGAGGAATTTCCATTCATAGTTCCATTAGATAGAATGTTGCTCTGCAGCCATCCCTCATTTGAGGAACCAGAAGCTACAGATGGCGATTGCGTACGTTGTGGGAGCCATCCTTCAGCGTTGCCAGCCGCGCTACTAGATGCTTTAGGAACATTTGCATGCCATGGATCGATTTGTGGTGATGATGTTCCCGACCAAGGATCAGAGAGCTTTTTATACAAATCAAAAAAAAAAAAATCATTTTGAGTTTAACCAAAAAAGCGTTCGACAAAGATAAAACTCACTTGACTTGCAGCTCTAGCTGGAGTTCCCCATGGATCAGAGCTACCAGCAGCTCCTGCGCCAAGTGGTGGGCTCGATATACTCGCTGCACCCAATGATATGTCCAGCAAATCCAACAAATGGCTCTGTTGCGGTTCACTTCCCTTCGGATCTGGTTTAACTCTAAAAAATGGAAATTGTATAGACACAATCAATACAAAATGTATCCTCAATTCTAAGCTCACTTAAAATCATTTTCGCTTTGACTCAATGCCAATTGCAAACGCACATCATCACTGCGACGTTTCGCTTCCTCCTGATCAGCTTCTTCCCTTGACATTGCCATTGCCAACTGCAATTGCAATTCTTCCTCACCAGCTGTTTGTGGACGCACAAACTCCAAGTCAGACACAGGTTTGGGTTCCTCTTGCCAATCGGCTGGCTGATTTTCCCGATTGGCTGGTCCATCGATATAGCCATCACTGCCAAAGCCACTAGCGTTCTGCGAGAATCGCTCTTTCGCTTTCAATGCCTTAATGCGTTCGTTTTTGAGTCGTTCGTCATCTTTCAGCAAATTAACCAATGTTTTTGCCTTCTCTCGGACATGTGTTCCTTGATCTTTGCCCTCTTCGAAATAAGTGAAGTCACGAAGTGTTTGTATGGCAAATATATTCTCCTTGCATTGTTGAGCTACTTTTTCAGTGCCAGTTTTAATCAAATACTCGAGAAGAATGAGTGCTTTGTAGACATGACGCCAATTTTTGCCATGATCATTAAGACGTTTCCAGATCATTTGCATGATCTCGGAGAACGCAACTACATTGTAGGTGAGATCGGCAACTTCGGCCATGATGGTTGCTGATGGCCCCCATGGATCATTTGAAGTTGCTTCTCGTACTTTAACCTGGAAGAGGAAGATCGTGCAATGTTTTAGGTTATTTAAGCTTAAAGTTTAAAAACATTTCCAACGATTTTAATAAAATTTATTCCAATGAACCTGCTCTAAAGTTTCCCTTCAAAATACCTCCGACTTTCGCTTTAACAACTGAGTCAGTTCTTACAAAAAACAGACAAAATTTTCTTCGATTCACAATATTTTTTATTTATAAAACACATATCGTTTTTTTTTTTTTAAGAAAAATTCTTGAAATAGTAATTTTTACTTCCTGATTTTATATTTTACAAATTTATGTGTCAGCATGAGTGATGTATGGTGATTACAGCCATAACCCGATAACGCAATGGGTTTTTTTTAACACATTCGTTTCGACCGACGCAACACCGGAAATTCGGTGAATAACCTACTTTTGCTGTTTCCTGGTAAAAATTAAAACATATCTCATTTCATATGTCATGCTAGTGCGGAAGCATACCTATAATTCTAATCTAATCAAATTTGCTATTTAATGCCTCTCAGAAATTCGGAAAAAAAAACTATCTTTATAGGTACTTAAATAATTTACTACAAAAAGCACGAAAGATTTTCAGTTTATTTTTTGGAACAAAAGAACTAAGGTTTGAAATCCTAGTATGTATCTTTTTTTATGAAAAAAAAACGAACGAAACGAAACTTTCGACCGAGGTGAAACTTCAGAGAAGTAACCTACGATAGAATTAGATGAAAAACTCAGCCAGCCAGCACCAGTTTCCGGCTTACTTTCAAACTTTATTTTATGACTAAATGCTTGTAACATGTGTCTATACAAACGTTTTAACATACATTCAAGCATACAAACGTGCCGACACGCTTGCTCTCTTGCTTCAGATCTGTAGACCAGGGCTTTTGGGAGTCCTTGCGTTTGGGTTTCATTTTTCATTCTTCTTGAACTATGCTCATTCAAATCTTTGTCCATAGCTTCTGCTGTTAGACAGCATGCAAATCACGTATATCAACAATTATACTAACTTAGTACTTGTACCAACGCGCCTGCTCACTGGCTTTAGCTTGACATAATGAACAATGCTTAGTAGACCAGAGTGAGAGCCTACGTAGTATGGGAGAAAATGAAAGCTAAAATATAAAATTCTGTGTCATAATTTTTTTTTCGTTCACTCTCTCTCAGGCTTGTTACGATATATTAATCTGTTTGATATATGTATTTGCTTAAAAGTGTCATGGCGCATTTCCGTTTCATCGAGATTCAAATCACCCCAATATTGAAGAAGTTTCATTTCAAAAATTAACCCCTATGACCAGGAAAGTTTTATCAAAATCGTTCTAACTGTTTTCTACAAAAAAAAAACTTTAAGTTAATATTTGTATGACTTAGGAATGTTATTTGAGGATCTAGATTCGAAATTCGGAAATTTCCTGGGAAAACAACATTTACAACAATTACGTTGGCTTCCTACTAAAACAGTGATATCAACCGATATTACCATTTGAAACAATTAAACCCATTGGTGCAAAAATGAGCAGTTACTTAAAATCCTCATTTGAAAAATATAAAACTTTGTATATCTTAAAAACTGCATGGTACGAGTGTCTGTATTTAATTGGAAATTTGATTTCTACGTTTATATGCAAGATTCATTGAGCGTCGAGTTTAAATTTCTGAGTATTTAAACAGACAAGCAGATAATAATATGAGTTTAGTTGAGGAGTTGAAAAAGATTTAAGTTGACGAGTTTAAATAAACTTATTTTTATAACTGCTTTCAAAGTAAAAATTTAATAAATTTTGAATCAAAAATTATTGTCAACGTTGCCCTTAAAATATTTATGCCGCGGTTTAAGACCAATCGAGCCATGTGAACTCTATCTCAACTCGTCCTGCCATACATAAAGGATTAGATGATAGCTCAAGCTCCCTTCAACGCAGGTATAAAACGTTGTTCACAAAAACGTAGGACCACATAATTTTGATAAGTAAAACTCCAAATATATAGTAGTAGTAAGTATAAGTAAAACTCTAAAAACTAGGTACATAGTAAATACTAAAAAAAAACTATATATCCTTTCCAAAAAAATATTTTCAAATACATTTTTTAAATGCACAATCGCCGTTATCAATAAACATTTGAAAACATTAATCAAAGCTTACCTGAGCATCTGAGTAGTTGTGCGCTAAGTTCTTTATGTTCCTGCGAATGCCGGCTACATTGACTTGCATATCGTCCTTTTGTTTTCTCACTTCATTAGGAGAACAAAAAAACACAAAAATAAAAGTAGAAATTATTTTTTTATTTATTGTATTTCTTATACAAAAAAATATTAATAAACTTTAACCAATAAATTAATAACAAAATTTAGTCAAATTAAAAAGGTTTAAATGATTTGGGTTATTTTTGATGTTTTTTTTTACTTTAAAAAAAGATACGTTCTTTTTGAAATGATAAAAGGTTTGATTAAATATTTGTTAGATTATTAGTAATTAAAAGAATGTTGATTTTTTCTATAGAAAATTTTTGTATAAGCATTATTGAGTGCATTTGCATCACACGTTATGCAGAACTTGAACATTCTTTTTTAAGAAAAAAATTATTTTTTTTGTTAGAATTGTAGTTTTTAAAAAAGGACATACAAAATAAGTGAACATATTATTATACATAAACGAAACAAGTTAAAAAAAAATATACAATATAAAATAACTTTATGAAGGTGAAACAGAAAAAAAACATACATTTAAAAACACTTTAAACATTGAATGAGGACTTACTTTTGAAATTGTTTAGACTGTTTTTGGTTTTGGGAGAATAAGAATTTGGTTTTGGGGTTTTTTTTTATTGTTGAATGTGCTCCAAAGCAAGCTATGAGTAATACAATGAGAAGAATTTTGTTTGTTTTAATTATAAAATTTTGTAATAAATACTTTAAATTTTCTAAAGGCTAATTTGAATTTTAATTTTATTTGTTGTCAATATTTAAAATAGATACTTGTAGAAAAAATTGACTCGATATTGAGACATAATTTATTAAATTAGATTTTTTTTTTTAATTTTATTTGAAATTTTAATTATAAAAATTAACTAGGGTTGTTTAGGATTTACTTTAAATTTAAGTAGATTGTGTAAAAAGATAACCATGTAGTGTGTGTGATACTGCTGTTCATGTTGCTCTGCAAAGTGAAGTGTAATGTACATATGTTGATGTATATGATCGACATAAAGATATAATAAGGACACGAATACACTTCAATGTTTTTAATCTTATTGGTCAACAAAAATTGTGTGAATTAAAGCTCAAAAATAAAAGGCTTAAGAAAACAGTTTTGCTAAAGACAAATATTTGACTATCAAGTAACAAACCATTCAAAAAGAAAACTCCTAAAGTTAAAAGAATAGAATTGACTTTAAAGAAAAAAAACCACACCAAAAAGTAAACTTCGTTTCAGTAACGTTTGCTTGATGTTAAAAATCAAACACATATGTCACCCAATGCAAAATATTTCACAATTAAGTAGAGTTGCTATAGTCAAGTTGACAGGTCGGAAAAAGGGTTTAGGTGGAAAAAGGTCAGAAGTTAATGAAACTTGGGGATTTTGTTTAGGGATAGTTTTTGACGTCGAAGGACCTGTGATAAAAGAGGAGGGGGGGGCGATAGCACTGACAATTTTTCGACATTGCTCTGGTTTTTCCTGAACGGCTAAAGCATATTCTACTTTTTCTAGAGATTAAATTTCTTACAATTTTATTAGTACAAACATTTGTATATGTCAATTTGTAAACGAGATATGGCGCTTCGAAAAACAGGTAATTTTTTTTAAACTCGCCAACTCGCCAAAAAATGAAGACCTTATTTCTTCGGATATATCCGAATAATCATGAAATTTGTATGGATTTATTGATATGGTCTACAAAAAAAAATAAAGAAAAAGTAAAAAACAGTTATTGAGGAAAAACCGGAGCAAGGTCGAAAAATTTCTTTTTCTCCCCCCACCCCCCCCCCCTTATCTTTTAGCACAGGGCCATCGAGTTCAAAAACTAAGCAAAATGTTAGTTTACTATCCCCGAACAAAATCCCCAAGTTTCATTAACTTTTGACCTTTTTCCAAATAAAAATTACTTTCGACTGGACTATTAGTAAAACTACTTTTGTAGTTTGGTCAGTTCTTCGTGAGCGTCTTTCCATATTCACTGATCCTATGTCAGAACTTCTCTTCACATCAAACTCTCAGTCTAGCCAGCATCTCAGCATGGGGTTTACTAGACCAATTATTTTCAATTTACTCGAATCCACTCGAAAAACAACCAAGACAATATATTTTGTTGTGAATCACCCTGTAAATAAAATATTTTGTGCATAATTTGATCTTGCTGTCAAACTAGAACAGCGAAAAATGTGTGAGTCCACATGCATCTTAGTCTTCGCATTTTGTGGTGGATTCGTTTGGGCCTCGACAGCCATAGCTTTGTGTGTATCTATAATTTATTTTGCGCTTGTTTTGAACCTTTTTAATTGTAAATGCACGGTGGCAAACCACTTTTTAAAAAATATCATCAGCAGATATTCAGCTTGTAGGCAAAAACAAAGAACCAAGTCCATCGATCGTTTTTCGAGTTATCTTTTTATGCTGCCAACACCACCCAGCAATTGCATTTAAACCTAGTCTCTTCACTCTTTGTTGCAATTCATAAAACTTCACGCCACTATCTTTCAACTAAATTTTATTCCATAAATTATTTCTAAAGTAGTAAACTGAAAACCAAAACATCATAAAGCTTCATTTCAATCACCCATCCGAATCATGCAAAGACAGAGATGTCATTCAATATGAAATTATGTCGCTAAGTAGGGTTGCACTTTTATTTATCAAAAAGTGCTCATACATGCTTTCTCTTTAAAAAATTCCATAAATTTTATTTTCTTATCGATTGACCATTTTTTTTCCAGAAACACAACCACTTATTCACCCCTTTTAGCAAATTTCACTTGCTAATTAATATTGAATGTTTAAAAGTTCTTATTGTCTTTAACTAGTGTCGCCTTCATATGAAATATCAATTATTTATCATCAACTGACAATCGCCCGCCCGGTAGGGGATGATTTTCCAGAACAAACACATTTAATTAAAGAATATAGTATTTAATCTATTTTTAGTTATTTCATTATTCACTCATTGCCTTAACTTTCAACTGAATCGCATAAATTTCAAGTGATTCAGCAAACAAAAGTAAAAAAAAGTCCCTTGACCTTTACAATAAAAGAAACACAATTCCTTGAATAATTGGCTTAATAAAAATCCTTAAAAATAATTTCCTTTATCGATTCAAGTATAAAATTTCATATTTAGTTAGATGTATCTATTGCACACAACAAATGTCCAATTTCTCGAAAAAGGGTACCCCTTTGTGTTTGAACTAATTTCTTTTCACTTTCATAAACTACTCGCGCTACAAAAATAAAAAACACAATTTGATTTATTTCACTTCACTATAAAGTAGGCTTCCAATTTACCACACGACAATGATGAACTCCTTTTCCTTAAAGAGAACTAAGCCTCAACATGAACTGAACACAGAGACCCTTTGAAACAATACAAAAAAAAGAAAAAAGTACAAGGAACGCGTTAAAGGTTACGGTAGTGGCAATGGTTTCAAGTTCGCAATAAAACTAAAGGCCATAACTGTTTTTAAACACTGCATTTACTCTCATTGCTGGGGTATTATAATTAAATTTGCCCTAAGGAAGCCCAACAAATTGTCATTTGTATTCTTTTCATATATAGGTATGTATCTACGAATGATGTACCTGTATCTTATAGAATAAAAACAATCTAACGACACAAAAAAATAGACTACAGATTATTTTTAGTGACAGTTTTTTTTGTATGCTTTATGTTGACAAAAAAAAACATGGCTGGCTAAATTTATTGCATTTTAATATGAAATTTTTGTTTAAATGGAAACAAAATATTTATGAGTCAATCTCATTCACATCATCATCAAGGGTTTGAATAATGCAATGGCGTATTTAATTTGTATATATTGAATGGAACTGAACGGCATGTAATACGTACACTTTGTGTGCAGATTGTGTTCAAATCAATTATTGATGTTTTTTATGAAGACGGCGACATCGTTGTTGCACAAGACTTACTGTCCGTTATGGAAGACACCCAGAAGGGGGGATTGGGTGGCACTGAGCTGAGAATGCCATGTTTTTTTTTTTTTTTGTTATGCGTACTTTATAATCGTTGAGTTATACAAATTGTTAATGCTAGGGCTTAATTTTCAGGACATCGAATCAGCAATGGTTATGTGGGTGTGTGTATAACAGTTTGGACTATTTTTTTCTTGAACTCGTCAATCAAATGCCATAATCATAACAAGCAAGAGAAAGCAAGGCAAATTGGTTTTTAAACCAGCAATGTCTTAAATTTATGTCAAATTTGGAATGGGATCTGTGTGATGATTGAATTGATATTCTTCTGCGAAATATATCTAAAAGGTCCTTCTGGTGCCTAAATTTGGGGAAAGGAAGAGCTTCCAGGTTAAGGAAGATGAACAGTATTATACTCGTACAAGGCATCACACAAATTATGATCCTTACGGAAGATGCTTTAATCTTTGCAACTTTCGGCACATGTCAAGTCTGCTTTGACATTTGTGAAGTCAACAGATACAAAGAACAGGTCAACAAAGCAGCGTTCATAAGAAGACAAGACAATGGGACAATACTCAATTGTCTTGTCCGAGCTTCTTGAACGGGGTTGGACATTTCGATATTTTCCTCAGCGATAACTCTGCAGGCTAGATCGGAGGACAAAATAATGACAATTGTCTTGTCCTGGAAACAGTTGTTCACATGGAACTTGTCTCATATAGTCTTGGCCTCTACATTGTCCCATGTGAACCCCAATTAACACTAGAATTTAAATCGCTACACTTCTCAATAGCGCAGTATAATTGTTTCGATTTGACATTTGCCGCCATTTGCAAAAATAAAAGCATCTTTTGATAGGGCGACAACTTTTACGCCACATCGTGTATGGGTTTTTAAAAATGTCCCAAAAGTTGGATGAACTGCAAGTTCCGATCGAAGGCTTAGAAGGCTAATGGGGGAAGATCATTGTTGTGAAAGGCAAACAGTATAGCAACAATTAGTGAGTGTTACCCATTAAGGGTATCTACGAAGGCGTCAAAAATGTTGCTGATGTAAAAGACACTATAATTATCTCCTTGCGAAAAGCTTAAGCAACATTTCTTATTTTATTGCTCGAAACGGGTTTTAAAAACATGATCCACAAAAAAGAATGTTTTGACACTAGACATTTTGGGGCTGTTTAAAAGTATATGTATCGTGGCTTTGATGACAGTCAATGTATGTCATAAATCAAAGAATATAATATTACGCCTTCCACATTTTCCAATGACGTCAGCGGTGACTGGCAAGATAAATTTAAAAGTTATTTAACATGAGGTACGTGGTATTCAACTGTAATAAAAACAGTAAATAAATGTAATTGATATCAAATCGAGCTCAATTTCTAGGTTCTCTGATGACGGCAAAAGTAAAAAACAATGTTTTCCTTGAAATTGACACTATATTTATAGCAGACAAAAGAGCGCAAAAGTCAGCTGTCCAACTTTTATAAGTACAATGCGGACGAAGAGCAGTTTATTCAGTTAGTAAAACTTATCGAAGCGAAGCACAGCGATTCTCCTTATAGGCATAATATATTAATTTCGTATAATATGTATTGCCTTAAGTCATTGAATGGAAATCATTTCCAGGATGTTGAAGATTTTTGAAAAACCCGTAAGGCACAAACATACATGCTTCATACTACACAAGGACAAAAAACGACAAAAAGTCCTACTTCATACCATCTATCCTGGCCGGTGTTAACACAATTTTAATATCATAATATGTAACAGTTGACGACATTTTCGACACAAATGTTGCCCATACAAATGTTGACAGTTCTTTTACGACGTTGCATGTATGCCCTTATGACTCCAAAGACACCGACAGAAAACCAAAGTTCCCATTGATTTGATCTGACAGATGATTGTGAACTAAGTTTTTAAAAAAGTGCTGCCAAATTCGAAAAGCTTCAAAAATTAAATGCACGACTGGGTCGCACGAACTTGCTCTAATGAGTGACAGTGGTTTATGGGCTTGAGATTTTGATAAAAATAAAATTTTCAAAATTCTTAAATAAATACTTAAACTAATTTGAGCTGAAAAAAAAGTACGCCATTTTATTTCTTGGATAAATTTGAATTTATGAGAATAAATTTAGAAAAATCTGTGGAGCGGTTTTTGAGAAAAAAAGTTTTTTTTGAAAAACTTTTTGAAAAAATTTTTCAAAAAAAATTCAAAAACGCCAGTTCATAGGTATTCAGCAAATACATTTATTTAAAATGTTTAAAAAAAAATTTAATAAGCAGTTTTCAAAATATTAATTTTTTAATTTTTTTTTTTTTAAATACTTTTAAAAATACAAAAAAATATTTTTCAAAAATATTGGTATGCAATACAAATTGAGCTACCTACAGCTATATGTGTGTGAGATTTCGAAAGAATCGGTTGAGTCGTTTTCGAGATAGTGGAAAGCAAAAAAAACGGTCCTATGGAAAGTACCGTTCTTAGCCATTTTTTAAAACTTTTTTTTCAGCCATATGATTGGTCGTACCTAAAAAGCAACACTGATTTTTTTAATTAAAAATCGTTAGAGCCGTTTTTGAGAAAAATAAGCTTAAACGTAACGGATGTATGGCAGGTACCGTTATTTTTTGAGCTAAAAAAAAAATTTCAATTTCCTTTCTGTACAATACCTAAAAAAGTCTATATACCAAGTTTGAAGCAATTCGGCCCACCCGTTTGGGCTGTAGGTCTACATACAGACAGACAGACAGACAGACAGACAGACAGACATACAGACGGACAGAATTTTTAGACCATCTTTTTTCGTCTTCGCTATCATCGTAATGTCATGTTTGATTGTTATCTCAAAACTTTTTTTTTCGACGAATGCATAACTTGCCTTATAGTACCTATAATCGCAAGTAAAAATGCATGAAGTATAGATATCCATGCCTTTATAAAAATTTCCACCTGTAACATCTTTCAATATCAATTTTAAACTAAATTAGCTTTAACTTCAAAACAAATAAGACACATAATTGTATTTTTAGTTTATCGACCTACGATTAAAACTTTTTTTGTGGAACAACAAAATGCTTATCGCCTTCGACTGGCACCATATCGCAATTTATTTCATAAATCTCATTTTCTCTTTCGATTATCATACTCATAATATTTGTTATGAAATTTAATTGTCCATTAAGCTTGGGTAAATATTTATAATATTTTCTTTATAAATAGTTGACTTTCAAACAACTTCACATTCAAAAAAGAATAAACGATTTTCCTCTTTTCGTTTTTTCGTCATCGTCATGCTTGAAATCGATTTAAAACAAAAACGCAAAATCAGTAGAAAGTCCACAAATATAACGAAAACAACAAAGAGAAAGAACAAAAAAAAATATATCCATAAGATGTCGGCGAATAAATAAACAAAAGTATCCGGCATTTTATCACTGAGTTTTTTTTTTTTTTTTTTTTGAGTTGAGACTTTAGTGATATGTTGCACCTTATATTCGTATATGCGCTTTGTTGTTTTTTTTTTTTTTTTAGTTTGCACGATTTAAGCCATAATTCTTGCTCACATTTCAAAGAGCGTGTAGCGTGTATGTTATGTGCACAGCGACGATGACGACCACTCTTCCATACATTGGGGAGCTTTTTTTATTCTATTTTTTATCCCAACAGAATAACGACGAAGCGACGACGACAGCAGATATTTTTTTTATATTCTTTCTTTTGTTGTTTCTAGGTTTTTCATTCAGGTCTTTATCTAGACAAGATAAGTGCACAAGCTTATATTGAATTTTCTTGCATTTTAAAAGCTTATCTTGGAAATCTTTAAGAAAAACATATTGAAGTTTGTATTAATTAATGAGAAGCAAGTACCCATCCAAGGGAAGCTATTGGGTTTGTGCGTTAGCGTTGAACTCCGTAGGAATTACTAATTGGAATCAAGGCTCCTATGTGTGCGGGCTTTTTGAGAGGGGGATTACTTTTGTGTTGACCTGATAAGATGATACTTCCCCGTCTTCGTAGGAAATTGGTATAGACACACTTAAGTGAAAAGGTGAGTCGTGACGTATTTATGCAGGTAGATAAAGAAAATCTATTGAAACTTTTGTTAGAAAGAATAAATATTTTTGATATTAAGCTCAAGAAAAAATTCCATTGCTAATATTTCTTATTATTATTTGTTAAACGTTTTATACTTGGGGGGTGGGAAGTACTTGTATTTTATTCACAATCAAATACTCTTGATTTGTTATTTGCGATGTGTACACATACAAATAAATCATCACAAAAGAATGCTAATCAATGTATTTCACGGTCATATAAAACGTTTAAGTGTTCATTTTATTGAATTGTTGAATAAATTTGATCACTTGATGAATTTTTCTTGTTTTTTTTTTCATTTTTCACTTTAAAAAGATTCTCGTCTTTTGTGTGTCTAATTTTTCGTATAAGCTAGAGGGTGTTTTTAAAGAGGGATATAAGTTTAAGTTTGCAGCACATTTTTTTTTTTTTTTTTTTTTTTTGCTACCTATTTCATTATGAATCGACTGACGCCTGAACAATGCATACAAATTTGGTAAATGGACTCGAAAAGTGATTTCTTTGATCTCGATTCTTAACAGAAAATTTTGTTCAGCTATCAAGCTTTTTCATTGAACATGTCAAGCTAATTTCTTATTGATGATCCGCAGGCCATTGCGGAGACGTCGTTACATACAGAAAAACTGAAGGTTTGGTGACCTTACTATCTTAGAAACGATGCCGACCATGGGGGTTACAGCCAATGAAGACCGTTATAGAGCCATGATCAATTACTTTTCTTTTCTGAATTTAATTACCTTGAATTGGGGGTGCTGTTACTGCCGATAAATTATCCCAAATGGTGTTTAAAAATGGGATGTCAATATTGGACTACCCAGCCAGCCGCGGTGGCCATATGCCAAAAATCACATTCAAACGAAAATGTCAGAGAATCCTTTTCTAGGTGTATTAAACTTTTCAATTCTTTCTGTAATGAACTTGATCTCTCAGCGAGTAGATTAGATTTTAAAATTAATTTACAAAATATTATACATAAGCTTTAAGTTATTTATTAAATATTGTTATTTATATATATGTATATATATTAAGTTATTTAATTTATATTGAATTGTTAGTAGTCTTTAAGATTTAATATCCGTAGATGAATGAATAAATAAATAAATAAATAAATAAATAAAGTCAATTTAATGACAATTAAAACAATTTATCTGTTTTTTTTTTAATTTAATAACTCTATTCCTCTAAAAAAAAAAAACACCCTTTATATGTCCGCAGTTTGTGTTTATGACATTTGGCATGACTTTTGTATGTTTTTATGTTTACTAATGTCACAATCAATGCTACCAAATTAGTTTATTTCGGCGATTCACAATAGGGGTATTCACGATCTGGTGTAACTTGTCTTTCATCATTGTAAAAGTGGAGAAGTGCTACGTTTTCTTGCAATACAACAACAAATATACTACCTGTCATTTTGTTACTCTTTTGCACTTTATCTATACCTCAACCCCATTGCAACAGGAAAATACAACGGTGCAAAATTTGTACTTTTGATTTTGACATTTGTGTCAACCTGATTTTGACATTTGTGTGAGTTTTGCTACAGATTGGAAGAAGTGAGTTCACGATCTACAAGAAATACAAAAAATTTCGCACTTTTACAAGTATTGTTTGCACCAGATCGTGAATACCCCTAATAATGATAATGCCAGATTGGAAAGAAATCGTCGGGTGTTAGTTTTTTTGGGAGTGTCAATTCGCAAGCAAAGAAGTCAAAAGGAACCACACTCGTTATCAATTCGTTTGGAAAATAAAAGTATGACAAAACGAGTTGTTCATGGTGTTCGTCTTGAAAAGAACAAAAAATTCAAACCAAGTTAGTCAACCTGCAATTTTAAATATTTAAAACAATCGAAATGAAGGGCAAACATAATGAGACATTGAAGAGTATACATATTCAGCTATGTTTGAGTTCATCTCATCCTGCTCATTTGAATTGAACAGACTGAACAGCAAACACAAAAAAGCATTCAATTCAATTCACATCAATAATCGCGTGCCTTTTCTAAAAAATCCGTCTGCCGTCTTCAATTTCTCCTTCACCAACTTTTTCTTAATAAAACAAGTACCTACCTACCTTACCAATAAAAAAAGAAAGCCTAATAATATATCGATAAAACGGAATGGTTTATGTTACACCCACTCAAGGACACCATTATATTCCTTTGACATAAGAATCAATATTTCAACTTCGATTTCAACATTTTCAGAACAATAAAAGCTCTCTCCAATATAGAGTCCTTCAATTAGGTTAGCCACATTTGATTGCGCTCCAAATCTATATCTATATCGTTCATTTAAAGATTGTTTAAAACAATCCACCTTTTTGTTTGTTTAAGTTTAAAGATTAAATCGTCTCCGTACGTAATGATAAAAATATTTTGATAAGGCAAGAAACGAAACCCAACAAAAGGTGGATTGTTATTCAAAAAGGCAAAAGCAATCATTATGAGTGTCTTTTTTTTTTTAATTTAGGAATGACGTTTTTTTTTGTGTGAAGAAATGAATTAGCGTGTTGAATTGTTTCTATTTAATGTGCGGATTAAACTGAGTGTGTTCTGAATGAAGAGACAAACAAACCGATGCCGATGTCAAGTGTTAATTCAAACAAAGAACAAAAAGTGTCTTATTATTGAGGTCATTGTCAATGGTTCATTGTTTCAAGTTCTAAAAATATATACAATTTCTTTTTTGGATTGCAATGAATGACTTCAAATATCATGCACAATGAATTAAGTTTTAATCCAGACGATATGAAAGGAGGGAAGAAGAGGATCGAGTGAATATTCATCGTCTGCTTTCTTACAATTAATGCTTCAAGACGTTGGCGTCGACATGCAAGGTCAATGTTCGCTGTAAATTAATTTTTAACATGTTTTGTGGTTTATATTATAAAAAAAATATATTATTTGCATCGAAAGCGTAATGTGTAAATAAACATAAACAAAACTGATTACATACTCTTTTCTGTGTATTTGTTTATATTTTTTTGTTTATCGTTGGTATGTACTCTACTTTGAATATTTTTATACTCGTATTACAGTCACGTTCGAAGAAATAAGTTCTGCGCCAAGTTCATTTAAATACAAAAAAATTAAACGGAAGCGCTGTGTAACGGCTTGAGTGGGGAAAGGATTAGTTTTGAAAAAGACTTTTTTGATGATAATTTAAAAATAATGCAATCGGATAGAAAATAAAGGTTAAATAAAGTTTTGACTTTTAAAGACTTATGTATATGGTGATTTTTATTGCTAATCCTAGATTTTAATGTCAGATGTTTGATTTTTAAACGAGATTGATTTTTTTTGTAATTGTGTGTGTGTGTCAAAATGACTATGTCACAAAAGAATTGAATTCTCGCAATGTTAAAAAAGTCTGCTGTTCGAGAAATGTCAAAAAGTATTGTGGTATGTGTTAAATCTCGAAAGGAAATGAGATTTAAGATATTGATCTAAGATCGAAAAAAAATTGATTTGTTGCCCAAAGAAAATTAAAATTTAGCTGTCAGATCAAAAAACATTGATCTAACGTGAGCAATAAAAATCGCCATTAGGTATTTTTAATTCTGCGCAGTCACGCACATTTTAAAAGCAACAAACAAATAGATAAGCCTTAAGCGGGGTTCACATGAGAAAATGTAGGGGCCAAGACAATGAGACAAGACAATCATTGTTCCATGTGAACAACTGTTTCCAGGACAAGACAATTATCATTATATTGTCTTCCGAGCTAGCCTGCCGAGCTATATCTGAGGACAATATCGATATATCGACTGGCTGGCATTGTCTTGTCCAAGCCCGTTCAAGAAGCTCGGACAAGACAATTGAGTATTGTCCCATAGTCTTGTCTGCGTGTGAACGCTGCATTAATCTAGTCTGTTTAAATTAAACTGTGTGTTATTTGTAGTTGCCGGGAAATTTAGATCGTTGTGGTCGATTTCCCAGCCAAGATTATTACCTATTTTTGCCGTAAGAAAATGGTGGTAAGCTTTTCGAGAAATTTTATTTTTCTGAATCTTGGTTGAAAAATCATGTCAAAATTTAAATCAAAGCTTCCGTAGTAGTAAAATTATTTTTTAAAACGGCAACAACATCAAGCATGTGCTTTTACTCCCCAAAACAAACAAAAAATGTTTAAGCAGAAAAAGCTTCGCGCTCTGCGTCCAATATTTGGCAAACATAATCGCCCAGGAGTTTATTCGAGCCAGCCGCGGCGGCCACTTGCCCGAAATCATGTTTAAAACATGCCGTCAAATTCTTATCTTTATAATAAAGCTTAATTCTTGGCCATAACATTCAATTATGCGTTTTATTTTTTCTTGAAAACTCTACTTAAAAAAAAAAACTTAAAAAATTATATTTTTAATTTTGTAAACAGACCATTAACTTTCGATTTTTCATTTGAAAGTGGTTTACAAATTATTGGGCAGCACCATTGTATATGAAATCTATAGTAATATGGATAGCAGGATCGACTGTGGCGACACCATGAGCCTCCAAACCTTTTTTTCAAATTTCTCGTTTTGGAGAGAAAATGTAGGTGGAAAGGTTTAAATATGTGATAATTATTAGTGACGTCTATGTGTCTCCAAACCCCGTTATCTCTTAATCGTTCCCCAGACTACTATAGATTTTATATACAATGGCAGCACTTAATGCAATTGCGGCTGTCATTTATTTCAAGGGAAGCCATTATGCCGAGATAAAAGTGTCATAGTCAACAATAAATTTCTAACAATAGTCAACAAAAAGGCATTCCTTTAATCCAAATTAGTTACGATTTGTAACTATTTGACGTCATAACAGCGTTCCTAAACACACGTAGAATTGTCAAATATTAACGATTTGTTACTTTTTCCAACTCATCTCCATGATATGAGTTGAGATTGTTGATCTGTCAAATTGGACGTTTTGTATTAAACAATTCAAAGTAATAAAAAGAAAAAATTACAAATTCTCGCTTTTAGCAGCAAGAACATCTTTATTTTCTTTAAGTGATCAACAACAAAGAATAAAATGGATTTTCGCCAATTTTGAGCGATGAAGAAGAATAATTAAATTAGTTCCTCAATATACAGAAAAATGTTAAAGGTGGTAGTTTGACAGTTTAACAAAATCAAACAACGCATCGTTCCTAAATGGTTTGTGTAAAAAAACCAACAAACTCTTAAGGCCCAACCATAATACGCGAAAGAAAAAGTAAGCAAGTGTCAAAACCGAACAAAAAGTTTCCTTCCGATTTGTAAAGTACATCAGTTGCCCATAATAGCCTTAACAAATAAGAAGAAAGACAGAAGAAGAATACCCTTTAGAAAAAAGGAATGTCCGATTTTCGTACGTAATGTACGACTCAAAGCGTACATTACGTACGAAACCGCAAGTGAACGAAACTTGCCGAAACTGAACAAAAAGTCATTTCGGGTTGGGTATACAAATCACATGTATTTCTACTGTTTTGTAAGTCAACGTACGTATCATTCTTCAATTATGGTTAGACCTTTACAAAGACACTTCGCCAATTTTGGTTTGATATAACAAATAATGTTGACTATGGCACAAAAGGTATTATGTGGTGAGTTCTTTTTCTTACCATAGTCAACATTTGTTGTTACGTCAAAAAAAATTGTTGGAGTGTCATTGTTAGGATTTGTTGGTTTTTTAAAAGCCATTTAGGAAGGATACGTTTGTTTGGATTTGTCATTGTATATATAAACTATAGTACTACCACTTGAGGTGCGCCATCTATCGACGAAAAACTAAGCTCTAGAATACCATGGGAAGCAACAACAATTAAAGCGGTGGAAATTGTTGTTGTTGCTTCCCATGGTATTCTAGAGCTTAATTTTTCGTCGCTAGATGGCGCACCTAAAGTGGGAATACTATAGTTTAAAAATGCAATGGATTTGTTAAACTGTAAAACGACCACTTTCAATTTATTATTCTTAAACTGAATAAAGATGGAACAATTTTAGGTGTGATTTTTTCACTGGAGAAATACAGACTAGGAAGAGTAAAGAAATGTTCTGAACAATGGTGAAATAAGGAATCATTGTTTAAGTCAGATGCCGACAAGAACCAACACAAATGGAATTGGATCTGCTGTGAGAATTTCGTCAAGAGCAGGATTCAAATCAAACCCATACTGGACCTACTTCGAAAACCTTTTGTGAATTTTTGAAGAATCATAGTACCTATAATAAGGAACATATTTTTAAAGCTTCATTTAAAGTCTTCTTGAAAGAAGATCCAACAACTGATATAAAGACAAGAGCTGGCAGATTTTCAGAAACTTTAGAAATAGGTATATAACAATCGACTGAAAGGAAAGTTTAATTGGCATACAAATAGGGCTCCATGGACCTTAATTTCGTAGGGACTGGACATATCTCTTCTTTAACAACTCACTCACCCAACCTACCTTGTAATTTTTAAAGGTCCTGCTAGTTTTATAAGATTCGTTATTGTTTGTCAAAATTAAAGGCCGTTTTTCTGAACTACAATTTATTATCCAACAATATTATGCTTTTGCTGACCGCAATAAATGCGAGTTTGTTTATTCTTCTGTCATTGAACCCAGATGTACTGAGCTTTCTTATCGTAAATTTGCCGTCTGTAAACTTTGAAGAGATAAAATGATGAAATACGATATTCCATGACAAAACACAATTAAGTATACGTAGGTACTTATTGTTCTCAAGTAATGCCTTATTCTGCATAAAATGATCTAATACAACTGAATCATCATTAGCATGTAAATTAAAAGTTATTCCAAAGGCAGGGTGAGCTTTCTTTTGATAGAATCAGCCAAATTCAACACATTTCCATACAAAATTGACCCGATAATAAGAGAATTAACCATATGTAATCGTATATCCAAACTCTAATAAAATAGGTATAGTGATACATAATTGAAGGCAATTAAGTGAGTAGATATCTATACAATAATGCAATTCTAATCAGACAATCTTTCCTTTCAGCCAACACGCACCGCACAGTCAATCAATTTCTTTCTAGAATGTCAGGGTATTTATGTTTTTTTCGTGGGTTTGTTTTTCTTGATGACATATTTTTATTCTGGACAAAAGACACAACAAAAATAAATACATATTTGAATCGAATCGACAAAAGTAACCATGATAAGCAAACAATTTGCGCAAGATAAACAGAAACACTCACAACGAATAGATAGGCGAGATACATGGCTGGAATGGCTATACCTTTGATGACTAATGCGGGTGCTTTCTAAGCTAAATAGGAAGGTTTGATAGTACTAGCACTAGCACTAGCAACGCAACTATGAATGCCTCGGCTGTAGGGTCAGTTCACCGCCGCCGCACCGCTGGAGGCTCATAAAACCGAGTACATAACTTAAAATGGAATACTAAATTACGTATAAAGTAGGAAGGCACAGCTAAATGGTTTTCTGTATTTTTAATTATGTATTTGTAATAAAGATTGTTTGTGGAATCAAAAGTAAAAAGCAACATGCATCGCTCGGTCAGGTGCTTTATGCAATTGCTTTAATAATTTATTCAATAACAATTTACACAATTTACACAATTTACACGAAGCAGCAGCAGAACGAACAGCAGCAGCAGCAGCAGCAACTATTACAGTACACACTATAAAAATATTGACTATTTAATCTGGAAACAGGAAGTTGCAATTTTTTTTATTATCTATCCTTCGCAGCAGAAGGTTATTATGGAATTTAAAAAGAAAACAAGAAAAAAAAGTTAAGATACAAAAAAATTAAATTGCTTACCTGAATGCGGTGGAGGAGTTGAGTTGTGTTGAAGGAGGAGGAGGAGAAGGTGCAGCAGTAAAAAGAAAACCAGTTAGGACTTTGATTTATTTATTTTTCTCAAAAACTACCGAGATACTCGACAAGATTATTAGTTTATTTTTTTTTAGAATTAATTTTTCTTGTTGTTCCTTTTATTTTCTATTTGAAAAAATAAAAAGTTTTTAAAAATATAAAACTTTTCCTCAACTTTCTTTTGTATATCTTTTCTGGGTGTTTTGCACTTTCTACACTTTTCTTCTTTTTTTTTAATAAATTTTTCTATGACATGGGACAGCGGACACACAAAAGCAGAAACGAAACGAATTAAAAGAAGGAAAAAAAAAGTTTCCGACACTTTTTCGCGTTTAAAATAAAGCAAAAAATATAAACATTTGATTTAGATTTCGAACTTTGAATCAATGAAAATTTTTTACAATTAAAATTTGATTAGTTTTTTACAATTTGAAGTTAACAAATTGAAATTTTCAATCGCTCCGACGATTTAATCAAAACTAGGGTCTAGTGAAAAATGAGAATGACATTTCAATGGAGAATTTATTTTTTGTACGTGTGACACTGAGAGGGATGGGTGGATGTTTGATTTTTAGGTGAAATTTATGTGGTTGGCTCGCTTGCTCTCGGTGTAACTGCTTGATGAATGACAGGAAAGGAATGGTATAAAATCGAAATGGTCGAAAGCAAAAATTTGGGAAGTGTGTGGAAATTGAGAATTTCTAATAGGTGGATTACATCGTTGTTTCTCAAAATTCGCAGAATTTGAATTTGAAGGTATTGAAATTTGAAGGTATTGAAATTTTTTGTTTGCTAGAAATTTGTTGCAATTGCGATGCAATGTGTTTGATATCTTGATTATTGATTTTGTTTTCAATATTTCTACAGGAGCTTAAATTGTGATCTATTATATCTTACAGACTAGTCTTTAAATGAGAACCTAATGTTGGGAAGGCTGTGATGATTTTGTTTAAACACTATGGTCAAACTTTTAATAGCCTTGGACTTTAATATTTCTGGTAACAACGGTTGAATTTTTGGTTGAACTCACAGACCATACACAGACCGCCAACTCGTACTCCCCTTGCCTGAAACACCCTCGAAATATTTTTTCCTGTCTGTGAATACGTGTACATCTCTCTCTGTGCATTTTGTAATGGCAACTATACCTGCGTATGCCATTTATTTTTTAGGTGTTTGCTAAATGGGTTTTAAAAGCAAGAGAGAGCGTCACACTCTCAAAATAAATGGCATATCAGCTGATTTTTAGCTTGTAGGCAAAAAGAGAGACCATATGGTGAGTTGGCGGTCTGTATCTTCTTGGTCCGTGGGTTGAACTATAAACCCAACCATCAACGACGTATCTCAATTTTGTTTCTTGCCAAAAGGACGGTTATTTCACTTATTTATCGATTGATAAGCAACTAAAGCATTTAAGAAAATCAACCAGAATATGTGCGAGAGAGTGAGTGATCAAGAAAAATAAAATATATCAGAAATAAATATTTTTCTTTAACTTTTTTTTTATTTCGGTAAGATCTCCGTAATTCCTTTTTATGCAAAGCATACCATTGAATATTACTTTTTAAGCAAAGCCAATAACCTTTAAAAATAAGGTATCGCTCTTTTATAAAACCTTTCTAAGGCCTTATTTAAATATATACTAAAAGTCTTAAGAAGATAAAAATAAGGGCCAAATAGCCCTCTTGCGAGAAAATGACAAATACTCGAAGAGAATTACTTGTTTCGTAAAAAAACAGTTCGGATCCGAATTCCAAAAAATATGATATAAAAAATAACGGTGCATTCAACGATTTTTTTTTTTGTATTAAAGCTTTATATTTGTATATTAAATTTTTGTTCTCAGCATTCCAAGCCCGTATTACCTACAGCTTTCTTGTCCCTTGCATGGGTCACACTTACCCACGAAAGATATAATTCTTATTTCTTCAAACATGGCTTCATTACTCCACAAACATTTCTTACCTAAAACTCCTTTAAATGATCACAATGTTATTCCCTGAACTTAAATCTTTTCCCATTGCCATTCTTGATTTTGTATATAAATTTTGGAATAAATTACTCCTCACATTTTTTTCTGATAATTTTATCCATATTTGTCACGCCATGGATACAGATTCGGCTCCCACAATTCCACTTTCAAACCGATTAGTTTTAGTTTGTTTCTCGATCTCGATCTATTCAGTCGTTCCATTCGTGGTCTCGTGGTCCTTAAATCCACGACGACTGTTTTTTTTTTTATTATTAAATATTATCTGTTTATCTTTAAGAATGTCTCCAACACGATGGAATCGGAAGCGTTTAGCTATTGTAAGCATAACTCTACTAGTTTTCTACATGCTCTTCTCCAGCGGCTATAACAACTATCAAATCGATACTCTTATCGGCGACTCCAGACCGGAAGACGTATGGGAATATGTGGCAGACTTTAGAAAAATGCGATCACTTAATCCGACAATGTAAGTGCCAATCATATCCATGAACCATGGTTTGAAATCGTATCGTAGTTATTGTTTGCTCAGATACATTTCATTTTGTTAATTTACCAGACCAACGAAAAAAAAGAAGCTTCGTCGGCTGGAATTTCCATTTATTCCGTTTGCGTGTAAACAAAGATTCTAAAAATAGAAACCACTGGCCGGCATGTGTGTGAAGTGTGATGGATAGAATCGCCATGTGCGGTACTGCATTTTAATTTTGAAAAATTTTGTGACGAGAGAAAAAAAATAATAAGCATTTTTGGCTAACGTGGGAATTGAGTAGTTACCTGCTCGTATTTTTGTTTGTTTTTTTTGAGTTCAAGTAATTTTCATTCAAAAATTGCGCCTTTGTGTAATTTAAACGATTTGTAACGGTCTCTTTGTTAATTTTTTTTTCCGAAACGGAACCAAGAATTATGATAAGAAACCGATTTTCTACAAAGGGACTTCTGAAGATAAAAGTTAGGAAAAGGTTCCTCTCCCCTATAACTATTTTGACAAGAAAATAATTTGAATAAGGGTGTTTTTGAGCTTAGTCAAATCTAAAGTAGTTAACTAATATTTCACTGCTTTAAATCAACAACAAAAAAAAAAAAGAATCTTCAAACCTGATGGGAAATAAAGTTCAACAAAAAATGTATTTGTTTTAACTTTATAGTATAGCTTTTAATAATAGCAATTACCATTGAAGTGGATCTAGGGTTTTGTCAAGCTTTTTTGGGATCGATTTATCCTCTTGTAACACATCTTCCTTTCTTAAGGAAATTATATTTGCGCAATATATTGAGCACAAATCTATTTTGAGCTAAATTAAAGAAATTTTTTGTATCCAAAATAAGTGTTCAGATGAAATTATTAGTTTTTTTCGAAATCAATACAAATATTTTTTTGAAAACCTTTTGGATTGTTAAGGAGAATCGTGAGCGTCTGTTCCTCTGAAACATTTTTTTAAAAATTATTTTGAAACACTTTTCGCAAGCCACACTTTCGTAACACCCTGTACTCTTGAGAGTTTCTGTTAAAATGCAAATTTTCATCTCATTAAATGAAATAGGATATTCCTATTAAGTTTAAATTTTTAAATGTTTTAAATTTTAAGAAAGTCTAAAAACAAATTTATAAGTTTAAAAAGAATTAAGCACGTTGTGAGTAAACATAGGAATGCAACTAGCCCGTTTTTTTAATTTAAATCTATTTCAGATTGGATTTCAAGATCACAGCTGATACGGGTACACGAGATCACTGGAAATACTCTGTTGAATATCACGAAAATCTCTCCCATTGGCCATATTCAAAGAGCATTGCATATGCTGACTTTTCAGTCATGAGATCCTTGCCAGGACAAAGTGAATTGTATTCAATAAAATCCAATCACAAAACATGCTTCTTAGCTGGAATTTATTGTTGTAAGTTCAATTTAATTTCGGCATTAAAAATATTAAAATATTCTTTTCAAATGTATTTTTTAGTGCGATCCGAGAGTGATTTTAAATTCAGCTCCCTGGGCAGGGATACATATTGTGTGGAGAAAATAAATTATCAATGTCCACCGTTCCTGAGTTCGGCATGTCGCCGAGAGCTTGAATATCAACGCAAGGCTGTTATGAATAATTTGACGATGTTCTTTACCAGATCAAGAAAAAATTAGAAAATGTTTTTTAATAAATTAGAATTCTAACTTTTTGGCTTTGTTTTTGTTTATTGTGATGCTTGATTGTTCCTATTTTAAATGCCATGGTTCCCGACATCATTTTAAGCTAGTATTGAACCGGTCATCGAAATCTGTCATTGCAATGACCGATTATTGTATGATCATTGTACGCATTGAATCTTCCTTTAAGATTTTAAGGATTATTCGAGACCAGAGTAAGATTCCATATTTAGTCGATATAAATAAAAAATACAAATTTTCTTCTGTATTCCATAAAATTCTCTTCTTAAACATTTTATTCATTAAAAATTTATCTAACAATTTGTATTTTATTAAAAATATTTATTTAAAAAACAATTAATAAAACCTCATTTATGAAACAAGAACTTTTCATGCTATATTATCTATTTTTTAAAAAGACTGTTTTTATTTGTGTTAGTTTGTTTAAAATTCAAATTATTCTAACTACGTTGGGAAATGGGGGCGGGGAGCGGGGGGCGGAAACGTTTAACTATTATTATTTAAAAAATAAAATCAACACATTTTATTCAACATTTCATGCTTGAATAATAATATACAACTCTGCGGAACCTATTACTTCGCTAGGTTCGTTCACATTTGAGAGTATGGTTTTCTCTATTTTTTTTTTTTTTTTGTTAATTCTTTCTTATTACTAATTTAATATTGAAAAGATAATATTAATTCAACCTATTTATTTGTCTGGGAAGGATAAATCGAGACGTCTTCGCTTAGTTGTTAGGGATTTTCCTGGCGAATCCGACTTCTGTGCATTCGAATTTTTGACGAGCCACTGTGTCAACTTTGTTGATTGTGATTTGCCGCCTGTTATGCCGCTGTTGGAGGACCGAGGCGAGCGTTTTACATTCACACACAATGACTTTCGTCGTTTGGGCGTTTTTGGCAGGAGATCAGTGGGGTCCTCTAACGACGGGGTTTGTGGATTGGTAGCGATAAGGCTCGTATGCTGACTATTGCTGATCAGGTAATTGGTAATTCTGTTCTTGGGATGACCCGAAGGAGGTGGCGTTGATTGATTCTTGTTTCGTATGGGTGACATTTCTCCATTGGAGTTAACTCGCAGTGTGTTGCCAAATGTGCCATTTGAAGTTATTTCAAACATAGCATCTTCATCTTCTATGCAATGATGATGGGGTGAGCTTCTTGGCTTCTCTTGGGTTGGGGTATTTTTCTTGCCAGCCTGTATGCCACTCCGTGGTTCAAGCATTCGCTCTAGAATGTCCAAACATGATCGCGGTTGGGCCGCCGGTTGACGTAGCTCCGATCCGAAGATTTTGAATCCTTCAAAATGGGATTTAGATGTCTGTTGCTGCGAACATGGCAGACTAATGTCACTGCAAGTACTAAAGAGATCTGGGGATTTCGCTTTGTTAAACATTGGCCTATGGATTGTTACCATAGGCATTTTGGAAAATGCCTTCCGACGAGACACTGTACTCTTCGGAGGTTCCATTTCACAATCGTTGCTTGATGAACCTGTAAGTACAATAACTTCCTGATTATTACTGGCCTGCGAGGTGATTTGACATTCGGAATCGGATGTTTCCTTATCGAGCATCAATGGGAAGTGATAGTCGTTGTTTTTTGGTGCTGGTGCGACGAAATCCGATACTATCAAGCCATTGGTTGGAGTAAGGACCTGACCAAGTTGCATGCTCTCTACAGGACTCTCACTGATAACCGGCGGTGTTGGCGATCGTGGTGGTGGTGGTTGTTGTTTGCTTATCTTTACTGTAGGGGACATTTTCTTCACCAACACAATTGATTTACGTTGATCGCGGACTAAGCGTTTTGGCGTTTTTGGAGATTTTTTGGTTATGTCAACCTGTGCAATAGCAACTTTCATATATTTACTTGTGGGTACAGCCGATCGGGTTTGGCGGGACATGCCTCGTGTTGATCTACTATGAACTCCTAGGGGTGCTAATTCTGTCAGATTCTTAGCATGTACAGTACGCTTTGGAGTTTCTGATTTGTCTTTGTAGTCGCTTTCAGTTTGTTTTGATTCTTTTGGAGTTTTAGAAATCTTTGAACTGGAAATACTTTCATTGCTTGGCCTTGGTTTAGATTTTGGTGTGTTGACAATGACCACTTTTGGTATTTCGAAATTTTTTGAACGGCGTCGATCTTTGTCTTTAGATTTCTTAGCTAATCTTCCAATATTTTCATTTGTAACAAACTTTTGAGCTTCTTCGAACATCAACGACAAAGTAGGTTTTGGACTTTTATAAACAACTTCATACCGGTTTCGTTGTGGTGAAGAAACATCATCTTTCTTGTTGTCTTTTGTGTGTTTTTTATTACTATCTTCTTCTTTTTTCTTACTTTTGTCTTTACTTTGATGGCGATCGTGTTTAGTATTGGAATCCTTTTCCAATTGTTTCGATGGGTTCTTCTCTTGTTTTTTATGATCTCCTCTAGTCTTTTCTGATTCATCTTTTCTTATGTGTTTTTCTTGAGTTTTGTTTGTCTTTTCTGATTTCGTTGTTTGGTGAAGGGTGGTGTCCTTCTGGGCTGTTTTTGGCGATTCTTTAGGCTTGCTCGATGTTGATTTTTTGTCGTCTGCTTCTCTGCTGTCTTTGTACTTTGAACTTTCCTCAGGTTTTTTGTCTTCGGATTTATCGGACTTGTGTTTCTTTATTTTTGAGAGCTTGTCGTCTTCGATAACCTTCTTTTTGTCTTTATTTATATTATTTTGCCTATCATCTTCCCGTTTAGAAGATGAACCCTTCTTATCTTCTTGGTTCTTTTTTTCAACCTCCGAAGAAGAACTTTTCTTTTCTTCTCGGCTTCCTTTAGATTTCTTTTGTCCAACCCCCGAAAAAGAACCCGTCTTTTCTTCTCGGTTTTCTTTTGATTTATTTTGTTCAGCCTCCGAAGAAGAGCTCTTCTTTTCTTCCCGGCTTTCTTTAGATCTCTTTTGTCCAACCTCCATAAAAGAACCCTTCTTTTCTTCTCGGTTTCCTTTTTCTTTCTTACTTTCAATCTCTTTGTTTACTTTTGTCTTTTCTTTTTGACTAATTTTTTTAATAGTTTCTTCATTTTTATGTCGTTTTCCAGTTTCTTTGTCTTCGTGTACATCACTTCGCTTTCGCTTTGCAGAAACACTCTCCACATGCGCTTTATCAGTCTCTGCAGATTTCCTAGACTTGGTGTGTATAGGCAAAGGTCTTTTAGGACTTGACAAAGCCCGAGATCTTAGAGTTTTGCTATCATCTAGATGCGTTTTTTCCAGCGTCTTTACAGGCTTCTTAGACTTCCTCCGATTCACTGTCGAAATCTTTCCTGAATCTTTCGATCTATTCTTAACATTATCTTCTTTCTTTTTTTTGTCATCCTCATCTTTGAATTCTTCGATATATTGACTATTTCGTTCAAATTGTATTTGAATATGGTCATCGTCGTCGGATTCTGATTCAGATACAAGCACCAACGGTGACATGACTACAACATCGTCTGAGGCATCTGCATCATTCTCATAATCATCATCTATGGCCGTAAGCGATTCGTTGAATTGTTGTACTTCATTGTCCAGTCTATGAGTGCCACGTTCTTTTTTAATCTGGAAATATGAGTTAAATAATTCCTCAGTGTCCTTTTCAGATGAAGAACTCAATAGCTTTACTGATCCAGAACTGAGAGAATTTTTATTTTGGTTTTTCCATTGCTCTAGGTGTCTTTGGAATTGACTGCGTGATACAATCGGGAATTCATCATCAAATTGATGGCAATAGCGTCTCAGGCGGAATTCTCTGTTTTATTTTTAAAATACAACAATTGTAAAAAAGATATCAATAACTTGCCAAAAATACCAAAATTTGTAGTTAGAAAGAAAAAAAAAACTGTTAGTAAGCAGGCATACCAAATCCAAACGCAATATTTGAGGAACTTCCAGAAAATTCCCATGCTAGGCATAGATATGTGTTTAATAAACAAAATCAAATAAATATAGTTTGAGCTTAAATTCTAGCGATTTTGTTGCTGATTTCTTAAAACTACTTCCACTTACCGGCAGAAATTAATGACTCTTTCACGTTTCAAGAAATAATCTTCCAGGTCAACTTTGTTGCTGACACCTTCTCTCAGTTGAGGCAGTTGGAATTTATCTTCAAATGCCTTCACATCCGTATACTGTTTATCGAGACGGCCACAGAGTCGCAGAAGGATGTGCAAAAGTTTAATATCCGACTGTAAATAAATATTTTGCATTTGTTTATGATCATTCTATGAAAGCTAACAAAATTGTTTATCAAACATACCGTTACATCAACACTTGATATTATGATTGTTGTTTTATTTTCAAAATATCGGAGCAGGATGCCGGTACAGAATTTGTTGTTCATCATTTCGCCACGGTTATCGATGATAATGTGATCGAAATTAACTTTATCTATTTCGGATATGTTTTTTAGAGTACTCCATTTGATGAGGTACACGGTTTCGTAGTTAATGTCTGGAAGAAGAAATAGATAAATCATAAATCAACATTTTCATCAACAATCTTTGGCGTTTATGTTAGAATGAGTGGCATCTTCAACCAAATAGGTATTAACTTTTTTTAAATTAAAAAAATGTAACAACAAAAAAAAAGTGACCTTTCATTGGGTACCAGGACATGTTGTGTGTTTTAGGGAAACATGCCCAAAAGCATTTCGATCAGGCCGGAATATAACTTCGGTGGAGAGACAAAGATGATCAAAAGTCTAGACAAATGAGGAGCACTAATTCACTGAAAAGTTACCAGATTACCACGTGGTAGAGAAAAAAAAAACAGTCTTGAATCTGTAAAGATAGCCCGAATTCTAATGTTTATTCAATGCACCAATGCGGAGGAGATGCTGTAGCTATGAGGACACAATAGGCCCTTGGGTCGTAATAAAAATAACCTTCAATAGTTCGGACATTTAAAATTGTATTTATATTTGAGACATAACTATGTCAAAAAGTTAGTGATTCATTTTGCATTTTACAATAAAAATGGGAATGAAAATTTTTCAGCAGAAAACAGATAAGAAACCGCTTCACCATCGGGATATTTTGTACTGTATCGAACATAAAATTCCACGTAATGGGTAGAACATTTAACAAGAGGAAGAACAAAAAGTTGACTGGGGTTGGCATTGGCGTTGCCTATAGGACACATTTTTAATTTCAAGAAAAAGTTTTAGGAACATTTCAGTTAAAAGATGTTTAATAGAAAGCAGACGATAGGTACATAAAGTGTACCATGCTAGTTTTGCGACACTCTCTTAAAGATCTCGCTAGCTAGCCTGTTTTTGTCGATGAGTGTGGTGCCCGTTTCTCCATTCGCACCCGACGCGACGAACGGTCAAGACTGGTGAGTGTTTATAATTTTTTGCTTCAAGATTCACTTTTCTATCCGTTGCAGTGTTGGGCTTAGCCTTTTTGCTTAGAGGATTTTTGTGATCAAATGAAGATTATATTCCTCCCACATATTAAAACTTCTTAGAATTGGGAATCACTGCAAAAACCTCTACGTGGACCAGGAGACCTAATACCTTATTTTTGTCACTTGGCCCTAAGTGTAGGTTAAAAAGGATTGCGACTGATGACAGTTCCCTAGCGTAAATCAGCTTGGAACGATGAAGCTTGGCGGAGCACTTGAATTTTATATTTGCTACTTTATTCATGCACATGATCATATGCAAACTGGTTATTTGTAAAATCCCTATCAGATTCCTTTGGGGGATATTGAATCACTTTTCAAAATCAACCAACACAATATGCAAGTCCTTTAAGCATTGCGATCTTATTTTAATTTATATCCCGCTCCACAATCTTCATACCATAGCTTCGAGTAATACTATTTTCTGTCTACATGTGAAGCAAGTTATACTTTCTCCATTGACTTGGCATTTCAAAAAACCCCTGAGTTCAGGGTCCCAATTTAAATAAAAGTAACTACTTTGTGTTTCAATACAGCTTTGAAAATTGCGATTGATATTCCGAACAACGGTTATAAGCAAGCCTGGCTCCCTGTCAACCTGTCCCGTACCTAGATATCTACTTCCTTTTGGGTCACTCGGAAGCCCTCTTAACGCTATGTGTCTTTTATGATATTCAAACGTCTTATAAAGAGAAATTGTTAAACTATCAATTAGGAACTCAGTGAATATGCAAATTTAAAAATTCTAGCCGAAGAATGAATACATAATTTAAAAAAATTGTTGAAACTGGTAGGCAAAAGAAAAATAAACGACTTCACAACAATTTTGTGGATGTTGATGTTGCTTTCTGATTGGATTCTAATTTTTCTTTTACCAACAAAACGATTTGAGTGAAGTATTTTTCTGATTCTCGGTGCCACGGACGCATTATTTTTTAAGTGAAAGGGGCTGGAAATAATATTAAATTTTTCTTGGGGCTTTAAATTTAGCAGAAGACGATGTGATCCCCCACAGAGCTCAATAAATCGATGGGTTCTGCATCATTTCAATAAAATCCTGAAAGAAAGTCAAATCGGCGTTTATAATTTAATTTTAAATCCCTTCCAAAAAGCTTTACCCAATCGGTGACACCCTGTACTGCCTATAATTTTTGTCAGAAGTTTATCAAACAAATATAGTGTCCAAAACCATTTTTAATCGTAATAAGAACTAGAACCCACAAGCAAATCTAAAAAAATTCAACAATCATTTAGAAAGACCACAAGAATGCTGAGACAAACACAATTTTCCTAAAACCCAACAAATCCTACCCAAAACAAGTTCCAAAATAAAACAGACACAATAAATAACCTTACAAATAATCATGACGTCTTCAACACACTCGTTTCATGTAAGTAAAGTATCATTGTCGACTCATAATTTAAAGCGATAAAGGTTTCCCTCCATAAATTTCAATGAGAGAGCACAACAGTTTTTTTTGTATTTATAGACTCAATCGCTGTAAGCACAACTCACCGCGTCAGCGCTAGCAGCCAGAAGCACACGCCACACGCGTTAAATGCATTCACAAACCGTCGTCGCCGTCGTCCGCAGACAGAAAACAGAGCTTATTTTTTATAAATGATAATAATAATAAACCTCTCTGTAAATAGAGAATGCACAAATAATAACGAACAACAACCAACCCCCCAGGAAGGAAGGCCCAGAAGCTAGAACATCGAACACAGAAGTGATCGTGATAGATAGTTTCACTGTAAATGTAATGTACGGCCCCGCCTACCCCTTTTTCTAGGCCAACTAGATAAGTAAACTCACCACTAGTCCGTTCAATCACTTTAACAGTCAAATGTGTCAACACACTTAAATGGAATCGCCATCCCTCGATAGCTTCATCGTCCCGAACGATAATCAAGCACTTTTTCGTTGTGTCATTGGTTAGGATTGAACCCAGAAATGTTGAAACTGTGACCACCTTTCCCAGACCACTCTCATCATTCAGAATACACGCTTCACCTTTTTCGTAGTTCTTGTAAAGGAATCTCAATCCATCCAATTGCCAAGACTTCAAATATTGACATAGTCGACCAGCAACCATGTGCTGCTGATGAGGTTGACAGCCCAACATAAGATTCTCCTTGAATTGATCCGCAATGAAATGATATAGTTGGGGCATCCTTGTTGATTTTTTTTTTTTTGTGCGTGATTTAGAGGTTGTTAAAGTTGATGTGGTACAGGGTTAGATAGATCGTTAATAGAATATAAAGCAGCTTTATGTAGAAAAATACGATGAACATGGAGAACGACTCGAGATCGGATGAGGCCGGGGAGTCGAACAATTCTTGACCAATGCGAGTGTTTGTAAATATGGAAATAATAAAATTGAACATCATTCATGAACGAGCGATTTGGCGGACGAGAACAACGAACGAGAAGCTAAGCGAAGCGAGTTCGAATTCACAACGCAGCGTTTCGTGGTGTGGACATGGACACACTTCACACTGTCAGCATTATTTTTGTCTCGATAATTTTGGATTTTTAAGATGATTAATCTGTACGTTCACTTCTTTTCTTTTTTTTAGATCTGCCACTGGAGGGGATATTTGAGAATGGCGCGCGATGTGTTTCAATATTTTTGTAATGGAAAAAAACCTTTTAATAGTAAAATTAGGGACAGAGTACACTTTTGTTGAATAAACTGTCTACGCGAAGAGAAACTCGACGTCTTGAATATTTTTTATTTTAACTACTGACAGGAGAATGACAGTTTGCCAGTGTTCGATGAAAATTGTTTTGCGCGGGACGACTTTAAGTGATGCCAATTTGATTTTTTTTCTCAAAACAGTGAAAATTTGATGGGTTTAGGCAACGTGCACACTTTCGTTTTCAACAAAAAAAAAACATGGAAAGTAAATATCATTTGCATCAATACAGCAATTAAAATTATGTTTAGAACTAGTTGATTTTGTGAGACATATTGAAGTGGAATATGTGATGTTTGCGGGAAACGTGGTATGTATTTTGATATCTGCTTTCGTCAGGAAAGGCCCCACTTGGGGGAACTGCACTTCAGTGTAACTGCACTGCATGCGTTGGGTAAACTAAACCTTTTGCCGTTTACTGTCTGTGAAGTGCAGTTCCGCTGCAGAGTACTCCGATTTAACTCGTATATATTCATACAAACAATACATGAAGTTTGATCGCAGTGCAGTTCATTCAGAGTAGTTCCGCACAGTGCCAACTAGTGAAGAGCAGTTCCGTCTAGTGCGGTGTTGCTTTAAGTACCACTCACGCAACTTCGTTTCCCGGTTTCGGCGCCTATATCAAGAGTTTTGGAGTGAGTTACATCTTGAGTCTGGCACCGTTCCTTCCTAGGCACATTTTTCTGATGATTCTGAGAAGACAATTGTTTTTCTTGATTTGAAGTCAGGATTTACTCAACAAGAAGAATACAAATGTGTCTCAAATGTTTGGAAGTGTCTATTCGCAAGCAGTATGTTCTCCAGTTTCGTTAGCGTCTAGACAGGTGACACATTTTCAAATCCCTAAAACTTTAGATTTTATAGCCGAATACGAAAAAGGAGTTTATCCCGAGTATCGGTAAAATTTTGTTCTCACAATCGCCAGGAGCAGGATATTTATTTGCTTGGCAAGTAAAGGTTTCTGAAGCCTGCCCAATTCTTATTTACGTTTGCTCTCCTCCAAAGTAAAGCGCTTTTATATTTTCTGAAAGCCACCTCCAACGCAAAGCAAGGGAAGGATTTTTTAAAAGCGCTGTTTAAACCCATCTGTTCACCCTTCTCATGCTTCTGCACTTCAGTCTTCGGTGGTCTCATTTAAATCGAAAATGAAAGCTCAATTAATTTTGTTTTTTAAATTTATTTCACAGTAAAAAAACAAATTTAATTTTAATTAAACTTAACCAATGATGGATCAAAAGGCTGTCCCTTAAATGGAGAACCGTCAGCATCCCATGACTCGCGCAACCTCTCCAAATTAAATTTCTCAGTCTCTGATGGAATCATTGCGTCTTTTTGTTGTTGTTCCCATCGAAGTTTTTCAATAGCTGCTTGTGAATCAGGAGGCAGTTCATCCATGTACTTGGTGCAATCGATTTTGCTAACATCAATGTCTGGTTCAGTGTCCACAAAACGATCCCACCACGCTTCTTTCATTTTATCTGAAATGAAATGAAACTTTGAATGTATTCCCGGAACTAAGGAAGTTCATAAAGTCAAAGGTACCTAAATTGATTTGAAGTTTTCCTTCAGAGATTGTCCAAAGGGCATCGTTGTGTTTACATTTGGCACTCAAAATTCCATCGAAGATAGGAGCAGCTCCAGCATCAAGCTTTGAAATTACTTTGATGTGGCTAGCTTCAATTTGAATGCCAACATGTTTGGAGGTCTTGACATCTTTCGGCAAGCGAATGTGTAATTCGATTTCCTTAGAAGTTTGTGACCAACAGTATGATTCAAAGCATGCTCCGTTGTGGTACTCGTTAGATGTAAAGAACTCTTTGGGTGGGTCCTTTTCGGTGGTTTTTGGTTCGCTAACTTTATCGACTTCATTTTGTGGTTTGCTGACATTGTCGACTTCATGATCTATTTGCATTTGCATTTCGTCGCTGCTGACTTCGATTTCCTGAATTGCTGGAGGCACTTCATTACTTTCTGAAGTGTATCGGTACTTAGGATCGAACTTTTGAAGGACCTAAGATGGCAAAACGATTCCCGAGATTTGTTCGCAGATGATACGTATGTGGAAAACTTACTTTGATGACAATTTGTTCCTTCATTCCAGGAGGGAAGCCAATTTTCTCATCTTTGTTCTTTTGTTCATAATAGAAATCGGTGCTAGGTAATGAAATAAATTAGTTTGAGAGTACAACTTGGACATAATGGGCACTTCACTTACTTCCTCGACAGGAACCCAAAAACTGCATCTAGGAAGCCAGCAATAGTCTTGCGTTCTTGTAAGATTTCCATGAACATACCATCAAAGCGTTGTGGTTCCATTGTATGGATTTACTTTGTTATGTTTTGTTTTATATTTTATTAAACTTTAATTGTAAAAATATGCTCGCCCGTCAGGTTATTGTTTTTCTTTTTGTTTACAATTTTGTTCGAATTTGGCATTTCGAGATTGTTACTCAGGTTGAACAACTTAAGAAAACAAAATGCTTAACCTGTTGGCCTGTTCGATCGAAATTCGCAAATGAGTCGGCAACATTTCCATTTTTGTGTAGGGCAGTTCATACATTTGTCTTTGTCTTTTCTCTTTCTATTTTTCCTGGAAAAGGGTATGTCAGCGCACAAATTATGAGGTCATTATTTCTTGCAATAATAAAATTTTTTAAATTGTTAAATATTTTTGTGCATTCGATTTTGTTGGTTTATTAAGCTTTCAATAGTAAAAACTAATTTCAGATTATAATTTTGACAATTATTTTGTTAAACTCTACATTTTGTTTTTTGGGATTTCGTGCATTTGCAAGCAGCATTTGTTTTAAAATTGTAGAGTGATGTCTCACTGTGTTTTTTATGCATTTTAGGCACTGACACACTTAGTATCTATTGTACGATTGTGGTTCAGCACTGAACCTCGATTTTAAATTCTTGATCTGTGGGGCAACTTTATTTAATCCTCGGAAATTGGTGGGATAACGCTTGACAGAGCGTCTTAACTTTAATTATGTACCCACGAGCCAAGGTATATCGTTTTTAAACTTTGATCCGAGGCTGAACCACGATTGTACAACTGGCTCTTAACATTTCGTGGAACTTTTGAGTTTTTTTTGCAAGGAATTGCAAACTTTAGTTTGGTAAATAGTCAACTTTGCCGTTTAGTATGGCTGAATTACATCACCTGAATAAACTCATGAAATTATTGTAGGTTTCTTGCTGTGGCGAGTTGATGTTTGAAATAAAATGCAATAATAAAACCGATAAATAAGTTTCTTGTCATAGAACCATGGGTCAACCCGGAGCAACTCTAACCGAACAAAGCTATTACCACAAACGTCAGAGTGATGTGTCAAAAAAGAGAAGTACAAAATGAGGGTTCTTTTTTGAGGCTATAAAAGTGATAATATATATATAATAAATTTAGGAATGGAATAACCCCAATCTTTCTGTGCCGAAAGATTAACATTCACCTAAAAAACTTAAATTTTTGTTCTTGTATTAATTTGAATTAGTTTGTGAAATAAAAATTACTGCATTTATCCATATCAATCTACAATGTTCGAAGAAGCTGATAGTTTTGCGGACATATTCCGTGGGGGCCTTCCCTATTATCTCCTAATTACCTTACCAATTCTAATAATTTGCTCATCGAATCCAATCCTCGCTTCTAGTGAATTCACCGTCCAGCGGATGTCCCAATTCGATGTGAATGGTGTGCACTATGGTTGCCGCACATCTGCACTAACTTTGGAGGCAAAATCATTGTATTCATGGGGAACGTCAAGGCATTGCGTGGTGGCAAAGTTCCAAGACATGACAATAGATCAATTTCGAGAGATCCGCCAAAAAGCTGGCGGCCTGGTAATCCTGTTGCCAAGCAACATTGCTTCGCTTTCAGCTGAGGAGAGGGAACATTTGATTCTGCTGGAGCAGGCAATGCTGGCGCAGGTTTCATCAATTCCTGTTTACTTTTCTTCCTACAATGAAGATCTAGACCAAGTTATAGCTGACATCACCAAAGCAAGTGACGCCTCTAATGCTGTTCTTCAATCGTCAACTACTAAAGTCGAGCGTGCTTCAGCGCTATCGGAGCTCCTCAACATGATATCAGCCAATGGATATCAGATTGTTGTAACAGGTGCCAGTCATGGACTGAATAAGCAAAGCAAAATTCCAATTATTCAGGGAGAACTTTCACCCTCGAAGAACATGAAAGCCGCCAATATTGAAGTCAATACAAAGTTACCGCTGATTATTATCACTTCGCATTTAAACACCTTCGGCCTCATCAATGACTATCCTCTGAACGTTGACACTGCTGTACTTTTAACTCTCGCCGAATTGTTCAGTAAGCTTCACAACACTGTCAATGACGCACCCAAATTTCGTTTGATGTTCCTGCTCTCGGAATCTGGACCATTTTTAAACTTCCAAGGTGCGAAAAAATGGCTTGATGAAAATGTTCAATTGCAGAATATCGACTTTGTTCTCTGTTTGGACACTATTACTCAAGCATTGAGCACAGCTGAAAGTGGATCCATCTACATGCATGTCTCCAAACCGCCAAAGGAAGGCACAGCCATGAACAATTTCTACAAGCTTCTCAAATCAGCTGGACAACAGCAAAATAACATCACAGTCGATGGTGTTCATAAGAAGATCAATTTAGCCGACGTCCAGCTGGCATGGGAACATGAGAGGTTCAGCATGAAGAGGCTACCAGCATTCACTCTCTCCAGCTTGAAATCGCCAAAGGAACCCGTCCGAACTACAATCTTCAAAGATACCGAGAACAAAATCCTTGCAGATGCTCAAAAAAATACCAAAGTCATTGCTGAAGCACTCGCCCGATATGTCTACAATGTAGAAGATGGCGAGATATTCTCTGGTGCCATAGATATCAAGAAGAACCTCATCGATACTTATATCAATATCAAATCATTGCAACACAACAATGACCTCAAGAATGCTTTTGAAAAGTATTTGAAAAATGTCAAAGTTATCTACGATAAACCAGATGCACGCGAACCTGAGTTTATGCTGTACGAGGGACAGGAGGCCAACCTCTACGTGTACCGGGTGAAACCAGCAGTATTCGACCTCTTCCTCACAATCCTCATTGCAACGTTCCTCACCTCCGTGTACTTTTTAATTCAACATTTCCCACTGCTGTACACGTTGGTTTGTAAAATGACCAAAAACATCCCACCATCAGTATCAAAACTTAAATCGAATTAAATTTCGAAATAATAACTAAAAGATTGTATTTTTTGAAGCATTGCCATGGAGGAGGGGAGTTAATGGCACCGCCACCACCGGTGAAAAGTAGACCTATTTCATTATTCTTTTTTTTTTAAAATAGTTTATCATTTAATTCAAACTGAAAACATTAGTTTACAAGAAAACAAAACCGCTAGTTTGTATCGCATTATTTCTTTTGCTTAGTTTTTAGATAAATACATGCAAATCCTTGTTTTACTATGCATTTAATTGTTTTAAATTTAAGTTTAAACAAAAAAATGTGCTTGTATTTAGTAATTTAAAAAAAAAATATGCCACGCCAATTTAGTGTGTGTTTAAAAGAAAGTTGTTAAAAATAAATAAATTTGAAATGCGATTCAAAAAATTATGTTTCAATTGTTATTTGTTTATCCAAAGCGTTCTTGAAGCTCTACGTTGAGAGAAGGAAGGATCAGCCAAAGATGCACAGTTGATTTAGCAAGAAAAAAGCTGCGAGACATCGATAGACGTCTGAAACATTCAACTCAGGATTCACTAGCCGCACCGGACCCTTCGAAATGGTAGGAGATAAACAGTCGATGTTAACCAGTTGCTTAGTGGTGATGACTGCCAAGATCCAGCGAATGAGCGACCCTTATTAGTCAATCTAAATGATAGCCAAGAGTTGTAGCAGCCCAACGAAAATGAGATCAAAGAGTAGCCACCACCAGACTTAAAACGAACTAAGCAGCTGGAGGCGATAAACTACAAGCAAAATTGTTTTAAGATGCCAGGGATAACTTGATCAGGAGAAAGTATGCCCGCCGATTGAATCTCAGTCTACCCCATCTACAAAATAGGAGATAGGCTTGATAAGCAACAGAGGAATGTAGTCTTATCGAAATGAACCAAGGAGACGGTACAGAACACTCCTTCCTTACCCCAGTCCTGCGATATGGTGCAAAAGTATGGACCCTCTCTCAGTCGGATGTAAATTCCCTTGCGCATTAAGGTGGGCGCAATTTATGTTCAACAGTGAATCTAACGTACTGTACAGCGACATAAGCCTGGTCAGAAAAAATCGTATTCAACAGCTTAGATTTCTGGGTCATGTAACGCTCCAGCTCATAGTCTACAATGCCATATTAGAAGCAAATGTATACCTCATTTGCAGGGTACTGGGTGATCTCCAACTACTTTCAAAATCAAGTCAGTTGGAGAGCCATGTTAAGTTAGACCCAGGAGCACCACGTAATCTAAAATTTGAATAACAATCTTAATAACGGCCTTCTTCATTGCATATTTTAGCAGTTGGCTCCTATCCGCTTTAAGACCAACTAATTTTGCTGATCAATCGCTTTTAAAAGTAACCAGAAATTAAAAGTCGACATAAAGGATGCCCTTTGAACTCGAGGTAATATAATTGCTGGCCTAAAAAAAATGTATCTTAAAAGTAAAATATAAATTTGAACTTAATTTATTTTGTCGACCCCTTTAACTCTGATTTGTTTGCTCAGTGCATGTTGCATTTGAGTTCATATGACTTCCTTTTGAGTTGACACTTCTGGTAGATGCTGTCGTTGTGGTCCGTTGACCATGCCACGTACATGTAAGTTGTCAATAAAGATGCCAACAAAAGCCGGTCAATTGTCATTAAGTTGACGGCCCACAGGATAGTGGTCAGTCCAACAAAAGACGGATGACGAACATGTGAATAGAGATGTCTTAATTCAAAAGATTTATATGCCATGGGTGGAGCATATTCCTTTAAGTCATAGTAAGCCTGAAAACACGGAGTTTCAAAACAAATTAACTTATTTCTTACTCTAAGTTTCACCTGTTTAATTCCAAGAATTTCTGGCAAATCCATAATAATACTTCCTCCATAGATGACCATCCATGCAAATCCATGAACCAACATAAACGTCCACCAAAGGACGCTACTTGAAGTCACATCCACTTGCCATATAACAATCGATTGGGCGTTGATCCAATTTTTGATCATGTACTGTATAATAACGATTCAGAATGATAGCAACATTTGGAACGCTTCGCAGCATGTTGAGGAGAGCTTAGTTGGACAAATAAAAATAAACTTACGTGCAAACACAGCGATGACGTCAGACTATAAATAGAACGCTCTGCTACACCCAAGCCAATATTTTGAATAATTTTCTTCACAAATGCAGATTTCATGAAACTATGCTGGAATATGAAAGCGATTATGTAAAGTGTGTTATAGACAAGAGCTGGGAATGCAGCAGAAAGTCGGGAACGATTATCCAGCAAATTGAAAATCCAGATGTAGGCAGTGGGAATACTTTTTGGTTGTGATAGAAACACCATTAGCTTGCCGATAACATAGAATGAATACACAAAAGTTAAGAGGGATATAAGAAACACAAATAATTGTTTGATTGAAGCCATTTTTCTTCGAATGCAGGACAGGAAAACTCAGGAAAAATCACAAATTCTAAAGACTTATTTTTTTCGAGGCGAAAATACTTGAATTTTTATTTAAATTGATTGAAATGTCAAAAGGCCTTGGTTTGTTTACATTTTTTCTTATACCATTTGAAATGAATGGTCGAAAATCGTGGAGTTTACATATAAAAGTTTAGGGTATGTTCGTTAGTAAGAGGAAAAATCGTGTAGCGCTTGGGTGGTCACAATTTGAACTAAATTGCTTACAGTTGATTTCTGAAATGAAGATTAATGAAGTTGGTAAGAAGCCAGTCGTATAAGCATAATCTAATAAGGCAAAATAGGTAATAGGGGTGTGCTGACTGGCCTTACTATCGCAGCCAGCTTGAGCCAATCAAAATACAATTCCAATCAATTGGATTCAGGACGGGTTTTCATTTATTTTTTTAAATTGTTTAATAAAGTTTTCTGAATAAGAATTAAAAGGGTACGATAATATTTTTGTAGTTATTTAAGTACCTATTCATAATTCTGTCACCTTATAGTTTCTTGAAATTTTGGGTTTACTATTAGTCCATCAATAATTTTAGCTTAAGTTTCGTATTTGCATGACAATGTCAAGTTTTTAAAAGCATTTTTGTTCAGAAATAAGTAAAACAGGAGGAATTTGAACAAATTTGGAATTGACATGAAAAAGAGCTAGGCAAAGGAAATACTTCAATGGAAACTGTAATAAATTGCTGTCAGATCAGAATTTTTGTTTTATCTGCAATGGCTACACAAATTCATACGTTTTTAATAGTCTCTTCGTAATAGTCTCACACAATTAGCCAAAAACGACTTAATTTAGTGTTGTAGAGTATATTGCGCTCCTTTTATAGAAAAATACCTAGACTTATAGGCAAAAATAAAAGATATTGAAATAAAAAAGAAATCCCACATTCCAAATGTGTTTATTTGATATGTAATTGAATAATAATCAACAAGCGGGCCTTACAAAAACTTTTTGTTTTCAATTTGAAGCCATTAAAATAAATTGAACGTTTGTTTTTGTTTGCATTAAAATTAGCTTTGGTTAAAGAATTTTAATTTTTTTTATCATGTCTCTAATAATTTGTCAGCACTTCACATTATCACATATAACAGATTCAATGCATTAGATCCCTTTGTTTTCTTTTCATTTATATTTCTTTTTTTTTATTTCTATATAATAAAAGTTTTATACAGATTTTTTTAAGATTTCTTATCTTTACTATAATCGTGGGGTATTGTCATATCTCTTCAAACGTTTATTAGCATTTGATAATTTTCTGCTTAAATAAAACACAAAATTCACACAAATTCAATTAAGCGGTAAGTTAGTTAAACCGTGACTTGAAAGACGCAAACGTGAAACACTGCGCAGTTCTTTAAATTAAAATCAAATCCTTCAATTGAATAAAATAAAAAGTAAGAAGAAGTTAAACGGTTTTAAGATTTCTGAAATTGTTTTTTATCGTTTTTACAAAAAAAAATATTTCTGATTTAACAAAAATAACTAAAATCAAAAATTCAGAGTATTCACAGAAAATTGCGAAAATGGTGCCTACAGCAAACAATAAATATTATCTTTTATTTTTACAACCATAACCTTCACGAACTGAGGCCTTACAAATTGATTTCGCGAACATTGAAATTCTTTAGAAGTCTTAAAAAGTTGTTAAATTTATAACTCCTGGCGCTAAAAACAGAGTTCGAATAAAATTTTGTTTTTCATACCTTATCGGTCAATGTTTTTTTTAATGCAATTATTTTATGACTCTTATAACATCGAGGGTTTTATTGAATTATACCCTTTTCATCAAAAATCGCAACAAGTTCAAGGGTAGGCGTTAAAAGGAACTACTTTGTCAAATATTTTGGCGTGTGTGAACAAAATATAAATGTAAAAATACCCGTTTACACAGTGTCTTAATTGCACAGAATTTCCCATTGACATTTTGACAGTTCGTAAACTATTCTATGATTTCTACCATATAACTTAACGGTAACGTTGCAAAAATGATGCTCATTCAATTCAAATCTTATTCAAAATAAGTTTTTGTAGTTAATTCAAAGTCATGTCCCATTCAGAATACTGCCAAGAGGGTTTTAGTCATTTCTGTTTTTAAAAAAGAAAACACAATTGTAAAAAGTAAATTGGCATAGAACATAAGCAAGTTGATTATCATATTCCGTTAGACTTTGATTTATACAAATTTAAATGTCTAAACTTATCCAAAGATACCTACATCCCAAGGAATCGTATCCGTATCTTCATTCTAAGCAAAGTGGGTGTTCAAGATCTTAAAAACGTTCAAAGGATAAATGTGACATTTAATGATGTGACATATATGATAGAAGTGCAATTTTAGCATTTTATTCTTCTGTCTTCCAGCTCACTTTCAGCTTTGACCTTAAAAACTCTAAGGAAAGAAATCCTGTTGTTTCAATTTTTAGAAACTGTCAATATGCGACAGAAGTGATCTATTGGTACCTCATTTTTTAAACTTTCATTCTCTCCTAAGAAAATTTCTATTTTAAGAAAAAGATTGTTCGGTGAAAAAAAAATATTGTGTACCTTCGTAGTTCATTATTTGTTATCGTCCTGAAGCGTTCGTTTTTTTTTGTCTGAATCTTAAACTTGGCGCCACTAGTATCAAGCGGCCGCCTGAAAATAGATGAGACCCGCCAAATATGGGCAAACCAATGGACTTCGATGACTCATATAACTTTGTGCTGGATAGGATAAGAAATGTGAAAACTCGAGAATATCCACTCAAATTATGGCTCTACTGTCAAGTTTTAATGATCTTCAATTACTTTTTGCCTTACTTTTTAATTCTTTTTAAAATAATGGATTAAGTACATTTTGAACAACTTCTTGTTATAGTACTTTTAATGAGTGTACTCACTTAAAAACTCTGTAACTACATTCAGGTGTACATGGTTTTTCAACCAGAAGCCCATTATCTTTAAACACAGTCGATAGCTATTATGTAGGCACTTATGACAACTGATTAGTATGATTAATATATTGTAAAGTACTTCAATTTCAAGGTGATGTTTTCAAAAGTGCATTGATTTTATGATGGCTTTTGTAACTATATTTTTAATATGATTTTACATTCTTGTCATTTTGTAAATTTACGATTAACTTGCGTATCAGCTGGACATACGTAATTCGTCACATGTTTGTTAGCTGGACTTTAGTTGTTTGTCTTTTATTGTCATGTTTTTTCTATAAGATTATATATATATCAAATAAAAATATATCAAGTTGTAAATAAAGGGCATAACTATAATCCAAATCATGAATTATTCATCAATCCATATGCGCATAATTCCTAGATATCCCAAAATTCCTTAAGCCCTCAAGCCAACAAACTAGCTTTGACTGTCAGCGTCAAGTACAAAAGTTACAAGTTACAAAAAATGTGTAAACTTTAATCATTTCTAGTTTGCCTCAAAAGGTATATTCCAAGATGATTTAAAATTTGTGCAAATCAGTGAAGCAAAAACGATATATACAATTTATACCCCTTGAACACATAGAAAATGTTCGAAACAGTTTTGTATGTTCTTTGTTTACATTGATACATTTTCAACATTTTTTCTTCATACTATTGACTTTAATGAAAAGAGCAGTAAAACATTATTTGCCTTATAAAAATTCTAAAAAAGTTTAACTCGTTAACTGTGGCGTATGAGCAACATAAAAATTACGAAATAAAAATTTATAGAAACAAATTCTTTTAGATAAGAAACGAAGATACATAAAGATGAATATTTTTATCTTTTTAACTTCATTCAGATTTTTTCATCCATTTTGCGTCAAGCGGTTATGTGGAAAGTTTAGTTTCGGAGAAAAATGGGTGCCACAAAGGAAGTGTAAGTTTAAAATTATATAGTTTCAAACCAAATTTAAAATTCCTTCTCTGATTTTTATAGAAACAAGAAATTGGAAGAAAATGAATATGATCCACATGATCACAGATGCGTCAAAATACCAACAACGTGAGTATGAGATATTGATGAATTTGAAAGTATCAACACAATTTTTTTTCTGTCGCCCTGTAAAATCAACTCTGTTTTACATATATATGTTTTTTAAAAATTGGGGTTTCTTTAATTTTTTATTTTTTATTTGGAATATAATCAGAGTCAAGTTTGCATGATAACTGATAAAGTTGATGTCGTTGTTACAACTTGCACACCTTTTCAAGTTATCTCTTCTCAATCGAATCACTTTAACGTCTTTCGTGAGTCAGTGGAACAGAAGAAGATTTAATGACTTCACAACGCAGATGCTTTCTTATGAATTGAAGTTCAAAGAGATTTAAAAGTGTTTGAATTCTATATCTTTTCTGGATTGCACACAATGTTGAACAAGTATTTACACATCTTGGCAGTGTTGCACCTGCGTTTGCATCATTTAACTTCACCTGGAAAATATTTAAACAGAAATTCTATTTAGACATGTCTCCTATTAAATACAAGTTGTCTTAGCTATGGCAAAGATTGAACATTCTCAGCTTATGAGCTTATGCTTCATCAGTAAAGGTAACAAAACTGCTCCAAAAGAACTACGAAACACCTACGAACTTATTAAAGTATGGAAGTTTTTACATTGGAAAGTTTGTTTCACACACTTCGTGGCATACTCATACAAAATCACAATGTTTTGTGGTTAATCTAGAAGAAAAAGCTTAAAATAGTGCCCAACTGCAAAAGTAAACGCAGGCTGTTCTTCATCAAAATATCTCGCAAAATGCAACAAGAGACAGAACCCATCAGCAAGATTTTGTTTCGAAAGCGAAGCAGTATTCCTGCACATTCTCGTGGTTCTTCCAGCATTTTTTCACCTTTTCGTTCCTTTAAATACCACTCACCCACAGAAAATCATTAATTTTTGGTCCAATTCAGGGACGAAAAAAATGGTGGGGAACCTAACAAGGGATGTCACAAAAGGCGACGCAGTATCGGAACAGCAGAAAAAGAGTGTAATTTTATATTTACGTCTCCCTGATAGACTTAAGAAAAAAACCTTAAAATCCATGGGTGAAAGAACCAGAACGAAAACACTTGAAAATCGACAAAACGTTTTCTGTCTCTAGCAAGTATTTCTCTTGAAACAATTTTTCCGCATTCTTTAAAACGGTATTTATAACCCCTAAGAGTCTGCGCTCATTATAAAAACAGATAACATTCCACTATTATGACCACAAAATCCTGTCATATGACCCATAATTTACAAATAATTTTATTATTAGGAACACGGAAACATTTATTCACTTTTTGAAAGCATCAATCGGAACTGGCGTGCTGGCTATGCCAAGTGCCTTCAGCAATGCTGGATACATTAATGGATTAATTTTAACCATCCTTATTGGAGCAATTGCTGTTTACTGCTTACATCTTGTGGTAAGATTCCATTAAAAGTTTTAATAGATACAAGAACCCTAATTATTATGTTTCTTAATAGATAAACTCAATGTATGAGTTGTGCAAAAGGAAAAGGATTCCATACCTAACATATCCTGAAGCCATGACAGTAGCATTTCAAGAAGGACCACCTGCTCTAAGGTTTTTTGCCAAAATTGCAACGTAAGTTTCAAAATTTATAATTTTTGGAGTTAAAATTTTTGTAAATTTGAAATAATACACATTTTAACAGGCCCGTTGTTGATGGTTTCCTAGCCTTCTACCATTTCGGCATTTGCTGTGTCTATGTCGTTTTTATTGCTGAAAGTATCAAACAAATTGTAGATGAATATTTGGTTGTCCTTGATGTCCGGATACACATGTGCTTTGTCCTTGTTCCACTTTTCTTGATATTTAGCATCAGACAACTGAAGCACCTGGTGCCGTTTTCGTCCTTCGCTAACATCTTGATGTTTGTTGGTAGGTAGATAAAGTTTTGAAACAATTGATATCCTTAAAAAATATTTTTTTTAAATTGATTATGGTTCATTTTAAGGTTTTGGTGTTGTCCTTTATTATATTTTCGTTGGATTGCCACCACTATCAAGCAGGGTTCCATTTGAAAAAGCGTCAAAGCTGCCGCTGTTCTTCGGTACTGTCCTTTTTTCTCTGGAAGCAGTTGGTGTGGTGAGTTTTGAATTTATATTATCTCAAAGGTCACGCTACTACTAATAATTTTTTAAGGTCATAGCCATAGAACAAAATATGAAAACTCCAAAAGCTTATGTCGGAAAATTTGGAATCATGAACCGTGGAATGTTTATTGTCCTGGCGTTGTACATAAATTTAGGTTTCTTTGGTTATTGGCAATATGGTGATGAAGCGAAAGGCAGTGTGACATTGAACATTCCCCAGGATCAAATGTGAGATTTTCAAAAACTACATCCTCATACCTAATCTACGATGAGTCAAGTTTCATTTTGATTTCTAGCCTTGCCCAGGTGATAAAGATATTCTTCGCAATAACAACGCTGATTTCATATGCTTTGCAAGGATATGTCACAGCTGATATAATCTGGAATCACTATCTGATAAAAAAGACGACTGAGAAGTCGAATCTAGTCCTTTATGAGCTCCTCATTCGAGCTTGTATTGTTCTTTTAACATGTATGTTTAACTCAATCATTTTAAATGCGACGGTTAAAAATTTATTTTGTTTAGTCTTATGCGCTGTTGCCATCCCTGATCTATCATTGTTCCTTTCATTGGTTGGAGCATTTTGCCTATCAATTCTAGGAATCATATTCCCAGCGTTGTTGGAGCTATGCTGCAGATACTCAACAAGCTATGGAAAATGGAAATTCCACTTGGTCAAAGGTGTGCTTCTTGTGATGTTTGGAGTTTTTGGAGGAGTCGTTGGAACTTTTGTTAGCATTTCGGAAATAGTTGACGCTTATAATTAATTGTAGTTTAAAGGATGTAATATTTAGTAGATATGTTTTATTTTTAATGAATAGATTGTTTAAGGAATAAAAAGACCAATAATAAGTTTAGAAGGATTGACTTTGTTAATGACGAGATTTTGCCGAAGAAGATCGACGGTAAGTACCGAGTGTACCACTTATTTTTCCAAAAAGATTAGAAAGGAATATTTAAAAGTACAAAGGGCTGTAAATGCATCCCTGCGGTACACCAACTTTATTCAAAATGTTACTCCTTCTTGCACGCCAATTATCTTCCACCTTTAGATAGGCTTCCAAAAATGTTTTCCTGTATAAAAACGACTCATGGTCTAGACTCTAGATGTTTTCCACCATATCCAGCAGAAAATCACGTTGTATTTAAATTGTGATCTCAATAATTAAGATTGAATATGTTATCAAAAAAATACAAATACAATGTAAATATTTTTTATTTTTTCATTTTATTTATTTTATTAAAATTTAACCATATTTCTTAAATATAAAACTAATATTGCAAAGTTACGCAGTAAATATTGCAACTTCCTATTCAATAGGAAGACAAAAAAAAAATAATAGTATTAAAAATTGTAAAGGCAAATTTAATAATTTCTTATAATCTTATTGAAAATTATGAATATACATTTCATAAATATTCAACACAACCTTACGATTTAAAATGGCTTAAATAAAAGTTAACCAATATTAACTTAAATTTTCAAACAAATTAAAATTAAAAACTATTAAATTTAAAGTGTTACATGCTTAAAAAAAAAGAAGAGTTTTGTAATTGTTAAGACAATAAAAATATATAAATTGACTTTAAATCATAAAATAAAGCAAGGAAAACAAAATAAATAATAATGTCTTATACAGTTTGTATCACATTTCTCATTATTTAAAGAAATAAAAACAACAATAATTACACTAGCATTTTTTTAATAATTCAGCTCTCGTCTCGAGCCTATAATATAATACTTTTCTATTAACAGGAATGTCTTAATTTGTAAACGTTATATAAAATTAATTTGTTCGCCCCTCTGCCCCAGCAGAGATTGTGGGCGTGCGTGTGAACTTAGAGTCCTATCTATTTTGTGACCTTTGAATTATGCCTTTTCTTCAAAGAAGGTTTTTATGATTTCCGAAAGTGATGTGTATGTTCCGATGACAAGTCCAAGTATTCCAACAATCACGAGGAAGAAATTGCTAACCAATAACCAGACTCTGGCAACGCCCTTCCTTTCATACCAGTAAGTACACATTTGAATCAGAGCTGGGAAGGCAAGACCTAAAGCCGAAAGACACAGTGCTCCGAACAGGGAGATAAAAAGCTCCAAGTTTGGAATAGCAACAGCTAAGAGAACTGCAAAAATAAAACATTTGTTAATCGTGGTTACATTTTTAAATAAATTTTAAGAAAACTTACATGTGACCAAGACCAATGATGTCCTTACAAAGTATTCCCAAAATAGTTTCTTACGTTGAGGTCCCAATCTCTTGGCAACATAATCATTCCATGTGATGTCAATGGCAACGTAGCAAGCCAGACCGTGGGTGATGAAGATAGCAAATGCCAGCATTGCCTTCACACATTGAGCCAAGCTTTAAAAGAAAAACACATTTAAATTAAAATTGTTTATTTTAAAATGTTTAAAGTTTATTATAAGCTTACATTTCCTTATCGGGTAAATTCAAGGTAACTGAACCTTCAACATCTGCGCCATATCTCAAATAACCAAACAGTCCCATACCAACGTACAGGGAAACAATCAAAAACATTGAATTGTTTAGAACTCCACAATTTCCACCGAAGGCTTTGGGAGTTTTCATTTCATTTTCAAGTGGCAGGATCTGAAAATAAAGGAAACGGATCAGCTATATGTATGTACATAAAAGTTTATTCAAACTAGAAGAAAGAATTTGCATAAAAACACAATTTAGAAAATTATATCAAAATTGTATGAGAGGAAAATAAGATTTTCATTTAAGGTTATGTTCAGGTACCCTTAGAATGCTATTCCAAAAATCACTTTGTTGGGTTGTTCTAAAAATACAACTTTATAAAAAATCGGCTCACCGATTAGGGCTGTATAGGCAGATATAGGCAGAATGACAGATGGACGGAAATGCAGAATTTTCTGACTCACTTTTTACGATGATATTTGAGTCGAAAAAATATTCTCTCTGAAAATTGTGTACCTCCATCTATCTGTCTGTTTGCCCGCACCAATGTAGCCGATGTGGATAGGCCAATTTGATTCAAATTTGGTTCTTAATATTTATTTGGTAGTCTTCCAAAAGGTATTTTACATTTTCCTCTAGGCCCAAAAATAACGGTGCTGGGCACACAATCGCAAGTAAGACGCATACATTTTTCGAAAATGGTTCCAACGATTTTGATAAGACTTTTTGCGTTTTGTTTTTAAAAAAAAGCCATGTTATAGTTAGAATGTAATGTTCTCATAAGCAACACCACCAATTTTAATAAAATTTTGAACATGAGAATTCTTTTATGACCGAATTCAAATACATTATGTAGCATTTCAGAGTGATTGCAAATTTTTTGAAAACTTTAAAAAAAGTGTTTTGAAAACGGGTAGATTGATTGTTCTAAAACTGATTCTATGACACATTCAAACAAATTTCAATATATATTGTGAATAGATTTTTCTATTCTGTATTTATTTCAAAATTCTATGTTGTTGAGTATTTTATTATTCAAGATTTTTATCATTTTTTCAATTGTTTTTATAACAACTTTTATTAGAACTTTTCTCCTCAACTATATGTTTATATTTTGCTTCTGTTTTTTTTTTAAGTAATTAATCTTTATCATTGGACACCATTATGATTGATGAAAATAAAAAAGTAACAAAGATTGCAAACAGCTTCAAGTTAAAAAAACGGGGACTTACATCTTTATCATCGATCTATAGAGGAAAATATTTATTTAATTCGATGTTATCGATCAAAAGACAGTTATTGACAATTTGAATTGGTTCAATTCTTCAACTGAACTAATAGTTTTTATATTTTCTTTCAAGATTTGTATCTTGAAGTTGTTTTTAATACCCACTTGACTTTTTCAGATATAATCCGAAAGATTTTATTGATTTTGTTTTTTTTTTGCGTTTTCATGACTCATGAGGGGGATGAGTATTTGAAGGATTAGAAGTGCAAAACTTTGTTTTCTTAACCTTAAAGGAAACGTAAAGAAATGGCGTTTCCTGTAAGATACAATATTCAAAATTTTATTGTTCCGAATGCTTCAGTTTTTGTTCCAGATTATTGTTGACAATCTAATTTTAAGTATAATCTTATTATCCCAAACAGTTCGAAATAAGCCCTGGGGGTTATTTTTTACTTTGGTTTATTTCAATAGATTTGATTTGCTAACCTTACAGGAAACGTTGTGAAATGGCTTTTCCTGTAAGGAACAATAATCAAAAGTTTGGCAGTGCGAAATACTTGGGTTTTTTTATTTTGCCTTATTCCAATAGACACTTACCACACCAATAGCTTCCAATGCAAACAGAACAGTTCCAAAGAACAAGGGAAATGATGAGTAGTGAGCAAATGCATCCTTTCCTTCTGTATGCACACCGTCACGGAAAACATAATAGCAAATAATTCCAAAGGAAATCATCGTAATTGCATTGGCGAATGTTGAAAATGGAGCCAAATATTTAAGGTTTCGAATCTACATAAACGAATTGGTTAATTCATTCAAATTAAATATTATTTACCAATCAATCAATTTAACTTACCCAATTTATCAAAATTAAAGGCAGTAAAACAAAAACCATGTACATCCTGACATCTATCGGTTCATCCATGTAGTAATCAGCAACAGATTTGATGTTGGAAGAGACAAACACAACATACACGCAACATGTTCCCAGTTGATATATCAACAGAAATACATTGACTGTGTGTCTGAAAAATCACACAAATTTATTTTAAGTCAGGCATTAATTTAAAGGAATTTTAAAATTAAACCTACCCAATGTAGGGTACCATTTTTTTGAAGAACGGTGGCCCTTCACCAAATCCTGCCTCTGCAACTGAAGGATAATTCATACTCGGTGTCTTTTTCCTCCGGCACAATTCATATTCAGCTTTTATCAGTTGGTGAATACAGTATGTGCATATTGCTCCAATAATAATAGTTCCTATTGTTCCTGTAACAAAACCAGCATTTTTGAAGGCATTTGGCATTGCAAGGATTCCGGTACCAAGTGATCCTTTCAACAAATGAAACATTGTTTCAGAATTTCTAAATGAAACATAAATATTTTTTCATTATGAATATCAGTGAGAACTTTTGAATTTGCAATCTTACGATGTAGGATGCTCCACCGTCCTCTGTTCGTAGGGATTGTACTCATCATCTTGATGAATTTTGCCCTTTTCCGTTAGCTCAAGACTAAATCGGGGCTTATCGCCAGCTTGTATCGCTTTGTCATTATCATTAACAAAAGCTGCATTGCTATGTCCATTAAGATTTCTACTCATCACGTTAGTGTTGTCGTTTTAGGTGATTAAAAATAGCCTGAAAGAAAGGAGAACAAATTGAAATTATAATAAAAGCTGATTTCGGTTAAAAATTAAATATTCTCTAGACTCAAAAACACCATTAGGTGCTAAAAAAAAACTTTCTTCTCTCAAAGACTAAATTAGTTTTATAATTCATTAATCATTTGATAACACCAATAAAACAATTTTGCAGTTATAAATTAAAAATTCAACATTGTAAACTTTTTTTTTTTTTTGATATACATAAATGGAAATAAAAATGTTAATAAATTCAAGGATAAGACTATTCAATCATGTCGCACGTGTAGAATACTCAAATGAGCCGAAAATAATATTTATCTTTCTCAATTTCAAAGAAATTAAGCCACGCGCATCTTCGAGATTGATTATTCAGCTTTGTTTGCATCAAAGTTTCACCTACTTTTGTCTTGTATTTTCAAGCTATTGATCATTGTTTCCGTTAAATTCGTGAGTGTAAGCGGATGATCAAACACCTTTTGTTGGTATTTTTAGCTTAGTTTCTGTTTTATAAATACATCCATACCTTTATTTGAAACATTAATTTATAAGGAAACCTGTAGTTTGAGCGTGATTACACTATTTGGGACCTTAGAAATGAACAAAAAGACCCAGAAATGTCGGTTCGGCGCCAATGCGTTGAACCGCCTATCGCTAGAATATTAACCCGGCTTGATTTTTTCTACGACAACATCAAGTCAATAGTCTAAGCCAATAAGCTTACAACTTTGGACGAGCTCGAGTCCCACATTCGGAAGGCTTTTGTTGGAATAACGTCGCACTCGCTGGACCAAGTTATCAACATTTTAATGAACTCCACAAAATTTCATTCAAAATTCAAAATTGTAGTAAATTTTACCGGATGAAATTACATTAAGATAACTTAAATTGAAGATGGCTGCTGTTTCGAAGGGTTCCGGCTACATATGACAGATTATGTCAGTTGAATGCCTAAAATATATTCACAATAGAAATGTTGGAAAGGAGATCAATATAAAAAATTGGATTGATGTGAAATACAAAATGGCCTCAATTCGTATTCAAGTTCACAAAATTAATGTTTCCATTTTGTTAATTGTCAAGGTCAAATCAAATGAAATGCAGTGATACACAGTAAACTGATTTAAGGCTACTATCTTCTATTAAAGTTCATTGAAACATTAAACCTCATTCTATATCTAAGTATAACTTTTCTATCCAAAAACCAACATCTTTCCTTCATCCCGAAATAATTCAGGGTTCAAGACCATATTACATTTAGTAAACCATCATACAGAAATATCTCACTGTCATACTTTCAGATGAGTCTCACTATAATGTATGTACTCCTACACTTTATAAAGACTGATTTAAAAAAAAAACCACAGTCGCATTTTGATTAATTCAGATCCGAGGTCAGTTCAGATTCACATTATTTAAAGTCTGTTATTGAAATTAACCCCTATCCCCTTTCCACCCCTTGTCATTTCAACAATACAACACAAAATTAAGTGAATCCGCGCACAGACATTCATTTCAATTACACGAATTAAATGAAACTCAGCTATATCCGATTTTGAACGCTAAAAGCGACGACGACCTAAGCCGCCAATATGATCACCACCACCATTCGTCATTGTTGTTGTTGTTGTTATCTTTACTGAATCTTAAATGTTGATTTTACCGCACAACAGTATCCGATTCAATTTGTTAGTGTTTTTTCGCAATTAGGGTTGGAGTGTTTCGGCGCCCCACCCACCACCGCCACCACGCGGTTTTTTCTGATGTACTATTGTAACTATAACAGAAACACCACAAATTGACACGAAATAACTTCTTGTCAAAATTGTATTTGAAAGTTTTGCGTGTACAAAGTATCTAGCTATGAAGTGATTTCATTTTTTAGAACATTTCAATAGAATGTTTCAATGGAACGTGAAGACTTTTTATTTTGTGTGACTATATTTGACTAAGATGAAACAAAAACATCAAATTGTTTTTTTTTTGCTTCTTTGTGATATATTTTATATCGTCATCTGAATTTTAAATTGTATTTTTAAGATAAATAGCTGAAACATAGGCTGTGGGAATAGGTTACCGTAAAAGACGATACGTAAGTGTTCAATGAATATGTCAAATCTGACATTTTCATCGCCAAATTTGACACTTTTTATGTTAGTATTGTACTCGGAAAGCTTGTTGTGTTTGAAATATTCATTCCGGTCAATAAATGGTATTGAATTTTGAACATTTTCGTGCCATGATGTTCAATCAACTTGCTTTTTGGTAAAGGAGCACTATACCGAGCAACCGTGCTTTGCCGGATTTCTGAATTCAATCATCTCATCACAGAAATTCAATATTGCATGAAGAATTGGCACTCAAAAGGTTTTGTTTTCTGTTCTGGTGTTGAAGAAATTCACTCGTGGTGCTTCAAATGACATCTATAAAATCATGACAGACGACGCGACGGACCGAAAAATAAGAGAAACCAATCGCAGAAGAAACAAAAAATTCTTCACCACGATAAAACAAATTCTCACGATTCGGATCGATCAGAGAGGAGCATTTGACGAATCGAACACTGGCAGCGTCACTTCATCTGACAACGGAATCAGTTATATTTTTGTCGGAGTTTATGAACATGGTAAAGAATAGTTTTTTGACAGTAAACAAAAATGGAGAGATTTTGAAACTTTGTGAGAATACCCAAAGTCTTTTTGTCACAGAATAATTTGGTTGCTGAAGTGAACTGGGCTTGGAGTCAAGGAACAATACATTCAGAAAATTTGTTGAAATGGAAATTAATCAAACATTTGATGCTCATTTTAATATTGCCAAGAAAATACAAATCCACTTTGACTGGTTCTAATAAGTTATAGTTTACTAGTAGATTTGGCGGGGAATCATTGATCAAAGATTGTATAAATGGTTTCCAGTTAAACCTCAGTTCAATACGTTAATTATGATAAGTATGACTACGATTCAAAACATCTATCCGACAGTTCATTTTATAAGCTGAGCAAACTTTTTAAATTAATTAATTGCAGTTAACACAGTTGGCATTTGAATCTCTAAGATAATGATTATGACACTTGTGTATGCAGTTGTTTGCGAAATGAGTAACTTAAATGCAAGGCAACAATCTGATAGGTGAGGCTTACATCAGGTAAGGCGTCAGACAAAAATTATGCATAATGTTCGCTGTTATTGAACTTGGACTTATTCTCATGGGTCATTATTACTATGGTTATCTACTACACCTTCCTATATACAATTAAATTACAGGAAGTCATGTATATAAGTGTTAATTAATTTTTATTTGATATGTATCTTAAATATTTTCAGATATTCAGTTTGATCGATAGGTACTTTGTAAACAGATGCGTTGCTTGAAACGAAATTAACTTATTGAATGATAGATTTTCAGACTGTAAAGTTTGATATTCGTAAAACTGTTGTTATTTAAACTAAGGGCATTGTTTGTTCAAGTGAAAATATAATGTATGTATATATTTAATGTTTAGTTCCATACTGATTGATAAAAACAGTAATTACTCGTAATATACTTTTAAAAAAATTCCATAAATTGAAAACATAGATAAACGAGATCATTAAAAGTTATACGTCTAGTCGATTTTATTAAATGCGTCACTGTGGTGATGACAGTTTTGATGGAAAGTTTCGAAAACAACAGCTTGGCAAGTAGAAGAGGTTTTGTTTTTGTTTAGTTTAGTTTTAGAAAGATTTTGGAGATGAGTTTTTCTCAATACTGAGTAGAAAGAAAACAAAATTGCATATTGAGGTTCAAAATGGCGGTAATTGATATTTCAAGCAGTACACAAAATAAAATACGAACGTTCTAGAAAAGGCTACTCTACCTCTGCATTTTTAAAATGAAAGGCAACCACTCCACAAAAGTGTAGTATTGTCTGTACAAATGTGATGCTGGCAGTATTGTTTTTGGTGTGTTATACTGAAAATTTAGCTCAGAGAAAATATCGCCGTCTTCAACATTAGAGTAGCATTTTATAGATCACATCACTGCTTTAAAAATTGTACTCAGGATTTTTAAATTAAAATTTAATTTTGAAGTTTAAGAAAAAAAAATTTCCAAATCGTTCGACCAGTTTTTCTCAAAAACCGGTTTTTTTTTAAATTTCGAAAACATATTTTAATTTTTTTTTGAGTACGCCAACTTCTTGAATTTCCTGAAGGAACATTCTAAAATATATTTTTGGGGTGATGGTGACCAAGGGGTATATTTATATTATCCGACTTTTCCGAGTACTTCGTAATGTCAGGTCCAATTTTTCATTTCTTACAAAACTTTCTCTCTTTTTCTAAAAAATCTATATTTTGAACTAAGCTGTGCTCAATTCTATATTCGACGAAGATAGAAGCTTTTGGACCATCAGTTTCATTGTACTTGAATTTTCTGAATTCTGACAAAATGACTACGTCATCAGCATACAGAAGAGTCTAATATTAAGTCCTGCATAACATTCCTCCTGGTAAAATTCCATAACATCATCGAGGCAATAATAAAAATAATAAAAAGCTTAACACACACCCCTCCTGACACCAGTTTATTTTTCTATCAGATAGAAAATGTGTATCCCAAACTGCAATCTGATTATCTTTGTGTAGAGTTTTTGAAGTTCTTAAAGTATAATGGTTGACACGCCTAGATTGCAGAGTAAGCTTTTTCAATAATTAAATGTGTCCTATGTATAAATATATCAATCGTATGTGTACCTACTTCAACTGTCTATTAGAAGGTTGTGTTCAAGGTAATTAATTCAAAAAATGTTAAATAAAATAAAGCACTTCACAAAATTAGCCAATTTCTAACTAATTTCTTCTATTTGTACAAAAAATCATTGAACTTGCAGTTGTCAAAAACCAAACAAATGTTCCAAGACATTAACTCAAAAAAACAACAAAAATATACACATTTTACTATCGATTTCATACAAATTAAACTCTTTTATCAAATTAACACCGCATTATTGTCAATTTACTAGTTGTTAACAAATTTGTTCACTCGTTTTCCAACCACATCAACGTTAACATTTTTAACAAATTTATTCAGCCCACGTCAACAAAGTATCATTTGCTTTTATATTTTCATCTATTTTTTTGTATGAAATTTTTAGCGTTTCAAATTTCGTTGACATTGAGTTCTTTATTTATTAAAGTTAGGTGAGGTGGTGATGGTGGAGGAGGTGGGAAATGAGGAAAGAATTTGTTTTATTTACATTTTCCATAGTTTCACACTTTATGCGTTTTTTTTTATATTTTATTGTATTTTTTTTTCTCTAAGTAGTTTTTTTTTTAACGTGTGTTGTTTGTTGAGGTCAAACGCATTGGAGTGATGTGAATTGTGAATAAAGTTTAAGCGGCTAAAAATATACGAGTATGTGGACAGAGCCGCAAATATTTCGTAACAGGTGTCATATTTTGTAAGCGAAAGGGTAGTTAAATAACTTTGAAGTTGCGTTTGTATCTATATTTGTATCCAATGTAAATAAACAAACATCTAATAAAGTTAGTCTTGGTTAAAAAAATGAATCTAAAGTTTGATGCTATCTTTTTTCAAGTAGAGAAAGTTTTTTCAGGTCATCCTTGCTAGTTGAAATTGATTAAACTTTTGCAATTATATTTTTAAGAATAATTAAACAAAGTTTATTTCAAAAATAATTTCTTTCTCTAATAAAGAAAAATTATATAACGTCAAAATAACCGGAAAAAGACAATAAATAGCGTTTTTATTGCTTGATTCACTTCTTGCACATCTTCCTCTTTGACCAATTTTTCAGAGTAAAAATGATAGCCGATCTGAGTACAATTTTATGCTGCCTTTGTAGGATTTTATTGTATGGACTCCCTTACTATTGGGATTTGTCATGTTTGCTTTTTTTGGGAGTTAATCCGATTCAGACATTTGGTTTTTCGAAAAAATTGTATGTTTTGTTTAGTAAAAATGTGGAATTCTCATATATCGATTCTTACAAAACAACTTTTTCCTAATGAAACATTTTTTTTACGTACCTGTTCTCAAAAACTATCAAATTTGTCTTCATATTATTGTAGTGCTTTTTTTTCTCCAAAATACAGCAAGTTCGCACGACCCAGTTGTGCATTTTATTTCTCCTTTGATAAAAGAATTGAGGAGACTTGTTTGATATTTTATTCTATAATATAATACCATTGAATATTTTTTGGTTTTATTAAACAAGTTTAATTTAAAGATTAAGCACTCCTAATAAACCACTTTTTCAAACCAAAATTTCCATCATACTCATAAAAACCAGACAAATTTCTTCATGGAACTACTTCGTGATATCTTGAGATAAATATTTATTCTCTGGATAACCGCAGAATCATTCTATTTTAACCAAAAATTAATATATTCAATTTAATTGTCTTACTTTGTGTTTATCCTTTTTGTAATAAATTTGTTAATTTAATTGATACATTTGAGTAATACGTTTGGCAAGTATTTTAATTCAATCAAAACTTGAATCAGGACTCTGAAGAAGAAACAAATAATTCTTAAGCTTGATTTTCTATTTTTACATTTATTTCTTATGCTATAGAAAAATGTATCTACCAAAAAGTGTGCAATGTCTTCATTGATCTATTGATTTGGCAAATGAATGTTCTCTTAAATACTTTTTGAACATATCACACAATACTTGCGTGCAACTTAAAAAAATGTGCTAGAAATTTAGCAGGTATTTGTGTGTAACTATTTGGGATTTTGACCCATAGAATTGACTGTTAATGTATCCAAATGCCTAATCATGAATTAAATTGATTCTTTAATGAAAAATTTTGTAATTGATGTAGCATTACAATTGCTATCGAAGATGAACTCATTACAATGCTACACACTGACATTTTACCAGAATTTCTGGAAAGTTTGTCATACAACAAACGATTGTGACAAATAATGACGTTTTGGCAATTCATCAGTCCTATTAGTGGAACATCCCATCAAAAAGAATCAATTGTAGAATGAAACTATACTTAATTGAATCTAATTCTTTTAAAATGTAACATCTGATTGATGGATTTGCTACAATTTAGTTTGGAGTACTGGAAATTCAATTAATTTTGGAATACAATAAACAATGTTTCCATACGAAGAAACAAAAAAGCCATAAATGCATTCTGAAATATTGACAAGTCCCTTTCAAAACCATTCATATCTTCAAACATTTTGCATCAATCATCTGCATTTTAAATTGATTTCATTCATTTAAATCCGCCAATCTTACGAATCCCATTGAAAAGTTCAAAGAAATGTTCTATACCCCTTCCCAAACCTCCCAAAATTGCCAAAAACTATTTAACTTATGAAAATGATTTAAAAGAATAATTACAAGATTCATAAATGCCTTCTAGATGACACACGAGAAAATCCAACCAAAGACAGAACATTTTTTATATTTTTAGCAAATTACTTAATTGTTGGCAAACATTTTGACGATCTATCTTGAACTCGGCGTCGTCGTCGCATCGTGTCGGTTTCGGATGATGTATAGTTTCACGAGATCTAATCTTCATCAGACGACGACGAGAACAATTGACAGAAAACGATCACGATCGCAATCGCGGTGCGCCCGCCGGTGGAAAATACCAAAGTCAAGTTCAAGAATAAAATATACGATCGACCACTGACTTTGCCGAAATGAAGAAATTCATTCAAGCATTTCTAAATGCAGAATTTAAAATAAAGTATCTGAATTTTAGAATCACAAAACGTCATTCGTTATCGTCTTTTTGCAATGATTTTTTTTTCCAATTTCCGCAATTTCTCATGTCAATGTGGGATCTCTTTGACTACTTAAGCCGATCACGACGCTGCGCTGGTTGATGCCAATAATTATCGTGGTTTTTAGTTTAAATATTTTGACAGTCAACGACTTGTCTGAGTAATTTAGGAAAACTACTCTTGGATAGTTGCCAGTCTTGTAAATGCAATTTTCTTGTCATCGTCATATTTTATTTTATTCAAAAGTGAAATGGATGAATTATTATTGTCATTTGGTGTCATATTCTCATATTTTTTCCCTCGAAGGTGGTTTCATAGAAATAAAAATTCTTTAAAGGTCATTGCTGACGAAACCTTTTGGCAAATTGAACGGCGCAATTCGCTGAAAAAGTGAAAGGCATAATGTCGTTGGTATAGTTGAGAGTCTCGAGACCGGACAGTGCTCTCAATAGTTTTTTTTTTCTTACTTGTTCATACATCAAACTTACGCACACTCAGACTCAATTGATTGATAAATTATGGACAAGTTACTGGTTCTTAGATACAAAATAGCCAGCTTGTTAGACTCTTAACTGCATTTCAAAGTCAGAAGATACACAGAGTCTGATCGTGAGATAATTTAACCAGAGGCGATTGACTCTGCTGCTGCTGCTACCACTTAACGTACACTCAATTTGGGTCACAAATGACTTGTTGTCGTATGTTCCACCACACCGGACCAGAGTTGTGTGGTCTTATAAGTTGTCCGTCCATCTATCCATCGATTATAAGTTAAAGGACGTTTAGCTTTTGAAGATTGGTATTATGGTTATTAATTTTTATGTATCTAATTCAACATGGCCAACCATAACCTAATGCTAGCAGTAATAGAGTTAAATCTTGTGGATGCAATATTTTGCTTGTATGCGCAACCGATGAACGTCTCATTAGATATTCCCGCGCATATTAAGTTTAAGTGTTAAAGTATGGCCACATTAAGTTGGACCATTATAAAGATAAGGTATAACGATGTAAAAGAGTCAATTTGAAAGAATGTAATGGGACAAGTTTTGTATTAAAGATTGCATGCATTGTCTGTTTAATAGATGATATTTTCAATCTGATTTCCTGAAAAGGATGCCATAAAAATATTTGATGGCTTTTTTTTTTTGATATAGGTTATTATACGATAAAACACCAGAGAAGTCATCTTCATTTAAAAAAAAAAGAATTTTCATCACCAAACATTAGTCCAAAGTAGTTGAATCCAAGTGAATTTTTTGAGCTGACACAGCAAGAAAACTTTTGGAGGAATTCTAAGATTCTGAATGAAATCGAGTAACTACTAAACTTTTTATAACCAAGCTTTATAGATACATTGTAAAAGTGCGATACCAGAAATACCCATAGTACTTTCCAAGTATGTCATTAATGTATCTCGACTATCCAACTTTACAAATCATACGCCTGCAAGCCCAGACTAGGTATACATGCCTTCACAATGTGCCATTTCAGCAAATAATAAATTAGACAAAATGAAAATGCAAATCATAATTAATTCGTTTCAAGTTGAAGAAACCTCAATGTTCCATTCATATATGTGTGAGCTGAATTAATTTCTTCCACTTCCCATATATACCAACTCACAACATTATGAATCATTTAAATCTCGACTTTAATGATGTGTTTAACAAGCCATGCTCAACTAATTCACTTCCAGCTTATGGCTTCTATCCAGTTCAAACTGCTTTATGTAAAGTCGATCCAAAATAGTTTGACTATCCAATGAACCCATCAAAACTTTAAGAACATTAATATTCTGCGGAGATATTTTTATATTTTTAGCAACCTCAACTTTGCATTTTATAAACATGTTTAAGTTTCTTTTCGACTTTTTTTTTGGGATTGGATTTTTATAGAGTTTTATCAAAGGTCATTCGTGTGGCAAAACAGGTTGTTGTATCTGGTTTGAAAAATTTGAAATGTCTTCAATAAATTGGAGATATAATGAGAATTTTGAATAAATTAGGTCAGGTTCAGAAATGGATTTAGTAAATTTTTAGTGTTGACAGACTTGTCTAACAGCAACTGCAATTTTGACTTGAATTCATGTTTTGTTGCTTAAACTCATTTGTATCTTTTAAATGACTGGATTTTTAAAATTCATTTTGGCAGCGCAGAAAATACTTGTTGAAACTTTTTTCGACTGTTGTATGTAGAAATTCAAGTTCTGGAAGTACCTATACCACTAGCTTAGGAAATCAAAATTTTGCAATCCAGGGCTTTACGAATGGACCTAGGTTACTTATATAGAAACCAGATGCTAACCTCAGAGATTCATTATTATATTGTTCACAAAAATATTTGTTTTATTTGTTTTTGCATTTTGTGAACACTTTGCAATTATCTTCTATAATAACGTCTATATCTCTTAATTTGTTGATGATTTTATTTTAAAAATTATTTCACGTTTCGGTTGATAAACACGTTGATCATCCAAGAGGAACGTGTTCTTCTCAATAAAAAAATTATTAATTTTTACAAAGTTGTGTAAGATTTTTCAATAGAATGTAAGTGAACAGTTAATAAAAATTCAACAATTTCCATAAAACTTAGATAAAAATAAGTATATTACGAAAAATATGTAGGTTATTTGAAAACAAATTGTTTCCTATACACTTAGCGCATATATAATATGCATTCAAAGTGATGGGAATTTTTGGAGAAAATTGATAATAGTCTCTTAGATGCAATTTTTAGATGTATATTAAAATTTTTAAAAGCACAACTTTTCATGCCACATTCGAATAGATTCGGTTATCACGCTAGATATTTTAAGAGCATTCTTAAGACTTTAGCACCTCAGAAACCGATTCTGCGATGAATTATAAGCAGCCTTTCGAACTGTTTCATTGTCGTTGCTTTGGACGTATTTTAGTCTGATATTAAAAAATTAAATGCTGGTATGTCACAAGGCTCCATTTTGTATCCTTCTCTCTTAAAATTAATAAATTTGAAAGAAACAGTATGGAAATAATTGTTTTAATTTCTTGTCTCACCTTTTTTTATTGCTTCTTCTTTGAAAAGTATGAAAGAAAGACATCAAAATAAAAAAAAAAAAAAATTAGAAAGACTCGAAAAAAGATACCCAATGCTATTTTTAATACTACAGAATCGAATGGACACTATGCAACAACCTTTGTACAAAAGTTTGAAAGTTTGTGTTTTTTTTTAAATGTACCTAACTGACTTTTTGATTGTAAATGATTTCATTCCTAAGTTCCTTGAAAAAAAAGTTTTGCCATTAATTGTGAATTTTTAATAATTTTTAAGATAACGATCTTGAATCAAACTCAACATCCATCATGCAACATACAAAACGCTGGCAACATGTTGCTTTCTCAAATCAAACTCATTTTTTGTCTTCAGAAACATAAACAAAAAACAGCTGACGACAAGACGACGCGACGCGACGTGACGAGGCGACGGAAAAGGCAACCATGGCGATCGATAGTCTGCGAATGAAAAAGCTCTTCAAGACTTCAACACCAGCAGTACTGACCCCAAGACATAATGATGTTGATTTTCCGATTTTAAAGACACACCACCGTCTGATGGTGGTTAGTATAAAGTAATCAGATTCATAAACCACAAATGCTGCCCCCTCCCCTCCGCTCCCCTCCACAATAAAACCATTGAGTTCGCACATGAATTTTGTATTTATCTTTTTTATTAGCAAACGTAAAAGTAAGATACAAAAGTATATAAATATGAGTGCAATCTATCTCAACACACTACCAAACATAAAAGAGTGGAAAATTTATTTCGTCCGATGCATGCAGCAGACACAGACTTTACCTTAGAGGAGCTACGATGATGGTTGATGGCTGATGGTTGGTCGGTATAATCGGTGTCCTATTTCTTAACTCAAGACATGTGCTCGAGTGAACATTTTTTTTTTTCAATTTTTTTCCATTTCAAATTTAAAGTTAATTTCACAAAATACACTCTAATATTGTGAAAATTGTGTAGAAAAACTATCCGCATAGGATAGGATAAGATAGGTTAGTAGGAATTTTTTTTATTTTACTATTTGCTTCCATGTTGTAATTTAAAAATTGTTGTATCTTTTTTTGTAATTCAAGGAAAACTATGGACGAAATAACAAGATATGGGAATGAGGAATTGGACACTTAAAAGAAAACATAAGTCAACCGAAGAGAAACATACTTGAGAAACTCTTGTGTATATTCTTGTATTCAAGGAGAAGGAGGAGGAGGGATGGCTTTGTGTGCACTGCGCACGCACGCGCGCATTTGTGCCAAACTCTTAATCTATTGCATAGTCGTTAATCTTGTATTACGGGAACTTTTTTGTTTAAAACTTTAAATTTTTTGTGAGGTTTTTATGCGATTTTGAATACATTTTTTTTTGTACTACAATATTGGATTTAAGCGAGGCCTTCGAGTGTTGTTGTGATTTTGTAAATGGGAATAGGATCTAATTGAAATTTTAATAACATGTTTTTCGACCATGGTTTTATTTTTATATTTTTTGTTGGTGTCATTATTTGTGAAAGTTTTTACTAAAAGGTGTTTTTTGTTGACATTGCTGTTGACGCTTTTGATAGACTTCACGGATGATTGGAAATGCTTCGAAGATTATAGTGATCAATCACAGCATTGTAATTGAATAATAACTTGACCCAGTAGGGCACGAGCTTGATCGTATTCAAAAAAGATGTCTGTGATTATGAAATAATTAAAAAAATATATAATTAAAGGAAAAAATGAAATCAAACATCAATTTCAACTATTTGAAATAGTCAAAGTTCTCAGTCTTAAAAACAATTATACTAATTTGGAGTTCGAAACTGCTTTATTCAACCCTGATGTTTTGCTCTTTTTTGGGAACAACCCTGAACGGACATCGATAAGTTAACTTTCAAATTTCTATACAAACAATAACACTTCTTTGAAAACCTAGAATTTGAAATATTCCCCCCAACTTGAACTTGATGTCACCCCAGGAATTTCCATTATATAAAAACCAACTAAAACACCTAGTTCATTGTACTTCACAGGCAGATTACTGTTGTGGAACAGTTTTATTGGAAGCGTTTTGATTCCAGTAGAAATCATAAACTTGGCGAGAAAAAAAGGTTTGAAGAATGTAAAAAAATAAGCTGAAGCTATTAAATATTGAAAAATTAGAAACAAAATACATTTGATAATTTTCATATCTCTTAATGTTCAAATTCATGTTAACATAAACACCAAAGTAACAGCAGCTAAAGCAACTCAATTAGCCATAATCAATTTATTTAATAAAAATACAACAACTTATTTTATGATTTAATTGAATTAAATATTCCATTGACTCATTTAAATAATTTTATGGGCTGTCTCGTCTGTCATCTCAAAAATGTATCTTATTTCAATTTTCCAGTGGCTTTGACTTACATTGGCATCCAACTAACGGGTAATTTTTTAGCTGGTTTGGTTTTGGCAACACTGGTTTTGACAGCTGACGTGTGTTTAGTACCTTGTGTCACTGTCAAACAGCTTCAGTTTGGTTTGCAATTTAACCATGGATCGTCTTACAAATGAACAACGCTTGCAAATTATTGAATTTTACTATCAAAATTCGTGCTCGGTTCGAAATGTTCATCGCGCGCTTTTTTATCGAAAAATTGTGTTCAGCGATGAGGCTCATTTTTGGTTGAATGGGTACGTAAATAAGCAAAATTGCCGCATTTGGAGTGAAGATCAGCCAGAAGCATTGCAACAGCTACCAATGCATCCCGAAAAAGCCACTGTTTGGTGCGGTTTATGGGCCGGCGGCATTATTGGGCCATATTTCTTCAAAGATGATGCGAATCGCAGCGTTACTGTCAATGGTGAACGCTACCGAGCGATGATAACAAACTTTTTTTTGCCCGAAATGGAAGTTCTTGACTTGCATGATATGTGGTTTCAACAAGACGGTGCCACATGCCACACAGCACGCGAAACAATGGCGCAATTGCGAGGCGAGTTTGGTGAACAGTTAATTTCACGTTTCGGGCCGGTCAATTGGCCGCCTAGATCGTGCGATTGGACACCATTAGACTATTTTTTGTGGGGGTATGTCAAGGCTAATGTCTATAGGGACAAGCCCGCTTCGATTGACGCACTGGAAGCCAACATCCATGCATTCATTCGTGAGATACCGGCCGATATGTGTGAAAGAGTATGCCAAAATTGGACTCAGCGGATGGGCTACCTGAGACGCAGCCGCGGTCAACATTTGCATGAAATTATCTTTAAGCATTAAATTGCAAGGTTCAAACTATCGATTCAAATAAATATTTCATTCATTTTTTCGAATTTTTTGTGTTTTTTAAAAAAAAAAAGTTCTAAACCTCTTAAAAAATCACCCTTTATATTAAACTAGAAAATTTATCTTCATTGTTTTTTGTCTAGCGGTTTACAAATCTATTAAAAATAAATTTTTCGCAGATTTTCATTTCTTGAGTCGGTCATAAAAAATTTAACTTTGATGTTTATTTTTTGTTTGCACTATGATGGATTTTTATTTTCTTTCAATTAAATCTTTTATCTACGCACTTCACTTTCAAAACAATTCATTTGAATGCATCTAATTCTTTCACAATAGATACTTTTGTTAATTAATAAAATCTCTAAGATTACTTGCTATACTCGTGTGTTGTGGAACTTGTTTCAATTGAGTAGCTTCAACGTAATTAAAAATAAGTAAACAAACAAAAAATGAAAAAAAGGAAAATATAGGTAAGTTACGAAGTAGTCCGTGACTGACATAGACCGTGATTCTTACGAATAAATTATGTTAAGGTACATTTTTGCATGGATCTTTTAGTGTAAGTATACATAATGGTTAGTAACTATGAGTTGGTACACTCTGTTCATTAAGGAACTTTATTTAATGTGATATTTGCCAATTTACATGGCGAAAATATTAACCCCTTTTTCCGTACCTAAATCAAAGTCAACTGCATTTAACGATTTAAACAAGATCGCCGAATGATTGCATGACATGCAAGCCTGTAGTGTTGAGCACACATTAAACAAAAGAGTTTTAATTTTAAAATACATATTTGAATAATAATTGTGTAGAAAAGATTAAAGATTGAATCCCAAACAATAGTTAGAAGCAATTATTTTTGAAATAATTAAATTCAGTGGAAATATATTATATGAACATGAATTGTTAAAAAAAATTCTACGGCCTTGAAAATTAACAATTTATCTAGGAAAGGGTTTAAAATCTATGAAAAATTTAATCATAAGAAAATATGCCTCGATAGAAAAAACATTAAAACTATGAAATTTGCAATGAAATGTTATAGGAACTTTAAAATAAATGAGGAAAATTCGAATAAATGCTGGTGTGCCACAAGGCTCCCTTTTGTCTCCGAGTTTCTTCCTGATTTTTTAAAACGATCGCTTGCCTTTTTTTCATATCGGTTTCCAGATTCACATCCTCCATTTTCGGATATGCATATGATGAAGATATGCTCAATGAAAGCATGGACAGAACTGTCCATATCATTATAAGCCATGTTTTATTCAAAAAATCAATGCATCAATGGTAAAATGGTGTCTCAAAACTTGTCTCTTTTGCCATTATTCATGACTGGTACTTGCATTGAGAGAACCGTACCGAACAAATTTGAGTTCTTAGTTTTGGTATTACAATCCACCTTCTGTGTAACGAAAATATATTTGACTTCGCCAAAAATGCCGCCGAAGAAATATATGTATGTATCTCCTCATCTAATCTAGTTACAATTGACAAGGGATTCGTTCGCAAGAAACGTGGATATAATTTTCATAAACTTTTAAAAACTGATACTCATTGGAATGAAGAGTTTTTGGCCAGCTCCATTGTGAATACTAATGATGACTGTTTTCGTGAAAGCTTTTTTCATAAAACTTGTATACTCCAGGTAGGAATTCGAAATCGACTGGGAAAAGATTTAACAATTTTCGAAAACGTAATTGAAAAAAAGTATTGAATCAAATCACTAATTGGGAGCTAAGAAGGTGAGAATTTCTACACAGTCTTTGCTAGCGAATGCAAACAAAATGTTGTCATCATTAATTTATAAGATGACATTTAATAACTTCCCACTAGAATTCGAATTATTTATTCATCCTCAATATTGTGCTTTTAATTTATGTCAACACAAATATATGGGTGAATGTATCTCAAAACATTATTCGCTAACCTAAAAAAATTTTGACAATTTGTTTAATCAAGATATTTGTTCAAAATATTTATTTGAATTTAATCAAAGGAACAATTCTACCGGCAGACACAAAAATATTGAATTGTTGTGAGCTGACGTGAAAAAATAATTCCACGCTGATTAAATATTGACATTGAATTTGTTGTGTTACAAAAGAAGAAATTTTTGAAATGAAATTAAGGCATTAAGTAAGAACATTGACTTTTTCAAAAGTCCCATTCAAAACAAAGCGAAATTTCACGATTTGAACTGTTATACTGGAAGAATTTATCACAGGTTATTTTTCAATTTAACAAAATGATGATATTATTTTTAAGTTTGAATCAATATGTAAACAAAAAAGGCTTTGTAAAATTTTGTGGTACCATTTTTTCAGAAAACATTCAACCGATATCGATAAAATGGGTGTGAATGGAGAGCCAGAGATGAAGAAATTGGCAGAATATGGCAGAGACACAGATGCAGACACACACATACAGACTGTAGAAAATCATAGTCAAGAATGATTTTCTCAAGATTTCAAACTGATTTCTATCAATTTGACATAATATATAAAAATATACATAAATGATCTCTTTTTGCCATGTGAATTATGATGCGATTCTTGCAAAAGGTTCTCATTTATTGTATGGGTTTTGAATCAAATATTTCACTTCATTTTGAGTTCATTTCTTTGTTTTTGAAATCCAAGTGCCTCGCAAGTGAGTCATTTTTACTGATCAAAATAATTTAAGTAAAGTTTCATAGAGCAAGTTCTTAGAAAAATGTCCCATTTCGGTCGGTCCATCTTTCTTTAATAGCCATTTTATAAAATTTGATCAATTAACTAATTGAGTTGCTCAACGCCTTGTCAGTTTTCGTTACGATCTATTTTTAATATTCAATGAATCTGTCTCGCAGTCAAATTTGTGCATAAAATTAGGGTCCAGGGTTCTATATATGGTCTGTTGTGGCACATGTCGTTTTATCACGCAGACATTTTCTTGAATTAAATTGGATTTTTATAATAATTTCGAAATAGAATATAAATGTTCATTCTTGATTGCATTCTCTAAAAGAATATAAGTCAGCAGCTACTATATTGATCAAAAAGTTCCACACGCTGGGCTAGCATGTTAGTGGACCAAGGTTTTCCACTAGGATATTTAAGATTCTTCTTTAATTCATATTTTGAACGTTGAAAATATGAAAGAAATTAAAAGTAATTTAAATAAGCAATGGTCTTACCTCAAAAATAGGTATTCGATTTTTTGATAAATAAAACAGTTAATACAAATGTTTTCGAGTTAGTGTCAATACATTTTTTTCTATAAGAAAATTTATAATATTTCTCCTGAACCTCTTTCCATTTTATGATTGATTGTTTTGAAAAAGAAGTTTTTGTGGTGTAAACAATCTGGCAAAAACAATATTCAAAAAAATCTTGTATTCAATTTTTTAGCAATAATTCGCTAACATCAAGATTCAAGGAATAATTTTTTTGAAGATATACATAATTACTTTGTAGGCTTCAATTATTATCTTTTATAAGAAATGTATCAATAAATTGGATAAGGAAATCATTCAAAGTGCCGTTGGAAAGATAGGTATCTTAACTACAACAGGTGTCTGTCAAGATTGAAAATATACTTTAGTTTAAAAATTTTAATGTTTCAAGATAAATAATTCAGTTTTGGAGAGCTGGCAATCATTGTATATCAAATTCTTAATTTTGACATAAAGGCATTTGACTGTATCTTGATTAAATAATACATTTGATACAAAATTTTTTGATTGACACCGGATGTCTGTATGTCAAAATTCGCAATATTTTTGAATAGATTAATTTTAATTATCAAAACCTAAGGAGTTCGTTTTTAATGATGCATTATATCATTTTTTGGCGTTCATTTTTTTTCAAAATTACAATTTAACATTACTCGTAACAACATATGTATTTTATATTATTTTTTTAACAACTCGCAGGGGACAAAGGCCTTGCACCTTAGTCAAATAATCTCATCCATTCCTGTGTGTGCTTTGATACCCTGCAAGAGTGGAAGTGACCTACAATTTACCGTAGCATCCAAATCGAGAATATAAATCCTTTTTTCTTGACACGTTTTACTCTTGAAGAATTTGTGACTTCGTCAGGAAGAAAACTTGGGTAGAATCAGCGATTGAACCAAGAACCTTCGGTGAAGCAGTCTGATACTCTAACGATTACTGAAAGAAAATGTTTAATCTTTTCTAAATTTAAATGTGAAGTGAAAGATTCTATCAAGAAACCCCTGGAAAAACTGTATCCCAGTTACACTGGATGACTGGCAGATTTAAAAAAGCTTTTTTTTTAAACTATAAAAATGTTTCAAGATTAATAACTCACATTTCATGGGTTAAAAATTTTGTGTGATAACTGATAACATATTGATTCCAAATTTCTTTGAATTTGACTACCGATTGAAGGATGAAAGAACCAATCAAAAATTACATCGAAAACACTCAAAACTTTTATTTAATTTATCAAGATCCAAATTCCTTTGTTTGAAGATAAATCTTTTAGACCTAAAAAGCTTAGTTAAATAATGCCAATCTTAATTAGTTTCTTTTTATTTAAACTCTTCCTTATCAGATAAAATATGTAAAGGTGCTGTTTAACCACTGATTAATAACTTTTTCGTACTTATATTGGTACATATTTTAACCGATGCCAATCACAACTCATTATTTTGGTACCACAAGCAATGTTATCAACCCACGGCTGGCGCGGCGCTTGTTATTAGAAAAAACACATTTTTACTCTTATCAAAAAATACCAACAAATAGTCACAATGATTTTTTTTTATCTAAAATCCTAGAATTGAACAATAATTATAGTTGGTAAAGGTAAAAGATACTCAAATTTTCTGCGAAGCCAATATTATCACTAACATTGCATGAATTAACTATCTATTTATGGATTTCAGCATAGCTATGAGCAGATACCCAGACTTTTATCATATGGCCTTAACTCTACGCCTCCTTCTCTCGTCCTTCCTTGGGTACAATGTACCCTACTTTCAATTTCATTGAACATGAATACAAAATATCTATAGTGAGTTCATAAAAATGTATCTGTCCCCATAACATACCTTTTATCGAAATAAATAAAAATAATCGTTTGTATCCAACAACTACAGCCGGTCGGTCTGGTGAGGTGGTATCCAAAAGAGAAACTAGTGTTGTTATTATTATTTTTTTTTTTTTGTATTATTGATCTTCTCCTTAAATGCGTATCTTTGCACTCAATCTCAATCTGAATCTGAATCGACGACGAAGACGCTAACGCGTATAGTACGCACAATACACACTACTAATGCCGTTACGACACTTTAGTTGAAAATTTTCCACAAAGTGCAGGTAGTTTTCCGTAATTTTTTTTTTACTATTTTATTTCAAATTTTTTAAATTCAAATTTTTAACCACTGCGATGTCATCAAGTGATGAGCTGTTTTGATCGGAGTTGAATTATTATTAAATTTATCTCTCAGATACATTTGCATTCAATGGATCAAATAGAAGCAAACAAAAAAATGGAAGTCGGTTAATTTTGAGTTGTGCGAATCGTGTTTTTTTATTTTTATTATTTTTTTATTTATTTTCTGAACGATGTGATCACGTTGGCCGCCCGTTAACGACTAACACCTTTAACACAAGGGATACTAGTTTTTAAGTAAACATAACTCACGGTATGTTGTTACGGACTTACAGAAGCCAGCCAAAGCAAAAGAAGTATCCGCGCGCGATCGAATAAGCCAATTTTACCAGAGCACTTCCACCTGTGAAGAGCACGAGATATGAATTACACTCGCGGCAGAAGCAGCAACCAGCAGCAGCAGATTGGCGGATTGTTGTCTAGTTTGGATGGATATTATGATGTTGAGATACTTTTGTGTGTGTGTTTTAGTAATGTTTCAGATACTTTTTGTCAGTTTGAGAGCATATGGTGTTGGCGGATGATAAACTCAAATTGAGTAGGCGAGTGCCAATTGCTTCAGATACTTTTGTCATTTTTTATTTTCATTTTATTTGAGGGATGATTTTGTGTTCTATGTTGTTACACTGATTTATTGTTGCTGTGGATGAGAGGAGAAGGGAGTATGTTTTACAGATCGGGGTTGGTTTTTTTTTTTTTTTTTGCGAACAGAATAAAGATGATCATCACTGGACACACGTCTGTCTTATGTGATAATTGCTTCATTTTACGGAGCAAGTGCAATGCAATTGTGTGGATAATGGAGGAAGTTGGAATTAATTTATTATATTGCTCGTAAGACATTTTGATTAAGTTGTTGTGTTAATCGTGGGTTTAAGGGTGGATCTTCATAGATATGATCACTGGCCAGTACAGTTCTAGTTCTTATGTTGTATTAAACATATAGTACAGAGTTTGCGAAAACTATTTTGAAACCGAATATCTCTGAAAATACATTTGTCGAAAAAAACTAATGTGGATTTTTAAAGGTCATTTCTGTTTTTAGAGGAGAATGGGGCTAGGAGTATCAGGGGTTAAAAGTAACAACTATAAACTGAGATCCCCTGAAAAATATGAAATGTAGGAAAAAGGTAAACGTTTGCTCTATCCATGTTTAAAAGCTAGGAATTACATTCGTTGTAAGAAAAAACTCCCGAGGTGATCCCAAAATCAAGAACTTTTTTGTGCGTCTTCCTATTCACGTGGAAATACAGTACTGGATGTCTTTTGTAGACATGTGTCTGTGTTTTGTGTAAATGTGATATTTGTAAGAGTTATGTTGTTATAAATAGTGCTTTTCGTTTTAAACATCATGGTGGGGTTAATTGTAACATTTTTTTGAGGTACATTGAACATAGCTCGAACACCTAATTATTTATTTATTTCTATGAGTCAACATTTCACTTTAATCGTTAACAGTCAAACTAATCGTAAAATGAACTATCAATGTATTTCGTATAATAATCCAATTATTATCTTAACTTTAAGCTAGGTCTGTGGAGTTCCTAGCAAACGGTCCACGACATAAACGGGTGGCATATTGCCGGTATGTGGTGTTTATACTCAAAAGCAAACGCTCTACTACATAAACGGGTGGCATATTGCCGGTCTAGCGATGCTCTTTGATAAACAGCGAAGTGAAAAGTCGACATAAACGGTAAGCAGATCTATCTACAAAAAATTGTGAACCTTCTGACTGGTATTCGGATGAGAAACGAATTCCTTTGTATAGTGTGATTAAACAGCACTGAAACAACTGGTGGAGATTTGGAATCTGATCTTCGGTTTTAACGATTTAACGATTATTTATTGAACAATTTAATATTTACAATTGATTCTTATTCTATTTTACTTATGATACTTAAAAATATTTGTTGGCACATTAGGGGCCTAACTATATACATTGATAATTTTATAATACATTTTTTTTTTTTAAATTGTCATTAATTATACTTATATTAATAGTCAAGTGAGGGTGTCCATCTCGGGTTGTTCAAATCCACTTGTCCTTGATGTGTTGGTGAATTGGATAGCCTCGTCGTCGTTGATTCTGATAATTCCTTCCTCCATTAGCGCACTTATGTCCAGGTATCGTGGTTCAGGACGCCGTTCTTCACTGTTGATTGTGCTCACTAGAGGATTCGGATGGTTGACTAAATTTGTCGCCAACCTTCTAGCCGATTCCGTCATATACTTGTCCAACGGTGTTATCGCTGCTGCCTCGTAGAGTCGTTTGTTGCTTGGGTACTTCTTCCGTCGTTGATCGAAGTGAAGATCCGTGCAAATCCTCAACATTTTCCTTTCAAATACTCCGATCTTCTTCATACTTGTCTTTGATGTTGTGAACCAACCCGAAAAACCGTATGTAACTATGGGCCTTATTAATTGCTTATATAGAAGCAACTTCGTCTTTTGATTAAGGCCATTTCTTTTTCGCATTAGTGGATAAATGCGATGAAAGGCGTAGTTGGCTTTTTTGAGGAGTGCTGATACGTGTGGGTTGAAGCGTAACCTTTCCTCAAAGTTGATTCCCAAGTACTTCACAATTGGCTTGGTTGTCAATTGGGTTCCATCTGGTAGATTCACTATGATACTGCGGCAAGTAGTGATCTTCGGTGTAATTTCCACTCCTCTTTGTGTATTAGTTCTGCAAAGACATACTGTGAATTATAAAGATAAAATATAATATTACCCAGGAATATTTTATTCTTGTGATTCTTGTATGCCTATTGCAAATGGTTGTTTTGTTGGTCCATTTCAGTGTTCGAGAATCGAGAGGAGTCATGTGTGGCGGGTGTAGCGGGTGGTTGTTTTTGTTGTGTGCGATGGAATGTAGAATGGCTTCGTCGGTGGCGGTTGATGATGTTGCTGTGTGCAGTGGGATATGGAATGACTTCTAACTTTGATAAAAACTATGTAGTGAAACTTTACTCCTTTTTATTTAGGTGTTTAATTGAACCCACCAATTTCAAAAAATCACCGACTCACCGAGATCACCAGGACTGCAAGCGTTGCTTGATGAGACAATCAAAAATTTGGCTAAAAATGAAGAAATTCAAAAATATGAGTGACTTATTGCTGAGAAATTTTTCAGATTTTCTAATGAAAGTAAAAATCAGTGCATGAATGACACGCATCCAAAAGTTTAGTTTGAAATCTCTCTTCCTTGTCCTTGTGGAAATGTATTTGTTTTTATAAACTTATTTTGTTAGACTAACAGGAAGCTTTAATTTTTCAAATTTAAATAATAAACATTGTAATGGCTGTTACAAGTTATCCCAGTCTATGTTTCAGGTAACAGAATAGGTGGGGTACATTGAAACTTTCTATATATTTGACATTTTTTGACAACAAAATTTGCACAACAATTTATGCATTGAAGATGAAACATGACATGGCTTAGCTGACTTATTTTGAGATCTTAGTGTAATATGTAATTCGTGACATTAAAAAAAAATATTCTTATAAACATTTAAAATACTTACGGGCATAAAATGACAGCAAAGATTTGATAGGGCTTATACATTTTTGGTTCACGTGACCAAATTATAGTTTGTTTGAAACGACCATCACTTTTAGATTCTTTACGATACCGCCCAAATTCACCAGTAAATATAAAACTGGCAATTTATTAATAACAAAACCCTTCTTACTCAATAAAACATTCCATGTTTTAAACTTCTCCACAAAAAACGTGCCCTAGGTCTCTGGGTATTCAAAATTTTTTTTTTTAAGTAACCCTCACATTCCTAAAAATCGTCAACAATATGTCATCCGCGTCATCAGTTTCCTCCCATTATCAACGTGTGGCGATAAAGTATCTCCCTCACCTCGACATCGTAGTAACTTAATAACACTCAACATTCCAAAATTCTCACATTCAATTTAAATCCACTTTTGTATTTTGCATAAAAAACGTGGTCATTTTGTTTTTACTTTTCACACTCGAGAGCTCAGTCAAGACTCAACTAGATATAAAATCGTGAGTACGAGTTTAGTGGGCTTGTGTGTACCAATTCGCACAAAACATCATCAGACTGCTCGGTTAATTTATGAATAATTTAAATTATTATGGGAGCAAATTGAATTTTTAGATTGCGTCCATTTCCTCAAAATAAGAACATCCTCTTCTCAAAACATATTTCGGTGTGCGGTTAGTGGGTTCAAGTATAAAGTTTTCAAAACACCACGCCACACGCGACCTTACAATAAATCCAATTGTCAAAATTACTGAGTTAATGAGCAAAACAAAAAAATTATCAACTTTTCAATTGACATTTCAAAAATACGGTCTTTCTTGTTTCAAGTTTGGTAGCAACTTAGGCCAGAAACTGGTTGTGTTATGTAGGTTAGGATCAGATACTTTCTTTCGCATTTCCCCACTCTGGCAAAAAAAAAGACAACTTTCTGGTCATAACCGATAGCCAAACCCCGGACGTAACAGCATTATAATCACTTTGGCAAAGAAAACGTTATCGATTTTTTTCATTTTTATTTTTGGAAAGGTGCAATCATGTAATTGCTAATTGCACTTCCGAAAATGAGGTTACCGATCTTAGGCCTCGGTCTCGATCTTGGTCCCTTGTATTGTGGTCATTAAGATTCTGGACACGGTTTGTAATTTTTCATTTATTTGCTGGGAAACCAGTTTGAACTGGATAAGCGTTGATTTTGCAATCAATTTTGGGCGTTTGGGACCTCCAACATATAACCAAACCATAACGACAGGTTGCAGGTATACCGTGTACCTACAAAGAAACCCAAATTTTCTGGGAATCACATATTGGGAGCAATGAACAGTTGTTAAGAGAGGGATATGAGAAATAATGGTGTAAAGGGGAGCTTAATCAAGGTTGAATTGGAATATACGCGCATGCGCGCCGCGCCGCATCACGTGATATTTTTTAAATTTTTAAGGGGAATCACATTTAAGAACATTATTTGTTCGGTGGACAATATTATGCGCATATTAAAACTTTTAGCACTCAGTAGTGGCATTAAATTTAATTTTTATAAATGGAAATAAAATTATGACAGCCGGTTGTTATATTGACGCAGTTAAGTTGAATTTCTTCCTAATTTTTAAAGCAATTGGGAAAGAACAACAACCTTCAATTATTTGGTTTTACTGGGGCAGACTCACTATTGTTGTTAAAAAAAAAAAAAAAAAAAAACAACCAACCGAACAAGTAAATTGTTTTGTTTCCATATTTTAAATATGGTGTTGTATTGTTCATCGATTTCAAGGCCGTTTGTCTAATTTTGGGTTAGCAAACACGCCGAACTATGCGGGAGGGATTGGGTGACAACTTAAAGCAAAGTTCGATAAGACGTTGCCAATTTGATGAATAAAGACAACTCAGAAGTTGACTGTTTTGATATATTTTTAGACGGTGTTGCAGCGATTTAAGGGGCTATCAAGACAAAGTTCTAGTCAAGTTTAAAGCAAAAGCAGATTTATACACGGGCACTTGCCCAGCAATGTCCTATAAAATTGTTCCTTCATTCTCCTTAAACTACCAAACAATTTCCACTTGTTGAGTTCATTTAAAATCTTGAGATATCTTGAGAAAAGGAAACTTCTTAATGACCTGCAATTTGGTAGCAGTAACGCCTCCAGTGACATGGTGGTATCCCGGATCAGTGGAACCAATGTTTAAATCTTTTTGTAAAAAGTAAGGTTACAGTGCTTAATATTTTCAGATCATTTGATAAAGCTAGTCTGGTACCAGGATAATAATGTTTTATGGATTGGAATTGTCCTTTATTCTGACCGTTCCATCCACGATGTTTTGGAAAGTTTTCAATTTAATATTCACAAAAAAATAATGTTTTATCAATGATCTTTTATAAAAGGCTCCTGACCCACCAAGACAATCGGAAATATGGTCTACATTGGCATCTGAAGTCTTCTCGTATGACATTGAAGACCTTACGAGCTGGAGCATTTTTTTCAACATCCCATCCACACGGCTGACGGCTCTAACTTCAATGGAACTTAAAATTTTCGGGACCTCCATTTTTTGCTTGAAAATAAATAGCTTTTTTGATTACTGATTCTGATTACTATTATTTCTTAGGGTAGCTAGGGATGCCAGACGTCCCGCCACGCGCGGGACTGTCCAGCAAAATGACTCTTGTCCCGCAAGTATCTCGCTGGAAAATTATGTCCCGCAATTCGATTTAATGTCCCGCTAAACCCCCAAAAAACCAATGTCAAGATAAACATGTTCTGTTCATCTTGATGAGTACGTTTATGTTTTAATTTTCACTCTTCTGTATAGTGATGTAAGACTCTCTCCCGCTTTACTTTTATTGGAATTTTCAAGATGTTGCAGAACAATATAAATCCACTTTTAGTCCCTAATGTTATATTTTGTTATTTTGTACTTGAAGTACACTATAATTGTATGTGAATGTTGGTTCCATTTCGGGCGACCCGTTCGAGCATAGAGACTGATATCTCGCGAATAACACGAGTAATGTTGGCTTCCAAACAGTCAATCGTAGTTGGCGTATCCCTGAAGGCCTGAGACTACATATACCCAGAGAAAATAGCCCACAGGGGTGATATCGATCTAGTCGGCAAATTTACTGGAGCACAACGTTAAACTTAGTGCTCACCAAAATGATTTCTCAATAAGGCGTCGGTTATAGCGATCAGTAAAAATTTTCATTTGTAGTATTTAATATATTTGAATGCGTTTTGAAACAAAAAGTTATTTATATTAAAAAAATAATATTGATTCGGAAATGTATTTTTTGCGGAAAAGCAATAATTAGATTTTACTGACAAAACCCCATTTTACTTATCAGCTGATTGTCATGTCACTCAAAATGAAACAATAATTCATTCTAGTTTCTTATAGGGTTTTCACAACGAGCTGAAAACACAGTTTTCGTTGAAAACCCTCAAAACTTGAACGAAAACACAAATTTAACCATACATTTTTGCTAAACACAAGTTTTCGAAAACAACTAGTTTTATAGGGTTTTCACACCGACCTGAAAACCCCCAAAACCTGAACAATAAATTTTTGCTAAACACAAGTTTTCGAAAACAACTAGTTTTATATAAAACCTGTCGAAAACTTGTTGGTATTCAAAGCAAACACACCTAAGTTTGTTGTGATTCTTTCCAAACACACCTAAAAAGCGCATAAGACTCAAAAAAATCAATCAAAGCAGCCGAAAATATTTTCATTTCAAAATTTGATGATCAGTTGTAAAAACGAAGTGAAATGTCAAACGAAAACTTGAAAAGTCCGGTGTGAATAGTTTTCAGGTTTTCGTAAACTTTTAACTGAAAACCGGGTTTTCGGCTCGATGTGAAAACCCTATTACTGTTTCGTTCATCCGGAAATAAATTACTGATACATTTGCGACCAGAAAGAAGAAGAAAAAGACAGGATGCATTGCTATTACCATTTTTTTACCGACATAATTTTACTGATCGTTATTAACGGCCATCAGTAAAATAATTTCTAATTCATTTGTTTTCAATTTTTACTGGTCGCTATAACTGACGCCTTAGTCCATTGTATCACGCGCTGTATGGCTCGTATCGCCGACCGTCTTACTGGAACTAGAGCTCACCAAGACCATGGGCTTGAGTTTTTCTGAGCCCATTCACAGAAAATAGAGACGTTGTTATATGGTGCGAGTATTTCCATGATGAATTGTCACACGATACTAACCAAAAATGACAAAGTAGTTTGATTGGAGTCACGCGTGATCTGTCAAGAAAAGCCTGTTGAATTATGTTTAAAAAAAATGTGTCCCGCAAATAAATTTTTTAAATCTGGCATCCCTAAGGGTAGCAAATAGATGAAATTAAAATTCTTATCATTTTGACTTAATAGTTTGAAGTATTGACCATAAAAAAGCAAATGCTGGGTTGCAGGGTTCGAAAAGAAAATACTTTTGTGGAGTGATTTACAGGCCTGTTCTTCAAAATAATAAATTAAAAACTGATAATCTACGAATAACTAGATTGCTTGATAGTGGTGTGCTGAAGTTATTCTGGTTCAAAAACTCACGTGGATATAGGCCCTGTACCTGTACAATGTACGTCAAATGAACAACAATATTTGGTAACATAAAATGTTCAATTTTTAAAACCCAGGGGCAGAAAACTATAAAAGTTTTGATTTCTAATAGAGTGCCTGAAAGAAATCCGATTTATTTCTAGGGGATTTGCCATATTCAAGAGAAAAGACTTCCTCTGAAGAGCTGATCTGAAGCTAACAAAAACTAAGTTTTATAAGAAAGTATGTTCTAGAACATACAAACAAATCTTATTTTGGCACAAAATAACTTCCTTTTCCTGTTTTTTTACACCATGAAATACTCACCTCTTTTTTTCAATGAAACTTTTCACAGCTGAATAAAAAACCACTTGTTGATTATTAGATCATTCATTAATTTCGTCATCGGTTTCGGTAGTTCCCCAGAATAATTCCAAATTGTGTAATTTGTTGACATGTTTAAATGTGGTCTACTTGTCACTTTATTTCCATCCTAACTCACCGTCACCTGTCATAAGTTAATAGACTTCATTAGAATGCATCGCACAACTCAAAGATATGTTAATGAAATGATTAAACACTATACCGCCACCGATTCCGACGACTTCGCTTAATCGATTAGAGTCGTGATTATGAATTCAAGACCTACCCTGAGGGCCTGAGGAGATGTTGATGATGCATCGGTACAAATTCTATTAAACTATTACTTTATTGATTGGACGTATTCCAGATTGGTAAGGTTATTAAGTAGTAACGTAACTAGACGAGGTTATTGGATGTCATTGATATATATTTTTTTTTTCAATTATTTAAATGAGCGGTTTAACTATCAATGGGGAGTGTCGGATCAGATTTGTAATAGTTTCAATTGTAACCACACACATGTTGGAGGAAGGAATAACAGTTGGAAATACAAAAATGTCATTAGGACGTCAAATTTGGAAAAATTTACCTCGCCAGTGAAAATTCAACTAATGCTTCCTGAGCATTATAAAAAGTATAATCGTTAAGATGATGCAATCAAATGTTTTCTGGAAATCAAAACTTCATGAATTTGGCTGTTCTATCTACGAAAGAGTTTTTTTTTTCAGAAATTTACTTCTCTTCCCTCGTCAACAATATTCACTTAAGTAAAGTTAACGACAACTTTTCAACGAAAAAACTTGTCGTAAATGAGAAGATGTAGCATTGGATACTTAACATTTAACGATGTTACTTTTCCCGTATACGTTAACAAACTGTTGAAAGCAGATATCGTCTTCGTACTGAAAATAGGATGTATGAACAACTTTTACAGGGTGTTTCAATACAAGCATTAATGTTTTGCTTCGTTTTATTCTCTTTTATTTCTTTAACCTTAAAACCAATTTAGACTAATCTATGTTTCTTCCTTTAGAAAATTAAACTCACTTATATTTTAAAAATTTGCATCAAACTCATTCAAATTTATTGACATTGTATCTATAGGAGCCGGACGCACCTCTTAATTTATCTCACCAATTATGTCATAAAATGTACCTATATTTTCCTTCCTGTATTTCTAAGTTTCCTTGAGACGATTATTTGGTCTTACAATGATGCTAAGAGTTTCAGAAGATTCAAAACACCTACATCCCCCCGACCCCACCCACGCAACTATACAATATTTCACAATAAATTCGTGCGATTACAGTTTCCAGCCGTGTTGCGTATGTAACATGATATCAACTCTCTGATTATCCGAAATGAAAATGTTTTTGAATTCAGTTCAATTGAAAGATTGTCGGGATGGACGTACATTGTCTCCTTGGCTAAATGGGAATGGGCGTATGGCATTAATGGGGACCCAACTGGACAGTATAGTTTTTTTTTTTTTTTTTTTCTTTGTAAATCATTCGAGAGAAGTCAAACACCTCAGATTTTTTTTTTCCGGATAACCATATCCACGAGCTAGTTATGCAATTGATATGCAAAAACAAAAATGGATCCATTAAGCTTTTGTGGCTATTAAGAGTAGTAATTCAATTGAATAAAACATAAACTGTTGAGTGGTGTCATGCCGTGATATGATTTGCTAAAATGTAGAGCTCTTTTGATTGAGTCGCAATGGAAATGGAAATGGAATTTGATGAGTCTATGAGTTTATCGGGGGCCTGTTTTAGAAGTACTTTGCTTAAAAGTATACTTATAAATGTTTTGACCTTCCACAATTCTTTCTTATGAATCTAGCATTATTTAAAAATGCCCGTTATTAAACCTTGATGAGGGTTTATGGAATTTGTATCGAAAAAGCTGGTTGTTGCTTAAATGGGAGCTAAAGGCAGAGCAGAAACGAGCGGTCACAAATCTGGAACGTTATGTAAAATCATTCAATTGAAACTGGGCTCCAAATGATTTAACTTATTCAAAACCCAAAAAAATACTTGTTGTTGTTATACTATTCCCTTTAACCAATAGTCAATAGTAACGAAGCATTATGCTATTCTCTACAGCCACAGGATCTAACAACAATAAACGTGTTTCCCAACATTACTACCACCAAAATCAGTTGTACACCACAATCATGGCCTAATCTAGGCACCAACCAAGCCTGGCAACATTCGTCAGCTACTCTGTCGTAAATCCAAACTCAATGGAATTTATCATTATTTTTGATATTTGTGTTTAAGTTTTTCTTTTTGAAAACGTACTTGGCAACCATGATCCAAACAGGGAAGCAATATCAAGACATTCTTGCAAGCCATACTGTCTTATTGACAAGAAATCTGATGAGTCTTTTAAAAATACCATAAAAATTATTAGTAGCAGCGAGAATGCGCTGCCCGATAACATCTTATCTACGACTTACGTCTACATTAGCTCAATCCCATTGATAATAACAACACGGTAAGCTTCGTACATATTTGACAATGATTTTCTAAGAACAACAGTGTTGCATTTAATATCCTTGAATTCGGTTTAAATTAATTCATCAACTCCTTCCCTAGCATATCTTCAAAAGTTGTTCAATAAAGTTCGAAGACTGATGTTGTTGCAAATGCAACAGATTTGTATCTATAAAATTAAAAGTGCAAAAAGACCTTAAGTGCATATAGTGTTCGAACTTCAAATGCTGATATCCTTGATTTAATTCAAATCAATGTAGTGGTGATCTAATACCGAATTGAAATTTTAAATTTGTCTAGGCAAGATTTTTTGACGATCCGGAGATAGTTGGAAATCATATCTCTTATCGACAAGTTGTTTAACAATTTCGGAGATAATTTTGTTATTAGTTTCATTTAATCTCAATTTTTTTTTAATTAATTTTGAATACAAATTTGATATTTTGAATACGATTACTTTTGACACATATCTTGGTTTACTTAAGTCTCAAAGTTTTTTTTTTCTTTCATCTAATACCGCAAAAATTGTATGTCGTTCTTTTTCTTCTAGAAAAGGAAAGAAAAAGATGGAAATATAATTTTGCCATAAGATACTTTAATTCAACTCTTTTTTGTTTGTTTTTGTTTTAATGTATGAGTGATTTATTTTAATCAAACGAAAAATAAAAAAAAAATATAAACCCGCCAGCCACGCTTGAACATACAAATTTAAAATTGGCAGCAACAGCTGAAATCAGTTTACTTTTGTTAGCTGAATGGAATAATTGTTTAAGTCTCAATCATCCGCTGCAATAATGTCTGAAATACCAGTTGAAAATCCAGTAAGTGTTTAATTAAAATATATATTTTATTTTTGGTTAAAATCATTAAATTGTAAAAAAAATTAATTTATTAGCGAGCGCAGATATTCTGTGATTACTTTAATGACAATCCACTTCCACAGTAAAGTATCTCAATCTATATCAGAAAAACCAGTTGCATTCCAAATTTAGGTGGGATTTTTCAGAGTTTGTGTTAGAATTTCTAGACTGCAATATTGAGTACTTTTGTGGTTTAATCTCAAACATGTTGTATTATATAAATTTTATTGTGAAAAAATTGAGTGATGTTTTGGAAAAGAATTTTTTAAACGTGTGGTCGTGGAGTTTTTTTGGGGTAATAGAACATGTCGTTAATCAAATATCACGTTCTTACATTATCTCATGTCTCACACATCATTTTAAAGATATGGCTTTTAATTAAAATTGTTAAAAACAAATACAAAAAATAAAACGTGCTCTACTTAATAATGTTTGAAAGAGATGTGAAATTCAATTAAGATAAATAAATGTGATACAGATGAATTAGTTTTTTTTTTGTTTTGTAATGTGATTGTTTATCTTATCGCGAATAATCTTTTTTTTTTTTGTTCAATTAAATAATAATAAAATAAAGTAAAATGCTTCAACTTCAAGGTTACTATTGAGTTTATCTGCCTCATGCAGAGGTATCTTAATGTATTGATCAAGACGGACGTATTGTTAGAGTTGTTATTTATGGAATTTTTTCTTGGAAAGAGTCAAGTGAATTTAAAGTTCAAAGACAAAACATGCGTTTTTAGAAAGAAAAATGTCTTCAATTAATTTATAACATACAAACTGTTTCAATGTAATAGCAAATACCTAACACAGGATTTTCTTATACAATCTTGACTTATTGTTGCATGTATTTGGGCACCAAAATAACTCGAATCATGCGCAAGTTACCAGTATCATTTGATGAGTTTCATCCCTTCAATTTAGAATTTAGATGAAACATTTCTGGTATCAGAGTTATAAACTTTAAATCCTATAACTTTGTTCAAGACATGCTTATTTTTTATAAAATCTTCACTCCCATTGGGGTATGTACTTCAAAAACATACATCCTGAATATATATCAACCGTTTTTTCAAACTTTGATGAAATCATTGGGTTCCGTTCCAAATCAAGACTGTACGGTAGATGACCCATCAAATCGATGTTTGTAATGCTTAAAAAAGCTTTTGTGTGATGTGAGAGAGCTTAAAGATCGTGGTGGAGCATTATTTATAGTCTGTTATCCGTTTCCTTGGTTTTCCTGAACACTTCTGACAAACAAAATGTTGGTGTACTTGTTAATACTGACCGTTTTTCGTTGCTCTCGGTGGTGACATGTTGACGATTCTTGACCGTTTTTTGATCAAGATGAGTGATTCAAATAATTATTGTGAACAATACTCGGATGACAAAACTTTCTGAATACGATTACATTTATTACAAATGTCAAGCCATACGATGACAGTGTCAAACATGACATATTCACACTGGTCATATCATTTTTTTAATATCAATTTTGAGAAATACATTTCCTGTTCACTTGAAGATTTGCTTTTAAAGAATTGTTGTATGTCTGTAGTTAATAGGGATCACCTGAAAAAATTTATGGAAGATTTGGAAATTATGCTTATAGATATTGAATTTGGTTTGGACTAAGTAACTTTCATGCTTCATTTTTCAATGAAAAACATTTATTCAGCCAGGAAGAATGTTACAGTTTCATTCAAGTTACTGATTAGTTCAGTGATTAAAACAATAAAGGATAATCCTCTATTTATTAAAGAATGATTAGTATGCCGCCATCGAAACACAACACTAAAAAGAAATTCGTTTGCCAAGTGCATTCGAATTCGTTGCAATAAAATTTGATTTAATGTCTCGATACTGAACATTTATGATGTAAAATCATGATACTCCCTCGCGGAATAGAATAATTAATTAATTATGTAATGAACGTGAGTAAAACAGAGATTTAAATCAGGCTCTAAATTGCTAAGCTATAAAAGAAATTTTTTCAATGATTTATTTTTGACGATTGTAATTGATAAATTTTTCAATTCAAATCACAAACATTATTCAAGTCATAAAGTGTCATTTGCAACAGGAAAATCAAATTAATACAATATTTAAGGTTGGGCTGTTACAAGTGGGTGACGGCATTGATTGACGTTGCGTTTTACAATTTTTTAAATATTGACAGTTTTCCGTGATTTACTAAATCTACTATTCCGCTTATGATTAGTTAAGACTTGGTATCTTATTTCCTTCTAAGGTTAGATTAACAAAAAAAAATCTGATCATAAACAGACGTTGGATTCAAGTAAGTATTCGTTAAGGAAACAAATTCCCAGACTAAGTTATTATTTACTAAGACTGAAATATAACACGAAATCATTAGCACAAAATTTTATCAAAGCAAAATAAGACAAATACTTTTATTTTTGTGTTAATATCGAGGAATGTTTAATTTTAACATAAAAACTGACATACTGCAGTGCAATGTCACACTGACAAATGATTGATTGCCACAATCTTATGTCAAAGACAGCTGTTAGTTGTCAATTGTTTATCTTTTAAGGGGTTAACTTTTGTTATTGTGAACGATTTTCAATTTTTAAGTTCAAAAATAGATTTGAGATAACTTCTTCCAGTTGTGTGTACGGCATCTATCAAAATACTCAAGTGACTCATTTTACTGAAATTGATTAAGAAAATTGACTGAGTTATAAATATATCCAAAACCAATCTTTTATTTTGAGAGTGATTTATATTACGAACAGATAAGACCAGCAGAGTGACATTTCCTCAATCTTCTGTTCATCTTAACGGATATCACAATTAATTTTGTTTTTATTGTGATAATTTAACGGTATCTACCTATCTACATAAAAATTGTATGTCTCATTAATTCATGCGATCGCATACTTAAGACATCACTCGCTAATAACAATAACAATGAAAAATGAAAACAATTATTTCACGGTCATGGGGTTGTTTAATCTTAGCGAGAAAACCCTCTCATTGACAAAGATAAAACAGTATAATTATCCAAGTGAATGCAATTTTCTAATACATTGCAAATAAAAAGTACTCATACGCCCTAGTGAACATCTTTGATTATGAGATATGACCTTCGACTTGGCTCGCAAAGTATGTGATAAGTACTTTGAGGAGATTATCATTCAATTTAAGTTGGAATGCATACTTTTATTTGTGTTAACATTATTTCTTGCATAATGTTCTTGATTCTACAGTCAAATTACTTGAGAGGAAGTTTGTCATATGAGTTATTCTATGCCGAATTGAGGTGGGTTGTGTAGTTTTGTAACGTTTTTTTATTTTTCGTTACATTTAGTTTGTCCTCTAACTGCTGTACACTGTTTTTCAGGAATGCAGATACAAATATACAAAGTTTTTAATTTAAATATTTTGTATGGCTTTTATAAATGGCTCTTTCATGTTTTTAAAATTTTTGAAAATCTATAAAAGACCACGAGGGAATACTTATACGTAAATACAAAAATATTTGATTTGTTGTAAAATTTTCTTATGATTTTTTGTAAATATTGAGTTTTTTTTACCAACTTAACAGCTTGAAACGATAATTTTTGTTCTCAAGGGTGAATGTCTCCATAAACCTTTCTTATTTCTTTATCTTATTCTTAAATTATCTATTTACCAACCAATTAAACAATAAATATAAATATTTATGATCTTTCCTATCTGAAGCATATGAATTCGTGTTATGATAGCATAACAAAATGAAACCCAAGTTGATAAGACAATACGATTAAACAATGCTTTCAATTCTTCTAGATGGAATAAAAAGAATTGCAACATCAAAATGATAAAAAAACAGATCTAATCATTTTAGAACACAGCATAGCAAAAGATACAAATCTTTCACTCATATTCACAGTATTATGTGCAAGGCAATTCCACACCTTGTTTTTGCCTCAGGTTTTCTGTTTTTTTTTTTATTGTAATGCACTTTTACTGTGATGCTATGCAGTTCCGTATTTAATTTGTTCAGTTCAAAAAATAATTCTAGATTAACTTACCTATAGAGTTAAAAAAAAAAAAAATATAAAGCAATACAAAAATAGTGCTATCGTTGACGCTTTCGACGGTGTTATATGGAACTTAAATAAAATGCAAATTTAGTTCTATCGTGGCGGGCATTGCGAATGAAACTCAGTTTTTACATATTTTTTTTTTGGTGTGAAATTTGAACTTATCAAAGGACTTTTAATTCCTTTTAGTGTAGTTTTATGATCTTCCTTCTGTTATGCTTTGGATAGAAAGCCCTAAGATATAAAACTGGTAAGTTAAAAATTCCTACCTTGAATTCTTTGGAATGAATGAATGTGTATTATGACTGAAGCTCAATGCCGCATTTGTTGTTTGTTTTGTGAAATTGGATATATTATCCTATGAATAATGTCAATGTGTGTATCGCTGTGTTCTCAAAGCAATCTGAATCAATTCCCAAGTGACAATTTTTCACAGACCAATCCCATTTAGTGATGAATGAATGGCATACGTCATCAGTTTTGGCTACGGTTACTATAAGGTATGACAGGTATTATATCTTACATCCCAAAATGTCAACCCAAAACATACGTATGCATTCCACGTTAATTGTCTCTATAATTTCCTCAAAACGCATACACACACGCTAAGTGCTCATTAGCTGAAGGTCATCGCATAAATTTAAGATGTTCACTAGGGCGTATGCATTTTTTTTCTTCTCATCTTACTAAAAAACTGCATTCATTTATAATTGCAATGTTTTATCTTCGTGAATAAGATAGTCTTTCTGGTTTAGATAACACAACCCAGTGACCATGAAATAATTGCTTTCATTTTTCATTGTTGTCGTGATCAAAGTATGCATAGTCTCATGAATTGATGAGACTCACAATAATTATTATAATCGGTAGGTGTATACTGTTAAAGATACATAATACGTAAACAATTATAAACTTTGCGCTGACTGTTACATTCTTCAATGAATGCAAGTTTGAGGAAACCTGAATCCGTTGCTCTATCCTAAGAGTCGTAGGTTGCAACATTTTAATGCAAATAACACTAATGATCAAGAAATGACCTTGACCTCTTCTGGATTTAAAAAAAAATTAAAAACATATTGCTTTATTTGTTTTCTTAAATTTAATTTTCTAAAGATAGAATCTTCAACCAAAGTACATACAATAGTTTCAATAAATTCAGTGTATTACCAATACCCCTGATGGCAATACAATTTGGGTTGGTCATGATACAGTGAATGTAGTGTTTGATAGCTTTGACTTAGAGCTGCGTTTTCGAACCCCATTTTTTAAGTGGATGCCATTTGTAGGACTGTCATGAGATAAGTACCACAACAGGCTCAAACATAATCTTTTTCTTCCTTCTAACTACTGTCGTGAAGGTTGTATTGCACAGACCTTACTATCTTACATGCATATAATCATTAAAAAAAATTAAGATTATGTATCAACAACAAATTTAATGTTCAAATTTAAATTCAAAACCAGCCATGTTTTTATTAACATTGTGTGACGCACTTCCTTTGCGTTGTTTAAGTTCATATTATTTCGTATAAGCTTCTTTGGGTTGGTGTCTGCGATTATGAAATTGCTAAGAGCTTTTTCCTCGTAAAGCTTTTTCGAAGAACTTCTCTTTGCAACACTGAAAAAAATAAACAAATAATTTATTTTTATTGATTTTGAAACAAAATATTAACAAATCATTTAAAAAAAATTTGGTTTGTTATTTTAAACGAAAAAAGTATGTGGAAGAATATTATTGAACAATATTACTCTCTCAAAATACAATCGGTTATGGCTGTAGCTTCCATTTAAGAAATAACTAGCTTAAGAAATGATTTCTTTCTTTCTTGACGAAAAAAGGAAAGTAGTATACTATGGAAATCAAAAAAATAAAGTGCACGACTGGGTCGCACGAACTTGCTCTAATTTGTGACAGTGGTATTGGGATTTAAGATTTTGGAAAAAAAGCAGGGAAAAAATGATATAAAATTTGATTGATCACTTAAAAATCACTAGTTAAAAGGGTTTTTGTTGGAAAAATGAAGTAAGCCATCTGATTTCGGTTTGTGTTTAAAATTTTAAGAAATTTGTAAGCTTCTCCATCCCCGTAATGTCATGTTTGATTGTTAGATTTTTTTTATGATTGCATAACTTGCCTTATAGTGCCTATAATCAAGTAAAAATGTAAAAATTATCCTTTTGTTAGGGTTTCATTTGCCTTAAAGGTGTTCGATTTTTTTTTTGTATTTAATTTGTTGAAGATTTTGGTATTCTTTTGGTCAAATAGTAATCCTACCAATACTTGCTTAAAAAAGTGTTACCTTACAATTTTTTGTCAACACATTTAAGACTTTCTTGTGAAAGGTGATAAACAAAAATTTAATATGAAGGATCTTTAAATTCTTTATAGCGGCTATTCGTATTTTGCTTTTCGACACATAGAACCTACAAGTCTGGAGCATTTGCGATTTGTTCAAAAATCAATGTAAACTAAACGGTTAAACGGACAATTTTCAACCTGACGACTTTTCAGACAATTCTTCGTGAGGCCAATAAATCTGTCAATGCAGCTGTTAGTAATAGGACCAAACCATCTTTGAGTATTTCAAAAATTTCGTAAAAATAGAAACAATTACTAATTTCTTCATCTAATATAAATCTTTACTTAACCTTGCGACTATGTTGGACAGATTATTTTCAGGACTTATAGAATCATGTTAAAAATAAAATTCGACATAAAACTACTTATGACTTCAATTTTTGTCTGTGTTTTTTATTTGGGCGTGATGACGAACCGTCGGAAAAGAAAAAGCATACACTTTCTGCTAACCAGCCTTTAAACGTAACATTATCAGTCTATGGACAAATATTGTTTGTTAAGGCTAATTAATTTTTTAACAAACAAACTTGCACACCCAATTTTCCATTCTAAGTCCGCTTATTGAAACTTAGATAACTGCACCTGTGTTCAAAATTTTCACATTTAAAAAAAATTCAAAAAAAAAAAAAAAAACTACGTCGCAATAAAATAAAAAATATCTCATCAAACAAATAACGGACTTTCAAAATTTTCGTCGGGCCCGCTGCTCCAAACTCATATCCAACTGTTGATTCCCATAAAGTCAAATTGGCATGCCAATTAATTTTCAATACAACAAATAAATAGTTCATCATTCTACATTCTCACACACTAACTTAAAGAAATAATTAATAATGATAGATGTACATAAATAAAAAAGAAAATCATAAAAATATTTGAATTAAAAAAAAGAAAGACAAAAAAACTGTAAACAAACACTCTTATACACAATAAACGTACAAATTTCGCGCTCAATTGCTTTTAAAGCAAAATTTGCTAAAATAAAAATAAAATCAAAAAAAATTATAAAGCAAAGACATCAAACAAGAATGAAATAATGCACGCACGCGGCAGCGGTGGTTCCGGATCGAGTTCCATTGAATATTTTTGGCCATCGCGTCGTCGTCGGTCGGTCGGTCGGTCGGTCGTCGTCGTCGTTAGTTGCTTGATTGGACGCGTTCTTTGAAATAAAACTACGACGCAATTTATTGCGCACAGCTCAGCTGCCCCTCTTTTGGACAAAGTCCATGGTGGCCCCAGGGATCCTGTGACGATTCCGAGTTTCGACTTTAAAAACGATGAAAGCTATGAAGGTCGCTTTTATGTTGAGTACATTGCAAAAAAATTTGTGTGTTTTTTTTTTGCGTGTATTGTTTTTATTTTCTTCTTCATTTTTTTTTGTTATATTTGGTTATGGTAAGGCTATCTTTTGTTATGCTGATCAAACAAGTTCCAATCAAATTGTATCTACACTTCTTGGATTTTGAATGTAGAAAGTGCAAGAAGATTCAAATTATGAAGTCGTCTGAGGAAATACGCTCAATGATTTTTTTTTAAATAGTTGTTTACTACAAGGTGGCGCTATATTTTTTGCAAATGAAGTAAAATGTCAGTTCAAATTTGACATTTGTGACTCAAAATACATGTCAATAAAACACGAATCTCAATTATATTTAGGTACGAGGAGTAATTGCAGAAATTTGACATTTGTCGCCATTTGCAGAAATTGTAGCATCTTTCTATAGATAACTTTAATGTCACCTCGTTTATTTTGGCAAAATTTCTCCAAACTTTAGAGCAAAAATTGATCAGTGATCTCTTTTTTAATTTGACTAGACCATTGTATTTAAAATGTATAGTATTCCCAAAAAGCGGAACGTTTTGTGCGGCATCTATGGACGACTTTCACAAGTTTTGATTGGAGAGTAGTTTTAGTGGTTTTTGTCTAAACTGCCATGGGAAGCAAAAACAACAATAGAAGACATAGATAAGACAACTAGCGCCGCCATTGACGACGTTCAGAACTAAAATAATAAAGTGTTCCATGAAATTACTATAAAAATGTATATACAATGACTAGACTCATTCCCTTTCTCGATCTGTAAGGAACAAATCGACTGTCTTAAAAAGATAAGGTCCACTGGTTACACTATATTGTGTCACGCCGTAACAAAGGAGTTAATATTTACATCATGACTTATATTTCAAAACCATTCAATAGTGTTTGCCATAAGCCCCTCTAATCGAAAACGCTTTCAGTTGGTGTGCCTCAAGGCTCCTTTTTGTCTCCGACTCTCTTAATGATTTTATCAATGACCACGCGCTAATTATTATTTTGCTGACAAAAGTACCCTTAGCTTTTCATACTCATTCCCAGATTCACAATCCTGCTCTTCGGATGTGGAGTGCATCGACACCGTATGATAAGCTTAATATCTAATGTGGTATTATAAATTGTGTGGAATTTAATGCTTTAAAAACTCATTGCTGTTTTCTGTTGTTAAAACATAACTTATCTCCCATACCACTAGGATACATTGTTACATTGTTCGCGAACCCATAATTCCTGTGCAAAGAACTAAAATTCCAAGGTTGTCTTGCTACAATGTAGGAAGTCAGGTGATTCTATTAAATAAAACTTCGATTTAATCAAGGAAGATGTAATTAAGGTAATTTTATATTAGAAATTATGTATTTTTCATTGAAATTTGTAGGACAGCCAATTAGGTGTTAATAAAAAGAACAATGGCTGAGAGTATTTTGTACGAAATTTCACCTAATTGTAAAAATGGTCGTTATTTGTAGTTTGGCCTTGAAAATAATCTTTCATGTTCCAGGTTTTCCAATTAAAGGTTTTGTTTGGAACAGCTCGTTACAATGTTATTAGTTAGATGTGCCCTTTCCCTTTTAAAACGGTACAGAATTTCATCATGCTTTGAAATTTTTTAAATCTACTTCAAGGGCTGTAACAATGTCGCCTTTATTATATTTAAAAGTTTTCTTGGTTGAAACTATACCCTCCCCCGATTAGGGATTTAAAAATATATCCAAAATTATAGGAACCGATTACATCACTCAAAACCTACCAAAAATCATTTCTTCTGCGTCTCCAACTCAGTTCAAAAATCTAGTTTACTTCAGTTAAATTTCATTAAAGTTCAAATCAATGACGATTTAGGATTCAGACATGTACTTTGCGACAAAAAGAACTGTCACTAATTGCGCAATTAGTTTAAAAAAAAAAATAATAATTTTTTAACATTCCACGATGTATTGCGCAAAACGAAATTATTTCGAAAAATAGTATTCGGACAATCTGTATAACTGCGAAATATCGAGTATTGCGCGGTACTATTGCTTAAGTGTGCACAAGTCCTTAACTAGTTAAGATGGTGCAAAAACTCCGACTTTATCGGAAGATGCTTTTATCGTAGCAAATGGCGGCAAATGTCAAATCGAGATAATTATTTCGTGTTCTTAAGAAGTATAACGATTCATGTCTTGTTGATGTGTAGTTTTGTATTTGTTTGTTTCACAAATGTCAAAGTGCAGTTGACATTGGCCGCCATTTGCAACAATTATTATAGCTTCTTCCGATATGGGAATGATAATAACTTTCGCGCCATATTGTTTGAATAAATTGATAATGACTTAAAGAAAGTCTTGCTTACCTTAAGATTTTTTTTTATCAAGGACATTTACTTAAATTTCTTCTATAGTTTTCTGGACTGATTTCGTCTTTCTCATACATATCTTTTTGAAACGCATATTGCCTATACATCAAACATTTATTGACTTATTAAAACAAATTTTGGAAGTTACATCAAACACTTATTTTCATTAAAAAAAAAAAACACGAGCATCCTGCCTTCTCTTTGATTTCTGATTTAAAATTTCTATTTTTGTACTTCGCATTTATTTAAAATGTCCAAAAGTCTGCTCAACATAATTATGACAAATGATCTCCCAATAATAGTGACGGTTATTTTTCGTCTTTTAGTGGGCTTGACGTGGAGAAGTGTCAGTTCAATGAATATTCGTTAATGTTCACGACCTTTTCTGATGCGCAATAAATTTCTCCGCACATATTAATATTGGTTGGCTTGGCGGCAATTATTAATTTAAAATCCATTTCCATTCAACTAATTGAGGTTTTTATTGAAATTGAAGTTTATAAATATTTTAAGTGTCCAAATTATAGTTTGCAAAAAAAACATATCACGTGCTTGTTTTGAATGGATGGGAATAAGTGGTGGGAAGGGTATAACAAAAGTTTTGCCAAATCGTTGTAGTTCTACGAATTTCGGAAACAACTTAACCCATAAAAAGAAATCAAAAAAAGTTACCGAACTTTTTTTTTTGCTACTCAGCTGCCCAACAAACATTTTCAGCTATAAGTATCTTTTTTTGTTTATGTTTTTTTTTATGTATCAACAAAAAAAATTAACATAAAATCAGCAACAAACCTCAAAGATATAAAGGTAAACATACGCAAAAATTTTTAATTTACAAAAGTGCCATAAGCGCTTGAAAGTTCATCGCTCTAAATGTATTTATGAATCCTAACTAGTTTGAACCGGATCGGTGTTAGAACAAAGGAAGGGATACATATTTTTCTTTTTTTGCAGCATCATTGTTAAAAGGAAGTTAAATTTCGGATGTTAGATATTGTATCTTTAATCTGGTTTGACGGGTTAAGAGTGTGGCAAAAGTTTTTAAACTACTTAAAATGATGACGAATCAAATGAATTTTATATCAAGGTATACTTTGGAAGTGTGTCTCAATTTATTTTTATTCGGCAGGTCAGTGATATGCAAAGCAAGGTGATATGTTACAATAAAAAATTGATTTATTTGACAAATCATAATCTTTAACCAAACCAAAAAGTCTTTAGTTTTCAGAAGAATAAAAATAAATTAGGATTGCAGTTTGGTTTTAATGTAGATACATTATGTCATGAAATTATTTGAAATTTATCGAAAAACTGGACGGAGAGTGTTTTGTTTAATTTGGACGTTAATTTCCATCTAGCCTAAGATAAAACAAATACTGTGGAAAAAACGCTCTGGAGGAAACCATTATAATCATTATTCCCTGTGCGTTGATACTCGGCAGAAACCACCGAATATAAACGGTTTCCAGAGATACACATTTGTATGCAAGATTCTGGAGGGATTTTCTATTACTTCGAAAGAGATAGTATACTGGACACTTAGTTAGAACTGCTGATTGAACCAAGATGATTTGGAATCTAAGTATGGCACGAGTTCTACTTCACCATCGGGCGCCACTTAATTTCGATTGGTTTATTGTGTGTTGATGACTTCTGGCCATATTCTAGTCTACAATTCAAACTACGATTTACCAAATCATGACACTATCGGAAAACCAAATAAGATAATATTGTCGATGTGTATCCAGAAGTTGAGCTCTCGATGTCGCGAATCGAATCTACACTGAATATGGATTGATTTTAGAAATGATAGATACGAGGAAAAGATTGTATAAATCTATTTGAAAAAGTGATTTAGCAATATTTAGCTTTAATCCGTTTTAGATTCTCCAGACTGATAAACTGTCATAATCTGGTCAAATTAGAGAAAAGTCTTATTTAGAAAATATAGTTCTAAAAAACTTTGTATATACTTATTAATGAGAATAAAAAGGAGGAGGCCAAGTAAGATGCCTTGTAGAACCCCAGAGGTAACTAAGAATCGACTGCAGAGGCCAAATATTATATTTTTTTAATATCTGAGGTTAACTAGAATATATGTAAAGCTAATATTTTTTAGTTGATAGGAATAATTCTCAAGGTCAAGTCCTAGAGATTTGTCGTTATTTTCGTTTTTGCAACTAATTTGAATGAGTAACTATTGAATTGCTTTTGCACGCGTTTTTTTCTCGTGTTTTATTCAATAGATTTTGGAATACATTTTTACTTCAGTTCTACAAATCATTTGTTCAAGATTTGTGCGAATTAAAAGAAATGTGAAATGATACAAATCAAAGTATTTATAATTTTTTTTTATAAACTAAAGCTTAAAAGATAAATTTAAACACAGAATACTTGATCACAAAAAATTGACAAGTTTGAAACAAAAAATATAAGAGATACATGCCAGTCATAGAAATATCAGCAATTCGATGATTCAATAATTGTTTTACATATTGATAGTGTTTTCCAAATACTAAAGGTTTGCTTAAATGACCAACATTTTTTTGTGGATGATACCATCATAGGATTTGATCATGGAAATATACGATTTCATGAATGTAATATGAAATCAGTGTTTTCCATAGTAATGAAAAAAGTGCTAATATAAAATTTAAAGGGTATGGGTATTGTAAGATTATAACCTATTTAGAGACTCATTCAGTACTTCTAAGGTGAAAATAAGAAAGAACAACAGACTGTTTCTACACCTGGTTGCTCTCAAACACGAAGCCGATACCGATTCCATACTTATACATACATCTTAAATGGTGCCGCAAATATTGTTTATTTAATATATCAATATTATTTATTTACTAAAAGAAGTTTATTTAAATAATAATTCTCACTAACAGACGTCATAAATAATCGGTCTTTGATTATAATTTAAGTGTGCATATTGATATTTTTCTTTCCAACAAATTACTCGATAGAAAAACAATTAATTACACAACTCTAATTGCTTTTCAAATCGATCAAACGATTCAAAAGCTTTAATAGAAATGTAACTTTCTAAGATTTTTGTTTTCGTCATTCACTTATTATAAATTGATAATCAATTTGTGAGTGTTTTGTTGTTGTTGTTTTTCGAATCAAATGTCGTGGAATTCAATATATTCATCGTATAGATCTCAAAGTGTCTTGGTTAAATCAACAAGTGACATTATAAAATGAACTATTTTTGTTTGTCTATACACTCGGAGAAATTTTTTATGAAAATATAATTTTTTTGTTTACCATAATTAACTGTAATTATCTATACCTGTGCCAAAAGTTTGCTTTGAAGATATCGGCTACCGCTGATACCACCACGATGGGCAGACAAAATCACTTCAAAACTGTCTCATATAAGACTGGAAGATACATTAGTATCTATATTTGAATACTCTAATGGAAAATGAAGTACTATATGGCTATTAAGGCATGCAAAGTGCATGTGACACAAGTTTCAGTTTAATTTTGTATTAAATGCGTTTGATCTATTGTAAGGACTTAGAACTTCTAATTCTAAAAACTGCAAGAAAAACGATGAATGAATACCTTTTAAAACAAATAAAGTTCAGCTTTTTGCGGTTATTCCTGTTCACGTACACAAAAAAAGTACCTAATAACCCCCATACACAAAAATCCAGATATAGTCCTTTTTTCTGTGCATAAGAGTGCTAATGCCTCACTAACCTTTGTATTAACTTTCAAAAGCAAAAATAATTTTTTTTTCTTTTTCTGATCAAGTTCACGAATAATAGAAGAAAAAAAGATACCAAGCAAAATAAACACGAATAAACATGAATGAATTTAGAGTATCCGTCAGATACAAATTACTCTTTTCAACCGGAAAGTGTTTGCATTTAACCTGGCTCAAATTTGTGACGGTGTGGTTAAATTTCATAATTCATTGAAACATAGGAAACAAGATGAAAAGGCGGGAGAACTCTGCTAAGCAACGTAATAAATTTTTGTTCTGGAGTAGCTGTAATCAAATATTTGGTGTTATCAGATTATGTCAGAAGACTAGATACAATTTTTTTGAATCTGTTTTAGATTCTTATCTCTTTTTGAAAGATATTTATACATTTACGAATGATTTTTTTCGTACCGTAAACGATGCGTCAGAATGATAGTATTCTGCATAGACCTACAAATTTTACCAAACAGAAGTTCAAATTTAGATAAAATAGAGAGTTTCATATTTTTTCAGATCGATCAGTCAAAAAATTTGCTACATTTTTGCCAAAAGTGTTGATTAAACAAGATTCAATGATTCAAGAATTTAATTTAACCAAAATTATCAAGTTGCTTGGGATCTGCATCAGCTGATAAACTAACCAAGCATTTTAAAGTCTTGTAAGATTTGTGACTTGTAGCATTATTGATAGATTTTTCTTCCAAAATGACGATGACGACACATCGATACTTTCAGTTGCAAATTTTGAAGATTTGAAATTGATTAAGCAGATAAGCGTTTCCACAATATGATCTCAGCACTCAGGCTGTTTTCTCGAACTACAAGCTAAAAAAAAATGAAAACTGGTATTCCACAAGGATCACGTTTTGGTCCCCTATTTTTTTGATGTTTTTATAAACTATCTTAAAAAAAAAATGAATGACAGCTGAATTTAAAAATATCAGTAATCACCGATTTGTGAAGAAACAATTGATGACGTCACAGCTGAAATTTGAAAATATTGAACTTTTATGTGTAGTAAGTAAAATATAAAAATATAATGTCAGAGTATATATTTGGTTTCTAAATTTATTTTTCATTGATTTATTTTAATTTTCAAAAACAGAATGTTCAATTCTGATTTAATTTGTCAGAAATACCAATAAAATGCACATGGACTGTTTTTAGCTTTTTTATTTCCTCATTAAAAATGTAAACACACATTTTATTGATCGACTAACGGAATGGTAGGCGCCAAGTCATAATTTTGAATGAGCAGCACCATATTACACTTCAACAGTTACATGAAGTATGTGATAAAAGTGAATAAAAAATACACACACATAATGTTTATATTCGATATGACGATAGAGTGGAATTTCTAGCAATTGCGCACTTCTATGAGTGTGAAACTTTTTGTTCACTTGATTTGTGGAAATATCTCATCATTAGCACCTTCAAATTTGCTAATAAGAAATGTATATGGAACTAAACTTTGTCCATTCACAGGAATCGATTGGATTGACTTTGTGTTAAATATCCCATTTGGAACATTTAACTATTTTTGTATTCATCCCAATCAATTTACAAGTTTTGTTAAACATGATAACCTGTGTTCTTACACCCTTCACTACTTGTACATTAGATATAGATACTTTTTTTTTTACAATGTATGCATACAAATTTGTAGGGACTTTACATTTGTGTGGTTTTTTGTATGAAACATTCTTTGCCAATGCCGTCACACAAAACTCGTAGAGGTAGGTTAAGAATAATTCATTTCATTCTGATGTTTATAGAATAATTTATTATATGTAGCTTGTTTAAATGAATAAATAATTTTGTATCTAAAAATAAAATGTTTCTGTTGAATATTTAATACAAAAAACTATAATTTTCTTATGGCTTTGTTAACGTTTATTTTAAAAAATTTCTTATCAATTTTAAAACTCATTGAACTCCAATTTTAATAAAAACATTTTCCCCCACCAAAGAATGCAACAATACCTGAGCTACTTTTTTTTATCCATCGCGTGTACAGTCCATTTAATAAACTATTTCAAACGTTTAAAAAAAAACCTGAGCTCAGTAATCAACACGAACGTGTTGGCATGCCATTCCCAAAACCTTGTATGTGCCTAAACAGTAAAAATCTTCTCCTCTTTCAGTTTGCAACTTTTTTTTATTTTATTTTTTAATAAAACAATGACTCAAAATGGAACAAAAAATTTGAGGATAGTCGAAAAGTTTCCACTGGCTTTATCTTGGAGGCACACACAAAAAATCAAAAAAAAAGTAAATGAAATTCAAGCTGCGATTTTTGCAAAAGATATCTTTTATTATGAATATGAGAGGAAGATACTTTGTCAAAAAGTAAATAAATAATCAAAATGCAAAAAGATAACTATGGAAAGATACAAATTTCATTCACAAAATCAAAAAAAAAAAAAAAAAGAAAGAGAAGGTTGGTATAGATACGAATTTTTGTATGTAAATCGATTGTAAACACAAATCAGCTGGGTTAAGTTGAGATACTTTTGATATCTTACTAAGATGAACACGTGATACAAACTCTGTGATGCTGACCTTTACCAAAAAACTAAACCACCACGTGCATGTTAAAATGTATCCGATGCATGAATCTCAACAAAATTGAATTAAAACAGATAAAGCTCAGACCGCTTAAAATCAAATCATTCCACCTAAACACCCCCAGACTACCCTCCACAAGCGTGTAAACTCCATGCACAAAAAAATCAAAAAAGATTATAGGTACGCATTAGTAAGCATTTCTCCATTTCCACATTCGTAAACTAATGCTTCGTTAGACATTCATAAACTATTAGATACAAAGATACAAAATAAAAAAAAAAGAATCGCTGTTAAGATAGCGAAGTTCGTTTCTATCTTTTTTTTTTTGTATTTCTAAACAACACATGCGCACAAATGTATATAAACACATACATCTAAGCATTTGCATCTAAACAAAAGTATCTAGATACACATTCAACCATATGAGTCAGTTAAACAATACACGAACCAAAAAAAAGGTTGAAATTTTATAAATTATAAAAAAAAAATACCAAACAAAAAAAACCTAAACATCGCATTTTGTAGATTCGCTTTGAACTTCTCCAGAATATCCAAACGTCCAAACGAACGAACCATGTATTTGCTTGGAATTGATTACTCAGCCATCAGCAAACAGGCGGCAGCACTTTCGCATTGAAAATCTCATTCATTTACCAAACAACCGAACAAACCGAAAACGAAAACCCAACCGAACCAAACCGAATCCAAACTATGTAACTTCAATGTGTTCAACTGTGAAGTGTATACGCGAATGGTTTTTGAGATACTTTTTCTCCAACAAATCGGCAATGTTGGCATTCTTGCTTTGAATTGCAAACTGTTCGGTTGTGTTGCACAGACGACTTTGAAAGGAAAACAAAAAAAAAATTATTCACACTGAACGCAACATTCAGATACAAAAAAAAAATATAAACGTTTTTTATTTGAATTTTTGTAGGATTTGCAATTATTAAGTCTTAGATTTAAAGTAAGATTGAATTTTTTGTATAAAATTAATCGATACTTAAGTTCCTTAAATACATTTTTTATAAGAAATAATATTTAAAAAATATTTTGTACACGCGATTTATCGAAAGTTTAATTTTTTTTTTCAAATATACTTTTACACGGTTTATATACTTAAATTTTGTAAAAAAAAAAAATACACCGCGAGGAAAAAAAACCCGTTTTTATAACTAAGAATCAGGCTTGGATACTTAAAGTTCCTTTTTTTTGAACAAAAACATTTTTTTAATTCGTTGGATTGAATCTCTGGAAGGATGAGTTTTCACAAAAGCAACTCAAGAACGCCTCTGGCGCCAACTGAATACACCGTGAGTACTTGGCTAATTTAAATCCTTTTTTTTATTTTAGTTTTTCTTCCTCCACCTCCCCCGATGCTAAAATACCCACTTTGTACCTGTGAATCTGAATTTGATCAAAACTCGTGTGGAGGTTTCCGAAATAATTACATAGTGCTTGTCAAATATGACGAGTTTTAGAAACACTGTGTTGCGTGATAAAATGTCCTTAAAAAAAAGGACAATTATGTCACTCATTCATGTCTTACGTTACTAAGGATACGATTTTTTAGACGAAATGTTTGGAAGCAAAAAACAACCCCTCTTGTAAACTGCAATATAAATGATGAGTGTGTGTGTGAGTAAGTGTGTTTGTGGTGTTCCAAACGACAAGCCACGAGAATTATAGAGTTCTTGATAGAAACTTAGCTTGAATTTTTTTTGCCAGTGGAATTTTCCATTCATGTAGAAATGAAAAAAAAAAAAAATGAAAAATGTTGGTTGTAAGCAAATTATTGAAAGAAGGTTTGCGGTTGCATTTAAGTTGAGTTTATTGGTTTTTCGTTTTTTTATTTTGTTTTTTATTGTTTATGCTTAAACTATTCATAATGCTGAAGCTTGATGTTCATTTTTGTGTTCTATTGTTTTGAATTCTATTTTTTTTTTGTCAAAGGAGTTGGAGTGTGAGAACATTGTTCCTTAAGAATGAAGTCCTTGATTGTTTTGTGTGTGTGACTGTGTTGTTGCCGGTAATTTCAACCTTTGGTTTCCTTAAAATAGAAGAGAAGACACACTGAAATTTAGATTGCTAATGGATTTTGTTGCGGTTACTTTTTTTGGTGGCTTTGTTTTATGAGTGATGATGCTTTTTTTGGAGGAGGAATAGGATGGGGTAGTTCAAGGGTGTTTCCTTTTTTGTTCTGAGTCAAGTTTATTGTAGAATAATTTGCAAACTACCTATAGTTGTTCTGATTGCAGCAGAATTTCTATTCCCCATTATAAATTCCATGCAATCATTATTGACATTGGCAAGCTATTGTATTGAACGTTTATTCCATGTGCTTTTACAAAATGGAATTTTAATGAGATTTTAATCTAATTAGGTAAATCGTATAGGTACGGTGAACCATATTGCCTGTGAAATTCATATAAAAATAACCAATTGAATGGCGTAATACACAAAATTTGCTATGCCGGGCCGGGTATGGGAAAGAGCGACGAACTTTTTTTTTATCTAAGTTAGTGTTGGAAGTTATAAAAAATTAAATTAATTATAATTATAATGAAACATGGTTCGAGGGTTGTTTTATATTTGGCATGGAAAGGGGATTCCCAGGTGGACTGTTTAGTGTAGTGGAAATAAAAGCACTTACAATGAGTATGAAATTTTATCGCCGGTGATAAAGAAATGTTATTAGGCAATATTTATCGTTTTTGCGAATGATTTGAGTTTGTTTTATTCAATGGAAATAGTTTAATTTCAATTAAACTAAATTGAATACAAAAATTATTGTAATTTTTGAATGAATTCCTGTTTTTAGCTCAAAATATTATTTTACCCTTAATTCATATAATTTTTTAGTTTTATAGTTTTTCCAGTAAAATTTAACAAACCAGAGCAATTTTTTTTATAAGTTCCTGTTTAATCTCAAGCTGGCTATTTCCTAATTGACCAAAAGCCCACTGTGTTATTTTATTTGATTGAAAATGCAGGACTCTCCAAAGACTTGAGTTTTTTCTAAATACATTGATTTTCGCCCCTTGGCGACTATTTGCAGGGCTGGTTTTACTCTAAATGGTGCCTTTGTGAAAATTCAGAACAGTAAATTATAAAGTTGTCTTAAAATTTGTAACTAATGCTTCTAATACCGACCTTCTTTAATATTCTAATAAATAATAATAATAATAATAATTTTAATAATAATTTTATCTATATACCTGTAAGACCCAAGGTCTTTTAAATGCAAACTGCACGGTATTAGTTAGAAGGAATAGAAAGATAGGAAAGAATTTTTGTTGGTACGATGGATTTTGAGAATAAGATGATATTTATCTCAAGAAAATCCCACGGGTGGCGTCCAGTTGAAACTGGGGGAATAAATAAAAATTGCTGCCCAGGCTGAGGCTCGAACCCACAACTCTTAGGTTAGCAACCAAGCACTACAAGTAAGACTAAAATTTCTAAAAAAAAAAACAAAATAAGTACATGTTCAGCAAATAATTTTGTATTTCAAGATCTATGTAGCTTTAAAAAAAAGCATGCACTCATTTGCTCATTTTGTTTGATCAACTCTTTTCTGACCCAAAAACTTCTTCTTAATGTAATTTCGGGCAATTTTAGATAAGATTTTTTGTATTAAAGCATGAATTGTCATTGAAGTATCTTTGTTCCAAATTTCAAGAAAAAACAGAACGGAAAATGCAATAAGTCCTTAAATAAACATTTGAGGAAATTAAACGAGTTTTTAATATTTATCTTTAATCAGTTTCAATAGAGACTATATAGATAGATAATCTTAAACACTTTTCCAGGATTTTCTTTAGACAAAACATATCCTTGCAAAATCGATCACTTGCTCCCGGCCCATTGCATTTTCTACACCGAATCCAGCCTTGGATTTTTTTTTACTGTGAAATGATCATTCGTTTTTTTGTTTTATTGGTCTTAAATGACTTCGAAATATTACTGCCTGGGTTTTGGAATAAAACAATTTAATAAATCAAAAATGAAAGATATGCATAGTGTTAAAAATGTACTTAGTAGTATAAAAATATAAAATTATTATTAATGTTTAAAAATCACACCAAATTCAAACTTCATTTTTACGTAAGCTGCAGGATGCTTCCATAAGTTGAACATTACACAATCATATTCACTTACAAATTTGCACTTAAATTGCTTTAACTCGTAAAATTAAAAATTACATATTAATATCTCTTCTAAATAATGTATTCTGTCGAATGACTTATGTAACATATTTTATTACAGTATTTTACAAAATTATATATGCGTTGTCATTACTCTTTTGCAATATAAATTTGTATTAATTGTTTTAATGAGTTTCATAAAGCAAGCTAAATTTTTGTAATTTCTTTGCTTCTAATGTTAAAATGTCGATTGAAAATATTTTTAAATAGTAAAATTTTTGCTGAAAAATTAAATAAGTACTCCAAGCAAAATTCTGTAGAATAATTAAATTCTATGTACATGGCCTTACCACGTATTTAGTTTGCCAACAAATCCCTTGGGAACAATTCTTTCTTTTCTTTGTAATAGGTGACCAATGTCCTTTTCTGTGACCCTGACAAAATGTTTGCAAAATTTCATGATAATCGGTCGAGTAGTGAAAGAGTAACAAACAATCAAATTCACATTTATAGTATCAAAAATGGAAATTTTAAGAAGCTAATAAATTCTATTATTCTTCAAATCCTATTTCACAATCCTTCCCCAACAAATTCCAATTAAAAGAATGTCGTAAGAAACAGCAATGAATTTAATACAACACTTATCATTAGAGGGCTGGCCATTTCATTAGCTCCAAGCACGCTTTACTTAATTAGCATTGTAATGGCCATAATTACTCGGTACTTAATCTCTGTAGTATTAAGTCAAATGGTTGAAAGGTTCGTCCTTCTTTATAAATGGTAGACCGAAAAACCATGAAAATATTCTTGACAGTAAAGGTGCAATTAAAAAAAACGGTCATTGGTCTATCGATTTTGTTTTATAAAACAAAAATAGTCTATGCGTGTCAAGTCCTTTGATTTGATTGAAGTATTTTAAAAAGCCAATTCAGATGCTTTCTAATTAATATGGACTTAACTTTTGGCACCTAATTGTGTTTCAATGAAAATAAATTACTGTTTTTGTATAAATAAAACTTTTTGAAAATGGGAAAAGGCTTAAGGTGGTAGATACGATTGAATCGCATACTTCGAGAGGACATGGAATCCATGAACTGTTGATGCTACCAACATATTTGTATTAAATTTAGTTTCAGCAGCATTAGATTAAAATGAATTCAAGAATACAAAAATCTAAATTTTACATCCAACAATTATTTTTGTATGTCTTGTTTAGAGGAAAAGATGATTTTTCCAATACAATGGTTTTTTTTCAATGCAAATTAGCCAAGAGACATAATTTTCTTCATCCACTTTTTTAACGATGGAATTTTTTTTCTTCTTGACTTCATGATTTGATCTAACCCAAGGGTATTTCAATTCCGCACATTTGATTACATTTTCTGAAAAAAAAAATCTATTTTCACTGTCTATTCGGTAGTTTTCCGTAGATATCGCTACCCATTGCAATCAATCAATAAAACATCTGCATTCTATTTGATGAAGAATGTCGCCAGGCTTTGATTGATAAACAGCATTTAACTAGAAAAATTGATTAAACAAAATTACAATAATAATTTGTTTATCAATTAAGGCTTGTGAATGGTGATGTGACTTTTTACATTTAGTAGTAGGTGAATTATAATAATTTTGATTTTTTTTCTCAATAATGATTCGGCATTTTATTTGAACTTTGGACTGAAACAAACTCAAGAAATATAAAAAGTACAATTGATCGAGATTTATTGATGCGTCTGAAGTGAATAAAAGTAAAATTTTCGGATGTAATTAATCAACTTAAACCTAATTGTTGATTTTATTTTGGATTAAAATTTTTACCTCAATTTCTTTCACTACGAAAACATTTTCGAATGAACCACTGAAAATGGTTTCAATAGTTTGTATGGATTACTTTCAATAAGCAATGAACTACTTAATGAAAAACAATCAATAATTCTAGTGGTTTTTAATCCTACCATTCAATGTCAAGTATTGTAGAAAAAACGTGCGGGAGTTGGACGTCACGTAATTCTGTCAGGCATTTGAATTAATCGGAACGAATTTGCGTGACGTTTTTTTTATCATAACTGATGTCATAAGCCCAAGGGACAACTTTTAGTTTAAGTGTTCACTAAGACTACTTCCTGATAATAGGTACCTGTTCTAGTGGATTGAAATTTGATAAAAATAAGACACAAATTTTAATTTGACGTACGAATTGCATGTTTTTTTTTTTACAGTGAATTAAAGATTTCCTCTAGGTTTTCTTTTTTAAGTAACAATAGCTTTTTATAAGTAATATGCAGTTTTAAAAAGATTTATGACAATGTTGTCCCTGCAATGTTTTATGATTTGGTGCGTCATTTCTATCTAAGCTAAATCGGTCGGTAAATGCATCCATAAGGAAAACATAGCGTGCACTTCTCTTATAAAAACAACTTCTCAAAGACGTACTTCTTCATGTTTATTACTTACTTTTGAAGCAGATCAAATTATACTGAAAGGTCTGCGATTTGATAAAATAATGACTTGATTTAGTGCATATGAAATCAAGCTGGTTAAGTCGTAAGTCTAAATTTTTCTAACATTCTTAAAAATGTATCTTCCCCACTGATAGTCACATTATCTGTTCATCGGATATTAACGAGTTAATAAAGTTTCATTTCGTTGCAGAAAAAAATTACCCTCCCTGCTCCAAGAACCTTAAACTATTGCATATAAGTCCTAAAGCCAAAAAATTTAGCGTTTGAATAAAAGATATCGATTTGCTAAATTTTTTAACAGACGACAAAATTCCTCAATTCAAAAAGAAAAGTAAGAATGATGTGATAATTGACTTGGCTGGAATAACACAGAGCCACAAAAAAGACACTCCCTCATATCATTAATACGCCTAATTAGGTGCGAAGGTTATGTCATTTGTTGTGCGAAATTAATCATTTTCATTGCGGGAAATACGAAAATTTTATCGATCGAAATGAGAATTGTGTTTTCTTTTGTTTGGTTGAGTCCTTGGCCAGGAAAATCCTCAAGTTTCTAAAAATTCCAAACCAGCTTGTAACTTTTTTGTAGTAATTTTGATTGGAATTTTTTTCCAACTTAAGAAAATCATTACTATATATTCTTTTTTTTTTTTTGGTAATGTTTTAACTTTATTTTTACGACGCATATTGTATATCAAAAATCTTTTCCCCGAATTAATTAAATACATTTTGTTTTTGGTTTTGTGTGTAATAAAAGCAACCTTCCAAATTAATATTTTCGCACTCTCATATCTTTTATCTTTGGCTTGCCGCTTGCGTAAATGATATCTCCAACTGATTCATAATTTTTTTTATCGCTGTTAACAAAAATGACGTAGCCACAGCAGAGTAGGCATTTACTCACTTCTATTTGTGCTTGAAAGGGGAATAGCATTACTTACCTCGTGGTTGTAGGCGTGATAGAAGTAATTATTTGATTAACAAATTGCCATTATTTCCGGAATTAACCCGAATGTGTTCAAAGTGCCAGGCACTTTGCACTAAAAGGGTGGTGGTCTTATCTAGAGACGATTTGATTTATTTTTGTTTTCACTATCTTTCACTTGAAATTGATAGTATGGATGTGTTGAAGTATCTAAACCAAGTCATACCCATATAAAATGATCCTGCAGAAATATATTTTTTGTGATGGTATTTACTTGAGTGAATGTGGATTTTCGTTTGCATTGGAAAAAATGTGTGATTTTTTATCAAAACAAATCGATGCGATTCCTAGCTTTTAACACGCTCAATCATTCTCAAGTGCTTTGAGTTGGAATTTATTAGTAGTTAGATATAAAGTAATAGATATTTTCATCGTTTTCAAATACTTAAACAAATTGAAATAACAACACGTTCCATTGGTTTGATTTTTTCAAATAGTTTAGTATTTTTAATTAGGTTACATTTTTTTACATTTAACATTAAAAAAACTTGATTCACTTGTTTTTGGAGTTGGAAAGTCCCCAATGAGAAATTTCAATTGATTTACTGCCGCCATTTCCATAGTTTTAATTTTCATTGGTTTGTTCTTGTTGGTTCTCATGCAATTGAATACTCCTTCTTAAACATGCTATATTGATTTGAGTTTTGACTGTTTTATCACATTTCAATAGTAAAATAGTTAATTCTTAAAAAAGAATATTGATCCTTCAGATTTAATTTTACTTGTGACTTTGCAATTGTCACAATTATTTGCCACTGAAGGAGTTCTATTCCAAAAACTGATCCCAAAACTGAAAAGTCTCTTCGTTAGGAACACAGTAATATGCCTTTATGTATCATTCGTTTCACAACAATTCACAAATGACGCAAGGCTTAGGATTTGAAAATTTTCCATTATTAATTTCTTGGCAATGATTGGACAATTTTAATTTAGATTCATTTGGAACTTCCACTCTGTCATTATTGATGAAATTCTATTAGCGAAGACGTTTAGAATCATAAGGATTCCGAAATTTTTCCATTCGGGGTGTTCGAGATTCTTATATTTTGGTTTCGGTGATTATTCCATTGCTTAAAATTACTTTCAATTGGAAAATAGTTTAACCCGCCATCTTGTTTTTCTACTATTGGCCATTATTTGTCATTATCTGCCATTGATAATATTGGTCATAGATCGTTTATACTTGCCAATAGTTCACGCTTACAATTTTGTCACTCATTTCAAAATTTTGGGATGTTCTTTTTGTGTGCAATCATTTAGCATTGAGGATACATTATTTTATTAGACCCTTGAATTGTGATAGGATATTTTTAAAATCAAAGCTTAGGAGATGCTTATCGGAACTGAAAATGTATAGCCAAATCTTTTGATTAAACATCTATCTACTGATAGAATCCAGGTACAAACCTTCAACGATGAAGTGGTAGTTCCAAACCATAACAAATAGTTAAAGGTCAATGTTCCAATAACTTGTCTATCAATAGTTGGTCATTGAATCTAAATCGGAAACCATGAGATTAGAGTCAAGGAAGCACAATGCTTCTAACTTAAATTGAACAAAGTGTATACTCAATGTTGAAGTACTTTTCAAAAATATTGTTAAACAACAAAATTAATATCTAATTGGTAAAAGCTCAAGGTCATACTTGCAAAGAAGTTGGTGTGCGCAAGCAATTAGTTTAAAATGTATTTGCAGGTGTTCCCAAAGAATGTGCGGATGACTCACATTGGAGGCTTTTTTTTTTAATGGAACCATATGAATTCTTGACTTCATTCTATGAATTTAAAATGCGAACTTAAAACAAAAGAGAAATTTTATTATTTGCATAGACATGTACTTCAAAAGTTTATAGTGAGTGCGCGTTCATCAACCTTGAAAGACTATTTCCAAAACAAATAATACAAAAGATGAAGATCTTAGAAATGTACAGTATGGAGGTCTCTTTACTTTTTGTATACCATGGCAGGTAGCATTAATGTCTAGACCCTTATCAAAATTCCATACAAGATTTGGAACATTCGAACTGATTAAAATTTTTTTCCAGAATATATGGAAATATTAAAAGATAAATCAAAAAATAAAATGTAAGCTCTTATTAATTGAACTTATTAATATTCTATGTCATACATCAATCCCAACCTACAATCGATCTACACAACCCACAATATCCGTGCATTTGAAATCTGCATCCGTAATTTTATTCTCGTTCTATCTTTTTCTTATACATACACCATTGGCCAATCTGCCGTTATAGGTTTGAACCTTCAATTCTTTGCGACGCAATAGAAATTATTCCCTGTTAAGAGTGGAAAATTCCATCACTCGGTCAGAGCCCACTTTGGCCAATTCCCAGTTGTGAGATATCTCACCCTCTCTCTCTCTTCCCCTTTTTTTTCTTCATCCAGAATCAGCTTGCGTGTGTTCATATAAGAATAAGAAGTTTCAAACATTTGAGTTTATTTATATTCGTTTGAGGTTTGCATTACTGCCATGTCCGGGAATGGTCTGAAGAAAAAAAAGTAGGTTCAAAAAAAAGTAAAAAAAAAAAAAAAGCCAACAACTTGTGTGTTTGAATTTAATTACAAATTTTATGGGTTTTTTGCTGATGTTTGCACACCGAGTACACAGTAGACGAGCCATGCGCGAACGGAAAACCATTAAAAGAATGCGACGCGCCGGCCGACGCCGATGACGATGACGACGCGACGCGACGCGGCGTTCAGTTCGGTTCGGAAGAATTATACCTAAGCGTGTATTAAGCACACCCGCCGCCCTTGGTGGCTTTCAAGACTGCTTATCCGGGGGGAAGGAACCAAAAGTCACACTTTGTCCAGACGTCCGTAGTCGTTACTTGTTTGACACACGAATCATGCATGACTTAATTTTTTTTTATGTTTGTCGGCTCCAATGACACAAGGAATGATAGATCGGGTGGCAATTGATATTGAACGGAATTATTTTAAAATGTATGTGCAAAATGAATGCGAATCGGCGCCGATAATTTTTTAAATTATTGTTGATTGCTCAAAAATTTCCTATGCTGTTTTTTTTTTTGTTAAGTGAATTAAAATGTTCCCGGTCTCTGCTCCAGATTTTTTTTGTAGCTCTTCCGCAATCAATCTTTCGTCTTTGATAATCTTGCTTCTTTTATCGAACTTAAGTCACTAAAGGTGATTACAATTTTGATTCCTCAAAGACACATGGTCAAGTGATTCTTCTTTTTATTTGACTAAGGA